>OY759182.1:7500-4807500 GCA_963662085.1 Eupithecia inturbata
GAGTTCGATAGATTTATCTTTTAAAACTTATACAAACCTTTACTTACCTGATCGCTGACTTGTTGCGGTTGTTCATCGCAGCGTACCTGTAACACAAAAACATTCGATTTAATTAGTTATTGGTTAATAAATAGTATTAGTACCATAGTATAAGTGACAATTCGCCTTTATACACCGAACTACCTATTATTAGTGGGCCGCTGTTTCAATTTAAGTATTAGTGCTTAATATATTGAGTTTGTTTCTGTGCTTACCACTTTTAACTTACGCGATTGCGGGTCTGCTCGATACACATAGTTTATCCCACTGACTTGTTGGGGTAAGATGCCGTGCCCCAGAACACCCCCGGCTTCTCAAACAGACGACCGACCAGCTGCAGCTGCGCGGTTGGAGAGCTCCCCGACTTTAGTCACACATGAAGGGGAGGGCCCCTCGGCGGACCCGCCAGCAGAAGACATTCTGTTGGTAGATTTGCTGGGAGACTCACATGCCACCCCAGACACCCCCACTTCCGCAGAAGAGGGAGAGCAAATAAAAGGACCGGGACGCTCTAATCTGAACAAAACAGTGCTCCTACACAAGGGCCCGGCCACGCCCACCAAGACGATCTGCACCCCCACCCTGGCAGCCCCCTCGGTGCCGAAACCGAGAACGTTGCCACTGGAGGGCAATGTTGCCGCACTTGTGCGACGACACTCGTTGGAAGCGCCTGAGGGCCCGCCGAGGAAAGGGGATAAACTGATTGAAGGTAGAAACTTACTCAGGCAACTGAAGACGACCCTAAAAATGTCACGAAATACAAAAAAGGAACTAGTTGACAAGGTTTTTGAATCCGCTGACAAGCTGTATGCCCTAGTAAAGGAGATGGACGGTGTAATCAAAAATATACAGAAAGATACAAAAGCAAGCGGTCCACTAAAAGGAAGAGAAACGGAGCAGAATAAGCAGGAAAAGAAACAGGAAATGCAGGAAGAAAAAGCCCAGAGAGAAGAAATATTGCGAGAAAAGAAAGAGGATGAATTCCTGAAGAAGCTGGAGGAACACACAAAAAAGATAGAGGAGAATAGTGAGAAAATGGAAAATCTACAAGAAGAATTAGCAAGATATAGAAATGAGCGTGAGTCACGTAGCTACGCGTGTGTGGCGGCGGAACCGTCAAAGGGACATCCCCTGATGAGACCTGCACTACACTCCGTAGCCGTGATGACACAGGATGGGCAGGAAACAGGGGATCAGGTGCTGGAAAAGATAAGAAAAGCAGTCAATGCAAAAGAAGGAGGCCTAAACGTAGAAAGAGTCAGAAAAGCAAAAGGAAAGATTATAATAGGGTGTAAAACGGAAAAGGACAAGAAGCTAATTACAGAAAAATTAAACAAAGCCTCACAAGACCTAAGAGTGGAAGATGTTAAAAACAAGGACCCCCTGGTCATCCTGATAGACGTCATGAAGTACAACACAGATGTTGACATCATGACGGCTATCAGGAACCAGAATAGGGACCTTATAAAGCATGAAGAAAAACTGGAGATTGCATATAGAAGGAAAGCTAGAAACCCACTCACACAGCATGTCGTGATGAGGGTCTCCCCACAGGTATGGAGGAAGATGACAGATGCTGGCCACCTGCACATTGACCTCCAGAGAGTCAGGGTTGCCGACCAGTCGCCTCTGGTGCAGTGCTCGCTCTGCCTTGGCTACGGCCACGGCAGGCGGTTCTGCACCGGGACTCTGGAGAAATGTAGCCACTGCGGGGGCCCGCACAAGAGGGACCAATGCGGGGACCTCCTCACAGCGATACCACCATCATGCTGTAACTGCGCAAAGGCTGGTATAATTAACAGAGAGCACAATGCTTTTGACAGAGAATGCCCCGTCAGACGCAAATGGGAGGCCCTAGCGAGAGCTTCCATAGCGTATTGCTAAGGGCACCCCACTTGCAACCAACCAGCACAAGACGTACCTGGGAGCCCAGGTCAACCTGGGCAGAATGGACCTGGCGACAAACGAGGTAATGATGGAAGCTGGAAAACGCAAGATAGCCTTTGCGTTGCTCCAGGAGCCATATGTCGGTGCAATTCGGCGGGTAAAAGGGTACAGGGGGGTGAGGATCTTCCAAAGCCACACCCAGGTCGAAGGTCCCGTCAAGGCAGCTATTGCTGTTTTTGACGATGATCTTGACGTTATCCAATACCCGAACTTCACGACCAACAACATAGTGGTAGTAAAACTTAGGACTGTGGCTTGGGAGATGGTCATCATCTCGTACTACTTCGAACCCCATCCAGCACCGATAGAGCCATACTTGGAGCAGCTGAGAGCTATCATAAGGGACCTTGGTGCGATGCAAGTTCTGATTGGTGGAGACGCAAATGCAAAAAGCACTTGGTGGGGCAGCAGTGAGGTGGACAGCCGAGGAGAAGAGTTGGCCGGAGCGCTGGAAGAAATGGGCCTCCAGGTACTCAACGAGGGAGACCTGCCTACCTTTGAAGTTGTTAGAGGAGGCAGACGCTACACCAGCTACGTAGACGTGACGGCCTGCGCAATTGAGATGCTCGGTGCAGTAGAGGACTGGAGAGTTGAAGATGCCATGGTGAGTTCAGACCATAACGCCATTCTTTTTAAAATTAACCTGCAGAAATCAAAAGGAATGAACATTAAAAGAACAACTAGGTTATTTAACACAAAAAAGGCAAACTGGGATCAGTTTCGTAAGAAAGTGACCGAGTTAGCATCAGTAAATAAATTAACAGTAGAATCAATTAACGAAATAACATGCAAAACAAAATTAGAACAAACAACAGTTACATTTACGGAAATTATTAGTCAAATTTGTGTTAAAATTTTACCGAAGAAAAAACAAACAGAAAAACTGAACTTACCATGGTGGTCGGAAGAACTCGAGGATCTGAAAAAAAGGGTACTTACAATGAAGAGGAGAATCCGTTGCGCTGCACCGAGGAGGAGGCAGAAGGTCGTAGACGAGTACCTGAAAGCAAAACAAGAGTATGAGGAAAGGGCCGTAAAGGAGGCAGTCGAGAGTTGGAAAGGGTTTTGTGGGAAACAGGATAAGGAAGGAATGTGGGAAGGGATTTATAGGGTCCTGAAATGTACGGAAAAAAGGCAGGAAGACTTACCTTTAAAGCTAAACGGAACAAGCCTGAGCCCGAAGGAGTCCGCAGAAATGTTCGCAGAGGTCTTCTACCCAGAAGACAAGGAGGGCGAAGACAACGAGGAACATCGACGGCTAAGAGATCTAGCTGGCAAAGTAAACGTGTTGGAGCATGATGAACTGCATGATCCACCGTTTACCATCTTAGAGCTTAAAGCTGCCGTCGACAGCTTCAATCCTAAGAAAGCTCCCGGCTCGGACGGACTCACGGCTGATATCTGCAAACAAGCAATAGACTCCAATCCCGGACTTTTCCTAGCATTGGTCAACAAATGCCTCGAATTAGGCTCTTTCCCGAAGATCTGGAAGGAAGCAACTGTGATAGTGCTGAGAAAGCCAGCGAAGGACGATTACACAGCTGCCAAAGCCTACAGACCAATCGGGCTGTTGCCAGTGATGGGAAAGATCCTGGAGAAGATGATCGTAGCAAGACTAAAGTGGCACCTTGTACCGGGTATTAGCCAAAGTCAATATGGATTCATGCCACAAAGGAGCACGGAAGACGCCCTCTATGCGCTCGTCAACCACATTAGGGATAAAATCAGAAAGAAGAAGATGGTTGTGCTGGTATCCCTAGACATAGAGGGGGCCTTTGATAGTGCCTGGTGGCCCGCGATAAGAGTCCGTTTGGCGGAGGAAAAATGCCCGATCAACATCAGACGAGTGATAGACTCATACCTAGAGGACAGGGGGGTGAAAGTGAGGTACGCAGGAGAAGAGGTGTACAGAAGAACAATGAAGGGTTGCATCCAGGGTTCTATCGGCGGCCCAATACTATGGAACCTCCTTCTCAACCCCCTGCTAATAGGGTTGCAGCATCGAGGAGAGTACTGTCAGGCGTTTGCAGACGACGTTGCCCTGGTGTTTGAGGGTGATTCCGCGGTGGAGATCCAGGGACGTGCAAATGCCGCTCTCGAGTATGTTCGAGAGTGGGGTGTAAGAAACAAGCTGAAATTTGCTCCGCATAAAACTAATGCGATGTTGCTAACAAACAGGCTAAAGTATGACACCCCACACTTGACCATGGGCGGGATCGGCATTTGCATGTCGCGGGAGATAAAGATCCTGGGGCTCGTGATAGATGACAAACTGACGTTCAACAGCCACGTTTCAAACACCTGCAAAAAAGCGTTGAACGTCTATAAGCAGCTATCACGAGCAGCTAAGATCAGCTGGGGACTCCACCCGGAAATCATTCGGACTATATACACCGCCTGTGTTGAGCCCGTGGTGCTGTACGCGGCCAGTGTATGGGGTTCCGCTGCTGAAAAACTGTGCGTGCAGAGGCAGCTGAATGTAGTCCAGAGAGGCTTCGCTCAGCGCCTCTGCAAAGCTTACAGAACTGTCTCTCTGAACGCCGCACTCGCTTTGGCCGGGTTGCTCCCTCTTGACCTGCGAATTAAGGAGGCAGCCGCCCTATACGAGGCAAAGAAAGGATTGTCCCGGCCGACGGGTCTGGCGGACAGAGAGATAGAACAGATGACACCATACAGCAGCACACCACATCCGGCAAACAGAGCAGAGCTGTACTTCCATAACCTGGACACTGACGAAGAACTCAGCGAGTACAACTGCCAAGCAGTCCGAATTTTTACAGATGGCAGCAAGATTGATGGGGGAGTGGGTGCGGCTTTTTCCATATGGAATAAGACCGTAGAAACTGGAACCCGAAAATTGAAGCTGCCATCTTACTGCACAGTGTACCAGGCGGAAATGCTGGCTATTCGCGAAGCAACCCGCAAGATTCTGGAAACCTCCGAGAATAGCTACGGGATCTACAGCGATTCACGATCGTCGCTAGAGACGATAACGAACCATTTCGCGTTCCATCCCCTAGCTACTGAGATCCGGAGAAATCTTGCGGAGTGCAGATCCCAACACAAAGAGGTAGCTCTGTTCTGGATAAAGGCTCATGCTGGTTTCGCGGGCAATGAACGGGCGGATGCGTTGGCGAAAGAGGCTGCCACAAATTCGAAGACCAGACCGGTTTATGATGCGTGCCCGGTTTCATTTGTCAAAAGACTGATCCGGGGGGAGACGCTTGACAAATGGAACCGGCGATACATAAACGGTGACACAGCGGCGGTCACGAAAGTCTTTTTTCCAGATGCTACAATAGCCTATAAGGTTATCCGGAAGATGGGACCGGCAGATGGGATTCTGACTCAGATATTAACGGGGCATGGTGGATTCTCCGAGTACTTGCACCGATTCAAGTGCAAGGAGAGTCCGTCGTGCATCTGCGATCCAGACTCAGAAGAATCTCTACTGCATGTGATCTTGTACTGCCCCGTACACTGCAAAATAAGGCATGACCTTACCCAGCAGCTGCACACAAGCCTTAAAACTGAAAACCTGTGCGGAATTATGGAGAACAGTACGGAACGCGGCATCTTCCTTCAATACTGTAAGCAAGTGACAAAAGTGGTAATAAATAGAAACAAACTTAATAGATAAAAACTGTTGGCACCATATAATGATTATATGTCTGTGCAACAATTATAAATAAGAAGTTGGAACAGAAGAAGATGTAAAATATATGTAAGAAAATAGTATTGTACAATATATGTAAGAAAATAGTATTTTAACATAAAGATAAGTTTGATTTTGTGAAAATTAAGAAATAAAGGAAGAATTCCCCTTTAAAAGAGATAGACAGATACAGAGAGTAGTTAGATAGCAGCTCGTCCCATAGGCGGGCATCCCACCCGTTATAAGTGTATCAGACGATGAATGAATGGAAATGGTATATGTATGAAAATGCGAGAGGAATAAATGCGAGAACTTGTATGAATCAGGCTCAAGATAGAAAAAGGCTCCGATCACGTTGGAGGAATTAGATCGAAAAAAAAAAAAAAAAAAAAAAAAAAAAAAAAAAAAAAAAAAAAACCTAACCTAACCTAACCTAACCTAACCTAACCTAACCTAACCTAACCTAACCTAACCTAACCTAACCTAACCTAACCTAACCTAACCTAACCTAACCTAACCTAACCTAACCTAACCTAACCTAACCTAACCTAACCTAACCTAACCTAACCTAACCTAACCTAACCTAACCTAACCTAACCTAACCTAACCTAACCTAACCTAACCTAACCTAACCTAACCTAACCTAACCTAACCTAACCTAACCTAACCTAACCTAACCTAACCTAACCTAACCTAACCTAACCTAACCTAACCTAACCTAACCTAACCTAACCTAACCTAACCTAACCTAACCTAACCTAACCTAACCTAACCTAACCTAACCTAACCTAACCTAACCTAACCTAACCTAACCTAACCTAACCTAACCTAACCTAACCTAACCTAACCTAACCTAACCTAACCTAACCTAACCTAACCTAACCTAACCTAACCTAACCTAACCTAACCTAACCTAACCTAACCTAACCTAACCTAACCTAACCTAACCTAACCTAACCTAACCTAACCTAACCTAACCTAACCTAACCTAACCTAACCTAACCTAACCTAACCTAACCTAACCTAACCTAACCTAACCTAACCTAACCTAACCTAACCTAACCTAACCTAACCTAACCTAACCTAACCTAACCTAACCTAACCTAACCTAACCTAACCTAACCTAACCTAACCTAACCTAACCTAACCTAACCTAACCTAACCTAACCTAACCTAACCTAACCTAACCTAACCTAACCTAACCTAACCTAACCTAACCTAACCTAACCTAACCTAACCTAACCTAACCTAACCTAACCTAACCTAACCTAACCTAACCTAACCTGGGAGGTAAAAGAAGGGCTGATTTCATCCGATCACAATGTTCTTACCTTTAAAATTAGATTAAAACGAGGAAAAGGTATAAGCATTCAAAGAACCACACGTATTTTTAACAGCAAAAATGCTAACTGGAGCACGTTTCATGAGAAACTGGCCCAATTGCTAGAAGAAGATCATGTAAACAAGGAAGAAATAAGCAAAATTGATAACAAAGCCGAATTAGATAGCAAAATAGAAACATACATTAAATTAATAACAATAGCATGCAATAATAGTATCCCTAAAATAAAAACAAAAACAAAAAGTAACTTACCATGGTGGTCGGATGAACTCGCGCAGCTGAAGAATGAGGTGAGATCCAGGAAGAGGAGAATCCGTTGTGCAGCGCCGGTCCGCAGAAATAAGGTTATCGGGGAGTACCTGCAAATAAAAGAAAAATATGAACAACAAGCAAAACAAGCACAAATAGACAGTTGGAAAGAGTTCTGTGGGAAACAAGACAAGGAAGGTCTTTGGGAAGGAATTTACAGGGTGATCGGGAAAACAACCAAGAGGCAAGAAGACCTGCCTCTGATAAAGGAAGGTAAATCCTTAAGTCCTAAAGAGTCTGCTGAATTACTCTGTGAGACTTTTTACCCGGAAGATAAGGAAGAACATGACAACGCGGATCACCAAAAAATTAGGAAACTTGCTGATCAGATAAACGAATTGGAGCATGTTGAAAGTCATGACCCTCCGTTTACTATGGAAGAGGTAAAAACCGCAGTAAATAGTTTTAATCCTAAAAAGGCACCGGGATCGGATGGACTCACTGCAGATATTTGCAAGCACTCAGTCTTAGAAGACCCCGAAACATACTTGGCGTTAGCAAACAAATGCCTAGAATATGGTCACTTTCCCAGGCCATGGAAAGAAGCGACGGTGGTTGTGTTGAGAAAGCCGGGAAAGAAAAACTACCAAGACCCTAAATCATACAGGCCGATAGGACTGCTTCCGGTCATGGGTAAGGTCTTCGAGAAGATGGTTATGGGCAGGATAAAGCACCATGTCCTCCCATAGCTCAGTACACGCCAGTTTGGATTCGTACCCCAGAAAAGCACTGAAGACGCCCTCTATGCCCTGATAAAACACATTCACCAAAAACTGGAACTTAAAAAACTCATTACAGTTGTATCATTGGACATAGAGGGTGCCTTCGATGGCGCATGGTGGCCAGCGCTCAGAGTCCGACTGGCTGAAGAAGGATGCCCAATAAACATCAGAAAAGTCATGGACAGCTACCTGGATGGAAGGACGGTAAAAGTGAGATACGCCGGAGAACAAATCACCAGACCCACCTCCAAGGGATGCGTTCAAGGCTCAATCGGCGGACCTGTTTTGTGGAACTTGCTCATTGATCCGTTGCTCAAGGGCCTCGAGCGAAGAGGCGACTATACGCAAGCATTCGCAGATGATATAGTTATGGTTTTTGATGGGAACACCGCAATGGATATCGAGAAACAGGCAAATGCCGCTCTCGCCTATGCTCGGGAGTGGGGCATCAAAAATAAGTTAAAGTTTGCGCCGCAGAAAACAAGTGCGATGATTATAACAAGAAAACTTAAATATGATGCTCCGCTCCTGAGGATGGGTGGGACCGACATTGCAATGTCAAAAGAAATGAAGATATTGGGGGTAACGATTGATGATAAGCTGACCTTTAATCAGCACACGTCAATCGTTTGTAGGAGAGCCGTCAATATCTTCAAACAATTATCCAGAGCAGCCAAAATAAGCTGGGGTCTGCACCCAGAAGTTGTTAGGACCATATATACTGCAGTTGTTGAGCCAACTGTAATGTATGCAGCAAGTGTCTGGGCCCCTGCAACCAAGAAACTAGGCATTCGGAAGGTGCTCCACTCGGTCCAGCGCGGATTTGCTCAAAAACTATGCCGAGCATATAGAACCACTTCTCTAAATTCAGCACTGGCGCTGGCTGGAATACTACCACTCGACCTCAGGGTACAAGAGGCAGCCGCCCTGTACGAGGCAAGGAGGGGGGTAATCCAGCCCGCGCTAGGAGACAGAGAAGTGGAGAAAATGTCGGCATTCTCAGTAAAACCTCACCCAGCGGAGTATATGAGCCTGGAATACGTGCGCCTGGAGGACCAACAGCAGGTGAACATTCACAGCGATTACGCAGTGCGGATGTTCACAGATGGTAGTAGGATTGAGGAGAAGGTCGGAGCGGCATTATCCATATGGAATAATCAGACCGAGACCAAATCCATCAAACTGAAGCTGTCGTCACACTGCACAGTCTACCAGGCTGAATTACTGGCCATATACAGAGCTACTGATGAAATACTGAAGATGCCAGAAACCCGCTTTGGTATCTACAGCGACTCACAGTCTTCGCTCCAAACAATTACAAACAACAGCTCCACTCACCCTCTTGCCGTAAAAGTTCGTAAGAACTTAAAAACAAGTAGGGCACAAAACAAATGCGTTGATTTGTTTTGGATAAAAGCACATGCGGGACTTGAAGGCAATGAGCGGGCCGATGCGCTGGCAAAGGACGCTGCCCTGAAAACAAAAACATCACCAGTATATGACGCATGTCCGGTTTCATTCGTTAAGCGACAGATCCGTAGAGGAACTCTTGACGAATGGAACAGGAGATACATAACCAGCGAGAATGCAGCCGTGACTAAAATCTTCTTTCCCGACATTATTAAGGCTTACAATATTATTAAAAAGATAAAACCCTCTGGTGTACTCACGCAAGTAATGACAGGGCACGGTGGATTCTCTGAATACCTGAATCGGTTCAGGTGTAAGGAAAGTCCATCGTGTATCTGCGAAAGTAGCAAAATGGAAACTGTAGAACACATCTTATTTGAGTGCCCAGTATTTGGCAAACGGAGATATGAGGCGGAGCAGAAATTGGATATAGAATTGAAAGTAGACAATGTTAAAGATTATATAAGTAATAAATATATAAGAAACGATTTTATTAACTATTGTACAGAAATAGCTGCTATAGTAATAAAAAGAAATAAAGATGTATAAATTATGCTGAACATTTATATTATTGAATATAAAGGACTCAGCAAAACAAATAAACTCAGTAAGAATATGTACATATACTAGAATAAGATGTAACTGTATAAAATATATGATATAGACATAAGAAAATATTGTAGTAGAAATATGAATAAGAAAAGGAGAAATTAGTAAAATAAAGATTAAAAACCATCGTTGCATCCCAAATCCCAAAGAAAGGAATTTTAGATACAGATACAGATAGAAAAAGTAATAAATTATGAACGATGACGGATAAAAGAAAGATAAAGTATGAAGAATAAAAGAGAGAACTGGAATGGAAGAGTTGTGTAGACCAGGTCCCTGGTAAAGCTAGAAAAAAAAAAAAAAAAAAAAAAAAAAAAAACCTAACCTAACCTAACCTAACCTAACCTAACCTAACCTAACCTAACCTAACCGTCACACTAGACTCCGGCTGGAAAGCTATTGTAGTGTGTTTCAGGCAGAGCTGTGTGCGATACTGCGAGCTCTCCAGTTGGTCGAAGGCAGAGGGGAGTCTGTTTTTAGTAGCGATTCACGGTCCAGTCTCGAGGCGTTGAGTGACCCTAATTCACTTCATCCGTTGGTTGCTTTAATTAAGGAAAAAATGTTAATGCTTGCCCGGGATGGTAAAACTATTTCTTTGCACTGGGTCAAGGCCCATTGTGGTATTGAGGGAAATGAGAGGGCCGATGAGTTGGCAAAGCAGGCAGCCCTAAGTGATTGAAGACAGCCATTCTACGACAGGTTCCCTCTGTCCTATGCTAAGGGTTTGGTAAGGTCAGATAGCATTGATGATTGGCAACGGGCATATGATTCATCCCAGACAGGCAGTACAACCAAGTTATTTTTCAAGGATGTATCTTTGGCTTATAGGACACTGACAAAAGTTAGTTTGGATAATTTTTACTGTCAAATTTTTACTGGCCATGGTGGCTTTATAGCGTATTCTCCATTGTGCTCTTGCGGTGATGATGCTAACCAATCTGTACAGCACCTTTTGCTGGAATGTGGCAGGTTTGGATTGTCAAGGCACGACTGCGAGATTGCAATGGATATTGATATTAATGTTGATAATTTAGAGCTAATAATTAGTGATAATCACAACAGACCTATCTTCTTGTCGTTTGCGAAGAATATTCTACGTATAATTGGCAGAGAGAATGGGTCTTTTGTTGAAAATGATTAGTACTTACGTGTTTGATTTTGTTATTTCTGTTATTTGTAAAAGATTCACTTTGATTTTTAGGTTCTAGCTGTTTTGTTTTGTTGTGATTTCATTTGTTTGTTTTGTTTTGAGTTTCACTTCAACTTCTTTTTTTTAAGGCTTTGCTTGCATTTTGGTTTTGAGTGTTTCTCTAGCATTGAGAAGTCTGTCTATTTCTTCTTCTTTTTTTTTTTTTTTTTGAATGGGATTGCGCTTGACTTGACGTGACGCTCTTGGTTGTAAGCTGTCTGTCAGTCTGGTCTGTTATTGTGGTTGGGTCGGGATTAAAATTTTTAATTATTTTATTTCATTTTAGCTTCTTGGGGCCGGGTTCTAAGGGCCGGGTTTACAATCTCTTTGGTCCATTTTGGTGTATTGGATTTTGAATTTTATAGATGGAGCGAATAATAATAATTTATTTATATTCGCTTTATCTATTCTTTTCTTATTTATTTTAACTCTTGTTTTTTTTATTGGTTTGCAAAGTTTATTTTTAAATTTTATGGTCGGAGGTTTGATTCGCTCTGACATATTGTAAGTAGGGTTTGACATTGGCAGTTGAGGGAGCTCTCAGGGCTGACAATTGACTGAATCATGGACAAAGTTCAATCACTTCACAGTCAGTCAGTGTTTTGTTTGTTGGTTACATGGCTTGTTGCGGTGCCGAGGGTGTGTGTGGCCGCCGTCACCGGCGCCGTGTCGAGGCGCTTGGGGTTGCGTCTTCGCGACCGCAAGCGTCACGCTGCGGCGCCGAGGGTGTGTGTATGTGTGTAGCTGCTGCCGCCGGCGCCGCGTCGAGACGTTTGGAGTTGCGTCTTCATTGCCGCTTGCGTCGAGCTGTGGCGCCTAGGGTGTGCGTAGCCGCTGCCGCCGGCGGCGGCGCCGCGTCGAGACTCTTGGGGTACCAATGATCTGAGAGGGTCGTCTCTTCTGCTAGTGCCCTTATATTTATATTCCTATATTTGTTTTATGTATATATATTTATATATTTATCGTATAAATTAACTTGAATTAAATCAATTGCCATTTATTGCTTTAAACGTTTCTTTTATTTTTGATTTTGTTATTATTATGTATTTTGGTTTAGCTGGTGGCTGCTGTTTACCAGCTTTTGTTATATTTTATATTTTATTATACCTATTTTCGGTTGTTATTATTTTGGCAGGGATTGATTGTCTGTGATTATAATTAATTTAATGATTAGAATGAATAATGATTGTTTACATGTTTATTATTGTAATTTTTTTTTTTAATTTTCTATACCTTTTGATAATGACTTATTTATCGTTGGTTGGATTTAGATATTGGACTTAAGTACCATACCTATATTAGGTGTCAATGAAATGTTTTTATTAATTAATTTATTGTTAATTTAATTTTACTTATCATAATGAATTGTTACCGTAATGTAATTTTTATATTTTAATTTAATGGATAGATTTCCTTTTATAAATTATAATATATATTTTTTTAAATATTTTTTTAAATTATTTATTAATTTATTTAATTATATCTTAATAACTTTGTTAATTTGTTTTTCGATTGTTATTAATTTGGTGTGTTTGCTACGCAAATACTCGCAATAATTATCACACGTTATTGTTAATTTAATATTCTATTTTATTTGAATATAGTGTTGTAAATTTACAAAATTAGGCCTATTTTGCTATGCAAAATAATGTTTAATGTGCAGTAAATAAATAGTATATAATATATAATAAATCGAAAAGGTATTTAGCTATTATTTATCTATACTTAAATTATTGTTGTAATTTAGGTAGTATTTTACCTCATTTGTGTTATGTTGAATTAAGTCTTCTTTTAAAATAATCTTAAGTCATGCTGGTGGATATATTTGACAGGTTCAAATACAATATCACTAAAACAGGGGTGAGACTTAGGTTAGAGTTAACATATTATTATTGTACCTCTATAATAAAATATTGTTGCATGTTATCACAAAAAAAAAAAAAAAAAAAATTGTAACGGAAATAAGATAGAATATGTAATTCAATTGGGTCCAACAGGGACACAACTGTGGGATGAAAATAATAAAAAGGAAAATGAAAAAGAAAAGGGAAAAATTAAAGAAAATATAATACAGAAGGTGAAAAATGGAAAAAGAAACAAAGAAAATTAAGAGAGAAATAAAAAAAATAAAAATAAATGGGACCCAAAGTAAAACAATAAATTAGTTATAGAAATAAGAGGATTAATGTATATAATATATTATACTACAATTGTATGGTGATTTCTTAGATTTAATGAGTTATTTAAAATTATGGGTTGTATTGGCCAATTTATTGTGTCATGGTCAATTTATTTTGTTTTCATTTCTTCTCCATTTCTTTATTTTCTTGTCTTTGTTGATTGTGTGTGTGCGTGTAAGTGTGAGTGTATATATGTTTGTATATGTGTGTAATATTTGGAAAATTAAGTTTAAAAAAAGATTCCCTAGTAGGTTTATAATGTTGTTGCATTTCATAGCAACAGGTTATCAAAGGGCTATTAAGCAAAAGCAGACTAGGATACTCTCTGACCCTATGGTCTGATGAGGATACTAGTTGGCAACATAAAAAAAAAAAAAACCTAACCTAACCTAACCTATTGTGGGTAAATTATTGATTAAGTTTTATATTGTTGTGTAAGATGTTAACAGGATTATAAAAGAAAAAAAAAAAAAAAAAAGGTAAAATATAATAAAATAAAATTAAAAAAAAATAAAACAAATAAAAAAAAAATAAAGGGTAAATGTAATAAATACGCATGAAGTATAAATTAATTGAAAATGGCTACGAAACGTATTTTTAAATGTAATGTATTATAATTGTAGTTCATGTAATAATTAATTGTATAAGCTTGATTTTTTTTTTTTATATAAAATCTTATGTCGTTTATGCATGAGAAAGATTATGTGTGAGTCATGTGGGGAGTGTATGTTTGAGTGTGGTTTGTTTTATGTGAGTCTAATTTGATTTCGGGATTAATAATATATGATTTTTGTAATAGTTTATTAATTATTGGAAATGTTTAATTTTCTTTAGATTCTATTTTTGTTAATGTTTGTAATGGTCATTATTTTTAGCGAGTATGACACATATTAGGTTATTTTGCTGAATATTATGTACCTACTATTATTGGGTGTATTCCGGTACTCTGTGATTATGTTTTTCTGTAATCTGCAGTATGTGCCAGTGTATTATAAAAGTAAATAATAAATAAGTGTAGTAAATAAATAATACATGTGATCTGTGTAGGCATAAATGTTGTTAAATTTTTGATTATTAATTTCATACGTATTGTAATAATTTATTATATAATTTTATTTCTTAGTTAATTATTAATTTCATGTTTAAATTGTTGTTGTTGTACTCTGAGGATTATGATTGTAATTTCTACAGATGTATTAAAATGTCATATTTCTAATATAGTACTTAATAAAAAAAAAAAAAAAAAAAAAAAACGCACGTGGAATGAATTAATTGATAATGTATACAGGGTTACAGGTTAAGTCGACCTAGATCCTGGAGGGGGTTGTAGTTTCCACCATTTCTGACTGATTTCACTATGAAACACCCTACCCCAAACTTAACCGTTTTTAAGTTATTGGACTTTGAAGTTTTTTTTAAAAATTACCGACTTTTAGCCTATTGACCAATTTTTTTTTGGGTCTTTGTCTCTAATTTATTTGTGTTTACGATTTTTGTGTAGTAGATGAGTTCTCATTAACACGTGATCATCATTAACACGTGGTCTACCCAGGTCTGTTCGTCTCCTCGAAACAGAGCCAGTCTCTCTAAGTCGTCGGTAAACTCCGTCAAAGACACTAACATCCGGTATTCGGCGGCCTGGATAACGTGATATGTATTCATCACGAGCTCGGCTAGATACACAATTGCAGTACCCGTAACAAATCAAAATATCCGCATATTCATCGTTCGTGAAGGTCGTCATATTCAACAGTTCCAAATCAGAAGTACAATCAGAGTCCAGTTTGCAAGCACGGTCACGAAATGAAAGAAACAGTTCAGAAATCAAGCCAAGTCGAGTGAGAAATGAAGAGCACAAGTATCGCATCTATCACGGACGAATCGCGTAAGCAGACTAACCAAACAACTAATGGCCGGGGTTTTTTTTCTCGCTCACTCCTGCTTACATCGTATGGTATCCCACTTGCACGCACCGCAATTCCATGAAGGACGATAGGCGCAGCAAGTAACTCAACGAAATAGGTATGTACTGTTATTTTTACTACTACCTGGGATCCTTTCATCGAAGTTTTTTCTAAGAATTCTGATAACACCCTAGCTTGTTTTATCTTGTTGAATAGCTGATGAAACGTAGATATTTTTAGGCACATCTGCAGCATGGCTGTCATAGATATTTATTAAAATATTTCTGAAATTAAAAATTTTTTTTATGAGTTCATTTCAATTTATTACTATCAATCGTCTGCTGCGACCCAGTTGGTTTAGTTAACTGCAATTTTAGTATTAAGAATAATAAAGCAACTTATCTACTACACAAAAATCGTAAACACAAATAAATTAGAGACAAAGACCCAAAAAAAAATTGGTCAATAGGCTAAAAGTCGGTAATTTTTAAAAAAAACTTCAAAGTCCAATAACTTAAAAACGGTTAAGTTTGGGGTAGGGTGTTTCATAGTGAAATCAGTCAGAAATGGTGGAAACTACAACCCCCTCCAGGATCTAGGTCGACTTAACCTGTAACCCTGTATATTATTATGTGAAGATATTTGAGCGTGAGTAATGAACTTTTATTGCAGTTCTTAAAATAATAAATTGTATTAGATTATTTTGTGTATGTCGTTTTATGCATGAGATAGATTATGTGTGAGTGATGGGGGGGGAGTGTGGGTTTTAGTGTTATTTTGTGTGATTATTTGATGTGTATGAATTAGTATCAATTGTTAGTTAAATTCAAAGACGATGTATATAATGATGTTGCATTTCATAGCAACAGGTTATAAAGGTTTTAAAAAGTAAAAGCAGACTAGCGAACTCACTTATCCTTTGATGTGTTGAGTCAACTAGTCAACGACAAAAAAAAAAAAAAAAAACCTAACCTAACCTAACCTAACCTAACCTAACCTAACCTAACCTAACCTAACCTAACCTAACCTAACCTAACCTAACCGAACCGCACTCGAGAGCGCCACGAAAAAAGGTCCCTCCGCGCTAAAAAATTCGCAAAAATAGTAAAAAGTGCTTCGATTTTGTTGTGTGATACATGAAAAGAAGCGGCAAGTGAAGACGCACACGTTGGTGAAAACCGTGTGGCTCTAAGTGCTGTGGCCACAAAGTTACTGGTGAAAAAGTGCTTTTTTGGGAAATTTCCAAAATTAAAAGTGATTTATCTCGTGAAATTCAGTGACGACCTACAGTTTTTCAACTGTGCAACGGAGGGCATCTTGGTTCTCTATAACTCAGCCAATTTGCAGATTTTCCCCGTGCAGGAGCACGGAGATATTGTCAAAAAACCTAAAACCACGTGGCGGCGATGTCAGTGACCCCGTGCTCGTGGATCATTTTAAAGGACGAGACTCGAAGGAGGCAGTAGAGAGCAGCTGGGAGGCACCTTCAGATTTGAAAACGGACCATTTTCCACGGAGATAGAGACTCAAAAACTTTTGTGCGGTTTTATTTTTCACTGTAAGTGTTTTTATTTGAAATCTTCAGCGACAACATAGGTTTATTTTTCGTGTATTTGCTGTCCCTATGTTGTCAAACATTTCTGTGAAAAAATTAGATTTTTAAAACTAGCGGTTTCCGAGCGCGAAATTATAGAGTTAAATTACCAACCGCAAATAGATTAAAACGCTTGTTTCTCGGAAACGGCTGGAGATAGGCAATTTTTTGTACGAATTTGTATATTTTATAGTTCATTTTCAGTATAAGTTCTTTTAAAATTCTATTCTCTTTTTACCCCCCCCCCCCCCTTCTCGAGTAAAATTTTTATATTCGTTTAAATTGAGCTATATACAGGGTGTCCGGTAATTAATGGATAACCCCGCAGGTACATGTGGGGGGGCAAGGGGGCAACTCAAAAAAAATTTAAAAAAAAATCTATCTGCAAAGGTCTAGGATTTTTTTTAATTTTTTTTAAAGTCCGAAATTTGATACCTTTGTTAAAAATTTTGAACACTACGGCTACAAATTCAATGATAACGAATTGATTTTCTCTGGAAATAACCGTGAATAATTGGTCTTGCTATGGCGTATCACAAATTATTCCTAGCCACAACTGTTTGTTTTTTTCAAACAGTTAAAAATAAAAATTAGTGTATTCGATTTTTTTATGATAAAGTTTGAGCACCTGTGGTATAAAAAAAACGTATGGAGACCGGGGTGGCCCACAGCTTAAAAAATATGCCTACTTCATGTAGTTTCTTAAAAAGTATTACACTTAATTTTTTTTATTGTCAAATAACCGACTTATGGCTACCTATGTTTCTCTAGCCCTATTTTTCTTATAACAAAAACCAATAATAAGATAAGAAATTTATTTTGAAAATCAGTGAAAGTGTATTTTGGGGTGGTTGGGGTGTTATTAATAATTGAAACAACAATTTCAAATAGGTAATAAATGTTATAATAAATGTTCAAATTGTTTGCCACCTACTCTAATACAGGCTCTACATCTTCTTATGAATGACCTTTTCAGTAGGCGCGAATACCTGCGCTCTCCAATTTCTCGAGCCACGTCCAAAACACGTCGACGAAGTTCCTGTATTGTTGCGATTGGTTTTTTGTACACTATTTCTTTTAAGCAGCCCCAATAAAAAAATTGCAGTGGGTTTAGGTCGGGCGATCGTGGTGGCCATAAAATAGGTCCCAGGCGGACCAAAAAAAAAAAAAAAAATTAAAATTAAAAAATTAAAAAAATTAAATTTACTGCAAGTATTTTTTTGAAATTTAATAAAATCTTATTTTATTTGAAAATCATCGTTCCAGTCTGTTAATAGCCATAACTCGGTAATTTGACAATAAAAAAATTGAGTGTGATACTTTTTCAAAAACTACATGAAGTAGGCAAGTTTTTTAAGCTGTAGGCCACCCCTGTCTCCATACGTTTTTTTTATACCACAGGTGCTCAAACATTATCATAAAAAAATCGAATACACTAATTTTTATTTTTAACTATTTGAAAAAAACAAACAGTTGTGGCTAGGAATAATTTGTGATGCGCCATAGCAAGGCCAATTATTCACGGTTATTTCCAGAGAAAATCAATTCGTTATCATTAAATTTGTAGCCGTAGTGTTCAAAATTTTTAACAAAGGTATCAAAATTCGGACTTTAAAAAAAAAATTAAAAAATCCTAGACCTTTGCAGATAGATTTTTTTTTTAATTTTTTTTGAGTTGCCCCCTTGCCCCCCCACATGTACCTGCGGGGTTATCCATTAATTACCGGACACCCTGTATATAAAAATTGTTTTTTAAAACTGTCAACGTAGTAAAGTTTACATATTCTAAATAAATTCACCATTTAAATATTTTTCCCCCCTTGCCCCCCCTGAAAAAATTTACAAAATATTAGTTGTTGACAGAATTTTTTTTTAAATCTTTCTTTACAGTTCATAGTGTAATATTTTCTTCATATTTCCTCATATTTTAATGTTGTCATTCTCCCCTCCCCCCCCCCCATAGTAATATTGTCATACTTCGTAGCTCATATCTCCGGAACCAGAGGTTCAAATTTGACGCGGTTTTCGTCTAATTACCGTATACTAGAGGGACTATCTTTTTATTTTTACAACTTTTACAAACTTACATTGATTACCTTTACTTACAATTGACGGGATGCCTGGAAAAATGTTGCGTACACCCGTTCGGAAGAAGGGCAAAATGGTAGACCAAGTGGGTTCGTCCCGCCAGGGAAAAAAATTTAACGAGCTGATTGACCTGACTGACCAAACATTAGTCAACCAAGAACAAATAGAGACACGATCGATGGAAACTCTTGAGTTGACATCTACAAAGGAGACTGAAAAAGAAGATATATTGCTGACGCAGAAGGAAGATAAAAAAGACCAAGAAAACGACGGGCTCTCCTATGACATCAAAGCTGGACCTCTGAAAGGCTCATCGGCAGCTGTAGGGAGCTCACCGTCGTCGGGAAAAGTTAAATATCTTGATAGGCTTGCGGAGGCGAAGGCGTGCGTCATGAAAGCAAAAGTTAATCTTGGGAATGCTAGAAACCTAAAATAAAATAAAAACCTAAATAAAAACCGAGGTTACTATTGCGATAGACAGACTTTTCCAGCTTGTAAAAGAGGTTGAAAATGTAAAAGGAAAAGGAAAGAAGGGAGTGACTAAGGAACCAGAGGAGGAAACCCAAAATCAACACAACGAGAAAGAAGGAAAAAAGCTAGCAAGAATCATACAAGAGACTAATGAACAGATGGAACAATTTAAAGACACTATGAAGAAACACAAAGAAGAGCAGGAAAAACTGCTTCAGGAAAACAACAGGAACATGGAAAAACTAGCAGAGACAATAGAAAAACACAAGGAAACGGTAGAAAGACAAACCTACGCGAGTGTAGCAGCGGCTACCACCGGGAGACAGCCCCACAGACAGACCGCGCTACATTCGATAGTGGTCAGCGCCAAAGATGAAACGGAGACGGGTGAAGAAGTCTTAGATAGAATCAGAAAGACAGTTAATGCAAAAGAGAGTGGAATAGCGGTTGAGAAAATAAGGAAAGCAAAGGATAGGAAGGTGATTGTGAGATGCAGAACAGAAGAAGAACGCGACAGATTCAGAAACAAACTTAAAGAAGCCAAGGAGTTAAACGTAGAGAATGTCCAAAACAAGAACCCGCTGGTTATTCTGAAGGATGTGCTAAAATACAACCAGGATGAAGACATCCTTAGCGCCCTGAAGATCCAGAACAAAAACCTCCTACCAGCTACAAACACCAGAGACACCATGGAAATAGCCTATAAAAACAAACGCGAAACCCACATACGCATCACATCGTCCTTAGGGTGTCCCCCGCAATATGGACACGGCTGGTAGAAGCCGAAACAGTCCTGATCGACTTGCAAAAAGTTCGAGTCGCGGACCAATCGCCACTAGTTCAATGCTCCCTCTGCCTGGGCTACGGCCATGGCAGGAAATTCTGCAAGGAGACGACAGAAAAATGTAGCCACTGCGGAGGACCCCACCTCAGAACAAATTGCGCAGATTGGATGGCTGGTTCCGTCCCCACGTGCACAAACTGTGTGCATGCCAAGCTAGAAAGATCGGATCACAATGCCTTTAGCAGTGAATGCCCGATAAGGAGAAGATGGGATGCACTGGCTCGAGCCTCGGTAGCATATTGCTAAAGTGGTCACGAGCCAAACAGTTCCTACAAGCGACGCAGGGCCATATACTGTAGCCCAAGCTAACTTACAAAGGAAAGCACTTGCTACACAGGAAATAATATTTGAGGCAAAAAACAGAAAAATGGCCTTTGCGTTGCTTCAAGAGCCTTACGTTGGGACAATCGGCAGAATGAAGGATTATGGGACTGCCAGGATCTTCCAGAACGCAAACCAGGGAGATGGAACAATCAAAGCAGCTATAGCTGTGTTTGATAGAGACATGGATGCCATTATTTGCCCGGACTTCACCACAAACAACATCATGGTGGTGAAGCTCAGGACCAGCGCCTGGGAGATCGTGGTTGTCTCATATTACTTCGAGCCAAACCACACAACAATAGAGCCTTTCCTAACACACCTACGAAGAATTCAGAGAGAAGTGGGAACTAAAAATTTAATTATAGGTGGGGATGCTAACGCCAAACATACATGGTGGGGAAGCCTAATAATAGATGAGAAGGGAGAAGAACTAGCTGGATCAATAGAAGATATGGATTTACAGGTGCTCAACGTTGGAGATACTCCAACATTCGATACCGTAAGAGGAGGAAAGACCTATACGAGCTTCGTAGACATTACCGCCTGCACAACGAATCTTCTAGACCTGGTAGAAGACTGGGAGGTAAAAGAAGGGCTGATTTCATCCGATCACAATGTTCTTACCTTTAAAATTAGATTAAAACGAGCAAAAGGTATAAGCATTCAAAGAACCACACGTATTTTTAACAGCAAAAATGCTAACTGGAGCACGTTTCATGAGAAACTGGCCCAATTGCTAGAAGAAGATCATGTAAACAAGGAAGAAATAAGCAAAATTGATAACAAAGCCGAATTAGATAGCAAAATAGAAACATACATTAAATTAATAACAATAGCATGCAATAATAGTATCCCTAAAATAAAAACAAAAACAAAAAGTAACTTACCATGGTGGTCGGATGAACTCGCGCAGCTGAAGAATGAGGTGAGATCCAGGAAGAGGAGAATCCGTTGTGCAGCGCCAGTCCGCAGAAATAAGGTTATCGGGGAGTACCTGCAAATAAAAGAAAAATATGAACAACAAGCAAAACAAGCACAAATAGACAGTTGGAAAGAGTTCTGTGGGAAACAAGACAAGGAAGGTCTTTGGGAAGGAATTTACAGGGTGATCGGGAAAACAACCAAGAGGCAAGAAGACCTGCCTCTGATAAAGGAAGGTAAATCCTTAAGTCCTAAAGAGTCTGCTGAATTACTCTGTGAGACTTTTTACCCGGAAGATAAGGAAGAACATGACAACGCGGATCACCAAAAAATTAGGAAACTTGCTGATCAGATAAACGAATTGGAGCATGTTGAAAGTCATGACCCTCCGTTTACTATGGAAGAGGTAAAAACCGCAGTAAATAGTTTTAATCCTAAAAAGGCACCGGGATCGGATGGACTCACTGCAGATATTTGCAAGCACTCAGTCTTAGAAGACCCCGAAACATACTTGGCGTTAGCAAACAAATGCCTAGAATATGGTCACTTTCCCAGGCCATGGAAAGAAGCGACGGTGGTTGTGTTGAGAAAGCCGGGAAAGAAAAACTACCAAGACCCTAAATCATACAGGCCGATAGGACTGCTTCCGGTCATGGGTAAGGTCTTCGAGAAGATGGTTATGGGCAGGATAAAGCACCATGTCCTCCCATAGCTCAGTACACGCCAGTTTGGATTCGTACCCCAGAAAAGCACTGAAGACGCCCTCTATGCCCTGATAAAACACATTCACCAAAAACTGGAACTTAAAAAACTCATTACAGTTGTATCATTGGACATAGAGGGTGCCTTCGCAGGTGAACATTCACAGCGATTACGCAGTGCGGATGTTCACAGATGGTAGTAGGATTGAGGAGAAGGTCGGAGCGGCATTATCCATATGGAATAATCAGACCGAGACCAAATCCATCAAACTGAAGCTGTCGTCACACTGCACAGTCTACCAGGCTGAATTACTGGCCATATACAGAGCTACTGATGAAATACTGAAGATGCCAGAAACCCGCTTTGGTATCTACAGCGACTCACAGTCTTCGCTCCAAACCATTACAAACAACAGCTCCACTCACCCTCTTGCCGTAAAAGTTCGTAAGAACTTAAAAGCAAGTAGGGCACAAAACAAATGCGTTGATTTGTTTTGGATAAAAGCACATGCGGGACTTGAAGGCAATGAGCGGGCCGATGCGCTGGCAAAGGACGCTGCCCTGAAAACAAAAACATCACCAGTATATGACGCATGTCCGGTTTCATTCGTTAAGCGACAGATCCGTAGAGGAACTCTTGACGAATGGAACAGGAGATACATAACCAGCGAGAATGCAGCCGTGACTAAAATCTTCTTTCCCGACATTATTAAGGCTTACAAAATTATTAAAAAGATAAAACCCTCTGGTGTACTCACGCAAGTAATGACAGGGCACGGTGGATTCTCTGAATACCTGAATCGGTTCAGGTGTAAGGAAAGTCCATCGTGTATCTGCGAAAGTAGCAAAATGGAAACTGTAGAACACATCTTATTTGAGTGCCCAGTATTTGGCAAACGGAGATATGAGGCGGAGCAGAAATTGGATATAGAATTGAAAGTAGACAATGTTAAAGATTATATAAGTAATAAATATATAAGAAACGATTTTATTAACTATTGTACAGAAATAGCTGCTATAGTAATAAAAAGAAATAAAGATGTATAAATTATGCTGAACACTTATATTATTGAATATAAAGGACTCAGCAAAACAAATAAAGACAGTAAGAATATGTATACTAGAATAAGATGTAACTGTATAAAATATATGATATAGACATAAGAAAATATTGTAGTAGAAATATGAATAAGAAAAGGAGAAATTAGTAAAATAAAGATTAAAAACCATCGTTGCATCCCAAATCCCAAAGAAAGGAAATTTAGATACAGATACAGATAGAAAAAGTAATAAATTATGAACGATGACGGATAAATGAAAGATAAAGTATGAAGAATGAAAGTACGAGAAGAATAAAAGAGAGAACTGGAATGGAAGAGTTGTGTAGACCAGGTCCCTGGTAAAGCTAGGGGTAGTCAGGCAAAAAAAAAAAAAAAAAAAAAAAAACACCAATCTTGCGCTAATTCGTTACGATCCAGCCTTAAGGCACTTTTTGTTAGCACTGTTTGTGATATTTTTATTTTGTGAACAATTAAATAAAAATTATTTGTGGAACTATGTTATGCTACCCTTGTTGATGGACGCAGTAATCATGATTTGTTTCGTTAATCATACGGATTGGTACCGGTTCTTGATTAATACTGCTGGTAAGCTATTTTGCACTATGGTAGCACTACGAATATGCTTGAAGCTAGAGCGTCTACCTACTCGCCGCTAGTGGCATTTTTGTTTTGTTTTGTGGCGGTATATTTGATTTGTTTATATTTGAGTTGTGCAAGTTATGGGCATTTATTGAAATTTTTGAACATTTTTCTTTATAATAATTTAATTCAGTTCGCATTTTGTGTGTCATAGGGGGATGGAATCATTGTTTTTCATTGGATAAGAGATTAAGTTTAGCTGTTTGATTTCATATGTTTTGTAGTGTTTTGTGTGTGTGTTAGTCCTTAGGTATATGATGTGAGTCTGAGCTTGGGTTCGAGAATCTTATAGGCTTTTGCGCTGATTTGTGTGTCAAAAACTGTGTTGCTGTGTGGGTGTTTTAGTGGTGGTTTATTTTTATTTTATTTATATTTTTTTTTAAATCAAATTTTGTTTATTTATTTAAAATTAAAATTATTAAAATTACTAAAATTATTAATTAAAATTATTTTTTATGATAATGATCCATTGGTAATTTTATTGATATTGTATAGTAATTGTTTTTTTTTTTTTTATGAACGTTGGAATGCTTGTGATTACTTACACATAATATGTAATTTGCAGTTATGTACCAGCGTTGATGTATTGTTAGTATATAGTATGTACCTATTATTATTACTATAATAATATGTAATGGATCTATGCAGACATAAAATTTGTTAAATTTTACATGTATTGTTATAATTTATTATTTTTATAAATTTGTTGGTAAATTATTGATTAAGTTTTATATTGTTGTGTAAGATGTTAACAGGATTATAAAAGAAAAAAAAATAAAAAAAAAGTAAAATATAATAAAAAAAAAAATAAAAAAAAAAGGGAAAATATAATAAATACGCATGAAGTATAAATTAATTGAAAATGGCTACGAAACGTATTTTTAAATGTAATGTATTATAATTGTAGTTCTTGTAATAATTAATTGTATAAGCTTGATTTTTTTGATATAAAATCTTATGTCGTTTATGCATGAGAAAGATTATGTGTGAGTCATGTAGTGAGTGTATGTTTGAGTGTGGTTTGTTTTATGTGAGTCTAATTTGTTTTCGGGATTAATAATATATGATTTTTGTAATAGTTTATTAATTATTGGAAATGTTTAATTTTCTTTAGATTCTATTTTTGTTAATGTTTGTAATGGTCAATATTTTTAGCGAGTATGACACATATTAGGTTATTTTGGCTGAATATTATGTACCTACTATTATTGGGTGTATTCTGGTACTCTGTGATTATGTTTTTCTGTAATCTGCAGTATGTGCCAGTGTATTATAAAAGTTAATAATAAATAAGTGTAGTAAATAAATAATATGTGTGATCAGGCATAAATGTTGTTAAATTTTTGATTATTAATTTCATACGTATTGTTATAATTAATTATATAATTTTATTTGTTAGTAAATTATTAATTTCATGTTTAAATTGTTGTTGTTGTACTCTGAGGATTATGATTGTAATTTCTACAGATGTATTAAAATGTCATATTTCTAATATAGTACGCAATAAAAAAAAAAAAAAAAAAAAAAAAAAAAAAAAAAAAAAAAAACGCACGTGGAATGAATTAATTGATAATGTATATATTATAATGTGAAGATATTTGAGCGTGATGTATCTTAAAAGTAATGTACTTTTATTGCAGTTCTTAAAATAATAAATTGTATTAGATTATTTTGTGTATGTCGTTTTATGCATGAGATAGATTATGTGTGAGTGATGGGGGGGAGTGTGGGTCTTAGTGTTATTTTGTGTGATTATTTGATGTGTATGAATTAGTATCAATTGTTAGTTAAATTCAAAGACGATGTATATAATGATGTTGCATTTCATAGCAACAGGTTATAAAGGTTTTAAAAAAGTAAAAGCAGACTAGCGAACTCACTTATCCTTTGATGTGTTGAGTCAACTAGTCAGCGACATTAAAAAAAAAAAAAAAAAAAAAAAAACCTAACCTAACCTAACCTAAAGGTAGGTACTGAGAATATTTCTTCGCCTTCGCGACATTCTCCCCCTTTAAGGAAGATTGGGAAAGAAAGATATTCAATATCATTTATATTTATTAAACAATGATTAATATCTAAATCACTTAACTGAAACTCTGGACCTTAACTGAATTTACTGGTGAAACAGTCTAATTAATAAGTGCGTGGTCCACTCTTGACCTTTTCTCTGGCTTTAACAGCTGAAGCCCTGGTTGGCCTCTTACTGATTTCTACTGTATCAGCTTCTGATTCTGGTTGAGCCGCAGCTTGATGTACTGGCTTAATTTGATGTTCCTCGGAACTTTGAGCTCTAATCGTGGGATTTTGGTCAACATTTGGAACGGTACTATGCTCTTCGAGTTCAAGTGGCTATAAGTGTCCTATTGAACGAGTTAACGTGTCTCCTTTCAAATGTCTTTACACTTGCTACTCTTATGTGCCCATCTGATCCTTTAACGAATTCTGCTATGTTTTACAATCTTCCAGTGCGCCCTATTTCCCTCTGATTTTATCTGAACTATCTCTTCTAATTCTGCTGATAACCACCATTCTTGATTGTCTATGTTTGTCACTTCTCTCTCTCAAACTTGTAAAATATTGTTTGGTGAACATCTTAGCGAATTCAGCGAGAATAATTTGACCTCTCTTCCACCCGTAAATTAAATTAGTATTCGTTTCTGTAGCTGGTTCAAGGAATTCCCGTCCAGAGATTTGGGTTGTTAGTGATTCGCCTATACGCAGAAAGACTTGAGGAGTCAACACGTGCTCCAGCTCAGTACCTACTCTGGTTTACGGTATTTACAATGGCTTCAAGCTCTTTAATTGCTGTACACAACTGATTGTGATTTATCAAGCGTTTTTCCAATGTCCTCTTCATACTGTGTTTTACAATTCTTCGTTCATAAAAGCCTTCGAACCATGGAGCTAATTCTGGTATGAACTTTCGGCGTAAATTATTTTTAATTACAATAATCTGAAGTTAGAACACCAGCTATAAGCTTTAATTGTGTAGCGTTGTCTGACATAATCAACTGCGGTAAGTTCTTATGGCGAGCAAACATTCTACAGCAGATAGATAAGTCTTTCACTACCTATCTCTACGTGGCTCTTATAGTGAGGCACGCACGTGAATAAGCAAACCCAGCGTTTCTTTTGAGTAGTTGGCTTAGCACATTTAATTCCAATTCGGTGCCATTCGCAGGTTCTGCGACAATATCTCTAGTAATAAGTAGTATTCGCAAGACCCTCCTCAACCAAGGAGAGTTTTAACTTATAATTATAACAAGCCATAATTTTAACTTAATACTTTGACTGCCCTCGTAATTTACGGTAAATGTACTACAGCTCGCTGCACAGCGACGCGACGCCTCTCCGGGTCGTATACTTTACCAATCTAAGTAGGTTTTTATTTGCCCTGGTACCTTACACTTACACCAGACGGACCAAGTTTGTTGGAACCGCGTGTATGCGTACCGCATATGATTTGTAGCGATTTTATTCTGCTATATTTTATAATTAATCATTCGCGACACAAATGGCTGTATTAGTTTGTCTGATTTACACCACCTCAAAACTATTTGGTTATCAGCCCAAAAAATTTAGATTTTATTTATCGGTACGGTGAATGGTGTATGGGGCGGTCGGCCCCCATTATTCTTAGGTACATCTATCTCGATGGTACTTATACAAAAATTATCGGTTATTTTGCGGGTTAAGATTCAAAAACCTTTGTGACATAACTTATCAATCTACACTACATTAGACCTACCAGCAAACCTCGTCTCAATATCAGTCAGTACCTACGTTATTTTGGTCCTTTAGGGGCACTAATCTAGACTTGCTAAAAACAAAATTTACAATATTATATGTGTGTTAAGAAATAAGCCAAAAATACGACTGCGTTGTAGGTATGCTTCCATTGTCGAGTCTGTAAAGCAATGCATTTCTACTATACTTGGTCAGATTTTATTCTAGGCTATTTTTATCTGTGATCCCGTTCCGCTAAATGTAGGTAAACCGTAAGGTAAACCGATCACGACTGTCTATAATTACGCTAAATTTGCCCGACCAAACACAAAAAAAAACTTACTGACCGAAAGCTTTTCCTTTTCCTTCGAAATTAACAAGAAATAAAAGTAATTTTTACTAATCATTCTTATCACCGCCTGATCCATCATTTATTTATTTATATTACCAATGTACCTACCTACTTGTAAAAGTATCATTATTTTATTCGAGATTTTGTACTAATTATATCCGTAAAGAACAAGCAACTTTAGGATATAGGTGGTTGAGTCGGCATTTTTAGAAAGCTGACTACCACAATCGAGAAAAACTGCTAAAAGCGTCAATCTTTTTCGGATCTATCTACTTACAATGACTAAACAAGTTTTTAACACCGTGGTCTTTACTGCCATATTAATATTATGCTAACTGTGTCAGTTGACTTTACTCACAGCCGGCTGTGTAATTTTTTTAGGACAAACGGCCCGGTTGTGCTCACCATATTCACTGCAATAATAACACTTGCGATTATATCTACAGGTGCCTGCCCTTTGACCTCCTTGAAAGCAATTAAAGCAATGGTTTCCCAGACGAGCCTTTCTGTCCTGCATAGTTTTGTATTTTTTACATTCGTCGTTATAATGATCTTGACTACAGAATATACATTTTTTCGCAAATTTATTTTTAGGTGTCGCATCAGGTCCTTCTGAGTCATCGTTTTGACCTTTCCTTGATTGTGTTTTACTAAATTGTCTGTTATCATTTTTGTATTTGTCTTTTCTACTGTTATTTCTACGTTAATTATTGTCTGTCTTTTCTTCAGATCTTATTTGTAATGCTGGACTTGCTCATTCTCTTCTTCTTCCTGTCCATTATGCAGATGCGTGTTATTTGGATCTGACAGAGGGTCAACTCAATAAGCTGGATCGTCTCCAAAACGTCTGCGTTAGATTTATTTTTGGCCTCCGCAAGTACGATCACGTGTCTGCCTACCGTACTCGGCTCAAATGGCTTCCCATTCGCCAGCGCCGAAACTTGCACATTCTGTCCCTTCTTTTCTCTATACTGTTTATTCCCTTTTCCCCTTCGTATCTCAAAGAAAGATTCCAGTTTCTTCACTCTTCTCACTAAGATCTTTGAAGAAACGTTGTTTTTGGTGGCTCCAGTTCAGAAAACTTCCTTTTATAGCGATTCTTTTACTGCCCAAGCCGTCAAACTATAGAACGATCTACCTATTGACATAAAAAAACCCACGTCGCATCTTATGTATTAGTGTATATTTCTATTTAGTAGGTATATATGTATTAGGATTACTTTAGTTTGTTATAGTTTGTATTAGTTTTATATTTGTAATTAGCTCCGCCATCCTTTGTCGTCTCTTTTAAGCTTTGGTTGTCTGGAAGAAATCGCTTTAAGCGATAAGGCCGCCAATTCTGTTGCCTTCTGTACCACACTGTTTTACATATAAGTTTCTGTGAATAAAGTATTATCTATCTATCTATCTATCTATGCTCCTGTTGAAGCATTTTCTGTCATGTCTTTGCCTGCACTATTTGTCGATTCTGTCATTTTCATTCTTACTTCATAAATAAGATCTTCTGGGAATTTTTCCATTATAATCACTCGGAGATCTGAGATGATTGTGATTCACGTCTTCGCCAAGGGAGCTCAATATATCAATATATAAAGCGTAGGTGTCTTTCTATTTCATTGAGTACGTGCCTGCAGTCTTTTACTTGATTTGCAGCAACTGCTTTTATCCTGTTTAATGCCACATAATGCGCGTCAATAATAGCCGCAGGCTTACCGAACCTTTCCATGAGACTTTGGACAGCTATGCTATAATTTGTGTTAGTTGTGTCTAATCCTACAATGACCTGTTTTGCGTCGCCTTCAAGAACGGATTGGAGGTACAATAGCTTATCTACTTCACTGATATTTCTACCGTCAACATTTGATGAGAATTGGTCCCAAAACTGGTACCACTTGAGTATGTCACCATTAAATTTGCTCAAATTCATTCGCGGCAATTTACTACAAATATTCAGGTTTTCGCCATTTGTCGTAGCTGCACTACGTTTTCGGTCATTGCGTTTGATACAAATATCTATTTCTGATACCAATTCTTCGGCCTGGATTTGTTTGGACGTGTACTCGGTGATCTTATCGGTGTTGGGTTCTGTAACTAATTTACAGTAGATGTGGATTTCTGCTACAAACCTCTGAATAGCACCCTTTAGTTTAGCTCCGATCAACTCTAGTTCTCTATAGCTAGCTTCACCATCAGATATTTGTTTGAGGGCACACTGGGCAGAGTTTATGCACGATTGGACTGATCCGTACAATAAGTTCAAGCGGGTCAGGACGACATCCATTTTGTTCGTTTTAAGCACAGTTCATACTAGAAAGTGACCATAAGATCAAGATCTTGATTATATCCAAAATCTATAAAAAATATGTATTTATTTAGCAACTTACTAGTACTTTGTGTTAAGTACCTGCCTACCTACACTCGTAGCAATTTCTAGCTATTCCCAGCGTCTCACGCGTGGTTTTTCCCAACGCTTCTCTTTCTTGCATTAGTACTTTATTTTATTAGCTTTAAATGTATTTCTAGGTTGCTAAAATTAAAGTTTGATTCGGTATCTACGTACCAATACGTATTTAGTAGGTACATTATACGTAGGTTTCTACTAAAGCCCCACATTACTAGGTTGATTTTGAAGGTAATCATTAGCAAATTAACCGACAGCAACCTTATTCAGAACTTTGTCAAGCAGTGGACTAAGGCCCCTTTCATTCTTCTGGTAGGCACATCAAGGAAATTTACTTTCAAGCCCAATAAATTCAATAGTTTTTACTTCATATTATCTGAATCTGCAAAAATTAAACGTCCTTATCTATGTCTTGTATGAGTATGTTTGTACCTATGTACTTGTTCGGCAGGCGTATTACAAATTTTATTTGTAACAAGTTAGGTACCTACCTAGTTTAGAATAAACCAGTGTCAATATTTAAGAAAACCCTTGATACCGACTGCTGCTCTAGTGCATACATTGCATGGGTAGATTGATTATTTTATAGGTACCTAAATTATTTAGTTTGCGCGAAGGTTGCTTGGAACAAACAAGACCGCCCATTGCGCCAAATCCCTTTGTCTATTTTGATTGGTTTTAACTACGATAGGTTGTTAAACGAATTTCTGTTGGGATTGTATTGTACTATGAACAGGTCATGTATAAAATCCTTCTTGCGCAGTCGGGTAAATAAATAACCAACAACTTTTACGCGTAGGTGAAGTGTAAAATCTACACAATTCCTTTAGTGCAAAAAACAACAGTCATACAGAATAATGGCCTGCTAACAATTAGTACCTACCACCCGGTATTTAATTAGTTGAAATTTTTTGTCTACTTCGCAAAAATGAAAAACACGAAGTCGTAAAATATTTTACGATCTAATTATATAATTTTTACTGAGTTTCTCCGGCAGACCGTGCGGTGCGAGCACCATTAGTGAAACTACCCACATCACATTTTATAAAATAATGTATGGATTATATTTTTAGGCCGTAAGGTTCGAATAATTGTTCGAATATCCCTGCATCTCCACCATGTCGCCAATTCTGCCTCAATTACTGTTATGGATTATGACGAATATTATATGTATGTGATAAACATTAAAAAGTAAGAAAAAAAATGCTGAAATAAGGTCACGTTGCAACGTTGCACGTTGGGTTCGATGGCTAATTCATCTGACATGAGAGTTAGTTGTTCCATCTGGATGTGATGTGATGACTAATTCATCGAGCTTTGATGGTTGTTCCATCGGACTGTGGTTCATCGAGCTATGATGGCTGTTCCACCTGTGCTCTGGTTCATGGAGCTATGACGGCTGTTCCACCTGTGCTCTGGTTCATGGAGCTATGATGGCTGTTCCACCTGTGCTCTGGTTCGTCGGTTCGTCGAGCTATGATGGCTGTTCCACCTGTGCTCTGGTTCATCGACCTATGATGGTTGTTCCACCTGTGCTCTGTTTCATGGAGCTATGATGGCTGTTCCACCTGTGCTCTGGTTCATGGAGCTATGATGGCTGTTCCACCTGTGCTCTGGTTCGTCGGTTCGTCGAGCTATGATGGCTGTTCCACCTGTGCTCTGGTTCATCGAGCTATGATGGTTGTTCCACCTGCGCTCTGGTTCATGGAGCTATGATGGCTGTTCCACCTGTGCTCTGGTTCATGGAGCTATGATGGCTGTTCCACCTGTGCTCTGGTTCATCGAGCTATGATGGTTGTTCCACCTGCGCTCTGGTTCATGGAGCTATGATGGCTGTTCCACCTGTGCTCTGGTTCATGGAGCTATGATGGCTGTTCCACCTGTGCTCTGGTTCATCGAGCTATGATGGTTGTTCCACCTGCGCTCTGGTTTATCGAGCTATGATGGTTGTTCCACCTGTGCTCTGGTTACTGATTCTTACTATTACGGGGACGCATCCCCTTATGGCCTCCAACCTCCCCTATAGCCATCCCGAGCCTCGCTTTATTCTCTGTTCTTCCTGTCCGCAGACAGACCAACGCATTGGTATACACACAACAATAATAAACTGAAACTGGTTCTAATATCGGTGGCAAAAGATCTCAATTGCATGCACTGTAACTCAAAGTGACTCACCGATGTGTCTCTTGCTTGTTGTCTTGTCACAGAATGAATACTCCGCCGTTCGTAGGCAAAGCAGAGCGCTGCGCGCGCGCCCGCCTCCTCGTTCCGACCGGTTATTTCGCCAGTCAGCTAAAATCTTTATCAACCTACCTACTACTTACAAAGGTAGGTACTGAGAATATTTCTTCGCCTTCGCGACAACAAGAGGGCGCCAGAGGAATGACTGCACACGGGCGCTACGGACTCGTAGGCTAGAGCCGCCCTGCATGCACTCGTAGTAGGTATGGGGTTGTGTCTAAGCTGCTTATGCGGTACATTGAAGACTAATTTGCCAAGAAGTTCTGGAACTGTCCATGTTGACTGCAACATCATTGTTGATAATCTTAAGGATATAAAGATAATCAGCTACGTCACGTCTATATTTGAGCGGCAAGAAATGGAACCTCTTGCAGAGTTCATCATAGGTGGAAGATTTGTAAGGGATTTACATTAAAACTTTTTTTACTCTAAAACCCAGGTATCTTAAGAACCGCCTCTGAATACTTTCAATTCGATCGATGTACTTCAGGTAACGCGGGTTCCATATCTGAGACGCGTATTCTAGATGATTCCTTACAAACGTGCAATATAGCTTGCTATTGATCTATGCTTGAGTAACGCTTTTCTATGGCATAAGCGTAACTCAAGTATAGATTGACTGAGTAAGCATTAATAATAAGGGCCTAAGAGATTACGGATTGGAGTAGCTCCCCTAAGTATTTGATGTTAATCCTGTTTTAGTTTTGAGGTAAGTACGGAACTCTAAAACACACTAGGTATGTTCTTGTGAGCGAGGGCGAGGGCGAGGGCGAGGGCGAGGGCGCGCTGGGAATAAAACCAATTTGGAACACTTCGATATCGGATTTATTCTGTAAAAATATGGTCCGCGTCCGCGCACGCAAGCAGTCGTGCAGTGCACGGTCACGTGGCGGCGGCGGGCGGGCGCGGCGGCGCGTGCACGGGCGGGGGCGCCGGCGCCGGCAGCGGGGGCGCCGGCTCCGGCTCGTCCAGGTCCAGCGCCGCGTCGATCATGGTGGTGTCGTGCAGCAGCCGCAGCCGCGACGCGCTCAGGGCTCCGCCCACCACCACTTCTGCAAAACTCACAGAGAGTTATACCGGACTCTGGCTCCGATCGAAACGGATCCAGCATATGTGGCTCTTCGCCTGTCTCCGGATGTAAACAAATAATAATAGATAAATATAAGGTTGCGTTTATATTTGTAATAATTTTCTTAGGTCTTGTTGCAAAGGTTAACATTTTGGTATGTTCTACTTAAAAGGTTCGGTTGCAGGTAAGTACCTACATAATTAATTACTTGTTTGCATTTAACTTGAAATGAACGAACATCTACTTACGCTGTAAATAAGTGGATTAGGGGATTTCTAAAACCCTTGTCCAAAACTACTACTAGTTACTATTAGTGGAAACTGTATTTAGCTTAATTTGTTTTAGTTTAACATTCTATGGTTATTTATACATAAGCTTTTTGTTTCCCAAATAAATAAATAAAAATGTCCTTTCTGAGCCGGCAGGGGATAATGGCAGGGGATTATTGGTATAAGCCCTACCTTACCTAGTTAGGCTGCGTGGTGCCGGCTTAGAATTTGCACCACCCCAACTCTTCCCGCGGGTGTCGTAAGAGACGACTAAGGGATATCCGCCGGGGATGGGCAGCAGCGCCCCCTGCAGAACAATTCTACCACCGATCTGCGATCCCCAACCCGCATGTCCAGCGCGGGGATTATGGGCATTACCCCCGTGAGATAAAACCCAATAAGGTGCTTATCAGGGGGTGGCCTGGGTCCAGCAGTGGCCCAACATAGGCTGTGGAGGTGGAGGTTACCTAGTTATACAACAATAAACTAATTTAGTTACGATGAGGCGGGAGGCACGGCTCACCTTGCAGCGGCACGGGGTCGAGGTCGAGCGAGCGGTTCATGTAGACGTGCCGCGAGGGCGGGGGCGCGGCGAGGGTGGGCGCGGCGAGGGTGGGCGCGGGAGGCACGGGCAGCTCATCCGGCGGCAGCACGCCGCGCCGGTCGATCAGCGAGGGCGCCAGCGGGCCGCACAGCACGTGCCAGCAGTTCAGGCAGGCGTTGCCGCGCGAGTAGGGGTTCGGGTTCGGCACGCCGCGCCGCATCGAGAACGAACCTTTGATCTGCAACACGAGGAGGCTGGTCAGAGTGGGTGTGGCGCGGCCGGTGGCGGGGCTCAGGGGCGGGAGAGTCACTCACGTCCTCGTTGGTGGTCTGGTCGGTGGAGGCGAGGTAGGTGTGGAAGCCGGCGAGCCCCAGCACCGACCACACGGACAGGAAGCAGACGGCGGCCGTGAGCGCGGAGGCGGGAGAGGCGCGCAGCGCGGCTGCCAACCCGCCCCCGGCCCCCGCGCGCGCCGCCAGCGCCAGGTGCGTCACGCTGCAGGCGAACACGAACACGGCGAGGAAGGAGAGCGAGACCACGAAGGCGTAGAAGTAGCGGTAGTTGCGGCGGCCGACGCAGTTGCCGACCCACGGGCAGTGGTGGTCGAAGCGGTCCACGCAGTTGTCGCAGAGCGAGCAGTGCGAGGCGCGCGGCGGCCGGAACATGCGGCACGTGAAGCAGTACTTGAGCTTGACGGGCCGGCCACGCACGAGCACCTCGCGCGCGCGCGGCGGCGGGCGCTGCGCGGCGCCCTCGGGCGGGCAGTCCTCGTGCGCCTCGTGCGGCGGCGCGCGCGGTATGATGCCGGGGTCGGAGAGCGCGGTGCGCAGCAGCGCCGCCAGCGTGAAGCCCGTCAAGGCTGCGCCGACGGCCGGCACGGCGGGTGAGACGCGCGCCGCCAGGAAGGGACAGTCGAAGGCGAAGTGCAGCGCGCAGGTGCCGGTGATGAGCGCCAGCGTGAGCGCGAACACGCCGGGGTGCGGCGCCGTCATCAGCCGCCCGTCGCACCAGAACCGGTTGCGGCCCCCGAACACCTCCCACTTGCGCGTCACGCGCCGCGACATGGCCATGCCACCATGTCCCCGCCGCCGCCGCCGCCGCCTCAGCTGCGTGCGGGCGCACCCGCGATGCACCGGCCCAGGAACTGCACTTTAATATAAATCTTTAAACATTGGCGAATGGCGGGTTAATGTTGTTACATTATAATAATGTTTCATATCCGTATTTTTTTGTTACTAGTTTTATCAAAGAAAATAACTTCTAAAAATTAAAACAGAGACACTTGCCTTAGAAACATCAGCTCAAAAAATTAGATAAATTCGTCAAAAATTTGTTATGATGCTGATCGAATCTGTCGCACAACAGAAAATAACAAAATACAACTCAGAAACCAATTACAATAAATAAAATAAATTACAATACATTGAATTAAAATTACAATTAAACTAATATTTACCCACTAAAAACTAACAGAAAATAAGAGCCTTCGTCCAGCACTGCATGAAGGGGGAGGCTGTATCCAGCCTTCCTGCAATAACCTGCAGGTAGCTGTTGGCGCTGTCGCGCATCCTGCGCATCAGCGACGCCCTTCTCCTTGCTCCTCCGCGAACATTCCTGATGCGCTACAGAAGTGCGGCAGCCCCATCAGCCAGCTGAAGGATTGTTATATTGGACGCGAAGGGCGTTCCAGATCTTCTGCGTATCTATAGGCTGCATGTGTAGAAAGACTGGCATTACGCTCTAAACAGTGTCGTCTTTACCTGCGCACTGCAACGTGCAAACCTACGGGCCAACATATCAGCTCGGACCGTTAACGCCCTCCGCTCCCTCTTCATGTCTACATCATCTGTGAGTGCCTCGGTGACCCAGTGGCCCAGGTACTTAAACTCTAACACGCCCTGCTTCACCCCGCACGCTCTGCTTGCTGATAATAACATTCTGCTTATTGAAACAGCAGAATGTTATTATCAGCAAGCAGAGCGTGGCGTGAAAATTAAGTAATTTCGTTAGATTTTTGGAGTGTTTTGCAAACTGAGCTCAAACAGGAGGTGAGCCAGACAGTACCAGACCAAAATAAAAGCAGAGGATTTTTGGGAATTTTTTTATCAAATTTGGCAAAGTGACCTAAGGCAGGGGTCAAGCTCAGGACCATGTTCGGAAGGTACAAATGTTATCGGCAAGCAGATAAAAACCCAAAAATGTTGTTGTCTATACCTAAACTAAGATTTTGCAGGTGCGGTCACGGAGGAGGGGGGGGAGAGTCCCCCTCCTCACCGCACCTGGTTATACCAAGAACCAACTAACTCGTAAAATTGTGCTTGCGATTTACAGTATTTTTGAGTTGGTCAACTTAGAAAATGTTGAAAACTGATTACCTATAATTTTCTGCAAGTACAGGTTCTAAGTACGGTTTGGCACAGCCTCAGCTGATCAACCAGCCTAAGGGCTGGTTGATCAGCTGATGGTGGTTGTATTCTGTAGGTAGCTATCATTACATGACATTGGCTGGATAGGCATGCTTTTATGCAGAAGTAATAAAGGTAGCTAAAACTTATTCATAAATATGTAGGTAGGTACTTACTTACCTAGCAAAATTAAACTTAAGTGAATGGTAGGTAGTATTGTCACAACCAAGAGCTCAGTAGTATTTATCTTGCAAAAAGTTAGAAACTGGATGTAACTTTAGATTGTGGCCTAGTGTTTTGGAAATAGCAGATCCGCTTGTAAAGTTTGCGCAATGTGGTCAATATTTCGAGGATATTTGATGTAGTTAAGTTTATTTTAAAAAATTCAAAACTTTCTCTAAAATCACAATCACAAAGGATGGCTGACTGATTGATTGATGAATTCTTTAGCGACTAACGAAGGAAGAAGGAAGAAAGAATCATTCCACTTCAACTTCTTGGTGAAAGGCTCTATGTTCGTGATTCAAGTGTCATCATAAGTTCATAACATAAACCCTTTCTGAGCATAGAAAGGACTAAACTGTCTGAAAAATAAAAAGTTTCCTTAATTCATTCATAGAATAAATAAGGAAAGATATTAAAAACCCACCTACCTAAAAAATCTTCAGATGAAATATTGTAGTGATAATTTGATGAATATCGAATGGTATCAAAATTATTTACACAATGATGTAGAAGTAATGGTAGCTCAAACGATCGGTACCTACAAAACTCATCATGATAAGATCTAATTAGAGGTAGTTCAAACGACCGGTACCTACTTGATCCACGGTTGTCTGGTAGAGATCGCTCTTGAGAAATAAGACCGCCAAATGTGACATTTTTTAATTTTTGTTTTATTTGTTATTTGTTTCATAAAGTGTGCAATAAAGAATTTTCTATCTATCTACCTACAAAATCCACCATGATAATATCTACTTAAAGGTAGTTCACATAAATAAATAAATAAATGAACGGTACCTACCAATAAAACCCGCAATAACATAATGTGCATAAAGTATGTAGGTACAGGTTTTTCATCAAAATAAAACCATAAAAATACCTAGTTAGATAAAATTGAACGGTACCTAAAGTTGACCCTTCTATCAATCAAATAGTTTACTTTTTAGTTGGTTTATATGTACATTATGCAGTACACTAAGTAATAAACATTTTATCTGTAGGCGAATGTATTATTATTATGTTCTTTGAGAAATAAAATGCCTTTAACCACAAGTACGGTAGAACAAAGTTTAGATCTCATACCTACTTTTAATAGGTAATTAATTTGATTAATAAGTATTTACCTATTTGGAAAACAAAAAGCGTATAATTATTTAGGAAACAATTTATATTCTAAATAAAAGTAAATGAAGCTAAAAACAAACAGATTGCTAAAAAAAAATGTATTTATATTTGATACAATTATAAATACAACAAGCTTTTAAAACAGTAGTAGGTACTTGCTTATTCTTAATAACTTGAATCTAAATTTACAACAAAGAAAAATTCCAATTTAGTCTTGTTTACCTGATCTCAGTAGGTATGTAGGTACTTAATCATGCAGATTGGTAGAAGAGATTAGTTGTTTGTGGTCAAAAAAGCTAGCAAATGGTAATAAATTTTAATGTAGGTACCTAGTACTTTAGATAGATAGATAGATAGACAGATAGACAATGCTTTATTCAGCACCTTATAAAACAGATAGTACTCATTAAATATAATGTAGGGAACAGCAATGGAACTGGCGGCCTTATCGCTTAAAGCGATTTCTTCCAGGCAACCAAACTACTTTATGTAGGTACAAAGAAAATAATAAACAGATGGTAAATAAATGTATCTAACTAATACTTTTTTTTAAGGCGCTGGACTGGAAAAGTAAGGGCAATAACATAAACGGTGATTACATCTCGCACCTGCGATTCACTGATGACGTGGTCTTAATGGCGGAGTCGCTAGAGGAGCTGAACCGGATGCTGGATGGCCTAGCCACAGCCTCGCAATGCGTCGGTCTTGGCATGAATTTGGATAAAACTAAAGTCACGATCAATGGCCACATTGATCCAGGGCCGGTCGTCGTATATGGCCACCTTCTCGAAATTGTTCCCGAGTACATACAACTACCTCGGGCAGATTGTGCAGTTAGGTAAAAACTATTTTGAGAAGGAGGCCAAGTGGAGGATTCAGCTAGGCTGGGCAGCGTTTGGAAAACTACGTCGAGTCTCCTCGTCATCCATACCGCAATACATAAAAACGAATGCTTTCAACCAGAGCGTCCTACCTGTTATGACCTACGGAGCTGAGACGTGGACACTCATGGTAGGGCTGGTCCTCCAGTTCAAAGTCGCTTAGCGAGCTATGGAAAGAGCTATGCTCGGAGTTTCTCTGAAGGATACGATTCGTAACGAATACATCCGACAGACAACCAAAGCTATCGACATAGCTCAGAGAATTAGCAAGCTGAAGTGGCAGTGGGCCGGCCATATCACACGAAGAACCGATAACCGCTGGGGTAAACGTGTTCTCGAGTGGAGACCGCGACTCGGCAAACGACGGCTAAAGACTGCAGCCAGTGACTAAGATAGGTTGATGATGATGATGATGATGACTTTATTAATATGATTTGAATTTTGTGACGTGTCTAAGAGTTACAGGACTCTTGGACACGTCACAAAATTCAAATCTTTTGACAGTTTTTATATAGAAGAACTGTCAGATTTGACAGTTCTTGTAATATTAAAATTTATTGAGTGATAAATTGCGAGAATTGCCATCATGGGATTATATTTGTTATAATGCAATACAACAGACATTACATAACATACAACACCTCTCGCAAAGAGAGCAAAGCTTTTGCACACGAGCGGACTAGACTAGCCCTTTAGGATATTTAGCACCCAGGTTCTCGCGTAGATGAATCATCTGTTCTGTTAATGCAGGTGTGAAATTAGATACGTAGGTATGCATCGTTAAGTATTTTTCACCAAGACAATACAATTTTTTTCAACCTATTGCGAATTCGTTCAGAGGAATGAGGTGAGAAACTGTAACAACCGTTTATTAGACTTAGTACTGGTTTCACTGAGCATGGGGGAGGTTAGCGTGAGAGCCGCCGACGAGGAGTTGGTTCCGTCAGACGCGCAGCACCCGCCGCTCGCGGTGACGGTCTGCCGCGCCGCGCCGCACTTAGCGCCGCCACCTCTACCTTCTTTATCTCCGGCTTTCGACGAACATTGGAACTTTTATAAAGCTGATTTTCACTCTTTGTATTCGTCGATAGCCACAGTAGAATGGGATCACCTGTACGACACACTAGATCCAGAGACTGCGGTGGATAATTTTTACAGCACATTATTGGGTTTATTAGAGAAATGGGTTCCTAAAAAACGGCAAAAGAAGGAGACCTCTAGATATAGCTATCCAATTTGGTATACGCCAGAAATCATAAGAGAAATCAGACTAAAGGCTAACCTGCATAGGCGTTACAAGGCGAAAGGGTCGAAGTTTAATTATTCTGCTTTTTCTGAATGTTGAGCGAGGGTAAAGAAAATGATAGAGGATGCCCAGGACCGCCATCGGAAACAAGTGGAGTACCATCTAGCGGAAGATCCAAAATCATTCTGGAAGTACGTAAGAGCGAAGAGAGGGACCGTCAATCGCAAGCAAATTACAAGAAATGGTAGAGCTCTATCTGATTCGGAATGCGCAGTAGAGTTTGCCAAGTTCTTTCACTCGGTATACGGCACCTCGACTGCTCAACTGGACGTTCCAGCCGCGGAGGCGGCGAGCAGTGCTAGTGCTGCGCGAGTGCACGTACCGCAGCTCATGCTGCGCGAGGTACGCGCGGCGCTTGCGAGGCTCAAGCCAAAATCCTCCGCGGGTCCGGACGGGGTTCCGGCCTACATAGTGAGAGACTGCCGTATGGCGCTTGCAGAACCACTCGCCTATATTTACAACCTTTGCCTAAAGGAATCATATTTTCCGAAACGCTGGAAAACAACACGTGTGATTCCTATACCAAAAGGGGGACCGGGAAATGATGTAACGGGATTTAAGCCGGTGGCGATTCTTTCGACAGTGGCAAAGGTGTTCGAGTCAGCGGTGCAGCGCAGCATGCAAGAGCAGGTCGTGGCTCGTTTGTCTGATGCGCAGCACGGGTTCCGTCCGGCTCGTAGCACCGCCAGCAACCTCCTAGACTCCATGACCTACATGCTTCCGCACGTCGACGCAGGGGTGCAAGTCGACGCCGCCTACTTCGACTTCAGAAAAGCATTCGACATGGTCGACAATGACATACTGCTTCAGAATTTGGCGACGATCGGCTGCACAACCAAGCTGCTGCGGTTCTTTGCGAGTTACATGAGGGACAGGCAGCAGTATGTCGACTACGCAGGGTGCAAGTCCGAGGCTTACGCTACAAAAACGGGGGTGAGTCAGGGTAGTAATCTGGGCCCGCTTCAGTTCGTCATTATGATTAACGACCTTCCGGCGGTGGTCAAGGACGCCAAATGCTTACTCTTCGCGGATGATCTCAAATTGCTCTTGCCGATCAAGGAGCAAACAGACTGCGAGCGCCTTCAACGCGATGTGGACAGAGTGGGGGAGTGGAGTCGTAGGAACGAACTACAGTTTAACGCCAGTAAATGCTCAGTAATCACGTTCAGTAGAGCAAAGACGCCACTCCACTACACTTACCAACTGAACGGTTCCAACTTGGAGAGAGTGAACTCGGTAAGGGATCTAGGGGTTCACCTAGATGTAGACCTGAACTTCCGAGTACACATTACCAACGTTTGCAAAAAGGCGTTCAAAACTCTTGGGTTTGTTCTTCGGCAAACAAACACCTTCACCAATTTGAGAGCAATAAGAGCTCTATATGACGCTTTGGTTAGAAGCCATCTAGAGTTCAACGCCGTGATATGGGCTCCACACGAGGCCAAATATAGCGGAATGGTAGAGCGCATTCAGAATAAGTTCACCCGTTACCTGTACCTAAAGCTCTACGGCGTCTACCCGTTCTACCCGCTGTTGTATCCAACCCTGTTTGTTTTAGGCATGGTTGGATACAACAAGCTGGAAGTAAGGCGGGACGCAGCACTGGCTGTTTATGTGGTGAAGGTTCTTCGGGGGGTTATTTATAATCCGAGCATTTTGGAGGAGCTGAAGCTGAATGTGCCGAAGGAATTCGTGCACCGGAGGAGGCGGCCCACCCTATTTGCTCTACCTCGAGCGAGAACTAACCTTCTGCAAAAGGCTCCCTTGACGCGATGCATCCGCACACTCAATGCACTGGCAGAGCGGATAGACGTGTTTTACTGCTCCCTGAACGAGTTGGCAAGGGCGTTATTATTTATTGTATGTGATTTTAATGGTTTGATGAATGATTTATTATTGGATTAATTTTATTTTATTTTGTTATTATTAAATTTAATTTTTTGTTTTGTATTAGAATTATTTGGTGTAATGGTAATAATTATGTTAAAATTGAAAATGATATTGTAATTAGTAATTGTGTTAAAATATTGATGACCAAAGGTGACTTAGATTTTAGGGATTATTGTGACTATAGATAGTACACTATCGCATTAGGTGTACCTGTAAGGATAGTGTACTAACAATATTTTTGAATAAATAAATAAATAAATAAATTTATCTATTTCTTGTTGAGAAGAAAATAGAAATGCGCTTACAGGGTTAGGGCACCTACGTAGGGTTACAGGAAAAATCGTGCTAGATCCGTCAAGGGCGTGGAGTACCCATCATTTCTGACTTATTTCACTATGAAACACCCTACCCTAAACTTAACCCTTTTCGAGATATTCAACTTTTAATTTTTTTATTGAAAATTGCTGATTTTTAGGCTACTAAATTTATTTTTGTTTATTTTGTGTATTTTATTATTATTATTATTGCATTTTTACATGTGTAATAAGATGCTTTAGGACGTCAATCATTAAAATAGTGCATAAGTTAATTGAATAGACCGTAGTAGACAAGTGAAAGTTAAGAAATAAAAAAAAATATTAGAAGGTTTATTTTTCTCTAAGGGATATCTAAAAAAAATATTATGGCAATTGTTCTGCAGATGTTTTTTAAAATATCTACGTTTCATCAGCTATCTAACGAGGTATGCCAATCTAGGGTTTTATTCAATTGCATTGAAAAAAATAAGTTTTATAGGCGACAGTGGAGAAGAAAATTTATACTTAGCCCTAAAAACTTATACTTAACCCTTTTCGAGATATTCAACTTTTAATTTTTTTATTGAAAATTAATTGCTATTCAATTAATTTATGCACTATTTTAATGATTGACGTCCTAAAGCATTTTATTACACATGTAAAAATGCAATAATAATAATAATAAAATACACAAAATAAACAAAAATAAATTTAGTAGTCTAAAAATCAGCAATTTTCAATAAAAAAATTAAAAGTTGAATATCTCGAAAAGGGTTAAGTTTAGGGTAGGGTGTTTCATAGTGAAATAAGTCAGAAATGATGGGTACTCCACGCCCTTGACGGATCTAGCACGATTTTTCCTGTAACCCGTATAATAATAATGGACAAAAAGATTGCAAGGCGATGTACATGTCACATTTCTAAAAATACATTTTTGCATATTTATTTCTGACTAGCTGTACCCGCGACTTCGTTCGCGATTGCCTGCATGGCAGGCAACCACCAGTTGGTGTTTGACCAGTTTCTCTCATATTATTAAGTAACGTTGTGCAAAAAAACTTCAATGTGCAGAATAGAACCTGTTACACTTTTAATGCTACCTATATTTAGGTAGGTAGTTAAATTGTGTATAATCCAAGAAAAATAAAGAGTGGGATTCAAAATCAAATCAAATAATGATCTACGCGGGACAGCATTCTGCGCCGCTGTCATCTTCAATTCCATTCGTTATCTACACTACATTAGTAATTATAATACCTAATGAGTGATTTTTGTTTAAAAAAAGAATTTATTGTTTCTTAATGCTTTTATATTTGAAATAATATTAAAATTTTAAGCATACCTTCATTGCAATCAGCATTTAATTTAAAATTAAAATATCGGCTTACGTTTCTCTATGTGATATATGATATTTTTTGATAATATGATAATATGTTGCGCGGCGGGCGAAGGTCCGCCTCCGACGCAGAAGGTTGCAGGTTCGATTCCCGCCTTGGGACAAATGTTTGTACGATCTGCAAATATTAGTTCCGGGTGTTCTGGGTATTTTCTATATATAATAAAAAATATCTACCTATCTATGTTATGTATTGTATTATGTTTATCAGTCATCTAGTACCCATAACACAAGCTCAGCTTAGCTTGGGGCTAGATAATGCTGTGTGGATTGTCCAGCATTATTATTATTATTAATATATTTTTCCTTATATAATATAGGTAGTATAGGTACATAGTGTGCGGAAATTATGCTACAACTTATATAATAGAGCCAAGTACCTACATAATGAACAAATTAAAAAAACACTGAACAAACGTACAAAAATGGGAAGATACATTAATTAACAAACAATAATATAGACAAAGCAATTATTGACATAATAATGCAAATAATATTAATAGGTACAACATTTATAATGACATCTTGAAAAATAAGGACGTAAATTTTTTAAATTAGTTTGTCAATTTAATATTTCATTTCATCAAAGGCTTGGGAGCACTTCTCAATAAGAAAATTTTATTTTCCTTATTTTTTAGATCTCTGCTGTAATAGCGCCCTAACGGTATTTGTGTTATGATCTCTATTATGAACTCTATACACATAAACGCACAAATGAATCAATGATTATGATTAACAGAGCTTCCCTGTACGTTATGTGTAACGCCGTCGGAACAATTATACGAACATATTACCTCTATAAGCCTCACTCACCCTCAACACAGCCACAGAGAGCAGTCCGTGGCTGAAGCAGCTCGTGGCGAGGGAACGTAATCACACGCTTATCGCGGCGTTGACTGTTTTTTTAACGATCTTAAAACACTATTTCTAACACAAAAAGAATGACTGAAATCGGACAATGCGTTGATGAATTATAACTCATTTCGATTTTCATCCTCTCTCCCAAGGGTGGAGTAATATAGCCTGAGATGATGATGATGTTGACTATTTTTTACAATATTGCAACATTGTTTCTAACAAAAAAAGAATCAATGAAATCGGACAACGCGTTGATGAATTACAACGTATTACGCATTTTGACTTTCATCCCCTCTCCCAAGGGAACCGTTATGAATTCCGCAATAAAAAGTATTCTGTATCATTTCTCGTAGTATGAACTCAAATCATGCCAAGTTTGGTTTGAATTCATTCAGTAGTTTCGGAGTTATGCGCGGCCAAGATACAGACAGACAGACATGAATGAAAAACATTACAATTTTGGCTTTAGTATCGATAATAGATAATCCTCCAAAAAAAAGTTTTAAATATCTTCAATGTAGGTACAGAATTTGACCTGTTACAGTTTTATTATAAGTATAGTAAGTAGATAGATAAAGATTGATTTGTCAGTGATCTGATCATCATAGACCATTATTTTAAAATGATGTACTGCCTAAATAAATATAATATTGCTAATTCAATATCTCGGTTGTTTTCAGCCACGACGGGCCGCAACTTTGATAAAGAAAATTATATAAATTTAATCGTTGAGCAGTCCTGACATAATTTATTTGTAATGATCATCACAGGTCAAACGTAGAAGGTTATTTAAAAGAATAACATTTATTTAGCGTGTTACTACCAATGTTAAATTAACAACATTTTCAACTATCAAATAGTCTCAAATGAACTGTGCTAAAGCAAAAGTTATGTAACTAACTAACAGTAACAGTATTTAAGTGACAATTTAAGAAATAATTTCACCATAAAAGAATTATGCAGTCGATCAAAAAAATATTTTTAAATTATCACTTTCATTGCTGCGTTCCGTCGGGGCGCACCGCAGAGGTAAGGCAGTGAAAGGGTTACAAAACTAAAAGTCCTGTCGCGGTCGCCACGTGGCCGAAAATCCATAGTGATGCAGAACTCTGCTTCAGAGGACTTGTAAAGGTTGTACGATCTTCATTCTCACCAAACCCTTCATAATCAATAAGTAGACGAACTCTTCCGGTTCAGCTTTGGACTAGTCAAGTGATGGTCGTTGAATGAACGAACAGTTTTTTTAAACAGTTTGTTAGCCGTCAATTGTCGTCATGTTTATAGTCCACTGATAAACTAGTTTACATGTGAACGAAATTTGCATCGCGCAGTCTAACATCGCGTCGAGCGTTGCCGAAACTGTTTCTCTAGCCAGCTAGCCATCCGTCTCTCAAGAATTCCGTTCGCTTCACACTTGCTTGTATCGCTAATATGACTATCTCTCTTTCGCCATGCGCGCGACTCTATAACGGTTGAGTGGGCGGTGTTTTGTAAAAATAAACTATTGCAATGCATGTGCAATGTAGTACATATTATTAGGCATTATTCTAGTCGTCGTCGTTTACCTTCGATCAATTATAATTGATCAAAGTCGTTTACCAATCAGAGAATCAACGTTAAACGGTCGATCATGTCCCGAACGGCATAAACTAGTCGAAAATTAAATTGTTTTATAAACTAGTTTATCCTAGACGATAAACGGTCTCGTTTCGTTGACTGTAAAAAAGTCGAAGACCCATTCCTACTTTGGACTGATGTAGACATTGACTTCCGCGGTCCACTACCTCCCTACCTCATCCGGTTTGCTCGTCATTGAGGACATAAGATGCAACAAAGAATATAAAAATACTAAATCAAGTGAAGCTTCCCATACAGAAGCTTGCTTAGAAATATGTTCGCTAGGGACACCAGTTAGCCTAACAAACAGCTGTTCAAATACGCAGGTAGTTATTATATCTATCAAAGAGTCCAGTATTAGGCTATTTAGTAGAGCCACAGAATAACTACGTAGTACTTATGCCTTACTGGCCTCAGCAGTATCGCGACGTTAAAAGTTTTAAGAAGCCTGTGGCATAAAAACGTTGTAAATGTTTTACGTTTGTATACTTTCTATTACTTGTTATTTACACTGGAAATTTAATGTAAGCACTTTTTATATGAATAAAGAACTTATAAAATTGAGTATCTTGATGATACTTTGTAAAGACTATGTTTATGTCAATCCTAAAAATTTTACTTGCAAATTGAATAAAACATTTGACAATGTAAAATCCCCACTCTTTCACAGATAAATCTCTGTCAGAACAACATAATATATAGATAGACGTTAATTTAGATATATAACACGTAGCCGTATGTGTTCGATAATTATAAAATTTGCTGATTATATATCTGCTGATCTATAAAATTTTCAGGGGTCGCTTCGCTCGCTATCATTTCTTTTGTCATAGGTCGGTCTTACTCTTGCTTTCTTTTTCCAAACATCTGAAATAATCTAACATTTCGTGGCTCACTCCACTCGCAGATATACTACTATTAATATAATTACATTACATTTAAATTAACTCATTTAGACTTATTAATTTTAGTTTTTCTTTATTTTTTGACTGAAAAATATCCAAGATCTTTCTTTCAAAAGAGCTTGATAACATTAGAAATACTGGTTTTTCCTATATAGTCATTTCAACGGGATATTTACCATGATTTGAGATTTGAGCTTTCCGTTGTAAATGACTTTAGTGTTAATAACCATAATGGATTCAAAATATTTATTGATCTTTACTAATTTATAAGCTTTCAAATTAAACAAATGAATAATAAGACCCCATTCCATCATGATAAAATATAACGTGATACTCAGAATTGGCTTCAGTTAATTCAATTTAAAAGGGTACCTAATTCACATAGTTAATTTTTAAATTGTGTATTGTATTGTAAATTGTGATTGCTTATTGTTATAGTAACATCACTATCCATACTAACATCATAAATTAGAAAGTAGGTAACTCTTTCTGTCTGTTGTGTTACCTTTTCACGCCTAAATGGGTAGACGGGCAGTAATAAAAGTGGCAGCCCACGAACAGTCAAAGATGGAAACTTTTTGTTCTGTTAAAGTCATTTATCAAGAAGTTGAAGTTGACTAGATGACAATGACAAGACAACCGTGACATTAATGACACCAAATTTTGCCGTAAGTGCCAACTGCCATATGATTTGTCCTCAATTTTGTCCGTAAGCGCGCGCGGCGCGGACTGATTACTTTACTCACCACCACCGTCTCCGTGGCTCAGACCGGCTATAATTAGCAACAATCTCAGAGCGTCCATGGATGGCAGGCATCAGGCACGGCATCCATTCTGGTCCGGCTAAAAGGCTACAATCCTTCAATCTTCCGTCATCGGCGGTGATCGGTCCGACTAAACTCTACCGGACCACAGGCTTCGGAGTTCTGGAAAGCGTCTTGACTACTCATCGGTTTCGCTCTAACTACCGACGACGGACCATCGGCCATCCGTCGCTTCAGGTCGCGACCTCAGATGAAAGAAACTCGCGACTGGACACCGATGTGAGGGTTCCTTACGCTCATTCTCTCAGGGCATGCGGTCCCGCTCGGTAGTGACAGTCGGCGCGGAGCAATCGCCGGCATGCAGGCGCGGCGCGAGGCGCTGGTGGTGGGCGCGCTGTGCGCCGCGTGGTACTGCGCCAGCTCCGCCTCCAACGTGGTCGGCAAGCTGGCCTTGACGCGCTTCCCTTTCCCGCTGACCGTCAGCATGGTGCAGCTGCTGGGCACCGTGCTGCTCTCCCCTGCGGCGCTGCGCCTGGCACGCGTACCGCCCGCGCGCTCGCTGCCGCGTCGCTACTGGTGGCGCGCGCTGGTGCCGCTCGCGCTCGCTAAGTTCCTGACGACGTTGTGCTCGCAGGTCTCCCTGTGGAAGGTGCCCGTCTCCTACGCGCACACGGGTGAGTGACGGCAAGGCGCAGGGTGCAGGGGCACTGCAGTCCTGCACGGGTTCTTTGACTGACTGATGCTCTCTCTCTCTGTCCGCAGTGAAAGCGACGACGCCTCTGTGGACAGCAGGGCTGTCGTTCATGCTGTTCGGGACAGTGCAGTCAGGACGCGTGCTGGGCGCGCTGGCGCTGATCGCAAGCGGTGTGGGCGTGGCGTCGTTGACGGAGCGCGGGTTCGACGCAGGCGGGCTGGGCGCGGCGCTGGCGGCGGCGGCGCTGCTGTCTCTGCAGCACATATACAGCAAGCGCGCGCTAGCCGAGTCAGGGCTGCACCACCTGCGGCTGCTGCTGCTGCTGTCGCAGCTAGCGGTGGTGCCGGTGGTGCCGCTGTGGGCGTGGAGTGAGGGCGCGGCGGCGCTGGGTGCGCTAGAGGCGCAAGCGGGCGCGCTACTGGTGGCGGACGGCGTGCTGGCGTGGCTGCAGGCGATGCTGGCGTTCAGCGTGTTGTCTCGCGTGTCCCCGCTGGGGTACGCGGTGGCGTCGAGCGCCAAGCGCGTGGCGGTGGTGCTGGCGTCACTGGTGGTACTGCGCAACCCGGCGCCGCCGCTGAACCTGGCGGGCATGGCGCTGGCGGCGGCAGGCGTGCTGGCCTACAACCGCGCCAAGCTGCCGCCTTCGCCGCCGCGACCCTTGCTGCCCGTCTGACCCCGGTCGCCTGGTCTGCTACCTAGTCGGTTGATCCTGTTCTGTTACCGCTACCTCGCTGGCGGCACGCATAGTTGTGGATTATTATGATTGACAATTTGTTGACAATAATGTAGATAGGTTGAGTGCAATTGAATAGGTATTTAAATGTTAAAACCTTAGTGGAATTATACAGGGTGGATTTTTTCAAAGGGGCAGACGGGAGAGTTTCCTTAACTGTTGTAGCTACAGGAAAATAGTCCTTGATTAACACTATCTTAATATATAAAATGAAAAATCGCTAATAGCTTGCTAATCGCTAAGCAATTTTCTGGAGACAACGCCCAGCCCAAACCGCTGAAGCTAGAAAATTGAAATTTTAAAATCAGGTAAACCTACCTGTTACTTAGCTTGAAACTTACAGAGAATACTAAAAATACAAAACTATTGAACATGTGTTTCAGAATTTTTCAAAATTTTCCTGAAAATTGGGTGAATTGGGTTATTAAAGTTTGTGATTCGTAATATTCATATTTCATTAAGTGAATAATGAAACACGTACATATTTTTTATTTTTACAAAGCAACCGCTTGGGGGTATGCAACCAATATCCACGCGGGCGAGGCGAAGCCGCGGGGCGCAGCTGGTAATTAATAATAAAATATGCCGTCTTGCGTGTTAAAATCGTGTAAAAATCAATCAAATGCAAAGAAAAAAGATATTGGGGTGACTTATCATCGGTAAATAAACAGAACATCAACTAAAACCAACCAAAATTACATTTTATACATTTTTTCTATTGCACCTGACATTTTGTTTGAAAATAGAGACATAGATTTTACAAAGTGAACCGTACAGATGAAACCGCAAGCATGTAGGTTCTTGTTGTACACAATACCAATTTATTTTAAAACCAATGATTTTAAACGCATAAGTAACAATTCATTTTAATTTACTATTCTATTATACCATTTTTCACTAATACGTTTTGAAATAGTAATACCTATGCATAAGTACTTCATTAAAAATTAAAATGTAGTTTTGTATGTACAAAAACTGTGTGAAGTGTCTCTTCTGCGGTGTAAAATCTTCTAGTCAGTCCATCCACGGCACGCTTGCCCCGCGCAGTCCTCCCCGCTGACATCACAAGTTGCGACTCGTTTTTAGTTTGGTATAGCTTCTCTATACTTAATATTTGTAACTCAATGATTTTACCGTAATGCAACAACTTGAAACTTAAGTTATGCAGGTTTCCTTCTTACTCTTGACTTCTACAAGAAGTCACAGTGACCACTGCTTGCTTTTCAAAGCCTTCTGCCAGTGCTTCTACACGAGCAGCTTATGGGTTAATTACACGCAAAAGTAGGTATTTTAACGCCCGCGAGTTCAATAAAACAACATTTTTAGGCTGCTTTTGGGCCTACCTCGTTACTGCAGCGCGTCTGAGATGTTCGCGAATAGCTTCACTGATGGCTTCGCGGCAATTATGCGGAAGCGAGTGGCATCATTCAGAGCAGAGTGAAAGGTCCTGACACAGCATCCTGAAAGTCATATCTGACAAGTATGACTGTCCAATAATAGCTACTGCACTGGGTGAAATTAGTTTTAACCTAGATTTAGTTATTTTACTTATTTTTTTCTTCGTTATAATGGTACGTTACATATCTTTGTTTTCTGAAAATTAAATCTTAATTTTCAGACAACACAACACTACCCCTAGGGGGGGTTGGCTGCATACCCCCAAGCGGTAGTTTTGTAAAAATAATAAATACGTGTATCATTATTTACTTAATAGTTTATTACGAATCACAAACTTTAATAACCCAATGCACCCAACTTTCAGGAAAGTTTTGAAAAATTCTGAAACACACCTTCCTACATTATTACTATTATTAGGTACCTAACAACATTATTAGGCACCTACCAAGAAACAAAGATACCTAACTATAGATAAACATTAAACAATAATAGCTTAAAAGGAAAATGTACGGAACCACCGTAAACTTTTATTAAAATATCGATATAATAATAAAGTTGTGAGTATGGCTAAAGACAAGACGGCTGAAAATAAATTATGCCGCGTGGTCGCCTCATTGGCTCACGTAACGCCCCTATTCCGCCTACCACGCCTATGGGCGCTAGACTCCTCACATCTAGTGTGTATGGGAGGTGACAATTTAAGGTCAAGAACCTTACTGATGAACAGCTGGCTTAGGGTGGTCACTCACTTAAAAATTATGAAAGTTCATTTTTCAGTAAAAAAACCTTGAAACCCATAAAGTGCTAGAACAAAAAATGTTCTATTGAGGGGGGTGAACCACCCCCTTCTCGCTTAGTACAGCAATAACGTGGCACCTTGTATATATTATAAGATAGTGTAAGTATAGTATAAGGTAGGTGGGGCCGCACAGTGGATCGAAAAAGCCCTTCCTATAGACAGAACTTTTTTTTTCTAAACATGCTTTTTCTTATTGGAAACCAAGACAGAATCTTATTAGAAGCCCAAACTATATCATATTTTATGAACCTAGGTGATAATGACGCAGAAAAGATTTTTTGAACTTTAATTTGTATGGAGAAAAACATGAAAATCGATATTTTTCGGCTCTCGTGCGAGTGCCCGTTATTTCCTCCGGCATAAATAATGTTCCTATTTTTTTACTATCTTTTGACATATAGCACATATGGGGCACTCGATGGACTTCAGGTGAAAAAAAATTAAATATATTTTTAAATTTTCATTTTGCATTTTATTCATTATACAAGGTACATTACGACCTAAAAATAATATTTCAACTCACCTAATTATTGTTACAGTTTTAATGCAATATTTCACCAGCCATACTTTATAATTTTACCTGATAATTCCATATTATATGGTGGTTGTATGATATTTAGCCGTTAAAGACGATACCTATTGTATATTTTTTTGTTAAATTTACAAGGGGCCATTAAGTTAGGTACTCGACCTTATCATTGTTACAAAATTTATTGCAGAGGTTTACCTACTTATCTTGAACTACCTGCTAACCCGTCACTTATGATTGTATTATTATTCTAAGAATTCCTTAAGCCCCTTGGCTTTATTATTAAAAATGGATGTTATTTAAGTAGGTACTTACCTAATTAACAATTTGTCATTGTCTAGTTTTTTCTAGTAGTCGTTAGCCGGTATGAAGTAAGTATAAATATGGAGGGAACTGAATATTTTTTTAGTTATATTAAAACTTACTACGTAAAACATCTGTGAAATTTCGAGTTAAAAATGGAAAAGCATAGTGTGGTGACCAATCTGGATCTATTTGTGATTCTAAAACAGTCTGGCAAGCTTGGAAACTATTTAAAACTGTTAGAAAGTGTTAAATTTCAGTTGAATTTGAGTTTATCTGAAGAAGATACAGACACTCTCCAAGAATTCTGTCGAAGTTTAGTCAGTCTGTGATAAAAAGATGGAAATCTGCAAAATGTAACACAGAAACTTTCAAAAAACACTATACAGATTGGTTGGAGCAGAATATCGAGTGGCCAAGTTGTTTACGTGAAAATATACGACCACAACAGCTAAATACTGCAATTCAAGAAACAAGTGAAGCTGGCGAATTGTTTTTACCCTCTCCGAGTACATCAACTGTTGGAACATCAACGAAAACGGCTCCAAGTCCGCGCAAACCTTTCACAGAATTTGGAACAAAACAAAAGGTACGAAGGATTTAAAATTATAATTATAAAGGCCGAGAAAGTTCAGAATTGGCCTTTGCTTTAATTGCTAATATGAAAAATGAGGGTAAAGATATTTTGGCAGCAGCCATAGATCATATTCTAAAGAATCCAAAAGAGGCGGAAAAAATCGTGGAACAAGCAAATGAAAAAAATAAATGTGTTTTCACCCCTACCAAAGCGCTCGGCTTATTACAGTCACTTAAACTATCAAAGTGGCAGTATATAACGTTGAGAGAATCTGCCATTCAAGAAGGCATTACAAATTTGTATCCATCATATTACAAAGTGCAGCAAGCCAAGATGGATTGCTTTCCTCCGAAAGACGCAATCACTGTTACAGATACAATGGCCAAAGTAGCTCTTCAAGCACTCCTTGACATAACTGTTAAAAGAATAATAAAAAGTTTACCTGACGAGATTACAAACCAATCAATGATATTAATATCGAAATGGGGATTTGATGGTGCCTCAAGTCAGAGCACATTAATTCATTGATCCAGAAGACACAGATTCTGACACAGATGCTGATATGGATGTGTCTTTTAATATGTTCTAATTGTTTTACAGAAACTTTGTAACTTATATGTAGGTACATAATACGTGTTTTTTAAATAATTATTGTGTATGATAACTTGTAATATAGAAAAATTTGCCTTGTGTCTAAAAAAATAGTAATATTTATTTCGTGTGAATTGTTTAATCGCCTTTGTAGTTTGTAATTATTATTCTTTTCTTTTTAAAAATAATGACTGTATTTGATAATTATGCTTTTACTTTAACAAAATATAAAAATTTTATATATTTTCATTATTATGATAGGTGAAATATTACATTAAAATTGTAACAATAATTAGGTGAGTTGAAATATTATTTATAGGTCGTAATTAGAGAATACAATCCCGAGCATGTTTTTCAATCCCGGGCTTACGGGATTTTTGAAGCCTTTTCCCGGGATCCCGGGCCTATCCCGGGATTAGACTATGTGGTTTCTAATTGAGCTAAAATTAAAAAAAACGAGTAATAAAAAAAAATGTCTTTAATGTCTTTGCACAACACAAATCAGAACAATAATAAGAAAAGAAAAAACACAAACCAAAAAATACAATACTTTTGCAAGAAATTAAAAAACAGCACAAAATAACTATTTAGAATTTCGAAAATATAGTCGCAGAAATATCAAAGCATCCAATGTTTGACTTCCGAGCCTGCTTCGTAGTTTATTGCCAACATAAGCAGCAGCTGAAAACGCTCGTTCAGGTTCTACGCTGGTTGGAGGAATAGACAATAGATACTTATATGCTGTTTCTAAGTGATATCCACGAACTCCTCCATTTTCGAACAGGCTCATTTCACGTCTAATACTATTTGCCAACCCCAATTCATTTTGTACTTGTACTTCAGGATCTGGGGATTTCATACTCTTGTTAATTTCCAGCTGTAACTTTTCCTTTAATGTCAATTGGGGTTGGGAGGTTTCTGACCTTAGCTCATCATCTGTTTGTGATCCTGACCTTGCTTCTTCTTCCGTGTTATCTCGACTATTAAGTCTTTTTACAATACTCTTTATTTGCTTCCTCACTAAAGCCTGTGTCGGAACTGGAAATAAGTCGTGCCATTCCAAATCCGATAATAACTGATTTTCATCATCCATTCGTGGATTTTGTAAATAATTTAACACGCCAGTTAAATCATCACTTCGTCGTTGCTTTATACGTTCCACTAAGGATGTTTTAATTTTTTTGGCAAGTTCTGAGTTTTTGCTAGACAGTTGTTTTATAAGAAATTTCAGAGCGGCATCAGCTGTGCATAAATTAGCATCTCGCCGACAGATTGCTTCTACTGTCAATTTAATTGGGGTCAGCACATCAACAATTTTATTTACCAATTCAAAATCAACATCTTCTAAACGAATTGGATGATTGAGATCTATAAGAGCTTTTTGAATGCATGCTTTTAAAAGATAAAATCGCTCCAGCATTGTTAAAAGACTATTCCACCTGGTTTTACAGTCCAAAAGAAGTGACAGCTCTTTTCCATGTTCAATTTTCACATATTTTTGAAGTACTGTTTCATTTTTCAACGGAGATCTTTTGAAATACACTACAACTTTGCGGATTTTCTTTATCAGCTCATTAATATTTTCATATTGTGTTAACTCTGGTACGTGTTCTGGCGCAAGATCATTTTGTGACATTACGATTAAACCTGATTCTGTACAGTCTAAGTCTTCTAAATGGTGTTCATCATCGCTGTCGTCCATATAATCAACATTCACAGCTGGTTCATTTATACTATCATCTGAGGTAGGGCTATCTTGCAAATTATTATGTTTTTCATAAAGCACATCACAGACCGCCAAATTGATACCATGTGCGAGACACAGTTGTTGTTCAGTGCAAACAAGCCGCCCCACCTTTATCATAACATTCGGTCCATCGGTTACAATAGCCACGATGTCAGTTTCTAGGGAAATGTCAAATTTACTTAGACGCTCTTGCAATATACGAAGACAATTTTCAGCTGTCATACTTCCGTAAATAGGAACAAGTCCTAAGTTCCAAAATTTTTTATATGAATGAACGTTGACCGCCATGTATCGTTTATTGGAAGTTGAAGTCCACTCGTCGAAAGAAAGACTAAATCTTTCACCTGCACTTTTCAAATGTTGTAATTCTGCAGTTACTTGCTTTCTGATTTTTTCACTGTAATTCATAACACGTTTTCGAACAGTGACGGCTGACTTTGGTAAATCCGTGTATTTTGCTAAGAGCAATTTTCTCAAATCATCTGAGGTTATGAATACACTGAATGGAAATCCATCTAATGCAATCATTCTTGCCAAGATATCATCCAGGCTATCGTCGGCACTTTTAGTAAAATAATCATCTAACTTTCGCTTGGCTGGCGGCGGTGCTGTGTTCAGATTTTCAGAATCTTGACTTGTTGAAGCTGATATAACCTTGATATTATGTTTTGATAACAAATGTGTATGTAATCCCTTAGTTGATCCACCCAAAGTCTTGAGGATGGCTGGGCATCGCTTACATTTAGCACTATTCCCGTCCTTCGCAACTAAATAATAACTCCACACTGACGTCGTATCACTGTCTTTTTTATGTTTAACAAAGTCTCCCGCCATTTGAAATACTTAATTTCAGATAATTGACTTTTAAATTTTAATGGCGTAGCCTACGTAACCCGTCACTGACAGAACAATAAATGAAAAAAATAAAACCTGATTTGCATATTTATACTTTCGTACAGGGAATCCCCGACGGGAAATACCCGCAACAATATTATGATATGAGATGATCGGGTGATTCCCCTGTTGGTCCGTTGGGGAATTACCTTAAGAGTATTGTATTAAAGTATTCCGAGTGGGGAAGTCCCTTCTAAGTTCTACGACAAACATATTATTAGGACTGTACCTGTGTAGTAAATAGTGGGTACCTACGTATTGTACGAGTTGCTTTTTGTCGTAATGTATTAAAATAATCTAGGCAAGGTTATTTTCAAGACGCAACGGACTACGGAATACAAACTAGACTTGTTTGTGGCAATCCCGAAAATCCCGAGATTAGCCAAGTACAGTCCCGGGATTTTCGAGGCCAGAAAACGGTCGGGATCCCGGGATCCCGAGATTTGGGATCCCGGGATTGTATTCTCTAGTCGTAATGTACCTTGTATAATGAATAAAATGCAAAAAAAAATTTAAAAATATATTTTATTTTTTTTCATCTGAAGTCCATCGAGTGCCCCATATGTGTTATATGTCAAAAGATAGATAGGAAGGGCTTTTTCGATCCACTGTGGGCCGGCTTACTTATTTGCACCATCCCAACTCTTCCCGCAGGTGACGTTAGATGCGACTAAGGGATATCGACCGGGTTTGGGCAGCAGCGCCTCCCGTAGAAAAAATCTACCACCAAACTGCGATCCCCAACCCGCTTGCCCAGGGTGGGGATTATGGGCATTAACCCACATGAGATAAAAGCCCATTTCGTTTCATCCATTTGTACAGTTTGTAAAATATAATAATTATAATTAGTGAAATGTTGAGATTAATATATTTTTCTGATGCTATTTATGATATTTACTTTTTTCTACCAACCCCACAACGAGATCCACTATGCAAGAAGTCTCCGAAAGGCGTAGTCCGTCGGTGGCAGCGAAAGTGTTAAGTCCTGAGTCTTGACACATTAGTACCTACATAATTAATCACCTCCTTGTAGTTAAGGAGTAAATGGCATAAAACTGGTTTCATTGTATGGGACGTACGAGGCCAGAGCTGCAGTTAGTAAGTTTGAATTAAACCACTGAGTAAATCAATCGTAGGTAGTTATATTGTGAAAAGTATACAAGTATAAGAAAGATACTCATCCGCTCTAGTCCGCGGTAAAGGCTTAACTGAAAATGTAGGTCGCGGCTGATCGCGGTGTCAGCCGAAATAATTTTATATAAATTTGTGTTGTACGTGAACCGTACATGGGAAGCAACATACAACAGAAATAATGGGCGTGTTTCCTCCTGTTTCGTTCTGGGGTTTATTAAAGCATGTTTTTGGCACTGTGCCGCAACTTCCTTCCAAGACACATTTTGCGCTTTTTCACGTTGTTGGTTGAGCTTACATAGAAAAGAAAAAAAATAGTGTCCTAATTTTATTTCGAGATTCGATAGCGTTATCAAAACTAAGCAAATGTTATTTCGTGCTGTTTAGCGTCACACTTATAGTTAAGGAGTAAATGGGATAAAACTGATTTCATTGTATGGAAAGCAACATACAAACAGGAATATGAGGCGTATTTCTTCCTGATTCGTTCTGGGGTCTACTAAAGTCTTCATATATCTATTAAACTTTCCTTCGTAGTTAGATCTGGCGCTTTCTTGCGTTTTTTGAGTTTACATCGAAAACAAAATAAAAGTGGCCAGATTTGATTTCGCGATTTGATAGCTTTATCAAATCTAAGTTGTTATTCTATGTTTATTATTAATTGGTCACCTAATTTTCAAGAATGACATGAAATATTTTGCCATAGAAAAATATACCTACCTACCTACCTGGAATGGGTTGTTCGCGACGCAATACATCATTAGGATACCACCAAAACAAAGTATACCAGTTAAGTCTACTCATCAATTTACCTGGCCTGGCCTACCAGGAGGGGGGTGTTTGTGACACAACCCATACAAACAACCTGTATACCTAGAACTATCTAGCATAAACCCTTCTAACAATAAAAACAACTATTGTTACTTAATGAATTACCGCAAATCTGATATTTACCTAAGATTAGGTTGTTCTACCTGACCTGGACTATTATGTGTTCGTGACACGAACAAGCCGCAAACGACGATAGAAGCCGAAGATTCAGGCACGAGCCTCGAGGCGAGCAGACGTGCGCGCGCAGAGATCCACTTAGCGAATAAATAGAAGAAAAATGGCGCACTTTGACTCGCGTAATTTATAAGAGCGTCCTTTAATTTGTAAAACCAAACCTGTATAATCAATCATTAAACTTTGATAAGTGTTTAAAACTCTTTTATTTAACAACAAGCTTGAAGTTAAGCGCTATCGAATCGTGTAATAAAAAATGGCTATAGTTTTTTCGTGATTATGTGTTCGTGACACGAACAAGCCGCAAACGACGATAGAAGCCGAAGATTCAGGCACGAGCCTCGAGGCGAGCAGACGTGCGCGCGCAGAGATCCACTTAGCGAATAAATAGAAGAAAAATGGCGCACTTTGACTCGCGTAATTTATAAGAGCGTCCTTTAATTTGTAAAACCAAACCTGTATAATCAATCATTAAACTTTGATAAGTGTTTAAAACTCTTTTATTTAACAACAAGCTTGAAGTTAAGCGCTATCGAATCGTGTAATAAAAAATGACTATAATTTTTTTTTCGATGTAACTTAAAAAAACGCAGAATGAGAAAGATGCGTCTTTGAAGGAAAGTTGCGGCACAGTGCCAAGAATATGCTTTAATAGACCCCAGAACGAAACACGACCCCTATTTCGGTTCGTATGTTGCTTTCCATACAATGAAATACATTTTATGCCATTTACTCCTGAACTATAAGTCTAGGAGCCAGAACTATAAGTCTAGTGCAAAAACACTGAAAATAAAAATAATAATTTATTTACAACATCCATCCGCGAAACTAAGAAACAATATAATCACACATCGTCGGGCACTCCATAATCCACTCGCACTTAAAGGTACAGTCTGGAGCTCCTACAGCTCGTCGTGGTCGGCGTCCAGCTCCTCCTCCTCCTCCTCTTGCGGCGGAGCAGCGGCGCCCCCCTCTCCCTCCTCCTCCTCCGGCTGCGCGTCCGGCGGCACGCCCAGCGAGGCCTGCAGCATGCGCTCCACCTCCTCCGCGAACTGTACCGCCTGGCCCTCCTGCAGCATGTAGCCGGACCTGCGGAGAAACACAGCGTCACAGTACAGCCGGCTTCAACAACACGTACACACACGTACACACAGACACTCACCTGACGGCCGCCGTGCGGTACAGCGTGAGCGCGGCCTGCTCGGTGGCGGGCGCGTCAGGCTCCTCCTTGACGCGGCGCAGCAGCTCCTGCACGATGGGGTGCCGCGGGTTAATCTCCAGCATCTTTTTCTGCGTGAGCTGGTGGCGGCGCTGCGCATCGTCCGCCTTCTGGTGCGCGTTGGACATCGCGAGGCGCTCCATGTTGCCGGTCCAGCCGAAGGCGGTGGCGGCGAGCGCGGCCGGCGAGCGCGCAAGCCGGCGCGACACGGCCGCGCGCGTGATCCACTGGCCCAGCTTGTCACCGAGCCAGCGCGTCAGCGGCAAGAACTGCTCCTTGTGCGCCTCCTGTCGCTCCAGTGCCTCCGCGTCTGCAACCAACCCCGCGAATCACGCTCTCGTCCCACGCGCTATCAGCTCCCCTCCCTGCGCCGGCATGGCACTCACCCTCCTCCAGATCGAAGATTTCCTTGGCGATGTTCTGGAACTTGTGTCCGTCGAACTCGGGCAGCGAGGAGAGACAGTACTCGTCCACGGCCTCCGTGAGGTAGAGCACCTCGTACCCGAGCCGGACCAGCCGCTCCGCGAAGGGCGAGCGCTCCACCTCCTGCCGACTGGCACCCGCGATGTAGTAGATGTGCTTCTGCGCAGGCTTCATGCGCGCCACGTACTCCTCGAGCGGCACCATGTCATCTCCAGAGCGCGACGAGTGGAACCGAAGCAGCTTGGCGAGGCGCGCGCGATTAGAGGGGTCCTCCATGACGCCCAGCTTCACGTTGGTGCTGTACTCCTTCCAGAAGCGCCCGTACTCGTCCGCCGGGATCTTGCGCAGCATGTCCAGCACCTGCGGCACAAGGGGCGTCAGCGTTGGCAAGGGCGCGGGCGCGGGAGACCAACACTTATTAGGCCAGTATTATAAAAGCTTGCTCAGTCGTCGAGCTTACTTAAGTAACACTTTCCGACGTCATAAACGTCAATCTAGCATAGCATAGGTCTATGATTGAGCAAGCTTCCATAATGCGGGCCTTATAGCCCGGCCACACGCTCCATCTTACTTGCAAGCATGCTTGCACAAACCAGTTTGCGTAGGTGAGACGGAGCATGTGGACGGCAAGACGCGCAAGGTCACGCAAGCCCGGAAGTGCGTCTTGTGTAATCGTTGACATGCTAAAGATTGGAATACGCAAATTAAGTTTGCAAGTGTTTACTTGAGCATGTGGCCGGTAACTCAAGCCGCATTTCCGTCCGGAAAGTGTTTTCGCCCCAACTCTTCCCGTGGGTGTCGTAAGAGGCGACTAAGGGACATACACCGGGGGGCGGGCAGCAGCGCCCCCTGCAGAACAATTCCATCACTAAACTGCGATCCCCAACCCGCATGCCCAGCGTGGGGATTATAGGCATTACCCCTTAATGATATCACAAGCCAGAAAATGGCCCCCAGTTCCCGGCCGCCTCGCAATTCTTGGCCATGGTAGCGGGGCCCCTGCCCCGCTAGGAATCCCCGGGCTACATTAGGCTACCATTCATTACTTACAAATCTAACCCTGGCTACGTTCAACGGACGCACTCTGAGGCTTGACCACCATCTAGCGCAGTTGGAAGTGGAGTTAGAGAACATAAAATGGCATGTTCTAGGGTTATGTGAAGTCCGCAGAGAGGGGGAGGACACCTTAACCTTAGACTCGGGACATCTTCTCTACATTCGCGAGGGTGATAAAACATCCCAGGGTGGCGTAGGTTTCCTCGTCAATAAGGCCCTCTCTAACAACGTCCCAGAAATCTCCAGTGTGTCGACCAGGGTAGCGTACCTGATCCTTCGGCTATCCAAGCGCTACAACATAAAGGTCGTTGTACAAGCTATCGCATTAGTACATGCAGTAGGTACATTCTAACTACAACATTTCATGTAAATTTAGCTTAGCTTGCATTGACCGCAATTATCAACTACTGTGAAATCAATAAACTCAGTGTTCAACCATCACTCAACGGGCTCGGTTATTTTAATCTCTTCGGAGTTTTTACCACCCTCAGCTAGCTAGCATCCCTTAGCGTTTTACCCCAGCTTAGCTTATTGATAGGAACCCTAGCACATTCGGTCCCTATCATTTGGTCCTTCGAGCGTACGTAAAAGCGGGATCATACGGGAGTGAAAATTCCATTGGTTCTGCGAACTTTGACCCAGTGACAGTGACGACACTAGTTCACGTGTCACTACCCCGTGACTGAACTATCGGGACTCAGCTAACTCTATCGTTTATCTGTGCGAACTAAGTGCCGTATAAACGGGTTTTAAGTATTGTCGTGAATCAATACTTAGACCACAGCTTAAAAGGTGAATCAGGAGATTCGCGCAGCAGCTTCCGTGAGTCAGGAGACTCACTCAGCACCAGCTATCCATTTCTGTGGACCAGGAGGTTCACACAGCAGCAGCTCATCTTTCCGTGGGTCCAGACACTCACACAGCGACAGCAGCCATTTTCGTGGGTCAGGAGACTCACTCGGCACCAGCTTAGCACCAGCTCAACACCAGCTTCAGCTCCAGCACATCTTCTTGGCGTGAGTCGAGAGACACGCCTAGCAGCAGCTTTCAAGTAAGATCGTACAAATTTTACTTGCATAAATAGCAATCATGACGAACTACGAGGCTATCTTCAACCGCCAAGCGGAGATCGTCACCGAGCTTCAGCGCATCGGCACTAACTTCGACAAGGACTCAGCTCATCGGAAGACCTCGGAGTATCTCAAGTTAAGGTTAGACGCTTGAGATAATCTCTGGGGAGAGTTCGATGTTAACAATAATCGTCTTGAAGTGTTACCTACTAAATCGCAAAGGTACTTTCAGGAAACTATTTACGATCGTACAGCTAAATACTATCGTGATACTAGAGCAAAAATAGCAGCTTATGAGCCATACAAAGTAGAAAAACCATCAGGGTCGGGTACTGGTACAGGTATAGGTACTAACACCGAGACTGGTTCTACGAGCAAAATCGACGAACTTTTGTCCTTACAAAGGACTAACTTTCGAGCTTTTAGGCGACTAGTGTCAGGAATAAAAGTAAGCGAAATAAGCGAGAAGTGGGAATTAGAGGACGAGCTACACAGCATCCAAGGTAGATGGAAAGCCATCGACAAGCTTCATCTAGAAATAGATAACATTCTGGAAGGTCAGGATGAGATATATCAGGACGAGTTTATCAGGCAGGAGACATCGTTCAGATTGACAAAAAAGGCGCTCAATCAAAAACTAGCTGCTTCATCTCACATCCTTAAATCTACTCCTTTGCTAGAAATACCAACTTTTTCAGGCAATTATACTTACTGGCCTACATTTTTTGATTTATACTCGGAATCGATCCACAACAACAGCTTTCTTTCTAAAGCTCAAAAAATGCAGCACCTTAAAGGTAAGCTTAAAGGAGAAGCCGAGCGTCTCATTCAGCATTTAAACATCTCATCCGAGAATTATGATATAGCTTGGGAAATATTGACACATCGCTACAACAACCCGCAAGTGTTATTTACGACTCAAATAGAAACCTTCCTAAATCAGCCTAACCTCAGCAAGCAAACGTCCTACGAATTCAAGCGCCTCTATGACACCACTACTGAATGTATACACGCCATACATAACTTAGGTGTAGATACAAACTCTTGGGATCCGATACTAGTTCACCTCTTAACTAAAAAGCTCGACAGCGACGCCTACATCGCCTACAAAGAGGCACGTAAGTCTCCTAGAGATCTACCAACTTTAAACGAGCTTATGGACTTTCTCGAAGGAAAGTTCATAGCTTTAGAACCTACTCATAAAAGAGAGAGAGATCATTCATCTCCAGCTAAGCCAGCTCCACAGCATCTAACTAAACCTAATTTTAAGTCTAACTTTAGTAATAATAAGCATACATCGATGTATCAAGCAGCTTTTACTTCCACGTGTAAGTGCCCTCTATGTAGATCAAATCACGAGCTTTACCGATGCCAGCGCTTCACCAGCATGTCCCCAATTGAGAAATTGAGGACAGTGACGAAACTGCAACTTTGCGAAAATTGTTTGTTTAAACATTCCAATAAATGTGTTTCGATCAAACGATGCAAAGAGTGCAATGACGATCATCATACGCAATTGCATGACTCTTTCGCCACCGGGTCATCAAACTCTAGCGCAGCGTTCGTTGCTGAGCAAAAATCACCTTTAGGGACAACTTTACTAACAAAGGCACCCAGCAACAAACCGCACACAGCAAGTCACGTATCTGCTGACGATGAAGAAGTATTATTAGCTACTGTTCTAATTAAAATAAAAGCGATCGACGGTAACTTCGTAACTCTACGTGCATTACTCGATCAAGGCTCTCAAATAACTTTAATATCGGAGAACGCCGCACAGCAGTTAGGGTTGCCACGACAGAAATTTAGCGCATCTGTCTCTGGTGTAGGTATAAGTAATAAACAAAGCAAGCAACTTATTTCTCTTGATTGCCAATCTATCTACAACAACTACAGCTTTAACACTGAGGCATGCATTATTCCTCATGTTGTTAGCGATCTTCCTAACGTTTCATTCACCAAAAAATCTTGGCCTCACATCCAGCACATGAAGCTAGCAGATCCTGAGTACAATGTGTCGAAGCCTATCGACATATTGTTGGATGCCTGCGTTTACTCTGACATCATCATGAGTGGGTTGGTAAAGGGTCCACACAACGCACCTATAGCTCAGCAAACTAAACTAGGATGGATCCTTTCTGGGACCGTCAAAACTTTTAGCTGTAACATAGTCATAAATAATTTAGAAGAGATAGAGAAATACTGGGAGATGGAGGAAACGCCCCACTCACAGTCAGAGCTCACCGTAGTAGAGCACTCAGCCACTACAAAGCAACTTCAAGACGGTAGGTGTGAGGCAGCCCTACCAATAAAGTCTAACTGTAACGAAAAATTAGATTTTTCGTCAGCTAAAGCTAAACCAAATCCTATCCAGCTTGAAAGCAAGTTGGTGAAATATGAAACATATATGCCAATGCGTACCCTGCGTCAGCTAGCTGAAGACATACTCCAAAGCGCAGGGATGAACTTACGCATATGGTCTGCTAGCGATCCACAGCTCCTACCTAAATTGTCCACCGCACAGCATGACAAGCCCTTTGATTTCAAATGTAGCGAACCTAGAAAAACATTAGGGTTTCGATGGACACCACACTTTAACTTTCAGCTCACATGGGCTTCCTGTATAGGATGGGATGACCCTACACGTGAACAAACCCAAATCGGATGGGTTCAGCTATGGAATGACCTTCGAAATGTGTGGCAGTTCAATAAACTTAGGTATTATGTTGACACACAAAAGGCATTTCAACTACACTGCTATAGTGATGCAGCGATATTAGCTTACGTTTGCGCCGCGTACTTAGTAGTGCGCGATAATAAAGGTGAGTGCACATCACCCCTTGTCATCGCGAAAACTAATCTAACTCCAATGAAGAATAAAGCGTTAGTGCCACATATAAAAATGTGTGGCGCTTTACTTCTAGCTCAGCTCATGCTCAGAGTTCAACAAAAAACTCGAAAATTACTAGCCTCGAAATGGAACCACGCCGGTTCCGAAGAAAATGCCGCAGACCGTGCCATCAGAGTTTTAACGGTAACTAAGCTTCAAAAGGATCACCTTTGGTGGAATGTTCCGGCATGGTTAGCTAGCTTTGAACTCAACAACATTCAAAACAAAACTTACGACACACCGACAAATGAAACAAAAATGGTCAGTGTGTACTCAGCTTTACATCAACCAAGCTTAGCATCCATGAATTATTTAATAATCAATGGTAGCTCCATCACTCGTATCGTCAAAGAAGCGTTACGACACAATCCTACTGACCACTCAGCTGTTCTATCTAGTTTAAAAATAAATAAAGCGTATGAACTAATTATTACCTTATCTTACAAACATACTCGTATCTTAGCTACTATTCATAAAAATGGGTTCAGCAAAATGAGCGCGATGAACATTGAATGGACATTCAATGCTCCAGCATGCCTTAGGGTAGTGTCTTTTGAAACATTACACAAAATCATCAAACGACCTGCAACGAAGCTAGCTTTATTACCGGTCGAGACAGCTAATAAAGACGAAAACAGCTTAGCTCAGCACAGCGACCAGCACTCAGCGACTCCTCCACCTGCAAGCTCAAAAAGAGGCACTGCACGTGGAAGCAAGCGTAAGACTTTCCTGAACTTCTTTACGCTAGCTCTCTTACTGCTTACGATGATGATCTCTCCAACCTCACAGCAAAGTTTATCACCTAGTATTCCAGCATTTAACGAATCTAAACCACTTTATTTCGACAAAATATCCAACTTACAGTATATTCGAGATGAGTGGAAGCTAGTAGTGTACTACAATCTAACTAGCTATTTTCAAGCTGTCACTGAAATGGAGACTTACGTGAGACATCTGACAGGCATGACAATGAATGGTAGACCCCAATATCAGCAAATAACTAACCAGCTTTCACATGAACTAACTGAAATCGAGCACTACAACAGACTTCTACAAATTCCTAGCAAACGACAGAAAAGAGGAATCGTCAATGGTGTCGGAAACATAGCTAATTATCTATTTGGCGTATTGGACGACAATTTTGCTAAACAATATGCAAAGGATATTGAAAAAATTGCGTTCAACGAAAATCATCTTCAAAAGCTTATTAAAAACCAAACTGTAGTAATCGAATCAGAATTTAACATTATTAAACGCAACGAGTAGATAATGAATAAGCAATTTTCTCTTATCAACGAGCATTTTTACAACGTATCGGCAGTCCTAAATAAATTGATGTCTGATTCTGAAAATGGTCTCTATATTACGTCATCAGCCTTATCAGCGAATATCATCCTAGAGAACCTGAGACGCATACAAACGTCACTGATAGACACCGTGACAGACATAGGTCACGGCCGCATCGACTCACATCTTATAGCTAGCGAACAACTGGAAGACCAACTTAACTTCATATCGGCACAGCTACAGGGTGATCTAAAGGTACCCTCAGAGACGGGAAGCATACGAGATATCTACAAGCTACTGAAGGTATCAACGAAGGTATTTAAAAGATATCTCATCATCGAAATTAGAATCCCTCTAGTCAGCAACGAAATTTACGAGCTCGATAAGATAATTAGTATTCCACAGAACAAACAAGGAAAAACTTACCTTACCGTACCTACCTACCCCTATCTAGCTTTCAACTTACGAAAAGACGCAGTCTTATTCCTAACAGACTACGATCTACAAACTTGTCTTCATGCATCTGAAGAAAAAATATTATGTCCTCTAGATAAACCTATTTATGATTTTAATATACAATAACAAAGCATTTGTAATCTTACTTTAATAAATGCAGGCAAATTAACATCGCCCTGTATTTACGAGCAATCCTTATGTGTAAACAGATGGATCAAGTTACACAGACAGAACTCTTGGCTTTATTCATGTTGCGATAAATGCAACATTCGCACTTTGTGCACAGCTGATGTTAGTATGAGTAGTCTCTCGGGCACCGCCCTTCTTGACATAGGTCAAGGTTGTACTATCAAAGCTGATTTATTTACAATTCACTCTCATAATAACTTCTTACGAAAGGTTAGTATAGAGCCTTCTATCGAAGCCCCAGAGGTATCTATTTTGAATAGCGTCATGAAGACTTCTAGAGCCAGCTACAACTTTACAGCGGAGAACCACGAGCTAGCTTATCGTCGGGTATTGGACGAGATCGACAATCTGAAGCAGCAATCAGAATCCAACCTCAGCGTTCACGATGTCCATCAATACTCCATCATCTACGGCATGCTAGCCGTACTGGTGGTACTAGCGATCCTAGCGGCCTGCCTTCGAGCGAGGAGACGGTGCATGCAGCTGGCGGCTCCTCCCGGAGGGGAGTCCCCGGTGAGCGCAGCCGCCCACACCCGCGCGCGTGCCTCAACGAGTGCGTTCAGCGAGCGGTACTCATCCAGCGAGTGTGGTTTTCGTGAAGCAGTGAGCATGGGCGATTTAGGTGTAAATAAAGGCAACGCGCCTCCTAAACCCCACGTCAATCAGTGTCGATCCCCATACCGTGTGACTCCTTTGGTGACATAGTAGAGCCCACCGGGGGCAATTAGCTTATCTATCTACTTGCGGTGTTACTGACATGGACAATGGACATTTATTAGATTAAGTCAATTCATTTTATAAGCTTCTAGTACTTAGCGTTACTATTTTCACGCCTTAAGCGTTTGTATAGTTTAGTTACTATAAAAGCATTCTTATCTAGCTTTCTAGCGTTATTGTTTTCACGCCTTTAGCGTTACTAATATATAGTTTAAAGTTTTTAACTTCGGTACTTTATTTATTACCAAAGCTTTGTTTGGTTTGTAACTTTATAAATTGTAGGTCCTTTTCCTTTCTTTTCTGGTTGGCAATATGTACAAGCTATCGCATTAGTACATGCAGTAGGTACATTCTAACTACAACATTTCATGTAAATTTAGCTTAGCTTGCATTGACCGCAATTATCAACTACTGTGAAATCAATAAACTCAGTGTTCAACCATCACTCAACGGGCTCGGTTATTTTAATCTCTTCGGAGTTTTTACCACCCTCAGCTAGCTAGCATCCCTTAGCGTTTTACCCCAGCTTAGCTTATTGATAGGAACCCTAGCACATTCGGTCCCTATCAGTCGTTCAGGTTCACGCACCGACCTCGTCACACTCGGATGATGAAGTGGAGGATAGGTACGAAAACATATCCAAAGCCTTGCACAACACCACAAAGGCTAACTTCATCGTGGTTATAGGGGACTTAAACGGCAAGGTGGGAATCCGGACTGGCAACGAATCCCGAATAGGCTCGCATGGTTATGGAGTTAGGAACCACAGGGGGCAAATGCTTGTCAACTTCCTTGAGAAAGAGGGGCTGTTCTTAATGAACTCTTTTTTTAAGAAATAACCTCAAAGGAAGTGGGCATGACAAAGTCCCAACACTGTGTGTAAAAATGAGATCGACTTCATCATGACGGATAGCAAGCACATATTCAGAGACATCTCAGTGATCAACAGGTTCAATCCCGGATCTGATCACCGACTCCTCCGAGGCTCTCTGAATATCAACTTAAAGCTTTAGAGAAGCCGTCTGATGAAGTCTCGCTCCGACCCAACCCAATCCAAATCATGGCGGGCACCGAGAAGTTCCAGCAACTTCTCGGGGATAGATTTGTTGCCTTGGAACCCAATGGTACGGCGCGACCTTCGGAGCTCCAACACGCGCCTCATTGAAGAGGCGATAGAGCGAAACCGAAGATATAATGTATTCACTCAGCAGCTTGGTAGGAGCCACCTGACGAATCAAAACGCACGATCGAAACCGAGGATCCAATGTATTCACTCAGCAGCTTGGCAGGAGCCACCTGACGAATCAAAACGCACGATGGGAGGACCGTATTGTCGAAGCAGGAGATCTCCGCCGAGATAGAGGATTTCTATGGCTGATTATACGCTGCACATGCCCCTCATTACCGGTGAGATGACCATGATTCCAGAGCCACCCTGACACGCCACTATACCGACGAACTGCCAGACATCAGTCAAGTCGAGATAGTGTTAGCACTGAGGCAGCTCAAAAATGAAAAGCCCCTGGTGAGGACGGAATTACATCAGAGCTTCTGAAAGCCGGAGGAGCCCCTGTAATACAGGAGAAGCAGAACCTCTTCAACACCGTCCTTCACAGTGGGAGAACTCCAAAGGCGTGGAGCTGGAGTTTGGTGGTGCTCTTTTTTAAGAAGGCAGATAAAACCCTCCTTATAAATTACAGACCCATCTCACTCCTGAGCCATGTCTATAAGCTGTTCTGACGAGTGGTCTCGAACCGTCTTGCTAGGAGACTCGACGAGTTCCAGCCACCGGAACAGGCCGCGGGTTCCGCGGAGGTTTTGGCACCATAGACCACATTCACACAGTGAGGCAGATTATACAGAAGTCAGAAGAATATAATGTGATAACACGAATGAGAAAAAAAATTACGATAAAAAATATCATGAAAGTGCACTGTTTCGCACATCATATGGTCGACACCTCAGTAACCCTGCGGTCTATTGAAATGACTTATGTTTTGATTCGTAGGTTATTATTAAATATTTATTTGGTTCCTTGAACCAGTTTCTTCATAAGTTGTGTAGTTTTCTTGTAAATAAGCATTAACTAGGGTTTTGCGCTTACGCCATTCCAAAAACGTAGGTATGCTCTGCCCCGCTTTTATGAACACGTAATCCTATGCCTATCCTTTTCACAAAACGGAAAGCAATGAGCCCTCTTAAAAAAATTTTACGAGCATTCAAAATAAAAAATCTGTGTAAAAGTTATAAATCGTGAAAACTTCTAAATTTATTTATAAAAACTAAGAGATATTGAGTTTAATTTTCTTTTAAAAAGTTCTTCTGTTATTTATTACCCTTTTCAAAGATATGCTACATGACATAAAACAATAATATTAGGTGGTCAAACTAGGAGATACCTGTCTGCTAGGGTCATGCTCAGAGGTATAGAGAGATGCCAATCCAAACCTAGTGTCGCATAAGAAGCTCACGACACACAGTAAACAAAATAAAAACAATAGTTCGCGTTGTGTGCTTGTCATACACACAAGGCATAGAGTGCAACTATTCGTTCGCACACTAGGTTGCAAGTGATGTTCGTACAGCACCACTACAGACGCAACAATATATACAAAGAACACTCTCATCACTAACTCAGACTACGACGAGTGGCCGTACCACGCGGTTGAACGTACCTATTCTGTTAGCTTCAATATATTAATTATCCACTGCGGTATTAGAACTCAACGTTTGAATAGTCATTGTACAGAGCAAGCATTATAAACAGTTTACAAAATCGTGACTGGCGTTCAGTCACATAATATAAAAGTTGCAAAATAAACAAATCAATTAACTTATAATGGCGTCCACGGCGGAGGATATTTGGATCTCATTAAGTTTTACTAAGACTAAAACTATGCCGGCCATGAACCTACATCTAGGCTGTGTATATGTATATCTGTGTGCCCAAAACCATGGTTTATCGTTCTCTTCTCAACTCACTAATTTCTCCGAAAGTGTTTTATCTGTCTCGACGCATAATCCTGATGATAAAATTCTTCTACTGGGTTATTTCGACCTTAGTGGCGTAAGCTGGAGTACTTCCTCAAACTATACTTATCTTTTACCTACGCATAATACTGCTGATTCTGATCACGCAGAGTTGGTTGATATGTTATCTATTAATAACTTAGGCCAGTACAATTACATACTAAACGGGCTAGGTCGCGCATACTAGACCTCATATTGTGCAATGATGAGGTTAGAGTGTCATCCTGTTTAGATACCTTGGTGAAGGAGGACAGTGTTTATCATCAGGCACTACTCTTTGAACCGCATTTTATTCGCGCAAGAGCCCTAAATCCGCGCCCTAGACCTTTCTACTGTTATAGTGCAGGTGACTATACAGCTTTAGGTAAAGAACTTGATGTTTATAACTGGGAGACGGCTCTCTTGGATGGTTCAGTGGATGATGCGGTTCTGTTATTTAACAAGGTGGTATCAGACCTTCGTGATAAGTATATTCCACGAAAAAACGTCCGGCGCAAGCGCTATCCTCCACGGTCCTCCCCGGCTTTGTTAAACATTTTAAATGAAAAGAATAAGTATCATAGGAAAATTAACATCATGAAAATAAAGCTGATATGAGTCTCTTCACTCTGGCTTTTAGTAACTCTTTTAAGTTACTAAAAGCCAGAGTGAAGAGAGTCGAACACGAGTGCTATTTAAATTACATAGAGAGAGTTGAAAATTCTATTAAATCGAATCCGAAGGCATTTTGGTCTTACATTAAATCTAATAAGCAGCACAATTCATATCCCTCTTCTATGACTTACATGAATATAGATGTTAATGAAGGCACCACCATCTGCAACGCATTTGCTGACTTTTTTAATTCTAATTACCTTCCACCTTCATCCTCAAGTTCGACTCCTTCCCACTCACATCAATCAGCTCAGTTAGCAACTGCTGAGTATACATCTACTACTGACTTGAGCACCATAGAAATATCTCCTCCTCGTATTATGAATCTAATGAAATCTCTCGACTGCAACAAATCAGCTGGTCCCGATGGGCTGCATCCCTTTATATTTAAAAATTGTGCCAAATCTTTATGCTATCTCATATGCTTACTTTTTAGCCGGTCTATTACTGAAGGGACTGTACCATCGATTTGGAAGATGGCATCTGTCACACCCATTCATAAAAAGGGGTCTAAACGTGAGGTTTGTAATTATAGACCTATTTCAAAACTATGCGTACTAGCTAAAATCCTAGAGAAAGTTGTCCACGAACTGCTTTACTCCGCCTTAAAGTCATCTTTCATCAACCAGCAACATGGTTTTCTAAGAGGTAGGTCGACTACTACCAATTTATTATGTTTTATTGATTTTGTCACTGATCGAATGGAGTCTGGCAGTCAGGTCGATACAATTTATACTGACTATAGCAAGGCTTTTGACCGTATTGACCACTCCATTCTAATGAACAAACTATGCCTGCTGGTATAAAGGGTAATCTTCTAAGGTGGTTCGCCTCTTACGTCTATGGTCGCTGCCAAACCGTGGTCCTTAATGGTTACGCTTCTGGTGTGTCACCAATTCCTTCTGGCGTTCCCCAAGGCTCGATTCTTGGTCCACTGCCTTTCATTATCTTCGTCAACGACATCGGCTCATGTTTTAACTACTCTGATTTTCTTTTATTCGCCGATGATATCTTTAAAAAAATTGGTGATCCATCTGACCCCTTACTTCTTCAAAGTGATTTGGATCGCCTTCATTCTTACTGCACCATTGACTTGACCTTAATGCCGTTAATAAGAAGTGTTTCTGTATCTCCTATAGTAGGTCTCCTAACACCCTGATTCACAGCTACAACATCAACAATCAAGCTCTCATCAGAACTAGCTCTATTGTCGATCTTGGGGTGACTCTAGACTCTAAATTACTGTTTGACCAGCACATAGTGAAAATCACCTCTAGGGCGATGAAGATGCTTGGCTTTCTGTTCCGGGTGGCTAAGGATTTCAGTTTACTCAAAACTCTAAAAATTCTCTATTGCTCACTGGTCCGAAGTCACCTTGAATATGCCTCGCAGGTATGGAACCCCCAGTACACTTAATATGTTTCTTTGCGTGAAAAACCTCAGCGGAAATTTCATAAGTTTATTAACTACAAGCATAAGATCGTTAACCCCGACTACATAGATAGCTGCAAACGTCATCACTTGCTACCGCTAGAGTTGAGAAGAGAAGCTGCTGACCTGTCACTATTGCTCAACATTCTTTTGAATATGGTTGACTCACCCACGCTCTTATCCGGAATAGGACTAACCGTTCCGTCCAGGCGAGCTACTCGACGAAACCACCTCAAGTTGAATATTCCGAACTGTGCCACTAATTACCGGAAAAATGCATATCTACCGCGGACTATGCAAACTTTCAACACTAATTATTCAAAAGAATGTGATCATTTCATCATGAGGCATAATGCTTTCAAGAAGTTAATTAACATTACCTTCTTTGAATGAGGGCCTTAATTATTTTTATTTACATCACAGCTTTATTTATTTATTTATGCTTTATGATATCCTAGTTCCCCTCCTTGTAGTTACCAATCTATAATTTGGAACTGGCATCAGGCAAACCGGACTAAATTTAAATTCAAACTTTTTTTTTATTGTAATTTAGACAAGATATTTTAAGAATAGGTACTACCTCTGTTAGGCTCGTCGTAGGTGTCTTTTATATGTTGTATTAGTATTTAGAGGTATAATTTTGTTTGGTTTTTCTTTTAGTTTTAGTTCAGTTATTAACACATACATACTACCTCGTGTGTTCATAAGTTTGAGACGAACTTATTTAATTAATTTAAAAAGAAAGTAATTCATGCAACCTTTTTTAAACTTTTAAAATTTTAAATTTCTAATGTTTTGAATCAGAAAAAATATACATTTGAATATTTGTTTAATTCTCCGTGAAAATGGCGCCAACAAAAGATTTGCGTGCGACTGTAATTTCACTGTTTCAAGCAGGAAAAAAACCAATGCAAGTTTTTAGTGAAATCCAAAGTTTGGGATGTAGTCGGAACTTTGTGTATTATACCATAAAGAGGTACAAGGAGACCGGCTCTTTAGAAGACCGTGGAAGATGTGGCCGTCCGCGGTCTGTAAGGACGCCCACCAACATCAAAGTAATCAGAGAGCAAATTCGTCGCAACCCTTGCCGGACTCAAAAGAAATTAGCTCTGCAGACCAACATTTCGCGAATATCGGTGAACAGGATACTTAAATATTAGGTCCTTACATATGAAATTGGCGTTTTGTATGGGAGGAACAAAAAGTCGAATATTTTTTAATATAATATATTTAATTAATCAAAGTATGAACCATTATTTTCTATGCACTTTTGCCATCTTATAGGTAGTTCATTGATCCCTTTACTAAAAAAACCAGTCGGACGGGAATCAATAAAATCTTTGAAGGCGATTTGGACTGCCCCATCGGAGTTGAATTTTTTCCCTTGCAAGAAGTTATCCAAATTTCGAAAAAAATGGTAATCTGTTGGAGCAAGGTCCGGGGAGTACGGAGGATGTCTTAGACTTTCCAATTGAAGCTCTTCTAATTTAGTAGCCGTCTGTTGCGCAGTGTGTGGTCTAGCGTTGTCGTGAAGCAGCAGTGGCGTGGAGCGATTGACCAGCCTAGGTTGTTTAGCCGCTAGCTTTTCCATCATGGTTTGCAATTGCTGACAATAGACATCAGCCGTAATAGTCTGGCCAGATTTGAGAAAACTGTGAAATGAACAATACCGGCACTAGTCCACCAAACGCTTACAAGTAACTTTTTTGGGGTTAATTTTCGCTTGGGGCAGGATTTGGCTGGCTGGCCAGGATCCAACCATTGCGCTGAGCGCTTCCGATTATCGTAAAGAACCCATTTTTCATCACAGGTAATGATTCGGTTTAAAATACCTTCATTATTGTGCCGGTTTAGTAATGTAACGCAGCAGTCGACGCGCGTTTGCCGGTTTGCTTCAGTCAATTCGTGAGGTACCCACCTTTCAAGCTTTTTAATCTTCCCAATTTGCTTCAAGTGAATTAAAACAGTTTTATCACTAACATCGCAGCCTGCAGCTAACTCGGACGTGGTTTGCGATGGATCCGCTTCCACAATAGCCTTCAACTCTTCATTATCAACTTGAGTCTCAGGCCGTCCACGGGGCTTGTTCTGCAGGTCAAAATTTCCAGAACGAAAACGTTGGAACCAAAAACGAACTGTGTTTTCTTTTGCAACACGACCGCCATACACATCATTCACCCTTCGAGTTGTTTCCGCAGCACTAGTGCCACGGCGGAACTCGTACTCGTAAATAATGCGATATTTTAAGTTTTCCATTTTGTAAAATGAGTGACGCAAACAGAAAAAAACAGAAGAAAAAAAACAAATGAATGACGATCATCGAAGCACAAATACATGAGTCTATAGCTGTACAAATTTGAATTTGGAATTCCTTACCAAAGAGGAGAAATTTGTGATTAAAGTGGCCAGTACGAAAAACGCCAATTTCATATGTAAGGACCTAATATGATCTTAAACTAAAGGCCTACAGTCGAAGGAAAGTGCATTATTTAAACGAGCGTCTTCGTAAATTGCGACTGGAACGATGTCGGAACCTATTGAAGAGACACGATCCAAAAAATATCCTGTTTACCGATGAAAAGATCTTCACGGTGGAAGAAAAGTTTAACCGGCAGAACAATAAGGTTTACGCCAGAAGTTCAAAGGACGTCCAGCCATCTGTACGCAATGTCCAGCGCACTCATCATCTAGCAAGTGTGATGGTTTGGTGGGGTGTTTCCTACGAGGGGGTCACTTCGCTTCATTTTTGCCAGCAAGGCGTCAAGGTGAAGGCACAAAATTACCAAACCGACATATTGGAAGCGGTGGTTAAACCATTATTACGCTATGCGCTGGAAAATACTGGGTTTTCCAACAGGAATCTGCTCCCTCCCATAAAGCTAAGACTACCCAACGTTGGCTGGAGGCCAATTTGCCAGGCTTCATTCGGAGCGAAGATTGGCCCTCGTCAAGCCCTGACTTGAATCCTTTGGATTATTCTTTATGGACGGAATTGGAGCTGAGGGCATGCAGAAAGTCTCACCCAAACCTGGATTGTCTCAAGCGAGCCCATATTAAAGAATCGAAACGGATTCCCATTGAAAAGATTCGTGCCGCCATAGATGAATGGCGCACGCGTTTGAAGGCCTGCATTGAATGCAAAGGCGGCCATTTTGAATGATTTATTTTTAAATACAGATCTAGATGTCAGTAGTTTTAATTTTAATATCCAATAAATGAATACTCAACTTAGCTCCAAAAATATTTTAGTTTTACTGTGTCTCAAGACTTATGAACACACGAGGTATTAGTGGAAACTGTATTTAGCTTAATTTGTTTTAGTTTAACATTCTATGGTTATTTATCTATAAGCTTTTTGTTTCCCAAATAAATAAATAATTGTTTTTAATGTTTTAGTATGAAAAACATATTATTTTTAGTGTTTTCCGATGGTATGAGATTCCATTTAACTTAAAGTTTTTAATTTCACTTCTATTATTACGAATTACTATGGAAGAACACGGCATTTTGCTAGAATATGAAGATCCGTTGTAGCTAACGTTCGAACTTCAACTAAATTCAAAGCATTTGTGGAGTAATAGAGACGAATTTCAAAAGCGAAAGTATACGAATTTATGTGAGGGGACGTTACAGGGTTTAATTATTAAGTATAATTTAAGGTGTCTTGGCATATCAATGTGTAGTAGTACTAAGAGGCTTGCTGAATATTTAGATGACATGTATCAGGACATGGTCAGTTTATAACAAGAAGCGGCCGAAAAAAGTTATGAAAGCAGGTTAGTTATTAAAGGTAAGAAATTGGTAGGGTGGAATTTTCACGTCAGGCAAGCCCACCTGAATGCTAGGGAGAACTTTTTAATTTGGGTTCAGTTTGTAAGGCCCCGCTCGGGATATTACTATGAAAGAATGAGTACATCACGCAGAGAGTTGTAAAACGCACTGAAATACGTACAGAAAAATCAAGAGAAGATCAAAATTGATATGTTGGCCCGGCATCGCAGTGCTGGCAACTTTGTTGAATTTTGGAAAGAAGTCAAAAAGGTCGATAGGAAAAATAATTTACCAATTAGTGTTGAAGGAGAGAAAAGCCAAAAAAATATAGCAAACCTATTTCGTAGTCATTTTAATGTCGATAGTAAGGGCAATGGTAGAAGTATTTGTGATAGAAACCGTTCCGAGGGTCCGTCAGGTCTCGGAGACCGGACACGTGATAATTACACCGGAACAAGTCGGCATAATTCTACGTAAGATGAACCGTGGGAGGTCTCCGGGACACGACGGGCTAAGCATAGAGCATTTACTGTATGCGGGCCAACATATATGTGAGGTGCTGTGCTGGCGCGTTTCTTCTCTCTCTGCTTGAGGAACTGTTACCTTCCTCAGGAGCTTATTCGTACTCTTGTGGTTCCGATTACCAAAAATAAAACTGGTGACATCTCGAGCGTGGCGAACTACAGACCAATTTCTTTGGCAACAATAGTGGCCAAAGTCATCGATCGCATAATACAGTCGCACTTTAGAGTTTTGCCTTACAATGATGGTCAGTTTGGTTTTCGTCCTCAAGTTGCGACTGACATGGCCATATTCTCTACCGTCTCTCGTCCGTTGTATGAAGCAAGTTGTGCGCAACTATACGCAGAGAGGAACGTCAGTGTACGCCATATTTCTCGACCTCAGCCGCGCCTTCGACACTCTGAATCGAGTTGGATTCGTCGGCTGACCTCTTTATCGAAGTTGGATTTACCTAGTTGGACCATTTGGCCTAGGTAGACGTAATGACCAACAACTTCGATAACATCGTTTCCAACATAGACCGGTAAGGGTGCGACATGAGCATGACATGACATTGGTCTAACCCACGATCATTCAAAAAAAATACTTCAAAAAACAGCGTCTAACCACATAAGAAAATCGTGTTGTGCTTACATAAGGTGAGAAGGCTGAATGAGTTCAAATTACTAAATTTAAGCAATTTTTGTGATTTGAATTAATTCAGAAGAACAAAATATAACAAAATGTCTGCTTTATCATTTACCCTAGCAGTCAGCAGTCAAGTATCCCTTAGTTTGACGCCTAATTATTGTTTTATGTCATGTAGAATACCGTTGGAAAGGGTCGGAAAATGCTACAGTTTTTTGACTTTGACTGCTCGTTACTTTTTTTTTAACTTAATTATATCAAGTAAAACTTTGTTTAGATTAAATACCTATACATTTAAGAAGAAGCACAAGTTACTTTGTGGCATTACACCACAAACATAAAATATATGACGATTCAGAGGTGAAAATCAACAACATCAACAATCAAGCTCTCGTCGAGTAACGTTTTCTATGGCATAAACGCCACTCAAGCATAGATCTGAGCAAGTTTTCATAATAAGGGCCTTAAAGTCCGAGCAGCAGAAAAGCGTTAGTCAAGCATAGATCAATGACTATGCAAGCTTACATAAAACGGGCCCAAGTGTAAACTTTGGCGTTTTGAGGCCCTCTGACTGATCTGAACATAATCTGAAGCGCGCTTGAGTAGAAACGCGTTAGGGGATGTGTACGGACCAGATAGTAGGGGACCAGATGCTTTTTAAAAAGCGCGCTTTAAAACAGCGTCAAGTGTACCTTGCGGACCAGCTTCTTCTTGATGATCTTGATGAGCTTGTGCTGCTGCAGCGTCTCGCGCGACACGTTGAGCGGCAAGTCGTCGCTGTCCACGAGGCCCTGCACGAAGGCCAGGTAGTTGGGCATGAGGTCGTTGAACTCGTCCGTGATGAAGACGCGCCGCACGTACAGCTTGATGTTGTCCGTCTTGGTGCCGTAGCGGTTGAACGAGTCACCGGGCTGCGCGCGCGGCACGAACACGAGCGCGCGGAAGGAGACTTCGCCCTCCGCCACGAAATGCGCCTTGGCCAGCGGCGGCTCTGCGTCCTTGGTCAGCGTCTTGTAGAAGGCGGAATACTCCTCCTCCGCCACCTCGTGCGGCTTGCGCGTCCAGATGGGCTTGTTGTCGTTCATCAGCTCCCAGTCCCACACCGTTTTCTCGGTGCGCGTCACCTCCTCCGCCTTCGCCTCCTCCACCTGCGCCTCCTCCTCCTCCTCCTCGTCCTCGCTTGCGCGCTCCGCCTCCGCCACGGTCTCGGTGCGCGAGGCCCACAGGTAGATGGGGAAGTTGATGAACTGCGAGTACTTCTTGACGAGCGCGCGGATAGTGTCCGGCTGCAAGTAGTCGGACGCCTCCTCCTTCATGTGCAGTCTGCGGGCAGAACGGGGTGCGGGTGAGCGGGGAGCGGGGGTGAGAGGGGGCTACGTGCTAGGGTAGTAGGTACTCACGTGATGTGCGTGCCGCGCTTGAGCGTGGGCCCGCGTGGGTCCTCGGCCACGCTGAAAGAGCTGGCGTCGCTGTCCCACACGTGCTGCGCGTCAGAGTTGTGCTTCGAGACGACGGACACGCGGTCTGCCACCAGGAACGCCGAGTAGAAGCCCACGCCGAACTGCCCGATCATGTCGTTCATCTCCTGCGCGCCGCTCTGCAACACGAGTCGGGGGTGAGGTGAGGTGTGGGGGCGGCAGCTAGGGGGCCGGAGGGAGTGGGGGGGGGGGGGGGGGGCACGCACCTGCTCCGCGTCCTGCATCTTGGAGAGGAAGTCGGCGGTGCCAGACTTGGCGATGGTGCCGAGGTTGTTCACGAGGTCGTGGCGCGTCATGCCGACGCCGGAGTCGATGATGTGCAGCAGGCGCTTGTCGGGCTCAGCCTTGATGCGGATGGACGTGTCGGCGTTGGCGTCCAGCACCTCGCGGTCCGTCAGCGACAGCAGCCGAACCTTGTCAAGCGCGTCCGACGCGTTGGAGATCAGCTCGCGCAGGAAGATCTGCACAGAGAGGGCACGAGCGTGTGAGGGACGCGCGGCGCGGCGGGGCGTGCGCGGGGGGCGCGGCACTTACCTCCTTGTTGCGGTACAGCGAGTTGATGATGAGCTTCATCATGCGATTAACCTCCGTCTGGAAGGTATAGTTTTGCGCCTTGTCCCGCAGCTCGCGGAGCTGCGCCACGCTCAGCGCGTCCGGGTCGATGGCCTCCTCTTCGCGCAGCACCGCCTCCGCATCTGCGCACAAACAACACCGTCACCGACACCGTCGCCTGGCGACCGCGATCGACCCAACGAGACCGCTCAGATGTCGGCGAAGGGCTCGCAGGCTGCGGAGCCGGCGACGGCGGCTGCGGCGGCGGTGCACCACGCGCGCTCCTTCAAGCTGCGCTTCGCGTCGCAGCGCGAGCCCGGCCGCTCCTACGTGTCGCTCGTCAAGCCGCACTCGCTACGTCGGTATCGCTCCGCTCAGCGTCAGCCGCCGCCGACCGCTCCTCCTCACGACTGTAATCTGTGTTGCAGCGGCCACGGTGACGGACAAGTTCTACGCGCGCGCGTCCCAGCGCTCGGGCGACGCGGCGGCGGAGCGGCGCGCGCTGGCCCGCATCCAGGAAATGTTCCGTCGCGGCCCCAGGGAGGCGCTGCCCGCACCGCTCACTGAGTCGCACGTGTGCGTACATTAGTAACATACCAACCTACCCCAACATTGGTGTCAATTCAGAGGTCGCCAAAACTAAACACATTTGACCGGACTAAAAATGTTAGACGGGGGAACGCGCGGCTCGACCACATAAATTTAAAATTAAATTAAAATAATTTTCAACGGCGACATCTAAATAACACCATTATTTACTCATTTTATAAACGCAAACTCACTCCATCTGTCAGCGCTGAAAAGAGCCTAATAAACGGCAAGGAGATGAAGGGCACCTATCCTGCCTGGGGACGGACATAGGCTACTGTGATCAAGGAATAGCTTGAAGCCGTCGGTGTTGAGATGATTTAAAAATCATTTAATTGACTGCAAGGAATACACAAGCTAAGGCACAGCTGTTTTATAATTTTAACTAGCTGCGCCCCGCGGCTTCGCCCGCGTGAAAATTGATTGCACGCCCCCTAGGGGTAGTTTTGTAATAATAAAAAATACTTGTATCATTATTAATTTTACTTTATAGTTTATTACGAATCAAAAACTTTAATAACCCGATTTACCCCATTTTCAGGAAAGTTTTGAAAAATTCTGTAATACTGTAGTGTTCAATAATTTTGTTTTCTTTGTAAGTTTCAAGCAAATTGGGCCACTTGCACTGCACCGGTTAAAGAGTTAAAAAAAAATACTCAATAACTTCAACACTCATTAGCTAATTGGGCCACTGGTTAAGAGATACAAGAACACCAAAAAAATTTCAACCCATGGGGTTTGAAGTTTTTTTGGTGTTCACCCCCTTAGGCGTGGAATTGTCAAAAATCCCTTCTTAGGTTGTGTAGCAACAGGTGCCTGCTTCTCAAACTTCGGCTTGATTAAAAATCCCCTGCGAAGGGGATTCTCAGTTTTCTAGCTCAGCGGTTTGGGCTGGGCGTTGTCTGCAGAAAATCGCTTGTTCTTTTATATATGTATTAAGATTATGTATGTAAGAAGCTTAACGGACATTACGTCAGGTAAACTGTACAAATATTTAAACCGGATAAACCAAAGTGATTAGCCGCGTACTGACTGACTGAACAGCCTCGCACGGCAGGCGTTTGGCTCGCGAGGCAGCCTCGATGTGTACATTTTTTGGATAGAGGCAGCCGCGCGCGGCAGGCCTCGCGAGGCTGTTCAGTCAGTCAGTACGCGGCTATGATCATATAAATATAAAAAATCTGATTTAAACCAAATAAACCCAATTTAAATCAAATTAATCAGTTCATCTTAATTTTTTTTAAATAATCATAATTTTTATCAACCCTGTGGTAGTCAATGTTGTACAGGGTTTGTCATTATGGTAACTGGGGTAGGTAGAGTAGAACAAAGTGCAATTAGTATAGTGGCCTTTTTAACTCTCAACAGTATAACTTTATAGTATATTTTTTTGTACGGTTGCATTTTTAATCCTCTAGTCTAGTACATGACTTCTTATATGTATCAACCTGATTAAAAAAATATTGTAAGCCATGTTATTTCGCACAAATAAAGTAGCAAAACTAAATAATTAAAATTTGAGAATAAGAATATAAAATGTCTTGGCCACCAAATTTACATAAAATATTTTTAGTTTGATTATTAGGTTTACAGTAAACCTTCCACTAAGTTAGGTTGATGATGATACCATCATAAAATCTAATAATAGCTAAGCCTCTCGACTACTTTTACATTTTTTCAGTGTTAATAAAGTATGTGGAACCAATTGCAATTGGTTCTTGCTACTACCCCGGTTAGTATATAACAAACATTCTGCCGAACACCCTGTATATTTATACAGAGCTGCAGCTAGTAGGGTGGAGAATGAGTGTTGTGCTGAATGCAGGTACGGCTGGTGGAGCGGGCGTGCGGAGGGTGGGGAGGCGCGTGGCGACGCGCGGCTCGACCACCGCATCCGCGACTCGGCCTGGCTGAAGGGCCGGCTGCTTGTGATGGCGGCCGACCTACAACTGCGGCGCAGCTGAGCGCACCACGCACATCACACTGCACACCCCCATCTTATAATACTATGCTCCAACCTGTCTATTAAATACATCAGGTTGTTTCTAATTGTTCTCTTTTATTTCATAAGTAATATCTTATCTAACACATTTCATTTAATAATACACCCACAACCCATGGTATCCCAATGTTGGCTGTAGGCCTTACTTTGATTGGTATTTCATAAGATGTTCATAAATTTACAATAATTTCTTGAATTTCAGTGAGGATTTTCCCAACAAACAAATTTATCAATTCTATCTTCAGCTTATCACTGATTAAGAGCCTAAATGTGCTAAGCCTTGACTTAAATAATAGTTAATCTATTTACCTATGAATAAGTATATTTTTTTACCTACATTATCTTGCAGTCAGCAGTAAAGTTTTGACTGGTACCAAGATAGATGGTACCTACTGATTATGCTAATTACAAATGGCATAATTACATAATGCTGGAAAAATCACACAGCATCATCTAGCCCTAAGCTAAGCAGAGTCTAGTCTAGTATTATGGGTACTAGATATCTGAAAAAAAAAATATTTAGTCACCAGCTAATCAATTAAAATAATGTGTAGTTAGATAATGTGCTGACCTGTGCGCGAGCCCTCGCGGGAGGCGCCGAGGTCTGCGTCCAGTGCCGCCGGCTCGGCGGAGCCCGCCCCCGTCTCCTGCGCTCTACATCCTGCAATGTGCATACACAATGTAAATAAATAGACTACAGTTTTTTATCTGTAAGAATTATAAATCAATTTCTGTGTGACATTTATAGACGACAATAATTCTGTGGTGACTTATTTTTGTTTGACAAAGATGCCGATTGAAGCCGGCAGAAAGCAATAAGACGCCCATTCCCGTCAATGTTTACAAGTTTAAGGAATATTGATGGTACTAATCGTTGAAAATGAGGCTTAGTAATTTCTTTTATTTTGTGAGGTTTGAAACAACTTGGAATAAGAAAACGAAGGAAACAGATTGAAACGTTGCGTCGGCAAAAACTATGTTTTATTACCTGCTAGCAACAGGGCGCAGATCCATAATAATAAATTGTATCTCATGACTGGGTCTCTTTGTTCTGTATTCAGAAAAGAACCGACGCTAACAATTTACTTCACACTTTCATCACCATACTTCGAAAATCAAAATTATAATGCACGTTTATTGTATGATGCACGTCTCGTTTTGCTTGAAGTGAGTGAGTGAGTGAATGATTAAACAAAGAAAGATGTGAAGTGTAAGGGCAAAGAGACGAATTAATGGAGTGGATGCCTGGCTGTCGATTGGACAAATGTTTATGTCGTTTGGCAATGACAGTATTATCTAAGATGTGATTGGTGCATTTTTTTAGATTGTCCAATCATCTGATACCACGACGAATCAATTGGCAAATAGCTGATTACCAAATACAAATGTAAAAATCTTATTGGTTTAAAATCTCCAAACATTTGTAACAAAAACAATAGCACAACGAGGGTAAAGCAAACAACACAGGTCCTATTCATTCACTGCCCTTTAGTGGTTGGCCACTTTGGCCACTGGCTGGTCACATCACAAGAAAATCAAATCAAAATCTTTATTTTCAGACAACAAAGGTCCATAGAAAACATAAAGTTAACGTACAATTGAACACGCATGGCTTAAAAGACTTTTTCGTGTACTTAACCCATAGGCTGCTCGTTTAAGAGCACTGGCATAAAAGTGAAATATTAACAGGTAGGTACCTGAAACCCCCCAAGTTTGGCCACGTTTTCCAGAAAAAATGTCGCTACATTTTTTTTATGATTATGAGTAGATTAATATGTATTATGTGGTTGCACATAATACATATTAATCTACTATCTATGTGTGTTGACACATATTCACAAATTACTAACAGACAAACGTACAAAGCGTTGAAAAATTAATTTCAGGACGTATAGCCATCTACAGTTGAGCGGAATCACTAAACAATCAGCGTGGAAAGCGGAAGTTACAAGATCTATAGTTTGGGCCGACATCTGTTGTTAAGGTACAAAACTGTCGTGGCTACGAACTGTCCAAGTTTCATAAAAAAAACCGTAAACGGTGTTCTTCCGGATAAACAGGAAGCGGCAAAGAAATGCGCGAGCAAGGCTTCCATCATTAGACTCACTGGGGTAGCTTGAAAGTGATTCTTTGATTGACAATTAAATCGGGTTGAGCCCCAGTCACGTCGTCTAGGGTACGCTTCCAAGCTTGATAGCGAGTAGGCAGACTCTGTGAGTTCAGGTACCTATTAAAATTCAAAAATTCCAACACGGTTGTATCCGAAGTCGAGGAATCAACGGTAAATGCGGCAGAAGACAGTGTTTCGGGGGATAGCCTAGTAATAGAGTGCGGAGGTCCGAGGATACCCGTATCGAGATGGGGTGTAAAGTTTCACGGGTTATCAGATGTTAGAACTTATATCGAGAGATTTCAGGTACTGGGCGCAGCAAACAAGGTAAAAGAAGACAAGCTTTTAGCAGCAGCAGCTGAATTGTTTGTAGACCAGGGTTTGTTGTGGTTCAGAGGGATCCGGCACTCTGTAGGTTCGTGAAAAGACTTAAGAGAGCTTTTGCTGGAAGATTTCAGTCCCATAGACTATAACTACAGACTGGTAGGGGAGATAAGGGCATAGACGAACCTACCCACATCTATTTCGCGATCATGAGAAGCATGTTTTCGATGTTGAAGGTGATTCCGTCGGAACCGGAGCAGTTGGAGATTTTATTACACAATATTCGTCCGTTTTTTACAGAACAGTTAGCGTTAGTGGAGGTGAAATCAGTAGTTTCTTTGAAATATCTCTGTAGGAAATTAGAGGCGGCGCCTCGAATCCACCCCCTAGCTGAGGCCGAGGAACAGACAGCAGCACCCCTACAGGCGCTAGCTGTGGTGCCATCTGCGTCGTTACCAGCAAGAAAATGTTACAGGTGCGGGAATGAGGGTCATTTTGTTAGGGACTGCAAGGCTCAAGCACCAGGCCTAGCCCGGATGCCGGCCCAGCAGAGGTCTTTGGTTCGTTTCAGGTGTGGCAAGGAGGACCATTTCTCAAGGGATTGTAGGAGCCGAGTTAATAGACGGGTGGAATGTTTTAATTGTGGTGAGGTAGGGTACACGACTAGGACATGCCCAAAGTGTCAAAAAGCACCGGGACCATCCTCGCCGAAGTAGGAGACAGAGAAGTCGCAGCCAATAAACTTGTAGGGAGGGACCGCGGTTGTTTCACGTCGGAGACGGAATGGGCAGCTTGGCTGGATTCTATCAAGAGTTTCTGGAACGCTTGTAAGGTCCAAAAGGGTATGGCCTCGGTCCTATTTTCGCCAAAGTCAGGTGACTCTCGACCATTTTTGAAAGTCAAGTTATTGGATTTAGAGTTTTGTGGTTTATTGGACTCAGGAGCTTCAGTTTCGGTATTAGGGAATAACTCTCATAGGAAACTGATGGATATAGGTTAGTCTTATCAGCCACTCGAAAAGTTGGTCGAGGTGGCAAATGGAGACAACATGAAGGTGACAGGGGCTATGAGTTTGCCCACACGCTTATTGTTCTGTAAAACACGCTTATTGTTCTGTAAACAAACTCAAACTACAGTACAGAAATCAGATCCTTTCATCGAACAAGCCCCCCTTATCTTTTTATCTATAGTGTTAATGGCGAATCTCTTACTCGAACAAACTCAATTACTGACTTAGGTATTACTCTAGATTCTAAATTTGTTTTTGACCAGCACATTGAGAAGATTACCACAAAAGCCATAAAGACCCTGGGTTTTCTCCTTAGGGTAATTAGAGACTTCAAATCACTAAAAACACTAAAAATATTGTATTGCGCACTGGTTCGGAGTAATCTGGAGTACGCCTCCCAAGTGTGGAACCCAAGTTACATTATGTACGTACATTACCCTTTTGGAGAAACCCCAGAGGAAATTTCTCATGTTCATTAATTTCAAGCATAATATTAATATTCCGGATTATACCGACAGCTGTAGACACCACCACCTATTACCAATGGAGAAGAGGAGAGAAGCTGCTGACTTAAAATTGTTACACAACACTCTACTCAACGGACGCTCCCTCACTCTTGTCTAACATCAAACTATCTGTACCTTCCCGCCGTTCCTCTCGCAGAAATCACCTTAAACTGTACCCACTTGCTCTACTAATTATCGTAAATACTCTTACCTGCCTCGCACAATAAATACTTTTAATACTAATTACTCGCATGTTGACCTATATCATACTAAACAAAACACTTTTAAAAATCTAGTTACCACAAATTTCTTCAATAATAAGCAGTAGGTAATATTATTATTTAATATTACTAATCATTACATAACAGGTTCGCTGTCCCATGAGGCATTGTACCTGTTATGTGACTTCACTGGTATGTATATTCATAGGTGTCATTATTACTACGAGGACGTGTACAAAGAAGATCGCAACTTGCTTCGGGACTGCGAACCTGCTAATGTTAATCTGGATTTATGTGACTCATTCGAACTACTTTAATAACTATTTGTTAACAGGTAAACCACTTTAAGCCGAGTGTACTCGTTCATTGTATTACTTGTACCAATCTTATTAGATTATATATATTTTAGTTTAAGCATATTTAAGTACTTTAAGTGAAAACTGTTAAGCTTTTGTTATTCTACCAATATTTTTACTCATTTAACATGTATACCTAAGCTGTTTGTTTTCCATCTAGAAAATAAAATAAATTCACTTATGTATCAATTATTTGGTGTTAGTACGTGTTCATTATACGTTCTGAATACTTGCGTGGTGCAAAAACGTACCTACTAACCGTTTAGTAATTTTCTTTTGTTGTTATTAATTAGTAGGCAGTTTATGTAGTTTATTAAGTTTTCAGTTAGTTATTGGTGTGTGTTTTTTAAGTGTGTGCGTTAATAATTAGTTATCCTTACGACGTAAACGCGAGAAGCACCGAGAATCCTAGGTACATCCCTGGATCGTGTTCATCGGTCAACAATCAGGCGTGCTCAGCTGTGCCATGAACTAGGAAGAGCTCAGTTTGAGCCGTTTCTAGTTCGACCGAGGCTGCAGCGGAATTAGGTAACTAACTACCTACATTCCTACAGCCTACATTATTTGGAATTAGCACTTACGTGTACATTGCTGGCTAGCGAGAAAAGCAAAAATCTTAAAAAATTCATATTGCCGGCAACCATTTTTTTTTGGACTGCGGTTTTTTTATAGGGTTTGTTTTGGGGGGCGCATCAACCCCCTTTATTTTGGAGTAGTTTATTTATTTTATTTATTAAATAGGACATCCAACATGAGATCACACAACGTAAGTTAGTAACAAACAAGTAACAAGGTTCTTAGATCTATGTGTCTATAAAATTTAGGAAGTCTCAGCGTGCACAATAACAGAGCAACAAAACAACAAATAACAATTTTTTTTTAACTGGACTGACAAAACAGCTACAAAAATAAAAGGAAAAGTATGGAGGTAATACAAAAGGTAAAGGAATATTTAAAAAATGCTTATGACTAAAATAGTATACAACATAAAAATTACAAAAACTACTTAGAATGAGATCTTTTTCTAGAATAACAATGAGATCTTTATTTATTATAATACTATATTATGTATAGGTATGCCTTTTTTTTTAATTAATTGACACACCCTGTATAATCTAGTCTATGTTAAGATAATAGCGAAAAAAATTTGCAAATCGGTCCATCGACGACTAGGTCATAACTTTAATTGACGTTGATGGTTGTTTTCCTTTCATTTGACATTGACATAGGTACCATAATTTACATTTAATGCCCCGCATTAAATGTATATTATTCAGTGAGTTAATTAGAACTATTTTTATTATGGCAATTGAAATAATGTTGGCTTGTAAAGTAAATAACACGACTGGTAGTTGGGTCTGTACTGAATGTTTATTGATGAAAAACCACGCTTTTTATACTAGAAAATTACCTGTAATTAGGATTTATTAATTCCTTATCTTTGACTTGACTTCTTTGTATTTGGCAATATGTTTTCCAAGAAGGAATAGTACGAAGTGTCGTAAAAAATGCCAACCATACTTTCCAGGAAGGATTAAGTAGTATGTTTGGCATTTTTAACGTCACTGTGGCAGATTTTTAGACAGTGTGTGGCAGAACCGCCACTTTTGAGATGGTCACTCTGCTTCCTTCTAATTCTTTTTCGAAAATCCGTCATGCAAAAGCAAAAACAAGACAAGAAGTAATTATTTCTTATTTCTAATAGTGCGATTTATGCTCTCTCTTAGAGAGTCACGAGGCATTGTGACTTTTTGTAGCCGTTCTTGAGTACGTGATTAAGTGGTACAACACAAACTTACAGTCAGACCCCTGCCACTTACCGCCTAGCCGAACCGAGTCGAAAAGAGAGGAGACCTGTTTTAACAGATGGATACCACGGCGAGGAGTCCCCGCACTGTGACCTCGAAACGCGCAATAATATACCGCAAAAGCGAGTGGGACGTCCACGAATTCGAAGTATGGAGCGGCGAGATGTTGTGTCGGATTGCAGCGCTGCGCATGCCAGGCTCGCTTCTGGTGTGGCTTGGCGGCGGCGGAGGCGACGCGGCTCTCGGCGCGGCGGCGCTGGGCCTGCCGGCGGCGCGCGGCGCCCCGGGGGCAGCGAGCACGACGCTGCTCGGCGGCGAGGACGTGGCGGTGGAGGCGCTGGCGCGGCGGCTGGCGGTGGCGCTGGCGAGCCCGGTGCATGTGCTGTGCGGCGCCTCCTTTGACCGGTTCACTCTGCCGCTCATTGAGCGCGCTCTCCTTACCCATCTTAAGAGCCTGCCTGCACGTTAATGAAATTGACAATGGACAATCCTGGGTCCTGGTCACCTGTCCAGGTTCTACACTTCTGCAGACTAAAAGTGATTAGTACAAATTGGCTGGGTATATTCAGAACATAGGTGTTATCCTAGTAGTGATCTTTAAATAATATTTGTATTGTATGTAATGTTGTGTTGTGTTAGTATGGTACTTTTTTATTTTTACACAAAATACATAGCAAGTAATATTATTGCACTGTGGTGCAGCTGGTGAAGGTCCACCTGCAATGGAGTTGTTGGTTCAATTCCTGCCTATGTGCCTGGTGTTAGGTGTGTTGTTTGTGAATTTCCTTTAGTGATAAAATAAAATAAACCATGAATCGACTCGCACATATAGGTTCCATACTGTAATGGCTCGAATACACATGCTACGTAGTAGCACAAAAGCATGCTAATTTCAAGCAGATACTTCTTAGTAGCATACAGTTAGCACATGTATATGAAAAGAGCATGCTTATAAAAAGCATGCTACCTAATCGCAAGCCGGTCTACATTTTCGTGCACACAGTGAGACGGGAAGGACGGAGAGTACCTCGAAAGCAAGTCTGAAAGAGTTTTCTGCGAGCATGCTACTTGCTAAAAAATGTTCTCCTACATCTAGGTAGTTTTTTTTTAATCAAAAGTTTCTTTACAAAATGTCTTGCAAGGACTATTAAAACTGAATTAAATTCTTTCTGCAAAGACACATCCATTTTGAATGCCAAATAATGAACATGAGTATTTCAGACATGCTAGAAACTAGTGTGCTCATAATAAGTATGCTCCTAGGTCTGTGCTATAAAAGAACATACTACCAGTAGCAAACATACTACCAGTAGCAAACATACTACCAGTAGCAAACAAGCATGCTTTTCTAGTAGCATGTGTATTCCAGGCTTAAAAATCAGACCACTTTTTCAAAGAGCATCAAATTTTCACTTGCTCGGAGACCCCTTTAAATTATCGACTTTATTATATTTTTAGTCTTTGTTGTTATTACAGTTGAATTGTTACTTATTTATAGAAAGTTTAATGTGTCTACCTATTGTGGTTTAACCGTTGCAGCGTTGGAATCATCGCCAAAAATCTCCCGATCCCGGCGGCTCTCTATGTCGCCACCACTTGAATTTATGCCTTTTCTAATGATACAGAGCATTTAAAGTTAGTACCTACTAAATAATATATTTGACAAGTCCATGAAGTTGGCTACAAAATACTTTAATGGTCATTGGACCAATTCAGTTTGAACTGACGGTTTTTTGAGCGCGAAGCGGCGCCGCGGCTTGGCGGAGCGACTGTGGACCATATTATATATATTATACCTTTATACGCAGCATGTGTGCTCTGAAAATAGAGAATACGAGGGTGTGGTGAGGAGGTGTTGCCATGCAATTTTTTTTACCCTGACTGGGTTCCTTATTTTCATGTCTGGTTTTGGTATTTCTATAATTTACCAGTTTTTGGTGCATCTCCTTATCTAAAACTTATTTTTAATCATGTTAATGAAAAAGATATTTAAAAAGCCTTTAAACTATTAAATATAAAGAAAACTGCAGATCTCTGGGGAATTTCCGTTGGAATTATTAAACCATTGATTGATACCATTGCACCAGATCTAGCTTTTATATTTAATGAGTAATGAGTCTATTGATTGTGGCGTATTTCCTGATCTAATGAAATGCAGTAAAATAATCCCACTGTTTAAATCGGGTAGTAGGTCTGACCCCACTAACTTTAGACCAATATCAGTACTGCCTACATTCAGCAAAGTTTTTGAAAAACTTATTTTTTCTCAGTGTATGCTGTCAAAAAAATTCGTCATCTTACAGACGTGGATACATCTAGACTTGTTTATTTCAGCTACTTCCATAGTATTATGTCTTATGGTATGCTACTATGGGGGAACGCTGCAGATATTAACACCGTATTTGTGTTGCAGAAGAGGGCTGTTCGTGCTATCTATAGTATGGCTCCCAGAGAATCCCTGCGTGATAAATTCAAATAATGACAGTACTATGTCAATATATTTATTTATGAAAACCTATTGTACACTCATAGAAATATCAATCGGTTCCCTAAAAATAGCGATGTATACAATTTGAATACAAGAAATAAACATAAACTCGCCACAACTAGACTACACAAAATTAATGTATCTTTAAAGGGCAATGTACCTATACAACAAAACTAGTAAGTTGCAAAAATTATCAGTAAATAAATTTAAACAAATTGTCAAAACCTTCTTGTGTAAAAAGGCCTACTATAAAATATCAGATTATCTAGACTTCTAGAGGATAAAAAAGCTGGGGACGGGAATTGCTCCAACTTGAAAAATAACCACTAACTAACAGGCTATAGGTTTCTTCGTCGCTTCTTTACTTTAGTCAATATACCGAAGCGACTGAAATAAAAAATATCACTTTATTTCCGTGTCAGTGTTTAATTATTAAGAATTTGACCTTTTCTAAGTGTACCTACATTTATTGTTTTTATGGAAATAAAGAGTTTTTGACTTTGAAAAAACAACAAATAGGTATCTAATTGTTTTCATGAACATATTTGCCAAAAATGTAGGCCAAGCACACTAAGAATAGTAATTATAACAACATTAAATAATAATCATGAAAAAAATATTTTTTTTGTATTAAACCATTATAAAAACATAAATTATAGAAAAATCTAGGTCCTGTATGTAGGTCCCACAGACAAGTCACCAGCCAAACTTGATGTAAAATGTTTGAAAAAAAACCACTACACAAATAACTAAAACTTGCTTGCTTGATGTCGAGTTTCAAATATAATTGTAAGCAATATTTATTGAATGATTTCAAATCGACAAGTAATGTAAATTGCGTATAAAAAGACGCGGCAACAGAGTGAATTTTATTTAGGTTAATTATGGGTGGTTTGGTTTGTTTACAAACAATCTACATCGAGTTTGGCAAAGTGTATGGATAGCGATAGGTCCTACCTATCTTATCTCTAGGATAGTAGCGTTAATGATAGTGTGTTATGTACTATCTATGGGGGAATATGTTATTCCGAATAAGTAAACTTGTCAATAGCTAAGAATGCATATATGTACCTACATGTTGACGTACCTACTCTAATAATAAAAACATTTGAATCTATTAAAATCAAAAGTTTGTAAATTTGAAAGATAAATAATAAATCAGATTTGGCTATTGCATTTTTGTTTCACTCCGTAGGTACCTACTCTTATGTGTTTTCGCGGTTGTAGTCAGCAAAGCATCTCATTCTTCTTTACCCTGCAATAAGCAAGCATGTTATGAAAATGCGGGTAGTTCCCACCTGATCACGCTGGAACCGATCACGGCAAACTGCGCCAAACAGTTGCATCCGATCACGCCATACAAATAGTCCTTATTTTTTTGTTACGTTTTTAAGCATAATTAATAGATTTTCACTATTAGATACTTATGAATGTTATTCCTATGTTTATAATGATTTTTGAAAAACCGAAGTTCGGAAAAAGAAAAGGAAAGAGAAGGCAAAAAAATAAACATGATAGATAGATAGATAGAAGATTTTTTATGAAGTTCACACACAAACAGCACAGGGAAACAACAAATCAAGCATTTAATAATCTCTGTTTTCAAAATCAGTCTTTTTATTACAAAACCAGTAGGTCGGTACTACGAGTATGATATGAATATTGATTGTTATTCATAAAATAAATATGTAGTTCTTAATATTGTATTTTTATGTATTTTTTAAAAGTTTTACTAACAATTAAAAAACATTTATTTAAGGTAAACTATAAGATAAAAGTTGATAAAACGTAAAATCACACTAAGGAATATTATAAATCAACAATTTACTAAATCAACAATGTACATAATATGGGTAAATCAGTCTTAATTATTATCTCAAAATCACAGTCATACATAATTATAACAAAATCTGTATTATTAATGAACTGTTGTTAAACATGTAAATATTTATTTTGATATGCATACCTTTATGTGCAAACATCTTAACAAAATATAGGTAATATTTGTTTAGATATGTATGTACGGGCAATGGTTTAAGAGTGACGAATGGATAGATATATGGTGCGTAAATGGTGAGCTCCATCGAACAGATAATTATAACAGAAGCGTGGAACGGCAGGCTAAATAAACTTGTAAATAGAAAACAACCGAAACTTCTTAAATTGCTTCAAACATTAAAAGTGATGCCAACCACTTTGCACTAAAATTGATGAACAATGAAGAAGGAAATTGTAGACAAAAAAATATGGTGCAAAAGACAATTTTATTAGATTTGTTTTGGAGGAACTGAAACAAATATTATTTTAAGATGTGTGCACATAATATGTAGGTACTTATATCAAAACGAATATTTACATCTATATTAATCGTTTATTAATAATACAGATTGTTTACGCCTGATGCAAAATGAAGAGCAATCTCCACGATAGTCTGTTTTCTCGCAGGCTAATTATATATAAATTTGACAGATAACACTCGACATTCTCTCACGAGGCTAGAACATTGTTACTCCGCTATTTTTTATTCCAAAACACTGTAAATTGATTAATACAAGATATATGAGCACTTCGGAAGTTTCATTTGGGTACCACTGTGCCTGAACATCTGGCGACCGAGTCAATACGAGCTTGCGTAAGGAGAAATACGCAAAAATACGCCATTGACGCCGGACTTCCTTGGCGGGCCATTGCGGCCGTTCCTATCGACAATTTCAAGATCCATTAGTTCAACGGAACACCTGAAGGTCCAGCCATTGGAGCCATTTGCAGTCCATCGCTCCAGCGGAAGCGTCGAGCTGCATTCATGCCAATAAAGCTAAGTGTCCCTTCCTAAACTTTCCCATTCAGTTTTCTTATCTCCGTGTTTGACGGATCCGCGCCCACGTCGTCGTCCGGCTATTCCATTAACGATATTCTGTGGGTAGGACCAAACATGCAGGACTCGCTCTTCTCCATTATCATAAGAGCTCGGTTCCACAAGTACCTCCTAACCGGTGACGTGGAAATGTACCGCCAGGTCCTTATCAACGAGGAGGACCGAGACCTCCAGCTGATACTATTTAGAGAAGATGATTCACTGCCCATTAAGACTTATAGATTGAATACCACTATTACATACGGAATGGCTACTAGTAGCTACTTAAGTACACGATGCCCATGGCAACTAGGTGCGGAGTGCACAGATCCAACTATCATGGATATGATCCAACACGATTTCTATATTGACGATCTCATCACCGGATCCTCCACCAGAGATCGAATCGGATCTACTTACGACACATCCATCAATCTGTCTCCGCAGCTCTTCAGATAGGCTGCTTCAATCTCCGAAAGTTTAAAACGAATTTACCCGCGCTATTAGATACGACAAAAAATTCTGACGACAAGTTAATTGTCAGCGAGTCTTCATCTACGCTGGTAATGCGTTGGAACCCATCTACTGATCAATTGCATTTTCCTTTCAAAGTTCTGCACCCATCTGATGATAAAATTCTAACTAAAAGATTAATTCCTTCGGCACTATCCAAAATATTCGATCCTTTAGGATTACTGAGTCCCTGCGTCATAAAGGCTAAAATGCTACTGCAGCAACTGTGGTTGCAGAAACTGGGCTGGGACGATCCAATCCCTATTGCTATTCAAAAGGATTGGAATAAGTTCGCAAATACTATACCTACTTTATTGGACCTAGAGGTTCCTAGACGAGTTCTATGTGATAATCCAGTTTCAATAGAACTGCATTCCTTCAGTGATGCGTCACAAAACGCTTAGGTACGGCGCCTGTATCAACTTGCGCACCGAAGACGCTGAGGGAAATGTAACTGTCAACCTTCTCTGTTCCAAATCGAAGGTGAGTCTACTCAAGGCCATCACGATCCCACGTCTTGAACTATTGGCCAGTCTTCTGGCAGCCAAATTATGTAAGGCTGTCAGGGAATCTCTTCGATTCGAAATAAAAACGCAAGTACATTGGTGCGATTCAACTACCTATTGTACTTTGTTGGCTGCAAAGCAGTTTCCAACACTTAAAAATGTTTGTTGCTAATCGCGTATCCGAGATATGTGAAATAACAAACTTTGCTGCGTGGCGCTATGTTTCTACGTCAGCCAATCCAACGGATCTTATATCCCGCGGGATCAATCCCGATCTGTTAGGCATCACTACGCTGTGGTGGTCAGGTCCGTCGTTTCTAGCTCAGCCGGAAACCGAATGGCCTCTTCTCAATTTTAATAAAATTGTCACGCAAAATTTACCCGAATTTAAACCTAACTTACAATCAGATTTAATTATGACTAATCTTACAACTAACAACGATGCTATAATACATTTTAAAAACTATTCTACTTTCCTAAATGAAAACGAATATTGGCTTATCTATTGCGATTAATTCATAACTCGAGACACTCGCAGAACAAAAGAATCGGCTCGTTATCACTTGACGAGCTTGATGCGTCATTCATAAATTTATGTCGCCTTTCCCAACGTGAATCATTTTCACTTGAATTTAACTTGCTTGCAAGTAAAAAATCGTTAAGTCCTAAATCTCCTATTTTATCTTTGTCTCCGTTTTTTGATAACGATTGTGTAGTTCGTGTAGGAGGTCGCATTCAAGCTTCTGATTTTACTTTTGACAAAAAACATCCCAGGTATTCTGCTAAATGCTACGCATCATTTTACAAAGATTTTATTTGAGCATGAGCACAAACGCAATTTACACGCCCGGCCCACAGCTGCTATTGTCTATAGTTCGTGAGTATGTGTGGCCAGTGAACGGAAGGTACTTAGCCCGAAGTACTGTACTACGTAATTGTTTTAAATGAAGACAACTACAGGGTAAAACGATGAAGCCTATGCTAGGTAATTTACCGTCACAGCGTATTACGCCAAGCTTTCCATATCAAGCTGTAGACCTCGACTTTGGAGGTCCCTTTTTAATTGTCAATAAAAAGGGCAGAGGTGCTAGGTACGCTTTTAAAATCCAACATTTGCATTTTCGTATGTTTACGCTACAAATGCGTGCATCTTGAATTAGTAAGTGATCTTACAAAAGATGCCTTTGTCATGACGTTTCGCCGCTTTGTGTCACGAAGAGGCAAGCCAGCCGAAGTTTTCTGTGATAACGGCCGTAATTTAATTGCGGGCGCTAAAGAAAGCAATCAATTTTTAAAATCTAACGCATCTTCTTTATCTGATTTTGCAAGCGAAGAAGGAATTAAATTTTTATTTTCTCTACCTTACGCACCTCACTTTAGCGGTATCTTTGAGGCCGGTATAAAATCCGCTAAGTTTCATTTAAAACGCGTTATGGGTAATTCACACCTAACGTATGAAGAGCTTTCTACTCTTTTCGCACAAGTAGAGGCCGTATTGAACAGCCGTCCACTCTGTCCATTATCGTCCTCTCCCGTTGATTTCCTATGCCTTACTCCTGGGAACTTTCTTATTGGTCGGGCCCTCACCACGCTACCTTCGCCTGCTTTGTAGGACTGCAACTAGGGTTACCAGATGAAAAAATCAAAAGTCCTGAGAAAAGGCCTGATTTCCATGGAAAAGTCCTGAGATTTTATGCAATTTAATAATTATCGAAATTTTCCGATAAAAACGTACGTTTTCTCTAAAAAACGTATTATTATAGTTTTATACCTACAGCGCGACTCTAGCTCACGCATTGCAACTTGCACGACATTTTTTGACGTAATGCTTCATGCGTTGTGGGCAAACTTTTTCAAGTCAATAGGTATTTCACGATTACCAGAGACACTGCGTATTTGTCAATACATATTTGCAATTACGGCCCAGAATGCAAACGTAGAAAGAGTTTTTCAATCATGGGAGCTCAATGGTCGAAAGAAAGAAACCGACTAAACGTCTCTTCAGTTCGAGCTATACTTTTAGTTCAATATAACTTGAAGAGTTTAACTTGTGAGGCATTTTATAAATCAATAATCAGAGAAAAAACTTATTACTTAAAAGTTTCTTCAAATATGAAATACAACAAAACTGATTAAGTAGTATAAGTTGGATAAATAAGTATTCGGTTAAACTGAAATTGTTACGAAAAGTAGATTATTTTTAGTTTGTTTTACTGGATAAATAAGTATTGGTTTTAACTACTCAAATGTTACCAAAAGAAGATTATTTTTAGTTTGTTTTACTTGGTTAATTAATTATAGACTTTGACTGCTCAATTGTTACGAGTACCAAAAGAAGATTATTTTTAGTTTGTTTTACTTGGATAATTAATAAGTATAGAGTTTAATACTGAATTGTTACCAAAAGAAGATTATTTTTAGTTTGTTTCACTTTTACTCACTTAAACAAATATATTTTTAAAGTGTAACCTGTGTTTGTTAAAAATCCTGAGATTTCACGAGATTGCAAAATCCGGCCGCAATCCTGGAGAAAAGCTGAAAAATCCGGTAATCTCAGGACAAATCCTGAGATATGGTAACCCTAACTGCAACCCTAACAATCTGAATCGTTACGAAAGGCTGCAACAAATTCACCAACACTTCTGGCGCCGATGGCAGCGAGAATATATTGCTGAACTGCAGCAACGCCATAAATGGAAAACCAATTCCTTAAACCCAAGGATTGGAGACTTGGTATTAATTCAAGAAGACGATGCCCCCCCGCTATGCTGGAAACTCGGACGTATCTCCAAGTTATTCTATGGTCCTGGTGACAATATAGCACGAGTTGCTGATGTAACTACAAGAAGAGGATGCATGCGTCGTCCCTTAGTTCGCCTGTGCCCACTTCCAACTGCTGAAGAACTAGAAAATTGAAAACCGAGATTTTCAATGGGGGCAGGATGTATACGCCTGATGCAAAATGAAGAGCAATCTCCACGATAGTCTGTTTTCTCGCAGGCTATTTATATATAAATTTGACAGATAAGACTCGAAATTCTCTCGCGAGGCTAGAACATTGTTACTCCGCTATTTTTTATTCCAAAACACTGTAAATTGATTAATACAAGATATATGAGCTCTTCGGAAGTTTCATTCACCTGTGGGTACCTACCACTGTGCCTGGACACAGATTTTGTTATAATTATGTATGACTGTGATTTTGAGATAATAATTAAGACTGATTTACCCATATTATGTACATTGTTGATTTAGTAAATTGTTGATATATAATATTCCTTAGTGTGATTTTACGTTTTATCAACTTTTATCAATCTTCATATCATTCTCGTAATCTGGTTTTGTAATAATAAGACTGATTTTGAAAACAGAGATACCTGAAAAAAGTAAGGCACTAGGTATTTGTACTTATGGCGTGATCGGATGCAACTGTTTGGCGTAGTTTGCCGTGGTCGGTTCCATCGTGATCAGATGGGAACTACCCACAAATTGTAATGTCGTAATTTTAAAACAGACCTACAAGGTCAAATGGGGTACCTATCAAATGAATGGTATCGTTTGGAACGTCTCTAAACAGTTTTTAAAATTTCTTTAAGTTTAGGTACCTAGGTACCTACTTTTTGTAATCATTAGAAAAAAACTAGGAAAAAATACCGATATAAGGAAAAATATAGATAAGTAGAACACTTTTTGAAACATGGTCAAAAAGGGGGGGAATAATTTTCAAAAGCCCAACACACTGAGTGGCGTATCAAATAAAAGGTACCTAGTATGTTACTACGCATTTTGCTCTAGTATACTCCGAAGTTTAATCCTAAGTAACCCTTAAATTTTTAGGTAGGTACTATTCATTAAATAGCAAAGTCTCTATCCGATACCTAGGTAAGGTACCTACCTAGATATAGTACCTATATAGGTATCTTTAACTCAGCTCATTAAAGAAAGGAATCTAAAATGGCGGCTTGTACTTGCGTTGACAGATAGTACAGTTAGCAAAGAAAATTGCAAGTCGAAGATTTTTTTTAAATTGAAAATAATAAAAACATGACCGTGTCGATTTTATTTCAAACTAGTTTGTGCCAGCGGCTTCGCTCGCGTTAAAATTGTAAATTTTAAAGACATTTGGTGCCATCTATTATCGATCATTTATTGTTGATCGTTATTGTTGTTTTTATCGGAAAAAGTAGGAACTTTTTTTAAGGAATGAAAGGCCTTTCTCTTTGTCGAATGGATGATGCTCCAGATTTTTTTCTTCTTTAAAATATTTGATGGCGTTATACACTATTTGACCGTGCATCACTATGTATAACTTTCCCTCGTTTTCGAGGAGACATAATTACTGTCCCCGCACAGTCCAAACAACAAAACTTTAAAATAAATCAAGACTCCACAACAATAAAAAACAGGTAACAATAATAACAAACAGGTAACAACGGAAAAATAACAGAAAACTATAACAAGGAATTCGTAAAAAGGATTACTGAGCGCGTCAAGACAATTAAAATTTTTTTTTGCCAGCGGTACGCGCGAGAGTGTGTAATAGACGGCACTAGAGTGCAAGCGAGATAACACGATAAGCACCGCCATTTTAGATTCCTTTCTTTAATGAACTGAGTTATACCTACATATTGGTATACCTACCTACTTGACAAACGTTCGAAACCCTCGGCGCGCGAGTCCACTCGCTCTTGACGGATCTTGTTAAACCCTGAAAAGACTATCTCTCGGCTATTTTTAGGATTTTTAGAGATCATTTGATGTTTTTCAAATTTGAACTAATTAGTGCTGTAACGTTTTCTGTACAAAATATCTAAATAAAAATAAAAATGGCAAGTTAGCTACTGTTAAAATCAATATTACGTGAGATCTGGGTAGGTACATAAAGCAGCTAGGTACCTATGGGCGTGCAAAGTGTTGAAAAGTGAATAGGTATTACAATTACAAACAAAGAGTTCTAGGTACCTACTTCAGATTGAATTAAAAAACAACTTAGTGTGTCTCTGATCTTCCATTTCACTGAAAACTCCTCTTTATAGTAGGTATGAACGAGCGTGACCTATGCCACATGTCTAGTTCATACTATGGAATGACCAACAACAACACGGTACCTACCTAGGTACCGTGTTGTTGTTGGTCATTCCAATTCACCAACACGGTATCTACCTATGCCACATGGAAACAGAGCGTGCGAAGCCGCGGGCGGACACTAATGTTACACCACTAAGGAGTTTGGTTGGATGGACGGAGGCTGTTGCGGACGGAGCGCCGCCCCGGGCGGGACGTGCTCGCAGGGCGGCCCCGCCCCGCCCCGCCCGCGGAGGCGGGGCGGCGGGCGCGGGCGCGGGCGCGCTCGGTAGACTCGCGTCTAGCGCCGAGCTGCACGTATCTCGGTCGGCGCAGTCGCGTCGCGCGTGACCCGCGACCGACCCGCTCCGCTCCGCTCCTGCGCTCGCGATGTGTTTGTGCGTGACCACCAGTGCTGTGCTTATCCGGTGACCTAGTAGGTACCTAACGACGCGACCTAGTGCTGTGACAACCCAGTGAGCTTCCTCCATTCGGTATTACATAACTAGGTACCTACCTACCTACCTACTACTGTGAGGTTACAAAGTGTTTATTGTTTATACCTACCAAACGATATAAGGATTTGACTCTTGGATTTTTGGACACATCCACGGCACACGTAGGTGAGTACGCTACGCTACTCTCATATTCTTATTTTGTACATAGCAGGCAAACAAGGAAGTAGTACCTACCTATGATAGGTAGGTTTAGGTACCTACCTATAGGAACGTTGAAGATTTGACCTAGGTAGGTACCTACAGATAAGTTGGTAGGTACCTACCTACATATACGTACTACCTCTTCTTTTTGCGATTTTTATTAACTCCATAATCCGAATCTTTGTCCAGTTCTTACCTTAATGATCGTCACCTTAACGCTGACGATCTCCAGATTTACCAACAAGCTTCAATTGTAGACCTTACGTCCGCTATTGGTAGTTTATAGGTATGATGAGTGTACCGCAGGGATCTATCCTCCTCGGTCCTTTCCTATTTTTAGTTTATATTAACGACCTGCCTCATCTTGTAAAGGATAACTACGAGATCGTATTGTTTGCTGATGATACTTCATTAATTTTAAAATGAAACGACAAAACATAAATTTAGACGATTTGAATAATGCAATCTCAAAAGTATTCCATTGGTTTAGTGTCAATAATCTTTTGCTTAACGAAACCAAAACGAAATGTATTAGATTTATTCTACCTAATGTTAAAAAGTTAAGGCTGATGTAAATGTAAAAGGAGAAACGTTAGAAATTGTAGAAATTACCGTTTTCTTAGGAATCACCTTAGATAATAAACTTCAATGGGGCCCACACATAGGTAGATGAGCTATCGAAGAGACTTAGTTCTGCAGCGTATGCTGTCAAAAAAAATCGTCATCTTACAGACGTGGATACATCTAGACTTGTTTATTTCAGCTACTTCCATAGTATTATGTCTTATGGTATACTACTGTGGGGGAACGCTGCAGATATTTCCACCGTATTTGTGTTGCAGAAGAGGGCTGTTCGTGCTATCTATAGTATGGGTCCCAGAGAATTCCGGCGTGATAAATTCAAAGAAATAAACATAATGACAGTAGGTACCATGTCAATATATTTATGAAAACCTATTGTACACTCATAGAAATATCAACCGGTTCCCTAAAAATAGCGATGTACAAGTCCAACCTTTCTGGTTGGACTAGTACTAGAGTAGAAATTAATTATTGAGGAACTAAAATTTACTGTAAACTGGAAACTCTTTATGAAAGGCCAGTGTGGCCGCTGTAGTGAATTTGTTGCCAGATCTTTGCGAAATTACCTATATGCACGTAGGTATTTAGTATCATCTTAGGTACTAGGTATACTACGGCAGAACGTTTTGATAGGTAGGTACCTACCTACATACGTCATAGTTAATATCTTCTTTTAAAACAGCTAGCCAATTAGACAATGTAGAAATTTCTTTCATAACTGAATAAAAATGATGATTTTTTTTATCTGATAGCACAGATATTATTCAAAATCATCCAGGACTTTTCTGTGCTCCACAGGAGTATCTTTTCCGGATTTTTTTTGTGCCTTTATCAACAATCCTCCTAACAGTGCTTTCAGATTTTCCTGCAACCAAATCTAAGTAAATTAACAAAAATAAAAGGTTGCACTACAAAATACGATTCAATGGAAAATTGCAGTGTTGCCGCCAGCGGAAAATTATTCTGGTTAGTCCAACAAATAAAAACTTAACTAATTTTACACGTCTGTTTTTTATTCTGTACAAGTATTTTATTGTTATGAAAATAAATGTACATACATAAATCAGTACCACCTACCTCTCTATATAATATGTTTTTGTTGTATTATTGGATGGTTGAAAATTATATATTATTATCTCAACAAAACCTTTTGAATGCTTTAATTTTGTAATATAATATAAGCATGATTTTTAAATATAAGTAAAAGTAGGTAAGTACCTATCTAAGGATACCATGTAAACAACAGTGGCGCCCTCATTCATTTTCTACTCTTTCTGGTCGGATTGTAGGTACATAATTTTAATACTTACTAGAAATTAACATAAACTCGCTGTGCCCACAACTAGACTACAAGTGTTTAATTATTAAGAATTTTACCTTTTCTAAGTGTACATTTATTGTATTGTATTTATGAAAATAAAGAGTTTTTGACTTTGACATTGTTCTTTCGCGCATCCTTGCATGAAGTAAAGCACACGATGTTCTAGTGAACCCCAAGAAGACGCAAGTCATCATTGTAGGCAGCTCAAGGATGATAGCTAAAATTAATATGTCGACCTTAACTCCTATTTAATTTGATGGTGTGTCAATTCCATTTAATAAATCCGTCAAAAACTTGGCTCTGATTCTAGACAATGAGTTGTCCCAGGGTCCGCAATTGGCTGAACTCAGCCGAACAATGTTCGCATCGGCCGGCTCACTTCGGCGACTGAGCAATTTCCTCCCGACTCCCACTAAGGTGACACTTGCCCAGTCGCTTTTGCTCCCCATTCTCGACAACGCCGACGCTTGCTATCCGGACCTCAATGAGACCAATTAAACAAGCTTGAGCGCCTCCAAAATTTCAGCATCAGGTTCATATTTGGCCTTCGCAAATATGACCATACGTTTCCGAGTATCGCGCTAAACTCAAATGGTTGCCCATCCGACTTCGCAGGAATACTCACATACTATCTCCCTTGTATAGTATTCCTATTGGCCTATCCTCCCAGCCAATCTTATCTCAAGGAGCGCTTTGAATTCCTTTCTTACTCTCACTCTCTCTCGTTGCGTTCTTCTGAAACAGCCCCGGATTGCAGCAATGGCTTTGCGTAATATTCTGCAGTGGTTTGTTAGGCCTGATTCGCCTTTCCACTGGTTTGTTGATTTTATTCTTAGAGATGCTGCCATTGCTTCCTGCTGTATGTGAACTGCTAAGTTTCTCGACTGCTAAATTAAGCGCCTGCATGCAAAGGCGCTAAACTTAGCATAATCTCCAGTGCTGCTGATGCGGTTGATTTCCTGCATCCGCATATGAGTGTGCAAGCCAGTCTTTGAACTTGCTGTAATTTTTTTATGGTGGTGACTAAGTTTGTTCTAGGCCACCATACCCACCGTACCATTCTAGGGCACCGTAGGTTAGAACTGGGCGGACCATGACTGTATACAGCCAAAGGCACAGCTAAGGCTTGAGGCCCCAGTCCTTGCCACCGCCCGCGTGCATTGCCATAAGACGTTTGTGGCTTTTGATATAGCTTGACACACTACCACTTTCTACGACAAATCTTTAAAAAACTGCTTCATCAGCATTATCTGTCCTTGTAAAAGTTCGAAAACCTAAATTTTATGTTTAAGTAATTTTATTATAATGTTTGTAGGTACCTATTATAGTATGTAGTTTAACTACTATTGTTTTCATTTATTCTTTGAGTGCCACCGTCTATTTTGTTCTTACATGTCCAGTCCATCCCAAGGTTGCCTAGAAGAGATCGCTCATAGCGATAAGGCCGCCTTTATACTTCGTCTACTCTTAGCATCTATTTCTGTAATTGTTTTCTGTCTTTGTGTGGTACAATAAAGTATTATCTATCTATCTATCTATGGTCTACTTGTTTGCCCCACAGAAGTTTACTGTCTAGCCACATGCCATTGCGCCCACTTAACACAATATCATTTACGTGAGCGACAGAGACAGATAGACAGAAGAGTCTCGTCAAATACGCGAATGCACTACGCAGTCACGCGCGGCACTCCCGAGCGTTTCCGAACCCTATAGCTTCGTCATGTTGTTAACCCGAACGACGACGTAAACTTGTATTGTCTTCTATGGATATATCGCGCAAACATTTGTGTGGCATTTTAAGCACATCAGAGTTCAGAGTTTGGTGTTATTGAGCTTAATCGAATATTCGAACATTCCAATTTCAGTATTCGAATATTCGAACTAATATGATATTCGAATTATTCGAATATTCGAATGCAACTCCTAGTAGGTACCTACCTACCTACGTCTCACGCCAGCTTTTGTCAGATTTCATGATCTTCCTCTTATTTATTAGGTATGCACTTTTTATTAGACAGATTTGATTCTTATGATTGGTTCTACCGGTTGGTGCCATAAAAAATACAACGAGTGTTATTTTTTGGATTTTAGTGGGTTCGATTACCGGATAAAGCTAGTAATTTTTAAAAAATTTGTGAATGTAGTTTTACTTATTTTTTTATAAAAGAATGTAAAAATTTAGGAATTTGAAAATATTAGCCACATTAAACTATCATAAAACTGAAGATATTCTACATACTACTAATTAGGCTAATTTACTTTCAATTTAATATTATATAGGTGCCTACTTACTCTAATATTAATTTTACATTATTTACCTAAATTTTCTCATTTGTTTAGTTTTGTAACTTTCACAGCAAATTTTCTGTAGGTACTTAAGTAACTTAATCGAATGATCTAAATTTTCGTACTCATGGTTTCTTCGATACAGGCTTAGCCAAGTGAACAAATCAACAGACAAATACAATTTCATCATAGCTGTCTGCAAATGAATTAGTTGCTCTTCTCTTATTTCTTGTGTGATAGATAATCACAATAAATTAGATCCTCACTTGGAAACCTTAGCTCTATCTGAAATCTCTGATGTAGCTCTTCCAAACAATGACTCTTTCTCCTTTACCACGGTTAGTGAAGATAGAGTAAGAAAGACTTTTCTCTCATTTAGATCTAATGCAGTGGGCAGTGATAACATTGGTCGCATCATGTTTTCTCATATTCTTAAACAACTTCTCCCCACTATTACTCATATTATCAATCACTCTCTCATGTCTTCTCAATTTCCTGACCAGTGGCGTAAGGCTCATGTGATCCCCCTTCCCAAAATCCCAAACCCTGTCTTACCCAATCAATATCGTCCAATCTCAATTCTCCCCTTTCTCTCTAAAGTTCTTGAAGCGCTTGTACATGCTCAGGTAACGGAATATCTCTCTAATAGTAATTTTATGAATCCTTTCCAATCTGGGTTCAGAAAAGGTCACAGCACCACTTCGGCACTTCTAAACGTCACGGAGGACATTCGGAAAAACATGGAGGACTCTCACGTCACACTACTTGTCTTAATTGATTTCAGCAGCGCGTTTGACTCTGTAGACCACGACCTTCTTCTTTCACTTCTTCCCCGATTAAATTTTTCCCCTTCCGTGGTCTGCTGGTTTGCCTCATTTCTGACAAGCCGTCAACAAAGAATACACTGATGTGAATACACTGAATGGCACTGATTTCTCTGCTTGGCTAGATATCGTAGCTGGTGTACCACAAGGCGGAATTCTCTCTCCACTTCTTTTCTCTCTCTTTATTAACCTCCTTTCTCACAACCTTCTTTGTCATTACCATATGTACGCCGATGATCTCCAGCTCTATCACCCCTCCTCTGTAGATAGTTTGGACGATGCCATTAACATCACTCCTCAATGGTGAGCTTGTGAAACTCTCAACCTGGTCCACTCGTTTTGGCATCAAGGTTAACCCTAACAAATGCCAGGCCATTATAATCGGTAGTTCGCGTCAGCTGGCTAAAATAGATGGTCGAAACTTACTCTCTCTACAATACGACGGGAATAATACTCCTCTCTCCCCCACTGTTAAAAATCTAGGTGTCATTTTTGATAGAAAGCTCAGTTGGATTCCCCACATAAAAGAGATCTCCAGAAAATTCTATTCTATATATAGTGTATTGATACACTCGCTTCTGCGTCTTAAAAACTTCCTCCCGATTCCTACTAAAATCACTCTTGTAAACTCTCTCCTCATTCCAATTATCGATTATGCTGACGTTGTCTTCCTCGATCTTAATGAGAATCTCCTTAATAAACTAGACCGTCTAATAAATACGTGTATCCGTTTCGTCTACAATCTCCGCAAATATGATCATGTAAGCAAATACCGCGCTATGCTAAAATGGTTACCTATTCGTGAACGAAGAAAACTCAGGATCCTTTGTCTACTGTTTTCAGTTATAAGAGACCCTTCGGGTCCTATTTACTTGAAGGAACGCTTTCATTTCCTGGCAGACGATTACAGTAGAAGTCTCCGCTCCGATAATCTACTCCTATCTATACCAGTGCATAACACCTCCTTCTTTGGAAATTCTTTCTCTATAGAGGCAGTGCGGTTGTGGAATGACTTGCCTCTGGACATTAGAAAGGCAGATACACGAGATGCTTTTAAGCAAATGGTGCGCAGGCTTTTTCTTAACAGGTTATACCTATCAATAGTTAATTTACTTCATAAAATGTTTTTGTTTATTGCTTCATATTTATGCTTTAGATAGGTATTTAGGTATAAGTATATATAATATATATATTTATTAACTATTATTAGCACGCCAACCCCCTGTAAAAACCATATGGTTTTGGTCGGCAGGTAGAAAATGCCTCGGCATTAAGCCCACCCTTTGTACCTTAAAGTGCAATAAAGTGTTAAAATAAAAAAAATAATAGATAATTGTGACTCTTTTTAATATACCTATCTTGTTTTGTACAAAGTTAAGAATGTGCACCATTGCCTATGTCCTTTGCTGTAATAAATACTTTTTACTCTACTTTCCTTTCAGCAAAACTTCCTATCTTTAAAATTTCTGGTACTTGCCCTCCATGTCCCACGACCGTAGGACACCATATGTCGGAATTAAAGTGTTCAAAGGGTCCTGTACGTACTGCTTCCTTATTTCTCAAGCATGCGCCTAATATGTATCTATGCGGAACGCGAGAGTCTTTTGTTTGACATTTGACCAATTCGAGATGACAGAAGAGATGGAAAATCAGCTAAATGGAAGTCTTACACCCGTACCGTACCCATAGAGTAACTTTTAATACTGGCCCGTACCTATTCAAAGACAAAAACACACTTATGTAAGGTAACAAGCAAGTACAAGACCTACTGTGCTATGTTAGGCATTTCTCACTGCGCTCGTCATGGCAGTGCCTACCTAGGCCATTTCATTAGTACCTGCCTACCTGTACATCTAGTCTCTGGTACGACTATACTTATAAATCTGTGCATTTTATTCAGAAACAATACTCAAGCTACACTAGATACCTAGGTACTATGCGAACGCACTGCGTCGATGACAGATCTGTGATCGGTCCGTTGTCTGTGTTTGCGGATGACATAGGTACTTATATAAAGGTATAAAACTTAAAAACTGCACAACATATTAAAACAGTTTTGTTTCCATAGAAACTGATTATGAATACATATAAAATATCAAAGCAAAGCAAAACTGACAGAACATAACCAAACATTTGTGACATACAGTCAAAAAGGTGATACCTACCTACCTATACCTAGTTACACTACCACTACTAAGGACCTATTGTTCAAAAAGTGATAGGTAATAATAATAATATAGCTACACTATGCGTTAAAGTATTGTTTGAATCGGATTGACCGGCCGCGGCCGTGTATGTATGCGGCGTGTACCTGTAACACCTCATAGAACCTATTGTTCTTGAATAGGTACGGGTGTATGTATGCGGCGTGTACCTGTAACACCTCATAGAACCTATTGTTCTTGAACACGGGGCCATTCAATCACGGTAGAAGCTGAAAGACTTAGAGGTCGTAAGCACCGTGACATGTGAAAACGGTCTCGCGATTCGTGTAGCCAGAGGCCCTAGCCCTGAGTCTGGCTTTCAGAGCGCTATTTACCCAATTATGCCCACATGTGGGACAAATAAAGTACCTAAGTACCTACTCCGTTATCAGATCGTGGGATCTGATAACGGAGTATTGTCAGTTAAAATGGAAATAATGCCGTTAGCGTGGTATACTCGGAATGCTGGGCTTCTCATTTTCAGCTGGGATTGCTTCCCTTTTATGAATTGTTCTTTGCACGCCGATTCCTCTAGAGTCGATTCCTGTAACGTCGACTCTTGTAAAGTCGACTCTTGTAAAGTCGACCACGCTTGAATTCCCCTAACGCAGATCTCGCTTCTATGCGGTGTACAGTCGACAGGGCGTAGGCGTAGGGTGTAGTCACACAGGTATAGAGATAGAAAGATGCCAATCCGTTACGCTGAATACAAAACCTAGTGTAGCATAAGAAGCTCACGCACACACAGTAAGTAAACCAAATAAAAACAATAGTTCGCGTTGTGTGCTTGTCATGCACACAAGGCATAGAGTGCAACTATTCGGTCGCACACTAGGCTGCAAGTGATGTTCGTACAGCACCACTACAGACGCAATTATATATACAAAAAAAAACAAACCTGGTTTGTTTTGGTTATACTAAAAATGATCTCGCAATCAGCATTGGCATTGGCATGGGGCGAAGACAAAATATATAGTACAAATTTATATTCCTGACCAAAAACATCGATTTTTCTTACATACCAATCTTTAAAATTCACTTGCCCAATCATAGTCGGACATAGAAAATAGCGAAACTTCAATTTCAATGTCAGAATGACTTAGAATAAGGTCTGTCCAGCTATAAGTTGATTTCTTATCGTAAAGATGTGTGACTACACTTCAAATGTCACTTTTCAAGTGTTGTCGAAATATGCGTTTATAGATAGTGTTCTCTAATGAATGTATGAAGAGACTAGTATAGCTATATGCATTAAGGCAAAAAAGTGCCTAGGTACAAAGTATCAGTGAGTGATTGTACCGAAATCTTTCAATCCACAATTTGTTTTAAATTAAGCCCCTATTATGATTGGATTTTAGATGTTTCATGTAGGTAAAGTATATAAAGGTGAAGTAGATACATTACTTACATACCCAATTAAGGCTTAGGTATAAGTCCTTAGTAACAAAACTTATATAGGTATATAAAATTTAATAGACCACAGCACAGGGTTCCTGAGATCTCGATCAACTGCTGGAAGCTAAAACTCACTAGCAATGTTTAGTACATTGCTGGCGTTTTCAAGTAAGCCGGAAAAATCGACTTTGCTCAAAGAAGCTTGTCAAAATAATGACCATTATATGAGTTTTTGAATAAATATGATAACCAACTAATATTTGTGTAATGTGATTTTAGTTTCAAAAAGCAGGTATCGTTATGGTATTGAAAAAACGTGCTAAGGCACTGCTGGATTTTATATCAACCCATAGGCGTGGCCATGGCTTGATATTACGCAATTATTATTAATAATATATATATATATATTATTAATTATTATTTATTCTGCAATTAAGGATCCTTGTGATGCGACACAAACTTTTTTTTTTAGGGGGGTACCGTAATTTATTTGGATGAGAGATTTAAAGATCAAGATCTTTGTGATTCAAAGATATTTATTTGCCAGAAAACCTGTGTACGAAAGATGACAAAAATATAATAGAGTGAAACAACATGCTTGACCGGTTATGGTACCGTATGCAAATCTGGTAGAGAGATAGCATGCAAAAAATTTAAAAGCTAATTACAATTTATCATTTAAAAAATCATCAAGACTATAATAACACTTTATAATTAACATGTTTTTATTTATAGAACATTTATTTGCAACTGCAACACACACAAAGGCATATAAAACACAACAAAAAGGTAGGTTTCAGTTTTATTTTGAACATTAGTCCATTCAGGTCTCTATGCAGGTTAGGTAATTTATTGTAGATTGTAGTAGCAACACCACGTGTGACTTTAACCAAGTATGATCCCGTCTGTTTCGAATAACAGAATCAGATAGCCGGGGAAACAGATGGGAATTATTTTTTACAAAAAGAGCTACTTCTATATGTAAAGCGTCAGAATTTTATATTTTGAAAATTATGGTCTACAACTATCAGTAATTTTTATTTTAAACATGGCTCTCACACATCTTTTATGTAGCCTAAAAATAATGTCTTTATTGGTAGAGTTATCCCAAAATATTATTCCATATCGCAGGACAGAGTCTACCATACCGTGGTATGCAGACAATAAGGCATTTGTATTGACTGTTGATGACAGTTTATACAGGGCATATGCTTTTCCATATGAGTTTTCCAATTGAGGTTTTTGTCAATGATAATTCCTAAGAATCGTGTAGCATCAACTTGATTAATTGCATTGTTATTAAATTGTATATTCATGTCAGATGATGGGTCTTGGAAACTTTGGTCAAAATGCATAATCATTGTCTTATTTAGATTGATTTTTAAATTATTATTGTCAAGCCTTTTAATAATTGATTGAATTGATTCATTTATGTCGTTTTCATAATAATTAATGTCAGCAAATTGTTATTATGCTATCATCTGCAAATAATGTCATGGGATTGCACTTGGCAGGTCATTAATATATATAATAAATAGCAGCGGTCCCAGCACACTGCCTTGAGGTACGCCGCGTCTAGTATATCGTATTAATGATTTGTGTACAACTTCAAGTTTGGTTTTAGTCTCTATTCTTAATATCTCTGTGATTTGCTTTCTGCCACTAAGATTTAATTAAGTCTAACACATTTCCTCTAATTACATAACATTACAGTTTTTTTAGTAAGATGTTTATGATTCACATAGTCAAATAAAGTAAAGTAAAAAGTATGTTCAGCTGTGGATTAAGATTGATTGATAATGATGATGATTTTGTGTGATTTAGTATCTTTTATGATGAAATTGTGCTCTTTTGTTTGAAACCAAACCTGACATTGTAGACCGATTTTATTTTTCCCGTCCGCGTCGCACCTTTTTTATATGAGATGAGAGGGCATGTTTTTCATGAATTATTTACTTTTTTTTTTTAAAAAACAATGTTCTTAAAATATAAAAGAACATGCGATTTTCTGGTAACAACGCCCAGCCCAAACCGCTGAAGCTAGAAAGCTGAAATTTGAAGCGTATCTACCTAGTACCTTTTACTACACAACCTTTTTGGATTGGAACGTTTTCGTTAACCATCGTCCAATTGAAGGGAAGCCCCCATACATAAAACGTGATTTTTTTGCCTAATTTTTGTTTTTATTTTATCAAGGCTGTATCTCTTGAACCACAATAGGTAGACACATTAAACTTTCTTTATATAAGTAACACTTCAACTGTAATATTAACAAATACTAAAAATATTATAAAGTTGAAAATTTAAGGGGGTTTCCAAACAAGTGAAAATTTGATGTTCTTTGACAAAGTCGCCTGATTTTTACGGTACGCAACCCTTCGTGTACGAGTCGACTCGCACTTGATGGTTTATTTTTTCCCTTAAGTCCACACAAATGAAATCACGAGCGGATAAACTAGTAGGTCCATAACCCAATCAGATATTTACAAGTAATCTCACGAAAATCAAGATCGCCCATGAAACTTTCACATTTTTGGTTTTCGGTTTTGTTTTCAGTAGGTAAACAAACCAAAAAAAAAAAGGTAGGTATTTGGCATGAATTTGGGGGACCAAATTCATGCCAAATACCTACCTTCATGCCAAATTTCAACTTTCTAGGTTATCTAATTTTTTTTGGTGTTTTTATTCTAGGTATTTGTGGATCCTACTGGACATGCAAAATTGCAAGTCTGTAGGTTTGATTATGTTTGAGGCGTGCCCAATGATTTGTGTACCTAAAGATACACACTGCTATTGCGTCGTTCGTTACTTTCCGAACTTGGCTGACGCTCTACATCGCGCGCCTCTCCTTGATCTAACGTAACCTCGAACAAAAAAACGCATTAAATACATGCGGTACATGCCTAGTTAGTGCGTAGACTAGGTAGGTTCTCAGTTTTGGTATCGTATCGATTGAAACTGAGACCGATGATTCTAGGTATTTTCTTTTCGGTTACAATCCTGATTCGGTCAGATACGGACTTTAAACGAGATCATGGAAATGAGCGTGCAGCAAGTCTTCACGATTTCCCCAACAAAGGAGAATGATAGATGTAAGGTTGTTGTTGTTGCAGAGGCGCGGTGTGACGTGACGGCGGCGCGGCGCGGCGCGGCGATGGCGCGGCGCGCGCGGCGATGGCGCTGAGCTGCGGCGAGGTGATGTACGGCGCCTACTACCCCTACCTGTACGGGCGCGGCGCCGCGCGCTCCTTCCACCACGCGCCGCACTTCCAGTACGACCGGGTGAGTGCTGTGTGCTATGCCTCGAGAAACAACTCTAGCTTTTAAAGGAGACGTGATGTTATACAAAATCTACTAGATTGACATTGTATAAGCCTTACCAATATTTGCTTAAATTTGCTAGTCATGTAGTCATTGTAGGTATTTGATATTTATCGATAGCAACTAAACTGCTTTTTAATAAAATTTTACAAAAAAAATCCGAAAGATGACATTGTGTTTTTATAACAACCCCACCCATCAGAGAAACTATTAGTTAATTGTAGCTAAAATATACAAAAAACAATTTTTTAAGTAACTCTACCTTTAATTGTCTTTTGTGACACTTCAGATAATCATCATTATGATTTGATTTTAGTTAGAAGCTCAGTTTCCGTAACAATTTACTATTAAATCGACACGTAAGCTGCGTAAATTTAGGTAGTATAATAAGTATTATAAACAGGTATCTTCTCTATTATCGGTATTTTTATTTATTGACCTACAAAATGACATCGACATCGATGAAAAAGGTTGGCCTTCAGTTGCGTGGCGTGAACTGAACGCTATTTGTGACACATTTTTGACAAGTATAAGGAATAATACCTACTAGCCGATAGCGAAGGTCATTACTATTGCTCCCATCTATTCTTATTATCTATATATATATAGTCTAGGTATATCTTAATACCTCTATATAAAAGAATTAGCGGTTTTCTGGTAACAACGCCCAGCCCAAACCGCTGAAGTTAGAAAGCTGAAATTTGAAAAGCAGGTACCTACCTGTTACTTGTACTGGCCTTTGCTACCCACACAACCTCCCGTTAAGAAGGAATGTTTAGAAATTCATCCTTAAGGGGGTGTAAAGGGGGTTGAAGTTTTTTTTGGTGTTTTTTGTTACTCTTTAACCAGTGGCCCGATTAGCTTGGAACTTAAAGAGAATACTAAAAATACAAAACTACTGAACAAGTGTTTCAGGACTTTTCAAATTATTTCTGAAACTATTCAATGAAACTTGTCACGATTTGAGTACCTACATACTACGAGGAAGGACATAGGATACTTTCATCCTGGAATTCAATAGTTACTTACGGTCCCCTCAGGAGAAGGGATGAAACTCTAAATGTGTACAACTTGTAATTCATTGATGTGTCGTCCGATTTCATTTATTCTTTTTTTGTTAGAAACAGTGTTGCAAGTTGACTAAATCAGTAGAAAGTCTAGTAGAATGTCAGTAGATTGAAGAAAAAACAGTAGATTTACTTGGAAAAAACTGTTTTTAGGTAAGTTCCTAAATCTATGATAAAATATTTTTTCTTTCAAGACGCATCTACTGGTACCTACGCGCTACGTACGACCTAATACCTAGTTCAGGCAAAATAAAATGTACAGAGGATCCATGTACAGAGGTCTTCATGAGCATGATGTTTGGTTGTTCCGATCAGCTGGTCCAGTTGACTGTACCACCGACAAGTTTATTTGTTCCGTAATATGTACAGTTGACTGTACCACCGACAAGTTTATTTGTTCCGTAATATGTACAGTTGACTGTACCACCGATTTTGTTTATTTGTTCCGTAATATGTACAGTTGACTGTACCACCGACAAGTTTATTTGTTCCGTAATATGTACAGTTGACTGTACCACCGACAAGTTTATTTGTTCCGTAATATGTACAGTTGACTGTACCACCGACAAGTTTATTTGTTCCGTAATATGTACAGTTGACTGTACCACCGACAAGTTTATTTGTTCCGTAATATGTACAGTTGACTGTACCACCGACAAGTTTATTTGTTCCGTAATATGTACAGTTGACTCTACCACCGATTTTGTTTATTTGTTCCGTAATATGTACAGTTGACTGTACCACCGACAAGTTTATTTGTTCCGTAATATGTACAGTTGACTGTACCACCGACAAGTTTATTTGTTCCGTAATATGTACAGTTGACTGTACCACCGACAAGTTTATTTGTTCCGTAATATGTACAGTTGACTGTACCACCGACAAGTTTATTTGTTCCGTAATATGTACAGTTGACTGTACCACCGACAAGTTTATTTGTTCCGTAATATGTACAGTTGACTGTACCACCGACAAGTTTATTTGTTCCGTAATATGTACAGTTGACTGTACCACCGAAGGTTTCTCATGGTATACAATCAACTGTAACTGTACCTACTGTGATAAATATTGCTCATCGACCTTTGGGTAGAGACAATCGGCTAATTTCGGCTTCGTAGAGCATTCTCTGTCGCACACTGCCTACCTATAATATGTGACGTTTTGTCAGTCGTTGTTCAAGTGCTATAGAGTGCGGTCGCATCCAGTTCAAAATATATGTATATATATATATATATATACCTATAAAGTTGTTAACATCCCTAAATTTAAAGTTGTACTAAGTATGGCATCTTTAGGAAAAAGAAGGAAACATTTTGTAACCAAAGCCGACAAATAAAATATAAATTAAGATGAAACTATAAGTAATTATTATTGTAAGAAGGTTCAAGAGCGAGCTGCATATGTCACTGGAATTTCAAAAAGAACTTTGCACAATTATGTATATTAAACGAAGTCTGTAGGTAGGTACTTACCTGCAGTAGAATGTGTTTCAGTAGGTACTGAAGCACATTCATACTGCAATTAAGTGCAGCACCCCGAAAAAACATGAACACGTTTTTTATTGTATTTTACCCCAACCTTAAGACAGCACTTAATAAAAAATTAGTGTACAAAGAATACAAATAATTGTCAAAAGAAGCAAATCATAATTGTTTCAGCTCCTAATACCGGACTGGATACCAGACTGTCAGTAGTTCGTGCGACAGAGATAACGTTCTACGAAGCCGAAATAAGCCTAGGTATTGTCTCTTTCCAAAGGTCGATGAGCAAAATTTATCGCCGGGTACTGTACCTAATGAATTCAAATGAAACTTGGCATGATTTGAGTGCATACTACGAAGGAAGGACATAGGATACGTTTTATCGTCGCACACTGCGCTTGCCGAATCGGAGTCTCTACTGTGTCCACGTCTCAGCTCCGCAGGTCATGACGGGTAGGACGCACTGGTTGAAAACTTTTGTTTTTAAGCATTCCGGTATGGATGACGATTAGGTACTAAATATCAGTAAATTTAGAAAAAAAAACTGTTACTTTTAGCAATAAACGCGGTAACGCGTGATAGAGGAGTCAATCGGTACGTTCTTCTGTCCCGTGGTAGGTATTATACTTCCCGACAGAATAAACCGATTCTCATTTAGGTACCTAGGTACTTCATTGACAACTCGAGTTGTAATTCGATCAAAAAATAAAATATCAAATTATCACTCAGAGATACTAAAAGTTTAACTTGAATCCCATTTTTAATCTACACAACTTATCAACCCAAATCTGGTCGAATTCTGTAATTATTTTTTTTTATGTGAGATAAACTTTGGTTAAATGTGGGTAATTAGTCGGCAGGTAGGTATGGCAATCGCGAACGAAGTCGCGGGTGCAGCTAGTTCATCATATATCTCAAAAATGTGTCAGTCACTATGGGCTTCAGATTTGACTGGGACTAGCAATCATCCGTTGTTAATCTAATTTATTGCAATTTGATGGAAATGAAATAATCATAATGTCAATGGATCCATGGATGGGTTATAGGAACCCATCCATGGATCCATTCATTAACGCGTAATTACATTAGCGTAATCGCGCCCACTGCGGTGGTGTGTTGCAGCTGAACGTGCAGAGCGGGGGCGGTGGCGGTGTTGGCGGGGGCGGTGGCGAGGCGTACGGCGCGGGTGGTGCCGGGGGCGGGGGCGCACTCAGCTCGGGCTCGGCGTCGTCGGGCGCGCACTCGCCCGCCTCGCCGCCGCACGCGCACCTGCACGCGCCCGCCGCCCGCCTGCGCGCCAAGGAGGAGGACCTCTCCGCGCACTCGCGGCACAGCAACGACGGTGAGTGCGGCGCTGCTGCGGGCGTTATGTCGCCTCGGCGTCGGCCTCGGCCTCGGCTTTGCTGATGGCGTGTGTGTGCTTGCAGGCGGTGGCTCCTCGGAGTCGGAGAGCGAGTGCAACGCGGTGGCGGCGGGCGGAGGCGGCGGCGCGGCGGGCGCGGGGCGGGGCGCGCGCGCGCAGTACGTCAGCGCCAACTGCGTCGTGTTTACGCACTACTCGGGTGACGTGGCCGCCGTCGTGGACGACCACTTCACGCGCGCGCTCGCGCTCGACAAGCACAAGGGTGAGTGAACACGCGCACTCCACCACACGACCAACCGGCTGTGCCAGTTTGGATCGTTCGGTTTGTAGCTCCCCCTCACTCAGTTGACTGCTACCTCTCCCTGCAGTTAGGTAAAAACGATTTCGACAAGGAGACCGAGAGGAGGATTCAGCTAGGCTGCGCAGCGTTCGGGAAACTACGTCGAGTCTCCTCGTCATCCATACCTACCGCAATGCTTGAAAACGAAAGTTTTCAAACCAGGGCGTCCTACCCGTTATGACCTACGGAGCTGAGACGTGGACACTCACGGTAGGGCTGGTCCACCAGCTCAAAGTCGCTCAGCGAGCTATGGAAAGAGCTATGCTCGGAGTTTCTCTGAAGGATAGGATTCGTAACGTATACATCCGACAGGGAACCAAAACTATTGACATAGTAGGTCAAAGAACTAGCAAGCTGAAGTGGCAGTGGGGCGGCCATATCTCGCGAAGAACCGACAACAGCTGTGGTAAACGTGTTTTTGAGTGGAGAACTGCCACTCGGCAAACGTAGTGTAGGACGCCCTCCGGCCAGGGGGGATGACGATCTGCGAAAGACTGCAGGCAAATGCTGGATGCGGCAAGGTGAAGACAGGGTGCTATGGCGTTCTTTAGAGGCATATATCCAGCAGTGACTAATACAGGCTGATGACGATGATGATGACCTAAACCTCCACCTCTTGTTTCCACATCCAGCTAATACTTAGCCGGCATTCGGTCCAACGGACTTACTGAGCCTCTACTACCTACGCGGTATTTGAAAACGTTTCTCGTTCCTTATTCTCTTAATTAGCTCCTCGTTGGTTTCCGGGTAAATTTAATTTAATTAAGCTGTTTCCTAGCATACAACAAACTTTAAAATTAGGAAATTAGGCATTTCAAAAGTAGAAAAATTGGGTTAGGTTCCTAATAAGCTTAGCAGTTTTCTCACACAGAAATGTGATTAGGTTACTTATAAGTACCTACTTAAACTCGTACTTGTCGAAGATGAGATAAAACACCACTATCGTCGTGTTCCTGATTATCTTCATAAAATGGGACCACCGAGCATTCATGTGCTTTTGTCAGATCACTCGAAGGGGTAACTCGGTAGACAGATCTATAATGTCTGATCCAATTCAGTGCATGAGACATGCGTAGCATTGCATTGCATTGTACTCGCGTCGGAAATAAAAATAACTTATGGTCACAAAGATGAGATTAACCCAAAATAATAATTTAGAAATGCCGTCAGGTTGGTTTCTCCAAAAACAGTCTCGTTGCCTTGGTTACCTCCGTTCCCAAGAGAATATAAAACCTACGGATAACGGTTCTTGACTACCTCTACAAGGCTTTTGCCAAACGAATGATTCCCGAGCAACAAGAAGACCAGAGACCGCAAGCCATAAACAGGAAGTTGTCATTGTCGTCGACCATCAAACCTCATTGCATCACAAACCAAACTCACGCAAGCAAACTGCATTGACAACAAGACATAACTTGACATTTCATTATTCCTTAGATCAAAGAGTGTAAAGATTAGTTATCATCATAACAGGCATAACATCTGGTTTAATGCTCTAAGGCCTGTTATGATCTTAGAGCATTTAATGCTCTAAGTAACAGGCCTATCATGGCCGTAGTGACACAAAAGCCACCATAATCAAATAAAATAAGGGTAGTTGTCGCCTAAAAAAGGTGATTTCCTCCGTCCGCACATTATTCTGACAGTCTAGAAATGTCAAACTGCGATATGCCTTTGAGTAATTTTAATTATATTAGGTACCTACTTTATAATAATTTACATTATTATAATTTAAGAGTCTTCTTTGTCCTGACTCATGGACATCCAACAGCCCAAACCACTGGACGTAGAGACTTGAAACTTGCAAGGTATGTAGGTCTTGGTACGAAAGTGAGCACTACTAACATATATATAAAGTTTGTAATAAATTAAGAGCAGTTTTAGCAAAATTCTACATAATCAAATGTAAAGTTCCTTTTAACATACTATTGATGATGTATAAAGCACTTGTTGAAAGTATTTTGTCGTACGGTCTTACTAGCTATGGACGTACCTATAAAACGTACTTAGATCTCTGTCAGTGATCGCGCGATGACGCGTGACGACGTGTAACCAATATAGGCTATTATATATATTCTCAAATATTGGCGAATCATAAGACAGGATTATTTAGCAGACAATAAAACTAGGTTCAGTAAAATAATCAGTAACATATCCCTTTCGGATGAAAACGGTGAAATGGATCCTATCGCTGCATACAACAAGTTTATTGATACTTTCAAATTGTTTTACGACTTCTGCTTTCCCTATAAATTAATAACGATTAAAACCTCTAAGCCAGTTAGATTGTTATCACGTGGAATACAATTGTGTTCCGAGAATAAAAGAAGACTTCTTTGAAAATTTAGGAAAGATTCTGAGCTTAATAGATGCAACTACCGCAAATATTCATGCTTATTGAAAAAAAATATTAAAAGTATCCAAAAGTACAAAACAGCTATAACATAACATAAACACATCGAAAAATTAATCCAAAGCATGTTGGAAGATGTACAGGCTACAATGTGTTATTCAGTCTATGCGTGTGATATCAAGGTTACCTAACTTCCTAGTTATATGTAGCTTAGCAATATCTACGTGAGGTTATGTATTAACGTGATTTCTTATCTTCCTCATAATGTCTTTATGTTAACTTAAATCTAACAAATAAACCAGTTGCGAATTATCATCGTTGGAGTATCATTTCACGGTACCTCTAACATACTTCGAGCCGGATTACCGACTTAATTATTCGAGGTTATCTGGGTTATATTCTTCATGGTTATCGGGTACAACTTGGGTTATTACGGAGGAGTTGACACTTATGTTGTTCTTGGCAGTACTCTCTCCGGCACAGGGCTCTACTCCCTACAATATTACTTACTTAGATCAACACCAAAATATTTACTTTGGAAAAATTGCTGATATGAACCTTATTCGGGACGAGTGGGAGCTCGTTGTTTATTTTAATATGTCGTCATACTGGGCTGGTTTAAACAATATTAATAATTACGTTTCCCATTTAAACCAGAATTTAACTTCGTCATCGACTCCGCTTCCGCCACAATACAAGGGTATCATCGACCAGTTCCAGCAAGAGATATTAGAAATTGAGCATTATAATACTATTTTAACTAATAATCAAATCGGCAAAAATAACAACTAAAGTAATTTGCCAACAGATCCCATTAGTAAAATAGTTTTAGGCACCTAATAATATAATTACGAATCCTCTTGACATAGTAAACACTTTTAATAATCATTTCATTGACAAGATTGTACCAATCAAAACTTCGGGCAAAAACAGATGCTCTTTATTTACTTCAGAGAGAGTCTATATTTATTAACTCTGTATATCTACAGATGTTCTTAAAATAATAATATCTCTCAAATCACAACAAAAATTATTAAAACTGTTGCAGGAAATATATTATGCGAACCCATTTGCCACTTTATTAATATGAGTGTTAGCACGTGACGGGGATATTTTCACTCCAGATGCATTCAAAATATCGATTATTAAGCCTCTACACAAAAAAAAACAGTAAAGATTGTATTGATAAGTACAGGCCTACCTCTATAATACCGGTACTTACTCTCCAAAAAAAAAAATAAACACTAGTCAAAAAAAAAAATTTAGTACACAATATAAAGGGTTTCGAGAAAGAAAGACCATCCATATGGCTCTATCTATCATTTCCTTCGCCGTTTCTCATGTAATATTGATAAAAGAAAACTGGTGTGCTCTATATTCTGCGGCATGACCCAAGCCTTCGATTATGTAGAGGGCACACTACTTCAAAAGCTTGAAACTTACGGCGTTAGAGGGATCTCACTAAAACTTATAAGATCTTACCTTGGGAACAGAAAGGAGCTAACCGAAATAAGAAATATTAACTATTAGGACGAAACTTGAGGAGACATAATACATAATATGTGCATATTAAGTATATCTCAGACGAACGTGTTATATAATATGCTGTTTTACGTTTTAGACCTTTACTTTGAATAATCTACACGGTGTAACTTGAGGGGTGGATCATCGCTGGCTGGGGGGCGGGGGACTTCAGTACCTATCGTTTAAGCCCCCTCCCTGTACAAGGTACAGCGTCAGGGTCTATGCGTGTATGTTCCCTGTTGCCTGTACTCGTATGTTCTCCGATATTCAGATGTTTAAAAGTTATTTGGACTTTGGTAAAATTTTAGCCTAAATCAGATTTCATCCTTAACTTTACAATTGCAGTGAAACTACCTATTAGGTCTGTGACCCTGCCTTTTAAAACGACGGATTTTTAACAACTTATATATATAATATAATATAACTAAGTACATTTTTCAACGAGTTTATTCTTCATGAAAGCCAGTAGTTTTTAAGATTTAATTTTTTTAGTACCATTGGAAGCTGATGTTAATATTTGAGTTGAAGAAAAAATGTACTATAATTTTCTGATTTGGCTTTTTATAAATGTAAAACTCTGATTGGTAAAAAACTAAAAGTGTTATTTAGTTTAGTTTTCTTTTAAGAAGTTCTTCAGTTATTTATTAATTTCAACGAGATGTTACATGACATAAAAAAATATTAATTAGGTAGTAAAACTACTGCAAGAGTCATGATTAAACATGCAGGCACTTTCTTATGTTTGGAACTACTTCTCTTCATTAAACATGCAGGCACTTTCTTATGTTTGGAACTACTTCTCTTCATTAAACATGCAGGCACTTTCTTATGTTTGGAACTACTTCTCTTCATTAAACATGCAGGCACTTTCTTATGTTTGGAACTACTTCTCTTCATTAAACATGCAGGCACTTTCTTATGTTTGGAACTACTTCTCTTCATTAAACATGCAGGCACTTTATTATGTTTGGAACTACTTCTCTTCATTAAACATGCAGGCACTTTCTTATGTTTGGAACTACTTCTCTTCATTAAACATGCAGGCACTTTCTTATGTTTGGAACTACTTCTCTTCATTAAACATGCAGGCACTTTCTTATGTTTGGAACTACTTCTCTTCATTAAACATGCAGGCACTTTCTTATGTTTGGAACTACTTCTCTTCATTAAACATGCAGGCACTTTCTTATGTTTGGAACTACTTCTCTTCATTAAACATGCAGGCACTTTCTTATGTTTGGAACTACTTCTCTTCATTAAACATGCAGGCACTTTCTTATGTTTGGAACTACTTCTCTTCATTAAACATGCAGGCACTTTCTTATGTTTGGAACTACTTCTCTTCATTGAACCGTCTTTTCACTGTTCGTTCACTAACACGGACGTTACGGACTTCTTCTAACAAATGTTGTGTCTGAACTGAACAGCTGTGACGAGAGTTTCTTAGAGTTTGCACTCTTGTAGAACGGTCGTCTAGGGCGTCGGTTGCACGATATTTGCCTCGTCCTCGCCGACGCACGCGCACGTAAGACCCCGTTTGTCTGTGTCGTTGCAGATTGCGTTGCAACAGGCCACAGACACCGACACACCCAACACTACTCACTGACCGATAGGAGTGACCTTCTCCGATCAATGTTTCCAATTTTGTATTCAATACAAAATACAATGTAAACTCTTCAAAGATTAGCAGAATGAGCTTAAGTCTTTTTTTATTAAAATAACTTTATGAGCGTAAAATTTTCTACAAACACAACAAGGACCGTGGCAAAGAATAAGAATAAAGTCATTTACAACGGGATATTTACCATGATTTGAGTATTGAGCTTTCCAATATGTCGGCACAGTTTCAAGCGCCATGGCACGGAATAACTGAAGGTACTGCGAGTGAGTTTTTACTGCAGACATACCGATCTCCCTTCATTTTTTGTCTTTTTCTACGAACGTTACCACTACCACCGGTTTCATTGTTGAACGCAACTCGATCACGACTCACAACTCTGACGGTATCAGAACGCGGCCCAATTGGTACATCACTTCTTCAGTTTTTGCACATTCTCCAGGTTCCGGATAATTATTGGAGAAACCTCAGAGGAAATTTCTCATGTTCATTAACTTTAAGCATAAAATGTATGTGCTTAAAGATAATTAAATTATCCGGATTATACCGACAGCTACCCCCGCGACCACCTATTACCATTGGAGAAGAGGAGAGAAGCTGCTGACCTAACATTGTTACTCAACACTCTACTCAACTCAACGGACGCTCCCTCACTCTTGTCTAACATCAAACTATCTGCACCTCCCCGCCGTTCCTCTCGCAGAAATCACCTTCAACTGTACTCACCCACTTGCTCTACTAATTATCGTAAATACTCTTACCTGCCTCGCACAATAAATACTTTTAATACTAATTACTCGCATGTTGACCTACTATATCATACTAAACAAAACATTTTAAAAAATTTAGTTAACACAAATTTCTTCAATAATAAGCAGTAGGTACCTAAGTAATATTATTATTTTATATTACTAACTATTAATGTTGATCTCGATTTATGTGACTCATATATAAACTACTTTAATAACTATTTGTTAACAGGCAAACCACTTTAAGCCGAGTGTACTCGTTCATTGTATTGCCTACTTCTACAATCCTATTAGATTATGTAAATTTTAGTTTAAGCATATTTAAGTACTACAAGTGAAAACTGTTAAGCTTTAGTTATTCTACCAATGTTTCTACTCATATAAGATGTATAAGCTGTTTGTTTTCCATGTAAGCGGTGTGTAGGCGGTACTTACTTACTTACAGGTGTAAGGGAACACCTACAGGAGAGGAACACCTACACCACATCTCAACATGCGCCTGTGTTGAGATGTGGTGTATGTGGTTTTCGAGTAGGGACGAGAACTCTTCTAAGTTCAAAGCAAAAACATTACCTGATAATAATTGTGTGTTTGGAGGAGGCAGGGTTTTCTACTTTTCCAACACATTAAGTATATTTAGATACTTAAAATACCCTCCATAGTACCTCCGCAAAAGTAGAAAGGTTCGTAGAAAGGCGAAAACGGCGAGTGTCAGAGATATACTTAAGCATATATTTTTGTGTAATTATGACATAGTAGTATACTGTACATGCATTTTGTTGAAATTTACAAAATGTGAAAACTGGGAGATCGATATTAGTTTCATCGAGATGAGATGTTATGTCCTCGTAGCCGATACCCGGCCGCGGCGGAGCTGCGGAGCGACGACGGCTAATCGCGATGTTGACAAGCGTTGCGCAAACACCGGTGCACTCGGATTCGGATAAGAGTGTAGTAGACAGTAGGGAAGCATGTGGCTAATCCGGTCCGTAATGTGTTCACAAGTGGTTATGCATGAATCTGCGCGGAATCTCAGCTTGGAGTGGTTCGGATAGGGCTCGTTTGGTTAGTTTCCAGTTCATTAGAATGCATGAACCGGTCAGGTGCTGCGTACCGGGAAGCGCGAGTAAAAACTGGCAGCGCGCCGGCGGCGGCGGGGCGGCCTGCCACGCTGCTCCGGGCCGCTCCGCGCCGCGCCGGGCCCCGCCAGCCCCCGCCGCGCCGGTCCGCAGGCTCGGCGCAATCAGGAGCTGCGTAATTAGTAGCCCTCTCCTTCCCCTCCCGCTCCAGCCCCCCGCTTCCGCGACTAGGTACTCCCTCCTGCGGGCGGACGCTTCATTTGCCATTGTGAAGCGCTACGTTATCTACCGACAATGAACTTATTGAGTCCGCTCGTACTATAATAGCCGAGAGCAGGTAATCATTGCGAGAGTAAGAAAGCTTTCCTTGATGGATTAGGCTCGATAATAACTAGGCATCTAAGGTTTTGGCAAATTAGCATCCAGCACTGCGTCTGGCACTGCATGCATGCACCGCGCACTGGTGCAACGCCGAGGGGAGGGGGGCATGCGGTGACGATCGAGCGCATGACGCAACGGCTCGGAACCGGTTCGTGTGGCCGAGAACTACTTCTGACCAAAAAGTGGGTCGCGGCGCGGCGCGGGCATTAGGTCCGCGACCGCGATTACATCGCAAAAACCAGGACCATTACCAAAAGGATTCCCAAAAGGAGCCGCGTGACAAAAACGCATAGCGCTGCCATATTCACGAGCGCGCTTTGTGCCGGCCATCCGCCGCGCATTCCTGAACCCCTCCTCGATTCTCGAGCCTCGCGGGGCTTCTCCACCGTCCATGGCTCCTGCCGTTCCAAGGCCGCGCCGGCTCGGCTCATCGGTTCGCCCAACTCGTCTACATACTATCGGCGATCGCTAAAAGCTTCTCGTTCGAGGGCCAAGGCCGACGTAGGCATCTTATACTAATGGTGATCGTGTTTCGACAGAGAGCGTGCCGATGGTGTCCCGCAACCTGCCGGCGTCGTTCTTCAACGCGGCGCTGGTGGGGAGCGGCGGCGGAAGCGGCGGCGGGTGCGGCGGCGGCGGCGCGGGGGTGGACATCTACGAGTACGACCCTTGGCAGGCGCACTACGGCGGCTACGGGCACGCGGCACACCGGCACGCGGCCGAGTACCACGCGGCGGCGGCGGCGGCCACGCACCACAACATGGCGGCGGCCGGGTACGGCGGACTGCTGCTGCCGCGCTCCATGCACCACCAGTACAAGCCGGTCGAGTGGGCGCAGCACCACGCGCCGCTCGATCCCGCCGCCTGCGCCTCCTACTCCTACCCACCCGTGCACGGTCAGTACGCCCCTCCCACCTCCCCGCTCCGGTGCGGCCTAGCCTGCCCTGGAGACCGGCGGAGCGCGCACTTTGCGTGTCTACCTCTGACTACAATCCAACACGTCCAATAAGCTAGGTACTTCATTTTTCTCTACTGCATCTATTCTCCGGGTCGAGTTATGTTTTCCTGTTTACAACCTGGTTACACTCAGATGCAGTCTCAAATGCATTTCTGTATTTTCGTAGCATTGAATTTATTAATTTAGAATTGAAATTTTTATTTATTTTTAGCACTTAAAATATTTAGGTACATTGTCATTACAGTGCAAAGCGACAAGGAAATATAAAGAAGAGATACTAAATACACACTTACTAAATATCAACATTGATAGAATTACACCAACAAGCTACTGACTATAACCGTCGAGGTAGAATTACACCAACAAGCTACTGACTATAACCGTCGAGGTAGAATTACACCAACAAGCTACTGACTATAACCCTCGAGGTAGAATTACACCAACAAGCTACTGACAATAACCCTCGAGGTAGAATTACACCAACAAGCTACTGACTATAACCCTCGAGGTAGAATTACACCAACAAGCTACTGACTATAACCCTCGAGATAGAATTACACCAACAAGCTACTGACTATAACCCTCGAGGTAGAATTACACCAACAAGCTACTGACTATAACCCTCGAGGTAGAATTACACCAACAAGCTACTGACTATAACCCTCGAGGTAGAATTACACCAACAAGCTACTGACTATAACCCTCGAGGTAGAATTACACCAACAAGCTACTGACTATAACCCTCGAGGTAGAATTACACCAACAAGCTACTGACTATAACCCTCGAGGTAGAATTACACCAACAAGCTACTGACTATAACCCTCGAGGTAGAATTACACCAACAAGCTACTGACTATAACCCTCGAGGTAGAATTCTACAACTGTAGGTACTATGCGTCCTATCCAAAAAATTTCCCTGAATTTTGGCGCAGACATATAAAATAAATCAACATCCTCATCTGCACATAGGTACACTATTATTAATAGCGCGAAGGCTCCACACTCCAACCTACTAACATTGAGATTCGTAGGGTTGAAAGAACGCGATAAATAACGTTGCTGTAGGCAGGTACCCTACCTACCTACCTACCTACCTAGGTATGCGTCGGTGGAAACAGCTCTATTTTCATTATTAAAGAAATTAATTTCTTTTGGAATGCGCATTTCTAATTTGTAATGATATTATATGATTTAAATTATATGAGATATTTACAACAAAGCATTCCCTTCCATTCCTGGCGTAGGGAGTTAGTTCTTCTGACAGGCGCCCGCCGCGCGCCGCCTCGCCTCGGCCTCGGGCTGTTTGTGAAGCACTGCACGGCACCGCACTGCACTGCACTGGACAAGCGGTACCTACCTACATTGTGAATCTATGGATTAGTAAAGTAAAGTAAAATGCATTGCATCAAATACATGAAAATAAAGTATATAGGTGTATTAATAAAACACAATGTAGGTATTCCTACCGTTCCAGCGCAAAATCTGGGAACAATGTCACTTAATTAAATGTAGGTAGGTATAGCTAATAAATCAAAAGACGCAAATATGCAGGTCTCGACAGAGCCTACACATTTGCTCCCTTTGAGGTCGACACACTAGGTCCGTGGGGTACCGAGGCTCTCCGGATTTTTAAAAAGTTATCTGAGCGTCTGGTCGACGCGACGCGTGACCCGAGAGCTGGCGGGTATCTGGCGCAGCGCATCAGCATTGCCATACAGCGGGGCAATGCAGCCAGCGTCTTGGGGACGCTTCCGACTGGTATTGATATGGATCAGTTGAGCTACCTGTAGATTATTTGCAACAGTCTGCAGTTAGCTTAATTGTTTCAATTGGAAATACTAGTTCTAATTTGTTTTTATTATAGTATTGTAATTTACTTTGTCAATAACGATGTTAAAAACAATAAAAAAAAGAAAATTGAAAACGAATACTTGGTTGATAAGAAAAACAAATACTAATTAAAATTGAAAAAATCTAAAAATTAAAAATTAGCAATTAATCTAAAAAATGTTTGTCCGTCATTTTAATGTATACCTCTAGCATTTACCTCCTTCCAAAGTGATTTTAACTTTTTCCGAAACAGTGGGACTGGTTGTTCTCTAAGTGATTTTGGCAGTTGAGCAATAGAAGGAGCCATGCAGAAAATACCCTTGCGCATCAAAGCAGTCTTTAATTTTGGCATGCAGACTTTGTATTGATCACGTCGATTTCGGGGAACAGCTTCAGAAAGCTGACAATATAAATCAGGGTTATGTTTCACAAACTTAGCCGTTTCGTAAATATACAGTGAAGGTAGAGTAACAATATTATATTGAGCAAAGTAAGGTTTACAGGAATCTGTTACCTTCAGACTAAACATATGTAGCTCGTACGCAGCGCTTCTGATACTTGAACATTTTATCAACGTCCGTTGAATCGCCCCATAATATTATGTCAAGCGAATATTTGATGCAATCAACCCGTGATAAGTTATGAGAAGCGTTTTCAAGTTAACAACATGGGATAGTTTGTATAAAATGTAGAAGAGACTAATAATTTTTTTACATAAATGTTCAATGTGTGGTTTCCAATTAAGTTTTTATCAATATGAAGTCCTTAAAATTTTGTAGAGTCAATTTCGGCGATTTTATTTTGATTACATTGAATGTCAAAATGAGTATGTGCAGCAGTATCGCGTTGTCTAAAATGTATAATATTGGTTTTAGTAATGTTTATTTTTAAATTATTATTATATAGCCATGTTAATATAGATTTTAAAGTTGAGTTTATTTCGTTTCATATGTGTCCATATTATTACATGAAATTGTTACAGTGCTGTCATCAGCAAATAGGTTTATTTGGACATTGGTTGATTTGGAACCTTCGGGCAAGTCACAAGTTACAAAGTAATGCTACCCTGTGGAACACCATATTGTATAACACGTTCGTCTGAGATACATATATGTACGTACATATTATGTCTCCTCAAGTTTCGTCCTAATAGTTAATATTTCTTATTTCGGTTAGCTGCTTTCTGTTCCCAAGGTAAGATCTTATAAGTTTTAGTGAGATCCCTCTAACGCCGTAAGTTTCAAGCTTTTAAAGTAGAGTGCCCTCTACATAATACCAGGGATACTACCCTTTTATGTACCTACCCGACGAGATTCCTTCTTGGGTTTCTTGGATTTAACTCTCTCCAAACGCGGAGAGCGCATGATCAGCTGAAGACAATCTGTAAAGTGTTTCGTGGTACTATAGACGCGCCTGATTTGGTGAATGAGTCACTTCGACTCTATGTACCTACCCAATAACTACCTACGGGGCAGGAAACATAGACTCTTTGCTCCACCTCCGAGCAGCACTGTTGCGCTCGGGACTCCGCTCTCCTATACCTAGAACCCTCACAACCCTAAATAAACTCCTGGAGGCCCTCCCGGACACTTATATATTCGCGGACGAATGGAGAACTCTTATGCATACCTACGTGTCTAACTTTTTGTGAATGTGATTTTTGACAAATGTTTTACTTTATTTTTAAATTTATATTTTAAAGGTATATTTAATTCCTAAATTTCATTGTTCATTGTTTATTATTTGACATAGGTAGGTACGTACCTACTATTTCTAGCACTATGTACCTACTTAATTTAACTATATATATATATAATATTAAAACCTAATTAGTATAGCCCTGTAATTAGTATAATTGGCCTAAGGCCGTTCTAATTACATAAATAAATAAATAATCGAAGGCTTGGGTCATGCCGCAGAATATAGAGGTAGAGTAGGTACACCAGTTTTCTTTTATCAGAGTTAGATGAGACACGGTTAGGTATAGGTAGGTACCTATATTTATGATTGATGTAGGTAGGTAGGTGTAGGTATATAAAGCTGTCGGCGAACTGAAAGGACGGCGCGGCGGCGGCTTCTAATGACGACGATTAAAATTAATTTGCGCAGCCTTCCCTCGCAAATTAAATTCTTGTCTCTGGTCTACCCCCCTCGCGCCCCCGTCCCGCCAGCGTCCCTTGTCTCAGCGATCGCAGCCCTCCACTTGATTGATAACATTTCCGGAACTTAATGTCGGGGTGCGCCGCGCCGCGCCGCCCTCCTTCCACCCCCCGCTTGGCATTCTTAACTTATATGAATAGATAAATTGTGTAAAATAGATTCACTGAGCACAGTTACACGCTCAGGAAATACCTAGGTACCTAGGAACTATCACCCCGAAGAAAATCCTGCAGTTTCTAGCAGCTGCAAGGGTTAGTGGCGAACTATGAACGTCGCAGCTTCAGGGCTGAACACTCGAGTGGCGATCACAATTAGGCCTATCATGGCCGCAGTGACACGAAAGCCACCTAAAGCAAATAAAAAAAAATAGGTACCTAGGAACTAGAGAACACTATAATGCGCAGGTAGGTAGTCATCCCTATCCCGGTGGTTAGCAACCGCGCGCCTTTCTCTCCTTTCTTTACTGGCCGCACGCATTCCCTGCCGCATGCTGCACCGCTGCCGCACCGTACGTAGGCCGCTAGGCGCGTGCACGAGACCCAGTCAGCCAAGCTACATAGGTAGGTACCTACTTCTAGTTGTGGCTGTAGTGTGTCTGTGCTGTAGATATTGTTGTGATGACTCGTGTGGCGCGCCTCGTATGACAGGGGCCCTCCGCATTCCTCGCGGGACGGGACGAGGCGGGGCGGGGCGGAGAGGCAAGGGTCGCGCGATATTGACAAATACCACGCGTGACATCACGCACGCCATTGTGCCACACCGCACGCACCGCGCGTGCTCCGCGTGGCCCTCACATAAGAGCTAGCGTAGTTTAGCGAGTATCAGGAAAATTAAAGGAACGAAAAACCAGCACCTGCCGTACTCACACATAGGTACCTAGTCTCGAAGCTGCTGACGTACTCACACATACTCACACATACCTAGTCTCGAAGCTGCTGACGTACTCACACATACTCACACATACCTAGTCTCGAAGCTGCTGACATACTGTTTAGATTCGGACGACCTATGTACATATTTTAAAAAAGAAACTGAGTCTAGGTAGGTATGTATGTGTATTTCATTCAGTCTTCATTTAATTAGGTACCTGTCAACTATCAAAGAACTTCAAGTAAAAAAACAACCAGTGGACGGAGAGGTAAAAGTATCTACCTATTAGTACATAGTTTCAGTTCACTACTATTCTCAAGGTCGAGTAAAGAAGAGAATATATCCGCGGAGGTCGTTCATTGTAATCCAGTCCTATATGTAACCTCTGTGCTGTACAGCAGCGCCGCCGCCGCCGCCGTCGCGTCGTCGAGTAGGTAGTGGTTTACATTGGTAGGTACCTAGCTAAATAACATCCTGTGAGTCCGTCGAATGCTAGAGCAGTACAGTACAGTGGGTAGCGTGCAGCGTCCACTGTCCGGCGGCGCGCGGCGCGGCGAGGGGTAGTCGGGAGAGGGGGCGGCGCGGGGCGTGGCGCGGCCAATCACGGGGCGCTGACCGGGAGCGATCCCTCTGCTCCCCGCACTCGCACCCCGCGCGACACTAAATCACGCGCCCGCGGGCCGGCCGTTGACCACTCCACTGTATCCGCGGCCCCGCGGCCCCGCGGCCCCGCGGCTCGGCTCAATTACTACCTAGGTAGGTATGCCTTTGTAAAGACTACCTACTTACTCTTCTTTTGTAAAGACTGTATCTCTTGAACCACAATACGTAGACACATGAAACTTTCTATACCTAAATAAGTAAAACTTCAACTGTAATTACCTACAACAAATACTAAAAATATATAATAAACTTAAAAATTTCAAGGGGTCTCTGAACAAGTGAAAATTTGATGTTCTTTGAAAAACTTGCCTGATTTTTACGGTACGGGACCCTTAGTGTCCGAGTCAAGTTGCGCTTGGCGATTTATTAGGCTTTGTCTACATAATTATGATCCTTGAGATATCCTTCATATTTGAAAAAAAAGGTGGCATAGTAGTGTTACAGACACTTACGAAGAGTTACCTACCGAGATAAAATAAATTAATAAAATAAAATGAGCCTTTACCTACTTAGAGGTATGAAACTTCTTATGTAACTAACTATTTTGTATACATTGTTAAGTTAGTACTTAGTCGCCTTATTTGGCGTAGGCCTCCCCCAGCTTCTTCCACATTTCTCTATCTCTGGCCTTTGTCATCCAGTTAGGACCAGCTCTCTTCATAAAGATATAATATCTTGCCATCTCTTCTCCGGTCGACGTCTAGGTCTTTTTTTATTCAATGGGATCCACTCTGGGATTTTTTTGGCCCAACGGAGAGTATAATCCGGGAGCTTATTTTTCATCCTGCATATGTCCCCAGCCCAATTCGATTTTAGGGATCTTATGGGATCGATGTCCCTCAGTTTACCTGCCGAGATAAAGATCATTTATTGTCAATAGGTAGGTACACAAATAACAAATATTCATATTTAAATGCATAGGATGCATATGCTTGTCAAGAACGTTAAATACAATTTGCTGTAGAGGGCAATAGTCGAGAGAAAAACTTAAATAATATAATATTTGATTCTACTCTCTAATACCTAGGTACTTGGTGAGGTGAATTTACGAGAGTTTCGGATTACTTTGTAGTGTAATTGATGTCCAGATGACATGTAGTCGTTTTCTAAAAACTCTTTGATGCTATTAGCGTTTTGTCAATTAAAAGATTTCTTAATTCTAAATTAAACCTATTTTCATTTGAATCAGCTTCAAACCTAAGGGAACCTTTAGTACTGCTTCTGCTCCAGTTTTCTCTTGTTCCTGCACTGTTTGAACAGATCGTTGGTGCAATGTGAACTCAATAAAACTTGTTGCATTGTTATAATCACAAAACAGCGGTTTTCTCTTGTTCCTGCACTGTTTGAACAGATCGTTGGTGCAATGTGAACTCAATAAAACTTGTTGCATTGTTATAATCACAAAACAGCGGTTTCGTGGCAGTTTTATGCACCTAGCAACCAAGTGCTGGAATAATATTCCACCGCCCCTTCGGCTGTTAAAATCCAAATTCACTTTTAGAAATCGGCTAAAGTGTGTTATTTTGGATCAACAAAAGTCTGGGTTGCCTGATTCCGATGACGCTTTTAAATGATAGATTGTATTTGTAGTTATTGTTTTTGTTACATATATAGGTAATTATTATTTTCTTATTAGGAAGTATTACAAACCTCTTTACAGTCATATTTATTTATTTTTGTTCTTTGTGTTATTATGTATGCGCATAATATTTATTTTCTTTCAAAGGCACTACTATTATAACATTTATAAAATTTGTAACTGAGCGAGCTTTTATATTTTTTCTATTAAATATTTTGTGATCGCAGGGTCCTGTTATTGTTCTTGTTCTGGTCTAGGCAGAACAACAGCGCCTTCTGTTCTCATCAGTCGGCATTGTGGTGCGCCTAGGTGCGGTTGCTAGTGGGTAACCCTCCAGCGTTCCGGGAAATAAGAGTCTTCCAAACATATGTTAAATATATGGCAGAGAGGCTCCACTAGAACCCTTCGACAGTCCCTCATTATAAACACGGGTATCCCGTCTGGGCCCGCAGATTGTTTTGGCTTAAGTCGTGTGAGTGCCGCCCATACCTCTGCCTCTGTTAGCCGCGGCACATGAGCGCGCGAGCTCCCGGCGCGGCGCTGCTACAAGCCTCCGCTTTGCGCACGTTGAGGGCCGCTGTACTGGTGCCGTATACCGAAAGAAAATACTTAGCAAATTCCTCTGCACATTCTGCCTCCGGAAGTGTACTACCATCCTTAGTTATTTTCTTTCGATCTACTGCACCCTGTTTTTCTCTAACATAGTCCCAGAATGCCTTTGGGTCCTCCACTAGTCGGCTCTGCACTCGCTCCAGATGATGTTGATGCTGCATGTGTATCATTTCCTTGACCCTCGCTCTACATTCTGAAATAGCCTGGTAGTTTTCTTGTGACCCTCTCGCCTTGTACACTTTATGCAGCCTCGCCTTGTGCTCTATTTCTCGGATGATGTCAACAGTGGAGTATACCATCTGGGGTAACTATATCTTGAGTTTATCTTACCTGTACGTTTTTTTGGTACACATTTGTCAAATATCTCCTTCAGGATATCATAAAACGAATCTAGAGCATCTTCGGGCTCTTGGATTTGATATAGAGCGCTCCAATCGGCTGCCGCTATTGAGGAATACAAAGCGTGGTAATCCGCCTTACGAAAGTTCCAGCTCGGTAGAGTGGTAGGAGGTGGCGGAGCCGGGCCGGGCTCGGCGCTCGGGCATCGCTGCACCGTCACCTCGTTTAAAATAAATGCAATAATACAAGGTTGGTATTACATACTCCCGAGCGCAGCAAACTGAATTACAAGTTCTGCTCACTTTGTGGATCGATGGTGGATGCTGTGTGAATTGTCCAGCAATATTTATTTAGGGGAATTATAAGTCAGGCCGCAGATTTGTTTTTGGTTACGGAAACCAACCTCTGATTTTATATCTAAGCCACGGGAAAATAAGAAGGCTTCTAATAAACTAATTCGCCTTGTTTTAATGTCTCCTGAATATTCCAAAGTAAGCGTCAAATAAAGAACAACAATTATGTTCACTTGTCTCACTGCTTTACACATCTCGTCACCTAATTTACTAACTCAGCCACGGATTTTACAACTAACCAACATTTTACGTTTTACATCTTCAACATAAATGTTCCTCAAATGATATAAGTTCAAGCTTCAACTAGAAATCATCATATCTTATAGGTATAATCAGCATGTGAAATAATACATCCATCGTATACTTTTATCATGAAAATATGGTCTGCACGACCTGTTTGGCTTTTATTTTGTTTCATTAAATAAATAATAAAAGATAATGCTGGACAATCCACACAGCATCATCTAGCCCCAAGCTAAGCAGAGCTTGTGTTAAGGGTACTAGATGACTGATATATTTAATACAATACATTACATAGATAGATATTTTTTATTATACATAGATAATACCCAGAACACCCGGAACAAATATTTGCAGGTCGTACAAATATTTGTCCCAAGGCGGGAATCGAACCCGCAACCTCCAGCGTCAAAGGCGGACCTTTGCCCGATGCGCCACATCGGTTGTCATGGTTTTCACATCATGTCATGGACATTCAGTTGCCATAATGTACTATTAGATGATAATTTTAGGTAAGTTTTGTTGTTCAAAGATATAGGACGAGTTATACTTTATTAATGTTTCACAACATTCTAAACATACTGAGTTATAAAACTAGATGTCGATACAATTACTTTATTGGTGTCATATATTTTACAAGTTTACTGCTGGAATATATTTTACAATATGTAGATGCTAAAAAATAACTGGCAAGCTAAGTTGTATTTAAAGTAGGTTACATCGAAGATAATTATTATGGTGGCTAAGATAGTATTTTTTAGACGCGCATTGATGTTGGCTGACTTAGTAATTCAGAGGACAATGTACCTCTAGATTTTTATAGGAGAATAATGCTATTTAATAGAAGTCCTTTTATTTATTTACTTCTTAAATCGTTCATGTCACCATTTATTGTACATACAATAAAATATTGTATGTACCTATTTGTATATTGTATACATTCAATTTACTTAAAAATTAGGCAAAACATTTGAATGTTACCTGCATGAAACAATAAACGCGCTCCGCCCACCGACGCGACGGCGACGTTACGCCACGAAAAGACAAAATGGACTTCTACTACCGCTGCGCTGCGCTGTTGTGTGGGCTAGCCGCTAGAGTCCATAAAATATAATAAGGAAATATATTACCCGAAGCGTTCGCTTCTTACAATTTAGTGTGCAATGAATTATTACAACTTCGCGAAAACTTTGAGAAGCGAAGGAAGGTCAGTGCAATGGATCAGTGGTGGGCTGAGCTTGGGGTTGCTGCTGAACCATGCTACTTTAATATTATATATATGGTAAATGAATTGAGGATATCAGCGCAAAAGTGGTGTAACCCCATACTACCTCATTATGAGAAAATGAGGAATTTAAATTTGGTTAAAATGTTTTTTAATTTAATTTATTTTGTGAACATTATTTTAATTGTTTGGTTTTTTATTTATAAAAAGAGCTTTCGTATCTACAATAGTTGAGTATTTTTGTGTTAATTAAGCTAATAATTAGAAAAAAATGTCGGTTACACCAATTCTGCATATATCATATTTTGGTCATATTTAAAATAATAAACAGGTTACGCCTTATGAGGACAAGTTAAATTAGGAAACAAAGAAAATAATACAGAGTTAGAGTAATTCTTCATCTGTCTCATCAAAATACAGTTGATCCCGGACTCTGTTGGAAGTGTTGAGGCTGTTGTAGAAAGTATGATGAGTTGGTGGGATGAACTGTAACAATTCAAGAAAGTCTTTTTTTTTCTCAGCGATGTTTGGTTTTCCTGCATATAGTTGTATTACTGTTTCTAACTGCCTTTTTTCACATTTACTTCTTCTAAGAGGACTTCTTCATTATTAGAATACTTGTAGAAAATTGAAAATGGATGAAGTTTATGGAATTTTAACCACTGAGTTTTCAACCACTCCACCTCGGTCTTACTAACTGAAATTTTTCTATTAGTTATATTTCTTTCTAGCGATTTGGAAGAGAAAAAATCACTTGCAGTCATTCGTATTATTTTGAATGGTTGTTTTTTTTCGAGCCGTTTTAATGTCTTCGAGAACATATATTTCTTTAAAGAATTTGCAATTTTTTTCTTTTAGGCCAAAATCTTGGTCACAGGTTAGTAAGAATGTCCACTGACCAAAAATGTATGTTAACTCAATAGTAAAGTCCGGATGAGATACCACATACTGACAGATCAACGACAGCTTTATGTTTCTGTTTTGACCCCCCCCCCCCCCCCCCCCTGTGGTCGGAGTACATTATTACTTTTCTAGTAGTTACAAAATTAAAAAAAAAATAAATGAAACATGATTCTACTTCTTGGGGCCCTCGTGAAGGTTCAGACTCGTCCCAAACCAACATGAAGGCATCACCTGTCCCCATGTTGTGAATCCCAAAGCAAAATGTCCACAGCTGTCTTTTGTAATACACTATTCCAGGGGGCAAATTCTCGCCAATTTATAACTCGATAAATATAAAAAAACTGTAAAATTTTACAGATCTTTAATATAAAAACTGTCAAATTTGACAGTTCTTTTGATAATTATCGAGTGATAAATTGGCCAGAATTGCCTTCCAGTACTCAACATGGGGGTAGGTAGACAAACATAGTGTAAGCAAAAGTGGTGTATCCAGCATAAACAACTCTTGCTCTTTGGTTTTGCTTAATATGACCCGTGCAAAAACAGATATACTCAGCGCCATCTATTGATAGATACTAACAAAGTGGCTTACGCCAATATTGTATTGAAAGATCATATGTAACGAATGTATTTTACACCAAATCCGTATCCAAGAAAAATTGTGGGATACACCACTTTTGCGCTGATAGCCTCAATTGTGTTACTGCTGGAGTGGTGAGTAACGTGCGTGTTGTTGCAGGGCTGGAGGCACCGGTGCAGGACACCTCCAAGGACCTCTACTGGTTCTGAGCGGCGGGCGGACGGCTCGAGTGTTGTGCTACTGGACACCCAGTGACAGTGTTTATACGGACAGCCTGTTTGTGAACTATTCCAAAGATACTTGAAGCAGCATACAAGAAACATTTAGCCTCTCCCCCACGCGTAGACTGACCTTGAGCTCAGGTAGTGACGAGCTTGCCTCGAGCTGAAGATACAATAAATTAATTCGATCCGTCAAATCAGGTCTTATTACCGAAATGGAGAAGTCCACTTGAAGGAGCGGTTGCACGTTTTTGCGGAGTAACATAAATATGCAATGTGTCACCGCAGCCAGCGCGGTGCGATGCGGTGCGGTGCGGGGCTCTCCAGGCGTGCAGCACGCGAGGGACGCGCCGGCCCCCGTGTTGCTGTCGGCCGCCTGCGCGCGCGCACCTGCCCGCGCATGCATTAGCCATGTACGTCGCCTGACGGCTGCAACAGACGGCGCCGCTGATGTTGAGATTAACGTTCACATCTAGTAGGAATGTGTTCGCGGCCCCTCGGCTGCGCTCGGCGACACTCGGTACTGCCCGCTCTGCTGTGTATGCATCATTTTTGATCAACCAATTGATAGAGTTGGTCCTCGACCTGCGACTGTGATCTGTAGGTACTTACGGAGAGGCACTGTTCTTACACTATTCTTATTCTCAGGCTCTGTTCTCTCACGGCTGCCTTGCACTCCCTTCCATATTACAGTTTTTGTTCTCGTTGTGTATTGATGGCTGAACTGTTACTTACAGAGCACTCTGTCTTATTCTCTAGGCCCGTATTATGAAAGCTTGCTTAGTCAGTCAGATCTATGCTTGAGCGACGTTTATGCCATCGAAAAGCGTTACTCAAGCATAGGTCAATGACTGAGCAAGCTTTCATAGTACGGGCCTAGGTATTCATAGAACGCAATACTTTTTCTAAGTTGGTCTCAGTCAAGACCACGAACTGTTTAAATCTTTTAAAAATGCAATAAACTGCGCGCAACTTTATACCGGACGGATGAATACCCAGTATGGTAATGTCAGTAGGCACAAAAACTAGTCGTGGTCATGTCACTAACGTACAGAGTCATTATGCGAGCACGCGGAGCGCATACACAGAGCCGAGCGCGGCGCGGCGCGGCGGCGCGGCGGGACTGCGCTTTTACGGAGAGCAGCATCATTTGGTAACGCATTCAACGTTTACACATCTACCGCTAGAGGGTTACCAGTTGATGATGCTGTCTGTACATACAGTTGATGATGCTGTCTGCACAGCACACAAGTGCTGAGTGCTGAGTGAGCTTCCGCGTCTAAATTAGTGAAAGGCGGTGGCGACGCCTCGTTAAGCGTAGAGTGAAGTGATACAATGTCCTGTTATTGTGGACAATGGCCCGCCGCAGCAGCACGCCTCTCGCGGCGCGCTGCAGCGCTGCTGCGTGCGGCGCGTGCGGCGCGTGCTGCAGCGCGCCACAGATAGGGCAGCAGGTATTTGCATGACACAGGTCAGTAACTGGTTTCATTAAAGAAATAAGTGAATACGTAGTTTTCCAATAGGTATTGTAAATTACTCTGCTCTACATGTATGAAGTAGCTGAGTGCACGAGGACGCAGCGGTCGCGGTCGCGGTCGCGGTCGTCGCGCATCAACATGTGCTAGTTTGTAGTAAGAGTATGTATATAACTCCACTCCATAGTTACTGTAGGTATGTATAGATATAAATAGTTGTACGTAAGTAAGTGTACATTAAAATGTAGTTAGGCGTAATGTATGTAATGCGACACGCATTGTAGATAGCACACGCGCTGTGACCCGGCCCGGCACAGGGCCCGGCACAGGGCCCGGCACAGGGCCCGGCACAGGGCACAATTAATCAACGTATTGTTACATCGATCGGGCACACGTGACGTCACATTGTTGCGGTAACACGGAAATGAGCCGTGTTACCGCAACAATGTGATCAATCGAGCTGCTCTCCAGATTTTGTAAATTATTGTATGAGCGGCATAGTTCAGTTCAGATTTGGCCGAGTTTAGCAAAACAAGCAACATGTGTGCTGTGCGGAATGTCAGCGCGTGTGCCGGGCGTGCGGAGCGCGTCGGCGGCGCGCGGCGGCGCGCTCCGCCAGTAGCGGCTGCGGCCGGGCCTGCGAGCCACCCCTCGCTACTCTTACGAACTTGCTACATTAATAAATTCCAATATCTACTGTGATTGTTTCAGATCCGTTGTTTCATTTGTCCTTATTCTTCACTCATCAAAATAACAACAAGATTTACTTACACCCTAGGCAATCAAGGATCTAGGTCGACCTAACCAGTAACCCTGTATATGAAGGTTATTTACACTACACCAAACATCTACACTACACCCATGCTACATGCATGCACTCCTGCATGTAGTGTAGGAGTGCGTGGCGTAGTGTAAATAACCTAGATATACAGGGTTACTGGTTAGGTCGACCTAGATCCTTGATTGCCTATTTTTTGTCTATAGTACTAAGATTTTTGTGTAATAGGTAGACTTGTATGGGAAAGCGTGGAAAATATTTTTTAAAACAATTAAAATTATTACATTGAAGTTGAGTTTAATATTTCAATGATTTTACAATGACGACTTAATTACGACTGGGGATTCGAGTCCAGAGTTATTCGCATCATAGGATGTTGATAAAAATGTCTAGACTCTAAGTCAGCGATATTGCGCGTGAGAAATGTGTGGGCGAGTATTGTTAAACAAACACATGGGACGCTGAATATGGACCCTGGACCCTGGTGCCATATCTCCTCGCTCCTGTAGTTCGAGATTATCCTCGGGATTACGTCGAATTTTCCCCGTTTTACAAAATAATTGCTAAACTGTATGTTTAAATGCTAACAATACAAGGCAAAAAGTTAATATAACGGAGAACGTTAAGTTTCCTACACTAACACTTTTATAATCTAGAGCACTATGATTAATTTCATTATCGCTATAAATTTCACTTTCACTTTTCTACAATTAGTAATTCAAGAACTGAATGTCGGCAAGATCAATTCCGTTGAGATTGACGGGTTTCCTCTGAATATCCGATGAACTGGAAGTTTCTTTAAGATAGTTGGATACGAGTTCCGACGCGGAACTAATTTCAGATAATTAAATCCATAGCTTAACATTAGAATTAAAATAAAAAAACCTTAAAAAATTAAAATAAAATCATAATTAAAATTAAAATACAAATGCGATTGAAATTAATAATAAACCTAAATTACACTAGCTAAAATTAAAATTTTACAATAGATTATATTAAAGTAAATTAGAATACAGTAAAAGAAAATAATAATTAGAAAATTATAAATTAATAATAATAATAAATTGTTGTATCCACACACAGGAGCAACACATTGGACAAATGTGTGCATATCGGGGACGTACGCCCTGCCACAGCTTGTAGGGTGCTGTTGTGACTCGCCCTCGTCCTGCTCATCAGAGATGCTGTTTTTTTTTCCGAATAACGGTGTGAAAGCCATCAGTTCGATGCTGAGCAAACATCTCTGAGGCACTACGAAAACGGGGGAGTCTCAAGAGCATCCTAAAAGTGTTATTATACTGTACACGTAGGGCGTCCAGCGATTTTCGAGTGTAGTTAACCCATAGATTACCTGTGTACAGGCTCTGACAATACGCCTTGAAGAGCGGAACATTCACTTCGTCATAGCACCGGGCACATCTACGGGCCAACATATTACCCCTAACCACCTAATAATGTTTTTCACGTAATTTCGACCGCAACAGATTCATATCAATTGTCTTTGCCTTTATGTTCCATTTGCATGTCATCTTATTTTCGCTTCATTACAAACAAACCTTTTGAAATGTCTTTGTTACGAGCAACGCATTCTACCATGGAGAAGAATCACTTCTTATAAACATCCAACAATCACACAGAAGACGCTTTTAGTTCCATTTACAAAAATATATTCAAATAAAATGTATGTTATTTGTTTATGGAACTCCAAAAAGTATTTGAAGTATTTATGTAAGAGGGCAAATGTCAAATGTACCTACTTGGCTGATGATTTCAGACAAAAATAAAAAAATACTATTCAGCCCCAGGAAGGTAAATCTCGCAATTTATCTCTCGATAAATTGCGAGATTTGACGAAGAATTTTTACTCGAACTTTAGTTTCGCTAAGCTAAGAGAAGTGAAAAATCTTTTCGTCTCTACGGCAAAGGGACGCGAATCGTAAACGATGAGTTGGCTCGGAATCATCCCTTACAAACGTGCTAATTAATAGCCATTTCTAAATGGAGTCAGGACATTGGTTGCAAGCGCTTCCTTCATAATATAGGTACAGGTTGGCTTTTTGAGATGGGAGTGAACGAATGGCCTAATCCGAAACCATAGAGTAAGAGAAGGTGTTGTGACCTCGATTTGTAATAAAACAAAAACTGTATTATGTATTTAGTTTTTAAATCTTTTACTTTTACTTGAAATCGAACCAATTGATTTTTCGTGTATACATGTAAATGGCACCCTGTACTTTTGCTTCCACGGATTCGGGTGGTTGATAAGATAAGGATCAATCTCTGCAAAGAAATGGAAATTAAAAATTAAAGGAAAGAAAAAATTAAGCAATTTTTAAATTTTAGTATGAATAGGTACTGTACTTCTCGTACTAAGGATATATTCCCATCTGCCCCATTAACATCCCCATCAATGGGGCGGTTGGAAAAAAAAAAATCATCCACCCCATTACTCAAGTCAATGGGGCAAATGGGAATTTTCGCCCCATTGACTTTTTAATAATAGAAATATTAAATCTCACTATTCATTTTCATAAAGTATTCATTTTACTATTCAAATAATTGAGTATTAGTAGGAACAGTCGGAAATAAAATAGCCAACTTATTTGAGCAAATTAAGTTCTGGTATATTGTCAATAAAAATTTTCGTAAAATAATCACTACGCAAAATTGTAAAATCAAATAATAATCTTAGTAAAACAGTGATAGTGTGGTCAAAGCATAATTTACAGTTACTAAGGCCTCTCAGGTACAAAAGCCATATAAAAAAAAACTAAAAATCCTCATAAAAGTAAGTAACATTTAACAATATATTTTTATTATTTATAAAATAACTCTACAATAATCATTGTAAAATATAGTGTGATTACTGACGCCATGTTTTACAATCATTTTTCTAACAAATAAATAATATCTAAAGTGCAGCATTGAAATATTTTTTATCACAGTGTAATCATCACATTTTACAATAATTTTCCCAACCGCCCCATTGATGGGGAGGTTAATGGGGCAGATGGGAATATATCGTACTAAGCATCAATGTGAAAATTGTACATACCTAATCTTTTCAAACAACAGCTGTGCTCGCCGCTCGCCAGGCCTGTATTTTAATGGGTTTTACCCACTGAGTTATATGTAGTAGTACATATATATGTATATCGATAAAACATCTATTCGTAATAAAAATAAAAATTGTTGTATTCAAGTAAGTACATAACTCATAAAATTACATTTTTAAAATACACAATAACAATAAAATACAATGAAAAATTAATTAAAATGTAGCATCTAAACAAATCAGACAGAAAATGAATATTATAAAATAAGATGTACATTTCAGAAAAAAAAAGTTCTAGCGGTTTTTACTTTCTCGTAAATTGTGCCCATATGACTCCTTTCACGAGTTTTCACTAACTCTCATGGTTTTGTATTCGGCCATCCACTCCCATCTCTAAAACCCACCCTGTCTACTGGCACTTTATTGGATCCTGCAAGTTTGCGTATCGCAACACGTGTCCGGTTGAGTGCAAGGTGTTGCGCGCCACATCAATGCCAGTGCAGTATTGCTGCTGTCGAACAGCTTGGTCATCAGTGTTATCACGGATTATCGTGTACTAGGGCCGCCGCGCCGCTGCGCCGCGCCGGTCGGTATCTCGCCATGCCAGCCTTAACGACATTATCCGGCGGGCCTTTGTCACCGCTCACCTCACAGTACCAGCTATTCTCGAGCCGTATGGTCTGTTGCGTGACGATGGTAAGAGGCCCGACGTTATGACGTTATTACCTTGAGGTCAGGAGACCTATTGTATGGGACGATACCTGCGCTGCGTCGACAACTGGCGCCTGACTGTTTGGTAGCTTATTCTCAATTAAAATAAAATATACAAGAACTTTTTCCACAGCATCAAAAAATTTCATGATGAAATGAAATACTTAGGTACTTGAAGTATTTTTACGATTCATATAAAATGCTTTGTCCTGAATGACTGACTGACGGATCAACGCACAGCCTAAACCGCTGATCGTAGAGACCTGAAACTTGGAGGGTGTGTTCTTTGTTGTGTGGTTTGTTTATGACGTAGGCATCCGATAAGAAAGGATTTTTCGAAATTCTACCCCTAAGGGGGTGAAAAAGGGGGGCAAAGTTTTTATAGGACAACGTGATTCCTTGGTCCAATCTACTTCAAATTTTGCATAACCCTTTTGTAACAGAATGAATGGAAGACTTGTTTCGTATTTTTTTGAAATTCATCCCCAAACGGGGCTAAAAAGGAATACAAAGTTATCTTCTATATTCTATCTATACATATAAAATGCTTTCGTAGACATCCGATAAGAAAGGCTTTTCTGAAATTCTACCCCTAAGTGGGTGAAAAAGGGGGGCAAAGTTTGTCTGGGACAACGTGATTTCTTGGTCCAATCTACTTCAAATTTTGCATAAACCTTTTTTAACAGAATTAATGGAAGACGTGTTTCATATTTTATCGAAATTCATCCCCTAACGGGGTTAAAAAGGAGTAGAAAGTAATCTATACATATAAAATGCTTTGTCCTGAATGACTGACTGACAGAGTTACTTTGAATCCATACTCATATTATAAATTCGAATGTGACTCTGTCTGTCTGTCTGGCCTAAACGGGTGAACGGATCTTAATAAAATTTGGCATGGAGATAGATGGTATCCAAGACATAGGACATAGGCTACTGTCTATCTCGGAGAAGAACGTGCGAAGCTGCGGGCAGCAGCTAGTACCTAATTATGAGCTAATAATATAAATACTCCTGAAGGTGTCAAAGAAAATGTGCACATTCTGTTTTACTGTTTCGTTAAATTATTTCTGTTGCAGCACTGTGCAAAGATCCGTAGTTCACGCGTAGACCTTTCGTAGTTACGTGTAGAGCACTCGTAGCCCGCGCGTAGACCTTTCGTAGTTACGTGTAGAGCACTCGTAGCCCGTGCGTAGACCTTTCGTAGTTACGTGTAGAGCACACGTAGCCCGCGCGTAGACCTTTCGTAGTTACGTGTAGAGCACTCGTAGCCCGCGCGTAGACCTTTCGTAGTTACGTGTAGAGCACTCGTAGCCCGCGCGTAGACCTTTCGTAGTCACGTATAGAGCACTCGTAGCCCGCGCGTAGACCTTTCGTAGTTACGTGTAGAGCACTCGTAGCCCGCGCGTAGACCTTTCGTAGTTACGTGTAGAGCACTCGTAGCCCGCGCGTAGACCTTTCGTAGTTACGTGTAGAGCACTCGTAGCCCGCGCGTAGACCTTTCGTATTTACGTGTAGAGCACTCGTAGCCCGCGCGTAGACCTTTCGTAGTTACGTGTAGAGCACACGTAGCCTGCGCGTAGACCTTTCGTAGTTACGTGTAGAGCACTCGTAGCCCGCGCGTAGACCTTTCGTAGTTACGTGTAGAGCACTCGTAGCCCGCGCGTAGACCTTTCGTAGTCACGTATAGAGCACTCGTAGCCCGCGCGTAGACCTTTCGTAGTTTCGTGTAGAGCACTCGTAGCCCGCGCGTAGACCTTTCGTAGTTACGTGTAGAGCACTCGTAGCCCGCGCGTAGACCTTTCGTAGTTACGTGTAGAGCACTCGTAGCCCGCGCGTAGACCTTTCGTAGTTACGTGTAGAGCACTCGTAGCCGCGCGTAGACCTTTCGTAGTTACGTGTAGAGCACACGTAGCCCGCGCGTAGACCTTTCGTAGTTACGCATAGAGCACTCGTAGCCCGCGCGTAGACCTTTCGTAGTTACGCATAGAGCACTCGTAGCCCGCGCGTAGACCTTTCGTAGTTACGTGATTTTCTCTTTATATTTTTTCGTCCACCTGATTTGTTAGAGAAATTAATCTATAGGTACATAAGTAGGTAGGTACATGCGAGGGTTGTCGGCAGTTGGACCATTCTTCTGTTATGGAGTCGGTCGGTAACAACTATTGCAAAATGCATGTTGTATAAACACTATTACCTATTCTGTAGTTATATCCTGCCTAATTTGAGCCTTATCTAATCCGCCTACAGACGTCGTCCGTCGCTAACAGACCTAATGGTAGTATGCGCAACGTTGCGCAGGCCTTCCGGGCGCAGTTTCAGGTACGGTACGACGCAGACGAGCCAAACGTTAGGTAGGGTACGACGCAGACGAGCCAAACGTTGGTACGGTACGACGCAGACGAGCCAAACGTTAGGTAGGGTACGACGCACACGAGCCAAACGTTGGTATGGTACGACGCAGACGAGCCAAACGTTGGTATGGTACGACGCAGACGAGCCAAACGTTAGGTACGGTACGACGCACACGAGCCAAACGTTGGTATGGTATGACGCAGATGAGCCAAACGTTGGTACGGTACGACGCAGACGAGCCAAACGTTGGTATGGTACGACGCAGACGAGCCAAACGGTAGGTACGGTACGACGCACACGAGCCAAACGTTGGTATGGTACGACGCAGATGAGCCAAACGTTGGTACGGTACGACGCAGACGAGCTAAACGTTAGGTAGGGTACGACGCACACGAGCCAAACGTTGGTATGGTACGACGCAGACGAGCCAAACGTTAGGTAGGGTACGACGCACACGAGCCAAACGTTGGTATGGTACGACGCAGACGAGCCAAACGTTGGTATGGTACGACGCAGACGAGCCAAACGTTAGGTACGGTACGACGCACACGAGCCAAACGTTGGTATGGTATGACGCAGATGAGCCAAACGTTGGTACGGTACGACGCAGACGAGCCAAACGTTGGTATGGTACGACGCAGACGAGCCAAACGGTAGGTACGGTACGACGCACACGAGCCAAACGTTGGTATGGTACGACGCAGATGAGCCAAACGTTGGTATGGTACGACGCAGACGAGCCAAACGTTGGTATGGTACGACGCAGACGAGCCAAACGTGAGGTACGGTACGACGCACACGAGCCAAACGTTGTTGGTATGGTACGACGCAGACGAGCCAAACGTTGGTATGGTACGACGCAGACGAGCCAAACGTTGGTATGGTACGACGCAGATGAGCCAAACGTTGGTACGGTACGACGCAGACGAGCCAAACGTTAGGTAGGGTACGACGCACACGAGCCAAACGTTGGTATGGTACGACGCAGACGAGCCAAACGTTGGTATGGTACGACGCAGACGAGCCAAACGTTAGGTACGGTACGACGCACACGAGCCAAACGTTGGTATGGTACGACGCAGATGAGCCAAACGTTGGTACGGTACGACGCAGACGAGCCAAACGTTAGGTAGGGTACGACGCACACGAGCCAAACGTTGGTATGGTACGACGCAGACGAGCCAAACGTTAGGTAGGGTACGACGCACACGAGCCAAACGTTGGTATGGTACGACGCATACGAGCCAAACGTTAGGTAGGGTACGACGCACACGAGCCAAACGTTGGTATGGTACGACGCAGACGAGCCAAACGTTAGGTAGGGTACGACGCACACGAGCCAAACGTTGGTATGGTACGACGCAGACGAGCCAAACGTTAGGTACGGTACGACGTAGACGAGTTAAACGTTAGGTACGGTACGACGTAGACGAGTTAAACGATAGGTACGGTACGACGTAGACGAGTTAAACGTTAGGTACGGTACGACGTAGACGAGTTAAACGTTAGGTGCGGTACGACGTAGACGAGTTAAACGTTAGGTACGGTACGACGTAGACGAGTTAAACGTTAGGTACGGTACGACGTAGACGAGTTAAACGTTAGGTACGGTACGACGTAGACGAGTTAAACGTTAGGTACGGTACGACGTAGACGAGTTAAACGTTAGGTACGGTACGACGTAGGCGAGTTAAACGTTAGATACGGTACGACGTAGGCGAGTTAAACGTTAGGTACGGTACGACGTAGACGAGTTAAACGTTAGGTACGGTACGACGTAGACGAGTTAAACGTTAGGTACGATACGACGTAGACGAGTTAAACGTTAGGTACGGTACGACGTAGACGAGTTAAACGTTAGGTACGGTACGACGTAGACGAGTTAAACGTTAGGTACGGTGCGACGTAGACGAGTTAAACGTTAGGTACGGTACGACGTAGACGAGTTAAACGTTAGGTACGGTACGACGTAGACGAGTTAAACGTTAGGTACGGTACGACGTAGGCGAGTTAAACGTTAGGTACGGTACGACGTAGACGAGTTAAAAGTTAGGTACAGTACGACGTAGACGAGTTAAACGTTAGGTACGGTACGACGTAGACGAGTTAAACGTTAGGTAGGGTACGACGTAGACGAGTTAAACGTTAGGTAGGGTACGACGTAGACGAGTTAAACGTTAGGTACGGTACGACGTAGACGTGTTAAACGTTAGGTACGGTACGACGTGGACGAGTTAAACGTTAGGTATGGTACGACGTAGACGAGTTAAACGTTAGGTAGGGTACGACGTAGACGAGATAAACGTTAGGTAGGGTACGACGTAGACGAGTTAAACGTTAGGTAGGGTACGACGTAGACGAGTTAAACGTTAGGTATGGTACGACGTAGACGAGTTAATGGTATATCGCTAAGTAATGAAACGTCCGTCTTGCTCGATAGCTAGTTTATTACTAACAAGTACAAAGTACCCCCAGTGGTTTATACATACAGCTCAGTTAAACGTTAGGTAGGGTACGACGTAGACGAGTTAAACGTTAGGTATGGTACGACGTAGACGAGTTAAACGTTAGGTATGGTACGACGTAGACGAGTTAATGGTATATCGCTAAGTAATGAAACGTCCGTCTTGCTCGATAGCTAGTTTATTACTAACAAGTACAAAGTACCCCCAGTGGTTTATACATACAGCTCAGTTAAACGTTAGGTAGGGTACGACGTAGACGAGTTAAACGTTAGGTATGGTACGACGTAGACGAGTTAATGGTATATCGCTAAGTAATGAAACGTCCGTCTTGCTCGATAGCTAGTTTATTACTAACAAGTACAAAGTACCCCCAGTGGTTTATACATACAGCTCATCCCTCCAACATTAATTTGGGAACCTGTAACAAGGTAAAGGTTCCTATAAAATAACTAACACATTAAAATTACTAAATACCTACTTAATTAACTTAACAAAAGAGTTTATAATTAACAGGCTTCTTGGGTCTCCTAGAGCGGCCGCCCGGGCTGGAATTTACGTTTCTCGGGTTCATATCTTCAACATTAGGATTGACCTGCAGCTCTGCCGGTCGCGGCTCGTCCATCATCACCTCACAGGCCTCCGCCCACTCGTCCTTTTCCGCGTCCCTATTAGAAATTGGACTGTTATCCTGGGCTGTCACTACAGGCTTCTCTATTACCTCATCAGCAGTAGTTATTGAAGGCGGCGACGATGTTTCTACGATTATACTAGGTTCTACCGGCGGCGGCGATCGGGGTAACGCCGTGGGCGGCGGCGTGCAAGGTGGCGATGGCGGTGGCGGGTCTAACATCACCGGACTACCGGTGCTGACCACAGACACATTTTCATTTTGGGCAATATTATTACTATTACTGGTATATTTACTCATCTGATCAACGTGCCTTTTACAGTTAGTATCATAATCTTTAAAATAAATTTCAAACATTCGGTTTCCTATTATCTTTTTAACGATACCTACACGCCAAACACTTTTCCGTGCAACAAACCACTTAGCCCATACAGTTTCACTTTCATTAAAAAATCTACTTGGTTTTAGGTTTACTCGCTCATTGACATTTTGAGTTTTATCAACAGGCAAAACTAAATCTAACCTGCACCTTAAGTTACGACCCATCATTAACATAGCTGGGGTGGCGCCGGTCGCAGAATGTACTGTGCTTCTAAACACAAACAAACAGCTTTGTAATTTATTATTAATTTCTTTTTGGTTTTTACATTCTGAAATTACACATTTTATAATTTTCTTACACGTTTTAACAGAATTTTCCGCCTGCCCATTGCTAGCCGGGTGATATATGGGTGATGTTACATGTTGGATTCCATTTACATTACAAAAATCATGAAATTCGGCTGAGCTTATTTTAACATCGTTATCTGATACAATTACACAAGGAACGCCGAATCTAGAAAATATATCTTTTAGTTTTTGAATAAGAACACTTGTTGAAGTGCCACGTTCCATAAACACACACTCTAACCATTTGGAATACGCATCTACCACAATCAAGTACACAGCCTGCCCTATAGACATGTAATCTATATGTATCCGGTGCCACGGCGCCGGCGGACGTGGCCATGGTGACGGCGGCGGCGCGCTCGGCGGCGCGGTGCGGACGGCGGCGCAAGCGGTACATGCACCTACCCATCGCTCGATATCACCATCTATTCCTGGCCACCACATTCTGCTGCGCGCTGCACTTTTTGTTTTAACGATTCCGAAATGTGCCGAATGCAATTCTTTTAGCATTCTGTCTCTATACACGGCTAGAATCACTACCCTGTGGCCGCGAAACAAACATCCATCTATTACTTCTAAATCAGTTTTACACTGAAAATATGGCAAGACATATTTACATGTTATTTTTCTAGGCCAGCCATATTTCATGTATTTAATCACCTTAGCCAAAACCTTATCTGCAGATACCTCACGTTTAATGTGTTCAAATAAAACCGGTTGTACGGTTGCTTCTAAGAATAAGAAATGCCTAGAACTTCCTGCGAATTCATCACTGATCGTGTTTGATAAGGGCGACCTTGAGAAATAATCTGCGACCTGATTATTTTTACCGTCCACATACTGCACTATATAATTATAGGCTGACAGAATAATAGCATACCTTTGCAAGCGTAATGCGGCCGTGACAGAAATACCCTTCCCCCTTCCAAAAATAGAAAGTAAAGGCCTATGGTCGGTCTTCAAAATAAAAGGTTCTTGGCGGCCATAAAGGTACTGGTGAAAATGTTTTACCCCAAAAATGATGGCCGTAGCTTCTTTCGAATTTGGCTGTAATTCTTCTCGCTTGCTGATAAGGAACGCGAAGCAAACGCAATAGGGCGTTCACCGCCGTCGGCGTCTTTGTGCGCCAGTACGGCGCCGAGCCCGCGCGGGCCCGCGTCCACGGTCAGCGTCAGCGGCGAGTCCGGCTCGAAGTGCGCCAGCACGCGGTCGCTGGATAACTCGGCTTCACGCTCTCGAAGGCCGCCTGGTGCCGCTCCCCCCACTTCCATTCAGCGCCCGTGCGCAGCAGCTCGTGAAGTGGATTTAATACCGCCGATGCGGAAGGAATAAAATTCCTGTAATAATTTACTACGCCTAGGAATTGTTTAACACCTAAAACGTTGGTAGGCGCGGGCGCATTAGTTATTGCCTCAACTTTAGTGGGGCAGGTTCTCAGTCCGTTTTTATCTATAACATAGCCGAGGTAGGTAACACTATCCTGAAAAAATACACACTTATCACTTTGCAGCCGTAACCCCGCACCTTGTAACCTACTAAGAACCTCACGCAACCTTGACAAGTGGATTTCCTTGGTTTTACCTGTTACACAAATATCATCAAGCCAAATGCTTACACCTTCCAGGCCTGATAGAAGTGTTTCCATAGCTTTTTGAAAAATAGCAGGGGCGTTCGCTAGGCCGTACACCAGTCTACTGTAAGAAAATAAGCCTTTGTGTGTCGATATGGTGGCCAGCGATTGAGATGACTTGGACAATCTAAATTGGTTATAGGCATTACTTAGATCTAACTTGGAATACTTTTCTCCACCACCTATTTTAGAAAATACTTCTTCTATACGTGGCAACGGATACTTATCAATTTTTAGATCTTGGTTACATGAAAGAGTACATGAAAAATCGGCAATTTTAAATTTTCCATTTTCTTTCAGAACTGGTACTATGGGAGTTGCATATTCCGAATGGTTAACTGGCACTAAAATACCTAGACTCACTAATCTGTCAAGTTCTGCACTAACCCTTTCTTTAAGTGCGAAAGGTACGGATCGTGGCTTAAAGAATTTCGGTTTGACATTTTCTTTTAGTTGCAACTCAACTTCAAATTTATTAAAACAACCTAACTCATTTTTCCACACGTCTGGAAAAAGTGATAATAGGTGTTGCACTTCTTCAATGTTTTTATTCGAACATTCAATGTTGTTATTCGATGACGCAAAATAAATTTTAAAATGAGTCATGAAATCACGCCCTAACAACGGTGGCCCACCATTTTCTATGACATATAATTTTATCGGCTTACGTGCGTTAGAATACCTAACGTCAGCTGTAAAATAACCTAAAGGCGTGATTTTGTGACCGTTGTATAAACACATTTTAATATCATCTTATGCAATTTTAACTTGGAAAAAAGTTCAAAATATAATTTGTCCGAGATAAACGTAGTTCCCGATCCTGTGTCCAGTTCCATACACAACTCAATTCCATTCACATATACTGTCACTTTGATAGGAGTATAGTTTACATACCTCAAGTTATAAAGTTCACATTCCTTGCAGTCACTTTCGGCATGAGACTCCGCGCCCTCGACACCAATGTTGTGTAAATTACACTTTGTAGAAGCACACACTTTCCTAAGATGACCTTTTTGCCCACATTTTTGACACTTGTAGTTCTTAAATCTACACGTATCCGCCGAATGGTTTTTCATACCACACACCGTACAACGCGACCGTATACCGCTCTCATCAGCCTTGCGTGTCCCAGCAGCGCCTGCCGGTGGGCCCGCCTGGGCCGCCGTGGCGCTGCTGTAGCCGCCGCCGCCACCACCGCCACCTCGGCCGCCGCCACCGCGAGCACCACCTGCCCGCGCGTATAAAACCGGCTCCTTCTTCACGAAAACGGTTTTGGCCTCAGCGCTCACGCCTGCTGCGCGTGCCTGCCGCGCGCACGATGCCTTTTGCGCGACCTCCAACGCCTGCGCTAGCGTCAACGTTTTTGAGTTGCATTCAAACAGTTTATCACGCTCGTGTCCTGTCCTGAAGCCTAGCACGAAACGATCCCGCAATAGCGTGTCCAGTTCTGTGCCAAAGTCGCAGAAAACGGCTAGCCCTCGCAGCCTTGCTGCCCATTCTTCAATGCTTTCGCCATCGGACTTTATCGCTTCATAAAACTTCGCCCTATCGGCGAATGTTGACCTTTTTGGCGTGAAATGTTTGTTGAGTACAATCACTAGCTCTTTATAGGTAGCTCCATCGAGATTCTTCGGGTGAACAAGGTTCCGAAGCAGACGGTACGAGTCGTCGGATAAATGCGTTAGCAACACTGCACTTTGTTTTTCTTCGCCGATGCCGTTCAGTTTGATGAATTGCGTCAGTTTCCCGAAAAACACCTCCCATTCATGTAATTTGTAGTCGAAAACGCCTAAATTACCGAGAAAACTCGCCATTTTTATTTATTTATTTATTTATTCGTTTTAGGGGAAACATCGGTTCAATATTTATCAAATAAACACAGGGTTTGGCACTTAGGTGACCATTAATAGGTTCCCACATATAGCTACATATTATAAATTACAAGAAAACAAAGTTAGCACCGTGTAAGTTAAGTTTATACATACATAATTATATTGATTACCGCTAGTGATCATTCACACTCACAACAAAATAAGAAACAAAATAAGAAACAAAATAAGTTCCAAAAATGTTTTATTGCTACCCTTTAACCTACTGCTTAAAGAAGATCTTATTTAAATCACATCTGAGGGTCGATATTGAGAGAAAAAGATCTAGGTCACATTTTTTGCTGAGCTGATTGAATTTATTGCAAGTTCGATACATGAATGAGTTTTGACGATAATTTGTACTAACATTAGGGAGATATAACAGATTATTATATCTAAATGAACGAGACGGCACGTGTAATTGAATTTTATGGAGGAGGTCTGGACAATCAATGACTGAATTAGCAATTTTAGATAAATAAATAAGATCAGCATAGTCACGCCTTTGTTTTAAGGATAGCAGGTGTTGTTTGACGCAGTTGCGCTAGTAGTCCGACTGACAAGGGAATATTTTCATTTTATAATTGAGATAGCGTAGAAACTTTTTTTGAATGCCCTCAAGTCTATCGATATAAACTGCGTAGGCCGGGTTCCACACTTGCGATGCATAATCTAAGTGACATCTTACATACGTACCATATAGAATTTTTAAGGTTTTAACTTGCTTAAAATCTTTTGATGACCTCATGATAAAACCTAGCGCCTTCGATGCTTTACCGGCTATTGATGAAATATGCGAGTCAAAGAGAAGCTTCGAGTCGTGTATAACACCTAGATCTCTAATCTCACTAACACGTTTTAATTTTATACCCTTTAACGAGTAGTCAACATTTATAATGTTGCGTTTCCTAGTAAAAGTAATAATATTGCATTTAGTAACGTTTAAATCTAGTAAGTTAGCAGAGCAGTATTCATCTAGACTGTTGAGATCATCTTGGAGAAGAATAGCATCATTAAGACATGTTATAGGCTTTATTATCTTCATGTCATCGACGTAACAAAGTACAGTAGAATTACGGAAGCAAGAGTCGATATCAGCAATAAAACATAAAAATAACAGCGGTCCCAATAAGGAACCCTGTGGTACACCACTCGGAACGCTCATCCACTTAGAAGTATAATTACCAAGTACTAACCACCTGCGACCTATTATGAATGTAGGAAGTAAGCCATCTTAAGAGATCCCCGCTTATACCCAATAAAGTTAGCTTAAAAATAAGTCGGCTATGATCAATTCGATCAAAAGCTTTGCTATAGTCGGTATATATAACATCAGCCTGGCGCCCATTATCCATGGTGTCAGTCAGGATTTCATTAAATAGAATAAGGTTGCTTACGGTAGACCTACCCCTAAGGAAGCCATGCTGCGTTGGAGGTAGTGCAGCCTTTACTGACATATAAACTTGATTATATACAATCTTTTCAAACAACTTAGCTCTAACGCATAATTTAGAGATAGGGCGATAGTTTGTGACCTTATTTTTGGGCCCCTTTTTGTGCACTGGGGTTATAAACGCTGATTTCCACAGTGATGGAACAATACCTTCTTTTATTGATCTTGAGAATAGAATAAGTAGGGGCTTAGTTAAGCTATCAGCACATCTAATAAGTAAGATAGGTGGAATGGCGTCAGGCCCAGCTGATTTTGATTTATCAAGCTTAAGTAATCCTGTCTTAATCATTTGGGAATTGAGCTCAATAGAAGATATACCGCATTCGGCTACTGATGCACTAGTCCGATCATCTATAGCACGACTAGGAAGTGTCGAGTTATGCGGAACTAAGAATGTTGAATGGAAAAATTCGGCAAATAGATTACAAATTTCAGTGCCTGAAGTAGCAGTTATAGTGTCACTGGATATAGAATTCGGCAAAGAAGTAGATTTAGAGAGTGATTTAAAATATGACCAAAAGTGTTTGGGGTTATCTTTAATTAAGCTTTCTACTGAATCAATATAAGAACTGTAGCAATTTTCTTCAAGAACTTTGGCTCTTTTTCTAAGGAAGTTCACGGTCAACTTATCCGCGAGTCCACCATACCGTCTGAATTTCCTATAATATTTATATTTCTCGCTTAAAACTTTTTTCAGCGAAGAAGAGTACCAGGGTGGAAATCTAGTTGGTTTTACACATTTAGTCGGTACATGCCTATCTCGAATGTAGTTTAACAAACTATAAAAACTTTCAACTGCCTGATCTAATGAGTTTTTTGATAACAACACATCCCAATCCGTTGCTAATAGTTCATTGTTGAAAGCCTCGCAGTCGGCCTTACCTTACCTTACCTTACCTTACTGTAGCAGAATTTAATTCTTGGAGCCGGTTTTAAATATTCCATAGTACCTATATCGACCAGAATAGATAAAGCGTTATGATGGGCATCAAGTGGCACGAGCGGTGTAACACAATCCACAACCGTAACACAATCTATGTTAGAAAGAACCAAGTCCAATAGCTTACTGTTTTGATTGTAGATGCTGTTATATTGGTGTAGATCCAATACCTCAAGTTCGTCCACTAGCTCTGCCTCGATCCTACCTAATGAGGAACACGGACTTAGATAAGGTAGTCCATCTGCTGAGCACCATTGAATCAACGGTAAATTAAAATCCCCCATTATTATCACCTTATCATGCGGATCAGCAGTCATAATGCCGCGTAAGCTATCTAAAAAATTAGTCAGCTGTTGAGCAAAACCTAGACCTCTGTTTTGACTGCATAAGTACAAAACACCAATATGTACACACCCTAATGAATTAGCAGTATTATCACACGATTTTACCGTTAGCCACAAATCCTCCGCCGAAGAATTCCACTCGGGGCGCGAAATCACGTGAAACTCACGGCGCACTGCTAAAAGCACTCCTCCTCCAAGTGACTGGCCCGTCAGGTCGTACCTGCGGTCCCTGCGCCATACAAAATATCTATCGTCGAAAATTTCCAGGTCACCTATCGAGTCCAGCAACCATGTTTCCGTTAACCCTATAATATCATAGTTATTCAACTGAACATTGCGACGAAACATGGATGTTTTTGTGCGCAAGCCACGAACATTTTGATAGTACAAATAAAGTTTTTTGTTATCCATTTGGACTGCGGAAAAACATTGAGTTAGTAATGTAAATACACCTCTTTTTTTTTTTTTTTTTTTTTTTCTCGGCCGAGGAAATTCGTACTGGTCTGGGGGGGACCAGAATTATGTGGGACTCGACGTCCTGATAAGGACGTAATATAATACCCACTAAAACCTCTCCGGTGACCCTTCTCTCGCCATTTTCGCCGAACCACGGGAACATATAAACCTACCGCGGCCCGACTGGCGTCCCCGCTTCCTCCCATACATAGCCGGCGAGCCCACCATCCACACACTCGCCGACCCCATTCATCCGTCACGTTTCCTCCCCCCGATTGGGGCACAGACAGGACATACACAGTTGAAGCCGCGAATGTCGAACTCTGTGCCCAGATGGGCATTTCTGCCCCATACTACCAGGTATGGGTCTAACATACACACGCACAAATACTCCCACTCTCACTCAATCTTGTCTAACATACGGTTCTCATTTATTCTAATCACGCAGGTACAGTGCCACGCACACTCAGCTAAAGCAAGCGCGCGCAACCCTACCCCACGTGTCCCACACCTGTGCACGAGTACCGCAGGTTGCGTCCCACGTGTCTCGCGCTATCCGTCACCTTTCACTATCACAAAACCTTATGGCTTCATGGCCCACTCATACGTCATCACATCTATCCCTCCTCATGGCGGCCGCCGTGCCGTGTCACTGGTACGGCAGCAACCCCTCTCCTCTTCGAGCGGCAGAGGCCTTTCCCCGAGGCCTCGCGCCCGAAGATCTCTTTGTGTTCGGGTGCTTTTAATTAGCCCCCAAATCCTACCCTTCAACCGCCCTCAATACGTGACCGAAACGACGGTTGACACCCGTCTCTACAGCACCATCCATCTCCGCCGCCTCACCGCGGGCACCATCTAACGAGACGCACTCGGGGCCACGCTCGCGCATACACTTGCGCCAGCCCCCTCACTCTTTTCGAGCCCGAGGCCTTACCTATGCCTCGCGCACGAAGGGCAGTCTCAGGGCGGAAAGCGCCGGCTGTCCGCCGCCCGGCGCCCGGCAACCGCCGTCCGCCGCCTGTTCGCACGCCTCCCGAGGCGTGCCTCCGGGTCACGCTCTCGGATACGCTCCGCCTCTTCTTTGGCAGTCATCACCGCCTCCGAGAAGGCGGAGATGGCATCCCACGCCCTCTCGCTGTCGACCATGGACTGCACAATGGTCGGTAGTGACAAGTCCGCCCCTACCACTGCGACTAAAGTCGCCCTCTCCGTCGCCCACGCCGGGCACTCCACCAACGTGTGGCGCGAGGTGTCTTCGGCACACTCACAGTGATGGCATTCTGGCGTGGGTTCCGCCCCCGCCACCCTCCACAGATACCTTCCAAAGCACCCATGCCCAGAAAGGATCTGCGTAAGGTGGAAGGAGAGGACACCATGCCTCCTCGTCACCCACCGCTCGAGAACCGGTCGCACCGCGTCGATGGTGTCTCTGGTGGGCTCTGCCAGCGCTCGCAACCACCGAACAAGGAGACGCTTACGCGCTTGTATGCACCAGCGTAGCATCCCCTCCCTTGGCAGCGGCTCCCCCGTTGTCCGGTGCGCCACAACACGGTCGTAAACCGCGGTGAGCACACGGGCGTCTAACTCCCATGGCAGGCAACCGGCAAGGACACACGCCGCCTCGAAAGAGACGGTGCGGTACCCGCGCACTACCCTGAGACACATGACTCTCTGTGGCCGATGGAGGAGACCCTTATTTACTCGACCCAAGGCGTCCTCCCACACAGGCGCCCCGTAAAGCGCCATCGATCGCACCACCTGCACGTAGAGCCGCCTATAGGCCGCGTTCGGTCCACCGACGTTTGGCAGCAGGCGGCCAAGGGCGCCGCACGTCGTCACGAGTCGTGGCACGAGCCGCCGGAAATGCTCGCAGAATGTTAGGCGGGGGTCGAGGATGATGCCAAGGTAGCGCATTGCTGACCCAACCTCGATCCAAACCCCACCCACCATCACACGAGCACCAGCCGGTGGCCCCCTCCGCCGCCCGCGGAAGCACAAGGCCTCGCACTTCGGCAGAGCCACCTCCAGGCCCAGCCGCCGTATGCGCTCCAGCACGACCTCCACTCCCGCAGTCGCGCGATCGGCCGCGTCGCTGAAGTCAGCACCGTAGGCAGTGACCAGCGTGTCATCCGCATAGCAGGTCACGTTGACACCATCCGGCAGCTCTCCTCGCAACACCCAATCGTACCCGATGTTCCACAACGTGGGTCCGAGGACCGAACCCTGGGGAACACCCCGCGTCATGGCCTTGGCTTCCCATGCCTCTCGCGCCGGATACCGGACCTCCCTCTCGCATAGGTATGCACCAATGATGCGGCGCAGGTACCCCGGAAACTCATGGTACCGTAGGGCCTCCTTAATGCAAGCCCAAGGGAGGGTGCTAAAGGCATTCGCTATGTCTAGCGAAACTGCCAGTAACACCCCCCGGTCAGCCATCGCGTCCTCCGCCATCCCCTTTACCCTTCGGACCGCGTCAATGGTGGACCGTGCACGCCGAAATCCGTACTGGGCGTTGGCGAGGTTCGGTCCCACTCCTTCCAAGTGTTGCACGAGGCGAGCAACCACGATGCGCTCAAAGAGCTTGCCTACCTCGTCCAAAAGGACAACTGGTCGATAGGCGGACGGGGAGTCCTCCGGTCGACCTACCTTCTTCAGCAGGACGAGTTTTCCAGCCTTCCATTGCCGAGGAAAATGGCCCTGCACAAGGCACGCGTTGAGTAGTGCCCTGAACCTCTCCTCGAGAGGGTCGAGTGCCACGATCACCGCACGCCCTGGAACCCCGTCGAGACCAGGGGCCTTTCTGCGGCCGCGCAGCCGAAGCAGCGCCACCCCCAGCTCCGTCGACGTCACTTCCGGGATCTCGACGTTGTCGTCCTCCTCACCTGTTTCCGTCCCGTCCGGTCCCTCCATTGGCGGAGGGACCAAATCATCCGCGGGCGGAAACAGCAGAGATACCACCCGGTCTACCATCTCCGGCCGCATGCTCTGTGTGAGCGGCGGCGCCCACGGCCAATGTAAATACACCTGCGATAGGTAGTGACAATAGGGTAGGTATCTGCAGCGGGCTGTTGTTTACGAAGCGGCGGCAGCTCGCAAGCAGTAACAAATAAACTATAGGATATGCAACTGCGTAATAATGCAAAAATAAGCAAAAAATTCAAGTTATCTCTTTCCCTACGATCAGCTGAGCGACACTGATAAGGTTTAGGTAGCAATAAAATCTGTGAAAGTGAGGTAGTCAACAACAACTTATTACGTTTAGGTAGATATAATATTTATGAGCGTGAATGTTACATGACAATTTTTAGACAGAAATACAAATGCGTAATTATGAAAAATAGTATGAACTTTTGGAGTGATGTTCCCCAAAGAAGTAATGTTAATAATAATTAGTACGTAAAGGAGAAAATTATTCACTAGCATTAATGAGCAATGTAAGACCGGTCTCCCACGCAATAAACTTATTAAGCACCATATTATACAACTTTGTTTAAATCCGAGATATTTTTAATTGTAATTACGGGTGACGTATCATTCTTCCTGACGTGAATTTTTGAGTATTTGACCCAGGTGAAGTCATAGAACTTTTCCTTGGCCAACTGCTTGGTTTGGGTGAGCAGTTTTTTGTACTCGGGTGCAAGGTGGTCATTTATGTATATCCTATGCTCACCATTTACAAGGCCAATATCTCCCGGTGCTAGTGACTTCATTACTCGAGCCGAGGCGACGAAATCCTCCTTAACATAACGGTTCAGGAACCTAACTACAATGGCCTTCTCCTTTTCTTTGTAGGATGGTATTCTACTCACGTAATCAATCTGTTGTTTATTGATCTTGTACTTAATACACTTTCCTATCTTCTCAATGATGTCAAAAAGGTCCTCGGACTTCTTGTATGGCACTCCCTTTATCTCAACGTTATTAACACGGGCTATTTGATCACGGTGCAGATCGTTCTGTTGGCAGGTAAATACTTGCGATTTTATTGCCACGTAGTCACTTAGGGCTCCCTCCAAACAAGTCACTCGCAATTCCATGTCCTCGACTTTAGAAGAAAACTCCTCAATTTTCTTGAAAGCTCCTTGGCAGGAATCCTGTAGCTTAGTGATGTTGTTTTTGATACCATTGACGTCACTGATAAGCTGCGGTAAATCTGACATCTTTAGCTCCATGGCGTTTAGTTTTTCCATGATTTTTTCGAGGGATACAGGCTCGGGTGTCGTAGAAGCCGAGTTAGAGTTGGAAGGCGCAGGCGACCCTGCACGACACGTGGAACACTTCCAGGCAGCTCTTCTCTCCGGTCCCAAACGCCGGTACCCCGACTCGGTTATGTTCGCACATCCAAAATCCAGGTGCCTTTTGCAGACACCGCATTGGACTCCGTCGTTAAATTTATCGCCACAGGCATCACAATTCATTGCGGCAGGATTAGTTTCAAGGTTACGTTACACGTAAGTAAATAGCAGCGGTGCGTGTAAGCGTGCGTGCAAGCGTGAGCGGTGCGCGCGCGCGACTGATTCGCGGGTAGATGGTAGTGACCTCGTCATCAAATGGTATATCGCTAAGTAATGAAACGTCCGTCTTGCTCGATAGCTAGTTTATTACTAACAAGTACAAAGTACCCCCAGTGGTTTATACATACAGCTCAGTTAAACGTTAGGTAGGGTACGACGTAGACGAGTTAAACGTTAGGTATGGTACGACGTAGACGAGTTAAACGTTAGGTATGGTACGACGTAGACGAGTTAAACGTTAGGTATGGTACGACGTAGACGAGCCAAACCATCCGTCACACTAATAAAAGAAATCTCTATGCTGCTGCTGCTGCTACTAACAAGTTATGGCTCATAGTAATCCGAAATAAAAGGAATATATTTTTTATTTAAGGTATTACTTAAATTTATTATATTATTATTAATAATAATTTTAAATGCAAATATTTGGATGGTAGGATGTACGTTGGTTACTTCTTCACGCCAAATCTACTAAACGGTTCAGGCTAAAATTTTGCATAGATGTAGGTCCAGACCTGGAAACCCACTTTTTATCATATAAGTAAATTAGTTCCCACGAGACAGAATAACCTTTAAAAGTTTCCATTGAAAATACGCGAGCGAGACCACGGGCACCAACTAGTTCTGTACATATAAAGACTAGAAAGATACCGCGAGAACTTCAAGAAGCAATTTTTATGTTATACAGTAAATGTTTAACGCTGTGTGTGAAAAGGTTACTAAGGCGCTATGCAGACAGAGCAACTTATGAAATTACTAGATGAAGAAACTGTGTGCGTTACCCCAGCGGCAAGTAGTCTCGGATCAAGATGAAAGTTATAGAAAAAATAGAGCACTAAGTCCTGTAAATGTGCCCAAAAAAAAAAATTTGTGCCTATCAAGGTTTCGAAGTAATTCGCGAAACTAAGATGCCGCTGCAGTAACGTCTAAAACGTTACTGCAGCGGCATGATTCTTACCTATTAGCCTCAGCCAAATTTAAAATAGCTTAAAAGGTAGCTTATATTTGTGCACTTCCAAGGCCGAGCAGCGGCATTTGTGCCCCCTGTGGTTTTTGAGTAATTGCATTTGCCGTAAGCGTTACCCCAGCGGCATGTCGACTTGGATCTAGATGAAAGTTATAGAAAAAATAGAGCACTACGTCCTGTAAATGTGCCCCAAAAATAAAATTAGTGCCTATCAAGGTTTCGGAGTCATTCACGAAACTAAGATGCCGCTGCAGTAACGTCTATTACGTCTTAGCCAAATTTAAAGTAAAAAACCACAGGGGGCATTTGTGCCCCCTGTGGTTTTTGAGTAATTGCATTTGCCGCTGCAGTAACGTTTGGCAGGTTTCCATATCTTCGGAACGGCTGGACGAACAAGTATGATTTTTTTGTGAGCAGGTGCGGTGTGATCAAAGAAAATTTGTGCCATAGTCGTTTTTTCAAAAAAATGCATGGTGTAATGAATTAGACGAGTTTTTCAGAAAATCAAAAATAGCCTTTAGCTCTTGAACTACATAAGGAAGGCGCTTTGTGATAGCATTGGCTGAGGCCTATTAGGAATATGTATCTTCTGACAAAATTGTGGAAACCTACAACTCATTTTCGACGGAATAAATCAATTTTAGAACTGAAACTTGTGTACTTATTTCGAACCTCAAATAAGGGAGTTCTAACAAGATGTCAACTTTAATGGTTTGCCAATAGTTAGAGCGCATATACAAATAAACGCACACTGAATTTCAGCTTTCTACACGTTATAATTGACCGTCAATCAGAAAAACATCGAAACGAGAAATTTTTGATAGTTAACCGACCAAATACGAAAGATCATTAAAAAGCGGCCGTTCAGTACTTCAAGCCAACACCTTTAAATCGGTAGCTTTGTCATGTTTATCTTTAGGTACAGTTACGTAGACAAGGTTTAGTGTGGGATAGAGGCACCTTTAACATTAGTGCTGGACAACATTTATTTCAGCCAATAACATGTTACAAGTAGCCTAACCTTCCTTTTTTACCTTCTTGTGTAAAAAAGCCTACTATAAAATATCAGATTATCTAGAGGATAAAAAAGCTTGGGACGTTATTTGCTCCAACTCGAAAAATAACAACTAACTAACAGGCTAAAGGTTTCTTCGCCGCTTCTTTACTTTAGTCTACACACCGAAGCGACTGAAATCAATAATATCACTTTATTTCCGTGTCAGGGTTTAATTATAAAGAATTTGACCTTTTTTATGTGTACATTTATTGTATTTATGGAAATAAAGAGTTTTTGACTTTGACTAACTAACTGATCTGCCTCAATCACGTAGGTATGCGATATGGCGTATATGGTGTATTTACATAAGTAAATACAGACCATATCACTACGCCATATGAAATCACCCCTCCCTTACTTTGCCTGACCGAAGGTCTATGTTTACGTGCAAAAAATCTAGTTTTCACTGGCGACATCTAGTTATAATTCAAGTTTAATTTAGTTTGATGACACAAGGATGAAGCGATAGTACACGCAAACACAGATACATTCTAATGTCGTGCACATTGTAATCAATGACAGAGATAGGGAAACGTACTGAAACTGTAGCGTGAAAGAGACAGCACCGGTTATCACAGCTCCGCATCCACACTTATTAGCCTCAAACAAAATACAAATAATGGGGAATTCCCATCTGCAGAATATTTATTGTAAGGTACTGTCGCACAGTGGGTCGAAGCTGCTTAAAACGGGCCACAGGATTTTTTCATTAATTGGAAGATTTTTTTTAGCTAATCGGTGAAACTCAATAACCCTATCAGAAACTATTCTATGACATTTTGTTAAAAAACTAATGCTTACCGAGAAAAAAAATTAAGTACACTAAAGTTGTACGGAATGACCTATCAAGGTCGATTTCTACGAAATGCCTACATATAAACAGCTTAGAAAACACCTAGGTGTTATGGAATAGGTTATTATTAGTTATCGTGGGTTATGACCCACACAAAACCAGAACAATAGTACGCGGTATGCCGCGTACTATTGTTCGTGTCACACACGCGTGTTTTTGTATATTCTATCGTTTTTCACAAAATTATGTTATGATCTCAATCAAATTGATTTTAAAAATACGGATTTTAATTTTTTTTTTACTAGTACTTACTTAAGCATGAAAGGTAATTCTAGACGCCTTATTTTGTTTCCCTGAATGATTCAGGCACTTGTCAAATGAACAAGAAGGCATTCATAATGGCAATGAGACAACGTGACAGCACGTGCTCACTAGAAAGAGTTCCGCTAGCCACTGACGTCGCGTCAGATAGACGTAGTTTTATCGTCTCATGCGCGGTGACCTTGTCTTCTCTCTTTAGTAATGTCATTGGATTTCTTTGGCTATTTTTGCTCTTCGTTTGTCATGTGTCTCTCTTGAATTGACCCACAATAGTTAGACACATGAAAGTTTTAATAAATAAGTTACACTTCAATTGTAATAAAATAACAACTAATACTAAAAATGTAATAAAGTTGACAATATACCTAAAGGGATCTCCGAACAAGTGAAAATTTGATGTTTATTGAAAAAGTTGCCTGATTTTTACGGTACGGAACCCTTCGTGTAAGAGTGACTCACATTTGGCAATGATTTTTTTTGTAGGTCGGGTTTACTGGTCATTCGATCATGAAACCTAAAACAGAAATAATTTGATAAGCATCTACCTGTAAGTTACCTACTTAATTTTCACACAAAACACGTGGTCTAGACCCTGGTTTTAATAAAAAGCTGTGCTGCACTGAGCAGCAAGCATGAATTCATACAGGTACCTACTACATAATATTTACTTTCAGGCATGACGATAATCATCCTTACTAAATACAGTCTAATTAAATTGAAATGATCGAAATGATAACACCTAAATAATAAATTAACTGAAATAACTTTTCTGCACCACTGTATAAAAATAAGAAAGTCTGGTAGACAAATTAAGAAGGCAAGGTAAATGTTCCTAACGTAATGATCTTTCGTATTTGGTCGATGGTCGTGGAAAAGGTCTCGTTTCGATGTTTTTCTGATTGACGGTCAATTATATGGTGTAGAAAGCTGAAATTCAGTGTGCGTTTATTTGTATATGCGCTCTAACTATTGGCAAACCATTAAAGTTGACATCTTGTTAGAACTCCCTTATTTGAGGTTCAAAATAAGTACACAAGTTTCAGTTCTAAAATTGATTTATTTCGTCGAAAATTAGTTGTAGGTTTCCACAATTTTGTCAGAAAATACATATTCCTAATAGGCATCAGCCAATGCTATCACAAAGCGCCTTCCTTATGTAGTTCAAGAGCTAGAGGCTATTTTTGATTTTCTGAAAAACTCGTCTAATTCATTACACCATGCATTTTTTTGAAAAAACGACTATGGCACAAATTTTTTTTGATCACACCGCACCTGCTCACAAAAAAATCATACTTGTTCATCCAGCCGTTCCGAAGATATGGAAACCTGCCAAACGTTACTGCAGCGGCAAATGCAATTACTCAAAAACCACAGGGGGCACAAATGCCGCTACTCGACCTTGGAAGTGCACAACAATAAGCTACCTTTTAAGCTACTTTAAATTTGGCTAAGACGTAATAGACGTTACTGCAGCGGCATCTTAGTTTCGTGAATGACTCCGAAACCTTGATAGGCACTAATTTTATTTTTGGGGCACCGTTACAGGACGTAGTGCTCTATTTTTTCTATAACTTTCATCTAGATCCAAGTCGACATGCCGCTGGGGTAACGCTTACGGCAAATGCAATTACTCAAAAACCACTGGGGGCACAAATGCCGCTGCTCGGCCTTGGAAGTGCACAAATATAAGCTACCTTTTAAGCTATTTTAAATTTGGCTGAGGCTAATAGGTAAGAATCATGCCGCTGCAGTAACGTTTTCAGACGTTACTGCAGCGGCATCTTAGTTTCGCGAATTACTCCGAAACCTTGATAGGCACTAATTTTTTTTTTGGGGCACATTTACAGGACGTAGTGCTCTATTTTTTCTATAACTTTCATGTTGATCCGAGACTACTTGCCGCTGGGGTAACGCACACGAAGGAACTGTCAAATTTTTAATCGTATAAACTTCTTCTTAAAATAATATACATAATTATGTAAACAGCTAGTTGCAAATTGCTAGTTGCCGCAATAGTTGCTCCGTCTGCATAGCGCCTAAGTATTATTTTATTTATTTAAATCAAGAGTAAGCTACGAAACGCCTGCCACTCTTATCTTCCGGTCCTAAGATAACAGTGCTGCATGCGGCAGACTAATGGCACTCACTTTAATACTTAAAAGTTAATTCTTGAGGATTCCCACTAAAATATGTGGAATTAGGAAAGCGAATGTGTCCCGAGGGCATCGGAATTGCCCCGGAATAGGAAAATAAATCTAATTCTGTAAAAGCTGTTAACCGTTTAACGCTGTCTCTTTACGAGCACTTTAGAAATCATTTACTAATTTAATCGTTTGCTCGGAACGGAACGCGCATTCCTTAGCTCGCGCCCGCGCCCGCGCCCGCGCCGAGCGGCGCGCGGCGGCGCCTGGATTAGAAGTCGTGGAGTCACAGCGTACTGTGGCGCGCACCCATCGATCACTATCTGAGTAGGTATTATTGCTAATTTAGCGGCCGCCATAAACTCCATTGTTTATTTCTGGGCACAGAATTCGAAGAATTCGTTTTCTCAATTCTCTTTGCCTGGAGCTAAAAAGTTAAAATTCAAATATTGCAGAGTTAATGGTCAGTGAGTAGACGTTAGGTAGGCATGCTCTGGTCTGGTGCAAACATTCTTGTTTTGCACATCACACTATTATTATCTAGGTATTAGAAATGCGAAAGTTTGGCTGCCATAGTTGATGTCGAGGGCTGTTTGATTACCTATGTGTCATTTGTAGGTTTTGTATGCCTGCAGCTTCGCACGCGTCTCCCGAGATAACAAGTACAAGGAATATGATAGGGACATCATAAAGTAGGTGGTTACATAATTAGAAACTTAAGGACACAATGTACTTATTTGTTTAGAAATCGTCCCAGGTCGTTAAAACAAGGAGACACAGCGAGCGAGGGGACGGACCAGGCCATTATCTGGAGAAGAATAGAGCCGTCCGGGAATAGCTCCATTAGAGCGATGTTTGTAAACATGCGGCGGCCGGGAATAGCGCATTGTCTCCGAGCGGAGCGGGGCGCGGGGCGGAGGTAACGCGAGCCGCGCTGCTGGACACATTCCGAGGTTTCAACGCACGCGCACGCTCATCAACACTCCGGGAAGGTTACACGCGACGCTTTATTTATGCTAATGGAGCGTTAACGGCTTTGACAATATAATTAGTAGGTAGGTATAGGTTACACGCGGCGCGGCGGCAGCGGCGGCTGTGACTCAGGGAGGAACAGGAAGGGCCGCCCCCGGGGAGCGCCGGCTGCTTACGTATGCAGGCCGGCAGACGGGGCGCCGCCCGCCGCGAGAAGCGTAACACAAGACGATCGACCGCACGGGACAGTCTGCAACGAGCGGATCGCTTATCGTTCATTCAGCCGGGAGGGGGGGGTGAAGCTCCTGTCGATGCCGCGCTATTAACGACGGGAATCGCAAATGAGCCCGACGGTAGGTAATACCTCATAACATAAATATCAGCTATGAGAATGTATCGTGAACAAAGCCGCAAAAACAAAACGGCGGGGCGGGGCGGGGCAGGGCGGGGCGGGACGTTGTGATCGCATCTAAGTAATTCCACTAAACACACAAAAACAGAGTGATTTCCCTTTGATCACGCTGCAGCCGCGCCGCCCCGCCGGAACACTCGGACGGTTTCATCGCACAAAGGCTCGCCGACGATTTCCTAGTAAAACTTCACAGTAATGGGATGAGTTCCTGAAGTTCTACAACAATTAGGCAGCGGTTACACACGCGATAAACTACGTCAATTGGGTTTATGTGGAGCTCCGTAAAAACTGCCCGCGGCGGTCGATGGAGCGAGCGGCTCTCACGCACACGCAGGCTCTGTGGCCGCACCGGTAGGTACTGTACTGACTGACTGCAGCTTATCTACTGCTACGTCAACAAGCAGCTAATGAACGAAATGACGGCTCACACAGACAATAACACATCCTCGATACTAACGCAACACCAGTGTATTCTTGGTATACACTGGTGTTGCGTTTAGTTTAGTATCGAGGATGTGATAAACCCATAGGTACCTAGCCAGGGCTTGCTAGAGATTGTCGAATGTGTTTGTACTGACACAGTTTGTACTGACACAGTTTAGCTTAAAGTACGCGCGCAAACGCGTTTTGGCAACTCAGGGTTTTCAGTAGCTAAGCCGAGTTTAACTTAACCAGTCACTCCTCAACCCTCTGCCGCGGTCACACATATCCTAACTAAGGATCGTAGACTATCCTAAATGTACCTACCACCTGGCTTGTAGGTACTCGTGTCTCTGTGCACTGCATACACTCAGTATATCGAATAAACTCTTTTATTTCAACCCACAAATAGATAACATAATAGACATTAATAATAACAAAATGTATAAATAAAGCAAAAGTGTGAGGCATTTGTGTGAGGAATGCGCGGCCACCTTACCGCCCGTGGGAAAGCCCCCCCCTGGTCCGCGTGGCCCAGGCGAGGGGGGGATCGTCCTGCATTGTCCTGCGAGGCCGGGCGCGGAGCCGGCCGCTCTCGACACAGCTACATACCAGTTGCCGTGCCCTTAGTTTATAAAGCAAATTCTCTTTTGTGTTGCAAATGTCTTTTACGAGGATGCTGAACTCGACTTTATGATAACCGGTTAAATACTACCGTTGCGTTGCGTGCCGGCGCGGCGCGGCGCGCTGGAGCCCGTAGAAAGACCTACAGAATTTCGACACTTGAGCTCGTATAGCGCATGCCCGTACTGAGAGAAGCTTGCGGGTTCAAGTCGCGTCGATGTCGTTTTTTTTAAAATATTTTAGAATTTCTTAGAATCCAACTAAATGGTAGAAGGTAATTACCTTCTACTAGTAGGTATTATAAAATCTGTGCTTCTACTATTTACTTGATACAGATGTTGCACAGCGTAATGTCTATATTAGTATAGGCATTACACTGTGCACACTTTGTACCTTCAGCCCTGTTGGTACAAGTTGAGAGATTAGCTGAGGCTGTCGCTAATGTGTAACTCTCCGGGCAGGCTCGGAAGCGCTGTACTGCACCGACATGCCCCGACCGACGCCGGGGTGCGTCCCTGGGGACAATCCGGCAAAAACTGACAGCTCAATATAGATGAGTTCCGTCGTTTCAGGATCTATGACACAGCTGCTTATAAATTACGGTCACAATTAATAATCTGGCGATAATGAAATAATGAGCTGAGATGTGTGTCATTAGAGTGCGTGCACGGGGAGGTGCGTCGCGGCCATCAATCAGGGTGCGCCTGCGCTGCATGTGCGCCGCGCCGCATGGGCGGCCGCGCCGTGTCGCTGACGGTTTGTTGTCGCTCCGACACCGCAGCATAGCACATTAGGCGCTTTTTGTCGAGCAGCCTGTAAAGCTCGGGTTTCAGAGGAGCGGCTCCTGTAATGACCGACTCCGAGCGCCGCCGCCGCGCCCTCGGCACGCCCCCGTCGACACGGGCTCACAAGCAGTAATTGCAATTTTGATGAGTTTATTCAGCGCGATGCGATGCTGAGATAAGTTAGACAAAGAGTGTAAGTCGGCTATAGATGGTGTTAGCGGCGCGGCGCGGCTATCGGCGCGCGATCGTATATCTGTGTCCCGCAGATTGTATCGCGCCGGCTCGTCGCTGCCATGGAATTAACACGTCGAGCGGAGGTGCGACGGGCCTTTTGTTCCCTAAGGAGACTATCGCCTATCGCGGTGCGTCGTGTCGCTTTGTCTCGCGCTTATTTATAGCTCAGCGGATAATTGTGCGGCAATGACGTCGCGATGCTCTCGACTAGTGTGTCGCCCGTGGTTCAGATCTCCAATATTCACAAAAACGCACGTCCGGTCCGTCATCCACGACATCTAAGCTCAATATGTCACTTCAACGGAATGCAAGTAGGTAATAAGCATTCATCATGTTGCATAATGATGCAACATGATGAATGCTACGCTCTATACATACCTACACGTAATAGAACCGAGTCGCCATAATGTATCCTGTCACATTCACGTAAATCAGCGATTGTTCACATCGCCAGCCACCGCAGCCATAACGAGAATCAGTACATTATGTAGGCATGCATGTGAGCGATACAGCGAGCCGGGAAACGGTAGCCAGCCGACCTTTGCGGACTCAGCGCCGCCGTGTTCCGAACAGGCTTCCGCATCCACGAGTACCGATGCTTACGATGTAGGTACCCGAGAACCGGTTCGTATATATAATGCCGCACTCACTGAGCTGATAATTATAACTGGGTAGGTAGTGTGCATTGTAAGAAGGTACTTGCATGAAGATATACTACGTTGTGTAGAGCCGCAGGCGACGGGCGTGGCCGGGGCTGGTCACGCCGGGCGGGGCCGGGGCTGGTCACGCCGGGCGGGCCCGGGGGCTGGTCGCGCCGGCCGACTCACGCTAGCTAATGTGTTACGAGTTTCATAGCTAATTATATTTTTAAAAGGATTCAGGTACTCACTGAAAAACAAACACTAAAATAAATTTATTTTAAGAAATATTTTATGCGAAAACCACCCAAGACTGCAGAAAAGCGGACCTGTCACAAACAGTATTCAGTTCGTCACGCCACGATCCCCGTCCGCAACGCACATTCCGCCGGGCGCAAGTGGGCACAATTCTTGCGCTTTCCATTACATAGACATCTCATTCTATATGTGGAACTAAGTACTTGTAACGAGATTTCGATATCTGTACAAAAACAGATCTAACGATGATGTCTGCCTGCGCGCCCGTCAGACGGCGGCGACGGGCACTCACACTAGCTCACCAGCAACATGGATTGGACGGGGTCTCCGTATTCAGCGCATCTTTATTCTAGGAGAGGGCCTATAAATAGTGTTTTTTTGTAACTGGGACAGCACGGGGGCACCTATAACCAGATGAGATACAGGTGCAGTTTAACTGGGACAGCACGGGGGCACCCATAACCAGCACGGGGGCACCCATAACCAGAGGAGATACAGGTGCAGTTTCTTTTGAAACATCAGCTCCTTATTGGTGAAAAACATTTTGGAATTAAACAATTTTTGGTCAAGCGTGAGTACCGCCTTAAAATAAATCAAATTGGTACAAAAATTGTTAGATGTCAAAACAATTATATTAAATTTTTAAACTTCACTGCTTAGATTTTTTTCATCTGATACAATAAAATTAAAAAGCAAGGGACAGAGTCGATTGGCAACATTTTTTTTTACCAATTTGATTCATTTTAAGGCGCTACTCACGCTTGACTAAACATTTTTTAATGCCAAAATATTTTTCTCTAAAAAGGAGCTGATGTTTCAAAAGAAACTGCACCTGTATCTCCTCTGGTTATGGGTGTCCCCGTGCTGTCCCATTTAAACAAACACTGTAGGTATCGGAACTCTCGACATAAGAAACATCACGAGAGTGTAATGAATGTATTACTGGCTTCGCTGGATTCCACGTTTGTATGCCAAGTAGTGTGGTAACGTATGCGACTGTAGGAGAAGTTGCCCCGCCCGCCCCCGCCGCCCGCTGTCGGCGAGGGCGCGCGGTATGCGGCGGCAGCTCCGCTTGACTGGCAGCTTGGCGAGCTACCGCTGACGACTTCGTGCAACGCTGACAGCTGTCCACTAGAGGACAGAGCTGCATGCACCAGTGGCGGCGTAGCGTGGGTTGGTACCCGGGGTGGTTTCCTACCAATCCCCAAAAAAAACACCGAAACCAAAATACTACCTGCCTTGGAGATTGACAACCCCGACCCATAACTTTGAAATTTTTTGGGACTTTTTGGATGTTTGGGAAAAGTAAGCAATAGTATATGACAATAGAAATGAAAGCGAGCGAAGGGAGCCCCGAAGCGTTAACATTGCTCAGCTTGCGGTGGTAGATAAATAGCCATGAATATAAATAACGGTGAGCGGAGCGAGCCGCGGTGTTTTGGAGTTTGGTGAGGTCGGGTTAGCAATAAAGACAAGGAAGCTGAGACGATGAGATAGTCCATTGGTTTAGTGTTAATAATCTTTTGCTTAACGAAACCAAAACGAAATGTATTAGATTTATTCTACCTAATGTTAAACAAGTTAAGGCTGATGTAAATGTAAAAGGAGAAACTTTAGAAATTGTAGAAAGTACCGTTTTCTTAGGAATCACCTTAGATAATAAACTTCAATGGGGCCCACACATAGGTAGATGAGCTATCGAAGAGAATTAGTTCTGCAGCGTATGCTGTCAAAAAAAATCGTGTTCTTACAGACGTGGATACATCTAGACTTGTTTATTTCAGCTACTTCCATAGTATTATGTCTTAGGTATGCTACTGTGGGGGAACGCTGCAGATATTACCACCGTATTTGTGTTGCAGAAGAGGGCTGTTCGTGCTATCTATAGTATGGGTCCCAGAGAATCCCTGCGTGATAAATTCAAAGAAATAAACATAATGACAGTAGGTACCATGTCAATATATTTATAAAAACCTGTTGTACACTCATAAAAATATCAATCGGTTCCCTAAAGATAGCGATGTTTATAATTTGAATACAAGAAATAAACACAAACTCGCTGTGCCCACAACTAGACTACACAAAATTAATGTATCTAGGGCAATGTATACGCTTCTACAACAAAACTCCTAGTGAGTTGCAATAATTATCAGTAAATAAATTCAAACAAATTGTCAAAACCTTCTTGTGTATAAAGGCCTACTATAAAATATCAGATTCTAGAGGATAAAAAAGCTTGGGACGGGATTTGCTCCAACTCAAAAATAACAAGTAACTAACAGGCTAAAGGTTTCTTCGTCGCTTCTTTACTTTAGTCTACACTAGCACTGCAGAGCTAGGTAAGAGTAAAAACCTACGAATAGAGGGGACCGAACCGCAGTGTTTTGGATTTTTGCTGAGGTTGGGTTTGCAACAAAGACAAGGAAACTAAGATTACGACGGCAAGCGGAGATAGCCGCAGCATTTATGCGATTTTTTTTTTTGCCAATTAATAAAATTGTGTGGAATGTCAAAATAGTATAACAGCGCTCGGAGCGAGCAGCAGATTATGTTTGTTATTTTTTCGGGTGGTTACAAACTTGTTTAAGAAGAGTGTTCAAACCATTGAACATTTATTATGACTAAATTCATATTATATAGTATTATATATGTATTTGTATTTTGTTATTATCTAAGTATTTAGATAATAACAAAATACATGTGTAATAATTTAATTAAAACAAGCCAAGTCAACGGCAAAACTAATGTAAGCGTAACTGCATTACGCAGTTACAGCATCTTTATAGCCTACTACCATAAGTCCAAAAATCAATAGAGCGTCGACTCAGCAGATACTGCTGCGTCGACGCTACACCGACTGCACACATGTTAATTAGATTAAGTATATAAACTGTACATTTTTTAAAATAAATCACTTGGAATGAAGCACTGAGTCGAGTGTTACTCCTCCCCCTCTACAAAGACTCTACGGACCCTGAAGTGCCAGCACCCGCTAATGAGCTGACCAGAAGTTCCCATCACCCGCTGGAGGAGCCGCCCAGAGGTCCCAGCAATCCGCTGACGAGCTGCCCAGAAGTTCCCAGCACCCGCTGGAGGAGCCGCCCAGAGGTCCCAGCAATCCGCTGACGAGCTGCCCAGAAGTTCCCAGCACCCGCTGGAGGAGCCGCCCAGAGGTCCCAGCAATCCGCTGACGAGCTGCCCAGAAGTTCCCAGCACCCGCTGGAGGAGCCGCCCAGAGGTCCCATCAATCCGCTGACGAGCTGCCCAGAAGTTCTCAGCATCCGCTGGAGGAGCCGCCCAGAGGCCCCAGCAACCCGCTGATGAGCTGACCAGAAGCTCCCAGCACCTGCTGGAGGAGCCGCCCAGAGGTCCCAGCAATCCGCTGATGAGCTGACCAGAAGCTCCCAGCATCCACTGGAGAAGCCGCCCAGAGGTCCCAGCAACCCGCTGACGAGCTGCCCAGAAGTTCCCAGCATCCGCTGGAGGAGCCGCCCAGAGGCCCCAGCAATCCGCTGATGAGCTGCCCAGAAGTTCTCAGCATCCGCTGGAGGAGCCGCCCAGAGGCCCCAGCAACCCGCTGACGAGCTGACAAGAAGTTCCCAGCATCCGCTGGAGGAGCTGCTCAGAGGCCCCAGCAATCCGCTGATGAGCTGACCAGAAGCTCCCAGCATCCGCTGGAGAAGCCGCCCAGAGGTCCCAGCAACCCGCTGACGAGCTGCCCAGAAGTTCCCAGCATCCGCTGGAGGAGCCGCCCAGAGGCCCCAGCAATCCGCTGATGAGCTGACCAGAAGTTCCCAGCATCCGCTGGAGGCGCCGACCAGAGGCCCCAGCATCCCACCAAATTTGGTCCAGCGCCTGCGCACCTACAAGAGCCAAGCCAAGAAACCAACCAGCCAGTCCAATACCACCGAAGAAGCCAGCACGAGGGATACGAAACCTGGCATATGAGGAGTCTGACGAAAAACCGACCGGTATAGAATTATATGAACTAAAGTCCTGGCCTGAAGAGGCCCCAGAATGTTCAAACCATTGAACATGTTTTATTACCTCTATAACTAAATTAATATTATATAATACTTAGATAATAACAAAATACATGTGTAATAATTTAATTAAAACAAGCCAAGTCAACGGCAAAACTAATGTAAGCGTAACTGCATTACGCAGTTACAGCATCTTTATAGCCTACTACCATAAGTCCAAAAATCAATAGAGCGTCGACTCAGCAGATACTGCTGCGTCGACGCCACACCGACTGCACACATGTTAATTAGATTTAGTATAATAAACTGTACATTTTTTAAAATAAATCACTTGGAATGAAGCACTGAGTCGAGTATTACTCCTCCCCCCTCTACGAAGACCCTACGGACCCTGAAGTGCCAGCACCCGCTGATGAGCTGACCAGAAGTTCCCAGCACTCGCTGGAGGAGCCGCCCAGAGGTCCCAGTAATCCGCTGACGAGCTGCCCAGAAGTTCCCAGCACGCGCTGGAGGAGCCGCCCAGAGGTCCCAGCAATCCGCTGACGAGCTGCCCAGAAGTTCCCAGCATCCGCTGGAGGAGCCGCCCAGAGGTCCCAGCAATCCGCTGACGAGCTGCCCAGAAGTTCCCAGCATCCGCTGGAGGAGCCGACCAGAGGTCCCAGCATCCCGCTGGATGAGCTACACTTTCATGCTTCCAGCATCCTCTCACTGTGGCCCTTTTTGTTGCCGGTATGGTTGGCCTGGATACACTAGAGTTGAGACGCAAACTGCATTTGGCCATGCACTACTGTCTAGTTCTTCGTGACAGAGTGGATAGTCCTGAGATATTGGCTGCAGTTACCCTTTACGTCCCAAACAATTACATTAGAACGGGACGCAGGTTCCATCGACTCTTTGCTCTACAAGCAGCGCGTACGCAACACGCCGGAAACGCTCCTACACCCAGAGCACTCGCACTACTCAACGATTTTCTACAACAGTTCCAACATGTAGACATATTTAATGATAGTTTAAGCCTCATATACCTAAGTTTAAGATCGTACCTTACTTTTAAATAAATTTTCTGTTTATGTATGTAGGTATGTCTCCCTATTTGTAATCTTGTTTTTATTTATTATTATTATTCGATTTTGTATATTGTTTGTAATTGTATTCTGTTCTTTTTTATGTCTAGTAGTCAGTCAGTCTAACACCAAAACACTAATGTTTTGGTGTTAGACTGTAAGCTAACTGCTGTATTTTTTATAAATAAATAAAAATAAATAAAAAAATAAATAAAAGACACCCTTAGCCATTAGTATCTAATCGGTCTTGTGAGTCTGCTTGACCGCCAGTGAGGAAATCATTCCTGTGTACATTGCACGCCGTACACGCCCTTTGCTCCTTCCCACCATCCATCTGTTACCTTAGGTCTCCTGGTAACAGATATCCCGTTTTATCTATATATCTATTCAGTACACTTATATGGTCAGGGATAGGGTTGTAGGGACACATACACATGAATAGGGCTACATTGTTAGGGATGATAGACTAAAATACGTGGTTAGGGTCCGAATATAGGTGCCGTAGGTAGGGGTTAGGTAGGGGTTAGGCTCTATGGTTAGGCTACGTAGAGTAGGCTACGTAGATTAGGTAATTGTGAGTAGGATCGCTTTGTGCTTGTTACACCCGTGTGTACCTACATTCAACGCCCACACGTAGGGCAAAGTACCAAGCACTGGGTTCTCCTACAGTAGGTGCTTAGTGTCTGTACCACCGCCCGTTCATCACACACCCGTGCGTTCACCAGAAACGTACGTAGGGTTAAGTGTAGACTATCAGGTGGTTGTACAAAGAGTATGAAAAAATGTATAACAGCGAGCGGAGCGAGACCCGAAATGTTTGGAGAGTTTGCGGCGACTTAGATTTTCTTTAAAGCAAGTCGCTGGTGTTTGGCCTTTACCAGGATCAATGAGGCCGCAAGGACCGCACAACGCTTCCTTCCGGATGACATATTCGCGAAATGAAGGGCGTTTCACGCGAGGCTGCCGTTGTTCCGAGGTTTCGCGTATGAATCCATCACTACGACGCGGGCTGCCTCCACCCTGTGTAGGCAGGCTTCACCGTGGTGTCGTAAGCACTACTCGTTAACCACTCGCACTATGACCTACCCTATCACCTCTGACATGCCGTTTGCATTTCCTCACAGATGAAGGATACTTACATCCCGTTATGTCTACATTGTGTCCTGGTTTCTAGGTATGATGTGTTTATGTAAATAATTATTTTATGTCGCGGTATAGGGAGCTACTAGCACTTCGCTATTTTAAGAAGAACTTCTAAAGCTGTTTAAATAATCGTGGAGTTGTTTAGATAAGACGTTGACAGTGGCCCTTGTTTAGCCAGCTATAGGCGTAATCCCCTGGCTTCGCGCAGCTGAGCGGCGCCGGCATGCGGCAGCGAGCGGCGGATTAACCCGGGATTAGCGGGACGAGCCCCGGGATCAGCGGCCGTGGGCCGGGCACGCAGTCACGCAGCGCTCCTGTCCATCCGAGCACGGGCGGAGAGGAGCTGTTGAAACAGCACGATCACGGCAAGTATATCCTAATCACTTACCTAAATAAATACTTTATTTACTTTAAGTATTAGAGTGGGACTCTATAGTTTTATTTCACTCTGCTCTGGGAAAATTGAGTGAATATAATGAATAAGTTATAATAATTTAAACTAATAAGGAGCTGTGCTTCGACAAAGCGGCGGCGCAGCCAGTCCATACGTGACTCTATTTCTGGGATAATTATATAAAAGTCATTTGTTACAAAGTAAAACATTGACAGACGTGACTATCGGGCGTGATTTACAGCGGGCGGTGTCGGGGCGACGCGTTAGTCGCGCGGCGGCATCGCTCTATAAATACAACGACATTATAACTTTGTGTTTTAATTCGGGAGTACATCGGCCCACTCCCCTCCGCCCGCCCCGCGCCCGCTCCGTCGATAAATCCTCGGGAAGAATGCACTTTTGTTCTTGTCCGCCGGTAGTTACCGCGCAGTTACAGCGGTAGATATTTGGACGGATTTGGCTCCGAGAGCCGTGACCGATCCGCGGCTAAATCGGATCTAATCGTGGCCACAAATTATGGTATTTAGAAATGGTGGCGCGCTGGCGCCCGCCCGCGAACGCGCTCGCCCTCAATGGAGCTCCACTCATCGCGCCGGGGATTCTTGTCATTGCCTTTCATTCGCGTGTACGAATACCTAATTTACTACATCTACGTGTGCGAGACCGCGCGGCCAGCAGCGCCCGCAAGTTTATCAGGTTACATAATAACCGCAAATCCAAATCCAGATTCCGCACCGTGCTGTCGGTCACCGTAGCGCTGTGCAGCTCTCTGTCCCACCTGCACCTGCACCTGCACTGTCGTAGGAACTCTTACTCTGCACGCTGTACTCTAAGAAATAACGATTGTCGCCAAAATTTATTTATTCTCTCTGAGGAAAAATGGCTTTAAAACTGAAATAAGTAAATCTTTCTTTACAGATTAAATCTATAAAATTTATTTTGTCTCTTGTTTTAGTGTTCTTGGTTTGTTTGGCTGAAAATGTTATTTAAGTAAGGTTACTTGTGTTTTTGTTCCCTATTGTTTCTGTAGGCTCCAATGCCAATGGTCAGGCATATTACGTTTAATATTCATTTATTCTCAAAAAGACAATTTATACAAAGTCACTTACATGAGAACAGGGTTCTTCGGTTACGTATATATATACATAGGTTGTGGTCATTCAATAGCTGGCTCATTTAATGTGTTCACTTAATAAGAAGTGACATCATTTATGATATGTTGAGCTAATTTTAGTTTGAACACATTAAATGAGGTTACACTTTTAAATTGGGAGGGTAAAGTATTGTAAAGCTGTGCGCCTTCACATAATATCGTTTTTTTGCCATAGTTAATCCGAGTATTCGGAAGAACGATAAAGCTGGCACGACGTGAACTACGTTTGCTTATTTCTCCTAATTTAGTGTATGTTAACTTGTGTGAATTTTATTATGTAATATTTTACGGACTAGGATGCATGTTGTATATTTGTATAACTGTTTAATGTTCATTATTTTTGTTTCTCTATAAACTGTTTCAGTGGAAGTTAAGTAAGGGATATTGAAAAGAAGTTTGATAAGTTTATTTTGTGATGTTTGAAGTTTTGCTAATTTTGATTTTACAGCACTGCCCCACAGCTCTATCAAATATAGCAAATGTGGTTTGACAAGGCTGTTATAAGGTAGATAGTATAGCGTATTTGACGCGGAACACAATGCATGACATTTTTTACTGAACCAGTTAGCGATGAAAGTTTCGATTTAATGTGTTCGATGTGTGTATTCCACGTCAAGGAGCTATCCAAGTGTAAACCTAAATATTTTTCACTGTTCTTTTCCTTAAGTTCATCATTGTTTATTTTGGGAGGGTCATAATGAGGTATTGGTTTGTTTTTGGGTTTAAAAATAATGTAGCAAGTTGTAGAGATATTTATCGTAAGAAGATTGTGTTGAAACCAGGAGAAGAGGTTGTTGAGATCTTCTTGAGCATGAGACAGCATGGCATGAAGTGAAGCACCAAAGTCGAACAAACATGTATCGTCCGCATACAAAGTAATATCACCATTTAAGCCTATCTGATGTGCATTATTAATATAGATTAAGAACAGGAGAGGTCCTAAAATTGACCTCCATAACTTGTGGAGTCCTTGAGGGACTCCACAAGTTATGGGCTCTGTTTGACTTTGGGTATCTTCTATTTTAACAACTTGAAATCTATTCGACAGGTAGGATTCGAACATTTTAAGAGCAGTTCCTTTAACGCCTATACTTTCTAACTTTTTGATAAGTAATTTGTGGCTTACAGTGTCAAAAGCTTTTTTTAGGTCTATGAATATACCTAGAACAATGTTTTTCTTATCTATGTTTGATTTAATTTTGGGACGAGGTCGATTGTAGCTGCGAGGGTATTACTTTTGAATCTAAAACCATATTGTTGTTTGTACATAAAATTTATAGTTTGTTGTGGGTTTCTAGTCGTTTGTGTAGTATTTTTTCAAAGATCTTCTAAAGTATAGGTAGAACAGAAATAGGCCTATAGTTACCAGGGTCTGTTTTGGAGCCTGATTTGTAAATAGGTGATACCTTTGCTATCTTGAGTGTATCAGGGAAAACACCGTCTGATAGTAGTTTGTTAAGACAGTTTGTTAGGTTAGTTATTATTAGTTCTTTTATGCATTTTATTACTTTTGTACTTATGCCGCCTAGGCCTGTGCTAGAATTGGAGTCAAGATTTTCTATTATTTTGTTTAGTTCGTCAACGGTACATGGTTCAAAGGTGTTAAATTCACATTGTGCGGTATTGTGTGGTAGGGCCTGCATTGGGTTGTCATGAAATGTTTTAGGTATTTGATCAGCTAGGAGAGAACCAATTGTGGAAAAGTAGTGATTGAATGCATCGCAAATCTCTTTCGTGCCAGTTGCATCTTTAGAGTCTACGATTAACTTCGAGGGCGCACAGCTTCGTTTGGTTTTGTTATTCGCTAAGTTATTAAAAAGTCGCCACATTTTCTTGGGTTTTCTGATGCAATTTGAAAACTCTTTGTAGAAGTAAGAGTTCTTTGTTTTTTGTATAAGTTTCGCTGTATAGTCTCTCTTTGTTTTGAATTGTTCTTGTAGTTTTAGATTTGACAGATTTGCTTTCATTCCTGTCCATAGTGAATTTCTTTGGTTGATTTCATTTATGATCTCATTGGTTAACCATTCTTTTTGAGGTGCGTTGATAATCTTTGTCTTTTTGACCTTATATTCATTTACTCTTAATAGCACTCATAAACCTGGGAGCAACGCCATTCATTACTACTGCTAAATGTTCATTTAGGTGTTACTCCCACCCAATGGACGCATAATACGTAATGTACATACTCATAAGTGTGAGCTGTAGGCTTCAGTTATCCAATAAGTTTAACATATTAAGAAGGTTTAGGGTTAGGTGTTAGTTGTCCTAATATATAAAAATAAATATCGTGTCCACACACACACACACACACCCTCACACCTCACAATAATACACACTGTACCTGTACTGTACATTAGAACGATTGAAGGGATCAAGCTGAACTTGTACAAAGATCTAGCTGTACACCTGGATGAACATCGGCTCGGCTGCTTTGTATCCGAGACAGGGCGAAGCCGCGGGCCGCACCTAGCTAGTGCACTGTAATAGGTACTCAGAACTTTATGCCGAGAAGTGAGTTTTTGGCGGGATTGGTGGTTACGTTACATCGTTTGGTCCTGCCGGGCGTGCTGCCGACGGACTTGCGGCGCGACGGGGCGGGGCGCGGCGCGGTCGTCCGTCTCGGCTGACATGTTTACGAGCGGGCCGCCGCCGCCCCGCGCGGCCCGCGTCTCGTTGCGTCGTGTTGCATTGCTGCCGCGCAACAAATAAATTAATTTAAATGGAGGAAACGTCGCGCGAACACAAAGTGCGCCTGCGCTGATATGTTTATTGTATTATAATATAACGGCGCGCGCGCACTTCAAACCGATCCCTAGATTTACGGCATCCCGGCTCCATTACACGTGTCATGCGTGTAATTACAGACGACTTAAGCCGAGTTATTAAATATTGTTATTGCTGTTTTCGCATCCACTCTACCTGACAAGGAGTTCAATTTAATGAGGTGATTAGCGATGCCCTTAAATTGGAATTATGAATAGAATATAAAATTTATACTTAGATAAAAATAACTTTTAATCAGCACAATAGGTACACAAAAACTTACCAAATAATAATGGTTCTAAAAATATGTATAATGTTGTTACTAGATGTACCTACATAGATAGATAGGAACTTATAGTTATCAATATCAAAGAACTGAAATAAAGTTCTCCGTGCTACGAACCCTAAATTCAAGATCATAAAAATCAAAGCCGCCATCAAAAGGCTGAGTGTCCAGAAAGCCAGCAGCATTGCCATGTTGATTGGCAATACTAATTCATTAACCGAAACCAAAGCCAGCATTCCGATCACCTGTGGACTCGACTTCTTAGATATTGACTCCTCTTTATTTAATGCATGTCTGTCTATGTGTTTCTATCACACACTAGGTGATAGAAACACATAGACATACATGCATTATTTGCTGCTAAATTTCAATTATAATGTGTGAAGAACGGACCAGTCAACGGATAAATCATGGAAGCGCTAAAAATATTACCCAAAAGCAAAGTAAGCTGTGGTAGGCGGCGCTTGTAAACTGAGCTGTGAACGAGTTTAGTTCGCAAGGCGACTGGCGCGGCGGTGGCAACTGAAGAGCGTTGTAGATAATGATGTAAGCGACCTAAACGTCAAACGACAATTTAATCCTAAATGTCGAGAGAATAACGTCGGCTATAAACTGTGCGTCCCGAGTGTTAACAAATTGTTGGCTAATCAGCGAAAGATATGAAATGTTGTGTCATTTTGCGCGCATATTTCGCCATCCTGGGATGTTTTATCACCCTCGCGAAAGTAGAGAAGATGGCCCGAGTCTAGGGTTACGGTGTCCTCTCTCTCTCTACGGACTTCGCATAACCCCAGAGCTTGCCATTTAATGTTCTCTAACTCTACATTTAATGTTCGCAGCTCAGTTTACAAGTGCCGCCTACCACAACTTACTTTGCTTTTGGGTAATATTTTTAGCGCTTCCATGATTTATCCGTTGACTGGTCCGTTCTTCACACATTATAATTGAAATTTAGCAGCAAATAATGCATGTATGTCTATGTGTTTCTATCACCTAGTGTGTGATAGAAACACATAGAATTTTATAGAGTTAGAGAACATTAAATGGCAAGCTCTGGGGTTATGCGAAGTCCGTAGAGAGGGGGAGGACACCGTAACCCTAGACTCGGGCCATCTTCTCTACTTTCGCGAGGGTGATAAAACATCCCAGGATGGCGTAGGTTTCCTCGTCAATAAGGCCCTCTCTAACAACGTCCCAGAAATCTCCAGTGCGTCGACCAGGGTAGCGTACCTGATCCTTCGGCTATCCAAGCGGTACAGCATGAAGGTTGTTCAGGTATACGCACCGACCTCTGCACATTCGGATAATGAAGTGGAGGATATGTACGAAGACATATCCAAAGCCTTACACAATACCACTAAAGCTAACAACGTTGTAATGGGGGACTTTAACAGCAAGGTAGGAATCCAGACGGGCAACGAATCCCGAATAGGCCCGCATGGTTATAGAGCTAGGAAACACAGGGGCAAATGCTAGTCAATTTCCTTGAAAAAGAAGGGCTGTTGTTAATGATCTCCTTCTTTAAGAAACGGCCCCAAAGGAAGTTGACATGGCAAAGCCCCGACACTGTGACAAAAATGAGATCGACTTCATCATGACGGATAGCAAGCACATATTCAGAGACATCTCAGTGATCAACGGGTTCAATACCGGATCTGATCACCGACTCCTCCGAGGCTCTCTGAATATCAACTTGAAGCTTGAAAGAAACCTGCTGATGATGTCCACGCTCCGACCTAACCCAATCCAAATCATGGCGGACTCCGAGAAGTTTCAGCAGCTTCTCGGGGATAGATTTGTTGCCTTGATACCCACTGATGACGCTGACGATTGTGTAGGAACCTACACAATCTGGTCGAAACGTTGAGGGACGAGGGCATTAAGTTTTGCAAAAAGTAGCGTACTGGCAAGAAGTCCAAACTCTCGGATGAGACTCTTGGGCTGATGACAAAAAGACGGAAAACCACCCAAGCGACTTCGTCAGAGAGGTCAGACCTGAACAAGCGAATTGCCATCTGACGAAAATTAAAACGCACGACGGGAGCACCGTAAAGTCGAAGCCAGAGATATCCGCCGAGATACAGAATTTTTATGGCCGTTTGTACGCTGCGTATGCCCCTCGTTCCCGAGGAGACGACCACGATTCCAGAGCCACCCTGACACGCCACTATACCGACGAACTGCCTGATATCAGTCAAGACGAGATCGTGTTAGCTCTGATGCAGCTTAAAAATGGAAAAACCCCCGATGAGGACGGAATTACATCAGATCTTCTAAAATCTGGAGGACCCTCTGTAATACAGGAGCTACAGAACCTCTTTAACACCGTCCTTCACAGTGGGAGAACTCCAATGGCGTGGTCCTTTTATAATGGCTCTTTTTAAAATGGCTCTTTTATAAAAAGGGAGATAAAATCCTCCTTATAAACTACAGACGCATCCACTCCACTCCTGAGCCACGTCTATAAGCTGTTCTCGCGAGTGATCACGAATCGTCTCGCCAGGAGACTTGACGAGTTCCAGCCACCGGAACAGGCCTGGTTTCGAGGAGGATATGGCACCATATACCATATTCACATAGTAAGGCAGATTATACATAAGTCCCTGTGTCTCGCTTTTGTGGACTATTAGAAGGCCTTCGACTCCGTCGAAACCTGGGCTGTTCTGGAATCCTTACAGCGTTACCAAGTAGACTATCGTTATATCGAGGTGCTGAGATGTCTCTACGAGGCCGCCACCATGAGTATCCAAGTACAGGGCCAGCAGCCATCCAATTGCGCAGAGGAGTGAGACAGGGGGACGTCATATCCCCGAAACTGTTAACGAGCGCGTTGGAAGATATTTGTAAGACGCTGGACTGGAAAAGGAAGGGCATTAACATAAACGGCGATTACATCTCGCACCTACGATTCGATGACATCTTATTGTCACAACAGACAGTCTTAAAGGCGGAGTCACTAGAGGAGCTGAACCGGATGCTGGATGGCCTAGCCACAGCCTCGCGATGCATCGGTCTTGGCATGAATTTGGATAAAACCAAAGTCATGATCAATGGCCACATTGACCCAGGACCGGTCGTCGTACATGTGGAAATTGTTTCCGAGTACACTTACCTCGGGCAGATTCTGCAGTTAGGTAAAAACAATTTCGAGAAGGAGGCCAAGAGGAGGATTCAGCTAGGCTGGGCTGCGTTCGGGAAACTACGTCGAGTCTTCTCGTCATCCATAACTATGCCTGAAAACGAAAGTTTTCACTCAGTGCGTCCTACCCGTTATATGACCTATGGAGCTGAGACGTGGACACTCACGGTAGGGCCGGTCCACCAGTTCAAACTCGCTCACCGAGCTATGGATAGAGCTATGTTCGGAGTTTCTCTGAAGGATAGGATTCGTAACGAATACATCCGACAGAGAACCAAAGTTATCGACATAGCTCAGAGAATTAGTAAGCTGAAGTGGCAGTGAGCTGGCCATATCTCGCGAAGAACTGACAACCGCTGGAGTAAACGTGCTCTCGAGTGGAGACCCCGACTCGGCAAACGTAGTGTAGGGCGCCCTCCGGCCAGGTGGGATGACGATCTGCGAAAGACTGCAGGCAGATGATAGATGCGGCAAGATGAAGACAGGGCGCTATGGCGCTCATTGGGGGAGGCCTATGTCCAGCAGTAGACTAAGATAGGTTGATGATGATGATAGTTCTTCTCCGGAAGATCACATCGCACAACGAAGTGATTGTCGACTTGTATCAAAAGATAAGTAGATTCTCTTGACTAAACGCTCTTCAAGTTTTTTGTTAAATTTTTGTTTAATACGGCGTCAGTCGACCGGCCATCGAGCGAGCGAGTAGTATCCGTCTCCAGCGGCCGCCGATGAATTAATGACATCTCTGCATTTGCTCGCGTCGCGTCGTAGGGGAACGATCATTTATTATCTACAAAGGAAATTAATATCAAAGAAATGTTGATTTCTTACTTAGGTAGTTCCTTATAGGTTACGTACGGCTTAGAAAGAATTTTCCTCAACATTAATTTATTAGCACAATAGAAGATCGATGACTCCTTACTTCTTAGAAAGAACTTAATCACAATAAACTAGCAATCCATTAAGCATACTAGAAATACAGAATGTTCGGCACAACGTTTGTCATATGGAAACTGAAGGTTGGTGAGACCAAGTGCAATAGCTTGGCGGCTTTATTAACCCCGAAAAACCTCTCAGCTATTTTTAAGATTTTTAGATTTTTTTCTGAAATTTCAGGTTCAGGGTTAGAACACCACCATACTGCAAATATTTGTTCCGAGTGTTCGGTATTTTCTATGTTTAGTCAAAAAATATCTATGTAATGTATTGTATTAAATAAAGGGTGTCTCAGCGCCGATTTTAAACTTTAAATATTTATAAAAAAAAAAACAAATTGTATTAGAAATGTTATAATTGTTGTAAATTATAGTGTAATGTTGCGGATTTATGTACGAAATATTACACCGTCAAGATGTCTTCCCTCACGGCGAATGCACTCTTCAAAGCGGACAAGCGAATTCGCAGAGACACGCCGTAAAACGTCAACTGATATGGCTCGCACTTCTGTAGTTATTTTGGCCTTTAACTGCTCCAAACTCGTAAGAGGGGTATCATATACTCTTCCTTTGAGATAACCCCATAAAAAAAAGTCAGCTGGGGTTAAGTCAGGAGATCTAGGTGGCCACAATACGTCTCCAAAGCGGCTAATGATTTTACCAGGAAAAAAAGCTTTTAGTGTGTCCATGGAGACCCTAGCAGTGTGGGCTGTGGCCCCATCTTGCTGAAACCACACATTTGACTTGTTAATAGCCCCATCTTGCAGCTGAGGTACAAAAAAATTATTGATCATGTTAATATACCGCTCGCTCGTCACTGTAACCGCTACACCTCGGTCATTCTCAAAGAAAAATGGGCCGATGATTTTCGTCGCCGATATTGCACACCATACAGTAACTTTCGGGCTGTGTAATGCTTTCTGATGTTTTTCTTTTGGGTTGCTTGATGACCAGTAACGGCAATTTTGACGATTTACGTAGCCTTCGAGGTGAAAATGTGACTCATCACTAAAGTAAACATTGTCGATCACATTTTCCTCTGAAAAAAATTCTAACATCTTCTGACAGTAAAATTTTCGCTTGTTGTAGTCTTCCGGTTTGATTTTTTGAACTATTTGGATTTTGTATGGATGTAATTTTAAGTCTAAAGCCAAAATTCGTTGAAGACTTGAACGGTGAAGGCTCAAAGAGGCAGCATGTTTCCTGACTGATCGTCGTGGATGCTCCGCGATCGCAGCGGCGACGCGGTCGATGTTTTCAATCGATCGCACAGGTCTATCTCGAGGGCGAATTGAATGGTTAAGCAAACATCCCGTTGCTCTAAACTTTTCTACCCACGACTTAATTAATTGAATACTCGGGGCGTCACTTATACGGCGGATTTCAAAGCGATTACAAAACTTGCGCTGTGCTTCACTCAACGAAAACTCATTGCAAAAGTAAGCCTCTACTGCGTACGCGCGATGCGCGCCAGACCACTGCGACATGGCGACTAACAAATCCGCACTTGTTACCAACCGAACGCTACCACTCCCCTCCCGCTAGCCCCGCAAACTTCTGAGAAATTCGTGTTTAAAGTTTAAAATCTGGGCTGAGACACCCTTTATATCAGTTATCTAGTACCCACAACCCCACCCAAGCTCTGCTTAGCTTTGGGCTAGATGATGTTGTGTGATGATATTGTTCAGCATTATTTATTTATTTATTTATTTTATAATATTGCACTTACATATTGCACATTCTATAATATTGGTTCTGGCTACCCTTTGGCACAACTTCTACAGGACAAAACATGCTTGTTACATCACGATTATGAGACAAAAATTCATCATTTTCAGGTTTTTCAAAATGGCAGATTATTTGAATAGACGCTTAATTTTTAATGTATTTTATGTAGTTTTGACACATGTGGCATACCGTTGGAACAGCCACGAAGTAGAAAAGTTTTTAATTAATTGGAACATCAGAGACACACTTACTTTTTTTTTAATTCAATCCTATGTTGAATTCTCAGGTTTAAATTTTAACTTTCAACACTGCATACCCGTAGCTGCTTAATTTACCTAGATCTCACATCAATATTAATTTTGTTAGTAAAAGCTAATGTAATTATGCTAGACGTAATTTAAAACAATTGTAAGCTATGTTATTTTATATAAATATATATGTATACCTACAGCAATAAATACTTAGTTCAAATCACGGAATAAAACTAAAAATCTTTAATATGTCTCAAAAATACCCAAGAGGCTTTTCAGGGTTAAAAAGCCGTCAAGCTATTGCACATGGTTCCACCTACCCTCGGTTTCCATATGACCAACGTTATTCCGAACACTCTGTGTATTCAAAATAACCATAATCCTATATTAGCATGGGTTTAGATCTGCAATGCTAAATAGATCCGTTCGGTAGTTCAATCACTATTATAATCCTTGACATCTTGTATTAATACATTTTCCACCAATGTTTTCAAATTATTGTAAACTAACACAAATAACAAAGATTGTTGCGCCTAGGTGACAGGGCGCAACATTCTGTATAACAACAACAAACTGATATACAGGGTGTTTGGTATTGGGACCGATATATTTTTTTGGGAGGTTGGGTGTCATGTGCTACAGTTCCCCGGTACATTCAATGTCCTAAGTGTCACGTTTGCTGAGATGTGCTGAGAAAATCACCCAAAATGTTGCCTTTCGATCGTCATATCTTTTTTGTTTGTGGTTTTAATGCCACAAAATAACTTGTGCTGCATTTTTCAATGAATATTTATTCTAAATAAATAATTATTTGATACAATCCACTTCAAAAACAAAAGTTCTGAACATTCAAAGTCAAAAGTCTGTGTAAAGCTTGTAAATTGTGACAGATTCATTTAAAACAAGACCCGTCAAGTGCAAGTGTTACTCGCGCGCCCAGGGTCTGGACCGTTTGTCAAGTATACAAATATGTAATCTACTAGGTACCGGTTAGAGACTTTGCTATTTAATGAATACCTAAAAATTGTAAGTATCTACAATTAACATTTGAGATGGATCGGTCTGCAAACTTCTTGTTCGGCTTGCTTACTGGTAAATTTTTCGACTTTTTTCAAAATATTTCAAAAAGTTTGTTACCTACAGAATTTCAAAAAGTGTTTTGAAATACACAAACTAATATATAAACTTTTTATTTGATACCCCATTCGGTGAGGTAGCCTCCCCTTTTCAAAATTTAGCCCTCCCTGTTTGACCATTTTTCAAAAAGTGTTCTACTTCCTGACTTTTCTATATTTTTCCTGTAAAATGTTTCTCATATCTACAAACGCTACTTATATTTTAGATGGATGGCTCTGCAAACTTCCGAGATAGGAGGAAATGGGTAATTTTTCGACTTTTTTCAAAAAGTATGAAACCTACGTAAACTGTAAAAACTGTTTTGAGATGTACAAATCAATACTTTTCATTTGATACCCCACTCAATGAGGTAGCCCTTTTTAAAAAAAAAAACAAATCCCTCCCTTTTTGAATTTTTTTCCAAAACTGTTCTACCTACAAACCTTTCTATAATTTTCCTGTATAATATAGATCCATATCTACAAACGTTACATACACTTCGGATGGGTCGCTCTGCACAGTTTGCAAACTTCGGAGATAGGTGGGCGGAATGTGTATTTTTTTCTAGTTTTTTTAAAATATTTCAAAAAGTATTAATCCTACATAAATTTCAAGAACTGGTTTGAAATGTACAAAGTAATACCTTTTATTTGATACTCCACTTGACCATATAGGTCTCTTTTAAAATTTCGACATCACAATTTTCTTTTTTTTTGTTCTGAAAATTTTCGTTTTATTTTTTTTTCTTTTAATCTGTGCAGGCGCACGAAATGTATTAATATTTTAAATTTCAAGTTATTTGCTGCTGTAGTTGCTGAGATATAAAAGCCGCCGCCACGCATTCATCACGCCCCCCTCCGGCCCCCTCCGCCGCACTAACATTGAAAAGCCCCTCGACGCTGGAGCATTAGAGTACACCGTGCGAAGACACGGACACATGATGAAAACAATTAAAGCGGTATTTTTGAATAGAGTATCGGTAACAAAGCCGCTCTAACTAATTATGTGAATGTGAGCTCTCACTCGCGAGGAGCTGCTTCGGGTACGCTCTGCGCGCCCAGTAGCGACACTCCACGATGGGGCTGTAGGTGCAGGTGGCGTTGATCTGGCTAATGGGCTGTAAAGCTGGTAGTACTTTATCAGCCGACCGTTGGCCGATCTTGACCGGTGTTCGTTTTTAGGAATTCGCAGATCAAAGTCAAAGTCAAAGCCAAAAACTCTTTATTTCTATAAATACATTAGATGTACACTTAGAAAAGGTTAAATTCTTAATAATTAATCACTAAAAGGAAATAAAGTGATATTTTTGATTTCAGTCGCTTCAATAATTAGACTAATGTAAAGTAGTGACGAAGAAACCTTTCTGAGCAAATCCCGTCCCAAGCTTTTTTATCCCCTAGATAATCTAAGATGACACGCTGAGACGACGGTGCACCTGGATCCTGACTCCTGAATGCACCGATCCATCTAATCTGCTGAGCCGAGGCCTTGCATCACTACTCCCAATTTTTATTGCATTTCTAGTTTTCATTGACATTTTTAAATTCTTACAAATATTCAAAAAATTAACAGCTGTTGAGTAAAAGTTTATGACAAGAAAAATAGGTTGGTTTTGTTTTTTTTCTTATGTTTATATTTCCTTTTTTGTATTGCAGGGTAAGTATTATACAAAATGAGTAAATCAGCCTGTGCATACCTAGGCACTTACACCTCCCCCCGTGCCCCCGTGCCCCCTGGCCCCCTGGCCCTGGGCTGGAAATTGCACGCATTATGCGACGAAATAAAGAACCTTTATTTTTCTTTACTTTTCTTTTCAGTAAACTATTTAATAAATATAATTTTAATACGTTAAACGTGTAGGTATCCATAATCGTAAATAAGTAACTATCGGCCGTTGCGTTGCGTTGCGTTGTGTTGGTGACAAGCAGCTGAGCTTCTCGTTTATTATTATATAAGTAAAGCTTGTTGTCGGCTCACTTAATGTGCGCTGTAACATATCTGTGGCTGTAACAATAAACTGGCTCGAACACTGGAGCTAGAGGTGAAAGCAGTCAACATTTCAGCCGGAACATAAATACTCATAGATTGTCTTACAAATTATTGAAAAAAAAAATTGCATCAGGAGTCAGTCTGTCCATTTCAGTGTCCCTGGATGAAATCTTTTTATAAAAAAATCGCTATAAATAAATTGTTAAAAATGCGTTCCTACAATCAATCTGAGCCCCGGGGCCGCCGGCATCGGCAGCTCGCCACGGGCCTAGCCGGGCCTCACACCGGAGTCGGGGCGCCGTGTCGTGTATAACATTATGTCTTCTTGGCGATACTTATGTACACCTAAATACAAAAGTTTTTTTTTTTTTTTTTTTTTTTTTTCAGGCAGTAGCATATTATACCTGGTAGTATGGGGCAGAAATGCCCATCTGGGCACAGAGTTCGACATTCGCGGCTTCAACTGTGTATGTCCTGTCTGTGCCCCAATCGGGGGGAGGAAACGTGACGGATGAATGGGGTCGGCGAGTGTGTGGATGGTGGGCTCGCCGGCTATGTATGGGAGGAAGAGGGGACGCCAGTCGGGCCGCGGTAGGTTTATATGTTCCCGTGGTTCGGCGAAAATGGCGAGAGAAGGGTCACCGGAGAGGTTTTAGTGGGTATTATATTACGTCCTTATCAGGACGTCGAGTCCCACATAATTCTGGTCCCCCCCAGACCAGTCTATTCGTAAACGAATTTCCTCGGCCAAGAAAAAAAAAAAAAAAAAAAGGCAATAGCATATTGAAAAGCTGCGGTGTTGCTACGAGATGCGTAGGTGCGGTCTACGCGGGTGCTACGCGGGTGCTACGCGGGTGCTACGCGGGCAGGGCCACGCGCGCTCGCCGGCACGCCATGCCATTAGGCAGTGTCGCGCGGCACTCTTCATTTGCATGCGTCGCGCACGCACACGCGGTGGGCGGCACCCCGACACGCCCACTCGCGTTGGATCCGGCCCCACTCGCATTCATTGTAATGTTGAGGCAAGCATTGCCTCTTTCCCCCAACATCAATGTTCAACATCAGTTTTTATGTGTTCCAAGCTGTCTTATGGTCTACAGCCTCAATCGACTATTAGTCAAGTACTACCATTGAATGAATCTGAAATATTTGTCTGGTAGGTACCAGCAGCGCCGTGTAGGGTGCGGTGCGGCGCGGGTGGCGATCCGAACTAATTAGCGTTACACTGTTGCTAAACTGACGAGATTAAAAGCGATGGTGATTTATAAATAAAAGGTAAGCAAGTATCATTTATATTCCTAATCGAGCGCTGAGTTTCGTAACCGCGTGAAGTGCCGCCGCCGCCGCGCCGCCGCCGTCGCCCCGGGCAGTCATCGGCCCCGGTTTCCGCCACCTTTCATTGATGTTTCAATCATTCAGCAACATTAACTTCTTTCAGTTGTTGTCATTCTAAGCCTTAACAGTTATAAGTGAGAAGTGGCTTTGCTGTGATGCAGACCCGGAGTGACGTGTTAGCAGCCCGTCTACATCGAGGTGCTTACGACTACTTTAACCAATTGAAGCCTGTGGTGGCCCCCCCGCCCCCAGGCGGCGGCGGCGAGGGGACTGGCCGGTGGTTGGCGCCGGTCGCCGCCTGTTCCGGGAAGCGCCGGCGTCGCCGCCGCGCCTCGTTCGCAGAAACACTTTGATTCCATACCAATACGAATGCTGCTCAATTAAATAGCTATTCTTCGAACAGTCGACACACCCATCGATCTAACCCGAGCGCGGATGGTTCTCAACGAGTGTTCCGTACAGGCTGGCTGCTGCAACTTACTCCTTTATCAATTTCAGGAATGGAATGCATACTGAAGTGACGTACCTATCTGTGTGCGATGTCTCACCGCGTGCGCGGAGTACACAGCTGTGCGGTTGCTCGCGGCGTCGGCTGGCGAGCGACAAGAGCCTCTGGACGCTGGGCATAGGGAGCAGATTCCCCTGCAGCGCGCGACATTCTCCGCGCGGATGCCTGACATAGCGCATCCATCGCGGCGGATGATTGACTACGAATCTACATGAATAGGTACTACGTCCCATTAACGGCTCAACTATTCAGGAATTAGTGTAACGATATGAACCACGTTTCTTGACACAATAACTAAGCGTCCCAGCCAACACACCGTCTTTATTCTATATACATAGGTAGGTAGGTATCCGATGTTTACAGAAAGGTGCGGTCAGAGAACATTAGAAACATTTGAATTGCCTGAAGGTCGAACACTATTACACTATAGACAATCTGCTAATAGTTGTTTCCAAAAGCCAACGCGCGGTGAGGCGCGCTGCACGGCCTCCGCCCCGAGGGGTCTCACTCGCACGCAGCGCGCGTAACGCGGCCGCGGCGGCCGGCTAGCGTCGCAGCTTGCAGCTCTACGTGAATAGTAACGCCATCGTTATCCAGATGTATAGCAATGCGCAAACAACTGGAAGGTACCTCCTAGAGTAGGTGTTCTTGGTGCTACTAATACAGGAGGAATAGACTGATAGTGATTGGGTTGAGGAATGCGTGGACGAGGCTCCGGCCCGTGGGTTAGCCGCAGGTTGGAAGCAATCCGCACTGCAAAGTTCGGTGAAGTGGTCTCGGCGGGGGCGGGGCGGGGCGAGGCGCGGGTCGTCTAATTGCGGGTGTTTTTGCGAGTCGCTGCAATCTGTATGCAGCGGAGGCGGCGCGGCGCGGCGGCTTCCACGAAACTAATTACGGCACCCGCAGCGGCCATCTTGCGCCGGCGCGGCGGCGGCCGGTGACTTATGCGCCCTCGCCAGCTACCGGCCACGGACACTCGGCGAGGACCCAGCCCGGCCCGGAGCCGGACACGCCGCGGCGCCGACGTAGCTCCCTGAACTATGTGCCCACTGTCTCCTCTTTCTCGACCAACAACTGTTTCAAAGTTCAGGTGCAATGAAACCTCCCTTAAAAACGTATACTTACTTAGCTTACACGTAATGAATAGTTACACAAATATTTAGTAAATAGAAGTTAGATTACGCATATGTCGTTCTAGACATAGGTACCTACTGCGGACTATTTTAATTTCAAGACGTTTTGCTAGAAGGTCGTTTTCGCATTTCAACTAAGTCAATTTGACTAAATGGTCTTTTTCCTATATTATTAGGTGTTCTGATAGGTAGGTACGAGTAGGTTACTTAGTACTTAGTCATTATGTCAGGACAAAACGGACAGATTTTTTTGTGAGTATTTATTGTTTTTACTAGATGAATATTTTACACCGTTTATGTGAAGATAAAACTTTGATGAGCGATCTAAAGTTGGCGTAATGTCCGAGTCCAAGGAGCGCGGCGCGAGAAGGTGGCCACGCGCCGCGCCGTTGCCGGCGGCATCTCGCCGTTCAATAAGAACTTTACGATATTTAAATAGCGGCTGATTATCGTTAAGAATTTTAAACGAATGATAATTTTATTGCTGCGATGATATGAATTTTATTCTGGCTTCATAACCATTCAGTATGCCATTCAGCAACAATTTGAATGAATCCCTATAGCCGACGGTTTGCAATCCAGCGCAACACCTTTGAAGAGAAACGAATACCTACCTATAAAAAAAGTAAAGCTTATTGCTTCTATGAAATGGCTAGTAGGTATCCATGCGTTGAGTGTAACGTGTAAGCGTCGAGTGGTGCGAATGTTCCGCCGAGCGAGTGCCGTGGGATCGACTCCCGGCAGGCCGCGGTCTCCTGGCCGCCTAATTAGTTCCCACTCCTTATTAACGCGTCCCGATAAGCTAATGGTCGCTGTCCGCCGCCGCCGCCGCCGCCGGAGCACACACGTTTGTTTTTACGAGGTGCTCGCTTTATCTCGGAACATCTCGGCTCACGTAAAGAGCTTTGAACGGCAATAGAGATCCGATAGGTGGGTGGCGCGGGGAGGCGCGGGAGGCGCGGGGTAGCCGGTAGTCGTGTCCGGGTGGCTTTTAATGTCGCTGATAAGATAGGAGCAGGTGACGGAGCGGTGTCCGGTAGCGGGCGCGGCGGGGCGGGACGGTCCAGCGCTGGGCAGAGCGGGGAGAGACACAAAAACCGACGGCAATAGACCGTCAAACGGAATGGAGCTAATCGTGAATGAATATGCATGTATCGAACACAAAGCGCGCCGCCATCGCCCGCGCCGCCGCGATCAGATAGTGCCGAGTTTATGTAATTGCGAGAGTGTTCGGATCGGTTCCCGGAACAGCCCGCGCGCCGCGCCCAGATAGCCGCAGCACTAACGAGACGTTTAAACGACCCATCAAATGTTATCGTACAAAACAACACCTGATGCTCACTTAACGGCTTTTCTCTTAGTTATTAAAGTGCGTGACGAGACACTCACACAGACGAACAGTGCATTTAAACGAAACTGCGCGATCTTACCATGGATCTCTGCTGATCCGGTCTGCGCCGGCGGCAGTCGGAGCCTTCCGAAATAAGCAAATCGTGCGTCATCTAGGTGTATACTAGAGCTCCCTCTCCGAGCTGGGCTGTGATCGAAGCGGTCGCTCTCCAGGAAATTTACTTTTTATTTTGTTTCGCGTTTTTGAATGTTCGATTGAGCAAGACTGGGCGGTGTCAGCTTTTATTGTATTAAAGTGAAATGAGCATTGATGTGTAATTTACAGCCTGTGCGCGCATACCTGCGCGGTTCCCACGCTCGGGCGCGGCTCCTGGCGCGGGGCGGGGCGGGGGGTGCATGTGTCCTCCGCTAATTCACGGTATAAGGAGGCACATAAATTAGCTCTAATTAGACGCGTGATTTATGATCCGATTGGACGAGCTGTTGTACCTCATTGTCCCCGCGTCACGCGCAGGCGCAGGGAACCATGTTACCTAGTGTACCTTATGGTCCCCGCGTCACGCGCAGGCGCAGGGAACCATGTTACCTATTGTACCTTATGGTCCCCGCGTCACGCGCAGGCGCAGGGAACCATGTTACCTATTGTACCTTATGGTCCCCGCGTCACGCGCAGGCGCAGGGAACCATGTTACCTATTGTACCTTATGGTCCCCGCGTCACGCGCAGGCGCAGGGAACCATGTTACCTATTGTACCTTATGGTCCCCGCGTCACGCGCAGGCGCAGGGGACCATGTTACCTATTGTACCTTATGGTCCCCGCGTCACGCGCAGGCGCAGGGAACCATGTTACCTATTGTACCTTATGGTCCCCGCGTCACGCGCAGGCGCAGGGGACCATGTTACCTATTGTACCTTATGGTCCCCGCGTCACGCGCAGGCGCAGGGGACCATGTTACCTATTGTACCTTATGGTCCCCGCGTCACGCGCAGGCGCAGGGAACCATGTTACCTATTGTACCTTATGGTCCCCGCGTCACGCGCAGGCGCAGGGGACCATGTTACCTATTGTACCTTATGGTCCCCGCGTCACGCGCAGGCGCAGGGAACCATGTTACCTATTGTACCTTATGGTCCCCGCGTCACGCGCAGGCGCAGGGAACCATGTTACCTATTGTACCTTATGGTCCCCGCGTCACGCGCAGGCGCAGGGAACCATGTTACCTATTGTACCTTATGGTCCCCGCGTCACGCGCAGGCGCAGGGGACCATGTTACCTATTGTACCTTATGGTCCCCGCGTCACGCGCAGGCGCAGGGAACCATGTTACCTATTGTACCTTATGGTCCCCGCGTCACGCGCAGGCGCAGGGGACCATGTTACCTATTGTACCTTATGGTCCCCGCGTCACGCGCAGGCGCAGGGAACCATGTTACCTATTGTACCTTATGGTCCCCGCGTCACGCGCAGGCGCAGGGGACCATGTTACCTATTGTACCTTATGGTCCCCGCGTCACGCGCAGGCGCAGGGGACCATGTTACCTATTGTACCTTATGGTCCCCGCGTCACGCGCAGGCGCAGGGGACCATGTTACCTAGTGTACCTTATGGTCCCCGCGTCACGCGCAGGCGCAGGGAACCATGTTACCTATTGTACCTTATGGTCCCCGCGTCACGCGCAGGCGCAGGGGACCATGTTACCTAGTGTACCTTATGGTCCCCGCGTCACGCGCAGGCGCAGGGAACCATGTTACCTATTGTACCTTATGGTCCCCGCGTCACGCGCAGGCGCAGGGGACCATGTTACCTATTGTACCTTATGGTCCCCGCGTCACGCGCAGGCGCAGGGAACCATGTTACCTATTGTACCTTATGGTCCCCGCGTCACGCGCAGGCGCAGGGAACCATGTTATCTAGTCCCCGCGTCACGCGCAGGCGCAGGGAACCATGTTACCTATTGTACCTTATGGTCCCCGCGTCACGCGCAGGCGCAGGGAACCATGTTACCTAGTGTACCTTATGGTCCCCGCGTCACGCGCAGGCGCAGGGAACCATGTTACCTATTGTACCTTATGGTCCCCGCGTCACGCGCAGGCGCAGGGGACCATGTTACCTATTGTACCTTATGGTCCCCGCGTCACGCGCAGGCGCAGGGGACCATGTTACCTATTGTACCTTATGGTCCCCGCGTCACGCGCAGGCGCAGGGAACCATGTTACCTATTGTACCTTATGGTCCCCGCGTCACGCGCAGGCGCAGGGAACCATGTTACCTATTGTACCTTATGGTCCCCGCGTCACGCGCAGGCGCAGGGGACCATGTTACCTATTGTACCTTATGGTCCCCGCGTCACGCGCAGGCGCAGGGGACCATGTTACCTATTGTACCTTATGGTCCCCGCGTCACGCGCAGGCGCAGGGAACCATGTTACCTATTGTACCTTATGGTCCCCGCGTCACGCGCAGGCGCAGGGGACCATGTTACCTATTGTACCTTATGGTCCCCGCGTCACGCGCAGGCGCAGGGGACCATGTTACCTATTGTACCTTATGGTCCCCGCGTCACGCGCAGGCGCAGGGGACCATGTTACCTATTGTACCTTATGGTCCCCGCGTCACGCGCAGGCGCAGGGGACCATGTTACCTATTGTACCTTATGGTCCCCGCGTCACGCGCAGGCGCAGGGGACCATGTTACCTATTGTACCTTATGGTCCCCGCGTCACGCGCAGGCGCAGGGGACCATGTTACCTATTGTACCTTATGGTCCCCGCGTCACGCGCAGGCGCAGGGAACCATGTTATCTAGTCCCCGCGTCACGCGCGGGCGCAGGGGTCCATGCCTACATTAATAATAATAATAATTATTATTTTGTTGATTTCCTCTACACAATAGGTTTACTTAAAATTTAGTTATCATAAGCACAGAGATCTATATTTAAACCTGTATTGTGACTGTGTTGTAGGCTGGAGCTTGCTATAGGTTTTAGAAAAACCTGTAACTGCACGTCTCCAGCGCCCTTTACTTACAGGGTTCTTTGCAGGGTTCTTTTATACATGATTAGTTCAAGGTCCAACTTATACTAATCTCATTGTATTGTGATCCGTGGAGCTGCAAGTACGTGGAGCTCCACGGATCACAATACAATGAAACATATGTACCACACTCTACATTGTTGTTCGCTCGTTTACAAACCATACGTAACATTTAACTGTATCCATAACAACCTAATAAAGATACTCAATTGTAGAAGAAACTTTTAGGTAGGTAGGTAAGTATAAAACTTTATACAGGTTGGAACAAACGAAGTTACCTGGAGGACAAGTACCCGAATTGCCTATTCAAGATTTTCATTTTCAAATTGTGTGGCAGGGACTCGCCTTGTCCAGTAATCGAATCCACTAAAACCTATATTAGAACACTCGTTATTCTATGCGTTGTCTACTCCATTGCTTTTGCTGTTTTGTCAAATTGTCGAAATCGAACTACAGACAGCCAGAAAGCTTTGCTTTGTGCGGTGCGGTGCGGTACGGTGCGGTGCGGCACGGTGCGGGTGTACCCGAAGAACTAGCATGTGCTTCGTCTCGTCCCATGTTTTGGCAGATATCATGGACTACTATTCATTCAATATAAACAATGGATAAAGAACAGATTTTATTTTTGTGATTGATCTTCCGATTGATGTCATAAAAATTCAGGGACATTATTTACATTTTAGTGGGTTCGATTACACACATTTGACATTTGACATTTCTATACATATATTTTAATAATAAAGATTAATTTTCTTGGAGTAAAATTAGCGTAAAGCATAAAATTATCTTGAGTATTTTGGGTACTTGCTTAGACGTTCTAACTTGTACATGCCATAGCACTGCACAAGTTAGAAGAGTTCTGGCAGGATAACAAAAACATTTCAATAAGTTGAGTAGGTACATATATGTACGTAGTATACCTACCGGCTACCTACCCTCTGTTATATCTTTATCAAAGACCGACAAATAATACCCACACGGCGCGGGCTGGATGTCTATAGATGTACAGTCAGCCTCAAGTAGTCAACCCAAGCGTTCAGCTCAGCCAAATATACGAACTTCCACAAGTTCAGTTTTATGGGTCGTTGTCTTTCGGACGATATAATATGCTCTCTAGGTATCCTAGGTAGCCTGTCGGTCCAGATCGCTATACAACTAAATCTCGATTGGCCTAGTTATCATAAAGTCTACATCTAGAACGGACTAGTTACCTAGTTTTGACTAAATAGCGATTGAAGTAGAAAGCGATATCAAATAGGACTATATGACTCCAACGTATTGTTTTCGCGATTTATTTCAGTCGAGATCCAGCCGTACCGCGACTTGGTCTCCTAGTAAGATACTCGTCCAGTAGAGATTTAGTTGCAGCGATCTAGACGTACCGACTGGGCCCACCTACGGGACATATAGATATCTAGATATTATGTACATAGTCCAAAAAAAATTGGCTATAGGTACGCTATCAGCGTTGAGATTTTAGAACCCAAGGCCCCCTGCGCGAGAGCCTGGTCTGCAGCCTAGCCACGGAGCATACCGTCCCCAAGGCTTGCTCGGCACAAGGATCTCGGCGCCTGTACTGTCCTGCAGGCGACAGCTGTCGCTTGCCTCGAGGCAGCTGCATACCGCTCCTCGGCTGCCAGAGCGCTTCCGGACAGTGTATCGTACATGTGAACTATTATTGTAGGCGGAGTAAGAAACTCCTAGGCTGTTTATAATAAATTATTTTGTAAATCGTTACCTACTTTTGTTGGTAGTTTTCTGTTTGTACTGTTATAATATTATAAATGCTATAATCCAGCATCTAAGATAATAAATTCCATACTTTTTTGTAATAATACAAACAAACAAACTACCTAAATTGGAGACATTAGTTAGTATCATTTGGACATAACATTTTTATCAGATAAAGAATCATAGAATTCACATAATTCAAACCCTTTGATGACAGAATTACTATTAAACGTTATCAATATACTTACCTACTATAGATCAGGACCTACGACGCGCGCCGCCGCCGCGCCGCGCCGCCGCGCCGCGCCGGCGCACAGAGGCGACTCCTTCCTATCAGCCAGCATCGCATCGCATTGGCCGTTGTAAATCAATAAAGGGTTCCAATATTTAATAGCTCAAATCTCCTCTACATCTGTAAGTATCCGCCGCGTACACACAGTTGTAGGAAGCCGAATAAAGAAATCAGTTTATCAACACGTGGAATATTATGCTGCGAGCTCGGTCCACCACGACACGCGGGCTCACCCCTGCGACTAGAACGTTGTGCCGACCTGTCCTAAATACATTGGAAGCAATGCTAATCACGTGTCTATCTAAACTATAAAAACATAGTCAGTACCTATTTTGAGTTTGGGTTATTAAAATTTTGGTTTTGAATAAGGTAATTTTAAGATTTGTTGTCGCCTTGTACCTATTGTCCCACTACGCGCCTGGATTGCTAATTTCATTCTAATGAAGAGTTTTTAGCGTTCCGTACCTGAAAAAGAAAAAAGGAACCCGTATAGGTAGGATCACTTTTCACTTTTGTCAGTCTGTCCGTCTGTCAACCCCCTTTTCTCAGGAACGCGTGGAGGTACCGAGTGTAAATTAACTTCAAATACTCTTGGAGCCGTGATATAAATCAAACTTCTAAGTCAATGCAATCAAAAGTTACAAACGTTTTTGTCCGAATATTTAGAAATTTCCAAGAGACTCACATGCTCACAAAACCCATAAGGAACTTCCCGTAGACCTAGAACTTCCCGTAGACCTAGAACCATGAAATTTGGCAAGAAGCAAGGTTTAACAAGTAAAACAAAAAATCCGAAAACAGTAAAGGGCTTTGAAGATTTTTGTACGGAGGGTGGCCATACAAAAATCAGATTTCTGATATATACACAGATTAAAATAACTATTTTTTTTCTTCAAGTAAATATCTCTGAAACCTGACGCTTTAGGACATTATATTATGATTTTTTTATTGGTTATTTGGTTATTGGTTTTTTATAGAAGGCACTAAGCCTTCTATCTAAATATGTAAATTTTAATGAGCGCAACGATTTTGAAAAATAAAATAATGGTGACCGATGTTAGGGCCAAAATTTTCAAATCCATTTGTAGTGTACGGAGTACCGCACGATAGGTAGAGTCAATGAAGTAGGTCATGTATAACTAAGCAGATATACCAACTCAAACACATGTTCTTGCACCAATTTGCGTATTGTTGTGCAATTACTAGTGAATATTAAATCATTGTCAAACTAGCTTTATTAACAAAAAAAAAACTTTTGATTCTTGCCATGGACAATAACTATCCCTATAGTTATGGTCCATGACCTACCATGACCTAGAACTTCCCGTTGACCTAGAATCATAAAATTTGGCAAGTTATTACAATTATACAGAACCCTTGGTGCGCGAGTCCGACTCGCACTTGTCGTTTTATTTTTTGTGGAAGCTTCCTTCGTGTGGTTCGATGGTAGGTACCTAATGGTACCAGCTTGAGGCCTAGCTAGTAGCTCTGCGCCCCGAGTTTTTGTTCGTTGTCGCGGGCTCCGCTGCGCTCCTAGTCATTAATGAGCGGGCGCTGGTCCCGCGGCCTGCGCGGCTGCAGGGGCTGCTGCGATAGCATCGCGGCTCCTAGTTGGCATCATCAATTATATGACGTCGTTATTTATCGAAGGCTGCGGGCTCCCGCGGCGCGGCGCCACCGCGCGCGACGGCTCCAAGACGCACGTGCTGTCTGTCTGACCTCAACCCTCGTACGTTTCAAGCTCCACTGCGACCTCTGCTTGCGTACGTAGCGCGTGCAAGCGAGCCCGCGCGCGGCCGCTAGCGGCCCAACGTAAGTCCCGCCGGGTACCGATCTCGATAGCCTATCATTTAGTTCCGAAGCGGACAGGCCCGACTCTGACCGACTACCTACCGACGTGTTGTCATGAGAGCGCATTATTATTAATTAAATGGTAATCGATCCCTTTCATGTCCTTGGCTGGTAGAAAAACCGCGCGCCGAGCATTCCTCGGCGTGTGTCCTGTCTCCGCGCTCGGCAAAGCATTGGCACGACAAAACAACTCTTCTAATAATCAAAATGACGTGAGTATCTTTTTTAGAATATTGGGGCAAGTAGGTACGGAAATCTATGAAAAAAACATACAATTTTTGATTCATCATCACAGCCGCGTCCTACGGCCCAGACATCACAGGCCTCCCCTTCCATTGACAACGCAGCGGTCATAACGGCTAGATGTCGCCCGCAGCGAGCCGGCGATGAGCGACATTCCTCGCCAGCAACCACGCGAGAAACGACTCTATAAAACTGCAGCCATATATTAAGATATGCGCGATATGCAGGTCGCGGGTCGCGGGTTCGACTCCCAGCTGCCGGCACCCGCGGCGCTGGACATGTCGCCACCCACCCGTGACACCAGCGCACTCGCTATGTGCGCTACGAGACCTGCCAGTACGCACTGCACTGCGCGGGGACACAGTGGGAACTTATTATTTGTCATCAAGATAATTCATTAACAAAACGTGAGAATTAAGTAAAACCACTTAATAAGGTTGAAAATTAGAAAATAGAATCTGCAAACGCACTATTACTGGGAGATGGCAAGCAAGTGCAGACGGATGATGGTCATGCATGAGTCGGCAGGTGACCGGCGTGTCATCCGAGGCCAATTAAATGAAGTTGTTGTCGCGGGCCTTCCGGAGACACGGGACGGTGGGACCCCCCCGGGGGGGGCGATAGCCATCGGTAATGGAAGATGCGTGAGCGCACCCATCAGGACCATCGTTTCATCGAGGGAAACCACTTCAAGGGTAGTTTGATTTTGATAGTTTTTACCATGTGTTTGTTGATGAAAGGCCGTGTTTTTACGAAAGCTCAGGCTATACCTAATTCGTTAGAATGGTATGCCGGCGATCTGCAGCGTGCTGCAAAAAGTTCTTTGTGGTTAGCAGAGAGCCGACGACGCGACCTCGCCGCAGGGCTCGGGTCGACGCGACACATTTTTTGCTCGTTCCGTCTTTGATGCGGCGACGTCTTTGTGCCGAACTGCCGAGGGAACCTGCCGACTCTCTCACTTAATTAATTCCGCACAACTCGGGGGCGAACAAATTTGCCTGCCGCTCGCATCGGGCGCGGCCGCGAGGCCGAGCTCGACGTTTCATTAAATTTATTGAGCTTATCGGGTCCATCTCGCGATGGGACCGAGAGCGAGGCGCAAGATGCCGCGCATTGTGCATATCCCGCGAGCGCGAGGTCGAGCGATCCCCAGGATTAAATATCGCGAAAAGAGATCGCCGAATGAAGCGGTCCCTCCGCGCCCCGCCGCTCGCCGCGAGGGGAGACAGGTGAATTGCTCGAATTGCAACAAAAACGAGACGAGTTCAAAGCTGATTCAATTTGGCTGCGGAGTGAAGTCGCTGTCGATTGTTCGCGACTCTTCGCTTAGACGGAGCTCCTAATAAGCCGCGCGCAGACACAAACCCCGCCGAACTCTCTGCGCATTCAGGATAACTAACTCTGGACTATTAAATCACTTTATTAGCTAATGAATACGATCCGATTATCTTTAGATTGAAAGTGATACATGAAGCGAGCCCCGACCTCCAACAGCTGAGCGATGGAGGCGGGTACGGGCCGCGACGTGCCGGTTGCAGCATGATGAAGTGAAATCATATTCCGAGCTGTTGTTATTCAATCATTGTTTGAAGTCGTGTGACAAATGATTGTGGAGTGGTCCTCGGGCCAAGCCGTCGGGAGGCAGATTGATGTCGCAGAGATAGGATCTCGGGCGGGTCGCGCGGGTCGCCGGTTCGGTTCCCAGGCCCGGTCGGCCGCTGCGCCGCGGGGGCCGCGCCCCGCACATCCGTCTTGCGACTGTCACCACGTCACCGCACGTCACTTCGTCTCGGCGCTACAACACACACAAACTGCGTTTTTATCTCAAAACAAAATTCCTATACAAAAACCGATGAAGTCCGCTTTAAACGTAATGTAATGGGCAAAGATCGGAGCCGCTTGATTTATGTGATAACAATGACTCGTGTAACTCTCCACTCCGACTTGTAGATTTTATCTGGACCAGTTAGGAGTTCTAGTGAAACCTCCAGACCACCCCATCAGGGTTCTTTAAGGTAAAGTACTGCGGAGATTTCTAACTTGCGTTCCTTTAACGACAATGCGAGATCACGAAAGTAACAACCCCTTATTATGTGAAAAACGTAATGACCCGTCAATAAAGCGTCCATTTGTCATACATAGATAAGAGATCTACGTGTATCTCTCGCAATAAAGGCCAGTAATCTGGCGGGTGCGGGCGTGCGCCGGCGCGTGTTTGCGCTCCCATTACCGCCTCCGCGTGCTCCGGACCAGCCCTAGCAACGTTCTGTGTCAAAGGGCTGCAACGCTCTACGTAATGGTAGAGTAGAGACGCATATGACGACACCAAAAATTGGTGCCTAATTTATTCTGTCTTGATCGAAGAAAAGTTTGTAAAAAGTTCACACACTCCACACACACGTTCACTGGTGCTGGTACAGACGCCTTAGAAAAACATAAAACATAAAATTTAAAATACTGTAATTGTATCCAATAAAAATGTATTGGATACAATAACAGTGTTTCAGTATACTGTATAATATTGAATCCGTACGCTCCTAAACAAGCCTGGGCTGTATTCAGGATCCAGATCTCTCAGCTTCTCCTTTTAAAGTTTTACACACATGTGCCTATGTGTTTACACATGTACCTTTGTGTAAAAAATAAGCTAAAAATAAATAAAGATAAAAGTGAAAATGAAAAAACCTAATATTCAGATTGTCAGGTACGAAACATATTAATGTGAAAATGCATTAATAAGAATTTTCATTGTATCTGAGAAAAAACTATTATAAACTAGATATAAATAAAATAGATTCTATATTTGTTAAAAATTATTTATGTACATTATAACTTATTATTGTAATAGATAATATTAATATTAGCAAGTGTGTTGTGCGTGTGTTAGTTAGAAACATAACTCTGCGAGCTTTTTCTCAATGCCCTCATAGTCATAGTTTCAGATCTCGAAACCCTAAAAACTAATCTCTAGCTACATATTATCGGTGCTTGTATGCAACAGTTTACCCCAAAACTAATCTCTAGCTACATATTATCGGTGCTTGTATGTAACAGTTTACCCCAAAACTAATCTCTAGCTACATATTATCGGTGCTTGTATGCAACAGTTTACCCCAAAACTAATCTCTAGCTACATATTATCGGTGCTTGTATGCAACAGTTTACCCCAAAACTAATCTCTAGCTACATATTATCGGTGCTTGTATGCAACAGTTTACCCCAAAACTAAGTATCTAGCCGAAACCTCCAATTTAGAAGAGTTTTTTGAATTCATATAATATATATTAGTGATTTTATAGGGTCTTTATTTAATTAATTGATTGTAGAGTTGTGGAGCAATGAAGTTATATGTTTATTGGCAAAACGGGACTTTACTTTTGGAACAGGATGTCGAAATATTATTTTTAAAGATTCAGGCAAATAGGGCACTACTTTTTTATGGTAGCGCATATCTTTGAATAATTTGTCAAAAATTTAGATTTTAGTGCCGGAAATATTGTGGCAAGTAGTTGTGCAGTTGGTTTGCACAATACAAATACGAAAAAGTTTTCTTTTTCTGCCGCTGACTTGTTAAAATTGTACTGCTTATTTGTGACACAAATTACTCTAAATCATTGAACTTTAATCAAGTTCATAAGAAAATATTGAATTGCCGCCATACTACAAAAGTAGACTCTATCCGGCGCCGGCGCGGCGGGGGCGCGGCGGGGGCACCGCGAGGCGCTCAATGTACGGAAGGGATCGAACACTTTTATACTTTTCGTAAGTTAAGATGAGTTTACGTCGTAGGTACACTTTGTAAACGGACTTCCCTGCGCTTCTCTGGTCCCGCTCTAGTGCTGCGGAACCTGCTCCACGCCGCCCGCTCTGCTGGAGAGCAGGCAGCCCTCGCGCGGTCCATCGCACGAACCCTTCCTCTCCTCGACTGTATCTCGAGCGAGAGCGACGACGTGACGTGACGTGACGAGACGTGACGCCGCGCGTGAGACAATTACACACATTCATAGCTTTTATTTATTAATAACTTGCAGGAACAGGTCGCGTCACGTAAAAAGAACGCTGGCCTTCACCTGCGCACTGAGCGAATTGTCGCGATTTACCCGTGCGCTGACACTTCCCCTCTAACCTCCTCAGCGTTCTTCTTACGTGACGCGACCTGTAACGTACGGCTTTGTGACGAACAGAGGACGAGGGTACAGACGCAGACAAAAAGCATTACAGAGATGTCCCAGTGCTAGGCTATATAGGCCATAATGAGGCCTAGCACTGGGTGCTATCGAGCTGCGTGCCATGTGCGTAACACAAATAAAACTTTTCGTATTATTTAGCATTATAGACGTCTGATATTATATCCAAGTCAAAAAAAGGACAATTAATAGGGGAAAACGTTTTGAGTTTTGCCCTAAAATGTGTCCTGGTCATTAACTCAAGAGTGGTTTCCTCGATGTCGATCTCGTAGATAACGTAGCGCTAGGTGAGTCGGCCCGCGCGCGACATCACGCGGAACTTGAAGACGCTCTTCATTAGAGCAATCCGCGCTCCTCTCCGCCGGCGCCGGCTGCCTCGGCCTCCGGAGACGGCGCCCTCGGTCGGAGGCACTCGGCTATCCGACACGATGTGACATCCATGTTATGATTCATCTAATTAAATTCACTCACCCAGTGCAATAAAAGCCAATAAAGGTCCTCAACTCCGGGCACGTGTGCCAGCGTCCCGAATGGGCCCCCTCGTGGACAACGGCACCAGCAGACAAGTGTTCTAAAATGATTAATTCGTCGTCCGTGCCATTTGACAAATAGTCCGGTCTCTGCGAGCGGGGCTCCGGCGGGGGCGGGGCGGGGGGAGCGAAGGGACGATATTAATTCGGTTTTATGACATGCGAAATTGCTCTCAATAAATTGTGCATTGAGAGAGATAGCGGGGGGGTAGGGTGAGGGGTGAGGGGAGGCCACACGTGCGCCGCGTTATTAAACTTTTCATTACAGTCCGGACAACCGACCTGACCCTTACACTTGTTCAACTATGAATTAGGGAGAGAGGGTCATTTCATTAAATAAAGGTCGGCACTTGCTTTGAGCCCCCGGGCTCCGCTCAGGTGGCGAGGGGCTCCGCCAGACCTACCTGCCTCCACGGTACACTACAACACACTCGCACATTTTGCAATTACTTACATAGGGATTACACAAGAAGGGTGCTTCCTTACAATCAAATTGAACATTTCAACAAAATTCAAACAAACAAAAATAAATTGCTATAACCTATGCATCGAGCACATACATACATACTAGATCTCTGTACGCCTGCAGAGCAGCTCCTATCTCCATAATTAGTCTACGGACTCAATTTAGAAAACACTATGCGAATCTCTTCTCACTAATCACACTAAAATTATAAACGCGAATGTTTGTATGTTTAGGTGGATGGATGGGTGGATGAATGGATGGATGGTTGTTAATTGTTCACGCCAAAACTACTGGACGGATGAAATTTGGCACAGATTTAATTCTAAGCCTGTAATCAAACATAGGCTACTTTTATCCCATAACTCAGTTTCCATGGGATATTAATACCCTTTAATCGTTTCCATAGAAACAACGCGTGCGAACCCGCGGGCAGAAACTAGTCATATCTACATCAGTATCTAATAGTTTGATTCAGTTACTGATTCAAATACTCACCTAATTCCAATTTATAAACTTAGTTTGTAGAATAACTGTAGGGAGGTACCTAACTCACTATGTAGTTCGCCCTACTTCTATACTTAACTCTTATTATTTTTTTTGAAGTTCTCTTTATTGAAAGAAAAATACAATTCAATAATAAAAATAAATTAGAACTAGTAGGTATTTAAAATTGAAACAATTAAGCTAACAGCAGACTGTTGCAAACAATCTACAGGTAGCTCAACTGATCTATATCAATACCAGTCGTAAGCGCCCCCAAGACGCTGGCTGCATTGCCCCTCTGTATGGTAATGCTGATGCGCTGCGCCAGGTACCCACCAGCTCTCTAGTCACGCGTCGCGTCGACCAGACGCTCAGATAACTTTTTAAAAACCCGGAGAGCCTCGGTACCCCACGAACCTAGGGTCTCGACCCCACAGGGAGCAAATGTGAAGGCTCTGTCGAGACCTACATATTTTCGTCTCTTGATATCCTCGGCCAAATCTGCCGCCGCACCAGCCCTCACGGATGTCCTCGGAAGATGGGAAAGCGCAAGTGTGTCGACGCATGTAGCGTCCCACACAATGGGCCTCCCCAACTCCCATGGGACTAGTGTCATGCCGTCGGGCCTCTTACCATCGTCACGCAACAGACCAAATACTCGAGAATAGTTTGGTACGTTAGCGGTGGCAAAGGCCCGCCGGATGAAGTCGTTAAGGCTGGCATGACGAGTTATCCGACCGGCGGCGGCCGTATTACACGATAATCCGTGATGACCAAGCTGTTCGACAGCAGTACCGCACTGGCATTGATGAGGCGCGCAACACCTTGCACCCATCCGAAGACATGGTGCGATACGAAAAGTTACGAGATCCAATAAAGTGGTAGTGTTAAATGAAGAAAATGCTTACAACCAATGTCCTAACTCCCATTTAGAAACGGCCGGGAGACGGGCACGATCCGCAGAGCTGGAGCACGTTTGTAACAAACAATTCCGTGTCAACTCACACAGAGGCCGTCCCATTGCCGTTGGGACAAAAGAGATTTTGGGGAAGCAGCATTGGGGCAAGCACTAAGCCAATCCGTTCGAGCTTCGTCTAAAAATTAAATTTTGATTGAAATTCCAGGTGGGACCAAACAAGAAGTCTTTAAAAAAATTTCAACTTAAGAACTATTGCTGTAGACGGAAGACAGGAACGCTGGAAGGGCTAGACTTGAAATTTTGCGTATACCTAAGCCTCCCAATTTGACAGGCTGGGAGGCCTGCGACCATGCCTTGGCTTGTCATCTCAATCGACATTCAAATGATAGTGTATTCTTTATTATGTTGTCGAAGCCTTCCAAGAGCTCGCTGTGTTTCCACAGTTGACTACATCTCAAAGATTACGTAAATTTAGGTACAAAAAGACAAAACCGAATTATTGTAAAACCCATATGGCAGATAATTGGTAATTTTGAGCAGTCTGTCCGAAGTTTTGTTGAAATTTTGAGGTAGAAAGTAGGTACCCATTTTTTTCATTTTTTTTTATAACTTATTTGTATTTTCTATTATTATTATTATTTATGTATTTTATTTTATAAATTATTTGTATATTCTATTATTATTATTTATGTATTTTATTTAGTTAGGTAGGTAGGTACCTATTATATTTTTATTTACTTTAAGATATTATGAGACACCCATATCTCTATTTTTGCAAAATGAAATACTTATGTTTTGATTTTTAACTTTAATTTAAACTTGCTATTTGAAGAATGAATGAATGAATGAACACTTTATTGTACTTAAAAAATAACATAATATAAACCTTATATCTACATTTAACAAATACTTAGTACAATAGGCGGCCTTATCGCTGAGAGCGATAAGATTGAGCGATTTGACTGTCTGTTTTAAAATTATCATCTAAAAAATTTAAATCCTAAATAAAAAAATAAAAAAATTATATTATAAGTTTATGTAGAATAAGGACTGTGGATTTTGTTAAAATAAATAAATAAATTCTCATCTACAAAGGAATGAATAGACTCATCAAGAATTGGTGAACCAAGGAGGCGAAGTGAACATTTATCTAAAACTGTAACGTTGGGGGCCAAACTATTGAATTTTCTAATGATATTGTTTTTGTCTACAAGAGTCCGAAATAAAAAGCTCGCACTTTGAAACATTTTTTCGAAATTTATCTGTGATGATTTTTTAGATCATCAAAAACTGTATTTACCCTCCACCTAACGTTCCATCATCACCAATCATTGAGCTTGGATTGGAGACGTTGAATTATCAAAATTAATTATTATCTTAACTCTTATAATTACTATATAATTACCTACTGTCAAAGTTATGTGATAGTTACTCGGCTGACTCGCCATAGCACTCCTTTACAGACATCTGTGGTTTACTTAGTGTTATTGTTATAAGTTTCCTTTGTAATCATATTTTAAGTTGGTAAATAAATAAATAATTAAAATAAATAGATCATCACACAATAAAAATACTACTTACACACCTAATCAAATTAAAATGATGAGACGCACTTGCATCGGCAAACACGACGGCAAGTGCGCGGCTAATTGTGTGCAAACAATGGCGTATTGCAGCTGTCCGGATCCATTACGGGCAACAAAAGGAACACGGGACCCCGCGACTAACTTATTTGATTTAGAATAATTCGGCTCGGAATGCGCTTATTAAGTCGACCCTTGCTCCCCCCCGCGCCGCCGCCGCCGCCGTGCTGGTGCTGCCTCGCGCTCCTCGATTACTGCGCACTCGTGCATACGCACCCTACCAACCGTACTCCTCGACTTCCAACAATCAGGGAATCAAAAACTCTTTATTCCCGTAAATATAATAAGTTATTTTAAGAATTTGTCTCTTTCTAAGTTATTATTAATAACTTAGAAAGAGACAAATTCTTAAAATTAAAATAAACATGGTACCTATTATATAAATGATTGATGTGTTTCATTTCAGTCGCTTCGATTTGTGGACTAGGTAGAGGAGCGGCGGGTTAGTTAGACGGGGTAGTGTTCGAGTTGGAGCAAAACACGTCCCAAGCTTTTTTGCCAGCTTTTATATAACTTGTCCTGTTAGCACGTGTGGGACAAATCTTGCAACTGCATTTTAGACCAGTTATCCTCAACCGATTGAGCTGAAATTTGACATACCTACTTATGTAAGTGCGGTGACAATGATATGTCATGTTACCATCGAGCTGGTCTGATGATGGAGACAGGAGGTGGCGATAGGAACTCCTAAACGAAACGACTTATCCCGGTCGAGTTTGGGTTCGTTAGATTTGTCTTTCCAAGCACTTGGGTCCTTGATGATATAAAAGCTTGTTTCTAAAAATGTTTTTTTTTTTATATATTAAAACCTATTTATTTATATACTTATTGTTTGTAAATCAGGTAATTTGACAGTCGGTACATAAAAATCATTTTAGATCGCTGAATTCTGCCGCTTGGGCGTACGAACATATTATGGTTTGTGAAAAATATTGTGTTGTAAGTACCTAACAATCAGAATAATTCTATTTTATTTAAAAGCATGCAATTTTAATTTATATTCAATACTTATTACTTTTAATCAAATGTTAATTTATGAAATTTAATTTAATTTATAATAGTTAATCAATTAAAGCCAGCTGGAGATGAATATGTCAAAAAATAAAATAAAAATGTATGTTAATCAAATTAAATAAACAATGTCAAACAATAATACGGCCTTCTTACTTATTATCCTCTAGATAATCTGATACGTTGTGGTTAGACTTTTACAAAGAATATTTTTGACAATTTGTTTGATATAAATGTAATGATATCCCATTACTTTTTTATAAAGGAATGTCTTAGAAATTACCCGAGCGAGTGTGGACTATAATAACAAAAACCTTAGAATTTGTTTGAATTTATTTACTGATATTTACTGACTCAACTCTTCTCAACCTACCGCCCGATATCTCTTATGTTTTACTTTAAGTTAAATTGCGTTTCCGAATGTATTTATGTACGCAATTGTAAAATGTAGTAAAAATCTAGTAAATATTTACTTTCTTCTTATTCCAGGGAAAGCCATCCTCTTCGCCTTCTTAAACAAAAATAAAACTTCTTTAGGCATTCTTATTAATGATAATGTCTGACACCTTCGCCCAGTAGCTAGAGCCAATAAAACTACTAGCTTTTTGTGATACTCGTATGTTCTAAAACTTAAACAGTCAATACAAGTTAGTATTAGTATTATTAGTAACTTTGTTGTAGTATTATTATTATTCACTTAGTATTTTCTAATGTTGGTCAAAATTAAGATATTGGTTGCAACTTTCAAAGATTGCAATTTTTAAGAAATCCCTCATTCTGATCAGCCTCAATTTAACAATTACAAGCCTGTAAAAGTTAAAGTTTTATGTCAATATTATGAGCAGATCCCTAAACATTGTGATGAGCCTAAACATTGTGATGTGCCTGTGCTTTCTTTAGACGTCACTAAAGACAATCAATTGGTCGAGACGTCCCCGCACGTCCTGTGGGACCTCGTAAATAATCGCGGGAGATTATATAGAACTACACAGGTACTAGTGCCATCTGAGAAATATGTTTAATTGATTATACTCAGATGTCTCAGCTTATTCAGAGGACCACCAGGAACCACTGCTGACCGCCCTAGCTATACTCAGTGTAGGTAGGAAGTGGTCTCAATAGAAAACTTTTTTATTTTGTAATTTTCTTTTATATTTAGTTATTTTCTACGTATAGAAATTGAAACATGTTAAGGGAGCTGAGACAAATGTAAGTGATGTTATTTGTGTTTTGTTTGGGGTGGGGGTGGATGGGTTGTCTCTGCGCGGTCCGCGGCGGGCGGGTGAGGACGCGTGAGGCGAGGGCGCGGAAGGGTGGCGACATATAGCGTGCCTAATATCCGGTTTTATTAGCTTTTCGGCGACAGCGAGCGCGGCGCATACTTGCTTTGATGACGACGACCGCTCGCCCCCACCCGCCCCCGCCGCCCCCGAACTTCCCTGCGCTTCCGCCTCGCGTCACTTCTATCGTTCTATTCTTTTGTGCGTAGATTTATAGCACAAACGGATAAATGTTGTAAATTCGTGCCGCGAGCGCTTCCGCCGAGGCGGAATGCGCGGGGCGCGCCGTGAACGCTCTCAATTAACGTCGTTATGCGGCTGTTTGGCAAATTTCTAATTGAAACCGTGAATATTTAGAACGTTTAGTGTGTGATGTCGCGTGATGCATGCAGCGGACGGAGGCGAGAGGGGAGGCCGGCATTGTTGGCAGGGCTCCAGCCGAGCGCTCCGAGCGGCGGAACAACCGACGACGCCGCAAAGAAGCCGCGCCGATTGTTGCCTGCGCTAATGACGAGCCGCGCAATTAGCGAGCACCGCAACCACGCGTGGGAACCGCATCGCTCATGCATCTAGGCCTGGCCAGCCGGCGGGAAACGCAACAACGCTGCCGCTTCCGAGAATCTCCTATCCATTCTTCCAATCGCCCAACGATTAGAAGAAAAACATAACATTCTTCCAACCGCGCCGGGCTGACCCGAACTGCTCCTTTCTGCGAATGTAGTGAATCGTAACCTCGCGAGGTATCACCGAAGCAGTTAGCGTCCATCAGCCGCCCATAAACCTGTCGCGGAACCGGTTCTAGTCCCAAACAAAGCACTAGAGGTGGACGCGCAGATTCATCGACGCGCCCATTAGCTATCTATCTCTATATCATTTGAAAGGTCATTCTGGGAAAAGTTGGCGGTTTGCGACGACTCTATCCTATAAATAATTGCCATTCGTTAATGTAATGAAGTGCGCGATACATCAATATGTCAGCCGCAACAGAGTGTTTGTCGTTCACACGTGATAGCTGGCAGCACACCGCACCCGCTGCGAGCTATAGATAACCTGGCCACTTAGCACGCGCGCTGCCGGAGCGCGTGCTGCACCAGGCGCAGCTCAGTCGGTTCCACTCCAGTTGATCGGCATCGCAACATAACCGATGCAGCTAATTTTAACTGCATTACCTACCGCCGCAGATAGCGCTTCTATTTATTGCTACAAGCGGAACACGACATAACATTATTACCGAACGCAAGCGCATTAACGACTTATGTATGTCGCAGCTACCTACAGCACTCTTGGACAGGCACGTGTGCGTAGGGTAGTACAATAAATATAAGTGTTTGTACAGGAGTGGAGCGGAGCGCGGGCGGGGGTTTCAATGAAGGCCGGAATGTGGCGGCGGCAGCGGCCGGGTGCTCCGGAGCGCGCTAGAATCCCAGCGCTGCGCTGTTTGAAGTCCCTCGGAAGTCGCGGCGTCCATTGAGCCGCGAGTAATTATAGCGAGATGTCGCGCCGCACCGCCCCGACGATTGATTTACGACACACCAGTAATTTATGCGCGTTTAATTAAAGTACCAGCAGCCGGAAGAACAACCCGTCAGAACAAACAACACCTACAGAGCTCCAGCGAGCCTCGTGACTCACCTCGACGGGTGCAGCTCGCGGTAGCCTCTCCGACTCGAGCTGACTGCAAGTGGAAAAATACGGCTCAAGAGTGAAGTAGGTATTAGCACATTGCACAGCCGTGACTCAGCTGGCTGCAGATTGTGCCTTATTAGGAGCGCGATTGGAACGCTACCTCTGAACAACGAGCTCCTAGCGCACGCTCGCCTTATACGCGCGGCAATGAACTGCACTGAGACGACTCATTTACATGTTGACAGTTTGATACTAGTTCTAATCTAGTGCTCTCCGAGTTCCGATCCCGCTACGAACGAGCCGCAGCTACGCGGCTCCGGCACAGCGGAGCGGCACTAATGCCACAGAAGAGGGAAAAAACTGAACTCTTATTTAGCGTGATTTCGCGAGCTCCGGCAAATTGTTCGATAACTGTGAAAAATGGAGGCCGCTCCGCTAACGGCGCAAATTGAGTGAAGTAACCTTGACTGTACCGCGCCCCGCCCCGCACCCCCCTGTGTAGAGGGGCACGCGAATCGAATGATATCAGAGTTGCGGAAGGAATATGTTTTTACGCTGCGTTTAATTTGTTGGCGATTTTTTACAAGATCGCGCATTTATGTCATATCAAATGTCGATGAGCTCTCACAATTGCACTATTAAGAGTCGAGGGCTTCCGAGAAAATTTCATTGGCGAGGAATGTCTCCCGCGCTCGGGCGAGGGGATAGCAGGGAAGAGAGGGGGAAGAGGGAGAAAACAGGCGGCGGCTTTGAGCTGGAAATTGATCCGTTCATAGTTCATAATGATTGGCGGAGCGCGCCGCAGCGGGAACGCGCCGCCACAATGGTTCTGCTAATAATCAAAGGCTCGCGTCGAACCAAGTTACCATTTATAAACTTCCGCGTTAACTGAGTTCTCATAACTTATGGTATAATTAAACTCTACACTACCTTATAGACATTCATAGATGGCTAGCAGTGGTGATTTATAAAGGCGAAGGGGTGGATGGATGGACGGATATTTGTTACTTCATCACGCCAAAGTAACTAACTGAATTTGTTCTAATATTCTATTATTTGATTGTAATTTTCTTTGTCAATAAAGATATACAAAAAAAAATTCTTTGTTATTAAAGAGAGTATTTTACTCACTAAACTGATAGAGCTGAAATTTTGCGTAGATGTACAGCAGATCTACCAATGAGAACAAAAATCAATGAGAAAACTCACTCACGGCAAAACAAGAATTACCTACATATGCAAAGCTTGGTTCCTTTAGTAGAATATAGCTTCTCCATAAACTACTTATAGAGTTTTCATTTCTCATTGCTTCAGTGTAGGTCTACACCCAGAATAAAACATACTTTTCACCCCATAAATTAGTTCCCTTGGGGTATAAATACCCTTTAAAACTAACCATAGAATATAACATAAACAACGCATGCGATGCCGCGGGCAGAAACTAGTTCTTGGTAAATTAAAACTATCTATGGTAAAAAAAATGTCAGTAGGCAACTACTAGTTAATTAATAATTATGAAATGAAATTACTTTTTTCTATAATCTTCCATCGCGTGAGTGTCGCAGCATCCCGCGAGCTCTACCGGTCGTGAGTGTCGCAACGTCCCGCGAGCTCTACCGGTCGTGAGTGTCGCAACGTCCCGCGAGCTCTACCGGTCGTGAGTGTCGCAACGTCCCGCGAGCTCTACCGGTCGTGAGTGTCGCAACGTCCCGCGAGCTCTACCGGTCGTGAGTGTCGCAACGTCCCGCGAGCTCTACCGGTCGTGAGTGTCGCAGCATCCCGCGAGCTCTACCGGTCGTGAGTGTCGCAACGTCCCGCGAGCTCTACCGGTCGTGAGTGACGCAACGTCCCGCGAGCTCTACCGGTCGTGAGTGTCGCAGCATCCCGCGAGCTCTACCAGTCGTGAGTGTCACAACGTCCCGCGAGCTCTACCGGTCGTGAGTGTCGCAACGTCCCGCGAGCTCTACCGGTCGTGAGTGTCGCAACGTCCCGCGAGCTCTACCAGTCGTGAGTGTCGCAGCGTCCCGCGAGCTCTACCGGTCGTGACTGTCGCAGCCTTCCGCGAGCTCTACCGGTCTTTGTCGACTCAATCATTATGTTTAAAAGCGATACTGCGCAATTACGGACATAATTAAAGTGTACGTAAGAAGATCATTTAGTCGTTGGAATTCGGTAGAAGTATTTAGTAAGTATAGAGCTTGTGCAATAACTGAAACTGTTAGAGCGGCGAGCGCTTGAGTGCGGGCTCCTAGGGCCGGGCCGTGCCGCGGCGCTCGAGTGCGGGCGCCCGGTGCCGAGCCGCCGCGCCAGGCCTGCGTCTATAAATCAAGCGCCGCCGTATCTACTATTGCGTTACTTTACATAACTGTGTACCTACTACCAACTATTATATCTATATTGGGTGCCTGCGGTCTGTTTTCGTGGGCAAGTCACGGTAATTCATTAGTTTGATTTGTGTGGGGCAAGTTCGGAGATTATGTTTATTTATTACTTACTTACCTAATAAATATGCTTTATCTCAGGTGAACAATGTTGTAGGAATGTCGATGGCGGCGAGTAGGTACCGCCTGCGCGTTCATGTTCCGAAACGCTTAAACTGATTAAGTACCTACTTACTATTATTACATAAATAACTATGATAATGTATCGCGTCTAAGGTCGAGCTATAAATAAAACTGATGCTGTATTTGGCAAGCTGAACATTTGAGGAAGTCTGTGTGTAGCTGTGGACTGGCATGGGCTACTTAGATGTTGACGATGAGAACAAACTAGCATTCATCTGACCAAGCACAACTAGTATTCCGAGAGCAATGATGAGCCCAACTAATTGAAGCTTCAAGGTGTCTTTACAGTTTCTGATTATTGTTTGCCTTTACAGTAACCTCTGAAGATGTATGTAGCTAGGCATGATACTTTACTCAAACATAGCATGTAATCTGCTGATTATTTCGACACCCGTCTTTAAGCAAAGTCCACCTTTCGGGCCTACCCGAACAGGCGGACAGTAATATTATTACTGTCCGCTCTATGCGGTCACGATAAGCTGGCTTCAAGCTAAGCTTGCTATTGTCTCGGCCTTCAAGCTTGGTCATCATTGCAGCCTGTCCGCGCTATAAAGACCTCGACCTTCGGTCTCGGCCTTCATTTCAGCTTGGCCATCAAGGGATGCAATGCTGACCGCGCTGTGATGGCCTGGAGCTACGCTTCGCTTTCAGCCATCTTCAGCCCCGGCCAGCGCCCTACCCATTACAGACCTTGTACGCAATGTACTATTACGGGTTCTTTACCGATATAATATCGAGTGTGCTTTTGAAAGTAATCAATAGACGGCGATGTGTGAGTGCGGAAGGTAATGTGAAGTATGTCCTGCAGAGCGCGGCGATAGCATCGGCGCAGGCGCAGGCGCAGGCGCAGCTGCTTGTGTCCATTGTATGCTAATGGGACAGCGGACGGACAGCCGGACATTACGCAAAAACTACACCCTTCTCCGACACGAGGTAATTGTTCCACGGATACTGATACATTGTACTACTTGAATATGGAACGAAATAGAATGGATTGTCATTATCACTTCTTCAAGCTTATGGCTCTATCTCCTTCTGTCAGGAACTAAACGAATGAACTTCTGGCCGGTCCTGACCATGCAAGACCCACCCAATGTGTTGGGCTGCGACCGCGCCTGCAAAGTACAGTCTGCTAGATGTGCACGGGCTCCCCCGCGCCCCGCGCCCCGCGCGCGTAGTCAGCTGCGCGCGCGCAGACCACGCGGCGCCGGAACCGGAACTCTATTGTTTTTAAATTTCTGCGACCCTCTGCGCATCATTCACTACCTATCAAGGACTTGTCAACACAACACAATACAATACTAACAATAATGCATTACATTATAACTAGACATAAAGATAACGCTCAAATCTAGTGCACCTAGATAATGTAGGTAAAAGAAAAAACTGTATAAAATTATGAATGATGTGGGTACTCAATTATGAAAGCTTTTTACTGCAAAGTAATACATTTCATTATCTGACATACATACATACACAGCCCAGTCAGTGCGCTGTGGGTGCTCACCTATTCCTTGGCTAACAACATCATGCTGGTCGTTATAATACTGAGCACTTCATCAGCTAATGGAGGCCATCATGGTGATGTAGTGTTAGGGTGAACTTATTACAAGTAGGTACAGTACATGCTGTGTTAACAGTTTGGGTGCGCAATATTATATACATACATGCAACTATAAGTCAACAGTTTGGGTGCGCAATATTATATACATATACATGCAACTATAAGTTTAGGTTCATGGTTATGAAACCTACATAATACGTAGGTTATAGGCTTCTAGTTGGCAGACGAAGCCAGGGGGCAGAGCTAGCCGGTCCCTTGGCGACACCTGCCGACAAGCCGCCGCGCCGCGTCGGTGTCGAGAGGTCATTCGTCAAATACATCAAGGAGTTGAGCAGAAATTAATATTAATATTTTATTGAGGACACTTTTTGCGTGGCTCTTTTGTGTCAAATCACCTGTTACTCCTGAGTGAAAGTTTATCTTCATTCAGCTGCCCGAGCTCGTCCACAGTTAATCCTACCCTTACTTAGTATCATAAAGGGGATCATGTTTGTGAACATATTTGCCGAAGACAACCCAAAAACTACAGATTGGTATGTTAAAAGGAACTTTACATTTGATTATGTATAATTTTGCTAAAACTGAACTTTATACTCTATATATGTTCAGAGTGAGATTATAATGTGTTTGCTATAGGTAAAAGTCCTCTCTAATAGTTCTCTGGCCAGAAAAAGCCGTAATGAAATGTCAGTTTTTGTGAAATTAACATCCCGAAGGAGCAGCAATCTCGAAGTTTAGTAATGAAGCGTGGGATCTGATCCCCCGCACCTGCCCCCGCACCTACCCTCGCGGGTACCTTCGGAGAGCACGCCGAGTGTGCGCACCTCACGTATGGAGCGGGCGGGTGCCGATAGGACGAGGGGCGGGCCGGGGCTTGCTTGGTGTACACATATCCTAAAAGACAGTTCCCACGCACGCGAGCGACAGAAGAAGGCAACCTAGCGGGACACGGAACCTCTACTTAAATAGTTTGTAACAACTATCTACTAATACACTGACTAATACAATCGACTTTATTGTTATTGTAGTAGTCAACGACTAACAAATCAAAAACATTATTTACATTGCTGTTTTCAAAAATGCAACAAGGACTTCTCGTGCGTAGGTGTACTTCCGTAAAATTATTATGGGAAGAATTACACAGATATTTGAGTTTTTTCGTTGACTGTATCTAACGAATAGATCCTCAGAACATGTAAATGTACCCGGGCAGAGCAAACAGATCCTCAGAACATGTAAATGTACCCGGGCAGAGCAAACAGATCCTCAGAACATGTAAATGTACCCGGGCAGAGCAAACAGATCCTCAGAACATGTAAATGTACCCGGGCAGAGCAAACAGCTATATGCATATAGAACCTACAAGGTATACTTATACAATGTGCAGGCCGGTCGCGCCCAGCGTGCTCGCCCCTGCAGGGTGTGGCGCGGCGCGCGGCGCGCGGCGTGTGCATGTAGGCAGGGTTGTCTCTGGTCTTACTGCTCGGGTAGGCGGGTGGCAGGACTGGGTTAGTATAGCGCGGCGCGAGGCGAGGGGTTGAACTTGCTAAATTAAGTGCGATGATTATGAGAAAATCTAATGGATTATTCCGATGTCAAGGAGCCTCTTTCTAAGGAGCCTCTTCACCGAACACTCCATCGAGTCGAACCTTTCGGGGAGAAAATTATACAAAATTTGAACTCTATCAAGTTTTCGTGTAACGATTCTGTGTTATTTTTTGTATAAAAATTAGGCAGCTGACTAAGGTTTGTTTGAATGTAACGTCCGAGAGCTGGGCGGCGGGCTCACGGCGCATTCCGCCGCCGCAGCGCCGCCGCCGCCGCGCCGGCCCGGCAATGGCCTGGTATAGACAGCTATGTGCTAATAAACGTAAAAGTGCCACTTAAAATACCAAAATTACACTAATTACAATATTTTGATGTTTCATGAGTAATTAGCACTTTATCAGGCACTTATTAACATTTTTGTAAGTTTTATCTCGATCTAGGATAATGAATAGCATTTTGATGAGGTCATCATCAAGCAAACATTAGAGAACAATACGTTGCCATTGTTAACGTTTTGGAATTGTTCCAGTGAATAAATAATACTGTTTTAAATTTGATTTTGGACATCTAGACCAATCTTTTTGTAGGATTCTGTACTGGATTCACAAAAGTATTAGGTGAGTGCCTTAGCGGATGTGGTAGAGTAGGTAGCGTTATTATTAGTATTGTAGGCAGCCAGCTATCGTAGCGAATTAATTTCACAAGAAGTTGATATGAATGTGCAAAAGCCTGAAAATTTTAAACCGTAATAACCGCGGTTTGAATCATTTAACTGCATTTTACTTCCAAGTCTTGCGAAAAACAGCTGCAGCCTTCGCGACGAACAGAATGAAATCTAAATTAAGTACTTAGGAAAAGGCGTGAAGTCAACGAATTATAATCTGACTAATTACTTCTGCAACACGAACGTTAGATATGAATAACACATTGGATAAAGATATCTTCAACTTTATCTCGTCTCAACGAAATAATAAGCTTTCCACAATGCAAATTATTCATAAGCCGCAAAATGGCGCGAGCGAGGCAAATAGAGCCTTCCCGCGACTGAGAGCAGGGGTGGAGAGGGGGGGGGGGGATTGAATGAGTCGACACAAAACTCACATTGTTATTCAAACAAACAACTTATTGTGCGCGCAAACAGCCGCGCCCGCCGCCTAGCCTCCCCGCCCGCGACGCCCCCTGACAACAGCTATTGTAATCTGAGTGATTATCTATTCAAATTCATCCATTTCACTTTACAAATTATCATTAGTGGTTCAGTGACTTTAAGATGGAATGTAACAATCAAATGCAAATCCCAGAAAAACTTGGCGGGAAACCAATATAACTGTAACACCGACAGTCGACTGCTTCAGGAATCTGCGATTGCTGTAGGTTCGATCATAGCAAGTAACCGAGGGCCTGGTGCTGGTGCTGTGCCAGAAGGCTGCAGCCTATTGATGGCGTTCCTCGTTACGGCGTCTTCTTCACACTTGGTCACTTGGCATGTAGAGGTAGAGCTGCTCACTCATTGCACATATATGTATGTAATTGGATTCATTCTACCTCTAGTACTTACTAGGTAGGTACTAGGTATATAAATATTTTAAATCCATCATGGTTATTAACACTAAAGTCATTTACAACGGGATATTTAGCATGATTTGAGTATTGAGATTTCCAATATTTTGGCACAGTTTCATGCGCCATGATCACGGAATAACTGAAGGCGCTTCGAAGCAAGCATGGTAAATATCCCGTTGTAAATGACTTTAGTATTCCTTTATTTGTTTAAATAATGAGAACTGCATTCGCCGAAGTTTGAAAAACTACTTGCCTTACCGGTAATCGAACATTAAAGTCTAAAAAATAAAAAAATTAAATAAATAAAAATTTATTGCACCGATCTGTAGAGAAATCATAAGAATCAAATCTTTTTATGGCTCCCTTGTTGGTCCTGTTCCTGACCTCTCCCTCGTCGTATACAGACCGACGAAACCAGTGATTGATTTAATATTGATGGTCTCCATCAGTAGGTGTAAGCGAACAAGTCAAAGTGCCTTGTCTCGTCCAGATATTTGGCAGATTTCATCGTGTTCCTAAATTTGCTTTAATTAGCAATGTGAGCAGTTTAATATGTGACAAATATACAGTTAATAGTAGTTACTTTAATATACGATTCATATGAGTGCGTCTACAGATCGGTGCCATAAAAATACAATGTGTTATTTTTTCAAATTTAGTGGGTTCGATTACCGGATAACGCAAGTCATTTTTGAAACTCTGTGAATATAGTGTTACTTATTTTAAAAAAAATAAGTATGTTTGCCGTCAGTACAACTTCTTATCTTCAATATTTCTGGTAGGTACTTGCCCTCTATGTCTAATGGCCGTGTGACACCTTGTACATATACAAGTCCACATGACTACTTTCCTTGGGTTCACCCTGGACAAGAGTCTAACGTGGCGAGGTTGAGGCGCACAAAGACAAACTATGCAAGAAGTTATGCAGGTCATGCGTCCGATTGGGAGCGCGCCTTGAGACTCCAAACGAGAGCGATAAGAGCAATATTGCGAATTCCACAGGATGAGTCCGCGCGGCCGCATTTTGAGTCCCTGGGGATCTCGACCGCGCCTGCCCTTGTCATATACCTACCAGTCCGCGTTGTATGTGCGTGAGAACTTCGACAAATATGCAAGGCTTGGGGACGGTCACAGATACAACACGAAGCACTCACACCGGCTCTTAGCCGCTTCCACGACGACTAACGAAGACGTCCAAGTTGCTGCACGTAATGGGGACGGCTGTCTACGACCGTATTCCGACTTCTATCACCAGCGCACAATCCTTCACATCCTTCAAAATGCTGAAGAAGTGGCTGATAGTTCAATCTATAAATTACATTTATGAATTAATGAATTTAAAATGTATCTAATATTTAATAATATGTTTATATTAGATATAATGTATTGTATTATGAAGATAATATATGAGTCCTTTACATTATGTAACTTATATTTTGTGTCTTGTAACATAATTGGTATTAATAAATGAACTATGAACTACCTAGATAGATAGGTAAATAACTCTTTATTGTACCACACAAACACAAAATATAATGCAGATGAAAATGCTGAGAAACAAGGAAGTACAAAGGGCGGCCTTATCGCTTTGAGCGATCTCTTCCAGGCAACCTTGGGATGGACTGGACTTAAGAGAACAATTTAGACGGTGGTGTTTGAAAAACTTAAGGAAATGAAAACAATTACATATACCTACACTACGTACTATATAACACCTAGCATGCCTTAAACTACCTACTGTACCTCTAGATAACAAACTTACATTCACATCAATATAAAGTTATTCATTTTTTCCACTGATAAATAATACTGATGAAGTCAAAGTCAAAGTCAAAGTCAAAAACTCTTTATTTCCATAAATACAATAAATGTATACTTAGAAAAGGTCAAATTCTTAATAATTAAACACTGACACGGAAATAAAGTGATATTTTTGATTTCAGTCGCTTCGGTACGTAGACTAAAGTAAAGAAGCGACGAAGAAACCTTTAGCCTGTTAGTTGTTATTTTTCGAGTTGGAGCAAATTCCGTCCCACGCTTTTTTATCCTCTAGATAATCTGATTATCTGATTATTTTATAGTAGGCCTTTTTACACAGGAAGGTTTTGACAATTTGTTTGAATTTATTTACTGATAATTTTTGCAACTCACTAGGAGTTTTGTTGTAGAAGCGTATACATTGCCCTTTAAAAGATACTTTAATTTTGTGTAGTCTAGTTGTGGGCACAGCGAGTTTATGTTTATTCCTTGTATTCAAATTATGTACATCGCTATTTTTAGGGAACCGATTGTTATTTCTATGAGTGTACAATAGGTTTTCATAAATATATTGACATGGTACTGTCATTATGTTTATTTCTTTGAATTTATCACGCAGGGATTCTCTGGGACCCATACTGTAGATAGCACGAACAGCCCTCTTCTGCAACACAAATACGGTGTTAATATCTGCAGCGTTCCCCCACAGTAGAATACCATAAGACATAATACTATGGAAGTAGCTGAAATAAACAAGTCTAGATGTATCCACGTCTGTAAGATGACGGATTTTTTTTACAGCATATGCTGCAGAACTAAGTCTCCTCGATAGCTTATCTATGTGTGCGCCCCATTGAAGTTTATTATCTAAGGTGATTCCTAAGAAAACGGTACTTTCTACAATTTTTAACGTTTCTCCTTTTACAATTACATCAGCCTGAACTTGTTTGACATTAGGTAGAATAAATCTAATACATTTCGTTTTGGTTTCGTTAAGCAAAAGATTATTGACATTAAACCAATGGACTACTTTTGAGATTGCATTATTCACATCATCGAATAATTCGTGTCTTGTCGTTTCATTTTAAAAATTAATGAAGTGTCATCAGCAAACAATACAATCTCGTGATTATTCTTAACAAGATGAGGCAGGTCGTTAATATAAATTAAAAATAGGAAAGGGCCGAGGATAGATCCCTGCGGTACACCCATTGTAACTACAGACCCCGAAGACCGTTTCCCATTAATGTCAACTCTTTGTATCCTATTACTCAAATAAGATGTAAGAAGACCCAAAGAGCTGTTCCTTATTCCATAGTGATTTAGTTTCCTGATTAATGTTTCATGGTGTACGCAATCGAATGCTTTTGACAAGTCGCAAAAAATGCCTAATGCATCTTGCGACTTCTCCCAAGCATCAAAAATATGCGTTACTAACTCTACACCGGCGTCAGTAGTTGACCTGCCGCGAGTAAACCCGAATTGCTTACTATGTAGCAGGTCATTTCCATTGAAATGCCTAAGCAATTGATGTAAAATAAGTTTTTCAAAAACTTTGCTGAATGTAGGCAGTACTGATATTGGTCTAAAGTTAGTGGGGTCAGACCTACTACCCGATTTAAACAGTGGGATTATTTTACTACATTTCATTAGATCAGGAAATACGCCACAATCAATAGACTCATTAAATATAAAAGCTAGATCTGGTGCAATGATATCAATCAATGGTTTAATAATTCTAACGGAAATTCCCCAGAGATCTGCAGTTTTCTTTATATTTAATAGTTTAAAGGTTTTTTTAATATCTCTTTCATCAACATGATTAAAATTAAATGTATTTTTGCATTTAGGTACATTTCCTATAAGTAATGACTCGGCGATTACTTGAGAAGAGTTTAGACACTTTGTAGTAGAGATTGGAATGTCAGTAAAAAAGATTTCAAATGCTTGGGCTACTTTAACATCATTTTTGATTGAGCAATCATTAATCTTTAAATTGTAATCATTAATGTAGGTGCTGACTTTTCCAGTCTCACTATTTATTATTTTCCAAGTTGACTTTATTACATTTTCACTATTTCTTATTTTTGAGCTAATATAATTTGATTTTGCTATATGACAAACTTTTCTAAACATTTTTGAGTAATTTTTTACTTTTACTTTGAACTCCTGGCTAAAATTGTATTGTTTTTCACTATACAGTTCATACAACTTTTGTCTACTCTTATGTATACCCACTGTTGCCCACTCACTAAAGTTAAGTTTTTCTGAGACCATGATCGACTTGGGTGTGAATATTGAATTGAACACACTGGTGAATTTGTTAAAAAAACTGCAATACAACTCATTTGGGTTGTTATGTGAGTGATAAGGTGATGGTGTAGACTCCCAATCCAATTTAAACCGTTCAAATCGACTTGTGGTCACAGGTATGTATTTTATTTTCTTTTTACAATTATTATTTTTTACTTGAATTTCTAATTGTATTAGTTGACCTAAGTGGTCTGATTTTAAATTGCTTATTATATTTTTACTTACAATTTTTTCATTTTGGCAAACAAATACATTATCTATACATTTTGCTGAGGTTTCAGTTATTCTTGTAGGTTCCATAAATAATGGCCTTAGATTATAAGAATTAAATAAATTAGTCAATCTAGTACTAAGGGAGTAAACTTCTAAAAGGTCAATATTAAAGTCTCCACAAACCATGATAGTTTTATTTGATTTTGAGAGTTTAAATAAAATATCCTCCATAACACTTTCAAATATTTCAAAAGAAGCTGATGGTGGGCTGTATACGCTTACTACAATAATTTGCTCCAGCAAATTATTGAAGCAGTTTTTTTGAAGATCGGGAGGGATTTCGCACGTCTGATGTCCAGGGGAAGAGCATTCCATAGACGGATAGCTTGTACTGTGAAGGATTTTTCATAAAAAGTAGTAGAGTGAGTAGGAACTTTTAAGACGAGGGTTTCAGAGGAACGCAAAGAGAGAGAAAGTGAGAGTTGGACAGGAATTCAAAGCGCTCCTTGAGATAAGATGGGCTGGGAGGATAGAACAAGATACTGTACAAGAGAGATAGTATCTGAGTATTCCTGCGAAGTCGGATGGGCAGCCACAAGAGTTTAGCGCGATACTCGGATAATTGGTCATATTTGCGAAGACCAAATATAAACCTGATGCTGAAATTCTGGAGGCGCTCTAGCTTATTTAGGTGAACTTCAGTGAGGTCCGGATAGCAGGCGTCGGCGTAGTCAAGGATGGGGAGCAAAAGAGACAGGGCGAGTGTTACCTTAGTGGAAGTTGGAAAGAAATTGCACAGTCGCCGCAGTGAGCCGGCCGATGCGAACATTTTCCGGCTGAGTTCAGCCAATTGCTAGTTTACTTATTCGTTTTTCATATACAAAGTACAAATCTGTACAAACTTTTCTTCAAAACCAATCAACATCTCCTTAATTTATTTCCTAGGAAGGAAGTCCTGCCTGTTACATACTGTTACGTTATGGAAATAAATAGATTTGTTGTGATTGAGCAGATTCAAGTAGGTAATGTCTTACCACCGACCGGCCTCATGTGAGGCGCAACCACCATTAGCAACCAACTCGAGTTAGAATCACTACATACACATGTGAGGCGCAACCACCATTAGCAACCAACTCGAGTTAGAATCACTACATACACCTGTGAGGCGCAACCACCATTAGCAACCAACTCGAGTTAGAATCACTACATACACATGTGAGGCGCAACCACCATTAGCAACCAACTCGAGTTAGAATCACTACATACACATGTGAGGTGCAACCACCATTAGCAACCAACTCGAGTTAGACTCACTACATACACATGTGAGGCGCAACCACCATTAGCAACCAACTCGAGTTAGAATCACTACATACACATGTGAGGCGCAACCACCATTAGCAACCAACTCGAGTTAGAATCACTACATACACATGTGAGGCGCAACCACCATTAGCAACCAACTCGAGTTAGAATCACTACATACACATGTGAGGCGCAACCACCATTAGCAACCAACTCGAGTTAGAATCACTACATACACATGTGAGGCGCAACCACCATTAACAACCAACTTGAGTTAGAATCACGACATACACATGTGAGGCGCAACCACCATTAGCAACCAACTCGAGTTGGAATCACTACATACACATGTGAGGCGCAACCACCATTAGCAACCAACTCGAGTTAGAATCACTACATACACATGTGAGGCGCAACCACCATTAGCAACCAACTCGAGTTAGAATCACTACATACACATGTGAGGCGCAACCACCATTAGCAACCAACTTGAGTTAGAATCACTACATACACATGTGAGGCGCAACCACCATTAGCAACCAACTCGAGTTAGAATCACTACATACCTACACATGTGAGGCGCAACCACCATTAGCAACCAACTCGAGTTAGAATCACTACATACACATGTGAGGCGCAACCACCATTAGCAACCAACTCGAGTTAGAATCACTACATACACATGTGAGGCGCAACCACCATTAGCAACCAACTCGAGTTAGAATCACTACATACACATGTGAGGCGCAACCACCATTAGCAACCAACTCGAGTTAGAATCACTACATACACATGTGAGGCGCAACCACCATTAGCAACCAACTCGAGTTAGAATCACTACATACACATGTGAGGCGCAACCACCATTAACAACCAACTCGAGTTAGAATCACTGCATACACATGTGAGGCGCAACCACCATTAGCAACCAACTCGAGTTAGAATCACTACATACACATGTGAGGCGCAACCACCATTAGCAACCAACTCGAGTTAGAATCACTACATACACATGTGAGGCGCAACCACCATTAACAACCAACTCGAGTTAGAATCACTACATACACATGTGAGGCGCAACCACCATTAGCAACCAACTCGAGTTAGAATCACTACATACACATGTGAGGCGCAACCACCATTAGCAACCAACTCGAGTTAGAATCACTACATACACATGTGAGGCGCAACCACCATTAGCAACCAACTCGAGTTAGAATCACTACATACACATGTGAGGCGCAACCACCATTAGCAATCAACTCGAGTTAGAATCACTACATACACATGTGAGGCGCAACCACCATTAGCAACCAACTCGAGTTAGAATCACTACATACACATGTGAGGCGCAACCACCATTAGCAACCAACTCGAGTTAGAATCACTACATACACTTGGCTCTTTGAGAATAAAGATGATAGTTGCTAGCTGAATCCAAAACCATGAGAAATAGAGAAAAGTCGTGAAAAGACCTATGGCCTCAATTTATAATAAAAAAATTGCATACCTTTTTTCTGTATTTTTTACTAAATTTTACCAAATTCATTACGGTTTGATGTTTCACCTACCAATTAAAATACAGGCTAAGTATCCTGCTTAGTAGCAAGCGACTGCACTACGGAATTCTGTAAGTCATGCTTGAATAAATAAATAAATAATACCGGAAGTCGAAATATCGGAGAAAGGTATCCAGAAAGAAGACGAAACCGCAGAACGAAACACAGAAAGCACATCAAGCCAAAGGAATACAGAAAGCACACAACAACACACACAAAGTTGAAAAGCTGTAGAACGAACGATCACGATCTCGATTGAACGATAAACCGAAAGATCATGAAAGCGAAGGAACGCTATGTCGAAAATTCCTTCACATTATAATATTTTGAAAACTTTTGTATTTTGTATTTATCTATTTATCATTTATATTATAACATAGGTCGTTATACAAGGCAAGTCAGAAACTGTACAATTTGAAAAGACAAAATCAGTGCAACTGTTCCAGTGTAGGAGTGTTCAGTAACGTTACTTCTTTGCCTAACATATTACAATGATACAATGAGCGCTAGGTTACATTATCTAAATAGAAAATATAAACTTTTATTTAGGTCTGCGCAAGTATGACCACATTACCGAGTACATACCGCAATAAGCTTCAATGGTTGCCTTCGCTGGGACGCGCATTTTCTCTCCCTCTTATACTCCATCCTTTTCATCCCTAATAATCCGCAAGGAACGATTTGAGTACATCCACCAAACCCATTCCCGTTCTCTTGTTTCTACCGACACCCTCTCACTGACAACCCGCTCCTGGCGTGCCGTAGCTCTTCCTTCTCCGTGCGAGCCACACAGCTGTGGAATGCGCTACCTACTACTATAAGACACGCAAAGTCTCTCCCTGTGTTTAGTTGGTAGTATGTGTTATTATTAAAGTACCTAAGTATATTATGTATTTATACTATGTATTGTATGTATTGTATATTTAAGCAATACGCCAACGTCTATACATGTACAACTGCTTTGTATCTATTCCAAGATTGTCTGGAAGAGATCGCTCTTAGTGATAAGGCTCGAGTGTCGTTCCACTCTACTTTACCTCTATAACCAACCAGTTTCTGTCACTATTTATCTCCTCGGTAAAATACATTTCTATACTTGCCTATCAATCACGGCTCGCTACGCTCATCGCTTGCCGACACTATCTACAAACCACAAAAAAAAAAGTGGCATAATAATCCAGCCTAAATTTATATTTCGATTCCCAAAAGGGTTACGCCTGTAAAATGTTTGAGAACCGCTGGGCCATTCAGAATGTCTTTAATGCCCATTGTACCTCTGTTAGATATAAAATCTTTTTTTTTGTTTGCATGTTGTGAAGTATTTTCCTTTTTCTGATAGTTGCAGAAATCCTCTCAATTTCTATGGCAGTACTTTTTTGTTTTTTTACTATTTCTTGCGGTGATTTGTAAATGATGTTTTTTCCATTTAGTAGAAGGTTGTGTCAATTTCCAATGGAATGTTGTGTGATGGGTTTGTCCTCCCGTAAGCAATCAACCACAGACCACATACATATTCATCATCATCATCACCCTATATTAGTCCACTGCTGGACATAGGCCTCCCCTAATGAGCGCCATAGCGCCCTGTCTTCAGTCAAAGTCAAAGTCAAAGTCAAAAACTCTTTATTTCCATAAATACAATAAATGTATACTTAGAAAAGGTCAAATTCTTAATAATTAAACACTGACACGGAAATAAAGTGATATTTTTGATTTCAGTCGCTTCGGTACGTAGACTAAAGTAAAGAAGCGACGAAGAAACCTTTAGCCTGTTAGTTGTTATTTTTCGAGTTGGAGCAAATTCCGTCCCACGCTTTTTTATCCTCTAGATAATCTGATTATCTGATTATTTTATAGTAGGCCTTTTTACACAGGAAGGTTTTGACAATTTGTTTGAATTTATTTACTGATAATTTTTGCAACTCACTAGGAGTTTTGTTGTAGAAGCGTATACATTGCCCTTTAAAAGATACTTTAATTTTGTGTAGTCTAGTTGTGGGCACAGCGAGTTTATGTTTATTCCTTGTATTCAAATTATGTACATCGCAATTTTTAGGGAACCGATTGATATTTCTATGAGTGTAAAATAGGTTTCATTTTTTTGACAGCATATGCTGCAGAACTAAGTCTCCTCGATAGCTTATCTATGTGTGCGCCCCATTGAAGTTTATTATCTAAGGTGATTCCTAAGAAAACGGTACTTTCTACAATTTTTAACGTTTCTCCTTTTACATTTACATCAGCCTGAACTTGTTTAACATTAGGTAGAATAAATCTAATACATTTCGTTTTGGTTTCGTTAAGCAAAAGATTATTGACATTAAACCAATGGACTACTTTTGAGATTGCATTATTCACATCATCGAAATTCGTGTCTTGTCGTTTCATTTTAAAAATTAATAAAGGTCATCAGCGAACAATACAATCTCGTGATTATTCTTAACAAGATGAGGCAGGTCGTTAATATAAATTAAAAATAGGAAAGGGCCGAGGATAGATCCCTGCGGTACACCCATTGTAACTACAGACCCCGAAGACCGTTTCCCATTAATGTCAACTCTTTGTATCCTATTACTCAAATAAGATGTAAGAAGACCCAAAGAGCTGTTCCTTATTCCATAGTGATTTAGTTTCCTGATTAATGTTTCATGGTGTACGCAATCGAATGCTTTTGACAAGTCGCAAAAAATGCCTAATGCATCTTGCGACTTCTCCCAAGCATCAAAAATATGCGTTACTAACTCTACACTGGCGTCAGTAGTTGACCTGCCGCGAGTAAACCCGAATTGCTTACTATGTAGCAGGTCATTTCCATTGAAATGCCTAAGCAATTGATGTAAAATAAGTTTTTCAAAAACTTTGCTGAATGTAGGCAGTACTGATATTGGTCTAAAGTTAGTGGGGTCAGACCTACTACCCGATTTAAACAGTGGGATTATTTTACTACATTTCATTAGATCAGGAAATACGCCACAATCAATAGACTCATTAAATATAAAAGCTAGATCTGGTGCAATGATATCAATCAATGGTTTAATAATTCTAACGGATATTCCCCAGAGATCTGCAGTTTTCTTTATATTTGATAGTTTAAAGGTTTTTTTAATATATCTTTCATCAACATGATTAAAATTAAATGTATTTTTGCATTTAGGTACATTTCCTTTAAGTAATGACTCGGCGATTACTTGAGAAGAGTTTAGACACTTTGTAGTAGAGATTGGAACGTCAGTAAAATAGTTTTCAAATGCTTGGGCTACTTTAACATCATTTTTGATTGAGCAATCATTAATCTTTAAATTGTAATCATTAATGTAGGTGCTGACTTTTCCAGTCTCACTATTTATTATTTTCCAAGTTGACTTTATTACATTTTCACTATTTCTTATTTTTGAGCTAATATAATTTGATTTTGCTATATGACAAACTTTTCTAAACATTTTTGAGTTATTTTTGTACTTTTGCTTTGAACTCCTGGCTAAAATTGTATTGTTTTTCACTATACAGTTCATACAACTTTTGTCTACTCTTATGTATACCCACTGTTGCCCACTCACTAAAGTTAAGTTTTTCTGAGACCAGCTGTGTTTCACGTTTACCCCAGCGGTTGTCGGTCATACGCATTATATGGTGAAAATCTTAGTGGAAAGCCGACATTGTTTTGGCTAAGTGAAAATAAACTATTAAAAAAAAATAGAAAGTATACCTACATTATTGAAGAAAACTCACGATTATCGACGAAAAGTTAAAACATCATCACAAATAACCTAGATCAAAAATCAGTAGGTACCTAATTAAAAAGAAATGAAATTTATTAGGTAGTACCATTTTGTAACAAATCTTTTAAATCCATCATGGTTATTAACACTAAAGTCATTTACAACGGGATTTTTACCATGATTTGAGTATTGAGATTTCCAATATGTCGGCACAGTTTCATGCGTCATGATCACGGAGTAACTGAAGGCACTGCGAGTGAGTTTTTATTGCAGACATACCGTCACCTCATCCACCTGTCTACCTTCATTTTTGTCTTTTGCTATTTATTTATTTATTTAATTCATACTATAGATTCACAGGGAACACTTAGTCAAGTCAAACAGATTCAATACATTTCAAAAAACAAAATAAAATTCATAAAACAAGCTGCAATAGCATTGTCATAGTGTAAAATAAAATAAAAATAAAATAACATTAAAATAAAATAAAATAAAAATAAAATGTCCCATTTCAAATGTCAAATGTAGGTACATTATTCAATCAAATTTAATGTAAAAATATTTTTATCAGCAAAAGCTTCATCCAATCGATAATAGCTTTTATCTATTAATCTGTTCTTGATAAACAATTTAAATTTTATGTTAGACATAGATCTTACGTTAATTGGTAACATATTGTATAATTTGATTCAATTGCAAACAAAACTTTTTGAAATTTTAGCTAATCTTGTTTTTGGGATAACTAAGTTATTTTTATGTCTTGTATTGTAAACATGTGCTACGAAGGTTATCACTACCACTGGTTTCGTTATAGAACGCAACTCGATCACGACACACAACACTGACGGTATCAGAACGCGGCCCAATTGGAACATCACTTCTTCGGTTATTGCACATTCTCACCACAGGGTTACAGGTTCCGGATAATTGGAAACCTTCTTCTCGGTTAACCTGCTCCTTAGATAGAGAAGATAAGTCTGCCATAGCCGAGCATCTTCTGGCGTCTGGTTCAAACCACTGGTTCGAGTTACACAGTCGACAAGTAATCTCAACAGAGCGACATTACATACCAATATTGGTAAAGGAGGCCATTGATATTACCAAACACAGGAACTTCAACCGAGAACAAGGTTTCCAATTATCCGGAACTTGCGGGTCTAGCCAAATCGCAAACTCACCACAGGGTTCCCCTGCGGTGAGGATGTGCTAAAACCGAAGAAGTGACACAGACATAGACAATCATTTATTTGCTGCTCAAACACCTCACGCAGTATGTAAAAAACAGATATAAAAATACATTTTGAAAAAAAGTGGACATAGTTATCTTATTTTACAACAAAAACAATTACACAAAAATATTTTCAAAAGTAGACTGTGCTGAGTGTTACAGCAAAAAGGTCAGCAAAAAGGTCTCGGCTCAGCATAAATGCCTGACCTTACCACTCAATAGTAGATAGGTGCTGATATTCTGCAGAAACCAATATAGTCACAATACCCTGTAAGGGTTACGATTACAGTAAGTAGTGTTATGTGTTCTTTACGTAAATAGTAAATAATATACTTTTATACATATAATATGTATAGTATGTAAATGGTGCGTACCTTACTTTGTAAAATGGATATAAACCTACTGATAACTAAGTGATGTACCAACCGGCCGCGTTCTGATACCGTCAGTGTTGTGTGTCGAGATCGAGTTGCGTTCTACAATGAAACCGGTGGTAGTGGTAACGTTCGTAGAAAAAGACAAAAAATTAAGGTAGATCGGTATGTCTGTAATAAAAACTCACTCGCAGTGCCTTCAGTTACTCCGTGATCATGGCGCATGAAACTGTACCGACATATTGGAAAGCTCAATACTCAAATCATGGTAAATATCCCGTTGTAAATGACTTTACGATTTTGTGTTTCGGAATAAAACAAATCAGAACAGTAATGCTACGAGTACGCGGTGTAGCTACTGGACAATGAACTACGAACTCATAGAATCTCTGCCAAGTGAGAGCTCTCGTTAGAAAAGAAGTAAAACCATATTGAAATGTACTCAGGTATACGTAGCTTATGAGAGCCCTCTTGATTTATTGTAGCCCACTTTGGACTCGCTTATCTCAAAAACCACACGGACGTAACGGATTCGGCCTTACTAAGTTGTCAGCACATTTCACAAGTCTTGCCTATCAGTACACTTATCAAATTTCACAAGTCTTATCAGTAATCCTATTAAATTTCACAAGTCTTATCAGTAATCCTATTAAATTTCACAAGTCTTATCAGTAATCCTATTAAATTTCACAAGTCTTATCAGTACACTTATCAAATTTCACGCAAATCGGATCAACGATTGGACAGTTAAGCTCGAAGTGACTATTGCACCACACAGCCAAATCACCCAAGCTGATACTGAGATCTTCGTTTGCGTCGCTCGCTTACTCCGATCAATAAAGCGATTCTTTGACCTGGAGTCAAAGAATCGCTTTATTTAATGCATAGCGTAGGCAAGAAAAATATACGAACATAGTTTTCCATGGTATTGATTTGGATCAGTTGAGCTACCTGTATTCTTTGCAACAGTCTGCAGTTAGCTTGATTGTTTCAATTATAAATACTAGTTCTAATTTGTTTCTATTATTTGATTATAATTTTGTTTGTTAATAAAGGCCGTTTTCCATCGCCACCGATCGTTACTTTATTGTACCACACAAAGACAGTAACCAATACAGAAATACCGATTACGGATGTAAGCGGGTCAACTACGAACCTTATTTGTGTTGGAAGAACACCAACGTTTCAACCCTTAAATACGATAGTTTTTAAGTTAAATTACAGAAATAGATGCTATGAGTAGATGAAATAAGTACAAAGGCGGCCTTATAGCTATGAGCGATCTCTTGCAGGCTACGTAGTGATATATATGTATATAAGAATCAAATCTGTATCTTAATACGACAAAACTAACGTACCTACAACCCTGAAGAAAATTTCGATACCTTTCCTTCGATTTCATGATCTTTAGGTATCTATAGCGTTCAATCGAGATCGTGATCGTTCGGTCTACAGTTTGTCGAAGTTTTCTGCATTCCGTTACGCAGCCTCATGAGCTTTCTGTGTTTAGTTTTCTCTATTCCGTTATGCAGCCTCATGAGCTTTCTGTGTTTAGTTTTCTCTATTCTGTTACGCAGCCTCATGAGCTTTCTGTGTTTAGTTTTCTCTATTCCGTTATGCAGCCTCATGAGCTTTCTGTGTTTAGTTTTCTGCATTCCGTTATGCAGCCTCATGAGCTTTCTGTGTTTAGTTTTCTCTATTCCGTTATGCAGCCTCATGAGCTTTCTGTGTTTAGTTTTCTCTATTCCGTTATGCAGCCTCATGAGCTGTCTGTGTTTAGTTTTCTGCATTCCGTTATGCAGCCTCATGAGCTTTCTGTGTTTAGTTTTCTCTATTCCGTTATGCAGCCTCATGAGCTGTCTGTGTTTAGTTTTCTCTATTCCGTTACGCAGCCTCATGAGCTTTCTGTGTTTAGTTTTCTCTATTCCGTTACGCAGCCTCATGAGCTGTCTGTGTTTAGTTTTCTCCATCCCGTTATGCAGCCTCATGAGCTTTCTGTGTTTAGTTTTCTCTATTCCGTTATGCAGCCTCATGAGCTTTCTGTGTTTAGTTTTCTCTATTCCGTTACGCAGCCTCATGAGCTGTCTGTGTTTAGTTTTCTCTATTCCGTTACGCAGCCTCATGAGCTTTCTGTGTTTAGTTTTCTCTATTCCGTTACGCAGCCTCATGAGCTGTCTGTGTTTAGTTTTCTCTATTCCGTTACGCAGCCTCATGAGCTTTCTGTGTTTAGTTTTCTCTATTCCGTTATGCAGCCTCATGAGCTGTCTGTGTTTAGTTTTCTCTATTCCGTTACGCAGCCTCATGAGCTGTCTGTGTTTAGTTCTGCGGTTTCCTGTTCATCCTGGATACCGTTCTCCGGTATCTCACCTTCCGGTTATTCCGTAGTTGGTGTAGTCGCGGCAAGCACACTATTTGTTCCAAATTATTATATTAAAAAATCACATTGATGCTTGGTAGGGGGAGAAAAGATTAAAAAATTATTAAATATAGGCACCTACCTACGTATGCAGTTTTTATTTTCTTATAAATCGAGGTGACTTCATTCACGACTTTTCTCTAACTGTCATGGTTTCGGATTAGGCGATCCACTCCCATCTCAAAAATTACCAAATTATCAAATTACCGTAGGTACCTTCTTAGTTATTTTAGATCTTAACATAAAAGTGCATGGGTCGGCGGCGGCGGCGGCGGTACAAAATACTTTAATAAAGTGTCACCAGCGTGTCAAGTACCTAGGTACCTACCTACCTAGGTCTTTAGAAGGCTAATTGGAGATCACCATGAATGTGCAAGTCGCATGACCTGAGCCCTCTTATGGTGGCTATATTTAATAATAAGGTATTTGCTTTTTGCGGGCAGCTTGTTACACGGATACTAGTTCGTTGTTTTTGTATCAAGTTGCGCTTGCGGGGCGAACAGTTAATAACGCAGTCAAGCCGACGCGCGACGCGCGACGTGGCGCAAAGAATACATGTAACCTACAGAAATTTGAATACTTATTATTCAGATTTCTGTGATATAACCCGTTGTCTTTGCTAGGTGAACGACTACGCGGCTACGCGACGCGACGTGAACAATATGATCAAGAGTCGTTGCATGAATGTGTGGCCTACGTTGTCGCGTTGATTGAAGAGGTGTATTGGCAACACAGATTACAGAGTTATTTATTATCCAGATAGCGCTTGCGGTGCTGTATATCGAGAACACAGCATCAACCCCCCCCCCCCCCGCTCTCACCCGCGTAAAGCTCTGCACTCATTAATCCATTACCGCTACCACACACCACAAAAACGTGCATTCAAATATGGGCTATAAGCTCGTGATTACATACATTTAAAAAACTACAGACTTCAAATTCTGGTAAATAATAATCATCTATGTCTCGGACGAATGAAATCACCCCTCGCTTACTTTCCCTGAGCGAAGATTTATGTTCACGTGCAAAAAAATTTCGTTTACACTAGACACATCTACGTACTTATAATTTAATTTAAGTCTAATTAGTTTAATGACACATGGATGAAACTGTCGACGCCCGTTGCCATGGAAACCATAAGTGATAGTAAAGTTATCATATTGGGGTTAGTCCCAGCAATTCGAATCTATTGTTCTCTGAATTTTAAACTTCATACATTGAGTCCCAAGCAATGCGACGACTTTTTAAATCGAGCTATATAAAATTATTTCCTTCCCAGTGAATGCCACGAGTTTTCGGCAAGTACAGTTAACATAAAAAGTCTAAGACAAAAAATTTCGTTTAGTGACCTATGTATGCACGTAACCTAGTTTAAATAGCAGGGATGTTTAAAGAAGGGACCGATGTTTATCAAATGAAATAAGAAATGAACTTGCAATCAAAATTTAATATAATTACATATTTCAGAAAAGCACTATCTATTTTTATAAATATTACAGTAATCAAACATAATATTTATATTTTTATGAAAACACAGGTTTGAAATCATCTCACTATTACTACGTAATGACTATTATAGTGACGGTTTGAAAATAATGATTTCAGATAAATACTATCTATTTTTAAAAATATCACATACCATCACAGTAATATCAATCTTAATAAAACTTTTATGAAAACACTGGTTAAAATCATCTTACTATTACAACTACTATGTATAGACATATAAAATTAAATATTATTGCGAAATAATTAAATAAAAATCACAAATGAAACTAATAAGATAAAAAAAATTTAATAAATTATTATTAAAAATATTACTTTTAGAGACGCAAATATGCAGGTCTCGACAGAGCCTACACATATGCTCCCTTTGGAGTCGAGACCCTAGGTCCGTGGGGTACCGAGGCTCTCCGGGTTTTTAAAAAGTTAAATAAGCGTCTGGTCGACGCGACGCGTGACCCGAGAGCTGGCGGGTATCTGGTGCAGCGCATCAGCATTGCCATACAGCGGGGCAATGCAGCCAGCGTCTTGGGGATGGATGCTTCCGGCTGGTATTGATATGGATCAGTTGAGCTACCTGTAGATTGTTTGCAACTGTCTGCAGTTATTTTAATTGTTTCAATTGTAAATACTAGTTCTAATTTGTTTTTATTATTGAATTGTAGTTATCTTTCACAAAACTGAACATTGGCACTATTCAATTATTCACAGCACAGACATCGCGCACGCGCTGCAAGGAACCAAGGTTAACTGATAAGAGTTTGTTTTTCCGAAGGACGACACACATTTTTGTAAAACAATAGAAAACAATAATCTGTTTCGCTCAAGCATGTCTTTTTCGAACTTATTGATGTTATCGTTGACTGTACTTGCTTGTCATGGCATTGGTTGGAACTAATTTACGTACATCATTTTTATTTCAGTTTTCCCGTGGCATTCTCTGGGAAGAAATGTGGCATTGAGTGGAACTAACCCTCATATTGTGATAAGCCTTACAAACCTACGTTTTACGACGCACGTAGCAATTCCAATCAAACTTATACGAGACCACCTCGAGCCCATTATTTATACAATAGTGAGAGATTCAGTAAAAGCGGTTAACCACAGGCGAAGATATTATGTAACATACATACATTTTAAATAGCATACAGACGAATTCAGAACCTCCTCCTTTTTGAATATTAATCTGTAGTAGCAGGTAAATGAGCTCGTTCAGTATTGTGCACTTGTTTGACCAACACCCTATATTTATTTATACTATTGTCACCTTAGAGCATTAAACCAGAATGTCACACATACCTTGGTACTTATTCTATTTCCATGCGATGATTTTATTTATTTTTAGTGATAGCATCGCGCTATCACTAAAAATAAATAAAATTGAAGTGTCTGTTTGTAATGTTAAAATAAAGCATAACAGCTTTTTACAAGCTTTTATTTAATTTGCCCTGTTAGTAGGTATGTAGGTGTGGGACCAATTGAGTTGAAATTTGCATAATTGTGTAAGTTTGGTGACATTGCGATGTCATGTTACCATCGAGCTGGTCTGATGATGGAGACAGAAGGTGGCGATAGGAACTCCTAAATGGAGAGTTTGGGTTCGTTGGATTTGTTTTCCCAAGCACTTAGGTCCTAGATGTTATAAAAGCTTGTTTAAAATTATCTGTCTAGGCCGGCCGGATATTGCTAGATTAAGGCTTTATTTAAGGTAGCGAAGATTATTGAAGTAGATTTTTCTACGAAAATGTATACCGTAAAACCACCCAACTATAGTCCTGGGTCCCGACTCTAGTCCATCTCCCACTTAGAACGAAATCGCATATTTTTCGACTTGTAGTGATATCTAGGTTCTGATTACATGCAACCGTCGTTGTTTGATGTATCAGGCATTTAGTTGCGTACCACATTATCAGATGGAGCACTCGACATAGTTTATTTAACGTACTGCATAAATTACCCATGTGAACTTGTCCCGCGAACTCCGTAAACTATTATTTGGAAATATTGGTGATAGTGACGGAAAAGACCGAGAATTGGATTGATATGAAAGGTAATATTACTGACATGTATTTAGCATACAGTTAACTGTGTAGTTTTGCTTATTTAAATATTTTTATAAGATTTTTTTCAATTTCATACTTGGATTTCAACTATGGGCCAACGGTTTCATTGGACCATATTTAAAAACTACCTTATATTGTTCTAGAAAATCATGTCACAGATGCAGGGCGTCCGTACAAGTCCTACAGTGATCGCCAAATGGAAATATGTCTGTCGGATATAACAAATATAAACAACAGCATAATAACTCAGCGTGCCGCTACTGAAAAATAAAAATTCCGAGGAGCTCGATAATTTTTAAATTAAAAGCGATTCGGCAGAACAAAGTTAGAAATTCAAAGTTAGGTTGTCAGTACATCTTCACAGAAGTCGAAGAAAATGCATCGAACATACAGCAGATATGTGCAACTATGGTTTCCCGATAACCATATTCGATTTGAGATGCATTGTGAAAATGTATCTAGATAGATTAGACAGAAAAGGATGCAGAGTTGACCAATTCCAAAATAACTTACCTGGCAAAATCTGGGCAACTATGTTTCTGAAACGTAACAAAAAAACTGTCCCAAAGGCTCTGGTTGATGAAGGACAGGTTCAATCGGATTTTGACCACCTGAAGACTGAAACTGAGGGAGTTCCACCTCACCATATCTACAATTATGATGAGACGAATCTAGTTGTTTGGATTTAGTTGAGTTGTTGTTGAGGTTGAGTGCCCAGGCCAGGTAAGAAGAAGGTGCTAACGAAACGTGGATGTAAGTAGCGAAGAAACAGGATTGCTAATTTTATCCAATCCACAAGATTGTCTCCTCAATTAGACCTCCACTAAAGCTCAGCTCAAAGCGTGCACTATTCCTTGTACCGGAACTCGAGTACAAATAGGGACACCTAAAAAGTAGATAAATATGTTAACAAGAAGACTGTATTAGAGCTAAGTATAAGAAATACAACCTTAATTATTGCTTGTGTTGTGACGAGAATTTTTGTCAAACAACCTGATTTGATCCCAATATTTTGTGTTTTTCTGATAGACTAAACTTTAGGCAATCTAATATGGCCAACAATTATAGTCCACTGTATCACAATACACGTCTAGAGCATGATTTGTAATCTAATCTATAGTTGTCAAAATGCCATACAACATTAGTCCAATTATTTTTTTCTTTTTAACTATGAAATATTGCTCATACTATGTTTTTACTTACACCTGCTAAATAAGTATATTCTACTGTTTCTAAAAACATCACTAGGTATTATGTAACTATTTCCATTATCTTGTGAGGGTAGGTCAAGCACGAAATCTGACAAAATTGGACTATACTTGGGTGGTTTTACGGTACTTATAATAAAATGTATATAAAAATAGTATAATAAATCGACCATGTGCGAGTCGACTCGCACAAGGGTTTTTACTTGACATGTATTCGCAAAAGAAACAAGAAAAACCTTAAAACCAGTTTTTTTATGGATCGCAAAAAAAAGCAAAAACCTAACATCACGCGCTCACCCATCTAGTATTGATCGCGACAAACGTTGCTTAACTCATCACGCGGTCACCCATCTAGTATTGACCGCGCCAAACGTTGCTTAACTCATCACGCGCTCGCCCATCTAGTATTGACCGCGCCAAACGTTGCTTAACTCATCACGCGGTCACCCATCTAGTATTGACCGCGCCAAACGTTGCTTAACTCATCACGCGCTCACCCATCTAGTATTGACCGCGCCAAACGTTGCTTAACTCATCACGCGCTCACCCATCTAGTATTGACCGCGCCAAACGTTGCCTATCTCATCATCACGCGCTCACCCATCTAGTATTGACCGCGCCAAACGTTGCTTAACTTCCGTGATCGTTATTCAACTTGGTATGGATTTTATATCAGCAAATAGCAATACACATACTGTAAAATTTTCAACTTTTTCAACTGTGTACCTATTACGGTTTAAGAGATATGTACAGCCTTGACAAACTTAGAGCAAAAATTGCCAAAAATTCTCGTTTTTTGTATAGGAGCGGGTCCTTTTAATTTTAATATTTATTTTATTTTTATGTATACTTTTTTTGTTATAGCGGCAAAAGAACGAACACAACAAACTGGTTCAATCTTGTCCCAATGTTCTTGCACCTTCTCATCGGTCCTGAGGCAACTAGTCCGAATTGAAAGACCAGTAGGTACTTACCTACCAACAGTACCCCTACCTAGCCAGATTCTGTTATTCAAAGAATACCGTAAAAAGTCAAACTTCAATATATAACTTACACCAATAAAGACGAATGTCCGAGTCTCGGATCAAGTCTCTAGGTCTAGCGTCTAGCTTCTAGATTCTAACTCACAACAAACACGACAAACGGAATTTTCAAAGAACTTAATTATAACCGTTGGTATAGAGTACCCCTTCATTTAGTTATTATCTTGAAGCAAATGTCATAAATTGATGAGTACCTAGGTACTTACAATTAAGCTCCCGAAAGTCGTCCCATTACTAACTCCGAGAGGCAACCACGACGACGACAGCGCGGCGGGCGGGCGGCGCGGCTGCAAAAAGTACGCTGTTTTGCTGGTTGTTGGACAATGGCGTGGCCACCATATTGACCGCTGGGCGTGTCCGGCGGTGAGATGAAAGTGTCCCCTTTCCCTTCCCCTACCCTCCCCGGTGCGCGCGCGCCTCGGAATGCGCCGACAAAGCTCCTCCATGCATTATCATCAGCCTTCAGTGCGTCTATCTATAGGCAGCCGCAGCATCGCATCGCATCGCCTCGCATCGAGTCGTATCTGTGTTTATGTAAAGTGTGTATCAACACCTATGTCCAGCAGTGAACTAGGTGGTAGAATCTATGGACTGATGACGACGATAATAATAAATAAATAAATGATGCACAGCACAGTCGTTTCTTCTGTTTCATCCTCTCAACATAACTTACGTTTTCGTAAGCTTCCGTCGGTTTACCACAGCCATACTTGTATAAGTTTAAATATTTTTTGGAAAAATAAATAAGCAATAACTATTTCCCTTGTGTAGTCACTTAGTTATTTCTAAGGAATTTGTACTAATTAGGTAAAAAAATGTGTCAACGTTGAATAAAATATTAGGTAGGTGGAAGGTATATAGAGTAGGGTGCGTTCACAGTAAGTGTAGCAGTCAGTATGGAGGGCTGGAGCACATGGCGCGGCCGGGCGCGGGGCCAGCTGGTGGATGGAGACGTCAGTGCATTCCTGCAGCACCTCGCCCGGCTAGATCTGAACGCGATACGGAGGCGATGTTAATGACGCTTAACGAACTCAGAAAGTATGAGGAAGAAACGTGATAATATATTCAGCCTCAAGTGTGATGGTAGGAAGCAAAATATAATAACACACTAGCATAGGCCCTACCTACTAATAGAGCTTGTTCTCTAATATGCATAATGATGGCTCTAGCGGGTAGCAGCTTCTCCTAGGCGGAGCTGGTTGCAGATCCTGGAAGACATCGCTTTAAGCGAGGCCGCCAATTTCATTGCCTTTCTATAGGATAAATTTAATTAAGTCCTACCTAATTTTTTCTATGGTAATGTAAAAATAGGAACATAAACTGAGTGACAAAGTTAAAGTAACGCTGCAGCAGTATTTCAATTTGTTATCTGATCCAACCATATCTCATGTCACTCGGTAATAATGAGCGAATCAGCGAGCACAGCCGCGGGCGGACGCTAACGACGCGCAGGCGCAGGCTACTAAATCACGTTACTTATCTACAGCACCTAGATAAAACTAGCGCACTCCTCAATTTACAGCCATTACGTTGTCATTAGGGGTATTTACGGGGCTCCACGTCGCGCCATGATGGATCACCGCCCGCGCCGCCCTCGCACAGGCCTGCGGTACTCCGAGTGCGGTCGTAAACGCAGCGCTGCTCATACGGCATGCCTTGACCCTAATTACTCGCGATAAAAATGAATTGCCTTAGATTAGACAGGTATTCTTACGCTACTCCAGTTGGACACTCTTTTATTGCCAATAAATAGTTAATATATAGGTTTGTATGTAATGTAATGTAATGTAGGCCAGCAGGTGCATAACTAATGTATCTACTACTTACCTATATAGGTACCTACCTGTATTTCCTACCTTAGTTAGCACGATAAAGCTATCAATGTCGCCTTTGTATAATTGTAACTAATGTAGCTCCACCTAGATGGAGTCCTCATTGTTAAGTACCTATCTAACTTGCGTAAGGAAGGTAGGTACTACTTACTGAACGAAGCCATTCGAAGTCGTTAGAATATAAATTGGCGACAATGAGGTGGTTTCGGAGGTGCTCCCGGCAGGTGCGGCCCCGGGGGCCACCCACCGCGCCGCACTAGATTCCGCTCCCGTCGTCACATTTTTTACACCCTAATTAAGCTAATTTATCGAGACTATAAGAGAAATTATCGGTAGCCGCCGGGCACCGGCCGCTTTACGAGAGGTATTAAACTGTCAGGTTTAAGAGCGCTACCGAGCTACACCGGTCCGTTCTGATGCCCCATAAATATAAGGAGATGTTATCTAGAGGTGAGCCCTCGTCCCCGCGACAAGGGACAGGTCAGCTCCTGGAATGCGCTCACGAAGCCCTACAATGATAATGGGTACTAGCGCGACACAGCCGCCGCACCGCTAGGATGCCTCTACTCAGATAAGAAGGTGACGATCTCGCGCTTTTGATTATTTATATGGAAATTTAATCATGATTAATTTTAGTATCTACTTAATAATTAGGTAGATTAGATAAGTCAGTAGGTCATTATTATCGATTCTTTAAGAAACAAAGTAATCTAGTTAGATCAACTGCTTAAGAAACAGGGTATCAAATGGTTTACTTATATGAATAGAATAATTTATTGTTTTAACTATGTACATAGTTGGTCCTAGAACAATTTGTCGTTTTGGACTTACGTTAATTAGAATAAGTTAATATAGGTACCTGCCTACTAATTTTTTTTTTATTTGCTTTATTTGGCTTTCGTGTCACTGCGGCCATGATAGGCCTATTGTGATCGCCACTCGAGTGTTCAGCCCTGAAGCTGCGACGTTCATAGTTCGCCACTAACCCTTGCAGCTGCTAGGAACTGCAGGATTTTCTTCGGGGTGATGGCTCGTAGCTGCCTACCAATACTCTTGTTAGTTTACTTAGGTACTTACTTTATTCGCCAAATATTCTTGTTATAAGGGCATGCTTTTAAGGGTTCCGCACCCGAAGGGTGAAAATAGAATCCTATTACTAAGCCTCCGCTGTCCGTTCGTTCGTCGTCGTCCGTCCGTCTGTCACAGGGCGCTATCTCATGAACCGTATATGATAGACAGTTTCAAGTTTCAGAGAATGTGTATTTCTCTTGCCGCTATAACAACAAATAATAAAAATAAATATCGAAACTAAAGGGGACTCCCATACAACAAACGTGTTTATTATTGGCTATTTTTGCTCTTAATTTGTCAAGGCTGTATGTCTTTAACTACAATAGGTAGCAACATAAAACTTTCAACAATTAAGTAACACTTCAACTGTAATAACAACAAATACCTACTAAAAATAAATTAAAGTTGAAAATTTAAAAGGGTCTCTGAACATTTGAAAATTTGATGTTCTTAGAAAAAGTTGCCTGATTTTTACGGTACGGAACCCTTCGTGTGCGAGTCGAGTCGCACTTGGCGGTTTATTGTAATTATGATGTGCCATAGCGCACTACCTTCAGCTTGCCGCATTCAGCATTTGCCTTTAGTCTTTCGCAGGTCGCCGGGCGTCCTACACTGCGTTTGCCGAGTCGCAGTTTCCACTCAAAAACACGTTTATCCCGGCGGCGGCGGTTGTCGGTTCTTGGCGAGATATAGCCGGCCCACTGCCAGATCAGCTCGCTAATTCTTTAAGCTATGACGGTAACTTCGGTTCTCTGTCGGATTTTACGAAGTTACGAATCCTATCCTTCCGAAAAAAGAGCTATCTATGAATAAAAATAAATTTAGTTTATTTCAGATAACATGATCCATAATTTGTTAGTAGCAGAAATCTTTTTTATTAAATGTTAGTTTTCTTAGTGTACCCACCTAAAAAAATAAAAAAAAAATAAAATGAAAAAAAATATTTCAAAATTAAATCTACTATACAAGTAACAGGTATCCCTGGTTTCCGTTTTAGTTTAAACTGTATTACAGAGAACCAGTCTTCCCTCCTACACATGGTTCCTAAATTAAATTATAAAATAAGCAGCAAATGTAACCTAATAATAACACTAACATATTATCTAAAGTAAACACTCAAATTACGTTTAAGTTAGCTCATGTGGTTAAGTTAGGACTTAGATTAAATATTGATTAACTAGGGTAGAGTATACATACATTATATTGTTATTATTTTTGGCAATTAAATTCTCTTTAAAGAGTTTAATTTAATTTTACAAAAAGTTTTTCTGTTTTCTCATAGTCGAGCGTTTTTAACCATTCTACCTCATAATAATTGGCTTAAATTTGCGCGAAGTAAGTTGTCTCGTGTCGCCAACTTTTTTTATTAAGTTGGTTGTATAATGTAGGTGGCGTGAAATAGTAGTGCCTCCGCGCAAGGGAGCTTTCAAAACCGGGAACTGGGAATTTTATGACCCTTTTATTCGTCCGCGGTAGTTTTGGTATTATTTCCTTTTGATATCTTCGAATATGTACATTTTTCTTACAGACAATACACCGTACCGATTAAACAGATCAATGGTAGGGTGTCGAAAATGAAGTGACATAGCAACTCTTAAGAGGGCACGCTGTGCACGCTCTAACTTAATCAAATACGTCTTTGCCGCTCCACCCCATGAACCTATGCAGTAACCTATAACGCATTCAGCTAGCGCTTTATAGGTACGTTTGCGTGAGAAGCTTGTGATCCAGCTAGCGCTTTATAGGTACGTTTGCGTGAGAAGCTTGTGATCCAGCTAGCGCTTTATAGGTACGTTTGCGTGAGAAGCTTGTGATCCAGCTAGCGCTTTATAGGTACGTTTGCGTGAGAAGCTTGTGATCCAGCTAGCGCTTTATAGGTACGTTTGCGTGAGAAGCTTGTGATCCGCCACAGAACGAAGCTGTTTGAATACATACATACATCAGTCTTCGTATACGAGTGGAAACCATTCCAGTATGGGGGCCCCAGGAGAGTTTTGTGTCGATCATAACCCCGAGATATTTGATAGAATCCTCGTCAACTAGTTTATTGCACTTACACATAGAATTATGCGTCGGCGTTCTGTTGCAAGGAAAGGTGTGCGCTACAATTAAGCATCAGCGTTCTGTTGCAAGGAAAGGTGTGCGCTACAATTATGCGTCAGCGTTCTGTTGCAAGGAAAGGTGTGCGCTACAATTATGCATCAGCGTTCTGTTGCAAGGAAAGGTGTGCGCTACAATTATGCGTCAGCGTTCTGTTGCAAGGAAAGGTGTGCGCTACAATTATGCGTCAACGTTCTGTTGCAAGGAAAGGTGTGCGCTACAATTTTGTAGTTACTTGGGGGCTTACTAATATTGGTCTTTCTGAAGTATAAGCACTTCGTCTTCACCTACAACAAAGTTAATAAAATTAAATATACAAGTTAAATTAAATCAAATCCACTAAATTAAATTACAAAGAATTAAATTAAACTAAATTACTTAATATTCAAATTAATCAAATTACATAAAGGTAATCAAATACAATTAAATTAAAGCATAAAATTAATATTAATCAGAATAATGTATCACAAATAAATAAATGAATTAAATTGAGAATAATAAATCAGGTTAAACAAATTAAATTGAATAAGTACATATTTATATAACTGTTCGCACAAAGTGCTGCCATATCGGCGAGGCAATTCTGCCGGCTATGCTGTTGGGGCTATCCCGCACTCTGCACATCAGGGATGCAGTTTTTTTCCGGAGGATGGAAGCAAACCCATCTGTCTCATACTCAGCAAACATGCCTGATGCACTGCAGAAACGAGGCAGTCCCAACATCATCCTAAAGATATTATTATATTGTACACGCAGAGCCTCCAGCGGTCGTTTGGTGTAGCTTACCTATAAGTTAAAATGGCTTACGATTTGCGGAAAACTAGGTAGGTACTCAATTATCAGTATGTACGGTATGTTTAGTTCTAAAAACCGTAAAAACATTTGGATTACGCGCGAACTTGACTTGACTTCTTTGCTGATGGCAACATGGTTGAATCAAATTAGGTATCAGTGCAGATTGTTTGCCATTGTTGTCAATGTCACTAGTTTTGGTGCTGTCGCTATCAAACTTCCATTTGTTAACAAAACGTCAAGTCAGCCCAAAACGAAAAGTCAGTCAGTTCAGTCAGTTGTCTTGTCTGTCAGTCTGTCAGTGAACCAAACAAACCAAACAAAACTCCATCCATCCAACCAAAAGAACAAGAACTTGACAAGAACCTCGGCCGTGCATCTCGCGCTTGCTCGACAGCGAGTTCAATACCAAAACAATAAACATACGCGTCCCGCGAAAAAATGCGCGGTGCTCGTCACAATGGCCGCCCTGAACGTCGCTGAATGGAGCCCGGAGCAAGTGGCGGACTGGCTCACAGGTCAGAGCGGAGCCCTCGGTGAGTCACGGAGGAGAGGGTGCTGTAATGTAACCCTGGTGTTTATGTGGTGCAGGGCTGGGCGGGCCGGTGCTGCAGTATGTGGAGGGGCTGCTGGCGCGACGGCTGGACGGGCGGCGGCTGCTCATGCTGCGCTGTGACGACCTGGAGTACCTCGGCATCGATGTCATCGGACACCAGGAGCTGCTGCTCGAGGCTGTCGAACATCTCCGGAATTTTGTGAGTGCAATGCATTCATTACAGCGCCTAGTATTTCGTGATCTAAGTAATAACTATTTATGCAAAATTAAATTATAATTTTGTGCATAAAAGTAGTCTCATGTGATGATTTCAACCCTACGTGAAATAGAAATGCTGGGAAGCGAACACGGTTGTGATATATCTGAGATGATTGATGAGGGCTGTGATAGTATGAGAACTAAGAAAATTTTTACAAATTCATTGACATTTGTGTTCAACACTGTTATTGGTTGAGACACAGTATTCATACACAGTTCATGATTAGTTTTGATTATGTGGTAGTAAAAAACATACTATATAGGTAATGTTTGTCGAGCAAGAAACTAGTAATCATTTTATTGTTACTTCATAAGACAATGGTAATACAATCTTCAGACACAGTACATTGTATTAGGATTGCAAACTAAATACTTGAACACAGACAGCCCCTTACATAATAAAGTATTGCAAAAGGTACCTACTAGTACTTAAGTAGCTGCCTAGCCTCAGCTTACTGTCGTTGGTTAGATAATGTGTCAGGGTAATGTAAAGTCATAACTTACATCATGCTAGCTATCATGACATGTGTTATCTGAGCCCAAGTGTTGAGCTGCTGTCTGTACTCCAATGTTATGTATATGTATGCAACCAATCACTTCACACTCATCTGTGTCTGTATTATGTACATTATGAGTGATTCATGAAGATGGTGAACTTATTTGTGTAAAATTGTTTAGTTTGTTAGAATGTCTGTTGAATCATTCCAGCTTTGTTTGTTCTGGTTCTTCTTTCTTGTTTGTACAGTCATGTAGTTTGTACAATCATGTATTTTTCTAAGATAAGGATGCAATGATAGGCGATGCAATGATTTTCTCTACAGTAAAGTAGTTTAGTAGTTTTTTCTCTACAGTAGTAGTTTTCTCTATCAGTAAAAGCTGTACAGTGTACTGTACAGCTTTTACTGATCAGGGTTTGTATATTCCTCATGATACACCTCTCAGCGGGCAAGCAACCCTAAACATGCTTGTCATTAATAGTGGAAAACAGGCAAGCAACCAGTAACAGGTTGATTCTCACGGTCCAAATAAAAATCTAAATCTCAACAAAACTGCAGAATTGATCACATTTTAATTAATTCATTAAAGAAGTCCAGATTACGGCTCCTTGCCAGAATACCTTTTTGTGTACAAAAATTGTTTGAAAACTTGTTTTTTTTTTATTTGTAATGTAACAATAGCCGATATAAGTTTAAAATAAAAGAAAAACTCTACATCATTATTATTTAATTTCTTTTAAAATTAAAAAAAAAACTCTTTCGACTTAACATGAACCTCATTTAAATATTTTTGTACAACTGCAAAATTTTTTCATGCTAATTTGTATAAAATTTTATAGAGTATTCCTACAAATAATCAAGAAATCTGTTAAAAATTCTGCATGCAGCATGCACATGCTGCATGTGCCATTTGAAGGTATGAACCCGCGGCCAGGGCGCCGAGCGGCCCAGCTGAGAGGATCAAGTAAACAATATGCATGTCCATTATAAGTTAAACAAACACGCAAGATGTGACAGTGTAAACATGATAATGGTTTAAAACAATTTAAAAACAGCATCTGTGTGACCTATGGCTGGAAAACTTATAGGTTTAGATCTAGGTCTTAAACAGGATGTTCCATAATCTGCTTCAACTACTTTGGGGGTTCATTTGTTGCTGATTCCAGAACCCAGAGCATTCTGTAGATAAACGTGTATCACGCTCAGCTGTTGTTGTAACTGACCAGCCATGGCTCAGGGGCGGTGTTGCCCTGGACCGTGCGTGTGTTGCTGGACCGTGCGTTGTTATGTGATTACAGCAGTATGAACTGTCCCGCGAGTGCATCCAGCAGCTGGCGCTGAAGCTGTCGGTGGTAGCCACGTCCCTAGCCCGCCAGCTGCGGCACCACGCCGACGCGCGCCTCGACACGCAGACACTGGCCGACGTCGCGCGCCAGGTGCACGCCGTCAAGCCGCTCGTCTGCTGGCTCGACAGGTACGTCTGCTGGCTCAAATCAGATTCTTTATTGCAACCCTGTTGCTCGACAGGTACCTATGCGCCTCGTCCCATAGACGCTGGCGGGCGTACGCTCCATACACCATCCGTACTATTCTCGTTAGACACATTACCGTTTCTGCTCCCAAAACTCTTGTGTAATCGAGAAAGTTGGCGTCGATTGCTGCGTCACGGTGCTTAGTTGCGAACCGAACATGCATACTCGTAGGTGAGGTAGTTATTTTTAATAAATTTAATCTGACCTGGGTTTTCCGCGAGGGTAAGCTCGCGAAACGTCTACTAACCTAAATAAATATTCTACATTCGCATTTTGTTAGCCTGAGTTCGTAGACTAGAACTATCATTCAGCCAAAAGTATTCCCAGGAGACCAGAATAAAAATAGGCAAATATTGTAAAATTCAAGCCATGTCTTAAGCCTCGGCTGTGATTCCTCAGATGGGCGGCATGCAGCGGCGGCGCGGTTGCCGCTATGTTGGGCACGCGTCGTACGGCCCTGCTGAAGCTGGCGCTGGAGGCGGCCACGTGCGCGCACCGCGACCGGTTCGCGGAGCAGCCGGCGCGCGCCGTGGCCGCCGCCGCCGCCACCACGGCCGCCGCCGCCGAGCACATCCTGCACGCGCTGGACCCCTCGATCCTTAGCGTGGCCGGCCTGGACGCCGTGTGCGTGCGCCAGCGTGGCCGCCCGCTCGGCTTCGAGGTGGTGCCCTCCTACTGCGGACACCACCAGCTCGCCGACATTCGCTTCGGCTCGCCGGCGCACGCCTCGGGACAGGTGCATGCGGGCGACGAGATCGTGCAGGTACTTCGCTCACTTCAATTGTCAACTGTCTCTCTCACAATTATTACTGATTCACGCAACTGTCACATTAGGACAACCCGACCCGACCCGACCCGACTCGTTACACGTTAGACATGTAGACGTCACACACAATGTTGCGCGCGAACAAGGGTTTTTAGCTGTTCTAGAGAAATCCCCCCTCGCGCGACTAACACTCCTCGTTTTCGTTCCAGGTGGGCAACCAGTGCGTGATAGGTTGGAGCGGCGCGGCGGTGATGTGCGCGTGCGCCGCGGCGGGGGAGGAGCTCTCCCTGCGGCTGCGGCGGCGCGGCGCGCGCCCCCCCCCCGTGCTGCCTCACGCGCCGCGCCCGCCCGCGCGCGCGCTCTACGTGCCGTCCCGGCTGCAAGCGCCGCACTCGCACAGCATCATGGGCGAGGTCAAGGAGGTCAAGGTATGTAGCTTTCTCGATTGTACTCGATTGTACCCATTGTACACTCATAGAAATATCAATCACTTCCCTAAAAATAGCGATTTACATAATTTGAATACAAGAAATAAACATAAACTCGCTGTGCCCACAACTGGACTACACAAAATTAATGTATCTTTTAAAGGGCAATGTATACGCTTCTACAACAAAACTCCTAGTGAGTTGCAAAAATTATCAGTAAATAAATTCAAACAAATTGTCAAAACCTTCTTGTGTATAAAGGCCTACTATAAAATATCAGATTATCTAGAGGATAAAAAAGCTTGGGACGGGTTTTGCTCCAACTCGAAAAATAGCAACTAACTAACAGGCTAAACGTTTCTTCGTCGCTTCTTTACTTTAGTCTACATACCGAAGCGACTGAAATAAAAAAATATCACTTTATTTCCGTGTCAGTGTTTAATTAGAATTTGGTCTTTTCTAAGTGTACATTTAGTGTATTTATGGAAATAAAGAGTTGTTGACTTTGATTTTACATTATTAGTAGTATATTAGTGTAATGACGTAATTTGTTCCTCAGGAGGCGCCGGCATCCTCCTCAGACGAGAGCGAGCCCCTCTCTCCCCCCGCGTCACCCGGCCCCGCGGCCTCTTCTGACCACAGCCGCATGTACTGGCCCAAGCCGCGCGCGCTAGTGCGGCGCCGGCACTCCGTGGGGGGAGGTAGCCCCCCGCGGCGGCCTCCGCACGCCATGGAGCAGTTCTGGCTGCAGCTGCGGGAAGGCCGGCGCGCGGGGGACTGCAGCGCTGGCGCCACGCCCCCACCGCCCCACACCGCGCTCCGACCCAGAGACAAGGTACACTGCTATCGAACTATGATTTCACGCTATGTTACGCGAGATTGATCTTCAAGTGATTAGAATATAATAGAAATGTATTTATTTATTTAACTCGCATTGCCATCACCTCAACTAATTACAATATAAATTAAAATAGACACAGAGAGCTAACAACAGGCATTCGCTAATAGAATCATAACAAACTACCTAAGTGTGAACACTAAAATTAATGTCATCGACAATTTGCGTACTTAATAGAGCAATAATATTATATTAATAAAACTTAAAAAAAAAACAAAAGGTAAATAAGAATTAAGAGTATAACTACATACATCATGTGCAAAAGAAGGTGAGAGTCATGCATCGCCTTGCTGTGAATGCTGGTGGCCCATTAGCGGCCAAATAAAAACCCGAAGTCATTTTACCACAAATATGTACTTTAATTCTATATCACAAAAGGGTTAAACCAAATAGTTTTTTTGCGGAAAAAAAATATAAAAACTTTTCATGGGGTGAGGGGGGTGTACTCGATTGGGTACAATGGCCACTTGTAGGTGAAATTTTTCATAGCACGGTTTTTCAATGCAAATCGTTTTAAGACATTTTTGCACTGCCAGCGCACTCTAGCGTGGCTTATATATAACACGTCGCAGTGGTTTCTCCAGTTTTATTAGATAGTGCCCTGAACCATCTTGAGGCAAAGCTGATGAAGCAGCTCTTGCCTTCTTCTGAATCTCTTGACGTAGATAGAATCTAGCGAAGCCACGTCGAAACAACAATAGGTCCATCTTGTCTTCTCTGCTTAGAACATGTAAACGCTAAGCATTTGTATTTGTTGCTTGTTAGTAGACAAGCTGATGACAATCCGAAGTAAATAAATAAATAAATAGCCACGTCCACCAAGTAAACGAAAAGAACCCAACCACCACTTGTTTCCATGAACAGCAATACTATACTATACTAGAGGTATAGAGCGATATCGACTGGTCAAGCTCATCGACCCCTCCCTTACTTTTAGTATAAGTCTGGAATAGATGCGGAATGTCAACATCAGTCCTCTCGTTTTATTGAACACCATCGTTCTACCACTCCCATCGGCTCAATGGAATCAAAGTTCGGAGCCGTGGTGCACACTGTTATATTTCCACCTCACAGCAACACTTCGATAATTTTATCAAAACTGTGATCAAATGCGATTCAAGTTTCTTTTTTTATCTGTTTCGTAGATTTTAAGGCACTTCTTGGTTCTATTCACCCTTATTGTTCCAGTAGCACGGTATCCCAGTTTTTGCAGATCCACCATAACGCCGAAAATTGTAAAAAAATTGGCGAAGAATACATTTATTTATTTATTTCTACAATGTACAACTATTTTTACAGGAAACCTAATGCAATAGTGTACCTTATTTATTACTATACTATTATTACTAACATTCAGAATTCATTAAACATTATAACAATTAAATCTAATAAAATAATATTTTTTGTACATACCTACATGTCAATCAAATATTTGTACATACCTACATGTCAATCAAATATTTGTACATACCTACATGTCAATCAAATATTTGTACATACCTACATGTCAATCAAATATTTGTACATACCTACATGTCAATCCAATATTTTATATATATAACATAATAAGTATCATAATAATAATCAAGACATTAAAAAATACAAATATTTATACATGATGTTTTGCTGGGTTGAGTTATTTGAGTTCTTCTTTTGCTGCATTTAGCTTGTCTTGTCTTGTACGTCAGTAGTGCCTTGGAAATTGGAGCTGTACGTCGGATAACATTTACGCCACACCGGAGTTTGCTGTTACGGTGGAAGGCGAACGCGCTTTGCAGCCAACGGTTCATCATCACTGCTAGCACTGTCACTTTCGTTGTTCGTAAATACTCAACACTACCTAGAACTTGTTGCGGCATAAATCAGGCAGTAATACCTTCATCACCAGCTCCTTCGTCCGTGACTGCGTCAGGATCCTGATCCTGACGCAGTACCGATCCAATCCGAGTATGACTCTCATACCTCAGGGGTATTGAAATTGAAAATTCATTTATTCAGACTTATGTATCCATTTTGTTAGTAACACATAATTATTAAAGTTGAGAATGGTTAGTAAATTACAAAACAAAACAAAAAACATCAATTAATCAGAAAATAACAATAATGATTAATTATTATTATTCACTTCATTTATTTTAAATCTCGTTATAAAATACATTTTTTTCTATAGAAAATAAAATATTATAAAACTATTCTACAGTAAAAAATATATCAAAACGGTGAATCACCGCCCGCGAAGCTAGCCTTAAGCGGCCGGTGACTAGGGCTGCAGAGAGAGGAACTTCCTGACGATGCGCGCCGAGTCCAGGTGTACCGCCTTTTGAATCTGACCCTTGATCCAACTTCCTAGCGAGAGTCTCTTGAGATGTTGATCGAGGCTCTTCGCTATTACGCCGTTAACTGAAACGACTATCGGGACGACTGTCGCTGAATCAACATCCCACATGCTGACAACCTCGTTGGCCAAGTCAAGATATTTGCTAAGTTTATCTTTCTCAGCTTTAACGAGGTTAACATCATGTGGTATGGTGACATCAGCGAGCACCGCCCTCCGTTCTAACCGGTCTATCAGTACAATATCAGGCTTATTCGCAAGAATAGTCCTGTCTGTAATGATAGGTCGGTCCCAATAGAGCGTGGCACGGCCATTTTCGAGAACTGGCGCCGGTGTGTACTTATAGTACGGAACTTCAGGGCCAGTAAGGCCAAATCGGAGAGCAAGTTGCTGGTGTATAATTTTGGCTACTTGGTTGTGTCTGTGCAAGTACTGAGAGTTAGCAAGGTGCGAACAACCCGAAAGTATATGACGAAGGGTCTCCCCAGGAAGATGACACGCTCGACAAATATCGATCGTGCCATCTTTCATTATATACTTTCGGTAATTGTTCGTCTTTACCACCTCATCCATAATTGCACAGACAAAACCTTCGGTTTCCCCAAAGAGGTCACCGAAGCGTAGCCAGTTTACGGAGCTTAGGAGATCTACATCAGGTCCTGTGAGGACCTTGTAGAATCTCCCATGCAGCTCTTTGCTCTCCCATATAGCCTTCCTGTCCTGAATGCTCATCACCTTAAGTTTGCGCCAGTTGTCGTTAGCTAAGGAGAGAGGAGTAAGGTTCTTATCAACTGCAACCACATCACGATGTATCTGGTATTCGGCTTGATGAAAATGATTTCTGAGATTGCATACCTCACGGTTGTGTAGGGTTTTGGCGTTTAAAAAGCCTCAACCACCATGATTAATTATTATTATTATTACTTGTAGCAGTCATTCAACAGACTCCCACCCAGGTATGATGGCTAAGTCATACTCGGCATCATCAGCACTATCTTGCAAAACAGTACATAGGGCATCTTGAAGTCCTTTGTAGTTGTTTGCAATAACGAAACGATTTCCGCTCATAGTTCAAAAAAACAGGGGAATTTTATATAGGGATATGGCCACTGTACCTGATTGGGTACAGAGTCATTTATGACGTAACGATTCAGCCATAGCAAGTAATAGCAATCTAATTTATTACACAAGATCACCATAAAGATGTATTCTAACGATTCTATCACTAAATGTGAAAGCTTTTTTAACAACGTGATAATGAAATGATCAATTCTATCGAACGCTTTACTATAATCGGTGTATATTACATCAACCTGATGACCATTGTCCATAGCCTGAGTTATGTAATCGTGTAGGAGTATAAGATTTGAAACTGTTGATTTACCTCCCAAGAACCCATGCTGAAGGGACTAAACATACTTTTAAGTGCAGAATAAACTTGATTATAAATAATTCTTTCAAAGACTTTAAGCAATAATGCAAAGTTTAGAGACAGGTCTGTAATCAGAAACCTCTGTTTTAGACCCTTTCTTCAAATAGAAAGAATATAAAATCTTTATTTGTGTAACATAATTTAAAACATGACACATTGCTTATAACTAATATGACTACATACTATACTATGATTGACAACAAGTGTTGTGCTATAGGCAGTCTCGTACGGCACGGGCCTGGAGACGTCCCGGCCGCGCACGTGCCTAGGGCTGGGCGCGTCCCCCCCGGCCCCCGGCCCCGGGCCCCCCTCCCCCCCATCGGAGGAGGAGCGCGCACGGGGCCGCCTGGACAAGAGCCACAGCACCCCGGCGTACGACCTGCAGGGCGCGCCGCCCGCCGCTCACCCCGCCATCCCAGAGTCTCCGCCCGCGCCGCCCCCCCAGCCCCCAAATGAACCTCTTTCGGTAACTATCACCTGAAAGCCAGATTGCCACAAACAAAGAACTCGAACCGCTTGCTTGCTTTTGGCTGGAAAGCAGGCATGTAAAACTTTTTCACCGCTGTTCTTGGTCTTCTCTGACAGTACGCAGCCACCGGCTCTCTGACAGTAGATCATACGCAGCCACCGGCTCTCTGACAGCAGATCATACGAAGCCACCGGCTCACCGACAGTAGATCATACGCAGCCTCCGGCTCTCCGACAGTAGATCATACGTAGCCACCGGCTCTCTGACAGTAGATCAAACGCAGCCACCGGCTCTCTGACAGTAGATCATACGCAGCCACCGGCTCTCTGACAGTAGATCATACGCAGCCACCGGCTCTCTGACAGTAGATCATACGCAGCCACCGGCTCTCTGACAGCAGATCATACGCAGCCACCGGCTCTCCGACAGTAGATCATACGCAGCCACCGGCTCTCTGACAGTAGATCATACGCAGCCACCGGCTCTCCGACAGTAGATCATACGCAGCCACCGGCTCTCTCACAGTAGATCATACGCAGCCACCGGCTATCTGACAGTAGATCATACGCAGCCACCGGCTCCCCGACAGTAGATCATACGCAGCCACCGGCCCTCTGACAGTAGATCATACGCAGCCACGCACCGGCGCGGCGTCCGCTATTGACGTCACATTGGCATAGATTTATTGTGACACAGTCCTCGGAGACTGCGAGCCTTCACACATTCATCGAGCTTCACTACGTTTTCAGCTGTTGCAGCAGTCAGCGGAGAAAGCGGGCCAGATCCTGGAGTTTCTGAAGTCGTCCTCTCAGATTGGCGAGGCCATGCAGCAGCGCCGCGCTGCCGACGAGCCCGCGCCGCCCCTCACCTCGGGGCCCCCCGTGCCACCTGGGCCCCCCATGGCCGCTCAAGGTATGACGGTTGTTCTGCTAACGCCATTGGTGCAGTGCAGGAATATAAAGACAAACTTGGTCTACTTATGATAATGAAATAAAAATGGTGTCCCAAACCACACACGCGCCCACCGCTGAACATGCCCTCCCTGTTGTACCGTAATAAACACTCGAGGCAGGCGGATTAATAATTGCAATAGAGGTGTCCAAACACAGAGAAGGAAGCTGCGGCCTGTGTGTTCCAGTGGCTAAACTCTCCGCGCCGCGACCGCCTCTGCCTATCTATATGAACCTGTGGAATATGTCTGCAGCGTCCTCGGGCACGGGCGTTCGCGACGAGACGACGACGGAGAAGATTCTGGAAACCATCAACATCGCCATGATGGAGCACCGCCGCCGCTCGCTGCTGGAGCCGCCCGCCCGCCCGCAGCCGCCGCACGCGCGCAGGTTCACTAACTTTGCCATATGTCACTCAGATTTTAGGGTTCAGTACTACAAAAGGAAAAAAGGAACCCTTAAACGATTACTTTGTTGTTCGTCTGTCTGTCAACCCCCTTTTCAAAGGAAGACGTGGATGTATCGAGTTGATACTAACATCGAATACTCAAGTCCGTAACCTCTTGGAGCCGTGATATTACATATATCACGGCTTCAAACTTGGCAAGAAACAAGATTTTATAGCACAAATATATTAGGTCCTTACATATGAAATTGGCGTTTTGTATGGGAGGAACAAAAAGTCGAATATTTTTTAATATAATATATTTAATTAATCAAAGTATGAACCATTATTTTCTATGCACTTTTGCCATCTTATAGGTAGTTCATTGATCCCTTTACTAAAAAAACCAGTCGGACGGGAATCAATAAAATCTTTGAAGGCGATTTGGACTGCCCCATCGGAGTTGAATTTTTTCCCTTGCAAGAAGTTATCCAAATTTCGAAAAAAATGGTAATCTGTTGGAGCAAGGTCCGGGGAGTACGGAGGATGTCTTAGACTTTCCAATTGAAGCTCTTCTAATTTAGTAGCCGTCTGTTGCGCAGTGTGTGGTCTAGCGTTGTCGTGAAGCAGCAGTGGCGTGGAGCGATTGACCAGCCTAGGTTGTTTAGCCGCTAGCTTTTCCATCATGGTTTGCAATTGCTGACAATAGACATCAGCCGTAATAGTCTGGCCAGATTTGAGAAAACTGTAATGAACAATACCGGCACTAGTCCACCAAACGCTTACAAGTAACTTTTTTGGGGTTAATTTTCGCTTGGGGCAGGATTTGGCTGGCTGGCCAGGATCCAACCATTGCGCTGAGCGCTTCCGATTATCGTAAAGAACCCATTTTTCATCACAGGTAATGATTCGGTTTAAAATACCTTCATTATTGTGCCGGTTTAGTAATGTAACGCAGCAGTCGACGCGCGTTTGCCGGTTTGCTTCAGTCAATTCGTGAGGTACCCACCTTTCAAGCTTTTTAATCTTCCCAATTTGCTTCAAGTGAATTAAAACAGTTTTATCACTAACATCGCAGCCTGCAGCTAACTCGGACGTGGTTTGCGATGGATCCGCTTCCACAATAGCCTTCAACTCTTCATTATCAACTTGAGTCTCAGGCCGTCCACGGGGCTTGTTCTGCAGGTCAAAATTTCCAGAACGAAAACGTTGGAACCAAAAACGAACTGCGCAATGGTTGGATCATGGCCAGCCAGCCAAATCCTGCCCCAAGCGAAAATTAACCCCAAAAAAGTTACTTGTAAGCGTTTGGTGGACTAGTGCCGGTATTGTTCATTACAGTTTTCTCAAATCTGGCCAGACTATTACGGCTGATGTCTATTGTCAGCAATTGCAAACCATGATGGAAAAGCTAGCGGCTAAACAACCTAGGCTGGTCAATCGCTCCACGCCACTGCTGCTTCACGACAACGCTAGACCACACACTGCGCATCAGACGGCTACTAAATTAGAAGAGCTTCAATTGGAAAGTCTAAGACATCCTCCGTACTCCCCGGACCTTGCTCCAACAGATTACCATTTTTTTCGAAATTTGGATAACTTCTTGCAAGGGAAAAAATTCAACTCCGATGGGGCAGTCCAAATCGCCTTCAAAGATTTTATTGATTCCCGTCCGACTGGTTTTTTTAGTAAAGGGATCAATGAACTACCTATAAGATGGCAAAAGTGCATAGAAAATAATGGTTCATACTTTGATTAATTAAATATATTATATTAAAAAATATTCGACTTTTTGTTCCTCCCATACAAAACGCCAATTTCATATGTAAGGACCTAATATTTATACAGATGTAATAATAGTGTAATGTAGTCGTTTGTTTTAAACTCTTTATTGTCAAAGAAAATTAATATTCAATAATAAAAACAAATTAGAACTAGTATTTACAATTGAAACAATTAAGATAACTGTTGCAAACAATCTACAGGTAGCTCAACTGATCCATATCAATACCAGTCGGAAGCGTCCCCAAGACGCTGGCTGCATTGCCCCGCTGTATGGCAATGCTGATGCGCTGCGCCAGATACCCACCAGCTCTCGGGTCACGCGTCGCGTCGACCAGACGGTCAAATAACTTTTTAAAAACCCGGAGAGCCTCGGTACCCCACGGATCTAGGATCTTTTTAATCTTTGCGTTTGTTATTACTTAAATTAAATAAATGAATGAGTTTAGGGAAAAATCCGAAATCAGCCAATTTAAGTTAAAATTTTTGGTTTTCGTAAGGGACCAAAAGGGTTTCCGTTGTCCTAGAATCATGATATTTGGCAAGAAGCAAGGTCTTTTAATTATACGGAACTCATGGGGCGCGAGTCCGACTTACACTTGACGTTTTATTGCTTATTATATCACCGCTTAAAACAACGGGGTAAACAGGCAAACCGCTTACTATTGCTAAGGTTCCCTTATATGGTTACAGAGATAGCGTGATATCGGCGGGCGGCGCGCGCGGCATCCCGGGCGTGGAGCTGGGCGTGCTGCGCGCCGTGCCCCCCGCGCCGCCCCTCGCGTCGCCCCTCAAGCACACCCGCCACATCGACATACAGCAGGTATGCATACCTTACCCTTGCCAACTCTCATGAGACTGATCTTATCTCTCACGAGAGTGGTGCCTCGGGAGAACAAGCACATACACACACACACACACCCTCACACACACGCACTCACACATTGTTGCCCAGCCTTTCATGAGACTGGTGCATCGGGGGAGCAGCACGAATGCTGGACGTTATCAGATACCTATCGTAATATTACTTTATGCTTTACTTTATTTTTGATTATTTTGAACTTTCATGTAAGTAGGTACTCGTATCTTTATTAGATTAGTACCATGTTGAACCTTCTCTGAAACTCACCTTGCTACTTTATATACACTGACTAATTGTACTTATGTTTACCTCCCACGGAACGAGTACACTGGTGGCCTTTCTCATAAACCTCTAACAGGCACCTCTCTCCTCTCTCCTCTCAGGGTCTCTCACAACACAGGTAGATAAGCATAATAAGCATCTTTGTATTATACTATCCTTTTACACTACCTAGTCTAAATACCTTGTTTAAGCTTGATTAAGTACCTTTGTGACAGAAAATATTTTTTTTTTATTATTATTTTTAACTCGCACATTTATACATTTCGTACTTAACAATAGTAACAGTCGGTCCAAGGCGAAGGTTTGGCACACCTTGCTACAATCTGATGTACAGTAATAATTGTCTTCGCCCAGATCTCTGCCCCCTTGCGCAACATCACGGCGTTGGACATGCGCGCGCCACCCTCTCCCCCCTCGCCGCCGCCCCCCCACACCGACATCGTGGTGGGCGCGCAGGCGGACGGGCGCGGCGCGCTGTCGCCCTCCAGCGCGGTGCGAGGCATCTTCCCCACCTCCAAGTCGCGGAGTCTCAAGAAGAAGAGCTCCATCCTCGCAAGTGAGTCACGTCACGTCTAGCCTAGCCTGCAGGGGGATGGACGCAGTAGTAGCCGAGTGCACCTTTAGTGTTACCAGGGGCCGCAGTAGTGCGCCTGCCGAGTCGAGTAGACGCCCGCCACCGGGAACCCTTTTCTCGTACCATCTCGAGGCACCTATCGATATTTTTGTTCCATTTGAAACTAAAGGATGATTCACGCTACACCGTGTCGCGACCGGGCCCCGGGGTTCCGGAGGCACGGTCAAACATTATGGTATACTTTTTGTATGAAGTGATTCATGCCTGACCGTGGCTCGGCCGTGCCCCAGCCGTGCGCCGCCGGGACTCGGCCGGGCATGGCGTTGAAATATCGGTGGGTATTGTTTCTCGGCTCCGGCACGGTCCGGCCACGACACGTTGTAACATGAACATACATATGCGCCCGGGCGCTCGCAGAGCAGTCATCGTCAAATCTTAGTGAGGTGAGCAGCACAACAGCAAAATGGACGATGATAAATTATTAGAATGTGTGCGCAAGTACCCTGTGATTTACGACATGACCCATCCTAAGTATTTAGATAACAAATACAAAAATATTATTTGGAAAACCATTTCGGAGGAAATAAAACAATCTGGTAAGTGGTTATAGTTACTTTTATTTCAACTTACATTTATAATAGTTATTCAAGTGATACTAATTAATTATCGACAACATGTAAGTACATGCGAGTGAATTATCGGTTTTTAGTAGGTATTTTAGAATATGTTAGGTTAATTATAACAAGTATAATTATAGTGTAAGTAGGTATTTATGCCTGACACTGTTGCCCTATAAAATGACGTCCCGCTGTTGACGCTAAATATTCTTTAAACGTTTCTCTTACCGCAAATGCATAATTAGCTGGTCTTATCTCAGAAAAGTACATCTCAGAAAAGTTTTTAAAATTTCTGTAGGTTTCATACTTTATGAAATATTTTGCAAAAAGTCGAAAAATTACCCATTCCCACCCCCCATCTCCGAAGCTTGCAGAGCGATCCATCTGAAATGTATGTAGTGTTTGTAGATATAGAACTATATTTTACAGGAAAAATATGGAGTAGTCTGTAAGTGGACCACTTTTTAAAAAATGGTCAAAAAAGGGGCATAATTTTTAAAAAGGGGGGGGGGCTTTTTAAAAAATGGTCAAAAAAGGGGCATAATTTTTAAAAGGGGGGGGGCTACCTCATCGATTGGGGTATCAAATTAAAGTTATTGGTATGTACATCTCAAAACAGTTTTTGAAATTTCTGTAGGTTTCATACTTTTTGAAATATTTTGAAAAAAGACGAAAATTTTACTATTACCCTATATACCTACTCCGAAGTTTGCAAACCGATACATCTGAAATGTAGGTACCTTTAATTTTTTGGTATTCATCAAATAGCAAAGTCTCTAACCAGTACCTAGTACATATTGCTAATACTTGACAATCGTTCGAAACCCTCGGCGCGCGAGTCACACTCGCACTTGACGGATCTTGTTTTGGTTAGGTTTGGTTTCACTTTTTCTAGTAAAAAGGTAAAGCATTCTTTAGACATTCTAAAATAACCATAAAACTTGCTCTCGTCATCTATTAATTCTTTGTAAAGTAGAGCATTCTTTAGACATTCTAAAAATTTGCTCTCGTCATCTATTAATTCTTTGTAAAGTAAAGCGCATTCTCCTTCTGCTTCTCGCTATCTCCAGGTTGGATGTACAGTACACCCCATCTTCTTGTAGTAGTTTCGCTTCGTTTTTCCAATACTTCGTCATCGATGGCAATTGCAATAAGTGCCAATTCAAATTGTAAAAATTGCATATTTATTTAAGCGTCAAGTCTATCGACAGATGAAATCACTAGCCAATAATACACCCAAACAGCCCGGTGTAACATGAATGACTGGCCCGGCCGGCGCACCGCGCACGGTGGACGCGTCCCGGCCGAGGCCCGGGCCGGTCGCGACACGCTGTAGCGTGAATCATCCTTAAAGGTCTGAAAATTATTTTAGGTAGGTACTGTTCCTAGCGTAGTTATACTACTCCTGAAATGAATAGTTTCTAATCAATTTAGATTAGGAAATATCTACCCTCAAAGTACCTATCGCTATATCGTCATCAGCATCACTCACTGACTGACCGATCTTCAATATGTTTAGGTACTTCTAGCAGGCCTGCAAACATGAACATTTGGAATAAACATAAAATTTAGGGCCAAAATAAAGGAAAAATTCTAAAATCATGATTTTTAGGGTCGTCAAAAAAACCCCTAAAGGTGCTTCTTCTTTTTTACTACTAGCACACCTATGTACAGCAAGATCTAATTAGGGAGAATTTAAAGGGTATATTCTCAAACAACAAATTTTAGGGTTCCGTCGATAAAAAAGTTACCCTAAATTTTCTTCCTCGTATTTACTTCTAGCATACCTACAGACTTGAAATTTGAAATAGGTACGTACATGTTCTTATTAGAGCAAATGGCCTTCTTGAAAGTTATCCCAAACTACTTGCACCGGTAACTAGCCAACTTCATACTCGAAGGTTACCCAAACTACTTGCACCGGTAACTAGCCAACTTCATACTCGAAGGTTATATGATTAAGCGTGTTTCAAATAAACTATAAACTGACTTCAAATTCTGGTAAATAGTATTCGTCTATGTTCACGTGCAAAAGATTGTTTGGTAAAACGACTGAATCCCGCAACACTAGTGGCGCCATCATACTTCAAGTCTAATATAGTTTGGAGTAGTTCACATGGATGAATCTGTTTACGCCCGTTGCCATGGAAACCATTACTTATAGTAAGTAGACCACCTGCTGGGTCTACTCAGAAAACTAAATCCGAAGTTTTTGATTATTTTTAACTAAATTCAGCATTAAAATTGTTATTGCTTGACAAAAATATTACAGAGTTTTGTAAACATGTCGGATAGCCAGTTAAAGATTTTCACTGCACGTGAAAACTTTAATTGGCTCTCTGTTGTTTTGTTATTATGTAAATTGATTAAGTTAGTTTAAGCCGTTGGTTTTCCAAATAAAGTATTAATTACTTTATTTGGGTAGGGTATGGCAACAGTTCATAAGATAAAAACAATTCAACTTTAACAAGAATACAGAGAGAGACATTTGACGCGTTGACTCTAATGTCACTTCCATAAGATAGCATTCCATCTGCACTACACCATAAGATAGCATTCCATCTGCACTACACCATAAGATAGCATTCCATCTGCACTACACCATAAGATAGCATTCCATCTGCACTACACCATAAGATAGCATTCCATCTGCACTACACCATAAGATAGCATTCCATCTGCACTACACCATAAGATAGCATTCCATCTGCACTACACCATAAGATAGCATTCCATCTGCACTGCACCATAACACTTGTTTGTGCGAGTAGACCTCCAGTGATTGTGAAATTATTATGTGATGATGTTTTACAAACTTACGGTTGACGGCGCACATAGCAGAATCCCTCACGAATCAAACTTATAGGGGACAGACAAAACGTACATAAAACAGACATACGTATTGAGAACCTCTTGCTTTTTTGAAGTCGGTTAAAATAGCTGACTTGGCTTTTCTAGTGATCTCAGCGCTTTTTATGGCGGAAGTATTACGAGACGAGACTTTGCCATGGGCATAATAATTGTTAGAATAATGTTTGCAGAGCGGCGCAGCATCCCGGCGCGCTGGCTGGCGGCGCGCGGCGCGGCGGGCGGCGTGTGGCAGCGCGTGCGGGGCCGCGCCGCCGCCACGCCGCGCTGGGCGCGCCGCCACCTGCTGCTGGCACACAACCTGCTGTACGCGTACCGGGCGCCCGACGCCACGCGCGCGCACTGCATGATCTACCTGGAGGGGTTCACGGTCTGCGCCGCGCAAGAGGTAGCTAACACGTACCAGCCGCAGCGTCGCTCGCTCGATGCGTGCTCCGGCATCTCTCGGGCCGCGCGCTGAGCGCGGGCCACACTCTGTTTATTATTCTTGATGTGTAATTCATTAAGAGTAGGCATGTACTTATTTGTATTGTATAATTACCATGAGCATTGTTCTCAGGTAAAATCGCGAGCGCACGCCTTCAAAGTGTACCACACGGGCAAGGCGTTCTACTTCGCGGCCGACACGCGAGACGCCATGCTGGCCTGGATACAGCTCATACACCGCGCCACCTTGCTGCCTTCACTCCTCTCGCAGGTAATTATGCCTTCTCCTTCGCAACACGTAAAGTATTCTGTCTATGACTAACTGCTATCAAGCTACGTCTCGAGCAGCAAATACGAAATCTCCGCTGTGTCCTTCGTCCGTTTGCGAATTCGTCGTAGAGCATGATTCTGTAGGTAGAGCTATATTAACTCGTAGTTTTTCATTTCCAGTCCGACCTATCCAACAACTTCTCCGAGACTGACTACTCCGAGACCGAGTCGGACGCCGAGAGTCCCGAGAAGCGCGGCGAGCGGGACCGGGACCGGGACAAAGACAAGGACAAGTCCAAGTTCGGGTCGCTCAAGAAGCTGACGGGCCGCATGCAGCGCAGCGAGTCGCAGGAGCACGTGCCGCACGCCGCCGCCGCCGCCGCCGCCGCCACCAGCCTCGACCGGAAGTATCTAAGGTTCTTCTCAAGGAACAAGACCAAGGAGGACTCTAAACTGAAGGTGAGCTCAACGTAATCCTTTTACGGGGAAGGTTTCGTCTAATTTTGTTGAGCATTCTCAAGTGAAGTGTGAGTTCAGATGTCGCCACAACTAAATTAAACTATTAGACAGCACTACACTACAAGAGCTACCGTCTGTTTCGGCGAGTTAAATAAAAAGGAGGACATCATTATAAGCGCGACCCAACCAGTAGTTTAGTTTCGGCGACGTCAGGTTTGAGTGTGATGCGTTGCGAACGGACCATAACTTGTTTTTCATTAAATTGTATTTCAAATATAAATGTGCTATCAGTACACCAAGTCAAATAATTGTGCATAGTGTCTTTTTGGAGTTATATTAAATTTAAGTTGGTCCGTATGAAACGTGTCGTTCTAAACGGACCTTGGCGGAATTGCATTTTTTTTTACAAAACGACTATCAGGAAATTTGCTACATAGTGCACCCAGCTTAAAAGCTGTACCTATCGTAAAATAAAAGTTATAACAAGTTTAAGTTAGTCCGTACAAGACGAGCACGTGCTGCACGGACCACAGTGCTGCACTGACCCGACCAAGTGCATATTAAATCTTTTTGGATTTTTGTTTTTTATCGTAAGACTTTCTGAAATCACTGAAACACCACCATCAGGAAATTGATTATGCTCGAACAAAAAACTAATTACCTAAAAAAAGGAATAGGTCGTCAATTACACGCCTCTCACTCAGTAGAAAAAGGAATAGGTCGTCAATTACACTCCTCTCACTCAGTAGAAAAAGGAATAGGTCGTCAATTACACGCCTCTCACTCAGTAGAAAAAGGAATAGGTCGTCAATTACACGCCTCTCACTCAGTAGAAAAAGGAATAGGTCGTCAATTACACGCCTCTCACTCAGTAGAAAAAGGAATAGGTCGTCAATTACACGCCTCTCACTCAGTAGAAAAAGGAATAGGTCGTCAATTACACGCCTCTCACTCAGTAGAAAAAGAAATAGGTCGTCAATTACACGCCTCTCACTTAGTAGAAAAAGGAATAGGTCGTCAATTACACGCCTCTCACTCAGTAGAAAAAGGATTAGGTCGTCAATTACACGCTTCTCACTCAGTAGAAAAAGGATTAGGTCGTCAATTACACGCCTCTCACTCAGTAGAAAAAGGATTAGGTCGTCAATTACACGCCTCTCACTCAGTAGAAAAAGGAATAGGTCGTCAATTACACGCCTCTCACTCAGTAGAAAAAGGATTAGGTCGTCAATTACACGCCTCTCACTCAGTAGAAAAAGGATTAGGTCGTCAATTACACGCCTCTCACTCAGTAGAAAAAGGAATAGGTCGTCAATTACACGCCTCTCACTCAGTAGAAAAAGGCATCCGTGTTAAAATAAACAAGCATTAGTTTGTAAGACTGAGTGAGACAGTTGATCTGTATCAGAGCAAGGCGAGCCACGTGCCGGTCCCCACGGAGCAGTACCGCAGCTACCGGCGCCTGGGCTCCCCCTGCAGCCCGCTGGCGTCCCCCCCGAGCCCTCCCGCGCGCGCCCCCCGCTTGCCCAAGCCCCTGCACTACATCCACGCCTCCAACCCCAACCTGCTGGACTTCGAGAAGAGCGACTTCGTGACCAAGCCGATGCTGCAGCCGCCCAAACCTAAGGTTATCAAGGTAAGTCTCAATAGCTCTATGTACGCTTCATTGACTTATTGGATTTACCGTAACGTGGCGGTTAGCCACAACTAGGAAATATTAGGTCCTTACATATGAAATTGGCGTTTTGTATGGGAGGAACAAAAAGTCGAATATTTTTTAATATAATATATTTAATTAATCAAAGTATGAACCATTATTTTCTATGCACTTTTGCCATCTTATAGGTAGTACATTGATCCCTTTACTAAAAAAACCAGTCGGACGGGAATCAATAAAATCTTTGAAGGCGATTTGGACTGCCCCATCGGAGTTGAATTTTTTCCCTTGCAAGAAGTTATCCAAATTTCGAAAAAAATGGTAATCTGTTGGAGCAAGGTCCGGGGAGTACGGAGGATGTCTTAGACTTTCCAATTGAAGCTCTTCTAATTTAGTAGCCGTCTGATGCGCAGTGTGTGGTCTAGCGTTGTCGTGAAGCAGCAGTGGCGTGGAGCGATTGACCAGCCTAGGTTGTTTAGCCGCTAGCTTTTCCATCATGGTTTGCAATTGCTGACAATAGACATCAGCCGTAATAGTCTGGCCAGATTTGAGAAAACTGTAATGAACAATACCGGCACTAGTCCACCAAACGCTTACAAGTAACTTTTTTGGGGTTAATTTTCGCTTGGGGCAGGATTTGGCTGGCTGGCCAGGATCCAACCATTGCGCTGAGCGCTTCCGATTATCGTAAAGAACCCATTTTTCATCACAGGTAATGATTCGGTTTAAAATACCTTCATTATTGTGCCGGTTTAGTAATGTAACGCAGCAGTCGACGCGCGTTTGCCGGTTTGCTTCAGTCAATTCGTGAGGTACCCACCTTTCAAGCTTTTTAATCTTCCCAATTTGCTTCAAGTGAATTAAAACAGTTTTATCACTAACATCGCAGCCTGCAGCTAACTCGGACGTGGTTTGCGATGGATCCGCTTCCACAATAGCCTTCAACTCTTCATTATCAACTTGAGTCTCAGGCCGTCCACGGGGCTTGTTCTGCAGGTCAAAATTTCCAGAACGAAAACGTTGGAACCAAAAACGAACTGTGTTTTCTTTTGCAACACGACCACCATACACATCATTCACCCTTCGAGTTGTTTCCGCAGCACTAGTGCCACGGCGGAACTCGTACTCGTAAATAATGCGATATTTTAAGTTTTCCATTTTGTAAAATGAGTGACGCAAACAGAAAAAAACAGAAGAAAAAAAACAAATGAATGACGATCATCGAAGCACAAATACATGAGTCTATAGCTGTATAAATTTGAATTTGGAATTCCTTACCAAAGAGGAGAAATTTGTGATTAAAGTGGCCAGTACGAAAAACGCCAATTTCATATGTAAGGACCTAATATTTACAACATTACAAAATTTGTGTGACGCGTCGCCAGGCGCTTCTCACCACTCGATTCAAATAAATCCATCTTGTGATCCCATAAATGCAAAGTAGCAGTTAGGCGCACTCATCCGAGCGAACCTCTTCAGGTAGATCACTTCCATACACATGTATGTGTCAATATACTAAATAACTCAACAGTTGCTTTGTATTTAAATATGCCAAGAACTTCTAATAAGTAGATAGGTGAGCAAAATCAAAAAAATTGCACACTTTCATTCAGAAGTATATAATAATCAGCCTCAATTTTTTCCTAAATTTTACGCATGTGTGCCATTGCCGTGTATGACAAAGGAGTGATAACATACGGCGACGTTGCTAGATTTAAAAATAAGATGGAGACTTCCTATATATATAAATATATATGTATACAGAGTGATTTTTTTAAATGGGACAGTATGGGGAAATCCGAATCTAAAGGAGATAGAGGAAAAGTGTCTAAGGAGACATTAGGTGTTTTTTTATGTAAACAAATTTGGCTCGTTCAAATTTGTGGTCAAGCGTGAGTTGTTCTTAAAAAATTATAAAGTTGGTCAATTTTTTTTTTGACGCGGATCGACTCTGTTTCATGTAAGGATTATTTCATTGTTTGGAAAGAAAAAAATCTGAACAGCAGAAGTTGGTCAAATTTACTGAAAACTAATCTTCATACAGTTGCAGTATTCGCCTTTTAATATTGTTACAAGTGCCTAGGCGTGTAAAAAAATATTTAAAATTATTCCATTTTTAAATTTTGATAATCGATAAGAGCTCCAGATGATTCAAGAGAAGAACATTTTTTTTAATCTTCGTAAACATCATGGCAACCGATAGTCTTGAAATTATAAAAAAAAGAATTCAAATTTTGAACGTAAGTTATTTCTGCAGCTGTGATTTTGTTTCCAATCAGTTCATGCTTGTAATTTTATTCATCATGGCGTTAACTAATTCACATAAAGTTGATTTGATTGAGGCGTATTTTCTTAATTATCGCAGTAGAGATAATGCACTTAAGTGGTATCAAGAACGCTATCCTGACCGTGTAGTACCGAATCGCAAGATATTTGATAGTTTAATAAAGAACCTAAGACAGGAAGGCTGTTTCAAGCCTAAGCGTAAAAGGCCGACAATAGTCAATAGTGAGTTTATAACTATTGCCGTATTGGGATATTTTGAAGCATACCCAAAAGCTTCGTTACGGGAAGCAGCTGAAACTATCGGTATTCATAAATCAACTGTAAGGAAGATATTGAAGGCTCATAAATACAAGTGTTACATAGAAGGTCGACTTGTACAAGCGTTACTACCTGGAGATAAAGACCGCAGGTTACATTTCTGTAATTGGTATGTGGCTAGAGAATACAATCCCGGGATCCCAAATCTCGGGATCCCGGGATCCCGACCGTTTTCTGGCCTCGAAAATCCCGGGACTGTACTTGGCTAATCTCGGGATTTTCGGGATTGCCACAAACAAGTCTAGTTTGTATTCCGTAGTCCGTTGCGTCTTGAAAATAACCTTGCCTAGATTATTTTAATACATTACGACAAAAAGCAACTCGTACAATACGTAGGTACCCACTATTTACTACACAGGTACAGTCCTAATAATATGTTTGTCGTAGAACTTAGAAGGGACTTCCCCACTCGGAATACTTTAATACAATACTCTTAAGGTAATTCCCCAACGGACCAACAGGGGAATCACCCGATCATCTCATATCATAATATTGTTGCGGGTATTTCCCGTCGGGGATTCCCTGTACGAAAGTATAAATATGCAAATCAGGTTTTATTTTTTTCATTTATTGTTCTGTCAGTGACGGGTTACGTAGGCTACGCCATTAAAATTTAAAAGTCAATTATCTGAAATTAAGTATTTCAAATGGCGGGAGACTTTGTTAAACATAAAAAAGACAGTGATACGACGTCAGTGTGGAGTTATTATTTAGTTGCGAAGGACGGGAATAGTGCTAAATGTAAGCGATGCCCAGCCATCCTCAAGACTTTGGGTGGATCAACTAAGGGATTACATACACATTTGTTATCAAAACATAATATCAAGGTTATATCAGCTTCAACAAGTCAAGATTCTGAAAATCTGAACACAGCACCGCCGCCAGCCAAGCGAAAGTTAGATGATTATTTTACTAAAAGTGCCGACGATAGCCTGGATGATATCTTGGCAAGAATGATTGCATTAGATGGATTTCCATTCAGTGTATTCATAACCTCAGATGATTTGAGAAAATTGCTCTTAGCAAAATACACGGATTTACCAAAGTCAGCCGTCACTGTTCGAAAACGTGTTATGAATTACAGTGAAAAAATCAGAAAGCAAGTAACTGCAGAATTACAACATTTGAAAAGTGCAGGTGAAAGATTTAGTCTTTCTTTCGACGAGTGGACTTCAACTTCCAATAAACGATACATGGCGGTCAACGTTCATTCATATAAAAAATTTTGGAACTTAGGACTTGTTCCTATTTACGGAAGTATGACAGCTGAAAATTGTCTTCGTATATTGCAAGAGCGTCTAAGTAAATTTGACATTTCCCTAGAAACTGACATCGTGGCTATTGTAACCGATGGACCGAATGTTATGATAAAGGTGGGGCGGCTTGTTTGCACTGAACAACAACTGTGTCTCGCACATGGTATCAATTTGGCGGTCTGTGATGTGCTTTATGAAAAACATAATAATTTGCAAGATAGCCCTACCTCAGATGATAGTATAAATGAACCAGCTGTGAATGTTGATTATATGGACGACAGCGATGATGAACACCATTTAGAAGACTTAGACTGTACAGAATCAGGTTTAATCGTAATGTCACAAAATGATCTTGCGCCAGAACACGTACCAGAGTTAACACAATATGAAAATATTAATGAGCTGATAAAGAAAATCCGCAAAGTTGTAGTGTATTTCAAAAGATCTCCGTTGAAAAATGAAACAGTACTTCAAAAATACACTTCTTTTGGACTGTAAAACCAGGTGGAATAGTCTTTTAACAATGCTGGAGCGATTTTATCTTTTAAAAGCATGCATTCAAAAAGCTCTTATAGATCTCAATCATCCAATTCGTTTAGAAGATGTTGATTTTGAATTGGTAAATAAAATTGTTGATGTGCTGACCCCAATTAAATTGACAGTAGAAGCAATCTGTCGGCGAGATGCTAATTTATGCACAGCTGATGCCGCTCTGAAATTTCTTATAAAACAACTGTCTAGCAAAAACTCAGAACTTGCCAAAAAAATTAAAACATCCTTAGTGGAACGTATAAAGCAACGACGAAGTGATGATTTAACTGGCGTGTTAAATTATTTACAAAATCCACGAATGGATGATGAAAATCAGTTATTATCGGATTTGGAATGGCACGACTTATTTCCAGTTCCGACACAGGCTTTAGTGAGGAAGCAAATAAAGAGTATTGTAAAAAGACTTAATAGTCGAGATAACACGGAAGAAGAAGCAAGGTCAGGATCACAAACAGATGATGAGCTAAGGTCAGAAACCTCCCAACCCCAATTGACATTAAAGGAAAAGTTACAGCTGGAAATTAACAAGAGTATGAAATCCCCAGATCCTGAAGTACAAGTACAAAATGAATTGGGGTTGGCAAATAGTATTAGACGTGAAATGAGCCTGTTCGAAAATGGAGGAGTTCGTGGATATCACTTAGAAACAGCATATAAGTATCTATTGTCTATTCCTCCAACCAGCGTAGAACCTGAACGAGCGTTTTCAGCTGCTGCTTATGTTGGCAATAAACTACGAAGCAGGCTCGGAAGTCAAACATTGGATGCTTTGATATTTCTGCGACTATATTTTCGAAATTCTAAATAGTTATTTTGTGCTGTTTTTTAATTTCTTGCAAAAGTATTGTATTTTTTGGTTTGTGTTTTTTCTTTTCTTATTATTGTTCTGATTTGTGTTGTGCAAAGACATTAAAGACATTTTTTTTTATTACTCGTTTTTTTAAATTTTAGCTCAATTAGAAACCACATAGTCTAATCCCGGGATAGGCCCGGGATCCCGGGAAAAGGCTTCAAAAATCCCGTAAGCCCGGGATTGAAAAACATGCTCGGGATTGTATTCTCTATATGTGGCTCAGACTATTAGAAATAGATGTTTTCCTAATTTTATTATTTGGACTGATGAATGCAACTTTTCGAACAATGGCATGTACAACAGGAGAAATAACCATTACTGGTCAAAAATAAATCCGCTAAGAACTACAGAAACCCACAACCAAATCCGATTTTCTTTTAATTGTTGGTGTGCGATATTACATAACAGAATTTTTGCTATCAAAATTTACCAAGGAACGCTAAATAGTGAAAAATATCAGGAAATATTGAACATGGCTGCAGATTTAGTGGATGAGACTATTAGCTTAAGGAACTTTGGTAAGATAATCTACCAACAAGATGGTGCACCAGCCCACAACAGTAGGGCAAGTAAACTATGTTTGGACGAGCAGTTTCCAAACCGTTGGATGGGTACATATGGGCCGATAAAGTGGCCCCCACGATCGCCCGACTTAACGCCATTAGATTTTTTCTTATGGGGTTACCTTAAGGGTCGAATTTATGTATCCCGATACAACTCCGTACAAGAATTAAAAGATGCTGTTTACAACACTTTAAACACAATTCACCATAAGTCTCTGTTAAATGCAAGTAGAAGTGTCTTGAAGCGTGCTCGTACCTGCATAAGACAAGACGGCGGCCACATCGAACATTTACTCAAGTAATAAACCAACTGTTATGAAGATTAGTTTTCATTAAATTTGACCAACTTCTGCTGTTCAGATTTTTTTCTTTCCAAACAATGAAATAATCCTTGCATGAAACAGAGTCGATCCGCGTCAAAAAAAAAATTGACCAACTTTATAATTTTTTAAGAACAACTCACGCTTGACCACAAATTTGAACGAGCCAAATTTGTTTACATAAAAAAACACCTAATGTCTCCTTAGACACTTTTCCTCTATCTCCTTTAGATTCGGATTTCCCCATACCTTCCCATTTAAAAAAATTACTATGTATAAGTCAATTGTTTTCTCTCTCGCGGGTTGCCGCTTCTACATAGTTCCCAAATATTGTTTTTGTATATTTCAAGTAAGCAGAAATTACTGCTAGGTTATTTTGATTTCCCTTCTAGTAGGGAAAAAGATTAGGTAGGACAAAAAGTCTTGTTTAGGTAGATGTAGTACATAATTTATCTAGGGAGGACTATTGTCACAAAATGATTAAAATTACATCTAAACCGGACATCAGTTTTCGATTTTCATCTTTTGACTTTAAAATCATCATACCATCGGAATTATTATTAATGTGTAGGTTGTTTATTTCGCCAGAAAATAATCCTCTTACGTGAGGAAAACATATTTCATAATGTGGCAACATTTTGTCATAAAATTCGGAAGATCATCAATGACGATTGATGATCTTCCGAATTTTGAGACTGAAGAAGATATCCGTGGCAGGACAAGGAAGCACAAGCTTCTAACAGAGACAGAAAACTACTGAAGACCTAGTCAAACTACTGAAGACCTAGTCAAACTACTGAAGACCTAGTCAAACTTCAGAGACAATACAATGATCTACAAGAGAATATGGACAAACAATTGGAAATTATGGAATATAATAGAGACGAGCTAGAAGAAAAGATCAAATGTCTAGAACACAGTTGTGAGTGCCTACGAGTAAGAGTAGCGTATGACAATATTACTTTTAAGAATTATAGAAATGAACGAGAAATGCAGAGCTAACGGAAACAATAAAGGAAATGGAAAAGATTTTGCTAGAAAACACAGGTTTTATTATAGGAGAAGAAAATACGAATCAAGGACCATGGACGTGAGAACCAAGGCATAGAGAAACAAGACATCCGTAGGAAGATATTAGTGATTAGAGATTGTTGTATACAAGGTTTAGGAGGAGTACTGCATGACACTTCTAAAGATGAAAACTCATCTAAAGATGTCTGCTGCTGCTACTCATACAAGGATGCACCATTAGGGTATCTGCTTGACAAAGCTAAACATCTAGTTATAAATGACGATGACTCTATTCACACAGTAGTGATAGGAAATTAAGCTTTAAGCATGCTAAAGAATACGTGAATGGGTTAGTTAATTTACACGAGCTGTTAAAAGAAAACTCTTTAAAGAGTCTTCTTTTAACTCGTTAAAAGAAGACTCTTATAGTACATTTTTTTAAACATTATCAATTGAAACGAGATCCAACCTACGTGTCATCATTTAGTGAGGTTTTTCAGGAACCGTAGACAAAACTCACTGTAGTACAGCTGATGTTGAAACCACCAACGTAAGCCACGAAACTAATAATAACTATAAAAGCACTGGGAAACTTACTATCAAACACCAACATCTGTGTGGTGTAACTAAAAAGATGGACGATATCGAAGTCTACATAAATTCTTTTAGTATAAGATTGGACTACATTTGTATATGTGAACATTTTTTAAATCTGATCTCTGTACAATTATTCTAACTTGCAAATTATAAAATGGCATCCTATAATTTTAGAGCTACTAAGAAAAGAGGTGGTACACTTATACAGGACCATAATGAACCCACCCGCGTTCTGCATCGACTATCATAACGAGGCCTTGCACAGATGTTTGCACGTTACGGGCAGGGGCACAGAGGTAACGAGATCCTGTGGTTGCAGGGCGCGGAGAGCGTGGGGCTGGTGACCTTGGAGCAGTTCATGCTGCAGAAGCAGGCCGAGGAGCGCAGGCAACAAGCGCACTTCGCGCAGCCGCCCGCGCACCACGCGCCGCCGCACAGCATAGGTAACGCAGCACATGTTTCATTATATCGAAAACCACATAAAGATGCCGAACAAACTCATATCGTTACGATCAATGAACAAACTCATATTACCACTAACGGCCGTATCATGACTCATACATCTATACTTGACTGCCACAGGAAAGCGTTACTCGATCATACGTTTATGACTTTCACAATACGGGCTTTAGTGTAAGTCTTGAATATTGTCGCATCGTGTTCGCGGGTCCCGTGGCGCTTCCCGCAGGACACGCGCTACGTGAGACCATGTACCAGGCGGCGCGGGCGGCGGTCAACTAGCTTCACAACTACTGATACAAGGAATCTGTTCCGCAGTGGCCGATGTGATCTACGGCGAAGTGTGCGCGCCGCACACTCCCAGCAAGCCGATCTCCGTCAAAGGGAAGGATGGGTGAGTCCACTTCTTTCATGCTTGAGCAGTATCGGTAGCTTCAACGTAGATTGTAGGCCGGTCTCGTTAAGGTATAGATATAATATAAATATACCCACATAAATAAATTAATAAAAATAAAACGCATTTGATCTTATTCCCTATTCTACCCTTCGTCTCTCACGGAGACAAGTGGAGTAAGGTTATTGTATTTTAGGAAATAAAGAATTTTAGATCTTGGGCTATAACCGAATGATGTCCAAGCACAGGATACAGGAACAGCGTTCAGTGGCGAGACGTCGCAAAGGTCGCCTTCGAACCTGTAGAGTGCGGACCTCGGCGGAGGCACAAGCTGAGGGGGAGGCGGGGGGTGAACGTTATGGATGTAGTCTGATAACGACCACACACAGAATCTCCTGCCTGACATTTTGCCATTACTTGTTGACTATTTATTTTCTCTGTTTGTCAATATGTTTTTGTTTCAGCTACGAGAAGATAGTGTACCCTGTGTCTCCCCCCTCCCCATCCCCCTCCTGCTCGGCCCCGGGCTACGAGAGCCTGCCCCCCTCCCCGACCCTCGGAGCTGGAGGGCCCTCCGCCGTGGCCCCCGCACTGCCTGCCTTGCAGGCGGACAGGTGGCGGGACTCGCTCCGGAGGAATGATAAGGTAAATCCTATACCTATGGCTTCATCTAGTATCTAGTCAAGTCAAACGAGATCTACAAGCTGAAGAATGCGATCTACAAGCGGAGGAATGAGATCTACAAGCGGAGGAATTACCAAAATGGCAATTTTTCATAATGGAGAAATATAATCCAACTTGCACTGTGGCGTCACTTGTCGGCATTTACCGCGAGCCAAAGGCGTCGGCCTACTGCATGCTTTATTTATACTGTGCCTATACTTTATGAAAACATAAAACAGCTATAGAATTGATTTGTCTATATCGGCAGGTGCACACGAGAGCGGACTCGAGCCCCGCTAGCAAGGCCACGCAGGTGCACACGAGAGCGGACTCGAGCCCCGCCAGCAAGGCCACGCAAGCCATCTCACAGAGCGCCACCGCCACCAACGACAGGTACTCCAACACAAACTGCTATACTTTTACATTCATTCACCATTTGGAAAAAAGTTATGAATTCTTCAAGTTATTTATTTTCCGTATGTGTAAATTCTGACTCTTTCGCCGTCCGAAGGGTCCTAATTAGTAATTGTTGACCTCTGTGGCGCACTGGACGGAGGGCCACTTGATACGCAGAGTCGGGTGCAACTCCCGCCGGACATAAGTTTCTATGTTCTGCATATATCTGTTCTGAATCTAGTATTATTAATAAATAGTTCGTTTTGATTTACACTGGATGCTCATAGCACAGTCTGTTTAATTAGACCCCAGAAGACGATAGTGTGTGCAACGCCCGGCGTTATCGACAGTGGTTTTTACAGCTGGAACAACAATAACGGCGGCGGCGGCGGCGGCGGCGGCGAGGGTGGCGCGGGCCCCGGCGTGTCGCGGCTGAGGCTCATGTTCGGCGGAGGGCGCGCCAACAGCCACTCGCAGGTGTGTACGTGCTGTGTGCTCCGTGTCTAACCATTATCAACATCGGCTGGGAGAGAAAAGAGATCTCCGTCGTGACTACCGGACTGAGACGTGACGTGTGTTCGGGTAAACCGACCACGAAGCAGATAATGATATGCATTTTAGATGCACTTGCAGTTGAATGCGTATTTGCTCGCGATTACCTAAACTAACTCAGGTCGTCCATCGGCGCGGGTTCAAACCAATATTATCTATTTATTTATTTATCACACAAAACACATTACAATGTCAACTAAAAAATGAAAATACAACAAAAATTACTTTAATCTACATTGTAGCGTAAACTTACGTGTGTACAGCTAAGTATGTATATATAATAAGACACTGGTAATAAGTTTGAGATAAATAATTATTATGCATGTACGTGCGCAATGCACACCGCCTAGCTGTAAGACCCGGCAGCTCCCTATTTTATTACATCACTAGGCTGAGTGCTCCAGCATGGAGGACCAGCTATATGAGGATCATTGAAATGGAGGATAGCTTTTAGTTTTCTAATAAAATGATTAAAACTAGGATTAAAAAAGTCAAGTTCAATACGTTTTGTAGATAGCTCATTGTACAGACGCGCCATTCTAGTGAGTGGATTGTAATAAGAAATATTATTCTTATAAGTACGTAACGCAAAAAGATTATTATCATTTCAATTCAACCATTTCGTACCATTGTGCCAGTTATACAATAAGTTTGCGGCAGTAGTTTATTTATACCATAAATACGTGTGTCTTGTGAACATAGTCCGTACCTACCCATACCAAACCACACCAGTGACTTACCATGTCCATCAAGAACAGAGATTAGTAGAGTCGAATTTGTTTTTTTTTGTAAGGATATTTAAAGGCTAAGCCGCGGTAAACGTTTTTTCATCAGGCGCGCCCTTCGATCAGGTACCGCCGCCTAGCGCCTCCTCCGTAGATAACTAGAGCCTATAAAAATGACACTTCAAATTGTATACGACTTGTTTTGACGCAGACAGTTTGCGCTGAGCCGTGGCAAGTTCTGTGAATACGGAACAAGAGATTAGTAGAGTCGAATTTATTTTAATTTAATTATAAGTACCTGAAAATAATACTGTTACCTAGTACTTTTCATAAATAAATTCTTTGGTTCTTCTTTTTATAAAAAACATAAACGCAAAGAACACACAAAATATACATAAATTTATAAAAAAAAATAGCATCTTTCTCTATACCTGAATTTAAAACAAAGTCAAAATCGTAACATAGGCAAACCAAAAAAGTATTTTCAACGCTGAGGGCTAATAGCACATTATAGTTGTAAAAACTGCATTAAAACTTTACTGAAAATAGGAAATCCTGTCCTTTTTTGTCGACATGTGATTTTAGCAATTTTGCTAGGCATGCTTCCTGCCCGAGCGCTAAAATGACACTAGTTGAAATCGTAGCCTACCGTCAAATGGTTTCTCTTTTGATACAGACGGTTTCAGGGTGTGAAACCGGCGGGAAACCGGCCCCCCATAGATTGTGAATCTATGGGGGGCCGGCGGATACCTAGATCGACGGGCGCGCTGCATGCCTGTTTAAAATTATATTAAAAACTAATTTGCTTCTAGCTCCGCGTCGCGCCGCACGAGTTGTTTCCGGGCCTTATGTTAATCCAGGTCTAGAAATACATGTGCAAAATTTCAACTTCTACATAATTAAACAGGGTTACTGGTTAAGTCGACCTACATCCTTGAGGGGGTCGTAGTTTCCATAATTACTGAGTGATTTGACTATGAGACGCTATACCATAAACTGCATAAATGAGAAAGCGGTCGATTTGAGCAAATTTTGTGATATAAATTATTCAGAAGAACAAAACTTAAAAAAGTAAAATACTGGTCTGCTAGTGTCTGCATCTCTCAACAAACAAGTATATCTTAGTTTGACCACCTAATAAATATTTTTTTAAATCATGTAGCATATCGCAGCTTTAAATATCACATTCATCAAAAAGAGCCAACTGCACAATAAATACAGTAGAGGAAGAGGTGACCATCTTGTTTTGCCTACGATTAGAACTCAACAGGGTAAAAAAGACGATTACTTTTGAAGGGGCCCAGTTCTATAACAGGCCACCTGAATACATTAAAGGTGCTGGAACGTTTGGGGTGTTTAAAAGCAAATTACAAAGATATATATCCAAGGATGTAACACTACTAGATTAAACTTAGAAAGACGAAAAATAACATAATATTAATACTTAGCTTAAGTTTCTCATGTAAGTAACATGCTTGTTGTAAATGAGAAATAAAGATCTTTGAATATCGTTAGAAAGGGCAATAACTTAAGAACTTTTTAAAAGAAAACTAAATAAAATACCACTTTTTTTAAATGAATGTAGAGGTAGATTTTGTCACGATTTTTAAATTTAACACAGGTTTTTGACTTTGAATGTTTGTAACTTTTTTTTAAGTGAATTGTATAATTGTATCAAATAATAATTTATTTAGAATGAGTATACATTGAACATTGAAAGTTATAGTGTGGCATTACAACCGCAAACAAAAAAGATATGACGATTTAAACAAGAGTTTTTGAGTGATTTTCAACAACACTTAAACAAAAAACATATCTTAGTAACCGTGACACGTAGGACATTAATTCTACCAGAGAAATGTAATCCATGACTCCTCCAACTCTTCAATAAATATACAGATAAATAATCTCGGTACATAACACAAAAATAAAAATAAACTGAAACAATAGTCACTCCATTTATGAATTTAGAACACAGTCAATCTCGTAGAATAAGCAAGGCAAAAATAAAAAAATGCATTAAAACTTTACTGAAAATAGAAAATCCCGTTCTTTTTTGTACTCCCTTTTCGAGCGTTAGAATGACACTAGTGGAAATGGAAACCCAACATGTCGAATGTGTTTTCTTTTGAAATAGACGGCAGGGTTTCAACCCCGAAACCCTGCGCATTATGAATCTATGGCGGCCGGCGCACACCTTTGTCGATGCCTATAACACTAGCTTTGCTTAGTTTGAGATGCTGTGTGAATTGTCCAGCTTTATTATTATTTGCGTGTTGTGTATGCTGCTTGTGTTGTTCCAGTCCCCCCCGGTATCTCCGGTGAGCGGGGGCGCCCCCTACCCGCACCTGCAGTGCCCGCCCCTGTTCCACGCCGAGACCTACTCGCTGCGGCCCCGCGCGCGCGCGCCGCCGCCGCCGCCGCGACCCGCCGTCTGACATACCGACATGTACCTATACTAGTGAACACTTACCTATGTACGAGTATGTATGTATGTACTACTCCAATACCGCACTCCCGAGGATCGAGCTCCCTCGAACATGGAGAAGGTAGATATCACTTGTTTGAAGCATTGTGTCAATGTCCTGCCCTGAGGCAAGCGATCCTTCCTACTCTTCATCTTTATCTGAAACACACACACACATGAGACATCTGTTTGATCAGGCCTGTAGACGATGTTCGTTCAGCGATTTTTGTTGTTGACAGTCTGTTAGCAGCAGGTGTTCAAATAATTACAGCTCAGTTGTATATGAACCTGCTTGTGGGACGGACGTTAGCATTGTAATAAGGTCGACGCACATTTAGCACATTAGCCTATGCTAAGGACTTGGCCGATGCGCGCACACACCTACTTGTATCTGGGATTAACGTAAGAGTGTAGGAGAGTAGCGGCAAGATGTGATGCAGCAGGTGCAGGTGCAGGTGCAGGTGATATTATATTACTAAATCAAATTGAAACTTTAAATAAAAACAACAATTCCAAGCTTGTATCATATAATTATGTAGCTAGAAAAATATTTAAATCAATTTTGTAAACAAAGCTATAATAGAGAAAATATAGGATTTTAATAATTGAATCGTTGAATAAGATAAAATGTCTCAGTTGAATGTCCACGTCGTTGTAAACACCATCGAGCTGTCGCCAATAAATTGGATAATAATTAATGTATTTAGATATATTTTAAATGTGTAAAATATAATACGTAACGGTATTCTAAAACGGCGCGTGCTGAACGGTTAAAGAATAGACTGATGGTAATTATTGAATAGCTTTACTAAACCCTTGTTAATAGCTGTGTAACGTAGCACTAGACCCCCTTCGGGCTCGGGCTCCGGGCTCGGGCTCCGGGCTCGGGCTCCGGGCTCCGCCACACATCGACCTCGCTCGCATTCAAGCAACAAGGTTTCGCGCTAATTAAACTTTCTCGCGACCGCTTTCGAAAGTGCTTGTTCGATAATTTCATAAAATGTATTGTAAGTATAATATATTACGATTTGAATTATTTTATATATTATAAATCCGGTTTTTAATAATTATCTATTGCATTATTATTGTTATTACACCATGTTTTTAAAAATACTCATAACGTGGGAAGAGTATTTCCACAAATATGTAGCTTAAAATTTTCAACGAAATTGTTACCTAACTTTTTCTAGATGAGTTCCAGGCGAATGCAATAATATAATTATATGTGCGTGAGTGAGTCTGTTGGACAACTTTGTGAATTCAACGGTGGCTGTGTACCAGTATACAGCTTTAGATCTTGTTGCTAGTTGCAATAAGAGTCGTATTGGACTTGAGGAAGGTGCAGCGAGTGTAACGTAGTGTTATCCTATCGTTTCCCTTGGCTCACTTCACTGACAAAAGTATTCCCGCCTGCAGCAGAGGTATCGAGCGAGCAAACAAAGCTTTTGACGAATACGAACTCTATATGAGAAAATGTGACCTTGTGTAGGTTTATTGCACGAGCATATACAGCAGGCAGCTGGTAACGTAACGCAAGCGGCGGCACCAGGCCCTTTCATGAACTTACCTTTACTAAAATAGTGATCTACCTATTAATGGAATACGAACGAGGCTTGTGAGTTGAGAGAGGATTCCTTCCACTAGTGTACTGAAGCGATACCCTCAGTAGTCTATTCTGTGCTAGCTACGAAAGAAGCTCAATTTAAACATCATTATTTTTTATTTATTTGTTCTTGTTGTCATTTACTGATGAAAATGTAATAAAATCGGGAAGTAGCTCATTCACCTGTAGGTCGGTAGGTACTAATCAACTGTCGTTGGTTCTACATAATCTGTGGCACCGGTACCCAGGTGTACGAGGTTCGAGCTCAACTATTGCTTATTTTCTGCATAACTGTAACTCTGTGCACACTCACACGCGGCGTGCACTCGGCCTGCGTGTGCATAACTGTAACTCTGTGCACACTCACACGCGGCGTGCACTCGGCCTGCGTGTGCATAACTGTAACTCTGTGCACACTCACACGCGGCGTGCACTCGGCCTGCGTGTGCATTACTGTAACTCTGTGCACACTCACACGCGGCGTGCACTCGGCCTGCGTGTGCATAACTGTAACTCTGTGCACACTCACACGCGGCGTGCACTCGGCCTGCGTGTGCATAAATGTAACTCTGTGCACACTCACACGCGGCGTGCACTCGGCCTGCGTGTGCATAACTGTAACTCTGTGCACACTCACACGCGGCGTGCACTCGGCCTGCGTGTGCATTACTGTAACTCTGTGCACACTCACACGCGGCGTGCACTCGGCCTGCGTGTGCATTACTGTAACTCTGTGCACACTCACACGCGGCGTGCACTCGGCCTGCGTGTGCATTACTGTAACTCTGTGCACACTCACACGCGGCGTGCACTCGGCCTGCGTGTGCATTACTGTAACTCTGTGCACACTCACACGCGGCGTGCACTCGGCCTGCGTGTGCATTACTGTAACTCTGTGCACACTCACACGCGGCGTGCACTCGGCCTGCGTGTGCATTACTGTAACTCTGTGCACACTCAAACGCGGCGTGCACTCGGCCTGCGTGTGCATTACTGTAACTCTGTGCACACTCACACGCGGCGTGCACTCGGCCTGCGTGTGCATTACTGTAACTCTGTGCACACTCACACGCGGCGTGCACTCGGCCTGCGTGTGCATGACTGTAACTCTGTGCACACTCACACGCGGCGTGCACTCGGCCTGCGTGTGCATAACTGTAACTCTGTGCACACTCACACGCGGCGTGCACTCGGCCTGCGTGTGCATTACTGTAACTCTGTGCACACTCGCACGCGGCGTGCACTCGGCCTGCGTGTGCATTACTGTAACTCTGTGCACACTCACACGCGGCGTGCACTCGGCCTGCGTGTGCATTACTGTAACTCTGTGCACACTCGCACGCGGCGTGCACTCGGCCTGCGTGTGCATTACTGTAACTCTGTGCACACTCACACGCGGCGTGCACTCGGCCTGCGTGTGCATTACTGTAACTCTGTGCACACTCACATGCGGCGTGCACTCGGCCTGCGTGTGCATAACTTGATCGCCGATTAGTATAATTTAATAAAATATAGAAGAAGACGATGCTTACGTCTGTGAAGTTGATATTTATGTACTTTTTTATTATAATAACACCAATTTTTGAATGTCAGCGAAGTTTTACCAGTTGATGTGATAAGACAAGATTATTGTGTGCTTCCTAAAGTAACACTAACATTATTTACTAATATTTGAGTATTATTGTGTTTAAGATATTATTTGTAAGTTCAAAAAGCTCGATCAACGATCGCAGGGTCTACTTACCTGTAAGATATTGAGAGAAATGTTTTTATCTTAAATAAGATTCATTTGAAGGAATATTTGACTGCGAGTGCTATTATACTATCGAGGTACGTTATATTATATTCCTACTACATTAAGTAAACTCCTTTAGCTTTAAGGAGATGAAAACGCAACAACTGTATGGATTCTATCTAGATTTTATCAATAAATTTTACCATGAAATAATGCGTCTTTACTTTACTGAATGATGTCATTGATACCTGAAGCGAGATGTCCACCAGCGCGCCTCGAGCCGCCCCGCGCTCCGCGCCCGGCTAATGTCGTCTCGTAAATAATCTCGCCTCGAGGCCGAGACGAGATTCAACACCGGTTAATTGTCAGAACAAAAAACGCCGGAGCTTTGTCCTCGCGCTTATAATTAACATAATAAATGAAGTAAAGACGCGGACCGGGCGCTGAGTGCGACTTAATAAGTACATGGACACGGCTAATCTAATCTAATCAACTACTTACTGCAGAGATACAAAATGTAAAGCGACCTCCCGCTTCCGCCCGCTGCAGAGAGCCTCGTGTCCTCGTCTCCTCCAACTGAACCTGGACCCCTGGACCCGCTGTCTCCTCCGCTAATGGCACTTTACTAACTTATTCTCTGTTTAAAAGGATGTCGTTAAAGCTTGTGAATTCTGTTTTTAGTTTAGGGTTTCACCCGAAGGGTGAAAACGGGACCCTATTACTAAGCCTCCGCTGCTGTCCGTCCGTCCGTCTGTCACAGGGCTCTATCTCAAGAACCGTAAGAGGTAGACAGTTGAAATTTTCAGAAAATGTGTATTTATCTTGCCGCTTATACTTAGTAAAAATAAAAAAATATCCAAATTAAAGGGGTCTTTCATACAAAAACGTGATATTTTTTGGCTATGTTTGCTCTTCGTTTGTCAAAGCTGTATCTCTTCAACCACAATATGCAGACACATGAAACTTTCTATAAATAAAGTAGGTAACAACTATTAAAAATTTAAAGGGGTCTGCTAACAACTGAAAATTTGATGTTCTTTGAAAAAGTTGCCTGGTTTTTACGGTACGGAACCCTTCGTGTGCGTGTTGACTCGCACTTGGCGGTTTATTTTTATGAGAAGTCGTAAGAGATTGTTTTCACCTTCGTTGGTACGTAACTTACCGAACCATGTAAGTTTTCATTTACGTCCTTTAGATGTCAACTGGGAATAGTGCTGTGTAGGTAGGTACGTACGTACCTACTAAAGGCTCCTGCTACCAGATTTTGTGATTTTGTGAAAATATAAAAGTGCCAAAACATTTGTAATGTCAAAGTCGATCATGTAAAACGTTGTCGTCCAGTAATTATGCGGAGCATCGATGTCGGAGGTGCCGACACGCGAGCTTACAGAGCGGCCTCATCTGCATAGCGTACGTTGTTTCATGCAGATGAGGCCGGACAACGGGCCCGCGCCGCACCTGCTGCGGGCTCGGCCCTACCTTACCCTGCCCCGCACCGCGGACCTACCTCCCCTAGCCTACACACATCACTGTCGTACCTACGGTACAAAGCCGTCCAAAATACCTAAGTACTGTGTTCTCAATCCGCCATCGTGTCACCGCGTGCTTACAGAACAAAAATATTCAAATGAAGAGAGGTATATAACTTTGTACCGAGCGAGACGGACAATACCTAGCTAATTTTTGACGCTAGCGCCGCCGCGCCGCCGCCGTCTGCATCAACCAGTGAACCTGCCTGTCTGGAAAGCTGTCCGGGATCCAGGGTCCGCTGTCGGTGAACTCTGGGACTCCAATCAACGCATTCATTTCCCTAACAAATCAGAAGGTTAAAAATTAATTCTTGAGTTCGAACAAATGGCAGTAAATTGGTAACGGAATACCTAACGAGATGACTGCGGGAAGATGAATCCACCCACACACTCGTAAGTAATGATTGCCCGCGGAGCCGGCGCGGGGAGCGGGGAGCGGGGGCAGACAGGTACTTGAGTAAATATTCGTGTAGGACTAATACATCAAATAATAAATATTAAAGCGGCAGGGGTAAGGGGGCCGGGGGGGGGGGGGGCACTCTCGCGGATTACATCTCATATCTATTTCTCATCGCCGTGTAAAGTACACGCCTGTTTATTTGTGTGTGGGTCGGAGGTTGTTTCGAATCAACTCTAATGTAGAAAGTAAGTAGTTAGGTACCTACCTAAGTACGTTACCTATCACTTGATGTTAACAACTACAATAACTAACATACATACGTACAACTACATCCGGTACTGCTGGCTACGTGACCTGGCTGTGCACGTAGCCCATTGCATGATCAGCTCAGCGACCCTTGCTAAGCACTGTCTGCAATCACACCTACCTATAGAAGATGAAGACGACACTGTGCGATGGTATTCTAACTATTTCTCTCGTAAATTCGCGTACCTTCGCAAAAATATCAACAGAAACGGAATACCTACCTTCTTATTCCATGATGGCATTACTTTAAGAGCTCTACGTCTCGAGGCACTCGAAGTAAAATTTAAAACTATATTTTCCAAAACGGCGAACTTAAACTTAAGAATAACAAACAGAGTCGTTCCGGCCGCGACGAGCTCGTAAAATAATACCTCTGCGACTCTCATTATAAACGAGCCAAGTTTTTCTATTTCCTGCGTGCCCCCTCCCCCCCACTCCCCTCGGCTGGGACCCGATGATGAATAGCAACATCACCTGTCTTCGAAGTTGAACCCGAAAGCCCAAACTTTTTGTCCGTCAAGTTCCGGAGCGATTACGAATGGATGTGAATAAGAACTTGGCCCTTTTTAAAGAGGTGGGTGAGGGTACTCTGCTCCTTTGATAGCGCGGCTATTTACCCTATTTAAATAATACTTTTATAGCTTACGAAGAGCGATATTGATTCACCTATTTCTTTACGATCTTGTTCAATGACGTCGGACCCGTCGTGGTGCCTTCCGTGCGGTGTCTTTGACCTTGATCAATGAGGCGGGCTATTCAGTAACATCCTGATTCATTCCTTATTGTAAGTACATTTAGTCTAAAACCCCAGTAGGTAAAGACTGCGTGGCAGCGGGCGACGACACGAGTGATGCTACTGCACGCGTGCACTGTGCGTTGATCTGTAACAATGGATGGTTAACTTAGTCCGGCTGAGCCCCTGCTTATCTTCTATCATGGGCAGATGCTATACCTACATATCTCCCCTCACGCCTGACTGAGACGATAAGCTTTGATTAGGTACGTAGTCAATGCCTTATCGGCGAATGACTTACTAAAACAAGACCTTGTTATCTATTCATTATAAGAAATTATATCCCGGGATCATTATAGAGGTATATGCTATAGCGGTAGAATCATCAAAGTCTTGCTATAATTGACGAAGAAATCGACGAACACATAAAAAAATTCAAAAACATACAGCCGAACATAGAATCTCCTCTTTTTGAAGTTGGTTAAAAAAATACTGAAAGGTATTTATAGGTCCCTACAATTTATTGCTTTGATTATGACATGACAACTGTAATCCGCCACCGTGCACCGTGCACCGTGCACCGTGCCACTGATAATACAACTTTAATAGGTAGGTATTCTTATTCATTGACTTGTGTTGTAGAGGTATGGGCTGCCTTCTTATTAGCAGAAGGGTGGTTCAAGCTGGCAGATCTGGTAACGGAGCGTGTAGCCCCGCGGCGTACACCTTCCATCTCCAATTTCCTTAGCATAGCCCTGAATATCGCAAATAATAACCCAACTGAGATGTGGGGTCTCATTAGATATTTAAAGGGATTTCGGAAACATTTCACCACAGGACAATAAGACAATAATGTCATAGAAAAACTGGTATGCAGTGAAGACATCTATGAATTGCTCCTGTGTTTACCTGCGTGCCTGCAGACGATTGTTCGCGGGGAGCAGGCAGCCAGCGCGGCGGCGGCGGCGCCGGAGCGCGATGATTTCATTACTGCGTCCCGTCCCGCCCGCGGCTGTTTCGAGACAAACAAACAAACACATTTGTACTTATCGCGTTATCGCTCTGCCGAAACGGCGGTCTCGTTTCAGATTCGTGTTAATGCTGCTACATGTGCAGTGGTCGCGAAAGCAACGACGATTGTATGAGCCGGCTGGCTCATACATGGCTTCTTTATATCCATAGTTGCACAAACAATCCTATTTTATAAGCAGCGTCTGTAGCTCGCTGAACGAACAAGTAGGTAGGAGAGGTCAGCTCAACGCGGACACCTTAAGCTTGACTGTCGAAATATAACAAAACTAATTAAATATTAAATAATAATTTTAGACCAGTGGATAGAGAATAAATTGTATTTTCATAACATGCTTGTCAAATTCTTAAATGTATGTTATATTAAACGCAAATTGATAAGTTAAGAAAAAACCGCTTTCCCCGAGGGGTTGCCTAAAGCGGCCATGGCGTACGGGCAAAGTGGCCGGCACTTTTTTCGTCTATATAAGAAAGGACTTTCGATGAGTATATTATGTACCAATAAAATCCAAAAATATACAAAATTAAAATTATATTTTAAATTTACTTATTCCAGTCTTGAAATTATTTAATAATAATAGAATCTATACATACTTATTTATTATAAAACTGTAATAGGTCTGATTCTGTACCTACATTGAAGATTATTTTGATTTTTTTTGTAGGGCACTATCGATACTGAAGCCAAGACCGTACTTTTTTTTCATTTTTGTTTGTCTGTCTGTATCTTGGCCGCGCGTCACGCCGAAACTACTGAATAAGTTAAAATTAAACTTGGCACGATTTGAGTTCATACTACGAGGAAGAACCATAATGCTAAGCTATTATCTAAGGTTAGCAACTACGGAACCAACACGTCTGAAAAGTAACACCTGTACCTATTGATAACTTCGCACATGATTATAAAAGGAAATCTAAGGCTGAAGTGTTTGAATTCGGGCTATTAGATCACACTGCTCAAATTATAAGAATACCAATGAAAAAAATATTTAGATTAAAGTTCTGGTACAAACATGTTAAAGACAGTCAAGCAAATATTTAGAAATTTAAAATATGTTTGAAAGATTTATCTTTTAATGAAATGTACAACTCAAATGACGCATCTATTGCATATTCTCATTTCATTAACGAATTTAAACTTTTTTATGATTTGTGTTTCCCATAAGAAAAAAACATGATAAAAATAATATAAAAACCTAAATGGATGTCACGCGGCATAAAGCTACCCTAGCAAACGGAAAAGAAATTTACTTTGGAACCTTAGAAAAAACCCTACTAACGAAAACAAATTAAAATATAATCAATATAACAAAAGATTTAAAAAAATAATATCACTCATAATTCATAATTCATTTATTGTTTGTGAATCAGGTAATTTTACAGTCGGTACATAAGGCTTATTTTAGATCACTGAATTCTGCCGCTTAGGCGTACAAACATTTCATTACACATGTGAAAACTTACTAACAATCCAATACGTTTTTATTTGACTTAAAAGCATGTAATTTTATAATTTATTTCCAATATTATCACTTCTAATCAATGCCAAATTATGAAATTTAATTTAAAATAAAATAGTTAATTAATTAATGTCAGCTGAAAATGAACATGTCAAAAAATAAAATAAAAATGTATGATAGTCAATTTAAATAAACAATGTCAAACAATAGTAAAGTACCTAAAGGAGAACGGGCATCCTGGTCTACAGTCCAATAAAAATGAGCAGCACATTTTCGAATTGGCATACAATAGTACATCAAAATATACTATTGGAACTTTCCCCAAAAGTCTGTCCGTTTTGAGTTACAGCCATGCAAACACCAGCATTTTTTGTTTTAAAGAACATAAAATAACGGTTTCACGATTACTATATCCATACATAAAGGCTCCTATACAATGCAGTAGCAAGAGCGAGAAGGGAGAAGAGCGATGTAAGGGCCGTGGGGAGAGGGATGCGTACGCGGGGGAGGGGAACGGTTGTGTACGCGCCGCGCCGGACGGCTACAATAATCAGTCGCATCGCATCAAGTGAGTGGCTACGTCACGTCTTGTTACGATAGTGCTAGTAGTTTGAACTTCTTTCTCTGTTTTTACTGACCCTGGCTTGCGTTTGGACCCTGTTTCTTTCCCTAATGTGTTAACTTTGGCTCGACTTTTGAACTGCCTACCGATAATGGAAGTTTTTCGAAACTGTGTGATGTGTCGTCGAGGACTTTACCGCGGACGGTACCAGCAGCATATCTTGGCTGATAACCTGCAAAGGGAACGACCAGAATTCGCCGCGTTTATACAACAACATGCTGTGTTGGAGGTTAGTTACCTTTTATTTTTATTATATTGAGTAGTTAGGCATAGGATTTATTTATTTTAAGTATTAATTGTTATTATTTTCAGGTGGTGTTCGACAGTACTCGAAGCTTGTGTCACCGATGTTGGCAGAGGACTGAGCGTGATCATAGACCTGCACAGCAAGCGGCGCGAGCGCCTGGTACATTGCACTCTCAAGAATACACGAGGGCACCGAACACTTCGGTGCATTGTATTTACAACAACTGTGCTAATATTACCCGTAATCATATACCAAACGCGATAAGAATTAATGTATTTTGTGAGAGCAAGCTTTTTATTCCTGATAGCGCTAGGGTGTGTACAGAACACTTACAAAATAATGAATGGAGCAACCTGCCGCAAATGTGTAATGTGACACATGATTTTAATGACGCTCAGTTTACATCGCTCTGTGACTTGATGAGAATGGCTGCTAACAACCAGCCCAGAATCGACTTCGAAAACAGAGGCACCTTGTCTAATGAATAGATGCACTTATGGACTGGGCGCACTTACGATCAGTACGAAGCTATATTAGAACAAACTCCGTCACTAAGTGAACGTTGTAACCAGCCTAGAACTGCATTAGGCATCTATTTAACAAAACTTAGAACTGGAGACTCTGATGAGAGACTGGCAACGTTATTTCATATGTCTCGTCGAAAACTAGAACGTTTTTTGCCTATAGTTCGAGAATGTCTGAGCAACGATTACGTTGTGCTGCATCTAGGTGTGGACCACATTACCAGAAATGATATCCTTCAAAGAAACTTAACAATTCCAAGGGCTTTATTTGGAAACGATGAAAACATCAAAGCCATAATTATATGTGACGGTACATATATATATATTAACAAAAGCTCCAACTTTTTGTTTCAACGGCTGTCATACAGCTTACACAAATATAAAAACTTGTTGAAGCCGTTTTTAATGGTATTCACGGACGGCTATATATTAGATGTCAAAGGGCCATTTGCCGCTACCAGAACCGATGCCCAGATCATGAGTGAAATAATGAATAACGAAGATGAGCCGCTGCATTGGTTACTCGAACGTAATGATGCGTTTATCCTAGACAGAGGATTTAGAGATAGTTTGCAGGATATAGAAGCTTGTGGCTACGAACATCATGTGCCACCAACTAAAGACAGAAGAGAAAATCAACTCACTACAGAACAAGCTAATCAGTCTCGTTTGGTCACCATGTGCCGATGGGTGGTGGAAGTAGTAAATGGGAGATTTAAGCGAGATTTTAAACTTTTGCGTCAAAACTATTTTAATAAAACGTTGCCAAAAATGTTTGTTGACTTCAAAATAGCTGCAGCCATTCTAAACCACTTCCACGCCCCCATCGAAGATAGTTCACACGCAGCAGCCTTTTTGAATTCAATAAGAGCTAAAATTCACATACCAAACACATTGCACAATTATGTGGAAGCAAAGAGATTGAATTATAGGAGAGCAGACTTCATGCGAATCGAAGCAAATGAAATAGAAAACTTCCCAAGGCTTAGTGAAGAACAAGTCATACATTTTGCCTTGGGAACTTACCAGTTAAAGCTCGCTCGATCATATTGTAGCGAGCACTTACAAAATGGTCTTTATATAATCGAGACGTATAGAGATAACGCTCTAGAAGACTTGGCACAATATGATATCAACGAAGAGGCTTGGCTATTACGTGGACGTATACAGTCTCGACATGTCCGATCCAGGAAATATTTTTGTTATATATTAATCAATAATATTAATAACAATATTACACAATATTATTGTACCTGCTTGACAGGGCGACGTACTATAGGTACTTGTGCCCATGTACTGTCAATTATATGGTACGTAGGTTATGCCCGTCATGAAGGGTTCAATGAACCTGCATTGTTCCTTAACAGTATTCTCATCGATGATGATGATGATGATAATGTTTAATAACATATTGTTTAGATTTTTTAAGAAGATGTTGTTTTTATTTGTATTACTACTTACCTAACTTAAATTTTCATAATTTGGATAAAAATGTTTTAGTTTAAAAATAAATAAAGTAATGATCATGTCATAACAAGTTCAAGTCATTTAAATATGATAATTTCAAACAATACGGTCATTTAAAAAAATCATTCACTGTATAATAAGCTTTATCAATTAGAAAATTATTAAGTTTTGCACTAAATTGGTTGCAGGACAAATCACGAATAACTTTTGGGATTTTGTTAAAGATTTTTGGTGCCATACAAAACACACTTGAACGCAACAACTTTGTTCTGCATGGCATATTGCGTAGTCTGCCCTCAGAACGGCTACTCACACGAAAAGCACAAAATATACATAAAAATAAATTCTTCTATCAACAAATCAAAGACATCATGGGAAATAATCAATAAAACACGCTTTAATACACCAAAAGAATCCATATTAAAAATTAAAAATGACGATAATGAGTATGTTACTGACGCTGCAGATATAGCAAATTTATTTAACAATTATTTTATTGACAAAGTTAAACCAGTTACCGGCGCAGGCAGCAGGAGAGTAGCGGCTAATATACGTAATCGTATGGAGTCAATGTTTATGGCGCCAACCATATCTGCCAAGTTGATAACAGAACTTCCGTTTGCACCATATTTTGTGATAATATGACGCAAGCCTTCGAATATGTAGATCACAATGTTCTATGTAGTAAATTAGAAGCATATGGGATAAGAGGAAACGTTTTAAATTTAATTGCCTCATACCTAAGAGATTGGAAACAAGTAACAGAAATTACACGTTTTAACAAGACCACGAAAAACGTGTAATTCAAAATGGTGTTCCCCAAGGAAGCGTATATGTACCGCTACTTTTTATCATATACATAAACGATCTCCCATTAATTATCAATAAAATAAATCAACATATGACATTATTTGCCGATGACAGCTCTATCACAGTCAAATGTAATCATATTAAAAATTAAGAATCTGACATTAATCAATGACTAACCTCTATCATTAATTGGCTTGATGACAATAACTTTAAAATAAACCTAAAAAGAACATTTTGATCAAATAAAAAATTAATCTGATTCAAAATAATAAAATAGAAAACACTGACTCCATAAGATTTCTAGGTTTACAGATAGATGACAAACTAAAGTGGGAAACCCATATTGAATACATAACTAAGAGGATTAGTAGTTCGGCATACGCGTTATTTAGATTATCCCTAACCCTCAATATTGACACGCTCATTGTAGTATATTACGGCTTAGTTGAATCGGTACTGAGATTCAGAATAGTTTTTTGACGGATAAAAACATTATTTTTAAAGCGCAAAACCATTGTATGCGTTTCATGTATAGAATACACGTGACTAATAGCTGAAGACCTCTATTCACTAAGCACAAAATACTAACACTTTCGTCACTAGGTATATAAATATAATTGAAGTGGCTCTGTTTGTGAGAAATAGCCACCACCTGTTTCCGCGCAAGTCAGACGAAACTCCAAGAAACGGACGTGAAGATAGGTTTTGTTTATTTCCATTCAAAACTGCATTACTACATAAGAGCATAGTATCAATGGAACCGAAAATTTACAACAAAATGGTAAAGAGCTACCAGCAGCTTAATAATTGTGAATTTAAAAATAAACTTAAGAAATTGTTAATAGTAAAATGTTATTGTATAATTATGTTATTCTAAATGATAAATTTAAACTTGTAATGGAAATGTATAGAATTATTATTATTAGAAATCATTATCGTAATTACTTACCTAATTTTAATTTTATGACATTACTTCTAATAACTCTATTATTATTAGTTTACTTACCTACTGCATGTCATCTCTCACCATTTGTACACCGTAATCGGTAAAACATGTTGATACCTGCATACCTATTTGTAAAATCTTATATATTTTTTCTTTTTAATCTTTTAGGGATAACTAACAGTAACACTTAAATATTAACTATAGGAATGCAAATGCAAAAAAATACGAATACAAATGCCTCTCGCATAATTTTCTCTAACGACACGATGGCGCCAAATGACGATGCTGCTCTGATATGTCTTGAGAGTACGCATCCACCAGCAGGGGCCAATACACAACTCCCCGATCCGCCGGAAGAAGTGATGAGTGTAAACACGACCAGCCAGGACGTGCTCAATGTGAGCATCAAAATGAAGTTTTGAATCAATTAGTATGCCGAAGTCCTTAATCATAGCTACCTTTTTCAACGGAGAACCACATAGAGAGTAGGTAAAGCCTATAGTGTAATACTTTTTTTGTAAAAGAGATGGATTTGCATTTAGGTAGGCTGAGGTGTAATTTATTTGCTAAGCAGTATGCGGTGAGGCGGTCAAGGTCTTCCTGTATCCAGATACAGTCCTGAACTGAGGTGATTTTGCGATATATTTTTAAGTCATCATCACCATAAAGTAAAAATTGGGTGTGCTCAAAACAACGGTTAATGTCGTTGACAAAAAGAACAAACAGCAGGGGTCCGAGTACGGACCCTTGAGCGACGCCAGATGTAACTTTAATGTTTTAGAAGTGTATCCATTTATGGCGATACGCTGAGTTCTGTTCCTTACATAGGAGGAGAACCTCCTATGTAAGGAAATGTTTATTCAAAGAAGTTATGGAACAAATAAATATTAACCTACCTATTAGAACATAAAAAAAATCATACCGTTACAAAAAAACACAAGATTGGATCAAAAAGGTAAAATAATATCACGAAATAAACTATTTGCCATGTATGATCAATTACAAATTCGCAAAGATGAAAACCTAAAAGAGTATATTGTAAGAACCTACAGTAAGGTTTTCAAGCAGGTGACTATTATTGCAAAAAGAAATGCACTTAAAATTAGATTACTTCACTCAAAAAACATCATAAAAACCACCTGGGCTTAATAGCCCAGAAATTATTATTATTTACCAGTGTTCTCCCTAATAATTTAGGGAGAACACTGGTAAAAAAATGGACCTGGAAACAGAAGATATCAAGTTGTGCCTATCTAACGGGAAACTAGTTCAAGACAATATTCAATTCAATTCAATTCATTTATTTCAGACAACAAAATTTTTTTAAGAATACAAAATAAATTAAAGAGTCCATATTTGGGATGAAACGTAAAATAAAATAAACTAATAATAAAAATAATCTAAAATAGCTACTAATACACTGGTCAAGAGAGTATAATATACGCGCTTGTCCAGTGTTCCATAAAGAGACAGTCGTTATCCAGTCTCTCAGAAATGAGCTGTATGTAGCTGTTGGAGCTGTCGCGCACCCGGCGCATCAGGGACGCAGATCTTTTGCGCATTATCGCCGCGAACCCGTCTACTCGTGCGTCAGCAAACATTTCCGATGCGCTGCAGAAGCGGGCAGCCCCATCAGCACTCTGAACGAGTTGTTGTATTGGATCCGCAGGGCATTCCAAGACTTCTTGGTGTGCTTGACCCAGAGGCTGCACGTATAAAACGACTGGCAATAAGCCCTAAAAAGCGTCGTTTTCACTTGCTTAGAGCAACGCGCAAACGTACGGGCCAGCATGTTTGCTCTGATGGATAATGCCCTACGTTCCCTTTCCATGTCCTGGTCATACGTAAGAGACTCGGTGACCCAATGGCCCAGATACTTAAAACAAACTACTCGCTTCAGTTCGCTGCCGTTCAGGAAAATCGGCGGAATGGTGTTATACATATGTCTTATTGCCCGATTTAAAGACCATAATAAGTCGCAAGTTGTTTTAATAAATGTATTAAATATTAACGAAAAATGTTTCGTTAATGTTGCTGGTCAATCTACTAATTTGTTACATCTAGATTTGTCACACGCTATTAATTATGTAAATTTTTAAACCAGAAACTAGCATTATCAAGAAGTAACGTATTTTACGAGGCTAGTTATACAGAGGTTAACAAAGTAGTAAAAGGTATGAAGTCTAAAACCTCGACGGATTATTGGCTTTTGTCGTCGAAAATGATTAGGTTAATTGCCGATGAAATAACAATCCCTTTGACCGATGTAATAAATATCTGTTTAGTTTCCCTGACATACTCAAATTAGCTAAAGTCATTCCGCTCCACAAAAAGGGGGATAAACGTGACGCACAGAATTACCGACCAATATCACTCTTACCGATTTTTAGTAGTGTTCAGAAAAATTGTTTGTAAGGCTTGAACATTTTTTGAACGCGAACAATATACTGAGCAAAATGCAATTTGGTTTTCGGAAAAGGCTGTCAACAACGGATGCTTTGTCTAAAATAATCAAAAGTATACTCGGTGCTTTGGATTCTAAATCAAAAAGCTATGGTATTTTCTGTGACTTATCCGAGGCATTTGACTTTGTTGGACACGATATCCTCCTAGCCAAGCTCGAACGGTATGGTATCGCAGGTGCGGATCTTCTTCTTTGCCAGTCTTATCTTACATCGCGAAAACAAGTGGTACATGTAAACGGGACTACCTCAAAAGAGGAAGATATCCGTATTGGTGTACCATAAGGATCCATTTTGGGCCCGTTACTATTTTTAGTCTATATAAATGACATAAGTGCATGCACACAATTACATGTGACATTTACATGTTTGCTGATGACATTTCCCTATTAATTAATTGTAATAAAAACACTGACATTCAATATAAAATAATCAATGTTATTGCAAAAGTTACTAAATGGTTTGAGTGTAACAATCTTCTACTAAACACTTCTAAAACCAATATGACAAATTTTTCATTAGCTACAAACATAGTAGATGCAAATGTAATCAATGATGTGAGTAAAAATATTGGAATTAAAAACACAAATACAATCAAATTTCAAGGCATCGAAGTAGATTCCAAAATAACATGGAAAGGTCATATTGACTGTGTGTTTACTTTTTTACTTTTAACATTATTTTATTTCGAAAAAAGATTAAAGATATACTCATGAAAAAGTGCTACTACAGTCTTTCTGAGGCTTTGGAGGAAAAACGGCTGATGTAATTACCGGCATGTTGTTTGTTGACATCTTTATACAACAATATTGTTTTTTTTAAGGAATCTAAATTTACATGTATTTTAAACGTAATAATTATTAGTTTGACTCGACAATGTCCCTTTACAGCAGCAAATAATAATTTTATTACTACTTTGACATTGTTTTACAATGATTCTGTATTTATTTTATAATTTTATTTTTGTTTAGTTTTTTGACAATGCCCTTAGACAGAAGCTCTATTTAAATTATGAATTTAATTATGTAGGTCACGCTCCGGGGTGGCTTTTAAAAAAGACTTTAATATTTAACCCTAATTTATTAGCCAAAAATTACAGAGTTGAGACTCGTTCGAAGTATGAATCGAGAATGTACTTTTCCTTATAATCTAGGTAAACGAAGACGTCGCGATTGACGTCATTTACACGAGCCGTCGACATAGCAGAAGTCCGTGCATTGAAGTCAGTGCAAGCGCAGCACTTTCCGTAGATCAGCCTTGCGTAACACCTCCCCCCGAAGAACAGCGACTATTGAAGCTTGTCGTAAATTGAGCTGGGGGTTGACTGTGGTCAACCCTTCTGGTAACAGGAACAGGAATGGTGTAGACTCCTTGTAGTTCAGCTTGGCTATCTCCAGAGACATCGTGCGAGTTGATTATCTTTACCCGGTGGCGGCGTTAGAGTAGGCCCGCGAGTGTGCAGGCGCCGAACAGAATGATGACGTACATAGGTATTGTAGTATGGTATAAACTGTGTCCGGTGTCCTTTTCAAGATTCAATGGCAATTGATATAGGACTTTCTGGTTTGTTTCGTGAAGATAATTCAAATTAATTGAGTTTAATTTGAATGCTGGAGCTGAAGATGATGTCCTGAAGTTGAAGTTTGCAGGCACGTCCATGATTTTCAGTGCTTGTCCTTTCAAACGATCCTTAGTGTTGGAGATTGTAAATTCGGTGGTTTTCATGAGGCAATTTTGAGGTATTACAGCGAGTTAACTTCCTTGAAGTGTCTTGTATAGATCTTGTCCACAGGAGAGGAGTACTTTTGTAGAAACCGGGAAGCTGGTGCTGTAATGTTTCTCGTCGAGTTCTTCGTATGCTGGTTTTTCTAAGGTGATAGTAGTGAGTGTGCAGTTTCGGCTTCGCTGCTGCGTAGAGATGAGATGCTGGATACAGTCATCTGAAGATCAGCTTTGCAGATTCCATTTCTCCTCGCAGAGGTACCATTTACTTGTCTTCGGGCATTCTGCCTCTATGTAGTTGAAATCTTTCTCATGGATGGCTAGGTACGGGAAAGGAGGAGTAAGGATTTCATGATTTTTATTAGGAACAATGGATAGCTTATACATGTCGTAAGTGGATGGAAGCACGACGGGAAATTTATATACCATAACTATCTGATTACCTACATAGTAAGAACCTAACCTAATTATATCGAAGTATTCTCTAAAATCTAAATCTAACACCTGCGAACTGCTATATAGTATATTCAATTTACGAATAATTTCGCGAATTGCATACAAATTAAGGACCGAATGATGCGTAGTAGAAGCTCTTATAAAGACTAGAATATTCTGTAGGTTAACTAGTTCTAGGGATATCGCATCTACGTTATCCGAGAGTACCATAAGTACTTCTAAATCATAGTCCTGGGAAGCCTCGGCATGCTCTATTTTACTCATCAAGATACGGATCTTATTCTGATTATCTACAATACTGTCCAAAATTTTAGAATACTGAGAAGTCCAATTTTTAGATAAGCTAACGTGATTATTTAATTCAATTGCTAATTTATTTTCATTATTTTCCAAGTGGGTTATAGCTCGATTATAGTGCAACGCATCTGTATAATCAAGGTTGCCTGTGATACTTTTTACTAAGGATCCGAGACCATCTACGAGTCCTCGCTTAACACGATTTATCTCGAAGGTCTGCAACTGATCTAGCACATTCGTTAATTTACTTTTCAAATAGATTAAATGAGGCTCGAATAAAAAGTTAGTTTTATTGTGCAGATGAGGGCTGAAATTATCAATTTGACTTTCGACTGAAATAATCTTGTTTCGCAATTCAATAAGGTCCACGTATTGTAGGAAAGAATGGTAATGAGTAATAATTTTAGCGGGGCCGAGTTTAAAGGGTAAAATACCAGGCCCATCATCAAGGGTTTCAGGTTTTATCTCCTGCATTCGTGCTGGAGCCAGCAGCAGGAAGAATATCAAGAGAGTCCTGTAACAAACGAGCGCTTTTAGGGAGACGCTTTAGCCTAGACTTGGCAATGGGACCTCGCTTTTTCTTAGTGTAAATATGAATAGGGAGGTCTGCCATGACGACATCATGAGTAAACCGGGGAGCTAATTTCTGTCGGGAAGCACACTGATTTTTTACGAAAATCTGTTGTTCGGGAGAGTATTCTGCCTCTGGTTCCCGTTCTTTATTTCGTTGGTCAGTAAGATCTTTGCGTGTCGTCGTACACATGTCATGAATCGCGTTATAGGCTTTAATCATCTTGTCCTTGTGGCTAGTCATGTACTGTTGTAATAGATGCGCTGAAAGGTCTACGTCGAAAGGATCTCGAGGGTCGTAATGTCCTGTCACTACTTCTATCGGTTTGCACTTAGTAAAACTATGAATACTGCTATTATAAGCCAAAAGGGCGTAGGACATTAAATTTATTACAGATTCTGATTTTTGTCCTAATTTTAAGATACGAAGATGTTCTAATATCGTGGAGTGAAATCTTTCAACAATCCCATTTTCGTTAGGCGTGAGGGGAGCTACTCTGTGATGCTGGATTTTATGCAACTTAAGAAATTCCGCAACAAGTTGATTTGTGAATTCGGTACCGTTATCTGTAACCATAGTGATCGGGATGCCATGATGGGTACAAAAGTTCAATAAGGCCTGTACAACACTTACGGCTGTGCCGTCTCGTAGATAGTAAGCCTGTGCGTATTTCGAAAATGAATCGACGATGGTCAAAAACTTTTCACTTTGAATGGTTAATGGTAATAAATCTAAGTGAATTAGCTCGAACGGCTTACTAGCGGGCGGTACTACTTGGAACTGTTGCTTAATCGGTGACCGGTCATATTTCGCTTGGCCGCAGATAGTGCATTCATTAATAAACTTAGCGATTTGTTCTCTCATCTTAGGCCAGTAATATCTATGGGATAATGCTAGGTAGCATTCATTAATACCGCGATTATTGGTTTTACCATCGTGATATTTATTGATGATTTCCTGTTGTCTTAAGTATTCCTTAACGTTTTCTATTTCCGTTTTTACTAGCGTAAGATTCATGGCCGAATTTTTAAACGTTTTCTGTATAACAGGTATAATAGTGTACATAGCTAAGTAAGGATTAATGAATAGTCCTGTTTTGATTTTAGGGTGGACATATTCTTTAATCGCGTTTATTACGTCTTCCTCGAGGTTCGATTCTGATATTTGCACAGATATTCGGGTGTGCGTGTCAAAGGGCTTAGTGACTTTAGGCTTTCCTTTAATGTCACCGACGACATTGAAAATTAACTGTTTAGTAAACCTATTCAAGGGATCTTCCGAAATAGGGACCTCTAAGATGGGGCTTTCGTTGTTCGTATGAGCGGTAGCGGTTCTAGAATCATCACCGGGTTCCGTAGCTGTTATGGTTCTAGATTCGTCCAACGCGGGATTCGTTTCGGACGGGTTTACTACAATCGACATAAGCTCTTCATTTAATAAGATCAATGGCCCATTGGCATTCTTAAGAATTCGTAATGCCCATTTTCTACGTTAAATCCTGTCTTATGAACATCTGAGGGGTCCATCTCTACTTGGTAAAAACCACTTGCCAAATCTAAGGTCGTAAAATATTGGCATTTACCCAATTTATCTAAGACGTCCGTTATATTAGGGATAGGATATTTATCATCAATCGTTTTCTCGTTAACTTTCCTAAAATCCACGACAAGACGCCATTTAACTTTACCGGAAGCATCTGCCTTTTTAGGTACAATCCAAATTGGAGAGCTCCAAGCTGACTCTGAAGGTCTTATGATGTTCTGGTCAAGCATTTTATTAATTTGATCTCTGACCTCCTGTCGATGAACGTAAGGGTACCTGTAGGTTTTAGTATGTACTGGAATTTCATCAGTCGTTCTGATCTTATGTTTGATCTGATTGGTGAATGTTAGGGGTTCACCCTCTAGATAAAACACATCTGCGTAATTAGCACACAAACGCCGTAAATTAGCGAGTTCTTCGGTATTAAGATGTTCCGTTCGAAGGCGGGATAAAACATCTTTCGCGCGATCTGATATAATTTCAGTACTGTCACATTCAAAATTAAATATTTCAGCAACAACAGGACAATCCATAGAAAAAATAACATCGTTAGTAGAGCCCTAACTGCCTTTGAATATGCAAGTTTACTTCTATTTTGGCTTTTCGGAACTGGACTCCTTCTGAAAATTTTCCTTTTCCTCTTTTACTTCCTCAACAACGGGCGACTCAGGATAGGAATACTGCCCGGGGTAGTATTCGGGTTCGCACGGACAATAATAATCCTCGTGGTAAGACGGACCCGAAAAGTCGGAGCAACTGTTATAGTCCCAATAGTAACTATTATCGTAGCCGGATTCGTCGAATTCATTAAAGTTTAATTCACGCGTTTTAAAATAGTTGGTAGGGGGCGGATTCTCGTGCTTACGCCAGTCATGTCCTGTCAGGGGTAGTCGCTTTTCTACGTAGTAGCTAACACCACTCATGGGAGTCGGACGCTGAGGGTTACCGAATTTAAACGACTGTTGGGGCTGAGGCTGAGGCATCCTGAATGCATTATTCTGAGGTTTGTAGTTCTGTGGTTGGGCGCGGAACATTTGAAGGGTGCGTGAAGGACCCTGTGGTGGTCTAAATTGGGACATCGGATTCGGTCTCCAGCCTTGAGAAGGCAGAGCTGGCCTTGATAGACTAGGCATATTAAAATTAGGTCTCATTTGTCCTAATCTAGTGCCGTCAGAAGGACGTGGGGCAAAGTTATTTAGGGGCAAGTTAAATTGGGGCGTCTTAAGGACGGGTTGTTGCCACTCCTTCTTGTTAGGTGTACCACCACTACGCTCCTGCATGTACAGGGTGTTTAATTCTTCCTGGACAAATTCCAGGGCCCTCTCCATAGACTCGGGACGCATACAGCGAATCCTAGAGCCTAGATGATCCTTGACTCCTCGTAAATATGCTTGTAAGGTGAGCTTACTGTAGAGGGACCTTTTTACCTCAATTGTCGTGCCTATTCTCTCGTGAAGCGAGACATACGTCATTATGGTGCTAAATAAGTTTTGGCACCTTTCATAAAACTCCTGCGGTGTGCTAGATCCTTGCGTTTCTAAGGATAAATCACTATACAACGCGGTCTCCTCGCGATGGTCAGCGAAGTTATTTACCAGTGCGCTACTTATGCCTTGCCAGTTATCCGGAATTCCGTTTGAATTAATTAACCTAGCCGCGGACCCCGATACTTTATTTAAAATACCGTTTATGAGAGCTTGCTTTGGAAGCTCGCTACCTGGTTCCACACTAAAATAGGTTAGCACGAGTTGATCACACAAATTTATAAATCTCGTCAAAATATGGGGGTTGCCGTCAAAATCTGGCACAAGTCTTAAGGACTTGTAGATCATGTCCATCTTAGTGACAATGACCCGCGCGGCGGCGTTATCCTCGGCGGACATGGTTTCCTCAAAATCTATCTGCCTATTTTCGTCTATTACTCTAAGTCTACTATTCCTAAAAAGTTTATCTAACCTAAGCCTATAATTTTTAGGATGAAAAATCTTGAAAAATTAATTAAATCTAACACACACGAAATACATATAATAAGGATAGGATTATGTAGTAATAAGGGAGCATGTAAGGATGAAAGATTCAACTTACCGCATTTGATTTCTGGTATTATGTAGGTCACGCTCCGGGGTGGCTTTTAAAAAAAGACTTTAATATTTAACCCTAATTTATTAGCCAAAAATTACAAAGTTGAGACTCGTTCGAAGTATGAATCGAGAATGTACTTTTCCTTATAATCTAGGTAAACGAAGACGTCGCGATTGACGTCATTTACACGAGCCGTCGACATAGCAGAAGTCCGTGCATTGAGGTCAGTGCAAGCGCAGCACTTTCCGTAGATCAGCCTTGCGTAACAATTTATATAACTTTTCTTTTGACATTCTTTCATTACTTTTTTTTTTGTTTTTATGTAGTTTTGTACATTATTCTTAGTATAATTTGACAATGCCCTTGTACAGCAGCATACTTTCTTATTTATTATTCATTTTAGTCTGACCAATTTTATTTAATTTACTTTGTGGAAGAGTCCTTAACTGTCTGTTTTTTATTTTTATTTTCTATGAACAACCCTTATGGTGTTTCCTTTGCTAAAAATTTGTGTGAGATTGTTACAATATAAATGATTTAAAAAGTGTAACGACATCAAGTGTAACATGTTTACCTACGGTGGAATAAAAAAAAAAAAACCATCTCAATAAGTTTCCTCGAATTCCATTAAATGCAAGTTTTTTTAGTTGTAGCTCATGGTCTATCTACTCATGTTTATGCAAATAAATGATCTTTATCTTTATCTTAGGACATAGGGTACTTTTATCCCGGAATTAGAGGGGACTTGGGAGAGGGGATAAAAGTCAAAACGTGTACTTAGTTGTAATTAATTAACGCGTCCTCTGATTTCATTAATTCTTGTTTTGTTAGAAACAGTGTTGCAAGATCGAATTTGACTAAATCAGTAGAAATTCGAGTAGAATATCTGTAGATTAAAGAAAAAATCAGTAGATTTGTAAAAAAAGCTGTTTTTAGGTAAGTTTCTAGATCTATTTTTTTTCTTCCAAGACACCACGCATTAGTTAGATACTGGATTCGAAGATTATCACGTCCAGGTTAGTCGAGGACTGTCACGCCTGAACGCGCTGGGCTCCAACAACAGAGTCGTCCTAAGATGAGAACCGGGACACGCGGGAATCAACGGCAATGTGCCGATGAACTCGCGCGTTCCGGGGCCAATGGGGAGCCGTTCAAACGCTACATACATACATTTCAGATGGATATCTGAAATGTATGTAGCGTTTGTAGATGTAATTATATCTTTATTTTACAGGAAAAATATAGATAAGTCTGTAAGTATCTTATGCGCCCAGAACGGCAAAGTCGCTGTATTATTTAGCATGACTGAGTAATTAAGCATGGCCGCTTTGAGCTGACCTCTCCTACACATTCACAATTGAATGTGTAGGAGAGGATTGAGGAATGTGTGATTACGTCGTACTTAGTTGGTACTTAGTTTAACATTTTTATATTTAGTTTGCATGCAAATATCGCGGCCGTGACCCAACAGCGGCCACGGCAAGCGTTCTATAGAACTCACTCATAAGAGCCCCAGCGCAGTTGCTCACACTTGGCTGTGCCTCTTGTGATCCCCTGGAGAGCTCACTCCGTCAAAGGCTCGAGTGACGGCTGACGGGCGCGCGCTCCGTAAACAGTTTATGCAAAACGACGAATTGAATAAAGGGAGGATCCATCGCGGGTCGCTGCCGACGCCGCGCCGGCCGCGCTCACACCGAACTGTACATTTCTTAACTATTTTAATACAACGCAGCTTCCTTTCTAACGGCCGTGGTATGTCGAGTAAGTCTCTGAAATCCATTTTGTGTATCGCATTTTGTAACAAAGTTCCTCACATTCTTATAATAACCATGACAGTGAAAATGGGTAGGTGAATTTATTACCTATAGGTGAGAGTAATTAGGAACAGGATACATAATTATCATAGGTTTGCCTAGTTAAATCATTGAATGAATTTAAAGCTTTGGATTTTGTTAAACTAATAAAATAAACAAAGAACAACATAAAACCTATTAAATATTTAAGTACGTGCATATAGGACAAGTTAACTCGTGGGTTAATGTTGGTACACCTCGGTGTAAGAGGTAGCGTCACGGAGTCAAAGGCAAGTGTTGTGCGATAACGTAGCGATATCGTAATACTCTCGGCCCGTTATTGAACTAGCGGCGCCCCCCCGGCGCGCTCGCGCGGCGGGACCTTATCGGATGAGCAAGGGACGAATATCAATCATATTTAGTGATATGCCAACACCCTTTTCTTACAAATTGTACATAAAAGGATCATGCAAGAATTTACAAGGAATATCAATTTCAATCGTCCGTTCCGTGTTATTCGTGTCGTAATCGCGTGTAATAGTTGTTTGTCAAATGCCCTCTAGTCTCGATGTTTTTCGCTCGGGAAGTTCGAAACTCGTCTCGCAGTTAATTGGAAACAAGTTAGTTGTTGTTAATCTCGCGGAGTGTGGCGCGATCTGTTGAATTCGCCGAGTAATCGCCTTCATTGGGAGACGCATTGAACCGTTTTTGTCCGCGATCGGGCGCGATGCGGGTGCGGTGGGGCGAGATTTGCTCCCGAAACTGAATACACGCACCACTGGAACTGCGAAGAAATGTGGACTACATCCACATTTCTTTAAATTATTCATTTTCATATTTATTTTATTGCAATCATTGTGTACATTAATTGAAGGCCTCGTTTGTTTATTTATAGATAATGTTGGTAGCTTTTAATATTTAAATGATTCTGCTGACAGTCAATTCGTAGCACTTTTAACATTTCGTAGCAAACTTGCAGCAACCCCTTAGCTTAGTCGTAGCACCTATGCAGCTTAGTCGTAGCAACCTCGTAGCACCAACGCAGCTTAGTCGTAGCAACCTCGTAGCACCTATGCAGCTTAGTCTGCGACGCAGAAGGTTGCGGGTTCGATTCCCGCCTTGGGACAAATGTTTGTACGATCTGCAAATATTTGTTCCGGGTGTTCTGGGTATTTTCTATATATAATAAAAAATATCTATCTATGTTATCTATTGTATTAAGTTTATCAGTCATCTAGTACCCATAACACAAGCTCTGCTTACTTTGGGGATAGATGATGCTGTGTGGATTGTCCAGCATTATTTATTTATTTATTTATTTATTTTATTTATTTAGTCGTAGCAACCTCGTAGCACCCATGCAGCTTAGTCGTAGCAACCTCGTAGCACCTATGTAGCTTAGTCGTAGCACCAACGCAGCTTAGTCGTAGCAACTTCGTAGCACCTATGCAGCTTAGTCGTAGGAACCTCGTAGCACCAACGCACCTTAGTCGTAGCAACCTCGTAGCACCCATGCAGCTTAGTCGTAGTAACTTTGTAGCGCACTCGTAGCACTTTTGTGGCATACTCGCGCACCCTCGTAGCAAATAAATAGTTACCTCGTAGCAATCTCGTAGCACATTCGTAGCTGATGCGTAACGCGTTGTAGCGTGACTTTGCCGCAGTGGTGTTGTGGCCCTATCAAAAATTGTCGGAGCAGTTCTAGTCTATGCGATAGAAGTCCAACTACAAACAACCGAGTCTCTCAAGCGCTCGGCGTCAGTTTCAGCGCTACAATGAAACATGGTGCTAATGAGACGAATCTTGTTTTACCCTCGAGTGTTTACAGCGCGTTCTTCGTCGCCGCATCCGGCCGCTCGAACTTACCGCCTGACGAGTCTACATCTGTTTGGACTTTTACATTCTCTGGGGCACAGCTATTAGCGTGGGTATAAACCTTTTACATGTATCTACTCGCATCTGTAGCTGTATCCAATTAACTTGTTGTTGATCTTCTATTCATAGTATTAAAGGAGTTACCAAGAATATTAGCATTTAATCGAAACGTGTATTCAGATGGCTTCGTGTCTAATTTTATGTATAGTTGTTAAAACTATCGTGTGGTCTCACACGATAGTTTTGTCTAATATCCCGACGTTCTTTAAGCCACCAGTCACCACCTGCGTCGCTGCCAGCCCCCTCCCCCCGGTCGGCAATTAGCATTTAGATTAAACAAATAAACGGCATGGCCGCGTGACCTGCAAGCAGTATCGCTTTATTTATTATCTAATTATTTTATTTATTGCATTCTCTCTCCCTCCGCCTCTGCCGGACGCGCCATGATTTACCGCTACATCTCTTTGTTTGCTATTCATTTCCGAACCTTGCACAGTGCGTGTTATATCCGAACTGAGAGCCGACCGGTGATGCTACACAATTTTTTTATTGATATGCTGTTTCTTACACCTCTTTAAATCATTTATTTGTTCTCTCTATCTATTTCTGAGTGACCTTGAGTCTCTCAGTAGACTGAGCAATGTGCGCGCTATTGAACTTTGTTGTAAGTGAGCGACGCGGTCTATCTGCGCATTATGACGTAGACTTAAAGTTGTACAAGTTTGTGAGACCCCTAATAGCGCTGACCTGAGATAGTTATTAGGCTCAATATTACAGAAACCTGCGGCTAGACTAAAAGCTTACTGAAACTTGTACCTATTATAATTTCAAACGGGTTTATTAATTCATAAGTCTAAATTTCTTATTGGTGTTTGATATTGATATGGTATCTACATCTTTGAGCCACACCATTACTCCTCCCGGAATAGCGAGTTCACAAATATTAACCCCACAAATCCTCAACCTTGGAGTAACACGCGATAGTTCAAGTCCAAAAGCACATTCGGACGGGCACACACATTTGTTGGCTGGGTGTAGGGCGGCGGGGAAGGACGCGATCCCCCCTAAACCCCCTGCAGCCTGCTGCATTCCCACACGCGCCGGGAGGGGCTCCTTTATGATGCCACATCATGAAATGCGCTTGTAATTCATGTGTTCTGATCCTACTTATCTGTAGAGCAAGTTCTTTGAACTTGCACATAATTATTTGCCTCCGATACACCCTGAAGCAGAATTCTGCGAAAATGTCTCGGAAATGTCCTGAAACGTGTACTGCATCACGCGGCGGCCTAAGTGCGATAAATTACGCTCAATATATTGCTTGCTCGTTGTCTACAAATGATCTGTGTTTCTGTTTTTATTACTATGGTACGTCGTGGAGCAACATGTGCAAGTCTACGTCGTGGAGCAACATGTGCAAGTCTACGTCGTGGAGCAACATGTGCAAGTCTACGTCTAATGTCTCGCAAAAGCCAGCTCTGAGTAAACTTGCCCAAACTGAGACAAATCGGAGCTGTTCTGGTAACAAAACACCTGCCTGCGGGCAGCGGTAAATAGCTGGAGCAAGCGGCGGGTGTGTACGACGTTAACGAGCACCGTTTGACGGGTCAACAGGGTTGAAATTATGAACCGAGACCGGGCATTGGCGATCCACAGCCGTCACTCACCACTAGGCCGCGTCACGGGCTGCACTTTGAGGTGCGAGACCGGCGTTGGCGATCCACAGCCGTCACTCACCACTAGGCCGCGTCACGAGCTGGGCCTAGAGGTGCGAGACCGGGCGTTGGCGATACACAGCCGTCACTCACCACTAGGCCGCGTCACGGGCTGCGCTTTGAGGTGCGAGACCGGGCGTTGGCGATCCACAGCCGCCACTCACCACTAGGCCGCGTCACGAACTGGGCCTAGAGGTGCGAGACCGGGCGTTGGCGATCCACAGCCGTCACTCACCACTAGGCCGCGTCACGAGCTGGGCCTAGTGGTGCGAGACCGGGCGTTGGCGATCCACAGCCGTCACTCACCACTAGGCCGCGTCACGAGCTGGGCCTAAAGGTGCGATACCGGGTGTTGGCGATCCACAGCCGTCACTCACCACTAAGCCGCGTCACGGGCTGCGCCTAGAGGTGCGAGACCGGGCGTTGGCGATCCACAGCCGTCACTCACCACTAGACCGCGTCACGGGCTGCGCCTAGAGGTGTGCAAGACCAACAACTGTTTAGAAATGTAAAAACCGGTACCTTTCGTTTGATAACCCATTTGACCTTGTTTAAAATTTCGACGTCACAATTTGTACTGAAAATTTTCATTTTCGTTTTTCATTTCTTTTAATTTTGTTTTGTAATCTGTACAGGTGCTCGAAATATATAATTATTTTAAATTTAAATTTATTTGCTGCTGTAATTGCTGAGATACTAAAAACGGAAAAAAAGACAGAAAAAGCGAGACCATAAGGGTTTCCAAACTGACTCCGATCTTCGAAATCCAAAAAACTGGCTCTTAGAGAAGACGTTTTATACCTACGACGAATTTTTAAATTCTGAATAATAAGCATTAATTTTATTATTATTAATAAATAATTGTTTTAATTTTTAAGAAATAGATATAAGTGTATATAAGTGTATAAGTGTGTAGTTGTAATTGTTTTATACTGTTATTGTAATCTATGTGCTAAATAAAATAAAGTTGTTGTGTTAAGTGAAAACAATTACCTATTCTGATGTATACTTAATTCGACAAATTATAGATAAAATGTTTATCTGTAAAACACTGAGTTGTGAGTTGCTGTTGTTATAATCGACATGCGTGATGTGATGTGTATTGTCGCGTAGGGCGGCGCGGGGGAACGGGGCGAGCGGGTTAATGTATTACATCTATTGTGTCGGGCTCCATCTATTATTCACTATCCCATCGCTGTGCATGAAGGCTCGACTGTAAGTCTTCACTTCACATTGTCTGCGACTTGTTTTGCAACTGAGGATATCTGTCGCTTCGGGCATCCACGTTAGTTATTCCAAGAGTTTGTTTTCCAACTAATTTGCTGTGTTTATTTAACTCTCAAGTAGAGGTTGATAGATACCCCTCAACCACCTACAAGTTGTAGTTATCAGTAAACAAGGCGCTCGCAACTGATACTTGCCGACATATTAATTATCTAACGCAAACAAAGTGTGCTTGTGTGTGGTTTCCGCCGGTTCCCGCTGAAGCCGCGTCGTCGTGCCGGTGCTCGCTGGAACAGCTCTCTCACTCCTGATCCTCTATCTGATTGAACTTACAATTACAACTCAATTTTCACTTAACACGGCCTTACTAAGTACCTATGTGACCATTAATGCAGCACTCTTGTCATTTACCAAGAAGCCATTTCGATTTTGCATTGTTTTTATTCAGTTTAGGCTACCAGTAAATTCTAATTCATATATTTTGAGAAACATGGGTTACAGGGATGTTAGATTAAATTAGAATGAGCACAACCATAATCAGCTTTACAACATGCAAAGTCACGATAAATGTATATAAATAAATACAATGTTAATTAATTATTAAACTGGAGGAAACCTCTTTAAATGTTTATCAATCGATTTAAAACTATAAAAGGCAAACACTTTGAATAACAATATTGATAGGCCGCTGTAATGTGAAAGCTGCAGTAATGCAGCTTACTTGCAACTTGAACTCTCTTGGTTTAGTTTCCACCTAACTGCAAGTTTGTTCTTAGATCGCTCGAGCCGCGCTCACACAACTTGTGAGGAATCAATTGAGCCGAGCGCGAGCGTCGTGTCACTCGCTCCCGAACCATGGCTACCCTGACGCGTCGATAGCGATGCGCACACACCACAGCAAATTGACACGCACACCTGCACTAACTCAAACACTAACGCTTTACCATGTTTCATGTAGACTAAAGTATAATTTTCGAGTCTAATAAACCTCTTCAAAATTATGTAAGTAAATGAAGTTAAGAAGTATGAGAATTTCGCCGGAGTTTCAGAAATGTTCGCGAAACTCTGCGCGGGTAATTTGTAGGAGAATTGTATTTGAGCGGTGAAATAAAAAGTGAGTTGCTGAGGATAACATCAACAGGTATCGTGTTTGCCAAATGTGGAAACGCATAACGTCAAATAACTACATACCTGCATCGCGTAGCTCAACTACATTATATATGAATGGTTAATAGTGTGGAGGTTTAATCTTTTGAGCAGAACCTTCCTAATTCCCGTCTCGTCGGTGTAAACAATAAGGTACACACTACACACTCTCTGCAGTCAATACGTCGCGTGGTCTCGATGATCTCTTGTTCCAAGTGACTACAGCCGTAGTATGCGCAATGTACGTAGTTCCTTGTGATGTTGTAGAACAGGTACCTGCGTCTGCTGGAGGGAGGTACCTACGTATGGGAACGGAATCATCTGGCGAACCTCATTCTTAACTCCGCAACATTAACTTCGCCCCGAGAAGTAATCCGGAAACTAAATTAGTCCCTATTGCGTACAGATAAGGGGGATGGCGTGAAATTCGGTTATAACATGGCTACATGGAAATATCTTAAGCAAAGTTTCTTAGCTAATATTTGTGGTACATTTTCAGGGAATACGTTTAATACAATCATAACATTAAATGTTTCCACGAAGTTTGTTGTCGAGTGTCGGAGCGGGTCCCGCGGGGGGCGGCGCGGCACGGCGGGGCGGGCGGTGCATTAGTCCGCGTCGTCACCACATCGTCTACATACACAATTAGGAGTGGTAGCTACTTGCTGCGGGAGGGCTTTACGAGTTTTGTTTGTGCGGAGTTGAGTTTTCGCCGTTTTCGGGAAATCTCGGAGCTTCTTATCCGTGTTCGCGGGTGTTACTGCGGAACCGGAGCATTACAACGCGCCGGCCGCCGCCGTGTGCCAGCCGGGGCGGCGCGCTACGGCGCACAGTTGGTGAAACTGCCAAAAAGGGGACATAGGATTTTTTTTCAATAATTGAAAGAATTTTTATGATAATCGGTGGAGCTCAATGACCCTATCAGAAACTTTTCTTTGACATTTTGTCATAAAACTAATTCTTAGTTTTATGACAAAATGTTAGAAAAAAAAATTAAGATAAAAAAAGGTTCATGGAATGACATCTATCAAGGCCAATTTCTACCTTACCGATACAGCTTTGAAAACACCTAGGTGTTATAGAATCATAATATGTTATTACCTATCGTATGATATCATACTCAAGAGCATCCACTAGCCCCCTTTTTCGATAAATGCCATTGAAAATGAGTCCTTTTTTATTATTTTGCAATCAAATAAAAGTATTATTGCACGCGTTTGTGAGCTACAAAATCCATTAGTACGTTCCTTAATTTCACACAACCACTAAATATCACCAAAATATTAGATCTAACTTGTAAGATTTTTGATAAAATAATATAATATCGATCAATTAGTAGTTTCATCCCACTGTGCGCCGGCACTTCGCTAATCTAAAGCGCCTCCACACTTACAAGTTTATGCTGTATCGAAATGTTTCTATTGCTTTTGTTCTAAGGCGCATGCTTATTCTGAGCGTTTCCATGAGCTTTGCTTTGTTCTATCAGAATTGTTCTGCCAGCTATAAATCGACCCGTTATACTTTGTCCCTGAATAAAGAAAGTTGTTACGCTAGCGATACGTCAGCACAAGGCAAATAATAACAAATTACTGTCTTTCCGAACCCTTTTAGGTGAAAATTAGTATTCCCGCAACGCGAGGCTATAAAATATGGGGTCAATATGTGTCCCTTTTATAAAAATAAATAAATATGATAAAGCCACAATGGGTGCGCGGGCAATAGTAATAAAATGTGTCGATGTCAATAAGCATGCGCGCCGCCAGGGCTGCCGCTGCACTTCTATCACTAACGTTATTCAACGGCATTGGTACTGAAACGTTCTTAGAAAGTTTCCTTTGTTACTGTTATTATATGGGCTGTAGTTGTCCCACTGCTGGGCAGAGACCTCTCTCCCCCACTCACGGTCTTGTGCTATTTAGGAGCAACTGTCCCCAAACGCATCCAGTTCGCCCCCATGCGCCATCTCATATTTTTTTTACTTTATGTTATCACATATATTTATACCTATATAATTATAATAATTTAAATTTATAAATTATTGAGATTATTATTAATGATTGTTATTTTATTATGTAGGTATTATGGTTGTAATTTTTAATCCGATTTTTTTATGTAAATTTAATTTTTTGATACTGTTATTTATAAGTTTATACTTTGACATATCAGCATCATTACATCTTGTTGTATATAGAGGTATAACATTTGTTTGTGTTTTCTTTTTTAGATAACTTGTTCTTGTTTTAAAATGTTCTTATGTTAATATTAATTGTATGAGACTAGACTATATAAGGTACTGTATTGCATTGGGTGTGCCTGTGCGATTTGAGGGTAGATGTGCAAGTTTATAAATAAATAAATAAATCTCTTGTCGTTCTTATCCCCATGTAACTTTTGAAATACCTTTTAATTAACTTTGCATAAACAGAAAACTACGTTATAACGTAGCTTAAACAGAAAGCTAAGACAAGAACGACAAGAGATTTATTTATTTATCATAATGATGATGAGACTTTCTTGAATAGACGGCTAGTTACGATAGAGTTCGATCAATAAACAATTTATTGGTTCATTCATATAAGTCTTAAAACTGGTAGCCCTTGTTGTATTGACGAAGTCTTTGGCAATATTTTACGGGTCGGGCGGGAGAGATGCGGGCAGACGCCGCGTGCGTGACGCGAGCGTGACGGGAGCGTGGCGGCTGCGTGCCACTGGACTCTGCCGATCTGAGTTATTTACGGCCACCGCCGAAATATATTTTATGAGCTGCGAAATTAAATGTCCCCGGACCAGGAGTAAGCCACTAGCTAAGGTTTTTATTTTTAGTTCCTCTACCAATCTCTGCGAGGGATGTAATCACAATTATTGTCAAAATCTATAAAAAAATAAAAAGTACGAATTTCCGTCTACCTGACTTTGAATAATTAGCACAGAGTGTGGTTAAACCCCAGGGACCGTCACCCGCGCCACCAACGTTATATTCCGATTAACTCGGACACATCTGCAGGAGTCTTAAGTACTCAATTCATTATTCAAGTACCTGTCTGAAGATTTTTAAACCTCTTCCATTTAAACTGTGCTGCCTTGAGTGGCTCTAGAGCTCTGATGCGTCAGCGGGAGGGCAGACTCTTGTCTAGTCATTATCATACGTTTCAGAGAAACTGCAATAATCTCTAGACGCCACCTACATTGCACATCATTCTGAACATTAATCAACTAAAAAAAAACAATAAAGTAGCCCAAAATAATCCTTTTTTAAACTCCGTAATCCATAGCACACATTATTACAGTTATGTACACACCAAACATGAAACATAAAATAACATCATTCAATTATTATTATTTGTCCTGTAGCTGGAATCGTATCCGCTGAAATAATCTATTTCATCTCAAAGACTCTTCACTTACTGCGCCACAATAGCCTTTACACTCATTTGTATCATTTCTGGAAAAATGTAAATGTAATTCTGAGGATGTCTCCATTTTGTTTGAGCGCAGGCAATAAAGCAAGAATAAAAATAAATAAGTTGTAACGGGCATCAATTCGAGGCTCAGAATATGGAGTTTTCACAAATAACTGCGAATTTATGACAATTTTTATGGCCCCTGCCTCCGCGATAGCATTGAGAATCTGCGTGAACGCGCTGCCGCCGCCGCGGTTTCCGTCGCACCCACCTTGCCATCTCCCAATTGTATTTAAAATGTGTAAACTTGGAGTTTCAAATTTGTTTCAAAAATTATTATACTCCATTCATGATGCTCAAGATCTATTAATGAACGACGAAAATATTCAGCTTCTCATTGATGTCAAGTCCAAGGTACAAGTTCGGATATTCTCCAGCTCGCCAAGCTACATCCAGCTTCGCTAGCCAGAAAACATTGCTTCTGATTCCAACCTACATGTTATTAATGGTACTATTTAACGGATATTTATCGCGTGTACTGGAGCTACCGCCTCTGTGAAGCGGGGGCAGCATTTTTTTAAACTACCCTCACTTGGCTTTCGCAACTAGTCATGTTCATCTGCACACTCGGACAACACACAACACTACCTATGTCCGCGACGCACTGAGAAACAATGGTTCATTTATTGGTAAAATATATCATTACACGTCAAATAGTATAACGAACACCTTAAAATATACTTAAGTATATCAATGGTAAGTACATTCAATTATAATATTTCAATTAATCAATCAATTATACATTTCAATAAAACAGGTCTACGACGAGTACACTTGGCTACAACTGGATTCCACGGGGCAGAGAGTTTGAAACCGACTTCACGATTGAAATTAGGATATTTCTTAATTTCAACCGCTTCTCGAACCGTTCTCTTGTAGTAATGCTACAGATGACTTGCGGCTTGTGTAATTCAATCCAGTGATTGGGTCCTGAGTCTACTACGTGCTCAGCTATTGCAGACTTGTTTATTTGTCGATTTTTGACCGCTGCTAAGAGTATGTGTTCCTAAACACGTTCCGCGACCGTGCGTTTAGTCTAGCCTAGAGCTCTGACGCGATGTAGGAACTATTGTGTTCAGATCGCATAAATTTAAAAATATTTAGAGTAAAGTCATTAAAGTCATTTATTACATCTTTAAACTTATACAAAGCACTTAAACATGTCATAAAAATGTGTACAAATGTACCTAGATCGCACTTACTCAATATCATAATTATCTTCACAAAATAAAGATGTGTCCGCCAAAGCTTCGTCAATTGTATAATAACATTTTTTCATTAAATAGTTTTTGACATAATGTAGTAATTCAATATCAGGTCTTTTTCTTAGGTCGATTGGTATTTTATTATAAAATTTTAAGGATATACATTTGTAGCTTTTCAAAATTTTACTAAGTCTGGTCCGTGGAGCTACTACATTTTCCTTATTTCTAGTGTTATGACAATGAACCTCTGCATTTGTCACCATATCTCCAATATTTTCTAGCACATATTCAATATTTTGATATACGAACACACTAGCCATGGTCATAATATTTAGTTCTTTGAATTTACCTCTACAAGATTCTCTATATTTTAGCCCTAGAATGTATCGAATGCATCGCTTTTGCAGTACAAATATTCGATTGCTATCAGCTGCAGTACCCAACATTAGTCCATAACTCATAAGAGAATGAAAGTAAGCAAAATAAACATCCCTTGCCGCTTTCTCTCCTCCTATTTCTTTCATTTTTTTGATTGCATACGTTGCAGAGCTCAGTTTTTTTGATAGCTCGTCTATATGAGTTGCCCACGTTAATTTTGAATCTAACCATATACCTAAAAATTTAATTTTGTCTTTCTTGGGCACATCCATTTCCTCTAGTGCTCTGTCAGCCATAGAGCTAGAAATACTCCCCTTTGCTCCTAACCCAAATTTTACAACATGTGTTTTGTCAACGTTAAGCAGTAAGTTATTTACGGAAAACCATTCTTTTAAATTAACTATGACTTCTTTTAACTTATTACCAAGATTTACATTGCATTTGTCCTTAATTATTAAACTAGTGTCGTCTGCAAATAATACTATGTCAATATCCTTACAAGCTATAGAAACATCATTTACATACAATAAAAATAATAGAGGACCCAGCGTAGAACCTTGAGGTACCCCTAGTGATATATTATTTACATTAGATCTACATCCATTTACTTCTGTAACTTGCTCTCTATCACAGAGATAGGATTCAAATATTCGGAGCTCTTTATTTCTTACACCATAGTGCTCTAGCTTATTAAGAAGAATTTTATGTGAAACACACTCTCTTTGGAGAGATCACAAAATACTCCGTAAGTTTTTTGTGATTTCTCCAAGCCTGCAAACACATCTTCTAGTAGCCTTGTAATAGCATGTTTGGTTGATTTCCTTTTTTGAAATCCAAATTGTCTACAGTTCAACAGATCATGGTCTACAACATATGTGGCAAGTTCTTCAGCTATATACTTTTCTAAAATCTTACTAATACTAGGGAATACTGAGACAGGGCGATAATTATTGCACATATTTCCTTTCTTATGTATTGGTACAACTTTCGCAATTTTCATTTGCTTGGGAAATATCACATTTAGGATACAATTATTAATAATATGCATCATTGGCTCAGCGATTTCACATTCAATTTTCTTTAACAGATATGGAGTTATATACCAGAAATCATTAGATTTTTTTGGTTTCAATCTCTTTTTGGATCTTATTAACTTTATAACTCTATTAATTACTACTGGTTTTAAAATAAAAATAGATATTACGAATGGAATAAATTGATTTAGATAATATTTAGATTTTTCTATTGAACAAATTAAATTAAATGTCACATCATTTGCAATATTTACAAAATAGTCATTAAAAAAATTAGCAATGTCAATCTTATCAAAAATAAACTTATTACTAGTATCACAACGTATTTTATCACAGATATTAAGACTAGTTGTACATTCTTTCCCTGTCTCTTGTTTAATTATTTCCCATACACATTTTATTTTATTACCAGAGTTTTCAATTCTCGTTGCAATATGCCTCTGCTTAGCCATAATGCAGACATTTTTAAAAATTTTACTATATTTCCTTATATATGACTTTAGCACAGGATTTTCATTCATATTATCTAGAGCGTAAAGGTCAAAAAGTCTTTTTCTAGATATAATAATTCCTTTTGTAGCCCACTCGTTAAATTTTTTAATCACAGTAGTTTATATTCCACAACAGGCATGCACATATTTAAATTGCTTAAAAAATACTTAAAATATTCATCATAATCAGTAAATATCATCTTCTCATTTATAAAGTTCATTTTTAAGTTTTCCTTCAATAGATGTATCCTACAATTATTTATTCGTCTAAGCATCACTTTTGGTGGTTTTATGTGTTCTACATTAGTCGTAATATTTACAGTTTGTGCGTAGTGATCAGATTTTACACCATTTATTACTGGTACATTTTTAATTATGAAATAACTTTACAAAACGTTCCCAGAGTAGGTACGGCACTCTTTCCGTTCCTAGAGTAGACACGGCAAAGCTCTCGACGGCAAACCGTTCCTAGAGTAGGTACGGTTCTCCTCCCGTTCCTAGAGTAGGTACGGCACTGCTCCCGACGGCAAACCGTTCCTAGAGTAGGTATGGCACTCCTCCCGTTCCTAGAGTAGGTACAGCACTCCTCCCGTTCCTAGAGTAGATACGGCAAAGCTCTCGACGGCAAACCGTTCCTAGAGTAGGTACAGCACTCTTCCCGTTCCTAGAGTAGATACGGCAAAGCTCTCGACGGCAAACCGTTCCTAGAGTAGGTACAGCACTCCTCCCGTTCCTAGAGTAGATACGGCACAGCTCTTGACGGCAAACCGTTCCTAGAGTATGTACGGCACTCCTCCCGTTCCTAGAGTAGATACGGCACAGCTAAAAAGCAAGAATAAAAATAAATAAGCTCTCGACGGCAAACCGTTCCTAGAGAAGGTACGGCACTGCTCCCGTTCCTAGAGTAGATACGGCACAGCTCCCGTTCGTAGAGCAGGTACCGCATTCCTCCCATTCCTAGAGTAGGTACGGCACTGCTCCGGTTCCTAGAGTAGGCACGGCACTCCTCCCATTCTTAGAGTAGGTACGGCACTACTCCCGACGGCGAAGAAAACGTAATTTTTATCATAAACACATAAAAATATGGTAGGTACCTACACGTTTATTACAGTTTTATGCGGCCTAATAATACTTCATGTTTACTGATAGCGGCTGTTATTTTATATTTTTGCGAGTGTTTCCTTTGGGGAGCACAGCTTCTCCCTCTCCGAGAAGTATTTAAAATGATTCGGCTGTTTGATTGTGGGTGGAAGGCTCCCAGGGTTCTGTATTACTTGGGAATTGATTTGCATGATTGTGGGCCAAGGTTTTTATATGCTATTTATTGTTTGGTGTATTAAAATATGCGTTAGTTATAGCTATCGGTGCGCTAAGTTGTGGGTGGACAGTAGCGCCCTAATGCTCGGTCATAGAGTTCACGTATTTAATTGTTTGTTATACAGGGTTACTGATTAAGTCGACCAAGATCCTTGAGGAGGTTGTAGTTTCCATAACTACTGAGTGATTTGACTATGAAACACTATACCACCAACTAAACAGTTATTGAGATATTGACATTTAAAGTTTTTTCATCATAGTACCTACAACCTTTATTAACAATAGTTATTTGTACAACAAGTGGACAAAACGATTTTTTGTTGAACGTGCCGATATTAAATCCCGAGCTAGCGAAGCAGTCTCGAGTAGATTCACGAGCGTAGCGAGTCGCTCTAAAGTGGACTGCTGAGGTAGCGAGTGACTAAAAATGCACGACACAAAAAATATTTGCTTTCGAGTTAAAAATACAACTTTTCACAACGACAAGCGAGAAAACATTAAGTAATATTAAAATTAACCGCCAAGTGCCAGTCGAATCGCACACGAAGAGTTCCGTACCGCAAAAATCAGGGAACTTCACTTGTTCGGAGACCCGTTTAAATTTACTTTTATTTTATTTTTAGTATATGTGTTATTATTACAATTGAAGTGTTACTTAATTATAGGAAGTTTAATGTGTCTACCTATTGTAGTTCAAGAGATACAGCCTACAGCCTTGACAAAAATTAAGAACAAAAATTGCCATTAAAGTCACGTTTTTTGTATGGGAGCCCCCTTTAATTTTGATATTTAGTTTATATTTATTATTTGTTGTATAGCGGCAAGATAAATACACATTTTTTTTAACAATATTTTTGTCAATGTTGTTAAAAAGTTTTTTTTTTGAAGGTTGAACGCGGTCTAACCTCCTTCCCTAAGACAAGCTACAATGAATGCAGTTTACAGAGGTGCTAGCTCCATATAAATTCCGAACCTGGTGTTAGGAAGATTATTTAAAGATGGCGCTGTACGCCTAGAAGTATGGTCTTCACAAGTCAAGTTGTCAAGGCACAAAAAAAAATGGCGATGCCTTCAGTGAGAAAGTTTACCTGCTGCAGATCGCGTAGTAAATTTTTTCTTTTGTTCGGCGCTGATCATAGCATTATCAATAACATATACATCGTACATCATTCTGAATTCACATTACTTTTTACAACAAGTTGAAGTTGTCCTTTATTACACATGTGAGTCAAACCCGGTTTTGCTCACTGTTATTGACCAGCAAAGTCACCATTTCGAGCGAGAGTGGTGAAAATAAAATTACAATCAAACAATAGAAACAAATAAGAACTACCATTACAATTGAAACAATTAAGCTAACTGCAGACTGTTGCAAACAATCTACAGGTAGCTCAACTGATCCATATCAATACCAGTCGGAAGCGTACCCAAGACGCTGGCTGCATTGCCCCGCTGTATGGCAATGCTTAGTCAATGCATAGTTGAAAAACGACGAATTCCGACGAATGACGATTCATAGTTGAAAAAAGAAATACATTTGTACAAATTTATTTACTTTTTCAACTATCAATCGTCCACTATTTACAATCCAGTTTGTTTATTTGCCTGCAATTTTGGCTTGAAAATAATTAAGCAACTTGTCTACTACACAAAAATCGTTAAAAAAATAAAACTAGGTTACACAAATTACAAAAAAAATTGTAAAATAGTAAAAGAATCGAAAATTTAAAAAAAAAAATTATACAAATATCTCCAACACGTGCGCCGAGCTAGAACACAGAGGTGCGCCGAGCTAGAACACAGAGGTGCGCTGAGCTAAAACACAGAGGTACGCCGAGCTAGAACACTGAGGTGCGCCGAGCTAAAACACAGATGTGCGCCGAGCTAGAACGCTGAGGTGCGCCGAGCTAGAACACAGAGGTGCGCCGAGCTAGAACACAGAGGTGCGCCGAGCTAGAACACAGAGGTGCGCCGAGCTAGAACACTGAGGTGCGCCGAGCTAAAACACAGAGGTGCGCCGAGCTGGAACACTGAGGTGCGCCGAGCTAGAACACTGAGGTGCGCCGAGCTAAAACACAGAGGTGCGCCGAGCTAGAACACAGAGGTGCGCCGAGCTAGAACACTGAGGTGCGCCGAGCTAAAACACAGAGGTGCGCCGAGCTAGAACACAGAGGTGCGCCGAGCTAGAACACTGAGGTGCGCCGAGCTAAACCACAGAGATGCGCCGAGCTAGAACACAGAGGTGCACCGAGCTAGAACACTGAGGTGCGCCGATCTAAAACACAGAGGTGCGCCGAGCTGGAACACAGAGGTGCGCCGAGCTAGAACACTGAGGTGCGCCGAGCTAGAACACAGAGGTGCGCCGAGCTAGAACACAGAGGTGCGCCGAGCTAGAACACAGAGGTGCGCCGAGCTAGAACACTGAGGTGCGCCGAGCTAGAACACTGAGGTGCGCCGAGCTAGAACACAGAGGTGCGCTGAGCTAGAACACAGAGGTGCTTCGAGCTAGAACACTGAGGTGCGCCGAGCTAAAACACAGAGGTGCGCCGAGCTAGAACACAGAGGTGCGCCGAGCTAGAACACTGAGGTGCGCCGAGCTAAAACACAGAGGTGCGCCGAGCTAGAACACAGAGGTGCGCCGAGCTAGAACACTGAGGTGCACCGAGCTAAAACACAGAGGTGCGCCGAGCTAGAACACAGAGGTGCGCCGAGCTAGAACACTGAGGTGCACCGAGCTAGAACACAGAGGTGCGCCGAGCTAGAACACAGAGGTTCGCCGAGCTAGAACACAGAGGTGCGCCGAGCTAGAACCTTGGCTCACGTAAAAATAGTTAAACCGCACAACTTTGCTACTTTGGGTATTAGTTTCTTTAGGAACGAAATAACGTTAAATTGTAGAACTGATATCTTAATAGTACCGAGTTATAACTTAATAGTATCGAGTTATAACTTAATAGTATCGAGTTATAACGTCGTTGTGGCATGGTCAGTAGTGTTTGGTATGAACTCATATTTGCCTAATTATAGGAAGATAAAGAGGGAGCAATCGTGCGTGGTGGGCTGTAGCGTGCCGTACGTGTAAGATTCTCAAGATTAGCAAAAATCTTGATAATTGTAGTTCTTAAAACTGATATGAGTTAATTGTTTTGTCAGCTAACAAAAGCCAAAGCAGTTTCGTATCTACTCGAATATTATATTGGCGTGTTGGTTTAGTTTCTGTTGAATATTAAAATGGCGGGGAATTGCTTAAGTTGCGCACTTGGCAAGTTCGTGATGGATCTTTACGGGTTGACTTGCGAGCCGAGCGCTTCTCACTGTTCAAACGTAAACTTCTTTCACTTGGGATAAATATTAAAAATAAAAGTTTTAATTTTGAACGAGTCGTTATAAACATCGTACAAAAAGAGCAAAGAGTATTTATCTAAAGTGGGGACAGGGGTAATGTGCGAGACGAACTTGACGCACACTAATTACGATAAAAAATAAAAAACAGACTATGAAATCAAATCAAAAACTCTTGCGCAAGTTTATATACACCGCATTTGTTTCAATGTTGGACTTGCCAAGACACACATTAAATAATTAAAGAACGTAATAAATTAAGATTATGAACTGCTATGAAACTTGGCACCTATCTATCTAATGAACTCAGCTCATTTACAGGTGAAGCCAATATCTGAAGAAACTTGGCTAGTTTTCACATTTATGCTTTTGATTAGAATTCATAACTTTTTGATAAGTTTAAATATAGTTAATTTTTAATCCGCAACCCAGGGCGATGAGTATATTTTCTGTATGTACCTACCAATGCAATTTACAAATTCATACAATTAGTAAGAGACGCGCTTTTCTTTGTCTAGGATTTTTCTAGTATAAAACATCATGACATATAAGTCTGTTATTAATTATTATTTTAATAAATACTAAAACACAAGAAACTATACTATTTATCTTTTTCTTTGTACTATTACGCATTTAGGTTTGGAATTTGAACTCAGCTGCGACGCAAATTATCATTCTAAATAATCATAATCTTCACATTTTTGACGAAATTTAGGAATATGGTAGAAATGTAGCAGCACCACCGAAACCAGTAAAATTTTGAAAGTGGTCTACGAGAAAAAAGAGTTTGAGAACTTTTGGTTTACACTATCGCTCACACATTTTTAACGAGAATTCCGTAACTAACAAGTATAAATTAATTTAATTTGGCAGTTTTTATGCCCAAGTTGTGTTCTTTTATTTAATACTAAACTTGACTTTGTAGGCCAATTTTATTTTTCCCGCCCCATCTTTTGTATTGCACATATATTTTATTATACATATTTAATTATCATGGCCTGTTACTGCGATGAATCGTGTGGAGAGGATGCGGAAAAGAGAGGTCTATGTCCAGCGCGGCAGCGGTGATACAGTAACCACTTAAAGAGAGGTCTATGTCCAGCGCGGCAGCGGTGATACAGTAACCACTTAAAGAGAGGTCTATGTCCAGCGCGGCAGCGGTGATACAGTAACCACTTAAAGAGAGGTCTATGTCCAGCGCGGCAGCGGTGATACAGTAACCACTTAAAGAGAGGTCTATGCCCAGCGCGACAGCGGTGATACAGTAACCACTTAAAGAGAGGTCTATGCCCAGCGCGACAGCGGTGATACAGTAACCACTTAAAGAGAGGTCTATGTCCAGCGCGGCAGCGGTGATACAGTAACCACTTAAAGTGAGGTCTATGCCCAGCGTGGCAGCGGTGATACAGTAACCACTTAAAGAGAGGTCTATGCCCAGCGCGACAGCGGTGATACAGTAACCACTTAAAGAGAGGTCTATGCCCAGCGCGGCAGCGGTGATACAGTAACCACTTAAAGAGAGGTCTATGCCCAGCGCGGCAGCGGTGATACAGTAACCACTTAAAGAGAGGTCTATGCCCAGCGCGACAGCGGTGATACAGTAACCACTTAAAGAGAGGTCTATGCCCAGCGCGGCAGCGGTGATACAGTAACCACTTAAAGAGAGGTCTATGCCCAGCACGACAGCGGTGATACAGTAACCACTTAAAGAGAGGTCTATGCCCAGCGCGGCAGCGGTGATACAGTAACCACTTAAAGAGAGGTCTATGCCCAGCGCGGCAGCGGTGATACAGTAACCACTTAAAGAGAGGTCTATGCCCAGCGCGACAGCGGTGATACAGTAACCACTTAAAATAATAGTGTTATACATATTACGTGAGCTGAGCACTCTACCTACTATCTCTTGTATTAATCATTTTAAAGTCCCTCTTGTTGCCATTTGAGATTTCCAAAGAGGGATAATATAAATTGTTTGCGTTTGAAAATGTAAAGTTCGTAAAACTGGTTAGAAGTTCCTGCCAATATTTACGAGTATCAAATAACAAGATAGGCAAATTGCACAAAGCGCGGAGTTACATTATTCAGAGCAATTCCTCGGCGCGACGCGGACAGGGCCGGAGGAGGTGAGAAGTCCGAAAGTTTTTATTGCGCAGGGCACGGCGGCAGAGCGGCGCTAGGGGCAGCCAAGGGCCTGTGATATCAGATGGTATGTGTAGGTATGTACAGAGAGCAGCAACATTTGGTAACCCCTTTAACGTTTGTACTTCTACCGCTAGACAACGCCTTACAGCTACATGAAAACAGGACGGTGACACCGATGTGTTTGTGTGCGTAACTGCCTACCGTGCTTACAAATGTATGTATACTTATTGCTACTTTTAGAGAACCCGGGTGTCTAGATAAAAATAACTTAGGATTTAAGACACTATTAACCAAAAATATGTGATCTCTTTGACAATAAACGATATGTACTTATCTATCTCAAGAAGTCCCTCGTTAAGGAAGGGTTATGAAACGTTGGTGCTCTTCCAACACAAATAAGGTTCGAAGTTATCCCGCTTACATCCGCAATGAAATCGGCAAACTACGATAGTTTTCATAGGGAAATCTATCTATATTTCTAGAGGGTTACCAGTTGATGATGCTGTCTGTAACTAGACACCACGTAATCTGTCTCTAACTGGATTTACTTCCCTGTGTTAACAAACTTATGTCCCAATTATTCACGTCTAAACAGTTTTGTCAAAATACTACTGATCTAAACCTGGTGAATCGCGCTAGGCCGATCGGCCTACATGTGTCATGTGTGTGTACAAAAAAATGTGGTTATATATAAAAACCACAACGTCAGTACGTATTTGATATACAATCCTAGATTTTAATGTCATTTTGAAATGGTTTTGTAGGTGTTCTACCTATATACTACACCTTAGTAAAACAAAAGCTATATTTTTTTCACTTTTACCACAGATGTGTGTTACTATCTTGGCCCTATATGTATAAATACGTGTTTATTTTTTACTTAAATTAAATAAAAGTTTAAGCTTTATATAGCTTTTTTAATTTTAAATAGGTAGGTAAAGCAATGTAATCAATGCATGTATAATAAAATATGTTACACAAATAAAGATTTTCTATTCTATTCTATTCCATAGATCTCAACTCAGCCCCTTGTAGTCAGTACCTCAGTGCATCCCTGTAAAGCTACAGTCGTCGCGCAGATGGTTAAAATTTTACTTTTCATTACTTTGTACCATTTATGTTTCGGCGTGAACATAAAAATGTTTTAGTTCTAAACTCTTGTTTGTTTGCGACAAGAATGAAAAATGTACAGAAAATATTACAGTCTCGGAGTTTTACGGCGCGGCTCTAATTAGTATGGAAGCGCTGTTTGCTTTGACTTATTTAGTTGTGACTTCTGAGAGGACGGTTTTGTAATGTTGTTAAACCTGCGCGACTCACCTTTACTGTAACAAATTACAAACTAAATACAAAATGTACTTTATCAAAATGGAGTACATCCCATTCTTATAATTTGAAGCTAAAGAATAGGAAGTTATTCTAAAGAACATGGGCACTAAATAAGGAATCCTGAACCGTGCGCCACATGACCGTGGTCTCGACGATACAATATACTCCTGCGTGCAATATACTAAATCAGTGCATCGGATAGCACGGAACGCTTCCACTCGTATATTCGGGAACTAAACGACTCGTATAAATTGTACGTAGTGACACAAGCCGAGCGGATCGGGCCATTGTTAGCCATCGACAGATGTAATATGCTTTTATTTCGGGATGTTAACCAAACTTATCTTGTAGGTTTATTAACTCTTTTGTAATCTGAATCTGAATATAAGAATCAGTCAACTTTAAAGAATGGCTAAGCAGTGTCAACAGGAGAAAACAATCGACTCTTAGCTATTGCTTAGTGTTGAAAGAGGTATATTAAGTAAGTATGAGGGTTGTTGGCGCCCACTGGACGTTGAGCTCTACATTCAGCTCCCCGGCGCGCGACTCCCACTGGACGCTGAGCTCTACATTCAGCTCCCCGGCGCGCGACGCCCACTGGACACTGAGCTCTACATTCAGCTCCCCGGCGCGCGACGCCCACTGGACACTGAGCTCTACATTCAGCTCCCCGGCGCGCGAATCCCACTGGACGCTGAGCTCTACATTCAGCTCCCCGGCGCGCGACGCCCACTGGACACTGAGCTCTACATTCAGCTCCCCGGCGCGCGACTCCCACTGGACGCTGAGCTCTACATTCAGCTCCCCGGCGCGCGACTCCCACTGGACGCTGAGCTCTACATTCAGCTCCCCGGCGCGCGACTCCCACTGGACGCTGAGCTCTACATTCAGCTCCCCGGCGCGCGACTCCCACTGGACGCTGAGCTCTACATTCAGCTCCCCGGCGCGCGACTCCCACTGGACGCTGAGCTCTACATTCAGCTCCCCGGCGCGCGACTCCCACTGGACGCTGAGCTCTACATTCAGCTCCCCGGCGCGCGACTCCCACTGGACGCTGAGCTCTACATTCAGCTCCCCGGCGCGCGACTCCCACTGGACGCTGAGCTCTACATTCAGCTCCCCGGCGCGCGACTCCCTCTGGACGCTGAGCTCTACATTTAGCTCCCCGGCGCGCGACACCCACTGGACGCTGAGCTCTACATTCAGCTCCCCGGCGCGCGACGCCCACTGGACGCTGAGTTCAACATTCAGCTCCTCGGCGCGCGACGCCTACTGGACGCTGAGCTCTACATTCAGCTCCCCGGCGCGCGACGCCCACTGGACACTGAGCTCTACACTCAGATCCCCGGCGCGCGGCGCCCACTGGACGCTGAGCTTTACATTTAGTACACAATCGTACACACAGTGCAAGTTCGCTATGACGTGCGGTGCATTAACGAATTTATTGCGATTGCTTTTGTGTGACTCTGATTATGTTTTTGGAACGTTTCAGTGTGAAATTGCTGTTAGTTCCATTGTTTACGAAACCGAAATAACAGATACGATTAGTTCCTTTGTTTCAATAGTACCTATTGTTTTAGATGACCTATAATTATTCTGTCCACATGTTGAGTTATGGCGAGCCTAAGTTTGCGCAGTCTGTCTGATCCATCCCGATGACCCGGCCAGGACTCGGACGGGGTCGGAGTACATATATTCTGATCAGTGATCATTTTTACCTACGATAACTCGTGCATAAAGACCTAAAACATGCCTCTAAACTGTCAACCTACACGAGCATTTTTGATAAAAATATTAACATTCTCTTTAAAATGCAGATCTAAGCGCGTACGAAATATATGTGCAGGTATAAGTGTACATCGTTTATAAGTCGCGTGACGGCTCTAGATAACTTTTGCTCAGTTAAATAAAGACGACAGTTTTATTGAAAGTAGGGCCGTTTGCCTTCTGTAATTTTCTCGGGATACCCTTAAATGATGGTCCAAGTTAAATGCGCACAAGGTGTGAGTTAAATTTGGTATAGGCTTAAACACTGTTTAATCCGTTTAGTGTAACAGTTTACAGCTGTGAGAGGATCCTCAGAATTTGCAGAATAAAAATGTTTGTACGATCTGCAAATATTTGTTGGTTCAGGGTGGTTAAGGGCGTTCTGGTTGTTTTCTAAGTGTATTAAAAATTAACTATCGATGTAGTATAATATAATATATTAAGTATATTATTATCTAGTCCCCATAACACAAGCTTTGCTTAACTTGGGGCTAGATGATGCTGTGTGAGTTGTCCAGCATTATTATTATTATTTTTAATTACTAGCCGTTGAAGAATAACACATCCAGTAAGTTTTCTTTTAGCATTGGCAATGGGAGGAAGTCAACAATACAATGCTGTCCGAATCCGCCGCAGCAGCACGACGCGGCGCGCTGACGGCGCGATAACTCGCCCGCGGCACAAAGCCCGCGCGCCAACTTCGCGCCCCACAATAACGAGTAATATTGTAATTTTCTTTATTATCAAAGAAAATTACAATCAAATAATAAAAACAAATTAGAACTATTATTTTTAATTGAAACAATTAAGCTATCCGCAGACTGTTGCAAACAATACACAGGTAGCTCAACTGATCCTTAAGTAAGTTTACTAACGCACTAGAACCAACATTAGGTAAATAACCTAATCTTCACACAATAATAAATACAATGTATAAGACCGTGTGGAGACTAGTTAATTCTTCACACAGTTGAACACCTCGCTCTCCACCCCCAACTCGTACCATTTCCAAAAGAGATAGAGACATTTTTCGCTTTGCCACAAAGTTAAAAACTCGTTATTGTGGGGCGCGAAGTTGGCGCGCGGGCTTTGTGCCGCGGGCGAGTTATCGCGTTGTCAGCGCGCCGCGTCGCGTCGTGCTGCTGCGGCGGATTCGGACAGCATTGTATTGTTTACTTCCTCAATTCAACAACTTTGGAATTAAAAAGATCATCAGATTGGCTTTTTATGAAAATAAGAAATGAGATTCTCCACTTTATTGAAACCGGGAAATCTCCACAGTCCAAAGTGGGGCGGAGGGTCTATTCCGTAATGTTTTGATCGAAAACAAGGCATCTCAAGTCACGGGCTGGTTCTAGTAGTATACCTGCTACATGGACCATTATTTTACAGAAAGTGTAATCCTCCAGCTTGCTTATTCTGGCGGCGTGTGAGCAAGACGTCGATACTGAATTGACTAGGTGCGTACGGAGGGTAGGTGCGGGCAGGCAGGCATATTTTATGGAGATCTCGCGCTCTTTTTGCAATAGATGCCAGAAGGCGCGCACCCTTCATATTTACGATTAAGTCGTGATCAGAAAATATAAAGTATTCTTGTTTTTTGTCGATATGTTATACAATACATGATATTCTTAGGCGCGGCACGGAGGAACACTTCTGCTGTTACACATTATTACACGACATCTCATTAAATATCACAACGACACGAATTAAACAACAGCAAGTACCTAGGTACACTAGGCCTTTGATAGTATTAATGTCTTACTCGGGCAGATAGAGTTCTATATGTAGAGTTACGAGTATCTTCGGACATTGATCGTAAAAAAATATTTAAAAAATAAAATTTCATCGGTGTGATGAGTAAATAACCGCAAAGTGCGAGTCGACTCGCACACGAAGGGTTCCGTACCGTAAAAATCAGGCAACTTTTCAAACAACATCAAATTTTCACTTGTTTGGAGACCCCTTTAAATTGTTACCTTATTTATATTTTTAGTGTTTGTTGTTATTACAGTTGAAATGTTACTTATTTAGAAAAAGTTTCATGTGTACTACCTGTTGTAGCTCAAGAGATACAGCCTAGACAATCAAAGAACAAAAAAGCCAAATAAAAAAACACGTTTTTTGTATGAAAGCCTCCTCTAATTTGGATATTTATTTTATTTTTATTATATGTTGCGGCGAGAGCAATACACATTCTCTGACAATGTCAACTGTCTACCTCCTACGGTTCATGATATCTCTTTCCCTGTGACAGACGGACGGACGCTTAGTAATAGCGTTCCGTTTTGACCCTTCGGGTACGGAACCCTAAAAAGAAGAGAGTTATATTATTCACCTTACTTCCTTTAGGGCGAACTCAAGGGGGTTGGTTGTCAAACTAGGCCTAGTTCTCAATACCCACAGGATCCCCGTGGTAAAAAAACTCGAATCACATAAAATTCAACATTTTTTCTCTGGAAAGTAATAACCCGGCTGAGAAAAACCATACAATAAAAAAAACCATGAAAGTGCACTGCTTCGCTCATAATTTGGTCGAGACCTCAGGAACCCTGTGGTCTACTGATAATAATAATAATAATAACTCTATTGGGACCGATCTATCATTACAGTCAGGACTATTCTTGCGAATAAGCCTGATATTGTACTGATAGACCGGTTAGAACGGAGGGCGGTGCTCGCTGATGTCACCATCAGAAAGTTAAACTTAGCAAATATCTTGACTTGGCCAACGAGGTTGTCAGCATGTGGGATGTTGATTCAGCGACCGTCGTCCCGATAGTCGTTTCAGTTAACGGCGTAATAGAGAAGAGGCTCGATCAACATCTCAAGAGACTCTCGCTAGGAAGTTGGATCAAGGGTCAGATTCAAAAGGCGGTACTTCTGGACTCGGCGCGCATCGTCAGGAAGTTCCTTTCTCTGCAGCCCTAGACACCGGTCGCTTAAGTCTAGCTTCGCGAACGGTGATTCACCGTTTTGATATATTTTTTACTGTAGAATAGTTTTATAATATTTTATTTTCTATAGTAAAAAATGTATTTTATAACGAGATTTAAAATAAATGAAGTGAATAATAATAATAATTAAAATATTTACAAAATGGTGCATGTAGAATATACAAAGTAATATGGGTACTTATAGGCTATTTAATTAATAAATCCTAACGATTAGGTACAGATTTTTAGTACACACGTACTTGTAGTGAACCTATACGTGTCAAAGATAGTGACACCTCGCTCTAACTAAGTTTACATTAAACTTGTATTTAGACACGAGGGCTCAAACCTCCGGCTACTTTTAGGTTCATATTTGCTTTTACCGGGATTGTTATTATGTGACTTATATTTTGATTCGTAGGTTATTACTAATTATTTGGTTCCTTGAACCAGTTTCTTCATAAGTTGTGTAGTTTTCTTGTAAATAAGCAAAAACTTAATGTTTGCGATTACGCCATTCTAAAAACTTATGCTATGTCCTACTCCTGTGAACGCGAAATCCTATTTTCACAACGTGGCGCGCATTGCGCCCTCTTAAGCTAAATCACTGAATAGCAAAATACAACAAATACAAAATGTGTTTATTTCCACATATGTCATGCAAAGTATACAGCAGTAGTGGATCCCGCACATGCAAAATACATTAATTGTAACGTGCATCGCTGTACATTAACTGTAAACAAGTAGAGTGTAGGCAATAACACAACCCGCCCAGCAGAAGAAACGGGCGCTACATCAGGCCTGGGCTAAGATCCAATCAATTCCTTCAGAAATACCTTCAAGTGAACTACATTAAAAATGTAGGAATAAGTCGATGAGTTTCCAGATCACGCACTCTCCGTAAACCGCGAGTTCGGTTCAGGCATGTTAGATTTCAGGACAGAACAATCCAATTTATAAAATAAATGGATTTATTAAATAAAATTAGATTATATGTTTTTACAATTCTAGTGTTTTATACTACTTTTATGTAGAGTTTTTATTAATGCAATTGTTCATTCTATTTAAAGTTGTGCTAGAACTGTTTAAAAAATTGGGGATATCTGCCACGTCTCGTTTGCATATTTTAATCTGGTCTAAACTATTTGCATTTGTAATCTTGATCAATACACGGCCGAAGTTAGGAGCGAACTACTAGGCTAGTGTTGTAAAATTAATATTCTCACTATCATTCATTATCTCATGCTCAAATTAATGACTCGTTTATAGCGAAGTAAATATCATCTTAATTGAATGAACTTTCTAATTAACTCGCGAATTAAGAAACGTAAAGGCGCGCGCTAACGGATTGTGCAAGCCCGGTAACGAAGTGTCGCCGCTGCGCCGAGCTAGGAGGGATAGAGGTGGTAGTTTGCTGGCAAACGAACACTAAACAAGACAAAATATTAAAAAAATACAATGATTTTGAGTAGCTTTTATGAAAATGTTCTGGGAAACATTGTGGTGTTCAGACGAAATATAAGTATAGACTTTGGTTTCTTGTTCAAAATGCTCGTAGGTACTGTACTGCACTGTACTGTGCTGTGCGTTGTAGTACGATTTGCAAAATGTCAGTAGAGTAGGCACCTCCACCTCCACCTCCACAGCCTATATCGGTCCACTGCTGGACGCAGGCCTCCCCCGTCCCCCTGATAAGCGCCTTATTAGCTTTTATCTCACGGGGGGTAGTGCCCATAATTCCCACGCTGGGCATGCGGCAAATTGTTGTTTTGTAAACGTTACTAACTTTTTTGGCTAACGGCCCTTTCCCACGGCTGTCCAGTTCTGCGGGATCGGTTTTTTTACTGGATCCCGTAAAATTTATGAATGATTTTAAGGTTTTCTGCGGTAGAGCAATGAGTGGTTATAGGGGGGGGGGGGTGCTCTCCCCGCTCCCCATCCAGCAAAAAAACGGTTTGCAGAAAGAGGGAACACTTTCATTAAACTATAGGCGGGAGAAGGCCGTTGTAATATGTATAAAAATGTTTTTCTATAATTACCACATCCAAAGTTGACAGCAGTTAGGTGACGTAGCTCCGCGCAACTGATTACTGCGCCGACTGACGAACTGCCTGACGAACTGCATTCACCTGTTTCACGCAGTTCCCTCACACCGCTGTTATTGTGTGTACAATTACATCATCATCATTATCATACTGCCTCCTCTGTTCTATCTAAGTATTTTGATACATTATTTATAGGCACTTAATAGTACCTACCTATCTTCAATTGGTACGCGATAAATACCCGATAAATAATGTCTAATATGTTAACAGATCGCGAAAGTTTAAAAAGTTCGTCTAAGTGTTAGTGTTACCTTGAGTTAGTGTTACCTTGAGTTTTCGCTCTTTTGATCGGCGAGCTGAACTACTAGATTAAAAGCAGATACATATCCGAAACAGCAATGCCAACCAATGCGACAGTATCACCTCGCTAAATTACAAGCGAACTCACTAAATATCCTCGAAGGACCAACTGAAGAGTTCGGTCAAAGCGGACTGCAGTCCGTTTGAACTTCGCATAAATATTGTATGTGCGGTCCTACACAGTTATAGGGGTACGTCTGACCTGACTTGTTATAATATATATATATACTACCTGCCGAACTTCACTCCGAGCGGTTAATGCGAGGGGAAATTAACTTATGTGACTCAACACACCATTCAATTTAAAGATAATTGATGACGAGAAAATCAGAAACAAAGAAATACAAATTCTGTAAATCAATCTGAACGAGATTCCAGCCATAAAATATTTTACTTGATCTATAAAAACTATTTCCTTCACAATTACAACGTACGTACGCTTGCCTGCGACAGCCTCGCGTTCGCCTGTCCCCTGCTACGTACTACGGTGCAGGTTCGATTCCCGTTCATGGGTACAGTACAACTATCCGTTGTAAATTCCGCCGTCCGTGAGCCACGTACACTCGCTCTAAAATATTCACTACGGTGCTGCTCGAGAAATAAAACCTCGTACAAGACATGAATGTGTATGTGTATGTGTATGTAGTCCTAGCAGTATAGATTTTGTTAGTTTAGTCTCTTTTATAATGAACTGAATTTTCAATGTTTTTTTACACGAGATATTCAGATCCTGGTTCAGTACCAACCAAGTAGTCACATGAGTAACTTTATATGCTTACTTAATATTATCCTGTGTTAACATTAGTCATTTGTCTTCAGTCTCTTGGATAGGTCGTTTCTTCAATTACCTCGTTATCTCCGACTGAATATAAACCGAGACGGTTCATCATTTTTGCGGGAAACTTTTAGTTAGTTTTTGTGCGCGTTGATTTATGACCCGCTCCCGCTGGCGTTTCATGAAGGAAGGTCGGACTCTCGTGAAATAATATTAGGGCTGAGAGACTGGGGATTGTTTAGCGAGAGCGTGAGTGACAGATTCTGGAGGACCAAGGTCGACGGAACATGGTGATTGGTGGTGATTTATACCAGACACCAATGTCTTCCATCATGTTTCACGGGACGTGCGTCGCGTCGCGTCACTCGCTGTGTCTGCGATATTTTTTGACAAAATATTCTCGACCTAGCACTAAGCCAACCACAGAAATCTGAATAGTGCCTTATTATTTAGATTTCTGTAAAACCAACTCATCTCATTTGGTAGATAACTGCTTAGTTACCTCATTTTCTTGCAGAATGTTTTCGGTGCCTATTATGTTGCTATCATATTTTATTTCATCACCTCAGCGCGTAAATACAATCGATTGCAAGTAACAAATATAAATTGATACTTGAACCTACATACTTGTAAATCATGTTAAACAGTATAAGGGCCCTAGTTACCATATACTTTTGATCTACTAAAGACGTGCACGGTTTTCCGATCATCGATACGCAAACTGCTGACTAGTGTATTTCGCGCGAGGCGACCTCTGTTGCGTAAGCGAGGCGGCTCGCAATTGCCTTCTTTAACACACGGCACGCGCGCGGGTGGGGGGCGGCGAAAAAACATACTGACAGCGCAAAGTTCAGCTGCCAAGTGCGGAATATTGGATGCGGAGCTGGCTGGCTTTTATTGGATGCGGAGCTGGCTGGCTTTTATTGGATGCGGAGCTGGCTGGCTTTTATTGGATGCGGAGCTGACTGGCTTTTATTGGATGCGGAGCTGGCTGGCTTTATTTGGATGCGGAGCTGGCTGGCTTTTATTGGATGCGGAGCTGACTGGCTTTTATTGGATGTGGAGCTGGCTGGCTTTTATTGGATGCGTAGCTGACTGGCTTTTATTGGATGCGGAGCTGGTTGGCTTTTATTGGATGCGAAAATGGCTGGCTTTTCTTAGTCTACCTGGTACTACTAGGCAGCTTACTTGGATTTGGTTGTGAAGAGGTTCTGGTCTATTTAGGTAAACATCAGTTGAAAAAATTGGGGTAAAGAACCAAGGTCAACTACCCTCCTCCATCACCTGCAGGCGTATTTTACCCACTCCTGGCTAAAAGAATTCTCCCGGATTTTGTGCAATCCACCTCGATCCTGCACTAGGCGAATGACTAGAGAAACTAATTCAGGTAGGTACAAGTATGAAAGTTACCACAAAACATTGCAACAAAATAGTAGCATTTATTTTACAAAATACACAATTAGCGGCAAGTTTCACTAAAACCCGATACAAGCATCTCGCATGGGCATGTGCATAATGCGCGCCACCTGCGACGCTAGCGCCGCGGTTTACGAGCGCGCCGTGGCGCGAATTGCAACTAACTGCCACCTATGGAAACATACGGGCTCCAATCCATCTGTATGGAACCATTTCTTCACAAGTCGTAGAAGCCAGGCAAATATATTTAGTATTTATCTATTTATTAACTAGAACGTTAAATCTTAACCAATCAAACGGATTGGTTTTGTTTGGATTGTTTAGTTTACAAACCAACATAACTTTTACTTGATATATAAAGTGATCAGGGAGGCCTCTGCTCGAAAATTGGTATGTACTGATTGGATGCCAGGTGCACTAGTAGGTATACGAGTACTTAGGTACTATCGAGTAAGAAGAGCACCTTCGTGACTGGGCCTGTAGCTAACATGAAGGGATAGAGATCATTGAGAAAAGGGGCAGGCTCTGCAGTAGGGCAATGCAATGTGCAATACGACAATTTAAATGAATGGAAGGAGGAACATTTTATTTAGTATCAAGCTAAATAAAATGTTCGAGAACCTATCTTGCTCCTGTAGCTTTATTTATTTATTTATTTATTTATTTATAAAAAAAATACAGCAGTTAGCTTACAGTCTAACACCAAAACACTAACTACTAGACATAAAAAAGAACAGAATACAATTACAAACAATATACAAAATCGAATAATAATAATAAATAAAAACAAGATTACAAATAGGGAGACATACCTACATACATAAACAGAAAATTTATTTAAAAATAAATTTTCTGTTTATGTATGCCTTTAGCCTAGCCACGCTGCCGTACACAATAAGAACACGTGCGTCGCCACAACAACAGCACTCCGAGAGCCGTGTTGTAACGTATTTATTGCCTATTTACAATAATTCCGAGAAAATCGACAATTTACAACTGTGTCGCGCTGTTGCGCTTTCGCCGCCGAAGTTTGGACGTACGAATATTGCCGGAAATGCCGGCTAACAAGGAAAACGGGTTTGTCAGGAATTTCTACTTAGATTACGATATTTTTCAACTTTTTTCTTATTTTACTCTACTTTTACCTTTTTGTAAGTCAACCCTTGTTACCAAGTGATCCACTGAGTAGTTTGAATGGTGGGTTCCACTGAGCAGTTTGAACGGTAGGTTGCACTGAGTAGTTTGAACGGTAGGTTCCACTGAGTAGTTTGAACGGTAGGTTCCACTGAGTAGTTTGAAAGGCAGGCCTGTGAAAATGTAACCCTTCTTATGCCGTGTGAGTGCTATAATTCAGCTATCTATTATCTCATCTCAATAGACTGGTGCAACTTGAAGAATAGAAGCCTGATATAATATGTGAGGTAGGCCTCTACAAGTTTCGTTTTAGTAAGGAAGTTGTGCTTTTTGTAATCATTCACATGTTTTTTCTTCATCATAAGGATCAACCCATCTAAGAATTATAATTCCTAAAGCACGTTGATGTCAAGGCATCCAGCCTCCGTTGGCACTCTACTCTCGCGCAGTGAGGCTGGAGCTAGGAACATCTTGCAAAGGCTATATATAAACTGAATTATGCACACAACTGCAACGATACTTTGTTCCGCTTCCGAGAGCGAATATTCGGAGGTCGCGAGCGGAGCGGTGGGACGAGCGTTATGCGGTATGCGGTGCGGGTTATCACCGCGTCAACGTATAGCATTCTAACAAGATAACATTACTATCACTGATTCTGTTTTATGAAGAGATAGTAACCTATTTAGAAATATTTGAAAAAAATATGGATGATATCTTATTTAAAGTATCAAAATATAATGAAAATCTCATTGTATGTGGAGAAAAATAAATGAAACCTCAGCAAAATGTTTAGATAATATATTTATTTGCCAAAATGAAAAATTTGTTGGTAAAAAAATAATAAGCAATTTAAAATCGGACCACTTAGGTCAACTAATTAAATTAGAAATCCAAGTAAAAAATATATTATAATTACTATATTATATTATATAGTATTATAATTATATATACAGGGTGTCCCGAAACTCAACGTCAAGCCGAAAACGCAGGACAGGTGGGTTCATGGCGACCTAGAAAAACCATAAAATTATGGGTCTACATATCTCTAATGGTTTTTGAGTTATAGGCTTTTTCCTGAAAATCAAAAATTTTCTGCCCGGCGTCAAACTTTTCTATGCTGTGACTACAGATATCAATATTTTGTGATTTTTATTTTTGTATTACAAACTCAAATAACATATTTATTTATTGAAGTGTAAAATTAAAAAATGATGACCCCATTTTTTGCAAAAAAATATTTTTTAGTTAATTTTTTTGCCTAAATGGTTTTCTAAATCGGTTTCTTTTTTTAAATCGGTTAACTTTGACACTTCATACTGAAAAAAAAATCCACTACGGTAGGCCGGCATGTTATGTTAAAAGTTGGCGCAGTTATCTTAGATTTCAAAATGGTATCATACGTTACACTATTTTAATTAAAATAACTTTAAAAAATTTATTGTCTGAAATAAGACCTAAAATCATAACATTTCCACACCTTTGCAACAGTACATTTTCATCTATAAATATTGAATTCAACAAGTGCAAGTGAGACAGCAATATTTTTGAAATACGTTGAGGATGCTTTTTAACTTGTCCGTTAATTATTCCGGTCCACAAATTTATTTTAAATTGATATTGCGATCGATCTGTGCGCATTAAATGTGGGTTTACAATACGCCAACAATGAACATTGAAATATACACCTTTTTTGCATGTTGTTTCGTCAGTCCATTATATTTTGTCCAAAAAATTGCGGATCCTCGCTATTTTTTGCTAACATTGTTCTACAAAAATTTATTCTATGAGGGAAATCACGAGATAGTAAACTCTGTACTCGACTCACGTGATAGGGCTGGTATTTATGACGACAGTTTTGGGTACTCCCGTATTTTCTTCAATTGCACGTACTGAAGTACCGGGGTTAACTTGAATTTCATTTAAAGCTACGTCATCATAGTCCACTGGGGGTCTTCCACCACAGTTTCGAACACCAGGTAGTTGTCTCTCTGAATATGCCTGATGCACATAAACAAAAATGCGGTGATCCGGATAACGTTCGGCATTCGGGTACTTTTCCCGATAACGCCTGGCTGCGGCGCTTGCGTTAAGTCCATATTCTGCATTAATTATATGCATATTTGCATATTCTACTGCTGAGTAGACATAAGACATAGTTCGGGTTACCAGGAAAAACGTAGACAACACAAATCACAGATTTGTACTCGTACTCACAGCCGAGTTAGCAAAACATTCAAGAAAGCCGGGAAAAAAATTAAAAGAAATTAAAAAAGAATCAAACCCAACTAGACATTTTTAAAAAAAGAACGGTGACACATAGGTCGAACAGATATAAAAGAGGTTTCATTTTGAAGAACCTACCCTTCCGTATGGAACAGTTAGGTGTGGAACGGTTTTGATTTTAGGTATTATTTCAGACAATAAATGTTTTCAAATTATTTTAATTAGAAAAGTGTAATTTATGATACCATTTTGAAATTTAAGATAACTGCGCCAATTTTTAACATAACATGCCGGCCTATCGTAGTGGATTTTTTTTTCAGTATGAAGGGTCAAAGTTAACCGATTGAAAACCATTTAGGCAAAAAAATTAACTAAACTATATTTTTTTTCGAAAAATGGGGTCATCATGTTTTAATTTTACACTTAAATAAATAAATATGTTATTTGACTTTGTAATACAAAAATAAAAATCACAAAATATTGACATCTGTAGTCACAGCATAGAACATAGTCAAACATACGCCGGGCAGAAAATATTTGATTTTCAGGAAAAAGCCTATAACTCAAAAACCATTGGAGATAGACCCATAATTTTATAGTTTTTCTGGGTCGCCATGAACTCACCTGTCCTGCGTTTTCGGCTTGACGTTGAGTTTCGGGACACCCTGTATAATTATACTCAAAGTACCTGGCGCAGCGCATAAGCATTGCCATACAGCGGGGCAATGCAGCCAGCGTCTTGGGGACGCTTACGACTGGTATTGATATGGACCAGATAGATAGATAGATAACTCTTTATTGATCAGTTGAGCTACCTGTAGATTGTTTGCAACAGTCTGCAGTTAGCTTAATTGTTTCAATTGTAAATACTAGTTCTAATTTTCTTTGTCAATAAAGATAGTAAAAAAAGTAAAAAATAATAATTGTACCAAAAAAATAAAATACATACCTGTGACCACAAGTCGATTTGAACGGTTTAAATTGAATTGGGATTCTAAACCATCACCTACATAATTACTCACGTAAAGTGGAACGTCAGTAAAAAGTTTTCAAATGCTTGGGCTACTTCGACGTCATTTTTGACTGAGCAATCATTAATCTTTAAATTGTAATCATTATCTTAGGTTATCTTTCCAGTTTCATTATTTATTATTATCCACGTTGATTTTATTACATTTTCACTATTTCTAATTTTCGAGCTAATATAATTTGATTTTGCTATTTGACAAACTTTTCTAAACATTTTTGGGTAGTTTTTGTACATTTTCTTTGAACTCCTGGCTAAAATTGTATTGTTTTTCACGATAGTTTATACAACGTTTGTCTACTCTTATGTATACCTACTGTAGCTCACTCACTAAAGTTTTTCTGAGACCATGATCGATTTGGGCGTGAATATTGAAATCAAACATATTGTCAAAACCTTCTTGTGTACAAAGGCCTAGTATAAAATATCAGATTATTAGAGGATAAAAAAGCTTGTGACGGGATTTGCTCCAACTCGAAAAATAACAACTAATTAACAGGCAACATTAAAGGTTTCTTCGTCGCTTCTTTACTTTAATCTACATACCGAAGCGACTGAAATAAAAAATATCACTTTATTTCCGTGTCAGTGTTTAATTATTAAGAATTTGACATTTTCTAAGTGTACATTTATTGTATTTACGAAAATAAAGAGTTTTTGATTTTGACTTTGTTTCTTGTTCGCTTCTTTATTTTACCTTAAAAATATACAAGTGAACAAAAATCAAAGTGATCTGCGTTTATTTTCTAGTTTTACTTAAGTAATTTGAATTTTGTGACATGTCCAAGAGTCCTGTAAGGTCTAAAGAAAATAAAGCACTTTGAATTTTGAATTATGAATTTTTACTGTTTGACTTGATATGCGACACAGATTTCGACATTATCGCCTTCGAGGACGGGTTGTGATACTAAGATTATGTGCAGCATATAGACAGTTAGTTTCTGAGGTAAATAATCTTATGGAAGTCGACACTTTACATCGCTCTGCTCGTACCGCGCGGGTGGCCGGACTCGTCCCGCGGGAGCCCTAATGCAGACTTACACCGCCGCAGTGTTCGTTCAATTTAAACTTTAATATGCAACCGACCGCCAAATTGGAAATAATGATCTGCACACCAACCGCTTCCATACTTTAAGAAGGAATCTCACAAATTTGTGAGTGCTCCGTGGATAAAGAATTTTTGTTGCTGTTTTCCGAGTTTAGAACAGTATATAGATATTTTTTATAAAAGTCAATAAGTTTATGACATCTACAATAGAAGTCGAAATTAATAAAGATTTCTGAAAAATCTAACAATGTATAAACAAAATGTTCGATCCAACTATAAACCGGCGTCTTCCTGCAGTGTTTAAAATTGGTTCATCGTTTATCCAGCAAATGTATTCGCTGCGGAATATGAATACTAATGCTGGCTGGAGTCGCCGGTCATTCACTGCAGCGCAATGCAGCGCGGAGTCCCGGGGCGCCGCCGCCGGCCGAGAGGACCTACTGGAACAGGCACGAGGGTAGTACGTACAGTACGTGTTCAGTACACCTCTATAGGGAAGGAATCGTCAGGACGCGGACGTAATTGAGACAATGTTTCTTCAAACTTTAAACATCATTGAAAGAATCATAAAGCAGCTGAAAAAAACAATTTTTATCAAAGCTAAAAGCCTCCAATACCCTTCGAAGCCTCGCACAAAAAGGATAATTCCTCAGAATAGCACAATAACTGTAGTTTTTATAAGAAAGCGCCCGTATCGGTCGGATTCAGATAATTTATCATCCCTATCACTGCTCGTACGTTATCGCGCATTATTCACCTTCGAACGGAACTATAAAACTCGATATTACCATCATAACATAACACCCTAGACTCGCTGCCGCTCAGAGGCATTCTGAGTAAACTATCTACCTTAATCCAGGCCGAGTATGAACGGAGCGGGAAAAACACGTCAAAATATGTTATTTACTACTAAAAAACTTTGTCACTTTTATCATCCATGTTATTTATATTTATTTATTTATAGTCATAAAAAATAAAACAATTTATTTCAGACCGATATTTATACATTAATACATATTTATATACACAATTTCAAATTTAAATTAAATTAAATTTAGTTAAGCACAATCAAAATTATTAAATAAAGCCTTAACCTAACAATGTGGCCAGCGGCGCCTAGACGCTGCTGGTGGCATTGAGTCACCACACCAGCGATGATACCGGTTTCAGCATCATCATCCAGTGGCCCACGATAATAGAGCGGAGGTCCTGCGCCACGGCGGCCAGCAGTCTATTTGAGCTGCGGCGCATGCGGTCCACCAGCGATGCGATCCGGTTGCGCATGATTGCGTGGAACCCATCCACGTGCGCGTCCGCGAACATCTCTGATGCGCTACAGTACCGCGGCAGCGTCAACAACATCCTGAAGCCGTTATTATACTGCCGTTATGGGACGAAGCAACCACCTGGCTATATGAATTTTGCTGCTATGATAGACCAGGTTTATTTGCAGACGGTCTGTATCTCAAAAGAATACCTTTCAGACATAGGCAGCTTCTGATTGCTGACGACAATATAAATCAAAGAAAATAGACAAATGTAAAAAGGGAGCCATGTATTCGCAAGCTCAGCACTCTGGGAGTGGAGAACAGATAAACACGATAACAGCGTTACTGAAGCCTGTAGGTAGAAGAACATAAAAACGATATGGATCGTAAAATCATGGCGCAGTCTCACTGATGTTTTATTTTGTAGTGTTATTGAATTTGAAATTATGGGTTGGAGCCAGAGGGCTTGTGTACTAATATTTGGGGTACCGTATGCTTGGGCTTCCATTTCGCAATAGCCCATTGCAAAACGCTGCTTAGAAATGCAATATTAGGACATGGGGAGAATTGAAAGGAAAGTTTTGTACGTGGTTTTTATGAAACATGGAGCGAGGTGCGGCAATCTGACACAACAGGTGGTTGCTATTATATGCTGTACGGCTTTGCTTTGTTCCTTTCGTCTTCAAGAAAATTATGAAAACAACTTAACCACAATCAAAATCTTTACAGAATTAGCGTCTCGAAATCTTTAGCGTAAATTTGTGAAAGTCTCAAAGGCCGTGGATTGGCGAGCAGCGGTGCATGGCGATGTTTCATCTCTCGTGATTTGCCGAGCGAATGTAAGTCACATTTTAAGAGCACTAGTTGCTGGATGCCGCTGGCTCTTGGCAGGAGTACGGAGACTTGAGGTGTGGGGGCGGTGCAAGGGAAGGGTTTTGTATATAATCACTCGAAATAAAAGTTAAGGAAATTAATTAAAGGAAAACAGTCGCGTACTGTCTTCTCGCGACAGTTTCCATCGAAGTTAAGTTAAAAGTATCGGAAATACAACTTTATTAGTCACTTTCTCATAAAGTAGGCTATGAAGGTATTATTTATTAGTTACCTAAGTATGAGGGTTACGAAATAGGAAGTTTTTGAATGGGAAGAAGCCTGAATATAGATTAGATCCAAGTAAAAAGTTGGCCGATGTATCTAAAAAAAAATTAAATCGCTGCAATGTTAAAGCTTGCACCGCACGTCGAGTTGTAAAAAAACAAGTTTTCTTGTGACATTGCGGTGGAAAATTTAACCCTGCGTTTATGTTTAGTTTATTTTAAAGTGTTAAAAGGTAATATTTTAAAGTTTTAATTTGTCTAGCCACTCAAGTTTAAGGGTTGCTTTTAACAAAGTTGGCTTGTTCATTGTTGAAGAGATATATTTAATGTTTTATCAAGATTTGCCGTTGGTCTCTTATTGGCTTATGATATCAATATTACTACGTTCTCTCATTTTTCTCATTGGCTGGTTATAATTTATCGAAGTGCCTATTTAGTAAAACTATATATTAAAACATCACTTCGGTACAAAAGCGATATTAGTTCTAAAACAAGACAAGTATTGCATCAGTAAAATGCCGTCCTGTCCAAAAAGCAGTTCTGCATAAAATAAGTAAATAACCGTGGATGACATTCCACTTTGCAACTAATTACCAACTGAGACATCCTTTAACAGCAAAAAAGGACTTTTACTTATTCAGGACCTTCGTTGAATACTAAGCGGCAGCGCTTCTACAGTTGTTTTATCGAAGTCGTATTTACTTGCGATGCGACCCGGCGCCGCGGCGCGGATTCGCATCGTACGTACTACGAGTAGCTATCTGACGCATCATACAAACAGTTAAACGGTTTAAGGTGTTAGTTTATTAATTATTAAATACAACGGACCATTTTATTACATTTTGTAAACAATTACCAATCGACATTCGTTACAAAATAGTAAATAAATTAACCTAGACTGTGCAACTGAGTTACCGTTATATCCGCATTGTTTGGGTTGCCTGAAATAACAACCCAAACATAGCACAACACGGTGACGGCATCAGGTACCCGTTCTAGCGCCGCGCCGCCGCCGCCGCTCGGACAATGCCACTGGGGCGAGGAGGGACCGCTTACAGGGTATATACAGGGTGTTCGGCAGACCGTGCGCCATATGAAAACTGGGGGTAGGTGGAACCAAGTGCAACAGCTTGGTGGCTTTCTTAACCCGGAAAAATCTTAAACATAGACGAGAGGTTTTCTCGTTTATTTCTAAGATTTTTTAAAAGATTTTCTATTATTATTCCGGCATTTGAACGATTTAGTGCTGTAACTTTATTTACTTTAAGGCTTACAGTTTATTTTAATTACATATGGACCTTAGTAACTAAATCGATCTAGATCGAGATCTAGGTAAATAAAGCAGCTATGGACGTGAAAGGGGTTGAAAAGTGAAAATTAAAAACTGTTATTTCAACTTTGGATTGAATTAAAAAAAAAAACACCTGTCTCTGATCTTCCAATTCACTGTCAACTTTTCTAGTTCATGGCCATTCCAAATAAGTGCCAAATGTGTCAAAACTGGATAAAATACATAAGAAAATAAGCGATTATAAAAAAAAATACCATTTTGAATACACTGAAAATTACTAACGTTTGTCCCTAATCGTATTGTATGTAAGCATGTTTAGTTCGGTAGAACTTGTGCCAAAGGGTAAGTGGGGTAAGTAAAACCCCTTAAACATAATAAACTTATTTTTTGAATTTTTTGAAATTTCCGTTTTGAATTTTAGCTTTTCAACATTTTAAAAGCTGCTTTATTTTCGTAGATTTCATGTAAATATTGATTTTTGTACTTAGCAGTAACATGCCAAATGTAATAAAAAAATTGTAAGCCAAAAATATATATATTATATTATATAGTATAATTGTCGGCGACGAAACCTTAATGTAAGGCTGATTCGTTTAAGACATCGTTTTGTTTAAGTACTTTTTTGTTTATTGATGAATCATAACAAAAATAGTGTTATTTGAAGGGTCTTGGCTTGGAACAAGGTTTTCCGTTTGAATTGTATAAATCTGTAATTAAGTTTTGTAGTTATTGTAAATTAGTATAAGGAAAATGTTCCAAATCAAGTTTTTTATAAGTTTTAGTTCTAGAAACTTTTTTATTTGTTAAATATGTTCAGATTTTGTAATTTTATATTAATAAGGCTTGTTTTTGTTATGTATAAGGCATAAATTTGTAAGTATTTTTTAAGAAGATTACAAGAAATAAAGGTTTAAAGGTTTCGGCTCAAGGAAAAAATTAGGTAAACTTGAGTCAAAAGCACGCAGGCGTCTTGCCGGTAAAACACGGCCATATAAATATGAGCGCAGTTTGTACGGCCGTCAGTCGCAGTCCAGCCACCGAAGAGGCAAGTCGCAGCTAAGCCACCGAAGAGGCAAGAAGCAATAGGAAGACAGCAAGTAGTAGTAGGGAAACCTATGAACAGCCGAAACCTGAAAAAATTCAAGATCCTGTTTCATTTCAACGTTGAGGTTCCCCCATAGGAAGGAAGATCAGGTAGTCATAGCTTCATACGCATTCAGGGGTGCGTGGCGGCGTGCGTCTACCAGCTTCGGAAGGAGAAAGGAACGCACGTCGAACTTAAGTTGGGATACTTTCCCAGGGCGAACTAGGTAATCCTGGTTACCGTCCGCAACAATAATATAATATATATATATTATATAGTAGATAAATACAATTTTTGTATTTATATTATTAAAAATTATTGTATTTATTAAAATAAGTCAGGTTTTTCTTCCTGACGCTATAACTCCAGAACGCACAAACCGATTTCCACGGTTTTGCATTCGTTGGAAAGGTCTCGGGCTCCGTGAGGTTTATATCAAAGAAAATTCGGGAAAAATTTAAAAAAGAAAAGCGGGAAAATCTTTCTTAACGAAGCCATCTGGTGGCGAAACGGAGTTCGCGGGGTTTGCTAGTTTCGTATAAATAAAGTTACAGCACTAAATCGTTCAAATCTCCAAAAAATATCAAAAATTCTTAAAAACAAAACGTAAAAAATGATAAAAGACTTTTCAGGGTTAAAAAGCCGCGAAGCTATTGTTGTTGGTTCCACCTACCCCCAGATTGAATATGGCACACGGTCTGCCGAACACTCTGTATAATAATTTAATCTGAGGTTTATGTTATTATAGTGCGTAAGCCTCACACTTGGGATAATTTATAAGAAATCAAATAATATCCCAAAATTTTTTCGACTTCGACTTGACTTGAACCCGCGTCCTTGCCTCAGTACGGGAATGTCAAGTCCCGTCGATGTCAAAAAATGTTTGGGATGTTATTTGATTTTTTAATTAAATCAGAGTTTCTAAATATCACTTACGAATATAATAATAATAATAAATAATGCTGGACAATCCACACATCATCATTTAGCCCCAAGCTAAGCAGAGCTTGTGTTATGTTATGGGTACTAGAGGACTATACTCAATACAAAACATTACATAGATACATATTTTTTATTATACATAGAATATCCCAGGTCTATTGGAAGAAAGGTACCTGATCCATTAAATTAAGTTACAATAATTTTATAAGTTATACAAATAATTAGTAGGTAACGCCTACCCCGTAGGTAGGTAAGGCACGATGGCATTTTCAGGGTTGAAAATATTAAAGTTAATAATAATAAACTGCTTTTCCATGAATATGAACACCATATGTTTGTTTGTTTATTCGCACTGCCCTCTGTTGAACCATTCGTCTCTCAGGCCTTTGGTAAATTGTGCAGCTAAGGGAGTTATGGACTAGCCATTGTTTGAAGATGCTGTGTCCACAACACAGGGATCCGTATCATATCTCTGTACATTGTAGGTTTCTACAGGAGATTATCTGCTGATAGTATCTCCCGTTGCTCTCCAAGTGAACAATGGATAGGATAACGCTTTGAATAATAAGAATAAAATAACTTTATTTCTACACATTTTAACTTAATCTATTAACCTTGTGTAGATTGGTATAACACAGACCAGAAAGTAAGTGTGTCCGACGTAACTTTTCCTGAATCAGATCTTAGTAACGATTCAGTTGAATCTAATTTCGCTTGAAAGTGTTCGTGCTTTATGAAAATGCGACAAAATGAAAGCGGCGATACGTCGCTACGTGTCCGTACGTACTAGGTACACTACGCTACTTTAACACGTGCATGCTGGCTGTTCTTCAAGTGCCCCAAATTTGTTTCATTCCGTCGTTAGGCCGGTGTAGGCACGCGGACAATTGCCACTGATCTTATAAAAGATTTTGTTCGGATGTTTTGAACATGGCTGTGTGGTTAAAATTTTCTTTTTTTTCGATAAATGTAGAGTGGTCCATAAATCTGTTGATTATTTTCTGGCTCTACTAAATTCTTCGCTCATCTTGGATTTTCAACAATACGAAACTACCTTCCAAATAAAAGGGTAAGGTGCCTTGTGAAAATCTTCAATGAAAATTGCACAGGTAATACTTAGTGTGCGCCGGCCCCGTGCCCCGGCGTGGCGCCGGCGTGCAACTCGCTCGGCGGCGCCAAGTGGTAATATTCCTACAATTAAACCTGCGGAATTCGAACGACAAAGCGCATATTATGAAAGCTTTGTTTTTCCCGCCATCGAGGCGTTATTTTGTAAATCTGGATTTGCATTTTTGTCGTTATTAGTAGGGACCTCGGTTCAACAGTCAATGTATGAAGTGCTAGGTTCAGAGAACAAGGTCGATAGTTATTATACTATTTGTTTTTACCGCGGCTTTGCAAGCGTTTTTTTCGGAACAAAAAGAAGCTTATAACCTATAACAATTTATATACCTAAGAACAATACCTGTATGCAAAAAAACACAATAAATGATATGAATTATATAATGTTATTCCACTATATGTGCGCCAAAACCTATTTGGAGTCCATACTATAAGAAGTACTTAATTGAGGTTCTCGAGAGAGTTCAGCGTAAATTCTTGCGTGTTATGCACTGTAGTCACAATATATATTTATCATCTTCCCAAATTCTCAGAAAATATAATATGCTCACGCTAAAATACAGACGGAGTGTGGGAAGAACGAAGAACTCGATGGACCGACGACATTGTAGCAGTCGCAGGGAGTCGATGGATGGAGGCGGCTCAGGACCGCTATTTGTGGCGTCGTTTGGGGAAGGCCTAGTTCAGCAGTGGACGTATACGGGCTGACGATGATGACGACGATCAGAGCCCAGATGGTTACATATGGAAGCTACTACACTTTAAGATCGTCCGTAACAAAACGACAGCTTGAACTAACAATAAAAATTAATTAATTTAAGTCACAGACAGCTTAGACTAGTGCAGAGTATTTGTTACGCTGTCCCCAGAACATTACATACCAGAAAAGGTGCATGCCAGTCGCTTATTTGCACTCAATACGTGCCGCGCTAACTCAGGATTGCGTACACCAATTAGGAGAATGGTATTCATATAACAATTACACGAGATGTTACATCCTCTAGATTTAATACCACGTAGTCCGTTTCCCATCGTAATACATCAATATTTTTAGGCTTATTAGGAAGATCTGAAAATTATTATTCTAAAAAACTCTCATAGGTTCCGGCCTCTCACCGTTCTGCTCCGACTAACCGGCCGCGCCGCGGCATGGCCGGTTCAGGGCACGTTCAGCTAGAGCAGCATTCTGCAACTGGTGGGTCGCGCTAACCTAACATCTAAATATTCCAACGTTTGTTCTGTTTGTTTATAAACTTTAGCGGAACTTTTAGTAACTACCTCATAAAGCAATCAGTGAATTGAGTCGCGGGCTGCATTATTATCTAAGATACATAATCTAGCTAAGTAACTATACTAGCCTTTCCTGAATAAATATAATTAAAAACATTAAAAAAATAAAATAAAAACAGTTCGATCCATCCAGCAGTAGTGACGTTGTCTTCGCACAAATGTCTTTACAACGCAACGGCACAAACAGTCGCCTTTTATAATTTGAGTAGGATTATCTAACAATGTAAGTACCTAATGATAACGCAACATTGATGTAGCAAGATTTCAATAAGCAACCAAAAGTAGCCACCGTAAGAGATGTCACAAAACACTTAGGGCCCTGTTATTATGACACACAATATATTAAGGTGGCAAAAAGCTCAAACGCGTGGAGGACGATAAATCTAGTTGTGACGTCATTTTATCTCGCGCAGACGTTGATAGATCATTCCGGCTTCACTCATTTATAAATGGTGTTGATTCACTTCGTCCCCACTGGCTGTTGTTACAGAACTAGTCAAATTACTTTTTACCAGTGACACGCATTTTGTGTAGTTTTCTTTTGTATCACAATAAGAAAAAATTATCAAATCAATGTGGGTTCATGCTAAGTCAATGTTGAAATTTTTGGTTCAGACAACTTAGATTGCGAGATAATTATTGCGATATAATGTGTTGTTTATAAAATTAAGTTATCAAAACCATGAACAAAGAAAACAGTAGATTTTATTGAAATGTTCTCAAACCTCATTTCATTATTCTGGCGGCCCCTGAGGCGTAGGCACCGAGCTCGCCGCCGACCTCCTAAATCTGACTTAAACCTAAGTAAAGTCGGGAACGTGTGGATTTCTATTGAAAACAATTTAAATACAAAATATTTATTGCAATAAGTTTCTAAAAAAACTATAAGTACAGGTTCTAGAGTCGCTCTTTAAGCAGAGTTTGCTCTGTGTTAAGCGAGCCCGCTCTTATCAATAATACAATAACAATATTTAAGTATTTGCGTAACAAGATATACTAAATTAAGACTTAAAATTAAAACAATAATATAACAGCAGGCATTATTTAGATTAAAAATCATCATCATCATCTGTTAGTCCACAAAAATGGAAATAGGCCTCCCCTAATGAGCGCCATAGCGCCCTGTCTTCAGCTTGCCGCATCTGAATGCAGTCTTTCGCAGGTCATAATCCCACCTGGCCGGAGGGTGTCCTCCACCACGTTTACCGAGTCGCGGTTACCACTCCAGAACATGCTGGGGTATCTATCTATAACTTTTGTTCTCTGTCTATGTATTCGTTACGAATCTTATCTTATCTTATCCTATGACTATATGATGTATAAGGGTTTTGAATTAATAATTACAATAAATAAATAGCAGTTTTACACAAAACAAACATTTATACATATGTTTGTGCAAAATGTTCATCTCAGATTGTCATCCTCCAATAACACCAGGCCATTACGAGCTGGGTACCAGGTTAGGGCAATAACACCAGGCCCTTACGAGCCGGGTACCAGGTTAGGACCACCACGAGTTTAGATAAACCGTGATGTTTTCCCATCATTTTCCCGTATTATGTCTTTTGGAGTTAAGCAATCTGCGATTGCTAAACGCATAGGTATTTTTTGGGGCAAATGAAATGCATGAACACCCTTTCATGCGCATTCCTGTCATTTTCATTTCAAAGTGCATTCAAAATTAATTAACACGAACCTTTGATTAAACCTAATTAATTAGATTTCACTTGCATTTTTTGAAAGTAGTGGAATAACAAACTAAAATTCATTTTAACAATTTTAGTACGTACCTACCTACGTACCTACCTACGTACCTACCTACGTACCTACCTACGTACCTACCTACGTACCTACCTACGTACCTACCTATCCTTTACATTTCTAATCACTATCTATGTAAGTTAAAAGTTGGTAGCAAGTAGAAACCCTGTTTGTTGTAAGAAGTAGAAGTACATAGCTTAGAGATTACTTTTTGAGTATTCGTAATAGACCGAGTCCGCCGTCTCAGATGCAAACTACAGGCTCTATCTATCACGTAGTGAGACGGCTCTAGCCGATGCAGATGGAAGTTATCTTTTTGAAGGAACACAGTTACGTATTAGAACGTTTGTACTGAACATCGGTACTCGGACATTACGATGAACTCACCAAGAGCATGATGACTCTAATGCTAAGGTAGACTAGACCTCCGTTCATAGCAATTGGGTGGCATATTTTAGGAAAATCTTATCTCGAATCTACTACTACTACTTAAACATTTTTTATAATCAGTTTGTTTTTCTCTCAGGGCAAGCAGAGATTGACTCACCAAGATGCTAAAAACCTAAATTACTTAATTGGTTTGTAATTTTAATTGATTTCCTATGTTCACTTTTCTTAAAAATTTAGTTATTATCTTTATTATTTTGTATAATAATAAGTTCCCATGTAAAATAAGAAGCTCTTTTTTGGAACTCTTTCCAATTTAATTTCGGTGGAGGGCGGGGTTCTTAAAACTTCTGCAGATGACATCGATTCCATTTTTAACCACGTATCCACTGTTTTTTTATTCCATAATAAAGGATTTTTATAAATATGATTACTTATACAAGAAAAACATTTAGTAAGTTGGTAATACAGGGTCAGGCATAGCATGAGACCAGGTTATCATTCAGCTGTTCAGCTGACACAAGCGAGTGGCGAGTGTGTTCTCAGCCTTACATTATGAAATTACCTATCTAATGACCACTGAGACCATTTTGAAAACACGAAAACGTTAAGCTTTCTGTGTAAAGATGAATTTACACTAGGGAGCTGACGTTCAGTAGAACTAGTTCATATACTATTCAACACGAATGCGCGACCGTGTTCTATGTACCTACCCTAACTTGGGAAAGGATCGGTTAACTTACTTTTTACTAAAAACTAACATGCATGACGCTACTAAACTTAACCAACATAACAAAGTGCAATATTGTTTAGCCACATTTGAGCAATATCAACGTGTTTTTGTTTACTGCACAGCAAGTCATCTAGAGAACCTCGAGTATGTCTTCGGTAACAACTATGCACCGTCGTCTCAGACCCTACCGAGTGGACTAGCACGCTAACCGGGCAATTTTCCCATCGCGTCGCATGTCCAAAATTTATTTGAATAAATTACCCGGAGACTGTCCCTCTGAATGTTAACCCTTCAGGCGCGGCGGCGGCGCGACGTGACGAGACGCATTTTAAACGCGGCGCGGCGTGTAGTTCGCGCGAATTATACATAGTAGGTGTAATGCCGTTATAATTACGCGCGCACCCGGAATATTAACGGGCTGGACCACTTTTAATTAGGGACGTGCGCTCGATGACAACTTGAGACAAATAATTTGGTAAGATAATTTACCTACTCTTTTTTATTTATGTGAATGTTTTACATTTTGTTGTTTTATTTTGTGTGTCTACATTAAACACAAAAAGGTATCGATAAAGTAACATTACAAATATACTTTATTGTTACTCGAAACACAGTAACCTACCTAGATAATGAGCGATAAGCGACCGTCGAGGATTTTCAAAATAGACAAGAGAAGAGGTAGGTAGTTATAACAATTTAGCTAGATATAAGTAGATAATAAATAATGTAGGTACCTACCTAATGCCAAGGCCATTTTAACCAACCAAATTTGAACTTTGGTACCAACTATTAAGTCACAAAAACGCGAACCTGTTGATGTTGTCGGAAAAACAAAGTTTGTACTTCTCGCTATCTCTTTCTATCGTACTGATTATCAGCTGACAACTCAGTCAGTCGGAGGCCGCGGCGCTCACGCAACGAACGGCCGAATCAAGGCCAATGCCAGAACACCGGTTCAATCACGAGTTTCATTCAACATAACTCTCACAAAAATAAGGATCAAAATGAAATTTGAAAAGAAATTAGTCCTATTCACATTGTTTGCAACGAATCTCGTCGACCAGCCAGCTCCAGAAGTAAAGATCGAACAAGGAGTTTTAAGTGGTATTGTGAGTGCTGATGGGTCTATTTTGGAATACATCGGGATACCCTACGCTACTACAACGAGTGAAACCAGGTTCAAGGTTAGTTTTGTTAAGATTTATTCACCAGGCTCTCAGCTGTCCACGATAACCACATACCTTTATTAATAATTTTAATCTTGCCCTCTATAAAATAATTATACCTAAGTAGACTACTTAATTTAGTATTTATTGAACTTATGAGATGATGTTTGCAAAATTAGTCCATAAATAAATGTATGTACATAATTATTTCAACCTTGTTGCATTCACAGGAACATAAATTACCCGTACAACTACCTGCCCACCTTCGATAAAATTAACAACCTGCTATAAAACTTAGATATTGGAACTTTTCTCTAAATAGTCTGTATATATCCTGTTTCCAGGCTCCCCTACCAGCGCCCTCATGGGAAGGCGTGTACCGGGCTACGAAGGCCTTTGCCTGTCCATCACCGACGCCCCTGGGCACGGTCACTGGAGTCGAGGACTGTCTGCGAGTGAACGTGTACGTGCCGGCGGCGGCCGCCCGCCCCACTCCGGTCATGGTGTATGTCCACGGCGGGGCCTTCTACCTCGGAGACGGAGGGAAACTCATGTATGGACCGGACTTCCTAGTGCGGCAGGGAGTGGTGCTAGTGACGTTTAACTACCGGCTCGGCGTGCTCGGATTCACGTGCCTCGGCCTCGCAAGCGCGCCGGGCAATGCCGGCTTGAAGGACCAGGTCGCGGCTCTGCGCTGGGTTAAAAAAAACATAGCGGCATTTGGTGGTGACCCCGATAATATCACGCTGTTCGGACAAAGTGCAGGAGGAGCGTCTGCATCGTTACTACTAGCCAGTGAAGCTACCGAAGGCTTGTACAAACGAGCGATAGTTCAAAGTGGCTCGGCCATCACCAGCTGGGCGATCGACCGCAACCCAGTGTGGACAGCCAGTCTCATCGCTAAAGAGATGGGCTACAATACCACAGACCCCGAAGAACTCTACGATATATTCACAAAAGTACCTTATAAAGACTTAGTGAGCGCGAGGCCTAAAAGACCGCTCGAAAAGTACATGGATACTGAATTAATTCACTTGCCATGTGTGGAGAAGCCTTTCAAAGGCGAAGAATCTGTGATAAACGATTTACCTTATAACTTGATCTCTAAGAAACCGAAGAATATTCCTGTGATTTACGGGTCCACGAGTAGAGAAGGTCTATTCCTGATAAGAGTGAACCAAGAAGATTATTTGAACAATGTTAAAGACAAATACGTTTTTGCATCAGATTTGAAGTTTTCAACGGACGAAGAAGGCGAAGCGGTCAACCAAAAAGTGAGGAAGAGATATTACAATAGTGAACCGATAAGTTTGAGGCACCTGATGAATATCTCTGAGATGATGACCGACCTATACTTCGAGAAGCCAGCGCTGTTCGAGTCGTCCTTGCTGCTGCGGCGGAACTCCGCGCCGGTGTACAACTACCAGTTCGACTACGATGGCAGCCGCAACTTCGTCAAGTACCTGACGGGCAACCGCGGCGAGCCCGGCGCCTGCCACGGAGACGAACTGCTTTATCTGTTTGCCGCGAAGCTGTGGCCTTTCACCATCAATGAGAGGGATCAAATATTTATAGAAACTATCACAAACTTGTGGACTAACTTCGCTAAATATGGGTAAGAAGGTTTTGATGCCTCTGTACTTTGAGTTATGAGTTTCTTTTTAGTACACACATGCACTACATCCTGGATAGATTCCTAGTATTCATGTAATATTTATAGCAAGATTAAATTTAAAATACGTACGATAACTCGTGCATCTGCTTAGGTTTGTTTATCGCTGCACGTGCAACCTAATTAACTCGTAGCTCATCCATCACGTATGACATCATTAAGATATCGTGCATTTTTTTGCATTTCAGGGATCCAACACCAGCGTTTCTCGTAGATCCACCCGTCCGGTGGATCCCCAGCACCAAAGAGCAGTTCAACGTGTTGTACATCAGAGACAAACTGGCCATGGGCCCGATGCCCAATCCTGATACGTATCGATTGTGGAAAGATATCTACGATAAATATAGAAACCTTGAAATAAATCCCACGTGATAATCAGTAATTAAATATAGAATCAAATTGTATTTGCTGTTATATCTGAATCCAGATGTTCCATTCTGGTCATTCTAAGAATTTAAAAGTCTCCTTATTCTGACAATGGGACACACACGCCACTTTCCTTTGACACAATGGAACTGTCGGCCATCACCACATTAGAGCGTGTTACTGTCTTAGTCCAGATTAATTACAGAGCTGTCAAACTAAAACTACAGTAATTATCGCATCGCAAGATCCCAAGCGACTTTTAATTAAAAACTCACCACAAAATATAATTTTAATAAGCAATGAAAATATAAATTTAGCTTTAACATTATGAATAGAAAGTGTAAAGTTGGTGATAAATAACGCCTAACTCGTCCCGGGGTTATCTTTTTAAGCGGCACGATGCTGCTGGGATCGTAAATTTAATTTTATTGCTTAATACTTATAAAATTTAAGCAATTGTAGACCCCTCCTTAACAGTTAAGGGGCTTTAATGAAAACATCGTAGGAGATAACGGGAAATGTCTTGTTGGAAATTAGCACGGCGCGCTGGGGAGCGCTTCCGTGGAGGACCGCCAGTGCGCGTCCACAAATACCTACTCAACTCTTCTATATTATTATATTATGAGCAATTTGTGCGAAATTATGGTTGTTAGGTGTAATGGGTCATTTAACCTTCACGTTAAACTTGAAGTGGAGTAGGTAATTGTCACGCAATGTCATCGGTCCCAAACCGAAGAAACAAATCATCAAGTTTAATGATGGTTCTGGTACAAGTCTGGATCACCCGGCTGATAAGTGCACCGTGCGTCCGTCAGGGCGGCCGCCGGGCCGGATCCGACCCTTTCCGGTGCTTCCGGCTGCTTGTGACAAAGTAACTACAAAGAGCTGTGTGCGCGCCCCATATTAGCTGAAAGTGACTAGGCTTGTGTGTCTGAAGATTTGTATTTCTTAGTTTTGAATGATATCTTTCTAAACATGACATGTTAAAAATGACGTCCTCCTCTCTCCATACATACTGTGTGCCCAGCCGGGTCTGTAGTGATACTTAATTAGATTATAAACACTTCTGTACACCTATAGAATGCAATAAATGATTGAGTATTGAGTATTAAAAGTAAGAGATTCATAATAATGAATGCAAGCACCCGACACCCATTAATAGAACCCTACCTCAACTTTGCCCCTGGCCAACGCTTGATTGAGATAAGGGAAATTATTCTGTTTGTGTGCCTTGGTTGTCAGCTAGTCACGCAGTTTTTTTGAAACTTTGATAAAAATTAAGCTAGTAATAATTCATTTTGCCAGTTGCATATTATTCAAATTCATCAAAGAAAACTCATCAGAGTTGAGAAAAACTCGACATCAATCAACGGCGGCAGATGTAAATCCGTTAAGCGTTTCATTAGAGCGGCCATATTGCCAAGATCAGGTGTGCAGGACTGATGGGATTTTATCGGGAATTTTGCAAGTTCCGGCGATTTGTCGTCACCGAAATTTCTGGTACAAAAAAAGTTCAATAGTCAATTATACTTCGCGTTATCAAAAGGTGACAAAAAACCATAAAGGTACCAAGCCAACTTCCGGCTCTCTCCTGTCCGTCTGCCCTATTCACAGTAAAAGTTTGATGTTGCCTATCATTAAACACTGTAAAATAGTATTGTTAATAAAATGTTTTTTTGCTATTCGTCAAGAAAACCCATAATTTCATTTAAATCATGGTAAAATGCGACTAAATAATTATACATTATTCCACTAGCATTAGGGTCTTATTACGAAGCGCCTCACACTCCCAGACTTGAATTCGCGAAATTACGGCGCGCCATTCGTTAGCAACCGACATGTCTCACCGGCTTATGTAAATTACATTGTCATATCCAAGAATACCTACCCATCAGGGGACTTCACCTGCGTGGGACAAGGGAAGATTTTTAAGCAGAATTTGATAGTAGGAGTCTTGTTTGTATTGTGTTTCAGACTTATAGAAAACGAACTTTGACCTGAGTGACACTGTTTTTTTCTAGCGTGTAGTGAGTTCAAGAGGATGACGATATAGTAAAGTCGCAGTGAGATCTTGGATGCAGGAAACACAGGACACATAGGAGGCTGGCAAAATCTAAAGGAATTTTAAGCACAGCAGTGGGTGGGATTCTAGTTAACAATGATAAGGATGATAGCAGGGATGATTTCAGCATCAGCTTGTAGTTGCCTTTGTGATGTAAAGAGTTACTTAATATTAGTTCGCTCACTCCGCTGTCTCCTCACCTCGCTACCGGCGGCGTGTTTCACTAAACAAGTGCTTCGAGATTATTTACCTTTTCGTAATAAACTTCCTGCTCATCAAATGATGCTTACACTCACGCGGAGGCGCTCTCTATGGTAACCGAGACAGATTTTTTTTTATTTTAGAGAAAAAAATAAGGTTTTGTTCTTGAAGACAGATAATGAAATCGCATCTTTTTAGGCAAGCTAGTTACTACGCTAAAATATACCTAAATGGCTAATTCATGATGTTCAATAACCACTGACCAAACAAACTAGAAACTTAAATTAAATAGAAGCGCGGCGATAACTCTCGCTTATCTAACGTTTGCACAAGGATAAAGGATGTTCCACTTTACAACGTAATTATACGCGTATTGTAGCACCCTTTATAATCCGCTAAGCCGGGTAGCGTTCGGCTTTGTTACTTTTGTTATTGTTGAATTTGGTGATACCGCTTTCTAATAATGTCGACGGCCTCTGTGGCACAGCGGCCGAACGGTCTGCTACTAGGAACATGCTGAATCGAAGATTAAAATTTATTTTTGTTTCGAGGATGTATAGAAGTTTTATCTTCTAAATTCGAGCTATCTACTGTTTTAGAACTTGGCAGAATGCTTGACTTGTCATTACAGTTAGTAGTAAGTTTAGTACTTTAGTTATGAATATAGGTAGGTACCTACATCTACTATTAGGCCTTAGGCGCTCATCGTAGGTCGGGAGGCGCACACAATGAATTATCGGATTAGAGGGCGAGCCCAAGAAGCCCGGTCCCGCGCCATAAGGAAGGCATTTGCATCTCTTAAGACACCATGATAGCGAGATGAGGGCAGGCGCCGCCATTGTGGAAGGGAACTTATTTTCAAGGGTCTTTACTAGACCCTTGAAATTCCTGTTGTTTAATATGAAAAGGTTTAGGGGTCAAATAAAAATAAAATATCATGTGTAGTCAGTTCTTTTTGAGTTAAAGTAAAATCTTGGAAACTTTTGTGTGAATCTAAATTTGTAAAAGACTACTTAAAAATTTTACAGTCCGATATTCTTCTAGAATACCAAACTCAAGCTTACAGCAAAGATAAACACGCCGGAAGTACTTTCTTGAAAGAGCTATTAAACTCAGAGCTCTATCGAGTACCCATTTGTAAGCCTGGATTGGTCTGAACTCCACCAGCCAGGTGAAGCCGTGAGCTCGACATAACAATAAAAATCCCTCCCCAATTATGTAAACTGAATATCCGAACCGGGCGAACTGACCAAATATTCCTAAACAACGGCTAACTTCAGATAATCACAATATTTGCCGCGAAGCGTGTGCCACAGTGCTCATGGGATTGTCCGGTCAATTCTCATCAAATCTACTATCTAGGTCTAGGCGCCTGGCGCCTGTACATATTAAAAGAAAAAATGTACTAAAGGTACCGGTTAGGGTCTTTGCTATTTATTGAATACCTAAAAATTCAAGGTTATTTTCAAACTTCAGAGATGCCCAAATCGGTAGTTTATTGAGTTTTTTCAACATATTTTAAAAAGTGTGTAACTTACAGCAATTTAAAAAACCGTTTTGAGATTTACAGACTGATACCTTTCATTATATACCCCACTCGGAGAGGTATCCCCCCCCCTCCCCATTGAAAAAAATACCTTCCTTTTTGACAATTTTTCAAAAAGTTTTCTACTTACAGTCTTCTCTATATTTTTCCTGTAAAATAGAGAACCATATTTACAAACGCTACATATGTTTCAGATAGATAGCAAACTTCGGGGATAGGGGCCCTACCGGTACCTGTAGTACATATTGGTATACTTGACAAACGTTCGAAACCCTCGGCGCGCGAGTCCCACTCGCACTTGACCGGTCCTGTTTTTCTATGCAATAATGCTTTTTTTATCATCATCATCCACAACCCCACAACAGCGAGATAGAGAGAGGATTGAGGTGCTTGAAATATAGTACTGGAGGAGGATGGAAAGGATTAGCTGGACGTAGTAGGTTACTGATGAGTAGGAGTGAAATGAGTTAAGGAGAAAAGGTTTTGATGAACACCGTTCAAAACCGAAGAGGGAGGAATGATTGGACATTTATACGACATGACAACTTCTTAAGTAACATCATAAAAGGAAAAGTAGAAGGAAGACGAGGAAGGGGAAGACCAAGAATTAGCTATATGAGTCAGATCAAGGAGAACGTCGCTGTGATGTCGTATAAAGAAGTAAAAGATATTGGAGAGAGAAAAGTCGAGGAAATTGCATTATTACACCGACAAGAGCTAGGCTCTTTAACTTATAATAATACTCCACAACCCGGCTTCACTTATCGCTGGGTAACTCTCATGCCTCCACCTACGGGGAGCTACTTATCTCACTCAGGTTCGCCTTAAAACCTGTGAATCTATATCTGGGACCAATATCAATATGAGGTATTCCTCATATTGATATTACCCTATACCCCCACCTCATATTGATAGCTGATACATTATACTGTATCAGCTACATAAGGTAGTGCACCCTGTGTTCGTATAATTAGTATGTAATGTGGGCGCGCTGGCGTCTAATTAGTAAGCTTGTGCCGGCCTGCAGCCCACCTGCGGTATCGATGCCGCCCAAAGACCAAATTTGTTCTTTAACTTCAAATTTTCCATAGAACTGAGTATGGTTTTTATCGTATAATCCGCCAATACGAAACATTGTAACAGAAGAGGTAGCAAAAGAGGCTGAACCTGCCAGTAGGTAACATATAATATTCAAAAATCTGGAAAATCTCTTCTGTTTTCGTTAAAACATTGGTAATATGGTGAAAGCAAAATAGCTGCGTAGATAGGTAATATTTTTTTTAAACACCAAGTAACATCTCTCCCATGTATCGCTGGTTGCTTGCATCCCTAACATAAATTATAACGAGAAGCTCTGAATAATTATGAAAAGCGGGAAGCGACGCTAGAAAAGTGAGGTCGGCCAGCCGTGAAACATATGCATCAAAAGGCGCAATAAAGAGACCACAGACACGTGGTGCAGATCCGCTTTTGACCGACTTTAGCGCGGTACAAACAAGACCTTAACATGCTATAAATAAAATTAGTTTTTGAAATGTACTGCGAATCTGCTTAGCTGTATTTTACTTGAGGGAAATAGACATTATTAAATTTTTAGGAGTGCAGCAGACGAACTAATTACGTTGGGAATTATTCTCTTTCATCGCGCGAATGTCGTGCAGCTTTTGACGGCTGGCTCCAAACACACGATGTCATCTGTTTATCTCCAGCCAATCACTACCGACGCACGCTACGCGGAACCTCATGCTATGGATGATGCGCAAACACGATAGATGCCGCAAATCGAACTAACACGTAGCGGCATTGCGCCACGGCTCGTTACAGAGCCGGGTACTTAGTGCATTAAGCTTTTAACACATGTCTAATTCAGAGGATCGCGTCAGATCTTCAGAACTCGCCTCCTTAGCCTCGCAACCGACAAAAAACTTTATAACAGCGACATAGAGCCTATTTTTGAGGGATGTTTTTGTAAGTTACTCCGTTTTAAAAGTGGAAAAGTGAGTGTCAGTACAGGCGTGAAGTTAAAGTTATTGGCATACGGTCTGGTTCCGTGGTTTGGAAAGTTTTACTTCGTAAGTCTAGAACGCTACTTATTCTTGGTTTTTGTTTATAGGTTAATGAATTTTTATAATATAGAAATAACGGCGTAAGGTTAAAAAAATGGGTAACGCAAATCAAGCTTTAAAAACCACTTTCTACTATAAGCAATATCTAAAGAAAATTACATTAATAAAACTCACGTTTTCCGAATTACTGTGAAACTATGTCTTGCTAACTAAAATATGCTTTACTATCAGTTGCTCTACATCATGTAGGATGCCAAGAAGCCTCAGATCACTGCACCAGGCTATATGCCCGCAGTTTCAGGTCGGCGCATTTATTATTGAGGGTAGCTCGCAACGTTCCGTGGATACGGCAAGAGTCGCGCTGTTCGTGAGGTTACTTTGCATGTTTCTGTTTCAAGTTTGCTCATTTCAAAACTTAAAGGGTTACTGCTATTCAAACAACTGAACTTTGAGTCACAGATTGAACTTTGCCAGCGCAACAATACAAGCTGCTGCTAAATAAATAAGCTCTCAATAGACACATAATTAGAGCACTATTGTGTACCTATCAGACTCTAGCGTGGGGAGTGGGGATGTTCTGGATGATATGGACTAGGTAAACATTAGAGAAAATGAGTGAGAACGAGAAACGTGCCAAACAGGACAATACAAGCTATTATTTGACTTTTAAGTGTAATTTTATTACGAACGGCTATAAAACAGAATCACATTGCTGTTCGGGTCATTATTTGTGGGTTTACTTCTGAATGTCCGATATGCTTTACGCGATAAGGCCGGTGAGGTTCTTTATAATTAGGTAAGTTACCAACCAGTTATGTTATTAAGTTAGAACAACCTGATTTATAAGGCGATGAAACAAAAGTATTATTTATATATCTTCTTAATATCCTAGCCCGGTCCGGCTCTGGCCGTCAGACATGGACCTCGAAATGACTCGGTGAAACTCGCAAGTGGTTTCAAAAGAAGGGGATCATAACTGTCAATTTGATAAGCCGCAGGTGCCCCCGCCGTCCAATCATGCGATTGAAATTATTCCGAGGGTTCCCTTTGACGTTACGTTATTGTCCTTGAAGCGCTCGGTGGCGGCGAGTAGGCGGAGACACTGGATTCAGTCTCAGGGATAGATGTGTATAGATGTGTATAAATAAATAAATGTGTACAACTATGTCTTCTGCGTGATATGATATGTTTCAATTATTTCAAATTCATCGCTCCATTACTTGAGGAGTGTCTGTTCTAAAATGGCTATTTATATTTGCGCAAAATTCCTGCGTTTTGGCAAGATAGTATAAATTTGATTGATTTATCAAATTTCACCATGCATGTGTAACCGACATTAAACCATTAAACCGTTTTTATCTATCAATATGAAGAAGTTAGAAGTCATGTCAAGTCGTTTAGAATCAGTCTCGGACAAAGGAAATCCCTTTACCTGATCGAAGGAATCAGTTCTGTCCGTTTGAATTTGGTTTATAAATAAATTAAATTATGGATGAACAGACTGTAGAAAATATACTGCGGAAGTCGCATAATTCGGCTTCCTCAAAGAGAATGTTCAAGGAATACATCAACAGAGACCTACTAGCTGTTAATTTTCGAAAACCGTGTAATCACAAACCTAACATCACATTCAAATGCTCTTCGAGTGCAATGGATGTTATCTTGCGGAATAGGAAAAAGTTATTTGCGCATAACCCGTCGTCCGTGGCGGTAGTTTTGCGCAAAAAGACACGTGTGTGGGGCCCATTCTGGGTTCCGAAGATCGGAGATCGGTTTCGAAACTGGGACTTTATTGGATCCTGTAACTTTCCGTATCGCAACATGTCTCCGGTTGGGTGCAAGGTGTTGGGCACCTTATCAATGCCAGTGCGGTACTGCTGTCTAACAGCTTGGTCATCTCGGATTATCGTGTACTAGGGCCGCACCGGTCGGATATTCCGTCATGCCAGAAATTTAAAATAATAATACATTTTGTGCGCCTGTACAGATCCAACGAAAAAAAATAATGAAAATTTTACTTTATATTGAGATGTCGAAATTTTAAAAGAGACCTACATGGTCAAGTGGGGTATCAAATGAAAGGTATCAGTTTGTACATTTTAAAACAGTTTTTGAAATTCCTGTAGGTCTCATACTATTTAAAAAGTCGAAAAATTACCTATTCCCCTCCCCCTATCTCCGAAGTTTGCATCCGAGCGATCCGTCTGGAATGTACCTACCTATGTAGCGTTTGTAGATCTTTATTTTACAGAAAAAAATATAGAGAAGTCTTTAAGTAGAACAATTTTTGAAAATTGTTCAAAAAGGTGGGAATAGGGGGTATTTTCAAAAGGGTGTAACGTAAAATGTTACATTTATTTTCCATAAAGGTTTTCAGTGGTTAGTTTTACGCCAAGGAACTCTAAAACAAGTTCTTACGCTGAACATTACCATATAAGGACATCGGCGTGCTTGCCTCGCCGCTATTGGTCCGCGAGCAAAACGCGCGATGCGTACGTGACCTAACGCAGGTCCCACAAATTCCTTTGTCTTGGTGCGCGCTTAAATAGCCGCCCACCGATGCCCCGGCGTTCATTCCTCACTCTGCACTTCAAGAAACACACGTTCTCGTACAGATATTTACCTACCTATCTAGGTAACCTAAAAGTATCGTAAAGTGGTCTTAAACCATAATTATAAATCACAATTGTATTACAAGAGTAGTAATCCCCCCAAATTGGGGTTCAAGTTTTGGATTATAAAGGCTGGCATTGCGCATCACCTCACTCGGCGGACGTGGACTTTTACTCCCCTTCACCGACTTTGAGGCGCCCGGCAAAGACATCCTCCTGGAACCGCACCCCTCTACCGGCGCTCACCCTGGACCCGGACCTACGGCCCTACGTTCTTCTAGAAGCCTCCGCTACAGGGAAGTGCCGTAGAAAGTGTTGAGCGAAAGTTAGGCGGGCCATAGAACCTACGACCTACCTTCATTAATAAATATTTTCATGTTAACGTTCCTACGTCTGTGTTCTTATTTTATCCAACCCACGTAGGACGCTAAATACGTTACATTGGCGCCCAACGTGGGGCTTCATTAATTTCTATGCCAAAATACGTTACATTGGCGCCCAACGTGGGGCTTCATTAATTTCTATGCCAAAATACGTTACATTGGCGCCCAACGTGGGGCTTCATTAATTTCTATGCCAAAATACGTTACATTGGCGCCCAACGTGGGGCTTCATTAATTTCTATGCCAAAATACGTTACAAGGGGCATACCCCTTTTAAAAACAAAAGGGGTATGCTCCCCTTTTGAAAATTATTCCCCCCTCGTTGACCATTTTGTGTAGAGAAATGAAATTATTCGAAATCCTCGATAAAAAAAGATCGCAGCCTCCACACGAAAAAAAAAATCATCATTGCTTGACATTTTGAAAAAAAAAAAAATTAATGCTCCACACGTTCAAAATGCAAATTGTTCAGGTTCTCATCGAAAGTGACTATCCGATTGTGCCACATTATATATAATTAGTATTAAGTTCTTGTTTTACAAGTGTATTGATGGTGCAATAAAGTGATAATCTATCTATCTATCTATCTATCCTTTGCGAGAATCCTTCGATTTTTTTTGAATAAACTGATCAGCATATACGAAGACATTCCATGGCCGCCTAGGCCACCATACCACACACCTTTTTTAGAGTTTTTTTATGGGGATACCTCAAATCAGAGGTTTATAATAATAATGTAATAACAATCCCCGGACAATTTGAGGCCCTGCAGGAAAATATTCGCCATGAATTTCAAAGCATTACTCCAGCAGCGCTTTCCGTCGCGTACTCGCAAATGTAACGGTCCAACTGATAGAGTGCATTGAGAAAAACGGCCATCATTTGGACAATATCGTTTTTAAAAAATTAAATTCACATTCTTATGCTCCATTTTATTGAAATAAAAATAAATAAAAACGATGTAGTTTTTTATTTTAAATTTTAAGGTTGAAAATTCCCCTTGGACACGGTAGAACCACTCAACGTGACGATCTGGCGACTCTTACTTCTCGCTTTACAATAATTTTTTGAAAGTTTTTACATGGGAAGTGAATTCTTCGTGGTTTGGTTGTTTACATTATAAATATATAACGTGTAGGTACCTTGTATCAAGCTTTACGGAAGTAATTACCATTTCTTTCACCAACCAGCATTGCAAATTAGATTTTATGCAGTAATCCCAAAGTTGTTATTTGCAAGACAGTGTGCATGTTCTTGACCTGCTGGATATACTCGATAATAAGATAACCTAAGCCTTGTGGTATCTAGGCCGAGCTATACCTAGTTGTACTTATATCTGTCTCATCTAGTTGTAGCGGGTACTCAGGGACCTGCAAGTGGTTGGCAGACGCGAACAGCCCTTGAGCTCGCGAGGAGTCGCGGCTACTTCGATTGACTCAGCTTTTTGCGCTACTTATTGGTCTAGATGTTTCTGATTTGTTATTTGTATTATTGCTTTGCAGTTTCTTGATTTAAATTGTTTATCGATGAACAAAGTGATTCAAATACATATTAGACAAGAATTCCATATTTTAACTCAATGAGTTAATTTCTTTAAAACAGTTGTATTGTAGCGTGCCTTTTCTAAATCTAAGTTTAAATTAGTTAATACATGCTTTATTGGGTAACTCTGTGCCCATACTTACACAATAAGCGTTGTGTCCGGGAATCCGTGAAATCTTAAAATAATTAAACCTAGATACAATTGTAAAGACGCAGGCGGCTGTCTGGCCCAGCCGCGCGGAGGCCTGTGCACGGTGGGGAGCGGGCGCGTTGCCGCTGACAGCCGGCGGCGGCGGGCCCCGCGCACAGGCGCCGGCGTCTACTGTCCGCTCCACAAACGTGGACATAAACAGTAGGGGACCGAGGTAGCTCTCTTGTGGAACACCTATCCAAAGATGTCAGTTAACGCTTTACACTCAGATAAGATTGGAATTTTGAGCCTTCCGTCAAATCGAAAGATCTTCATTTTTAACAACTATTTTACAGAAATGCTTAGCAACTAATAGTCCACGTTTACTAAACGCCAATAATCGAATTCCTACAACATCCCTTTTACAGGGGTGGCTTTTTGAGATGGGGGTGGATGGCTAAATCCGAAACCCTGAGAGTTAGAGAAAAGTCTTGAACTGAGTCATGAGCCTTTCGTTTTCGTTCATGCATTTCTTTGCAAAGATTGATTCTTATCAGGAACTGAATATGTTTTAGCAAAAATACAGGATCTCATATTTTTGGAAATTCAATTATTTCCTGCAAAAGTAAAAGATTGAAATAAAAACAAAATATGCAAGTGTTGTTTTTTTTTACTTCTATTTGTATAATGGTAATTCACCTATCCATCTCAAAAAGCCACCTATACCGTATAACGCAATAAATACCCAATCAAAAATATATGGTTGTTCGATTTAGCCATCTCGTGGCTAAAATAACAACGAAATGAACATGATATTTTTCTACGAAATATAGTTTCGTAGAAAATTATCATGTTCATTTCGTTGTCCCACTTATTCATGAAGCTGTAATTTAATAACACTCGTATCAATTTCCCGGCTTCGCTCGCTCCCCATCGTACCTTAGACAGCTTAGCGCTCATGAAACTGAAAAACAGCGGCTTTGTTGAAACGTTCTTTGTCTCAAACGAGATACTTATCGGACCGTTACTCGTTTACCTGTCGTCGACTTTAGTCTCCGCGAAGAATGGCCGCTGCGGCCGTGTTTTTATTTAAATAAAAATGCCTTAATTTGTAAAGCCACGGTAAATATTAAATTAACATTTGTTTGGCGGCCGGAGTAGTTGTTTAAACAGACTGTTTTGTGATCATCCACAAAACAGCCGTAACGTTTGCCGTGTTTTTGCTGTCTCAAATTATTTATCGCTCCACTAACAAGATAGTCCCTCATAATGTTCTAACAAAACACTACTTACGCCCGTCCCCTGTAATAAATAAACCTAACCACTTGCGACATAATAACGCCGCTAAGAGACAAAAGAAGCGTAAACGGCGTTATTTAGGGCCGTTATACTTGTTGGGCTTCTGAAGTGCCCTTCTGCGGAGGGCCTCCTAGTTCTGAGAGCTAATCGATACAGCTCTTGGAATAATAAGTTAGTTGGAACTAGCTGAAGGCACCACATTACTATTTACTGCTGCGAGTCAAATACTAATTAAAGACTTATTTTAGAAGATTTAGATAAGAACAACAAAAAACACGAAACTATAATCTATTTTTGTACTATAATAGACAGTTAAAATATTTCAATTCAACGAGATTTAAATTTTAATTATTAAAATCATAAAAATTTAGTACCAAAAATATCTACTGCAGAAATATAAAAAAACTAGGTATTAAGTAACTATAAAGTAGCTCAAAACTATTATCGCCTTCTACAACATTATTGTTTTAAATTTCAAGTTATTTGCTGCTGTAGTTGCTGAGATATTAAACACGGAAAAAGGACAGAAAAAGCGACAGGCATTACAGCGACAGGCATTACACCATAATGGTTTCGAAAATGATCTTCGAAACCCTAAAAACATAGAACATACATAGAACATAACTTATAGAACATAGAACCTCCTCCTTTTTTGAAATCAGCTAAAATTTAATCGCTACACGTGTAACCAAGCGCAGAACTCAGGAACCGGTGGACCAGTTTAGCAATTTTTTTAATATTCCTTGGTCTCCGAGGAAGGTTCATATACTGGGGGGGAGAGGAGATCACAGTGTTCTCGTGTGGATGTATAATCATGGATTACTGCAATAAGCGCTTACGAAGATAGGGTTTCCATTATGTAATGACGATCTGAGAATCCATGTTGTTCCACTTACCTGAACAGAGGACGCGGACAACTTGAAGAATTGTTCCACTTGCCTGAACAGAGGACGCGGACAACTTGAAGAATTGTTCCTCTTGCCTGAACAGATGACGCGGACAACTTGAAGAATTGTTCCACTGACCTGAACAGAGGACGCGGACAACTTGAAGAATTGTTCCTCTTGCCTGAACAGAGGACGCGGACAACTTGAAAAACTGTTCCACTTGCCTGAACAGAGGACGCGGACAACTTGAAGAATTGTTCCACTTGCCTGAACAGAGGACTCGGACAACTTGAAGAATTGTTCCACTTGCCTGAACAGAGGACGCGGACAACTTGAAGAATTGTTCCACTTACCTAAACAGAGGACGCGGACAACTTGAAGAATTGTTCCTCTTGCCTGAACAGAGGACGCGGACAACTTGAAGAATTGTTCCACTTACCTGAACAGAGGACGCGGAGAACTTGAAGAATTGTTCCTCTTGTCTGAACAGAGGACGCGGACAACTTGAAGAATTGTTCTACTTGCGTGAACAGAAGACGCGGACAACTTGAAAAACTATTCCACTTGCCTGAACAGAGGACGCGGACAACTTGAAGAATTGTTCCACTTGCCTGAACAGAGGACGCGGACAACTTGAAGAATTGTTTCACTTGCCTGAACAGAGGACGCGGATAACTTGAAGAATTGTTCCTCTTGTCTGAACAGAGGACGCGGACAACTTGAAGAATTGTTCCACTTACCTGAACAGAGGACGCGGAGAACTTGAAGAATTGTTCCTCTTGTCTGAACAGAGGACTCGGAAAACTTGAAGAATTGTTCTACTTGCGTGAACAGAGGACGCGGACAACTTGAAAAACTGTTCCACTTGCCTGAACAGAGGACGCGGACAACTTGAAGAATTGTTCCACTTGCCTGAACAGAGGACGTGGACAACTTGAAGAATTGTTTCACTTGCCTGAACAGAGGACGCGGATAACTTGAAGAATTGTTCCACTTGCCTGAACAGAGGACGCGGACAACTTGAAGAATTGTTCCACTTGCCTGAATAGAGGACGCGGACAACTTAAAGAATTGTTCCACTTACCTGAACAGAGGACGCGGACAACTTAAAGAATTGTTCCTCTTGCCTGAACAGAGGACGCGGACAACTTAAAGAATTGTTCCACTTACCTGAACAGAGGACGCGGACAACTTGAAGAATTGTTCCTCTTGCCTGAACAGAGGACGCGGACAACTTGAAGAATTGTTCCACTTACCTGAACAGAGGACGCGGAGAACTTGAAGAATTGTTCCTCTTGTCTGAACAGAGGACGCGGACAACTTGAAGAATTGTTCTACTTGCGTGAACAGAGGACGCGGACAACTTGAAAAACTGTTCCACTTGCCTGAACAGAGGACGCGGACAACTTGAAGAATTGTTCCACTTGCCTGAACAGAAGACGCGGACAACTTGAAGAATTGTTCCACTTGCCTGAACAGAGGACGCGGACAACTTGAAGAATTGTTCCACTTACCTGAACAGAGGACGCGGACAACTTGAAGAATTGTTCCACTTGCCTAAACAGAGGACGCGGATAACTTGAAGAATTGTTCCACTTGCCTGAACAGAGGACGCGGACAACTTGAAGAATTGTTCCACTTGCCTGAACAGAGGACTCGGACAACTTGAAGAATTGTTCCACTTGCCTGAACAGAGGACGCGGACAACTTGAAGAATTGTTCCACTTGCCTGAACAGAGGACGCGGAAAACTTGAAGAATTGTTTCACTTGCCTGAACAGAGGACGCGGATAACTTGAAGAATTGTTCCACTTGCCTGAACAGAGGACGCGGACAACTTGAAGAATTGTTCCACTTGCCTGAACAGAGGACGCGGACAACTTGAAGAATTGTTCCTCTTGCCTGAACAGAGGACGCGGACAACTTGAAGAATTGTTCCACTTACCTGAACAGAGGACGCGGAGAACTTGAAGAATTGTTCCTCTTGTCTGAACAGAGGACGCGGACAACTTGAAGAATTGTTCTACTTGCGTGAACAGAGGACGCGGACAACTTGAAAAACTGTTCCACTTGCCTGAACAGAGGACGCGGACAACTTGAAGAATTGTTCCACTTGCCTGAACAGAGGACGCGGACAACTTGAAGAATTGTTCCACTTGCCTGAACAGAGGACGCGGACAACTTGAAGAATTGTTCCACTTACCTGAACAGAGGACGCGGAGAACTTGAAGAATTGTTCCTCTTGTCTGAACAGAGGACGCGGACAACTTGAAGAATTGTTCTACTTGCGTGAACAGAAGACGCGGACAACTTGAAGAATTGTTCCTCTTGCCTGAACAGATGACGCGGACAACTTGAAGAATTGTTCCACTGACCTGAACAGAGGACGCGGACAACTTGAAGAATTGTTCCTCTTGCCTGAACAGAGGACGCGGACAACTTGAAGAATTGTTCCTCTTGCCTGAACAGAGGACGCGGACAACTTGAAGAATTGTTCCACTTACCTGAACAGAGGACGCGGACAACTTGAAGAATTGTTCCACTTGCCTGAACAGAGGACGCGGACAACTTGAAGAATTGTTCCTCTTGCCTGAACAGATGACGCGGACAACTTGAAGAATTGTTCCACTGACCTGAACAGAGGACGCGGACAACTTGAAGAATTGTTCCTCTTGCCTGAACAGAGGACGCGGACAACTTGAAAAACTGTTCCACTTGCCTGAACAGAGGACGCGGACAACTTGAAGAATTGTTCCACTTGCCTGAACAGAGGACTCGGACAACTTGAAGAATTGTTCCACTTGCCTGAACAGAGGACGCGGACAACTTGAAGAATTGTTCCACTTACCTAAACAGAGGACGCGGACAACTTGAAGAATTGTTCCTCTTGCCTGAACAGAGGACGCGGACAACTTGAAGAATTGTTCCACTTACCTGAACAGAGGACGCGGAGAACTTGAAGAATTGTTCCTCTTGTCTGAACAGAGGACGCGGACAACTTGAAGAATTGTTCTACTTGCGTGAACAGAAGACGCGGACAACTTGAAAAACTATTCCACTTGCCTGAACAGAGGACGCGGACAACTTGAAGAATTGTTCCACTTGCCTGAACAGAGGACGCGGACAACTTGAAGAATTGTTCCACTTGCCTGAACAGAGGACGCGGACAACTTGAAGAATTGTTCCACTTACCTGAACAGAGGACGCGGACAACTTGAAGAATTGTTCCACTTGCCTGAACAGAGGACGCGGATAACTTGAAGAATTGTTCCACATACCTGAACAGAGGACGCGGACAATATGAAGAATTGTTCCTCTTGCCTGAACAGAGGACGCGGACAACTTGAAGAATTGTTCCACTTACCTGAACAGAGGACGCGGAGAACTTGAAGAATGGTTCCTCTTGTCTGAATAGAGGACGCGGACAACTTGAATAATTGTTCCACTTGCCTGAACAGAGGACGCGGACAACTTGAAGAATTGTTCCACTTGCCTGAACAGAGGACGCGGACAACTTGAAGAATTGTTCCACTTGCCTGAACAGAGGACGCGGACAACTTGAAGAATTGTTCCTCTTGCCTGAACAGAGGACGCGGACAACTTGAAGAATTGTTCCACTTACCTGAACAGAGGACGCGGACAACTTGAAGAATTGTTCCTCTTGCCTGAACAGAGGACGCGGACAATTTGAAAAATAGCCCGGAAAAATGTAAAACCACCCAAACAAACTCAACGCGGGTAGGTAACGCCGCGGGGCGCAGCTAGTAAATACTAAATTTGAAAAAATATGAAAACCCCTATGATGTGATTTCGAACCTTCATAACATTATAGCGCCTGCACCGACCATCATACACCTGTAGCTCCACATAGTAATTTCTATCAGTTCTCCTCCTAAACTGTTTACTTAGAAAACGGGTTTATCCGTTTGGTGGCTGTGTAAGATGCCGCACCACAAACGGTGCACGGATCAACTCAAAACACACCTCTTAGTCGAGGTTCAAAAAACCTGAATCGTAGCTACCTTTCAGGTTTTTTGAACCCCGAAGGTACCTTCATTTAATTCCTTACTCTAGAATCTGTTTTCATACAAAAAGAACATGGTCTTTTCAGTCGCGTATAATTTGTTTCTGTTGGTGTTCGCAACTGAACTGAGCCAAGAGCCATCAAAGAGTTATAATGAATGAAGCGAGGGCGACCCAGTCACGGTGCCCGAGCTTGTTCATTTGCTCAGGTTCACACTAGGAGACCTTTTGGAGATTTGGAATAGTCTGTTTTGGCTTTAAATAGTGTTATGCGTCGAAGTTTACGTAGGTACGTTGAAGAAGATGTAAGAGTACCTACGTGCCTACATGCATTGGTACACATTATCAATTTCTTTTAAAGTGAATTTATATTGTTTGTACGGACGAAGGACTATCAATAAGGAACAAAAAACCTATGAAAATTTAAAATTTCTCAAAGTATAACAAGTTTTTACTTCCAGCAATTCACAATAGCATATAACCAACATGTTACAAAAAATGCAAAGTAGGTACCTACTTACCTACCTACTTAACTTTTGTGTCAATGTTATCTTATACAAATTATAAAATCACAAAACCCTACTCTTCCCGCACCCCTCTCTAAGTATCGTAGTGTGAACGCACCTCAGCAAGCTTAATCACTATTTAATTATACTTGCCTCACGGAAAGACGCGTACGCACCGATTACTCGCTGTTTTTGCACCTACCCTCTTGAGCGCCCTTTCGTGTTTATTATAATAATGCGTCAATGAATTTTCATGATATGCTGATGAGGCCAATGTCAAAGAGTAGCCCGGTAACGGCCGGCGAGGGACGGAAGCTGTACGCATTTCTTACCTAAACTTAGATTATGTGATTTGGTGAATTTGCAAAAATAACAACTAGTCTAGTGTTAGACTTAACTTGTTGTTCTTGACTATACTTTTTCCGCGTACCTACTTGAGATGATGTTAAGATGCTTGTATTGTATTGGCAGCCAGCAGAATTTGCCCCGTTTTACCATCACCAGCCTCCGTGACGTAAGAGCGGAGAACAACTCGCAATCCTTTAGGTTCGGAGGAGGCTCATCAGTAGAAGGGTAATGGATTGTTGATGATCATGATGGAATATGCTTTGAATAATAAAACAAACAAGTAGCACGTCCTGAGCCACTGACATGTATTCTGATGCGCGCCCAAATCCTTATTTATATGATAACGCCATAATTCATTTAGGGCCTATTTTAGGAGCTTCTCGAGCAGTAGGTAGGTGTGGGAGATATGGCGGGCTCTACAACTCGCTCGAGTTGAGGTGAAAAGTTATACCTACCGTGTGGTATCAAGCACCCGCAACTTTATCCAACAGGTATTCGTTTTCTCACTCTAATAAATTCAATTATGGTAGAGTTACAAACTTATTGCAATTGACAAATAGCCATTCCAACAAACGCACCGTTTTTACCGAAACTCCGTAATAATCCATTACATAGAGTTAAAAAAGTTTTAGAATCGTTTCTCGCCGGTCACATCTGGCGCGAATGTGTCCAACTTTTGATAAAGCCTTACTGCCAGAATAAATTGTCGAGAACGTTCAATTACTTTTTCATGTTCCACACAGGCTCGGCACTGCTCGCATGCAGTGTATTACACCTGACCTCGCTTTGAGGGTGTTATATATGATTTTGTGCGGACAGGACAATGGATTTAAAAATATATTATCTCATACAAAACTTCGGTGTTCAGGGCCAGTTCAGAGTACCTGAGACATACTTTTAGAATCCATTTATCTAGTATATCTATATCTATATAAATTGATTCTAAAAGTATAGTATATCATTTATTTAGTATATCTAAGTATACATATGTATGTTTGTACTTATACTTAGTACAGTATAAGGAAATAAGACGAAAATAGTAATAATATATAATTAAATTTCGTTTGTGAACAGTTAGTTTTGTGACTCGATCGTTAGTTCTAGACGTTCTAGACAAACACCTGGACCTGGTAGTCGAGCCCGTCGCCGCGCTCGCTCTTGATCCGAACGTTCACAAAGGAGAAGCCGACTCCACCCGAAGTCAAGGTCACCTTTGCATGGGACTGGTCGCGGTCCACTGCCCATATGCCCTGAAATTAGGTACCATATATTATATATATCGAAGTCTCTTGACATAACTCTACATTTCAACAACTTCATAAACATATGAGTTTTTAATTCGACAAATGATGCTGTGTGAATTGTCCAGCATTATTTTTATTAATTTATTTAATGATAGTTCTGTACCCATTAATTGAAATTTTACACAGGAACGTCCGTAAATGTTACAGAAAACTAAAAAATCAACAATAATTTAAAGTGGCTCATAAAAAATATCACCATCAATGTTACTGTAGCACAAAAATCAAAACTTACGCTGTTTTTCTATTAGATATGAGTCTACGAGAGAAGAGATCTTGAAGAGGGTTTGACGAATTCGTAGATTCGTCAAACCCAACAAAGATGATATCTGAACTATAAAAATCAAGATATTCTATTGTTTGAATATGACACAGAGACTACGTAGAACATCGCTGGGAAAAGACACCCAGCGGTGTGGCAACATACAACAGATCAAGAGAGTTACATTAGTTAAAGTTTTCATTGTGTTCTGTACGAAAATAAAGAGTAAAGACGTGAACTGAAAATAGACAAACCCTTATAGCCCTCGTGCTGTTATCATTATAGAAGACGTTCTTGGTCCTGGTCTTAAGCGGCACAGCACTTAGCTTCACATTCTCCGAGTAGGCCAGCTGGCCGTTGATGGAGGACCCTACTTGCAGGTCAACCGCGGCAGAGCTCGGCCAGTCCACACAGAGCACCATCACTAATAGCACAGCCAATGACGACGGCGACATTTTTGACTTTCGAATGACAAAAACCGAATAAATGTCAACTTGACTTCAAGAAAACTGACGATCCAAGATTTGCCAAGATCCACTTCCGGTCACTGTGACCCGTCAGTAAATGTCTTCGAATGGGAGAATGGCTGGACTTGAATTAATTGTGATAATATTTATTTGCATTCAAAAACTAGGACCGTTTAGTTGTCCGGTCGAGTGAAGATGTGACACATTCTGGTCTACATATAAGTATAAAAATTGTTATCTTGTTTCGTAGAAATGGCACTTGAAAGATGATTCAATCGATGTTATCAGCATCTTGAGTGAAAACTAGGTAGATAAAGATTAATGATAAGAGATAAGGGTGGCTCTACCTGACTATTTTGTTTACTGGCAAAGTGAGTGCATAATATATTGGTGTTTCTTTAACTATTGATCTATAGGTCAATATCTTTAACTTGAATGACACACAGCCGTAACTTGAGGCTAGGTTACTTATATTTATATTTTTACATGAGGGATATGCAGCAGTATGTCGACTACGCGGGGCGAAAGTCCGAGGCTTACGCTACAAAAACGGGGGTGAGTAGGGTAGTAATCTGGGCCAGCTTCAAGTTATCATTATGTTTAACGACCTTCCGGCGGTGGTCAAGGACGCCAAATGCTAACTCTTCGCGGATGATCTCAAATTGCTCTTGCCGATCAAGGAACAAGCAGACTGCGAGCGCCTGTAACGCGACGTGGACAGAGTGGGAGAGTGGAGTCGTAGTAATGAACTACAGTTTAACGCCAGTAAATGCTCAGTAATCACATTCAGTAGAGCAAAGACGCCCGCCACTCCACTACACCTACCAACTGAACGGTTCCAACTTGGAGAGAGTGAACTCGGTAAGGGATCTAGGGGTTTATCTAGATGTAGACCTGAACTTCCAAGTACACATTACCAACGTTTGCAAAAAGGCGTTTAAAACACTTGGGTTTATTCTTCGGCAAACAAACACTTTCACCAATTTGAGAGCAATAAGAGCTCTATATGACGCTTTGGTTCGAAGCCATCTAGAGTTCAACGCCGTGATATGGGCTCCACACGAGGCCAAATATAATGGGATGGTAGAGCGCATTCAGAACAATTTCACCCATTACCTGTACCAAAAGCTCTACGGCGTCTACCCGTTCTACCCGCTAATGTATCCAACCCTGTTTGTTTTAGGCATGGTTGGATACAACAAGCTGGAAGCAAGGCGGGGCGCAGCACTGGCTACTTATGTTATGTGGAAGTTCACTATAACACGTGTTATTCTATCGATATGTGGCCGATTAATGCCAGGATAAAACCATGGATTAACTATAGAAGACCAGCTAGTCCGAATAGAGCGGATAGTGAAACCGGTCCGAACACTACTTCAGGAACGGGGCCGCAGTCCTTTCGTGTCCAGACCCGACAGGAATAAAATTACTTTTCAAGCTTTTTACCAGAATGTGCGGGGTCTTAAAACCAAACTTTCTAAGTGGCGTAATAATCTTGCCTTGCTGGAACATAACCTGGTGGCCGTGACTGAGTCATTCCTGGACAACTCAGTAGAAGACTCCGAATTGGTATGCGGCGAGTGGTGCATACTACGCCGCGACAGGGGAACGCCGTGCGGGGGAGTCCTGCTGGCCGCGCGCGCGCCCATCGCGCTGCGCCGCCGGCCGGACCTCGAGACCGATGGCGGGGAGGACCTGTGGGCGAGCTTCACTTGGTGTGGTCGATCGTTTCACGTATGTGTCGTCTATTTAAAACCTAGCTCTACCGATCAGGATTTCATGCGGTGGTTTTGTAAAATTGAAAGTTTCATTGGTAATTTGAAGGGCTGTGTCATAATCCTTGGTGACATAAATTTAAATAGTGCCTCTTTGAATATTAAAAATTATTATTGTTATTTCTTATAATTTTCAAACATTGTCGAATATAACGAAGTCGTGAATTTACATGGTAGTGTTCTGGATATTGTTCTGGCTAAGGAGAGTGAAGGGTTGAGGGATGTAGTAGTCTCACGCACGGAGGGTATAATTCCTGTGGACGCATCCTGCCCTGAATGTTGAGGTGCTGGTAGAGATGGCGCGAAGTTCAGATTGCATAGAACCGAGCAATATAAAGTCAACCAAAGACTGGAATTTTGACCGTTGCGATGCTGAGCTTTTGCAACTCTCTCTTTCGAACGTGTGTTACTCTCTGATAATGTAGGTTTCGCGACTGAAGCTTTCTATGCCACTATCTATGAAATATTTGATGATTGTTTACCTAAAAAGCGTCGCAATAAAACGAACAGTAGGCGTTATCCCGTTTGGTTCACTTCAGAAATTATCAATGATACAAAGCGAAAGATAAAACTGCATGTCAATTGGAAAAAAACCAACTCTGACGAAACGTACAGATTTTTCTCAGAAATGAGAGCTTCCCTAAAATCACGTGTATCTAGTGCTTATAATTTATATCTGAGGAATATTCAGAATAATTTAGCATTGAACCCCCGCGCGTTTTGGAGCCACGTCTCTAGTTTGAGAGCTAAGGGTAGGTTTGAAGCAAATGTTACGTTTAAGGGAGAGTCGTGTTCGGGTGTCGCAGCGGCCGAAGCTTTTGCCAATTTTTTCGGAAGTATGTTTCTGCCCGATATCCCAATACTTGACGCTGAAAATATCAATCGTTGCGATAAGAGCTGCAATAGCAACTATGTCAGTGTTCTTGAATTTACGCCTGAGGATGTGATCCACGCAATTAAAAAGTTAAAACCTAAAAGCTCTATCGGACCTGATGGCGTACCGCCAGCTATACTTAAGTCAGTCTATAAAGGCTCTATCTTAGGACCTTTTCTTTTTATTTTAATGGTAAATGATCTACCAGCTATTGTAGAGCACGCGGAGTGCCTATTATACGCGGATGATCTAAAGCTCTACACTGTCATACACTCTGTGGCAGACTGTGCTGTGCTTCAAGGTGATGTCAACGCGGTCTGTCGATGGAGCCTAGATAACAAGATGGAGTTTAATCCCTCCAAATGCTCCGTGGTGAGTTTCGGTCGAAAGAAAAATCCGGTATCCTTCGATTATACTATCCGTGGTAACGTGATTCCTAGAGCTACGCTAATTAAGGATTTGGGAGGAACTTTTGACCGTAAGCTCACTTTTCACGACCACATCACCACAGTCGCCAAGCAGTCTTATCAGAGACTTGGCTTTGTCCTGAGAAACGCCTGGGACTTTCGCAGTGACAGTGTGGTGCGGCTGTTGTTCGGGGCTCTTGTACGGAGCAAGCTGGAGTCAAGCTGTTGCGTATGGAACCCCCATGAAAGTACGTATGCTCTGTCACTGGAGAAAGTTCAGAAGGCGTTTCTAAGGTTTTTGTACAAGCGACTTTTTGGGTACTACCCATTTATGTACCCAACCAAGTTTCTCCAGGGATGTCTTGGGTACAACTCTCTACAAACCAGGAGAGCGTATGATCAGACGGCAACTATGTGCAAGATACTCCGCGGTATGATCGACGCCCCAGATCTGCACAACCTTCTCTTTCGTCTTAACCTACCTGATAACTACCTTCGCCACAGAAACATTAGGCTTTTGTCAGAGCCTTTCTGCAGAACCGTGGCTCGCGCCAACTCTCCACTGCCTCGCACTCTCGCCGCCCTCAACAGACTTCTTGAACAGAACCCGGACTGTGATATATTTGCGGACGAATGGAAGGATATTATGTTGGTGTGCCTGAGGTTTTGCGAGAGTGATGAATGATAGAGTAATATTTTGAGTTTGAATTAATTTATTTTTTTGAATTAATTTATTTTATAGAATTTTATTTGTCTGGAGTCTTAATATTTGTAAATGATCAATCATTATTATTTTTGCTTATTGTGTAATTTTATGTATAAATTTTTATGTTTCTGTTGTTCTAATATATAGGTATTGTAATTAACTAGTGTAATTTGTTGTAATGTAATTGTGCTAGTTAATAATTAAATAAATTAATAAAATAAATAAATAAATTAATGATTTTGAGTAACTCATGCCCAAGGAATTCTTCTAAAGCTTGGACGATTCTTCGAACCAGAATTCCAAAAGGGTTCTGTTAGCCAGGCTTTGTCAGACGAAATCGCGCGTTCAGGCGAAATCGCCCCGGAACGCACGATTTCATCGGTACACTCATTGCCGTTGATTCCTGCGTGTCCCAGTATACTAGTACATCTTAGGACGACTCTGTTATTAGAGCCGAGCGCGTTTAGGCGTGACAGAGAGTCCTCGAAAACCTAGACGTAATGACCTTTGAGTCCAGTGCTAGGAGAGCCGCCTGGCTGTCAGAGGTGATAAAGCAATTCTTGTTGCTTTATATTTGTTTTGTATTAACTACACAGAAACAGTTCTGTGACCTTACTATTTTATGTCCTAAATAAAATATTTTTGTTTATTTTTATATTAATTAGAAGGAACTAAATGTATTTAAATATGATAAGTATTAGGTATGATATGACTTTCAGATTGTTTCTATAAAAAACAGCGTTTTTATTTTCAGGTAATTATCTACTCTTGTAATTAAAATAAAATAAATTCAACTCCACTTATCTCTTGTTCCGTGTTCACAGAACTTGCTACGGCTCTGCGTTAAAACAAGTCGTAGACAATTTAAAGTGTCATTTTTGTAAGGTTCTAGGTATCTACGGAGGAGGCGCTAGGCGGCAGTACCTGATCGAAGTGCTATACCTACCTATATTTTATAAAAATTTTCCTTGCAAGAAAAAACACAGTAACAGCCCGGAGTCAGGAAGTTGGCGGTGTTACACCCCCGTGCCTCAGAAAGCACGTTAAGCTGTTGGTCCTGCGCCTGACCTCTCCCTGGTCGTGTCGGTCAGCCGTCCTGTCGGAGTAGGAGAATGAGGGAACAGAGAATGCACCTTTCCTGCGCACCTGGCTAGTCTCCGCTGAGACTGGCCGCCGTGGCAGAAAATTCGGCTACAAGGAAAGATCATGATCATCATATTTTAAAACCGTTATCTAGAAGCAATAAGTACGAAATTGGGCAGCGAGTGAACAAAATTGAACCGTAATTATAATTCAGTGTTGGTGCGCGTGAGTGGTCGCTTATATCAGGATTATATCGCAGTAAACAACGCCGGTAATAAGGTCACAGTGGCAGGAGGGAAAACACACTACTTGCTGTGAATATGAACTGTTCGTATGAACAAGTTAGTTTGCTAAGTATGAAAAAGAGCTAAAGGATTTCTGAGTCTATAAGCATTTTTAATACAGGGGCATTACCTCGCGGATCTGCGGCGACTTGAACGTTTTTACTGACCTTATTGGAGTCATCAACTTGACCCTCTGTTTCTTCGTCTATCCCAAAGTTCTAAAAAACAGTGCATGTCCTAAAAGCTGGAAATTTTATTAGTCGTCATCATCATCAACAAGCATTTCTGTATAAAGTCGTGCGCCTTGTGGCTGGTGACAGTAACGCTCACTAATTAATTATATCTCTCAGCTATAATGTAAACTATGGAAATGTAAGGTAGGTAACTCGCATATTGGTCACCGCCAGCGATGCGCGCGTGAAGCGCAAGAGCCCGCGATCTATAAACCATGACAAGCTGTAAATGACAACACGTGTCATTGTCACTGTCATGATAAGTTTAGAGCTGGCGGAGGACTTGATAAGCCTTTGATTTGCTAATTGACAGTTCAAGGGTCAAAGAAGCAGTAATGATGTTGACATGATGGAAAATGGCCACTGGATGAGGGTAACGAGTTCCACTGAGTACCTACGCCGCGTACGTACTTATTTAGTGTAACCTGAAGGGGTGTGTGGTATTGTGGCCGCATGGTGGAGCGCGGCTGGCGGCGGGCTCCGGCCGCGGGTGTTGACTCTCATCCGTTGAATATGCAGTCGGCTGGGCGTGGACTAAACTCTTGTAAGCCTTTGTTTGGCCCGATATTGGATCCGTTATCCTTTGATGGCCGAATATTCACATTGTTTGCCGCCGCCCGCCGCCCGCCGCTCGCCGCCCGCTGCCCGTGCGTGTCGCTTTAACTTCCAAATGAGTTTTCAAGTGGATTTTGAAAATTATTTGGTAAAGTTTGATTGTGTCGCAGGATGGGTTAATTGGGTTCGATTTTGTACCTTTCAGGTGGTAATTTTACAAGGCAATGTGTTTTTATTAAACAACTTTTTGTTATGGGGGAAGTTGTTGTTTTTAGAATAACCTAATGGGTTTTGTTATTCGACTGTGTAACAACAGTTTTCCGAAATTTTTGTTAAATTTTACTGATAACTAGGAGTTGTTATTTATATTCTTGAAATGATTTGGTTTGTGACTATTAGCAATATAATTTTTAACTTGTAGTTCTGTAGATTAAATTCGTTATGGATAACTTGCCCAAATAAATCCCATAACTTCCAAGTTATTCAACTTGTTGATTTATGTTATTGTTATGTCATAGAAACAACAATTTAAAACGCCATCAGTACAATAAGAACACACGAAAGACAAAATGGCCGCGCAATTAACGTAATGTCGACCCTGCACCGCGCTGAACTGCAAACAATTTTCATTATCAAAAACTTTATCTTAAAGTATTCAGAGACTAAGTAATTCGCAGTAACTTCGCGTCCAGTTTGTATATCACTCCATTGTTAATGGGTATTTGATTGCTGCTAGTGTCTCCACTGAGATAAGGTACCTACCTGCTGTTACTTGTGTAGGTACATACATATATAAACTTTTCGTCAAAATGTAGGTAATACCTATATGGCACGCGATCAGAAAGATATGGGACCTTTTTGAATGAGGACACAATATGTCGATGGTCGCGAGATGATCGAACTTAATGATGTTTTAATGTTCTGAACAGAAGTTCTGTTTCTCAAGCGAAGTAGCTTGCACAGAAAGAATTCTGTGCAAGCTACTTCGCTCGTCAAATAGATGTAATTTAAAATTAACATTACATTTACTATAATTAATTTTGACGAGGTTCATTATTAATCAGATAGCGCGTAGACTTTATAAGTATTCAGGGAAATAGTATCGAGTCTATTTCTGTATAGTTGATTGTTTGAACAACAACAAGCAGTGGCCGAGAGCCGTGTTGACGTGTGCGTGTGCGGCTGACTGTCCAAGCGGTGACGTATACAGGGTTACTAGAAGATTCTACCCATCAGCAGGAACACGTTCGTGAAGACTATAGCTCTTAATTCATATTCTTTTTGTAAATTACATCTGATACAAAATGAAAAAACACATAACTCCATGAATTATTAAAGACTGATCTCCCACGCCCGCTGTTAATTCAAGGCAGAACCGTTTTTATGTTTAGTTTCAAATAAAGCTTCTCTTAACAACGATTATTAAATGCCCCTCCATTTAATAATCATTCTTAAGAGAAGCTTGTAGAGGAGATGTTAGAAGTACTAATACCAAATAAAACAAGATCCGTCAAGTGCGAGTGTGACTTGCGCGCCGAGGGTTTCGATTGTTTGCCAAGTATACCAATATGTAGTACAGGTACCGTTTAGAGACTTTGCTATTTATTGAATACATAAAATGAATGATAGGTAGCTACACTTCAGATGTATCGGTTTGCAAACGTCGGAGTATAGGGGTAATAGTACAATTTACGAGTTTTTCAAAATATTTCAATAAGTATGAAACCACCAGAAATTTTAAAAATGATACATTTCATTAGATATCTCCTTCGGTGAGGTAGGCCTTACTTTTAAAAATGATTCTCCCATTTTGACCATTTTTCATAGTGTTATACTTACAGACTTCTCTTTATTTTTCCTCTAAAATATAGATCCATATCTACAAACGCTACATACATTTCAGATGGATCGCTCTGCAAACTTCGGAGATAGGGGGGGGGGGGGTGGCACTTTGTAATTTTTCGACTTTTTTCAATATATTTTAAACAGCATGAAAACTACAGAAATTTCATAAAGTTTTTTGAAATGTAAAAACTGATACTTGATGGAAATTTACATTTGATAACTTACTAAACTTGATCTAGTAGATCTCTTAAAATTTCGACATCACAATTTGTACTAAAAATTTCCTTATTTTAATTTTTTTTTTATTTTTATCTGTACTAGCGCTCGAAATGTATGATTATTTTATATTTCAAGTTACTTCCTGCTGTATTAGTTGCTGAGATATAATGTAAAGATGGGACAAAAGACAGAAAAAGCGAGACCATAAGGGTTTCGAAACCGATCTCCGATCTTCGAAACCCTAAAATAACGACATGGCGTGTTTACAAACGTGCTAGTGATGATAGGCAGGACCAGTTCACGCAGCGTCAGTGTCAGTGAATAACCTATAGCCGCGTACCCACCTAGCGCACAGGCTCGCGCGGCAGCCTCGGTGTCCAGATCGCGAGCGATGGCTCCCGAGGCAGCCTCAGTAGTTTTGTTCAATTTACACGAGGCCGCCTCGCGAGGCAGGCTGAGCCATCATAAGTCCGCGAGTATTCGAAATGGACAGTCGTGTATATTAAGCTGCAGCTATTTTCCTAGCTGCTTATTGTTTAAAGAAACGAAAACAGTCACGTATCAAGAAAAAACCTAGACGCTTCTGGACTCCTCCTGACTGCCCATGATATCAATATTATAGATAGAGACCAACACGGTAATAGACAAAACTTGAAGTAGCTTCGCGCGCGAGCCAAAACATAACCGTTCCCACCTAACACACAGCGCTCACTGAGGCACCTTTGAGCGCGTCAAGTTTACCGACAACAGATGGCTCGGGGCCGAGCCGTGCTCAGCCGAGCAAACGCGCGCCCGAGGCAGCCCGAGGCACGTCCACACCAGCCGAGGCAATTGGCTCGCGAGGCTGCCGCGCGAGCCTGTGCGCTAGGTGGGTACGCGGCTAATCAGTTGTTTAGCTGTTTCTGATTCATGAATTAGCTATCAATTTACAAGTTTACGTTACCTTAAGCAACTTTTCAATGGAGATGAAATATACACAGGACAAAATAAAACTGGGATGCATAGAATAAACTTGGATATTACCAATTGGATTGTAAACTTGGGTATTACCAATTGGATTGTAAACTTGGGTATTACCAATTGGATTGTAAACTTGGGTATTACCAATTGGATTGTAAACTTGGGTATTACCAATTGGATTGTAAACTTGGGTATTACCAATTGGATTGTAAACTTGGGTATTACCAATTGGATTGTAAACTTGGGTATTACCAATTGGATTGTAAACTTGGGTATTACCAATTGGATTGTAAACTTGGGTATTACCAATTGGATTGTAAACTTGGGTATTACCAATTGGATTGTAAACTTGGGTATTACCAATTGGATTGTAAACTTGGGTATTACCAATTGGATTGTAAACTTGGATATTACCAATTGGATTGTAAACTTGGGTATTACCAATTGGATTGTAAACTTGGGTATTACCAATTGGATTGTAAACTTGGGTATTACCAATTGGATTGTAAATTTTTATTCTAGTTCTCGTGATTCGCACTAATCTTTAGAAACATTATTTGTCTTCATTTCAATGGATCATAAACAAGTTGTGTAGGCTAAAGCGACAGTCAACAAAGCTTACACACATACATTAATAAAACGTCAAGTGCGAGCCGGACTCGCGCACCGAGGGTTCCGTATAATTATAAGACAGTGTTTGTTGCCAAATAACATGATTCTAGGTCAACGGAAAGTAGGTACTCTACAGGTTTTGGTGTCTTGTACGAATAATATTTTTTTTTTAAATACAACTATAAATTTTACGGATTTTTCACTTTACTTGTGCTATAGGACCTTGCTTCTTGCTAAATTTTATGATTCTAGGTCAATGGGAATGTAGGTTTTGTGTGCATATGATCCCCTAGGAAATTTTAAAATATTCGGACATTAACGGCTGTAACTTTTGATTGTGTTGACTTAGAACTTTTCCTTCTGAGGTACAGAACCCTAAAAAACATTTACGCGGCGCGGCGGGGTAGTGTGTGTGCTACTGAGCGAATGTGCCTTAAAGAGCATGGACATTTTTAATGCAGATAAATCTATCAGTTTTGCTAATATAATCTATGTACTGGCTGCTACCATTTTAACTATTCGTCAAATCTTGCTGAACAGGGTTTGACGAGAATAGTAGAAAACCTTTAAGCCGATGTCGTAGCATTTCATATCGGCGGTCCATCTGCTCTGCTCCTGAGTGGCGAGGGATGCTCGCTGGTTGACGTCCATTGTCTTAGCTCTATGATGCAGTAGATAACTGCCTGCACTGCCGATGAAAATCAGACCTTAGCTCCCCCTGATAAGAACACGTTCAGAATGCTGCAATCTATGTCCAATCGACGGGTTTGAAACATCGATCCGCATTTCCAGGAATTTGTCAATTTAGCTACCATCCGAAATATACGTACTTCAGTAGAGAAAAGCTTTAATGCGTACAGTGAGCCATAGGTTATAGCTATGGCTATGAGCGTGAAATTATCAAATTCCTTCCAATATTACGTACGAATTTCAAGCAGAAATTCCAAACTATAAAATCAGCGTCTAAAATCTATTCAAATAAAAGATTTCGTACACTCGAATACAAATCTGAATATCAAAAACACTTCAGTGCAAAATCAGCGCATCTAGTACCAAAAAGAGCGCCGTTTTTAAAAAAATATACGTCGAGACAAAGAACCAGCGCTACACTCGCGAGCCCTCTCACGATTGTCCTTACATCTTACATTTCTGCATCATATTCGTCGCAATGAAAAGTAAAAACATTGCAGAGAAACATTCGCATCCTGAACTCGACCGTACCGCCCTCGGCTTACGGTACAAATTCACTCCTGTTAATAATTCTGTGAATTCAAATGCAGGGAAAGACGAGAGTGGCTGAATTGAGGGAGAAGCCAAGTGCGGAATAAAAGTGACGGACGGAACTGGGATGGAATAAAGTAGCGTCGAGACTTGTTACACTCTGCCGAAGACTGATTCGATACAGTGTGTCCAAGACTGATTGGGCATCGATACAGTGTGTCCAAGACTGATTGGGCATCGATACAGTGTGTCCAAGACTGATTGGGCATCGATACAGTGTGTCCAAGACTGATTAGGCATCGATACAGTGTGTCCAAGACTGATTGGGCATCGATACAGTGTGTCCAAGACTGATTGGGCATCGATACAGTGTGTCCAAGACTGATTGGGCATCGATACAGTGTGTCCAAGACTGATTGGGCATCGATACAGTGTGTCCAAGACTGATTGGGCATCGATACAGTGTGTCCAAGACTGATTGGGCATCGATACAGTGTGTCCAAGACTGATTAGGCATCGATACAGTGTGTCCAAGACTGATTGGGCATCGATACAGTGTGGCCAAGACTGATTGGGCATCGATACAGTGTGTCCAAGACTGATTGATTAGGCATCGATATGTTACTGATTATTGGTGATGATTTGTTACTTAAGATAGAAAGCAACTGCATTTTTCGAGCTCGGATCGAGCTCAATGAACATCGGGGTTTTTATCTTCAAAATTGACTAAATTGACAACGAATGGATAAATCTCTTACTGAAAGTCCTTCATTTTAGTAAGATAGCGATGGATACACATTGACACAGCTCTTATACAACTGTTTTTTTTTTATAAAACAGGTAGGTGGTACTGACATTAATTCTAATGAATGTTGTTATTGATTTATCTTTTTCTGTTTTCTTTGGGAAATTATATACTTTTTATGTTAAAGTAGGTACAATTTTAGAATTGTATATCATGCTTAGATACTTAATTGACATGTAAAATTTTTTTGTTATGAATAAAAAAACTATGAACTATAACTATGAACTATGAACTAAGGACAGAGAGTTTATACAGACAGATACAAAAATAAAAAAAATGATGAATGAAAGAAATTGTAAAAGTTAAAGTACCCATAGTCCACTGAGCTTTGGCGAGCCTCTGAAAATTCAACATTGCTGCTGCATGCGACAAGCTGGACAGGGCGGTATGGCGCTCATTAGGGAGGCCTATGTCCAGCGGTGGACTAATTTAGTCTGAAGATACTGAATAAGATATAGGTAGTTTTATGTTCCGGTCCACTTAAAATTTGCAAATGTAAAAGCAAAGTAACGATTTTACAACACTAATTAAATAATTTGCATCACTCCATGATACTGTTTTACTTTTTGTAATTACCTTGAAAGAAAGAACGACTTATTTATAACGTCGGATTTAAAACTCTGAATACAGGACGTGTCAGGTTACGTATAATAAATATGTCGTATTCTACAATAACCGCTTTATAAACAGAATAAGTAGATAGTACCTACAGTGGACCGGTCGGAGCAACTCTCGGATCTTTCGGCTAGCTCCCCGGAGGAGTGGTTATCTAAGTAGATGGTCCCGCGGCGCGCTCAGCCGCACGGAGAAACACGACGCTGTCTGCTCTCAACTAAACCAGCACTTGTGTACCTACTAGCTAATATTGTATTCTTCTTCTGGTGCCTCGAAGTATTAAAGGTCGCAGTCATCCTCATAAACGATTCCTTGTCTAAGGCTGGCCTAGACCACAGACCAGTTTCATATAAACTGGTCTGTGCCTAAAACCATATATTGTCTTGACACCGTTCACTCTGATGTTTCGAAACGAAGTTGTGATTCGTCTTCCGACTCCCGTTTTGCCTGCTAGGTACTGTTATGTAGGTTTTTAATTATAGTATTTTCCCAACACGATCCTAAGGAAAAATAATTCTCGTCACGCAGTTAAAAAAATATTCGACCCCATTTCAGTTTCAAGTACTGCTCATTGATTTTCAGTAATGACTTCATGATCAATTAAAGTGGAACTGATAAAAAAATTATTCTCTTCAGGGATAATACTGTACAATTTATTGGAAACACTATAACAATAGAAATAAAGCTGAAAGTCGTGAGGTACCGGCGAGCGGTCACGCGCGCCCCAGACAGACGCATGCGAGCTACGTGTGCTCCGCGGCCATGCGAGCTCCGCTTTATAGTCTCGCTGTATGAATGGCCGTAGGATGTCCTTGAATACTGACAGGATTTTATTTGATTTTTAAGTTATAACTTCAGATAAAAAATTCGAAAATAACGACCACCGTTTGAAACTACCTTATCCGTGACGTATGGACTTTGAGCACAAGCCTTGATATAAACTAGTGTTTAAATATAAATATCATGTCCAACAAACATCTTCAATTGAGCAAACAAGCTCATCTATCTGACTCCGAGCTATCGGTATCTTGGTAACCTGCCCGCGTAGCCACTGAATCTTTGGAGACCTCGCTTTATATTCAGGCAATCGATAGCAGTTGTAAAGGCGACTGCTGAGCGGAATCAGAATTTTAAATATATTGATTCCCTTATGAATGAACGAGTACTGATCAAATGTCAAGGAGCGCTTCAGACGGACAGCATAGACGCTACCAGTGTCCGTAATCGGTCTGAAATACGCTTTATATTGAGACTTAATTTAAGTTTAATAGGTGCCTACGTTTATTTCTCAACAACAAAGCAAAGTAAACCCTGGCTAAAAGCTAGGTAGGTTTAGCTTTAAGCCCAGAATTGAATTTAGATACAGCATGTTGTAGTACACTAGCATGATTTTGATGCCGACTGGAATTGCGACTAGCAGGGCGCACTATTTGTACGCCAATGCTTGGCTGCATGGGAGGGTAGTTTACCAAGTATTGATTTGAAATACCCAATAACTATAAGTCAACGGAGGAAGAACATTTATTTTTCATCATCAGCATCATCTGTTTATTACCCACTGATGGTCATAAGTCTAGCTCCTATCGTGCTTGCCATTCACCGCGGTGCTCGTCTGTTTATTTTGACTTATGAACATTTGGCTAGGATTTCGGAACTCAGGCCTGACTGAACCCGTTTATAATTTATTTATCGGGCCAAATTTACAGCTCTAAAAGACTGGAAAGTTCTTGTCCACGTATCTCGTCTGCCAGCCACGTAGCTGGCGTGTTTTTTCCAATTGGCCAGAGCAGCTGAGGCTGTAAAAAGAGGACGTGACCGCGCGGGGGCGCCACTGTCGCCGAATCAATCATGCGGAAACGTTCATCACGAGTGGTTTATGGAAAGTTTAACTTTAGTTTAAGATATTAGACCTCCTCCAGTTAATCATAAAGAAACTAGTAATCACCTTAAAAATATTAGTCGCAGGAGCTTTCTTTATGCGTCGATAAGATACGAGTACTATATCGTATCATGGCATTTTGTAGATCAATATTTTGTTTCAACATTTTGATGCGTTTTTGTTTTCTATTTTCAAATCAAAATATTCCCAATTTTCAGATAAACTCCTTAAAAAATCCTAAAATACAATAAGTTTAACTCACACCATCGCATCAAACTTAAATAATATTTCATCCTTTCCGTCATTTTTAGTGAAAGTTTCAGGAGTTATCTTTAAATATTCCTGAAAGGTCCCGTCGTCATTCGTATTCCAGCACGCACGCGGAGCCTCACAGCCACTCGTACTACGTTACGGGGAATTTAAAATGCACTCCTGGTTTAGAGAGAATTTACCTTTTGACGTTTCTCAAGCCCCTGCCGGAAAGGTAACAGATAAAAATATACATATGCGACCAATTTAGTACGTTATTTCTTTTTATCTTTAATTTAAAGTGCTTACTACAAGGAACGTTAGTCCTACTTTATGATCGAACATTAAGATCTCCCATTGTGCACGTACGAGCGGAAGAAATAAATAAACTGACCAAGATCAATAACAATTCTTTTCACAAAGGATCAAAATTCCAATAATAATTGAGCAGAAATATTTCAGGCAGTCGTGCCGACCGCGAAATTGTAAAATATAGCAAACGTTATTTCGACCCGAAGGTGGATTATTGCGGTAACGAGAAATATCCAACTGACATTGCGAGCGGATGCACGTAGACCGATCTCTATGCACTTAGTACTGGGATCTTACAGCGCAGGGAGAAAACAACCATAGCGCCCCCTACCCTGCAGAGGAAAATAAACTCTACGAATAAAACAAAAAAGCTGAAGACGTTTTAAATGATTCCGATATTACTGTTTCTAACATCGGCGTTCTAAAATGATGTAAGATGTAGAAAGCGGCGGTAAGTTCTAGATCTTATTAAACTAGTTGTAAGGATGAAGTTGGAAGAAATCGTTAGAAAGATATACAGGGTGAAAATGTGGTATAGAACGGAACAGCATTTGTAGACTAAACTGCGGGATGGCAGCAAGACAGGCTGAATGCGATGTAAGTAAACGAATTCTTTTTATTTTTCAATTAAGTCTAATGAAATCTAAGTACGGCCGCGCGGAAATACGGGTATGGGCGGGTGTTTGCGCTCAACGGTTCGATTTCAGAACTTCACAGTGTGAAAATATTATAGTTTCCACATCGGTAATTATCTATTAGGCTTGTAACAACACAACATCAGTCTACATCCACTGCTGCTCATTAAAGCGTATATTCTTTAAATCTAGATTCAAATGCTTTATATCTAGATTCAAACGCCTGAAACCTAACGAATATGATAGGTACTCTATGTCAGTTGACGGGTAAAGTCCAGTCCACCCTGGGGCTACTTCGGGCAACAGACGAAACTTAAGCAGGTTAACAATAAACGTCCATCAACGTCCAGTGAACTTAGCCGTCAAATCGCTTTGATACAGATACTCCGAGACAGAAAGGAATATCTGCAAAATGCAGCTGATTTTGCTAAAACTAGAATTCTTGCGTCGCTAGAAGCTATAAAATAGTTCTGTGGCGTAAGCATGGGTTTATGGGCAAGCGATCTTTGATATGACTTATGAAAGCGAACATTTTTTATAGGAAGGCTATGGTCCATTCACATTTTTAGGACGTTTCATATCGAGCAAGGCATGTACCTACAGGCTGTCAAACACAAATGATGTTTCCGATGACTCGGCCAATATGTGGACAGATCAAACTTGCATAAGTTCTTGACTGTTGCAACATTTATTAAAAGTGAATGAGCAGCCTCCACTCCCATTCGCTGACAGTTCTGTTCTACAAGAAACTCATAGCAAGGGCACCGCTTAGGTGATTTTGTATGCAAAGTAATCTTTGCGAGTTCTCTCGTTTTATTTCGGGTAATATTCCGCGATATTGTGGCTCTTACACTCTTATAAGATGTTTGACAAAGGAAACGCTCGAGATTACCTTTTATGTTGATAATACTCAGAGGAAGATACCGCATACACAATTAACGGACACAAATATAAAGAACTATGTTTATATTTGCAAAAGGCCTTTTGTTTGGCTTCAAATGGGGATTGTTTGGATTTTTAAGCATAATTTTAAGAAAAATAAGTGATATGTTAATAATATAATCATACATCATCATCAGCAGATCATGATCTGCTGATGATTTGCTTGTCAATCCAGAATTACACAAAATAATGCTTCCACCTTCACAGAGTTTCCTTGTCAAGTTCAGCCTCAACTCCAGAATGAGCGTGCAAGCCTTAAATTCAGTGGAGATATGAGGCACAATCCTCTCTCGCCTCAAATGAGTAGCTTCGTTCCGCCTCGCTCGTCGCCTCACTCGGCGCCGCCTCGTCAATTACGGATTTAATAATTCTATCAGTAGGCTAGTTTGGCTCTTTGTTTGTAGTGGCTCTGATAGTGAGCCAAGCTTACCTACTGGGGGATGAGACGTCTTTCAAACTGAAGCTGTTCAAATACTAGAGGTTTGGGTTCAATAAGACCTTGGATTCTAAAACGACTTTGTGAGCATCACCGTTGAAATGTGTATAGAGACGAATGCCCTACAGTTTCATGTCACTAAAGGTACAGTACAGGTATATCAAGAACTGAACAATCAAGAGAATCTCTCAATCCCACACAGATTTGCAAAGCTCGGCCCGATCAATACAGTCTGCGTCTAAATAGACAATGCCTAAACAGTCGGTTAAACCATCGCTAAACATTAGCGAAACTTAGTTTACGTCGCCAGTAGGTACCTACTACTGCATACATAATGCATATCGGCCTCTCGTGCCGGGCATCATCGCATCGTCACGATTCATTACACACGACATTTACGCACCATTTACTGCCGATCGATGGTTTTGTTTAAGAGCTTAGTTTAGCAGTGGTGGAAAGAAGCAATGGAAACATATAGAAGCGATGAGGTTGCTTGTTGAAAGAGCAGTGGTGAGGATTAAGGGAAGCGCTCAGTTCGAAAGCAATAACTGGAGTGTGCATTGACGAACGCGTCTAGTGTCGGCCTCTTAACTAAGATCGTTCTGAATGTCTCTTTGTGTTGGATTCAGTTTCTTGTAGATTTATTGTCGGGGAAATTGGATCTTTTTGAGTTAGCTTTTTGTTTTTTTTTTGTGAGTTAGGTACAACATAGCTGACTGTTTGCTGAGGAAATTTATTTGACTACGTGATGAGACTGGAATCCGTAGATTGAACGCTATTTTCAATTGTCGCTGGTCTGGACCCTCGAGCAGCTATAAGCGTTAATTGCTCTTTGCAAGAATATATAATCTATATCTTGCTGGAGGAATACTTCCTGAATCACATTAAATATTCCATTAATCCCGCGCATCGGCACCGGCATACCTTGGTATTGGATTACTACTGGATTGATTTAAGTCAATAAGCCCGAGGCACGGATAACCTAATTATAACGAAATTGTTGAAACTGACCTTCGAAAATTCCAAGCGATGCTTTAAATTTTGTTTTCGTTTATATTTAAAAAAAAATACCTACGTTATCGATGTATTATTACCTAACATGGTGCAGTATCTGAATATCTACATATATTGTAAACTATAAGCTGTTAAGGATCTTTTAAAAAATCCCCAATAAGAAGTTCGGTTTTGTTTCTCGAAACAATCATTCACCAAGCTCGTAGCTCGTAGCAGTGTAGCGTAGCTCGTAAGCCGTAGCGGCGTAGCTCGTAGGCCGTAGCGGCATTGCTCGTAGGCCGTAGCAATCAAAATTCTGTCGGTAGACAAGCCCGGCCGCGACCAGTCAAAATTAATTATCGCACGGCGCGTTCACACTGCAGCGATTGTTTTATAAGGCTTACCTGCTGGCAGGTACGGAGTGCCGGCTTACTGTGAACTCGACTCTATCGCGACACGGTGGAGATCAAAGTTGAGTGATTTATCAAGAGGTCATTGGCGTCAGCTCACGTGTTAAGTGGGGCAGGTTATTTTCTGATCAACGGTTGTAAAATTGAGAGGCTAAATTTGTTATAGGAATATTGGACGTGGGAATTTTTGCTATTTTCTTAACGCCGTTGAAAACGTTGTTTATGTAGTCTTAAAGTGAATCCAATTTGTTTCCAGTTAACCTTTTCTGTATCTACGTGGTAAACAAACTAATATTTATCGAAATCACTCATTGTTCTTTTGAACCTAGAAACAAAGAGACTAGCATAAACTAAGTTAATGGCTGTGTCTTTGTTTTTAGAATATTACACCAATAAATAGTGTTTGTAAAATGTGCTCCAATAAGTTCTAGGACATTTCGCTTGAATTTTATTTTGAGAAAAGAGATTACTAACATTAGTTACGAGCTGTCCCTTAACTCGCTACATGGTATACAGCAGTACTCAGAGAGCCTGTTTAATTCAGCTCATGCAGCTTGCGACCAGCTCATTACACATTAAATTTAAGCGGCATCGTGCATCGGTTCAGCTCACATTACTTCAACACAGGGAAGTAAACTCTGCTAACAGTAGACATGGTCAAGATTTCCATTTTACTTAAATAGTTATGAGATGAAACCGTTTCCAGAGGAAGGGTTATGAAGAGAGCCTGCAACTGCAGGTGAGAATAGTAATCGATGAAACTTGGAATATGGATCGGTTTGATAATAACGCTGTGACACGTTATGAGGTTTAGTGGACAACTGGAGTTAGAGTGGATTGTAACTTGTAACCGTTCACAATGGACCCCACGCACAGATAAAGATATTTATTAAGCACTATCTCTGACTTTATTGACTCCTGGGCCTTTTAAAGTCGGAGTCATCACATTAATACTACATTACATATATTAATACTACTTTTATTATCTGTAACTTGACATTTTACCTTAATTATTGAAACTTTAATCAATTATAAATTGTACCTATTTTATGTGAGAACTATTCAATAAGCTAATATAAAATGATAATTTTGTAAGTTTAATTTTTAAGTTTTCCGCATATAATCTATTTTGATAAACAAAAAAAAATAACTGGATGTTGATAATTATCAGAATAGTTGTCAAAAAACCTTATTTGACATTAAGCTGTTCATTTAAGCTTATTAATAACAGATACTATTTATAAGAAAATAATATTCCAAAAAAATTCGACTTCGACGGGACTTGAGCCCGCATCCTTCTCTCAGTACGGGAATGTGATAACCAACTACACCACGAGGTCAACTGATGTAGGAGTCGAAAAACTTTGGGACTTCCTTCGGACTCTAGCACCGTTAGCTCCACCTACAGGGGTGTAGGAATCGCGGCTAGCTTTTCCCGGAATGCTGATATAAAAGTCGAGTTTATAATACAAAAGCTATATTGTATAAAACTACGACTAATAATGATGTTAATGAGTGCGATTGAAATGGCTGCTGATGATGCACTGACCTCCGTAGGCGCCCGGTCCGCGCTCGCGGCACGAGTAACCTACTTAGGTCAAACTGATGATGATGCTAAATACATACCTACGTGATGCATGTATCGAACAAGGGGAAACATTGACGTTTCCCCTGTAGGTGGAGCTAATACAACAGTGATTACTGTTGCAATAGCACAAATAAAATTAAAAGTCATCTCTTCTGCACTCAAATATGTCTCTGCTGTGGTTCATGTTTTCCGCTGAATGCGTAGTGACGGATTTAATAAACAGTGTGCTGTACATCGCTGGCCGGACTAGGCTTTGGCGCGGGCGCGCCGCGCCGCCGTGCTCGCGAGTACCTGTGCATTATTAGCCGCGTACCCACCTAGCACACAGGCTCGCGCGGCAGCCTCGCGAGCCAATTGCCTCGGCTGGTGTGGACGTGCCTCGGGCTGCCTCGGGCGCGCGTTTGCTCGGCTGAGCACGGCTCGGCCCCGAGCCATCTGTTGTCGGTAAACTTGACGCGCTCAAAGGTGCCTCAGTGAGCGCTGTGTGTTAGGTGGGAACGGTTATGTTTTGGCTCGCGCGCGAAGCTACTTCAAGTTTTGTCTATTACCGTGTTGGTCTCTATCTATAATATTGATATCATGGGCAGTCAGGAGGAGTCCAGAAGCGTCTAGGTTTTTTCTTGATACGTGACTGTTTTCGTTTCTTTAAACAATAAGCAGCTAGGAAAATAGCTGCAGCTTAATATACACGACTGTCCATTTCGAATACTCGCGGACTTATGATGGCTCAGCCTGCCTCGCGAGGCGGCCTCGTGTAAATTGAACAAAACTACTGAGGCTGCCTCGGGAGCCATCGCTCGCGATCTGGACACCGAGGCTGCCGCGCGAGCCTGTGCGCTAGGTGGGTACGCGGCTATTCACTTCACGGCTCTCGGACAGCATTCAGTGCTCACTACGCCGCGCCGTTACTATGATTAGATGCTCTGTGAGCTTTCTTGGAAACATAACAACTTATCACTTACAGTTTTCTTTTATGCTTATATAATAAGGGATACTAATAAAAATATAAAACATATAGGAACACTTTGTTGTCCGTCTGTCCGTCTGTCAGTCAACCCCCTTCTTTCAGGAACGAGCATCGAGTTCAAATTTACATCAAATACTTAAATTCGTAACCTTTTGGAGCCGTGGTATCAATAAAGATTCTAAATCAACGCAATCAAAAGTTACAGCCGTTTATGTCCAATTATTTTGAAATTTCCAAGGGAACTACTTGCACACAGAACCTCTAGGGTACTTCCCGTTGACCTAGAATCATAAAATTTGGCAAGAAGCAAGGTTATGTAGCACAGGTAAAGGAAAAAAAACTAAAAACCGTAAATATGCAGTAGGTATATTCACAAAAAAAAACTTTCGAGAACTTTCGACCCAAAACCTATAGGGCCTGCTTGCCGTTGAACTAGAATCATGATATTTGGCAAGAAACAAGGTCTTAAAATTGTACGGAACCCTTGGTGTGCGAGTCCGACTCGCACTTGATGATTTATTTTAGTATTGTGTTGCTTTGATTGGATAACTACTTAAAGCCAAAAACTTGCCTCACACCTAGAGAATACAATCCCGGGATCCCAAATCTCGGGATCCCGGGATCCCGACCGTTTTCTGGCCTCGAAAATCCCGGGACTGTACTTGGCTAATCTCGGGATTTTCGGGATTGCCACAAACAAGTCTAGTTTGTATTCCGTAGTCCGTTGCGTCTTGAAAATAACCTTGCCTAGATTATTTTAATACATTACGACAAAAAGCAACTCGTACAATACGTAGGTACCCACTATTTACTACACAGGTACAGTCCTAATAATATGTTTGTCGTAGAACTTAGAAGGGACTTCCTCACTCGGAATACTTTAATACAATACTCTTAAGGTAATTCCCCAACGGACCAACAGGGGAATCACCCGATCATCTCATATCATAATATTGTTGCGGGTATTTCCCGTCGGGGATTCCCTGTACGAAAGTATAAATATGCAAATCAGGTTTTATTTTTTTCATTTATTGTTCTGTCAGTGACGGGTTACGTAGGCTACGCCATTAAAATTTAAAAGTCAATTATCTGAAATTAAGTATTTCAAATGGCGGGAGACTTTGTTAAACATAAAAAAGACAGTGATACGACGTCAGTGTGGAGTTATTATTTAGTTGCGAAGGACGGGAATAGTGCTAAATGTAAGCGATGCCCAGCCATCCTCAAGACTTTGGGTGGATCAACTAAGGGATTACATACACATTTGTTATCAAAACATAATATCAAGGTTATATCAGCTTCAACAAGTCAAGATTCTGAAAATCTGAACACAGCACCGCCGCCAGCCAAGCGAAAGTTAGATGATTATTTTACTAAAAGTGCCGACGATAGCCTGGATGATATCTTGGCAAGAATGATTGCATTAGATGGATTTCCATTCAGTGTATTCATAACCTCAGATGATTTGAGAAAATTGCTCTTAGCAAAATACACGGATTTACCAAAGTCAGCCGTCACTGTTCGAAAACGTGTTATGAATTACAGTGAAAAAATCAGAAAGCAAGTAACTGCAGAATTACAACATTTGAAAAGTGCAGGTGAAAGATTTAGTCTTTCTTTCGACGAGTGGACTTCAACTTCCAATAAACGATACATGGCGGTCAACGTTCATTCATATAAAAAATTTTGGAACTTAGGACTTGTTCCTATTTACGGAAGTATGACAGCTGAAAATTGTCTTCGTATATTGCAAGAGCGTCTAAGTAAATTTGACATTTCCCTAGAAACTGACATCGTGGCTATTGTAACCGATGGACCGAATGTTATGATAAAGGTGGGGCGGCTTGTTTGCACTGAACAACAACTGTGTCTCGCACATGGTATCAATTTGGCGGTCTGTGATGTGCTTTATGAAAAACATAATAATTTGCAAGATAGCCCTACCTCAGATGATAGTATAAATGAACCAGCTGTAAATGTTGATTATATGGACGACAGCGATGATGAACACCATTTAGAAGACTTAGACTGTACAGAATCAGGTTTAATCGTAATGTCACAAAATGATCTTGCGCCAGAACACGTACCAGAGTTAACACAATATGAAAATATTAATGAGCTGATAAAGAAAATCCGCAAAGTTGTAGTGTATTTCAAAAGATCTCCGTTGAAAAATGAAACAGTACTTCAAAAATATGTGAAAATTGAACATGGAAAAGAGCTGTCACTTCTTTTGGACTGTAAAACCAGGTGGAATAGTCTTTTAACAATGCTGGAGCGATTTTATCTTTTAAAAGCATGCATTCAAAAAGCTCTTATAGATCTCAATCATCCAATTCGTTTAGAAGATGTTGATTTTGAATTGGTAAATAAAATTGTTGATGTGCTGACCCCAATTAAATTGACAGTAGAAGCAATCTGTCGGCGAGATGCTAATTTATGCACAGCTGATGCCGCTCTGAAATTTCTTATAAAACAACTGTCTAGCAAAAACTCAGAACTTGCCAAAAAAATTAAAACATCCTTAGTGGAACGTATAAAGCAACGACGAAGTGATGATTTAACTGGCGTGTTAAATTATTTACAAAATCCACGAATGGATGATGAAAATCAGTTATTATCGGATTTGGAATGGCACGACTTATTTCCAGTTCCGACACAGGCTTTAGTGAGGAAGCAAATAAAGAGTATTGTAAAAAGACTTAATAGTCGAGATAACACGGAAGAAGAAGCAAGGTCAGGATCACAAACAGATGATGAGCTAAGGTCAGAAACCTCCCAACCCCAATTGACATTAAAGGAAAAGTTACAGCTGGAAATTAACAAGAGTATGAAATCCCCAGATCCTGAAGTACAAGTACAAAATGAATTGGGGTTGGCAAATAGTATTAGACGTGAAATGAGCCTGTTCGAAAATGGAGGAGTTCGTGGATATCACTTAGAAACAGCATATAAGTATCTATTGTCTATTCCTCCAACCAGCGTAGAACCTGAACGAGCGTTTTCAGCTGCTGCTTATGTTGGCAATAAACTACGAAGCAGGCTCGGAAGTCAAACATTGGATGCTTTGATATTTCTGCGACTATATTTTCGAAATTCTAAATAGTTATTTTGTGCTGTTTTTTAATTTCTTGCAAAAGTATTGTATTTTTTGGTTTGTGTTTTTTCTTTTCTTATTATTGTTCTGATTTGTGTTGTGCAAAGACATTAAAGACATTTTTTTTTATTACTCGTTTTTTTAAATTTTAGCTCAATTAGAAACCACATAGTCTAATCCCGGGATAGGCCCGGGATCCCGGGAAAAGGCTTCAAAAATCCCGTAAGCCCGGGATTGAAAAACATGCTCGGGATTGTATTCTCTACTCACACCTCCACACATCTACTAACATAAGTAATTCAATTCAGTTTGTATATTCAATTAGAAAATAACGGAAATGATAATAAATAATAATAAACCACGGTCATATCAACCATTCACACGTTACTTATTATTTTAATTATATATGAGATATTCATTATCTCAACTTACAACAATTACCTCCTGTTAACTTCAAAACGAAGCTCATCTGCAACAACACTGCGTGTAATCAACAGGCAGCAGGTCGTGCCCTTGTTGTTGTGAGATTGATAGTGCATATCGATCTCACAATAACAAGGGCATGAAGCGTCTGGTTATTTTATACTAATTGCATCATTATTGGATCAGATTGTACGATACGTAGTGGTACAAGGATCGATCATTATTAATTGAATTGACAATCCTCAAAAGATTGTTGAAGTTGCCTTTCATGTAGTTTATAAATCAAAGAATTCAATATAACATCCCGACTATAACTGTTCAATCTATGACATTCTAGTGGGTTACTCGCTCAAACGTATATAACTGTTCAATCTATGACATTCTAGTGGGTTACTCGCTCAAACGTATATAACTGTTCAATCTATGACATTCTAGTGGGTTACTCGCTCAAACGTATATAACTGTTCAATCTATGACATTCTAGTGGGTTACTCGCTCAAACGTATATAACTGTTCAATCTATGACATTCTAGTGGGTTACTCGCTCAAACGTATATAACTGTTCAATATATGACATTCTAGTAGGTTACTCGCTCAAACGTATATAACTGTTCAATCTATGACATTCTAGTGGGTTACTCGCTCAAACGTATATAATTGTTCAATATATGACATTCTAGTAGGTTACTCGCTCAAACGTATATAACTGTTCAATCTATGACATTCTAGTGGGTTACTCGCTCAAACGTATATTTCGTTGCATGAAGCTGGGAAGAACAGGCAGAAGTTTTTTAATAAATAAAAAACAGACTGGTTCCTTGTTTTTTAATTTTTTTGTGTAAATTTCGGGCAAAAGCCTCCAAAATTACTCTCTTCGGTAAATAAGAAAAAAAATTATAAGAGGCGAAAATAGTGTGACATTATGTATGCTGAGCGGTACTTACTTATTTTGTACTTATTGTACCTAAGTTCACTATGGTGCACCTAAGTTTTTTATGGTGTAATTAATTATTAAGATTTCAAAATTGTTTATTTATGTTGTAGGTACATGTTGTGGCAAATAAATGATATGTCTATGAATAAAAGTCATAGATTAACAGGCTGTTTCGTTACACGAAAACAAAATTTTTTTACTACTGATCTCTAATAATATTTATTTAGCTATATGATGGACATAAACCAAAGCTTAACTTACGTAGTTCTGGATCATCTCTCACAGTACCAGGCAAGCATAAGCCACAAGGAGGCAATATCTCAGGCTCACAGTGTAGCTAACAGTCAGAAGAGCAAGTAAGACTTGGGTCGGTCATCAGTCTCTCAATTACATCGTCGTTAGGCGCCGCCGCCGCCGCCGCCCGCCGCCGCGCCGCCGGCGACTAATTACACTTTACTTACTGGATTGACTACACTGTCATGTTGGATCAAATAATTTTGGGATTGAAATTAGTTTATTGTATAGCGAAACCTTCAGTAGAACTAAATAAAATTTAGATAACTAAACAAATAAGTCTCCAAAAGCTCTTTTTTTTTTTTTTTTTTTTTTTTTGCTGGACAATCCACACAGCACCATCTAGCCCCAAAGTAAGCTTCTCAAAGCTTGTGTTATGGGTACTAGATAACTGATATATTTAATACATTATATACATAGATATATATTTTTATTATACATAGAAAACACCCAGACCAACGGAACAAATTTCTGCAGATCGTACACAAATTTGTTCCGAGGCGGGAATCGAACCCGCAACCTCTTGTGTCGCAGGCGGACTCTCGCCCGCTGCGCCACTGAGGTCGTCCGAGCTCTTACAAAGCTATCAGAAGTTTCGCGATCTGAGGATCGCTACGAGATGGAATTATAAGTCTTTTGGCCATCCATATAAATGACATACATAACAAACAGTAGCATTAGCATATTCGCCGCCGCCGGTACGTCCATACAGGTTTATTAATGAGTCCGTCTGACTCGAGACTGAAGGTGATCTACCCTCGACTCGCGGCATCAATCTTGCGATAATCCGATCAGTTAATTACTGTAGGAATAGATTTATAATCGCTATGGGAACCAAGCACGCTCTAATGCGATTGCCTACCGTAAGCATGATGCAATCCATATACATATAAACTAACATTGCTTCTAATAAATCTAAGAAATTAATTAATTAATACCCCAAAAATGTACCACGGCGACGGGACTTGAACCTTCCCTCAGTGCGGGGAATAAAGACAAAAAATGTTACCTTTTCATGCCTAACGACTGAACGGGTTTTATTGTAATTTAATAAGGAGATAAGATGGTACCCCGGAAAAGGTTGCTATTTGAAACTAAGGGGATGAAATAGGGGATGGAAATTAATATTGAAATAGCGCGCACGAAGTAAGCGCTAAATGCTTGTTAAATATAAAACTATAAATGTTCAGAGTTCAAAATAAATGTTTCGACATTTTCAGTAACGCTACACAAAGTAACTGGCATAATGTATTTTATTTGCTTCACGTAGGGCTTGCAGCGGATTATGCAAACGTCCTCGGCTCTGCATGCTGTGTCCTCACTCCTCGCGTCACGTCACATAAATAAAGCCTTTTCGAAACAATGCTACTTCACAAAGAACTACATCTTTATCACGAAAACTATAGTCTTAGCTTGAGAGCGAGCCACCTAATGAGGTGAAGCAACACAAGCGGAGTTTTTTGAGTTGTAAGTCGCGCAAAATGTGTACTTTCAACAGGAACAACAACTCATCGAGTGACACAAACATGAAGATTCAAGATGATTGAAGAGAGAAGATCATTTTACGTGACTCACAACACAAAAACATACGCTTGTTTGGAGTAAAAGCTGCGAGATATCTTCCTCGCCGCAGGAAGTGCAACAAAATACCTGCACTCGCTCGCTGCTCACACACCGCAGGAGACGGCTAGCTCTCGCACGAGCCTGCACTCGCTCGCTGCTCACACACCGCAGGAGACGGCTAGCTCTCGCGCGAGCCTGCACTCGCTCGCTGCTCACACACCGCAGGAGACGGCTAGCTCTCGCGCGAGCCTGCACTCGCTCGCTGCTCACACACCGCAGGAGACGGCTAGCTCTCGCGCGAGCCTGCACTCGCTCGCTGCTCACACACCGCAGGAGACGGCTAGCTCTCGCGCGAGCCTGCACTCGCTCGCTGCTCACACACCGCAGGAGACGGCTAGCTCTCGCGCGAGCCTGCACTCGCTCGCTGCTCACACACCGCAGAAGACGGCTAGCTCTCGCGCGAGCCTGCTTTCTCTATTTATGCAGGTCAGGGTTCTGAAGTCGTTGGTATAACGGGTTGCTCTGGGCGGGCGCTCGGTCCGCCGCAGCTCTCCCGGCAAGCGGCGGCTGTCCTGCACAATCCCACCTCAGCTTTGCGGCTTTCCGAGGACGGTTGGGACCGTCTGCGAGCGTAGTGCGGCGAGCCAGCAACACCTTGTAACCTCTAGAAATCACAATTACAGGCGCCTTCATTTTTTCTTTAATAGGCTCTTAAATACTTGAACATAAAATGTTTTCTGATTACAAAAACAAGGTATTTCCATTTTGACGTTGTTAGACATATTTTTATTACAGAAAGTATGGTGAGACCGTGAGTCTAGCTCAAGTAGGTGGATGTATTGCGCATAGTTTTCGACTAACCAAACAAATGCATATCTACATGTACCGTGCACGTAGATATCCATAGATACATACATACTAATACCAAAGAACGAGTTGGCACACATTTAAGCATTTTAAAGCGTGCGCTTTGGTAACGTGCTTTAAAACCACTGATTACATCATACTACACATAGTATAATACACACACCTATACAATGAATGCGTAAAGCACGCGTTTGGTACCAAATGTTGTACCTACGGTAGTGGCTTAGAGACCCAAATTCTGCGAAAGGCAAAGTGAACCAATAGTATCTCCAGCTGTGCTGCGCACTCGGCACACAAAGCGGCGGAGATTGTATTGAATTGTGTGATAGGGATCTTTTCGCCAAGTTCCTGGAAGCAGCTCTCGTATGATACCTACATCCCTACATGCATCCTGCTATATGAGAAGACATTAGCTCGATTTGTTCCTTTGAAAGGATAGTGTGTACATTAGTCTACTTTAGTAAAATATAAATAAATAAAAACTTAGGTAGGTACCTAACGCTAGCCACTAACACTCCATTAGTAGCTCAGTGGAGATCACAACATGCCCCGTTAGCCCGACTCAGGCTAGAGGTAATGCACTAGCAGCTTTATCTATCGCAAAAAAAAAAGTTACATAATGTGTTTGAAGTCGGCATTTTAGTAAGTGCTGATCCTGACCGTTTGACGATGGCGCATCCTTCCCTCTTTTTCGACTCCTACGTCACTTGACCACGTGGTGTAGTTGGTTAGCACATTCCCGTACTCAGGGAAGGATGCGGGTTCAATTCTATAAGAATAGTTTGGGATATTATTTGATTTCTTATGTGTATAATAAAACAAGTTGAATGTATGTTGTAAAGCACCGCCATCCTTTATTTTTCTCACAATCGTTTTGGTTGCCTAGAAGAAATCGCTGTAAGCGATAAGGCCGCCAGTTCCATTGCTGTTCCCCATTATATGTACTATGTAATATGTGTGTATAATGTATAAATACTATTTATTTTTATGGTGACGAATAAAAGTACCTACTATCTATCTATCTAATGTAATTTCAATAACATGGAGTTCTATTTTAGAATTAAGTAATATTTCTTTATCGGTAGGTATGACAAGGCAAAATTTCGATTTAAAAATGTTTAACACTATAAGATTGACATTAAATTTACTTTTTAGGAAATCAAAACGTGAGTACCTAGGTTAACCCATGAGACAGATAGATCCCTGTATCACACCGTGATCCTGCCCAGCGGCGCGCTGCCACAAGCCAGCATTACCGTGGTGCAGTGATACATTACATCCCGCTGCTGAAGGCTGGCACACACGGTGTGATTAGTCCCATTGTGTGGGACGCTACATGCGTCGGCACACTTGCGCCTTCCCATCTTCCGAGGACATCCGTGATGGCCGGTGCGGCGGCAGATTTGACCGAGGATCTCAAGAGGCGCAAATAATATGCAGGTCTCGATAGAGCCTACACATTTGCTCCCTTTGAGGTCGAGACCTTAGGTCCGTGCTGTACTGAGGCTCTCCGAGTTTCTAAAAAGTTATCTGAGCGTCTGGTGGAAGCGACGCGTGACCAGAGAGCTGGTGGGTATCTGGCGCAGCGCATCAGCATTGCCATACAGCGGGGCAATGCAGCCAGCGTCTTGGGGACGCATCCGAGTGGTATTGATATGGATCAGTTGAGCTACCTGTAGATTGTTTGCAACAGTTTGTAGTTAGCTTAATTGTTTCAATTGTGAATCTAGGTCTTATTTGTTTTTATTATTTGATTGTAATTTTCTTTGTTATTAAAACATAGGTTTAGGTAAATTGGTAATTTGAAACGACCGGTGTGATCCAGGGCTACAACAGTCGACTAATCTTATTTGGATTCAATTGTAATTTCACGCAAATTATTCCAACAATATCGCGCAAATGTGAGTTGGAAACGTGTCTTTTGGGAATTAAAACTGCCTAATAAACTTTGAACACATGTGCGAATTTAAAACTTTTTTCCGGCACGTACACACAACTACGACCATTAGGTACTGTGTGTCCACGCCTTTATGATTCTAAACTTTGAGTTTAGAAACAAAAGAATACGTACCTTACCAACTGTTCCGAACTGGAGTGAACTGACTGAAACAAGTTTCGAATATTATTTATCCTTTCACCGAAACAAAAGCGAGGTGAGCAAAAACTTTTATCCTTTGAACAACCCCTAGCTCAAAGAACGAATACTTTACACCCTAAACACACGGGTATAAGGCTTACAATAAGCGAAAAAGTTTTTGTTACGTGTGTATTTATTGAAGCCTAAAATCCAAAGGGTTTTGAACTTTGGAGGCGTAGCTTTAAGAATCATTTTGGAAGGTTTATTTGGGGTGAATAATATGATACGAGAAGGCTTTATAGGATACGTTTCCACGCTTCAGTTTCTATAATTTTCAAACCCTTTCCTAAGAACGTAGTAAAGACTAAAATATGACGTCACAAATAACATTTACTTACGGTTTCTTTGTGTAAACTGCCTGCCGGGGGGTTTCTTTGCTCCTCGTCATGAGATTTTTTCCCCCGCATTAGGTAAGTAACGAGGCTTCATAATAAATTACTTTTTTTTCTCACTTGTAGGTATAAAATGTACAGTTTTTACTTTCTCATATATTGAGCCCATGACTCCTGTCATAATATTTTTTATACTCTCTATATATAGTTTCGGATTTGGCCATCCAGTCCCATCTCAAAAAGTCACCCTGTATATCAGAATTACCTACCTAAAGTGGAATCAAAAGTATTTTATCACTCCACAAAATCAACATAGTGTACTACTTACATAAGTGATCACTTCTACGGCTCAGCGACCTGTCTTGGCGGCCGTTAAGAGAAGTGGCCATTGTTCCCTGTCCTGTGCAGTTTCCCGCCAGTCCCCCGCAGATCCGCTTCCACTTCTGTCCAGTGGTGCCTCCCGCGGGCGTCCCAGTATATTCCATGGTACCACAGGTCGGCGGCCGACGATGGGGCAACCGAGATTATACCATTTATATTAGAGGTATCATTTATACTAAAAATTTACTTGTACCTACTTTTTAACCGTTGAGACCATCCTGTTAAGACGAAACACCAGTTTTTGGCTTTCTTCACAATAAACAAATAAAACCGATAATCTACAAAAGCTTTTTGGATCATGATTATTGAATACCTAACCGTAAGTTTCGTACAGTACCTATTGCTGTTCAAAAATTTAATAATGATTAAATAAAATTATTTCTTACCAACCTTTGAATGGCACTTTATTGGATGGACTACCGCTTCTGTTAGGGATTTCTATCGGTAATTTATTAAAGAGATCATTTCAATTTTCCAATGAAAGTCAACTGCAGTCTGGCTATTATACATATTATGGTTGCTGTGGCGCTTTTGATCCTCGACTCGGTGGTTCAGTAGATGGCAGTAATATGTAGTAGATGGAGATAATAATTTTAGAAATAAAGTGCTGTGTCATGTCAAACATTTATTTTATGACCTAGTGGTCATAAAATAAATTGTTAATACATACCTACCATAATTAATTTCCACGAGCATGTTAATTTCCTACAAAAAGGTCGATATTCACGACATCATTAGAATTTCAGATTGATTACAATATCAATATCATACAAAGCTATCAGTGAATTAGCCTTCAAGCATATTGTTAAGCCCCACGTTATTTATTGGCCGAACAATACGTAAATAATAACTTAGCATCCAATCATTTTAGCCGCTTAACTCAACCGTCCAAATCAAAAGCAATTAACGTCAAATCAGTTATATTGGGGTCGATACACCAACTAACTACTCCATAATCTGGAAATAAGGATGGGATACAAACGAACGCCGCAGGTTAGAGATACTTACTAGACTTGGTAAAAAAAATGAAGGTTTCACCTAAATATGTTAAAACTTACGCGATCTGAACACATTAATGTTAGTACTATTTAACGGTTATTTTCGCGATAAATGTACGTTAAATAGTGGGGTACAACCACAAGCTTCTGATATCTGTGGGTACAACCCTGATAGATGCTGATGATTAATAGTTTGTCGAATACAGATATAGAAGAATTTGAATGAATATAGATAGTTAAATCTTTTCTCTCACTTTACTTACTGTTGTTATTGACCTAACAATAACTGATTGGGCAAGAATTGAGTTATCATACCATTTTTTTTGGGTTAGATGTCTACTTATTAATGACAGATGCTCACCATGAAAATGCTAAAGATAGATGCCATGTAGAATAAAATAAGTAAAGTACATCTAAAAAACGTTATAAGTAATTAAATACAAATTAAACAAAAAAATTAGCGTCTGGATTTTAACTTTCACATTGATGAAAAATTTGCAATTTTTGAAATTATTCATATAAATAAACATTCTTAGAATATTGTTATCCTTCTATTTTTCTATCCTTTTCGATATGGATAGATGCCATTTTATTTTTAAAATAAATTAAATACTAATGAGTTATTATTGACACCTAGGTGTGTACTTAATGAACCAATGTATCGATATAATAAAAACATTATGAGTTATGAAACAGTAAATACCACGTATATACGTGGTATCATGTACTGGGTGTCTCAAAAGAAAGGACATATTTGTTTAGCTTATTGCGTTAACGCAACGCTTCGGAGGGGTGGGCGGATATGTCAATCGGTAGCCTGGCTCTTGGGACTTTAGTAAGGCTGGGAGTTATTGGGTATTTTTACCAACGGTTATTGGTTGGGTATTTTGTCCCAATAACATTAGCACCAACTATTACTATATAACTAACCCAATATCATTGGAAATTCTAATCTAACCAATGACTAAGTCAACCAGCCTAATAGAAATTAGTTTGCAACGCTAGCATGGGTAAGCAACGCAAAGCTTTTGGTTAGTCGATTGTTGGCCAGTTCAGTTATTGTTAGTTAGAACTACAATTAACGCTATCATTGCACTAGCTGTATATGCTTACTCAAACATAGTGTAAATTGAATTCTATCTACCTAACTATAGAGGTTTACATAAAATAAACGATATGTTAACAAAAAGTCAACCTTATCTTGCTATAAATAAGACCAAAGGCTATTTTCGAATTTAATTTTGCGTGGCACCTGTACGTTTGTTTTATTTAGCTAGAAATAAGCAACTTATCTCATTTACTCGCGTGAGAACCCTAGTGTAAGACAGGGATACCAACGGTATTGGGCAGTGAGGGAAGTTCGTTCGTGTCGCTTGGTTAGAAATAACCTCTATCCACTAACTTTGCTAAGTTTGCGCAGATAGATGGCCGTACTGTACGATAGCTCGCCTGGTGTTCGCTAGCGGTACGCGGACATTATACTAACGCTAGTTATTTTTGGACAACGCTAACGCTAGCTTAGTTAGTTAGTTATTGCATACCGTACTCATCTCTACAATTTAGTCGCCAGCGAGTGGATCGCGCATTATTGTGCGTAAGCGAATTTTACAAAAATGGTGATTCTGCGAATATATAGCGAATAAATTTCTGCAATAAATCCCAGTGTGCGATTTTTTACATTTGCCTTTCTTTTGAGACACACGTTTATAAACATATTGCGCGTTCGTCTCGTTCGCCGCGTAGAAGACCGCACGTACGAGCGAGACGCGTTTGTTCCACACGATGACCTGCAGAGGAAACTGTTTGTGGAATTGTGGTGCATACGCTCATTAATTATCCTATTAGTTGTATGTTGCGACTTTGGCAGTTAGGTTTTCCGAAAACGTGTCATCTATCCCACTGCAGCATTTACCATGGGCTTACCTAATAATAAGGTAAGATCTGCTTGCATTGCGCTATGTATTCTATTCTATTAATCCCTTTTAGTGGATCTACTACTACTTATTTGTAAATGTTACTACTCCGTAGACGAATTTTTAAATGATAACTCTAAACTATAACTATTTGGCTGCCTGAGTACAAAGCTGACGTACTTACCGAGTTATTATTACAATAGTTTTGATTGTTGCAGTTGACATGAATCATGGCGTACTATGTTTCTAGCTGTTGATAGATGTATGTACCCTACCTATTCTAATAATATTTATATAAATTGCTGCGCCCTTGCAGGGCACATGTACTTACAGGGCACATGTACTTACCCCTAAGCTAATTACCACCTAAGCTAAAACAATGTATTAATGAATATGTATGCAATAAATAAAATAAATAAATAACTACTAATTCGAATGTTTAATCACGAATACATACAATAATAATAATGAATAAGTTTAGTTTCACAAGTTTTAGTCACAAAATATTTGTGCATAAATTCCTTGTTATTACACCCAGGAACATTTAACAAGATTGAGCTACTCGTATGTACACATATAAAAAAAATCAGTACCTACCCGGATGACCAACAAAATAATAAACTTTCAATGTTTTTTTATAAAATCGGTCATAAAAAGTCGGATAGTTGAACTGAACATGGTTAAACATTATCTATTGGCCGAACAGAGCGAGATAAGTAGGTACAAGTTTTGACAGCTGGCAACACTAGCTGTGCTCGGAGTGCTTAGTGATTCACGGATTTATTCATCTCGGGGGTCCATAGATTAGATTGGCTACCTTCGGACGAGACTTATACCAGCAGATTAATAGCACAATGTAAATTATTAACCGAAGAATTTGAATGCTTGATGTGATGCTATTTGATCAATCTCAGGGGAATATTTCACGAGTAGCTTAATATCATCTTTCCAATAAATTGCGTTAATTATTTATTAAAGTAGTTGATTTAGTGCAGTTTTACCAAGCTTTGAATTGTTATATGAAAAATCTTGGACATTATAGAAATAAATTATTAAAAATAAAAGTTAAAGGAGCCTTACATGAGTCAAAATCCAACAGCCGAAATCTACCAGCAACTCAAAATTAAATTGAAAACTGTACGTATTACTTATAGGTACTTATATATCACCAATAAAAACTTACACCTAATAACGGAGTTTTATTTATTTATACAGCAACGTTAAAAATAACTTTCTTAAATAAATAAACCAAAGAATTAGCAAGCTAAAGTGGCAGTGAACCGGCCATATCTCGCGAAGAACCGACAACCTCTGGGTTAAACGTGTTTTCGAGTGTAGACCGCGACTCGGCAAACGTAGGACGCTTTCCGGCCAGGTGGGATGACGATCTGCGAAAGACTGCAGGCAGTTCCTGGATGCGCCAAGCCGAAGACAGGGCGCTATGGCGCTGTCTTCAGCTTGGCGCATCCAGCATAATTATGTAGGTACATGTCCGCCATAGCGCCAGCTTGGCGCTATGACGCTCATTAGGGAATGCCTATGTCCAGCAGTGGACTAAGATAGGTTAATGATGATTATGGTGTTAAAACGAAGTTGAAACCTTAGTACCTACATAAAAGAAAAGTAATTCATTAAATATGTTTGCACGTGGGAGCGGTCGCTTCCGGCCGCGAACTTCCGGCAAGTGGCACAACTATACCGAAACAGACACATTCAAAACAAAACTCATATTTCAGGAGTCGATCACGTTCGTTGACAAACTCCGCTGACGTCAATCCAATTTCAGTCGCTGATCGGGAACCGAGCGCTGTCAGTCAAATGGATGTCATCCAGCGTCATCGTTACGGCAACGCATCCGTCACTGCATCGGGATGACCCGCGCATGCGCGTGGTTCACTTTTTCACGTTAAATAGCCAACGGGCTGTCTTAGTGCGCATTCATTCTAACTACGATCAAATTTCGATCTTAGTATGTAACGGAGTGGAGCGATTCAACGGGAGGCGGCGCTACGGCCTGTCCACGATCCTCAGTGGCTCAGTGGCTCGCCGGTCGTCGCTGGCTGCACGCGTATCGAACGCGTTCGGAATTTTTTTTCCACTCCCGCGAAAAGTTTTCGAGTTTCCGAACGCAGTTTATCGGGTTGAGAACGTGACTTTCGGCTTTGGATTATAATAATATTGTTTTGTGGTGAACGGATTGTATGTTGTTAAAATTTTGTGGTTGTTGAAAATGGATTGGTGAGTTTTAATATCACTTTTAATAATTTATGATTTGAAAATGGTTTTTAAAACCCATTGTTACCAGATTTTCTATTCACGATTCTGTTACTATGTTAATAATTATAAACAGTTTAGTTTTTTGGTGTAACGTTAAGTACTTTGTTTTGTTTGGATTCCGGGGAAAATCAGATAAAACTAATATCTTAGTTAGGAAGAGTGTCCTGTCTATCACGTCTAATGCTAATGCTATTGCTATGGGATAGATGGCATCTGTCGGAATATGTTAATTACTATCTTAGACGAAATTTTTACGTTTCTTTGTCAACTTCTCTATATCTCACGACACTTTTCCGAACACCTAAAAAGACGTACAAATGATATGTAAAGATATCATAAATTATTTTAGGTAAACCAAAAAAAGGTAATCCTAAACCATTTTTCGAATATCGCCCCATATCTATACTTCCTTTCCTTTAAAAAGTCCTTGAACGTCTAGTATAAGGTATAACCAACTGAATTCATTTCTGTTCTCTAATAATCTTCTTACAGTCCGGTATTCGAAAAGGCCATAGCAGTCTCACTGCTCTTGTCAAAATAGCTTATTCCCATTACAATTGTTCTCGGAATAGAAAACTTTCATACATTAGTTCCCAACCACATCCAACGAGCATTTTAATAATAATTTTTAAAAATATTTTTGTTCATACATTTGTTCCCACTCACATCCACGCATAAGTTGAGGTACAGTCAGCACGGGAATCTTCTAATAGTTTATGGGCTCAAGCAGGCAAATTATAACGCAAATTAAGGAGTAGAGGTTTGTCTTTGCATGTAGATATATTGTCATACTTACAATATAATATAAAGGAAAAACATTATAGGAAATCACAGATAATATAATCAATATTGTTAATTTAAACACGGATAATATTTGTTTAGGTATGGAAAATGGGCACCTCACTGTTTTAACTCTCCTTGACCCCAGTAATGCCTTCAATACCGTCGGTTAACTTCGATATCTTAATTGCATTACTCCGCTCTCTTAATATTTATTTTTCGGTGGTTGGTTCTCTAGCTACTTGCACGCCCGTCGGCAGCGTGTCCGCCTCTATGAGTCTTTCTCGTCTTGGTGTGATACATCTGCTGGCATTCCTCAAGGCGGCGTACTGTTTCCCTCTTCTCTTCGCCAACTTCATAAACTCACAAAATAGAGTTTATAAACTCTCCTTGTCCTATGATCTATATGCTGACTATAAACAGATATATCACTTAGTAAAATTTCTAGCGCAATAGAGATAATAAACATGTATCTACGAAATATCACCAAGTGGAGCAAGCAGCGCCACCCTACAACCCTAACCCGTCTACAACTCAAGCTATCAGCGAGCCTCAAGCTATCAGCAGCCTCTTTCAGCGAGGCGATCAAAAACCTAGCGATTATGATTGGCCACACCTTTTCTTGGGAAGCTCAGATAGAGGTTACCAGTCGAAAACTGTTTGCGTCTGCTGGCTCTCTAAGAAGACTGCTGTTTAGCAGTCTTCTCCCCACCGCCACCAAAATTGCACTTGCTCTTTCTCTTCTTCTTGCTGTCCTAAATTATGCGGATGCGTGTTATATGGATCTCACAGAGGATCAGCTCAATAAGCTGGAGCGCCTCCAAAACGTGTGCATCAGATTTATCTTTGGGTTTGTAAGTACGACCATTTGCGTGTGCCTACCGAACTCAGTTCGAATGGATTTCCATTCGCCAGCGCCGGAACTTGCACATTCTGTCCCTTCTTTTCTCTTTAGGTACTGTTCAATCCCGCATCCCCTTCGTATCTTAAAGAAAGATTCCTCCGATATCTGAAAGAAGGTTTCTTCATGCTTCTCACTGCCTCTCTTTCAAATTTTCAGAAACTTTGTTTTTGGTGGCTCCAGTTCAAAAAACATCCTTTTATAGCAACTGTTTTACAATCCAAGCCGTCAAGCTATGGAACGATCTACCTATTGATATTAAAAACCCACATCTCTTCACATTTTTAAATGGAAAGTTTAAGAATATTATTTAGGTCAGACTAGGTAATTAGTTTGTCCATCAGAGTCACGTATTAGTATAAGTATATTTCTATTTGGTTAGCTACTAGCTGACCCAACAGACGTTGTCCTGTCTTAACTATGAATATTTAATTCGAATTGATATTATCGTCGTCAAGTTTTCTTAAATTTAAAAATTTTCTACGCAACTTTCTTAATTTTTTTTCTTAAGAACTTTTTCTCGACAGTAACAAACACAACAAAACATATTTAGCGAAATCAGTCTAGCCGTTCCAACTGTGTTTGTTCTGTTACCAAGAGAAATAGGGATCCATTTATATAGATATATGTCAAAGTCAAAAACTCTTTATTTCCATAAATACAATAAATGTACAGTTAGAAAAGGTCAAATTCTTAATAATTAAACACTGACACGGAAACAAAGTGATATTTTTGATTTCAGTCGCTTCGGTATGTTGACTAAAGTAAAGAAGCGACGAAGAAACCTTTAGCCTGTTAGTTGTTATTTTTCGAGTTGGAGCAAATCCCGTCCCAAGCTTTTTTATCCTCTAGAACTAGATAATCTGATATTTTACCTCTATAGCAGGGCTTTTTACACAAGAAGGTTTTGACAATTTGTTTGAATTTATTTACTGATAATTTTTGCAACTCACTAGGAGTTTTGTTGTAGAAGCGTATACATTGCCCTTTAAAAGATACATTGAATTTGTGTAGTCTAGTTGTGTATAAGTACGAGTATGTATGTATAAGTATACATTATACATATGTATATATGTGGATTATTTTAGTTTGTTAGTTTTTATTGGTTTTATATTTGGAATTACCTCCACCACACAAAGAAAAGAGAAGATCAAAGGATGGTGGTGCAGGTGCACCGCCATCCTTTATTTTTGCTTATTGTGTAATTTTATGTATAAATTTTTATGTTTCTGTTGCTCTAATATATAGGTATTGTAATTAACTAGTGTAATTGGTTGTAATGTAATCATGCTAGTTAATAATTAAATAAATAAAAAAATAAATAAAATAAAATCCTTTGATCTTCTCTTTTAAGCTTTCATTGCCTGCAAGAACGCCTGCCGCTTTAGAGAGAGGGTACCGAACTGTTTTGTTTATAAAACCTCAAAACTGACGTTACGCATTATCGTTGACGACAAAAAGCCATGGAGCTGTCACACGCAGGCCACGGGCACAGTGGGACCGGAGCAGTTCGTGCAAGCATTGTCATAATGACTCTATCATTACGATGGCTGATTAGCTGGATTATATTCTGATTAGCTCACATACTTCCACTGCTGAACGTGCAAGTAAGTACCTACCTAGTCACCATGCTTGTCAGGCGGATTGGTGATAGCAGTAGAGGTGTTATAAATACACAGAAGCCACGGCGCAGTCGGATTACTTAGCCTTATATAATTATTATACGTAAAAACGTAACTAGATATTTAGAGATAGAGAAAACAAGGCAATAATAAAATTAACCTAGGTATGTTGAAAGATAGACACAGCAAATAAATGCACCAATTGATCAATGTTCGATTCGTATCGAAACATTCAGTTTGATCGACCATCAAAAACGACCATCGTTTGATAGACGGACAAATCGGTTGCTTCTAGCTAAGAAGCAGACGCCTTGTAGCTTGGGACTTGGTACTCGTTTCAATCACAAAAACCAAAGCCAAGCAAGAAGTGACCTGACCGAGCTAGCTGAACTGTGATCCTCCCATGCAGCTTAATTATGCCTGCTTTTGACATCGGGATAAAGCAAATGTAACCACTATTTACGATTGTTCGATACAAACTAACTTACATACCTACTGTAACGTAACCTTCTCAATAACGTTAATTACTTTTTATTGTAAAAAAATATAAATTGTATAACTTACTTTAGTGAGTTGTCTTCATAATTCCGTTGTCCACATTTAACCCTCAATATAACTCCCAAAATAGTTGATGTGGATCTTGCCGACGGCAATACATACAGCGCACAAAAGAATTCAATACATTAGGTATTTTATAAAGACCTCAATATTTTTTTATATGTAAGCAACGGTATCGACACAGTTACCCAACATCTAGTTAGTACATACACCCCTAACGTACCCTAATTATATTAAAAAAGGATGACATTACATTCTCGATAAAAACATAAAAATATAAGAATATCCGTAAGAAAACCTTAGCAGCATTCATGTTGTTTACCTTAAAGGAATATAAGCTTTAGGGCAGGGAAGATTAAGTTGATATTTTGTCGGTTTAGCGGCGCGCGGGCGCGGGGCGGACGATAGCACACAATGGATACTAGCGTCTTATTGCGTCCAATCTCGTCCTTTATGGGCTTATCAGAGTTGCATTATGTTGTTTCCAGCGCGATAATGCTGTAATGTGAGGCGTGAATGCATTAAGGCATACCTTGGGGTTAAACTTGGCCTTAAACGAGGCTTAACTTGGCCGTATGCCGCGGCGTGTTGACGCAGCTTTGTACTGCAACCGATAACTGTTACAGCGCTTGTCAGCCTCTCATTGTCAATGAAAATAAAACTGAACCATCGAAATCTTGAATAGTCAACAGAAAAAAAGTTCAGCTCCTGCATTAAAAGTTCTCAGACTTGAGAGTATCATCTCAATTGGTTTTAAAAGTTCTTGTCCAAGTTGTCTCCGATTTGTGGAACGGACAGGTTTCCGAGGGAACTCGAGAAAGCTCGAGAAAATTAACACTCGTTTTAACCCGGTTACAAAGTTTGCTGACACTGGAAATTTCTTTGTTTCGCATCTGACCAATTAAAAATAAACAACGAGTTAGTTGTAGGTAGTCCATCAGTTTCGGTTTTTTTCCAACTGCATTCTGGACTGACTTTTCTATAGATTGAGACGCGCGCTAGAGCGTGCAGCCAAGTTCGGAAAGAAACGGGCGATGCAATAGCAGTGACTATCTTTACAAGAACCATTGGGCACGCTTTTGCTCTCTATATGATCAATTTGACAATAACTCATAGTTTGGAAACGATCACTGCTATTGTTAACAAATCGATACAAACTTATACCTTTACATTTTTGTGGAAAACTGCGATCGTTAAACCTATTCCTAAAGTCCCCAATTCCATTAACATTAAAGATCTCCGACCTATTAGTTTGTTGTCATGTTTATCCAAAGTGCTAGAGAAAGTGGTATGCCTCCAAATGACTGAATATCTAGAAAAAAACAATTTACTCCCGGATGTTCAATCTGGGTTTCGCAAGGGACGTAGTACGAATGCGGCATTATTGGATGTCACCGATAATATTTTAGTAGCGCAGGATGCTGGATTGGCAACATTTCTTGTTTTATTGGACTTCTCACGCGCCTTCGACTTGATTAGTATACCTCTTCTACTATCTAAATTAAAATATTACGGGTTTGAATCGAACACACTGACTCATATTTGAGTAACCGCAAGCAAGTAGTAGCGTTGCAAAAAGCTAATGGTACAAGTATACAGTCTAAAGAACTACCTGTGAATCGTGGCGTCCCCCAGGGTTCGATCTTGGGTCCCATTTTATTTATTCTGTACAGTGCTAATGTAGTAAACTGTTTACGTCACTGTAAACTACATATATACGCAGACGACATACAATTGTACATTTTCTGTCGACCTCAAAATACACGTTGCACAGTGCAGAAGCTAAATGAGGATCTAGATAGAATATCCCAATGGGCAAAATGTAACTCTCTACTTCTTAATCCCGGCAAAACCAAGTTTATGATTTTAGGCTCTAAAACACAGATTTTCAGAGTACTAAACGAAGCACCGGTGATAAGAATTGATGGAAATGTTATCGAGCGAGTATCTGAAGTTCGGAATTTGGGATTAATTATGGATGAAGCTCAGCGTTATGAAAAATATGTATGTGACACAGTAAATAGTTGTTTTTACAGGCTTAAAATTCTTTACAAATTTTGTAGCTATCTAGACACAGATTTAAGAATTCAATTGGTAGACTCCTTGGTTTTGTCAAAATTGAATTATGTAGACTGCGTATATGGACCGCGCTTGTTTCAAAAAACCTCAAATCTAATACAACGAGTGCAAAATGCTTGCGCTCGTTTCTGTTTCAATGTTCCGCCTCGCAGTCATGTTACTCCCTTTTTCAACAAATTCGGTATACTCAAGATGGTGTATAGGAGAGAACTTCATTTGGCTGGCCTTTTATTCGGCGTGGTCAAAACGCAAATCCCCAATTATCTTTTTGAGAAGCTGAAATGGACACAAAAAAAAAATAACCCTTACCCTATCAGAGCCCCTAAATGTTTACTCCAGACCCCTCAGCATAGTACTGCAGCGTTTCGTGGAAGTTTCTGCTATAGTGCTACCAAATGCTGGAATAATCTACCCCCTCCGATTAGAGACCTCAAAAACTTCAACAGTTTTAAATCAAAACTTAAAACTATCTTGCTGGAAAAGCAGAAATCTGTCTAAGCGTAAATACTCCTTTTTGTCCGGTCCCGTAACAGAACCGTGACTTTGGAAACACCTGACGCATCACGCCGGACATACACTTACACTCATATCACAAAGACACCCCCGGTAAGCTCCTGTTGCCCGGACTATTACGAGACCGGTGTCCTCAGGGGTACCTTACACCACACACATACCCACACACATTATACACACACACACACACACAAGCGGTATATTTTTGCTTAACAGATAATAAAATAAATTAAGTAATTAAAATACCAAGCACTATAGCCCGAAGAAAATTCCTAATAAAATTAAAATACAAATGTTATTGTTTTATGGATATGTTCAATGTTTGCATTTTGTGTATAAGTGGTTTTTTGTTTGTTTAATATTTACTTTTGTTACCATGATGTTGGCTTAGTAGATAATACCTTTCTCTAATGTATGTTCTTATTTTATTTTTTGTATACCTACTATATTTCATGTTGTTTTAATTTGGTCCTTCTTTTACATATTATTTAGTTTTTTATTTTTTGTGTTTTGCATAGCGTTCGTGACGTCATTTTTACGGGTTCTAACGGAAGACCAGCGCTGGCTAGGCTTCCTACGGGAGCTTAGCCAGCATTATGCTGAGTTAGGACCTTTTATAACAACTTTATATATGTACCTATCCTATAAGTGTGTCTTGTTTTTTTTTAACTGTTCATATTGTTGTTGTTATAAATAAATGTCTTCTATTCTATTCTATTCTATTCTATTGCATCTCAGACATTATCAAACCTACAAGCTTGCAAATTTGAATGTTTTTAAGATTCATGAAAAGAGTTGAAATACCAAATTTTATAAATAAACCATTTACGTTAAAATAACTTTGTTTCTCATAAAAACATTACAGTTCACTTAAAATGAGATAAATTTAAACAGTAAATATGTACTAAGTATAAGTTTGTAGGTAAATAATTTAGGGTTTTTGAGTTATTAAGCTCCAAAAAGTGCCAACTGACTCATTATAAACCTAAACCACTTCTAGATAAGCTAGGAAGTTGAAATTTGGTACGAGAGTAGATGAATAAAGTATTTCGGAGGAATAAATTCGAAAACCAAAAATATTCTATTTTGAGGTATCAATATCGGTGCTGATATTGATTTTCGTGAGGTTATTTTTAAATATCTCTTTGGGTTATCAGCACCTATTGTTTTAAAATTTACACATAGACGCAAAATAATCACCCAAAACTGAGAAATATATAAAAAAAAAACGTAAAAATATGATACTCTCTTATACAATAAAAGATGGGGCGAAAAAAATCGGCCCACAAAGTTAAGTTTCGTTTCAAATAAAAGAACACAACTGCGGCATCAAAACTGCCGAATCATTAGTTTCGGAATTATCGTTAAAAATGTGTAAGTGATTTTTCATAGCAGTTCATAAATTAAGATTATGAACTGCTATGAAACTTGGCTCTCTGAACGAACTTTTGATTAGTTTTTGATTAGATTAATCTTTCACTAAGTGATGAATAAACCACAATGAGCCTTATTGTCACGTTATGTGACTCGTTAGTCGTTAGTGTGTCCTTACTTATCGTAACTGTATTGTTAATGAGTCACGACGACTGTCTCAAAACAGCGACTCTATTTCGTAATGTTTGCTGCAGCATTTAACTGTCACGATTGCTGTTAATAAGTACACCTTGACTTGAAACTTATTGGCGCAGTCTTGCGCAGTCACAGTTTGCGACGATGACAGATTAAACAAGTCAAGCCAAGCAAGGCAACCTAATCTAATTATTAATCAGCGATCCATAGTGAATCAGCCCATGGGTCTTCTCAGCACAGTCTAATCGTACTTCCAACGCTATGCGGTCCCGGTTGATCGCGGTCTTCTGGCGGCGCTTCACAATGGAGGCCCAATCGCTCCCTGAGGACGCGTAAGAGCAACAGCTCTGAGTGAGCAACAGAGGTATCATGAACCGGAACTCGTTGGTATGAACTTATAATGTTGAAACGGGTTTCAATGTCAGATTCTGAAGGCCTTATTCTAAACGGAGATCAAGACAAAACACAACTGCGTATACGGCTCGGCTTGATTCGTAGATACAAATAATAACGACAAACTTCATTCTATAAATATAATTCAACCTTTAGGTATCATTCGATTATTAATGAAGAATCTTTATTCAGGATCCAAAAAAAAAAAAATTACCTGTCTCTAGAAATAATTTATTGATTAGGTAGCACATTTATTACAACCTTAGCTTTTACGTAGCTCCTTATATTTTATCTCTCAGAACCGACCCTCAGAAGGTTCCTTCCTCAGGTAGTTATATTTTATTGAATCATCCAGTCCCACTGTTTCAATGTTGAACGAAATTAAATTTAACGTGGATGATAATTTTACCAAATTATGGTCGAAAGTTTAATGGCAATCCTCGATGTTGAATTCACCCTATGATTAAGTACTCTAATACGAATTCCATTTCCGAAAATTAGTGACATTATAATCTTCACTGGGAATTTTATATTAGTCAACTCATAACACAATCTCTGCTTGCATGCTTTGTGAACGATTTGAACAATTTACGAATTTCATTTCAGACAATGGGATCTTTATAGTTTGTAATCAATGTTATAAATATTAGGAAGATCTTACTGAGAGTTTGATATAAATATTAGGAAGATCTTACTGAGAGTTTGATAATATCAAACTCTCAGTAAGATCTTTCTAATATTGTACAATATTTAATATTTTACAATATTAGGATATTAGGAAAATGTGAGGGGTGAATCTATTTGACGTTAGTAACGAGGTGATCGTGACGTCTTCTTTTTTGCATATAATTTGGTACAGCGTTTCTATCGTATCGACAGGAAACTACGCAAATCCCATACAAAAAAGAGGCGTCCCGATCACGTCTTGCTACTAAGTTTCAAGTTTTAAATTAGTTTATTGTAAGTAAATGATTTACATAGGTAGTGAACTTAACACACATTTTTACAATGTCTTTAGGTACATTATATTATATTAACCACAACAACATAACAACTTATTGGGATAAAGTGATACCTACTAGAAATTTGTTAACAGAGAACACAACAAAATTAGTTTAATTTCATGTGCCGAGCTCCCAGGCCCTTTTGTCATCCAGATAGTCTTTAACGTTTTTTACAATTTTTTAATTTTTTTTGGTTGATTTATTATGTACTTTGGTATTTTGTTATATAATTTGATGCTTAGGCCTATGACTTATTAATTCTAGCTAGTCTAGTTGATACGCAGGTGAATTTGTTTCTAGTTTTGGTATTATATGGATGCCTTGATTTTGATTGCCTTGTTGTTTATGCTGGTAATTTGTTTTCTGACATACGAGTACATAATGTTCATATAAATATACAAAGAATGCATTGTCATTACATCAATGGTTTTAAACAGATCTTTTAGGGAAACTCGAGAGCCAAGCTTATAGATAGCTCTAGTAGCTCTTTTTTGAAAAATGAAAATGGTTTCTGTATCAGCCGCGGTACCCCACAGTATTACGCCGTACGACATGACGCTGTGGAAATAGCTGAAGTATACGAGACGTGCAGTGGTAACATCCGTCATTTCACGTATTCTACGTACTGCATAAGCAACAGAGCTAAGTTTGTTTGACAATGTGCCAATGTGAGGTCTCCACTGCAGTCCTGCATCAACGCGCAGTCCTGGAAACATAGTATCAGATACTAGTTCCTTTTTATCTATTTAAATGTTCAGAGCCTTAAAGTGTCTACACAGAGTGAACTTTATGCATTTAGATTTTTGAGCGTTTAATAGCAGGTTGTTCGCACCAAACCAAATATGTATGCTTGCCAGTACGACATTTATTTTTGCCTTCGCACCATTGTGATTTCTTTTTGTGGCCCCAATGTGGTCCCAATATGGAGCCTTGGGGAACCCCAATGTTTACTGGAGAAGCATATGATCTATTTTGATTTATCACTACCGTTTGCTACTATGATAAGTATATTTACTAACGTCAAATATACTCATCCCTCAGTTTATCTGGGGGCAACACGCTTAAAAAAATTGAGCTATTTTACGTTTTATTTATTTAGTCGGACCACCTAACATTGAATGAACAAAACAAAAAATCCTCATACAAATTAAGAAAATATACTTATAATTTTAAAAGTAAAATAGAATCCACCGATAAATAAACTCCCCTGTCTCCAGCCGCTGGAACAAACAGGATAATAATGTAATGTCGCTGTAAGCAGCAGCCGAGGATGCAAAGCGCATCCACTTGCCTAATTAGTCCGGAATTAGTTATTGTTATGAAAAAGGAAACTTCCAGGCGGTGTGGAAAGCGCAGCGAGCAAACAGTTACGAGTTAAATATTTGAACTTTGTGATTTTACGATGTTGTTTTGATATTCTGCTTATTGTTAATTAATTAATGCAAAATTATCTGTGCCAGTGATGTGGTTAAGAATCTTTTGGTGAAAATCTTAATGACAAAAATTATCACCGTTCTTTTTACGAGTACTTCAACCGCAGAAAACATACCATGCATGCTTAAGCCTTGTGTTTATGCATATGCATACACACAAGCCGTGCGTGGAAGAAGCCGCGTTAAAAGAAATGATTGTACTCTTAGACAAAAATAAAATAAAAAAAAAATAATGCTGGACAATCCACACAGCATCATCTAGCCCCAAAGTAAGCAGAGCTTGTGTTATGGGTACTAGATGACTGATAAACTTAATACAATACATAACATAGATAGATATTTTTTATTATATATAGAAAATACCCAGAACACCCGGAACAAATATTTGCAGATCGTACAAACATTTGTCCCAAGACATTTTACATAAAATAAAAATTTCCATGCATGTATATTTTAGTTTCAATTAACCCCTTCTATTTGTTTCACCATGCCGTTGTCACCTCCACTCCTTCCTTGCAGCGTCTCATAAGGAAATACACTAGCGCGCACATAAATTCTTTCAATTTCAACTATTTTGTGCAATAACTGACTGTAATCCTATGGAATACAGACTAGAATCGTCTGAGGCACGCAAGCGGGAAGATTCTGACTTATAGTTGGTTCAACTAGCTCTTTGTTGTCTCTGGCTAATTTGAATAAAATTGTGCACAGTTTGGTTAAATATTTATTTGGGTTACAGTTAACGTTTGAAACCGTTCCCTGGTGAAATAGAACTAGGTCATGATATTGTATATCAAAGTGGAGAAAATGATAACAACTCAATCATAAACTTCTGTGTAGCTTTAATAGACATGTATGTTTGTAAACACGGATGATAGCGAGTACTGCCTGATTTGTGTGTATGGGTGTGTGCAGCAAACTGTTCACGCCCAGAATACTAAAGAGCTTGAGCAATTCATTACATACTAAAAAAAATAATTAATTTTTGAGAGAGAAAATACCAAAAAAAAAAGAACCGTGTATTGTAAGCTTTCACAGTACACGGTTCTTTTTGACTTTCCATTCACTTAATTGTAAGAGGGATTTTGTATTTTATACGAATCTGTAGGCACATTTTTATTTTCATTCCATTCAGTTGAAATTAATTACCTATCTAACAAATTAATCACGGTTATTGGAAAAATATCAAAAGTGTTTCATGAAAAAATATATCAATGACGATGAGAGCTTAATCTTCGATAATTTGGAGAATAGATAAGTATATATTTTGGCCTACTTTGATAAAGGTTTACTCAGTGCGTACAGTAGTTATTGCGTTTCACATCAATAAGATATCAGATTTCATGTCTTGCTAAGTACGTGTTTGTGGATGGCCTCCTAATCCTTTCCTCTAATTAATGCATATTGATTGAGCAATAACACTGACTGCGTGTATTAATCAGTAAAGCCGTAATTGCCACCTGAGATCTTGAGGTCTGTACTTCAACCGAGACATGGCTCGCTATAAAGCAGAAGGTTTCATATTTGTCGTAGATATTATTATTGCCTAACTCCGAAGTATGACAACACATTCGGGTATTTTATTTTAAAATAGAGCTTTTTTAGCATTAATGGCGTTGAAGTCAGGGGTCACTTATGCATAATAGTTTTCGCTTATTGGTAAATAAATAAACTATGTACATAACCAAACTTTCAAGATTGAAGTGTGATCCAAAAGTGAAAATAAAAAAAAACCTTATTTGTACAATATATGTTGTCTCTAAGTACCTAACTTAAAGCCTGCAAAACCAGCTTTTCATTATCTCTTGAAAATGACACTCCTAAAGCATTAGAAGATTAGATAGAGAGTTCAATCTACCTACTGAAACATTATGACTTTTACTAAATTATGGAGGCTTCTAAAGCTGAAGCCTCGAACGTTCTCTGTGACATTTATATTCATATCATTAGGAGTGTTAGTAATTATATCAGGTATGAATTCGGGCCCGAAGGTATGTCAGCCGCGCGTAATCAACTCGCGGCTAATAAGGCGCTCCCGGCTCTCCTGACGTGTATGCTCCACATGTATGTTTGTATACAGGGCCCTAAACCACCTCCTTGTCACTATGTATATTAAGCACTCTGTGTGGATGTGTGTGTTACACATTTTTTTGCTCAGATTTTTACCTTTAAAAAAAGATGGCGGAGGATATTACCTCTGTACTTCATTAACTTAATGGTTCTCATAAATATTTTCAAAATTATCCGAGGTTTTATTATTTAAGTTATTTCTGGCGTTGGGAACATCCTTGATTCAGCTAACTTACTAATGAATCGGCGGAGCATTACAAAGTATCATGAAGTTTTGACTCGCGCGAGATGTTAGACTCCAGCAAAGCTTGCGACTGTGTGTAGCTAATTAATTTGATCGCGAAGTTCCACATGAAGTTAGGTCTCCAAGGCGTTCTGCTTCGGTGCCTCGGATTTTACCTTAACGTTTTACATAAATAAAAGCGATGCGGTTTAAACCGAAATTTCGAGAATCTTACCGGTGTTCCCTAGCGTTCTTTTTAGGTTCTCTTTTTCTTCTTAGAGATATTTCAATGTCGTTCATATTTCAAAGAATACAGTAACCAAGTGTTTCTGGAGTATCCATCGATATTAAAAATCGCTCAGGATACTCAAGGCATCGCTTAAAAACAAAAACAAATTAAAAGTTTTAGAAGTTTTGGGGTTATAATACGTACGCGAAACGTACGTATTATAACCCCTCTATTAATCTTGACAATTACTTCAGCTCGAAATAAAATAGCAAATATTTTTCTTATTCCAAATAAAGATGTCAAAATGTAAGAGGAAGGAAGAATAAGAATGAAAATTATCGTCACCTCGTCCCAGCTTCTAATAAAACCACAGTTTGACGAAAACAGCTTCCTCATTGCAACTTCTACTATAACATAATGACTAGTTATTTAAATGCTGAATAATGGATGAGGCTATTGCTTTTCAGTAGGTAATTCATCTATTGGAATATAAAGATTGTATCTTGACAAAAGTAAATAAAAATAATAAAACAATAGTAAGATAAAACGATACCGAGATGAGGGAATAAATGCAGACAAAGATGTAAATAAGACTGTAACAATATTACTAAAGTTACGGAACTGTTCTCTCTACCCTGCGTAAAACTGAGTAATTTTTTTACAAGCTTTACACATAGGGGCAATAAAAAAGTGCCACTGTGCGGAGGGTCGGCTATATTTCATTTTATGTCTCACTTGTGCCCCCTCTATCTGCCTGGGGGGAGGGAAAGGGGGAGTGCCTCTGACACTCGGAATGAAACTTTAAACGTCGGTTTGGAAATAATGTGGATTACGTGGCGTACTTAATGTGACGTCTCGGACCAATTTCGGAGAAAGGTATTTTTTAGGAAAATGGAAAAAGTTCAGAAAGTGTCTGGCGTTATTGTAACTGAATATTTTTGAAAGTTAAACAATAATTTAAGAGTTTTAATTTAATAGCGGAATCATCACCTGGAGCAATTATCCTCGACCTCAACTTCAAGTAGTTGTAATGAGTCGTAATGGTATGTATACTCAACGTAGTTTATACGTTGAGTATACATACATCCACACATCAAACCATTATGCTGATTCATAAATTTTATTAATTAAGTCAATATTCAAACCCTAGTTCTGCCACGCCTTATTTTGAAATTTGATACGAAGCCTATCGCTTCCGTGCCGTTGAATCAGAATCCTTTATTCAGTTGTTTCATGTTGTTACAAAGGTCTTACTCGTAGGTATAACGTTATAGTATCAAACATGAACCACGTTGGGGCGCTACAACATAACTTATACTAGGTAATTCTAATTCTAGGGTAACAAATATCTATAATTATTTATAACATAGATCAAAAATTTACATCATTATGATTCTTTAATAATTTTATTCCTGTAGGTTAAGTAGCATTTTTCTCATAATATCGACGCAAAAAAGCGAAAACGTGAAACGAAATGAACCCCACACAATAGTAAATGTTGACCAGAGCCGAAAAACTTTTGAGATTTTAGAAAAAAATACTTGACTGCGTCCTTTATTATTAAGCCCACAAGTGCCATTTTTTTAAGACAAATTTATTTTATCATCTTTTAACAAGGCCAATACCCATAATCTTCTAGAAGTTAGTTTTCTCTGCGAATACACATGTTCACTAACACATTAACACTTCAGTGCATGATTATACGTAAAAACTATCCTTTAAAGAGGTACAAATATAGGATAGTTTTTACGTATAATCATCAGTTTTGTGTGTTAACAAACTTTTCAAAACTTTGTTTACATAACCTCACTTCTCAAGTTGCATGTGAGTAACAAATTGGATTTGTGTGTTTGTTCCTATTGTTTATTTATTCAATCGTACTATACAGGTATTTACTTAACATTTTGTTCGTAAAGACGAAATTAAAAAAACAAAAAACAAAATTCAATGTGCTTTATTTCCTTTATTATTTTTATTATTTATTTATTTATTCAAGCATGACTTACAGAATTATAATATATTCCAAAACGTTAAACATTATTACAAAATCTAAGATAGAATATTATTACACATAGCATAAAACATTAGTTAAAATTTAATATTAAATAATCAGTCAAACAAATGCTTAGTCATAGGCAGATTATACACACACAGACAGGGCACACAGCCAGACAGGGCGCTATGGCGCTCATTGGGGGAGGCCTATGTCCAGCAGTGGACTAAGATAGGGTGATGATGATGAGACAGGTTATAATAGCAGGTCAATTGTAAAGTTTACAATATGGACATGTCAAAGAATTAAATTAACAAACTCTACTCTTATATTTAGTCAATAATAACAATAACAGGTCAAAAAGTACAATTAAAAAATAAGATCATCAACTGGTGCAATTTGGCGATGCTGTCAAAGAATAAGTCGGCGTCAGTTGAGGAGATGAACTCGTTCAGAAGGGTAAGTATTCTAGGGGTGGGAGCGCTCTCCCCGGCACGCGTTCGATATCCGGGTGTAGCGCAGATACCACAGGCCGACGCCGCGGGCCGACAGCTCTTACTGCACCTACCACGTGGAGAGGTGTTTAGACCTTACAGGACTCTTGGACACGTCACAAAATTCAAATTACATAAGTAAAACTAGAAAATAAAGTGATCACTTTGAGTTTTGTTCACTTCAATATTTTTACAGTAAAGTAAAGAAGCGAACATGAAACCTTTACCTTGTTAGGTTGTTAGTTTTCGAGTTGGCTCAAAACTTGTCCCAAGCTTTTTTATCCTTTAGATAATCTGATATTTTGTAGTAAGCCTTTTTACAATGAATATGTTTGACAATTTGTTCGAATTTATTTATTGATAATTTTTTCAACTCATTTAGTAGTTTGTTGTAGAAGCGTGTACATTGCCCTTTAAAAGATACATTAATCTTGTGTAACCTAGTTGTGGGCACAGCGAGTTCTTTCTTATTTCTAATATTACAATTATGTACATCGCTATTTTAAGAGAACCGATTGATATTCCTATGAGTGTACAACAAGTTTTCATAAATATATTGACATGTACCATGTCAATATATTTATGTCATTATGTTTATTTCCTTGAATTTTTCCCGTAGGGTTTCTATGGGACCCATATTATAGATAGCACGAACAGCCCTCTTTTGCAACACAAATACGGTGTTAATATCTGCAACGCTCCCCCACAGCAGTATAAGACATAACACTATGGAAGTAGCTGACCTACAAAATGAGTGGCTTTCCTATTTTTAATTTATATTAACGACCTGCCTCATCTAAGAATAATCACGAGATTGTATTGTTTGCTAATGATACTTCATTAATTTTTAAAATGAAACGACAAGACACGAATTTCGACGATGTGAATAATGCAATCTCAAAAGTAGTCCATTGGTTTAGTGTCAATAATCTTTTGCTTAACGAAACCAAAACGATATGTATTAGATTTATTCTACCTAATGTTAAACAAGTTAAGGCTGATGTAAATGTAAAAGGAGAAACGTTAGAAATTGTAGAAAGTACCGTTTTTTTAGGAATCACCTTAGATAATAAACTTCAACGGGGCGCACACATAGATAAGCTATCGAAGAGACTTAGTTCTGCAGCATATGCTGTCAAAAAAATCCGTCATCTTACAGACGTGGATACATCTAGACTTGTTTATTTCAGCTACTTCCATAGTATTATGTCTTATGGTATACTACTGTGGGGGAACGCTGCAGAAGAGGGCTGTTCGTGCTATCCATAGTATGGTTGCCAGAGAATCCCTGCGTAATAAATTCAAAGAAATAAACATAATCACAGTACCATGTCAATATATTATGAAAACCTATTCTACACTCATAGAAATATAAACCGATTAGATTCTCTAAAAATAGCGATGTACATAATATGAATACAAAAAATAAACATAAACTCGCTATGCCCACAACTAGACTACACAAAATTAATGTATCTTTTAAAGGGCAATGTCTACGCCTCTACAACAAAACTCCTAGTGAGTTGCAAAAATTATCAGTAAATAAATTCAATCAAATTGTCAAAACCTTATTGTGTAAAAAGGCCTACTATAAAATATCAAATTATTTAGAGGATAAAAAAGCTTGGGACGGGATTTGCTACAACTCGAAAAATAACAACTAACTAACAGGCTAAAGGTTTCTTCGTCGCTTCTTTACTTTAGTCTACATACCGAAGGGACTGAAATCAAAAATATCACTTTATTTCCATGTTAGTGTTTAATTATTAAGAACTTTTCTGAGTGTACATTTATTGTATTTATGGAAATAAAGAGTTTATGACTTTGACTTTGACTGAAATAAACTAGTCTAGAAGTATCAACGTCTGTAAGATGTCGGATTTTTTCGACTGCATACGCTGCAGAACTAAGTCTCTTCCATAGCTTGCCTATGTGTGGGCCCCATTGAAGTTTACTATCTAAGAATATGGTACTGTTAACAATTTCTAACGTTTCTCCTTTGACGAGTATAGTCAAGCCGATTTAGTGAAAACTTTTGAGAGGCTAGTCAGAACGAGTTTAGAACCCTTACTACGCTGTCATCTCTCAAATAATCGAACACCTCCTAAGAAACTTTTCCCGTCCTCTTGCATTTATCACTCGGTATATTCCACAAATCACCTTATACTCAACGTCTTATCCACTTTAAGGCAAACTTAAACTTTACTGGCTTTACTAAATTATCGTAAGAATAGCCGTACAATGAATGATCTAATTTTTCTCCATAAAATTATTAACGGGAAATGTGGATACAATAGCTTGATTAGTCGAATTTCTCCTACAGTTCCGTTTAACAATCCTAGAAAGTCTATATCTAAAACTTTCAGTACTTATCCCCTTCACTAGAACAAATCTTGGCCTTAACGCCCCTTTTATTAGAATTAGGAGTAGTAATGAGTACAGTCTTATATCTCAGAAACTTGACGCTTTCAGAGACTCTTTGCCTATCTATAAAAATAGATTGAACTCACACTTGTACTTCGCACGTCCCAAAAACAACTGTGGGTGACCTTGTGTTGTTTAAACATAGTTATATTGTACATATTTAGTTGTAACTTAATTTCTTCTTTGTATTTTAAGTGTTATTTGATTTTTGTTACTTATTCTATTTTATTTCCTTTTGTAACTGTATTTCTTTACTCAAGCTGTTGTTTGTGCACTTAATGCAATGTTGCTTGTTTGTGCACGCCTGTTATGAGCACAAATTCTGTAGTATCTTTGCGGCCATGTTTCTATAAAAATGTTTGTTATGGTTTTTGTTAACATTGCCTTAATTAAGTAAATTTCCATGTTGTAAAAATTGGTCTTACACTATAATATTTTAGTTTGTTGGCCGGGAAATGAATTTAAAAAGAAAACAACCCAAGCACTCCCACGCTAATAGAAATATTATAAACACCCGCTCCGACGCCAGCAATTCTCTGTATTCAAAGAACTTTTTTCAATGAGACATTTTTATTCAAAGTAATATTTTTTATTGAATTCTAATCAAGGACTTTTTAGCTCCCATTGGCTGAAGAGCTCCTAATGCTGGTTTAATATAACAAGCCGAGGGGGAGTTCCGAGTCACGCTTCTTATTACCACGGAAGGGCTTACAACTTTTCAATTTAATCGCGTTAGAACCCTGCGAAATATTAAATTTTTAAACAGTCTTGCTCCCACTTAGAGCAAAATTCAAGATCCAATTCAAATATTTCTATATCCGAAAATGTACAAGAATCATTTATCTGCTGCGCAACTTTGTAGGACCACTCTGTGAATGACATAGATTGACTTTCAGAAAAATTCCTGAACTCTGATCAATGTGCACTAAATCGAATAATATTTGCATTACTGACGAATGTATGTAAGTCCAGTAGTTAATTTAATCTGATTATGAACATATCTGGAATAGGAGTTCAAGTCTAGTGTACACGCTTCGCTAACCGCCTCTCCGCTATCGCTCTCCGCAGCGCGTCATAAGCTGTAAGACTAACATGCCACGACCTAACAGCCTGCTAACGGGCCTTTCATTAGGTATTACACACTTAAAGCTTTCTTCGTTGTGATGAGGAACCATTTTATTTGGCCTACGTACTGGTTCCTACACCTGATATGTCCTCATGTGCCTAGGGTATGTCCATGATGCTCTGGCTAACTAAATACATTAACATATACTAAATACATTTGCATAAAGCTGGTTCTTACTTTGTATATAATTGCCTTACACCATCATTATCAAGCTTAAGTGTGACCCCATTAGGATATACGTCCTTCAAACGTAAATCGCTTGAAGTCTATGATAGATTTGATTGCCAGAAAAAAGTTTACGATTAATACACAATAATTATATTACAATCTGCTGCAGAAAATATTCCTGCCGTAAGCTAAAATAGTATGAATCTACTGTAGTAGGTACTTCACCGTGAGTGAAACAGGTCGAGTAAAGGAGAATGTTCACTGGAGATAAATGGCGGGGCGCTATCGCTCCGCAGGCAGTGTGTAATCGCCCTGTTAGCGATCGAGTGGGGTTATTTATTGGGCAGCGCTCAGAGGCCGTTTTATTTGAATCGAATCAGGGTTTGATGACCTACATTTGATTTTAAACTGTGAGGGATACGAACAGTCTTTTGCTTATTTCCTTTGAAATTCCTAAAGATCTACAGTACATGTTCCTGTATAACAACGCAACACAACACGAGTAGGTATAATAAAGTTTTTGTAAGGGTCCCATTAACTTCTTCCTGTGCAAGCGACCGAGAAAACGATAGCCAAAGCTTTTTTGAAAGAAGACTGGAAATGGTCGAGCTACGAATCATAAGATACAGATGGATAGTTTAATATGTAGAATTTGCCATTGTTTTATAATCACCCATCTGTAAAAGACACTGGAATTCTTCAGGTCTTACCTAGACTGATATATAAACAATAATGAATTTCCAGAGCCCGTAAGAAGGCTATCGAATCTCGTAGAAGACAGCGCTTGTCTTCAATAAGGCAACTGCCCGCGGCGCCGATGGAAAGATGAATTCCAATGCTCCCAGCCGACCCTAAACCTATTGCTTTTCAATTTAAAATTCTATTACCCAAAAGAACGGCTCATTTTCGTTTGAAGAGGAATTGTGGGAAATTGTGAAAATATCGCTTGTAATGGTTTTATTGGGTGATAATGGCGGTATTTATCGTGAGCTTCCTGAGATTAGGGGATCTTGTGTCGGATGAGTGTGCCGCGGGCACAGGGGCTGCCAGCCGGCCTGTTGTGTTGTTGGATATTGTACAGATCACAATTAGAGAGATATCAGCACGATAAGTCGACATAGGTATAATTATGAACAAATTAGAACTAGTATTTACGATTGAATAGATTCTTGCAAACAATCTAGAGGTAGCTCAACTGATCTATATCAATACCAAATATCGTTATCGTTTAGTTAACCCCTACTTCATATGTTTAATTTCTGGAGCTTTCTCTATTTTGCATCATCATCTTGAGGGCTAAAAAGGCAAAACACTCAAAATATAAAATTTATTAAAAACTTTATTTCATATATAAGACTATACAGCCCTGTCGGGCATTTCTAGATCAAAAGAAGCTGTCTTGTAGACAAGGGACTCCTTACCGAACTCACGGTGACCCGTGAGATACTTTTAGCTCGAAACAAAAGCTCAATGAGAGTGGATATTCCCGATATTCCCGCGATTTATGAGCCCCGAAATGAGCCAGGTCATAAATTATACATTAAAATCAAGAGAGATAAATTTAAATTTGCAAAAGTGTAACACGAAAGGTCGACTCAGGAATTTTTAGTGAATTTCTCGTCTGATACAATTGAATAGGATGGCGGGAATCAGATTTCTGGGCACGATCGGGGCTTCCGAGTTCCGGCGCTGGTCAGAGACGAGATCTACAGACTTCTATCGAGGAGCGCTGCTTTATTCCATCGCCATTAGGAGAAATGTACTAGTTCCTGGATAGAAAGAAAATGTTGATGTTGAGTCGGTCTGATATGTCCACTTTGAGAATGTAAGGCTTTTAATGCATTCACTGCCCACCCTCAGCGGCTTGCCGGCAAGCGTGGCACTAGTACATAATGTTGAGTCGGTTAGATATGTCCACTTTGAGAATGTAAGGCTTTTAATGCATTCACTGCCCATCCTCAGTGGCTTGCCAGCAAGCGTGGCACTAGTACATAATGTTGATCTTCAATAATCAGAGATTTACAAGGTGACGACAACTATATACTAAAGTCATTTATATCTGGATATTTACCATGATTTGAGTATTGAGCATAACTGAACGATTGCACGGTAACTGTTATTCCGTGATCATGGCGCATGAAACTGTGCTGAAACGTTGGAAAACTCAGTACTCAAATCATAGTAAAGATCCCGTTGTAAATGACTTTAGTGTTAATAACCATGACAATAACCTAGAAAACCAGGTCTACGCAGATTCCACTCCAGCAAAATGCCTTTATGGCTAAATGAATTTGAGTTTTGACCTTTGAGTTAATACTCAAAGGTTAAAAATTCATTTAGTGGGGCTCCCAATTGATTGTAACTCATTCACCTCAGTTACGACGTAATCGGATTCGAATCAAATCTGTTAGCCTCGTCAGGCACTATCGATTCAACTAGCGACCCGGCAGACGACGGCATCGGGCTTGTTCACATTGGGGTGAGATTGAGACGTTCAGATTTCTCCTAAAGGGTTAAATAAAATAAACTGTTCCTAGATTCTACCGATAACCCATTGCAGTTAACGTTTCTATCTAGGAACCTTCAGAGTTTTCTGGCTGGACCTGGCGCCTCTTTCCAAACGACTTCAAAAAACGGAGGTTCTCAATTGAGCTGTATGTTTTTTTTCCTGCTCTATTCCTGGGTCTTACTAGACATGCAAAATTGCAAGTCTGTCAGATTGATAATGTCTGAGATGGGAACAAAACCGTGCCCAATGGCTTAATGTAAAGATACTAACTGCTATTGCGTCTAACAAATTAAATAAAATTGACGGATGGCGGATCGCGTAAAAACGAATAACGACCGATCCGTTCTTCGATGGGTCATCGAAGAACGGATCGGTCGTTCTTCGTCAATGACGTTCAATGAAAGTGTTTTTGACATTAATTTCTTAAAGATCCGAAACCCTAGGTCCGTACGACGTCCGAAGCAACGCATGTTTGCACGTTTAGCAGTAAGGTTGTTCGTTTCGTGCGATGCGTCAACCGAAACTTCGTATTTCGTGTTTCAAAGTAGGCCTCCTGTCATTCGTCATTTCATCCATGTATCATACAACTAAATTAGACTCGAATTTTAACTAGATGTCACCACTAGAAAAATTAGATCGCACTTCCAAACCCATTTTCATAATTCAGGAATTTGAAGTCGGTATACATGACATGTAACATATAAACGTTATCAATAAACAAAACTAAACTAGCTAAACTAAACTAAACTATATAGTTTTTTGCCAAATTATCTATTAACAAGTAAAAGTCAATAAAATAAATAATGCTGGACAATCAACATAGCATCATCTAGCTCCAAGTTAAGCAGAGCTTGAAATATATGAGTTAAAAATACTATAGTTTGGAATTTCCCAATCCTAGTTCGCCCGGAATTTTCTTTTCAATGTTTACGTATGGTTCCGCGCCGTTGCCTCCAAATGGTCTGAATCGAATTCATACAATAAACATTTGAGCCGGTGTAAACCACGCTTTAGTTTAGTCTATTTCGCTTCAAGCCGTCTCTGAAAGTTTGACAGCGACATTTACAATGCTGATTTTGAGACGGACTCCAAAGCTTGTCCACGAACATGCTGCATTGGCTTTATAGCGCTAGTTGTAAAAGAATAACTGCTTGCCATGTTTTAGCTGAATAGATGATAGTTTCATAACACGACATAGGCACATAAATACATAAGTAGGTATACATATACATGGTGCTTTCTGACTTTAGTATGTCGTGCCAGAACAGAACTACCTACTTCGTTTGGACGGGGCACTTACGAACTGGCCATACTGGTTTAAACCAGTTCTGCATACAGCGAGCGCTTCGAGCCAACGTTTTCATCACTGGTTTTCATAGAACATCAGTTCCGATCTGCCAATCATCATTCAATCCTGTAAATAACTTATTGACGCAATTTTCAAAAGGAATCGTCTGATCCATCCATTCTCGAGTTTTTCCCGGTTACCCCAAAATTTATTCAGACACTTGATCACCAAAACAAATTCTGGCGTCCCAAGCGGAAATCGACACCACGAACCTTTTTATTTCGGCATATCTTTTCTGTGCGCCTTCTTTCATATTTTGTTGGGAACAATAAAGAGAATTCTCTGCGGGATGAAGCTTGGCGCGATCGGCACAGGTGCCTCGGATAGACAAGAGGGTGATACATACAGAACGGAGATCTTGACAGCTCTGCTGAATAGTTAGTTTAGGAAACTCTGTTTCGATGTTTTTTCAATCTACTTATTTGTTATTTAACCGGTGAGTTTAGCATCTGTTTTAGGTAAAAGTTATTATATAAAACGTAACATGCTGGCAGAGTTGGGACGAGTCTGAGTTTGCTTAAACTTGCCTTGTAACGTCTACAAGTAGCCGCGTGAACTTTATTTTCAGTTTTACTTTGATAATGCCAGCATAACCGCTCGCTATTGTACTTAAGCCACCTTGGCGGGTAGGTAAATACGAGTTATCAAACTTTCTTCTCAGATCACAGCACATGCTGCAAGTTAATAATCTTATTCCATTGTTCCAGAACGTTCGATAGTGATGCGTGTAGACAGAGTCTGCGCTGAGGTCCCCTGGTGATGCTGAGAGGGCACCATGACGCGGAGAGGGCCCTGCAGCAGCGTCGGGATCAGCCTGTTGCAGATCATCACCATCATCTGTCAAGGTGCAGTGCTACTTATTAGTGCAGATGCACATAAGACATACCGTTAACTACTGGAAGTCAGCGGTCATTTCCCTGATTTTTTCTCTGCCTAGGGTTGGTCTAAAAAATTATGTCTTTTGCCATGTTCAATTGTTCATCGCAGGCCAATGAGGAGTACTTTTTTCTATCAACAGCTCTTGTGCTCCGCATCTTCCGCATCTGAGTCATTTACAGTAGTTGATTATCCATATCCATACTAATATGGTGTTGGTACTCCCGTGCAGCTGTGCAGCTGTGCAGGCTGCACGGGAGTAGTAGGTACCAACCACCATCTTCAATGCATTATCCAGTAAATGGGATAGCCCGCTCCTCAAGCACTGTAATCGAATAATTATGAAATAGTTTCATCATTAAGCCATTGCAATGTTTGAAATTTTATATTACTTTAACACTTCATTACTAGGTACTACTAATATAGAATTAGGAAAATGTTTGACATACATAATAAATTTATTTTTGTGTTGTCTGAAATAAACGAATTTTATTTATTTATTAATATTATAAATTCGAAAGTAACTGTCTGTCTGTCAGTTACCATTTCACGCCTAAACGGCTGAACAGATCTCAATGAAATTTGGCAGGAAGGTAAATAGTATCCCAGGGATGGACACTTAAAAAGCTACGTAAAAAACGCGTGCGAAGCCACAGGCGACAGCTAGTAATATTATATATCAATTATAACTATTAGGCAACTCATCTTTGCTTGATGGTTAATACAAAACTAGATTTTTCATACATACTAACTGTCCATTGTACGAAGAAGTTTAGATCCTAGGTTCTACGAAAATACCTACTTAATTCTGTTTCCTGACATTAAAAATATTACCTGAGGTAAGATAAAACGGCAGGTAAAGTGTACTGTCGATCGAATCGCTCAACCCGAAGCTCTAAACAAGTGAGTTTATCGGGAGACGCTCTCGTATTTTCAATGTTAATTTTTAACGGCACGCAGTTCGTTCGGTAAACAACTCGCGAAATGTCACAATAACAAAACAATATTATTCCTTTTACAGTCCGGTTATGTACCTTTGTCAATTTTTTACTTGAGCTTCAGTCTCGGACTTTATTTGAGGCCCAGTTCTATAACAGGCTACCTGAAGACATTAAAGGTGCGAACTGACCTCTTGGTGTTTTCATACACCTTTGCCATTCTGTGATGTCTAATGTTTAGACATAAAGTGTCCGCCAACTTTGTCGATAAACGAAGAGTATTATTAGTTTGAGAATGAATGGAAACATTAATAGGTACCTACCAGTTTTACTTTTTTTTCATAAAATCACAAACAGATAAAAAAACAATAATAAAGTTATCACGTATGTACCTTTTATAAGTTTTCCCAATGCTTACATTGCAGCGATCGTGAAACTAATTAACTGCTCCCTTTGGGGTCGAGACCCTAGGTCCGTGGGGTACCGAGGCTCTCCGGGTTTTTAAAAAGTTATCTGAGCGTCTGGTCGACGCGACGCGTGACCCGAGAGCTGGCGGATATCTGGCGCAGCGCATCAGCATTGCCATACAGCGGGGCAATGCAGCCAGCGTCTTGGGGACGCTTCCGACTGGTATTGATATGGATCAGTTGAGCTACCTGTAGATTGTTTGCAACAGTCTGCAGTTAGCTTAATTGCTTCAATTGTAAATACTAGTTATAATTTGATTGTAATTTTCTTTGTTAATAAAGGCCATTGCCGTTATAAAAAAAAAATTAACTAGTAGTTAGCCTAACGATATCGTCGTGAGCGTTTTAGTTTCAAGTCCCAAGTCTAGTGTACCTCCAGTAGTCCAGAGCAGGCAGGTCCAGTCCGAGTCGTCAGCAGGTCTAGTCTACCTCCAGTAGTCCAGAGCAGGCAGGTCCAGTCCGAGTCGTCAGCAGGTCTAGTCTACCTCCAGTAGTCCAGAGCAGGCAGGTCCAGTCCGAGTCGTCAGCAGGTCTAGTCTACCTCCAGTAGTCCAGAGCAGGCAGGTCCAGTCCGAGTCGTCACCAGGTCTAGTCTACCTCCAGTAGTCCAGAGCAGGCAGGTCCAGTCCGAGTCGTCAGCAGGTCTAGTCTACCTCCAGTAGTCCAGAGCAGGCAGGTCCAGCCCGAGTCGTCAGCAGGTCTAGTCTACCTCCAGTAGTCCAGAGCAGGCAGGTCCAGTCCGAGTCGTCAGCAGGTCTAGTCTACCTCCAGGGAACTTAGCCACAGTACGAAGTCATGGAAACTGTAACAAAAAGGGGTTTTCTGGTTTTTTTTTTCGTATTATCATAAAATATAGATTTTATTCATTATGATTGTAAGCGGGTTAAGTACGGAATATTTATTTATTTAATGCGTTATATTATGTAACGCATGAAATTAATACATTTGCTAAATATATAATACTTACTCGTATCTGTAATATAAATACAAAACCTTAGAACAACCGACTTAAAAAAAGAAATCGTCAAGAGCGAGTGTGATTCGCGCGCAAACGTTTTCGAACGTTTTTCAAGTACTTATACCAATATGCACTATAGGTACCGGTTAGAGACTTTGCTATATATTGAATCATCATCATCATCAACCTATCTTAGACCACTGCTGGACACAGGCCACCAATGAGCGCCATAGCGACCTGTCTTCAGCTTGCCGCATCCAGCATCTGCCTGCAGTCTTTCGCAGATCGTCATCCCACCTGGCCGGAGGGCATACGTTTGCAAGTCGCGATCTCCACTCGAGAACTCGTTTACCCCAGCGGTTGTCACTTCTTCGCGAGTTATGGCCAGCCCACTGCCACTTCAGCTTGCTAATTCTCTGAGCTATGTCGATAACTTTGGTTACATTTGTTAAATACCTAAAAATTAAAGATACAAAAATTTCACATGATATGTATCAGTTAGCAAACTTCGGAGTATTTAAGTAAATTTTTGACGTTTTTCAAAATATTTCATAGAGTATGAAACCTTTAGAAATTTCAAAAACTGTTTTGAGGTGTTCAAACCAATACCTTTCATTTTGGTAACTGACTCGGGAGGTAGCCTCCTTTAAAAAAATCCCCCTCTTTTTTGTAAATTTATCAAAAAGTGTTTTACTTACAGACTTCTCTATATTTCTCGTGTAAAACATAGATCTATGTATATCTACAAAAGCTACATACATTTTTAGTTTAAAGATCTTTATTTATACTCAAAAAGAAGAAACAAGTCCACTTAGAATGAGTACCTACATTGGTATCTAAAAATAAATATTACTTAGGTAAAGTTACGGTAGGTGTACGGCGTATAACAATCTAGACAACAAAGGTGACAAGCACGTTAGTAGGTAACAAGTAAGTAACCCAACAAAAGGTAGGAACATAAATAGGATTAAAATAAAGTGGGTAAGCATATAATTATGTATATTATGATAAAAAACAGTGTGCGTCGCATCGTCGTCTCGACTGCGCCGAGCGAAGGCGCGCGGGCGCGCGGGCGCAAGAAATCATGGAGGGGTTAGTTATTAGCCTTTTTGTTTTTGTAATTTAGTACGTTAATTAGGATTATATAAAAATAGCCAGATATAACTAAATATGTACTATGATTGCAATGTTTTTAATTTTCTACAATGTTTTTTTTGTTTTATATATAATATTTCCGTTGTCTTGGGGATGCCTCCGATTGGTATTGATAGGGACTAATTGAGGTATCTCCAGATTGTTTGTAACAGTGTGCAGTTAGCTCAGCTGTTTTAATAGTGAATACCTGCTAGTTCCAATTTGATTCTATCATTATAGTGTTAATTCTTTCGGTTAAATCAAATATATATTCTTTAAGTTTTGATTAAAAATAGCGTTGCTACTTGCGTCTTTTATTTCACCTGGAAGACTGTCATATGTTTTTGTTCTATCACATAATCTACTTCTACTTCCCAGCGTTGTTCTAGGTGTATGTCGTATTACTTTATTTGTATTTCTCAAGTTATATCTATATGATCTTTAGCTAAAAACAGTTTGGGAGTGAAGGTCACCGCATGATCTTTTTAATAAGAGTTCAGATGTTTAGTGTCTATAATTATTGTTTAAGACTAAACAATTTAGTTTTTTATAATTGTTGGAGTATGAGTAAGTTAGTCATATTTGAAAACGGATTTTTAATATTTTATTTTGAGCAATTTGAAATGTTTTGCGGTTTGTTTTTGCTGCACTTCCCCATATCTCTATTAAATATTGTATATTTGATTTTACTATTGAATTATAAATAACTTCACGTATTTTATATGGAATACATTTAAGATTGATCGCTCTGCAAACTTCGGAGATAGTATGGGGCATAGTTAAGTTTTCGACTTTTTACAAATATTTCAAACAGTACGAAATCTACAGAAATTTGAAAAACTGTTTTGAGATGTACAATCCATTACCTTTCATTTGATACCCCATTCAGTGAGGTGGGCTCCCTTTTTGAAGATTATTTCTTCCTTTTTAGACCATTTTTCAAACAGTGTCCTACTTACAGACTTTTCTATATTTTTCCTGTAAAATATAGATCCATATCTACAAACGCTACATACATTTTTGATAAATCGCTCAGCAAACTTCGAAGATAGGGGGAATAGGCCAAATTTTTCGACTTCTTTCAAAATATTTCAAAAGGTATGAAACCTACAGAAATTTAAAAAATGTTTTTTAAATGTGTAAACTGATACCTTTCATTTGATACCCCATTTGGTGAGGTAGTCCCACCTTTTGAAATATTATTTTTGTAATTTTTTTTTAAAAGTGTTGTACTTACAGACTTGTCTATATTTTTCCTGTAAAATATAGATCTATGTATATCTACAAATGCCATATACATTTTTTGTAATTAATTAATTTATATTTATTATTTTTTATTATTTGTAGTTATAGCGGCCAGAGAAATACATACTTTGTGAAAATTTAATTAGTCTACCTTTCACGGTTATTGAGATCCCAACCCGCCGAAAGACGGACCGACGAACAGACACACTGCAGAGACTTAGTAATAGCAAAAATAGGGTGCCGTTGGTCCCTTTTGGTACGAAACCCTACAAAAGTTCAAAAATGCCACCTTGTTACTATATAAACTTACTAAGTAACTGTAAAAAAACATGGAAAATAAACTCAAATGTAACTGGGAGCTGTTAAAACTTTTACAAAAATTAGCATTATAATAAAATGTTTTGGGAACCGAAAATTATTTATGAGTCGTACAAATATTAAAGCAAAATCAATAAAATAAAATACAATAGGACTTCTGGAAAGGTCAAAGAGGTTAGCTAAGTTTGTTGTAGAATGCGGTTTATGAATTAGTATTTCAAAACAAAACTAATGCAATGCACTTCGGTGTACACTCGGTGCATTTATTGAGTAAGACCTACGGATTCATAGAATCCGTAGGTGGTAATGAGAGCTCTTGTCTCTCATTTGTTAGAAATTCTATGTAAATAATTACGAACTAGCGGGTAGCTAGCTGCTAGTTCGTAATTATTTAAAAACTAAACACACTAGGCAATAAATTACCATTTAGAAATGTGTGTGTAATGTTAAGTATACGTTTCATAGAGAGACTCTACTTAAATAAATTGTTGATTTTACCCCTTCGGACCCCATAAACCTTCATTTCACCATACAGCCAAATCATCCAAGCGGCCACTGAGATGTCCATTCGCTGCGCTCACTCCGATCAATTAATTAGTTTGTTACTGAAAAACAATTTGCTAAAGTTGAAAATCTAAACTAAACTGTTCTCAATGAACAAGGTACGCCATTATATCGGTTCACAAATTAACAACTAAGTTTGAGTGATATTGCGGATTTGTGATTGTGACCATAAAACTGATTGGAATCGACCCTTATGTGAACAATAAGGAAATCGATCGAGAGGCCATGCTGCTAGAAATGGCGTGATCTGCTGTGAAGTACGCTCCAAATATAATAATTTATATAAGCAGTTCTTGGAAGAAAAAAATAATGTTGGCTAAGGCTAGGCTAGGGGACCATGTAGCTTTTACACAATAATGTACTTTCTCGTCTTATTTTAAACCTTGAAAAAGTTCAATTGAGAATAACAACCCAATTCAAAACCTTTACGAAGGTAAAACCAATCACGAACTTCCGCCCCATGAATCTCGACCCAACGGTAACTTAACTCAAACCGATTGACACAAAGTCTAATTTGATTACCGATATCTGAGTGAGTCATGAGTCGCGATATAATTATCTAAGTTAGTTCTTACGACGCGACGTCTTCATTAGGGCGCCTCATTTTGAGCCCTTTGCCTTTCGTTTTATTCGAAAAGTTTCGGTAATTTCCAAAACTAAGTTAGTCCTATTAACATTTCGAGGAGATGTGCTATTTTGATCTCGAATGTTTTATTGTTTGTGAAATTCCTGAGGTTTACTTTGGAATTGGTTTTTGGAATTTGAACTCATTCTGACCTTTGGATTAGACTGGCTATCAATTTACGAAGATAAAAGTCCCTACCATTAAAATTAGCTACGCGGTAAGTGCGCCAGCAATTATTCTCAATCAACAAAATAAAATGTAAAATAAAAAAAATGTCTGTCAAACTTTTAATAAAGTTAAAAAAAAAGCCCATTACGGCTTCAACGTTATCAAAACTCAAGAATAAGAAACTAGACAACAAACTTGAAAGTCTACTTCAAAATTAAAAAATATCTGAATTCACTCGTACAAATCATCTTCAATCTACCAAGTTTTATTTTGTTATAAGACAAGTTGATTTATCCCAACAATGACTCATTCAAAGCAGGGCAGACCCGAGAAAGCAATTACAAATTTAGTAAAATTTTATGACGGTAAGATTTGCTCAAAAATCTCATACAGAAACATGAACAAAGCACTCCATAAACATGGTTTCCTTTTTCAATTAACTGATAATGAGAAGCACAACAATATGTTATAACCTCCTGTGGCTCGCCCATCCCACTGCATCGAACAAAGTCCTCGTCCTTTCATCCAAAACATTCCGGTTCTGACAGGCTTTCATCATTATACAATTCTAAACCGTCGTTACACAGTTCATTTTACTTTGGACCCACCCCGACTCCCCACTCCGAACTTCCGCGATAAACAATATCTCGCTGTCATTACAAGCGGAGTTGGTGGTTGATTAAAAATATCAATCCAGCTTTTCGGCACTTTTGAGTCGACAACTTCAGGAGTTTTAGAAATGAACTTCTAAACTGTTGGATGGTTCTACATTGCGAATGCTAGCTTTTTGTTTATACTAGCGCGTTTATACATTGTAAGCTCTCACTGCTAGGTAGGAATCTTCTACAATCTTTCCTAGCCTTAGTGAAGAAGGCGTTGCAAATACATAGCTATATAGATATCTTTCTAGTAGAAAATAATTAGAAAATACTATATCGCACACTTAAATCAAACAAAAACAATAAACAACTAAATACAATTTGCCCTTTATCATTTATCATGAGATTTTCACTCGGGGCAGTACATTGTAGAGCACACTCCTATCTCGTGTGAATTGCGAGGTATTTCTCTGTTATGCCACTTATCATAATTTGGACGATCTGCTGGTTGAGTTTTTTAGTGGAATTATAACCACATACATACATATATACACGTGAGTAATGTATGCTTGCTTGTTGCAGTGCTGACCGAGGAGCCCCGCTTCTCGGAGCCGATCCCCAACGTGACGGTGGCTCTGGGCCGCGACGCCAGCCTGCCCTGCGTCGTCGAGCACCTCGGGACTTATAAGGTACGCTACTTATTGAATTATTAGCGCATTCACATGTTGGCCGAGTTATGGTGAGCCTCGACTCGCTGACAAAATAAATCAACAAACATCGTTGTTTGTGATGACTCGCTTAGTAGACGTGCGGCCGGACCTTATTTTTTATCTATCTATCCATTGAAGTCTAGACCTGATCGTTTATTTGGACTACGGTAACGGTACGGTACGGTACGGTATAAAGTTATATGAACATCTCAAATTGAAATTTAGCTTATAAATACGACCGACAATTAGGAGTTGGACAAATAGACTAAGAGCCAAGCTCAGTGGCTCTTAATTGAACCAGCAGCGGGCATGGTTGATGAAGTGGACCGAATCGATGATTAATTTTAAAGCAACTTTAGCGTTATAATTGAGCACACGAAGTACCAAGCCGAGCGATGTAATCCACGTGAAACTTCATGCAGGTATAGGTAGGTCAAACTAGTTCCCATGTCGTGCGAGCTTAAAGTTCTCTCTCAGCAATTAACCTAGCCTATGCTCCGCGCTTGTACGAGACAATTACGACAGCTTCTCATAAGCCTTAGGAAGCCACCTAGCAAGGTAGCAACCTGAAAATTAGACGCACTAGGCAGTCTTCTGAAGGCAAGCATCTGTTGATCAAGCTACGAGTAGGAACACTAATGTTAAATTAGACGCACTAGGCAGTCTTCTGAAGGCAAGCATCTGTTGATCAAGCTACGAGTAGGAACACTAATGTTAAATTAGACGCACTAGGCAGTCTTCTGAAGGCAAGCATCTGTTGATCAAGCTACGAGTAGGAACACTAATGTTAAATTAGACGCACTAGGCAGTCTTCTGAAGGCAAGCATCTGTTGATCAAGCTACGAGTAGGAACACTAATGTTAAATTAGACGCACTAGGCAGTCTTCTGAAGGCAAGCATCTGTTGATCAAGCTACGAGTAGGAACACTAATGTTAAATTACGTTAGTGGTCAAGAACAGGCACAACTTGCTGATTCATTAATCAATTATCAAATCTCTTGTCAAATATTTTTTTCTCTGTTCAAACTGGACAAGAGTTTTGATCATTGATTAGTAAATTAATAGTAGCTATGACCAGTGTACGAAAAACCGGCTGTACAAGTCATAAAAAAATGATGCTGAAGATTGTTAATTTTTAAAAATTTGTGCTCGCCTCTTTTTCGTCAAAATACGCTTTTAAAAGATGTTCAACGACATGTCGTTGTCTCTCCATACGCCGGTCTACTATTGCATCTGTATTTGTTTTGTTCTTAGGTAGATAAAAAATGTCACCCACTAAGTAATTTCCACGTGTGGAATTACCCGATATTAGAAAGCATGGCCAGAGGTGATAATTAGCAAAATAGCGGAAAACATCCCGGTTAAACGCTGGCGGCTCATCCAACTTCATGAATAACTTAATGGGTTCGTTGCAACCGTTCGTTAGACGGATTATTTACTGTTTGCTGAACAATACCAGTACAGTACAGATGGATAATGCATGTCGTATTGTGGACTAGGTGGTTTCAATAGTGTAGGAGGAAAGCACTATTGCCAGTGGTTTTGTTGGTTTGACAAGGAAATAGTTAAAGAGATTTTGGATTCGTTCGATAGTGACCTAAAATATTTTGAATAATTTAACAACAACAATACGAACAAGAAGAAAAAAGTTATAGGTAAAAATAAAATATTGAGTGCTTAATCTAGAACGGATTATAAGGCGAGATATAATGTAGGTACATAAAGATGATGATGAGAACTACCGTGAAGTAAGATCGTTCATCACCGGCATAATCCGGCAACTATACATCCTGGAAGGTATGGCAGTTAATGAATAACCAGCCTCTCCGGGTAAAATTACTGCATTAATTCCCTCAGAGATATTTATTATCGCTTACTAATTAGAAAAGGAGCTCTGCAGATATTTCAAACTGTCCAAATATTTTAAGATATCATTTCAAGGAGTCCTTTGTAAATCTGGCTGATTACTCGGTTATTGTGGAGGCTGAAACATATTTTACGTAGGTACCTAAGGTTTCGTTTCTTTGATCGTCTCGTATACGTCTTTCATTTGGAAATCATTATCATAGCGTATTACGGAGCTACCTTTTACAACATATGTAGATAAAATAACTTCTCATATGCATATAGAAATTAGATAAGTACCTATTAGTTTTACTTCTTTATATTATTGTTTGCACTTATTTCTTGTGAGGTGTTTTTGAGTAAAATAAATTAATTTAACATAACTTTATTTTATTTATTATTGTTTTATTTCTATTTTAGTTTTCTCTGCCGTATGTTTCTGTTTCATCCTTGGAACATGTTATTTTGAAAACTAGACAGCTAGGTATTTAGATATCTTCTGTTATTTTTAGTCGCAATCCCGACGATATAAATTTTAGGTTTGCACGTTTTGCTCCTCGTAATAAATCTAATCTAAGCACTACACAACAGAGCGCCGCCAGCCCACGCAGTAGTATATTAAACTTATAAAAAAAAAAGCATTCAGCATTATGAAGCGTTGCTCAATTTACCTCCATTGTACGCCTTCTTACAATCCGTTCGATGTGATCACTCCATCGGCTCACTAAAAAAGGTTTTCCATAAAGTTGGGACCAATGGAATTAACCAGTCGTGTCGATAAATATTTAATTTTCTCCTGCATAGGCACACGTCTCTCCGACGTAAGTCCTGATTTCCCAGGGGGTAGCGGCAGGGGGGCGGGACACGATTGCATGTGTAAAGGAAGGTGATGGTGATTGATTTCAAATGGAGACTACGTATCTATGTGGGTTTTAAACGTCTACAACTATCAATTGGAAATTGGAAACTCTGTGTTTTCTCTCTGTTTTCCAAAACAAAAATATGTGAAATGCAAAATGAAATGATTATTATTTATAATCATATTTATGCACAAGATATGGTAAGCAAGTTTTTCATAACTCTGGAATACTCTGGATTGATAATGGTAGCAAAGAAGAAGAGTTTTACGCTATACTGTAAAACGGTTCATAATCAAATTATATTAACAAAAAGTTCTATAACGATTTGCTCAGCAATCAGGACGATTGGTATTACGGAAGTGCAACAAAACTATTCTTCGCAAAGATAAAAGCTCCGTTCCGAAGAATTCATAAAAGTCACAGAGCGGAAAACTAGCTCCAAGTAAATTACATCGGGACAGACAACTCTCGGGTCCATGAGTAACGAGACTTCCATCCATAACACTAACACAACTTTAGCGAACTTCATCCGAGGCGCGGTTTTCATTTCACGTATTTTTTATCTACGACTTTAACTAAAATTAGACTATTTTATTCAAAGCAAGGTTCAGATAAGGTCGCTGTTCGTGGGAAAGGCCATGTTTTATAATAATTGGATAAAATTATCTAGGAAAAGTCTCTGGAATACTAAACGAGGATGATTTAATGCTATTGCTACTGAAACTTTTATGATTTTTTGCCACGAGTTTGTTAACTTTTTGATTCATTAAATCATGAATAAACCACGTGAAATACGATTATGTAACTGGTCTGGTAAAGTTAAGTTAGGTTCAGTGTCAGTAGTATTCTATTCACGGCTTGGACTTTGATTGAACCCGTTTATGTACGTCCAAAGGAAACAGACTACAAAGGAAAATGTAAATAGGTTAAAAAAATATTAAAAAAATATTTTATTTTGTGTTTAAAATTTGTGTATAAGCGTTTAAGAATAGGTTAGATACCTGTTCAATATTCCCCAGAGCAATTCAATAGAATCAATTGAATCGAAAAATGCACCTCAGTCAGATCCATCGAACGTATCAATTTAATAGAAGACAAGGTCGCTTCATGTCTTCTATTACATTGATACCCCTTAGCTCCTTGACACGTAGCATGCAGAACACAAGACGACTTAACGAGCGGGTGACCGCAATGAATGTGTCTGCACGGAGGTGTACACTGCGTGGTAATGAATGCTGCTGCTGTATATTGATGACATGATAGTTGGACGTGGTCAATACATTGAAACCTAGTATACTCTATTCATTTTGGCTAACGACTGTTCCGTTTTGTAGAAACTTGCCAACATAAAATTAAATGAAGGTATCCCCCAAGCTGGAATTATATCGAAATTAACAGAGTTTTTTCCTCGATAAAAGCCGAAATAATCCTAAATTTAGAAGATTTTATTGTGCAATCCAGGCTACGAAATAAAACAGGTGAAATGGTTAACGAGAAATTAATTTATTTCGTGGAAAGTAAGCGGTCAATCTTTGAACGAAGCCTTTACGCAAATGTATCTTCGCAGTATAACTGAACGAGTGTCATAACTCGGGGTAATTAACTGGATGGAGCACCGTCTGCATTGTAACAATTAACTTATTCATGGAAGCGCCTGAGCCCTACTTATTTATTTTATTTTACGATCCCTATTATCCTGTAACACCCTTCTCGTAAATACTTCAGCGGTGAACGGCGTAGCTTTGAATTTTCAAGTAATTTTGAAGTGGTAACGTCGGTTTTGAATTTCTCTCCGCGGATGCGTCTCCATCAATTTCGTCCGTTTACATCGTTTAGGCAAACTTTGCAAAGTCTTCTCATTTAAACTTTTTGGATTGTGAAAACATTAAAAGGCCAAAAGTGGATTTGTTTTGTTCAATTACTTAGGTAACATCATAACATAACATAGTGCTGACTCAAGGACCATACTTCCTCTAATATAATGTTATATTTCTATTTGTGTGGTAGCATGTGTTACTCTTGAATCCTCAGCGAGTACCGAGCGGAGCAACCTACCTTAAACGAAAACAAATAAACTCTTCAAATCGTATTAGATTCAGTTGCCTGGCATGTTTCCTAAAGTGCAGTGCGTCGTTTAAAAACGATTTAATAGATATAGGCAAATAAAATTGGCGATATTATGAGAGTCGAAGGGGATGCCGCAGGCGCGGCCGCCGCGCCGGCGGGACCCTAATCAAATATACCTTAACTGGTTCGATCCGGTTTACAACCCGCGTAGATTACGCGCTTCTTAAGTGATTTTTTTCCATATACAGCCCATTTTCCGGATATTTTCCTCCGAGAAATATTCCTGCTATCTCGCATAAACTTTTACGAACCAAGTCAATGAAGCTTTGGACGTTTTCTAAGTGGAAATTATTTTCGGTGTCGAGTCAAGTGAGCATCTTACACGACTCCGGCCCGGTCCGTGCGATGGGCACTAAAGCGCGGTCAAAGGAGCATGGGTGTCAAAGATAACATGCACAAACACGTCACCGACCGAAGCAAACACTTATCTTTCCATGCAAACATTTGCTTTAGGGGGAACCTACTCTGAGATGGTTGGAGGCAAATCTATTCCCTTAAATAAGGAAAATGCTCGCAACCGCTTTCGCAGACATTGGACCTTTGCAAAATATGTTGACTTACGTAATCAAACACAAATATTTTAAGCTTGTTATTAGGCACTCACGTTTTACTTTACAAGATTTATAGTACGTATGTTCAAACAAAACAAATAAAAGTAGACGAACCCACGACAAACAGTATTCTTCCCGGCAAAATAGTTGTACTGATAAAATAAAATTACGAGCAAACTGATAAATACGATTCGACTACAAGTAAGCGAACACGGTATCGAAATCTAAACAACAACAAAATATCAAATCCGCGCGGTAAACACACACGGCAGCTCCAGACAAAGTTGCGGCGGATGAAGGGGCGTCAGGAATTGCCGTTAAGTATGAGGTGGCGAATAAAAAGGGGGAAAGAGGATTAGGCGGCTTACCGCGACGCGAGTGGCAAGTTCCTAGAGTTATGCCCCTCTGCCTGTTTGTTCTGTGCCATTTCCGAAGTGATTAAGTGAAGGATTATGGTGATAAAGTTTATCGTGGGAAAATTTGCCGTGAACATGATGTAGGAATTATTTCGAGCAGCTATATAAAAATACTTGAATAATGTTTCAAGTAAAATATATTACAAAACAGAGAGTAAAATACATCTCGTGTTTTTATAAAAGTAAACACGAGCTCAGACAAAACTACAAAGTATAAAAGGCAAACAAGACTGGTCACGTGGTCGGGGAGCGTGAAGTAGATGACTTACAAGCAACTGTTTAACCACCCACCCAGCGTGTGGAATTGAACCTAGCTACCGGCGTAGACTAGGAGGGATCCCAGATGATGCAGTGAAGGTCTGACTTTACAATGATATGCGTTTATTTCCGCACACACAAACACACTTCTGAAACTTTCAGGAATTCACACGAGACTAGGAACACTTTTCCTCAGGCTCGGGCCTTGAGAGCAGACCACAACTTATTCACTTCATCGTATTAGATCACTTCAGTTTGACTGCTAAAATAGAACTGACCGACCGACGAGGGACAAGTTCAGGTTTTTATACCTCGGCCCCTTCAAAACTTACGAGAAATATCTCCCAATTTCTAGAGAACTATGTAGTTTTGCCTCACTGTCTCACTCACTCATCCTACGTATTGTCAGTCGACTATGTCTAACATTCCCATGCTTTTCTGGAAGCTATACCTAGTTTTTTTTTACTCGAAAACATTTTTGCTGTCCTTGTTTTTCTTTTTGATTCGTTCTAGAACTTATTACATAAACCTACATGAAAGGCTAGATTCTAGAACATCCCACAAGGTTCTAAAGCTTCCAGAATGTTCAACGGACTTCCATAACGTTTCATAGGCTTCCATAAGTTTCTAGAAAGTTCCCGAATGTTTTCGACTATTCCTAATTATTTTACTGCTTTCTACGCATTTCTTTACGACTCTCGAAGCTCTAGAATGTTCGACTGACAATGTGTAGAAATAAAATCTTAAAACTAGCTCAACCGAATTAATCTACACCTAAGTATTTCGGTCGCCGACAAAGACATTAACTTAAAATCCAACGCCAGAATTTTGCAACAATATTACTAGAAAATTTTAATAATTCACATGAGCACGATGGAGCTGAGTGTAATGAAATTACAACTTCGAGAGACGAGCATGCAGCGCCGCCATGATGTTGCCCCGTGTTGGGCGCCAAAAAGAAGAATAGCTAAATATTTGCACGATGCCCTCCGCAGAAGATACACGAGTTACAAGCGCTGGAGCCATAAGGGGATAAAAACAGTTAAAACTGTGTTGATATATTTGAAAAAGTGTTAGTTTTTGCATATTAGGACAAGTAGACAAAAAAATTATTTATTATAATGATTATGATTGTCTTAACCATAGACCATTTATTTACAGGAATGTATGTACAATAAATAGGTCTTAATAATAACAAATAACACTACAATACATTCTGCCTCGTCACAGCGAGTAAAATAAATAAATAAAGCTTAATACATATTATATTGAAAATAACTGATAATGAATAAAAAATTAAATACTGCTAAGTAAAGAAAAAAAATAATTAAAGTTATAAATATACATACATAATGCCATGATAGGTCAATTCTTTTTCAAATTTAAATATTCCATATCGTCATACAAAATAGTTTTTATGGAACACTGGACAAGAGCGTATTTGTGCTCTCTTGAAGTGAACGATGATTATAGTTTTTAATTGTAATTAATTGTTTTTGATTTTAATTTTGTATTTAATTTTAATTTTGTATATGTGTAACTCGAAAATGGACACTTTGATGTGTTTTTGTATTATAATTTATTGGTTGTCTGAAATAAACGCATTGAATTAGTAAACCTACATTTCAGATGTATCGGTTATTCAAACTTCGGAGTATAGAGGGTAATTCTTCTTAAGTTCTTTATTGCCCACCAGTTAAATCATACATAAATGTTAACAAATAATGGGCATGTACAAAGGCGAGCTATAAGAGTTTTCTTACAGCAAACCTATGGATATAAAGAGGACTTATGTGTACATGCAAGACAGAAAAAAAAAATTTACAGAGAATAATATTTTAAAAAACCTACATACACAACTAATATAAATAAAAGATATAGTAAAATTTTTGAGTTTTTTAAAAAGATTTCAAAAACCATGAAACCTACCTACAGTTATATTTCAAAAACTGTTTTAAAATGTACAAACCGAGACGTTTCATTTGATACCCCACCTGATGATATATCTATATCTACAAATGTACAAACCGAGACGTTTCATTTGATACCCCACCTGATGATATATCTATATCTACAAATGTACAAACCGAGACGATTCATTTGATACCCCACCTGATGATATATCTATATCTACAAATGTACAAACCGAGACGTTTCATTTGATACCCCACCTGATGATATATCTATATCTACAAATGTACAAACCGAGACGTTTCATTTGATACCCCACCTGATGATATATCTATATCTACAAATGTACAAACCGAGACGTTTCATTTGATACCCCACCTGATGATATATCTATATCTACAAATGTACAAACCGAGACGTTTCATTTGATACCCCCAAACCGAGACGTTTCATTTGATACCCCACCTGATGATATATCTATATCTACAAATGCCACATACATTTCAGATGGATCGCTCTGCAAACTTCGGAGATAGGAGGGGGGGGGGGGACTTTTTACAAAACATTTCATAAAGTTTGAAACCTACAAAAGTTTCAAAAACGGACATCTCAATTTGTACCAACTGAAAATGTTCATTTTCATTTTCATTACTTTTTATTTGTACAAGCGTATGATATGTATTATAATTCTAAATATCAAGTTGTTTGCTGCTGTAGTTGCTGAGATTTTAAAGACAGAAAAAATGTCAAAAAAAGCTAGACCATAAGGGTTTCGAAAATGATCTCCGATCTTCGAAACCCTAAAAATCAGAAGATATCAAAGAAACCTAGTTTGACCAGAGTTGTATTCGTTGTATTTAAAATAGTTTCTGTAACCGTGCAAAGTGGCCTTCTCTGTCCCACGTTGGGCGCCAAGAAAAGAAAGCTTCTATATATATTGACACTGTCTACACGCTTAACGGATGTCCTTTACGATACTGTCTGTGCTCCGCTAACAAACACCCAAACACCGAGCTTTTAATAATACATAGGTACGTTTCGTTCCTATGTGTATGTGTCTATATCAATTTATGCAAATGGAAGATGTTAGCTGTGTGTCAAGCGTGTGTATGAATTATTTATGTACATAGTTGTTGTGCTGCGGCTGTGTTGGAAAGCAAAATGATTATTTAGTTTAGCTGGCAGCAAACTACTCGCGTTAATGGATACTACTCAGATATGGTATGTACTGTTTAATGCAATAGCTTGTGGTTCTTGAGAAGTGGCTTCCCAATTACTTAATACAATGAAATAGTAATCATTTAGACTTCGACTTATTCTGAAAAAGAGATTATCAATTAGGTTGAGCCAGTAGCTGATAATACGAAATATTTATAACTCATATGGAATTAAATCAGTTCTTCACCGATCGCAAGCTCAATAATCCATTTAGATACAGCAGTGGTCTCACGATAAATCACAGAGTTGTAGAAGCTAATAGAGAGGAGGTGAGCAAGTCACAGCCTGCGCCACTTTATTACAAACTAGGGATGTTCGCTTCCATTCGGCTCGTCCAGCTTCGATAGATTCTGATCAAACGTGAGTTTCTTTTATATCTCATAATAGAATTCCAGGGATCGGTGCGGGTGAATAGACTTCGATTTGTTCAATTCATGCTTCGTTGTTTTGGGTTTAATATTCACTAGATTTTATTTGAGAGTTAATAGAAAATCAGACAGCTTTTAGCTTTTATCGATACATTTGAGAACCATTCTCATTTTTCGTTATTATTGATACTCTACCAGCCTACCGGTATGATTGGGTTTCAGTGGTCCCCTCACTACCGCCGTGGTCCTACCGGAACCAAAGCAGATAAGTTATGACGCCGCTTAATCACAAATTCGCCATTGCTGTTAATAGGCTTCGAGGAGGTTAGGGGTCCAATACCAGTGATTTATACACCCTCAATCGGAGTCGTGTAACTTGTGTAATTCTGATTGTATCGCTGGTTTTCGATCCTTGGATAACAAGGAAATTAGGCAAGGGTCTAATTACTCTTATATAGCCAGTAGCAATTTAAGAGTAAAAGATCGAAAATGGAGTAGGTATCATAAAAGTGTATTATGTATGCATGGCAACCGCCATGCATACATAATACACAAAGGCATTCAAAATACCATCTTAATATAATATATAAAGGAACTCATGATTTTCTGGTAACAATGCCCAGCCCAAACCGCTGAAGCTAGAAAGCTGAAATTTGAAAAGCAGGTACCTGTTACTACACCACCCTTGTCATAAACACTAGGAATAAGAAAAATGTAGTAGCTCCTCGGACCTGACTTAGTAACATTTTAAAAAGCTTCAAATGTATATCCATAAAGTTTATAATCAAATACCAATCGACGTAAGAATAATACCTGACATTGAATTGCTGACATTAAAATATGTCAAAAACCATTTAATGAAAAATGTTACTATACAATTGACGAAGCTTTGCCAGATGATTTGAAAGATGTGTCCTCTTTATTCTGTGAAGATAATTATGATAAGTGCGATCTACATAGGCACATTGTACACATTTTTATGTCATTTTTGACGTAATGTCTAAGTGCTTTGAATAAGTTTAAAGATGATTATAAATTACTTTAATGACTTTAACCTCCCGCCAAGAAAAGGGAGTTTTGGAAAATCCACCCTTAAGGTGGTGAAAAAGAGGTTTGAAGGTATTTAGGTTTTTTTTGTAACTCTTTAACTAGTGGCTCAATTAGCTTGAAACTTACAGAGAATGTTATGAATACAAAACTATTGAACACATATCTCAGGATATTTCACAATTTTCCTGAAAATACGGTAAATCGGGTTATTAAAGTTTGTGATTCGTAATAAACTATAAACGTACACGTATTTTTTTTATTTTTAAACAACTACCCCTACGGGGTGTGCAATAAATTTCCACGCGGGCGGAGCCGCGGGCACAGCTAGTAAAACATAAAAGATCTTACGTCAGTTGGACGCCTAAGTAAACTATGATAGCAATAAATATTGCTAAAAGTTATTCTACAACCATCATCGTCTCTAAACTCCACTGCAATACACGGTTCATGAACTCTTACAACTTTCCCCCAGGAGAATTGCGAAGAACCTTTTGAAACTTGGCAATTGTTTCAACTCTCCCCCAAAACATTTAAATTCTACGTCACCAGAAAGCTCGCTCTTTTAAAAGGCAAACACGAGGATTCAATAAACAAGATACTTACTCAGATAGGCAGACGGACGGGTAAGCCGAGCCGTGCACACACCCCCCTCACCGACGGCGGGGCACAGAAGAACATCACATATTTCTACAGATTTATCACTCCTACTCTATGTCATCCATTTTCTTGTAATAAACAGAAAACAGTGTATCCAGAGAGACATTTAAAGCTAAACCAAATCATTATTCTAATGATATAGTCAAACTTGATATTTAACTAAACTACTCGAAGCTGAAAATGCTGATAAGAATAACATTTTCCTTCCCCTTGTGCAAAGTAGCGGTTGTTTCAGCTTTGTTATCTTATGAAATAAGCATGATGTGGTTGTAGATCTCAATCTCAGCGAGATAAAGCTCAATCTCCAATGCAGAGCAGATTCGGGAGGCATGGTGTGGGTACCGGTATTTTCACTGTTGGAACAAACTTACCAGCATTTGCTTACACAGGCGGAGTCGGGTGAGGAAGTTAGTCTTGAAGTTGACGTTATGCAAAAGTTGAGAGAAGCCAGAGGAGATTGTAATTTATTAAATTTCATTAATTTAAGGTTTGGTTCAGTTTACTGGCTTCGATTTTTGGTGATGTAGATTAGATATACTCTGATCTAAAATCTAAGGTTATTTTATGTCAACAAATACATTTATGAATGAAAGTTAACAAAAGCTATTAACAATTAAAGAAAAGAACAAGGCAACAGCATTGTAAATAATCACATAACACAAAAACGAAAACAACGCATAATTGTACACGCGCAGCGAAAAATGTTTAAATTCGAGTTGGGTAAGTGAGGCCGCGCACCAGACATTTTTTTTATTTTTTTGTTATTTTAAACAAATATTAAGGGACTTTGTCGCTAAGCGACCATATCGCCCTAAACGCGCACCAGACATACAAGTATTGTATTATGACAATTGTTGCGCCACATTTGAATCGCGACATACATATTATTCATCACCCCCGTACATCTGCGCGCAAGCACGCACTTCTTGGAACTTGTAGCGGGTGCAGTTTGTTCATTTGTTAGGTCGCTTCATGTGGCGAGGTAAATGTATTGCCACTTTGCGGCCTCACTAAGAGACGAATTAAATATTAACGAAAGCTTTCAAAACCAAAAAAAATTTCGAGCTCTTGCCAACTTGCAATTAGTTTCGCACCAATGTCCTAATAAGTTTTTACAAATATTCCTTCAGTTTTGTAATCCCTTTGTTTGCAAAACAAACATCTAGAGTTCTAGAACAGAGGTTTACAATCCTGGTTAGAAAACAAAACTATTATTGCCAACGTTACCAAAACCCTTCCGGGATCGGTTAAAAATAGATCTTTACCCGACTCAAGTGGTACAAAGCAGATGTTGTCTCTTAAAATATGCAAGTATCGGGTGTTCCGCAGTGCGCCACCTAGCGGCCTCGCACCGCGTTTGGTATTCTACAGCCGATAGGGTCGTTCTTGTGTTGCTTTTATCTTCGGAACACTGTTGCATTCCCATCTCTTTATTCATATCCTACTGTTCTATCATCCTACTCTATTCATCCGAATTATCGCCTTGCTTCTTCTGGCGAAAAAGTCATGTTCATGTTACTCATACATAACAAGACATGCCTATCTATTTATACTATGTATGTACCTACTGTGTGTTGCAGAAGCAAATGATTATCTATCTATTTTTCTACAAATGACGCCTGCTAACTTGAGTACGTTCAAGACTTAATTGCATCCTTAGAGGCCGCACAAAGCCTATCGTACATGCACTTTCATCGACTGGTGGCAAATCTACTTATTCTTCGAAATTACATAGCTGTGCTGCTTGACAGCATACATTCAAGTACAAATCATTTGGGTTACCTGAAGCCCAGAATAATAAAACCTGCAGATTTTATGACGTAGTTCAATTAAATTAAATTCCCTTTATTAAAAACAAAATAACATTACAGATTCACTAATCTATTGCGTTATTAATAGCATCATTTACTAGGTTATACGTTTATAACTTAGACGATTAACATTTTGGTACTCGTATTACACAAGATTAAAAATTATACTTGGGTCCGTAATCAATCACTCAAACAAATACAAAAAAACGAAATACAAGTTTTATTTGATCCAAAGACGAGCGTGTCCTATAGTACTTATACCCAACTAAAACAGTGTGAGAGTAAACCTTATTCCTCCCAACATATAGCTTGCCACCACTTCCATTGTTGCAACTTCCCGCTATAATTGCTGTAAGGCAGTATGCAGAAGGTACCACCTTCCTCCACGTTGTCAGCTCCAATAACTCGAATGCATTTCTAGCCGCAATTCAATTTCCGATCGGGTTAGCATAAGTTCTCGTGCAATAAGCCGGCGAGCCGTAAATATCAACTGAATAAAGTACTAAACCTGAGCTATAAACATTCTATTTTACAAGTTTTACGGCAGCCAGGTGGCGGGTGTAGATAAACTGGACCTGAGGTGTAGTTGCCGTCCCGGAATGGCGATGGGTTTCTTGTACATAATTGACAACTGGAAAGTATGTAGGTCTCGTGTATTCACTCATTTTGGTCCTTTGTTCGAAGAGTTGAGGTAGTTTTCGTTTTGTACAGATCTTTAATATCCAAAAGGATTATGGTCCGTCCACACCAGAGTTTTTTAATGCAATTATAAGTCAGGCCACAGATTATTTTTTTTTTGGCTACGGAAACCAACCTCTGATTTTATATCTAAGCCACGAGAAAATAAGAAGGCTTCTGATAAACTAATTCGCCTTGTTTAAATGTCACCTGAATATTCCAAAGTAAGCGTCAAATAAAGAACAACAATTATGTTTACTTGTCTCACTGCTTTATACATCATCACCTAATTTACTAACTCAGCCACGGATTTTACAACTAACCAATATTTTACGTTTTACATCTTCAACATAAATGTTCCTCAAATAATATAAGTTCAAGCTTCAACTAGAAAGCATCATATCTTATAATTAGCATGTGAAATAATACATCGTATTCTTTTATCATGAAAATATGGTCTGCACGATCTGGTTGGCTTTTATTTTGTTTCAATAAATAAATAATATTAGATAATGCTGGACAATCCATACAGAATCATCTAGCTCCAAGCTAAGCAGAGCTTGTGTTATGGGTACTAGATGACTGATATCTAAATTATAAAAGAAAGTCGTGTTAGTTACACTATTTATAATATAACTCAAGAACGGCTGAACGGATCTCGGTGAAATTTGGCAGCGAGGTAGATGGTATCCCGGGGCAGGACATAGACTACCTTTTATTCCGGAAAAAAGCGTGCGAAGCCGCGGGCTGTAGCTAGTACTTAATAAAATCTATTACATAGATATTTATTATACATGGAAATAACTAGAACATCCGGAACAAATATTTGCAGATCGTGCAAATATTTTACCCAAGGTGGGAATCTTACCCGCAACCTCCAGCGTCGCAGGCGGACCTACGTCCGCTGCGCCACATCGGTCGTAATGGTTCCTAACATTCAGTTGCCATAATGTACTATTAGATGATGATTTTAGGTACGTTTTGTTGTTCAAAGATATAGGACGAGTTATACTTTATTAATGTTTCACAACATTCTAAACATACTGAGTTGTAAAACTAGATGTCGATACAATTATTTTATTGATGTCATATATAAATATTTTGGAAGTTTACTGCTTGAATATATGTTACAATATGTAGATGCTAAAAAATAACTGGCAAGCTAAGTTGTAATTAAAGTAGGTTACATCGAAGATAATTATTATAGTGGCTAACATAACATTTTTTAGACGCGCATTGATGGTAGCTGGCTTAGTAATTCAGAGGACAATTTAGACTTTTAGAGGAGAATAATGCTATTAAATAGAAGTCAGTTTAATTAGCACCCTTTTCTAATTATGTGAAAATCGGATATTTTTAATAGGAACAAAAGTAAATGGGTTTGCCGAGAGCACAATACCATTGCCAGTTTAATAAAACCAGAACAAACTGGATTCGACCACTCTGAAGTTTTTAAACGAATGAGTTCGGAACGTGAGTTTAGACCTGAACGAAGTTTCGGCAGTAAGTGTTTGAAACGGCGCGGTACGAATGTATGGAACGACTGTACTGTTATTAAGTTAGCGGCAGGACCTGAGAGGTTTTAGAGCCGAGCTCATGTTATGTTATTATTGTTACCTATATTCCTGCCAGTTCTCTGCTTCGTTGGATTACAAGACCGGATCTAATACAGTATTTTAGAAGCAGAAGTTTGAGACAGCTTGCAGGTGTATTTGTAATTCGTTAAAATCTAAACAATTTTTTACGAAATTAATTTCTTCGGTAGGTTTAAATTGAATTAAAGAATAACTGCCACTACCATCAAATCGAAATCGTACGTGGGTATGATTTCAAAACATGAAAGAAGATGGAGTCTTTCATATTTTTACTACTACCATACAAAATGGTTTCTCTGTTTTGCAGAATACAACATGTTTATTTTATAAGTAAGCACATAACAATTTTAAAAACAATGAGTAACTCCATTGTTTTTACAATTGTGTTCGTAGATCTCAAGGCCGAAAGGTTACCTGAAAGAGATTACTCATAGCGATGAGGCATTCCTCTGCACTACCGCGATTCCCAGCATATCTTATTTATTAATTGTTATTTTTACTTAGTGTTTTGTTATAAAGAATCGTTCGTTCCAGGTGGCATGGATCCACATCGACCGTCAGATGATCCTTACAATCCACCGGCATGTCATCACGCGCCTCGCGCGCTTCAGCGTGTCGCACGACAACGCGATGACGTGGCTGCTGCACGTCAGCCAAGTGCAGCAGGAGGACCGAGGGTACTACATGTGCCAGGTCAACACCAACCCCATGATCAGCCAAGTTGGGTACCTGCAGGTCGTTGGTGAGTTCTGCTCCATTCTGTAATTCTGCACTGGTACTTGGTAGACGTCCTGTTACAACCCTACGGACAAAAACAGTCATATTTCATATCTATTTTTTATTACAATCATTGTGTACATTTGTAGGTCTTAGTATCTATGTAATGTACAAGAGACTAGAGACATTATTCATTGTCCAAGCAGGACGTGGCAATAGGTACTGAGGGTGGAAGTGGACCGGAATTATAGATAATTCTCTAGGTAGGTTCCAGCAGAAAAAATATTATTCAGTAACATAGTTTTTAAATAATAAGGTCTTTAAAAAATAAATAAAGAGGTCTTTATAAAATATTAGGCAAATAGCAATATTAGACGGTATTTCCAGGTTGTGGTAATTCATTCTTGTTCTACAGACCTCTGCACTTACGAGTACCTAAGTATGTCAGTTAGTTTATATTAGAAATTTATGCTGATATTACTAGCTGCTGCCTGCGGCTTTGCACACTCTTTTCTGAGATAAACAGTAGCTTCTGTCCGTCCTCGAGATACCATCTATTTTCATGCCAAATTTCATTAAGATCCGTTCAGCCGTTTAGGCGTGAAGAGGCAACAGACAGACAGAGTCACATTCGAATTTATAATATGAGTATGGATTCAAAGTAACTCTGTCAGTCAGTCATTCAGGACAAAGCATTTTATATTATGTATAGATTACTTTCTACCCCTTTTTAACCCCGTTAGGGGATGAATTTCAATAAAATACGAAACACGTCTTCCATCATTTCTGTTAAAAAAGGTTTATGCAAAATTTTAAGTAGATTGTACCAAGGAATCACGTTGTCACATACAAACTTTGTTGCCCTTTTTACCCTTAGGGGTAATATTTCGGAAAATCCTTAATACATAGTTGATGTCAAAATCTAAATATCGTCAGCAAAAACAATAAATGGTATAAAAAATTAAAAAATAAATCACTAGTTATTTTAGGAAGGTAATTTTTTGATGTGTAATAGAAATATTATAGGTACATCGTAACACGCTTCCATGGGGAATTAATTTTTTTAGGGCTTTTGTTTTTATAGATGTTGACTTTATTTTGCTCAAGGTGCCGCATGCCGGTTCTATTGACGAAATGCTTTATTTAATTATATATTTATTGCATCATATTATGATATAGTGGAGTAAGAAAGGTTGATGATGATAATGATTATGGTACATACATTTGTCAGGACTTATTGACTATTTTAAGAAACACACACAATATGCACCCACTTAGGGTGTTGCAATGGGAGACGGCCAGATAGGTTAGTTAATACTAATTAATTAAAATCTAGAGTAGAGCTCTAGTTCAAAATGCTTGCGTTTGGTTATGTATGACTTAAACCAGTCTTGCGTTATTCCTCGTATACCTATTCCATTTAATTTGTCTAATAATATATTACTGTACTAGCTGCAGGGAGCACCCTGCAACTTCGCCCGCGTTGTAATTGTTTGCAACCCCTCCCCCCTCGAAAAAGTTCTGTAAAAATAAAAAATATGTATCTCATTATTTACTTTATAGTTTATTTATACCGAGTTTTGAGAGAATCGAACTAAGGAATAATAATTTTCCATAGAAACTTTACCACTCTTTCTAACCCCTTCAGAGATTAAATTTTGTTTTGAAAATTATATTACCTTATGTGTTATTCTAGAACTGAAACTATATACATACCAAATTTCATCTAAATAGTTTAATTCTTTACGGAGATACGTGGCAACAAACATTCACACGAACTTTCGCATTTACAATATTATGTAGTATGATTGAACTTTGTCATATTCTTATGCTTTTGTCACGTCAAGGAGTGTTACAAATCAATAGCATACTTTTTATTTGAAATAGTTTTTTATATTTCTTCAATAAATTTATAAACAGCGAGTGTAGTTGAACGGTTTTTCCTAAATCCATTTTGTGCATCATCGTTTATGCCATAAAACTTTTTACATTTCGCGATCTGTTAACATATTAAAGATTATTTATCGGGTATATGCCATTTTCACAAAATAAATTTTAGTTTGCGTTGCATGATATGTTCAAAAACTTTTGATGCGTTAGGTAGAAGCGCTATTTGTCTGTAGTTGTTTGAGTCGCTTTTTGACGCTTTTTTGTGTATTGGTTTTAGTTAGTTTTGTTTAAATTATAATATATAACTGTTTTTCAAGTTATTATTATGTACGTCACAATTTAATAATGGTATAATGTCATTTTCGTTTTCCTCTATGATAAGCTGGCTTAATTGAACTTCATAATTCTTTAAACAGCTAGTAATATCTATTTGGGTAGGTAGATATCAATATTATTGATCAGCAGAGTGACTGCCCCATTTGAAGTTATGATTGATGCAAAGCAACTAATAGGAGGACTCAATGTGATGACAAGCCGAGTTCCAAAGGTCGATTGAAAACTCACAAGTCACCAGCAGTCGATCGCTCCGGTATTAATCATCCTTCCCGAGAACCAGCAAAGTAATACTTGTTTTCATTGAATCCATTAACAGCTAATTATAAGGTTTACCATTCAGGTATAATATAAAGTTTGTCGAGTTAAAATATTGACGAAGTGTTCTTCTTGCTTATCCCGCGGCATTCTCCCGGGGCTTATTACCTCAGAACTTTTAATTACTTTTGCTTGAGGATCCTGCTGCTTAATAGCACCCCGTTTTTAACAGGTGATTCGCTTTTCAGCTTCATTTGGCAAATTGTGCTCATGAATAACACAAGGTGAGGGGAATAATATTCTGTGCACTAACTTTGCTAACTAACGAAATAATATTCCGCATTATAATCACAACTGTAATTGGTGGAAGAATTCCAAGAATTAGGCAAAAAGTATAATGATCCATTATCCAGCAATTCCTCCTCAAAAACAGAATCTGTAAAAACTGGAAAAGATGAGTTTGCGTTTATTATGATGATTTCAACTAAGGCCAGTCTCCGCAATCTAATTTTCAATATCTCGCAGCTTATTAGTGACCTAAAAATTAACTTGTCTAATAACCAGGCCAAGCACTCCGAAATAATTCCAAGTGTAGTGAGATCGGCCACATGGACGCCCGCCAGCTCCCGTATCCCAGATAAGACTATCTACCTCGCGCTAGATCTGACGCCGGGCGCCGGACTACTCTGCATGCTAATTTCACTACACCAATTATTTCGGGCAGATTATGCACATTTACAGTGATGATAATTGTCTTCTTTTTATTGCACTATTGTAGCCTTGGAAATGAAGCTTATAATTTCTGCAGCAAGCAGATAATTTCTTTAACGTTTTCTACGCTAGGCTATCCTATGGGCTTGATTAGTGTTTACCTCGTTCAATACCGATTACCGACCGACTTCTCACTAAATACCTAGATACCATAAAGAGACGATTTCAATACAAACTAGTCAATGAAATAAAAAATAATAATTGTAAGTGTAAATAATAAATAATTGTACCTACAACAGTTGGAACGTCGAGGGTTACCTCGACGTTCCAACTGTTGTAGGTACAATTATTCGGCTCCCCGGCCTCAAATCAGCGCTACGAGCTCCGCTTAGTCTCGTATATGGCCAATAATTCTCGACCAACTTTCAATGGGAATACAACCTTGTACGGTATTTGACCTTGACAAGCTTTGTATCTGTTTGAGGGCTGAATCGTGAAACAGAACATTATTGTTGATTTCATCGACAGGGTTAAAACTGAAGTTTGTTTTCATACCATCTGTTCGAAAAGAGGCGATGGGTTCCTCGATAAGTGCGAACAAAGTGGATCATTCCAGCGCACTTAATAACAGTGACGAAATGACTTTTGAATTTGGAACTCTATTCAATTAAAATTTTGAACGCAATTCGCTTCAGTTAAGTCCTGGCCGGTAATAAAAAAGCGTGCGTGCCGACGCGGCATTGGCTATCCAAATTTAAAATAACAACTTGCAGGATTTTTTTATGCGTTTTTTTATTTCTTTTTATCAAAATATTACAATAAAAAAGACAATTTTAATTTGGTTCACACAAATTGAATAAAAGATGAGTTCTAGCAGTGAAAGTTAAATATTAAACACCAGAAATAAATTTGTAATTTGGTTTATTATTTTTTTTCTCGTATGATGAATTTTTCTCATAGTTTAAGATGAAAAGCAGAGTGTGCCACACGGTACCAAAATAATTTAACCTCGAGCGACGTACTTTGAATCCCTGCTTAGGATTCAAAAAATCAGTTTCGCCCTAAATGCATTATTTTCTTCCCTTGTGACACAATCTACTATTGTTGTCTTGCTAGCTGAGAGCTCGCAGATCGTTCTGTTTACAGTATCGTAGGGAGGTATAACAATAATGCTATTTGATTTTAAGTATATCATTTAGAGAACCGTATGATTAGGAAAACGATGCGCCACTTTTATTATTTATTAGGATATTTAAAAATAGCAGCTGATGCGATTTAAACCTCCCAAACCCGCTTTTTTTTCCCAGTCCCTCCTAATATCCTGGATGACGAGAGCACGCAGTCAGCGGTGGCGGTCCGCGAGAACCAGAATATCAGCCTGGTCTGCAAGGCGGACGGCTTCCCCGCGCCCAAGATCATGTGGAGACGCGAGGACGGGCAGCCCATCTCTGTGGATCGGAGGAAGAAAGGTAGGCTTGGGGTATCCTATACCCATATTATTTTATATGTCCACAATGAGGTTAACAAACATGCAGCCCGCCTGATAAAAAGCGGTTGCAGCAGTAGTCTATGGACCCCTGCAACATGAGGGACATCACACGCACGTTGCCAACTTTATAAATTTGTCATCCATTAATTACATCCCTTCATAAACCAACGCTAAAGATCATGTAGAGATGCGAGGATAGACAGACCAACTCGGAGGATGGTAGACGGAAGACTTTGGACATCGTTTAATATCTAACTTGAAGACAGAAGAAGCAAATGGACCGCCCTGATTTCATTGAAATTACCACTCTGGTCACGCACGCTAGTAATGGGCACTACGGTCCAATGCCGTATACGTCCGATCAGCATAAGGGTGTGCTCTCACTGTATACTTCCGATCAGCATAAGGGTGTGCTCTCACTGTTTACTTCCGATCAGCATAAGGGTGTGCTCTCACTGTATACTTCCGATCAGCATAAGGGTGTGCTCTTACTGCTTCGGAGCGGAGCGAAAACTTGTAGGAATCATCCAATCACGTTTTATGGATGTACATTCGATTACAACACCATCCGATTAAATAAAAACGCAAACATACAATGCTAATTTTAATGTGCCCGTAATTTCACCTCAGTACATCCTATAGTTTAATTAAAAGCTGTTTCAAAATGAGTTTGGTCATGAATCAGCATCTTTAGTGCTGTAGCTATGTATAAACGCGTGCTGATACACTATAATGTAATGGGAATCTATCTATATGCCATACGTTTAATAGATAATCGTGTATGTACAAGTACCTACTTAGCGCTGAATATTGTGCTTTAATGTCTCGTGCATTATTGAGCATCTTGCTTCACCTACCAGCGAGTAAAGGGAGGCAGTGTCTGATCTAATTACTTTCTGTTACACATTCTGCTACAACATGCATATGTATATCTATAACTCCAGTTGCATGCTGATGAATTTAGAGACAAGTGTTTGTTTAATAAGCTAGTTTCTACTCGCGTTGTCACTTGCAAAATCACGTGAATAAAAGCGATTCCATTTAAGTTCCCTTATGATTCCTTCAAAATGAATCGTAAAGCATTTGATCACTTAAGTGATTAAAAATGTTGCCTAAAATAGAGCACGCTCTCCCAGCAGAAACTTATTCACTCTGGATTGGAAGAGTCCGAGAAAACTATAATCAGAATTTTATTAAAATCTTACAAGAATACCTGTAATAGAACATTTATAAAAGCATTAAGTCTGCCAAGGTTTTAAGAACCCTATTATATGTATACATAGCAGCCAACTTAAAATGCTCCAGCACAATGTCCCCACAGGGGCTCCAATGTAATTGTTCACAAAATACGCACAAACTCGTTTGGGCACTTGATGCCCGGCGACGGGCGCGGAATTTTTAATTTTACGTTTTACATTACATTGATTGCGATCGCATTACGACCCTTTTTAATTTAATTTAGAAATTAAATTAGCATTCAACATCTTGTTTGGGGTTTTCGGGTTTAAATCGAAACCGTTTTTTCGTACAAAAGGCTCGAGCTAACGGAATATTTGTGTACGGAATTTATAAATTTGTAACGTTTTAGTTCGTAGAGGCATATTACATTTTCTGGGTTATTGCTTCGGAACAAAGAAAACCTACCTATTTCGAGTACAATTTTGATAGAGTTATGTTGATTCTCTCGTAATAATAACCACAATCAAACGTATTTTCCTCAAAAATAAATTGTCTTATTTTGTAGGTATGTTATCTCATAACATAACAGAAACAAACGGAAACAAAAGAAAATGTTAACTTTTCGGAACGATACAATTGAATGTTGGTCGGTAACCACAATTTCCCGAACAATTTGCTCTAATGAATATCTGAAAAAGCGTGTTCCAGTCATGTTAGTAAGTATTAGAGTAGCTACTCACCTATTGCTAACTCCATGTCTGTGTTCTGATATTTTTATAGTAGTATCTTTTGCAAAAACACAGTTTCAAATATGATCCCTTACGCCTTATGCTCAAACAACACAACAATACAAACAAGGAAAAACTAGCAAAAATTTGCTTTTACTTCACTTTAAGCAGAGACCGAAAAAATATAATTTCACGCTTAGCCGTCCGGAGCGCTGCGCACGCCAATTGGCGGGCTTTGTACTAATCCCGGGAAAAGATCCCGGTATTATAAACAAACGAAGATTAACACGTACCGGAATTGAAAACGGGAGGAACAGTTTTTTCGAAATTAAAACGTTTGGTGACGGGATTTGTGCTTGGCAAGTCCGGTTTTTTGGTGATGTGTCTGAACTAGGGTAAAAAGAACTAAAACTATCTACGTAAACAAATGAAACAGTGTTTTTGCACCTTTCTCCATTAATAACGAAAACAACAATACCTTGGAGCATGCACTCACCTGAAGCAGCATAGCAGCTGTTGTTGTTTCCTAACTCAATTGAAGTGTCCAACCCTCACTTATCTAAATTAATAACTCTATCAGAAATTCAAGCACGATATATTACGCAGTCTTGCTTGTGCCCACTTGTACAACGAAAACTGTTTAGATTTCACTGTTAATATTTTGTGTGATTTGTACCTACACCACCTCCTACTACTCCTATACTAGAAAGACTTCAGGGGCCGAATGCTAACCAATCACTTTAATATGACAATAGCATCGACGCAGAATCGTCCATAGATTAAAGTAACTCTACCTCTAATAGTGCGTGCGCTGCTATTTGCACTGAGAGATTGAAAAAATAGTTTCAACCTGACACTTTTGACACGCGTCCCTACATCTATAGTTTCTTTCATCAAAGGATAGTATTATAAAATAAGTGTCAAAGGTGTAATTCTGAAAAAAAAATCTGTAAACATTTCCTGAAAACTTAAAATGTAATTCTGAAAAAGGTAAAATGTGTAATTCTGAGATGATACCATTGTTAGGGCCAGACTCCACCGAAGCGGAGGCGAGACGCGCGGAGAATAGATGAGTTGATGAGAGAAAGCGGAGATGTGTGCTGGCTAGAGCGGACAGAGCTGAGCTCATATTTCCACATCGATCATTCTTTGTTTCTTCGCATACTAATATGATACATTTCTGCTCGGTGGTATCCACTGAAGCTGAGCGGAGATGAGATATATGAATAACGACGTTCTATTGGTTGTTTACAACTCATCTCCTCTCATCTCGTCTCGTCTCCGTTTTGGTGGAGTCCGGCCCTTCTGGTGAAGCGATCAATTTAGTGAAAATAGGGCCCCGGTCGTTAAGCAGCCTTCAGCCGCTTTCAGGTGACTAAGCGAACTTAAAGCTTTTTAGTCATCGTCATTTTGCTTTTGAAGTTTATGAATTTGAACAATGATAATTATCATCCGTCTTTCCCGCATCACCCCGCCCTCAGCAGTAATGGACCGGCGGCGGCTGGCCGACACCGGCCGGTGACGTGAGCTCCACAATTACCGGCGAGTGCTCGAGTGCTCGCACTCACAAGGAAATCGCTCTTCAAATTAAAGTCGATTTTTGGCGCCTTTGTCCGCCGACCGCGAATAGGTGCTCCAGCGATTTAATTTGGCGGGGAAACTCAGCAACTCCCCAGCGCTATAATTATCCTTCATTCTTTCTGTTCAGTTTAATCGCGGTTTAATCTGGGGAAGTGGAATTAGCCGCGTTAGGGCGTTTTGTTGTAGCATCAAGTGCAGGTCCGCTGTCGTGCTTGTGAGGGCGCCCATATTGTACCCTGGCACCTTTGTGGTACTTACTTACCCATCAAAAAAGATGGATAATTCAAAGGTTGGTGCATTACTATGCAGACTTTGTCACCTTGGGAACCTATTTGGGAAGGCATTATTTGCAGTGGACGTATATGTAATGTGCTGATGAGAAAACACCATGTCAATATACGGGATGAGTGTGGTGCAGGACCGAGCAGAATGCTGGTAAATAGAGATGAGTGTGGTGCAGGACCGAGCAGAATGTCGGTAAATAGAGATGAGTGTGGTGCAGGACCGAGCAGAATGCTGGTAAATAGAGATGAGTGTGGTGCAGGACCGAGCAGAATGTCGGTAAATAGAGATGAGTGTGGTGCAGGACCGAGCAGAATGCTGGTAAATAGAGATGAGTGTGGTGCAGGACCGAGCAGAATGCTGGTAAATAGAGATGAGTGTGGTGCAGGACCGAGCAGAATGTCGGTAAATAGAGATGAGTGTGGTGCAGGACCGAGCAGAATGCTGGTAAATAGAGATGAGTGTGGTGCAGGACCGAGCAGAATGCTGGTAAATAGAGATGAGTGTGGTGCAGGACCGAGCAGAATGTCGGTAAATAGAGATGAGTGTGGTGCAGGACCGAGCAGAATGCTGGTAAATAGAGATGAGTGTGGTGCAGGACCGAGCAGAATGCTGGTAAATAGAGATGAGTGTGGTGCAGGACCGAGCAGAATGTCGGTAAATAGAGATGAGTGTGGTGCAGGACCGAGCAGAATGCTGGTAAATAGAGATGAGTGTGGTGCAGGACCGAGCAGAATGCTGGTAAATAGAGATGAGTGTGGTGCAGGACCGAGCAGAATGTCGGTAAATAGAGATGAGTGTGGTGCAGGACCGAGCAGAATGTCGGTAAATAGTGATGAGTGTGGTGCAGGACCGAGCAGAATGTCGGTAAATAGAGATGAGTGTGGTGCAGGACCGAGCAGAATGTCGGTAAATAGAGATGAGTGTGGTGCAGGACCGAGCAGAATGTCGGTAAATAGAGATGAGTGTGATGCAGGACCGAGCAGAATGCTGGTAAATAGAGATGAGTGTGGTGCAGGACCGAGCAGAATGCTGGTAAATAGAGATGAGTGTGGTGCAGGACCGAGCAGAATGTCGGTAAATAGAGATGAGTGTGGTGCAGGACCGAGCAGAATGCTGGTAAATAGAGATGAGTGTGGTGCAGGACCGAGCAGAATGTCGGTAAATAGAGATGAGTGTGGTGCAGGACCGAGCAGAATGCTGGTAAATAGAGATGAGTGTGGTGCAGGACCGAGCAGAATGTCGGTAAATAGAGATGAGTGTGGTGCAGGACCGAGCAGAATGTCGGTAAATAGAGATGAGTGTGGTGCAGGACCGAGCAGAATGTCGGTAAATAGAGATGAGTGTGGTGCAGGACCGAGCAGAATGCTGGTAAATAGAGATGAGTGTGGTGCAGGACCGAGCAGAATGCTGGTAAATAGAGATGAGTGTGGTGCAGGACCGAGCAGAATGCTGGTAAATAGAGATGAGTGTGGTGCAGGACCGAGCAGAATGTCGGTAAATAGAGATGAGTGTGGTGCAGGACCGAGCAGAATGCTGGTAAAAAGAGATGAGTGTGGTGCAGGACCGAGCAGAATGTCGGTAAATAGAGATGAGTGTGGTGCAGGACCGAGCAGAATGTCGGTAAATAGAGATGAGTGTGGTGCAGGACCGAGCAGAATGTCGGTAAATAGAGATGAGTGTGGTGCAGGACCGAGCAGAATGTCGGTAAATAGAGATGAGTGTGGTGCAGGACCGAGCAGAATGTCGGTAAATAGAGATGAGTGTGGTGCAGGACCGAGCAGAATGCTGGTAAATAGAGATGAGTGTGGTGCAGGACCGAGCAGAATGTCGGTAAATAGAGATGAGTGTGGTGCAGGACCGAGCAGAATGCTGGTAAATAGAGATGAGTGTGGTGCAGGACCGAGCAGAATGCTGGTAAATAGAGATGAGTGTGGTGCAGGACCGAGCAGAATGTCGGTAAATAGAGATGAGTGTGGTGCAGGACCGAGCAGAATGCTGGTAAATAGAGATGAGTGTGGTGCAGGACCGAGCAGAATGTCGGTAAATAGAGATGAGTGTGGTGCAGGACCGAGCAGAATGTCGGTAAATAGAGATGAGTGTGGTGCAGGACCGAGCAGAATGTCGGTAAATAGAGATGAGTGTGGTGCAGGACCGAGCAGAATGCTGGTAAATAGAGATGAGTGTGGTGCAGGACCGAGCAGAATGCTGGTAAATAGAGATGAGTGTGGTGCAGGACCGAGCAGAATGCTGGTAAATAGAGATGAGTGTGGTGCAGGACCGAGCAGAATGTCGGTAAATAGAGATGAGTGTGGTGCAGGACCGAGCAGAATGCTGGTAATTAGAGATGAGTGTGGTGCAGGACCGAGCAGAATGTCGGTAAATAGAGATGAGTGTGGTGCAGGACCGAGCAGAATGTCGGTAAATAGAGATGAGTGTGGTGCAGGACCGAGCAGAATGTCGGTAAATAGAGATGAGTGTGGTGCAGGACCGAGCAGAATGTCGGTAAATAGAGATGAGTGTGGTGCAGGACCGAGCAGAATGTCGGTAAATAGAGATGAGTGTGGTGCAGGACCGAGCAGAATGCTGGTAAATAGAGATGAGTGTGGTGCAGGACCGAGCAGAATGCTGGTAAATAGAGATGAGTGTGGTGCAGGACCGAGCAGAATGTCGGTAAATAGAGATGAGTGTGGTGCAGGACCGAGCAGAATGCTGGTAAATAGAGATGAGTGTGGTGCAGGACCGAGCAGAATGTCGGTAAATAGAGATGAGTGTGGTGCAGGACCGAGCAGAATGTCGGTAAATAGAGATGAGTGTGGTGCAGGACCGAGCAGAATGTCGGTAAATAGAGATGAGTGTGGTGCAGGACCGAGCAGAATGCTGGTAAATAGAGATGAGTGTGGTGCAGGACCGAGCAGAATGCTGGTAAATAGAGATGAGTGTGGTGCAGGACCGAGCAGAATGTCGGTAAATAGAGATGAGTGTGGTGCAGGACCGAGCAGAATGCTGGTAAATAGAGATGAGTGTGGTGCAGGACCGAGCAGAATGCTGGTAAATAGAGATGAGTGTGGTGCAGGACCGAGCAGAATGCTGGTAAATAGAGATGAGTGTGGTGCAGGACCGAGCAGAATGCTGGTAAATAGAGATGAGTGTGGTGCAGGACCGAGCAGAATGCTGGTAAATAGAGATGAGTGTGGTGCAGGACCGAGCAGAATGTCGGTAAATAGAGATGAGTGTGGTGCAGGACCGAGCAGAATGCTGGTAAATAGAGATGAGTGTGGTGCAGGACCGAGCAGAATGTCGGTAAATAGAGATGAGTGTGGCGCAGGACCGAGCAGAATGTCGGTAAATAGAGATGAGTGTGGTGCAGGACCGAGCAGAATGTCGGTAAATAGAGATGAGTGTGGTGCAGGACCGAGCAGAATGCTGGTAAATAGAGATGAGTGTGGTGCAGGACCGAGCAGAATGTCGGTAAATAGAGAGGCGGCGCAAACACCTAACATTGTGCTTACACGCTAAATAGGTATACCTCTAATCTTCACAATAATAAGAAAATAGATACATAAAGCATTTATTTGCTAATGCAACACACAATACAAAAGTAACTCTCAATTAAAAATGTGCATAATTAAATAGATGAAAAATATCGATTTTCTACTTCAGTACAAGTGGCCGTGCCTGGTTGTCCTAATATAAACCTTTTAAGAGATCAAGACTCGAAACACGTGCGTGACAAGCTACAGTGATACTTCTCGATGATGGGTGCGTCAATGACAAAGTGTGGAAACATTCGAACCCATTTGCTAGACAGTTCGTTCACCCTAGAGTACTTTGATGCCAACGACAATTTGACTACTATTATGTTAGAAAGCAGAAAAGTATAGAATTTCCTGAAAATCTGTTGACGCCAAAAATCGACGTTTGCACCAGCGCAGTGGTGCTTGTCACACAAAGTTTATAAACATTAAAACAACATCGGACTAAAAGCGTAAATATTTCTTTTTACCGAAATACTCGTACTATATAAGATGATTATTTAATTTTTTGTTGTGCAGTGTCACAATGTAAAACTACTAACTATATTCGTCTTCATTATGAATGTAAGCGGGTTTACTACGAACCTCGTTTGTGTTAGAAGTACACCAACTTTAGAACTTCTTCACATTTGTTTTATTGTAGTTATATCAATCCGATACCCTAATGTCCTTTTGTCGCCAGTGACAGTGTACGAGGGCGACACACTGGGCCTGCAGCGCATCAGCCGCACGGAGATGGGCGCTTACCTTTGCATCGCCACCAACGCCGTGCCGCCTTCTGTCTCCAAGCGCATCATAGTGGACGTCGAGTGTGAGTATGAGTAACTACTCCTGACGAGCTCAGCGCATCAACGGCATGCAGATGTGCGTTTACCTTTGCTTTGCTACCCACGCAGCCTACAGGTCTATATTAACCAAATTACTAAGTCACTTTCCCGCATCACGCAAAAAACATGTCTGGAACTTTTATCTTTTGGACAAAAGCAACAAAATAAACGAAAGCAAAACTGGCAGAAATACAAAACCAATAGAAGAATCCATAACATTCGAATAAATTGTTATAGAAACAGGACGATGAAGGCGTACAGTGAACTATGTTCGCAACTGCATATAAAAGATCTTTGTTGATCACGTCTGCGCTACTTTCAAAACCGTACAACCATCAAATCAAAAATCGTTTTCTTCAGCACAGATAAAGGAAGCCCGAACTCTGCAAGAGCAGCCAATCGCAACTCAATCTATAATGACGTAACGATACAATGGCCAGTGTGGCCGTTGAGTGTGGCCGTGGGCCAAATGCGACCGCCCCGGACCGCGTCATTTCCGGGCCAACCAATTGAATTAATACCTAATTGAATTGAATGTTATGGATTATGGCTCAATTTCCGAAATCTATATGGCCTTGCTCGGTTTGCATTTGGATATGTAGGGTGAGAACTAACCGCAGCGTAATGATAAGCTAGGCACGATATAGTTTATCGTGTTCTTGGGTAAGTTAAGCATTAAAAGGAAGTACAGTTTTGGTAGAGTAAAAAGTAATCTCTCTTCATTATTACTTACAAACTAGTCATGCAAAACGAAGCTGAAAAACTGAAAAACAGAAAGATTTAAAACCAAAAAACACAGCGTACAAACAAAATATCATTAATTAAGCCTATCAAAACAATCCCATAACATGAAAAACAAGATTTTTAATTAACCAAATGAAAAAGCAAAAGAGCCTCAGTTATTCAATGTTTACAATTTGCAAATCAGATCAAAGAATTCAAAAGCTTTGCGAAGAAAATAAGATTCCCCAGATTTTCACTCGATTTCAGCAAAAATGGAAGGAGAGCACCTCTGGATGACCAATTAAAAATTTAATAAAAGGAAAAAAGCTGAAAAGAATCCTCCCTTTATTTTGGATTCGTATCAGAGCAGCTGACTAAATAAAAGGCAAGAGACGGCTGATAATTGAAAGATAATATTTTTCCGTGGTGCAGGCCGCTGCCGCCGCGCCCCCGCCGCCGCGACCGATTCAACGAGATTGCTGGCGAACTGCAGATCCATCCTTTTTCTTGGAAACAAGCGCCTTTGAAATGTTTACACAATGGAAATTGAATTAAACGGTTGTAGACTATGGAGGAAATTGTTTCCTGCGGTGAAACGATAGTTTCTTTGGATTCGTACCGTTTACATAACTCTGAGTGGGATAACAAACTGAAGATTGTATTTGTTATTCGTCATAACTTAATAAGTTATTCGTCTTTGTAACGATAAATATTTTGTAATTATCGTAATCACAGATAGCTTTAATTAATGTTAAACCTAATTCTTTGACGGTTTTCATAGATAGCTTCCTTATACAAGAGGATGTGTTAGTAATAATAAGTTTTGAGATAATCATGAATTCCGAAACATTTTATTAGTAACAAGTAAGATCCTGTCTCAGCTTCTAATTATCCCCAGCATTGTTCTTCCTTCACGAGTTTCAAAACAAAGTCTTGTTTCGTTAAACCACATTTTAAATCTGAATTGATGAGAATGAGATTTCCCGAGAATATTCTGAAAACTTGTTTATTGGAAGGATACCTACATAATGAAATTCATGAGAAAATGGAACTAAAACATGAATAGTCTGGATTACCGAAGTAAAATAAACAGTAAACTCTTTGAAATGCTTTAATAAAACATCTTGCTTTATGTATAGAAAACCTTTTCTGAATCTTGAAAAATATTGAAACTTACTCTTGAGGGATTCGAAGAAAAGATTACAAAAATACTGTGAATCGCGTCCCGAATCTTATATTGTATAGAAATATAAGAATCAAGTATTATTGGTACTGAAGACGACGAACTTTGCGGAGGGGGTGAATAATCGAACAAGTGTTTACATTCACAAATAGTTACTTTACTTGATGTAAACCTTTGCTTTTACCACGGACTACTGCTAGACGAATCAAGCATTCACTTACACAGAATTGTAACGGTAGTTTTATATAAATCTTTCAGAAAAAAACTTTCAGTAATAAGAATTCAACATTGTAAGCCCAGTTAGACTTAAATACGTGTAAAAATACTGCGAATTTTTGCAGAGAAATGTGAGCTGTTCAGGCTCCAAGAATAACTGAAGTTTTGGAGCGGTTTTATTACTTGGGTAATTCCAACTGTCCACGAGATACACCATTCAACGCCACGCATGAGTTGACACGAGATTGCTATTCTCAAACGTTCTCTAGCATCATTATGCTCGAGAACAAAATGGAAAAACATTTTGATAGCGTAGATTCAGAATGAAAATAGGCCCATTACATAAATCTAAGACAATTTGATTGTTCTCAATTGCTAAAAATATATTTAGTAAAAATAGTTTCACAAAACTTTTATTAGAACTTTTTTGGCTCGATAGTTTTACGCGAATCGGTTCCATCATATTGTACGATTCAATGGAAATCTATAAATAAGTTGCTCACCTACACTCGAGTCTTCGAAGCGTTATCGATCAAAACAAGGGGCAGTTACAGACTCAGAGGAAGCAATTTATAAAGTTTCAATAATGATGGATAGTGCCGGACTGGCCGAGCGCTATCCTGCAGTTTTGGATACCGCCGCGAGATTATTGCCACAACTATAAAATATTTAGAACAAGTTTCTCCCGTTTTAGAAACCGTGACTTCGCACGCGTTGCTTCTATGGAAACGTTTAAATATTATTTATATCACATAACTTATGGGATAATAGTAGTCGCACTAAACTCTTAGGAATATTAATTAATTTCTAAGAAACTAGCTTGAGTGTGAGCGATAATTACAAAAAACCTAAATATCCTATGTTTTAATCCAAGCCTAGAACTATCTGTATGCAAAATTTCAATGCGATCCGTTTTGTACTTTAGTACTTATCCAAACATCCATTAAAAACTTTCGCATTTTAAATATTATTATAACTTCTTTTAGATAGAATTTCAAATATTATTATTTTTTTATTATACTTACCTTATATTTATTGGCAAATGTTTATTGTAGGTAGGTACTCACACTAACTCACTATCCCGGCGGCGCATAACCCTGAGTGAGTTTTTGCTTCCGACATATCTAATAGATTACCACCTGTATATATGTATATCTTGAAATATTCTGAATCTGGTTCTTATTTAATATAATAGACGCAGAGAGTGTGTCCGTAACTTATCCGTTCGTCTGTCTGCACGTCAAACACTTTTCTATTAACCTGACTTTACCCAAGGACACTTCACCGGCCAGAAGGTTCCAGAGGTTGAAAACTGAAACTAGAATAACTGAAATACTTCACAAAGTAATATTCCATCTCAGAGTGATCCCGGAGAAGTTGCGGCGGGCTCTCCGGCCGGGACGCCGCGATTTTTCACATAACACTTGAGATAATAAAATTCACACTTTTAGAACGTGCTCGTAATTTCGCGAGACTTTATGAGCAATTCTAGCTGACATTACTGAGTCGAGCGACACTTTTAATATTCTACGAGTTTTTAAATTATTTATTTTGTTACGCACTGATAATGTCGAATGGCGCGTAAAATGTAAAGTAGGCAAGTACTTGGATTGCTGAGGTTCAATATTTTTATAAGGTAAATGTTTGAGTGAAGCTCAGATTTTATGACTTGCGTAGCCGTAAAATCCATCAGATTTTAATAAATATCAGGCACTCGGCTTTATTAATGTTTTTATTTACTTTACAACGGATCACTCCAGATTTTATACGAACTTTTACCGGGCAATTATTTGTAAATTAAGCTACGAAATTAACAGTTTTCGTTGAAATGTTAGGCATAGTGTACAATGTAATTATTACAAAAGGAAGAGTAAGTTCCACTTCGGTGCGTGTAATTAAAAAATAAAGTTCTTCTTTTTTAATCATCCAATAATGCTTGGAGGCAGACAAAGGAAGTATGTAGTTAAAAAAAGACAGTTTGTCCATTTTGGCATAGGCTGAAATATGGGCCCATTCTGCGTGGTTCTCAAGAAGCCGGTATAGTGGGTACAGGGTCTCTTTAAGTTCTATAATATATGTTTTGTTAGTTATTTTATTGTATATATTTATTTATTATTTGTATTAAGGTATTCAAAATGGTACGTTATAATATCTTTTTTACAATATATTTGGTACACCCCCTGCCTTTTTTAAATTCAAATAATTCTTTCTATCTAAAGGTTGCCTGGAAGAGATCGCTTCTAAGTGATAAGGCCGCCCATATTTTTATGGTGTACAATAAATAATTTTTTTATTGTACTGTTGTATTGTACTTAACAACTAAGCTGAGATCTATTTATAACAAGTTTGTGTACTCACCTACCATATGAATCGTGTATTGTTTTCTCATTTGGGTTTTTTTTTTAACTTTTGTAGATGTAGTTTCTCATTGATGCTATAATAATACTGAGTTTCTATCTTTTTCCCAGGACAGGTCCTTCACAAGGCTTACTCTTTCCATCTGACATTCATCACCTTGTTCCAGTCTCCCCCATGATCTGGGTGCCGAACCAGCTTGTGGGCGCGCCCGCCGGCACCGACGTGACGGTCGACTGCCACACCGAGGCGCACCCCCGCGCCATCTCGTACTGGGTCTACGACAACGTGATGGTACTGCCCACTAAGAAGTACGCCATCAATACAGACGAGAACTCATACAGGTATGCAGCAGGGTTGTTGCGAATGTCAGCATCACCATCAGCATCCGCTGATGATCAACATTCATTTGAAGATCAGTATCCGCATTGATCGATGTTGAACTAGCACAAACCTTTTTATTCCTTACACTCAATACGTTGCCTGGTAGGTGAATTACCTGACCATCGTCAGCCTATATTAGTCATAGGCCTCCTAATGAGCGCCATAGCGCCCTGTCTTCAGCTATCCGCATCTTGTCTTTGCCGCAGTCTTTCGCAGATGGTCATCCCACCTGGCCGGAGGACGTCCTACACTACGTTTGCCGAGTCGTGGTCTCCATTCGAGAACACGTTTACCCCAGCGGTTGTCGGTTCTTCGCGAGATATGGCCGGCCCACTTCTACTTCAGCTTGCTAATTCCGTGTGCTATGTCGCAATATCTACAGGGGCTGATTAAATAATTCCGCTAACCAATCGCTTTACTATGACAATGAAATCGTCGCAGAATCGTTCATAGATGAATTAAACTCTAGATACAGCGTGCGGTGCACGGGAATCTTGAAATAATGTGTTTAACCTTGATACTTTTGACACGAGTCCCTCCATCTGTAGCTTCTCTTATCAAAGGTAAAATACCAAAATGTGTCATTCTGAGACGATACTATTGCGATTCATTTAGTGGAATTAGAGCCTAGGTTTCATTGCTCGTTTCTATTCGTATTTCTAGTTGTAGGTACCGACTTGTATTGGTAATATTTATTTTAATATTGTAGATTACCTACACAAGCGCGATTGTTGTCAAAAATGGGTAACAAATAGGGAGGTAGTGACACTAGTGTGTGTGAAGCATCTCGGAGAGAGCAGGCAATATTTATGTTTATTTATAATTTCTATTTGATGGCGTCGGAAGTTGCCGAGACATCTAGGTATTCAGAAGAGCGTGATCATTAGGGTTTCGTTTTGAAACAAGACTGGGATTTAAATTACATTCTAAAGTCTTTTGGAGATTTGGATCCAGGGAAGGCGATCGGGGCTGCAGCCCGGTAATCCACAAAAACGAGGCCTCCTCAATAAGAACTAAATACAACTTATTGTCCGTCTGGGATCTTATGTTTTGTTTAGTTCTTCAGCCGCATTCAAATGAAAAGGGTTTGAAGATTTTAGTATGGAGGGTGGCTCTAACATCGTACAATTATTCTCAATGCAAATATATGAATTTCGTTGTGCGCGGCGATTAAAAAACAGTGTGGTTGCCATAGATCTAAGTAAAATCTGTAGACATGGTACGTTCTCCCAGAGCGTTAAAACAACAACTGACCTGTGTTACAACTACACGCATACACTCGCTCACAGTTACATTTCCAATCTTGTGCAATAATTATAATGAGCAAACACGAGGGCATTACTGTAGTCTTTCAGTCAATAAATCACACTAAAGCAAGCCTACATGACGTGGCGCTTACAGGGTTGTACGAATCATGAGATACAGCCCTCTAATAAACGGACATACACACGGGGAGGGTAGGGTCCCGTTGGCACCTTTTGGGTACTAAACCCCATAAAATTTAATAATTTTTCGATACTTGGTTTCGATTGGCAGAGCCAATCACACACACATTCAAATAGACATTCAAATAGTGCAGAACACTCGGTTTCTCGGTTTGCGAGTCCGACACGTACTTGGCTCAACTCAAAATCAGCATCAACATCCGCTGTGTCTAAAAACGGCATCAGCAACAACCCTGGTATGGAGTCAGTTTTATAACCTCCTCATTGGTGAAGTTAGCTAAACATCCGCGAACATAAACAAACACACTGTATCCACATTGTATTCTCGAATTCGTAAGCTCACACATTGTCTCCTGATTGGTATTTGAAAAATTAAGAGTTTTTTTTCTATGCATTATTGAAGTAGACAACTTACATAGGACTTCTAAAGCTCTGCACCCATTTATCCAACGGTTTCTATGGTCTTAATGTTTCAAAATAACAACTGGCTACTTGTTATGATGGCAACTAATAGGTATTCAAAGCCTGTTTGATATTGAGAGCCCGTTAATCCCACTCGCGTTGAACGTTCAACGGGCCCTGTGTAACGCCGCCCGCCCTCGCCGCCACCCTAGCTCCCTTGGCTTCTATGGTATAATTAAGAGCTTATGTCAATTGAGGGTTAACATATTTACGCTTGTTTTCTTGTTACAACAATTTAACATTAAATTTCACTAACAGTTTAGTTTGTAAATAAAACCAAGGGTTACTTATACACTGAACATTTTGTATCGGTTCTCGAGCTGGTAAGCGTAATACAGGTTAGATAATTATACAATACAATGATTAGCCCGCGGCTTCCCTTCTTCTTCATCTATGCAAAGTTTCATGCAGGTCCAATTAGTATTTTTGCGTTGTCTTCTGTCAAGTTTCGCGTTTATAATATTAGTAGCGTAAAAACACCTCCCAATTTTTTTGTCGCATAAACTTTGTGTGATGTTATATTATTCTATATAAAATAGATAATAGACTTAAAGTCTTTTTATGAGCTAATTCCCATTATTTATCAGGCCTCATTGCATACAGATTATGCCCAAAAGTCTACAACAGCTATTAATAATAATATAATTTTAAATTTCAGGTTTTACTTGTTGATTTTATTCTCAATATAATTATTTAACCAACTGACATTACTTCCCCGTAGCTTATAAAAGGCTTGTTGACTTTCGGAGTCATTACCTAAGGTGACCTTCGCACCAAGCTATAGTTTTTTTTTTTTTTTTTAAATTTTTAAAATATCAAGTGTAGCCCTTCCAGCGTTCCTGTCTTCCGTCTACAGCACTAGTTCTTTAGTTGACAAAATTTTAAAGTCATCTTGTTTGGTCCCACCTGGAATTTCATTCAAAATTTCATTTTTAGACGAAGCTCGAACGGCTTGGCATAATGCTTGCCCTAATGCTGCTCCCCCAAAATCTCTTTTGTCTCAACGGCAATGGGACGGGCCTCTGTGTGAGTTGACACGGAATAGTTTGTTACAAACGTGCTCCAGCTCTGCGGATCGTGCCCGTCTCCTGGCCGTTTCTAAATGGGAGTCAGGACATTGGTTGCAAGCATTTCCTTCATTTAACACTGGCACTTTATTGGATCCCGTAACTTTGCGTATCGCAACATGTCTTCGGTTGGGTGCAATGTGTTGCGCGCCTCATCAATGCCAGTGCGGTACTGCTGTCGAACCACTTGGTCATCACGGATTATCGTGTACTAGGGCCGCCGGTCGGATATCTCGTCATGCCAGCCTTAACGACGTCATCCGGCGGGCCTTTGTCACCGCTAACGTACCAGCTATTCTCGAACCGAATGGTCTGTTGCGTGACGATGGTAAGAGGCCTGACGGCATGACACTAGTCCCATGGGAGTTGGGGAGGCCCATTGTGTGGGACGCTACATGCGTCGACACACTTGCGCCTTCCCATCTTCCGAGGACATCCGTAAGGGCTGGTGCGGCGGCAGATTTGGCCGAGGATTTCAAGAGACGCAAATATGCAGGTCTCGACAGAGCCTACATATTTGCTCCCTTTGGGGTCGAGACCCTAGGTCCGTGGGGTACCGAGGCTCTCCGGGTTTTTAAAAAGTTATCTGAGCGTCTGGTCGACGCGACGCGTGACCCGAGAGCTGGCGGATATCTGGCGCAGCGCATCAGCATTGCCATACAGCGGGGCAATGCAGGCAGCGTCTTGGGGACGCTTCCGACTGGTATTGATATGGATCAGTTGAGCTACCTGTAGATTGTTTGCAACAGTCTGCAGTTAGCTTAATTGTTTCAATTGTAAATACTAGTTATAATTTGATTGTAATTTTCTTTGTTAATAAAGGCCATTGCCATTTTTAAAAAGCTATAGTTAGATTTATCAAAATATATATAGTATTGCTACTGGAGACAACTGAAAATACAGTTTAAAGGGGTATGAAGATTTTTGTCTTTGTAAAAAAAAAAAACACGCTGTGTTTTCTTTGCCGCGCACAATAAAAAATTAAATATTTGGACAGAAGACACTCAAATAAATTAAAAATATTCTATAACATAATGTTTTATTTTTATTGATTTATTCACAGATGAAAATGACTATTTTTTTTCTTCATAAGTGAATATTCTTAGTAACCTGACTCCTCAAGACATTATGTAAGGTATAGAATATTTTTTAATTACGCGCCTTTTTTTCGATAAATAATAAAGATTCTGGGCCAACAAAATTATAAATTTATAACCCATGAAATTGTAAATTCTAAGCGGATTAAATCTGACTATGACTAAACTAGGTTACGTAATAAAATAATTGTTTCCGCAGATCTATTGATTAATTGAAAATTAACATAAGCAGTCATCTTGACTGGTAAATTACTACAATGCTAACTCATCAATTACACCGCAATGATGCGGATTCGCGGCGTGGAACGTTGCGGTGTGATGCGGCGCGCGGTCGGCTGTTGTTGACTGTTCAATGTTCATTGTGTACTTTAGTGTTGGTGTTGTTATGTTATTGTACAGGGAACATAATAATACGATTTATTTTAAGAATAGATTCAGATGTGAATCTCAGGGCATCCATGCCACATTAAATAACATGAATGTATTATTTCAAAACTCTCTTGCTACGACGTAGCATATTTGTATTGAAGCTTGCTACGACCGTGCTACGGCGTAGCAATAGCAAGCTACAACGTTTTGGGCGTTTACATATTAAAAAACGTTAAAAATGTTCCCATTGCTATTTTCATGCTGTTGGAGCAAGGCTAAAATAGATTTAGTCCAAATTCGTCAAATTGTTTTGTTCGCGGTAAAGATTCCGCTGGTCGATTTGAGTGATCGATGGCGCAATTGTCTAACAATCTGAAGAATGCCGATTAAATAGTAGGATACTCGTAGAACCGGTCACAATTGAAATTTCAAACAAGTTATCAAGGTTTTTGATTGAATTATTGATTAATTAATATAGAGCTGGAGACTGGGCGCTATAGTGCTCATTAGGGGAGGCCTATTTCCAGTAGTAGACTACTATTAAGAGGTGATGATAAGTATAGAGATAATAAAATTTTAACTCAACTTGTGTTTTTTTGTCCGGCAGGGCGCACATGAAGCTGACCGTCCGCAACCTGCAGACGGGAGACTTCGGCAATTACCGCTGCATCTCCAAGAACTCGCTGGGGGAGACCGAGGGCTCCATCAGGCTTTATGGTGAGTCCTCGTTTTAAGAGCCTACACCAAAGTTGCCGGCCCGCCGCCGCCCGCCGAAAAGGTTATAAAACACTAGCCTACAATACTCATACATAGAAATGTCGCACAAACACGCCGAGCTGTGTCGTCTAGTTCAGATTAACCTAAACACAGAACTACTAATCCCTTTTCCTTAACCTAATTCACTGCTACCTTTAACGTTAAAATAGGAAGCACACAAAATATTTTGTGTCCATACTTCCTCAAAATTTAAAGAAAATGCCTTTGACTTACTTTAGCTTTCTTAATTTAAACTGTTCGGAACAGAAAAGACAGTTGAAATTATCTTATTCCGACGTTATTCCGAAAGTTGGTTTCTTATAAAACATCGCTATTTTCCTATCAAGTAGGTATACTTGATAGGAAACCAATATTATGAAAAATTAAGTTGTGGAAAATCAGTCCGCTATTTTCTATTGAAACTTCCGTGTCGCCATAATCTTGTAGTTCAAAATAAATTTATTCAGAGTTTTCAGTCATCAACATTTCAGTGGAGAGTACTTGTACTTGATGTACAAGTACAAGTAGTTCATTTGAGTGCTCCGCGACTCTTGGCTTCTGCGGTCAAAATAAGTTCGAAAGAGAATTTCACAGAACGGCAATTTTAAAGTTTTTCATTTCCAAACGACTTGGTGGCGCTCAAAGAACCACTTAGGAAATAGCACTCTAAACTACTACTCCAAACGATCACAATTTGCATAATATGATTGTGCAGTTATTAGCGCAAGTACATTAGAAGTTGGTCGGAAGTTAATCGTAATGCGTCGGAGCCGTTCGGGAAACTTCGAGCGTTTGCCGACCAGCGACGAACGATAGTCTGATGAACATAATTTTGCACTAGGAGACAAACAAGAGAACTAATTTATTGGTGAAATAATCGAATAAGTTAGTTACACCATTTAAACAAGCTAAAGCATTTGTAGAAAGTTGACAAGACTAATGGGGAAAAGACAAAATAAAGTTGTAGGTCAATTAGAAGATAAAAAGTTAACTTTAAAAAGTTGTCAGCGCGTCTGGGCGAAGCGACGCGTGACCCGAGAGCTGATGGGTATCTGGCGCAGCGCATCAGCATTGCCATACAGCGGGGCAATGCAGCCAGCGTCTTGGGGACGCTTCCGACTGGTATTGATATGGATCAGTTGAGCTACCTGTAGATCATAAGAAATCAAATAATATCCTAAAAATTTTTCGACTTCGACGGGACTTGAACCCGCATCTTTCCCTCAGTCAGCCTTACGAGGTACCTGTAGTTTGTTTGAAACAGTCTTCAGTAAGCATAATTGTTTTAGTTGTAAATACGAGTTCTAATTTGTTTTTATTATTTTAATTATAGTAATTTTCTTTGTAAATAAAGGCCATTGCCCTGCACATTAGAAGGCCGTCATTTCTTAATACTAACTGGGCAATTCCTTTCTGGCCGTGTCATGCACTACAGACATAATATATGATAAGCCTGTGCTGTATATTGCGAATGACGTCATCTCTCGAGCTGTTCCACTCAGATCGGACTGAGCAGATTAGCATGAGACATCTCTCATGGGATTGAGGTCCATCATCCTCAATCCCGTTCTATAACTACGCAGGATATACAAGCCTACTTGCGTCAATGTCTACGTCTGAACCTTAGCATTGCGGTTCAGATTAGCCAAGATCCAAAATGCCTTTTGCTTAAAATAAAATTCGACCCAAAATTCCTACCGAGAGGTGTCATGTGTTAAACACTTTTGGGAATATAACTATATGTGCTGGGTTAATAACCATGCTAGTTTCAAAAGGTACATAATATATATGTTGCCGCGTAACCATTCCGAAAACCAACTTTTTGATAAGGCTCGTTTTGGATTTGATCACTTCGGAACAATACCTAACAAAGAAAATGACTTACAATTAAAGAATAGAAACAAATAAGAAATTGTATTAACAATAGAAACAGTTGAACTGCAGGCTGTTACAATTTACCTAACTTTCTCTTTTTCTGCAGAAATCCCGATGCCATCGACATCGCCGAAAGCCACCGAGATGAAAGTCAACGCCAATAAAGATAGTAAGTGCGAACACAATTTAAATTGTTTTTTTTAAATACATACAGGTAGCATAATTATGTAGCCTTTCCGTAAACGGAAAGCTAAACGAATCCTTTCCGGAAAATATGCAACTTATTTCGTTTCAACATGTCTTGATGTAATCATGTTGATGAAAAAGATATAAAAAAACATTTAAACTATTAAATATACAGAAAACTGCAGATCTCTGCGGAATTTCCGTTAGAATTATTAAACCATTAAGTGATACCATTGCACCAGATTTATATATATAATGAATTGCTTTTATATTTAATGAATTGTGGCGTATTTCCTGATCTAATGAAATGTAGTAAAATAATCCCACTATGTAAATCGGGTAGTAGGTCTGACCCCACTAACTTTAGACCAATATCAGTACTGCCTACATTCAGCAAAGTTTTTGAAAAACTTATTTTACATTAATTGCTTAGGCATTTCAATGGAAATGACCTGCTACATAGTAAGCAATTCGGGTTTACTCGCGGCAGGTCAACTACTGATGCCGGTGTAGAGTTAGTAACGCATATTTTTGATGCATGGGAGAAGTCGCAAGATGCATTAGGCATTTTTTGCGACTTGTCAAAAGCATTCAATTGCGTACACCATGAAACGTTAATCAGGAAACTACATCACTATGGAATAAGGGACAGCTCTTTGGGTCTTCTTAAAACTTATTTGAGTAATACGATACAAAGAGTTGACATTAATGGGAAACGGTCTTTGGGGTCTGTAGTTATAATGGGTGTACCGCAGGGAACTATCCTCGGCCCTTTCCTATTTTTAATTTAAATTAACGATCTGCCTCATCTTGTTAAGAATAATCACGAGATTGTATTGTTTGCTGATACTTCATTAATTTTTAAAATGAAATGACAAGACACGATTTTCGACGATGTGAATAATGCTATCTCAAAAGTAGTCCACTGGTTTAGTGTCAATAATCTTTTGCTTAACGAAACCAAAACGAAATGTATTAGATTTATTCTACCTAATGTTAAACAAGTTAAGGCTGATGTAAATGTAAAAGGAGAAACGTTAGAAATTGTAGAAAGTACCGTTTTTTAGGAATCACCTTAGATAATAAACTTCAACGGGGCGCACACATAGATAAGCTATCGAAGAGACTTAGTTCTGCAGCATATGCTGTCAAAAAAATTCGTCATCTTACAGACGTGGATACATCTAAACTTGTTTATTTCAGCTACTTCCTTAGTATAATGTCTTATGGTATACTACTGTGGGGGAATGCTGCAGATATTACCACCGTATTTGTGTTGCAGAAGTGGGCTGTTCGTGCTATCTATAGTATGGGTCCCTGCGTGATAAATTCAAAGAAATAAACATAATGACAGTACCATGTCAATATATTTATGAAAACCAATTGTGCACTCATAGAAATATCAATCGGTTCCCTAAAAATAGCGATGTACATAATTTGAATACAAGAAATAAACATAAACTCACTGTGCCCACAACTAGACTACACAAAATTAATGTATCTTTTAAAGGGCAAAGTATACGCTTCTACAACAAAACTCCTAGAGGGTTGCAAAAATTATCAGTAAATAAATTCAAACAAATTGTCAAAACCTTATTGTGTAAAAAGGCCTACTATAAAATATCAGATTATCTAGAGGATAAAAAAGCTTGGGACGGGATTTGCTCCAACTCGAAAAATAACAACTAACTAACAGGCTAAAGGTTTCTTCGTCTCTTCTTTACTTTAGTCTACATACCGAAGCGACTGAAATCAAAAATATCACTTTACTTCCGTGTCAGTTTTAAATTATTAATAATTTGACCATTTCTAAGTGTACATTTATTGTATTTATGCAAATAAAGAGTTTTTGACTTTGACTATATAAAAAAACGTGAAATTCTTCTCTGTAACTGATATGTATTTTGACCAGTGCTCTAATTAATATGAAAATTTCGTATAAATAACGAAGATAATGTTAACACACGGATTGGGCAATTTGGAATAATATTAAAACATTAATCTGTTCAGTAAACTATCGCGGTAATTACTATTTTAATAACTTATTTTATGTCACCGGAGATAATTACTTTTACACAAAATAAGCGCAAGAACTTGGGCAACCTGTCCGTTATAGCGTCCGTTAATGAACATATAACTTTGCTATACCATTATGCTACACTCGAAAGCAATACGCTGTTGTGGGTCCTTGTAAAATGTAATTAATGTAATAGTGCTATCTGAAAAACACGGGGCCGGCTTCAGTGGACGTTGGACCTATTTAAAAATCCGCAAACGATTTAGTTTACCAATTTCCTGGGAGGCCGTGCGTGTGACACTCGCTTTCATAGCATTTCACTTTTTGCATTTTACGATCTTTCATTGAAAACCGCAGGTTTTACAAGCGTTTGTTGTCACTTCCATACAGTTTTTTTTTTAAACTTCAACAGTAACAGTGACTATAGGAGTTACGTGAAGGTACGTGTGATAATGCTGCTGACAGCGCATGGGTCGTGGGGGCAGCTCTGATTCCATCAAAAACGATTTAATTGCACGATGCTTTTTTTAAGAAATTGGTAGCACACAGCGCATTTTAACATTTGTAATCCTCTAAACATAAGTTAGAACGAAGTTAGACGATTGCGGGGATCAAGGAAAATCTTGTTTATCATCAGCATCCACAACCATACTTCAACAACTGCTGGGTTAAGGTCTCCGACTCCTCTGCCACTTCCTACATCTTGCGTAACCATGGGGAATATTAAACTGATTGTGATGTCTACCCAGGTCCTCGTCGTGCCAACGTGTCACGAGGTGTTTCGCGGTCCGAGGGCGGCACGGCGGGCTCGGAGCGGCCAAGTGTGGTGCGTGCCCAGCTGGACCGCGCGCCCGATCGCGACGCGGCGCGCGTCTACCGCCCGCCCACTCAGCTAGCCGCAGGTATGTCAGCGAAGGGCGGTATCACCATCACAGAACCAGTTAGAGATACGACGACTTAGCTAGTGTTGGACGTCTGGTTGCCGATAACGATCTGTAAAAGAGTGCAAGCGGGTGCAGGCAGATGCTTGAAGACAATGCGTTATTTATGGCGCTTATAAGGAAAGCCCTGCTCCTCCTGTGGACAAGCATGGATAAAGAAGCTAGAGATTTATTATTCACTTCTTTACCCCGTAGAATTAGGTACATACGACACTTGTCTAGCTGAGCTCGTGTTAAGTTAGACTAGGGTTTATAGCAGAAACATAAGGTGTCACTTTATAAACTGACATCAGGAAGGTAAACGAAACCTGCCAAACCATCCACTTCTGTAATAAAAGGCTCTTTTCTAATGAAATAAAAGGTTTGGACATCAATCCTTTTCCGCAAAAAAATATTTAAAGTTTCTACACAACCAAATTGAACTTTAAAGCTATTGAGTTCTTTCCCAACCCCGTTTTTGTAATTTTTACGTCAACCAACCCGATCGGACCACGCTTCGCTCGCCTTAATTAATTTCAGCTTCTGAATTACGTGTACACTACTTAACTAAGCTAATAAAGTACTCAGACGGATGTAAATCAGAGCATTTTATTAATTCTCTTGGCGATTACAGTGAAAACACGCCGTTACAGAGTGAAACGGCGGAACCACGCAGAGCTGCGTCAACATGCTAACTTAGCTCCCAAGTGCCTTCGGAATTACTTTTGACTTTAATTAGAGTCTGCTCGTACGTTTGCCGATCTGCCTAGCGCGGCAGTAGGCAGTAGGCAGGTACTGCCGACCATCAAACAGCCGAATGTAATACATAAAGCCTTTAATATAATAGCAACTCAAAGCAAGGCTACGCGGGAGCTTTACCGCTTTGTATTCTTTGTAACAATATACTGCATTATTAAAAATGTCTCTTTTCCCTCTCACGGTAAAAAATAAATGTACTCCGAGAAGTCGCGGCGAAATGGGTTGAGAATATGTGACGAGGCGGATGTGGCATCGGCGATGGCGAGTCATCTCGGCTCGGCTTTTATCTCTTAAGGAATATTCCAAATATCCCGCTGCATTAGCATTTTTGTGGAACAAAGCGGTGTCGGTCTATATTTAGATTAGTTGGTGTCTCGGCCGAGGTGCCATCTCCGCCCGAACAGAGATTAAACATTCAACGAGTTCGCATACACACTTAACCCTCATAAATATTCAGCGCAGACCGCGTACAATCAATTCTTTCAGCTCCCGTACTCTCCGAGGAAAAACTGTTTGAGCGACTGATATCATAGCAAATAGACGTGGCATTTGAATAAATACAGCCTCGCGAACGTCTTTATCCGTTTTATTAGGCTTCTTAAAACTCCCCCGCAGCAAACACATCATCAATATAAACAACGTGATCCTCTTGTTTGCGAAGTGGAGTCGCGCTGAGCCGACACACCCGTGCTCGTTCAGTATTTACTACTGATGGAGCTTTTACCAATTCCAAAACGATACTGGATTTGGAGATCCATTCTCGTGTCGCGAAAGCTCATCATCATTGAATTGGCCTAGGTGAAATCAACGAATTTTTTTTGAGCAACGTTGTCCAGAATAGGAAGACTAGTTACCGTTTCCTCGTCATTTATAAAATCCTTATTTATTATGTATTTTATTAGGAATTTACTCACCGGGGACTTTGTTGCAGGCTCGAGACCTCTGCATTGTTGGAAGCAGCCGTTCCTCGCCATCGTGCTCCTAGTCCACGTGGAGATCCTAGTTTGAATTCTTACAAAATTAGTAAATCATGTGATCTTAAGAAACATTCCAAATGTACCTAATTGTTTTGAATCCATTTAATATTTTATGATGTTTGTTGACGGTGAACGGTTTATAGTAGTGTTGTGAATGGTAAGCGAGACATATCATCCTGAACTTCGTCATATCCTGAGAGGGAATGAAAAACACTTTGTGTAAATGAGAATACTTTTGAATCCAATTATCCTTAGTAATAAGCTCTGGAACTTTACCAGTTTAGTACCAAAACATTCTTGAGAAATAGCGATATAAAAATTGTGGTCAGAGGAGAAATCTGGCTGAAATGTAATTTGTTGTTTGATAGATGCAATAAAGGCACCGTCGACACACATGCTGGCCTCTGTACCTGGCAGGTAAACGTATACCTACGAACAGGCATACTATACTACAGCGGAGACCCGCCACTCCAGCCCCTTACAATAATAGTTTTCAGTAATTATTCATGAAACTCGTTAACCTATACGGCGTTTTCCTTCTCCCATTTCCATTTTAAATGTTACCTGAATCCGTATATGTCCTTCCAGAAATTACTTAGTCTAGTTAACGTACTTCTACTTTATTGTGACGCAGAGCTTCGCTTAGAAATAATTCCGAGATAAATGTGCCAAAGATATCCATTTGTGTTCTATCAGACCTTTGTTATTCCATAGTTAATATCGAGTAGTACCTCTAACATAAGTAGATGTAATTTATTTATGACAATTAATAATGAATAAGCAAGCTTGCCCCTCACGCGTCGACATGTATATACCTATTAAACGAAATTAATGCACATACATTTTAATCTTCGTATTTTAACCTAGTTAATGTATAAATGTATCTTTTATTGAGAATAAGAGATGGTCACTAGGTACGCTCCGCTGTACAGAGGAAATGATTGTAAATAATAAATTAGTATAAAATGGAATGTTGTTTTTGGTTCCCTTGTGATAAGTTGTAATTAAACGGGCGAGGGCGGCCTTATCGCCCTCACTCTCCGCTGACAGACGTTATCGCGCGCGGGGAATCAATGGCTTTCTTTAATTGATTCTGCTCGCTCTACAATCAGCTCTTTGTCTTCTCTAATCGGGATTCAGGGGCGAGGCGAGAATTTTTCTTAAAAGAAAACGGTCCGATAGCGAAAATAAATACTGTTTGCTAAAGTGGCTCTCGCGAGGGAGAGTGGGGAAACAATGGGCGGTGAGAGCGTTTATAATGGGCGCGAGACGTCTGCAGCGAAATGGTTTTATTTGTTGCAAGTGCCCGTTCTGCGAGGGCACGGTAATTACTTTACACTTGATGGAGGACTTCAAAGACTGACATTGACTTTAAATTTGTATGAAACGGGACATATTTTTAGTTTTCTATCCCAATCTAAGGAAGGTGAAAATAAACTAATATTTGGATACTCTTTGTATATATTTGGATGATCTTAGTTTCCTGCCACACAACAACTTTAGAGACAATTCTAGGGATTAGTAATATGTTGTCCCACAGAAATAATTTAAACACTTTGAAAAATGGCGGAAAGTCAATTTGACCTTTTTAGAATTTACGAATATAACGTACCCAGCTCTGTCTGTATACCAAAACTAGTATTAGTGAACACCTGACTCATAAATTTACTCATTTTATGTTCCGATTTGTCCTTTCTACTATTACTTAGTAACTTAAATTGCACAAGCCAATAACCACCTCATGTATATTTTCGCGCGGAATTTGCAAATTCTCGAAACAATGTTGAACTCTGAAACTTGCAGGTTCCGCAGTAAATTTGGCAGCCTTGGGCAGTGGCCGCATCTCAGTGAGGGAGGAGACGGGGCTTCGTTTGGACCATCATCTAATACTTTTGTGTTTTACAAAGTAATTTATTATACAACATTTGGAATGATTGTGACTCAGTTGCTCTCTTGTTGCTCTGGGAGAATTATTTTGTAAGGTTAAATCTCTATACTGGAGCCGAACGTGCCGAGAGAGCCGAAGGAAATAAATAAATTGTGACTTTTCATCTAACTCGGTGAGAACACGTGTCCTACCTACGAGGTAGGTCTCACACGATGCATTCTAAAATAAGATTGCTTCTGAAGTCTAGCGCACGTCGTACGCGCTCAGCAGTACCAATTGTGTTAAACTATACCCATAATTTAAAAAATTTACTTCACAAACCATTTTATTCTGAGGCGCTTTGGGTTTCGAATTCATAGACTTCATAAAGGCATAGATCTATTTTAAATGTAAGGCTGTACGCATGCTTGCATTTAAGCCCTACTTGAATAATATCGCTTTATCACGTTAAAGCGCCGAGGCCTCAGCGGGCGCGATTAATTGACACGAGGTACCGCAGGCGGCGCGGCGGTCGCACTTCGATTGCAACATTGTTTGGAGCTGCGCTAACTGCGATTGTTTCAGCTTACGGCCCAAGGCGAAATTTATCGTCCTGTAGGGTATAAGTGCTTGAACAGAATTTTAACAAAGTTTTGGAAAAAAAAATAGTTTTGCATTGAAATATGTACTTTTTTAGAATATAAAACACAACGTAAAAAAAAAAGCAGGGGCTGGTGGTTTTGGAATCATATTTAATTTCATTTATTCCATCGTAGGTAGCATGTTGATATACATAATGACGTTTCTAAGATTGTGGAAGACGGATTTCAAGATAAAACAACGTAAACAAAACAATGTTTTAGGGAACGTAAGACATGTTCAAGACAAACAACATAAAACATGTCACGGTTTGATTCGTTGAGTTAATGCATATCACCTGACAATGCATAGACCCTGGAGTCGATTCGAGTTTTCCTAAAAGATGATAGGAGAGTATGATTGGCACCCAATACTACTACAGCTGCTAAGAAAGTATTTGAAGAGGCCTCGGGAAAACCTACAGAGTTTTTTCTATATCACCATTATTGTTGTAGTTGTGTAAATAATGGCTGGTGAAAATCCTACCACGTTTATGATTCGCCATTTAATACATAAGAACTGTTGACGATAACTTTGAGAAACTTGTTCAACGAATCGTACATTTTCACTGGCACCGAATTCCCATACATCAAACTATAATTTCCAATTGGATTGCCCGAAGAATGTAGAATTTATCTGAGCGTGTCGCGCCCGATATAATGCACGACTGGCTAGAATGCGAGCGTAAGGGGTTATACACACGAGGGCCCGGCGCGGCGCGGGCGACACTTGTAAAATTTCACGGTTCGTAGCCCGCCTTATCTCCGTGACAGGATACGGGACGCCTACAATATTTTTACGATAATATTTGTATCATATATATCAAATTTTACATGTTTGAACTGAATAAAATTAGTCTTAATTCCTGTAGCTTCAGTAAAGTGTGAGATAACTTTACTCACACTTTATAGGCAATGCACATGACTGGCATGATGGACATGACTCCAGTTCATCTATTAACAGCGTCATATTAAGTGGTGATAATGTTTATATTTCATGATTTTAACAGGACTAAAGCTTGTTGCACACCTGGAAAGCACCGCTGCAGCACAGCACAAAAATATGCATTTAAATATGGGCTTTAACTCGTAACATTTCTCCCCACCACCACTCGTTTGAAGCTTGTTGTTGTGATGGGAAGCCAATTTGTCACTGTATATATAGAGGTATATCTAAAGGTAACGAATTTAAGCCCATATATGAATGCACGTTTACTGTGCTGTATGGTAGCGGTATTGTATTAATGAGCGCAGAGCTTAAGACAACAAAGTAACAAAAATGCCGAACAGCACTTGATGACGTCGCGTTGTATCCAGAACCAGAACTCGGCAAATGTTTGTGCAGCAGGTATGGTTATGTTATGTTTATTAAACTGAAATTGAATTCAGCAAACCATGTAAGTAATTTCAGTGGCGAGCATAATGTTCAAACAAGAGATGGATTTCTGCTTGGAATTGACAATTACTAAAATTACCTACGTTTGGTAGGTTTACTTTCCTAGATCAGACCTTTTACGGAAAGCTATATCACTAAAAGTGACTCAGCACGTACTCACTCCCTACAGTCCCGCGTGGTTATTAAATCACTCAATATAAGGCAATATTTATTCGCGAAATAATCGCCATATTTCAGCGACTCCTTAAAAGGGTTTTTATATCCAAGAGGCAATAAAATTGTGCGAACCTAAAAATAAATAGTGTTTTCTATCAATTCAGCGGAGAGACAAGAGGCATAACCTGACACGGGTTACCCTTTCTCTTCATTATTCATGCATTACTAGTCTTAAGCCTATTGTGGGTTTGATTCTCGGGATATTTATTGTGTGTTGTGATATTATATTAATGCCCGTTTTTAGAGATTCGAGATCGGTTTCGAAACCCTTGATAACTCGCACTCGCTGTCCTTTTTTCCTCTTACAGAGGTATATCTAAGCAAATACTGCATCTATTTCTTGAAATTAAAAAAAAAATATAAATTTCGTGCGCTTGTACAGATTTAAAGAGAAAAACATAGACTCAGGCGTAACTTTACGGAAATACATTAGAAAATATTAGAATTAAAAACATTTAGTAACAATTCAGCGCAAAACCTTCTCTGATGTGATTCAACAAAATGCATTCGAGTCCACTGTCCTCCCTTCCACAAATTGGCATGCAAATTGGGTGATGTTACCTTTCTGAGCTACCTGCTTATAGTGAAGCATTGCCCGCAACACCCCTGCTTATATAAATAAATAAAATAAAATAAAAAATATATAGTCACGGATGGCACATCACGCGCACAGTGTTGCCACCCTCGTGCTGTGTGAAAGATTGAAAATTTTCAGTACATTTGTGATGTTGAAAGATTGATCCTTGATCCAGTTTCTTCACAAGTTGTGTAGTTTTCATGTTAATAAGCAAATTCTTGATTTTTACGCTAACGCCGCCGTTCCAAAAACGTATGCTCTGTCCTGCTATGAACGCGAAATACTCGCGGCACACTCTTAAATTGGTTTGCTGTAAATTTGCGCAAATTTAGTGAAAATCTAGTTTCTGTCTATGGAAAAGTTAAAAAGTTACTTTTGTCCCATGGAACTGATTTATGGATTCAAAAATATGTCTATGTTTTATTCAGAGTTTTTGCAAAATTTCAGCTCAATCTGTTCAGTAGTTTTGACGTGAAGAAGTAACAAACATCCATCTATCCATCCATTCAAACTTTCGTATGTATAATCTTAGTGTGATGTGATGTGTAGTTATTTTATAGAGAAGATTTTGTTCGAGTGTGAGAGCAGCTTTTATCTCTCGCGATAATAACGTTTCCTCTCCGCGCCTTGACATGGGTAAATCCCTTCCCTTCATAAACCCGACTATATTTTTATAACTGTTTATACCTACTAATACACTGTTTACTGGATTTTGTTATTCATAAACTAAATAAAACCAAGTTAAGGTGTAAAGATACTAGATTTTTGAAGAATATAAATTATTATATTCTTCAAAAATGTAGTATTTTTTTTTATTTTTTATCTGTAATATTAATTACGGATTCAGCAGCGCGTGAGTTTTTTAGGTTTTGCTCTGTAATACAGGTACTGTAGAATTTAATTAAATTAAGTGATTAAATGTTATGGAAAGTGATAATATTTTTTCTATCGCATATTGATTGAATAATTATTATTTCTTGTTTATCTTTGTTGGATACTTACATGGGTAATAAAATAATTTTACAAAAATAATGAACAAGAAGCAGTCAGGTATTTGTTTACCAATTACAATCAAATAATAGAAACAAATTACAACTAGTATTTACAATTCAAACAATTAAGCTAACTGCAAACGGTTGTAAACAATCTAGAGGTAGCTCATCTGATCCATATCAATACTAGTCGGAAGCGTCCCCAAGACGCCTGGCTGCATTGCCCCACTGTATGGCAATGCTGATGCGCTGCGCCAGATACTCACCAGCTATCTGATCACCAGTGATCGGAATTAGGTGGGCTAAAATACCTAAAGTTCAAAGAACAGAGGCAAAAAAAAATGGAGACTTCCTTTCTACAATAATTTTATAGACCCAATTGGGACGATAATGGAATACTTGTCGCAGTTAGCATGTATATCTAATATTTATGTTTTTATAATATTATGAACTAATTCAAATCATTTTTAACCATGCAACCCAACCAACCATCTTTTTAACCAACTGCAAGAAGTTTAATATTTTATAACTTACATTTCTAATTGTTATTAGCTCAGGTAAAAAACTGATTCACCTCATTGTTTTCTTTTCCCAGAATAGCCGAAGCTTGTTGTCTCTTTCTAGATTTTGCTATCTTTTGTTTGTCACTGGTTTGCAGTGTAAGTACCTATTCAATAAACAATGACAAAAAAGTTGATGGATAGGGTTGAGGGCGTGTTTCGCATTCCTAGAGTCGTCATGCGTGCTTCACTCACTCCTGTAACTACCCCCGTTGTGTACGCATCTCTGACTCGTGAACTTTTATTTGACCAGTGTTTGTTTTATCGTTTATTGGATCTGCTTCACATGACTACCTTGGCTTGAATTTACGGACTTCGATTTACTGCTACTGCAACTACATCACAGCCTTCACTGATACCTACTTGCTTTGGCAATCAAACTACTTGGTAAGTAAATGTAAAAAAGATATTTTTAAAGGCTCCCAATAGAGTAAAAATATTAAAGGAAAGGTTTCCGAACATGCCATTACCACCAGAACCTGTCATAACAAGGTGGGGTACATGGCTAGAAGCAGTCTCGTAATGAAAATGAATCTTTGTCATACTATAAGTATGTACCTATAACTTCAGTTGATGTTGAAAGGTCCTTTTCTACCTATAAATGGATCATAAGTACAAAAAGAAATCGTTTAAAGATTGAAAATATGGAAAAACTCATGGTAATTTATTTTAATACTTCAGACGAAAATACATCTGATGATGACAAAGAAAACTCCATTCCTGATGGTGATGAAACATTTAGCTATTCAGATTAACTGACTAATTTCTACATCAACTGAAATAATATTCTCCTGTGTCTCTTAACATTTGGTTACTTTCATAATTTTTACGTTGATTCCAATGATTGTACAACATGAATAAATGGTGTGAAAACTATAAAATTGTTTTTTTAACCTTTACCTACTTTGTTAGTCACACTAATATTATAAATGTGAAAGTTTGGATGGATGTTTGTTACTTCTGGGACAAAAAATAAACGGACGAAAAATTGGGACGAAAAAATATTTAGTCCTAAGGCGTCTCCATTTGGTCTCTGTTATTTTTCGAACTTTAGGTATTTTAGCCCGCCTAATTCCGATCACTGCTGATCACGCTTCTCTTCGACCGGACACATAGATATTTTTTTAAAAACCCGGAATTTCGGTACCCCATGGATGTAGGGTCTCGCTCGAATCCAAGAGGAGCAAATGTTATTTGTTAATATGCTTTCTCATGTTCCACGGCAAAAACTGTATTTCGTAAAAAAAATCCGGCTTAAACTTGAAATGCTAATCTCGGTGATCACATGTTTCTCTCGCTCGTGCGTTTCTGATAATTTGTGGAAATTTGACTCTAAATCAGCTTTTAAATATTCACATATCGGCATCTGGCTGATTTAGGGCACAGCGTGACTCCTGGTGGTAAGGCCAGTTCCAATGGTTGATCTGTGGTCTTGAGGAAGTTGTCTTCAGACGTTTCCACCATCTCAGAGTCTGGAACATCTCCGTGGGCCAGCGTCGAAGGCGTTTTCATTGGTGTTGTCGTGACAGTTACCTTTGATGCAAAAGATTTTGGTTTATTTGTTGTTTGTTTTGTTGTTACATGCGATGTTTGAACATCTGGGTCATTTGTTATTGCTTTTACTTTCTTTAACAATTTCTGTCTCTGCTCATTTGTTGTCATACGAACACATTTCATCAGGGGTTTAGTTTGTTGGGCTGTGGCTTCACCAGTAGCCTCAGTTTGTTGGACTGTGGCTTCACCAGTAGCCTCAGTTTGTTGGACTGTGGCTTCACCAGTAGCCTCAGTTTGTTGGACTGTGGCTTCACCAGTAGCCTCAGTTTGATGGACTGTGGCTTCACCAGTAGCCTCAGTTTGTTGGGCTGTGGCTTCACCAGTAGCCTCAGTTTGTTGGACTGTGGCTTCACCAGTAGCCTCAGTTTTTCTACTCATTGTTGACACTGGACATGGCAGTTCGTTAGCTGCTTCTTCTGTTGCTATTGAAGAGATGTTATTGCTTGTTCCTATTGTCGTTTCAAAAGGATCTTCTTGACATCCGTACATATCGTCTTCGTATGAGTCTATCCCACATATCACCACCTCTCCTTGTCTTCTAAGTTGTCGACGTGCTGTGTCCATAGTTGGTGATGTCGGGTTTTTTTTTAACAGTGTAGCATTTATTTTATATTTTTGCTTTATTTGTACTTTTTTGCTCATCTCAGGCGTTACTTGAATCTGATCTATTACTGGTAAACAATCATATAATTGAAATAGTTGCGTCGATAACAATGCCACCATTTTATATTGTAATATTATCATTACTAACTATAACTGTGTTATAACCAATCGTTTATAAATGTGCCTGTGTGTTTTAGAATTATTTTTTGTTATTCTTAGATAAGAAGGTAGGGTTCCACCAAGGCTGCGACGAAACAGTTAGTAAAGTTAATTAACAAATAAAATTACAATCAATAAAAAAAAAGTAGAATTACATATTAAAATTATGCATTATCCGAGTTTTTAAAAAGTTATCCGAGGGTCTGGTCGACGCGACGCGTGACCCGAGAGCTGGCGGATATCTGGCACTGCGCATCAGCATTGCCATACAGCGGGGCAATGCAGCCAGCGTCTTGGGGACGCTTCCGACTTGTATTGATATGGATCTGTTGAGCTAGTTGTAGAATGTTTGCAACAGTCTGCAGTTAGCTTAATTGTTTCAATTGTAAATACTAGTTCTAATTTGTTTTTATTATTGAATTGTAATTTCCTTTGTCAATAAAGACATCCACCTTTCATTATCATAGAATATAAATAAATTAGAACGAGTATTTACATTTGAAACAGTTGAGTTTATTGCAGACAAAGTAGTAAACTTAAGTTCTGAAATCTTTATCTTTTAGACATTCACCATAACGATTTCAAAATAGATTTAAATACGTAAGTAACCCCATCGCCATTCTCCCACCCTACATGGTTTGAACAACTAAATTATTCAGAAAAACAATTCTTAGTAAATAAATAAACTCATACTTGACAAGTTAATTTTATAACTACATAAGTTGCACTGGCCATGCTATGATAACGAATTCAATGAGTAAACCATTTCATTTTCATTCAACGCAACGCTCAGCACATGATTTACATTCAGTGATTTTATTTCAGAGCGCACTGCTTTACGGATGTTGTTCTTTATTCTAGGAGACTGGCGGAAGGTATTTCCTCGACTTTTTCTGTAATGCACAGACGGGATTAGCACCTAATATCCTGCAGTGCTCAGTGCTCAGTGTTCAGTGCTCAGTGCTCAGTGCTACGGGCACACACAACTAAACTCTGTTGCCGTACATTTAACGAAATTAAATCACGCTTATTTTATAAATGCGAAACAAAGAATACCTACATAGATATAATACAAACTTACATCACATTATTTTATTGCACACTTAAATTTAGAACTATTTACAACAAGACAACTCAAAAACTAAGCGACAATTAAAAATTATTTAAGTATAGAATAGTATATTTGTTACTTCTTCATGCCGGATTAGGCTTTCATAAAGTTCCGCTCAGCCGTTTAGGTAGAAAGGGTAACAAACAGGCAAAAATGTATTTAAATTATTTAAATTATATCACAGTTCCTTATTTTGCATTTGTAATATAAGTATGGAAATATCTTACGTAGGTATGTAAATATATATGTATCAACGGAGCTAGAATAGGTGATTAGTAATTAGTTTATTTTAAGTTTTTATTTTAATTTATTTATATACTAAAAGATTATTACAATATAAAAATAATAATAACACCTAAAAACCACAGAGGTTTGTAAGGGAGTGCTATTAGTGAGTCAATCTTGCGATAATAGGTACAATGTGTGACTAAGTGATTATGGTTACAGATAAAAATAATTACAATAACATGTAGGTATTGTAGGTCGGATAATAGATACAAAAAGTATTTTTGACGTGCGTTACAGACAAGAAATACAGTAGTATTTCTCGTTTGTACTTCATTTTGTAGTAAGGTACATTTAAAATTTAAGTCTATTGTGTCCACGACAGCTACTGCCGACAAACTGTTGTACAGTTTGGAAGAAACTTTATCATGTAATGTACTTCTAATTTGGAAATAAATAAACAAAAAAAAATACTAAATTTTGCATAAAAGCAGCTAGACTCCCACTGGAATAACATATGAACTTTCAATTTAATCCCGGAAAAATGTGAGCTACACCGCGGATAGAAGCTAGTGGAACAATAACAAGACCTTTGTTGACTTCAAATAACGTATTATTGTTTAGGTTACTACTTTTTATCTCGGAAGCAAAGCTTGCGAAGCCGGCAGAAACTAGCTCTTAGATAAAATCATACTTAATTTTAGTTACGAAAAAACGAGGGGTGTTATAAATTTGGCTTTTTGTATGTAGGTATCTGTCAGTCTAGGTTTCTGTCTCTGGCATCATTTTTCTCAAACGACGACGCACATCGAGACGAGCAGATAACTTGAACGCTGAGAGACGCTGGCAGTCTACCGGAATCAGGAAATTGAATAACTTACTCTTTGTAGGTTAACACAGAAACAGAGAAGGGACGGGCCACGAGTTCGATTATAGCGATATTGTGAACTTATACCTTACTTCCTTACCTACACGTTCTCGGTACACATAACGTCCACTTCTGATAGTGCCTCCCCAAAGAAGGGGTGTATGTATGTATGTGTGCATGCTTGATCCAAATCCGTGGAAGGACAACAGTGAAGTGGGCATGAGTGGGAGGCGGTAAAAAGCAGCTCGCCTCAGCTGTGCCCGTCAGCCGGACAGACATACAGACGGATTACACTGGCCCTTCTCACTGCCACTTGTACCTCGCTCTTATTTGACGGACCTTCAAAATAAAGCGATCTCCCGCTTTCCGCGTTTGCTTTTTTGTGACTGAATATTTATTTTACCTTTGTTGGGTATTTACCTATTTTTAAACTCAACCTAGACTCAAAAGGATTTATAGGTACTTTAGTTGCAAAGCAGAAACCCCTCTGTTATATAGTATCAAGACTTGAAATTAGAAACCCGATCTCTCGGCGTAAGAGTAGGTGCATTGACTTAGGTATTAACACTTTAATTGCCCATGACGCACATCTCCAAGTTTCTAGTAGAGCTACGGCGACAACGAAGACGCGGCGCAAGTGGGCCCATTCGGGTCGCACCGCAGAGGCTGGGCAGTGAATGCGTTAACTGAGCGATGATATTAGATTTTAATTGCTCTTCTATTATTTTGTAATTTCCCAGCAGTGGGTCAATTTAGGTTAAAAAACTTGATTGGTGCCTACTCCACAGATCTCCGTGGTCATATGTAATAAATGTGCAAATAAATAGAGTCTCATGTTGATCGGAATGTGGGCTTCTATTTCAGTCATGAATAAGCATTGCCCTTCAACGTGGCAATGCTGCCAGCATTCTGGACCCCTGTATCTTCTGGTGACAACTTAGATTTTTTGGAAATATATAATTATAAGTGTAAATACCGGTTGTAATACAAAAATACAGATATAATCATTATTAACTAATAAAATTACAATCAAATAATAGAAACAAACTAGAACTAGTATTTACAATCTAAACAATTGAGCTAACTGCAGACTATTGCAAACAATTTACAAGTAGCTCAACTGATCCATATAAATATATGGCAATGCTGATGAGCTCTACCAGATATTCACCAGGTCTCTGGCCACGTGTCGTCGCTTCGACCGAAAACAGATATTTTTTTAAAACCCCGGAGTGCCTTGGTATCCTTCAGACGTAGGGTCTCGATCCCAAGGGAAGTAAATGTGTAGGCTCTGTCAGAACCTGCATATTTGCGCCTCTTGAGATAATCGGCCATATCTGCCGCCGCACCAGCCCTTATGGATGTCCTCGGAAGGAACGAAGGAAGACGCAAGTGTGTCGATGCATGTAGCATCCCACATGGTCTACCCATGGGAGTTGGGTAGACCACTTGGGTCTACCCAACTCCCATGGGACTAGTCTCATGCCGTCGAGACTCTTACCACCGTCATGCAACAGACCATTCGGTTCGAGAATAGCTGGTACGTTAGCGGTGACAAAGGCCCGCCGGATGTTGTCGTTAAGGCTGGCATGACGAGATATCCGACCGGCGGCCCTAGTACACGATAATCCGTGATGATCAAGCTGTTCGACAGGTAATTACGTTGTTTTAATTTTTTATTCTATTACTAGCTGTACCCGCGTGCAAAAAAGCCTGTGTAAGTGTCAAGAAGTGTCATAAACTGCGAAAACAAATTATGATCAGTTTTGCTTCTTACTCGTAGTTCCGTTGAGCTGGGACCCTATTCTGCTAACCGAATCACTTCACTATGACAATGCTATCGTCACAGAATTACATGTTTTGGTATTCTACCTTAGATTAAAGAAATGATGATGAATACAGATGGAGGGACGCGCGTCAAAGTGTCAAGTTTGAAAATAGCACCGCACGTACTATCTGGAGTTCCATAAATCTAATGAATCTAAGTTTCATACATCTATGTGATTATTCTACGACGATACCATTGTCATAGTGAAGCAATTGTATAGCAGAATTGAGCCCCTGGTCCAGTTGACTGGACCGCCGCAATATTTTTGGTAGTAGGTAGGTACAGTTGATTGTAAATCACATTAAAAAAAAAACTGTATGAAAAACTTTGGTGGTACAGTTAACTGTACCTACTAGTACATTTTACTTTGCCTGAAATAGGTTGGGTTGTAGGTAGGTACCTAACTAATGGGTGCGTCTTGGAAGAAAAAAATAGATCACAGATCTAGGAACTTACCTAAAACCAGTTTTTTTCAAAAACTACTGTTTTTTTCTTCAATCTACCTATTGATTTTCTACTATCTACTTATAGTCAAACACTGTTTCTAACAAAAAAATATTAATTGAATCAGACGACGCGTTAATGAATTTCAACTAAGTACTTTCATCCCCTCTCCCCGGGGAACCGCAATGAATTCCGGGATAAAAAGTTTCCTCGTAGTATGAACTCAAATCGTGCAAAGTTTCATTTGAATTCATTCAGTAGTTTCGGTGTGATCCGCGGCCAAGATACAGACAGACAGACAAAAATAAAAAAATACAGTTGGCTTCAGTAACGATAATATAAGGTAGAGCCCTCCAAAAAATTTTAAAGTATCTTCAATGCACAGAATTGGACCTGTTACAGTTTCATATAAGTATATTGTAATTTTTTATGTGCTAAATAAATGTTCCTACAAATAAAATCAAATGATTTAAATGGACGTAAAATTGAGGATCAGGGCAAACTGTCTGTGAGAATGAAAGTATTGGGGTCTCTCCCGGGTTCTTCCATCTTGCGGTCACCAGCTGCTTCTCACCAGTCGTCATGTCATCTTAATTTATTATTATTGTTTCTTTTGTTAGTTCTCTATTGAAATTTTACGGTAATATTTTTTTATGACCTAAGGCAAAGATAGTGTAATAAGCTCTTTAAAACTACCGAAGCGTGAAGTTATATCGCGCATTCAGTAGTTATTGCTAGTTCGTAAAGTGATGTCGTTGCAACTCGCAAGTGGACGAACTTGGCTCAATTCGCGACGCTCCCGCCTGGCATACTTCGCAGAGTTACATGGCGATGGCGTCGCTGCTAAATGCACCCTGCTATTTATGATGATAAAGTTTTGCTAGGTTTTCATGATACCCAGACTTACCTCGGTGTGGGTCGCTGCCCTCCAATAAACGTTATATGGCCTGTTCGGAACTAAAGCGTCAAACAAAACGCGAATAAGTATAGTTATCAGGTTATCACTTATATACGAGTACACAGCGGAATACCGCGGACTGCGCGAAACCCCAGCGAAACCTACCACTACCGCTCTAAGTCACGAATACCGCGCGTAGGTTTGAACGAACTGGCCTTTAGGTATGTACTTCACAATATTGCATCAGTCACTATACTCGTATTCTATTGGATTCGGTATAAAACGTAGTATGTTATAAAAAGAAAACTCGGTGTAGGTAACATATTTCCCGCAAGTGATGTTTGTGACGGACATATTTATGAAGGACAATCAACACAATTTACAAACAAAATCGACCACCTGACCAGTCGATCTTTGGGCAGTTCTACGGCTCTTGGATCGATACCTCTGCCTGTCTGCATTGAACTCATTAACACTATCAAAGATAAATTTAAAAAGAACACTAAAGTCATTTACAACGGGATATTTACCATGATTCAAGTTTTGAGTTTTCCAATATTTCCACAGCACAGTTTCATGCGCCTTGATCACGGAACAACACCATGATAGATTTAAAAGATTTAAAAAGAACACTATCGAATATCAGTGATCCTCGAGCACTGGTATTCGAGCTAAGAAAATGCTGTCTATGTAGTGAAGCTATGACTAGACTGCCATACGATAAATAGGAAGTGCAGTTAGTCTCTGTCGTCGGAACCCGTCAAAGCAATACTTACGGGCGCCGGTCACGCACCGCTGCACGGCCGCGACGCGCCGCAGCCGTGCCTCCTTCACTCTCACTCGACTGCTGGGAATCTTAGCAAAGTCCTTGCATGGTTGTAGCCTGAGTCGCACGCATATGGCCATTTTAGTTATAAGTCGCTTGGTCATTAATATAATAGCGATGTGATTTATTTATTTTTATTTATTTATTTATTTAATTATTATGTGATTCCATCTTCTGCTCTTTCCTTAATATGCATGCTAGCCTGCTAGCACGCATATTTAGTGAGAAGCAGAGGATGATTTTAGATTTAGATTTTTATTTGTTTACCATTTCGTTACTTAGTCATAACATTGGTAAGTCATAATAACATTTTGATTACAGTATAGATAGTAAATTAATTTAGAATAACCACACGTCATTAAATACCTAAAATAAAAATTATCCCTCCACAGCTTATATTGGTCCACTGCTGGACCCAGGCCTCCCTTGATAAGCACCTTATTAGCTTTTATCTCACGGGGGGTAATGCCCATAATCCCAACAAGGGGCATGCGGGCTGGAGATCACAGTTCGGTGGTAGAATTGTTCTGCAGGGGGCACTGCTGCGCCCCCGGTGGATATTCCTTAGTCGCCTCTTACGACACCCGCGAGAAGAGTTGGGGTGGTGAAACTTCTAAGCCGGCACCACACAGCAAGAAATCGTCCACAATGAATTATGGGTTCAACATGGGCTTTCTTACCTTAGTCTTCTATGAAATGTTTTCAAGCGTTGATCATGATCCAGAGAGAATTGTTTTTAAAATTAAACGTGACCTTATCCTTATTCAATTCAGCAGTTAGCAAACATATCGGTACAACATATTGTATATTTTGAGACTGTCTAAACTAGGCCACAATATTGTGTAATACCATGTATCTAGCGCGAACCACTCCCCCGTGCAAACGCGCACCGCGCTAAGCACGTGCGCTGCGCGGGAACTTACTCCGACTGCACGAAATGAAATATATTCTCATCCCTAAAACTGTTTTCACAAGCTCCTGAACCCGTGTTCACTTCCTTTGAACGTTCGCTAACTAAATACCTTATAAATAATGATGAGGTGCACTTCTGTAACCGCGTTTAAATGCTCGAGGCGGAATTAGGTGTTGGTTATTTAGTTTATTCGCTGTTGTGATGCAATAACTTTAGTTAACTACCCGGGGTAATAAGTAATACCAATGTAGCCCTTAGCGTACGACTATTAATTATTAGCAAAGTACCTACTCACGGTATAAAATATGTATCTACTAAAATAAATTAAATCACCTAGGTAAGTAATTATATCTTTACAAAAAAAGAAAAAGAAAAGAAACGATCCTATATTCCATTATTTGCTCCATCTAGTGAACATAGTTACTCCGGCTCTACTATTTTAAGAGGCATCCTGTAGATCCAAATAAAGCCTTGGCAGCTGCTGGCTATTCATGCAACCTTCAGCAGAGCCGGTATTTGGTGCACTTTCATAATAACTGGTTTCCTCAAAGAAGATCAATGTCTGCTGTCAGAACAAAAATCCGTCAGATCCGAAGCCAGCGAGTCACTACACAGTTTACGACGAGTGCAGCAGGCGGCGGTGGCGGCGGCTCTGCAACTTTTATTGCAAAACTTCATTGAATTTACATGTTACCAGCACATTATTAAAAACTGAAAAAACCCAACAACTTCGACTCTATATGTGAAGACTTAAAAGCCAGTTTGCTAAAATAAAAAGTGAACACTGTCGAGTGTTTAAACTTTTATTGGCCACTTGAACCGACCGTTACCTGGGTTGACGTTCCAATGAATTTGTTTTTAAAATGCAGAGAACTGTAGGAAATTCGTTTATTTTCATTATTTCTTTCTTCGTCTAACTTTTCTATCCTCAACATTGGTGCAAGCGGGGAAGCGACAGAAGACTAGGTCTTGTATTTTGGTTAATGGATTTCTCGTGCCTATGATCTCAGGTTATAAAGTGACGCGGTGACTCTTTAGAAAGCATGCATTATTATGTCGCCCTCTTCTTGGTTATGGTTTTTGAATCGTTTTGTTGCATGATAATAAAATTTATAAGTCAGTTTTGCCATTTTCGTAGTTACTTTTCTGTTAATGTTTTTTCCTCCTGTTGTTATAATTTTAAATAGTTTTCAACAATAAATAACTTACACTTCACACAGGAGTAATAGTATTTTTATAAACGTAGCTAACCAAATTTAACAAATAATTGGTATAACGTAATCCCTTGTCAGCCTCCCTAGGTCGAACCTGTGCTTTAGATTTGGCCGAAAGTTTTTGTTTCTTGTGTGTATTTGTTGCTGGAGATGTCGGTGTTTTTCTTGTGCTTAATCGTTGTTTTATTGGTGTAGATGTGGTGGTTGGTATAAGTTTTGTTTTGGCAGTAGGTTTCGGTGAATGTCTCCGGAGTGGTTTTTGTACGATAGTAGTTTGTTCAGTTCTTGGTTTAGGTGTGATTTTAGGTTTTCCAATTTTGCTTGTTCTTAGTGGTTTCTTTACTCTTGTTGTAGATTTCGGTGTTTTTCTTGTTCTTAGTGGTTCCTTTACTCTTATGGGTGGTTGAAACTTGGTTGTTGATTTGGATGTCGGCTTAGGTTTTGTTGCTTTTCTCGTTCTTAGTAGTTTCTTTACTCTAGTTTTTGGTTTAAGTGTTCTTGAATGAGGTGTAATTGTTGTTTCAGGTTTCAGGAAATTTATCTTTCGTAATGGATTTATTAATTTTGTTGTTGTTGTTATTGATTTTGATGTTGTGATTAATTTAGACATCGTTGCTAATTTAGGTGTAATTATTAGTTTATGGTATGGCGTGATATAAGGTTTTAGTGTATTTCTCCTTCCTATCAGTTTTATTGTTCTTGTTGTTGATTTAGATATTCTCGTTGATTTGGATGTAGTTGTTGATTGAGGCATGATAGTGGATTTTTGTTTATTTCTCCTTCTTATTAGTTTTATTCGTTTTGTAGTTGGTTCAGGAGTTTTTATCGTTGATTTAGTTTTTTTTTTATGTTGCGTTGTTTTTCTAATGCTTAATGGTTTTATGGCTTTTGTAGTTGATTTATGTTCCTGATTCTTATTTACCTCACGTTTTATTGACTTTTGCCTCGTTTTTACAGTCGGTCTCGCTCTGCGTCTTGTGTTTTTTTCATGTACACTAGGTTGTTTTGTGAGCACTGTGTCGCTAGGGGCTTCATTGTATTCATACATATCATCTTCGTATGAGTCTTTTTCACATATTGGAAGTTGCCCATTTTTTCTCAAGTTTTCAATTGCTGCATGTGGAGATGGTGACATGATGTTATTCTGTATCATATTGTCAATAATATTGTAAGGAAGTGGTTCAATTTGATCCAATTTTATTTCATTGTTTTCTGGGCAACCATAGATATCATATTCGTATGAATTTATTCCACATTTCCGAAGATGTCTTGAGTTTGTATCAGCTTGGTCTGGAGGTTGTGGCAGCATATTATTCATTATTATATTAGTACGTAGATTGTTTTGTTGATTGTTTGTTTTTACCATCACTGCTTCACTGCTTTCTCGGCATCCATGCAAATCATCAAAAGAGTTTTTTCCACATTTTGGTAAATAAGCGTTAGCCCTTCTCATGTCAACTATAGCGTTCGTCGGAGATTGTACATCGTGTGTTGCTTTATCTTGAAACGGCGCATAGTCCTCTGTTACCGATAATGAGGGCTGCTGCATATCTTGAGGGTCTATTTGGCATCCGTACATTCTGTCTTCGAATGAGTCTATGCCACATATTGGCAGGTATTGTGTTGGAAAACAGTGGAACATTTGAAATAGTAGAGGTACCAATATAGCCAAGACTTCATGTTTTAAAATCATTCTGCGTAGGTTGCATTGATCATTCGAAATCGCTTTATAGTTTGCAAAAAGCAGAGTACAGATAAAGGTTTCAGTGTTCCGTGTAACCTTTCGAAGCAATCGCAAGTATTTTGTGCTCGATATTTTTTTTGAGAAACCATTTATCTGCATATTTTTTTCTCATAATAAGTGTTATAACAAATTGAGTGATCAGAAATCTGAAATCAAAATAACTTTTATTTCATCAGGCTTACATAATTAGCTCTTAAACTAGTAAAATTTTACATATATATTTTAATTTTAATTTTACTATATAATTTAACTATTATCATATAAGAAAAAAACTCTTAATTGGTTTTCTCTCCACTTTTATTTATTTATTTATTGCATCGTATTATTTTATATACATTTGTCAGGACTTATTGACTATATTAAGGAATACACACAATATGTACCCATTTAGGGTGTTGCAATGGGAGACGGCCAGATACGTTATATAATACTTATTTAATAAAATGGTATGACAGGTAAGTATGTCATATAAAAATCAATTATTTAAATCACAAGTCACAAAAAGTATCACTTAAAAATAATTTAGTTCGTAGTAGCATTTTTCCAAGACCATCTCTTTTATTCTTATTTCTGGCTTTTAAACTTGTCTGGAGTTTTACTATATATTTTATTTATATTTTTTCAAACTGCACCCCGCGCCTTCGCCCGCTTGATTGCACACCCCCTAGGGGTAGATTTGTTAAATAAAAAATACGAGTATCAATATTTACTTATAATTTTTTACCCCATTTCAGGAAAATTTTTCAAATCCTTAAATACGTGTTCAATAGTTTTGTAATCTTAGAATTCTCTGAAAGTTTTAAGGCTACTAGTTAAAGAGTTCCAAAAAAAAAATTCAATAACTTCAACCCTCATCTTACCCTTTTCTAAGGGTTTTTTGAAAATTCCTGAAATATACGTGTTTTAATTTATTATGAATGTGAATACAGAAAATTTCAGCAATTGTCAATAGCAGTATGGATTAAAAAGTTACAGACATTTCAGTACGGAGCCAAATTACGAATCACAAACAATAATAACCGATATACCTCATTTTCAGGAAAATATTGAAAAATCCTGAAACACAAGTTCAATTGCTTTGTATTTTTAGTATTCTCTGTAAGCTTCAAGCCAATTGGGCAACTGGTTTAAGAGTTACAAAAAACACCAAAAAAACTTTAAACCCCCTTTTCACCCTCTTAGGGGTGGAATTTCCAAAAATCCCTTCTTAGTTGGAGGTGGTGTAGTAACAGGTATATGCTTTTCAAATTCCAGCTTTCTAGCTTCAGCGGTTTGGGCTGGGCGTTGTCACCAGAAAATCGCTATATATTAAAATTGTAATTTTTGATTACTTCAATTTTTCTAGTGCAAAGTGAAAAAAATTCGTTAAATGTAAAAGGTTTTGGACACTACACTTTAGAAAGACTCACGCTTGACAATATTGTTGTAACGATATTAATTTGCTTGTTTTGTTTTGAATTCGAACTAAATTAATTTGGTTTTCACATGCAGGCTTGTTTATAAAATTAAATGCGCACTACTTTTGAATATTTTACTTAAAACTTTTGGAATTCATAAAATTTACGAAATTGGTCTAGAGTTTGTTTGATAACGATGAAATAATATTAAATCCGTTTTTATTTGACAGACTTTTGCAACATTGTTACAATTTGAAACCAAAATAAATGAACTGTAAGTAATAAAACCGGCCAAGTGCGATTCGTCTCGCACATGGAGGGTTCCATACCATTGTACATAACTATCTTATAAAAAGAACCCTAAAAAAACAGTTTCAAAAATATCTAAACAAAGCTAAAAGCCAACATGGCGCGGTCACCCATCCAAGTACTGACCGCGTCCGACGTGCTTAACTTCTGTGATCGGTTCTCAACTTGGTATGATTGTTGGACTTAATTATTAATTTTATTTTATTTGTTGTTATAGCGGTAATCAAGATTACGCACCTTGTCAAAATTTCAATTGTCTACCTATTACGGTTCAAGAGATTACCGACTTCACAAAAGTAGAGCAAAAAAAAAAACCAAAACAACAAGTTTTTTGTTTAATTTTATTTGTAATATTTTTATGATGTAGCGGCAAGAGAAACACACATTCTGTCACAATTTCAACTGTCTACCTTTTACAGTTAATAAGATACAGCCCAAATACTCGGATGAGACTCTTGGGCTGATGACAAAGAGGCGGGAAACCACCCAAGCGACTTTGTCAGAGAGGTCAGAGCTGAACGAGCGAATTGCGAAGATTGTACGGCACGACCTTCGGAGCTCCAATACATGCCTCATTGAAGAGGCGATAGAGTGAAACCTAGGGTCCAAAGACTATGGACTATGAGAAGGCCTTCGACTCCGTTGAAACCTGGGCTGTTCTGGAATCCTTACAGCGTTGCCAAGTAGACTATCGTTATATCGAGGTGCTGAGAAGTCTCTACCATGAGTGCCGCCATCATGAGTGTCCAAGTACAGGGCCAGCAGTCTAAACCTATCCAATTGCGGAGAGGAGGGAGACGTCATATCTCCGAAACTGTTCACGAGCGCGTTCGAAGATAATTTTAAGACGCTGGACAGCAAAAGTAAGGTTATTAACATACTCGTAAATGCCGATCACATCTCGCACCTGCGATTCGCTAATGACATAGTCTTAATGGCGGAGTCACTAGAGGAGCTGAACCGGATGCTGGATGGCCTAGCCACAACCTCGCGATGCGTTGGTCTTGGCATGAATTTGGATAAAACCAAAGTCATGATCTATGGCCACATTGATCCAGGACCGGTCGTCGTACATGGCCACCTTCTCGAAATTGTTTCCAAGTACACTTACCACGGGCAGATTCTGCAGTTATTAAAAACAATTTCGAGAAGAAGGCCAAGAGTAGGATTCAGCTAGGCTGGGCAGCGTTCAGGAAACTACGTCGACTCTTCTCGTCATCCATACCGCAGTGCTTGAAAACGAAAGTTTTTAATCAGGGCGTCCTACCTGTAACCTACGGAGCTGAGATGTGGATACTCACGGTGGGGCTGATCCACCAACTGGTGGACCAGCCCCACCGTCTTCAGCGACTTGGAACTCCAAGTCGCTTAGGGAGCTATGGAAAGAGCTATGCTCGGAGTTTCTCTGAAAGATAGGATACGTAACGAATACATCCGACAGAGAACCAAAGCTATCGACATAGTTCAGAGAATTAGCAAGCTGAAGTGGCAGTGGGCCGGCCATACCACGCGAAGAACTGACAACCGCTGGGGTGTTCTCGAGTGGAGACCACGACTCGGCAAACGTAGTGTAGGAAGCCCTCCGGCCAGGTGGGATGACGATCTGCGAACGACTGCAGGCAGATGCTGGATGCGGCAAGCTGAAGACAGGGCGCTATAGCGTTCATTAGGGGAGGCCTATGTCCAGCAGTGGACTAAGATAGCTTGATGATTATGCGGAGGTATAGCCCGCTGATGAAAGGATAGACGAACAGACAGCGGAGGCTTTTAGTATTAGGTCCCGTTTTCACCCTTCGGGTACAGAACCCTACAAAGTAAAAGTAGACTTAGTTGGTGAGCGTAGTCAAACTCATCGCTATCAAGTTGGATGCAGTGAATGTCGCTCGTGTATTTACCCAATTAGAGGTGCGACGGGAAGTTGCGAAGTTTTGCCGCGGTGCAAGGAGCGCTGTCAGCGGCGATTGGGGAAAACAACGTACTTTCTATCTTTTTACACTACTATGGTTACACTTCTATGGTATGGTTTGCCATATATGCTAAATTCGACGTCTTCTCTTTGTAAAGGGCTTTTAGTTATGTATGTTAAAGTATATACGAAATGTTATCTACTCCTTTCGAAATATCTCACGATTCTAGTGGTTAAATGTACTGAATAAAGTTTTAGGTACCCATACTTGTATCTTTTGATATCCCTTACTTCTTAGTCAGGGCTTTTGGAGAAGCATAGGTTCCCGACTAATTTCATTTGACAGTCGTAACAACAAAAACACCCAGATATCCTATCTTACTTATATTATAATAGCGAAAGTTTGTGTCGTGAAGATTTTAGGCCGAAGACAACGCCAAAACTTATATGGATCACGCTGAAATTTCACATATAAATATATATACATATATATACTATATATAATATATCTTGACTTGGAAGAACATTAAGGGACCCTTTTATCCCGAAAAAACGAATGCGAAGCCGCGGGCAGTCGTACATATTTCCTTGAAAATGTATAAAATGTAGGTATTCGTATTATTAATGAATCTAGTCTAAGTCAGGCAGTAAAGCTGGTCTGTGCTCAAAACTTGTGCTGTGTGCTACAGCTTCTAGCGAGGCAAGTTTAATTGCCACCAAGTCAATTGTATACATGGAGACGTGAGTAGTGCAGACGCAGGCCTTTTTGTTTACCTACAATAGATAATTTGAATGAAGAGTCTGTTTAGAAAAAATGAATCAAACCAAAATAGGTAGTGGAATAAAATGAAAAGTTTACAGGTTTGGTCTCACACGAACAATGTGAACGTACTTTGTACACAAACAAGGTGGAAATACTTCAACATCCACGTAATCCCTCACGAGCGTTGTCTGATTCCATGAAAAAATAAAATTAAATGTAATGTAATTTCCAAACAATATAATGGTTTGGAAATTACATATGAACCATATAACGGTGCTACTATAATCCCTTCTTATCACTGAGTACATTTAAAAACCCCTAGAACTCTCGAGAATTTAATAGCACGTGTAGGATTGTTCTTAGGGATAAGGGTAGAAGGCTTTTCCAAGCATGTCTCTCGAGCCCTGTCAATCAATACTGTTCGTATGTAATATAGGTCCAGCCCGATGTCTAAAAATGACGCAGAAATCCCGCGGGCGCGGGTGGCGTGACGCATCGTTGTCAGTCGGCTTACGGCGCTAATCTGTCCACTTTGACGCGGGTTTCGCAATCCACTATGAACTAACATTTTTTCTGTTTATTTTCGTTACAGTCTATTTGGCGGACAAGTCGAAAGGACGGCCGCAAATATGGCCGTAATAAATAAAAACTCTCAAGCGTTAAAAACAATATTACAATTTTTTGTTATTTACGTATCCAACTGTTCCTTGTGCTCCTTCGGCGAATTAAATAAGTATTTTTGCAACGTTGAACGACGGCTATAGTTAAATGGGCTTATTACAGAAAACTTTAAAATTATTAGAATCGAATTATCTGAAAAGTGCAAAGATAAAGAAGTAACGTCACATGTAAATCTCAATGTGATGATATATTAAAGTGCTCCACAAGTCGAATACAAAAATACCTAGTTTATATGATTCAGCAAATGCGCCACTCAATAGCACTTCTCATATTGATATGCAGGTTACGTAAACTCTATGTTTATTTTATTTTCTCTAAGATTTATCTGGGTTCAGAAAACATCTGTGCCCTAGATTTTATTACGACTGAAGAAGAAGAATCATGTTTTGTGAAACATTCATGACACAGACGAGTTGGCCGAAAATCCCAGTATTCATGGAAAATGCCGTTTCGGTTTTATACCACCTACTTACTTGTAGTCTAATTTTTATTTTTTAGAGTTTTTTTTGTGCTTTTATTTGCCAGTCTGTTTTAACCATAAGCAGATTTGATGATGTGTGAGCTATAGGCGTGTAGGGCGCGGTCCCTAGCGGAGCCAACCCTTTCGCTTTTAGACCATCTAGATCATTTTCTTGGTCAAAAATATCCCGCCGCTTTTTAAACCGATGACGCGACACGACGTATGGTTTCAGGTTTAGAGTTGCCCCGCTAGCTGGCTCGGGTGCTTCTGTAGTCTTTCTTTGTACTACAGAAGAGTTGGCTCCGTGTTTTTCTATTTCAGCAATAACTACCTAATTTGTTTTTTTTTTGTATTCTAGTTTTTTTACTTACTTTACAACACTTCTTACAGTGGGACTGATTCTTATTTTTTATATTTTTATCGTTTTAAGTGTCCATACGTTATAAAAAATATCAGATTATTATGATACTGATACGATCGTAAGAAAATCCGTTAGTTTTCCTAACGTTCTTAATAATGAATATATGTATAATAAAAGGGAAAACAAGTAATTTTAAGTAATGTAAGACACAAAAATGTTTAAATCATAAGTTTATAAACTTAACGATACCTCAAAGACAATATTTTATGGAGCTGAGACGTGGACACTCACGGTAGGGCTGGTTCAACAGTTCAAAGTCGCTCAGCGAGCTATGGAAAGAGCATGCTCGGAGATTCTCTGAAGGATAGGATTCGTAACGAATACATCCGACAGAGAACTAAAGTTATCGACATAGCTCAGAGAATTAGCAAGCCGAAGTGGCAGTGGGCCAGCCATATCTCAGTAAACCTGTTCTCGAGTGGAAACCGCGACTCGGAAAACGTAGTCTAAGTCGTCTTCCGGCCAGGTGGGATGACGATCTGCGAAAGACCGCAGGCAGATGCGGGATCAAGCCGAAGACAGGCCGCTAAGGCGCTCATTATGGGAGGCCTATGTCTAGCAGTGGACTAAGATAGGTTAATGAATATTTTAATTATCAAAGAAAAGAAAATACTAATAAAAGCATAAAAATAAATCAGAACACCTACATATTTACAATTGAAACAATATTTATCTAACCAAGATTGAAATGCGTATCAAACCGGAAGATCAGAAAGACACTAGCCAGATGTGACATCATCAATAGTGAATGTACTCTCACTTGACTAATTCACTGAAGTTGCCGAGCGCTCAACTTGTGATCGGGAAAGTTCGGGAAAGTTCGGTCCCTTCGGATTGCAGTAATCTCTGCGCAATTGCTATTCATTTGTTGTGTGAAGGGCTGAAGGGGCAGTGATGAGCGGCGATGGCTAAGACAAAGGTTCTAACTTTCGATCTTGTTCACTGAATTTTCAAAATAGGTTGGGATAGAAGAGGATTATTTTTCTAAAGAGCACATGTCAACGTTGTAGTAATTACAATCGATATTATCGATTGATGCGCGTACACTCATTTTAGGTTTCGGCTTAAAATTGCCATCTTGGCATCTAATTACCTACAATCATTCAACACTACCTGATTTATATATCTCAATCATGTGAATCATTTGTGGTGACTATATGATAGGTATAGAAAATAAAGTCTATTCCGAAGTGGAATTGTGTACTTGACTACACACACACATATATGTACTATATATTGACATAGATATTGACGATTATTTATTTTTAAGGTTTTATATAATTCTGTGTTTTCTTACGATGTAAACCAATTTTAATTCTTTCTTTCAGGTTCATCGGTTAAACTTAACGTAAGTTTCAAAACATTCAATTAAAATGTTATGGTCGGATTTAATAATTTAGAAGAACACCGTAAGTGAGTCAAGATTCCCATGTAACTGACCTTTACAATTTATATTGAAAAGCTAGTTAGTAAAATCGCGTCCGCTACCACTATGCACGCACCCAAAGGGATGAATCTCGCGGGAGCGGCGGCGTATCGTAGTTTCGGCGCGAAACAACCCCATTGTGAAGAGTTTCACCGCGCTCTGATCGACCATTATTTACATTATTGCTGACGAGGCGATTTTACAGTTTCAAGTTTAAACACCACTTTAAGATTTACGTTTTATAATAACTTTTGGTGTGTCTAATATAATAATATACCAACGCGATAAATAAAATAAATAAGAATAGGTCGGTAATTTCTCTGTTCAAATTATTTTGGTTTGAAAGGTTGAAACTTTTTGAATGTGAGTCGGACTCGCGTATTCAATAAATATATTTGCGGTTGTTTGTAATTATGGCAACATTATGGGCTCATAATTATTGGATTCAGTATTTAGTTCAATTATTTGATAAGCTACTCGTATAGTGGCTAAAGCAACACATTTTCTCTGAAAAATTGGACGCTTACGATTACAAGACAATAAAGACTTTGTAATAAGGTCCCGTTGGCGCACCCTGGGTGTAATAAGGTCCCGTTGGCGAACCCTGGGTGTAAGAAGGTCCCGTTGGCGCACCCTGGGTAACCTTAAAAATAGATTGATAACATAAAACTGCTTAAGTCGGTAATTTATCTTTTCAAACTAAAATACAGTCTCCAGTAATAATTATGGTTCGCATATTACTGGAGACTGTATTTAAGTTAGTTTTACATAGAGTTATTCAGCACGGAAGTCCATTGAACAGCTTTTATTCAGTAAAGTACTCCCTATTTAAGTAGGAGTAAGTCAATGAGAGGTGGAAACTCCGTTCCATCACACGTGGTTAGGCCGCGCCACACTCGTGCGTAACGTTCACGTTTACGTGTTCAAGTGAAGTTACGTACAAGCGTGAAGTTACGTGTTACACTGGAATCCAAATAGTTGCTCGCAGAGTTATATACCTCGTGTGTTCATAAGTTTTGAGACGAACTTATTTAATTAATTTAAAAAGAAAGTAATTCATGCAACCTTTTTTAAACTTTTAAAATTTTAAATTTAGAATGTTTTGAATCAGAAAAAATATACATTTGAATATTTGTTTCATTCTCCGTGAAAATGGCGCCAACAAAAGATTTGCGTGCGACTGTAATTTCACTGTTTCAAGCAGGAAAAAAAACAATGCAAGTTTTAAGTGAAATCCAAAGTTTGGGATGTAGTCGGAACTTTGTGTATTATACCATAAAGAGGTACAAAGAGACCGGCTCTTTAGAAGACCGTGGAAGATGTGGCCGCCCGCGGTCTGTAAGGACGCCCGCCGACATCAAAGTAATCAGAGAGCGAATTCGTCGCAACCCTTGCCGGACTCAGAAGAAATTAGCTCTGCAGACCAACATTTCGCGAATATCGGTGAACAGGATACTTAAATATGATCTTAAACTAAAGGCCTACAGTCGAAGGAAAGTGCATTGTTTAAACGAGCGTCTTCGTAAATTGCGACTGGAACGATGTCGGAACCTATTGAAGAGACACGATCCAAAAAATATCCTGTTTACCGATGAAAAGATCTTCACGGTGGAAGAAAAGTTTAACCGGCCGAACAATAAGGTTTACGCCAGAAGTTCAAAGGACGTCCAGCCATCTGCACGCAATGTCCAGCGCACTCATCATCCAGCAAGTGTGATGGTTTGGTGGGGTGTTTCCTACGAGGGGGTCACTTCGCTTCATTTTTGCCAGCAAGGCGTCAAGGTGAAGGCACAAAATTACCAAACCGACATATTGGAAGCGGTAGTTAAACCATTAAATGATACGCTATTCGCTGGAAAATACTGGGTTTTCCAACAGGACTCTGCTCCCTCCCATAAAGCTAAGACTACCCAACGTTGGCTGGAGGCCAATTTGCCGGGCTTCATTCGGAGCGAAGATTGGCCCTCGTCAAGCCCTGACTTGAATCCTTTGGATTATTCTTTATGGACGGAATTGGAGCTGAGGGCATGCAGAAAGTCTCACCCAAACCTGGATTCTCTCAAGCGAGCCCTTATTAAAGAATCGAAACGGATTCCCATTGAAAAGATTCGTGCCGCCATAGATGAATGGCGCACGCGTTTGAAGGCCTGCATTGAATGCAAAGGCGGCCATTTTGAATGATTTATTTTTAAATACAGATCTAGATGTCAGTAGTTTTAATTTTAATATCCAATAAATGAATACTCAACTTAGCTCCAAAAATATTTTAGTTTTACTGTGTCTCAAGACTTATGAACACACGAGGTATAATCCACAAATAGTTTGGTAACTTTTATACCGTCGTCGGTCGGCGTGTTTGCCTCGGGACCTAGGGTTAGGTACTACTGATATCTGGGGTATTTAGTTTTGGCACGACTGAGAGATCTACAGGAGTTTGCTTGTTGTTGTTGGTACTCGAATGTGCAGTTAGTTACCTATCTGTGTTATAGGACTATCTTAGCTACTAGCTAAGTGCAACTTTTATAGAAACATGACGATAATGCCTGAAAAATGTTTTTTAAAGGGACGAATGTATTATTTATTCCATCTTATTATATAAAATGTAATCTGAGACGAACACATGACCTCTCTGAGTAAAGACTTAGACAGAAGGGTATTTAAGACTAGGGCTTATAAAGAACTCCACTAAAGACTATTTCGACATACACGAAGGTAATCATCACTTTGTACAAATGCAGCTAAATGAGCACTGATAAGCCAACGATTGCTCGCTCAAAGCGAAGCGGCAAGCGGCGCGTGGCACTCACCCCGCAATGTATGCGGAGCGCGCGATTGCTGTGTGTAATGCGCCACTTGAATAGGAATTCTGTTGGACGGGATGCACTTACACTAGAGATTGGCTTGATTCATTGATGTGATGAAATAATGTGGAATTATTTCATCACATCAATTAAAAATTATTAAACATATTATGTTGATATGGAATTATTTCATCATATTAAAATTATCGCCGCATTAATAGCGGGAAGAGGAGCGGGTGCGGATTTTTCAGTTTTCTTCGTTACAGAAAAACATAGTTTAAGGGGACTAATCACAGATATCAGAACTATGGGACTAATAATGTTGTAGAAATCAACATAAGTTACCTTATGGTACCTACTATTCCATAGGTAGGTATTCCTGTTTTTATAAGGTAGGTGATCACGAAGTGGCATGATAATTAGACTAGCAGAAATAAAACGTGTTGTAGAGAATCGGCTCCTCTGAAAGGATCTGCTATGAAATGGAGATAAAGTTAAATAGTATTTTTCTCCAACTATGAATAATAACTGAACATCAGTGTGAGTGTGAGTGCAGCCGACATCCAGTACCTATATCCAGTGAAATAATTACCCACCAGCGGCGGCGGTCCGAGCCGCGTCGCGGGCGGCCGCGTGTCAATCAAGTCGTCCGCAACTGTACTCTGTGTTTATACTGACACCCGCTACAGAGCAATACGATTGGATATATGTATCTTTAACGAATCGCTGGTTCAGAAATCGAACTGATATTCGATGTAACCGGACGGACTGGGGAAATGGTATGGATGGTGAGGTGGCTGGTTTGAGTGTCTTGATGACTAAGTTGATACTATATTTATTACTACTATGGTTTTGTTTCAAATGGCAGATCGATATCTTCTTCAAGCTTGTGAGGAAGACAGGCAACCGAACTGCTACGTCGTTCAAGAAACAAAATGACCTCGCTTAGCTTAGCACTGGGGTGAGTCACCTCCTCCTGCGTAAAACATATATGAGTTTTAAGTAATATATTATGTGAAAAAAACTCATAGCTATTGCAGCTCATAAAAATGTATTTACGCTCGAAGACGTTGATACATTTTGTTTTCCGCTAGCTGCTTGTATTTTATTCACGCTTTTCTCTTTGTCAGCAGGCAGCAGATGTGACACTATTTATTTATTTACTTGATTAGATTTTTCCTCTTAAATCCGAATTACTTTGGACACTGTCTTGTCAAAGTAACTTTATTTAAAAAATAGATTATTATTTCTCTTCCTCTTCATAGAAATAGAAACCTTCAGAGTAAACCAGTACTTTCGCATACAACAGTCAGTAAGTACAATTCGTCGGGTGGTGTGTGCGCGGCGCATTCGCTGAGCTAATTACGTCGGGCTCCATTCCTCAAACTCAGGCTTTGCAACTCGAGCTTGTTGATCCATGCTTCTCGTAAGTAAGTAATACAAAACTCTGCGTTTTGTTTAGTTTTAATTATTTTAACTCACTTGAAGGAGCTGGTCAACTCCTCCACGAAGGCTTTCCGAGTCTGGCACGGCCTTCAGTTAATAAAGAAAATGATACTGAAGAAATACCCAAAAAAATCAACTTGCTTGCTTGCATTTTCGACTGACAAGTAGTATTCTTGGTTTCCAGGAAGGTACTTTATCCCTAGAAGAAGTCCATGAATCTGGTAGTGATTTTAATGGAGTAAGACTGATTCTAAGTACAACTAGAATAAAAGTAATAAATCTGAGAATCAGACCTAATCATCATCCGCAGTCAGATTTCACCCACTGCTGGGTATAGGCAACAGAATTAGATCTATTAATGATTAATACAGTAGGTATTAGCTTCAGCTACAATATTGATAATTATGTTAAACTGAACCCGTGTCTCCACATTGCGCAAAGGCAAAGGAACTGCTTAAACAATTGGAACAAAGACAATGCAAACACACGCTACTTAATTAGAGCAAGTTCGTTCTCCATTCAATCGCTGATGATACAGGGAAGTTGAAGCGATTGTAACCTACACTAAACTAATATGTTTAATCACGTAAAGATAACTTTATTAGTAGGAAAACACAAATTAGTTTAGTTAGGTACTTTAAACGTCTATATTCTGGTAGAAATTGTATGGCAGTTTTTTCATCTGGCATTGTTTGAACTTTTATGGGGGAATAAAGAAAGTTTCTAAGAATTGTTTTATATCCTTTTCAATCAAAAAGTGATATACGTGCTGTCTTCGTTAGCTACAAAAAACATTTTGTATTTTCCTCTTCGCCGCAATTCCCTGACTTTGCCAGCTCAATTTCAATTACGCGACAATTTCAAAAGTATATACAAATTACTTTTCCCAATTCGTTGGCTTCTCAACCTGTCTCAACAAATTCTTTCTAACAATAACAAAAACCTGAATTTGTACGAATGAGTCATAATTCGGCGCGTAGGGCGCACACCTGGCAGCCCCAGGGCCTGTAATCCCCTGCCGCCGGCGGAGGCTTCAAATATATAATTTGTTATGTAATTTGTCGCTCACATTGTCATAGTACAATGAATAATTGTGGCTTCCGTTCTTGTTTGTATCTGTATTTCTGCCTCGTTTGGTCGCTTGAATAATGATTTCATAAGACACGGTGGAAGGAATATGTTTTCTGGTAAATTTTACCCAGTCTCACCTTAACCACACGTTCTCGCAGTTAGGAAAGATGTCACTTTGATTCAATTTTCTAGTTATTTTTTATTGGCTTACAGCCCAAACGCGAAAAAAGTCCCGAAATAAAAACAAAATTGTAAGCTGACTCATATTATATTCTAGTCCTATCCATCCAAGTTAGATAAGTTCACATTTTGCAGGATCACAAAAACTCGGTAAATTCAGTAATTCCGTGGAATACCGCACAATGCATCCTCCCGGGGCCCGATAGTTCCACCTGATATTAATTTCCCAGTAGGCGTATAAATTGTCCCGACTCCGCTCTCGTGTCTTTTTACAAGTCGCTCAGAAGAGGGTGTGATTTAATAATTAGGCTCTTGACAGAGCTAATTGGCGCTGGGAAAAGTAGGAAACAATTTAATACTGTTGTAAGTTGAAAAATAAACTTTAAACACATGGATCCGTTCCTAATTATAGACGTAAAATGGGACAGTAAAAACCAATGAAATATTAGGTTATGTATGTAATTGAGCACATCGTTGAGCTCAGCTCATACAGGCTGTTTTGTTGATAATGTTTGTCTGAACAACATAAGTAACGCAGATGATATGGTGTTGATGGGCCTATCGGTGGGCTCTGTACAAAATCTTGTAAAAATCTGCGAGAACTATATGGCGGAGCATGGGTTGACATACAACTCGAAAAAGAGTGAGGTGCTTGTATTAAGAGTGGAAATGTAAAACTGGCCTATGTTCCGCCTATGTTCCGGCACTGAAGGTTGTTAATTCTTTTAGGTATTTAGGACACATAATAAATGAATCCCTGAGCGATGACGCAGACATTGAAATAAGCGTAGAGCGGCTGTACGGGGAAATATGATCACTCGCAGGTTCGCGCGCTGCTCGAGAGAAGTGAAAGTCACTCTTTTTAGGCCAGTCCTTGTACTCGAGCAGCCTCTGGCTGAACTGCACCCGCCGCGCAGCCGGAGCTCTACGCGTCCAGTACAATACGCGGCTGCCTCGTTTTTGTAGCGCGTCTAGTAGTATGTTCGCGGAGGTGCGCGGACGACTTATATTCGCAAAAAAAGTTGCATCCCTATCACAGCGCGCGCGAGCCAGTAGCAACAGCATCCTGCAAATAATTATGTCGCGTGTAGACTGACCTATCCAAAATAAGTGGATGAGGATAGTAATGGGGAGTAGTAGTTCCATATAGCTTTAATAATAATAATAATAATGAGCAATTGAGAAGGGCTTTGGAAGATGCGATTCTAAATTATAGACATTCGAATGAAAGACCATGTCTGCCTCGCTTTCCCACCCATAGACGTGGTTTAGCTATAGTGGGGGCCTTGAACCCACTACTAGTCCCATATCTACTGACTAGTAGTGATATTACTGATACGCACGCTATTCTCTACTGTGGGGCTATTGCGGCTTGCCACGTTGCGCGGGTAAAGTTTCCTGACTATGACCGTGCTCCGCGCCAGGCTAGCAGTACTCCTACTTGGCAGCGGAGAATAGAGAGGCGTATCAGTAGGTTCAGGACCCTCATAGCTAAGCTAATTTGCTTTAGGGAGGGCAACCATAGACCGAGGGTTATGCGCTTTGTGACACAGGCATTTGACGGAACTGAAACTCAACCTCGGGACTATTTAGCCTGCGTCACAGAGCGCATAGACTACCTAAAGCAAAAAGTCTATGCGTGGGCAAGTCGAATAAGGAGGTATAAAAAGCGAGTTGACAGATTTTGGCAGAATCGCATATTTCAAAGTGACCATAGGAAAGTTTACCGCGACTGGGAGAAACCCGATCTACGTGTGTCCGACGGTCAGGTACCGGATGCCGAAACCGGAAAAAATTTTTGGCAAAGCATCTGGTCCATGCCAGTCGAGCACACGGAAGCGGACTGGATGAATGCGGTAAATTCTGAGTGTGAAAACATCGAAACTATGGAAGCTATCAACATCTCTCCATAGATGTAAGTAATGCAATCCGCTCGGCCCAAAACTGGAAAAGTCCTGGCCCGGACGGATTGCATAACTTTTGGCTAAAATGGTTTTGATGCTCACACTCGGTTCTGACCGCACAATTCCAAGAAGCAATTGAGATCGGGTCCCTCCCACATTTTATGACGAAAGGTGTAACTTTCTTGCTCCAAAAGTCTGGTAGTACTGCGGAACCAAAGAATTATAGACCCATAACATGCTTATCCACCATCTACAAGCTGCTTACATCCATTCTGACCACAAAAATTAACACGCATATTGTTACAAACAAAATTTTGGCACCTACTCAGAATGGATGTAGGGTTGGGTCCCGTGGTACAAAGGAACTCCTCTTCATTGACATGGCCATTAGTCAACAGGTCAAACGTGGCAGAGGGAACTTGTCGGCTGCATGGATAGACTATAAGAAGGCTTATGATTCGGTGCCTCATACTTGGCTTGAGAGGGTCTTAGAGTTGTATAAAGTAGATACTACTCTAAGATCATTCTTGGGATCATGTATGAGGCAGTGGACCACTGTTCTTCGTCATCCAGGGAGCCGATTGGATCCAACAACCACCAATGATCTGATAAGAATAAAGAGGGGTATATTCCAGGGCGACAGTCTGAGTCCCTTGTGGTTTTGCCTAGCTCTGAATCCAATCAGTACTCTACTGAAAGATTCAGGAACAGGCTATCGCCTTCGGAGAGATGGTGAGGTCATTTCTCACTTGTTGTATATGGATGACCTCAAACTATTTGCGTCGAATAAAACACAGTTAATGGCGCTTCTGAATATCACACAGATATTTAGTAGTGCTATTAACATGGAGTTCGGCGTTGATAAATGTGCGGTCATACAAATACAGCGAGGGAAAGTTGTGAATTCTAATAATTTACAACTTTCAGAGAGAATGTCCCTCAAATATCTCTCAGAGGGTGAAACTTACAAATATCTTGGTATGCCAGAAACGTTGGGTATAGTAGACGGGGACATAAAGCAGTCGGTGAAGGAGCGCTTTTTTTGTCGCCTCACAAAAGTGCTAAATAGCCTTTTGTCAGGTGACAACAAGGTGCGTGCCTTCAACGGCTGGGTAATGCCATTACTCATTTATACCTTTGGCATACTAAGATGGACTCAGACTGAACTAGACGCCTTGGACTGTAAGGTTCGTCAATTTTTAACCACTCATCGCATGCGACACCCCCGAGCTTCGGTAATGAGATTGTATATCCCGCGGAAATGTGGTGGTCGAGGCTTTTTACACGCCAAAACCCTATACAACCGTGAGGTATGCAATCTCAGAAATCATTTTCATCAAGCCGAATACCAGATACATCGTGATGTGGTTGCAGTTGATAAGAACCTTACTCCTCTCTCCTTAGCTAACGAGAACTGGCGCAAACTTAAGGTGATGAGCATTGAGGACAAGAAGGCTATATGGGAGAGCAAAGAGCTGCATGGGAGATTCTACAAGGTCCTCACAGGACCTGATGTAGATCTCCTAAGCTCCGTAAACTGGCTACGCTTCGGTGACCTCTTTGGGGAAACCGAAGGTTTTGTCTGTGCAATTATGGATGAGGTGGTAAAGACGAACAATTACCGAAAGTATATAATGAAAGATGGCACGATCGATATTTGTCGAGCGTGTCATCTTCCTGGGGAGACAATTCGTCATATACTTTCGGGTTGTTCGCACCTTGCTAACTCTCAGTACTTGCACAGACATAACCAAGTAGCCAAAATTATACACCAGCAACTTGCTCTCCGATATGGCCTTACTGGCCCTGAAGTTCCGTACTATAAGTACACACCGGCGCCAGTTCTCGAAAATGGCCGTGCCACGCTCTATTGGGACCGATCTATCATTACAGACAGGACTATTCTTGCGAATAAGCCTGATATTGTACTGATAGACCGGTTAGAACGGCGAGCGGTGCTCGCTGATGTCACCATACCACATGATGTTAACCTCGTTAAAGCTGAGAAAGATAAACTTAGCAAATATCTTGACTTGGCCAACGAGGTTGTCAGCATGTGGGATGTTGATTCAGCGACCGTCGTCCCGATAGTCGTTTCAGTTAACGGCGTAATAGCGAAAAGCCTCGATCAACATCTCAAGAGACTCTCGCTAGGCAGTTGGATCAAGGGTCAAATTCAAAAGGCGGTACTCCTGGACTCGGCGCGCATCGTCAGGAAGTTCTTCTCTCTGCAGCCCTAGTCACCGGCCGCTTAAGGCTAGCTTCGCGGCCGGTGATTCACCGTTTTGATATATTTTTTTACTGTAGAATAGTTTTATAATATTTTATTTTCTATAGTAAAAAATATATTTTATAACGAGATTTAAAATAAATGAAAAGAATAATAATAATAATAGAATAGTTTTATAATATTTTATTTTCTATAGTGAAAAATGTATTTTATTACGAGATTTAAAACAAATGAAGTGAATAATAATAAAAATAATCAATTTATTTCAGACAAGGTCCATAGCTTAAATACATAAAATAAAATAGAATTGGCACATAAACAATCAAAGAGTCACATTATCCTACAGAACACATTTATGTATAACATTCATTAAATTGAACACAACAACACAATAATCAAAACAAAAAAAATAAAATTTAAAAAAATTATTTGGCAAAGTTGTGTTTTATATTATTATTATTAGTATAAGCATGAATCCTTGAGCTGTGATACATATAGATGCAGTCAAACCTATTAGCGAACACGCTCAGAATGCTGTTGGAGCTGGACCGCACCCTGCGCACCAGAGATGCTCCCCGCTTGCACATGGTGGTGTAGAAACAGTCCACGCGCGCCTCGGCAAACATCCCTGACGCGCTGCAGAACCGGGGCAGCCCCATCAGCACCCAGCTTTGGTTAGTAAATTATTAATTATTTTTAATATGACAATCTTATCTAATCGTCAATTAATTATTGTATTTTTAAACTAATTTTAATTATCATAAGAATAAATTTAATCTGAAATAAATGAATAATAATAATAATAAGATATGGTCTAAGATTTGATTTAATTGTGACATTTTTATATGTTTTTGTGTATGCAATAATGGGTTTGAAATCTGAAATAAAAGCGTTAGTAAAAAAAAGTTTCGAAAATAACATACAACCCTTACTTCATCTACTCTTAGCATCTAGTTCTGTATAGTTTATCTGTCTTTGTGTGGTAAGATAAAGTATTATCTATCTATATCTACATATAGTATTATATATCTAAAGTGAACACATACCTACATAAATCTGTAATAAAATAAAACAGTGCAATAAATGAATGATAATTGAATGACGAATTAATAATGATTGTGCTGTACAGTCGATAGTCGCGCCGCGCTGGTGCGCGAGCCCGATCAGTCATCAGGGCGGGCGGACGTGCCGCGCCGCCCCAAGCGCCTCTACACGTATTAGGACATATTCTTTCCTCCTTACGTGTGTAATCTCATGGTAATCCGTGTTGATTGTCTCTCGGCTCGAATTGAACCGAGCCACTTGGAATGTAAAACTTTTGCTGTTTATAATTTGTTCGTTCTCCGCTGAGTCGTTGGGGGTTTGCCGTTTCAGCTTTTTGTTGCCTTTTGTGGAGAATTTGCTATTTGAGAATCAAGGAGGAGTTTTCTTGAATTTTCATTATAAAGGGTGCAAATTGGGTAGTGAACTTTGTATGATTGTACTTATTAGGTAACTTATTAAATAGTACGCCTTCTTCTCAGATATAAATCTACGTTATTAAAGATGATAACACAGGAACAACAATGATCATGGCAACGATTAATGAGTAAACAAAAAATTTCACAAATTCGTAGTAAAGTAAGTAAGTGCCCAAAAAATTACAGAAATACAAACACAGAAAAAGCCATCGTGTTTGCAAAATAAACGAACGTGCTTCATTCTCGGGCACCTCCATCCCGCACATTTGGATGCAAAGACCAAATTTCATAAGGCGTCACCTATCCAACCCTTTCGGGACCGCTCGTAAATATTCAAGGTCACATTCGTGCTCACAATTTTTTCTGAAGTTACTCGGGGTCTGAAGTGCCGGGGCCAGCAACATGTTAACTGAACATGGAGTTCATTGGGCGCGCGGCAACATTTACATATTTTTAAGCATTTCGCACTGGTACCTAGGTACACTATTGACTTTTATTAAAGATGTATAGACGTTACGTTGAATAGATTTCCTTATAATGTAGTTTATGGCTTTACTCTGAGAAAATCACTTATTACAAATTAATTGTTATTTCAGCTAAAATTGCAAAAAACGGCACTCGAAACATTTCGTTACCTATTCCTTAACTATGGCGTTGCTAGCTCGCATAAATATGTTCAATCTGTAACACAGACATTGCAAACGAGTGTGATGACATGGTCAACCTGCTAATTTCAAGGTCCCATATTCGGCCAGTCTTCACCGGTTTCGTGGCCCTCGTCTAAATAAGTTTGTAATATTATCATTGTTTCGCGCCGTCCTGCGAGGCCTTCATTTGAATACACCCTGTTTATTGCGCCATACTTTAAGGGTTCCCTGGATGGAGAAAACTTTTTTGCTTTGTTAAAGCATTTTTAGTCATTACAATGAATAATACAAATTTAAAATTTAAAACAGCAGCTGGTTACATTTTTTGACCACCACACCAATTGGAACATATAACTCCTAAACTCTTATAAATGAGCTGATATACTAGGTATGAGCGGAAAAAAAAATATTTCCTCCTATTGAATCTTGTTTTGACAGATTCATAATAAAAACCCTTGTATTTTACAACCTACTCACTCTTGACATGTTTATATTTCTTCGGTTCCGAATTATCGAATAATATTTTCCGTACGGTTGCGCGCATTATCTCAAAATTCCGTATGAGCGCCGCTTCTCGAGATTATTCGATTCTGTGTCGTTTCATTTCTTTGCGATACTGAAAGATTGATGAAGTTTGAATTTCAGTGCCTTCGGTTTATTGTTCAGCGGTATTTATGATAAGTGTTCACTGATTTTTGCTGAAAATTGCTGAACATTTGATTGAACGGATATGTCTATCTAACTAAATTGAAATAATATGTACTTAAGTCAGCATATACCTAACTCAGTTCCTCTAATTCAGTTTCTTCCACTTCCAAATGAAACTTAAGCCTTTAAATCTAAAAGTTCCTCAAGAAAATGTAGAAAAATGTAAGCGGGTAGCACTCAACTGACATGCTGTAAGGGTGCGCGCTCGTAATATTGTTTGGCAAATAAGGACGTTGTAAGCACCCGACAGCCGCTTAAATGGGGATTTTTATGAAAGCACCGTATTTGCCGAGGAGCCGGCTACTAGCTGCCGGCTGCTGGCTGCCTCCATCCAGCGACCCATTTACAATGCGTACAAGCGATGCGATGTCCGATGCAATTTATTTCACTTTGACTGGCGCAGCCTGGGGCTACGACTGTTTTGAATTCTGCTCGTCCCGCTAGTTTTCTGTGTAACTATTGATTGTATTTTCAAAATAAAATCCAGTTTTTGCGCGGAGTGCATTTTGGATAGTGGCTGTATTGTCAGATTTTAAATCGTTTCGCTATAAATTGACGGGCAATTTCATGTTTCACGGCACTTTTTTCGCACATACGATTTTTTCTCTACCTACCGTGGTAGCATCAAAAAGAAATTCGTATTGAAACTCGATTGTTACTATCCAATTAACATTTTAGCGTTCTGTGACCATTTTAATTACCTTAAAGTCATCTATTACTTTATATTAAAAATATATTCTACTTTTTAACTTCTGATTTTAAATGTTGTCCTAGTAATTTGAAATTGACTTTATTTCAATTTCCCGAGCTCAAAGACTTTACAATCTGCATAGCAAGCAAGTAGCAAACGCTCTATGGACCAAAACAGGGGCAATAGAATCCGAGGACCGCTGAAGACATTTGCATGCGAGACGTGCATCGGGACTAGATTACTGCAAGTCAGCTGCAGTTTAATCATTTCTACAAAGTGCTCCTTCTTCAGTATTCAACGGCACTTAATCTGTAGTGCAGTGTTTGGGTTCGCCGGACAAAAGGCGGATAATCATCGTTTGGCAGAGTTTGGCAGTGTGTACCACTTTTTGTGTGCTACTGCACTATTTGGTTACGACTTATAAACAAGGAAAAAATATATCTATTGGGCGGTGGTATACTTACCTTAAAATTGCAGTGAACATTGAAATCGTGTCCTCGGGAGACCCGTCACATAATGTTTATTTTCAAATTATTGTTTTTGTTTAGACATTGTATGTTAACGTTAGCTTGATATGTTTTATGTAATGAACCCATGGAAGATGGTCCCCAAAATACAGGTGTATCCTAGTTTGGGGATCAACGTTGTAATAATTTTAAGTCTTAATTTTTTTTCAATAAACCTTATTATTATTATAAGTCGTAATAATTAGAGGTATAGTAGATAAGAAAAGAAAAGTTGCAAGCATTCAGAAGTAAAAGTCACGTTAGAGCTCAGTAATGCAGCTTGATGAATTAGTAGCGCAAGTTTCAGATGACTCTCACGGCAATAAAACCTACTTTAGCAACGTTTACTTCAGTTTTCTTGTTTCCATGGGCACTAAAATCCATCAGGCTTTCCGCAATTCCAAGTCATAGCAAACCTACTAAAAGATACATAGGAAGTCGTAAGTTGCAAAGCAAGTTATCCGCTGACGTTCAGTGCGTATAATGGATCGGCTACGTATGGAAAACGACGTATAACTCGTGACTTTAGAATCACTTGAAATTCAGAAAAGAAAATCGTCAAAGCTCTATATTGCCTCGTTCAGTCCGGGGCTACTAAAACTGCGGGAGACTGTTGCGGATTTTACAAAGGAAACCGATTTATTACGATTTGCATACATTGTAAGACAAGTACGCAACTCGTTACCGAGACATTTCATTTTTGCATTGGATTTGCGTGGTTCCTTGTCCGTACGATAGAGCCGCTATATCAAATCCAATACAAAAATGAGACGTCACGATTATGTCTCGATTATATCACTTCTCAGGCTCGTTATTGAGCACTAGGGCCTTTATTTCAGTCATGATTTGAAATATGAAGACTGTGTGTGTTTCATTGTCAGTTCCATAGTTATCTTCGAACAATGTTATGGAACAATAGGTCATCTAACATATTTGTAGCTAAGTATATTTTGAGTTATTATTGACAAGTCAAACAGCGAACAAATTACACACAAACCAGTGCAAACCAGATTTGTAATTAACCTAATTCATATGATGCGGTTAATGGGTTATTCGCATCATTCCAGTTTATGCAAAATTATTACATCTGATTTAATATTTTATTATTATCTGGAGTACCTATACGGAGACCAGCATCGCACCTACGACACGTACAAATCAGGCGTCAAATCCTAAAATAGTAAAAGTTGCTCCGCATTCAGACATACACATAGACAATCATTTATTTGCTGCTCAAACACCACAATAAAACACACACACACAATAAGTACAAATCAGATATAAAAATACATTTTGAAAAATAGTTAACTTATATTACGACAAAAACAATTACACAAAAATATTTTCAAAAAGTAGACTGTGCTGAGTGTTACAGCAGCAAAAAGGTCTCGGCTCAGCATAAATGCCTGACCTTACCACTCAATAGTAGACAGGCGCTGATATTCTGCCGAAACCATTAAGACCCTGTGAGGGTTACGATTACAGTAAGTAGTGTTATGTGTTCTATAAGTGAATAGTAAATAATATAGTATAGTATGTAAATGGTGCGTGTCTTACTTTGCAAAATAAAATGGATATAAACCTACTGATAGATAATTAAACAAGTAAAATGGATAAAGCTATACCTATTCAGATCTTACGTTCTTGTTCAGAACGTACTCGTAAGATCAGATATTCTAAACGAATCTGAATCTTTCATTGTCAGACGATAAGTCGTGCTTCCTCTAAATTATTGTAGAAGAAAGAAGAAAGAACTTTTATATTTTGGTTCACAAAACCACTTTACAATGATTATGCATTGTTGTGTCATATACATTACCTACCATCTTTGTTAAAATTACTAACACTGTATATCTTTAAAAAAAATCGTTTATTTCGGACAATTTGGTATCCATAGGGCGTTAGTAGCACGTATAAAGAAAATAAAAATAAAAATAAAAAGTAGAATTAACCTAGTTGTTATTATTAAATATTAAAATATAATTAAACCCTTGCTTTTAATCCTAGATTGCATTCCGGATAAGACTTACCCAGAATGACGAGGAACATCTATCAGATAACGTCCTCAGGATACTGACAGACTTCCCGTGTACATACTCTGACAATAAGGTTTAAATAGCGTGAGTTTAACTTCTTCAGTATAACGGGAAAATCTGCGAGCCACCATATTACCTCTCACTGCTAGAGCTCTACGCTCCCTCTCAATGTCCGCATCGTCTTTAAGGTCGTCGGTAATTATATGTCTTAGGTATTTAACTTATTTATTTATGTGAAAGTTTTGCAAATAAATTATCTGTATTAATTAAATTAACGTAATTCTACAAGTAAGCACAACATCTAACAAACTACATCAGTGTCTAGTGACTAGTGACATGGCCTTTCAGTACAATGATGCTCCACAAAACAGTCGATCGATGCTTGGATTTTTTATTCTGTTATTCCACTACGAATTACTTTAATGAACAACTGAAAATAATCAACTAAATTAAGTTGGTTCGATAGAAATTAAGCTCTGCGCACATTCATCCAACACCACTACTGCACAGCAAAAAAATGAGCATTGAACTATACCTACTCGTTATCTTTAGATACATTTTACAGTGACAAAATGGCTTCCCACAGGCTTCAAACCAGTGGCCTGCGAGCTGTCTTTCATCTGATGCCGTCTACTTAAAATGCATCTAAATGTTACGAGTTAAAGCCCATTATTTGAATGCCCTTTTTTGTGATGTGCGGCAACGGCGCGGTTCTGATTTGCAACTACTTTTATACCTCCCTATGTTGAACCTAGGTATGAATAAAAACTATCGTAGTTTGACGAACTCATTACGGATGTAAGCGGGTTAACTACGAACCTTATTTATGTTGGAAGAACACCAACGTTTGATCCCTTAACGAGGGACTTCTTCAGGGTGAGTGCGGTTCTAGACGCGGCGTTCCGCATGCCTATGAGCACAGATACAGGTACCGAGCACAAGGCTCGTACATAAGGTTCGTTGTTAGCCCGCTTACATCCGTAATGAACAAGTTTAAGGAGTCGACGGATATCTTCCCGCGTGTCTCGTAGCCTTCAAAACTGCCTTCAAAAGTACAGACGACGTAGGGCGCATGTTTTATTCATCACTCGCGTTCGTCTAAACATCGGGCAGAAGTATCTCAAATTAAATTTGGCATGCAAACATCTCGACTCACCTGAGATGATGCAACGTTTATTAACTTTTCGCTGAGTTCGTACGTTCGAGCCAGAATACCTAAGTGATCATAAAGGTGTGTCCAGGCCAAGTAACAAAACATGTTGTAAACATAGTTATTTAACGTGTCTCACACGTGTCATCAGTGTAAACGATTTTTTATAACAAAATCAATTGGATCACTGTTTTACTAAAGTATACAGTCTCAGAATAACTATAATATTATATCTATCTATTCTACGGATACTACGTACAGTGTTGTTTTATGTTCCATTGTTATAAATACAAAAAGTAAATAATGTAGACGTGTTATAAATATTATAAAACTTATGTTAATCTGGACGCACCTTACCTGACTGAATATTTAAGTGAGAATGAGACAAAATCGTACTACTAGCTTTGTTGTTACCAAATAAAAAAGTGTTGTTATTGCGAGGTCAGTGATAGTTGGTCTCAAACTATAAAAAAAAATGTTGGTATTTAAACTAAAACGTGACTGTAATGAATATATTAAATTAATCCAGCATCGTAAATTTTGTATGATTACTATTTTAAAGGTATTTATCGCGTAAGCTCTCTAGGTGTACCCTTCGGGTACGGAACCCTAAAATTATAGATAACTCTATAATTTTAGGGTTCCGTACCCGAAGGGTGAAAACGGAAAACTATTACTAAGCCTCTGCTGTCCGTCCGTCCGTCTGTCACAGGGCTCTATCTCACGCACCGTACGAGTCTACCTCTTACGGTTAATGAGATAGAGCCCTGTGTGTAGAGAGTTGAAATTTTCAGGGAATGTGTATTTCGTTTGACGCTATAACAAAAAATAATAAAAATAAAATAATTATCAAAATTAAAGGGGGCTCCCATACAACAAACGTGTTTTTTTGGCTAAGTTTGCTCTTAATTTGCCAAGGCTTATCTCTTGAACTACAATAGGTAGGCATATGAAACTTTCTATAAATAAGTAACACTTCAACTGTAATAGAAATAGTAGTATTTCTATTACAGACAAATACTAAAAATATACTAAAATTCAAAATTTAAAAGGGTCTCCGAACAAGTAAAATTTGATGTTCGTTGAAAAAGTTGTCTGATTTTTATGGTACGGAGCCCTTCGTGTCGATTCGCACTTGGCGGTTTATTTACTTTGTGGGCATGTTACAGCGATTTATTTGAAATTATTTCTCTCATAATATGAACACCTCGGACGAATGCGCTGACATACAATTTAGAAATAAAATAATAATTTAATGTGTGAAATCTATAGTTAGAGTTTAGTTCTGTTACCAATAGAAGCATAATTTTATGCACATTCACAAAAACCGATAAAAGTAAATGATAAATTGAATATTTTGTTTATAAATAAATACAGCGGCGGCCTACCCTGCAACCACTGCGCCCGCGCGGGAAGCGCATTAAACGGATAAGTCTGTATACCGATACAAAATAATTTATTTACCATAACGATTACTTACTTACTGGCGTGGCGCAGTGAACCGAAGTGGATCCTCCGACACAGACAGCTGCCCCGGTCCCATGCCGTTTCAGACCAGTCGACGGCATGAAGTTCATGCAGGTCTTTCTGAACTTCGTTGCTCCAGCGGTACCTCGGACGAGCAATAAATATTTTTACGATATTTTTACCTAATTGTGACTAAAAGTCACAATTAGGTAAAAATATTAAGTTATAAATTTACAAATTAAAATGTGGTTAACAACTACAAATGTTGTCATCAATTAAATCATTTTAATAGGTACCTACCTACTAAATTATTAATTATAATTGTTTAAAATTTATATTAGGTACCTACCTACATAATATAAATTTTACGATCTCCTCAGGCATTCACCCTCCCTCCCCCCTCCCATATCCTCCCATGTCCTCAGATATTCTTTAGTCAAAGGTGCAAGGTTGGCGGTATCCGTCAATAATCAAAATTCGTGGAAATCTCATTATCTTTTTAAATCACTGTACATGAATTACTGAGTTATTTCAGTAGTACGATAACGGAACCCCAATATGAAATGATTCTTTTTGATGAAGGTTTAAAATGAACGAACTTTAAAATAGAACGTTGACGCTACGGCTGTGCAGGCAGCTGCAGTGTAGCAGAACTTGGCTTAGTGGAGACGGTGCTGAGGTCAAACTGGAAAATTATGGGAATTATGGGAAAAATGGGGGTATAAACAATTATTACCATGATTGATTTTCGACTGCAAACTTAAGATGCGTAATTTAGCTGGTCGCATTAGTTCTTATTCGGTCACCGTGTTGTATCTACATGTTTTGCTAAGTATTACAAGGACCTTGTGCAACCGACTGATGTCTCCCCCTTGACAAAGCTCCAGTTATAAAAATAAAAGTATTCGTATTAGGTACACTTCGAAATTTATTCAATACAAATTTGTATTGAGCGAAGCCTGAACTTATTTAGATACTGGTCGATTTGGTCCAATCAAATAATTTGTTCACTCGTTAATAAATGCCATATTTTTAACGGAAGCTTTGCAAATAGCTGGCACATCAATAACTGGAGGCCTAAATAAATCAAGGCTGCTACAAATCCGGCTTCAATACGTCAAAGATAACCGAACGTGAATAATCGGGGTGGTTGGAAACAATGGCGATTTGCATTTATAAATGATTCATATGACGCGGCGTGTTGTAAGAGAAAACAATCGCCTGATGGGTGGAATTGTGACGATTGGCAGCCCTTCGCGGCGGCAAGGGCGGCGCGGGCAGTGCGGCGGGCGGCGTCACAAAATAATAATTATAGCCAACCTTGTGTTTTCGGTTAAAAATACAAATGGAGTCAATGTGCAAAGTCTCTTTAAAATATCTATTTTGGTTACAAAAATCTTTATTGAGAATTATTTTTTGCCAGAAAGATTTTTTTATTGACAATGCATTTGCATAGTACATTATTGATTACAGTTTTAGCAGTTGGTTAGGTACGTATTACGAAAATATTGGCAGATCATGCTAACATTTTGTAGTCAATGATGTTCAAAATCGAAAAAACAAAGTTTGCTGAGAAGAATACCTCGCTAACCTGATAAAGAATATTACCGATGATGATACAGGTGTAATTTCAATAACATTAGAAAATAGCTTCAAGTTTATTAATAAGCAAGATCGCTTCCACTTATGCGCGCGGGCAGCCGAAGCGTAGTTTGCGCAAGTCTAACGCAAACATGAAATCCGGCTCTATAAATAGATATTGTGTGCACTAGACCAAATATTGAGCTACGAGCGCTGCTCTCGGCCAGATATTGGCTGTTTCTCATTCATGGATCCGATGAGTCCATTATACCTCACTAATCATTACCTTATAGGTTACAGCGCAGCGGTAACCTATGAGGTAATGAGGAGTGAGGGATTGAGTAGTGACTCAAAACGATTTTGATTTAATTCGGTGTATGAAGAAAATCATTTGTTATTCCATAATCCAAAGAGGTGAATGGTGCTGTTACATGTTCGCCTGTAATAGTAATGTTGAGCGTACATGGTTATGACTGGCTGTCGTGGCCGAATATCGACTAGGAGGATGCATCAGCAGAAGGCAGCCTCACTGCTAAGAGGCCGAGTGACGACTGATTTGACAGCCTGTACTGTACTACTGTACAAAGCGAGTCAAGAGGCTCGCCGTTATTTCTAATCCTGGTTGGCTATGACTCGCTTTAATTTTACTTAAAGCAATTTTCACCAAAATTAAACATGCGGAATCAGGGCGGGTCACTGTTCAAGTTCTAAACTGGAACTGCGCTAAGACGGCAGCGCATAGCAGTACATTTGTTTCTGATTAGCATGTGTATGTATAAATCGGCGCCTGTATTCCAGATTTGCCGAGTTCCACTCTGCACCTGTTTAGGATTTGAATGTGACTAAATTCTTCGCGAGCTATTTTAGTCTCTTTGAAATTAATTATAGGAATTAGTACGATTTCAAAGATGAGACATGCTGTGCTTGGGAAGGCTAAGGAGGGTTATCTACATTTCATTTAGGTAATGATAAAATTTTAGGTTTTATCAGCATGGATCTTACAAAGTTAAGTTATTTCTCGCGTTGTAAAGTAAGTAAAGTAAAAGTAAAAATGTGTTTATTTTGTTGCACAATTCAGACAGTAAAAAAGGAAACAATCAATTACGATAACAACAAAAATGGCCAACACTCAGCGAATGCTATGGAAGGGAGAACCTGCCGTAGCGCTGGTCTTCCGTGCAAGCCAGAACGAAGCGCGTGTGTCGCCGCGCGATGTTTTACAAAAATCAGAAAAACATAATAATAGTAACAGTAGTTAAATGACATAATAATAAAAATATAATAAAAATAAACCTGCTTTACGCTGGAATAAAATAAAGTCTAAAACATGATGTCTTACGAGACTATAGTTCACTTTTTGAGTTTTAGAAATTATTTATTGTACTGAGGCCCAGAACGGCTGCCTATCATGTTGGTGTGATTTTTTTGCGATTCTATAAGATATTTTTTTAATGATTTTTTGAAAGCCCAAATGGATTTACTATTTTTAACGGGAGGTGGGAGGTCGTTCCAACATTTCGTGGCAGCAAATCTGAAACTGCCACGAAAAGCAGCCGTTCTATGTCTTGGGTAAATAAAGCGTATGGCAAAACGGACATGACAATTGGAAAAGTGAAGCTTTTCATACAAATAGGCTGGTTGCTTATATTTAACAATACCAAAAATTAAAGTAGCTAAATGAAGCGTACGGCGAGATGACATGTTTACAAGACCATTAGCATTGATATATGGAGAGATGTGACTCCTAGGTGGAATAGGGAAGCAGAAGCGTACACAAGCGTTCTGGATGCGCTGAGTTAACTTCTTCGTCCGTGTAAGTAAACATTCTCCGAACACGTTGTCCGCAAAATTCAGCTTAGAGAGAATAAGTGTGTCACATAGCTTGATCCGGATGTCTACACTTAAATGTTCGCGAACTCGATACAATACAGAAAGTCGGTAGAAGCATTGTTGAACGATTTCTGTAATATATTTTTCGAAACGTAGTGTACCGTCCATAATAAGCCCCAGATTTCGAGTCTCTACCACATGTTCTATAGATACTCCATTTATGTGTACCTCTATATTAGGGTTCTGTGACGATATAGATTTAATCTGGTGATTCGACCCAAGAATCAAAACTTTCGACTTAGCAGGATTAAGAATTAAGTTGTTCGTTTTACACCAGGTTTCAATGCGTACCAAATCATCATTTAGCTTTTTTGCTGCAACATGGGCTGATGTTGGCTCGCAAGATATATAAAGTTGAAGGTCATCAGCGTACAGATGATAGTTACACATCTTAATTTGCTCAACAAGATCAGTGGAATAAAGAATAAAAAGAATTGGGCCTAAGATGGAACCCTGTGGAACTCCACGAATAACAGGTAATGTAGTTGAATATATGTTAGTACCACCAGAATTATTGACTTCCACTGATTGGGAGCGCCCCGATAGGTAGCTAGCAAACCAATTAGTTGAAACGTTGAATAGTGAGAAGTGGAAGAAGAAAAGAGAGGCCTTTGTTCTGCAGTGGGACAGAAATGGTTAAAAAACAAAAACATATTATTACGTATTACGTAAATTAAAATGTTCGATTATTCTTTCAAATCACAAGGTTTGCTTAGTTATCTCAATATTTTGCGGACATCATTTATATCATAATAGTTTTTGCTGGCATATCTTGAAAATTATTTGTCTCTTTTCCTCTTGGGCAGAGGGAGATAGATTGCAGAGAGGAATAACAAAGTTCCCGAGTTAACCGTAGCATACAATGCATAATATTGTAATTAATTAGTTCGTCGCACGGAGTATAAAGCATAGAAGAGGCGTTATATCCCTCAAGGTTTATGCCTACAACATAACGCTCAAGGGAAATTAACTTCCAGTTAATGGTAATGACTTAAATTGTTTCCTGAGTATCTGAAATGCTTGAAAATCTAATAATAATTGATTACATTGGTTATATAAATAGGTCCGGTATCACAAGCATAGCCTTACAGTTTACTTAGACAGTTACACACATGTGTTAGACAGTTACACACATGTGATAGACAGTTACACACATGTGATAGACAGTTACACACATGTGTTAGACAGTTACATACATGTGATAGACAGTTACACACATGTGTTAGAAAGTTACACACATGTGATAGATAGAAACACACATGTGTTAGACAGTTACACACATGTGATATGCGCTACGTGTATGCGTTATCTGTCAGCAAGTAAGAATCATTCTTACGGTTTTTTCCAAGTGTGTCCATCTTTTGTAACTAAGGAAATAAAGAATTATACTTTGATTTCGGATCGTTATCGATATTTTGGGCCAAATAATTGTCATAAAACCAAGTCAAAAACTGCTTGAAGTTTTTAAATATATTCAGTGACTTCTATTCTCGACCACTCTGTGTATAGAGGTAGAAGTTAAAAGCGCGCTCGCTTCAAACCAAGCTGAAGTTAGAAGACAATGCCTGATTCAAAATGGGCCGAAGTGAGATAATAATGTTAAATAGGCTTGATACTGAGTTTGGAGCAAATTACGAGCAGGCGGGGCCGTGAAGCCATCGGGGAAGTACGCTTCATAACTTTTATCAGTGGGAGAATAGTTCACCACATTTTTTAATTCCATTATTAGTTCAAATGTCTGCTTATAGTAAAAAGCCTATGTGGAACAGTGTAGGCTAATGAAAAATATACTATAGATAAAATCTTGTGAATGTTGTGGAACCGAACCTGCGAGATGTACAACCGGAGAATCGGCGGGAAGTTTCCCGCCGCAGCAGTCGCCATGCAGTTGCATAGGATTGATGAAAATGACCTTTGCTTTTATTAAAGGCCCTACACTTCGTCTTCGATCGACAACCTTCACAATTTCATGTGGTCACTTCATAATCACATAATCTATTTTATTATTTTTCTTATTATATTCTGTCATGCCCTCTAATTTGACATTTGGCGGACGACATGGCGGACGAGTACAGCGAGGTGTTTGCACAAGTCGATTTAGTCATTTGGTTTAAGAGTTCGCGCAGTTTGCAACTCGATAGAACCATCGCTAATTAACCGAGAGTGGAGATCTTTGGGTTATTGTTCTTTTTTTAGAACAGGTTAGAATATACTTAATCATTTATTCACAGAAAACATGTCAAATATTAGAATGCTGTTGTTGTATCTGTGGTATCAATGTATACTACCAGTAGTGATGGTCTGGCGTGTGAGTATTAATTAATAAACCTACCTACTTACATAATAATAAAGAATTATTTTAAAAGTGTCTTGTCTGATTAAAACTATATATTCCTCTAAGCTATATAAACAATGTGTAAACATTTATTGAGTATATTCTTAAATAATGTCATTGGCAAGTCCTACAATTCCATTGGTAACACATTAAATATATTAATTGTCATGCAAAAAGAATTTCTGGCGAAAAGCGTAAAATGTTAGTTTGGCATAAAAATCTTATTTTTATGTCTGGTATGTCTAGATAAAACTTATCTTTAGTTTTGAAAAAATTTGGGGTTTGTGTTACGAATATGCAAATTTCCCTAATGTACAAACATGGCAAGGGAAGAACTTTAGTTTGTTTAAATAGTGATTTACAGCATCAAGAAATCACGCTCCGCAAACCAAACATATACACTTTTTTTGCACTTTTTTGATGAAACCACAAACTCAAGGATAAATCACACACACTTTTACTAGAGATAACAACATTGTCTGCGGATAAAATATTTATAAAGACCGTTGAGATCCAGAGTACGAAAGTTTATGAGGAATGTAGAAGGTGGCGGGTTTGATTCCCACCCAGAGACAAATGTTTCTAGACAGTAAATATTGTGTACCGAAACAGAGTGTTTCAGTCTTATTTGCTTATAGAAGGAACATTGGCCTTTATTTATTTTTGACGACCGATGTGGCGCGGCGGGCGAAGGTCCACCTGCGACGCAGAAGGTTGCGGGTTCGATTCCCGCCTTGGGACAAATGTTTGTACGATCTGCAAATATTTGTTCCGGGTGTTCTGGGTATTTTCTATATATAAAAAAAAAAAATATCTATCTATGTATGTATTGTATTAAATTTATCACTCATCTAGTACCCATAACACAAGCTCTGCTTACTTTGGGGCTAGATGATGCTGTGTGGATTGTCCAGCATTATTTATTATTATTATTATTTATTAACAAAGAAAATTACAATCAAATAATTAAAACAAATAGGAACTAGTATTTACATTTACAACAATAAGCTAACTGTAGACTGTTGCAAACAATCTACAGGTAGCTCAACTGATCGTCTTTAGATACATACTTATACTGAGAGAGTTCATATTATATACTAGTTTAACAGTCACGTAGTACACAACTACAAATATATTTGGACTGGCTGATGACTTTATGAAATGGCCAACATCCGTACTAACATTATAAACCCAAAAGTAATACTGTCGCTCGGTCTGTCTGTTACTTTTTCACGCCTACACGGCTGAACAGATCTTAATGAAATTTATTTATTGATTATTTATTTAAACACTTTATTGCACTGAAGTGGGCTTAATGCCGAGGAATTTTCTACCTGCCGACCACAAACATACGAGTATGTTTACAGGGTTAGGTTAGGTTAGGTTTAAATTTGACATAGGGTTACCTAGATAGCCTATATCCTAACTGGATGGATGCTATTCCAGTAAGGATAAAGGCTACTTTCTATCCCGGAAAGCGAGAACGAACGCGGGCGGAATCTAGTTATATAATATAAATGTGTCGGTACTAGGCACTAATTCCATTCTAAGATTGCGTCCCGAAAGCCGCTATTTCATTCCTCCAGCCAATAACCCTTAATACCTACGTATTTCTATCACATTATTTTCGCCGTCTTCTATTCAATTTCCACCTTCAAGGCTCCCCTCGAAAACCGATACCTAGCGACAAATAAAATAATTTTTATTTATAGTTTTATAAGGGTAGAGCCGTTCTCAATATATCGCAACGGTCGGGGCGGGCGTCTGTTCTTTTATGGCATTCGAGGGTTATCATAAATCATCATCTTTATTGTAACATCACTTCAATAAGTTTGATAGAAAGCGTCTGCTATCGATGTTGACGGTATTTTGTGCTGCTTATTTTTGAACGAATTTGATCAAAATATACAAATTTTATATAATTTATTTGACAGACATTTATTTACATTTTCTGAGATAAATAGACGGCAAGTTAGTCTTTGTTTTATGAATGTGAACGATTTTCCTATACCTATAAAAAGAAAAATAAAATGAATTAACCCGCATAAATTGGGATGCAGACGGTCCATAAAATGATTGTGAAAATCAAACTATTCCAACATAGTTTTCAACATAGAAAAACAAAACTTAGGAACTTTCGTTATTTTAAGAGGCAAATATAAATAAACAGTATTTCCTCCCACCGTACGCTGCGCTCCACGTAAGAGTAGGTACCAACAACAAAGTTCCAGAACTTTAGAACAAAACTCCACAAGAAAACACCTCCAACTTATCCGCTGCATAGAGAAGTCACGTTAACATGGATAGTTTACATGGATAGCTGGAAATTATAGGCGCTTCACTTGCCAGATAATGTTTAACAGAATTTGGGGTTCCGCGTTGTTACACAAGGATCTTCTTACTTTTATCAGATCTATTGGCGAGCTCAGCAGTAAGCTTATCGGCTATTGCATGAACGGTGTTAGCATAAATAGCATCAGGTATGCCGATGATATGGTGCTGCTGAGCCCGACGGTAGGTGGGACTAGAGGGCTTTTAAAAGTAAGTGAAGACTACGCTGTTAAGCATGGGCTCTCATATAATGTTAATAAAACCGAATACATGGTCTTTAAGGCCGCCGGTAAATGTCCCAACGCGTGTCTTAGTTTAAATATCTGGGACATAAAATAGTTGCCTTAAAGATGATGAAGATATTGAAAGGGAACGTAGAGCTATATCGGTCCTAGGTAACATGTAGGCTCGTAGATTTTTCCGTTGTACTGAACAAGTTAAAGTCACACTCTTTAAAGATTCTGTCAGGGCTTGTACACGAGAAGTCTGTGCGTCTGGCATACCAAAAGATTGATGGACGCCCTACGAATCCAATATAATAATATATTTAGGATGATGCTGCGACTGCCCCAATTCTGCAGCACGTCGGGAATGTTTGCGCAGTACCACACTGATGCTTTTCATGCCATCATGCGCAAGAGAACTGCGTCCCTGATGCGCAGAATAAGGGGCAATAGCATCCTGAGGACTGTGGCAGAGGGACTATCTTCTCCACTCTGGAGGTACTTTGTGGTGAGGGTGATTAATGAAAGAAAATATTTCCTTCATTGATTATTCTCAGATCACCTAACACAGTTTTTCTGTATTATTTCTTTAGTTCTTTATTATTAATATTTTTGCTATTTCTATCGTCGTGTGTATTTTAAATTGTTTTATTTAATTGTATTTTGATTTGTATTGTGTCATAAACTTATGGACCTAATGTCTGAAATATAACCTTTTTATTTTTATGTACTCTACAGGTACTAGATACCGGGACCCAGTGATCGTGGGGCCATGGCTCTCAAGTGGTGCCCACGTACCGGAAGGCATGTAGTGTTACTTTCGTCATTATGGCGACGTTAAGAGGGTACATTTGTCTAGCAGTGGATGTCCATTGGTTTAGACGATGAACCTAAGGGTTGGCAATGGAATTAACATATGTAAAAACTATTAATGAGCTCCTTGTGTAACAGCCCGTCTTTAATATCCATGTTTAGTATTACAAATTTGTGCCTCGTAAACATAACTGTATTGATACGATACTAACTACCACGTCAACTGAGGGGGTTCATTACACATTTACCTTTTCAGTAATATTATTACTAGTTCTAAACCAAACTGAGTCAAGCAACTACAGTGGTCTGCAAAACTGAGTATTATACTTTTAAAATTGCAATAACTTTGTAAGTACACAAGATATATTTTCGAAATAAAAAGGACTCGAAAAAGAGTTTTATTTATATAAAAACTATTTATTTTTATTTTGTATATAGAAGAATGGGAGAATATTCCCCAAAATAGGCTCCGAAACCTCATGTTCAGTATGCCAAACCAACTTGAAAATGTTATCAGAGCCCGAGGAGGCAATACCAGTTATTAAAAATTTAAAAGTGTGATACTTAGTTTTGCAGGCCAGTGTAAATCACTAGACGCTATCACCGATTTAGGTCCACGTGAACATAATCATAGTCCGGTAAAAAAACTTCTCCCTCAGGCCACAGCGCGTCCCAGCATCTAGCTTGTAGCTATGTAGTACCTAGTATAGCTATGTGTATACCGGTAATTCTGTTAAGAGGCTTCGCTATCGACGCCGATAAATATATCCAATAATTACGTATGATATTAAGCGCGGATAGGTTGGAAATATTGGAAATATTGGAAGGTGTCAACGAATAAATGAGTAAAATGCTATGTTGTGACAACTGAGGATTTTACATGTACATAAGTCGTAGCTTAGTGCTACGGTTCGTAGCTGTCGTAGCAAGGTGCTACGCCGTAGCAAATAAAGCATAATGCGTTATAAAATGCTAGGTAGCAATGTGTAACGCCACAAAGCAATAAAAGCTTTGCTTTGCTATCGATTCATAAGCAGTTGAGTGTAGTTAATAAGTACAAGCTAAATTCAAAAGCTGCAAAACCAAATATAAAAAGTTAGACTACTAAAGAAATTTCAGCTGTAAGTTTTGTTACTACGAAGAAGTAAACAAAGAAAAGCCATGCAAAAATCAGTTAGCCATTTGTTTTATTATGACTGGAGCGCAGCCAAGAACCGCACATAAGGTATGTAGCAAGTTGCCAGGTATTAATTTCCCGGGTGGTGTCGGACCCGGGAATTCCGGCCGGACCAAGACAGACAAATTAACAAGAACAATGTTACCAGTTACAAAAATGTTTTAAAGTTTTAATAGTTGGGAATTGGGTCACTGGGCCAATGTTTAGTGAAATTTGTTGTTTGGATGCTCACTGCATTGTAAATAATTCTATACTCTGTCAGGCTTTAGACGTAACAACTATAAGTGTAGTAGTTATTGTGTAAGTAATTTAATAGAGAGTGTTACAATAATATCGGTAGTTATCCAAATGGGAATCAGCAGTTACATATCCGCGAATCTCTCAGCTTGTTTTTACCTAAGATGGTCAATGTCCGCCATGACTCGGCCAATATACAATTAAACCATGACGTTCGATTATAAGTCAGTTATATTCAAAAGCTCTTCAAGAATATTGGATGTGACTCATAAAATCCTCATAACCCGGGAAACAATTTGGTCCAATCAGGATTAATATAAATGGAAGACTATTGCAGTCGCAAGTGCATCCCAACTCAATAACGCGGCAATTTCCGCGATCGCCAGCAATCAGGAGCAATCAGGAGCAATCAATTGAAGGTTGCGGACCCCGGCAGACCCAGGCGGACCTCGGCGCAAGAGATATAAAATTATACATAGAAGAACTCTTTTAATCTAAGATTTAGCTGTTTTTTTTTTCATTAATTCACATAAAATTAATACTTTATGTTCACATCATCTTGGGGAATAACGAGCCCCGGTTGTTTATTGTTTCGCAAAGATTTATTTGACAAGATTTTTGATTATTCATTATGACATTTTTGCTTCTAATCAGAATCATAAATTTAAATGTTCCACCCACCCCACTCAAACCTTCGCTCGAAGAATTTGATGCTTCGCTTTCGGAATTTCCTAGTCTTATTACGAGTTAGTTAGATAAAATGAATGAATGAATGAATGAATGAATGAATAAACACTTTATTGTACTTAAAAAAAATAACATAATATAAACCTTATATCTACATTTACCAAATACTTAGTACAATAGGCGGCCTTATCGCTGAGAGTGATTTCTTCCAGGCAACCTAGCAGGCCTATAAAATAAGTGAGTCAGTGAAATAATTCACGTTTGGTTCTAATGGGACATGCTTATTATGTAGTTGATAACATACACTATATCACGAGTTTGTCTTGCTAATGTTTTATCGGAATCAATTAAATCAGAAGACATTTTAATCAGAACTTTAAATTGGTAAGCAATCACACACAACTGACACAACGCGCGTCGATTAATAATAGACGAATACAAAAAAAAAACACTGTATTTATAAAAAGTAGCAGCATGTTACATAGAAACTATGCACCTAATCTGCAGCCGTGGACTGCAGTACTTGTGGTTCGGGCAGTATAATTGTCATTCGGGCAGTACATACTCTGCCGACTCAGCGATGACGTCTTTCCCTCAGCGTGCCCTGCCGCGACCGCGGTCACGTCATTCCACGCTAGGTACTTGCATCGACCGAGCGTAGCTTCATTAGTTTTAACTTAGAATAATTTTACTTTACGAGCTTTGTAAAAGTTTAAAGTTAATAAATAGTTCAAAAGTTTTTGGTTTTTTTTAAAACCGTCGACTGTGGCCTCCGTAATTGGCGCAGGCGGTAGGATACGTCGAAGCAGTGCGTATTCGTCCAGGAAATTCCCAAAATCGGTTCCAGACGAACAGACCCCTGTTTGAGCTTTTAAGTCTTCATCGGCGTATCTTGAATCTACGGGCACACGGACGACGGCGCACTTGACAATCAGTGTAAGAAGAGACCAAATGTGAGTACTTTGAAACTTTCTTTAAAGTGTTGCCTCCTTTCCCACCATTTTCCACCCCAGAAAAATAGAGGAGGAATCGGCCTCCTCAAGGCAGAGCCGTAGGGAAAGCGAGATTGATAATTTAAGAAATTTAGATAATAGTGATAATTTGCTAGAAAGTAACGATAGTATAGTAGTTAACGAAACGAACGAAATGGCTTACGAAACAGATAATATCTATAAGGCACTTCGCATGGTCCCGGAATTCGACGGGAACCCTAACATCCTTACCAGATTTATAAGAATATGCGACCAATTAGTGACTCAATTTATCTGCACTGATCCAGGGCACGAGCTATCGAATTTATGCCTTATTAACGGCATCCTTAATAAAATAACAGGCCCAGCATCCCGGACCATCAATGCCAATGGCATTCCCGATAATTGGTTAGGGATTAGGAACGCACTCATTAATAATTTTGCGGATCAGAGAGACGAAAGCGCCCTTTACAATGACCTGTCCTTATTAACGCAGGGAAATGACTCTCCACAGGAATTTTACGACAAATGCCAGACCCTTTTTAGTACGATAATGACGTATGTGACACTGCATGAGATTGTGCCTACCACCGTGGAGGCGAAACGTGATTTGTACCGTAAACTTACTATGCAGTCTTACGTACGAGGTTTGAAAGAACCTCTAGGGGCCCGTATACGGTGTATGAGGCCCCCTACTATCGAAAAGGCTTTGGAATTTGTACAGGAGGAATTGAATGTGATGTACTTACAGCATAGGAACGAACCTAGCCGGAATCCAGCGACGCAGACATCATCTAAGGTACCGTACCTAGCACCTAATAATTTCAGTGTACCGAAGGGATTTAATTTTGGTGTCCAAAGGCCTATGCCCATGCAACCGCAACCGCAGATGCACCCGCAGCCGCAACCGCAGCATTGGCGTCCAGCTTTTCAGTTCCATCCCCCACAGCGCATGCCATTACAGCCCTCGCGTACGCAGCAGATGTTCCGAGCACCCCCTCCAAACTATAGCGCTCAGAATAGCGGATTTAGGTTTCCCCCTAGGAACGCAACCCCTCAAAATCAAGGATCGAAGCCTATGAGCGGTGTGAGTCATTTTGTGACGAAAACTCTTCCCCCTACTATTCAGGGACATGATTGGCGTAAATTTGGCAATCCTCCCCCGACTAATTACTTTAAGTCTAGGGAAATGAACTATAATGAGGTAGGTGACTACTCTGACTATTACTACCCCGAGTACTACTACCCTGACAGTGACTATCCAGAGACTGACTATGGTAACTTCTACGGCTACCAGAGCGTTCCGGAATATTACTGTAACGAACAGGACGACCCTCAGACCACTGACAATGTACCATCGAACTCAATAGCTATTGAGCCCGCGCAATTGCCTTTCGAACAGAAGGATCAGGATTTTCCTTCGGGTCGTTCCAACAGAGAACTAAAATAGAATTAAATTTACAGTCAAAAAAGGAGTTACGGTTTATTCAAACATCGAACCCTCCTCTTAAGTTGCTGATTGACACCGGGGCCAATCAATCATTCATTAGTCCTGAAGCAACATGTAATTTCTTTTCACATGTGCCAAAGGATTTTGATCCTTTCGAAGTCACAAATTCACGCGTGACTAGCACCCATGACTATTCGATCACTATACCCCATTTTGCAGAATTTAGCGATCAATCCAATATAAAGCTTTTCATCTACAAGTTTCATAACTACTTTGATGGATTGATAGGGCTAGATCTATTGGAGAACTGTAAGATAGATCTGAAGAACAATGTACTGGTAACTGAGTTAGCTAGAATACCACTGTCTCGTTATCAGTGTAGGAGAACAAATCGTGAGGAAACGATTCCTGCCAACTCATCCAGACTGGTTAACATCCCGATCGAACATCCTGACGGTGACATATTTGTGACTGAGCAATTAATGTGTAACTGTCTTATACACGAGTGTATCACTACCGTGACTGACAAGACTGGAATAGTTGAAGTAGAGAACATGACTAACAACGATATAGTTATTTCGTTTAAGGACACGACAACCCAGGTAGATGTCTGTAATATAGAGCAAACCGAAATCGAACAGGACCCCACTCGAGTAAAAAAGGTTTTACAGAACCTAAGGACTAAACATTTAAACGTCGAGGAGCGAGCTAATTTAGAGACCCTGTGCGGACTATTTGCTGACGTATTCTATATAGAAGGAGAGGCACTGACTTTCACTAACAAAATCAAGCACAGTATTAGGACGACAGACGAATTACCGGTTTTTACTAAGAGCTATAGGTACCCCTATGTACATCTCGAGGAGGTTAGAAACCAGATTACCAAGATGCTAGATCAAGGGATTATCCGACCATCCGACTCAGCCTGGAGCTCACCTATCTGGGTAGTTCCAAAGAAAGCCGACGCTTCTGGTAAGCAGAAGTGGAGATTAGTAGTAGATTTCCGCAAACTAAACGAAAAGACCATCGACGATAAATATCCCATACCTAACATATCGGACGTTTTAGACAAATTAGGTAGATGTCAATATTTTACCACATTAGATCTTGCCTCTGGGTTCTATCAGGTTGAGATGAACCCTAATGACATTGAGAAGACAGCTTTCAACGTCGAACACGGCCATTTTGAATTTATGAGAATGCCAATGGGTTTAAAAAACTCGCCATCCACCTTTCAGAGAGTAATGGATAATGTCCTCAGAGGACTGCAAAACGAGATCTGCCTTGTCTATCTTGACGATATAATTGTCTTTAGTACATCCTTGCAAGAACATATGATAAACCTAGAGAAAGTCTTCACTAGGTTACGAGAGTCCAACTTTAAAATCCAAATGGATAAATCGGAATTTTTACAGTTAGAGACAGCTTACCTTGGCCATATCATAGGTAGAGACGGTATAAAGCCTAACCCAGACAAAATCGTTGCCATTCAGAAATATCCTTTGCCCAAAACTAGCAAGGAAATTAAGCAATTCTTAGGACTTTTAGGGTACTACAGGAAGTTCATCCCTGACTTTGCCCGTATCACCAAACCTATGACTAGATGCCTTAAGAAAGTGAATGAGATCACTCTTGACGCTAACTACATAGACTGCTTTGAGACATGTAAGCGACTACTAACTAATGACCCGATACTACAATACCCTGACTTTACCAAGGACTTTATTTTAACAACTGACGCTTCAAATGTGGCACTAGGAGCCATACTTTCTCAAGGACCTGTCGGTTCAGACAAACCTATTTGTTACGCGTCTAGGACTTTGAACGATAACGAGCTTAACTATTCAACCATCGAGAAGGAGCTTTTAGCCATAGTATGGGCTACTAAGTACTTCCGGCCATACTTATTTGGGCGTAAATTCACGGTTATGAGTGATCATAAGCCTTTACAGTGGGCTATGAACATGAAAGAACCTAATTCTAAGATTACACGATGGAAGCTAAAACTAAGCGAGTACGATTTTAATGTCAAACATAAACCGGGAAAGAAAAATACTAATGCAGATGCTTTATCCCGAGTAGAGATCAATAATGAAGAGCTGGAATCTTTCATGTCAGAAATAGATTCATTAGTTGCCCATCATTCTCAATCTCAGCGTTCAAACTCTGATACTGCCACAGCACATACTTCTGCTGAAGACCCCATACTCGAAGTACCAATAACAGACGATCCAGTTAATAAATTCCAAAGGCAAATCTACTTCACAATCGTAGGTGACATAAAACGACGTACTACAGCGACGAAACCTTTTGACACACATACTCGTACCTTTATACAAGTCTCACAATCCACCCTTGAGGAAGATGTAGTTAACGCCATCAAAGAGTATGTGAACCCCAAGATTAAGACCGCTTTAAAGATTACTCCCCCACTAGGCATGTATGCTATCATCCCAATCATACAAAAGCACTTTAAAAGCTCTTCTATGAAACTAGTTTTAGCAAAAACTGAACTAGAAGACGTAAAGGAGTATTTAAAACAGCAGGAAATAATAAAGCATTATCACGATGGAAAGACAAACCATAGAGGCATTAATGAATGTTACTTAGCTTTGTCTCGCCGATATTACTGGCCGAAGATGAAGGACGAGATAACTAAGTATATAAATGAATGTACAGTTTGTGGTCAAAGTAAATACGATAGGAACCCTATTAGGCCACAATTTAATATTGTACCCCCAGCTTCGAAACCATTCGAGATAGTGCATATGGACCTTTTTACAGCACAGACAGAAAAGTACTTGACCTTCGTAGATTCTTTCTCTAAGTATGGTCAGGCTTACCACTTGAGAGATGGTACAGCAGTTAGTATCATACAAGGACTATTAACTTTCTGTACACATCACGGACTTCCTTTGACCTTAGTGACAGACAATGGGACAGAATTCACCAACCAACTGTTTACTGAGTTTACAAGACTACATAAGGTAAATCATCATAGGACTTTACCTAACTCGCCGAATGATAACGGGATCGTAGAGCGTTTCCATTCGACACTGCTAGAGCATTTGAGAATCCTTAAGGTTAAGAATAAAAATGAACCAATCGTTAACCAAATGCCTTACGCAATATTAGGCTATAACAGTTCGATTCATAGCTTTACCAAATGTAGACCCCATGACATAATAAGAGGACATTTTGACCCTAGGGACCCTCTTGACATTGACTTGACAGAACACCTTATGCAACAGTATATCCTGACACATCGAGATCAAATGAAAACGGTTTATGAGGCAATCAACCAGATTACTACTGCTGACCGCACGACTCTGATGACTAATAGGAATAAAAATCGAGAACCTGAAGTACGATATGAACCAGGCCAGCAGGTATTTGTCAAAAACCCTTTTGCTGCAAGGCAAAAGCTAGCACCACGGTTCACTCAAGATAAAGTTTTAGCCGACCTCCCAATCCATATATATACATCTAAAAAGAAGGGACCCGTAGCCAAGAATCGTATAAAGCGAGTACCTAAGCAGTCCAAATTGTTACAGGATTCGACTATTACTGATACTACATCTGACGGTGGCACTGGAGATAAGACTTGAGAGCCTTGACGATGGACCAGGACTTCTTCCCTTTAAACTTGGTCAAGCCAAACTTATCACCCACTACCATTCTTTCCTACAGTATTTAGAATTAACGGACTTAGAACATCAGATCGACTCTATTCGCGACCAGATCACCTATTTCAAGACTAAATTGGAAAATAATACTTTAGATCTTTACGATATACAGCTTGATCATCTCTCTAAGAAACTTGATAAAGTAAATTTCCAGCTGAAAGGCTTAGAGCCTAATCGCTTCAAAAGAGGTCTAATTGATGGTCTAGGATCTTTAATTAAAAGCGTTACTGGTAACTTGGATCATTCAGATGCGGCGCGTTATGATAATGCTATTAAGATACTAGAAAGTAATGAACATAAGATGTTATCTGAGTTCAATGACCATATTAGCCTTAACAAAGACTGGATGACCCAATGCACACAGATAATTGCGAGTATTGCAGAAAATCAGGAGAAGATAAATACGACATTAGGGTTAATTTTAGACAGTAATGCTTATGCTGAGACCAGTCTCTCAAAGTACGCAAAGTTTGCGCAGCTTTTAGCCATCATCAGTGAAAACACGGATGATTTATCTTTAGAACTAAATAGGATAGAAAATATGTTAGCTTTTGTACGTGCATCGAGCACACATCATAGTATGTTAGGAATAGATAACTTAGAAAGTATGGTAAATAAGCTTAAGACTATCTATAGTAAAGATGAGGTACTCGACGATGACCTGCGTGAATATTATACGATCATAAAACCAGGCTCTTATTTTGTAGGGAAAAGACTAGTTATCATATTTAAATTCCCAATAGTTTCTCCTAGTAGCTTCGATTTTTACAAACTATCCATTGTCCCGAACAAACTTAACCAAACCATTATTCCTTCATATCCTTTCCTGGCAACCGATGGGAAAGCTTTCATGTACATGGAGGCTGAATGCCCGAAGTTTAATCGACACCGCCTCTGCGAAGAAAGCATCAACCACCAGCCCCGGGAACAAACTGATTGTATCCAGAATCTCATCATTCATCAATCCCTGGACACGTCATGCCAGCCAACTAGAATAACTCTCACGAAGGAAGCCATGGAGCAGTTAGACGACCGACACTACACCCTTATCTTTCCTAGACCAACTAGAACGAGACTACAATGCGGACGTCAAGAATTCATAACTCTATGCGGAAGTTATCTCGCCACTATCCCACAAAAATGTTCTCTTCACACTAACGAGTTTTTCATCATTAACACCAACGACCAAATAAAGGGACAGCCGCTGAAGATAACAGAAATCCCAAGAAACTTCACAATTGAAGAAAACTACAGCATCCCTCATCTCAAATTGACTACAACCAATCTCAATGGACTTCATCACTTAGAAGACAAGATTCTACTACAGCGCCCACTAGATTTAAAACCAATAGACGGTACATTTTATCATACGACTCTACCACTCTACATTACTCTATTCGGTGCAGCTGTACTTGTTATTATCATTATAGTACGACGTCATAGAAATCGTTCCAAGCTAACGATCGAGGATCCATCAAACGAGAAAGGACATACTCCAGAGCACACATACGCCGTTCCTGAGAGATCTACACCCCGGGAGACTACTCCAGCAACATTTTCGCTCAATGTTCTCAAATAGTTGCTGCTCTGAGGATGGAGGTGTTACATAGAAACTATGCACCTAATCTGCAGCCGTGGACTGCAGTACTTGTGGTTCGGGCAGTATAATTGTCATTCGGGCAGTACATACTCTGCCGACTCAGCGATGACGTCTTTCCCTCAGCGTGCCCTGCCGCGACCGCGGTCACGTCATTCCACGCTAGGTACTTGCATCGACCGAGCGTAGCTTCATTAGTTTTAACTTAGAATAATTTTACTTTACGAGCTTTGTAAAAGTTTAAAGTTAATAAATAGTTCAAAAGTTTTTGGTTTTTTTTAAAACCGTCGACTGTGGCCTCCGTAATTAGCAGCTAAACAATAACTGTCTCCTTCATACGCATAAACTTGACCGCGTGAAAGAGGCAGACAAACTTTTCATGACGCACATAAGTGGACATCACGCCGCGCGCTTATTCACAGACACTACACAAGCCCAACGTGTAAATTTGTTGATCGTGTCGGCTTTAGTTAAGCGACCTATAAGAATATTACTGTTTATTGTTCAGTCAGAGTTTGTTCATACCTAAATCCTAGAAAATAGTAATTCTCTATGCATCTTGATGCCTCCGTTCCCGGACAGGGATAATGCCCCGATGTTTTATAAGCGATTAAAAAGTCATCGTCCGATCGGAGATCAACGGGATTTTACTACGATATGGAAATGGAGGAATTCTCATGAATTATGACAAGGGTCTTATTCTATAGTAAGGTTTTCTTCTGAGGGGAAGAATTTGGGGTATTTTGAATGCAATTAGGGTGTAGAATGTTCGATAGGATGTAATTTATGAATTCCCTTTCCGTAGATTCAGCAAATTGTGGCCACAGCAATAAGGTATTAAACATTTTGTCTGTGTTTTGCATGATACATCAATATTATTGCCAATCTGAAATGTAAGTAAATAAATAAAATAAATAATGCTAATTCGTTGACCGAAAGCCAGCATTCCGATCACCTGTGGACTCTATAATAAGTTATGTAAGAACTTTATCGTTATAAGATCTACAGGTATAACAAAAAGTAAGGACCAAACGTTAAGGGGGGCTCAGCTTCGATCACAGTTAAGGGAAAAAATATAATAAAACTGACATTTAGTTTTCGAAAAAATTAATAAAAATAAATTATCACTAGACTAGACAATGGCTTATGAATGTCTTTATTGGCATAAAACCGAGGGAAAATGCATTTGTGGAAGGATGCATGCATTATAAGGAGATGTGAGCGTACGTAGGCCATTGTAGATTATTTTGAATGACAGTAAGCACATGCATCAGTGCATGCCTTTTCTGGTGTTAATATTGTTTTTATTTATTTGTTCGAATAAAAAGTCGGGAAATTTTGAATATAATTTTCTACAGTTTTATGAACGAGTCTGAACCATCCCTGAAAGTTTGGTGCTTACTTTTTGTTACACCCTGTATAATGCATGTGCCCCAAGACTTTAAGGCCCAAACCTTGGTCAAGATTAGCGTATTTACGTCGTTTGAGGGACTCCGCTGATGTTGCTGCGGAGCCGGCCCTTACCGATGTCCCTGCAAGAAGGCTGCTGAAGGCGCTAGGGTTTCTACACACGTGGCATCCCAAACTAAAGGCCGACCCATCTTCCAGGGAATCAGAGTCACACCGTCAGGCCTTTTACCATCATCTCGTATGAGGCCACGTGGTTCGAGGGTAGCTGCCACACTGACGCTGGTAAAAGCCCGACGGATGATGTCATTAATTGAATTATGCCAGGACACACGACCTGCACTAGATTCACAGCCAGTTCAGTTCAGTTATTTATTAATAAGAACAATTTCTTACATGTCAAACACTATCAAAATAACTTACCCAGGTACACAATAATGTAAAAAGTAAGTAGTAAATAATAGTTTCACTTGGTAATCTTACCAAGAGTATATAAAAATTATATTATAAGTGTGGATTTACGACATCAGCGTCAACTAATTTGTCAACAAAGAACTCTTCTACACTATAGTACTATCCCCTGCCCACTGGATTCTCTTCAGTTTGTTCGTAAATATTGCAGTCGACGTGGTACTAGTTATTGAGTCAGGCAGTTTATTGTAGTAGTGAATGGTGACCGAACTTATCAACGGTTGCACCACACTGGCAACGGTGTGCAACCAGGCAAGGAGGACCTAAACGCAAAGAGGTGGCCATCTGAAATTAATTATTATCTAAAAGGGTACCTAGATTTTTGGAAGGCAGAACATATAGGCAACCAAAGTCCTGATTCTCACTCGGAAACGGCGAGTAGACGAGCACGTTCTGATGAGATGGGTATTTAATGGGTATTTATAAGGTTTTTCCGTACTAACTCACATAGCGGCTCATCCAAGTCTTTGAGAAGAAAGGACTTAAGAAATAAAGGGAAAGAAAAAAAGGAAAAGGTTATATAATTAATGTTATAACTCTTAACAATCCTATTAATATTAACAAATAATAAAAATGTGAAAATAAGTGGCTATGGATATATTTTGTTACTCCTTCAAACTAAAACTATGAACAGATTAGAATTAATTTACCTATAAAACAGGGAATACTAAATTTATAAAGTAAAACACCCTGCACGAAAAATTGCCTGCACTATTTCTCCATTCTTCAACAACAAAAAGAACGAGCAAAACAACAAAGCGTCTCCCTCTCCCGGTGAAGCTAAAAGCTCCCGATTTGTTCAACTTTACCCCAGTTCCGCGGTAATTTGTCTCCGAAAAGAGTTAGCACTCAACAAGTCATTAGTCTAATCGTGGACTAAACTAGTGCTGTTAACTGTTTACCAGCTCACTACAGACTCAGGCTGTCTAGATACGTCTGTAACAGTGAAATATGTTTTGCAGTATGTCAACTCCTGGTGCCAAATAGCATTGCTACTGTTGGATCTAGTTGGCTGATGATGATGCGGTGTAGGTATTTCTAGAGGGCTTTATACCATCGATGTCATATAGAAGGGGATTACGGATAATATGAAAAAGCGGATGGCTAATAAAAAAACTAAATAATCTGTTAGAGCTAGAGAGATAATCAAATCCAACAAATTGAATATTATACAGTGTTTTTGATTCTGTAAATCAACTAAACAACCAACAAATGTTACGAAATGGCGTTCTTAGCCCGCCCCCACTCAGTCATAGTAGTTACCGTGTATAGTTGTAGCCTCATGGTTCAAAGTCTACAATATTATACCCCCACCTACCCCCGCCCCCTCCCGGTCGTTCATCACTGCGCTGTAACTCGACCCGCTAATTATCAGTGCAGTTTATATTCTGCTCACTTTAAACTGTCACAGCGTTGCACAGCACGCAGAAGACAATCTGAAACAGAAAGTTCAATTCCCAATCCTTCTTTTGGGAGTTTATTAAGAGCGTATTCGATCACTTTGTACACCTAGGTATATATACTATTTATATATTTTATATATTTATATACTATTTGCATATTAATTACTAGGCAGAACTATCAAGGTGGGCAGCAGCGCCCCCTGCAGAACATTTCTACCACCGAACTACGATCCTAAACCCGCATGCCCAGCGTGGGGATTACGGCCATTATCCCCCGTGAGATAAGAGCTAAGAAGGCACTTATCAGGGGAGACCTGGGTCCAGCAGTGGACCAATATAGGCTATGGAGGAGTAGGAGAACCATCAAGCACGGCTTTCCAAGCAGGAAGCGCCGAGGCAGGAAAAGGAATCGGACTTCAAAACTTTTTGTATGAAACTGTACGACACCTCGCACTTGCCCGCACAACTCGACGAACTCAGCGCGTCCAGTTTCGATGTTGCGCTATACAGTTTAGCTGTTAAGCACACATACGTTCACTGCTGAACGTGTCTCCTCAAACAAGGGGGGTATTCTTATAATCACCACACTTTTCAGGAGGATTGGTGATCGCAGTGGAGGTGTTAAAACACACAGAAAGAAGCTGCTGCTGTTCCTCTTACGTCATCCACGGGTTGAGTTGTAGGGGTCGATTTTTACGCGAGCGCCCCCCCCCCCCCTCCCGCCCCCCACGGGGATATTATACTTACAGTTAATAGACAATCTTTGATAGTAGCTTAACTATTCGTACTTATATAACCTGCGCACTTATAGCGTGGGAACAAGAATGGCGTCATCTCTCATGCTCAGTTTGAATCCGATCTGAGCGGGAAAATATGAGAAATAAAACTTTTAAAACTGTGTGTGGATTGTACAGCAATAGTTATTTTTGAAATCATGCTAAATATCCCTATGTAAATGACGTAGGTAACTACCAGACATAATACTACTACCCTACTATCACTACTACAACTAGCCTACTATCAGTTGCCCTTAACCACTCTGTGCGGGGGGGGGGGGGGGTCGCATCGCGGAAATATGTTTAAATAGGTTTACAAAGCGTCGAGCCCTCTCGTTAGCACTGGTGGGACGGCCCGTAAATTAACGGCCGCTATCCTGCACAAACTTATTACTACCCAGGTTAATGTAAAAGGGTAGGTATTTACACTGGCAGTGCGTCAGCTTGGCTAGTACAGGCAAGTGGAACGATGTAGTGTTCAAAATATGAATGTGTAGCTTTGGCCCGCAGCTTTGCACGTGTTTTATTTAGTGGCGGTCGTTGAATGAACGAACAGTTATTTTTCTGTTCTTTTGCATATAATAATTCGTGTGACTCTCAAAGATGGCGACGTCGAAAATAGAGAGAGTGCGTTTGCTTGGCTCGCTGGATTAGCAAAAGAATTTACAACGCAGCAAAGTTCCTTTCAATACGTTGCTGTACGTATTGACATGCTCGCACTGATTTGTCGAAGACTTAGGGAACAAGCACACGAGCAGAAATGAACTTTATTCCGTTGGGACTACAATCTGGCATATTGTTTTGCTAACTCATCTAGCCAAGCTAGCGCACTGCCAGTGTAGATACGCCTAATAACGTGGGCCACATTACGGCATTAAAACCCAGGTGAGCGGCCTTTGCAAGCGGATGCAGGTCGTAACCTCGTTTTGCAATCATCTCTGCGCTCTTTTGGTTTATTTTAATAATTATCATGCTCTTTATAATATTTGTTGCATTCACTAAAATAAAAAGGCTCGTCAAAAGTTTTACCTCTATCCAGAAAGGTAGGTACACCTTTTTAATGACAGAGATAAGCTAAAGTACCTATGGATCGTATCTTTCTACCTGACTGTACACAAAAACACTTTTTACTGAAAAGGCTTTCAGATAGAAACTAAAAGTAAAAAAACTGTTCAGTTGTTTTATAAGGGTTGTGTGATGACAAGCCTGACAAATGAGAAGTAGCCTGCGAGTCAAGGTTTGCCGTGACTAGGCCAACCCAACTGAACCATTACATCGCTCTGCACAAGCAAGGAAGGTACCATTACTAACAACATTATGTTTAGGTAAGACCACAGAATAACTATGGTACTACTAATAATACTAACAGTAGGACTCTGTTGGCTGAACATTGTACACCCAAACACTCGCATATAAATAGATAAAATAATCAATATTTTTCTTTTTAACTTAATTGTTATTTTAACAATTTTAACCCGAATTTCATCCATGATTTATCATGGATGAAATTCGGGTTAAAATTGTTCAAATCAAATCAAATAGTTTATTCATAAAAGACATGGTAAACTAATAAATAATTTGATCCTCATGTCTCGCCACAGTACTGGCACGTGAATATCAAAGCACCTACATAGGTTCATATAATATGCTAAATAGGTTCACAAACTTCAAAATATTTCAACTAGTTACTGCCATGCTTGATTAAAGAAATAGTAATAAAAGCAAAATTAAATTCTAATAAATATCTTATTAAAATACAAAAAAAAAATTAAAATAAAGTAATTATGTTGTCCACGCTCTTAATTTCTTACTTTGCTGATAAATTTACAAATATCTTTACACATTCTTAGCTACAAATAAGATCGCTCGCTAAACAACTGCTCCCCACAAACTATCAAATAATCTGCGCTGTATTAGGGTACCGTGTTCGCGTGTAAAAGGGCCGCGGCGAGCCGTCAATTCAGATCTGCGCTTATTAACACTCATATCCTTTTTACTTAGATTCGCTTCGCGCTGGGCGTCTTGATAAAACGCCGGAGAATTTTCTAGACGTTTGCGAATTGATTTAGAGAATATTATCATAGCTTCTAGGGCCGCATTTTAGAACAGAGTTTAAACTGAGAATAAAACAAAGCCCGTAGGTAAGCGTAACCTATAAACTTTACTATAGACAAAAATAGGGAGAGAAAAGCCGTGCATAAGACTGACTCAAAGAGAAGTTTAGCTCATGGGCTTATAGAAGTGCTGAAAAACTAATCATGTACATATGTACATTGATAAGATCAAGGTTCTTATCAAAGGTACAGTAATTTTAGAAACATTACGGCAGCAGGTGGTAAATATTTACTTCTTAGGCAGTTTCCCACTCACACGCCTCCACCAGATGTCTCGCCTGAGGCAGGTCTCACATTGACGTCCATCAGACGTGTTATTTGTTTTTTATCAGGGGGTCCAGCAGTGGATCAATATAGGCTGTGGAGGAGGAGGAGACGTGTTGTTTTGCTTTTAATACCTCTATTTCATCGGCGTCCCTCCGACGGTCTGCGTGAGTAGCTGATTAACAGGTGGTACTTACCTGTTAATCAGTTACTCACGCGGGCAGGTACTTACTTATAAGTGGCTATGAATTCAAAAGAGGGTAGGGTTTGTATTGCCATAAGCCTTCCAGAAATAGCATGGACAGCTTTAGGCCTTGTCTATAGGCTAGATAAGATGTCTTACAATAAATATTAAATAACTTAAGAGGGATATTACAAAAAAACGAGAAATTACACGGTTTCATCGTCAAATTATATGATTTTCGTTTATTGCTTGGAATAATAATTACTTTTTAATAATAGTGCGTTTCCTCTATTACAATAATCATAAAACAAATTTATTTTGGTTTTTTGGTGGTCTTTATTCAATAGTATCTACAAATTAGAGCTTTCAAAACAGGTCTCCGAGAGTTTTTGCATAAATATGCATCGGGAGAATGATTATAAGAACATAAAAAAGAAGTTTTCTAAAATTTGTTTTTTGATTATTGTAGTAGAGAAAACGAACTATTATTAACAAGTGATTATTATTTGAAGAAACAAAGGAAAATCATACAATTTGACTATGAAACCGTGCAATGTCTCGTTTTTTTGTAATAGCCCTTTTAATATATTAATTTTTCGTCTATTCTAGACAAATTCCTGTCTAAGGTGATCAATGTGACCATGGTTAATCTGTTGAGATTGAACCTAGCTAAAAACCTTAACACTTTCATTGCCTTGCATCAGCACTTCCCCAAGTTCAAGCTCATAGCGCGCCCATCGCTTCGCACCGCACCGGCTAAGTAGTGAATGGGTAATTATCTATAGGTACAAAGGAAGGTTTGGTTTAGTTCGTGTCTATTAGTTATGTTATAAATAGATTCAAATATCTATTTCCTGCAGACGCTGCCATAGAGATTTAGCTATATTCTGCTGTAAACAAAAGACCTAGTCCAACAAACTTTAATTCTCGTTTAACAGCTCACGGCAAATATTTGCTGACGTAGAAATGACGCAGCCGGCCCGGCTCCTTTCATAACCGCTGAAACACCATCCAACTACACCTTGGTACCTCGAGCGCACCTCTACTTCAACGTACATCGTGGGCTCGATGCGAAAGCTTCACCGAAATAGGGTCCAGAGCGCGCATTGGTGATTTAACAAGAGATGGTACCGTAATATTTAATTGTTCAAAATGTAATCGGTAGCGGGGGACCGATTGAGACGTACAAATGTTTGGCGTAGGATTACTTTTGAATTGAAACGTGCCTGCGAAGACAGCGCTGGATCGAGTTATTTGAGTTCCAATTATCGGCAGGCCGCGAGCAAATACCGAGGATTGGGTTACTGTATGCATATTAGTAGGCGCTGAGCCAGCGCTTTTACCGGTCGCTTATTATTTGCGGTTATTGGTATTATAGGTACTTACTGGATTCATTTTTGGAGTTATTTTTGGGAGATTTTTCTATAAGGTAATGTGTGCAATTATTCTAAGGATGGTACACTGCTTAGAGAACTAAATTTTTCCTATCTGGAAAAAAAACATACCTACCCTTACGCCGTTTGTCCACCGCCGCCGTCACCGGGATTATTATTTACTATGGCCGCCTGTCCACTGCACGCCCATCTCCCGAGCGCCGTCTCCCGGCTGCCGAAGATATGATCAGTAGTTCAGCGCGACCGTCCTGAAATTGTGACGGACCGATGTGCCGGCAAACGTGTTTTGAACACGTTGGAAATTGTTCACCCACTGCCGTCACACCGCCCGCGCCGTCGTCGTTCGTCTAGATTTGTTTTCCATCACTCTCGGTGACGTACGATTACATACAGGTGACGGCGACAGCGGACAATCGGCATTAGGACTAGTTTCCACCACGAGAAGCAAAGTGAAGATGTGTGAAAGATATGCGATTGCTTGGTGTGTAATAGTACGTACGTACCTACCTATAAAATATGATTTGTTTATATGCTTATTGTAAGCCTAAAGAGATAAAGTTATTGGAAATCTGAAAACTAAATAGATTTATATTATATACCTACGGTTCGCTCGCGCTTTTCCGGGATAAAAAGTAGCTTTTGTCCGTTCCCGGGATATCGTCTACCTCCCTGCCAAATTTCATTAAGATCCGTTTAGCCGTTTAGACGGACGAATTTATAATGTTGGTATGGATTACGGGATCTTTTCTTTCCATTTTTTCTTAGACATTTTCTCTTCTCTCTCCTTACACAAACAAAATCCAATGAACTTATATTGCTACAGCATGGAGCGATGTTGATTTCTAAATTACCAAGTGTATGTACATACCTACACTCGACTGTGTCTATCAGAATGAAACCCTCGTCAATCGTTTATGCCGAACGCAATAATTATTGACTATGATATTGATGTAACATTCTTGGAACTATACAGTCATAATTATAACCTACATCAGCATATTTTATTTATTTATTTATATTTATTGATATGCAAAACAGAAAACAATCATAAAATATATATTAAAATAAACTTTAAATAAACGCATAACAATTAAAAACTTTAAAATTAGGATAAAGGCAAATCTAGTTATGTAATGTGATTACGAAACAATAATAAAATACCTACTTAAAAAAATCAATTTAATCTAAATAGATGAAGTTAATATTACATGAGTGTGTTAAAAATAACTAGGTTTATATGAAATTAAAAAAGCCATAAACGAGACTAAATTAAATACTTAAAAATAATTTGAACTTTTAGCGCACTCTGCAACCAGAGTGGCTACAGCTACTTTCTTATTCCGAAACTGATCAGTGATTTTTCACGAATAAATGTCAACTCACGCTCGCTACTAGTGTTGTGCTGACATAATAAAATAATGTATCGATACTCCCGATATAAAAAGAAGTAATTAAAATTTATCAATTTGATTAAGTTATTTGATCAGTTTAACTTTTATAAAAACTCCGGGATTTTACATATTACTTCATCGATATAGTAAAAAAATTAGGTTTTTTACAATAGTCATTCATTTTCAATAATCGAAAGACATTTCTTATTTTTGGTAACTTCCTTTATAATTTGTTATTTCTATCTAATACGAGTATAACAATGGCACACTCAATACGTATTTGATTTGTTTGCTTTTTAAGATTTATAAATTCACTATTGTTGACGAAAATAATTTTCTTGACGCTCATAGTTTATAAACATTGACTATCGATATCGATAAAAATATTTGCTTGCCCAACTTGAGTGTGATGCTTGACCTTAAGTCGGCCAATCGGAGTGCAGTGGTCGCCGGTTTGATTTGGCGGAATTGTTGTCTAAACAAAATAAATGACATTTCCTCTCTATTGGGTATGTGCTCGATGACTACTAAATCTTTGCCATATTTCAGTCTGATCCGTAAAGTAGTTATGGAGTATATTACTACTGTAAACAGTATCCAAACTGTCGCCTATTAGAAGGATAAGTTTTTAAATCTTTACAATCTTTTTATTCCTAAACACCAAGAATAACTTTATTACATTGTGAATATATTGTACCAAATCATGATTCGGACAAAAAAACGACCATTTAAAAAATTGCAATTTCTAACATGTGCGCTTTTTTCCATGCGTTAACGCGTGCGTTCATCGCTATTCAGTAGGTATCTAATGTGCGTTAAGGCTGTTGTATGCCACAAACTAGCGCCACCTCCTTTTTTTACTTATTATAACGTTAGACAGAAGAATTTCAAATATCTTTTGTACAATTTTTATACCTATGTTAAGCTTTTTATAATCCCAGTTTATTTTCGTATAATTTAGACGGAGATGCGAAAACAGTTTGGTGGCCACCAAGAGCACTTAGAATATCTGCCCAAAGTAAAAAAAGAAAACAATTTTATGGGCATTCAAAAAAGCATATGATGAGCTTAATAAACTGTACAATAGACTTTCAAAAATTCCTTTGCATTAGGTGAGCAGTATATGAAATAATAGGCGGTGGCGCTAGTTTGAGGCATACAGCCACCTTAAAGGCAAAAACAACTTTCTTAAAACAACGCGTTGCGAAATAATTCATCGAGAAAGCAACATAACTGAATGTGTACTCCTGTAATCTAGGCCAGCTATTCTCTGAGAGCTCACGCAGTGCCGAGTTCAAAATAGATTAGTACGATAAGGATAACCGCACACTCGCACCACACTTCCTCGGCTCGAAGCAGGCTGAAGGCTCTATTTGTGGAACCTAACATACGTAACTATAAGTAAAACTAGGAAAGAAAGTGATCACTTTGATTTTTGTTCACTTCTATATTTTAAGGTAAAGTAAAGCAAGCGAACAAGTAACCTTTACCTTGTTATATGTTGTTAGTTTTCGAGTTGGAGCCAAACTTGTCCCAAGCTTTTTTATCCTCTAGATAATCTGATATTTTGTAGTAAGCCTTTTTAAAAAGGATATGTTAGACAATTTGTTTAAATTTATTTATTGATATTTTTTTCAACTCATTTGTTATTTTGTTGCTTCCACAAAGTTTCTTCCCATTTCGACATCGCGCTGATTGTACCAGAAAATAAGACAAGGTTCTGTCTTACCTATCAGCATAATTCACGTTTACACAAATATAATAACACATAATAAGTAAGAATGAGTCGCTTGTTTAATGGTTTATTATTGGTCGTAGAAATTATTGACACATTTGTGAGTAGTCTAACCAAGTTTAAGAAAGTAGGTAGCTGTAGCCACTCTGGCTGCAGAGTGAGCTAAATGTTCAAATAATTTTTTTAAGTATAAGTATGTAATTTTGGCTCTTTTATGGCTTTTTTTTTTATTTAATTTAAATCTATTTATTGTTAACAAACTCATGTAATATTATATTCATATAGTTAGATTTAATTATTTTTTTTAAGTAGGTTTTTAATTATTGTTTCATACTACATAACTAGACCTATATAACTAACTTTGGGTTTATGATCGATGGTTGTAGTAGACCTGAAATAACTAAAGGCTTCTATTAGTTAAATTTTTTCTTTTTCCAAATCTTCTATTATTATACTTGTTATGTAAGTAAGTAATATGTAACTGTTACTTGGTACTTTTATTATACAATTTTAGAAACTATTATTTTATTGTAGGGGTTCATCAAATATTTCGCTTTCCGTAAGGATTCCGTCACCAAAAAAGATTGAGAACCGCTGATCTAGTACATGTACGCCAAATTCCATTTCCGGTTTCACGTCTGTACCGCAGCTTTGCATAGTTTACAAAAACTATGAAAGTATTCGTTTCTTGCCGCACATTCCTTTCGCCTTGCAGCGCTGCAAGGCGCACTGGATACTGAGAGGGACTAATTTTTGTTGTTTGAGAGCGATTGAATATAGTTTCATACGAACTCGATAATAGTCTTCGAATAATTTTGCGCGAATCGTTACATTTTAGCAGACAACTTTATAAACTTTGACACGTGCTGTGAAATAAACGAAAACTTGTGTCAGCCTTCGACTCGGAATTTATTTTTATTTATTTTTATTGTTTAACAAAAAGACAAGAAGATAATAATAATATATTGTTTAACAATAAGACATTACTAGTTATTTAAAGTGCAACACGTACGATAGAAAGAAGAACACGTCTTAACAGTTTTGAAAATGTAATAATTGGGTAAGTGGGTCATATATATATATATATAACTTCAACTAGGTTATTAGTATCAGAAGATATACTAAGTACTAATTAGGTGGTTTTATTATTTACATATTTAATGATAGGTGCTTATTAAACAATCAGTACCAAATCCCATCGATGGTTATTAGTTTCTGAATTAGGCATTTAATATTTAAAACCTCGCTCCGGATGTACGGCTCAATGAATACAATATTTTATTAAACCATTTCAATTACCTATTAATAAGTTAATTTTCTAAACAACCCTTTAACTCTGCTGCAACGTAGGTACCTAAGTATTGCCAATTATATACATGCCCAAAAGTAAAGAACTGAGGCCTAAAGCTAAGTATTATTTTCACTGTATGCTCAATAGAGCATTAGTAACTTCAGGCATGACTTATTTTATTTAATATTAATGTCTGTAATAAATGATTAGTTGTTCTGTTTCCAATCTCCAAGTATATTTATATAAACTATTTTTTTTATCTCTTTATTGACAAAGAAAATTACAATTCAATAATAAAAACAAATTAGAACTAGTATTTACAATTAAAACAATTAAGCTAACTGCAGACTGTTGCAAACAATCTACAATTATTATATGTGCTATGAGAGCTTTATATTTAAGAAATAAAAAGCTCTCACTTTAAAAAATTAAATACCAAACCCATTTTTTTAAATTCATCTGTGATGATTTTTAGATCATCAAAAACTGTGTTTACCTCTCCACCTAATGTTCCGTCATCCAAATACCAAACATTGAGCTTGGATTGGAGACGTTGAATTATCGGTTGGATGGCAAGGCTAAATATGGCCGGACCGAGAGGGTCGCCCTGCAGATCCAACAGCGGACAAAATGACTTTGTTCTTGTAAATTAATTTTGACGGTGAACCATAACATTGCCAAAGAAAAGGGTAAATTTCTGGAATTTTGTCTCTAATTTATTTTAGCAAGGCGCCCCTGTCTACTGATTTGAAGGTATTTTTGACGTCTGAATTACCTTCCCATAATTTTGATCTAAAAATGTACGAAGGGAATGTACTGCGGCCTCACATCCGCCTCGCAAACCAAAGCCTAGCTGAATTGGTCGGAAATAGTCGCCTAGATAGTCGGCTTCTTTCCGACAGCAGACTTTAACCTTTGTTCAAATTAATAAAGTGAATTATCCAGAGTGTAATTCACACGCTCTTGTTAGGAACATGAGCATTACTCCTACACATCCTCGATCTTGTTTGAAAATCAAGTTATTAATGGTAGAAACGAACCTTATTACATTTATGACTAAAGTCCGCCCACAGGTTGTGATTCCTAGATTCAGGTCGTGATATCTAGGTTAGGTTTAGGTTCCTAGGTTTCGTGGTACCTGGGTAAATCTTAGCCTATAGCAGTCAGTATAAAATAAAACGTAAAATAATGTGGGATAATTCACAAAATCTAGCCCAACGCTAGCAGATCTTGTGTTATGGTTTTTGTACTAGATGACTGATATACCTACACACAGGTGTATAATTACAATAGATTATTAGATTATAGATTCATCATATTTTCAATCTACTTTTCTACATTCTAATAACACTAGTAATTTCGCTCCGTGCTAGAAAAGCTCCATTGTAAGTAATCAGATAGAACCACTTCTGACATTAGTAATATTAAAATTTTTTTCAGATGTAATTATGATCCTACTCAAAAAGGAAAGGGTCTAAAACAGAGGTATCTCATTACAGACCGATCTCTACACTTTGCATTATTGCTAAAGTCTTTGAAAGAATTATTTATAACCAAGTTTACTCTGCACTTAAAAGTACGTTTAGTCCCTTTCAGCATGGGTTCTTGCGAGGTAAACACGACAACACACACACGAGTCAACAGTTTCAAATCTTATACTCTTAATCTAAATCTTATACTTATAATCTCTAATGTAATCCATCACTCAGGCTATGGAAAATGGTCATCAAGTCAATGTATTATACACCGTTTATAGTAAAGCTTTCGATAGAATAGATCATTTCAAGTTGTTAAATAAGCTTTCTCAATCAGGTATAAGAGGTGATTTGCTAAGATGGTTTGCATCGTATATTGATAATCGCTAGAACAGTAGACTGGTAATGATTTCAGCAGGATGTTAAACATTCACCCTTTTAATACCAGCATTCACAGGGCAAGGCGATGCATGACTCTCAACTTCTTTTGCACATGATGTAGTTTTACTCTTATTTCTTATTTACCTTTTGTTTCTTTTTTAGATTTTATTAATTTTTTTTTTGCTCTATTTAGTACGCAATTGTCGACGACATACATTTTAGTGTTCACACTTAGGTTGTTTATTATGATTCTATTAGCAAATGCCTATTATATTAGCTTTCTGTGTCTATTTTAATTTCTATTGTAATTAGATAGGCTGATGGCGATCCGAATTAAATAAATAAATAAATAAAGATACAGCAATAGCCTTTATTAGCAAAGAAAAGTCCGTGGTATACCGAGGAGAGCCTCGGTTAACCACGGACCTTAGGTCTCGACCCCAAAGGGAGAAAATGTGTAGAATCTGTCGAGACCTGCATATTTGCGACTCTTGAGATCTTGAGGCCAACTCTGCCGCCGCACCAGCCCTCACGGATGTCCTCGGAAGATGAGAAGGCGCAAGTGAGTCGATGCATGTAGCGCTGTAGCGTCCCACACCATGGGCTTCACCAACTCCCATGGGAGTAGTGTCATGCCGTCGGGCCTCTTATCATCGTCTCGCAACAGACCATTCGGTTCGAGAATAGCTGGTACGTTAGCGGTGACAAAGGCCCGCCGGATGATGTCGTTAAGCCTAGCATGGCGAGATATCCGACGGCGGCCCTAGTATACGATTATCCGTGATAACCAAGCTGTTCGACAGCAGTACCGCACTGGCATTGATGAGGCGCGCAACACCTTGCACCCAACCGAACACATGTTGCAATACGGAAAGTTACGGGATCCAATATAGTGTCAGTGTTAAATAAAGGAAATGCTTGTAAACAATGTGCTGACTCCCATTTAGAAACAGCCAGGAGACGAGCACGATCCGCAGAGCTGGAGCACGTTTGTAACAAAGAATTCCGTATAAATGGATATACATATATTTTTATTATACTTTTATAACACCCGGAACACCTGAAACAAATCGTACAAACAACATATAATATATAGTACAATTTTCACTCAGCATAAAATTTTGACAATTCCTGCGCTGTATATATTTGGAACGGTGATGTTTGTAAAAAATAACCCAGATATGTTTCAACAACTCTCTGATGCCGTGGTTCGCAATAGGCGAGACAAACATAGAGTTATCACTCTCAACTCCAAAACGACCTTAATGCGTAAAAGTGTATTCTGTTCAGCACCTTTTGCCTATAATAAACTGCCAGAGTCTATAAGACATTTACCTTGTGCGTTGTTTCGGAGAAAGGTGATCGATTTATTGACAAAAAATATGACATTACTCCTTTCATGAATTTATGACCGATAAATTGTAAGTATAACATTGACTTTTTTAATAAATGATAATAGTATTATTATTTCTTTATGAGTCTGTGAATTTTATGTCTTATTTTATTTAGTATTGTAATAGTTATTATTGTACTTTTAAAGACATTGCACGCCCAATAGGGCAGAATACATTGTGACAATCCATTTTAATATAACAACTTTTATGACATGTATTTCATGCAATAAATTTTATTGATTGATAGATTAATAAAACATTCGTCCCAAGGCGGGAATCGCACCCACAACCTCCTGCATCGCAAATCCCATACAATGAACCGTCTTGATGACGTCTCGATACTATTGCCTAGCCAAACTTAGGGCTCTGTTACCTATGTCACTATTCGCAACCATTGCTAGTTTGAAAAGAACCAGCTTTACCTTATCCTTGATTCCCGCTAACCAACAGCACTTATCAATCTCTCTTTAAGTGGCGGTCACTCCACGACTCTCCGCGACACTTCACGACACTCTGCGACACTCCACTCCACTCGGCTAGGGGCTATTCCCCCGTCGTTAAAAGGCTGAGACGTCACTCGCTAGTTCATCTAATTTCGCCGATAGAGCCTTTTTCAGGCTTCCTCTTTGGAGCTTACAGAGTGAACCTATTTAGGTGGACTTACGTTCATGTTGTTTGGTGGATTTTTCATCGTTCAAGTGAGTGCAGTTTGTATCGTTACATATTTAATTTTGCCTTGTTTGAGTGTAATCTCTATTGATTTAATTTACATTTCTTATTCACTTGAAGTTGTTTTGGTAGCTAGAATATATGATGAAATTAGGAAAGTGATGAATTAAAAATTGGTAGAATAATATAAGAAATAACCTGAACCATAAAGACTCAATAGGAAAGTTATGAAATGGGATTGAAGCGTATTTATTTGATAAAGCTCACTCTGAAAATATAGAACTTTTTATTAGTAGGTTAGGTACGACCTCCTCGTTCACCTTGCTACATTAATCCCTTGCTAGTCTGAAATGTTAGCTATGTGCAATGTCAAGAGTCCGAGAGTCCGTTCTACCTTAGAATCAGCTGCCTGCCACAAAACTCGCCCCCCAATTCAAATAACCAGAATTCTTAAAAAGACATTTGAAGCGCTTTAATTTAACATTTGGGGTGATTCGTGAGCGAATATATTTTTATTTCATCTGTAAGGTGAGCAGTAAAAAGGCGGGTAGGGCGATAAATTGGGTAAATATTTTATTGAGGCGGAGAGTAACAGGGCAGCGCGGGGCGGGCGGCACGCTGCCTGTATCTCAATGTGGGACTCTCGTACACATAGAACGGGTCTTGGAAATTTTATACCTTATCAAATTGAACTCTACCGATACAGATACCAACTATAAACAAATATGAACTCAGGTTTTTTGTTGACAAGAAGATATTCGCCCAAAATATTATGTTCGCGTCAGTATTAAATTTTTTTTTATACTTATACATTAAACAAACCTTAGACCTATACAAAATAAGCCTAATTACACGATATAATGCGATATTATACAACTAAAAATACTGGCTGTTAGCACGTCAGTAATTTTACTCAAATAGCATGTAATCTGCTGAATATTTCGACAACCGTCTTTGAGCAAAGTCGACCTTTCGGGCCTTCCCGAACAGGCGGACAGTAATATTATTACTGTCCGCTCTATGCGGTCCGTAATGTATTTCGAATTAAGAATTCTATTTGGTTTTGATAATAGTTAGGCTAAGGTGCATAAAGGTTTTATGCATACTGAGCAGTACTAGCTTCACTGGCTGGTTAGAATGAAAATAGGAAACTGACAAAAGAGCATCGCGGTGAATTTTATTGCATGATACGGTCTAATCAATTTTCGTGAATAAATTGTGAATATGAACTCTTCAAGCGACGAATCCTCCAATTCAATGACTTTTAATGGCCTGGTCTCGGCCTCCACGCTTGGTCATCATTGCAGCCCTTGCTGTCCACGCTATAACGCCTCGACCTTCGGTCTCGGCCTAGTAGAGCTTGGCCATCAAGGGCTGCAATGCTGACAAGGTCAAAGTCAAAGTCAAGTTAAAAACTCTTTATTTCCATAAATACAATAAATGTACACTTAGAATATGTCAAATTCTTAATAATTAAACACTGACACGGAAATAAAGTGATATTTTTGATTTCAGTCGCTTCGGTATGTAGACTAAAGTAAAGAAGCGACGAAGAAACCTTTAGCCTGTTAGTTAGTTGTTATTTTTCGAGTTGGAGCAAATTCCGTCCCACGCTTTTTTATCCTCTAGATAATCTGATATTTAGTAGGCCTTTTTACACAGGAAGGTTTTGATAATTTGTTTGAATTTATTTATATATTTTTCGTTCCCATCTTCATCATCTATAAGGTCGTCAGCATCTACATAGTACCTATATGTCCCAAATATTTGAACTTAAACACGCGATTCATATTTAGACCACTCAGGGTAATCTTAAGTTTTTTATCGGGACATTTACCGGCGGCCTTACAGACCATGTATTCGGTTTTGTTAACATTGTACATGAGCCCATGCTTAACAGCGTAGTCTTCACTTACTTTTAAAAGCCCTCTAGTCCCACCTACCGTCGGGCTCAGCAGCACCATATCATCGGCATACCTGATGCTATTTATGCTAACACCGTTCATGCAATAGCCGATAAGCTTACTGCTGAGCTCGCCAATAAGGTCGTCAACATATAAATTGAAGAGCTTGGGAGACGTCATCAACCCCTGTCTCACCCCGCTTTCCAACCTATATGCTTCCGATAGAGAGCCAGCCCACTTTACAATGTTGGTTTGGTTGTCATACCAATGCCTAAATATCTTATGGACTTTAACTGGTAAACCCCTGTCCCTGAACTTTCTCCACAGCAAATCAAAGGCTTGGAGAGGCCAAGAAAACAGGCGTTTACCGGCGTCCTGCGGTTTGTAAAATACTGTATAATAATAATTTCGAAATATTTAGAATGTATCAGTCCACTTCATAGCTTTTCGTTCAAACACAATTTGCGCGTAACTCTCCTAAAAATGTAGCGTGACTATTTGTTTCTGATTTACTCTTAAATATTTGTTTACCGTGTGAAAGATATACGCTATCGAAGCGCTACGGCCGGGCTATATATAGCATTTAATTTACTAATATATACTATAAAATTAAAATAATTAAATTAAAATGGAAACAATATGCACTGTGTATACATAAATTCGTGAATTTGTAATACGTACCTAAAATATGAAACACCATTCATTTTACGAGCGTATCTGTTGTTAATTGAGCAGGATATCACCGAGCACTTTGGCATCGCGGACGTTGTAGATGCATTGCAACTAAACAAAAACTTGGCGCACTGCGCGGCGGCGTGCGACGAGTTTAGGCGCGTCAATTTTTTTTTGTCTCTTTGTGACACAATAGTTTGTAACATTTGTAACTCAATGGTTAAAATATTTTTTCTATTTTATCTGATATTCACAATGTTTATTTTGTTCAACCATAACTATTTAAGTCTTACTTTCTCGATTTTCATTACTTGAATTTTTTTTATTTTTTTTAAACAAATCTTAAGGGACTTTGTCGCTAAGCGACCACATCGCCCTACTTGAATTTAAATTAATTCATCGTCAAATTATGCGCGCCATCTATTATCGGTCACAAGCCTTGAACATTTATGAATCGCAAACTGACATAGTAAGGAACCTAAGTAGGTACCTACATTATTTTGCCTACTACTGTCTTCTGCTCTGCTTATAGTTATATGTATGTAGGTTATTCATAACAATAATGTCTCAAAATGATAGATACGATACAACCTCCTTGGAACTAAAGTAAACTTATACTCCGTGGGGTAAGCTAACCTATGTTCTTACAGCTTACGCAAAAAGCAGCTCTACCAACTTTGGCATAGTGTTCAAGTAGAGTAAATACAAAGTATAATAAGTTTACTTTTTCCGTTGTAGTGTGAAACACACAAATTCAAATGTAAACCTTCATAAGTTGTATCCTCGCGGCCATAACTCGAGCGCATGACAGCGGAACCACACTTTTTAATCCAGGCTTCAGAGTTCACCCTCACCGACGACCCTGGCATCTATTTTAGTGTCGGGAAAGTAGGTTTTTGTGTGGCAAAGTCGGTTGAGGGTAAGTGATATATAGGGCGAGAAACCGCGTCGGCTTTATCACGCGTCTTGCTCAAATGTGCGGTGACGAATGAGGCGCCTCGCGCGGCCGCAACACGCAACTTTCTGGGGTCCCGCCGACCCACTTCGGGAGTTTACTGTCACGTTTATATTTCACAGTCACCGCCAAAATAATTTAAACTTTTACCGTGGCTGAGACCCTAAATAATACTACAAACTAAGCATTTTCACTTCAATGAATTTTTATCATTTTATTTGTCGCGTATAAATCTTTTCAAACCCATGACTGTTGAAATTTCGGCAATATTTAAAGTTGAACGGAATTTCTTACGACCAGATTTCATAATTGAATTGATTCGAAGTGAATGTCTCCTCCGTTTTATTTGGTTGGATCGTCTTCTATTGGTACTTAACGTTATTAATTCGCTATAGAATCTCTTTCTGGAACTTTCAATGGCGAAATATAAATTAAGGAAGAAGATACGAATCTATCTAAGAACGAATCATACAAAGGGGAAGTTCAATGGCATGTAGCAATGCCTACTTGGGGTAGGGAACAACAATCCCGATCTTTACTTTTTTATTTGATATAGTTGTAAACTAAGCATAATCAGAAAAGGCACGCACAACTCGCCCGCAGGCCAGTTTTTGAGCGAGCGGGATGTTCCCTAATCCACCTAATTGAAGGTTCACGCAATACGCGATCAGTCAGCTGTGAGCATGTGAGGTCCGGTCGAAACACATCGTCATTATACTCAGTTATCTTCGTAAACATTCGGTTACAAAATGCAGTGCGGAGCTTGTAGGTTTAACTTTAATGATGGAGTACAGTGCAGTATCTGCCGCAAATACCTCGATTTTGATGATGTACATAAATATCCGAAGATGGAGGAAATTGGGATCGGAAGCAACACCTGGAAGTGCTCCTCCTGCAGGAACCTTTCTTCTAGACCAGCCAGCTCTCCGATCCTAGCAGCCTCACTCGAGCCATATTCATTCGGTGAAATTATGAAAGAAATCCGGGACATCAAGTGTTTACTCGTAGGTCTCCCGATGCTCTTTGAAGATATAAAATATATATCTTCAAAGAGCAAGCAAAGGGAGTTGACAGACATCAAAACGACTTGTGATTTCATGGGGGCCCGATTGAACAATTTTCCGACCAAGATTACGGATGTGGAGACTAAGGTCTCCCAAATCGACGGCATGCAAACTGCTATTGATTTCCTAGAGAAGGACGTGTGCCGTGCTGAAGATAACTGTCCGCCGCCGGTCAGAGGTCTCGTATCAATAATTTAGAGATCAAAAGTGTTCCGGTACGGAAAGATGAAAATCTTTACTCAATAGTGGAATGCAAAAAGTGAGTGGATTTTGGCTTTCCAAAAAGCCAAACTACCTATACACAGTTCCTGTTCACGGTTCCAAGGACAAGTCAATCATTGTTAGCTTCACAAACCGCTACGTGAAAGAGGAGTTTGTGGCTGCGGCATGCGCGCGCAAAACCTTGTCAGCTCCTTACATCGGGTTCAGTTTGGAAAATCCACATACCGAAGAACGACACTTCGAAAGTGTTCATAGTTAGTGAGGAACTTTAGACAAATTAGCTTAATATGTCACTACGATGACTTTTTCCTTGCACTTACGCGTATGCTTTCTTATTGCTTGGTTATTGTACCTTCATTTACTGATTTCTATTTTAGTTTCATACTAATATACTAGCTAGGTAGGTACTATTAAAATTTTGAGTTGTTTTATAATTTTAAACTATTATTATAATTTTTTATTATTTGAATTTAGTTCAACTCATTACTAATTTCATTGATGCGAGATTTTTTTTGTTATCTCTGACTCCACCGCTGACCGCTCGCTATTGTTCTCCCGCGCAGGCAAGCTATCATACCGTGCTTGCACTCGACCTCTGTGTACGTTTGCGTCGCTCGAAAGGTTGATAATGATTAAATAGGGCGAATAAATATCGCACTATTTAATCACAATCAACCTTTCTTATAAATATTACTCACTTCGCTGAATGTTAATTTACGCAACTATTGAAAATAATACGTAAAAATATGTTTTACGTATGATACTAGTAAGTATGCACCCACATAATAATCATTTCCATGGTTTTACGTATTTGTGCATACCGCAAGTCAGTTGTGAACATAGAAAATAGTCTAGGTTATATCGAGCGTATTCTGTTGCTATGTGTAGGGATGGTGTATTGGTAGGACTTGTAGGCAGCTGTCCGTAAAGATATTCTCACTGTGACATCCCAGCCTTCTTTACATCCTAATCCATTCTACTGTTGTAGATAAATAGGTAACAATTTCTGTAAAACATAAAAATAAGTTAACCGATAACGTTCATATTTGTTGTTTGTATCTCTGCAAACAAAACATGGGTTTAACTTTTTCAGAGCAAGTAGAAAACTATCTGAAAAACTTAATGACATTATTGTTACTTATCCATTAAATAAATTCGTTCTTTTGGGTGATTATAACCTTAGTAATATCGACTGGATACCTTGCTTGTAATCACATTATTTACGCCCCAACTATATATCTCCAATCGAAACTTAACCGACTGACGAACTAAATACCCATGACTTACGTCAGTTCAATGGTGTAAGAAATGCTTATAGTAAAATCCTGGACTTCATTTTGTCAAAGGATGACTTAAAATTCTCACTCCAATGCCCCTTGACCATAAAGCCCTATTAGTTTATTTTTTATTTATTTGTATTAAACATTATTTACATACTTATGCTACAGCTAAAATAAACCGTTGATCAGTTTGTCCGTCAGCCTCAGTCTCTATGGTAAGTATATTAACTAATGAATACAACAACTCGTACACTTATCATAGGCTAATAAATACAATATGCACCCACCGCAGCGCAGCGCGCAGGTCAGAAACTGTATGTAGGTAGAATGTTAGTATCACTTGAATTCCCCTTGCTTACAATCCCAACTGTACACTTAATTTATGTACATTAAAGGTAACTATGACTCTATTCATTAAAATTATTGGAAAAAGATTGAACTACTGAAATCTCATCAAGATCTCTCGAAGATGCCATTAAATATTTTTATTTCACTCTTGACCTACTGAAAACCCAATTTATACCTACAAAGATAATCACTAGTAGCTCATATCCCATAGGGTATTCTCCAGCGCTTATCAAACTTATGAAGCAAAAATATAAATATTATAAAAAGATTAAACATTACTTTTTGAAATGCGATCTGGAAGCTTATAAAATACTACGAAACCGGGTACATTTACTTGAACGTAAATGTTACCAATCTTTTAATAAGACGTATATTGAAGACGGTGTTGTGAAATTTCCAAGAAGAAGAGGGTCTTATATAAAAAACCGCTCCAACTCGAATGGTATTCCTACTTCTCTTCACTGGCAAGAAGTATTGTGTAAAAGCCTCACAAATGGAAACCCATTTGTGAAGCTTTTACACTATACTTCTTCTCAACTTTTTCTTCACCCTCAGTGCAGACTTCCGATGATGGACCATCTGATTTGGAACAGAACACCCACGATATCGGTAGCATAGAGATTAGTTAACATAAAAATGTCTCTGTCCACTGTTTTAGTTTTATTTTGTACTAGCTGCAGCCCGCGGCTTCGCACGCTTTAATCCGAAATAAAAGGTAGCCGATGTCCGGCCCTGGGATACCATCTACCTCTCTGCCAAATTTCACCGAGAACCGTTCAGCCGTTCTTAAGTTATAGATAGTGTAACTAACACGACTTTCTTAATATATTAAGATTTAGGTACATACGAGTAAGTATGTGTATGACGTAGCCACCTCAGGCCCACGATCACCACGTAAGACCAGCGCTAAGGCATGATTCGCTCTGTCATAGCACACGCTGAGTGGTAACCATTTTTGTCACGTCTCTATATCTTATTTATAAATGTGTATTTTATGTGACAAAATAAATAATTATTAACTTTTACTTAAATTGCTGCCTTGTTTGGGATCTCGGTGTCATCCACGACTCTAAACTCATTTTCAATGCTCACGTCCATTCAATTGTTTCTAAAGCATTTAAAGCATTAGGATTCGTCATGAGGAGTGATTCTAACTAACACCGCGCAAAAACATTTTACTGTACATTTGTTAGAAGCTTCTAGCACATTCATCACAGATTTGGAACCCCCGTTATAATGTATATGTATGTATATTAAAAGAATCGAGGGCATTGAAATTAAATTTATGATTTTTTGCTTCCGTCTGAAAATTCCATACAGTTCAGCCAATTACCTCTATTTATGTAAGCAATTTCACATTCTCCCTCTTTACAAGCGGCCAGGCGGCGGCTCAGCAGAGAGTTTTTTGACATATAAAATTACAATTAGAATAGATTAAAGACAAATTAGAACTAGTATTTACAATTGAAACAATTAGGCTAACTGCAAACTGTTGCAAACAATCTACAAGTAGCTCAACTGATCTATATCAATACCAGTGGGAAGCGTCCGCAGGACGCTGGCTGCATTGTCCTGCTGTATGGCAATGCTGATGCGCTGCGCCAGATACATACCAGCTCTCTGGTCACGCGTCTCGCTTCGACCAGACGCGCAGATAACTTTTTAAAAACCCGGAGAGCCTCGGTACCCCACGGACCTAGGGTTTCGACCCCAAGGGGCAAATGTGTAGGCTCTGTCGAGACCTGCACATTTGCGCCCTCTTGAATGTTGATGACAAAGGTTTAGTTTAATTTTTTGTAACTTAGAAATACTTAACTAGCTATGTATGTATATATAGTTATAGTTATTATTTGGCGAACACATTAATTAAATAGTGGGCACTAAAGTCGAAAGCACTAGGTTTCATTTTTAGAATGCCCCGCGACTTTTCCAGTGTAACAACTTTTAAGATACTTTACTGTTCTTACGTGCGCAGCCACTTGGAATATGGTTCGCAGGTATGGAACCCTAGGTATCTTTATATCTCTCGCTTGGAGGGCACACAGAAAGGATTTCTACGATATGTGCAGTTTCGGGCAAACATTTTTTTGCCTTACATACGAGATGTCGTAAATTTTATTTCCTGCCTCTTCAGGAATGAAGAGCCATAGCGGATCTAAGTTATCTGTCTGGCATTGTTAATAGCAAAGTAGACTGCGCAGAGCTGCTGCAACAGCTCGGACTTAACATAAGTTTAGAATTCACAGGTACCCTAAGACTTTTCTTCATCTTCCAACGTGTAACACTAACTACAGGCTGAACACATTTTTGATAAGAGCACGCGGATGTTTTAACGTTCTATCCAGAGAGAGGTTAATTTAGATATTTTCTTTAATCCTTCCACTCAATTAAAAATAATAGTGATTGGTAGATTTTATGATGCGTCTTCTTATGTCATTTATTAAACCAAAATGGGTAGAAATTTCTTACCTACCTCATTATTTTCAGTCGCTTTTTGTGGAAATTTTTAAGTGGCCTTCAGTATTTACTCATATAACTCATTTATCATGTTAGCTGTTAATTTCCTGTATATTGTTATAATAAAATAAATAAATACACATATATATAGCTAAAATAAATAAATTATATATTTTTGCACTACCTATCTGTGAAAACCTTCATTAAGCTTTCTGGTATTTATCAATTTGAAGACGTTGTTTTAAATAAATATAAACATAAAAAAATATATAAATACAAATCTACCTTTGGTCTGGTTTGTTGTCTTTGTTTTTGCTCTTCGTCTGGCTGAAAGCTGATGTTGAGAGAGAGACTTGTATGTTGTTTTCAATTAGTTTGCGGTTTTGTCGAGTTTCTTGGAAAACAAAAATTAATCATGTCTAAACTTTCGAGACAATACTGTTTGCATCATTTTATATGATTTCTTTAACTTGTTTCAAGTAACGTCTATTTTAATTTATTGTGTCTTGTATAAAAAAAAAGACGAGAAGTATATCGCCCATAATTAATTATTTAAAATGCTGATAATATAACTTTTTGAATTTCTGAAAAATAGACAACATTTACTAACGATATTTCTGTACCTTCATTACTATTTTATCCGAACCTGTGAAAATTCGTAAAAATCTCTTCTCCAAATCGTTTTAAATATCCATTATTCACGGAACATGCATTTTATAACCGGCATAAAAAATTTATGCGTCATAAAACGACGTCAATATCAGCTGATAGTCAATATGAACCGACGTGTCTGCCATCCCCTGCACAAGCTTGCACTATTGAACCTACGGCCGACTGGATAATATCCAGTCGGCCGTAGGTTATGTCCAAACACATACTATGTGTTTGGAAATGGTATAATAAGATAATATTATTGATGAACTATCCACACAGCAATAACTAGCCCCAAAGTAAGCAGACCTTGTGGTATGGGTACTTGATAACAGATATACATTTATATTACTACTTAATAGATGATTACAATCTGTGGTGCTATGTGGTGCCGGCTTAAAATTTGCACCACTCCAACTCTTCCCGCGGGTGTCGTAAGAGACGACTAAAAGATATCCACCGGGGAGGGGCAGCAGCGCCCCCTGCAGAACAATTCTACCACGTGGTGGATTATGGGCATTACCCCCATATCCCGGAGAGATTACAATTAATAATTAAAAACAAATTAGAACTATAATAGATTGATACATTTTTATTATAAATAGGAAACACCCAGGATACCCGAACAAATAACTGCAGATCGTACAAACCGGTTACCGGTTTAAGGCTGTCGGGGTAGACATTATGAAAAATGCTGAGATTTATAATATGACTAAGATGATTTGATATTGATTTCTGGACCAGCTTAATAACATGGGTCGAAATTTCGTCGTACCCAGTGCTTTTTTTATTCTATAATATTTAGATAAGGTCAAATTCACCTTATTTTTTTATTAATATTCTTGTTCGTCTAACTTAATCAGAGATTTTGCAACTTCACAAATGTATGCTATATTATATATTTTAATATATATGTATATATATAAATCATATTTTATCTATCTATGTATTTCTTAAGATTACCTTCTTTGCGATCTTTATACAATTATTTAGAAAGTTAGCGTAGAAAGTTATCATTAATTATGTTATGTAAATTAGAGCATGTAATTTGTACGTCCAGTTCGTTTTCCATGTTGAACCATTCGCGACCAAAAACAGGGCAATCAACAAAAATATGTTGCACGGTTTATTCTGTGCCGGGTTCACAGATGCACGTCGGCCTTTGGGTTAATTCGATTTAGACCCTTCTTCCATCACCTTGCGAGACAAATCGCTGCAGAGTATCGCACATACATTTAGTATCGGTGCTCGCACACTACGCTACCGGTATCATACGCGTCCGCGACTAATCGCGCGCCACCCGCCCCGGTCGCTCGCGCGTCGTATCTCCTACGCATCTCGATAAAACAGATAAACTGCAAGCGCTTACTTGTCACTGGAATCGCTCGACATAACGTTCGTTCATTAAAATAATGATGCGTTTTGTTATTTTTCAGTAGCTTAATGTAAGTAGCGTACGTCGAGTTGCCAACAAGTATTCAGCTAGTATGCGACTGGAGTAACGTATCCTACGTGTTTCGTAATGGGAGAAGGGGCAAAGTCTTGAAAGATAAATTAGCATAAGAAAGTAAAACACCCAATTAAACAATCCAATCAAATCTTAATCGAACTTAAAATTAAAAGCTTTAGATCTCGTGTGAATCAGGACACTTGTACGGCCATGGAGCTAGGCGAACTGACTGAATGGTCCAAAGATAGATGCGGCTTATTTTAAAGACATTAGATATGTTTTGGGCTTCTATAAGACTAAAATTAATAGGTATTGAACACGGTGGAAAAATAAACTAGGTACTACCTACCTAGTTTAGTTTAATGTAGGTCTACGGTAAAAATGGCTAATTACTTTCAAAATATGACTGGTAAACACCTAAAATGCTTTAAGAAGATTTAGCCTGACAACCGATTGTTTCGTTGACTGGAGATTAAGCTATTTATAAAAAAAACATATTAAATACAACAAAATGTTTTACATGCTAAACGAATTTATTAGGTCCGCATTAGCATTTCTGAAAAGCGCCGGAACATTTATGCAACATTCAGTGCCTAATTGAAATATTGATCTACTGTAATTGAATATTAATTGAAATGTGTTCATATTGTCCCGGGAATGGTGGATTGAGTAATTTGCCGGCGTCGAGTTCCAGCTTAGTTTGGGATTGAGTGTTCGTAAAGGCACAAGCCGACTGCAGCACACGGTCATAATTGCATATAAGCGTTTTATGTGTCGTGGTAGCGGCCATACTGCACTGTGAAAAATTGGATTCGCTACATATTATAAGGTACGGACACAAATAATATAAGAATGTGACTAACCGACAAACAGATACAACGTAAGTAATAGTGTGTCACTGTTTGAGTACGGAAAGGGTTCCGTACTCAGACAGTGACACACTAATACATACTTATTAGTTAGGGAACTAGGAAATTTTAGGTAGGTACAGGCGATCAAATCATAGAAATAAGTGCGCATCGATGGTTTGAACTCATGCGAGAGCAGTCGATAAAATGGATTCCATTTACATATTGAATAGTAGAACTGGGTAAAAAACAAAACATAGATTGCACTATATCGCATAAATTAACTCTGCAAAAACGTGTGTAGGTCCATCAAGTGAATGAACGGCCAGTACTTGCTTCTGTTTCATCCCACTGCTTAACTTGCCACCTTTTGCTGTTGGTAATAAGGTTGAGAAGTCACGTGTGGCAATATTTTTTGTAATTTAATACTCACATGACGTTTCCATCTGTATGTAAATGCGCTGCGCGGTGTCGTCGTCGCGCCGCAGTGGTATTGCCGTCTTAGGTAATGTGCTTACTAAAGTTTTACTTGTTAGGTACATTTGTTTAGTTCGAATAATTTTGGCCGACATCGGTTTATTTGCATGTCCTTATGAGATTGAGATCTTCTGAGAAAATTATAAGAAGAAACTTAAGAAAATTATAAATTATAAGAGAAAGAGAGATCAGGCTCTCTTTCTCTAAAGGAATTATATAATTCTTAACGGTGGTAGGGTCTGCTTATCTCGTCTTCTCTTTCCACTTCACTTTGCCTGACCTAACGCAAGGTCATCTAAAACTTTGCGTAAGCCTTACCTATCGTTTTTGAGCACCACTTCTTTTAAAATAACATATCTGTACCCAGATCTGAGTCATAATAGGTGTCCTTTCTGATACATTGTTGGGCTTTGTTGGGTTCGTCACTTGAGGTTAGATTGCGTTCTAAAATTATACGAAACAAGATCCGACGGCCTAAAATGCTATAGTACATTATGGTATAAGTGTGTAATGTTAGTGATTACCGCTGAGGCGCCATTGAGACCCAAGGACGGTAATCATCAATACACACGTGTATCATAGGACGTTTTTCAACACACTTGTGAATAAAATAACAATAAAAACTCATTTTATTTAGTAGATTATAGATATTTTTCCTTGGAGTTTTCAGGTAGTACACTTTCCATAACGTTAAGGGCTTCACATCTTATATCGGGCGGTGTACAACATAAATAATTTTCTTCGTAACTAGTACTTGTAGACATTTTAAAAATAACTATAATTTCAACAGTGAAAACGAGTTGTGAAAAATTTTTCGCAAAATAAATCAGTTTTCCTATGCGCGCGCATTGCGATCAGCCACAGACTAAAGGGATGAGTTTTTTTTTTTTTCCGCGCATTGTGTTTGCGCCTATTCTGCCACGTACAAAATGGGGAATTTAGTTTTCTTTTATTACAGAGAAAACAAAAGTTACATCTGAGTGAAAGTTTTATTTATTAAACACGTACGAGTTAAAATTATCTATTTAAATAAAAATTTGCATGAAATGAGCAAGAAATAGGAACATTAATTTATTTGTTCTATTGAACACGATATTTTTTTTGAATAAAAACTTGTTTAATAACAAAGCACCTCCACCAATAAAATAAAAAGAATCTATAACTCTAGTGAGTTATAGCAATGAAAAAGTCACAGTTAGATAACAGGTGTCATTATGTACCTAATTGCGGTGAAATTAGAGCCACTTTATGAGCAAGTGTGTTGAAAAAAATATTATCATATTATTAAAAATATTAGTGATGATAAAAATATATCCCAGACATATATCTGCCATAACATGTTGTGTAAGTAATAGAAAAGGAGGCTACTCACCGTTTGGTGCATTAAACCGAGAAATGAATGAGAGCGAGTAAACAAGAAATGGTCGATCATTTATAACTGCGCGATTTAGATAGCCGCGCGACTTGCGACCATCGCTTACGACACAGCGCATAGAGCCAGTAGGATTTGCTAACTAATAAACACTACGTAGGTTATTTAATTTGTATTAATTTGGAAACCTCAAAATATGTACCTAGGAATATATTCTAAAACTGGAACAAATACAGCTAAAGACAGTTTTCACTCCGACTTATTTGTAAATATAACTGAACTAGTACTCATTTATTAGTAAACTTATACATACAAATAAAATTAGTAAAATTAAGTACAGTATGCCTGTTAGAAGTAGTAGGTACCTACCTATTCTTAAAAAACGGTTCTACAAAGAACAAACAACAAAGAAAACTTTCCAAGCAGTTAACGTAACTTATTGACATTCTGGTTTCATTGCGCTGTGTTTAGACGCCTTCACTCCTCTTTCTTTTATTGTTTTTTTATGTTCCTGAGATTATTGAGGAGGGATGCTGTGCGTTATGTGCGTGATTATTGAACAAATGACTTTTTTGCTCACTGGCACCCGCTCGCGGTGTTTTGAACCTGGAATAACCGGAATATTTACAGGAAATGGGTTTAGTGGTAAGTACAAGCTAAAATCATTTGCAACGGAATATTTACCATGATTTGAGTTTTGAATTTTCCAATATTTAGGCACACTTTCATGCGCCATGATCATGGAACAACCCGTTGTAAATGACTTTAGTTTTAACAACTATGATGGATTCAAAAGATATAAAGTAGGTACTATAAGCTGACTTTTAAGAGGTATACGATATCTAGTACCAACAGACGCATTACACTATTCCACTTTCAACATGATCATCATACTAAGGGAGCCTACGCTAGTGCCCTGCTAAACACAGATTTCTTGTTATGAGCTCCATAGCGCAACCAGATGCTGGATGCGGCATGCTCAACACCTCGGTCTTGAGCATGCATCCAGCATCTGTTTGCAGATCGACATATTACCTGGTTACAGGGCTTCCTACACTAAAAACCGGTTATTAGTGCACTTATCATCGCTAATCAATGAATAAATATTACTTGTTAATCGAGTTCCCGTTGACTTGCGCATTGAACACGATGAGCGTACGGACCACCGGCTGTTTGTTTACCGAGTCGCGGTCTCCACTCAAAAACACCTATTACCCCAATATTTGAAGACCGCTGTGGCGCGGCGGGTGAAGGTTGAGATCCGCCTGCGATACAGGAGGTTGTGGGTTCGATTCCTGCCTTGAGACAAATTTTTGTACGATCTGTAGATCGTACCAGTGACGGATGTTCTAGATGTTTTCTATGTTTAAAAAATGAATAATCTATGTAGTTTGTATTAAGTAATTCAGTAATCTAGTAACACAAGCTGCTTAGCTTGGGGCTAGATAATGTAAATTGTCCTCCATTTTTTATGTTTGTCGGTTCTTTGGGAGTTATAACCGGCGTACTATCACTTCTTACTTGTAATGTATCCTCTCAGCGACAAGTATCAGCACACAGAGCACAGCACACTCTAGAAGCAGTAGAAAGGCGGGCGCGGCTTGACCAAGGGCGAGCGCACGCGGCCGTCGCCCCGAGCACGCCGGCATCGCGCCTGAAAACCGCGCGCGGGATGCGCTGATGTGTCCACGCTCGGCTAAACGCATCAGGCTAATGTAAAAAAAATAAACAAATATCATGATAGGTACATGCAAGCAACAGTTTGAGACGAATTGTGAGTGAGAATCGAACTGGCAACCTTCTGCTACTTAGCGGCCAATATCATTTGATTTCATGGCTCAGATTTGTTCACTCACGTCCTAGACCGAAATGTATAAGAGGGAAGGGAAGCCTTTGCACCTAGTAAGATCCAGCAGACTGATTGAATTAGATAAGACACGTTAATGTGTTTAATTTAATAACAGTGATAATTTTATCATTGTGATAAATTGGCGCCCAACACGGTACTATCAGAGTAGCTTTATTGCGTGTTTGAGAGGCAATAAAAGTACAAACGCAGAGTTTAGTGCCTTCTCAAGTCGTAAGCACGCACTCTTCTAAGTACAGATTGATTTCACTATGAAAATGTCGGCAATTCGTGGCGCCCAACGTGGTGCAATCAAACATTGTTTTAAATTTAATATCGGTGTTCGTAAGCCAACTTTAAGTAAATAATTTTATACAGAATGCTGTATAAAACGTCTACTTTTAGGTATGTTCGGTAAACTCTGCTTTATTTGGGACCTAGTCCCAAATAAAGCAGAGCACCGAACATACATAATGTGGATGACTATAATATTTTCCTTATGTATTACTTTGTTTTTTTTTGAAAATATCCTTCTTCAGTCCTATGTCGTGCCAATCAGAGGGCAATTTTTTTTTTTTTTGTTGTTTGTTCCGCCTTTTTTCCCTCCGATATGGATCGGAGACATTTTTTAGGCTAACATTTTGCTTAGGTCAGCTGTTTAATTTAATATTTAAGCGATCAGTGCAATTTGAATCTGGTCGTGTCGTTGTTAAACACTTAGGTTATGGTTATGTTATAATCTCGTATACTTTTCTTTTTATTTAAATATATATTTTTATCCTTTTTTTTATTATTATTATTTTTTTGTCTTTTTTATATTTTTTATTATTATAATTTTTTATTTTTTTATTAAATTATTTTTTTTATTTAAGTACATACATTTTGTACTTAAATATAACAACATTTTAAAAACTATTATATTAACAAATTAATATTTACATTACTATATATATACATATTATATATATATATATTGTATATATATATTATATATATATATATATATTGTTTTCATGCGTACAATATATTATCATTAATATGTAGCGCTCATGATGCTCTTATGTTAGTTTATTACTATTGTTTTATTTTTCCTATTATTTTTACTGTCTTGTTACATATTCTATATATATGGAATATATTTGATAATATATTATATAAATAGGTTTCTTATTCTTGTAAGATCTAACATTTTTATATTCTATATGTTTTATATTATAACCAAGTCTATTACACATATTAATAATTCTATTACACATATATTAATACAGCATTAGGAGTATTCATAATTTATCTAAACGCAATAATAAAAACATATTATTTCATTAACAATAAACGATTCTAACTAGCTATTTATTTCTAACATTCAAATCATAATACATACTATACCTACCCATTCACTTGTTTCTTTTAATAGCGTCCTCCACGACGCAGATGCCAAATTCCAAAAAAAATGTTCTTTTGTTTTTATCATCTAATATTTCATTTAAAGTTTCTTTTTTGAGTTCTCTATCTATCTTCATCTCTAGTTCGTATCTACGTAAACAATACCTCGGGCAGTCTAGTATGAGGTGTGTTATTGTTTCGTTTACATCAGGATCGCACATACATCCTGCTGGTATGTACGATCCGGAAGCATATTTACATTTAAATCTATTTAGGTAATGTGCAAAGCCCCCATGACCTGTTAAAAGTTGTGTTATTTTAAAATTTATTTTGATTTTCTTTAAGGTATTATGAGCTTTAGCTAAATTTGGAAAAAATATTTTTGTTATTTCTGCTGTCTCGCTTTGATCGTATCGTCTTTGTAGTTCTTCAATACTTTCTTTTCTTAAATACCTTTTAATATACGAACCTGGACATTTATCATAGTCTGCTCGTGTTCTCTTTTTTAGTGCCGCGTCTTCTGCTCAGAGGGCTATAGATATTTAATTTTGTTAAACGAGACTCAATTGTAGATTGTTTTAATTTTAGCCAGAAGTTATTATAAAGCCTACTTGGCATTATAATACACTTCATAAATCGCGATTAACGAAGCATTTACCCGGTCCAAGCACTACTCTATTGCGTTTTCATTTAGCGCAGTTGTATTGGTCCGTGCCAATCGCGTCACATCGTTCGACCGCGCCGCAACAAGTGCCCAGAAAAAAATAAAAAGCACGCAACAGATTTCACAGCTACAGAACTAGTCAATAAAACTTACGTTGCTATAAATTTTAGCATATGGCTTTTGTTAAATTTACTGACCGACATAAACATATTGGATTGTTTCATGGACGCATTTGTTAAGGATGAACTGCGGCATCTCGATATTTTGTATATTTCCGATGCAAAAATCGACGAAAATTGTGTTATTTTTATAGACTCAATAATTAACATTTGTCAAGATTACATGCGTCGCGATAGCATTTTTTTTTTTTTTTTTTATTGTTGGTTTGGGATAGCAAGCGTCGAGATGCAGAGACGCAGTTCATCCTAATGTCAAAAATTGCGTAAAAATGGCTAAAGTATTTTTCTCGTAAAATGTGTACAAAAATGTCCACAGTTCTTTCTTTTTCGATGGTAGAGCCTTTTAATAATGGATATGCTTTCTTCAATTCCTGTTTTTTTTTTTTGTAAATGCTTACAACGACACTGTTCTTCTTACATCAACGAACACTCTACAATAGAGATTTGATAAGCAAATAAAGCAAAATCTGCTCGAAGGAAAATACTTCCTAATTTATTATCATCAGCCTATGTTCTACAGCTCGTTCTATGGTTCTATGGTGCTCATAAGGGGAAGCCTATGTCCGGCTTCCCCTTATGAGCACCATAGTGCCCTGTCTTCAGCTTTCTAAATATTGTCACATTATGCGTAAATTATTGAAGCTCGGCACTTGGAAAGTGATACGAGCTATTTGCTTTTTGTACATGGACATCGTATTGTTACCTCCAAACAAAGAACTGCTTGTAAGGGCTCCTCTTCTGCACCATGACGTAGACGTTGGCGGGAATCATCATCTGCAGCTCGGCCAACTCGCACAACTCGTCCTCCGAGAATAAGCGCGCAATCGCCTGCCGCGCCGTGTACGGTTCCGTGTGGTAGGCGTATGCTGGGGGTGCAAGGAATGGAGTAGAGTATAGATAAGGTATAAGTAGAAATATTCATAGGTTTTTACATCATGGTAAACATCCCGTTTTACATGACTATATCATTTACCACTGGATATGTACCATGGTTTAAGTTTTGAGCTTTCCAATATTACGGCACAGTAATATTATTAAAATAATATATAATATTAGTAATAATATTATTATAATATTACATGCATGTTATTTGAACCTTACAGAGCGCCTACAAAACGTGTGCATCCGATTTATCTTTGGCCTCCATAAGTAAGACCATTGTGTCTGCCTGCCGAACCCAGCTCAAATACTTTCCTATTCACCAGTGCCGTAACCTGCAAACCCTGTCTCTGCTTTTCTCTATACTTTTAAATCAGCTTTTCTTGTCTTATATTTAGGTGAGATTTCAGTTTATACATTCTTCTCACGGTATCTCTCTAAAGTCACCCGATACCTTCCTACTCGCATCTCCAGTACAGAGAAAAACTTTTTACAGCGACTCTTTCACTGCTCAAGATGTCTGACTTGATAGGTTTTGCCAGTGGATATTAAGAAGGCCACATCATACCACGCTTTTAAGGAAAGTCTTTAATTATTATTTAAATGTAACTTCACAGTAGATTATTTAGCATGTTCCTTAGAGTTACTAAGTATAATTAGCATGTTCCTTAGAGTTACTAAGTATAAGTATTTTGTTGTAAGTATTAGAGTAATATTTTAGATGGTATTATGTGTATTAGTATTAATAATTTGAATTTATGTTGGTTAGCAACGCCATCTTTTATTTAAACAAATAATTGAGTACAATCTGTTTTATATGGTGATGAATAAAAGTATTATCTATGTATCTCTTTCATCCAACTACACTATACCTACATCCGTTTCGAATCTAGGTTACCTCCAGATCTGATGAGCTGCACGCCTGCCTCGATCGGCTGCAGAGTGCTGGCTGTCCTCTTCGCGTTGGTCACCTTCTTCTCACGGAGCTTGTCTTCTTTCGGGTTCACGTAACCGCTGTAGTAGTATGCAAAGCCTGCTTTCTGTTCCTAAATTGCAACAAATTATTCTTATTCTGTTTATTTATTATGTAACTTTACTATAATTACGCTCATGTTTTCAAACTCAAAGCGTCAAAGATATCTATACTTTGACAAATATGTCAACTCGACTCAGCGGGGATAAGTCTGCGAAGTTCTATGATTTAATACAGTTCATACAGTAATCGAAAGTTTTCAATTTCCATTGAATCATGTAGCGCGGCGGCAAGAGTTCTATTATAATAATTAGATGGTTTTCAATGGATATATCTAGCGCGGCGGCAACAGTTCTATTATAAGGTAATAATTAGATGGTTTTCAATGGATATATCTAGTGCGGCAGCAACAGTTCTATTATAATAATTAAATGGTTTTCAATGGATATATCTAGCGCGGCGGCAACAGTTCTATTATAAGGTAATAATTAGATGGTTTTCAATGGATATATCTAGTGCGGCAGCAACAGTTCTATTATAATAATTAAATGGTTTTCAATGGATATATCTAGCACGGTGGCAACAGTTCTATTATAATAATTAGATGGTTTTCAATGGATATATCTAGCGCGGCGGCAACAGTTCTATTATAAGGTAATAATTAGATGGTTTTCAATGGATATATCTAGTGCGGCAGCAACAGTTCTATTATAATAATTAAATGGTTTTCAATGGATATATCTAGCACGGTGGCAACAGTTCTATTATAATAATTAGATGGTTTTCAATTGATATATCTAGCGCGGCGGCAACAGTTCTATTATAAGGTAATAATTAGATGGTTTTCAATGGATATATCTAGTGCGGCAGCAACAGTTCTATTATAATAATTAAATGGTTTTCAATGGATATATCTAGCACGGTGGCAACAGTTCTATTATAATAATTAGATGGTTTTCAATGGATATATCTAGCGCGGCGGCAACAGTTCTATTATAAGGTAATAATTAGATGGTTTTCAATGGATATATCTAGCGCGGCGGCAACAGTTCTATTATAAGGTAATAATTAGATGGTTTTCAATGGATATATCTAGTGCGGCAGCAACAGTTCTATTATAATAATTAAATGGTTTTCAATGGATATATCTAGCGCGGCGGCAACAGTTCTATTATAATAATTAGATGGTTTTCAATGGATATATCTAGCGCGGCGGCAACAGTTCTATTATAATAATTGGATGGTTTTCAATTGATATATCTAGCGCGGCGGCAACAGTTCCATTATATTAATTAGATGGTTTCAATGGATATATCTAGCGCGGCGGCAACAGTTCTATTATATTAATTAGATGGTTTCAATGGATATATCTAGCGCGGCGGCAACAGTTCTATTATATTAATTAGATGGTTTTCAATGGATATATCTAGCGCGGTGGCAACAGTTCTATTATATTAATTAGATGGGTTTCAATGGACATATCTAGCGCGGCGGCAACAGTTCTATTATATTAATTAGATGGGTTTCAATGGACATATCTAGCGCGGCGGCAACAGTTCTATTATATTAATTAGATGGGTTTCAATGGACATATCTAGCGCGGCGGCAACAGTTCTATTATAAAAATTAGATTGTTTTGAAAAAACTAAAAACCGACATCGATTCCCTTCATTTTACACTGTTGTTCAGTTTTGCGGGATACAGACTAATCCCTCGGAAAAAAAAAATTATGAGACCACCTCGGGGTCACCTCGGGGCCTCTCTATACTAATAGCGAGCTAATTTTCAATAAAGAACACACATATAGCTAAACATAGCACCTTCTCCTTTCTTCTAAGTCGCTAAAAAAATCAAGTAACCGTTCACTTTGCTCTTGCTGTCCACAGTAACTGTGGACAGTACCTACTGTTTCCCATCGGAAAAAGAACTTATCCACTGGTCACACACCTTTGATACCTACTATACTGAACAGTGTTTTATAAAATGTTGACTCAAGCTATATACAAGATCCGTCAAGTGCGTTTCGAGGTTTCAAACGTTTGTCAAGTATACGAATATGACGTACCTGTACCGGAAGGGTGGATATAGGGTAGTAGTAAAATTTTCGAAAAGTGTACCTACAAGAATTGCTCAAACTGTTCTGAGATGTACAAACCGATACCTTTTATTTGATAACCTACTTGGCGAGGTAGCCCTCCCTTTTGAAAATTATTCCCCCTTTTTGACAAGTTTTCAAAAAGTGTTCTACATACAGACTTTCTATATTTTTCCTGTAAAATATAGATTCATATCCAAAAACGCTACATAAATTTCAGATGAATCACTCTGCAATCTTCGGAGATAGAGGGGGGAATGGGCATATTTTCGAGTTTTTCAGAATATTTAAAAAATTATGAGACCTAGGTACAAAAGTTTCAAGAACTGTTTTGAAATGTAAAAACCAATACCTTTAACTTGATACCCCACTTGACCTTGTAGGTTTATTTTGAAATTTCGACATCACAATTTGTACTGAAAATGTTCATTTTAATTTTTCATTTTCTTCTTTTTATCTGTACAGGCGCACGAAATGTATTATTGTTTTAAATTTCAAGTTATTCGCTGCTGCAGTTGCTAAGATATTAAAGACTGAAAAAAGGACAAAAAAAGCGAGACCTTATTAAGGGTTTCGAAACCGATCTCCGATACCCTAAAAACACACAACACTGCTGATTCTGCTCTGCTGTATTACAGTTACAGTAGTTACCTTTCATATACGATAAATACGAGAATAACGAACTACTTGTTACCAAAGATGTTTTGCCTTTTTGTGACTGCAGAGAGAAAGAATAAAATGTCTCTTACATCGAGCCAGCCCCTGGTGTACCCGATGTCCTCGAAGACGATTTCGAGGTCGCTGGCGATCAGTCCGTCCAGCCCGGCGATGGAGGGCGTGGCGGCGCTCAGCAGCCACGACACCACGCTGCTCGTGTAGTAGTTGTACAGCAGCATGCTGGTTATACCAATCACTAGGAGGATGAGGCGACGACCTTCAGGCGAACACCAAATAGTTACTCATCAAATTACCTTTAATCAAGTTTTTTCGAAATGCTAGGAAAAAAACGTATTATTCTTACCTTGGCTTTGCATTTCTTCTTGATTTCCATCTTCGAAAACTGAAACAAATTCCTGATTAGATTTATCTTCAACTGCCGATTATAAATGGAGACTTCTGGACATTAGTTGTTTGTCTACTGACCCATAAATTAGAATGCTAAGTTACAGGCAATTTCATAAAAAAAAACTTGATTGTTTCTCAAATACTACCTTCTTTATCCCAACCACACCCTTCCTTACACCAAGTTTTTCCTTTACGCCTAAGTCACTTACCTTGCTGGCAAATAGCAGCTGTAACACTGAAGAAAGCGTAAGACACCGGCTTGGGCCTTGTCTCAATCCAAGCGGCAGCGGCGAGCGTCAGCCCGCACAGCGCCCCTGCGGCCAGTGTACACCACCATACACCGTTGGATAGAGGGCTTATGAAGCGGTTCTCGTAGTCGCCTACGCCTTTGTTCGCGATAAGGTAGTAGAACTTTGTCCTGAAATAAAAATAAATAAAGGAGCCGAAAGAATCAAAAAAACAAATGAGTTATAACAATACTTAGCGCGGACAATGATTTCATTTGAATGATCAAAGATGCTCTTAAAGGTAGAACATTAAATAAAAAAAAAATCTGAAATATTTTGAGACAGAAGGATAACAATAGAGTGTTATTATTAAGAGGGCGCAATCCGCGCCATTTTGTGAAAAGGATAGGCATAGGATTTTGCGTTCAAACGCGAAGGAGCGGGACAAAGCTTACGTTTTGGGAGGCGTAACCAGAAAAATCAAGTTTTTGCTTATTTACAAGTAAACTAGACAATTTATGAAGAAACTGGTTTAAAAAAACCAAAAAATGAGTAATAACCTACGAATCAAAACATAAATCATTTCAATAGACCACAGGGTTCCTGAGATCTCTACCAAATTATGAGCGAAACAGTACACTTTCACATAATTAGCTTGCAATCGTTTTTTTTACATTCAAGGAACCAAAGAAAAAATATGAATTTTATGTAAATTAGTTTTTTACCAAGAGGTTCCCGTGAGTACTAAGATCTCGGCCAAGTTTGACAACCATACCTGATAGGTTTGCCTCTTAAGAGCCTGTAGTATCTCACTGCAAGGCAAATACCTCCCTTTCCACTTTCCATTAATTTCTCTCTATTGTCAGACAGTTGTCTATTTATTGTACTTAGGCGTAATAAATAAATAATAATTTAAATAAAAAAAAAACTATATAGGTGTGCCTGAACAGCAAATATGTCATATAGTTTAGTGGCTGGTGCTCACTCCAAGTTGGTGGTAGGGGGGAAGCAGATGTCGACCCAGCGCAGCCAGAGCGGGAAGATACGTGCGCACGTGCTGGACAGGTCCACCTCTTCCCAGTACAGAGAGTTGGTCACCGCCTGTGGAGAAGATTGACTAAGATGTCCTAGACATGGTGGCCACGGCGGCCAGTCTTGCGCTTCATTAATAACTGGTTCATTGTTTTGTATTGTGTTTGTTGCTCACTCGTGAGAGAGATTGAGAATACAGATAAGGAATTACAATATACGAGAAAGAAAGAGATAGCAGATGTATATCTATTAAAAAAAATAATTGATATATATTTATATTATGATATTGATATGTATAATGTACGAGTACTTTACTTTCAAATATCTCTCAATATTACGCACAATTAGTCACAATATTGCTCTAAATATCATGGATTTATAATAGGTACTATTCTCAATTTGTTACGATTTTTTTTTGTACTTGGCGATTGTTTAATCAAAAAAAAATATTGGATTTGGGATATAGTATAACATAAATCGTTTTAATCGATTCCGGGTTTTTGGTCCATACATTTTTGGGCATTATCCTTTATTCTAATAATTTGAATTCGTAACCTAATTTAACTAAACTTATTTTTATTTTATTGATAGTAATTTTGAATGTTATTTGATTTTGTGTACGTGTAATACGGATTTAATTAACTGAAATAAATGAATAAAATACAATTATAATAGTACACAAGTAGTAGTGTTATATGTAATATTTATTATCATAGATAATATTCGATAGTATGAACAAAATAGACAATTGCATAACTAAACGACCGGACCTACTCGCTCCAGCTACAGAGTTCTACCACGATCTTTATTCGAGTGAAAATGATTTACCTGAAACAAATCTGTCAGAAGGCGATGTCGTACCAGAACTACTTCCGAGAGAAGTAGAACGAACTATAAAAACTCAAAATAAGGACAAAGCACTCGAACCCGACAACATAACAAATTAATTATTGATAGCTGCCAAGTAAGAAATCGTCAAAGTCCTTACAATAATATTCAACTATTTGAAAATAATGGTTGACATCTGCTATTTTACTAAAAAGGGGGATAAGAATAAATAAATAAATATAAATTAAAATAAATAAATGCTTCGTACGTTTCTGCAAAGCCGACGCCGAAACTGCCGTTTCGTGCATAAATAAAATGGCAAGCTCTTAACAATCAAGAAATTGATAATAAATATATAAACATTATCAGAAACATCTACAAAGTAGCAAGCATCAAACTGGAGAGAGAAGGGGAAGAAATAAAAATAAGAAGAAGAGTACGCCAAGGAGATCCTTTATCTCAAAAGCAATTTTCAGCAGTCCTTTAAGAAATATTCTGACAGCTGGATTGAGGAACCTTCGGCCTAAACATAAACGGAGAAAAACTTACACATTTAAGGTTTTCCGATGACCTGATAATTCTATCCAACACGCCTGGCAAACTCGCGAACATAGTACATGACCTAGACACAGAAAGCAGCAAAGTAGGGCTTCTATGAATACTTTCAAAGTCAAAGTCAAAGTCAAAAATTCTTTCTTTCCATAAATACAATAAATGTACACTTAGAAAAGGTCAAATTCTTAATAATTAAACACTGACAAGGAAATAAAGTGATATTTTTGATTTCAGTCGCTTCGGTATGTAGAATAAAGTAAAGAAGCGACGAAGAAACCTTTAGCCTGTTAGTTGTTATTTTTCGAGTTGGAGCAAATCCCGTCCCAAGCTTTTTTATCCTCTAGATGATCTGATATTTTATAGTAGTTTTTAAAAACTAAAGCCATCACTAATAGTAAAAGAGAACCGATAACACTAAACGGGAACCCAATCGAGTATATCGAGGAATACACATATCACGGACAACTAATTTCACCAATCGAACAAAAAACAAAAGAAATACAGGGTGGCCCATAAGTCCCTTGAAATGTAAAAAATTTATTAAAAAAATACGAATTACATTATGAAAAAGGTTTTTATTTTGTAATCATTATAAAAAAAAATATTTTTTTAAAAATAACGTCATGTAAATGTAGTCCGTTACGATCGTGGCACTTCTGTAAGTGACGTCTGAAATTATCCATCACTGCGCGGCAAGTAAGCTCTGTAATGCTTGCTATGTCTCGTCGGGCAATTTCTTTCAGGACATAAATTGACCGCGGGGTGCTTTTGTACACTATACTCTTAAGATAAACCCATAAGAAAAAGTCCACTGGGGTTAGATCCAGACTACGTGGTGGCTAGGGAATATATCCTCTTCGAGAGATCACTTTACTAGGAAAAAGTTGACGGACGACGGGCATAGCGGTGTTAGAGGTATGGGCAGTTGCTCCATCCTGTTGAAACCAGGTCCACATATTGAAGCCTGGAAAATTCTGCAACTCTGGTGTAAAAAAGTCCCCGATCATTGCCACATACCGCTGCGAAGTAACAATAACCGCGCGACCTCACCGTCGTCAAAAAAGTAAGGGCCTATCTATCGATGTCTTTTCCGTCTGTGATGTCTTTGGTCGACCTGGCCAACGTCAAACCACTCTCCTCGAACTTAGTAACCCAGTTTTTAATCGTTTGAACACTTGGAGTGACGTTAAAGTTGCGTAAAATGATGTTCTCTAAATTTACGCCACGCAATGGTAGCCGAATTATCGTTTTGATAAAACCCACGCGCACAAAAAGCACGGTCCGCACCGTCTCGTCGAAACGCTCCATGGCGACTCAATTCCTAGAAACCGTCTGTACTCCCCCCGCACCGCGTGCGCCACTCCCGGGCGCCCTTTGTATTTTATTCGAAATTTACATTTCATGGGATTTATGGGCCATCCTGTATAAACAAGAATAGGAAATGCTTGCAAAAAATATTGGACATTTAAAAAGATCATGAGAAACTCTCAACCTGGTCCACTCGTTTTGGCATTAAGGTTAACCCTAACAAATGCCAGGCTATTTAAATCGGTATATGGTCGAAACCTACTCTCTCTAATTGTAGAGACGGGAATATAATTCCTCTCTAACCCCACTGTTAAAAATCTGGGTGTAATTTTTGATAGAAAGCTCAGTTGGATTCCCCACATAAAAAAGATCTCCAGAAAATTATATACCTTAATACACTAACTTCAACGTCTTAAAAACTTCCTCACGATTCTTACTAAAATCAATTTTGTAAACTCTCTTCTCATTCTAATTATCAATTACGCCGACCAGTGCGGGCTAAAATCGGGCTTTCATAGACATATAATATTTTTTTTCCAAAAGTCGATTTTTATGCCTGAATGTGATTCGCAAATATAAATACATCCCCTAAATATCATCATAATGGAATAGTCATGCAAACAATTTTTAGTTTAAAAATTTGTATGGAGGTGATATAAAAAAAAACCATATATCTCGCTCATCGCACGTTTGGCCCTAATTCTTTTGCAGGTGGTTGATCCTTGAATTATTTCTAACTCTTATACCTAAGTTTAAAATATACTTGTGTGTTGTGCCTGTATTTAATAAATAAATAATGCAGAAGATTAGTCCTTAATCATACTAATGATGACGGAAAACGAGATCATAACAGAACTCTTTGAGCTGTTTCACGTTCTACGGGTGTCGGCCGCTCCACTCCAAGAGGTGATGCAGAAACCAAAAATTCAATGGCGAAGACCCATAACCGTGGGAATCAATAGGCACACACTATTGATTCCCATGGTCAGCTGTGTTTCTCGTCCCACCTTGACTTGTGTGGGCTCGTACATACTGTCAAACCTGTACTGCAATTTTATTGTGAATAAGTTATATCAAAGTGGATTATAGGTCAAAGTGCAGATCAAAGTGGATATCAATTCCACCACCTTGAGACTCTACATCAGCAAAGTATTTACCAAAGTAGTATTCCTTTCCGGCGAACCAATCCACCGGTCAGCTACTGAGTAGTTGAACCTGTAAAATAATTCAAAACAAAATACTATCAAGTTCACGATCAAGCAATCAAAAATCAATCACTTTTATTTCTTTATTGAGGCTTAAATAAGCTCTCAATCAAGCTGACAATCATTGAGTATTTTAAAATAATAACACTAATGACGAGATATAATCTGCTTTCCAGTAGTTACCTAAAGTTATGCTGGTCTTTCAGCAACTCGAGTAGCTGGCTGGTGATCTTGGTCATGGCAGCGATGCCGGGCGTGTAGCTGCCACCTGTCAGCAGTTCCGGACGGAAGGACATCCCAGCTTGGCGCTCGTCCATCTACAACAATTTGAGACGGAGGTTACAGGTGTCAGTATTTATTTTGCTTTGGTGTCTGAGATCTGAGTTCGGTTTGACGATAGTACACAGACGTCGTCGTGACGTGATTTTTGTATAGGTTTTGCGTAGTTCCATGTCTGCAAGCTTCACGCTGCACCAAATCCTATAGAAAAATGAGACGTCCCGATGACGTCTCGATATTATCGTCAAACCCTCGTGTTCCTTAATAACATAGATAGAAAATGGTTTCACAATTAAATAGTTGAACTTGGGTGTACGTCAAGCATTTTCAGTCTTTTCGTTCTAGACCGATGTCTATCAGACAACCAAATACTTATTCTAAAACTATACATTTGAAAGTGTTTATCTGAGTATTGAACCCACACTTACCACAGAAATAGCTCGTAAAGTCAGGTTGTGAAAATCCCATCTCCGATAATATTTGAAACCGTTAATTTCAAAATTTAGTCCTGGAATAAAAATAGAGTCGGTACAAAAATCAAAATTTAATAGAGTTTTACTCTACTTTACTTTATATATGGAGGTTACCTGTCAGAACATCTAAATAGGATAATAGGATTAATATGCGAAAATGACCTTGTAAACCGAACCTCAAGACCTACCGGACGACGATTTCACATGAGCTGTATTTTGGCTCTGTTTTTTATTAGGTAAATAATTTTATCTAATCAATAGCATAAATGTGAATGTATATCCACCGCATTTGTGTTTAATGTTGGACTTGCCTTGACAAGTTGTAGGTACAAGATACAAATTAAATAATGAAAGAACGTAAAAAAATAGGATTATGAACTGCTATGAAACTTGGCACCTACATATCTATATGATCTCAGCTCTTTTATCAGTGAAGCCATCGTCTGAATGAACTTGGTTAGTTTTCACATTTATGTTAATGATTAGATTTCATTAATGTTTGATAGGCCTAAATACCCAGGACCATGAGTAAATTTTCTGTATGTACCTCTACCAATTTAACTTACAAATTCATACAATTAGTAAGAGACGCGTTTTTCTTTATTTAGGCTTATTCAGTATTAAACATTAGTAATTATCAATTATGCAATCATTTGATCTGCCCAACCCTTCCAAAACAAACGATGGAAGTCGTTCAAACCTGTGCGTTGTCGTCAGCACGATCTAGAGCTCGTACACTTTTACTAGCGGCATCTACTAATAATTTTATGGAATTAATGCAACGATTGGTCCCTTGTATTGAAACCCGGGGTTTGCTTACAGGATCGCTCACACATTTTTAATGATAATTCCTAAAGAAATAATTATAAATTAATATGATTTTACAGTTTAAATGCCGAAGTTGTGTCCTTTTATTTGATACTAAATTTGACTTTGTGATGGCCGATTTTATTCTTCCCTCCCAACCTTTTGTTGTGTGAGAAGGTATCTTATTTTTTATGAATTATTTATTATTATAAATTTTTCAGTTTTGGGATGACCCAAAAAAATTTTCACAAATAAACGCATAATAATGATATTATGCGTTTATTTGTGAAATTTTAAAACAATACCTAGGTCTATAATCCAATGAGAAATTCACGAAAGATCTCAAAACGTAATTTTTCTAGTTTTTTCTCCGATAAAGTTTAATCATACTAAATTTCAACTTCCTAGGTTATCTAGAAGTGGTTTTGGTTTTTGATGAGTCAGTTCTTAAAAATGGCACTTTTCGGACCTCAAAAGCTCAAGAACCTTAATATATAATTTATTTATAAAATTTGGTATTCATACTCTATTCATGGATCTTACTAAACATACTAAATTGCAAGCCTGTAGGTTTGATAATGTCTAAATATAGACGGGACCAAAAGTGTGCGTAATGGTTCGTGTAAAGATACTCACTGCTATTGCGTCACATGTTATGTATGTGTTACTTTTATGATTTGCACAGTTTTGATTATTTGTGTCTTATGTTAAAATATGTAATTTAGCATTTGTATTGTTTATCTTTTATGCATTTATTTTCCTGTTTTATTTTATATTGTTTTATAAACGCACCACCCCAGACGGTCATGACGTAACACGCATATGGTCATCACTGAAAACCAGCGCTGGGTGGACACACCAGTTGCATTCAGCACAATGCTGAGTGGTGGCCATGTTTGTTCTAAGCCCTGCTGCGCACGGAAAAGTGAGCACCTCTATGTAGGTGGGTACATAGGATTAATTAGTGTTTTATGATAGTGTGCTGTGTAGTAGACTTAAAGTTTAGGGTGAATAAAATATTTCCATTTCATTTCTTGAATCAAAAATTGTCTGTTCGTCTAAAACGACAAGTTTACTCATTCTAGTATAAATAAAATCCTTTTTAATTAAGTGACCTAAAATCTAAAGTTCTAAAGGAAATAAAGCACTTTGAGTTAATAGTTAGAAAGGTCAAATATTTAAAAACTAAGCCAACAACTTTAGTTATGTTGGAAACTAAAGCTATAGACTAAATACTTAAGTCTACACGAGAGAGAGCAAGACACAAGACAAAGAACCAAAAAAATAGGATCAGTACCGTCAGTAGGGATCCACGTGCCTAAAGGAACCACCTCCAAGCCACTTCCTTGAATCCTGCCGAAGTTGAAAACGTCTGTGAGGATATAATTCTCCCCTGAAAATTAAATAAAAATACCTATCTTCAGCTATCATTGCTTCAATCTTTCATTTATGAACGTCATAATTTCTATGAAAAGTAACCTTGTTTCAATGAATAGATATCTATAGAGTAATATTGAAAATACGGTTAAGGACCTATTATAAGAAATGTCTATTCATTAATTTTGAGGAAAAGATAAAATCGTGAATCAAAGAACCTGATACCTGCCATATTCCTTTTCCTAAATGAGTTTGCTATAATTACTTTACTCTTCCTTTATTTAAAAAGAAAAATAGTTAACCCTTTGAGGTAAGAAAGATATAGGAACCGAAAGAACTTGATCTAGACAATAAAACTTAAAAAAATAACCAGTAGGTATATAATATTATGTAATAAAAACCTTTGTCTTGCCTTTAGCTGAGGATTTGTTTGACTGGATATAGTTTCGTTCTATACCTACGACGAATTTTTAGATTATCAATAATGTTAACTAATTGTTATTAGATATTATTATTATTATTTTTATTTTGTTTTGTAAAAACAATTTTTGACATGTAATTTGACAAATTATTAATTAAATGTTTATCTGTTTTTCAAATCCACTCGATACAGGCTACGGCTATAGTGTGCGGCTTGTTAGATATTTCATTATTTTCAATATTACAAGATAACTTCTCAAACTTGTATATCACATTCAGATAACTTTAGAACACCTTCTGTTTAGTTGTTTATGATTGAGTCGTAATAAACCATTTTTTCAGTTGATTTTTTTCAGATTACTATGACAAAGCGTGTAGGTATGAATAAGCATATGCATAGTAGGCAGATGAAGCTGTTTCAATGTTTGTGTTGCTATTAAGGCATAAATAAATTGTGATAGTTTGAGAAAAGCTTTCATAAACAAGTAGAGGATCACGAAAACATGGAGAGGAGGAATCATGAGCAGGGCTTATAACAAGAAAACTTTTGTTATCAGGTATTTACCATTTCCTGAAGCGACAGCGACATCAGCGTTGATACTAAGGTTGAGATGTCCAAACTTGTTTTCAATGAACCGGTATGTTTCATTTTCTTGGGTCAAAATCAACCAAATGTGCTCAGCATCAAAAATCTTTGCTTTTGATGCCTGTAAATAAACATTTTGATACATTATTAGGAATAGGTACAATATGTAATTAACTTAAGATATAATTAACACTTCCTTATTTCCTCCTTGTTTCATTATAATATAATAAACCAAGAAAGTCAAAAATTTGAATAATTTTTTTAGATTCGTGCTAAAAAAATCAAAACATTATATCACCTGACTCAAAATAGATTCTGCTCCAAGACAAGAGGCCTCCAGCAGCAGACCGACATCTGCCCCCCATTGCAAAGTGTTGGCAAAAAGTACAATATCATCGACAACTTCACGGTCAATCGGAGCCACCGATGTCATGACGTCATGGCTAATTAGCTCTCGAGCTAACAAATTGTTTTCTAAAACATTAAAATAATATCCAAAATCACGCTTACATATCATTAAACCAAGCCATGTGCACCGAGGTAATCAAAGGTAATAAATTGAATTTTAACTATTCGTTCGGCTCAGTGCCAATTTTCCATATGATTTTATACAAATAATCTAATTATTTGATTGTAATTTTCTTTGTTAATAAATGCCAGTGCTGATTTATAAAAAAAAAACTATTATTATTGTTTTTCGTTTCACTAAGCGTGTTTGGCTCGGAAAAAAGCTCGTTCAGTCACTAATAAACTAACTTACGGTATTGACTATCACAGGAAAAATAAGTAACCAACTTAACATTCTTTGCCAAAAAATAGTCGACGGATAACTTGAGCTCACTGAGACAAAGACTCGAGACGCCAATGATGAACGACAATGCGATCAGAACCTCCATGCTTGTGTGGTGAAAATGGCGCTCTGAGATCGTGTACGCTTTTCGTGATTCCTCATGATTATTCGCGAGCTTGTCGTGTTGCAATCTTCCTGTCAATCATAATGATAGGACAATTAAGTGTCCTACTTGACCAGCGATCAGGTATGATTGATGGAAGATTAGCGAACTGTTCAGGGTCGCATAAATTGTTTGTTTTGCTATAAGTAGCTGTTTCATATAATCTTTAGTATATGTTTTGCTTACCGAACCGTTTTCCGAAATAGGTAGCAACAGAAATGATGCAAAAATTTCATAAAAGACAAAAAGAGTGTAGGTGCCTACTCCAACGCGGTCGAGCAAGCAAGTATTGAAATGTAGAAAGTAAAGAAATGGATTCCCTAAGCTCTCTGAAAAAAACCGTTTACTACAAACTGTTACAGTTTTATTAATTATATAAACCCATACCCGAGTATTTTGATACTATTATATTTATGATAAAAATAATAATAATATTAAAGTTGACATTGTATCTAAATAATAATACCATTTGCGTTATTTTTCATAAGACCTTTTTGTAATGCTATTATTTAGTGTTTCCTATTTGAATTGTTTCAAAAGAAGACTTGATTGTGCAATTCGTTTATGTGTACTCAGGAGTTTTAGATTTAACTTTTACTCACACAATGTATTTTGTTTATAATAGAAATGAATGAACAGGATTAGATAAACTTCAATGTTTCCCCTGTAGGTGAGCTAACGGCGGCGCTATAGTCCGAAGGAAATCTCAAAGTTTTTCGACTCCTACGTTACTTGACCTCGTGGTGCAATTGATTAGCGCATTGCCGTACTTAGGGAAGGTTGCGGGTTCAAGTCCCATCGAAGTCGAAATTTTTCAGGATATTATTTGAATTCTTCGAAATAAATTAATTAAATTTTAATATTCCATATTTTGATAAATTTACATGGGATGCTTCAAATATGTACAGAATTTCAATATGGCGTGAAGTATCACAAGACATATCGTAGCGCCATTACCACACCAATAATGTTTGAAACTTGCAGCCGTCTCCTTAACTAACTTCGACGCAGTTACGTACAAACCAGTAGGTCAACTGCTTATGAGTTGGTAGGAATTACAAAGACTATTGTGTACTATAAGCAGAAACTGTTCTTGTTCTATATGTTCTACTTTCAAAATGTATTGTTATTAATATAAGACTTATGTTTCCTGAAACAATTACATTTAATTTATCTCCAAAATTTGTAACAAAAGCTCAACTATCAGAACATGTTTGTGTGAACGACAGCTTTAGTTAAATGTACTGTAGAAGTGCTGTATGTATTTAAAGCTATACCTAATTAAATTTTGTCCAGCATTATTTATTATTATATTATTAAATGTGAGATGAGAATGGTGAAGAAACGTGGTACTATTCTGTTGATGTGGAAGGTACAAAACACCACCTGCCTGGCAGGCGACACAACCGACAATGGACTAAATAACAGGTTCTCCTAAATCCAGCTGGATGGTTGCCTATTTGAAAGTCACACTCAGCAAAAGTTCATAGTTTGTTGATAGAATGTCTATCTTCCTCAGCCATTCGTTTTGCTCGAGACTGGCAGTGTAAAACTACCCTCAAATTATCAGCAAATCGAATACTTATATTTCTGTTAGTATCCGTCATGTATTGGTCAGTATTTTTTTAAAGTTGACGTTCAATATTAGTTCCTGGTTCGAGAGGAATAGATATACGCAGTGGAAACTAATCCACCCGGGCTACGGATCAAAGGGGGAAAAAAGTGGAAACTGATCCATTTATGGATTAGCAAAGGGGATCAGAGTGGAATAGGCCGAAATTTTAGGTAAAACGGATGTCTATTGTGACTTGTGTTAATTTCAGGTAGTCTTAACCGTGATAATTTCAACGTATTATAATCATCATCATCATCAGCCTATGCTAGACCACTGCTGGACATAGTCCTCCCCTAATGAGTGCCATAGCACCCTGTCTTCAGCTCGCCGCATCCAGCATCTGCCTGCGGTATTTAGTAGGTCGGCATCTCACCTGGACTGAGGGCGTCCTACACTACGTTTGACAAGTCGTGGTCTCCACTCAAGAACACGTTTACCCCAATGTTAATTTAGATGTATGATAGATAGATAGATACAAGTCTTTATTTGCAACTTCATACACACACAGAACAGAATACACCAATTATTTATTAATTATTTATTTGTTGATCACCAACAAATAAATAATTAATAAATAATTTTTGATAATCTATCTATCTATCTATCTATCAACATAGATAGATAGATAGATAGATAGATAGATAGATTATCACTTTATTGCACCATCAATACACTTATAAAACAAGAACTTAATACTAATTATATATAATGTGGCACAATCGGCGGCCTTATCGCTAACAGCGATCTCTTCCAGGCAACCTTTGGATGGATAGGATCAGTACGTATTGAATCTGACGGTGGCGTAATTGATGAGAATCAAACATAATAGAAGTACTTTAGACAGAGGGCAGAAAAAAAAAAAAAAGACAAGAAAACAAGAGTGTTTACATAATAAAATAAAAATAATTATATCAGGAAGACTTATCAAGAGTGGACAGATAGTGTTGATGAACCATGCTTTTGAAGATGGGAAGGGATTTAGCTTGTCGGATTGAAACAGGAAGAGCGTATGTTACAAACATAGTGTACACTAAAACTAGCTTAGAGTTTCTTTATTAATAATCCTTAATATAATAAACCCGCAACTGACGAAATACCTTAATATATTCAATATAATAAAATAGAAGTCAACATGCAAAAAATAATCATGATTGTGATCCATCTCCGAGTTTCTACCGTGTATAACTTTAACTACACTAAGCCTACAATCAAACAACGCAGATATACTTAATTCCAAATTAAGATCCAAAGATGTTGCACTTTTGTCTCTACTATGCGCTGATACTCAATTAGCCACTAGTGAGGTCCTAACCGGGGCAGAACAGAAGCCTGCAACTTGTGCGAAGTGGCCCCCGCGCTACCAACTCTACTCTTTGAGAACTTGCAGCACTGCCAGCCCACTGATAAACTAGCTTTAAACATTCTCACGGTACTTCAGTCACTTACCTGAAATCATTTAAAATTGGAATTAGACAGCAAATATATAGGTTAATCATCAAGGAGATTTTTACAAGGCGCACGACTAATAGGTCTCACTCAGATGCAAACCTCACCATCCCGGTAGACCGGGGTGTACTACGGGTAAGCTGTTTTTGTCTAGATAGACCACAGACAAATTTAACAAAAAAATAATATTAAAAACGATACATTATTTCAAAAACGATCTTATCCATCACAATTCTTACATGTTTGCTGGTACAACCAATTGGCTAGTTGGTTGTACCAGCTAACATTTTCCAAACCTGGTTGAAATACTAATATCTAAAGTAACGTGGTCACCGTTCGTAAAATGTTCAATAATAACCTGGACATATTGAGATATATTTCACACTGAAACAGAATTAGCGTTATCCGAAATTAGACCGTGAAATACTCGTAATATGCCGTGCGTGCTTGTCGAGTCATTAATGCAATTTCAGTTTATATCCATACCACAAAACTGATTAATCGGACATTATTTTGAGTTTTTTTATTATTATTTACCTTACTACACATAGATTGTTAAAAGCTGGTGTTATCTGCTTTATTGTTTTTCGTATACTGGAGGCCTGGATTTGTGACATCATAATGTCACAAAATCCAGGCCCCTGGCTGGCTGACTGAATATTTGTTTGTTAATGTTAATGACTTGTTCATAACTTGTACGTTATTGCCTTGATTGAGGAGCTGAACAATACCCCGGTAGGGCTCAGATTGGATGGCAGTTAAATCAACAATCTGAGCTATGCCGATGAGATGGTTCTGCTCAGCCCTTCGATCAAAGGTTTGACAAAGTTGCTCACGATCTGTGGGAAATATGCAAAGGACCACGATCTAATATAGAACGCTTAAAAGACGGAAATGGTTATCTTTAGATCGGGAAAGGAGCCGGAGTACGATGTACAAGTCTGTATTGAAGGGTGACCTTTTAAAATAGCAGAGAGCTTTAAGATCTAGGCGGCAACAGCAAACTTAAAAGACGATTCTGACATAAAGCATCAGCGAAGATAATTGTGTGTCGTTGTTTTTTTTACTGCTCGCCAAACATAAAAATCTCCCTTTTCTAGTCATACTTTCAGTCTTTCTACACATGTCAACTTTGGACAGAGTATAACCAAACGATCGCACGATGGTATCAAAGTGACGTACAACAACGTTTTCAGGCATCTCATGGGACTGAGGCGCTACTGTAGCGCTTCAGAAATGTAATGTAGCCTCGTTTATGTCCAGAGTTGATAATATGTATAACAACTCAATTATTAGGAGTATGGTAGATTGTTTGATCCTGTCAGATATGTACCAACGATTGCTGGCTATTGCCTCCTAGAATGTTTTATAGAAATTGTTTGACGTAGGTATACCACCTAATTGATTTTTTTATAAGTTGATTTTTATATTTGTTAATTTAACTACTTATAATTATTACTATGTTGAATTGTACTTATGTAAAATGGATCTCGTGTCTGAAATAAAGTAATATAATTTGTACGAAACAAGAAAAGACAATCGCGTCATCTTTTAAAAAATATCTATAATCTTTTACTTAGGGTGTAGTTTGTGAACTACGAATGGCAGTAATAAGCAAGACAGTTAAATAAGTAAGTACGCTGTATATTTTCACACGGCATTATCAAGCCCCAAAGTAACACAGAGCTGGTTCTGACACTAAACTAGAGTTAAACTATTTATGTGTGAGGCCCACAACGACAATGTGTACATTAATCACACATTTATCCTTCTGTTAGATTCAAACCTGCAACTTTCTGCATCTCCTATGCCCATGTCTAATGTTCTGCGTTTCGGCGCTAGCTCACTGCAACACTAAAGTCATCAACAACATTGCACTTCTACAAATTGTTTCTCGGCTCGGCCGATAGGTGCGCTCGCGTCTCTTCGTATAAATGCTAATTCAACCGTAACGAGCTTTTTTAACCACTTGGTTTCCTATTAACAACGCTCTTAGCCTCGCTTAGTACACTAGTTTTAGTTTACTTCAGTTAACTAAAAACTCCCGCAAACTTCTGAGGTAGGAAACTTTGAAACGTGATTTTCACTCACTTGCGACCATTTTGTTAACATTGTTTATTTTATCTTTTGACAGCTAAGAGTATTTTGAATAAAACAAAGATAAATCTGCTATGTTAAACCATCACCATAATTACTCATTAGAGTGGAATTAGGTACTTACCCACTGTTGGGTCTTGTGCTTCGCGCTTACCCACTGCTGGGTAATCTCTTGTCAATGAAACTGTTAAAGAAAACACATTTTAAAAAATATAGCTAACTTTTTAAACACCCAAATGTTAAATTATGCTATTTCTAAACCCTGTACCATACACATGTCATGTTATTTTTCTGCTCGTAATTCTAACCACGCCGCGAGCAAGTAAGCTTGCTAACATAATCTTGAACAAAATGAAGAGGGTGAATCCGGGTCATTCCCCGCTCTCCCCTGGTGTAAAATGTAAATTATGCACACGTGAGGTGCCCCCGACCCCAGCTCCTGATTCACGACGCGACTGGCCCGCTTCACTCTCACTTCCCGCTTTATTCTCTGCTGGGAAATAAAGTTTTAACTTTTGTTTATTTTAAGATTCACTAGGACACAGGGATAGATTGTGAATTTGCTCCGAAGTGGCACAGAGGTAGTTAAGTACTGTAGTGTGGTGTTTAAGTCTAAATGTAGCTCCGTCCAGTCAATCAATAATTCATGACCAACAAGTGAAAACAAACCATAGATGAAAATTCAAAAGATTGTGTAATTGTGTGATTGACGGCAAAAGAAAAACGGCAAAAGAGCTAGTAAATATATCGCACAAAAACTTTTCAAAATTAAAACTCTGAACCTAGAATTATGTGCTAAACCATAAGCTAGGTATACCTATGCCATGAGATTATTTTCTTTTTGGTAGTTCGACGTACAGTCAAATAGTCACCTCGACTTTACCGATTCGATTTTTTATGACGATCAATTTTGTTTATGAAGAAGTTGTAATTGATTTTGTCAACATTTTGTATAATTTTACAGACTTTGCTCAGGCGTCTAAATAACTTTATTTTTGCAATCAGAATACTCAATAGAATAAAATAGAAGATATTATTTTTGTTGTTATATTTGCTACTTGCTTCTGCCCGCGACATTACACGCGTTTTTCCGTGATAAAAAGTAAGACAGGTTGAGTTACTGATTCGCATCTCTATCTGTAAAAAGTAAGTGTGTATGAAAAACTTCACACATTCAGTCTTCACTCACCTGTCAGCAATTAGGGAACTTCATAGTCGTGCATATAACAAACATATTTGTCTCTGTACTGCAGGGAGACAGTAGTCGATTTCAACAACGCAGAAAAACATTGATAACAACTCTATCAAAATACTACTCTCTTTACACCACTTTCTGCTAAGAACCAACAATACACTCTCATAAAGGATCAAACGGGTCCAGGGTGAGTGATACTGCTCGAGTGTTGTATAACATGGAGCTGCGTGCAACCGCGACCGTAGACAGGGGCGCGAGCTAGTGGTGGCTCGCTTGAAGACGGTCACTTAAATAATGACTGTTGTTTGCGCGACCACCGCACACTACCACAGACATTATCGCTGTAAATATGTAAGTAGAACTTCATTAGTTGTTAAAATGGCTTATTCCAATAATCCCCAGCCATTATCCCCTGCCGCTGCTGGGGATAATGGCGATGAGATTAATCTCAAAGGATATAAATTCTTGATTTTTCTCTTCGAGATACATAAAATCATTATTTCAAAATGATCAGGTGTGATGTAGATGCATCAAATAAAGATACAAAATAGGACCATAATTGGCTTAATTTGACACAAATAAGAAATCATCCAGAACGTCACAAAACAAGTAATACTGAGGACACATCCAAATTCAATATAAATACACAATGTCGGAGAAAATGTTAACCCAACTTCTTACACCGTAGGTCTTGAACGTGATCATTGCTGTTATTTACTACGAGTAAGCAGATTGTTCCCAGACCTACGAGATAATCCGTAGGTAATTACACCACGTCTACGGAAGCTCTACGCCATAGCAGAACCCGTAGAACCGTAGATTCGTAGCTTTGAGCACATTGCGCTCACCAACATGTACCGCCAACTTGTCTCGGGGAACCGCTAAGTACTATCTACGATGTCGAGTCCTAAGATGAACAGCATGCTAAGTGAAAGGGTGTGCTTTCAGTGGTGAGCGGAAACAAGAGCAGTAGCGAATTTGGATAGTTTAGAAATTTATGATTACGCTGTGGCCAATTTTCGATTAAGTTGAAAACCGTCAAACATCTGATTATGCGGCAACACGAGGTACTGCAATGTGCTCGCTTAAAATGGACGCATTTAAAGTAAATAGGAGCGAACAATTACTTCTGGTTCTGATAAATCTAAAAATTTTATCCGCATCAATGACCAAAGCAGCCATCTTAGGAAAAGTAAGTGCACAAAAATTACTGTACATATGAAACCTGAGGGGTGAGTCTATTTGACGTAAGTAACGAGACGTGATCGTGACGTCTCCTTTTTCCATACAATTTAGTACAGCGCCTCTATCGTGCGGCCAGGGAATCCCATACAAATCCCATACTAAAAGTAGACGTCACAATTACGTCTCATTACTAACGTCAAATAGACTCACTCCTCTGTTTAGAGATCTGGTTAGATTAATGACCGCAAGAGAAAACCTATTTGTGTGAAAATGTATCATATTATAAATGAATTTGTATTCTAACATTATTTTATTTTTCAACTTAAAAATGTATATATCCCTATTATACAAACATTAAACTAAAAATAAAATTAAAAATGCTCACAAGCCTCTTGAGTGCGAGTTTAGTAAGGGCGGCTACACATGTGCAATGCGTTACGCGCGTGGTTTGGTAGGGCGGCGCGCGGCGGGCGGCGCTAGACGGGCGGCTCGTTACTTCGAGCCTTGTTGAGCAAGAGCCTGCCGCGGTTATGAATGATGCCAGAATTACCTACGTAGATAACACGTGAGTATATGTAGAGAATTTTGATGTAATTTTGTAATTATCTGTACTGATATACCTCTTGACTTGCAAAATGAAACAAAATAAATTTTGTGTTGAATAGCTATGGTTTGGTAAGGTTTTCATTGGTCAGTAAAAGAAGTTCAATCAAATTTTTTTTTTGATTATCATACTTGTGCAAAAATAACATCCAATAAGAAAATCAAGCAGGCTTAAAACAATGAACCTGGCATCATTTACAAAACATTTTGCTGTCATCAATGATAGTGTACTAACAGTGCAAGCGTCAATAAAAGTGGCGCTGTAATGTAGTAAATGTAAGAAATCAGTGCGAGTCAGTGAGCTCGGAGCACTCGGCGCGGCGCGGTGATGCGGCGCGGCGGTGCGGTGGCGACAAATCGCTAACAAGTGGTGGGACACAGCGCGGCTACTGCAGTGCGGCTCCTCCTACCACACAGCTGGAATTGCTTTGATATACTTACGTCCATATCGTGTCTGACGTGTGGTGTGAACTCACAAATATTTTTTGATACAAAATATTATGATTTATGATTCTATTTCACAAATTTCATAGAATACAGTGCTGGTATATAATGAGACGTATGAACATTACTATACAACAGTATTGTAATGTTCACCATTGTTTATACGTTTGACGATGATGACTACATCATCATCATGATGAATAGAATATAATAAGACATCTAAACAATGGTATACAAATACAATACTGTTTTGTCCAATAAAACTTAATTAATTTTATTTCTGATGAGTAACACAGATTATACCTACAGCTAGAATTCGTTTTTGACTCAATAATCTAACACTGCTGTGCAATCAATAAATAGAAGTTATCACTTTATTTAACAAATTTTATTATCTCTCAAAATGTTTATAACATAATTTTATAGTTATTATTTTAGATTGTTAGTTATTTAGGTATTGAATTGGCGACTTTAATAATAAGTATGTATTTCTGAACAAGGGTACATCCATATGACTTAGAAAAATAAAATACACTAAAGCAAAATAGAATAAAATGGAACATAATGTTTATAAACATATTTGTAAGTAGAACCTACCTACAGTCTTACTTTTGATACCCACTGTGGTACACTGTGGTACACTGTGGTACACTGTGGTACACTGTGGTACACTGTGGTACACTGTGGTACACTGTGGTACACTGTGGTACACTGTGGTACACTGTGGTACACTGTGATACACATTCACACCGACAGTGTCGAAAGAAAGAATTATCTGGGCATTCAGTGATCGCCTTTAGAATACTATTCTTTGAACAGAGCTCGTTGACTGTACTGAGAAGTCCTTCGAAGAAATAATATGTTTATTTATGTCCAGGTAGTCAGTAACCTATAGATATGACTTACCGTCGACTGGACCAGAGTGCTTAGTGGGTTGTGTGCATTATCTTACGAATATTTTTTCGTTTTCTCGTCCTTCCTATACATTCAGCGCTATGCAGCACCCCTACCGGATCGAGAAGAACTACTTTTCGTAGTATTGTTTTCGAATGACTTTCAGTGATTTGTAGCACTTTGACATGACAGCGGGTGTCCACTGCTACATCTTAAAGTCTGCGTCTCTAAACGACGGGGTAGTTTTGGCTACATCGCGATTGGACTAGAAGCAATATGACCAAGAAAGCGTTATGACTACCCTAGTACTAGTGTAATATAAAGTCATAGTAGTCCACAAGATACCGCCCGCACAAAGCATATAAAGCTCAGCGTCAATACACGCTGTCGAATTTGTCTTTTATAAGCTGGTATAAGCACTTTTACGATGAATATAAAGATCGTGTAAGTATTTATCTGAACTACACATTCAATTCTTATCCACTAGGTGCCTAGTTTACTGTATCGAAAGTTCTCGCCCCAGTATCGAGATATCACGCTGAGGCTGCGCTAAAAACATTGCGTTGTTGCGGCGACGCCCGACAACCGACGCCCGTCCTACTATTGTCCTCTGTTCCACTGTCCTACTGGCATTTACCCACTGTTGGCTCCACACTATGGTGCTCACACTGATCCGAGGAAATAATGCGCCACTCATTCCAAATAATAGATGTCGAATAAAATGGTTCACTTCAAACAATATTAAAGGGAATTTGAAGCGCAGTGGGCAAAGACCGAGTGCGGCGCAAGTTTCGGGTTTGAAATCCGTCGTCCGAGTATTATGTTCTTTGTTATTACTTTGTTACCTACAGGGGTTTTACCATAGACCTCACGCCATTAAAAGTACAATTTTTAACATTCAAAATTTTCAGATCTTTTTAATTCTGCTGTTTAATAGTTTGCTGAATTGTCTTCACGTTATCCGTGTAAATCCTATAATTTAGGCCCCTGTTCTTATAGTAATAATAATAATGCTGGACAATCTACACAGCATCATCTAGCTCAAAGCAGAGCTTGTGTTAAGGGTACTAGATGACTGATAAATTAAATACAATACTTTACATAGATAGATATTTTTTTATTATGCACAGCAAATACCCAGAAAACCTGGAACAAATATTTGTAGATGTTACAAACATTTGTTCCAAGGCGGAAATCGAACTCGCAACCTTCTGCGTCGCAGGCGGACCTTCATCCGCCGTGCCCCATCAGTCTTACTTATACGTCCTAGGTATAAAACGGTCGCTAAAAAGGGCCAATAAATCCTACAAAAGAATGCGCAGACGAGTCCCCGGTATAGTAAAAGATGCATAATTGAAGCTGCACTAATGAGGCCTCCGCAGACGACTCAATAGTTAATTAATGTCTCTTCGTGATCCAGCGCAGTGTTGTAAGGCAGCAAGAACCTCGTGCCTTAATGTATGAACATAGCAGCGCTTAGCACCATTCCCGGCTACTAGCCGTTTATACAACTTCCTATTTCGTAGAGCTCATAAAATAACTACAAAGAAAAGTACTTACATTTTGGGGAAATTATTATATTTTTTAGATTAAGCCCTGACTGTTAACGAAGCATGTGATTGACCATCGCAAACATTGATGATAATAAAGACAGTTTGTATATACTTCACTAAGCGAGCCATGACTCGACGTGACTCGGTATGACGAGTTTTGCTGAGTTTGTAGTTCACTAAGCTAGCCATGACTCGACATGACTCGGTATGACGAGTTTTGCTGAGTTTGTAGTTCACTAAGCGAGCCATGACTCGACATGACTCGGTATGACGAGTTTTGATGAGTTTGTAGTTCGCTAAGCGAGCCATGACTCGACATGACTCGGTATGACGAGTTTTGCTGAGTTTGTAGATCACTAAGCGAGCCATAACTCGACATAACTCGGTGTGACGAGGCTTGCTGAGTTTGTAGTTCACTAAGCGAATCATAACTCGACATGACTCGGTATGACGAGTCTTGCTGAGTTTGCTTGAACACAATTTAGGTTACACAGATGTTATTAATATTTTAGTTTCAATTATGTTCTACTAAGGTTAGCTTGCAAATGTTACAGTAAGTTCAAATTAATATTGTTTACTAATAATAACCTATATTGTAATTGTAGACAATGTCAAAAAAAAATTAAATAGTAAAATAAGGTGATGTCAAATGTCAATGTTAATTTTATTATTATTATAACTCGACGGTGTTAGCGGTGAACGTGCATTGTACTTGTTAATTAGTTATTAGTTACTTTCAGGTCATCATATCCCACAGTACATGTTTGTTCAATGCCTTTCAATCTTGTTCCAGTTAGTTTTACAAGGATCGCGTTCCAGTATCATCTTTAATCGTTAATTTACGAAGCAATGTAACAAATAATCAATTTAAAAAATACAGTTTTTACATCACGTTGATTTATTTCCAACAGAATGCAGAACCATTAACTACAACAAGAAGAAAGCGCACGCCTTTGTTTTTATTAAAAATGTTGGGATGAAGGCGCTGGCACTTGATATAATTGAAATGAGCGAGAAATGATGATGGCGATTTATAAAGAGTAAATAAAGTGTAGTGAAAATCCTTGCTGTAAGTAGATGCAGAGTGCGCAGGCTGGCCGGGCGGGCGATCCATCACGGGCCAGCGCGGGCCAGGGGAGCGGCGGGCAGCGGGCAGGGGTCAGTGAAGTAGAAAGTTAAAAGTAGAATATTGTTCTAAAAACTTATCTAGACACACATTTAATCATAAATGCGCCAAGGAGCTGAAGGAATTGAAAATAAAACATGTTTTTTTTATACACACGAAATGTGTACCTAAATAGGTCAATAAATTAATAATGACCTATAGAACAAAGAAACATTTGATTAATTTACATAATAGTTATTCTGTGTTTTACTCAGATGAGTTGTCTTAACTTTTTTGCAGCACATATTTTCGCAATCCTTTTATTTCGGTCTTAACGAATAATGGAGATTCTTCCGGCACTGTGAAAACTAATGTGCTAGTTTCCACACGACTTCAGACAACAATTAATTCAATTCGATTTTTTGGACTTCTTGGTATGACGTTGAGTGAACGTTATAGCTTTCTATATTTTTTCAAAACTGGCTGCAACGCCTTTTTTTTTTTCTTAGAAAAGACTAGGTGACGACACGCGCTAGAAAATCTAACAAAAGACGATGTCACTTGCTTTGAAAAAATAAGCTAAAAGAACTCATTTTAATTTTAAGTGCATCTCAAGCGTGCGTGTATATACTAATAATTTTGAACAAGACATGTGCATCTCAAGCGTGCGTGTATTAACGAATAATTTTAACGAGACAGGTGCATCTCAAGCGTGCGTGTATAAATTAATAATTTTGAACAAGACATGTGCATCTCAAGCGTGCGTGTATAAACAAATAATTTTTAACGAGACAGGTGCATCTCAAGCGTGCGTGTATAATCTTATAATTTAAAAAGAGACAAGTGTGCGTATAAACTAATAATTATCATTTAAAAATAGAAGGCAAAGACTTACACACCTCTAGCACCACTAACGCACAGCACAAAAATAAGCATTCAAATATAGACTTAAACTCGTTATCTGTAGCTACATTTTACAGTGACTGTAGTGTGAAAATAGCTGCAAGCTTCAAGCCAGTTGCTGTGTCTGCAGTACCGACACACAGTATTATATCGAAACTAAAGTTATTTACAAACGGGGTATTTACCATGATTTGAGTATTGAGCTTTCCAATATTTCGGCACAGGTTCATGCGCCATGATCACGGAATAACTGAATGCACTGCGAGTGAGTTTTTATTGCAGACATACCGATCTATCTTCATTTTTTTGTCTTTTGCTACGAACGTTACCACGACCACCGGTTGCATTATAGAACGAAACAGATCACATCACGACACACAACTCTGACGGTATCAGAACCCGACCCAATTGGTACATCACTTCTTCGGTTTTTACACATTCTCACCACAGGATTCCGGGTTCCGGATAATTGGAAACCTTCTTTTGCGTTTGAAGTTTCTGTGTTTGGTAATGTCAATGGCTTCTGTACCAATCTTGTAAATATCCCGTTGTGAATGACTTTAGTCTTAATTACCATGATGGATTTAAAAGATTTATGTCGAAACTGTAAAATTTATCCAAATACTACGAATTGAAACCCATAATTTTAATGCACAATTTTGTGCTGTACGTAACTCTTGAAAACAGATCCAGATTTATCCTAATTCCAATTTAAATTCTACCAAATATTACCCTATCCTGTACCCAAGTACTTATTTGACTGTTGCCCGCCGTGGTCGTGGCCCGAGCGGCGCTCACCGGCTTTATAAATGCCTCGTCTTCATAATGCCCAGGTGAGGACATCGCCTCCATACTGGGATAATAATGGCTACTATTAAACTTCTTACGGCTTATTGCTTCTCTTATTCTTACTATTGTTTCTGTTTATGATACGGTATATTTTTAGTAATCTTCATCATCATCATCCTATGTTAGTCCACTGCTTGACATAGACCCTAATGAGCGCCATAGCGTCCTGTGTCAGCTTGCCGCATCCAGCATCTATGCCTGCAGTCTTTCGCAAGTCATCACCCCCCTTGCCGGCGGACATCCTACACTACGTTTTCCGAGTCGTTGTCTCCACTCCAGAAGACAGTTACCCTAAGTGCTAGAGTTTTTGCAATCTATTTGATAATTTCTCTATTTTTTCATGGATCTACCTTTCAAACCAAGACAATCAAAGTCATGAAGGTACTTCGGTCTTGTGTTTTTTTTATTTTAAAAGCTTGAAATGATTTAAGTTCTTTTTATATAATTTTTATTCAGTTTACCTTTCTATTAATTAGGTTTAACAAAACATCATTCTTGCTTTCCATACCTTGAACAAACTCCTATTTTCTTCAACACTTATTACCTACGTTGTAAATACTTATTTAAATAGCAAGTATGTACTTAAAAAGTTGAACTTTAAACCAATTTAAATGTCAGCCCGGCTCGGCCAGGGCGCCCGCGCCCTCTACAGGGAGAAAAAGCTAATTTCCTGCCCCATTATAAATTCATGGATTTCTTTGTGTTGCCTCAAAATAAGTTGTTTGTTTCGACATCGGGAAAGTTTTTACCGCGGGCCCCACAAAGGGCTGTAATTGCTACCTTTACGGACTCCTAAACCTGAGGGGCCCGTGCGCTGGTGCAATTTACACCGCGTAATTGACTCTCCTTTGAGATGCAAGGGTTCACCTCTGAGATTATTTTTGGTGCATTTTAGCAGATTAGTACCATACATTTAGGCTGACGAGAGTAATTTTTGAATTGTGAGTTGCGTAAAATGAGTCTTTATACAGATGTCCCGTTTCTGCACGATAATTTAACATGATAATTTGTCGTTTGTAATTATTTAACGTACACAATATTATATAGTATGAACTTTGTAACATAGGATATGTAGGTACTTAAGGGTACTAAAGTTCTGTTGAAAGTACGCATTTTAAGAGACTCCGATCTCAAAAAATACCGCTCGTTTGGTATCAGCCTTAAGTAGTTTGCGCGGCACATTATACCTCTACAGTCTCAGATTTGCTGAGATAAAATAATCTACTTAAAACATGAATTATGACAGTTAGACGACTCTACATAGACAAGGTGTGCGACGCTTCATTCGATTACATACACGATTTCTAAAATTGGAGTCCCTCGGCACGTTGAGCTGTAGTCAGCTGTAGATAACTTTACGAACATAAAGAGGTCCATGATTTGTCTACGTAAGCTATGTTCAGTTTTTTAGAACTTTAGTATGAATAACTCTGAGCTCTTCAGAAAAAATCCAAACCTTACATCTCAGGCTCTTCTCAAGCTTTCATTTCTCCTTCACCAGCTCAAACCTGCAGACATTTGAAATAAATAACATAAACGGACAAACTAAAGTCTACCGGCTTTCATAGATTAACGACGACGTGTCTCCCTCAAGGCGGGGGAGGCGGAGAGGTAAAGGGGTGAGAAAAGGGGGGAGCGACTTGCGACTGCAGTTTGGATACCCTCTGGCCTTAGATAAATGGACAACAGTAAATTTTGAATTGCATTAAACCGTTGTCTGAGGGCAGCGCAGTCTTACGGAAATGTATGGTTATTGCCAAAAAACTGCTGGCGAAGTTTTAAACGCATTGTCTAGACTTAGAACCAAATCAGATAATTTTTGTAGTATTCTATTTATATATCAGAATTTTCCTAAAAATTGTATATAATTCATACACAATTTTTAAAAACGTTTAGTGGAAGATATTTTTAAAACAACAAACAACCATAAATTTATAAAGTTTGAATGTTATCGCCATTTTAGAACAGTAAATTTTTCTAAAGTTGCCTGTCGTAAGTGGTGGTGGTCTCGAGAAATGTGCAGCAATCAACCGAGGCGGGACATAGTGCTGCGAAACTTGTCACAGCCCTGTCACATATAGTAGGAAATGTATCTTATACTCTGTAGGTCTGCCACCACCACACGCATTCGTTTAAACTTTCAGGAAATTACGTTTTACATACTTAAAGTACTTACGATTGTCTTTGTGTAGCAGTTACTGAAATTGGACTATGCAGTCAGTATAGATTAACAAACTGCTATTGCAAATAATGCAATGAAATGAAAAACTTCTAGTCTTAAACATTTAACAGACATTTTCAGTTTTTATTTGGTGTTTGGTATTTATTTTCAACTTAAAACTATCATTACAGGAATATATCTAATAGCTAAGTACAATTACATACTACAAACCAACCAAGGACATACATTACAAGTCACACAAAACAAACGATGTAGCCTTACGCAGTTCGCTCAGAGAAACCTGAAATAGATCTACCTCTATATTCTCTGCAACTAAATTGAGCGTGGTGTATGGTTTAAATACTTACCTAGCTATGTAAAAGTGACATACCTACAGTTGTCCTTCTGCACATGCCCGTGCTTTGCTAGCTCAAGTCATTTGTAATGACATACGTGTGCTTCCTCTAATAACTCGCTGCTATTTTAGTTCATTATTTATCTAGTAATGAATAGTCCACTCATTTTAACGATGTTCTTTTGCGATTTTTAGTTGCAATTGTGAGTCAGAGTTTTTTGATGTAGGTATCTTATTCAATCTAAACTTTTATGCAGAGGTATTTTTGTTTGTAATGGGTAATCATAATCACTTATTTTTACTGATTAGTTTCTAAAAACTTAGGGCGATATTATACAATGTAGCTAGTACACAGTCTACTGTTCCTATACCCTATTTTAGCTTTCTAGTAGCATGTGAGTGAAAAGCTAGACATGTGAATCATTTACTTTTAAGTAATTATGGTGGAATCACTACAAATTACACCCAACCTGGCCGCATACTGTCTGTACCTCTATTCATAGTGAACTTCATGAACTCCAGCTCAGTTCATGCAACATGCAACATTCTTTCTCAAGAAACATTCCGAACCAACTCTCGCCAACAAACTCCACCGGCACGGTTCGCAAAGCCATTTGACTTGGGTTAACTTAACAATATAAAACGAATACGTACCTAAATACCTGAAAACACCTCTACCTAGCGTAGAAAAACTGGCTCTCCGATGAATATCGTCCGCAAACTTAATCCTGCAGATCTTTACCCTTTATGTGTTTGGTGATAAAGTTGAAGTTTCAGTGGGTTGTGTAGTGATAGGACGGTGGTTTATGAGTGCATTACACATTCGCCTCGGCGTTGTAAAGTTAGAGTCGCGTTACTTCGGCGGAATGCTAAAACATCCGAACAAGTCGAGACCCGAGACCGTGCGCTGCACCTCACCTTCTTGCTTCCTTTGAGAAGTCGTGAATGAAACACGAAATATGGCCGCGGTCTATCATGTTGCGAAGTTTTGCGAATATGATAACTTTAAAGTTGCGCTGAAAAATGAGCATGCATTTTTTTTAATGCCGGGTGCATTCTGTAGAGAAGATACGAGTAAGTGAACGTCGTCCAAGGGAAGAATTAATGGTTGAGACACTTCGTTGGCTTGCGAACTATACAAATGGCTATCGATTTATTGATAACGCTGTCAGAGTTATGATTCACCTTGTAATCTTTAATATTTTACGAAAATTATATAATTTGTTTGTTTTGTGAAACTCACTCTTTATTTATTACACTGTTTTTTTTGTTTTTTAATGTTTTGCGACAAATATTAATCTCTCAAGAATAAAACTTTTAAAGAATCATCTCGGGTTCATTCTAAACACAATAGCAAAACAATAATTAACGTCGGATAATTGAAGTAGAAATCGGCAAATATCTTTATAAACACTCAAATGTCCATTCGTTCTCATTCAAAAGCGTAAACTCAGCAATACAAGCAAGTTTATTCAATATCGCTCAGCCGGTCCCGTGTGTTGTCAGCAAGTGTACGGGACCGCACCGGTAACACAGTCCGCGGGGCCCATGTTTGTGTCTGCAGGACCCACCTGGGCATGGGGTGAGGGGCACGAGATGTTGGCTAGATTATACAATACCTGACGGGGTAGATTTAAATGGAAGGCATTTCCGAACCCAAATAAATGTGTTGTGGATGGCACACATTAGAGGCAACCTTATACGCCTAGCGGTGGGCTAACGGCTAGATATCAAAACGGTTCTAAATTAAAACCTATTCGACCAAAAGTGTTTGGTTACAAAAGCAGAAAAAATTGTCTTAAGCTCCGTTTTAGAATGCATTTCGTGCGAACATGTATTTGAATAAGTAGGTACAACAATGAAAACGAATTGATAACAAAATTCAACAAAACGCGACTTGATCCGTCGATGCTTGTAACGATGATTAATACTCCGAAAGGAAAGGCTAGAGGAAAGGCAGCAGCTTCCTTCTGTGTAATTGTAACCCCTCCACGCGACCACGTCACTAAGCGTGGTGATTATGGCAAAACCCCCTTGTTTGGGACAGGTATGATCAGCAGTGGACATATGAGAGTGCTGATGAAAAGAAGAAACAATCCAATGATGATGATAATAGAGCAACGTATTGTAGCCTACAATGAAAGCTGTGCAGCGGGCTATGCAACTATTTAATTACCTCACTCAAACAACCGTCTGTTGAACCCACATTCAGGCCAGTTACATTAATTAAAACCATTAAAAATAACCATTCAAGAACCCATTGTATGTAGATCGTTAAGGTCAAAACGGACATAACGGCTCAGCATTGGAAAACCGTGGTTGTTGCATCGATTGGAGTTGGATCACACTATCACACTAATATTTCAATATGAAAGCTTGGTGTTAGTGGGTGTTATCTCTTCATGAAGAAACTACGGCACGGATCGTGTTATAATTTTGCACAAGTAATATAAGACCTGGAGTAACGTTACACACTACTTTTTATCCCAAAGCTATTACGTAAGTCTGTATAAATTTATGTTCTGAGCTGTAACTAAGTTGTTTAATAAATGTCTCTCTCTCTCTCAAATACACGCGTGCGAAGCCGCCGGCAGAAGAATATTCATATACAAACAACTGTTAGTGTATCCTTGTCGTAGTTAGCTCGCCACGTATCGTTCAACTTCTAACTGTTATAGGCGAAGTTTATCCGTAAACGCGGTGTTGCGATGCCGTAATTGACGGAGAATTGAGCATTTTACTCTTAAGTTCCTCATGTTGGTACACACAATAACCAATAATTCTTGGCGTTCTTCATCTGTACAAGCTAGTGAGTCAACCAAGGCTCGCTATAATCATCACATGCATTCATACCCTGACGCCATGTAATAACATAACGGCCCGCACGGACACGCTGTTGTATGCAATTCATGAGCTATCCTGGCAACACAATATGTAGCATTATATGCAGCAATGTGTAATATGTGCAATATCAACGGCTTTCACATTTTATGTCCCTACTGATAAAATGGCCCGTCTGAATACAAATAGTATAATAAGCTAAGACTTGGATAAACGAATTAATGTAATTTGGGTTCAGAGGTGCTGAAACGTCTAATTCATAAATATTTTTAAACTTAGCGATCTCAAAACATTTTTATTAGCAGTGTGTAAGCCTGTTGAAACGCCGCGCTGGGCAAAATAAACGCGATAAATACACCTTAGACACTACTAATAATAACGTGTAATTCAATTTGGATGACGCTTAGCCGGGCATGATGTCTCTCATTGAAGAACTGAAGCGTTGGTGGAGTTTGTTCGTTCTGATCCGGTACCGAGATGATATATGAGCTACGACCTTTAGGGTGGTCTGTAATGAACTAGTGGCAAGGCGGTACCAGTGTAAGCGCGCGGCATGCGGCGCGCACCCAGAGGAATGTTGCCATGGTTCAGATTGTCCGTCCATCCGTCCGACGGAGGTATGCATGGAATGACGCAGTGCTATTCATTGTCCATGATTGGTGCAGTTGCCAGCTGGATTCGGATTTCATGATTGCCGCTGGTAAATTGTTGAGCCATTTCATATTATTTGTTCCTTTCTTTCTTAGGTTTATCTAAGGCAATAACCGAAACTATGTTATTGCTTCTTCTTACTCTGTTAATTCTAGACGACGCTTAGACGTAAGACTGCCTTTAAGATTTAACGTGTTCACATTTATGTATATGCGGGTAACTACTTACCAGCTAAGAGCAGGTCAGTACTTATCTTGTTTATCTTACAGACTCACTGACTTCATCTAGGCTAACCACTAAGCAAAGAGACACCCACGCAGATAACTTGATATCGCCGTGGAAGCTTCGTTCCATCGAAACAAGTTATCAAGATGTGTTATCTGGATGGAACAAAGAGGCTGGTAACCTCTGTTTTGGAAGGCCTGTTCCACTTTGATCCACTTTGCAGATCCACTAATGGATCAGAAAGGTACTAGACGCTAAAACGTTATGTTTAATTATGTTAGGTTTTATTATGTTATTTTTTAAGTAAAATAAAGTGTTCATTCATTCATTCACTCATTCATTCATTTTAATACGGCTTACAATAATTTTTCTTGTTCTTGGTCACTTAATTGCGTTACTCTCACGCAATCTCTTAATTAAGAAATTCAAATTAAAACAACATTTGTGAGAATTATTTTAATACGAATTACGAGCTAGATTTATGTAAGTTACACCAACCTGCGTTATTGGAGTTATCATTATTAATTTGTAATCTTTGTGAGTAAAACACAAGGCTTTCTACTGTACTTTGTCTAAGTGTTACGAAATGATGCAACAACTACCTGAATAAATAAAGATAACTACCTTAATGATGTTTGTTCTGATTATAAGAAGCTACTATTAAATTAAATCCCGACATGAGCATTGACCAAACAACATCGTTGGACGCGCAGCGAGTCACGTAACAGAATCCCTTTCCAATTATCCAATATCAGTATAAGTTAGAACCAGAAAGCTCTGAATGGAGTGCCTTGTCTGCGGGAAGCAGCGGGTGTCCAACCCGAGGCAACTTGAGACAATGCAGGCCACTAGTCAGCATCGTCTGTAGCTACAGAGACTGATGCAAGCCGCGACACCTAGAGCAAGGATTCGCAGCCTCTTATGCAGAGGCAGTTTAAATATATTAGACGACTGCCATTTTTCTTTACGTCATTTATATAACGGTTTCCCCAAGATAAATATATAAAAATAAAATAAATAATTTCCGAAGTTATAATTTTTTTTATTCATATGGCAACAAACAATTAAATGGCACTCGTCTCGTCGTCCATGCCAGCCGTGTCGTGCTAACTCTGCGATTGCCCCAGTGTAAGTAGGATCTAGTCATGCTACAGAGATGCAGCGTGTTGACAGCGCAGCTATGCACTTTATCCCATCGTGTTTATAAATGCCGTGTCATGATAACTCTGCGATTGCCCCAGTGTAAGTAGGATCTAGTCATGCTACAGAGATGCAGCGTGTTGACAGCGCAGCTATGCACTTTATCTCATCGTGTTTATAAATGCCGTGTCATGATAACTCTGCGATTGCCCCAGTGTAAGTAGGATCTAGTCATGCTACAGAGATGTAGCGTGTTGACAGCGCAGCTATGCACTTTATCTCGTCGTGTTTATAAATGCCATGTCGTGATAAATCTGCGATTGCCCCAGTGTAAGTAAGTTCTAGTCATGATACAGAGATGCAGCGTGTTGACAGCGCAGCCATGCACTTTATCTCTTCGTGTTTATAAATGCCATGTCGTGCTAAATCTGCGATTGCCCCAGTGTAAGTAAGTTCTAGTCATGATACAGAGATGCAGCGTGTTGACAGCGCAGCCATGCACTTTATCTCTTCGTGTTTATAAATGCCGTGTCGTGCTAACTCTGCGATTGCCCCAGTGTAAGTAGGATCTAGTCATGCTACAGAGATGCAGCATGTTGACAGCGCAGCTATGCACTTTATCTCATCGTGTTTATAAATACCGTGTCATGCTAACTCTGCGATTGCCCCAGTATAAGTACGATCTAGTCAAGCTACAGAGATGCAGTGTGTTGACGGCGCAGCCATGCACTTTATCTCTACGTGTTTATAAATGCCATGTCGTGCTAAATCTGCGATTGCCCCAGTGTAAGTAAGTTCCAGTTATGATACAGAGATGCAGCGTGTTGACAGCGCAGCCATGCACTTTATCTCTACGTGTTTATAAATGCCATGTCGTGCTAAATCTGCGATTGCCCCAGTGTAAGTAAGTTCCAGTCATGATACAGAGATGCAGCGTGTTGACAGCGCAGCCATGCACTTTATCTCTACGTGTTTATAAATGCCATGTCGTGCTAAATCTGCGATTGCCCCAGTGTAAGTAAGTTCCAGTCATGATACAGAGATGCAGCGTGTTGACAGCGCAGCCATGCACTTTATCTCTTCGTGTTTATAAATGCCATGTCGTGCTAAATCTGCGATTGCCCCAGTGTAAGTAAGTTCTAGTCATGACACAGAGATGCCCGGAGCATAGTAACTATGCTCCGGGCAAGCTACGGCTATGCTATGGGCCGGGTAAAGTGCAGCGTTGCACTTTACTCTTCGCGTCTATAAATGCCATGTCGTGCTCACTCTGCGAGTGCTCCAATATAAGTAGGTTCTAGTCATGCTACAGAGATCCCCGGAGCATGTTTACAGCGCAGCCTTGCACTTTATCTCTTCGTCTAAATCACCGGCGTTTTGGGAAATTCAGACAGAACCAGGTGATATCTCATGAAGAGATATTGCTTTACTGCTTGAATAGTAACTTAGTATATTGTTGGTACGGTTAATTTAAGTCTGAAAATGTACTTAAAATTTACAAACTGTTTTGTAAAGATCTAAAATCGTTATTACACGTTACATCCTTCTCCGTGTTTTATGTCATTGACTAATACCTTACGTGATTGCCAGTGAGTTAATTGATGGTTATTTCTAGTGTCATAAAAACAACATTTTATTTTAAAGATATAAATGACTCGAACTCTGAATAAAATTCATCAAGTTTTTCTGGCACTCTCTTTCAAAAGTCACTACAATGAAGTTAGCCATAAATCCGGGCGTCGCCGAGCGAGGAACAAAGGCAGTGCATAAAAAGCAAAAACACGTGTATTTCACCGATGCCTGTGAGCTAAAGTGGTTTCTGTCCGGTGGGGAGAAGGGGGTAAAGCCGAATTTCCGGCGCGACACATTGTTGCCGAAAGCGCGAAATGTGCCGGAACATATTTCCGTATTTAGTTGAGGTTCGGATCGCCGTCGAGAGGTCTACACTGTTTGGTTCTGCCCAGCTGAGAATAGTCTCAGATGATGTATGAGTTAGATATACATGTAGGTTTATGGGATTTTATCACTTCATTCACCTATTACTTCACTTATTACTTCATTATAATCTGATAATTTTTCCATAGCACAATAATGTTATCATCTCTGAAGATCACATACTGAACGGCTACCTACGACTGTGACCTTAATACCTATTTGGCAACAACTAAGTTTGGTTCTGCTGAAATCAGAAACGCTTTTAAAAGTCAATTAGGTATAACAATAGCACTAGCAATAGCAGCTTGTGTAAAGCAGCGGGGAGGTGGGGGTAGGACAAACTACTAGTAATTTATGTGCCACGCGGGAAATTACCACCGCCGTCACTATCACATGCAAAACCGGCTTTAAATACGTGATTTTATGGTTCAAAGTTGAATATCCCCGCCACTCGCTCAGCTACCATAATATACAACTAGTCTTCTGCCTGATATCGACGGTACAAAGTCAAACAACACTGAAGTTTTTATGTTGAAATAATTAAGAACGTGAAATGCTCGTCAAAATATATATTATAATTAAATTCAAAAATTCGCTCTGCTTTTCGATGCCCACTGAAACGTTCCGATAAAATGGCATTTAAATGACCTTGTACAAAAATTCGTTTGATAGGTAGGTTTTAACTAGCAAGGTTAACTGCCCAGCCTCAATGGTGCAGCAACCCAAAGGGGCGCGCCGCCGCCGCCGCCGCCTGACGAAGCTGTACATCGTCATATTATGCGCCGTGCGTGAGCCAAGAATGTGTAAAAGGACGGATATGACTATGCCCTTAGAGGGTATCTTTCAGTTGATGGTGATGACCTAGCAAAGTCAAAATGGCAGTTTCATATTTAGTTCCTCCCATAACTATCAAAAATACCGCGCTGTAATTGTGCGGATAGTTACAATAAATAACATCGGCATTAAGCCGGTATCGCGCCATCTTGTTTATTATTATTGGTTCGTACAATACGTGGACATTATTGTATCGCTCTCTTGAGTATACAATACAGGCATCTAGTCTGCGACAGGAAGAGCTGTGGGGTGAGAAAAATTATGTTGTTGAAATGTTTAAAAAGTTGAAAGAAACATACACCTGCCAAGCGTGGTTATGTTATGTGGTTATTATAGCAAAACCTTCTTTGAGGAGGCATGTTCAGCGCTGGACGTATGCGAGCCGATATGAAAATGGGTGGTTCGTTATTACCTAAGCTCCCCCGATACGAACCAAGGTGTAATAAAAAGGCGTTTGTAAAAAATAAATAATGCTGGACATAGAAATCAATCCAGCGGAATTCGAACATCGAACCTGCAATCTTCTGCGTCTCGCTTTGCCTCAGAGGTAGACGAAACGTAAACTCTAGTCCAGGGAAAAGACTGTGCTTTTTAAAAGAAAAATGTTCCGAGATCATTTCTTTCCTCCTTTTTATGAAATATATTTTCTGTAATGAGCCATGCAGAGAAGTGGCCATATTTACGCACGGGCCGGGCCGTGCCAGAGCTTCAAATTACACTGAACAAAGTACTAATAAGATTTTCTGAAGAACTTAGACGAGATTATTTGTACTTATTATTATTGCTCTTCTTTGTTCCTACAGCTAGGTTTTATAGTGTTTGTTAGCTCAGCTTCTAGTTACATTAACGAGTTGAGTCCGTAGTAAAACATTAAAGAACTTAATAACCTACATCTCTAGGTATATACACGCTCTGCAAATCATGACAAAGAGATTCTCTGTATTGAGTAATGAGGAACTTTACGTTATTCCCCGATGGCTGAATGAAGAACCTCGTTGCTAGAACGTTCCAAGTCATATTAATAAGCAGATCTGCAAAGCCTGAGTGTGGGTGGCGCACCTTAGATGCTGCCACTCATAAACCTGACTAACAATTACTTTTGTACTGAGTAAGAACACCACTAGTCTAGGATTTTTTATAAAGCGTTGGTGTCAAAGCAATTTAATGGGTGGGCCATATTTTCTACCGCATAAAAAGTACGTCGTCAAAACTTTCTCATACATATTGTCTTTGATTTTCTCTGAGAGATAATTTAATAATGCTCGAAACATCTTCATCCGTTACAGATATACGTATGTATATGTATATAGAGGTACTAAAACCCGATAAAGAAACATTCGCCAGTACGTACGTGCATCGTAAGTACGTAAGTACGTGTGTACTTCAATAACCCTTTCATTCGTGATGCTTGAAAGCTGAAAAAGAAAATACGAGCGTCATCAAATAGCATCGCAGCGCGAACAGATCCGTGCATTCGCGAGAGGGCACTTTCTTCCCTCCACTCGATTCCGAGCGAGCGCTTGCATAACTGAGCCATATTCAGGCACCTTATCTCCTGAGATGCACATTTGCCCTCCGCACAGCCTCCATATAAAGAAAATAATGCACAGAAGGTACGGTTCATACCTTCTCATAGCCATATTATTCAGTGGAATTGACTCGACGGACGTTGTCATGTACAAAAACCTATAAATTATGCTCTTTTACTTAACCGATTTTCCGGGCAAATATTCGACTAATTTTCAGAGTAAATGAGACACGCTTTTATTTTAAACAAAGGTAAGGTAAGTTTGTTCAAAGTAAATGAATGTTTTTTTTTCTAATATTAAACAAAATATCAAATCTGTCCAGCTGTTGTCAAGTGATGCGCTCAAGAATACTGTTGGTCTGTTATAAATATCAAATTAATTTAAATTTATACATATTTGTCTATATGTTATTCAAATTAATTATAAACAAAACTGCAATAGCTGAATAAAAGTGCATTCATTTTAGAGCTATCGAGATTTCCGCGAATTTTAAATTATTTCCTCAACGTTTAAATTAATTTATCCACAGTACCATAGAATAACTAGACAATAGCTATAAATATTACTTAATTTAATTGGTGGTCAAACGCTTAACCATTATCAATTGAAAAAAATAAAAATTATCAAGTAAATTGTTTTCAAGAATTTTGTAGGCTGTGTTTATTCTAAATTAAACTAAAAAAATAGTCTAAAGTTAGTTAAACTGTTTCAACTGTAAATACTGCATAGTTCTAATTTGTTTCTATTTTTTAATTTTAATTTTCTTTGGAAATAAAGATATTTCTTATTTTGACGTGCCTATGTTATGTATGATAGTAACGAAATAGTTAGAAATTAATCTAAATATCCTAAATAAAAATAAACAGTTGAGCCTACTCAATCACCTACACTAGTGTTGTTGACGTTGCGTGCCCCACCCCTCCTTGCCCCCGCGACCTCTTTATGCCCCTTTTAGGATATCACCTGCAGTCAGCTTTGCGGGCTCTAGTACGACATTGAAATTATTTTGTTGCTGTTTTCTTGCAAAATAGAAGGACTATTAAAAGTGGCGATATAATATTGTTTTGGTTAAATGCAATACATTAATAATATTGTACTAATAACATATTGAAAAGTTTAAGTAAATTATTAAAAGAAACGCTTAACGCTTAACCAAGGGATCCTTGCTCAAATAAATAAGTGAAACTTTAAAATTCTAATTATTTGAACTCTAATAATTTTTATTTCGAATAATTGTTTAGAATACTATTCGAAAATAAATAGAGGGCAATTATCGTTCCTCCCCAAACAACCCCCATGCCAAATGACAATAATATAGATTAATATGGTACCTATATACACTATATACTATATAATGGTACTAATCGCGCACCAAATAAATGTTCACAAATCACAAAAGCATAAAAAGTGTTAAAAATATAAAAATATATAACACTAAGATTTCTAAAATGTTTTGATTCTGTGAGTGATGGATGCGGTGTGTGTGAGTGATGGATGCGGTGTGTGTGAGGGATCTCACTAGTGTTCTAAATGGGTACCTTTATTAAACGCAATACCAGCTAACATAAACCAAAGATGCAAGACCAATTTAAGTTTATAGAGTGGTCTGCAAGTGGTTAGTAATTGGTTAGAAGTGGAGAATAAGTGGTTAGCTTGGTAAGTGGAGGATAGACGCGGGTCGAGCGAGCGGGACGAGTCAGAAGTCATCCATACACATCAGTCCCGCGTCTAGTTAGGAGGTCGCTATTCTCGGGGCATTCGATATTATGGTGTGGAGATTTCTATAATAGTATGTAGTTCTAACAATAGATATTTGTTAAAGAAGTGGGCAAAACGATATTTTATTTTGTTGAACGTGCCGATGTTAAATCCAGAGCTAGTGAAGCCGTCTAGTAGTCTAACGTAGACTGCTGAGGTAGCGAGGAATATAAAAGGCAAGATATTTGCTCTCGAGTTTTACATACAACATTCACCACGACTAGTAAGAAAATATCTTGTAATTTATAAAAGAGGTCAAATGCGTGCGGTGTTAAACCATGAATTGTTTTTTTTTTTTAATGTTTGTACGCTGTTTTCGTTCTATTTTTCAATCAGGGAAAGGAAGGGGGAGGGTAGTTTCCTTCGTCCGAGCTTCCCTAAGGTAATATGAGTACAGCTCAAAGAGGTGCAACTCCCAACCAAATTTCAAACCTGTTGCTTGGGACATTATTTGTAGATGGCGCTGTCCTCCTAGAAGTAGGGTCTTCACAAGCCAAGTTGTCAAGGTACTCATAAAAATGGTGCTGCCTTTAGAGAGAAAGTTAACCTCCCCTGGTGCAGATGGCTTGTTTTTTTTTTAATTTTCGGCATCATTAACTATTCAGAATTCAAATTACTTTTTTCAACATGTTAAATAAGAGAGCGTTTATTGTGTTTGACTTTGTCGAGTGCTTCCGAATATGCCCCCGACAACAATAAGTGAACATCTCGAAACGCGTTCATAGCTCCATTAGCTGAATTAAACGTCTCATATACGTGGGAATGCGGGTAATATACTAGCGGTGTCGCCCCCCATACCCCCTGCCCAAGGTGGGGTGGGGGGGAACGTTCCGTAGAAATATTACTTTGTGATATACAGAGCCTTCGTGACACCGAGTGGTCTCAGCGCGCGTCTTAAATCGAATGTCAGAGTTGATGGCTGCTATGACAAAGGATGTGGAAGAAATGAGAGTTAGATGTGAGCTTTTATTTTGATGATGTTTGGTTTGAATCCGTATTTACTAATTTGGTAGGAGAAGAGTCAAACTCAAACGCGTACTTATGGTTGAAGCTCATTTTGGATGAGTCTGTTCAGCGCTTTGGTCACTAACTGTATATATTTATAAGTACATTAAACCGTCTACGCTATCTTTTAGTTAATTATTTGTCTATTTCTAGGTAATGTCTAAATCTAGAAGCTCGAATCACAAAAAGGTCGATAACCTCTTCGATATAACATACTATTCGATATTATCAAAAAGTTAAATTAGCAATTTCGTAGAAGCGTAGCAGTCTCGTAGCAAATTCGTAGCGCGCGTAGCGCTCGTAGCTCGCGGATCAATGTCCATACAAAAGACTTCAACGAGAGACCTCTCCCTACAATGTTCTTCATTTATAGAATTGCTTGAAAATCAGAGTTTTGTATGCGTTTTGTGGCAATGCACATTTAAACCAGGGAATTGGCGAAGTTACATCCCTGTGCCTAGGAAAACACGTTTAGCTGTTGGTACTGCGCCTGACCTCTCGCTGGTCGTGTCGGTCTGGCGTCCTATTGGATTATGAGAGTGAGGGTACACACTGTAGCCAAGCCTTGCAGCTAGATGATGCTTGGCGAAATGCCCACCATTGATTTAAGTATTTTTAATTTTCATGCCAGGTCAGGTGGGATGACGATCTGCAAAAGACTGCTGGATGCGGCAAGCTGAAGACAGGGCGCTATGGCACTCATTGGGGAGGCCTATGTCCAGCCGTGGACTAAGATGGGCTGATGATGATGATGATGAATTTCCATGATCATTATGAGACATAGTTTTATAGAAAACATACGCGGTGCTACGTGCGTCTAACAGAGCTTTTAAAAATCACATCAGGTGTAGAATCTATTTATTGTATTATTATTAAATAAGTTAAGTTACTAAAGAAACCTCATAGAGTCCATGAGTTATTGACATAAGCCAACTTTTAGCTAAGTTACCTCCATACAATACATGTTAGCAAGTAAATAAATATGAACAAATAAAGCCGTACATTTCAATTAACACTAAGTTCTTAGAATCAAATGGACAAATATAATCCAGCGGTTTATACTGAACAGCAATACTCCGAGGCAGCGCTGGTGTCCGTTACCAATTACGGGTCGCTGCAGACTGCAAATTGATATATTTGTGTACCTCCGACCACAGCCTGTCGGTTAACTGTTTCTCTAGCTGTTGTGAATTGAGCTCAGGTAGAGGGATAGATAAAATAGAGTTTATTTTTATTTTATTTGTGTAATTAAATCTGCAGTTCCGTTTGTATGTATAATTAAAATGTCTATCTGTGTATAATGGATTGCCTTAGAAGCCCGGGGCAAGATGATGCTGGGGAATTGTCCAGCATTATTATTATAATTTTATTTCACCGGCAATGTTTCCTACACACACTAGTTTACGTAGAGGAATTTGTCTTTCTAAGCTTCACATCATTGTGACAGAGCAGTGTGAAGTTAGTCGGTCATCGTAGTGTTGCCACAAAACATGGCTTTAAAATTACGTAAAACATAAGGTAAATTACTAAACAGTGTGTGCATGGCATTGCGATTTCTGAAAGGATTCTAACGAACGAGCAATTGTGTTTATTTTAAAGAGTTTGTTTTCAAGTAAAATAAATAAACATACATTATTAAAAAAAAAATCTACAATTTATGTGTGCGACGGGATTGCAACCTGTCACTAGGGATTGTAGCTATTGCACCAATTGCAAATGTGTAGGATCTATCGAGACCTGCATATTTGCATCTCTTGAAATCCTCGGCCAAATCTGCCGCCGCACCAGCCTTCACGGATAAATACTTAACATCCCACATTTACAGGTGGAAGTAAAAACACCGTTACAGGCTCAAAGGTTACGAGCTCGCAAATAACGGTGAATAAAACGCACATAACGCCCGCGTTAATATTTAGTGCCCTACACTGATACACTTTATGACCAACGGGGATATCGAGCGAGATATCGAAAGTTTCGATATCTATTTACTTACAACAATGTTTTGATTCCAAACTTTGTTGTTAATATATATAATAAAATGGTTGTAACACATTTGCATTAGTAGCTTATTTCACACGATTATAATATACCATCTAGTTTCTCTACATAACTGCACTTAATTTATATGAGCAATAGTAGCTGAGCTTTGCCTGTGGTGTCTTGAATGAACCCTGCCCTTCCCAAGGAATAAATCTATTTATTTGGCAAATTTCACAACTTAGCCATTTATCGCTGCCTGTCCGCCGTCGCCCTCACCAAAAACGAGATGATGTGGCGGGCCCGAAGTAGCGATACATACATTTACTACGGGACTGTACACTGTATGCCCGGCTATGTACTGCGTACTGTGCCCGCCACCCGGACGCCGTCACCCGGCCTCTGAAAATAGGAGTAGTTCGGTGCGACCGCTAGAACCCGGCCTGAGATTGTGACGGACCGATGTGCCGGCAATTCAAAACAGGTCACACTGCACCTTTCGCCTGGTTTTTTGTTTTAAATCTCAACTTCAACTTCTTTCTTAATGGTGTTTTACATCTCATCCTCAGTAACGTCCAGGTGACGATATCGTTGGGAGAATGACCACCGTCACGTCATCTTGAGTCTGATCGGCCTGAAAAAATATCGTTCTCGGTGAAGTCCCGGTGAAGGCGGCGAACGGCTATAAAATTTGAATGAATGATAGCCGCTAGTTTAGTTTGGCCTACTAATAAAACAACAAAGACGGGGAGTCTTTGCTGTTGCATATCTTTTTATCAATTCATTAACTTTATTTTGGCATTACCGAACTTTCAATCAAATGACTTGAATTAGGGTAGCTTTATGAGAAGAAGTCCCTCTCTGATTTCTTCTTACAAAAGTCGTGATCAGTTTTAAAATTTGTGCTTACCAATATAGTACCGAATGCAGTATTATTTATATATATCGCAGATTTATATCCTTCATCTGACGTTACGACATTACGGGCGGGGAAATAAAGTAACAACTTTACAAGTGGACGAAACGTCCCGGTTTTATCGTCGTCAATCCGAATGAAACGCTCTACATTGCGATACAAAGCAAGGTTGCCGAACCTGCAGCTTTGCCATTGTACATTTTGTAGGTTTTTGAACGTAATTTCACGTTTCGACAACACAGTTAAATCTTTGTTGTAACTACTTATTTTACTTTGAATTTACACTCCACTGATTACAGCTAGTTTATAGTTATAATTATCACCAGCAAACGCAGACCTAACGTCATGACCCAGTCGGAATAGTGTGCAGAACCCCAGCCAGCGATGCAACATTTGACCTCAAATTAACTCAATTCAAAACATGCAATAAACTTTTATTCGCGATATTAATCCCCGACGCGGCCATTACCGCAAGCGAATATGAGCCGTATTAGTAACGCAAACAGCTACACAATCGTATAATTTAATCATCATATTCTCGCTGTAGCTCGAGGGGAGAGGGGGGAGTTAATCCTTTAAATGAACAATAGCTAATGTAAACTGCGGCGCGGGCGTTACACACGTTATCTCGCCGTATGTGGGTGCGTCAGACGGGCGGGAGTGCAGGCAGTGGGCACGGCAGACCGGTGGTAACTATTATGCGGGCAAATGCATATTTGCCCGCATAATAGTTATCACCGGTCTGCCGTGCCCACTGGCACGGCAGACCGGTGATAACTATGGATCAGTTCCTATCTTATACTTAGGCTGCACAATATGCTAATATATTATTGTTCTTCAAGACTTTTTTAATACAAAATCTTTTGCCTGTACTCAATCTTAAAAAAAAAAAGTAAGATTGAAAAGTGGGTGGCGTTTATCTATTAACATTTTCTACACCGCTATGTGAAAAGGTCTTAACTTAAAATCTGAGTGCCTTTTCTTTTCCTTAGCGGCGAAATTTGACTGATATTAAAATGTGCACTGAATCTACTAGAGGTGTCCCACAAAATATAGGAACGCGTCACGCGGTGTTTAGAACTCGCAGTGCGTGAGCGCGGATTAGCCGTAAGCCGCGCGCCCGCACTGAGCCGCACTAACTAATGTTTAATGCGGACTTAGTGAAACTTAGCGTGACCGTACACTGCTCTTTCAAATTATATGTATAGAAATACTCGTACCTTAAATATTTTTTCAACGTCGGGAAAAATAGGTAAATGAACGCGATAAATACCCTATAAATAATTCTATTAGAAATACCTTATCTCCCACCCGGAATTTTCGCTCCCGCATGCCTCATACCGAACCGACCACATGCTGTCCATGCGCCGACAGTTAGCAGTAAGCTCGCTGTCCACGCACGGTCGATCGTATACCGAAGGACTATGGTTTAACTTAAATGGTAAGTATAATTTGTGTGTATATGAAGTTTTGTAAAATGTTTTGTGTATCCATTTATCTAAAATCTAAAAAGTCGTATGATCGTTTAACTTGCTTCTAGGGAGCAGTCCACGCGGCTACAGCGAGTGGGACGCTCGCTTTAAGCTTGTGGTAAGCAAAATACTAACCAACGAATCACTAGGTCGCGGCAAACTCGCTTGCTGCGCGCTGACTGCTATTATATGCTGTCATTGTAAAAAGTATTTAAATATTACGAAATTAGGTTAATGTTTAATAGAATTTTTTTAGCTGTTCGGTACCCGTGGTGCGTCCCAGCTACAATTTTTTTTTAGAACATGATAACACGGCGGGAAGAACGGGGATTTCTATTTCTTCTGTAACCATGCATTACACAAACTCAATATGCTTCAGTCACCCTGCTCTGCCATCACTCCACGTCTGGCCAGCCTCGGAATATAACTCATTTTACGGCTCTTTCATGTCAAACAAACAACTCACTTTACTCTCTATTTACTGCTGTTTACTCGTAAAAACTCTGAACGAAAGGTTAAATTATTTGATACATCTTGGATTGTATATGGAATCCTGAGACTTGGACTGAGATTCAAACCAACGATAAAATGTTTTTTTTTTTAACAGACGTAGTTTTTATTACATTGAATACCTTATACATAGTAAATACCATCTTCTGTAGAGATTCTGTATATACATATAGGCCAAGGCAGTTATACTCTTCGTTTTCAAAACAAAAACAAAGAAAATAAAAAAGAGTCTCTGAAAATAAACCACCAAACATATTGTACGACATGCAGAATACTCGCGCAGTACGAACGAGTATAATCGTAATGTGTCTCCAAAACATTAGATGTGCGAAATGCGCATGGTACTGGATGCAGCGCTTGAAGCGCTTGGAGCTCTCTCGAGCGGAACGAGGTCGGCTTTACCGCAACTGCTTTCTGAAAAACGTTGTTTTTACTAGCATTATATTTAAGAGATTTTTGCCATTCTTTAAAAAAAACCTTTGCGGGACAAGAACATCGGGAGGCCGTATCGCCTGCATCAGGGTTGCTGCTGCAGTGGAGTGCGTGAAACGGTCTCATGCGTTCTAAACTTTATTCTAATAACACTAGTGCTATGCATTACTGAGTTATTGTTTCTTTTCTCTAAACTAAGATAATAAAATAATGCTGGCGCTTTTATAGTAATTAGGGATATATCATATATCGGTATTTTTTTTGCAAGGCACCTTCTGTCCGAGACGTGTTACGTCAAAGATTACTTGTGATGACATGATGCACAAAACACATCTTATTTTGGGTCTAGATTTTAGATGATACAGTGTGGAAAATTTATTTAGATCTAGCATTATCGCACATTACATTATCGCACATTACATTTTTTTCTTGATACTTTTATATCGGCCAATATTGGGAGGGGAAAATAGTTATCGAGGACTAGCTGACCCGACAGACGTTTGTCGTAACTATGAATATTAAAACTTTCTAATTTTCCGCGACACTTTCTTTCCTAAGAACCTTTTCATGACAATAACCAAATCAACAAAAAAATAATTAGCGAAATCGGTCCAGCCGCTCACACGTGATGCTGTGACCAAGGGAAATAGGGATTCATTTTTATTTATATAGATTACTGTAATAATCCGTCAATATTTATTCTCTACGCCTCGCCTCACACGCTCCCCTATTCACATACGCTCTACAAATAGTCTTCTATTATTGCGATAGCTGGTAGACACAGTCAATTTCTCCTTATTGTATCTTATAGAGATCAAAGAGCAGTTTAAAAATCGTACTATGATCGGATAACATTTATTCCGTGTTACAGACAGACAGACAGACAATGCTTTATTCATCACCTTATAAAACAGATAGTACTTATTAAATATAATGTAGGGAACAGCAATGGAACTGGCGGCCTTATCGCTTAAAGCGATTTCTTCCAGGCAACCAAAACGATGGTGAGAAAAATAAAGGATGGCGGTGCTTACAACATTAATTCGAACTATTTTTACAAACTAATACACATAATACCTACTTACTAAAATAATACACTAATACATATAACAAAATAATAATACTTAGTAACTTTAAGGGACATGCTAAATATTCTAGTGTGACGTGACATTTAAAAAGTAATTACCTATAGACATTCCTTTTGAAGGCGTGATGTGATGTGGCCTTTTTGATATCCACTGGCAAATCGTTCCAAAGTCTGACAGCTTGAGCAGTGAAAGAGTTGCTGTAAAAAGATGTTCTCTGCACTGGAGATACAAATAGCAGGGTATCCGATGACCTTAGAGAGGGACCGTGAGAAGAATGCAGAAACTGAAATCTCTCCTTAAGATAGGATGGGGAAAGGAGATTGAAAAGTATAGAGAACAGCAGAGACAGAATATGCAGGTTACGGCGCTGGCGAATAGGAAGCCATTTGAGCTGAGCCCGGTAGGCAGACAAATGGTCGTACTTACGGAGGCCAAAGATAAAACGGATGCACACGTTTTGTAGGCGCTCCAGTTTATTGAGCTGTTCCTCTGTAAGGTCCAAATAACATGCATCCGCATAATCAAGGACAGGTAGGAGAAGAGAATAGGCAAGAGCAGTTTTAGTAGCCGTGGGTAGAAAGTTTCGCAATCTCCTCAGAGAACCAGCAGACGCAAACAGCTTTCGACTGGTCACCTCCATCTGCGCCCCCCAGGACAGAGTACGGTCAAACAGAACCCCTAAGTTTTTGATGGCCTCGCTGAAGGGGATGGCTATCCCATTAAAAACAACTTGCGGAACTGCCGACCAGTCCAGATTACACAAGGTTCTAGAGCTGCCGACTATTATCGTCTGAGTTTTGGAAGGGTTGATTTTTAGTCCGTTGCGTTCGCTCCATTCAGTAATATAACGGAGATTTGTGTTTGTTGTTTCTATTGCACTAGAAATATTACTGAGTGGAGCTTGGGTATAAATCTGTAGATCATCAGCATATAAGTGGTAGGACATTGAAAGATTTTGAGAAATAGAATTGATGATGATTGCGAAGAGGAGAGGTGATAGTACGCCACCTTGAGGCACGCCAGTAGATGTTGCACACCAAGACGAGAAAGACTCATCGAGACGCACGCGCTGTCGACGGCCATGCAAGTAACTAGAGAACCAGCTTACCACCGAAGAAGAAATGTTAAGGGAGCGGAGTAATGCAATCAAGATGTCAAAATTGACGGTATTAAAAGCATTACTGAAGTCCAGAAGAGTTAAAACAGTGAGCTGACCATTTTCCATACCCAGACGGATGTCATCTGTGATTTTAATGAGAGCAGTGACGGTGCTGTGTCCTCTTCTAAAGCCAGACTGCAAGGAGTTAAGAAGATTGTTTGAGGATAGAAAAGAGTTAAGTTGGTTGTGGACGAGACGTTCAAGAACCTTGGAAAGGAAAGGAAGTATGGAGATAGGGCGATATTCGGAAAAAGATTTAGGATTAGGTTTTTTAGGTAAGGGTATAATTTGCGCGTCTTTCCAGATGCTGGGAAAAGTGCCATGTTTTAAAGAGAAGTTGAGGAGATGACAGAGTGTAGGGAGTATCTCATCCAATATGGGCATTAACATGTTGCGACTAATACCATCTATCCCAACGGCATTAGACGTGATTGATAGAACACTTTTCCTAACATCGACAGCAGAAATTTCATCAAAAAGAAACGAGGGGTGATTGGGAGTGGGTGATGAAGAGAGATAGTTGATAGTCCTGGATTTGACTGCATCGCCAATATCAGAAACAGAGGAGAAGTGCTGGTTCAGCAAATCAATATCTAGGTCACCAGGTGTAGGATCCTGACGAGACTTACCAAGGCCCAGCGTTCTTAGAAATTTCCAAACCTTCGCTGGGTTTTCATCAGAAACAGACTCGTGGATATGACGACGTTGGGCGTCTCTACAGGTTCTATTACAGCGATTACGTGCGTGGTGATATTTGTCTTTATTGAGATCGCTTGGAACCATCTTATATTTGGTTTTAGCTACAGCCTTTTTATGAATCAGAGCCTTAATGTTGTCCGTGAGCCAAGGTGCTGGTAATTGTTTGATTTTAATAGCGCGAAAAGGGGCATGCTTGTCAAATAGCCGAATGAGGATATCATTGAAGATGCCAATCTTGTCATCCATTTTATTTTTGATTGCTAGCAGCATCAACAACAGGAGAAAAGTCTATTTGCTTAGCATCATTGAGAAACTCTTCCCTATCCATGCTGCCGAAACTGCGCTGCAATAAGACTTTACGTTTAGCTTTCGGAGGCCGAATTTTATAAGACACAAAGACTAAATCATGGTAGGAAAAACCATCTGCTGCATACTGACCGTGTTTGCTGACGTGCTCGAGAGAGGAGACAATTATAAGGTCAAGCAAAGATGGCGGAGTGTTTGGAGCATGGTGAGTGGAGCTAAGTGGAAGAAGGTGGAGATTGCAGGACTTTACAACAGACTCCATTGAAGAAGCACGACGGTCCTTTTTCATGAGACAGCAGTTAAAGTCCCCCATTATGATAGAGTGACTATAGCTAGGGATAAGGTCGACCAGTAGGGACTCAAAAGAAGAAAATAAATTATTTTTGCTTGAATTGGAATAGTAAACACCGAGCAGAACTTTAGTGTGCGAAAGTGTGACTTCAACGAATAGGTGTTCGCCGATCTGTAACGGTGCAGGTTGAGGAGACATACTTAAAACGGAAAAGGGTAAATGAGAACGAAGATAAATAGCCACACCACCGCCACGGCTGCCGAACCTACGTCGCGTCTACGCGACATTGAAGATACGTAGGCAGCTACGGTCTACAGAATTGTAGGAGTCTATAATGTTGGTTGTTGGGTAGGGAATTCTACAAAATCATACGTACTAGTATATCTACTGGTAGGGCTTGGTGAGACGGTGGCGTTTACAACTTTAAACTTGAGGTAACTATTTTGTTTGCTCTAAATATATCTATAAGTATATTTTTCATTTCTTTACTCTGCATAGAAAGTCAAATAGTACTTTATTTCCTTCCATTTTCTTTCGTTTCCAAATATTGTCCTTTCGTAGGGAAAAAGGTTAAGCTCGACATAATTACCTAGATAACATATAAATTAAATTACATTATGCTAACAGAACATTGACGTTTATTATTATTTGTTGTGTTTTTTCACATTACCCGTGTTAAATAATCCAAATAATATTACACGTAATACTTTTCCACAAGTTGAAATAACCATTTAAACTTTTACCCCGTGGCGTAGATTTAGAGATATCTCATAAAAACGCTGCTGATATGCTTAATGGCTTCATAAATTAAAACTCTAAAGTTATGAGCTGAGAGAACTGGCATTAAGCTGGAGATCTAAACAAGAAATTAAGCGCCAAGTGTACTAACTAACTTTTTAAGTGTTTGACCAAGTGATAAAGATAAATTGCTGACAAAAAAATTATTATTATATACGAGAAAAGTTAAGAAATATATCTTATTGTTGATATAAAGCCTCATTAGATATATGTAGGTACCTAGACAAATATCGTTGTTAATAATCATAGCATATTTTCGAGAACGAAAAGTAACAAACACCCGTATTCAAGAACAATACTATGAGGTCTCACAGTGAATATGAACACATAGGACCGGTCAATACGATTCTTATACCCGTATTCAAGAACAATACTTAAGTAAGGTAGCAAGCAACACTGTGCTAAGACATTTCTCACTGCGTTCGTCATGGCAGGATATTTCATTCGCAAATAACTCTCAAAGCATTTCAAAGCAAACGCACTGCGTCGATTACAGATCTATGATTGGTCCGTTTCTGTTGCTTAGTTCTCTTTAATGTTTGGCAGATTGCGGATGACATAAAAATAACCTATAAAAACCCTCAAAAACGTAATAAAACAATTTTGTTTAGATATAAACTTTATTGACAAAGAAACATACAATTCAAAGTTAAAAAAAAGTTTATTGCACTAAAAAAAAAAATTATTAGTGCAATAAATAACTAAGGATTAAATTATAAAAACAAATTAGAACAATTACTTACAATAACTATTAAGCTAACTGCAGACTGTTGCAAACAATCCACAGGTAGCTCAACTGATCCATATCAATACCAGTCGGAAGCGTCCCCAAGACGCTGGCTGCATTGCCCCGCTGTATGGCAATGCTGATGCGCTGCGCCAGATATCCGCCAGCTCTCGGACCAGACGCTCAGATAACTTTTTAAAAACCCGGAGAGCCCCGGTACCCCACGGAACTAGGGTCTCGACCACAAAGGGAGCAAATGTGTAGGCTCTGTCGAGACGTGCATACTTGCGTCTCTTGAGATCCTTGGCCAAATCTGCCGCCGCACCAGCCCTTACGGATGCCCTGGAAGATGGGAAGGCGCAAGTGTGTCGACGCATGTAGCGTCCCACACAACGGGTCTCCCCAACTCCTATGGGACTAGTGTCATGCCGTCGGGCCTCTTACCATCGTCACGCAACAGACCATTCGGTTTGAGAATAGCTGATACGTTAGCGGTGACAAAGGCCCGCCGGATGGCGTCGTTAAGGCTGGCATAAGTATTTTTCCGAAACGAAATACAAGTCATAATATTTCAAAATCTTAAACCTAAATATAAATTTTATTTGTTTCATCCACATTACAAATTCTCGATCTAATTTATATTTCATGGTACACTTGGCGAGTAAATCACGTGCGCTGAGATCACGTCGCGTGGTCGACGGCGACTGTACCGGAATTAAATTTTCACAAGCGTGCGTGAGAGATGCTACCTACTGCTAGCTTTGCTGAGGAACTTTATTTGAAAATACAGAAGAGGGTTTTTTGGAATGTTCTAGAAATTACTGCGAAGTGCTCTTTGCTGTGCAGAAAACCAATTTACTTATTTTGTACGAGAATAATCTAAGAACCTATCGATTTATCGAAAATTTACTGAACAAAAAACATATTCAATAGTAGTAGTGTAAGTACCGTTTCCAGCCAAAATAACTCACTTTATTCAGAGTTTCAGTATAACAAAATGTTAAATCTACAGGTACAAATGCTTTGAGTGTCCCACTGAAATATTACCAATGATCATGAGATCTCGAAAACGATAACCTCAGCAGAGCTGGTCTATCCAGATGTATTCGTGAGTATTCGCTCCTACTATTATCACCGCTCTCAGGTCGACTTTCTTTAAAATATTATTCGTTATCAAAAGGCAGCTAATAAGCGGCAAATAGTATGACTAATACACTCACAAATACATTTGAATAGACCAGCATGGTAATATATGGCAATAATTAATAATGCTTGGTTTTGTTGTGCTTAGTCTTGAACCCTTTCCGTCCTTTCAGACTGCAATCCTAACAAAGTAGTTCAACCACAAACCATTAGCAATGTAAGTATATACTTTTTCCAGCCCCCACTTTGAATTACCTATCTTGTCTGTCGCTGTACCTCAGTACACCTGTGCTGTAAGGCTTCGGTAGAGATTAGAGACGTCTGCAATGCTTTGTGCAGCTTTGAGATAGCAGCAAGCATTACTGCGTCGAGATAGAAGCGTGTAGTACGAACCTATTGTAAACCGCTTCGCTTGCGTTGTACATACCTACATTATTATTGGATTTCCTGAGACTATGGTCTGGTGACGCGTTGGTTATTTATCATGATTTATTCACTGATACAGGGCGGGATGGTGTGACTGAGTCTAGTAGGTTTACATGTTTGTTGCCTCTTCAAGCCAAAACTACTGAACGGATTAAGTTGAAATTTTGCAGGGACCTAGATCTGGAATTAAATACAGGGTGCCACGTAAGTACGTAACATGTGTACTAAGCCGAAAGGGGGTGATTCTGGAAACCGAGGGGATCAACTTGTGAGAAACGTTTATTAAATAAAAATATAAGAGACGTTTTTTCTTAATATTCGTGTGCAAAAAAAATGTTCGAAATTCAAAAAATCGTAAAACAAAAGTTGATCCCCTCGGGGTCCAGAATTACCACTTTTCGTCTAAATACACATGTTTCGTGGCATTCTGTATAAGTTACTATTTATTTCGGGGAAAAGCGTGCGAAGCCGCCGGACGGAAGCTAGTTGAAAATAATGAAAAAAATCCTGTTGTTTACAAAAGATGCGGCCACACACAGAAACAAGTTCTGTCAAGTGCAAGTGTTGACTCGCGTGCCGAGGGCTTCGGATGTTTGTCAAGTATACCAATTATGTACTACAGGTACCGGTTAGAGACTATTTATTAAATACCTAAAAATTAAAGGTCTACATTTCAGATGTATCGGTTTGTAAACTTCGAAGAGGGTAATAGCAAAATTTTCAAGCTTTTTTAAAATATTTCAAAAAGTATAAAGAAATTTCAAAAATTTGTGATGTACAAACCGATACCTTAATTTGATACCCCATTCGGTGAGGTGGTTTCCCCCTTTTGAAAACTATTCCCCCCCTATTTGACCATTTTTCAAAATGTGTTTTACTTACAGATTTTTCCTGTAAAATATAGATCCATATCTAAAGGGTACATACATTTCAGTTGGATCGCTCTGCAAACTTCGGAGATACAGGGGAATAGGTAATTTTTCGAGTTTTATCAAAATATTAAAAAAGTATGAAGCCCACAGAAATTTCTAAAACTGTTTTGAAATGTACAAACTGATACCTTTTATTTCACCTTGTAGGTATCTTATAAAATTCCGACATCACAATTTGTACTTACTGAAAATTTTCATTTTCATTTTTAATTTTTTCTTCTGTTAATCCGTACAAGCGCAAAAAATGTATTATTATATTGATTTTCATGTTATTTGCTGCTGTATTTGCTAAGATATTAAAGATGGAAAAAAGGACAGAAAAAGCGAGACCATAAGGGTTTCGAAACCGATCTCCGATCTTCGACACCCTAAAAACGAAAGAGATCTTTTATCAAAATCTTATAGTTAACTAGCTTCTGCCCGCAGCTTCGCATGCGATTTTTATGATTAATAGCCTATAAATAGGTATTTTACTACAGATCTTTAAGTCTGTAAAATTTGAGCCCGATCCATTCAGCAGTTTGGCGTTGTCTTTGCACAAACATCTTCACAACGACACAAACTGTCGCCTTTAAAATAGGTATTATTAGGATAGAGCCTTTTTAGCAGCTTGAGAACTCAAAGATTCCAGCGACATCTAGGTTACTAACTAACTATTTTACTCTTATCCAACTAAGCAAAGTTTAAACCTTACGCTTCTTCTGACATCTATTAGCGAGCACTCAATGAACGCTCACCCCACTAAAACTCAGCTAAGTTTGAACCTTCCGCTTTCCCTGACATCTACTGGTGGCTTGCTGAAAGTCATTGTCACGAAGCTTGCATTATTCCTCAAACCAGGAATGGTTTGAGGAATAATGGTGGTGCGAACTTTTAGTTCTAAGACTTTATGTTCACCAAAAGTTATTATATATCGCTGATAGATGGCATTGTTAGTACGTTGGAGTGGATGTGTGAATTTTGGCTTTCTGAACGCAGTATGCTTTCATAAAAATAAACATGAGGCAGAAGAATAGACAGATAGCTATAATTATTTGGGAGAGACCTTTGCTTTGTTTTAATTTGCCTAGCATATCATAAATTTGTCATCCAGACCTACGGAGCTCAGACGTAGACACTCACGGTAGGCCTGGTCCTCCAGTTCAAAGTAGCACAGCGAGCTATGGAAAGAGCTATGCTCGGAATTTAACTGAAAGATAGGATTCGTAACGAGTAGAACGCACTGATTGAAAACTTTCGTTTTCAAGCTTCGGTGTGGATGACGAGAAGTCTCGACGTAAATTCCCATACGCTGCCCAGCCTAGCTAGAACCTCCTTCTTGGCTTCCTTCTCGAAGTTGTTTTTACCCAACTGCAGAATCTGCCCAAGGTAAGTATACTCGGAAACAGTTTCGAGAAGGCGGTAATGTACGACCACCGGTCTTGGATCAATGTGGGCATTGATCATGACTTTGGTTTTATCCAAATTCATGCCAAGACAGATACATCGCGAGGCTGAAGCTAGGCCGTCCAGCATCTGGTTCAGCACCTCTAACGACTCCACCATTAAGACTATGTCATCAGCGAATCGTAGGTGTGAGATGTAGTTGCCCAGTTTCGGGATATGACATCCCCCTGCCTCACTCCTTAGCGCAATTGGTTTGGTTTAGACTGCTGGCCCTGTACTTGGACAATCATAGTGGTGGTTTCGTAGAGACATCTCAACACCTCGATAAAACGATAGTGTACTTGGCATTTCTGTAAGGACTCCAGAACAGCCCAGATTTCGACGGAGTCAAAGGCCTTCTCATAATCCACAAAAGACAGACACAGAGGCTGATTATATACTTCGGACTCCTGAATAATCTGCCTCACTGTGTGAATATGGTCTATGGTGCCATACGCTCCACGGAACCTCGCTTGTCCCGGTGGCAGGAACTCGTCGAGTCTCCTAGCGAGACGGTTCGTGACCACTCGTGAGAACAGCTTATATACGTGGCTCAGGAGGGATATGGGTCTGTAGTTTTTAAGGAGGGTTTTATTTCTCTTCTTAAAAAGAGCACCACCAAACTCCCGCTCCACGCCTTTGGAGTTCTCCCACTATGAAGGACGGTGTTAAAGAGGTGTTGTAGTTCCTGTATTGCAGGTGCTCCTCCGGCTTTACGAAGCTCTGATGTAAATTCTGTCCTCATCGGGGGCTTTTCCATTTTTAAGCTGCCTCAGAGCTAACACAATCTCGTCTTGACTGATGTCTGGCAGTTCGTCGGTATAGTGGCATGTCAGGGTGGCTCTGGAATCATGGTCATCTCGTCGGAAATGATGAGGGGCATGTGCAACGTATAATTGGACATATAGAAATCCTCTATCTCGGCGGAGATCTCCGGCTTCGACAATACGCTCCTCCCGTCGTGCTTTTTGAGCTTCGTCAGGTAGCTCCTGCCAAGCTGCTGAGTGAATACATTGGTCCCTCGGTTTCGCTCTATCGCCTCTTCAACGAGGCGCGTATTGGAGCTTCGAAGGTCGTGCGGTTGATGATGATAATGATCATAAATTTACACTTGTTACTATCGCTTATAAGAAAAAAATGTGTACCTATAGGTATTTCTGACTGTCTGGATTCGAGAAGAAGATTTTAAACCGAATCCTAGTTTTCTTTGTATTGTTTTACAAATGCTTAGCCCTATTGTCATTTAAATTGCTGTTCTTCACAAGAAACCTAAGAATTTAACGTACTTACCTGTATAATCTTAATTCCATGTAAGAAATGAGAAACTTTGTGGCAAAATGAACACGAAATGTGGTTGCAAGTACAAATTCATCTGAAAGGGTCAAAATAAAGTAAATACTAATAAGTAACTAATTGATTTTTATCTCAATAAAAAAAATCTGTTTATTTTTTTAAATTCCGTTCTGTCTCAAAGTTAATACTTTAGTGAAATTTTCATGAAAATAAGAGAGGCACCTAATGTTCAATAAAAATATGACCTACTGTAAATTTTGTATAATATTTGTATTAATTTGTCTCTATTTGCTTATTGTTTCCGCTCTTATTCTCTACCAGCGATATCCTTTGATTAATCATAATCAAAGGATATCGCTGTACTTCAATAAAATAAACCCATTTATTTTGTACATGCCTAACCTATTTTGCCATATTTTATTACCTTCCGCAATTTCATCGATCACCGAGTCCTTTCAGACATCTTCACATCTTAAACTTCTTTCGCCTTCATAAGAATATCGATGTGATATCACCAAGGCAAGGCCGTGTCGGTCACGTTTTTAATCAACAAGTCTAGTTATATATATAGTATAGCCAATAAAGTAATAACATAGATTCAGATAAGCCGAACCGGCATTGTTGAACAATTGTTTATGCAACTAAATTTTTTTTTAAGGAGTTTTGTTGGCCTAGTGGTTAGAAAATTTCTGTATGGTTTGTTGAACACAGGCGGTGGTCGGGGACGGGGGCAGGGTGATATCATCGGAACTAAAGAACACCATGGGAGTTCCGCAAGGATCGTGCCTGTCAAACACCCTGTTCAGCTTGCTCTTAAATGATCTGCCCAGCACGGTCCCGGACGCGGACATCTATATGTACGCAGATGACGTTGCCGCAGTAGTCACCGCGCCCACGGACAGCAAGCTGGAGAGCGAGCTGAACTCGGTGGTTAATAAATTGGAAACGTGGTTCAAGTCGAACGGCCTCGCCTTAAACAAAGACAAGACTTGTTTTATCAACTTCAAGCTGAACGGGGGGCAACCGCCTGTTCTAAGGGTCTTTGCGGGGTCAACGGAGCTAGAACAGGTGCAAACTACAAAGCTGCTTGGTTTCCAGCTTGATAGTTTCCTCGTATGGGACGCTCACATAGAGAGTGTTTGCTCGAAACTCGGTCGGGCTTCTTTTGCATTGCGGAGGTTAGCGAGCACCGCCACCCGTGACGTCTTGCGTTCCTGTTACTACGCGACAGTTCACAGTACCCTCACCTATGGTGTGGAGCTGTGGGCGCCAGCCAGTGACGTTGAGCGGGCCTTTGTGATGCAGAAGAAGGCGGTCCGAGCTATAGTGGGAGTTCCAGACGACGTGTCATGTAGAGGTTATTTTAAAGAGCTTGGGATCATGACCCTGCATTGTGAGCATATATACCAAGTAGCCCTGTTCACGCACCTAAATTTGCACCTGTTCCAGCGCCGTGGGGTTAACGCGGATCGTGCTCTCCGCAGCAACAAGCACCAGCACAGGCTTGTCACAACCCAAACACAATTTAAAAAAATCGAGCAGATCTGTATTATATCTCAGGCCCGGCAGTGTACAACAGACTACCTGACAAAATCCGGAATGCCACCTCCACCGCGGTGTTTAGAAGTAATTTGAAAAAGTGGTTGTTAAAAAAGGTTTTTTACAATATGTGCGAATTCTTGGAATTGCCGGAATATTGATTTATTTAATTATAATAACGTAATTAAGATATATGTATAAATTTAGGTATAGACCTATTATTATATAAAAAGTGACTTGTAAAAAAATTTTTATTAATAAATTCTTGTATTCTTGTTGAGATCTGTTAAATACCCGAGAGGGACGGTTTTCTTTTGATATATTTGGTTATCTGTGCCACTTTATTACCTACAACTACAACTTGAATCATTAAAACGGCTAAAGCTAATTTGGAAACGATGAAATACTTTTCTGAATTTGTGTTGTGTTTTTGCAGGCCTTTGTCACCTTTTAGCAAAAATGTAATATCTAAATCACAACCCAAGAGTAAGGGCTTATTCGGTTTATTTTTGTGTGTTTGTTAATCACTTGTTACAGGTATTTCAAAAATTGCATATTCGCTTACTTTATTAGTTGATCAGCATCACAGAATATCTACTCGTATATAGAGTAACCTTTAATGTCCAGAGCTTGTTTGTGAGCTGTTATTAAGAGAAAGCATAAACATCATTTAGTACATACATTAAACCTGTCCATTATAATTTAATATTCTGTGAAAGCCATTAGCTTTTATAATTTTGGATCAGCCTTTGTCGTTTAATGTAATTTTTTTTTTTGAATGAGCTATAATGCTGTTGACCGTAGATGGGCCATGACAGCATTACCGGACTTTTGGCGGGCGCAGAGGGCGCCTTGCGTAGTTATGTTGAGCCAACACGCACAAGGGCCACCACTTAAGTGCGAACCGCGGCTTGGGCTGTTGCCAGATGCTACAAGAGGGAAGGGTTTCGCCTAGATGCACGAATGCACGTATGGGCGGAAGCGGGGAATTCTTCGGCCCTGCATCCGGCGGGGTCGGTTTTTGGTCGGGTGTTTAGTGTGCGGAAGCGAGTCGGGACTAGTTTCCGTCACCTCCGCGTTAATTTAGTTTAGTTTAGTTTATTTAAACAAAAACAATTTACATCGTGTATGAATATATACAGTACATAATTAAATGAATAGCATGCAGTTATTATATAATCCAATTCATCTTTGTTGCTAACATAATAATTACTTTCGTGTGATAAACTCGTCAATGTTAGCGGCGGTGAGTGACTCTACGGGGTCACCGAGAACGTGTCTCTGTCTACGGAGGAGAGAATCTAAGACAAAATGAGAGAGGTTGTAATTAAATATCGTACTTATTTCGGTAAGTGGAAATCAAATTCATAGATGAAAGTCTTTAGACCAAATGTTCATCAGTTTATTTATAAACTTATTAGAAAAAAACTCTTAGCTTTTTTAATCTGCAAATAAAAAGTGACCAACAACTATAGTGACCTGAAAATGACAAAGCGAATTGGACCTGGAGCAATAAGTTTGTGAACTGGCGGCCTTATCGCTTTAAGCGATAAGGCCGCCACGACACGTTCCTCGACGGCATTCTGGCTCCATTTAAGTCAAGTTGCAAATAAATTAATTCATTATGATAATCGCTCTTTGGTGGTTCGGTAGGTACCTACACGTGCTCCTTTATTAATTTGTTTTTTCTCATTTCGGTAATTTTGTATTGTATGTTTCATTTATGGTTTGGAAGTTCTCTGTTTTCAGGATTCTTTGTAATCCTGTACTGTGTGACTTAGAATTTGCACCAACCCAACTCTTCACGCGGTTGTCGTAAGAGGTGACTAAGGGATATCCACCGAGGGCGAGCAGCAGCGCCCCCTGCATAGCAATTCCACCACCGAACTGCGATCCCCAACCCGCATGCCCAGCGTGGGGATTAGGCATTACCCCCTATGAGATGGAAACCATAGGTGCTTTTCAGGAGGAGGCCTGCATCCAGCAGAGGATGAATATAGGCTGTTGAGGTATGTTTTTAACCGACTTCAAACAGAAGGAGGTTCTCAGTTCGTCTGTATGTTTGTGGTCTCCTATAAATTTGATTCTCGAGGAATTGCTGCGTCATAAAACGGAGGTTTGTAAAAATTCTTCAGAATATGATAATTTCATATTATCACCAAAAACTCTTCAAAATATGATAATTTCATTAATTATAATGGTTTCTATGGCACCGGGCGACAACAGTTTCATCCATGTGCCATCAAACTAAATTAGACTTGAATTATAACTAGTTAATGTCAGTGTTTAACTAATTTTTTTGCACGTGAACCTTCGGTCAGGGAAAGTAAGGGAGGGGTGATTTCGTTCGTCCGAGACATCGATGAATATTATAAGAAATCAAAATAATATCCCAAAAATGTTTCGACTTCGACGAGACTTGAACCCGCGTCTTTCCCCAATTAACCCAGTGTGAGGCTTACGCACTATAATAGTAAAAACCTTAGATGAATATTATTATATAAACCGGAATTTTAAGTCGGTTTATCGTTTTTTATAACACGCCAAATTATTTGAAAACCTAAAAGGTTGCAAACATAGCCATATCTTACCCAACCGATGCAGCAATGAATAAAGAATGCCTCACGAAGCTCTCTTGGCTTCAGATCTATGCGGAGACAAATCTAAACAAAGCATTCAACGACTTTCATGAACTCTACTGTTTATTTTACAAGTTGTGTTTTCCTAAAATTAGAGTAAAAATACGGAATCATACTCAGCTCAAAAAAAATTGGATTAGTCCTGGATTAAGACAGAGCTGCAAATCACAACGCAGGTTGCGTCATTTATACTATAAGGAAAAAACAGTTTTAAATAAGGGCAAATACCGGTCATACTCTCGCATACTAAAAAAATGTATCTACAGATCGAAAAGGATATCAAATATAAAATACATAATAAATAGTAACAATAAATGTAGGGCGACATGGACTGTGATAAAAAGAGAAATACCAAATAATAATAAACTTGACGATAATATTGACAAAATTTTAATTAATAGCCAAATAATTTCTGAACCTATTGACATTGCCAATTGTTTTAATAAATATTATATTAATTTGACAAATAACTTGACATCTTCTCAATCACAGACATTTTCTAATAGTCTTACGAAATTAAATTCAATGTTTTTATTACCTATGACTGAAAATGAAGTAAAAAAGGAAATTTTGGCTTTAAAAACCAGTAAGTGTGAAGGCTATGATGGAATCAACACGAAAATTATAAAAGAAAGCATTACTGAGATAGTAGCTGTATTGACGTATCTGATTAACCTGTCCTTCTCAACAGCTACTTTTCCCGACGCACTAAAAAAGTCAATGGTCAAACCTCTATTTAAAAAAGGCGAAAGGACAGAGATAAATAACTATCGTCCAATAACGCTAATACCAATTTTCTCAAAAATATTTGAAAAATCTATGTATCTAAGACTTAAAAACTATTGTGACAAACAAAATATAATTATAAAAGAACAATTTGGTTTTCAGAAAGGAAAGTCGACATCTCTTGCCATTTTTACCCTAGTAGAAACGGTGTTAAATAGTCTAAACACTGGTGACTTAACGACAGGACTGTTCTATGACTTATCTAAAGCATTTGACTACGTTTCGCATGATCTACTTTTTAAAAAACTAGATAACATCGGTGTCAGAGGCCAAACTCTACAATGGTTCTCTTCTTACTTGGAGGACCGTAAGCAATGCGTTGTTATTGAGAAACTAACTAATAACAACGAACTAATTACATTTACATCAGACTATGAAATCAACAAATCGGGCGTGCCACAGGGCAGCATTTTAGGGCCCATATTGTTTCTACTCTATATAAATGACATAGTTACCGTGACAAACCATAGGTGCATTTTATATGCTGATGACATTTGTGTAGTTGTGACATCTGATAAAAAATTATATAATAAAACTGACCATGAATCTGACATTAATAACACAATTGATAAAATTATTGAATGGCTTGACATTAACAATCTTAAAATTAATCTTGACAAATCCAAATATATTCAATTCAATAAATCTAAACATATAAAATATAATTTTAATCTAAATATAGCGAAAATAGAACAAGTTCCGCAAATTAAGTTTTTAGGCGTAATAATTGACGAAAATCTGGACTGGAAGGCACATATAGACATGGTAAATAAAAAATTAAACAAATTCGTGTACGCTCTAAGTCAAATTAAAAATGTCACAAATGTGAAAACTGCAATAACGTCCTTTCATGCCTATATTGAATCTGCTCTTCGCTATGGGTTTGTAATGTGGGGCAACAGCTCTGATAAAAACAGAGCATTTATAGCACAAAAGAAATGCATCAGAGCGATCTGTGGAATCCCCCCGGATGAGTCATGGAAACCCTTGTTTAAGGAGCTTGGTTTATTACCTCTACCGTCGCTTTATATTTATGAAGTATCAAATTTTGTTAGAAATAATTTAAACTTATTTATAAAAGCATGTGACAAACACCCTAGACTATGTAGAGATCCGAATAGACTTATTCTAAAAGATACCCCGCGTTCAGCCAAGTTTTCAAAAAGTTGTTTGACTCTATGCGTAAAAATATACAATAAGTTACCAAATGAAATCAAATTATTAAATAATTATTTATACAAAATCAAATTGCTTAGATGGCTGAATGAAATGAATTTTTATGACATCAATGAGTTTTTAAATAATAAATAATAATACCTAATTTAATTTGCCACCATAATTATTGCATGCTAGAATATAGTGAGACATGAGTGCATTACTTAGAACTAAACCACCTTTATACCATGTTTGACGCAATGAATATATTTTGAATTTGAATTTTGAATTTTGAATGTGGCGCGGCGGGCGAAGGTCCGCCTGTGACGCAGGAGGTTGCGGGTTCGATTTCTGCCTTGGGACAAATGTTTGTACGATCTGCAAGTATTTGTTCCGGGTGTTCTGGGTATTTTCTATGTAGTAAAAAATATCTATATCTGTAGTGTATTGTATTATATAAGTCACCCTTAACACAAGCTCTGTTTAGCTTGGGGCTATATGATGTTCTGTGGATTGTCCTGCATTATTTATTTTATATATTTATCCGATTATATACGCAAAATTTCATTGAAATCAGGGGTGTAGTTTCCAAATAAATCGGAAAGTACATTTGTATGGGGGTTTAGGTGTTCGCAGCCTTCTTTAGTCTTCAGTTAGTTAAGTTTCAGTTTCTTTAGTTTCTTTAGTTTCTTTAGTTTTATGCTCTTCCTCCCGGACCGCGAAAGCGTTAAGACGTCTACAACCCGTACACCAATTTTATTTTAATATATTTAGAATAATTACCGAAAAATTTCATTTTAAGTCGTTAAAAAAATATCACAAGTACCAGGCAAACATAAACTGCAAGAACTTTCGCTAATCTCCCGGTGCAGCTGAACGAGATAGAAAGACGCGCTATACCACGGACCCGACAGAGACAGCAGCCCTACTGTGATTTTACTCTGTGTTTACGTCACCGTCTCTGTACCTACAGATATAAGTGGTCGTCTGGCCCAAGTTCAAAAGCGATAGCGTGTTTGTACTTTGTGAACAACAAGTAGCAGAACGATGGATAAATTCCTCAAGTCTGGAAACCTAGGTGATAAATACCCTAGTGAAGGGAATTTAGACAAAGCGGTATTAGAAACTACCCCCCCAAGCTATGTTTTTCTGCGCGGCAAGAGGGATAGAGATAATGAACAGGAACTTTTCAAAGAGGAGATGAGGGAAATGATGGGAAAGCTCTTGTCCGATCAAGAAACTGGACTTAAAAAATACTTCGCCCCGACGCTTAACGAAATTCAGAACACAAACAAAAACATAGAAAATTCTATTGCTCTTCTTATGAGCAATAATGAGGAACTCACAAAAAAAGTTAATATTTTGGAACAACAACAAAAACAGGACAGGGAAGTTATTACAATGCTAGAAAATAGGATAGAAGACATACAAAGAACAGCTAGGAAGAGCAACATTGAAATAAAAAATGTACCCAAAGGCAATAAAGAAACAAAAGAAGACATGATAAACATGGTAATGAAGCTGGGAACATCTATTGATTGTAGTATGAATAAATCTGATATAAAAGATATTTACAGAGTAAGAGCAAAAAAAGAAGGACAGAGTAATACTCCGATAGTGGTGGAGTTATCGTCGACAGTCTTGAAGACTGACGTACTAAAAATGAGTAAAGCTCATAATCGTAGGCACAAAAGTAAACTCTGCGCCAAACATCTGGGCTTTACAAAGAATGAAGACACACCCATTTTTGTCTCAGAACAACTGACGGTTAAAGCGTCTCGTCTGTACTTCCTCGCACGAGATCTTGCTAAATCAAAGGGATATAAATTTTGCTGGACTGCCTACGGAAGGGTCTACGTAAGGAAGGACGAAGCTTCTGCAATAATAACAATCCACAGCGAGAACCAGGTGAATGCCCTAGTCAACTCAGCATCATGACTTATCTTATTGCCCGGAATAACTAGATTCTTAAATACTAATTCTAATATAATCAAAAATCTGATGTTCATCTTGTATACACAAACACACAACACTCCAACACTTTCACACACAAATGGACATACAAACAAACACAAACAATATGCTCACATTCACACACATTTACGAAGATTAATAGCTCTAGAAGGATTTATTTACATAATAATTTCAAACATAGGTGACTTTTTGGTAACGAGTGAAAACATCTTTTACAAAGCATATGATGGATAATCCCAAAAATATAGTACATGAAATCGATAATACTGAGATTGCAAATTCTTTTACATGTAATATAGACAAGCTATCACACAAATTACCTAAAGTGGAGACATCTGATTTAAGTATTATAACGCAAAATATAAGAAGTATTTATGCAAATATAGATGATCTTCACATAAATTTAACTAAACTTAATTTTGATGTTGATATTTTATCACTAACAGAATGTAGGTTAAAAGATTATAAACCTATACCATCCGTTGCAAATTATAATTCTTACGCATCCAAAAATAATCTTAACCAAAACGACGGTGTCGCTGTCTACATTAAAAATAATCATAAAGCTATTGTCAACGAAATAATACTCGAAGAAGCATCTTGTCTACAAATAATTATTTACAATTCAGTTATATTATGTATTTACAGATCCCCATCTAATAAAAACGCTGACAAATTTATAAATTCACTGGGTGAACACCTAACTAAGATTAAAATGTATGAACAAATAGTTGTGATAGGTGACATTAATATTAACCTAATTCCAAAAAGGGAAGAACGAAACAATGAACAAAATAACAGGCTAAATTATTTAAACGCAATGTCTATGAATGGCCTACTACCTGGTCACTACCTACCTACTCGAGAAAAAAACTGCCTAGATCATTGTATACTTAAATTAAAGAGAAATATAACTGAGGCTACAGTAGCTGTGTTGCAAACAACCATAAGCGATCATTTTATGGTTCTTCTCATATTACATAATAATACTAATCTAAAATGCACACATAAAACTAAAAAATATATTAATTTTGAAAATGCCATAGAAAGCTTAGAAGGAAACCTAAATGATCTACTTAAACTAAATAATCCCGACATTGTATGTAACATGCTTATAAATAGAATACAGGAAAGTTTGAAAGAAAATACTAATATAGTCACGATACCTAGGAGTAAGCGAATAATAAAACCATGGATAACACCTGGAATCCTACGTTGTATTAATAACAGAAACAATATGCAAAGAAAATTACGACAAGACCCCAAGAATGAAATACTAAAAATAAGTTATAGAAGATACCGTAATTTTTGCAACAACCTTATAAAAAAAGTAAAAAGACAATACGAACGAGAACAATTACAAAAAGCAACGAAAAATAATAAAGAACTTTGGAAAACGATCAATCATTTGACTCAATATAAGCCTGCAAAAACTTCAAACAACCAACTTCTTAGTATTAAGCCTATCCCCGTAGACGCAGCAAATTCTATAAACCTATATTTTGCAAATATTGGAAAAACCTTGGCGGAAGATCTCATAGAAAAAACTACAGTACGCAGCAAAAACTCTTTTGACTCTTTTGACATATCTTTTAACCATAGCTCATCTTGTGTTTTGTTAGAGAGTGACATAACTGAAATACATAGAATTATAATGAATTTGAAATCAAAAAGTGCCCCAGGATGGGACGGTATTTCCACTATCTTTCTTAAATTATCATGTAAGTCTATTGCTCCTTTCATCTGTCACCTTGTGAACCTGTGCTTAACACAGGGTTACTTTCCTACCATTCTTAAGCAATCAATTATCACACCTGTGTTCAAGAATGGTGATAAAAATGAAATAAGCAATTATCGACCTATCTCAGTCCTACCCGCAATTTCAAAAGTTCTGGAAAAAATTATTAATAATAGAATACTGTCATATCTTGACAAATATAATATAATTTCTAAAAATCAGTATGGATTTAGGCAGGGTCTCTCTACGGAAGACGCTGTTTCAGCATTATGTGATCTCGTGGTATCTGAGGTGGATAAAGGACGAAAATGCTTAACCGTTTTCCTTGATCTGAAAAAGGCATTTGACACTATTTCAGTTACTATACTCATACAAAAATTAGAAAAAATGGGAATAAGAGGTGTACCACTTTGTCTATTAGAGAGTTACCTTCATGAGCGTAAACAAAGAATTAGGATTGGAGAGGTGGAAAGTGAAGATACCGCTATTAACTACGGTGTCCCCCAAGGGAGTGTTCTGGGACCAACACTTTTCTTAGCATATATAAATGATCTCTGTGACCTGGACATTCCCTACGGTAGCATCTTTTCCTATGCAGACGACACTGCTGTTGTTTTCGCAGGGTCATCTTGGGATGAAGTTAAGAAACGGGCTGAAACAGGTCTCGAAATTATTGCTAATTGGCTAAAGGTGAATCTACTCTCTCTCAATATTGGTAAAACCAACTTTATGTGCTTTACTATGTACGATCGTACTCAGCCTCTTTCTGATTTTAAAGTTAAGATCCATGAATGTAGTAAGAGAAATGACTTGTGTTTTTGCTCAGCAATCAAAAAAGTAGAGACTACTAAATATCTGGGAGTTATTATTGATCAGAGACTCTCATGGCATCCACATCTTGAACAACTCATGAGCAGAACAAGGAAGCTCATCTGGATATTCAAAAATTTGAGGCATATAGCAACACAAGATCTCCTACACAAAGTGTATGTTGCTCTGGCACAATCGATATTAACCTATTGCATACCAGTTTGGGGAGGAGCGATCAAAACAAAACTTATAAACTTAGAACGAGCACAGAGATCCCTACTGAAAGTTATGTTTTTTAAACCATTTAGGTATCCGACTGAAAAATTACACTCAATAAAAAGTACACTGTCTATTAGAAAATTATATATACTGCATTCAGCTATCAAGCTACACAAAAATATTATATACGACCCTAACATCAATAAAAATAGAAGAAAAAATAAAAACGTCATAAATAAAAAACAGACTAATTCGACCTTTGCCGCTCGTCAAACCGTAGCTAAATCGGCACATATTTACAATAAATTAAATAAAATTCTAAACATTTATTCCATGAATAATTTCGAATGTAAATCTAGCTTAACTAGTTATTTACTTGATCTTAACTATGATCAAACCGAATCTATTCTAGAAATAGGCAAATAAATAAACAATAAAGTGTGATATATATAATTATGTATCTAAGTTATAATCATGTTATCCTAGTTATATTATTTTCAGTTAAATTTAAATTGATTGAGTTACAAAATTTTACTTACCAACCTTACAAGACTTGCATACAGTAAGCTAACACCTAAACATCAACAAACATACACATGCATTACACAAACACACAACACTCACACACTAAGTAGGTAGCTTTTGTTGCCCGGACTCTTAAGAGACCGGTGCCCTCAGAAACACCTAACAAAACTCACACACTCACTACACAAACATTCACTACACCCACTACTCAACTCGCACTAACTTGCACTTGTACCACGCAACATTCTTGAACTTACAATAGAATAAAGTATAAAGAAACAGAAACCTACCCTCAACAAATTTTGTAAAAATTGTTGTTCATGTTTCTAACAGGATTAGTATTGTGAAATGTTTTGTAATAAACTATTATTTTAACTCATAGGTAATCATAATGTATGATAAGGAAGAGCGTTACCTCCTAATACAGGTATTTATATACATACTTAAAAGGAGGTCTCGAACACTGAACAATGTAAAATGTAACTTAAGAGAATAATTAATAAACATTTTGTATTTTGTATTTTGTATTTAGTTTCAATTTTAGATGTAGTTCTTTAGTGTACCTAGTATACGCTACAAACAGGTTTTGTTTGACGAACGTAGAAGTGTATTAGGCATATTAGATACTTATTTATTAGATTGTTTCTGGCAAAATGGTGGCATATCTGTGGTAAACGGGAGCTGAAGCAAATTTTTGCAGTTTTCAATCGAAGTTTAAGCCGCCACGCACGCACAAAAATTTTAAAACTTGTCACTTTCCTATGAAAATCAACTATTTAAAGTTAGTAAATCGGTGAAAATGCATTAAAAAGCGTTGTTTTCTCTTTCTTTACTGTGCAGTGCGCATGATCTCATACCATGTTTTTTACTTTCTTTCATCCATTTAGTTTATTGTTTACTATTTAATTATCGTAACAGCACAGTTTTATGTTTCGCGCACATAAAGATATACTGGCGAGAGGGTTGAACCTTATTTAATATCCATTAACCAGATATAGATCTACGGGTAGGTAATAAAACTGGTGGGGACCACATTCACTAGTGGTTTTCCAAGATATAAATATATAAAACTGGTAAGTTTGTGTGTAGTGCGTAATATCCAAAACTATTCCAACCAAAATAGGATGTACAATGTCTAAAAACATACCGCCCATATTTACCTTAAAGTTCTCTCTGTTGCCGCGTCTTTTAATACGCAAGTCGTATTACGTGTCGATTTGAGATCCTTCCTTGCATAAATATTGCTTACAATTATATCTGAAACTCAGCAGATCAGTATATATCTCGGGCCCGGCAGTGTACAACAGACTACCTGACAAAATCCGGAATGCCAACTCCACCGCGGTGTTTAAAAATAATTTGAAAAAGTGGTTGTTAAAATAGGTTTTTACAATATGTGCGAATTCCTGGAATTGCCTAAATATTGATATATTTAATTATAATAACGTAATTAAGAAATATGCATAAAATTTAGGTATAAACCTATTATATTTCAAAATTAACTTGTAAAAAAAATTTTATTAATAAATTCTTGTATTCTCGACGCCAACCAAGTGAGCTTTAATTTTTTTGTGTCGTGGTTTGTTAACAAGAAAACAATTCGCATCGAGTTTGGCTGGTGTATATTGGTCCTATTGTTAAATTTCATCATAACATAATCTTTGATGGACGCCTATACTCAGCACAGCAATGGACGTTACTCGCTGAGTTGATGCTTATGTAGTTCAACCTTACGTAATGACGTCATCTGTACGAGTATTGACATATGACGCAGGCTTCGAATCGTAAACCCGAAATAACCAACAAGATTAGTGATTCGGAACCCATCTCGAAACTTACGTGAAGTACCAAATAGCCTTTAGAGGGGTCGCATGGGAAGTGCCTATTCGAACCACCACAATTTTTAAGTGTAATCAAAAGGACTACGATCTCCGGTTACCCACTGGTGGGCCACAACTTACCTATGACGTTCCATAATTCGCTTGTATTATGACGACAAATCTTTAGATGTACTCGTATCTTCTCTTTAAATCGTTTAATTTTGTAGTTGCAGTAAGTCAGGGATTGTTCTCTCTGAGGTAGAATAGACAATAATGACATTGTATAGTCATACATTGCGTACATTATTGAAGTTGAAGGATTGAATTTTGATTATTTTACGCATCCGATGACAGGGTGACGTAATTTTTCTCTATTCAAGGTCGGCAGAGGTGCTTGGTGCAGAAAAAAATGTTTACTAGGGATAGAACAAAAAAAAATATTGAACTTATTTCTTATTTCATAATTATTTGTAGTATATAATCTGAATGTTGGTGAAGTTAGCAGAGCATCTTCCAGCAGAGCATAAATAAATTAGAGTTCTGTTCGCATGCAGGTGAGTTCTATAGTTCCTGATACTTTTCAGGAATAGTTCTGGCGTTTTTACATAAAAAAATGGTAGTGAAATTATGCTCTGCTAACTTCGCGTAGCAGAGCATTTTCCAGGAATCGATAAAACAAATACCTATTTATAAGCCTTTACTTATTATAAACAGTTCCTGGTGGTTTTCAGAAATAGTTCCGATGTTTATACAACATTATACTTAATTTAAAGATATGATCAAGTACATTTCTGTTCGAGTCGGAGTCGTGACACAATATTCCTTAGACCTACGCAAACCACGGTCCATACAGATTGCATCGAGTTTAAGATAAAATAAGGTTCGTTCTTATGTTTTTGATACATTTTGATAACCCAACTCCTGAAAATTTTATTCAAAAAGGTCATGAAAAAGTTTAAAAATCAGAGTGATTTTTCGTCGAAATTGTAAAGTTTCAAATACCTGTAGAGTAGGTTTTATCAGAGTTCTATTGGCGTGCATCGAGTTACAGACAAACAAACGTCCGTTCTTATAATTTTGTAACATTTTAGTAGCAGATCTTCTAAAATTTTCATGAAAACGATATTTGAAAAATTTTGAAATATGTGATATGTGCGTCGAATATGTATAGCTTCAAACTACAGTAGATCCAGTTTTATCAGAGTTTTAATCGCATGGTTCGCGTATCAGATATCAAAATGTTCGTTATTATGATTTTTTTATAAATAAGAAGCATGAAACATGAAATTTTCATGATAACCGTCTTCGAAAAGTGACAAAATCTGTGATATGTGTAAATTTGTATAGATCCAAACACCCGTAAAACAGTTTTGATAAGAGGTTTACTAGCGTGCAATAAAAAGAAGACAAAACAAAGGTTTGTTCTTATGATTTCATAACTTTTCAGAAGGGGAACTTCTCAAATTTTCATGAAAAAAGTCTCAGTAAAATGTCAAAATCTGCGATGTGTGCGTTGAATTTGTATTGATCCAAAAACATTTAAAGCTATTTTTATTAGAGTTCTATTAGCGTGCATTGCGTTGCAAACGGAGAAAGAACCATTCTTATGATTTAGGTACATTTCAGAAATAGAACGACTGAAACTTTCATGCAAACGTACATAGAAAAATGACAGAATCTATGATATTTTCGTCGAAAGTGTACAAATTCAAACACCAGTAGAGCTAGTTTGATAAGAGTTCTAATCACATGCATCTAAATTAAGAAGAACACAGGTCTAAACTTATGATTTTACAACATTTTATTAGTAGTACACATAAAACTTTCATGAAAACGGTCTTTGAAAAATGTCAAAATATGATATTTTGTCGAAAGTGTAAAGATTCAAACATCAGCAGAGACAGTTTCATCGAAGTTTTAATCGCATGCATCTAGATTTAGAAGAACATAGGTTTGTTCTAATGATATTATAACATTTAAGAAGCAGAACACTTAGAACTTTCATGAAAACGGCCTCTGAAAAAAGTCAAAAACTAGAAAATGTTTGTCGAATATGTATAGATTCAAACACCCGTAGACCCAGATTTATAAGAGTTCTAATCGCATGCATCACGTTTCAGGCTAACAAAGATTAGTTTGTATAAATTTGATACATTAAAGAAGTAGAACTCCTGAAACTTTCATGCGAAAGCACTTAGAAAAATTCAAAAACTTATGATATTTTCGTCAAAGTGAAAAGATTCAAACTCCAGTAGAGCCAATTTTGGTAGAGTTCTAATCGCATGCATCTAGAACTAGAAAAACACTGGTCTATTCTTATGATTTTATTCTTAATAAGAAGCAGAACACTTAGAACTTTCATGAATACGGCCTCTGAAAAACGTCAATAACTAGGAAATCTTTGTCGAATATGTATAGATTCAAACACCCGTAGACCCAGATTTATAAGAGTTCTAATCGCATGCATCACGTTTAAGACTAACAAGGATTAGTTTGTATAAATTTGATACATTAAAGAAGTAGAACTCCTGAAACTTTCATGCAAAAGCACTTAGAAAAATTCAAAAATTTATGATATTTTCGTCAAAGTGAAAAGATTCAAACTCCAGTAGAGCCAATTTTGGTAGAGTTCTAATCGCATGCATCTAGAATTAGAAGAACACTAGTCTATTCTTATGATTTTATACTTAATAAGAAGCAGAACACTTAGAACTTTCATGAAAACGGCCTCTGAAAATCGTCAAAACCTAGGAACTGTTTGTCGAATATGTATAGATTCAAACACCCGTAGACCCAGATTTATAAGAGTTCTAATCGCATGCATCACGTTTCAGACTAACAAGGATTAGTTTGTATAAATTTGATACATTAAAGAAGTAGAAGTCCTGAAACTTTTATGCAAAAGCACTAAGAAAAATTCAAAAATTTATGATATTTTCGTCAAAGTGAAAAGATTCAAACTCCAGTAGAGCCAATTTTGGTGGAGTTCTAATCGCATGCATCTAGAATTAGAAGAACACTGGTCTATACTTATGATATTATACTTAATAAGAAGCAGAACACTTAGAACTTTCATGAAAACGGCCTCTGAAAATCGTCAAAACCTAGGAACTGTTTGTCGAATATGTATAGATTCAAACACCCGTAGACCCAGATTTATAAGAGTTCTAATCGCATGCATCACGTTTCAGGCTAACAACGATTAGTTTGTATAAATTTAATACATTAAAGAAGTAGAACTCCTGAAACTTTCATGCAAAAGCACTTAGAATAATTTAAAAACTTATGATATTTTCGTCAAAGTGAAAAGATTCAAACTCCAGTAGAGCCAATTTTGGTAGAGTTCTAATCGCATGCATCTAGAACTAGAAAAACACTGGTCTATTCTTATGATTTTATACTTAATAAGAAGCAGAACACTTAGAACTTTCATGAAAACGGCCTCTGAAAATCGTCAAAACCTAGGAACTGTTTGTCGAATATGTATAGATTCAAACACCCGTAGACCCAGATTTATAAGAGTTCTAATCGCATGCATCACGTTTCAGACTAACAAGGATTAGTTTGTATAAATTTGATACATTAAAAAAGTAGAACTCCTGAAACTTTCATGCAAAAGCACTTAGAAAAATTCAAAAACTTATGATATTTTCGTCAAAGTGAAAAGATTCAAACTCCAGTAGAGCCAATTTTGGTAGAGTTCTAATCGCATGCATCTAGAACTAGAAAAACACTGGTCTATTCTTATGATTTTATACTTAATAAGAAGCAGAACACTTAGAACTTTCATGAAAACGGCCTCTGAAAATCGTCAAAACCTAGGAACTGTTTGTCGAATATGTATAGATTCAAACACCCGTAGACCCAGATTTATAAGAGTTCTAATCGCATGCATCACGTTTCAGACTAACAAGGATTAGTTTGTATAAATTTGATACATTAAAGAAGTAGAACTCCTGAAACCAAACAAAAAAAGAATGTTCAAAAAAAAAAACAAACAAAAAAAGAATGTTCATAATCATAAGAAAACCAAATTATAACAATTAAATGAAATACATTTTTAATAAAAAACGAGGCCAACTCTCAACACGTCCACGTCGTTGGTCTTGGGTAATGCAAAGATTGAGATTTATAATAATATCACAGATTTTCCAAACAAATCTCAGGTTTCGAAAACCGTATTCATAAAAACTTCAAGAATTATGCTTTTAGAATGCTACAAAATCATTTATACGGACCTATGTTTGTCTTTAACCCGATGCAGGCGATAGAACTCCGGTGTTTGAAACTTTAAACTTTCGAGGAAAATATCTTAGATTCTGTCCTAATTATTCTGAGTACGTTTTCATAAAAATTTCATGAGTACTGCTTCTCAAATGCATCAAAATTATAAGAACATACCATTGTACGTCTGAAACCAGATGCATGCGATTAGAACTCATATAAATCTGGGTCTACGGTTGTTTGAATCTATACATATTCGACAAACATTTCCTAGTTTTTGACGTTTTCAGAGGCCGTTTTCAAGAAAGTTTCAAGTGTTCTGCTTCTAAAATGTTATAAAATCATATGTTTAGACCAGCGTTCTTCTAATTTTAGATGCATGCGATTAGAACTCTACCAAAACTGGCTCTACTGGAGTTTGAATCTTTTCACTTTGACGAAAATATCATAAATTTTTGAATTTTTCTAAGTCCTTTTGCATGAAAGTTTCAGGAGTTCTACTTCTTTAATGTATCAAATTTATACAAACTAATCCTTGTTAGCCTGAAACGTGATGCATGCGATTATAACTCTTATAAATCTGGGTCTACGGGTGTTTGAATCTATACATATTCGACAAACAGTTCCTAGGTTTTGACGATTTTCAGAGGCCGTTTTCATGAAAGTTCTAAGTGTTCTGCTTCTTATTAAGTATAAAATCATTAGAACAGACCTATGTTCTTCTAATTCTAGATGCATGCGATCAGAACTCTACAAAAATTGGCTCTACTGGAGTTTGAATCTTTTCACTTTGACGAAAATATCATAAGTTTTTGAATTTTTCTAAGTGCTTTTGCATGAAAGTTTCAGGAGTTCTACTTCTTTAATGTATCAAATTTATACAAACTAATCCTTGTTAGCCTGAAACGTGATGCATGCGATAAGAACTCTTATAAATCTGGGTCTACGGGTGTTTGAATCTATACATATTCGACAAAGATTTCCTAGTTATTGACGTTTTTCAGAGGCCGTATTCATGAAAGTTCTAAGTGTTCTGCTTCCTAATTGTTATAATATCATTAGAACAGACTTATCTTCTTCTAATTCTAGATGCATGCGATTAGAACTCCTCCATAATTGGCTCTACTGGAGTTTGAATCCTTTCACTTTGACGAAAATATCATAAATTTTTGATTTTTCTAAGTGCTTTTACATGAAAGTTTCAGGAGTTCTACTTCTTAAATGTATCAAATACATACAAACTAGTCCTTGTTAGCCTGAAACGTGATGCATGCGATTAGAACTCTTATAAATCTGGGTCTACGAGTGTTTGAATCTATACATATTCGACAAACAGTTCCTAGGTTTTGACGATTTGCAGAGGCCGTTTTCATGAAAGTTCTAAGTGTTCTGCTTCTTATTAAGTATAAAATCATAAGAATAGACCAGTGTTCTTCTAATTCTAGATGCATGCGATTAGATCTCAACTAAAATTGGCTCTACTGGAGTTTGAATCTTTTCACTTTGACGAAAATATCATAAGTTTTTGAATTTTTCTAAGTGCTTTTGCATGAAAGTTTCAGGAGTTCTACTTCTTTAATGTATCAAATTTATACAAACTAATCCTTGTTAGTCTGAAACGTGATGCATGCGATTAGAACTCTTATAAATCTGGGTCTACGGGTGTTTGAATCTATACATATTCGACAAACATTTCCTAGGTTTTGACGTTTTTCAGAGGCCGTTTTCATGAAAGTTCTAAGTGTTCTGCTTCTTATTAAGTATAAAATCATAAGTATAGACCAGTGTTCTTCTAATTCTAGATGCATGCGATTAGAACTCTACCAAAATTGGCTCTACTGGAGTTTGAATCTTTTCACTTTGACGAATATATCATAAGTTTTTGAATTTTTCTAAGTGCTTTTGCATGAAAGTTTCAGGAGTTCTACTTCTTTAATGTATCAAATTTATACAAACTAATCCTTGTTAGCCTGAAACGTGATGCATGCGATTAGAACTCTTATAAATCTGGGTCTACGGGTGTTTGAATCTATACATATTCGACAAACAGTTCCTAGGTTTTGACGATTTGCAGAGGCCGTTTTCATGAAAGTTCTAAGTGTTCTGCTTCTTATTAAGTATAAAATCATAAGAATAGACCAGTGTTCTTCTAATTCTAGATGCATGCGATAAGAACTCTACCAAAATTGGCTCTACTGGAGTTTGAATCTTTTCACTTTGACGAAAATATCATAAATTTTTGAATTTTTCTAAGTGCTTTTGCATGAAAGTTTCAGGAGTTCTACTTCTTTAATGTATCAAATTTATACAAACTAATCCTTGTTAGCCTGAAACGTGATGCATGCGATTAGAACTCTTATAAATCTGGGTCTACAGGTGTTTGAATCTATACATATTCGACAAACATTTCCTAGGTTTTGACGTTTTTCAGAGGCCGTTTTCATGAAAGTTCTAAGTGTTCTGCTTCTTAATTGTTATAATATCATTAGAACAGACCTATGTTTTTCTTATTCTAGATGCATGCGATTAGAACTCTACAAAAATTGGCTCTACTGGAGTTTGAATCTTTTCACTTTGACGAAAATATCATAAGTTGTTGAATTTTTCTAAGTGCTTTTGCATGAAAGTTTCAGGAGTTCTACTTCTTTAATGTATCAAATTTATACAAACTAATCCTTGTTAGCCTGAAACGTGATGCATGCGATTAGAACTCTTATAAATCTGGGTCTACGGGTGTTTGAATCTATACATATTCGACAAACAGTTCCTAGGTTTTGACGATTTTCAGAGGCCGTTTTCATGAAAGTTCTAAGTGTTCTGCTTCTTATTAAGTATAAAATCATAAGAATAGACCAGTGTTCTTCTAATTCTAGATGCATGCGATTAGAACTCTACCAAAATTGGCTCTACTGGAGTTTGAATCTTTTCACTTTGACGAATATATCATAAGTTTTTGAATTTTTCTAAGTGCTTTTGCATGAAAGTTTCAGGAGTTCTACTTCTTTAATGTATCAAATTTATACAAACTAATCCTTGTTAGCCTGAAACGTGATGCATGCGATTAGAACTCTTATAAATCTGGGTCTACGGGTGTTTGAATCTATACATATTCGACAAACATTTCCTAGGTTTTGACGTTTTTCAGAGGCCGTTTTCATGAAAGTTCTAAGTGTTCTGCTTCTTAATTGTTATAATATCATTAGAACAGACCTATGTTTTTCTTATTCTAGATGCATGCGATTAGAACTCTACAAAAATTGGCTCTACTGGAGTTTGAATCTTTTCACTTTGACGAAAATATCATAAGTTGTTGAATTTTTCTAAGTGCTTTTGCATGAAAGTTTCAGGAGTTCTACTTCTTTAATGTATCAAATTTATACAAACTAATCCTTGTTAGCCTGAAACGTGATGCATGCGATTAGAACTCTTATAAATCTGGGTCTACGGGTGTTTGAATCTATACATATTCGACAAACATTTCCTAGTTTTTGACGTTTTTCAGAGGCCGTTTTCATGAAAGTTCTAAGTGTTCTGCTTCTTATAAGGTATAAAATCATAAGAATAGACCAGTGTTTTTTTAGTTCTAGATGCATGCGATTAGAACTCTACCAAAATTGGCTCTACTGGAGTTTGAATCTTTTCACTTTGACGAAAATATCATAAATTTTTGAATTTTTCTAAGTGCTTTTGCATGAAAGTTTCAGGAGTTCTACTTCTTAAATGTATCAAATACATACAAACTAATCCTTGTTAGCCTGAAACGTGATGCATGCGATTAGAACTCTTATAAATCTGGGTCTACGGGTGTTTGAATCTATACATATTCGACAAACATTTTCTAGTTTTTGACTTTTTTCAGAGGCCGTTTTCATGAAAGTTCTAAGTGTTCTGCTTCTTAAATGTTATAATATCATTAGAACAAACCTATGTTCTTCTAAATCTAGATGCATGCGATTAGAACTTCGATGAAACTGTCTCTGCTGATGTTTGAATCTTTACACTTTCGACAAAATATCATATTTTGACATTTTTCAAAGACCGTTTTCATGAAAGTTTTATGTGTACTACTAATAAAATGTTGTAAAATCATAAGTTTAGACCTGTGTTCTTCTTAATTTAGATGCATGCGATTAGAACTCTTATCAAACTAGCTCTACTGGTGTTTGAATTTGTACACTTTCGACGAAAATATCATAGATTTTGTCATTTTTCTATGTACGTTTGCATGAAAGTTTCAGTCGTTCTACTTCTGAAATGTACCTAAATCATAAGAATGGTTCTTTCTCCGTTTGCAACGCAATGCACGCTAATAGAACTCTAATAAAAATAGCTTTAAATGTTTTTGGATCAATACAAATTCAACGCACGCATCGCAGATTTTGACATTTTACTGAGACTTTTTTCATGAAAATTTGAGAAGTTCCCCTTCTGAAAAGTTATGAAATCATAAGAACAAACCTTTGTTTTGTCTTCTTTTTATTGCACGCTAGTAAACCTCTTATCAAAACTGTTTTACAGGTGTTTGGATCTATACAAATTTACACATATCACAGATTTTGTCACTTTTCGAAGACGGTTATCATGAAAATTTCATGTTTCATGCTTCTTATTTATAAAAAAATCATAATAACGAAGATTTTGATATCTGATACGCGAACCATGCGATTAAAACTCTGATAAAACTGGATCTACTGTTGTTTGAAGCTATACATATTCGACGCACATATCACATATTTCAAAATTTTTCAAATATCGTTTTCATGAAAATTTTAGAAGATCTGCTACTAAAATGTTACAAAATTATAAGAACGGACGTTTGTTTGTCTGTAACTCGATGCACGCCAATAGAACTCTGATAAAACCTACTCTACAGGTATTTGAAACTTTACAATTTCGACGAAAAATCACTCTGATTTTTAAACTTTTTCATGACCTTTTTGAATAAAATTTTCAGGAGTTGGGTTATCAAAATGTATCAAAAACATAAGAACGAACCTATTTTTATCTTAAACTCGATGCAATCTGTATGGACCGTGGTTTGCGTAGGTCTAAGGAATATTGTGTCACGACTCCGACTCGAACAGAAATGTACTTGATCATATCTTTAAATTAAGTATAATGTTGTATAAACATCGGAACTATTTCTGAAAACCACCAGGAACTGTTTATAATAAGTAAAGGCTTATAAATAGGTATTTTTTTTATCGATTCCTGGAAAATGCTCTGCTACGCGAAGTTAGCAGAGCATAATTTCACTACCATTTTTTTATGTAAAAACGCCAGAACTATTCCTGAAAAGTATCAGGAACTATAGAACTCACCTGCATGCGAACAGAACTCTAATTTATTTATGCTCTGCTGGAAGATGCTCTGCTAACTTCACAGACACACTTGTGCATAAATTGTAAAATTAATGGAATAAAGTTATTGACTTCTGACTTCATACCATAAAGTAAACCAAAACAAAACAAAATATAATTTTCAGGGTTAATTTTACACGCGGCAAATCTTTGCAGCGTGTGAAACTAACCCTGAAACACCAACAAGTCAGCCGCGCGCCTAATTTCTTTCAATCTTTGCGAACTTTATTTCAATGAATTCTCTCCTCATCTCGCTTGCTCCCGTTCAGTAAGTTCCGAGCCTTGAAGAGGGACGCACGAAGCGCGATTTTCCGCAGATAAAAAAGTTACGAATTTTAATCTTGTGCATTTATTTTCGTGAATGAGTAATTAGTGTTTTAAAACTCGTAGTACCGCGGTGGAACTTTGAGTTGTTTACATCGAAACATAAAATCCTTAGCGAAACCGCAAAAAGTTTTCGCAAAGTTTCGGGAAAGTTGTTTTTGCTTGCATAATAAAGTGATTGCGATAAATAAAGTGTTAAGCAAGCAAAATGACATAAGTGATCATGTTTTCAAACTTGACAGATATCAGCCCTTTGCAGGGTCTGAATCTCAGTGCAGTGAATTTGAGTTTTCCGTTTGAGGAGTTGGATATATTCTTCCAGCCGGAGAATGTGTTGATAATTCTGTACGTGCCGGTCATCCTGCTGTCGTTGGTTACGAACACACTACTGATCGTCGTGGCGGTCAAGTGTAATTATACAAAGAAGTGAGTATCGTGTCTTGCAGTACATACAATAATGCTTGCTTTTATTGTCAGCCACCTCGGGACAACCTAAACAAAACAAAATATAATTATTATATATTATTACGATGTACAGATATGTTTACCAGGTACTCTGTTTGTTTTATATGTACATATAATGAAACATAATTATCTATCTATGTAAATAACTCTGTTGTATGTAAAAAATAGAAATCCTACTAGGTTTATATTGCCCCCACACAAACAAAAAGGGAAAAATTGCTCTGCATGACTGTAAGGTATTTAACGAAATTACTAGAGACATATGAGAACTGCCTACTAGTAAATTAAAAAAAAAACTACGTGGCTCTTAGAAAAAACTTTGTATGACATTATAGAACTTTATGATCAATAAATTACCTACAAAGTTAAATATTCTTCGTCTATAATTAATGGATAGACTGTTGTTCCACCTAGTTTTAAAGATCTTTTTTGTACATAGTTTCTACAATAAATTTCATTTCTTTTTAAACTTTCGCGATCTGTCAACATATTAAAGATTATTTATCGGGTATTTATCGCGTACCTTTTGTTTTATTTCCCCCTACGTTTCCATCGCGATGCAGCGATCGTGGTCACGGGGCGACTGGATGTACTCGGTGTTACAGCCAAGAATTGACGGCAGTATCCACGACTACCCTCAATTCGTCTTCAGAATCAGGAATGTCCACGTTCACATTACGGCACACTACACTGACCGTGTCCGACTTCAGTACAGTTGGATCACGACGCGCGCACTTACTAATCACAGGATTCCACGAGGAATGAAAACCATCTTCACGATTAAAATTCGGGTGTTAAAACAAAAGGTATGCGATAAATACCCGATAAATAAACTCTAATAAATTTAATTTCATTAAGGTATTGTATTAAGTACTATATCATTCATCTAGTACATACATAACACGAGCTCTGTTTAGCTTGAGGCATTATTTATTTATTATGTTCCTACTATTATTATTTCACACATTATCTACTAGCCCCAAATTAAGAAAGCTTATTGTATTATGTAAACAACAACCCAGCCGGGTTGTTGTTTAGTCTTCAAGACAAGAGAGAATATTGAAGATTTTTGTTATGAAAGCCCTCGCTCTGAGGGTAATTTCTAAGAAATCCCCATAAAATAAAAAATAAAGTAATAAAACCCCAAAAAAATATATAAGTAAAATAGTTATCGTAAAATTTTTGGGATATTATTTGATTTCTAAGAGAGAATAGTATCTTCTAGACCTTCGCAATACATCGTTAGCCACATCATCGAGGCGAGATTGTGCTCAATCGACGACGACGGTCTATGCACGGATAATATATTCCCTAAGTACAAAAAACAATTAAGGTCGGACATTTCATTAGTAACAAGTGAATGCTGTGTGGTGCCGGCTTAGAATTTGCACCAGCCCAACTCTCCCCGCGGGTGTTGTTAGAGGCAACTAAGGGATATCCACCGGGGATGGGCAGCAGCGCCCCCTGCAGAACAATTCTACAACCGATGCGATCCCAACACGCCCAGCCCAGCGTCACCCCCCATCAGATGAAAACCATAGGTGCTTTTCAGGGAGAGGCCTGAGTCCAGCAGTGGACTAATACAGGCCGTGGAGGTGGAAGTGAATGCTGGAGCCTTTTTAAAAGACATTAGGTACTCGTAGCTAGGTAAGTTTATTAAGGAAAATCCAGTTTATGGTCATGTTGTTGTTTATGGCTCGGTGTGTACCGGGCCTTCTAAAACAACTCTCGTTGAATACAAAATCATATACTGCCACACCTTCGACACACCGGGCCTCCCAAAACAACTCTCGTTGAATACAAAATCATATACTGCCACACCTTCGACACACCGGGCCTCCCAAAACAACTCTCGTTGAATACAAAATCATATACTGCCACACCTTCGACACACCGGGCCTTCTAAAACAACCCTCGTTGAATACAAAATCATATACTGCCACACCTTCGACACACCGGGCCTTCTAAAACAACCCTCGTTGAATACAAAATCATATACTGCCACACCTTCGACACACCGGGCCTCCCAAAACAACTCTCGTTGAATACAAAATCATATACTGCCACACCTTCGACACACCGGGCCTCCCAAAAAAACTCTTGTTGAATACAAAAGCATATACTGCCACACCTTCGACACACCGGGCCTCCCAAAACAACTCTCGTTGAATACAAAATCATATACTGCCACACCTTCGACACACCGGGCCTTCTAAAACAACCCTCGTTGAATACAAAATCATATACTGCCACACCTTCGACACACCGGGCCTCCCAAAACAACTCTCGTTGAATACAAAATCATATACTGCCACACCTTCGACACACCGGGCCTCCCAAAACAACTCTCGTTGAATACAAAATTATATACTGCCACACCTTTGACACACCGGGCCTCCCAAAACAACTCTCGTTGAATACAAAATCATATACTGCCACACCTTCGACACACCGGGCCTCCCAAAACAACTCTCGTTGAATACAAAATCATATACTGCCACACCTTCGACACACCGGGCCTCCCAAAACAACTCTCGTTGAATACAAAATCATATACTGCCACACCTTCGACACACCGGGCCTCCCAAAACAACTCTCGTTGAATACAAAATCATATACTGCCACACCTTCGACACACCGGGCCTCCCAAAACAACTCTCGTTGAATACAAAATCATATACTGCCACACCTTCGACACACCGGGCCTCCCAAAACAACTCTCGTTGAATACAAAATCATATACTGCCACACCTTCGACACACCGGGCCTCCCAAAACAACTCTCGTTGAATACAAAATCATATACTGCCACACCTTCGACACACCGGGCCTTCTAAAACAACCCTCGTTGAATACAAAATCATATACTGCCACACCTTCGACACACCGGGCCTTCTAAAACAACCCTCGTTGAATACAAAATCATATACTGCCACACCTTCGACAAACCGGGCCTCCCAAAACAACTCTCGTTGAATACAAAATCATATACTGCCACACCTTCGACACACCAGGCCTCCCAAAACAACTCTCGTTGAATACAAAATCATATACTGCCACACCTTCGACACACCGGGCCTCCCAAAACAACTCTCGTTGAATACAAAATCATATACTGCCACACCTTCGACACACCGGGCCTTCTAAAACAACCCTCGTTGAATACAAAATCATATACTGCCACACCTTCGACACACCGGGCCTCCCAAAACAACTCTCGTTGAATACAAAATCATATACTGCCACACCTTCGACACACCGGGCCTTCTAAAACAACCCTCGTTGAATACAAAATCATATACTGCCACACCTTCGACACACCGGGCCTCCCAAAACAACTCTCGTTGAATACAAAATCATATACTGCCACACCTTCGACACACCGGGCCTCCCAAAACAACTCTCGTTGAATACAAAATCATATACTGCCACACCTTCGACACACCGGGCCTCCCAAAACAACTCTCGTTGAATACAAAATCATATACTGCCACACCTTCGACACACCGGGCCTTCTAAAACAACCCTCGTTGAATACAAAATCATATACTGCCACACCTTCGACACACCGGGCCTCCCAAAACAACTCTCGTTGAATACAAAATCATATACTGCCACACCTTCGACACACCGGGCCTTCTAAAACAACCCTCGTTGAATACAAAATCATATACTGCCACACCTTCGACACACCGGGTCTCCCAAAACAACTCTCGTTGAATACAAATTCATATACTGCCACACCTTCGACACACCGGGCCTCCCAAAACAACTCTCGTTGAATACAAAATCATATACTGCCACACCTTCGACACACCGGGCCTCCCAAAACAACTCTCGTTGAATACAAAAAGTCGGAGATGAGAACCACTTATTTTTTGTCTTATTTTATTAAAACGGCGATAAAGATTGTTATTTTAATAAAAAAACTGTTACGTGTAATGTAATAATCTCATTATTAATCTTCAGGCTAGTAGACTTAACCCACGCTTCTAAGAAAGCAAAGCTAGCTTACGGTTTCGAACAAGTTGTTATAACCAGCAATATTATGAATTTATGACAATCACAATGTTAACAGTTCTCGTGACAATCTTTATGTTGACAATAAGAGTTGTTAGCTGTGTAAGTATTTTGTATTTTTTTTTAATTGTGAATACCCTTTTTTAACATAACTGCTTACAGTCTTGAAAAGGTGGTCGCAGATCAGGGCCGCACCGCTATCGCAGAGTACAAAATATGTGCATTCATCGTATACAAAAATATGGGTGAAGCTCTTAACATTTTATTGACAGCATTATATGACAGACAGCTCGCGGGCTACTCGTTTGAAGCTTTGTGCTGTGCGATTGCGGTTTTGGATGAATGTACGCTGAGCTTAACCCTTCCATCCCACGCCTACATCTCGAACTTAAGTATATTTACTTACACAAAATTATTTTCAATTAGACGAAACAGTCTTAATTCCTTAAGAAGTTTTATAATGGTATAATAATAATTAATTTAATAGAAATAAAATTACCTACTTGAAAGGAAGCTGGCTGTAATTTATTCACCCCTGTGTCTCGGGCACTATAGTGCTAACTATCCAATTCCATGTCAAGGATGCAGTCTTGTGCAGCATCTCAAGCGTACTAGTATTATCATATCTCCGAGAAAAGGACACACAGTAAATAATTGATCGGAGTGAGCGACGCGAACGACGATCTTAACGGCAGCTTGGGTTATTTGACTGTATGGTGCAGTGGAATAGTCACTTCGAGCATAACTGTCCAACCTTTGATCTGATTTGCGTGAAATTTGCTAGTAACTTAGTGAGATAAAGATAAGGATAATTTTATTTGCATAAGCATGTGTAGATATAAGATTTTAATAGGTATGCAGGTATCAACATTTTTTACCGATTACGGTGTACAAATTGTGAGAGATGACATGCAGTAAGTAAGTAAAATAATAATAGAGTTATTAGAAACATTACTCATCACAAATTTATCATTTAGAAAGTCCTCAATCTTATAATAACATTATTCAATTAACAATTTCTTAAATTAATTTTTAAACTCACAATTATTAAGCTATCTTCTTAATTTTCGGTGCCATTGATAGTATCAATGCTCTTGTAGTAACGCAGTTTTGGACGGAAATAAACAAAGCCTATCTTCACGTCTGTTTCTTGGAGTTTCGTCTGACTTGCGCGGAAACAGGTGGTGGCTATTTCTCACAAACAGAGCCACTTCGATTATAAATAGCGACGTAAGAGTTAGTATTTTGTGCATTGTGAATAGAGGTCTACAGCTATCAGTCACGTGTATTTTAAACATGGCTCGCATACAACGTTTTTGCGCTGTAAAAATAATGTATTTATCCGTAGACTTTCCCCAAAAAATTATTCCGAATCTCAGTACCGATTCAACTAAGCCGTAATATGCTACAATGAGCGTGTCGATATTGAGGGTTAGGGATAATCTAAATAACGCGTATGCCGAACTACTAATCCTCTTAGTTATGTATTCAATATGGGTTTTCCATTTTAGTTTGTAACCCTAGCCTAACCTACCCTATCTATCTGTAAACCTAGAAATGTTATGGACTCAGTGTTTTCTATTTTATTATTTTAATGTCATTACATTTGACTGTGATAGAGCTAACATCGGCAAATAATGTCTTAAGTTGATTTATTTTATTGATAATTAATGGGAGATCGTATATGTATATGATAAAAAGTAGCGGTCCAAGTACGCTTCCTTGGGGAACACCATATTTAATTACACGTTCATTAGATTTATAGATAACATCGAACTTGGTGAGGCCAAAATCCTTAGAGGGTTTTTGAAATAAGGGGGTCCAAGTGGGGTTAAAATCAATAAATTAAGACAAGCGGGGAAATAAGAAAGGTATACTTACTTGAGTACATATTAACATCTATAGTTAAATTTTTTTCTAGCGTTTATAGTTTTTTACTGAATAATTACCATCTCACAAGAGCTCTCGTGAGCAATGGACCAATTTAGGCTGTAGAGATTGATTTTGTTGTATTTTTTTAGATTTTATAAACTAGACGAACCTCACGACGATATTGTTAGGAGCTAAATATCTAGTAGTTTATTAAGTGTTAGTGAAAGACCGAAGAAGTACTAACTTGTCTGTAACTGAGAGTTTAAAGAGAGGTAGAAAAAACCTAAGAAGTACTAACTTGTCAATAACTGAGAGTTTATAGAGAGGTAGAATAAACCAAAGAAGTACTAACTTGTCTGTAACTGAGAGTTTATAGAGAGGTAGAATAAACCAAAGAAGTACTAACTTGTCTGTAACTGAGAGTTTATAGAGAGGTAGAATAAACCAAAGAAGTACTAACTTGTCTGTAACTGAGAGTTTATAGAGAGGTAGAATAAACCAAAGAAGTACTAACTTGTCTGTAACTGAGAATTTATAGAGAGGTAGAATAAACCGGTCATGTGCGAGTGAAACTTAAACAATAGGGAGTTCGTACGTTTAAGAAACATCAATTTATTTTGCGATTTCTTAGGATCCTTCTTTTTATATTCAATTATTCAAATCATATTTACATAATGAATCAGTCTCTATTTCTTTAGCCTTTAATATATAGAGATTGCGTGACACACATAGAATTTGACGCTTAAGCTTCATAAATTCCTATTGGCAATATTTAGATACGGAACCCTACAAATGCACGGTAATAAAGCTTTTAGTAAAATAAGCAGGCCATTCAAGATTACGTTCCTGATTTTCTTTCCAAAAGTTACTTAGTGTTTGATTTTAGCTGAAATGGTTTTTTCAGACTTTTTGTGTCTATAGGTCGTTTTATGGCGTTCGTTAATAGCATTTTATTAAATTTTACGGTTACTAGGGGGATTTTGTGTGAGGTTGAGAAAGATTTAGTAAAAGATAAAGTAAGAGGGCGAGTTGGGAAACTACCTTTTAGTGGGGGTTTTGATTATTTATTGCAAAGTTTCGCGTTTTAAAAATGTACGCAGTTGTAGGTAATTTGTTACCGTACGTGCCCATTCACAACATGGATTGCGTCGCTTTGGCAAATTACGGCAATCTAAACTTTGACCATTTCAACTTGTTATATGATTGGTATTTGCCATCCAAATATAAACCTTGCAGTTACTAACTATAACTAAAACAAACACATTCGGATAAAATCATAAAAAGTGTAACCCATCGGCTTTGTAAGTATTAAGCTGAAGGCGCACAATACATGTCCGCAGGAGCCGCACGCGCCGCAGTCATCGAATTTCCTCATAGCCTCGAGTACTTGTCCGCAACGAACGAGCCGAATCTCATTCATAATATTAACAGTATTTCGGTTTAGACCTGACGTGTTCTGTGGAACTCGAGAGTCGAGAACGAGAATATCGATACAGATACTTAAGTATTACTATTGTTTTAAGGTTAGTACTCTGTCCAGCAGTGGACTAAAATAGGCTGATGATCATGATGATAATATTGCGAGTATTGAAGATTGTACACACAACTCTTCATATTGTTGTACTATTTGCAATTAAATTCGAATCATTAATAGTTATGTGCAAAAAATTGCAAGTAGGTAGGTGCGTGCGCTGCGCACAGGAACCGATATGAGAGCCTGAATGGATACGGTTGCCGTCATCCGTCCCGAACGCGCCCCGCACCGCCCTCACCGCACGCGCCCCGCACCGCCCTCACCGAACGCGCCACAGTGAGCGTAAGAGGCGTATTTTCTTGATGGAATCCGTATTCCTACCGGATTTTACTAAAAAGCGGCGCAATCAGCGCGGACAGGTGCGCGTTCAGCTTAAAACGTAAATGTGAATTAATATTCCAAAAAGATTTACAACTTGGACACAACATGCATAACTTATGGCATATAGAAGTGTAGCAACCTACACCACTTAATATTTAGCTTCGGACTATTTCGGACTGCTCGTAGTAGCATCTTGTAGTTCCAGAGATTATTACATGAAAACCAAACAACCAAACATAACAAAAAGCCTACATAATTATATTTTGGTTAATAAGGTGCAATTGTTCTAGTAGTCTCGGAGACTACATAAAAATGTACCTTACATTCGTTTTCATCAAATAACACCAACCCTGGAAACCAAATAGTTACCTATCCTGCAGCTGCTTCACCGTAATTTTCAGGAACTAAAATCATTCAAAGTAGGCGTGCCCGCTTCGGTTCAAATTAATTACAACAAATTGTCAGGAACTTTAAGTCAAATTCAAATTCAAAATGCTTTATTTCCTTTAGATCTTACAGGACTCTTAGACACGTCACTAAATTCAATTTACATTAGTGGCTAGGAAATAAAGTGTTCACTTTCTATTAGCGTATGCCTATTATTAGCTTTCTGTGTCTATTTTAATTTCTATTTTAATAGAAGTAAATAGTAATTTCATTATTACGTACATTTTCTAATTAGTTAAGCTGATGGCAATCCGAATTATAAAAATAAATAGATAAAATCACTTTGATTTTATGGTCACTTCAATCTTTTTAAGGTAAAGTAAAGAAGCGAACAAGAAACCTTTACCTTGTTAGGTTGTTAGTTATCGAGTTGGAGCAAAACTTGTCCCAAGTTTTTTTATCCTCTAGATAATCTGATATTTTGTAGTAAGCCTTTTTACAAAGGATCTGTTTGTCAATTTTTTGAATTTATTTATTGATAATTTTTTTCCACTTATTTGGTATTGTGTTGTAGAAGCGTTTAAATTCCTTTTAATAGATACATTAATCTTGTGTAGCTTAGTTGTGGGCACAGCGAGTTTATTCCTATTTCTAGTATTTAAATTATGTATGTCGCTATTGTTAGAGAACCGATTAATATTCCTATAAGTGTACAACAAGTTTTCATAAATATATTGACATGGTACCGTCACTATGTTTATTTCTTTGATTTTTAACGTAAGGTTTCTTAAGAATTGAATATAGTAGTTTAGTAGACTCTAAATGGCTTTGAGTAGGTATAATTAGATTGTGACCTGACGAGCTCACAAAGCTAGTTATGTAATGCCTGCGCCTCGCTCAGGTTACCGTGACTTCCTGTTAGCTGTTTGAGTTATAATTGGACTTGCATCTACCACCTCTGGCTTTCCACGGTCTATGTAAAATTTAATCACGCTCTGTTGTGCAGTCTCGGCGTTGTTCATACATTTGTTCACCTTGTATCTTTACAAGCTTTCGCGTTTATAATACATGGACAGGATTCATAATGGAGACGCCCTGTGAACGGGTGAGATGATGTATATGTGGTTTTTAATTCAATTCTTTAGTGTTTCTCACTTGGTGGTATTATAAATTGACTCATTGAGACACGCATGTTGAGCGTATCTTCGTCTCATAGATCATTTTGTACATTTCAATATACAAAATTACCTTTGAGCTGTTTCCGCGAAAAACGCTATGACATTTTTATTTCCCCTCATTATTTCCTAGAATGTTGTTCATTGCTACAATCCAGGGATCTTACTAACGCAATTCTGCTCTGTAATTTACCTCACGCCTCTATAATTTTCCTGGAGTAGTTTCTTCTAACCAGGTTCACTATACATTCGTATCTTTAGGTAGGTGACCTTGGATTATTTTATAATATTACTTATTTGTTTTGTTTATTATTAAATCGATATATCAGAACACGCAAATCTAGCCAGCTTACGAGTACCTTCAAAACGCTACAATCTCAATAAATAAATGACAACTTCAATAATAAATAATATTGGGCATATTCCACTCACAGCCATAACACAATCTCTGCTTGTAAGTTATTTATTTATTTATTTATATTAGGGGACCTTTCAGCACAATATACATAATTATTATTGCGATGTGTGAAAAAACAGGTAGCTATTAACAAGTTCCCACTTAAAGGAACAGAATACAAATATACATACATAAACACAAAAATAATAATAACAAGCTAATATTCGCGTTTACCAAAATAGATTATAAACTATAGTTAGAATAGTAATAATAACTGATATCGTTCGCTCATTTATTATCTTATAGAAATTTATTTATTTATTTTTATTGAAATTTATTGTTATGGCTAGATGATGCTTTTTGAATTGTCAAGCGTTATTCTATGAATTTACACAGCATCAGCTAGCTAGTAGTAGTTAGCTCTCATAGCGGCTTTTTGTTCCTTTTGTGAGTTATTTATAGTATTTAAAATCTATGGGCCAATTAAAAAGCTATAATTCTGTATGGAAAATAGTTCAATGACGTTTCATAGGAGGCTATTGCCAAGCTATGTAGGCTAAGTAATTACATATTACCTGACTAAATCAAAACTGATATAATTTCCACTCGCTAGCACATATGTACCTAACTCATTACTTAAGTAATTAACTAATAAATAGGTACTGGTTCTTCAATCTTTAATATTCAAGGCGTGAAATTGTATCGTAATTACTATTCGCTGCGCAATAAACTGACATTCGTACATTTTCGTCCGCGGGCCGAAATGCTAGTTTGTGGACGAAATAACAGCACCCTTCTGAAATTACAACTGAGTACAGACTTGGTAAATTCTAAGAACCTGGACCTCAAGTCTCCAAGAGCGGCGTATCTCCACACTGTTATTATCGTCATCGTTATCTCATGCTCGTCCACTGCTGGATACAGGCCTCCCCTAATAAGCACGATAGCGCCCTGTCTTCAGCTCGCCGCATCCAGCATCTGCCTGCAGTCTTTAGTAGATCGTCATCCCACCTGGACTGGCCAGGGGGCGCAGGCGGCCTGACGTTATTATCGTCATTGTCCACCACCAAGATATACCCTTAGTGGGGGCAACTAGGGAAGAGCCACACACAGTGGACACTGTGTTTTTATATTAAAACATGTCATTATCGGAACGGGAACAAAAATATTGGTATGTAATTGGATTATTCCACTTTTCTCGTTTTTAGGGTTCCGTACCCGAAGGGTCAAAACGAAACCCTATTACTAAGCCTCCGCTGTCCGTCCGTCCGTCCGTCTGTCACGTGGCTATATCTCATGAACTGTAAGAGGTAGACAGTTGAAATTTTAAGATAATGTGTATTTCTCTTGCCACTATAACAATGAATATTAAAAATAAAATAAATAACAAAATTAAAGGGGGTTCCCATACAAGAAACGTAATTTTTTTGGCTTTTTTTTGTGCTCTTGATTTGTCAACGCTCTTGAACTAAAATAGGTAGACACATGAAACTTTTCTATAATAATGTAACACTTCAACTGTAATAATAAAAAATAAACTAACAATTTGATGATCTTTGATAAAGTTGCCTGATTTTTATCATACGGAAACCTTTGTGCCCAAGTCGACTCGCACTTAGCGGTTTATTAAGCTTTAGGCAAATTCGGCCAGCTAAGGAAAGGCATCTGGTAGATTCACCTTTCAAACGATTATTTTGATCGTAGTAAAGAATATACATAGTACAAATTATTAATTTTCCCACTAGGGGACAGTGGCAGGTTTTTAAACGTGCTATCTCGGTGGTGGGAAATGAAAGTAATCCGGCCTGACGGTATTTCATCGCGGTGATAATTGATCTATTGTATAGTGAAGCAAACCATTGGAGTAGATCTTTAATGACCAGGAACTAGTAAACTTCAACCACCGCGAACCTGTGAACCTTATGTCATCCGTATAATAAAATAACGAGGACAAAACTAGTGTTATGGTCTTTATTGCAGTGTCTGCTAGACAAAATATCACTTTGAAAAGCGGTAAATCAATAGGTAGTGTGAAATTAACAAAACTGTTGGGTTTCGAACTAGATCGGGCCCTAACTTGGAATGGTAATCATATCGACTCTACCTGTACAAAAATGGCTAAAGGCATATATGCTCTAAAATAATTTCGTCCTATGACATCCTCATTTAAATCTCAAAGACATTTATTACTCCTTTAAAATTAGTTATGGCATTATACTGTGGGGAAACTCTACCGACTGTGAGTTAAAAACGTGCAATTAGAGCCAAATTTAAAGACTTCTAGAGAATATTTCAAAAATCTGAAGATACTAACATCTGCCTCATTATACATCTATGAAATATTAAAGTTTGTAATAATAAATATGTCTCAATTTACCGTAATAGGAGGCCAAAGCAATACGGTAATAAGCATCAAATGTATTTAGAAGCAACTGTTCATAGACACAAATACATGTCTAAAAAGCAACCGCAAGTAATTAGCCCTAAACTTTTTAACAAACTTTCATTGTGCATTCGACTTATTACTTGTGAACAATCATTTTTAAATAATGTAAAACTTCTTCCGCTAGTTAAAACCATATACTATGTAAGTGAATTCCTAGACAATGACTATAGACAATTTGTAATTCCTCAAAGACGAACCTTTCCTGATCTCTACATGCCTAAGTCGAACTAATTTATCTTGCTTATACTTATATGTAATTTATACAAAATTATATTTGACGAGAAACTGATAACAACTAACTTCAGCTTAACATAGAGGTAACCATTGTTATTGTGTATTTCTTTTTCAAATATTTTCTTTTCATTTCATTTCATTTCATTAATGCCCTTTATTCACAGTGACATTATAATCCACTGCCTCAACCATAAGTTCTCTTAAACTCGCTAATTTATTTCTTAAAAGCGTATCTAGAATTTATGCTATTATAGTTCTTTAGTGTGGTGTTAGTGTGTTTGCGATCTGCATTCAATCATCAATGAATCGACATCATAAGTTACTCAGTGCTTTCTTGATCCGTAAATTCACAATTTTGGAAGATAATAAACGCTCGTATAAATAGTACTATGACTTTTTATATCTACTGCTTATTGTTTCCTTGTTTTAGTTGAATATTTTGAACAATTTTATCCGTTTAATTAAGCGAAGAGAAAGAACTAATGTGTAAGCAACAGAATGTCGAATAATGTCGTAAATGTCTGTGGCGTTATTTTAGCATGCTATTGGATAATGTTTACTAACCATTCCCTTTTTAAATGGAAGATAATTCGTACTATGATTATGAAATCGTAGTAGAGGTAGGTCCCGGAAGGTGTGCCACTAATGTGTCCATTAGTCTTCCATGTCACATCAGTTAGGTATTTTGTGCTGCTTACCCGCGGGCCAATGCCTAGCATCGCAATAATAAAGTACATGTGTTTACTAGGAGCTTGGCTACGGGTTCAACTGTAACTCGGTACATCTTTACGCGAAAAGGAAGATAAATCAATTTGGCTTCGAAATAAAGACGCGGTATTTGCGTTTTATTTTCCGGCATTTAAACAAAAAGCTTATTTTTGTTTGTCCTGAACCTGTTAGCTTATCTCACACTAACCTATGTGGAGTCAAAGATTGCAAGCAGATGCTGGATGCATCGAGCTGAAGACAGGGCGCTATGACACTGATTTTGGCAGGGCTATGTCCATGCCTCTCTATGATTAGTAAAGGCTGATGATGATGATGACACTAACCTACACACTGAACACACTGAACAGTTTATTCTCAAAAAATTGCATTATCACTAAATGTCCACCACTTTACTCTAAACCAATAATTGAAGATAACGATGTGGCTTTCTCACGCTAGGTTATCATAACTAACTTTAAGTAAACTGTGAAGAAAGACATCGTAAAAGCCGTGACTTTGAAGTATGTTATGCGACTAAGCTAAGAGGATGAATATTCGATGGGAAACAATAAATCAAGCTGATATGCTACATCCATCATGACTCATCTTGAACCAACTCTTTGTGAAAGGACTTTATGCCAAGACGCTACAATAGAGGTACGCAGATCGAAGAAGTTGGCCAGGTGGGAACGATCTGCGAAAGACTGCAGGCAGATGCTGGACGCTTATACGGCGCTCATTAGGGGAGGCCTAAGTCCAGCAGTGGACTAACTGATGATCATAATAAGATCAAAGAAGTGGGTAAAAGAATAAAAAATTGTGCGCTATGTGAAAAGCATACCTGTCAGAACTATTTATTTATTTATAAACATAGGATCTACCCTTACGGGCACACCCAATGCAATACAGTCCCTTATATAATCATATAGTCTTACACAGTTATTATTAACATTAGAAAATTTTAAAACATAAATGAGTTAGCTAACAAAATAAAATGTAAAAAATAAATATGTACAATAACATGACATGTCATAGTTTCATAGGGTTGCAGATACATATGTCAAAGTACAAACTTATAAAGTACAATATTAAAATAACGATAATAATAATAATCCTAAAGATAGCATTACTTAAATTTACATATCAGAAAATCGGATTAAAAATTACACTCAACTACTCTCACTCTCACGTCCACTACTGAACGTGCCTCCCCGAAATAAGAGGGGTGTCGCCATAATAACCACGCCTAGTACACAGACTGGTGACCGCAGTAGAGTGTTATAAGGTTTGAGATATTTATTTTTCTGTCAACATAAATAAATATCTCAAACCACAATTTACTAATTCACTTATAAAGAAACTTTAACTACAGTAACGAAAGTAGGCCTTTCAGCTTTCTAAGTATAGGTACAAAGTAAAACTAGGGTATTACAATGCAAATATAAATTAATACCTACTACGAGTTGATTTTTAACAAATCCCTGAATATGTGGGTAAAGCTAAATAACTTAACTGATCATCGCGTCACTCGATACGCAATCGAACCGATTGAAACAATACAAGTTTTGTGCATAGAAGAAAAGAAGAAAGCTACTGGTTTCCTTAGTTGGCTTTCACAACATCCACGGGCCGAGTTGTAGAGGTCGATTCTTACGCCGCGCTGCGACTGCCACGGCTCGCCACGACACAAGAAAATTCATGCGAGGTTAAAAACCTATTGGCACCAGCTTCAGCTTAGAAAAAATAAATGTAGGGCTGAAGAATTAGGTTTGCTTTTCGTATACTGTCATTATTTTCCTTGTACTCGTGCAAAGACTGTTCGTGAAACGAACAAGCTGCAAGCGACGATAGAAGCTGAAGTCAGGCAGAAGACTCTAGAAGAAGACTCTCTCTCAGTGCGAATCTAGCCTCGATGCGAGTGGACGTGCGTGCGCACAGAGAACCACTACGCGGGTCAATAGAGGAAAAATGGCGCACTACATTAACTAGCGTAATACTTAAAAGCGTTTTTAAGTTGTAAACCCAATTCTGTAAAAATCAATCAATAGACTTTAATAAGTGTTCAAACTCGTTTATTGAACAAGGACAGTTCCTAGTTCCTCTTAAAAGTAGTAGTCAAGCTAACAGGCTTAGTAGAAATGGGAAAATATCCGAGTATTTTGATTTGAAATACTACGAGTATTTTGGTTAGTAACGAAACGTTTCTAGATGTAGGAAGGAAACCAAATTTTCGAAAATAAATGTCTATTTATATTAGAAAATTGTACACCGGCCCAAATTGTACCTAACTGTAATTAGGTTACAACCAAAAATACGTTCTGGGTAAGTATACCTCTACAATACATAGAACATGTATTGTTCGTAATTTTATTTATTCAAGGTCTGGAATGTTGCTCCCTAGTTATAGGCACGCGTGGTTCAGTTGCTTTAATTTAACAATGTTCAATAATATTTAACTGTGGTTTTAAAGTGGATGTTTGTTTGTTTGAATTTCTCTATTAGATAACTTGTTCACTCTGAAAATACTGATGTTTCTCTTTGGTAAAATAATGCTTTAACTTTCTACGCATTTACATTTTAGCGCTCAATGGCAGAGCAGACAAACAATCAAGGAAACTAGAATTTTCATCCTATCTTTATTTACTTTACAATAAGAATCAAAATTGTAGGTTTTATAGGCAACTTATCAGAACTGACGATGATGGTGTACTCCCAGCCGAATTTCAGACCCTGCGCCGCACAACAACACATTAATTACTCGCCTATGTTTAGAATAAAGGTAAATAATTTATATTCTGTCGCTTAGAATAATAGTTCGGTCCTTACAATGGATGCCTAAATAAGAAATTGTTCGGAACTCTCGGGTCTTGTCTGTGCGATGACGGAGACTGATTGTTTGCGACGCTACGTCTGAAGGCGACGTTGAGGTGTTGATTGCTAGTCCTCTTCACTCCACTGGGAATATAAGTAACTAAAAATCCAACTTCGATTTAGGTCACTAGTTTAATTTAATTTGTAATCTTTTTATCTTCTTTATAATTAATTTGCATTAACTTCGGACTTTCTCTGTACCCTCCCTAACAGCCGTACATAATTAGTTTCTGCCCGAGGCTTCGCACATATTTTAGAGCAAAAATAAAAAAAATGCTATTGATTCCACATTGCACAAATAGCCGCAGTAGATATGATAGTTCAGATTTATAGAACTACATCTAAGAAAAATTTCAGCCCGATGAGTTTTTCGAGACGTAACATACATTTATTTTAAACATCCAAACTTTTTATTTCATTTATCTCGCTTCTATCTATTAAAGGCTTTGCACGCGTTATTTTGCACGCGTTTCTTTGCACGCGTATCTTTGCACGCGTATCTTTGCACGCGTTTCTTTAGGGTTAAAAGCCAGAACTATCTCTTTCCAAAATTTCTGGCTGATCTGTTCAGTAGTTTTGGCGTAAAGAGGTAACAAACATTCAAACATTCAAACATCACAATCTCTCTGATAGTCATAATACCTATCACTATCACTACGCTATATGTACATACATATAATGGTTATTTTCCAACAGCCGCCGGCTCTTTCAGTATATTTTTCTGCCACACACGTTATCTCATGTCAGTCAGTCACAGACCTGGCTCCAAGGTTTGTGAACAACCAATATTTCCGTTTTTATGGTTTCGAAGATCGGTTTCGAAACCATTATGCTCGCTTTTTCTGTGCTTTATTCCGTCTTCGATATCTCAGCACATACAGCAGCAAATAACTTGAAATTTAAAATAATAATACATTTCATGCGCCTGTACAGATTAAAAGAAAAAAAATTACAATGATAATTTTCAGTACGAATTGAGATGTCGAAATTTTAAAAGAGACCTACAAGGTTAAGTGGGGTATCAAATGAAAGGTTTGTGCATTTCAAAACAGTTTTTGAACAGTCTGTAGGTTTCATACTTTGATAGATAGATAGATTATCACTTTATTGCACCATCAATACACCTATAAAACAAGAACTTAATACTAATTATATATAATGTGGCACAATCGGCGGCCTTATCGCTAACAGCGATCTCTTCCAGGCATACTTTGTTGTTTTAATATTTATTTTCAGGATTTTTTTTTTCAAAATGATAGGTATCGGTTTGTACATCAAATAGTTTTTGAAATTTTTGTAAGTTCAATACTTTTACAAATATTTTGAAAAAACTCGAAAAACCTTCTTATGGTTACATACTTTTGAAATATACTGAAAAAAGTCGAACCTTTTACCATTGGTACTCTGTATACTCCGAAGTATGCAAACAGATCCATCTGAAATGTAGGTACCTTACATTTTTTGGTATTCATTAAATGGCCTCTAACCGGTAGTACATATACTTGACAAACGTTCGAAACCCTCGGCGCGCGATTCACACTCACACTTGATGGATCTTGTTTTTATATGTTGAGGCAACTCCAAAAGCTTCTGAATAATTTCGTCACCGGTTTTAGGTGATTGGGATAGGAGTGCGGAATAATAGTACCTACTTATGATATGATAATCACAACAAACAAACCCCTAACAAAACAAATGTTATATCTGTCAAGTTTCAGATATAATTGTAATCAATATTTATTGAAGGAAGGATCTCAAATCGACAGGTAAAGGAAATTGCGTATAAAAAGACGCGGCAACAGAGTGAATGTTAGGTTAAGTATCGGTGGTTTGTATGCAAACATACATCGAGTTTAGCTAAGGTATAGTTTATAGCAGGCGTATTGACTAACGTACGAATTATAGTTTTTTAGTAAGTTTTTCCTCTGCACGGCAAAAGTTTCCAGTGTTCTCTTCAAATTCCAATAAATTTTATTATTGTTAATGATTGTTTCTATTTTTGGTGTTCATAGCTCATCTCCTCTTCATTGTTAGTCTTGGCAGTTGGTACTTACATAATAAACAGAAATGCTGGCAATTCTTCAAATCGCACATCAGTATTTCGGTGTTTATTGTTTACTACAAAAATAAAACTGTTTTGAACATTTACTCGGGCTAAAAGTGAATAGTTTACGTGATGACATGAGTAACAACAAGTGACGTGTTTACAGAAATGTTCACGATCGTTAAATAAAAAGGGAACATTTGATGTGAAATCATATACAACACACCCGCTTGTTTTTCAGTTTAAGCTCGGTTTAGACCTACGCGGTATTCGCTACCCCGAAACCCTACGCTAGGTTTCGTCACCGAGCGTCATTTCGCCGGGCATTTTGTATATACCGCATACCCTGTATACGCTCGGATTTAACTGCCGCGTTAGGAAGCAAATACCGCTTAGGTTTAGACCTAGGCCTTTGTTACTCGCAGGTTTCTGTGACATTTTTATACAGATGATCTTCGCACAATCTTTTTGAAACTTGAATTCGTCATAACGTGATTTACATAATGATAAACCAAACATCTTGCCTGACATCAAGAACTACGTACACCTTAGACCCTCTAATGAATCCCTACGCGAGGCTCACACACAATATCGTATCTCCCAACATTGGCACTTCCATCTGGCGTCAAGGACAGATAATGAGAAGATTAATTTGGCATCCTTCCTCACGGTTATCTACGCACAATCTGAAGCTTTGGGTATCCGAGAGATAAATAGCCAGGTTTGTCAGATCTAGGTTGTAAGTAGCAAGGTAAAGGAGTAGGTGACACATTTTCAAAATGTGTCTCGTGAGCAGGCAGGGTCGACTAAAATGAAAAATTTATGTCCATAAATTATGAGAGTTAATACAGACAAGATTGTATTACATAAAGATTTTACCAGAAATTACCGGGTACTTTCTACGATATAAAGGCTCGGTGGCTTCACAAAAAGAAGTGGATAATATCTACCTCCCGCATTTATCCGCTTTGTATACAAGCTGATTAATTGCCTCGTTCCTTTGGCTTCCCAATAATTTAAATGTAGATTTATACAAAGCCTCTTTCATATCTGTACCGTACACGCGTAATGAACTTTTTCTTGGTTTTGGGTTTGAAATACTTATTGGTGATCATGTTCTGTTTTGAGTGAAGTGAGATGTCTCGTGGTGTGTTGCCGAAGCGGTCGCGGTTGCTGTATCAGTCGCGGCATAAGAAAAGACCCTCGAACTCAACCCGTGGATGTCTTAAGAAAAATAAACAATTAATCTTTTAAATCCATCATAGTTATTAACACTTAAGTCATTTACAACGCAATATTTGCGAGAACTCAAAAATCAAATTATTGTAAATATCCTGTTGTAAATGACTTTAGGATTAAATACTTTATAGAAAAAAGAATCATTTCCAATACAATAACATTTTGTCTGAATAGAGAAAGAGTCGACCTAGGGAACATTGAGCGTGGGTGCCTCCTCCTTATTATTGATAAGTAAAACCACCGAAATAAACAACTTGGCCGCAGGCACAAGCTACGAAAAAACTGTTTTTAATCATAAACCTATGATAAAAATGTAGAGCTCAGGTGTTTTTAAATGAAAAAAATAAATTAAATGATATAAGATTCAGATAAAAAATATAATTTATTTGACACGAGACATTACAATAACTAAATAAATTAGATAAACCTAACTAGATAAGAATTTATCAGTAAGATAGGTGAACTGCAAAAACAATTGAAAAAACAATGATCGACGGGAGGATGTTATTCCACCATCTTCAACATTTTGTGTTTCATTAAACCAGTTTAGGAATACCTCTAGGCCCCTCTAGGACCTTATCTACTATCATGGAAAGTCTATGTTTTTGTAACCTTTCCATTCTAGTAACGAACATATCTAATTCAGTGTAACGAACATATTCCTAATAGACATTCTCCTCTCTGTCATAGGAGCTAATGTAGGCTTCCATCTTATTTGACGACCTCTGTTGCGCAGCGGGTGAAGGTCCTCCTGCGACATTAGGAGGTTGCGGGTTCGATTCCTGCCTAGGGAGAAATATTCGTTCGATCTGCTGATATTTGTTCCGGGTGTCTGGGTGTTTTATATGTACAAAATATAAATCAGTTATCTAGTACCCATAACAGAAGCTCCGCTTAGCTTGGGGATAGATGATGCTGTGTGAATTGTCCAGCATAATTATTATGTTCCACGTGAACATGCTCCTCGCCACCATATATAGGATACTAATATAGACTTGTTCTTGTTCCAGTGTAACGAACATGTTCCTCGTGAACCTGTCCTGCGCCGACCTGCTGGTCACCGGCGTCTGCATGCCTATCCAGCTCAGCAAAGCCATCACGCTGGTCTGGTTCTACGGGGAGACTGTCTGCAAGATCGTCAACTATATACAGGGTACCGCGAGTTTAACACATCCTTGTTTTTTGTTGGGAGCGTTTCTCACTCCTGTATTAAAAACTGTCAAATATATATATATATTATCAACACTCAACCATAGAGAGTAATATTATACATACTTAAATCATGAATCTTTCACTTCAAATGCTTCCGTTGACCAGATTTTGATTAGTTTTGGACAGAGATCCTCGCGCGGCAGACGATTTTACAAGAAAAAACCGCAACGCACGCCTTTGATAACAATCCAAATTCCATTGAGGTTTAAAATGCATAGTTTACCAACATCAAAAAAAAACTGCGTCAAAATCGACTGTCGATCGAAATGCAGATCACGTACCGACCGGAAACTGAAAACAACATTTTTCTATTCGTAATCTTTTTAGTTTTTGTATTTTGCTTTGTTGACAATTTAATTATTTTACTAGGACAAGCTAAATCCATCCAGCTAGCTACCAGACAGTAATCACGAAGGTCATAAACTCGTAGGTCACGCACAAGGACCGTGCTCCACCATGTCATGTCCTATGTTCATCCGTATACCACTGGCTATTAAACTGGACCTCTTAAAATCTTCTAACAGACTAACCTTGACTTTGCTTTAAGCAAGCAAGCATAAAGACAAGAATTCACTAGCTCACAACACAACATACTCGTAGGAATTTATCCTACTCTCAAACACCGAAATCCTTATGAGCCCAAAACACTGAATGGGTGTGTGGATCGATACGTCGTCGATGACCTTAACTATATCCTAGCCAAAATATATCCGTATTAAAATGTTTTATTGACTGATCCGTCTGATATGTGTAGATTTTTAGGGTTCCGTAGCCGAAGGGTGAAAACGGAACCCTATAACTAAGCCTCCGTTGTCCGTCCGTCCATCTGTCACAGGGCTCTATGGCATGAACCGTAAGGGGTAGACAATTGAAATTTTCAGAGAATGCGTATTTATCTGGCCGCCTGTAACAGCAAATAATAATAATAAAATAAATATCTAAATTAAAGGGAGCTTCCGTACAAAAAAAACGTGTTTTTTTTGTCTTATTGGTCTTCGTTTGTCAAGGCTGTACCTCTACCTCTTGCACCACAATAGGTAGACACATGAAACTTTCTACAAATAAGTAACACTTTAATTGTAATTTCTAAAAACATAATAAAGTTGAAAATTTAAAGGGGACTCCGAACAAGTTAAAATTTAATGTTCTTTGAAAAAGTTGCCTAATTTTTACGGTATGGAACCCTTCGTTTGCGTGTTGACTCGCACACGAAGATTAGATAGATAGATTATTTTTTCAACAAACCTAACCTTTATATTACTTAGAAGCAGGTTGCGAGTCTTCGGTAAACACCAGACGCTCTCGTATTCCGAATTCCTTTGAAACCCGATTTCTTTTATAACGACTTAAGCTTACATTACAGGTTAGATTTCTTAGTTAAACGCTGTTTTCTAATCATGATAGAGAATTAGAATCGGCTATGTTGTTTGTTTGACAACATCTGTGGCGCAGCGGAGGAAGAGCTACCAGCATTTTGTTATTATTAGTATTTGATTGTAATTTTTTGTTAATAAAGATTTGAGTATATCAGTTATCTAGTACCCATAACAGTAGATCTGCTTTCTTTGGGGCTAGATGATGCTGTGTGACTATTCCAGCATTATTAAATGATGTGATGTGAACTATAAAATGTACAGATAATCGCAAACGGCATTTGTGACGACAGACTTGACAACTTGTTCTATGTGCCTGGGTCTAAAATTCTAAATGTGGAAGTCTAGAAATAGACAATCTTATCTGGCAAACCTAAGGGGTTTGGCTGTCAAACTAGGCCGAGATCTCAGTACTCACGGGATCCCCGTGGTAAAAAAATCAGATGACATAATATTGTTGTTTTTTTCTTTGGTTCGTTGAACGTGAAAACTAAACTAACATTCGATAAAAAAAACATGAAAATGTGAATGTTCCGCACATAATTTAATCGGGATCTCAGGAAACCTGCGGTCTATTGAAATGACTTATGTTTTGATTTGTAGCTACTAATTATTTGGTATGTAAATAAGCAAAACTCGATTTTTGCGCTTACACCATTGTTCTAAAAACGTATGCTCTGTCCTATGAACGCGAAATCCTATGCCGAGGATCAGCATAAGATTTCGCGTTCATTTCACAAAATGGCGCACATTGCGCCCTCTAAAGGGGTCTAATGTGTATTTATTACTTGATAAGATCTTAATATGCCGATTTTTAAGACCTTTCGTTTACCTAACAATGTAGGGACCTACTTTCATGCTAATATAATATATTGTGTACGATAAGTTATATGGTACCGTAAACGGCGTAAATAACAGTGTTGAAATTTTTTGTAATATAAATCCTAACTGGATATTACAAGAATTATAATTATAGTCAAGCCTAAAGCAGCCTAGTGAAGCACGTCTAAAAAGTTAGTCACACTGAGCTCATCAAGTGGCATCAGAAGGCGTGCCTCGGGTGCAAACGGCCTTTGTTTCCTTAATGCCTTTTTAACCCTATCAGGAACGTGAAGCGAGATAAACTTGGAAATCGCCAGAGTGAAGAATACTCGTGGCTTGAGAGGTCAGGATGTCTACTCTTGAAAGCATATTTGTTTTAAATCTAATTTTAAATCCTATATTCAATTTCGTAGAATTTGTAAATTTTGGCTGACTAAGTTAGCTTTAACTTCAGTTTGTGAGAAGTTTGATTGCCGAGATATTTCTATGTATTTGATGGTAGTTAATCAAATGATCAAAATTGGACCGGTTTTCAAAGTAGCTAGTATCAGCTAGCTTAGGCAGTACCTCCGACTCCAAGTCTCATTTGTCGTTAACTTATCACATAACTATTCTTTAGTAGTACCATGTAGTACGTATTCAAAGTATTACTTTTGAAATAAATCTTGGCAATGTAATTAAAGACAATTATGAGTATTCAAGCAATCATCGATTGTAAATTGTAAAACTACGCAATACTCGTGTTTGGAACCGGGTGATCACGTTTCGGACACAATATCCAAGTTTGTTTATACAAAAGACGTTTCGCAGCTCACAACATGGACAATTTAGGTGTCATGAAACTCATTTATCGAAAACACTAAAAGATCTTCTAGTTGTTTCCTTAATTGTTATTTGTTTGGTTTGTATCCCTTCGTGGATAGAGTTCATATATACTCGTAGTTTTAGGAAATGTATAATACATATGTTTATAATATTTCCGAACTAATGTAGTACGGAAATATGAAACATATATTCCCCAAACAGTAGAGACAATTTTGTTCGTAACGACCGGTGAAGCGTAAAATTTATACAAAACCATAAACTTTTTTTATTAGAACTCCGAGGACCCCATTTATCAACCAAACGACCTACTTACGCTGTAGCAAGTTTATTTCCAAAATATTCTAAGAAATTAATTTTGAAAGGTGAATTATGAAGAAATTGACCCTGTTCCGTAATTAGGGGTAGAGCTTGCCATATTTACGCCGATTCATTTTAGATAATAGACGGCGGCGGCGGTGGGATCCCCAAAGGGTAAGGGCGTAGGGTTTTTCCTGAAAACATTATTTTAAGCATTTTCTGATGAAAATGGCTACGAAGGGTGATGTGGGAAAATCACATCGCCAGTGTTAAAAGGGTCCAGCTTACATTTGTCTAGCTTCTGGCCTCACCTTCGCATCGCACGCGTTATTCCTGGATAAAAATGATGTAAAGATTAACTTTGAAGAATATTTCATATTATGATGAAAAAACAATATAATAACCGACCCGTAATTTAGCATTCTGTTATAAAATAGTAGCTCTGAACTGCTCGACTCAAAACCTAATCTTTGAAAAAATGTACCATGTTTTTAAAAATAAAAAGAATTTTATTTAAAACCATAAAATAAATTGCAATTCTGATCGTTCTAAACGTCGTAAAACAGGCAATTAAACTCTTTATTTTAAATAATTATTTATTTTGCTGCGTTTTATCTGTACCTATATAAAGTTTACTAGTTTAGTTATTGGTCGTAGAATTTATAATGCGTCTTTCTACGACTCTATCGACTGTGAGGTCGGTACTAAAACTAAAACTAGAGATATCTCAAAGGTATTGAATGATAAAGTAATGCAATGGAACGGAAAACTTTTAAACACGTTCCATTGAATGTTTGCAATAGATAAGGTTTTCTCAATCATAAGAGTTAGTCCTTGAATTATTTTTTTAATTCTACGATGATGGTCATCAAATATGAACATAGAAGTGGAAAATTCGAGAAGTAAACCCTTTTAATAAATATTCGAAATCAACTGGCTACATACTTCCTTAATATTTTAGAAAATAAAATTAGAAACCGTACGATTTAAACCAAGTCCAGCGTAACCAACTGCTAAGATGTCAAAAAATGTCAGTGTATATTTTCGTAATTTATCACAGATCTTTTAGATATTATTTGAATTCAACTATTGTTCCCTGTTCGAGCAAAAAAGGGTTTAATCGTGTGACCGAAATGCCAATAGTTTTTATATTGCAAAAAATGGCTTCGGGCTGTGTTTTTATTTCACATAAGGGATAAAGGTACTATTGGTTTTATGAAATATTGTATAAAATTGTATAAGAACCAAACTCGCACCGAGTCCGACAAATCGAGTGTGAATATTCGATGTCTTTCTTTCCCTTAGTGCGTTCAGTTTTAATGATAATAAAACTTCTAACTAAATTATTTTTTCTCCATAAGATTCGAACATAGAGCTAAAATGCTCGACCGGTAGATAAATAGACCGTAAATGACTGTAATGTCTTCCAAAACACAGAGTTTCCCTAGTGAAGGTAGTCGTCACGTTCACGGTCACGCAAGCGGCGTTGGTCTGATATTAGACCTCGCTGCGGCGCAGGGGCCAATTCTGCTAACCTAACCTTACTTAGCTAATCGCTTTAATACAATAATTGTATCGTTGCAAAATCCTTATATAAAAGAAAGGTGACTTTTGCACAGAGATATTGATAGAATGGTTTCAAGCAAACTGTTTGGTGCTGTGTGGATTGCCCAGCATTATTATCGAACTATGAGGTGCGTCCCTGCATGTGTATTTTTTTTTATGTAAGTTGGAATAACAAAACATGTCATTCTGTGACAATACCACCGTCACAGTGAAGCGATAACTTTAGCAGAATAGGGCCCCAGAGCGTGGGGTTGCAGCCTCACTGCTCAACTTAGACATGACAAATAGATTGAAGTCTCTAAACTTAATCCTATTGAATTTAAATAATTTATGAATTGGAATCTTATGGGATTAAAGGTTTTGGGAGTTCCAATGTAGGTAATGCGAAAGAACCACAAGGTACAGTAACTACCATAAAGGTCAAACGTCAGCCTGCGTAATGATGACTATCTTACCTCTATGGTAACAACCTATAATTTACTTACCTACATATTTTAATCAAGAACATTTTCCACCACATTTTAAAAACAAGTATTCCTAAGTGGTCTGAAAAAATTACAGTCATTTTCAGACTCTGCCTTGCGTTGAAAATTAGTTACTACCATTTAAATTTCATTTCTTCACAGCCTCGGGCATGCACCTGCACACCGCGACTACAAGAATAATAGAAGCTCACAAGCAACTAAACCAACTTAGACTCTCATAGGTTTACACTATAACAACTATGAAAACATTGCTTAGTAAACGCTTTATGAGTTTATACTAATAAGATTATTAACTATCCACAAGTGAATACACTAAGTAATGACATAATCAAAAAAAAATATTGGTAGTTTTACAGTATGCAAAAGTAAGCAAAAAAAATTATCGGACACTTACAGCCGCTAACAAACCGCGAGAGGATAGAGAAAGTTGAAAAATATTTGGTTTTGTAAGCTGCAAAACCAATTAATTTTTAACTTCCTCAATCCTCTCGCCTTTTACGCACAGGAGCGTAACCCTAGCAGGGTGACTCCTAGTGCTAATTAGAACTCTTGCGTCTAATGTGGCATATAATCCATTTACCTAAACATAAACATTGGTATCAAATAAATAATTTCGTCTCCAGGAGTAGCAGTAGCAGCCAGCGTGTTCACTCTAACAACCATGTCGGTGGACCGCTGGTTGTCCATCTCCACGGAGCCTCGCCTGCGCCCCCCGGGACGGAAGCAGGCATTCCTTCTTCTGCTGGTGCTGTGGGGTGCGGCGCTGGTCATCTTCATACCTCTGCTGTTGGTCTCGTCGGTTAGGAAGGAGACTATACCCTTCCTGAGTAAGGGGGCAAGTAATATAACGGTACGTTGGTGTTCTTCCAACACAAAATAGGTTCGTAGTTAACCCGCTTACATTCATAATGACATAGTACAAGACGGTAAAGACAGACTAATGCATATAGTTCCTGGGATTTCCCAAATTCTATTCTTATTAACTTAAATTATCCCGCAGAATACTGGAACCACAGAGCTATAGGACCAAAACCCTGACTTGCAATCGAAAGTTAACATCGAGTTCGCAACCGAGTCTATTTTGATCACAATCCAGTGACATTTGACCTCTATTCATCAGCACACATACGACTACTGCTGAAAGAGGCACCCCCAACAAGGAAGTTTTTATCGCCAACATCGCTAATGGCGTGACCGATGTTCATAAAATCATAGTTATATTAAAACCTATCAAAACTCTCTGCAAGGTCTTGTGCTTGATCCAAATGTGGCCAAAATTGAATGAGCTGTAATTTCTAGATAGAAACGAGAGACGTGAACTTCTGCACCGAGGAGTGGCCTGGAGCGCACACACGGAAACATTTCGGCATGCTGAGCTTCACGCTCGTGTACGCCATACCCGGTGAGTAGAGCATGACGTGCCCTGCATGCACTATGTGTTTTATAATAATGTGTCAGCGTAGTAATGAGGGAATAGTTGACTTTCTATTATTATTTTCCTTATCAGCTCATACAAATGGTTGAACAAAAATGTTGTGCACGCTGCGGCGTCCCATAAGTGTGAAAACACAGATCATAAAATTATGTAATGTACTATTTAGCCTTAATATGATTTTCACGTATGTAAATAAATAAATCCACTGCAGAATATGCCTTCCCAAACGAAAAGGGTTTTGGCCACAACTGATTAGTGATCACAGTTGAGGTAAAAATAGCCTCCTTTGTGGTGAGTTGGAGGGGTCTATTCTTAGGCCATGACCGCCATGGTCATTATTATACAATAGTAGGTATTATTAATATAGCTAGCTAGGTATATTACCTATTTTTCTGTGCAATTACAATAAATGAAACAAAGATTTCAAACCAATGAGTTTCATTCACGTACTTCGTTGTCTCAAATTATCTTACTCTAAATTCAGAACACTGGGGAATAATTTCGAGATTATTAAATTATGTAAAGTAATATAATTCGCTAAATAAACTAGTGGTTTGAAATTAGTTTAGTTTCTATTAAAACGAATAGCACTCTTAGGTAATAACTAGACGCTATAATAGGAGCCAAACGTTCGGCTAGTCTGTCACAAGTTGGTTTTGACTTATTTTTATCAACAAGAAATATACCAACAATAATATCAATTACAACCAAGAAAAGAGCTCTGAGTTCGATTTGACGATAGTACCGAGACATCATCGTGTCGCCTCATTTTTGTATGGGATTTGCGTAGTTCAATCTTTTCTAAATATACATTTATTGTTTTTATGGAAATAAAGAGTTTTTGACTTTGAATGTGCGTGCGCACATTCAAAATAAGGAAAAATAGAATAATAGATAATAATAATAATATAGATAATATATATGATAGAGGCGCTCAGAAACTCAGGAACTCAGGGGAAATTACGCCTCGTTCGTCCAAAAATCCAGATCAAAACATAAGGCTTCTACATCCAGCCATAAAAATGCAATTTTCCGGAACTTTCTCCACTGCCAGCAAAGCCGCAGGTTGAACTAGTATCCTTTCATAAACACCAGAATAACTACACTCTTCTATTTCATTAAAACTTTGAGTATATGCATGAAGAGATGCAGATTGGCTTAACAAATGCAAATTATTTCGCCGTATCCAGAGCACTTGTGGGAAGTTAGTTAGTTATGGGGCAAACCTACCGGACGATCTATGACACGGTTTTTAAGTATGCGCGATCAAATTAACCGGCGACGAAACTGGGTCAATAAACAAGCTAGAGTTTTCTGTTTCACTTCTTTACTCTACGAGTAGCTTAACTATTAAAACAGCTAAGATCTGTTTCAGATTCGGTTTTAACTAGAGAAAAAATCCTAAGTCTATGGTTTTAACAGCTCATAACTAATAATACAAAATTATATTTTGAATAAATATAATTTTGTATTATTATTATTATTCACTTCATTTATTTTAAATCTCGTTATAAAATACATTTTTTACTATAGAAAATAATATATTATAAAACTATTCTACAGTAAAAAATATATCAAAACGGTGAATCACCGGCCGCGAAGCTAGCCTTAAGCGGCCGGTGACTAGGGCTGCAGAGAGAGGAACTTCCTGACGATGCGCGCCGAGTCCAGGAGTACCGCCTTTTGAATCTGACCCTTGATCCAACTTCCTAGCGAGAGTCTCTGGAGATGTTGATCGAGGCTCTTCGCTATTACGCCGTTAACTGAAACGACTATCGGGACGACGGTCGCTGAATCAACATCCCACATGCTGACAACCTCGTTGGCCAAGTCAAGATATTTGCTAAGTTTATCTTTCTCAGCTTTAACGAGGTTAACATCATGTGGTATGGTGACATCAGCGAGCACCGCCCTCCGTTCTAACCGATCTATCAGTACAATATCAGGCTTATTCGCAAGAATAGTCCTGTCTGTAATGATAGATCGGTCCCAATAGAGCGTGGCACGGCCATTTTCGAGAACTGGCGCCGGTGTGTACTTATAGTACGGAACTTCAGGGCCAGTAAGGCCATATCGGAGAGCAAGTTGTTGGTGTATAATTTTGGCTACTTGGTTGTGTCTGTGCAAGTACCAAGAGTTAGCAAGGTGCGAACAACCCGAAAGTATATGACGAAGGGTCTCCCCAGGAAGATGACACGCTCGACAAATATCGATCGTGCCATCTTTCATTATATACTTTCGGTAATTGTTTGTCTTTACCACCTCATCCATAATTGCACAGACAAAACCTTCGGTTTCCCCAAAGAGGTCACCGAAGCGTAGCCAGTTTACGGAGCTTAGGAGATCTACATCAGGTCCTGTGAGGACCTTGTAGAATCTCCCATGCAGCTCTTTGCTCTCCCATATAGCCTTCCTGTTCTGAATGCTCATCACCTTAAGTTTGCGCCAGTTCTCGTTAGCTAAGGAGAGAGGAGTAAGGTTCTTATCAACTGCAACCACATCACGATGTATCTGGTATTCGGCTTGATGAAAATGATTTCTGAGATTGCATACCTCACGGTTGTGTAGGGTTTTGGCGTTTAAAAAGCCTCGACCACCACATTTCCGCAGGATATACAAACTCATTACCGAAGCTCGGGGGTGTCGCATGCGATGAGTGGTTAAAAATTGACGAACCTTACAGTCCAAGGCGTCTAGTTCAGTCTGAGTCCATCTTAGTATGCCAAAGGTATAAATGAGTAATGGCATTACCCAGCCGTTAAAGGCACGCTCCTTGTTGCCACCTGACAAAAGGCTATTTAGCACTTTTGTGAGGCGACAAAAGAAGCGCTCCTTCACCGACTGCTTTATGTCCCCGTCTACTATACCCAACGCTTCTGGCATACCAAGATATTTGTAGGTTTCACCCTCTGAGAGTTATTTGAGGGACATTCTCTCTGAAAGTTGTAAATTATTAGAATTCACAACTTTCCCTCGCTGTATTTGTATGACCGCACATTTATCAACGCCAAACTCCATGTTAATAGCACTACTGAATATCTCTGTGATATTCAGAAGCGCCATTAACGGTGTTTTATTTGACGCAAATAGTTTGAGGTCATCCATATACAACAAGTGAGAAATGACCTCACCATCTCTCCGAAGGCGATAGCCTATTCCTGAATCTTTCAGTAGAGTACTGAGTGGATTCAGAGCTAGGCAAAACCACAAGGGACTCAAACTGTCGCCCTGGAATATACCCCTCTTTATTCTTATCAGATCATTGGTGGTTGTTGGATCCAATCGGCTCCCTGGATGACGAAGAACAGTGGTCCACTGCCTCATACATGATCCCGAGAATGATCTTAGAGTAGTATTTACTTTATACAACTCTAAGACCCTCTCAAGCCAAGTATGAGGCACCGAATCATAAGCCTTCTTATAGTCTATCCATGCAGCCGACAAGTTCCCTCTGCCACGTTTGACCTGTTGACTAATGGCCGTGTCAATGAGGAGGAGTTCCTTTGTACCACGGGACCCAACCCTGCATCCATTCTGAGTAGGTGCCAAAATTTTGTTTGTAACAATATGCGTGTTAATTTTTGTGGTCAGAATGGATGTAAGCAGCTTGTAGATGGTGGGTTAGCATGTTATGGGTCTATAATTCTTTGGTTCCGCAGTACTACCAGACTTATGGAGCAAGAAAGTTACACCTTTCGTCATAAAATGTGGGAGGGACCCGATCTCAATTGCTTCTTGGAATTGTGCGGCCAGAACCGAGTGTGAGCATCGAAACCATTTTAGCCAAAAGTTATGCAATCCGTCCGGGCCAGGACTTTGCCAGTTTTGGGCCGAGCGGATTGCATTACTTACATCTAATGGAGAGATGTTGATAGCTTCCATAGTTTCGATGTTTTCACACTCAGCACTTACCGCATTCATCCAGTCCGCTTCCGTGTGCTCGACTGGCATGGACCAGATGCTTTGCCAAAAAAATTTTCCGGTTTCGGCATCCGGTACCAGACCGTCGGACACACGTAGATCGGGTTTCTCCCAGTCGCGGTAAACTTTCCTTTGGTCACTTTGAAATATGCGATTCTGCCAAAATCTGTCAACTCGCTTTTATACCTCCTTATTCGACTTGCCCACGCACAGACTTTTTGCTTTAGGTAGTCTATGCGCTCTGTGACGCAGGCTAAATAGTCCCGAGGTTGAGTTTCAGTTCCGTCAAAAGCCTGTGTCACAAAGCGCATAACCCTCGGTCTATGGTTGCCCTCCCTATAGCAAATTAGCTTAGCTATGAGGGTCCTGAACCTACTGATACGCCTCTCTATTCTCTGCTGCCAAGTAGGAGTACTGCTAGCCTGGCGCGGAGCACGGTCATAGTCAGGAAACTTTACCCGCGCAACGTGGCAAGCCGCAATAGCCCCACAGTAGAGAATAGAGTGCGTATCAGTAATATCACTACTAGTCAGTAGATATGGGACTAGAAGTGGGTTCAAGGCCCCCACTATAGCTAAACCACGTCTATGGGTGGGAAAGCGAGGCAGACATGGTCTTTCATTCGAATGTCTATAATTTAGAATCGCATCTTCCAAAGTCCTTCTCAATTGCTCATTATTTTGGGTACTTACCTCAATGCTCTCGTGACTGACCTCTTCCATAGCGTAATCAGGCTGGGGAATCACTAGTGTTTGTGTGATTTGTCGCGGTGGCGACGTAACAGCCCGGTTACACTGCGGGTGGTCCACCATTTGAGCACTAAGGATTTCATGTCGGAGTTGATCAAGTGCATTGTCATCCAACAATTTTGAGCGTTGGATGACCCGTACCTGATTAGATAGTCGTTGCACATTAACGTCGACTGTCGGTTCAAGGGCCTGAAACAACGGCATCATCCTAGAACGGTACGCGGTCAAGTTAATTCCTCCCTCTGTAGCCCTATAATATGCGCGCATGACATTTTCGTTTATCTGTTGGGTCCACTTCATGCGCCGCACTCTTCCGTCAGCGGCGGGGGCCGGTCGCGGGGCTGTGCGCCCTGCAGGTCCCAAGCCAGCTGACAGCGGGGGTCGGCCTCGCCGCACAGGTGTTCGCGACGGTCGAGGCGACGGCGACAGCTCGTCTTCGCTGCTCAACATACCACTCGTCTCAGGTGGTGTTCTAAATACCTCTTCATCTGAAGACGAGGATGGGGAGCTAGCCGAGGCGGGCTGCGATGGTCTTCTGGGGAGCGCTTTTGTTGCCGCCCTAGCTCGTGCTCTTGTTAACATTCGTTTTTATAGCATTTTTATTGGTTTTTAATGCATGTAATGATAATAAATAAAATTTTTGAAAAAGAGACGTGTGTAACGGGCGGTGTCATTTTTTTTTTTTTTATTATTATTATTATTATGAATACCAAAAATTCGTTATGATGGAAACTTCCATGAATATATCAATACCAGTCGGAAGCGTCCCCAAGACTCTGGCTGTATTGCCCCGTTGTATGGCAATGCTGATGCGCTGCGCCAGATACCCACCAGCACTCGGGTCACGCGTCGCTTCGACCAGACGCTCAGATAACTTTTTAAAAACCCGGAGAGCCTCGGTAACCCACGGACCTAGGGTCTCGACCCTAAAGGGAGCAAATGTGTAGGCTCTGTCGAGACCTGCATATTTTCATCTCTTGAGATCCTCGGTCAAATCTGCCGCCGCACCAGCCCTCACGGATGTCCTCGGAAGATGGAAAGGCGCAAGTGTGTCGACGCATGTAGCGTCCCACACAATGGGCCTCCCCAACTCCCATGAGACTAGTGTCATGTCGTCGGGCCTTTTACCATCGTCACGCAACAGGCCATTCGGTTCGAGAATAGCTAGTACGTTAGCGGTGACAAAGGCTCGCCGGATGATGTTGATAAGACTGGCATGACGAGATATCTGACCGGCGGCGGCCCTAGTACACGATAATCCGTGGTGCTGTTCGAAAGCAGTACCGCACTGGCATTGATGAGGCGCGCAACACTTTGCACCCAACCGAACACATGTTGCGATGAGTATTTCCGTGATTGTCATGTACAGTCTTAAAAAAATATATGAATTACTTAACAGAATACGTCTCTCGTTTTATTAACCACGAACAGCCTCCAGGGATTATCAAATAAAATTTGGTATAAATAAACGCGCGATGGACAGCATTTCGTGAGATCCCGCAGGGAGTGAAACGAATAGCGATCGAATTTATTCTTCGAAATAAAAATGAACTTTGCCTACCGCGTAGCGTTTGGCAGGGCCCACCGCACGCCACACAGCACTTGCTCATAATGTATCATACGTAACAATACATTATAAATGTTTAAATTTTAAAGAATGTGTAAATATCTCTAATAATAATGACTTTATTGGCCTAATGTGTACTAACAATGCATTAGTCATTATGAAACTCGTATTTCGCCAATGTATCTAAGAATATGGAAAATCCGGAGAATATTTTCACTATTTAATAACTGGTTCAGGCCACAAGTGGCTCATTTACGCACAAGTAATTATGTATGTATGTACATATGTGATAATAATGAAATTGATTCCGAAAATTCGTTTCGGTTGATTATCGTTATCTTGCCGAGCTTATTGCCTCAAGGGTTTTTGAGTGATCCAATATTAGCAAATTTACTACACTTTAATATAATAACTTCCTGGAAAATCCTAAACGCAAGGTTTTCTAGGAACAGATTTACAATAATGGATCCTGAATATAAATTAATGCTCACAAGAATGTAGCTTATAAGGTTGAACCGTTTGCGATTAAGGGGATCCGCAGAAGCTCTGTTGGGCATAAATATTTGGGTACGTACATGAAAATAATCTGACCGTTTATTTTAATTAGGAAATTCTGTGTTGGCCTTTCAAAGGTCGAGGGCGGAGAAATTTCATAAAATGTTTTAATTTTACTTCAAGCTAGCTGGTGCCCGCGACTTGGTCCGGTCCGAGTGGTTTTGGAGATGTTTGTCTACGTTAATATTTATTTTAATAGTGGGTCACAAGGAAGACAATATAATATTTTGGGGTCGCACATTGAGAGCACTAATAGCCTCGAGATAGTATAAATAAATTGTAGTGAGAAAAAGCTAATGAATTCTTATTTCTTGTTCGATGTTCAAGTTTGACATATGTCACCAAAAGGTTGGTTTTTCATTTGATTGGTGACAAAAATAACATTTTGACAGCTGGCATTTAAAATGTACATAAACCTCGGACATACTGTTTTTTTTTTATGTAGGTACATTCTATTCTAAAAAACCATGTCAAAAACAAACGCTAAATAAACAAATGTTTTATTGAGTTTATCTTTGGCGTTAAGGCGCTACCCGCCCCAGAACAGCGCCGCCACCTAGTTTATCTTATTATTACGCTAGACAAAAGAAATTTCTAATATCCATTGGGCAGTTTGTGATACCTATCATAAGCTTTTTTTAATGCCTCTGTAATAGTTTTATTTTGCATAATTTAGACAGAGATGCGAAAACAGAGTTTGGTGGACAAAAAGAGCAACTCCGCATCTTTATACTAAATCCCATAAACTATACTAAATAAAACTATTACAAAGGCATTAAAAAAAAGCTTATAATAGATATCACAAACTGCCCAATGGATATTAGAAAATTCCTTTTTTTAACGTAATAATAAGATAAACTAGGTGGCGGCGCTGTTCTGGGGCGGGGGCGGGGGCGGGTAGCGCCTTCAGTACGGGCGTACGGGTTTGTCGTTGTATCAATTTGAATGGTGCAAACATAAGAGACCAGTTACGTCTGCACCATTAATGGGGCAAATCATTGATTTGCCCCATTAATGGTGCAGAAGTAACCGCGGGGTAATGTCATGTTGATTTAGGCAGCAGGCACACGAAAGGCCAAGAGTTCTAGGAGTTCCAAAGGAATCGAATGTTAGAAGTGTGAAAGTCCGTTTGGTTAGTGACAAAAACAAGCAAAAATAAATAAAAAAACAACAATAATTTGTTTTGTTGTACAGAATTAGGCCAAATAACACATTACCCTCCTTTGCGTCACAGAGTCGGGTAAAAAGTTGCTTGGCCCATTTCCGAATGCGAGAAGCATAGGATACAGGAGACTGTTAAAACAAGGCCAAACGAGGTTAATCTCGCATGAAGCTCTCTAATCTCTTCGAATACTAATCGTCATAATCGTGCCCAATGTGCTTTTAAGGCTGGTTGTAATTGTAATAGCTTGGGGCTAGATGATGCTGTGTGGATTGTCCAGCATTATTTATCCAAAAACATGTCCTCGCACAAATCGAATCTATTATGAATATATTTTATATTGGTGTGTGCAGGTTCGATAACGATAATGTCGTATGTCTGCATGGGCCGGACGCTGTGCTCCGTGCGGCCGCCGTTCGACGTCGACGAGGGAAACGTCAGCATGCAACAGGTGAGTGGTATATGTACACTATGAAATAAATCACCAACATCAGAGCATGTCCACTGCTGGACATATAACATACAACACGTACAAAATACAACAATTATACCGTATAGACTATTAAAATCAAACAATACAATGCGAATCAAAGTAAAGTGTTTGTGTGTGCTTCAGTACATCAAAGGCCAAAGGCTCATCGAAAAAATCATTAGAGAATAAATGGATTTCACATAATGAAAACACTTGCAAACAACCTGTGTACGGTACATGGGATTATTAAAAGACAAAAAATGAGCGAAAAATATATAGTTTCTGTAGCTTTTGGCCATTGCTTAATGAGGTGTTTTCCAAAAAATAAAAAACCCTATTTATCTTAGAAGTCAATAGTCGGCAGGGATCTGTCGCGGAAGGGTAAGAAGAGAAGGTTGTGGTAGTGGGTCATGCCAATCTATGCAGGGTATATGCCATATAATATCAAACAAAAAACGCCATAAAATAATATCCCAAAAATTTTTCAACTTCGACGGGACTTGAACCCGCACCTTTCCCTCAGTAGGTTCGGGAACGTGCTAACCAACGACACTACGAGGTCAGTCAAAAAGTCGCAAAGTTCTCTCAATCTTAATTTTTACAGAGATATTTCTACGGAAAAAAGCAGTTCCATTTGCTAGTTATTTAGCATATTTCAACTAGCAGTTACCCGTGACTACGTCCACGTGGGATTTGATTTCATATTCGCATACTTTTGATAATTTTCACAATTATAGACAAACGTTTTATTCATTGCAGTCGGTTTTTGCTACCAGGCTCACTGCTCTCTGCATTATTAAACCTACCAACCATTCGGTCACCGCATGTATCCTCCATTTTGATTAAACAAGCGAAGTTTTTTTTAGGTATTCTTCTACAATAATACCACAACATAATACATATAATAAATAAAATAGGCAATTTCATAAGGTTTATGTGTTTACCAATTTCACTTGCGTTAAATATTATGAATAAATTACTATTAAGAATAACTAATTTATATAAGTCCTTTGTAGAAAACCCACCTTCTGTGTAGGGTCCGGTATACGGTTCCACGTATCACAAATGGTGGCCGTGTCCACAGATAAGCGGGACACCCTTCAAATGGTGGCCGTGTCCACAGTTAAGCGGGACACCCTCCAAATGGTGGCCGTGTCCACAGATAAGCGGGACACCCTTCAAATGGTGGCCGTGTCCACAGATAAGCGGGACACCCTTCAAATGGTGGCCGTGTCCACAGATAAGCGGGACACCCTTCAAATGGTGGCCGTGTCCACAGATAAGCGGGACACCCTTCAAATGGTGGCCGTGTCCACAGATAAGCGGGACACCCTTCAAATGGTGGCCGTGTCCACATATAAGCGGGACACCCTTCAAATGGTGGCCGTGTCCACAGATAAGCGGGACACCCTTCAAATGGTGGCCGTGTCCACAGATAAGCGGGACACCCTTCAAATGGTGGCCGTGTCCACAGATAAGCGGGACACCCTTCAAATGGTGGCCGTGTCCACATATAAGCGGGACACCCTTCAAATGGTGGTCGTGTCCACAGATAAGCGGGACACCCTTCAAATTTCAGAAAACGTTGAATCTAATGAGTGTCCGTTTCTTTGGAGGTCTAATGCTTACGGTTGCTGAAATACAGAGCATTTTCGTTTAAACTTTCAGCCCCTGTTTTGAACTTGATTGAGTGCGAATTTACAAAATTCCTTTCTTTAGTACGCCCCTACACTTTCTAAGGATCAAACACTCCAAATTTCAAGTCTCTAGGACCAACGGTTTAGGCTGTGTGTTGTCTGGCAGTCAATCAGTTACTCCTTTATAATATATTATTGATGAAATTTTGTCTACGTGCTCCCTAATAAATATTTAAGACGATTATGGTTTTATTGTATTGCGAAAAAGTATTTATAGTTTTTTTTTTTATAAATAACTATTAGGGAAATTGCGCGCGGGCCGGCCAATTCGCGGCCCCGCGTGGCGTTTGCTCGTCCTTGTCTCGCAAAACCAATCCCACTTCGCTTTTAGTAAGCATCGAAGTTGTGCAGTAAATTTTAAAGTGCCTACATATTTTCTTTGTAGCCCTGATCCAAAAGAGAGGGCTAAGTTAAACAAAAGTTGTTCAAGTAATAAGGCTTGTACGTTTTAAAATGCTGCTTGAACAACTAGGTTCGTTGTTTTGGTTGTTCATTAATTAAAATGGGTAAAACATCATTGATGGGCTCAGAAACGCGTTTCGATGGCTTTTTTTTTTGTTTTGGATTTCTAATTAATTATTTCAGTGTATTCATTATTCGGTCCAATTTTTACTATCACACAGACAAATTATGTTTATTGGAAAGATTTAATCAGACTTTTATAAGTAAAGGTTGTCACCATCCATTCATGGAACTTTTAAGGTTTTGAAGCCCTAAACATTAAAGTAGATGAAGCAAGACAAGTATTTTATTAGCGCGTCTTTACTTAGAAAATCGCCTTAAGTATTCAACAGTGAATTACGGCAAGATAAATTCTCTTCTCGAAAATATTTTATTCAAGAAGAGAATTTATCTAAACTTTACCAGTTTAATTGCCCAGTTTGTAAACAAAAGAGTAGGTATTGGATACACGATTGGGGAGCGGACTGAGGGACGTGCGCAGGGAAGTATGGCTTACTGCGCACTGATTTATTGAACTACCGCGAGGTGCATCCTCGCTACATTTGTATACTTACATATATACATATAAATACTTACATATTTAACAGCAGGTACTATAGAAAACAGTAAAATTACTAGTCAGCTAGAGGAAAAGTTTGTTTGAGATGGTTTAGAAGATGTAAGTGTTGTTTAGGGCTCACCAAATTATTTACTCTGTAATATTTTTGTCATGCAATATAGGTACTGATTTTTAGAATTTTGTCTTAATTTTTTTATATAAGCTCTTTGTTGTCATAGTATCACTTCTGGTGTCCCATTGCAGGGTCTTCGACTGATGAAAGAGAGGAAGCGAGTAGCATGGATCCTTCTCCTACTAGCGGTGCTGTTCGCACTGTGCTGGCTGCCGTACAACATCATGCAGCTGCTGCTGGACGTCAGTGCTGTCAACGCCAAGCATCTGAGTGCTCTGCTGCCGTATGCTTTGTTTATAGGCAAGTTGGAAGAATTGTTAACTATTAAGCAAGCAAGCTAAACGGGGGCTAGGCGAGTCACATCCTAAGCATGTTCTAAAGAAAAGTCTACCGCAGAATGTATTTCACGAGATGGGAACAACCATGCAGCCGAACAAACAAACAGTCGAGGCGCATTCATACTAAATGCATGATAAAAATAGAGATTGAAAAGTGGGAACGTTTTAGCCCCGCAGTGAGACAGGACAGGCTCTTAGAAAACCTATTTCGGCAAATACCTCTCTCCCTCGCAAATACTCACGCACAACACAGGTTAAAGCACGTTTCATGGTCTGATTTCGACAATTATATAAATTAAAATCTGTCAAAAATTCGTCATTTAGTTTTTAGCCTGCATTATTTATTGTTATTATATTAAAATGTGCTAAGGCATCCAATTTCCTCTGAATTTCTAGCACTTCCACAAGAACCATTAAATCATAAAGAAACATCGACACACAGTAAACGTGCGGTTTATAGATAATTTCATTACGCTATAGGCAACGTAGGCAACGCGTATTGCAGCGCCCCACGCGGGCTCATGTTGAAGCTTCTACCTAATTTTAAGACCTTAATGTACAACATGATCGCAATAAACATTTAAATCTTTGAATCTTAGAAGTAAATACGCCTTGCTCCAAAACAATACTATATTAGACCTTATTTACAACTGGCTTTTTATTTACCCGCTGCTATGATTTAACACTGAAAGATAAATAAACAACCTAGATTATTTATTTTATTTATTAACCATTTTGTTACATAGTCATAACATTGGTAAGTCATTATAACGTTTTGATTATAGTATAGGTAGTAAATTAATTTAGAATAACCACACGTCATTAATATACTTAAAATAAAAATTAGATTGGATACATTTAATTTTTTTTATATTTCAGTGTATAATATTTTTAAGACTAGATCATCTTTGGCGAATCCAAACCCTGGTATCCATCAACGCTTCACAAAGGCCTCTTAGCGGCTAGTATACACACACACGCGCGCCACCTTTCTATCTAGTCTATTTTTTCTTATTTTACGTTAAATAATGGAATTTTCAAAAATTTATTAGGCAGTTTGTGACCCATCATAAGCTTTTAATGCCTGTGTGATAGTTTTATTTTGTAAAGTTTAGGCAGATATGCGAAAACAGAGTTTGGTGGCCACGAAGACCAACTTAGTATCATGAAATAGTTGGCTCCGCTAGTGCGAGTCGGGGACTTAATGCGGAGAAAATAGATAAGTAATTAACAGAAAAGTCAAGATTCCAGCGATCCGCGGATGAACTTTTAGAACTTTAATCATGTCAAAGGCAAAGTTCGCAGTTTCGCAGAAATTCAGCTCATCGCACCGTCTTCCACCTGCGATCATCAGTGCTTCTTCATAGCAATCCTTTCAAAGCAAACTAAAGTTCTGGCTTATTGAACAATGTTATCTATTATAGAGGTACATTTGATGAATCATTTGATTGAATTTTATTATCTAGTTATATTTCTTTTAATTTTTAGGCTTCCGTGCCCAAAGGGTGAATTAATTTATTTATATTTTACTGCAATACCTATGTATGAATGTTTACGATGTTAGCGTAAATTATATTTAAAAAATGACCTGTAACCCAAAACGTTATCTATATATACATAATAAAATGCTTTGTCCTGAATGACTGACTGACGGATCAACGCACAGCCTAAACCGCTGATCGTAGAGACCTGGAACGTGGAGGGTGTGTTCTTTGTATGACGTAGGCATCCGATAAGAAAGGATTTTCCGTAATTCTATCCTTAAGGGTGTGAAAAAGGGGGGCAAAATTTGTATGGGACAACATGATTCCTTGGTCCAATCTACTTAAAATTTTGCATAAACCTTTTTTAACAGAATTGATGAAAGACGTGTTTCGTATTGTATTGAAATTCGGGATGAATTTCAATACAATACGAAACACGTGGCGGTGATTTGCTTCGAAGTTGATATCAATACTCCTTAGTGCTTTTGATTTAAATTACTTTTATTTTGACACATGTTTGAAAACTCAATCCGATTTTATTCAAAAAAGTTTAAACTCACTTAAAAACATAAGCAAATACTCTTTAAAATTGGAATGTCTCGAAAGTCACCGTACTATATTAGTAGGTACCTCATTTGAAGGCTTCTAAGCTTACAGAGGTAAGCACTTTTAGGTCACGGCCTCATAGGGACGTAGAGTTCGAAATTTGAAATGGTAAGGTACGAGTATGTACCATTCTAAATTCGAAAGTAAATATGTCTGTCTGTCTATCTGTCTATCTGTTACTTTTCATATATTAACGGCTGAATGTATCGCAATGAAACTTGACAGAATGGTAAATGGTATCTCGGGGCAATTTTTATCCCGGAAAAGAGCGTGCGAAGAAGCGGGCAGCAGCTAGTAATATGTATATGAAGCCGAAAGTTTGTGAATTTTATTTTGCTAACTAAGATCTCCAAAAGTACTGAACATATGAAGATGAAATTTTAAGGGCATTTAGAATATAGCTTAACATAGATTATAGACTACTTAATATACCTATAATACGCGTGCGAAGCCGCGGGCCGAAGCTAGTCTTAATATATAAAAGAACAAGCGATTTTCTAGTAACAACGCCCAGCCCAAACCGCTGAAGCTAAAGAAATTTGAAAATCAGGTACCTGTTACTATACAACCTCTCGCTAAGAAGGGATTTTTTGAAATTTAACCCCTAAGGGGTGAAAAGGGGGTTGAAGTTTTTTTGGTGTATTTTGTAACTCCTTAACTAGTATCCCAATTAGCTTGAAACTTCCACTGACTTACTGTACAAGGAAGCGGGAGTTCTAAGAGTTCGCTAGCTGTTCATCATTAAGGCTTTTGCAGCTATCCACTCAGAAACCATAAACTTTTACCTATGCCCGGACCTACTTGTGAAGAGAGTCTTCAAAATTCCCTTCGCCGCTACTAAAACATCTTTTGCCAAACGACTTCCAAACTACATTCTCCCACGTATTTATAATTATATCTGCAAGGTGTGCGACGTAAAGTCGCTGCCGACGTCCAAAGCAAAATCCTTGGTCCGCTCCTGGCTAATAACGATGACTTATGAGGAGATTGAATCGATCCTTCTGTAATCGCAACAACCGTGATTGCAGAGGAGTGTCTTCGATTTCCTCATAAGTGTTTTACGCATACCTACACACAAACATACGTCCACACACTCTCAATTTCAATTTCGTGCTCTCACTCTCAATTTCACACATGTGGTACACTACACGTTCGTCCCCCTACACACACTCACTCTCCCACACACACTCACTAAACTACACTACGCTCAACTACTCTACCTTTCTCGATTCTAAATTGCATACCACACCTATTTACAGAAATATTTACTCAGTAAAGTTGTCTTTGGTAGCCTAGAACCAGTTAATCTTCTGACTATTCGTGCACGGGTACCCACGACACGGGCCATGAGCCTAGTGTGGGGCCGTAGCCAATTCAATAGACATACACACGTATTATAGTTAGCTCTTTAGTTTTAAAATTTTTAATATGTATGCCTAATTGTTAATTTTGTTGTTAATAAATAATTTTGTATTTGTATTTTGTATTTGTACTTGTACTAGAGAATACTAAAAATATAAAACTATTGAACATGTGTTACAGGATTTTTCAGAATTTTCCTGATAATGGAGTAAATCGGGTTATTAAAGTTTGGAATTCGTAATATAATATAAAGTAAATAATGTTACACGTATTTTGTATTTATACAAAACTAGTCAAAGTCAAAGTCAAAAACTCTTTATTTCCATAAATACAATAAATGTACACTTTGAAAAGGTCAAATTCTTAATAATTAAACACTGACACGGAAATAAAGTGATATTTTTGATTTCAGTCGCTTCGGTATGTTGACTAAAGTAAAGAAGCGACGAAGAAACCTTTAGCCTGTTAGTTGTTATTTTTCGAGTTGGAGCAAATCCCGTCCCAAGCTATTTTATCCTCTAGATAATCTGATATTTTATAGTAGGCCTTTTTACACAGGAAGGTTTTGACAATTTGTTTGAATTTATTTACTGATAATTTTTGCAACTCACTAGGAGTTTTGTTGTAGAAGCGTATACATTGCCCTTTAAAAGATACATTGATTTTGTATAGTCTAGTTGTGGGCACAGCGAGTTTATGTTTATTTCTTGTATTCAAATTATGTACATCGCTATTTTTAGGGAAGCGATTGATATTTCTATGAGTGTACAATAGGTTTTCATAAATATATTGACATGGTACTGTCATTATGTTTATTTCCTTGAATTTTTCACGTAGGCTTTCTCTGGGACCCATATTATAGATTGCACGAACAGCCCTCTTCTGCAGCACAAATACGGTGTTAATATCTGCAGCGTTCCCCCATAGCAGTATGCCATAAGACATAACACTATGGAAGTAGCTGAAATAAACTAGTCTAGAAGTATCAACGTCTGTAAGGTGACGGATTTTTTTGACTGCATACGCTGCAGAACTAAGTCTCTTCGATAGCTTGTCTATGTGTGGGCCCCATTGAAGTTTACTATCTAAGGTTATTCCTAAGAATATGGTACTATTAACAATTTCTAACGTTTCTCCTTTGACGGTTACATCAGCCTTAACTTGTTTTACATTAGGTAGAATAAATCTAATGCATTTCGTTTTGGTTTCATTAAGCAAAAGGTTATTGACATTAAACCAATGGACTATTTTTGAGATTGCATTATTCACATCGTCGTCTAGGGGGTGTGCAATCAGTTTCTACGCGGGCGAAGCCGCGGGACGGAGCTAGTGAATAAATAAAGTGAACTAAACAGGGCCGCATGCTGGAATAGATATTTAACGGAGTTTAAGATTAAACACAAACAAAACACGGTTTAATCTGTCGACGCATACACCGACGACTTAAACTTACTCGTAGTTCTAGAATGTGACACGGTGTCCATATTTTTTGTCATAGTTCTATAGAAACTTTTGATGGGCTAATTTTGTGATGCAGTGTTTTTAGATAGGTTACAAATTTTATTTAGGATCTAAATTAAATCTGTGAATATGCATCCACATCCAAAACAAAGTCCATAACCTTTTTAACTCTACAGCAGTTAGTAGCGGTTCGTAAAGTTCGTAGCGCTACGAAGGTGCTACGCGGCGTAGCGGACGACGCTGTTAAATGCTGTGTCGGTTTTTTGCATCGTAGCTCAGAAGCGGAAAAACCTTAGATATTATTGTTTAAAGGTTAATTGTTTGTCAGAGGCTTTCGAATTCTTGTGAAAACAGCTTGTATTTTTAATCATTTGGGCCCAATTCCTAGAAAAGTAAAACATTTGAATTATTTCTAGAAATTAAATAAAAAAGTAACTATTTATCACGAAATTATTGGAAATTGAACCGGAATATTTACCTGTTTTGATTATTTTTATATCTGCTGTTTCGTTTTCCTCTCTCATCCAGAGAAATAATGAAACGTCCTTTATTATTCAGTAATAGAAGCCTTTGAGATTGATGGAGCAGACGATTTTCTTTATTGCATTGCAGTAGATTTTATATCTTCTACGAAATTGACACACCGCGGGGACACAACTCTATTGTTTGGTTTATGTAACATGTTTATGCTTACTTCTGTTGCTGAGTAGGTACCAACAACGTAAAGTTAATTTTTTTATAAACACCGTTTTTTTTTTGTGTAAATTAAGGGAAATTTATGGTCCTCGTAAACCAACACCATGATTATGTTTTGCAGGGCACGCAAACTCCGCCATCAACCCCATAGTGTACTGTCTCATGACGAGGAATTTCCAGAGGTCAGCAAGGAAACTGCTCTGCACAGCGAAACCAGTCTGCAAACAGACCTTCACGGTAAGTTGTTCTAGAACCTTCTAAAGACTTTAGAAGGACTAAAGCTCTTCACACGTTGGGTTATTACCAACGCCGCCGCTACAGCGCACCACAAATATGTCTATTCAAATATGGATTTAAACTCGTTATGTTGAGAAACATTTTACAGTGACCATTTGGTTAGTACATCATTGTGAGTAAAAAACTTAAGATAGCCAGAGCAGGATCCCTCGCTTCTTAATACAAGTTTCGACTAAACACTTAGCCCTTCTAACCCGCTGCCAGACTAAACCCCGAATAGTAAAACGCAACTCAGATTTGAGCACGTCTCAAGTCGTGTTTTCAGTCATAAATTCGTCACTTACGCGCCTAAATCTGAGTTGCGTTTGAGTATTCGGGCGCTAGCAAAAGCGAGGAACTCATAAGCGAGGCCTATAAATGGGTCTTTTTCACACATCGGGTACAAATTATGTCAAGACTAAATCTGTATCTATATTCAGAAATGTTGATGTGTTACATAAGACGCGATAAATATTTTATCTTATCTAAAGACAAAATGGATTCCCACAAGCATCAAACGCGCCCGCGAACTGTCTGTCATTTGATGCCGTCAATACGAAATGTATCTATGTAAATGTTACGAGTAATAAAGCCCATGATTATTTGAAAGCACATTTGGCTATGCGGTAGCAGTGCGCCTCTGATCTGCGACAAGCAAGGATGTTCTAGAAGTGGTCGCGTAGGCTGCTTTTGAACGCGACCGTTGTTTGTTTTAGACCAGAGCCTCCGGTACTCGATTTTAGAATCAAAGAAATGTATTGTTTTTAAATAGACACGTTTCTAAACCAAAGAAAAATTATATGTTATTGTTATCAGTTTTTGGTTTTCATTGATCAATGTCTGTGTTGACATAAAATAATTTCTTGGATTCTAGAAATGAGTAGGTACAGTGAACCACCACGTTTTCTTTTTCCTTTGCTGTGAGTAAGTTTTATTAAACAATCCAATTCTGATAATCGCTTCAGTAATTCAATCTGATAAAGTGTGTATTTAATGTTGATTCTAACGAGTCAATATTATTTTTGAAGTTCACATAAATAATAATAATAATAATAACAATGCTGGACAATCCACGCAACATCATCTAGCCCCAAGTTATGCAGAGCTTGTGTTATGGGTAATAAATAATAAATAATAATAATAAATCGTTGAGTAGAAAATTATCAATCATTATCGTGTGATTATTAACCTAATATTAAATTTCGGCGAGTAACACAAAATAAATATTCATTGTATTTATTTTACAGTGGCGCTGCACACAAAAGCCTGAAGGGTCTTCAAGCGATTATGAGCTTTACCACGAGCCGCACAAGAGGTGCTATTTGCAGGTAATCAATATTTATTGATTACATGCTAATGAGATTAACCTATGATTGATGTGGGCTCTGCTTCGTCCTCAGATTAACTGCTGGGACAAACGTCGGCATGGAAATTGGTACTTTGTTATTGACTGTGAGAAGTGAACTGAATCTTATCGTCATTGTTATAATATCATTTTGGTTTGGATCTCTTAAGTGTAGAAGCCGTCTTACGTATGACTATTAATTTGATTGACCGAATCTTCCGAAAGCATTATAGAAGTTTTAGTCTAAGCACTATCTTCTACCCTTGAAGTCAATTTGAGTATCTACCAACTTAGGTCGTTAACAACTTAGCTATATGTTGGTTTTAGGGGTGAAGGTGGAATTAACCTCAAATAGTTACAGAGCGAGATCTCCTCTGTACCATGCCGACCTAGCTGGTCCACTTGCCCGGGGTCGTCCGACCAACAGTTGATGTTGGGCCCTCGGACGTGGTCAGTTGTAGCTGAAACATGCGTCAGCGCGATCTATGATGTGTTGTTTTTGCATTCCACAATTTGTCTTAACGACATTTAACGGAGATTCATTGAAGCGCATAGGTAGGTAGGTAGCTTCAGTTTTCCGGTGTTATTTTCTTGAGCACCTCTATTGACGTTAGCTTTGTAGTTTAGCCAATGTTGGCCTAGAGGTCCCTACATTGATTATCCAATTTATCTTTGATATCTTAAGGAATATCTTAATTCGGAATCAAATAACTTCGGATTGAAATATTCGAGCTCAGTTATTGAAAATATTGGAATTGACTCTTAATACTACGGATAAATAAATTCAAGGATCTTCCATTTTATTGCAAGAGAGTTAGATAATATTATACAATAGCAAAATTGAATCAAGATACCTAGCTCTTCCGTTTGAGGGTTCTAAAACCTTAAAATATACATGCAGTCCAAGTGCGTTCTTTGCATAATTTTAGGCAAAGAGAATCTTCTCCTTAACTGCAAGTTATACCTACTTGTCCCATAGTAAGTACTTAGGCCACGACCGCTCTGCAAGCACCTCGGTTAGCAGGTAGCGGATAGGCTCTAGGCGCGGCTTGGTTATAGCGGGTTGCTTCGGTCGAATGTGATTTCGATATGTAGGCGTACGCGAATACCTATCGAGAGTACATTCATTCCCATCACAGTTACATGGATTAGTTACAACTATGTAGTTCGAGATTTAAATCCAACACAGTCTGACAGATACCATAAGCTTAGCTGGATCTGGAACTCTGAGCCTCGCCCCTACCTACCATCGAAGCAACCCGCCGACGTAGCTACCTACCTAGGCACTCGCAGTGTGGCCGTAGGCTTAGTGATTGTTGTTTCAATCCAAAGAAAGGTGTATACCTAGGAAGTAGGGTACTAGGATCTTTGTATCTATCTACAAGATGTCATTCCATTTCCCACCAGATGAGCACAATGCGGTACAACGGTCACGCGCACGGTGCAGCACGCGGGATCGAGCTGCGGCAGACCACGCAGCTGAGCCAGGTGACGCGCAGCTCGCGGCGCACGGCACCCGCGCACGCGCTCTCCGCCGACATGCTGCAGAGACACGGCCATCTCGACTTTAGGCGGTAAACATATGACGAGTCAAATAAACCTGTATATTATGCCCTTTGAAAAAATGGAAATAATTTTATTTTATATCTCATTTGTTATTTATAATAATCAAGTATTTTTATATTCAATTGTAAAACAACATATTAAATACTTTAATGTGACTGTGATTTTTTTTCTTTTGCATGATTCTGGCATTTTTATCGCAACGTTTTCCATACAATTTCTATAAAATGTTTCTTCCGTCATAATTATCTAATAAAATCCTCAGAACAAAACCGTCTGACTTCAAAAGAAAAGGTAACTGCCCTGCAGGTCATTAAATTAACAACCTTATAAAAACCTTAATATTATTTTGGCTTGTTCAGAATTGTAAGACCAATGTTTTTTATGTTTACTACTAATTATTTGATGAGAAACACGTGTCCCCATATTTCCCTTTCCATATTTATACGAAACGTAAGACTTATTTAATAAATCAAACATGTCAACGCACGGCTTACAGATAAATAAATTTATGGATGAGAGTATTTCAAACGAATACGAAACGCCGTAATCATCAATTACATACTGTAAGGAAAACATGGAAGCTTTCTCGGAGTAAGATTGTGTTTATCAAGTTTACTCTAACCTGGCCTAACATGTAACATGTAAAAATTTAGAAAGGTTTGCTTATTTAAGTATGTTGTTGTCAAAAAATAAAATTATAATAATAACATTTAAATTGTTAACAATACTTAAACACAAATACTTAAATAAATATAACCCTCTGTACATAACTATAATATAATTTTTTGTATATACATATGTACATACATGTTCCACAAAAGTACTTTACTCTTTTTATTCAAAAAGCTTAATCTGAAAACGTATTTCGTTTACATAAAATAAAATTAGGCAGTCGTGTAACAGTATATTATACACTGAGGGCTCAAAGCAGTGTCTTACGTCATGGGCTTCATTGAAACCCGAGCGCAACTCAGGTTTCTAAAATAACTCACGAGCGAAGCGAGGAGTTTTTTGTTCCTACTACTGTTAAGAATCCTGAGTGCGAAAGGGATTTAATCACGCCCAAGACGAAGAAAGCTTTGAGCATGAGGAGAATACTCTATTTTAACACTCCCTGCGATTAAATAGTAAAAATTTGGTTACGCATTTTATTCCGCCTTCTGAACATTGCTTAGTTCGAATTTCAAAGATCTCGTTTTACGGATATTCTTGGTAAAAAATAATTCACACATATTTTGATGTTTCAAATTTAATTTCATTATTCCCTTGGGAGTAATATTCATTATTACCAAGGGAGTAATGAGCTTTAATTTGGAACCTCAAATATGTATGGAAATGTTGACCAAGGAAACTCGAACAAAGAGATCTCATTCGATTTGTTTGAATTTGGTAAAACCTTCACCTTTTTCATCTAACAGGGCTTTAATCCACTTGCTTTCGGTTTGGGTTACATGACATATGAAGTGCGTTTGAAGAACATAGAGGTAGAGTGTGTTAATACACTACTGCTTATTTTTATGATATACCTACTTACACTAAAGGAAACACTTTTTTCGTTGGATAATTATAATTTTTGATACAAGATGTTTAGTTTTTATTGACACTCAAGAAAATATTGTGATTATATTAAAACGATAACGATGTGGGGATAATAGAATAAGTACCCTAGGTATTTCAAAAATCTCTTTCTTTGACGATACTCCAAACAACGTAAGTATATTTCAAATATTTATCATCGGTGTATAAAATGATCCTTCTTGTTCATGTTGGAGCATAAATTGGACCAATAAGTTTAAAGCTATCGTAGTTTGACGAATTCATTATAACGGTAAGTGGGTTAGCTACGAATCTAGTGGAGTTCTTCCAACACATACTAAGTTCTTAGTTAACCCGCTTACAGTTTATAATGTAACAATAATGTGCAAATATATTTAATGAAGTTGTAAGTTTAAGTTATTCGAAGATGTATTTTACCAACCAAAGAAATAGTTTGGTATGTTGCTGAATGTGATATATAAAATAAAAACTATTTGAAATGTTGTATTTTTCATCGACAGGCATTGATTATATGGAAAAATTCATAATTTAAACATAAATAATGGGTAAGAAATTTTCTACAAGATACTTTATAAACATCTTCAAGTAGGTACATAAAATGTCTTCAAATATAATTTGAAGACATTTTATGAATAATATTTTTCCCTGGCGCCCTTTTGATTAATTTAAAATTATTTTATTTATTTATTTTATTTTTATTTATGTAATAAGAACGGTCTTAGGCCAATTATAGGTACTAATTACAGGGCTATACTAATTAGATTTTAATATTAAATATAGTTAAATTAAGTAGGTACATAATGCTAGAAATAGTACATACCTATGTCAATAAAATATAATAGTTATGAGACTAAGTAGCATATCGGAAAGTAGCTAAGTCGTACCTTTGATAACTAAGTAAGATTTCAGTTGGTGCGTGCCAAGGGTTCTATATATTTCACAAAAACAGACAGACAATCAAAAAATTTACACGTATATTATTAATATTATTATAAACTCTTTGACATAGGTAAGTTATTCAATCTACGGATATTTAATGAATTTTGCTTTCCGCCTCACCATAGCTTCCTAAAATGCCGATAGTTTTATTAATAAATGCTGAGCCTGTAAGTTATTAAGAAATGTTTAGTTAATAAAAATACATTTCACAAGATCTATTTTATACTGTTTTACGATTGTCGATATAAAGAGGCCTAAATGACCTCATTTGTTTACCTACCGTTAAATAAGATTAATTCCAGATTGAAGAAAAACCCGATTCCTGAAAATCGCAATCAATTTCTTATAGGGTTAATATATTATGGCCTAGAAAGGTAGCAGCTAAATGAACAGCCTATCAATATCTTGAGAACTGATTAAGATTTTCAGAAGTTCTGGTTTTGGCAATGAAGCACGTATCACCACCGAGGTGGCTATCCCCACGTTACGCTACATGCCTTGAGCTACTTCAGAGGAATTGTTTACTAGATCTAATCGAATATATGGTAAACAATTTGACTCATTCATTAGGAAATTTTCATATTGCCCTGACAACTTCTATCATAACTACAATTCTTTGGTCAACTCAAATGCCGAAACGTCCGCTACGAAATTAATTTATATATTTTAATAGTCAACTCAGCCCGCGGGCCATATCGACCCCTTTGAAATATTTTTTATTTGAGGTTTTGATCAACTCCGCCCAGACCTCTCTCAGTCCGCGGGCCGAAATGACCAATATGAAATAAACTACTATATGAAAACATACCTGAATCCTGAATCTGTTTGGTTTGAAGTTCCCATATGGAAATTGAATAATAAAGCATATTGGTATGAAATATAGCCGCTGGTTTCTCGAACACATATCAAACTAATCAATGGTCAAACATTCCGATCAAGTGCTATGGGTTGATTTTGATGAAAGGTTATTTGAACAGTCTGTCAAATCATTGCTTAAACGAGTATCTAACAAAAGTCTTTCTATCGTTATCGGTCAACGTAAAGACTTGGTTGCTTGATTTCTTCCATCCAGTTTTATTTTTCTTGTGAACGTTCCTTTGGAAGAATCCACCAATGAGAGCAAAGAGGATTTCCACCATGAACCAGATTATTTCGATGACACTGATGATGGAGCCACCAAGGCACAGACCGAAGATACCTCCGAGATTTGCTGGAAAAGAAGGGGACCATCTGTACCTATAACTAGAATCAATAACGTTTTATAATATAACCACTAATTCACCGGGTATTTATCCCGTTTATTTACCTATTTTTCCAGACATTTCAACAGGTTTACACTGTGCCGGGATGACTAAATAACATTTATTTCAATATACTTGAGGGACATTTAGGAAAGTTAATATTTTAAAACTAATAATAGTAAACAAGAAATAAATTGCTATTTGATTCTCTTCGTGTCAATCTTTTAAAAGTAGAAAAAGAGAAAAGGAGGGAAAAAGTACTCAAAAACTCTATGGAATTTCGTTTCTCACACGTTTGTCGGGAGAGATAAATGTATGGAAACCCATTTCTAACGTTGAATTACTTTAATTCTAATAATAAATCTTTATTGAAAAAGAAAATTACAATTCAATAATAAAAACAAATTAGAACTAGTATTTACAATTGAAACAATTAAGCTAACTGCAGACTGTTGCAAACAATCTACAGGTAGCTCAACTGATCCATATCAATACCAGTCGGAAGCGTCCCCAAGACGCTGGCTGCATTGCCCCGCTGTATGGCAATGCTGATGCGCTGCGCCAGATGCCCACCAGCTCTCGGGTCACGCGTCGCGTCGACCAGACGCTCAGATAACTTTTTAAAAACCCAGAAAGCCTCGGTACCCCACGGACCCAGGGTCCAAAACCATTCTAATAATAATAATTTTTATTTCAAATCAAGAACAACCAAATTATAAGATGTTTTGGCTTGGCTTCTAGATCTTCGATTACAGCACTTTACACTAAGTGACTAAGAGACTTGTGTAGTAGATGCAGCATTCCCTTCGAGGTACAGAAAAGATTAGCCACAAATCAAATCAATGGTAGGTACCTACAATTAAAATTTATAAAACCTCATATATTACAACAACAAGTTGTTAGTTAGTTAGTTTATTAAAAATACAATCATGCAAAATTATTATGCTAGATAACATCTTAGTTTCCTGTGTATTTCGTCAACGTGATATTTTTTTTGAATTTTCTGATATTACAACCTTTAGCTATGCTTATTTTCATTATAGGTTAAACTACAAAAAGTTTTTACTCCGAGTCCGCCATATTATGATCGGCCTCTTCGGTTCTCGGAACAGTAATTCAAAAAAGAACCAAGTGTCTGAGGCATTCGCGGGAATTTCTTCGAAATTTACATTTGAGTTGGGTAATTTTATTAATTCTGCAGAATGTCGTCGAGTGATTGTGAAAATTTTATGACACCGCCAGTAATAAAAAAACTGCTCAAGCAGTAATTGAGAACCTGTTACCCGAGAACTCCAGAAATAAATACAAGACACAACAAGACTTATGAAGATTTCGTGTAGTTATTGGAAAAACGAGAAGAGTGCAACTTTTTTTCGCAAAATGTTTTATTTTCCTCGTAGTTTTAGTATAAAGCACTATGTATCACTCAGGAGAAAGTTAGATTTCTACCCCGTGTTTTAAGGCACTCCGCTGTGCCTCGAGCCTCAAATAACACACTCAATAGGAATCAGTCACTTTCGCACCTCGGTGAACAATGTACTTTTATATGTATAGTCAATTATCAGAATCTCAGTCAAAATCTTTGTGCATTAGATCCGCACTTTGAAAAGTTATTTTCATAGTATCCTTAGAATTATATTTTAATATTAAAGTAATACTCATATTTCCGTTCCGCGTGTTCTCAGAATCCATTAATTGTGAATTATTGTGAAGAGTTCTCCGTAATAAATCACACTCACCGTAATGACGTCATTGTTCCCAAAATATTACAATGATTGCGTAATCAGTTCAATAATAATATAGGAAAGACATGAAGTTATCCAACAGCTACAGACTGTAGACAGAGATTGACTTACTAGAAAACAATTCTTCTGTGTATTTTTAACATCTCAACTGAGATCGACAATCCGCCTGCCAAGGGTGGTGATTATGGCAGAACCCCCTTTCTTTCAGGGAGGCACGTTCAGTAGTGGACGTGTGCTGAGGAGGGAGGGATGGAAAGGATTGTACCCCGAGAAAGGACATATGATAACTATTACGATAGGATACTTATATAATATTATTATTAATTAATTTGGTAAACGTTTGTGTATACAATCATAGTAATTTTAATAGCTTAATTTTATAGCTACAAAGAATCCAGCCATTCTTTTCGCAGACGACTGTACCGTTGTCTATAATAATCTCGACGAAATCTACACAAGTGTGAAATCTCTAGTAGAGTGGCTAAAAGTAGTCATTTATTAATAAACTTGACCAAAACTAAGCTCATGGACTTCAGACAAACACCAACTGGAACACGGTGGTAGTCCACCGAAAATTATCTTTGATTATGCGGAGATGTGATACAATGTCTACTAAATTCTTGGACTCAATGTAGACAGCAATATGAAATGGCAATCATATTTGGATTTCGTACGTAATAACGTGTACAGTCCGCGTATGCCTTACGAAAATTAAGAAAGGTGGTCATCCAAAAATCGGGATATCATGGTAATGTGGTCCCATGATATGGTATAAATTTTTAGGGCAATACAGTAAAAATAGAACATTTATTTAACGCCCAAAAGAGCTGCATTAGAGCAGCCAGTGGTATTTCAAGAAGGGACACCTGTCAACCGTATATCAAGAAACTTAATCTCCCGACATTGACATAACTATATATTTATGAACTTGTACTATTTATTCCGAAACCCGAGACTATTTCTTATAACACCAACAAGCGGCGACAAGACTGTTTGCAAATATAGGACTAACGTGAAAACAGCTTTATTTTGTAATAGTATTTTTGTAATGGCACCCAAAATTTATAATATTTTACCAACTGACATTAGGAAAGGCAATGACGTTTTACAGCTTGCATGAATTTTTTGACGTAGTTTAGAAATATTCTAAGCAGTTTAGTATTATGTAAATGTAGAGTGGTTGATCTTTTTTAAATTTAGTAAGCATTTTAAATTTTTAAACCCTTTCGTTTGTAAGCTTCACTATTGTATTATTTGCTCTATTGCTAAATTATGTAAATTTATACGCCTAATGGCAGATCACAATGGTCTTAATTTTATGTCTGAACACAAAATAAGATCCCTGTAATACCTGTGTAACACAAATGAATAAATAAACTATGCACTAGTAAGTAAGAACTTATTTATTATTGATAACACCGTTTCACCAAGAGAGCCGTATTTATTTATCATAGTTAGAGGCCGAATACATGGAATAAGTACAATTTTTGTAGAATTCTTGATCATAACCCACTATGTGTTTTCAGGAATTCCAAATATTTTATACTAGGTACTGATCAGAGCTAATAGTTGGTTGGGATTTAGGATTATATAGGGAACAACTAGTCCAAGTTAAAAAAAAGCTCTGTATTTTTCATAGCAGCATAAGTAAGTCCACTGCTGCACAAGCTCCAAACAAGAGGGTTTTGCATTATTAAGCACGCTTAGCAGGCGGATTGGTTCAAAATACACAGAAGGAAGGTTCCATTCCACTCTGATCCACTTTGCAGATCCACTAATGGATCAGTTTCCACTTTTTTCCCCACTCTGATCCACAGCCTGGGTGGATCAGTTTCCACTGCTTGAATCTATTCCACTCACTGCTGCCTGCCCTTCCCCTGGTACGTTCACTTAGTCAACTCTTACGACACCCACGGACTGAGTTGGAACGGTCGACTTTTCCCTGTTTGTTAATGTTCTGTATATTTAGCTAATACAATGTTCCCGAGTGCTATGATATCACGAGAAGGAATCCGCGGACCGGAGCTATAAACAAATAAGTGGTTGAGTCATACCCAACATCTGGTCCCACGTGTAGAGGACCTCCCTCCTGTACTTCATGCAGGTTGTGTCGCTGAAGTGGACGACCACGTTGCTTCTGCTGCTCTCACCTCTGAATGACAGAAAAACAGGAAATAAACAACGTTTATGTAATAAAAGTTTATTAGAAAGGAGTAAAATAAATAAATAATTTGTGAAACGTAACATTTAAACAGTGCGCTCGATAATTAACGCTATCTTTATTCACTAAGGCTGTAGTTTTGCAAGATTTCATCTGAAATTATGGACACTACTGAGGCAGAGGCAGCCCAAGTTGTAGCCTTGCTGCAACAAGGCTTCAGTCAACGTTTTGCTGTTGTGGCGCGAAGATTGCATCTCAGTCGATCTGCGGTTAGAAGAGTTTACCAGAGGTTTCTGGAGACTGGAGAGTATCGAAGAAGATTAGGATCTGGAAGACAAAGGGTCACATCTGAACGAGATGACAGCTTTATTGTGACCTCAGCTTTAAGAAATCGGCACCTTTCTGGGGTTGATCTTCAGCGACGCTTACAAGAAGTGCGGGGTGTGGCTATAAGTGACAGTACAGTGAGAAGGAGACTCCGTGAACAAGATTTAAGCCAGCAACGGGACCACAACTGACCGCAGCTCATCGACAAGCAAGACTACAATTTGCGCGAAATCATCTGAACTGACTATGGACCAATGGGCGTTAGTTATTTTTAGTGATGAAAGCCGAATGACGTTATACGGTTCAGACGGGCGCCGTAACGTCATGAGATGGCCAGGTGAGCGTTATGCCCAATGCTGCATGAGCGAAACAGTCAGTTATGGTGGAGGCTCTGTAATGTTTTGGGGTGGGATTTCTTTGACAGCGCGCACAGTGCAATCATTTATTTGGTGAAATAATTGTAGATTATTATGAGTATTAATATAAGAATATTTATCTGGTGTGCGGTTAAGAATTCCCCAATTACTAATAATACCTACATAAAATTATTACAGAACAATTTCTGCCTTCCAATAACTATTATTGAAAGGCACAAATTCATAGCCATTTGCCAACATCTAAAGGAAAAATTGTATAAAAGGTACTCAATGAAAAATAATCAAACAAAAAGCCTACTCGGACGTGAAATATATACATATATATCTATAGCTTTGACAAAAGAAGCGAACATATTTCTGTGGAGCGAACACATCACTTCCGAAGTCATTAAGGCTCACATCGCCACCATCAAACTGAAAAGAGACTTTCGGGTCGATTGTTATCGGTTTGTTTTCTGGGTTTTCTAGTGTTACTATGATTCTTCTTTTGATCACTATTTTTGTAATAGAAGGACCTGACAGAAATGGCTGCTGATATTTCCATTCAATTTAATGTACTGATAGGACTTCGTGCGGAGCTAGTTGTCTTCGAGCGTGCATGTATTTTTCGTTAGCAGGAAGAGCTTTCAGTATGTATTATTTTCGTTTCTTCCCTCTCTCGTGGCTTGCATGTCTTTACCGCATTGGCGTCTGTGCTAGTACTAGCAAACTTCTTCAAAGTTCATGTGAAAACAATTTTTTTTATTCGGAACCTGCGCGGCGGCAGAATAGGTAATGCTGATAGTATGAACTCCCCAGAGCTTTTTTATAATAAGTTGTTTTCTAATAGGGTCTTTAATGATGGATGGAATAAACATATAATATCTAGCTTATTATGTCCCATTTTAGGATTCCGAACCCGACGGGTGAAAATGAAACCATATTACTAGGCCTCCGCTGTCCGTCTGTCCGTCCGTTCGTCTGTCGCAAGGCTCTATCTCATGAACCGTAAGAGGTAGACACAATGACACATGACACATGAAACTTTCTAATAAATAAATAAAATAAATAAGTAACTGTTACGTATGCAGAGATAAGCATCTACGTATGTGTGCGTGCCTGCACCAGCCTGCGTCACCCCTTTCCAATAAACCAGTGTGTTACCAACCAGCGGTCGTTTCACTCATGTCCACAAGCTCCCGTATCCAGATATCGTACAGTGGCGCCGATCTACCTACAAGTGCAGAAAAATGGCGAATTCTGCGCAATTCGGTATTTTAAATACGTTTGACCACAATTTGCAAACGTGGAAAACGTATAGAGGCCGGATCGCGCAGTATTTTCTTGCAAATGACATTACTATTTCGACGGATTCAACGGGCAGCAAACGGAAAGCGATCCTGCTGAGCGCATTCACAGAAGGAACCTACAAGTTAGCGACGGACTTGGTACTGCCAAAAAGTCTTGAAGACGTGCCCTACGCGGATCTCCTGAATATCCTTGACGCGCATTTCACCCCAAAGCGTATCGGATTTGCTGAGCGTCATAACTTCTACGCGGCAACTCAACAAACGGGCGAAACACATTCACAATGGGCGGCGCGTCTACGAGGACTTACAGAAAAGTGTGGCTTTTCTAATATTGAAGAAGCACTTCGCGACAGATTTCTCATGGGCATGCTGCCGGGACAAGAAAAAGAGAAGCTATACACCAAAGATTTGGTTACTCTCAGCATGGCAGAGGTCGTCAAGATGGCGGAGAACATGAGCTGTGCACGCGCGGCCGCGGCCAGCGCCAGCGCGCCCGCCTCTGCCGCCGCCAGCCAGCTTTTCAAGATATCGAAGAACGTAAAAAATGCAACTGTAGGAAAAAGTAAATGTAGTGTATGTGGCTATTCGAATCACAAATCATCGGAGTGTCGGTTCACCAATTATGTTTGCAAAAAATGTCACGAAAAAGGCCACTTGCGTAGAATGTGTACAAAAAAAGTGAATTACGTTGAGTTGGAATGCAGTGACAGGGGTGAGGATGATGCCGGTGACGATGGTAAGTTGTATTATATCCGATCATTCAGGGGCGAACCTATGGTAGAAAGTGTTTTGATTAACAAATTGTCCTTTCAATTTGAAATAGATAGTGGGTCGGCAGTAACCGTAATCCCGGAGAGTTTTTACAAAAGTAAATTCAAAGATGTACCAATAGCAAGTACAAATAAACAGCTGATGACGTACAATGGAAAAAAGATAATCTGTTTAGGAACGCTTCGGTTACCGGTCTGTTACGCGGATCAAACGCACGATATAAACATATATGTAGTACGCGACGGAGGGCCACCGCTGCTAGGCAGGGATTTTATATCTCTATTTAATTTACAACTCATGCCGGTAAACTCTATAAATTCACAATTTTCTCCCAAATATTTACAGGAGCGTTTTGTAGAACTATTTTCTGACAAATTAGGAAACTTTAACAAATATAAAGTTAAACTCAAGCTAAAAGAAAACGCTAAGCCCGTTTTCTGCAAAGCGCGACCAGTAGCGTTTGCCTTACGCGACAAGGTTGATAGAGAAATCGATAGACTGATCGACTTAGGTATTCTTGAGCCTGTCGAGTACTCGGCATACGCGTCCCCCATAGTCCCGGTCCTAAAACGGGACGGGTCAGTAAGATTGTGTGCTGACTACTCCGTTACCATAAATAAACAACTGCTAGTAGAACACTACCCGCTCCCCACAACAAACGAGCTATTTACAAAAATATACGGTGGTCAACAGTTACCAAGCTTGATCTATCGATGGCATATAACCAGTTTATGTTAGATGATGAATCAAAAAACCTTACGACCGTGAATTCCAGCCGTGGGCTGCTAAGGTACAATAGATTGGTGTTCGGATTAGCGTGCGGCCCATCAATATTTCAGCGGGCAATCGAAGGGGTACTATCAGGCATAGATGGAGTCTTGTGTCTGTTAGATGATATATTGATAACAGGTACTGATGAAAATGAACACTTGCAGAGGTTAATTACCGTGTTACAACGTTTACAAGATGCAGGTCTAACCTTACGAAAGGACAAGTGTAGTTTTTTCCAGAACGAGGTTAGTTATCTCGGATATATTATAACAAAAGACGGTCTAAAAAAATCTCCCGAAAAGATTAAAGCCATGGTCGGAGCTCCAGTTCCCACAAATGTGTCTCAGCTACAGTCGTTTCTAGGGTTAGTTAATTACTACAGGAGTTTTATACCTAATGCATCGACTGTCCTTAGTCCGCTGTACGAACTACAAGCTTTTACAAAAATAAAGAACTTGATGACGTCAGACCAAGTACTTGCTCATTTCGATCCAAACGCTAAAATTATATTGACAGTGGATGCTAGTCCTAGTGGCCTAGGCGCGATTCTTTCACAGATGGGGGAGGAAGGGACAGAGAGGCCAATTTCTTTTGTTTCACGGACTTTAAACACCGCTGAGACTCGTTACTCTCAAATACAAAAGGAAGCGACAGCTATCATTTACGGTGTTCGTCGTTTTCACCAGTATTTATATGGCAGGTCTGTACCGTTTGTTTTACGAACGGACCACAAACCTTTGTTATCAATATTTGGCCCTAATAAAGGAATACCAGAAATGTCCGCAAACAGACTTCAACGTTATGCATTATTTTTAAGTAGCTATAACTATACAATAGAGTATGTACGCAGCGCTGATAACAGCGCTGATTACCTATCCCGCGCTAGCCTACAGCGCGCGATGCACGAGTGTGCGTGCACCGAGCGGTGTCAGTGCTGCGACTGTGAGGTAGCCTATGACCGAGCTGTATGTTTTGTGATGGACGGCACTACGCCGTTAACGTTAGACCAGTTACGCGCCGAAACTGATAATGATGCATTATTGAAATTAGTAAAAGGTTACGTCATTAAGGGATGGCCGCCGAAATTGACCGATGTCAGAATAAAAGCTTATCATTTGTGTAGATCACAGTTATCAGTTGAGAATGGGTGCATTATGCGAGGACACAAGGTCGTTATACCTACTTCTTTGCATAAAACTGTGTTATCGGAACTACATCAATCGCATTTAGGTATTGTTAAGACTAAGGCCGAGGCTCGCTCAAGATTCTGGTTTCCCGGTATCGATCAGGCTATAGAATCGATGATCAGTTCATGTGATGTATGTATCCAGCTGCGCCCCTCGCCTCCGCGCGCCCCTCCGGCTCGTTGGAAATACCCGACTACTGCGTTCTATAGAATACATGTTGATTTTTTAGGGCCCATAAACAGTTGCATGTACTTAGTAGTGGTTGATGCCTACACTAAGTGGGTAGAGGTATATCATATGAATTCGACTACGTCATCAGCTGCGGTAATTGGAAAACTTTGTGATTTTTTTTCAAGATTTGGAATTCCAAATACAATAGTAAGTGATAATGGTACATCTTTCTGTTCACGCGAGTTTGAATTGTTCTGTTCAACTAATGGGATCAGTCATGTGACTTCGCCGGTGTACCACCCACCTAGCAACGGCCAGGCCGAAAGTTTTGTTAAGATTATAAAAAAGGGAATCAAGTCCTGTTTTTCGTCGTGCGCTAAAGTTGTGAAAGGTAGTGCTGATTTTAAATTATTAAAATATCTTATGGACTATAGGAACTCAGTGCACACTACAACAGGTTTGTCTCCTGCGGAAATGGTATACGGTCATAAGTTAAGGTCACGTTTAGACATCATCAATCCTAAATCATCGTCATCATCACCACCCTCGTCACCCCTTTCTAACCGTATACAAAATCAACAGTGTTTGCAAAATAATCAAAATGTGAAAAATAAAATTCAAGATTTAAAGATCAACGAAGTTGTATTATACAAAAAATTTGTAAACAAAACAAATTATACATGGTGTAAAGGAATAATCACAAAGAAGATAGGCAAAGTTGTGTATTTAGTTAAAGATTTAGAAAGCTTAGAAAGTTGTAGAAGGCATATTAATCAGTTAGTTAAATATAAAGGGACTACCATCAATCTAGAAGATACAATGAATGTAAATATACCTGTGTGTAGGCCACATCCACCCTCGTTTTTGCCGGATTCATCACCATCACCTCCAGCGTCACCTCCGCCGCCACCCTCGCCAGCGTCGCCGCCGCCGTCTCCGACATCGCCACCTTGTTCGCCGCCGCCGCCTCCGACATCGCCACCTTGTTCGCCACCGAAGACGCTGACTCAACAATCGCAAATCCCATCCACGTCTACTTACTCACCGGTGGAGACAGAAACACAGACTCATCAAGAAAGAGCTCAATCAATGTTGCCTAGTCGAAGAAGAGAGGAATTATACGAAGCGAATGATTCGCCAAGTGAGACTGATAATGAGGTGAGCACAGATAAGTCTGTAGCTGAGGAAGAGTTTTACGAAGCAGATGAAACTGCTGAACCTAAACAAATTGAGGATACAGGTTCAGCTCCTGAGGCAAGATCAAGGCGTTATCGTCCCGATATTTCATATAAGAAGTTTTTTTAGTACTTAAATAGTTAGTAGGTATTTATTGTACTAGGGGAGGAATGTTACGTATGCAGAGATAAGCATCTACGTATGTGTGCGTGCCTGCACCAGCCTGCGTCACCCCTTTCCAATAAACCAGTGTGTTACCAACCAGCGGTCGTTTCACTCATGTCCACAAGCTCCCGTATCCAGATATCGTACAGTAACACTTCAACAGTAATAACAACAAATACTAAAAATATAATTAAGTTAAAAATTTAAATGGGTCTCCCAACGAGTGAAAAGTTGATGTTTTCTGAAAAAGTTGCAAACGGAACCCTTCGTGTAGGAGTCGACTCGCACTTGGCAGTTTATTATGCTTAAGTATTAGTTATTTTTAATTATGGTTGCCTGGGATGAAAACTAGGCAAAAAACAAATCGCCTTTGATGCAGTTTTATCTGAATATTTGGTAGATCTTGCTTCATATGATTATTTCAAATTATTAATTATTGGTCAGATTTAAACAGTACTTCATTAAATGGCAATATTCCTGAGTGCCAGGCATTTATCTAGGTTCCACTTGAGCGACCGGGCGGAAGCGAATATAGGTTCAGGCATAGAATTTACATGTTAACATAAACCGTAGCGATCATATGGTTTTTAAGCTAATCTAAAATCTCTATTCAGAAGGTATACAATAGATAAAGTTTATAAAAAAATATCTAAAATCAACTTTTTGGCAAGTTTGAGACAAATACACGGGTATATGATTTTAGGAAAGATCACAAATCGGCAAGTTGTGGAAATTCTGTCAAAAAATCCAACATAAAAACTGACTTTTAGATTATGTGTGGGGGCTTTGATAACAATTATTGTATTTTGAATATGGCTGAAGTATAGTATCTAGGGGTAAAGATGATGATGATGATGAAGGATAATGAAGGAATACCAACCGCAAACTCCTCTTGTTCTTCACAAACTCCATCTCCGTCTCGTACTGCACATAGTCGCACTTCTGGAAACATTCCTTCTGGGCCAACTCCACGCGAATGTCGGCCTGCACCCGCTCTGGAAGACAGGGGTAGTCGAGTCAGTTAATGTTAATAAAAAAAAAATTTCAACAAATGAAAAACTACATTTAACTTAACCTAAAAATACATGTCCGTAGGTCAAGTTACGTGTTGTGTGTTTGTTACCGGGAATTGGTATAATGTCTCACATGACTTTATCAGCATACATACGACCACAGCTGAACGTGCCCCCCCAAACAAGGGAAGGGGGGGTTTGCACTAATCACTCCGCTTAGCAGGAGGATTGGTGATCGCAGTAGAGGTGTTAAATATACACAGAAAGAAGCTGCTGCCCTTCCTCTGGTTCCCTTAGTCGACGCCCACGAAGTCTACGTCCTGAGCTGAAGGGGTCGTTTATTTCGCCGCGACCGCCACGGCTAATTACTAATTTCTTAGATTATTTCGCAAGAATGAGGAAAAAAGGAAACTTGGATCCCTGGGATGAATTTATGCAAACAGCAATTAGAATTATTAGATTGATTGTACATATGAGTCAAAACTAAATGACTGGTACATTATTAAGTTCAATCATTGAATATTAAAGGCGAGTTTCGTCAGTTTTCTGAATAGGCTGAGCCTTATATCGAGGAAATCAGACTGGATACTTAAATATGAATGTATTAGTTAGGTATTATAAAGCGCATCCACATGTTCAAATCCATAATGTGGCGGGACCTATGTTCAGCGGTGGACGCAAGTGTGTGTATAACTGATGATCCATATGGAGAGCTAATCATAGCGAGCCTTGATTCGATTAACTCGATTGATTAATAATATTTATCTTGAGAACAAATGGTTTTCTGGGGACAACGCCCAGCCCAAACTGCTGAAGCTAGAAAGCTGAAATTTTAAAAGCAGGTACCTACTTGTTAATACACAATCTCCCGCTAAGAAGGGATTTTTGGATATTCCACCCCTAGAGGGGCTGAAGTATTTTTGTTGTTTTTTGTAACTTTTTAACCAGTGGTCCAATTGGCTTGAAACTTACAAAGAATACTAAGAATACAAAACTATTGAATATGTGTTCCACGATTTTTTAAAATTTTCCTGAAAATACCCCATTTTTTCAAAATTGGGTTATTAAAGTTTGTGATTCATAATGTGGCACCGTACTAAAATGTCTGTAACTTTTTAATGCATAATGCCTGAAATTTTCTGTATATATCAAAATAAAAATAAATTAAAACAAGTACTTCAGGAATTTTCAATAAAACCTTAAAAAAAGGCTAAGGTGAGGATTGACTTATTGAAGTGGTTTTTTTTTGCCTCTCAACTAAAACTAAAAAAAGAGTTAAAGTGTTTTAGAACTCTTTAACCAGTGGCCCAATTAGCTTGAAAAACAAATCTATTGAACAAGTATATTTTAAAAAAAAATCCTGAAAATACCCCATTTTCAAATTTTGTTTTTAAAGTTGGTGAATCGTAATAAACTATAAAGTAAATAATGATTCACGTATTTTTTATTTTTACGAAACTACCCCTAGGTGGTGTGCAATCAATTTCCGCGCTGGCGAAGCCGCGGGGCGCATCTAGTTATTAAATAATGCCGGACAATCCACACAGCATCATGTAGCTCCAAACTAAGCAGAGCTTGTGTTATAGGTTCTAGATGACTGATATACTTAAAAAAAAAAATTGAAATTATGTTTATTTGGAACAAAGTACAGGGGAAATACACATCAGGCATGAAAACGATAATACGCGCAGTAGTTATAAAAACTGTGTCGCGAGCATTAACGCCCTCCTCCGAATACATGGTTACAGCGTTCCTTAATTATACCTATTAAGTACAATAAAATATATAATAATAGAATTACATAGATATTATTATTATTATACATAGAAAATACTCAGAACACACGGAACAAATACACTGGCCTGCAAAACTAAGTATCACACTTTTCAAATTGCAATAACTTTTTTAGTAAGTACACAAGATATACTTCTGAAATAAAAAGGACTCGGAAAAATGTTTTTTTTTGTAAGTATATAAAAACCGCAGACCACCACCTACCACCCTCAGGGCACTAGAACAGGCCCTGATAGAAGAATGAGAGGATATACCCCAAAATCGGCATCGAAACATCGTCTTCGGTATGAAAAACCGGCTCGAAGCGGCTCAAAGCTTGAGGCAATTCCAGTTTTATAAAAAATTAATTAACATGTAATATATACTTATAAAAATGTTAATTCCGTTTTTGGACACTAAGCTAAAAATGGCTATTATATTGTTTTATCTTTTTTTTAACTTACTAATGTATAGTTTAATATTGTTTCAAAGAAAGCTAATAAACATTTCTATAAAACGTTTTTTATTTTAAACCTCTAACTTCAACAGTTTAGAAAAAAAAAATTTAAAAGTGTGATACTTATTTTTGCAGGCCAGTTTATTTGCAGAACGTACAACCATTCGTCCCAAGGCGTGAGTCGAAACCGCAACCTCCTGCATCGCAGGCGGACCTTCGCCCGCCGTGCCATCCACCTCGGCCATCAAAATCTAAATTTCTGTGAACTGTGTCTGAGGGGGTGTTCGGCATGTTTTATAAAGCGGTTCCCTCCTGTATGTTCGAAGCGTACCAGCTATGAATATTCATATTTATATTATTCTTACCTATGTTCTCGTAAACACAAATGAGTCTGTCCCATGTGCAGATGGAGTAACTTTCAACATTCAAGTCTTGGGCTGAAATAAACAAATAAAAATTTATATTTTGAATAAATAGAATGTGTGGGATAACTGTTCAACTGTTAGAGAAACTTGTTTATGGTAATCTTTTGGGTTTAACAGAAACAAAGTCGACCAATTCGATTGACACAGCGACACACAGCCATTTAACAGGAAGAAAAAACATTCTTGCCATTATAGATAAACAGCTAAGAACATAAATGATTGCCATAGATGGCATAAATAAATATTTTCGCACCTAGACTAATTTGCAGCATAAAGCTAGTCATAGATGCTAAATTAAATGTGGAGACTTGGTCTGAACAACGCGCGGTTTCCTAAGTCGAGAGATGTGATAAAACTACCAATAGTAGGAATCTCGAACAGAATGCGTTGTTTGTTTTGTAAATAAGCAAAACCTTGATTTTTGCGCTTACGCCGCCGTTCCAAAATCGTATACATTTGCTCTCATGTTTGCTTATTGGTGTAGTGACATCTGATCGGTTCAGATGTAATCGTGAGTATCACTTATATTATTTTCCCAACTCATTGGCTGAAAAAAAAAAACAGAATATGAATAAGCGGCGAAAATAGAATAAGTGATACACTCACAACTCCCAACTCTCAACGATTTTTAAAAGTAATTAATCTCGAGTCCTCGATAGCTCTTGTTTTTCACAAATATTTCCAGCTACATCGTTTATTGGTGAGTAAGCCCCAGGGCAGGCCACCTAAATAAAACCTAAGCACACTTATTTTAATGCCACTTCAAAGGAAAGGCCCCAAGGACCTAATTATAATATTCCTACTTATATAAAGAACTTATTACTTTTGTAAATTTCAGTAGGTACACATCACATTCAGTGTATGTATAACGTTGACAGCCGACAGTGTTTTGTGAACTAGTCGCTAGCTCGCCGACTTTGGTGTGAATCCATTTGACCAACGCTAAGCCTTGGTCTCTTTATCACTACGCAGTACGCTGCGACGTTATGCACTACGCGGTGCCGGACACATAGTATGAAAAACATCTAGAGTGGTCTTTTGTTCCGTCGAAGTCTGCGTCAGCGGTAAGGGGTAGGACGCAGCGTACTGCTTAGTGATCAAGAGCTTTACAAAGTACTACACATTTTGTAGTTTAATAAAAATCATGCAGTTTTTACCAGTAAGGCCAAATGGCAGACATTTGCAATTATCCACCACCTTGTTCAGAATGTGCCGCATCATGCAGCCTTGGTACGACGTCGCACCGGGATCCTGAACAAACTGAATACATTTACAAAAGCAAAGGTTCTCTGCCCTCAAATGATTAGAAATAAGTATACAAGTTTGGCCTGAAGACCACCGATAGTTGTAGACTCTATTTTATATCTTATTATACATATATTAACAGTTCCGGCACTGTACTTGTACTGTACACTATCAAACCCAACTGTCCTGACTTCAACTTTAGAGAGGTTGCTGAGAGGGATATCTTGAAATTTATAAAATCTATCTCCACCAAATCTATTGGCGTCGATGGCATCAGTGCTCACATGCTTCAACTCATCTCCTGCGAGCTCGTTCCTGCAATCACTCACATTATCAATTTCTCCATTGCAACGAGCTCGTTCCCGTCCGCATGGAAGAAAGCTTTCATAATACCCCTTCCTAAAATTTCTAATCCCTCTGCCGTATCACATTTCAGACCTATCTCCATCCTTCCCATTCTATCCAAAATCCTTGAACATGCGGTCCATACGCAATTATCAGTCTTCCTTTACCAAAATAACCTTCTGAGTCCCTACCAGTCTGGCTTTAGACCTGGTCATAGCACCGTGAGCGCATTAATTAAAGTCTCTGATGACATTCGCTGGGCCATCGACAACCGACTCATCACTATTCTTGTATTACTGGATTTCAGAAGTGCATTCAACACCGTTGATTATGACATTCTTCTCTCTGTTCTTTCCTCTCTCAACATTTCTCCCTCAGCAATCTCTTGGTTCAATGCATATCTCTCAGGCCGGTCGCAGTGTGTCCGCTCTGATGATTCTTATTCTGATTGGTGTGACATAACTGCGGGCGTACCTCAAGGCGGTGTTCTCTCTCCCCTCCTCTTCTCCATCTTCATTAACGCTATCACCTCTATCATTTCTTCTAAGTTTCACCTGTATGCAGACGACATGCAGATCTATTGCCACTTTAAGGCTGATGGGATCTCCATGGGAGTTGACCAAATTAACGCTGATCTCAACAAAATTAATGCGTGGGCAAAGGCCTTTGGTCTTTTGGTCAACCCTTTTAATTCCCAAGCTCTAATTTGCGGTAGCTCGTACATGCTGAACAAAGTTCAGCAAAAACCAATACCTCCACTCTTCTACAGCAACTCTCCTATCTGCTACTCTGCTTTTGCCAAGAATCTGGGTGTCATTTTTGACTCCACTTTATCCTGGCAAAAACACGTCAATGCAATCAGCCAACGAGTCCACTATTACTTTCATTCCCTTAAAGAAGTTCCTTCCTTTACAAACTAAATTCTCATTAGCTCAATCACTCCTTCTTCCCCTATTAGATTACGCTGACTCCTGTTTCCTTGACGCCACGGAGGAAGTTATCAACAAGTTAGAACGACTTCAAAATTTATGCATCCGATTTATTTTCGGTTTGCGTAAATATGATCACGTCTCATTATTCAGAGCTCAGTTAAAATGGCTTCCAATCCGTCGCCGGCGTGATTTGCACGTTCTCACACTTCTATTCAAAATTCTGAACAATCCTCTTACTCCTTCGTACCTCCGTGAGCGGTTTGAGTTTCTTTACCCCTGCGATAAACCCTGTAGAACATCATTGTCCCTTCTTCTGAAGTTTCCTGTGCATTCTTCCAGCCGCTATGGTGGCTCCTTCACCGTCGAATCGGTCAGGCTATGGAATTCTCTCCCACATGATATTTGCGCCAGCCCCTCACTCTTCATCTTTAAGCGTAAAGTCCAAGAGCATTACCTATCTTCATGACTTTGATGTAGGTATTTAGTTTATGTACTTATAATAAATGCGTATGTAGTTATAGAATTGTTTTTTTTAATGTATGTTCTCTCTCTCCCAATAAGGTTTGCTGGAAGAGAACTCTTTTTAGGGTTAAGCTCGCCTTTGCCATAATCTCTCTAGTTTTAAGTTTTACATGTATTTGTTTTTTATTAGTGCAATAAAGAATTATGAATTATGAATTTATGCTATGAGCCTCGGTCCTGTGCGAATCTGGCCTAGGTGTACCTGCGATTTTGCCTATTATAGAATCAAATTTTCATACTTATTGCAACGTTGTGAAATAGTTGAAAATTGACAATGTTCAGAAAACTTTGTCACTGACTGTAGCTAGGTTTAGCTCCCTATAGAACCAACTTGAGATGGTTGCAAATTGCTCAGTGTTTCAATCCAGAATAGTTCAAATTATATTTATCAAACATTCGTTGCAAATGCAAATAATATTTAATCTCTCCCGTATTACAGACTTAAAGCGAGTCCCACAGAAGTGGCATTTTAATTAAATTACTACGCTAAAATTAAAATAAGAAATTAAAATTGGAATCCTTATTCTTGAAAATGTTATCCGGCGACTAGAAAGGCAGTTCATGCGCTATTTACATTCTATTTTATTAACCAGACAGAAGTCTAGCTGCTGCCCAAAAAAAAATATTTTTCTCATGTAATAACTTAAGCTAACACGTTGCATGTGTTATAACTTTTTATTGTTTGCACAACTTTTATGCTACATTTTAATAAAACACGTTATTTTTGTATTTGTTTTTATATAAAGTAGGTACCAAAATTTCAGAAAAAAAGTTCTTTAATAGTATCACTTTATGTTAATTCAAAGTATCAGAATCATAATTAGCATTATAGCACTTTTATTTCTTTATTCTGTTGCGCCGTGGCTTTTCAAAATTTGAAGGTACCTTCCGTAACTGGTCTTGTGAGCTTAATACAATTTCATCATCATGAACTTAGTGTGCTTGCTGTAGATTCATTTGTAGGAATTTAGATGTTTAAAATCAGGTGAGGGGGCTCATGGGACTTTATCCAAACGTCTTGTATGTGACGGGAGTGGTTGAACTTTAACTTCGGTAGCTATGAAGTTGGTAGGTATATCTTCGCTAAAGTAAAAAAGGGGAGATGAGACACTAGCTTCTCTAAAGTGGAAGGCCCAAATTAGGACCAATTAGTTTCCCTCACCACAGTCATAGTCGGAGCAGCGGCGTTCGTGTTACGCGTACTTGCTACGACGTACTTTAGTGTGATTTATTGACTAAAAGGCAACGACACCAGAAAGACACGAGGGCAATGCCCTCGTGTTACTTCATTATAATTATTACATAACATTGGAAATTTTACTGTGTGCAAGTGTTTGCGTGTAGTTGTAACACAGGCCAGTTGTTGCGTTTGCGCTGAGAACACGTACCATACCTACAGATTTTCTTTATATCCATGAGGTACATCAAATGTTTTCCTTTACCCCCGATAGGGCGCGAAGGACGCTGCTAACTTAAACTGCTCAACTCAATTGGACAGTTTAGGTTAAGTTCATCATCATTAGCCTATATTAATCCAATGCTAAACATAGCATAGGCTGAGGCCTATGCTATGTGTGTCTATATATGCATTAGGGGAGCCTAATGAGCACCAAAGCGAGTGAATTAGTCAGCGGTGGGTAAACCGTGCCAATAGTACCTACTATTGGCACGGTTTACCCACCGCTGACACCACTTACTGTCGTGGCGCAACCACCTGAACTGGAACTTGGCCTCCGCCACAAGAGATGACCTGTTGTCTTGATCTTCAACGGTAGGTATAAACAATTGTCCTCACCGAGTCCACAATACACCTCCTGTTGTTCAAGGCCAAAGCCTTCACGTAGCTGGAAGTGTCGATGGTCCAGAGACTCACGCTCACGTCGAAGAAGGCTGTGGGCAACAGAGCCACCGCGTTGTTTATGAACGTGATCTGGTCTTCTGGGTCTATCACGTACAGCTGATGAAGACGTGTTGTATATTACTTTCGGTTCGATTGGTCGGTGCTGTAAATACTAGCAGACCACACAGAATCGACACAACCCTCCCTGAGGAAAACACATAGCTTTTCTGTTCTGATACCCACTTTTCTAAATTACGAAAGTATTTCTAAAAGTTTTTGAGTTTCAGATGTGAGAGCATTTATCCCCTACATTGATGGATCGACATATGAATTGGAGGTAAAATGACAAAAAACATAAAGCGATGTACACGAAGGTAGGCTATGGTGAGCTGTATCTAATATTATGTTTTAGCTTTTGCTCGCGGCTTCGCACGCTTTCTTTCGGGAAAAAATTATACTTATAGCCTATAAGATTGTTAATCCAGGCTCAGAACTTCTAGGCAAAATAACAGCCCGATCCGTTCAGTAGTTTTGGTGTGAAAAGGTAACAAGTATCCAAAAATCTGTAGTTACATCCAAACTTTCACTTTCTTATAATCTTACTAAGTTTCAGTAAGTAAGATTATAATAAATTTATTACTAATACTAACAGTAGCCCGTCCATCGCTCTGCTGTCCATCTGCAGAGACCTTCCGGCCATCGACCACGATATCCAAAGCTTCGGTCGCCTGTATCCCTGACACGAAATTGGTATTGTCGCCAACTTGGCTCCTGAAACAAACATGAAGATAGAGATAGAGGTGTGTCTTAGTTTAAAAAGGGGCAATGGAAATTCATGAACGACTGGTTTCTGCCCGCGGCTTCTTGCGCCTTGTTTCTATGGTATCTTTTGAAGGTTTTTTCCATCCCATAATAGGAACTGGTATAGGTACCTATGAGATAAACATATTTTTAAATAATGTGTTATTTCAGGTCTAAACATTAATCAACGCAAAATCTGGAATTTTCCCAACCGTTCAGTAGTGCAAGGGTACGGTACCTAGTGTCGTGGAGTAGTTACAAACATACATCCATCCATACTTTCGCATTTATAATATTAGTGTAATTGAAGTTTCCAATCCACAAGCAACGGTAAGAAGTGTATCGTAACTAAAGTCATTTACAACGGGATATTTACCATGAATAGAGTTTTGAGCTTTCCAATATTTCGAAACGGAACTGATATTTTGAAACTGTGCCGAAATATTGGATAGGTAGCTGAAAACTCATATCATGCTAAATATCCCGTTGTAAATGACTTTAGTGTTAATAACCATGATGGACTTAAAAGACTTTCTTAAAACACAACAAAACTTTCTATAAATTAGCTAGAGTCAAGTGAATGTAAAAAACGTTCGCACTGCTAAATGGAAGCGAAGTATTCATTACAAAAGTGTTGAGAACCTCAAACATACTTAAAATATGGGATGTCGAACTGGCAGCAATGCCCCATCATGGTGAGGACGTGTCTGAACATGTCCGAGCAGTTGTACGGACGCGATCGCCAGTTGCATTCCACCAACAGTTGTTCACACGGCTTCCTCAACTGCAACCATTTATAATTCATAAATTTGAACAGAAAGTCCATTCGATCTTTTTCTCTTAGTATAGAAATATTGCAGTGGAGAAAATCAATTAACACCAAATTAGCACTACTCAAAAATGCTAAATTGAAATTATAATGTAACCACCTGAAAACAAGATCCGTCATGTGCGAGTGTGACTTGCGTGCCAAGGGTTTCGACCGTCTGTCAAGTACTATACAAATAATGTACTCGTACTTATAGGTACCGGATAGAGACTTTACTTTTTAATGAATACCTTACCTACATTTCAGATGGATCGGTTTGCAAACTTCGGAGTATAAGGGGTAATAGTAAATGTTTCCACTTTTTTCAATATATATCGAAAAGTATTTAAGCTACAGGAAGTACATAAACTGTTTTAGGATGTACAAACCGATACCTTTCATTTGATACCCCACTCGGTGAGGTAGCCCTTTTCGAAAAATTTTCCCCATGTTTTTGACCATTTTCCAAAAAGTGTTCAACTTACAGACTTCTCTATATTTTTCCTGTAAAAAATAGATCCATATCTATACACGCTACATACATTTCAGATGGATCGCTCTGCAGACTTCGGAGATAGGAAAGAGGGGAATGGGTAATTTTTCGACTTTTTTCAAAATATTTCAAAAAGCATGAAACCTACAGAAATTTTAAAAACTGTTGTAAAATGTACAAACTGATACCACTGATACTGATCTTTTAAAATTTCGAATCAATAAAAATTTCAATTTGAATTTGTAATATTTTATTTTCTTTAAATCTGTACAGGCGCACGAATTGTATTATTATTTGAAATTTTAAAGAAATAGCTGCTGTAGTTGCTGGGATATTAAAGACAGAAAAAAGGACAGAAAAAGCGAGACCATATTATGTGTTTCGAAATCGATCTCGAAACCCTAAAATGCAAAGTCGACCTTTCTGGCTTACTCGAAAAGCACCAGTAAAGTTGTGAGATTTCATTATGTACCTACTGATTTCACTTATTTATACTTATTTTAACCTTTTTAATTTATATTACTTTACTGGTCAACGAAAGAGGTCGAATGGTAAGAAACTCATTTTGGACATAAACCAAGGAGGTAACCCTTGCGAGTTTGAGATATAAAACCTCTTTCAAGCCACGAACGAACGAAACTGGACTTTCTAAGAAGGTTGAACATTGTTTAGCCTCCTTCAATAGGCTTAAATGATTACAGCTCAAGTAGGTACCTACTTTTTATTCGTGGGCGACCATAAATTAAAACCTTAATACACCATCGAAATGTAGTACATATTTGACAGAATTCAATACAAGGTTAGAATTCTATAAACCGACCATCTTGATAACTAGTCGTAGCCAAAACTTAATGTTTAGATTACCTTTAAGTTCATATGATTTATTTATGTCGTAAAACCACAGAGAGTTTTTTTTGAAAAAAATAAATCTTTACACATAGTAGCATTTACAACATAAATGACTTAAAATTAACATTACCATAAAAACTACATTTAAACAACTCTCAAATAAGAAAACTTAATAACTTTTTTGTGACAATTTCCAGTGGAACGTTTAGTCAAACGTGATTTTCCTTTAAAATCTGTCGTCAGTCCACTCCAACCTTCAATCACATACGCACCTAATGCGACACCTGTGCTAATCACTTGTGTAACTTACCAGCAACATGAGTTTACTGAGAGGATACCCGAGATTGTCCAGCAGATAATGCATTCTCTTCACGTAGGACTTCGGCTCGTAATCCTTGAGTTTCGACTTGGAGAAACTTTGGAAGAACTCCACTATTTGAGTTCTGTTGTACCCCCGGAGAGAACTGCAGGAGGATTTATTGATTAGAAAACTTTTACAAGCGTTTGTTGACTAAAATCTCAGGTTCAGATTTTAGGCAAGTCTTTTGTTTAACATCTTGGTCCGTACGATTATTCAGACGTAGAAATAGATAGGGTAAATCCCATCAGGGATTTTTTATCTGCCAAATAACCCTATTTGGCAGATAAAAATCCAGACATTACCCTAAATGCGATTTTCGGAACTTGGGTAAGGTCCGAAAATCGCAATTCAAGTTTTGATAGGCTAACCATGTCACCTAGAAAGTAAGCAACATTTTTATGAAATTAATATTTAATGGTGATTAACAGAAGTCAGAATGTTTAGCCGTGGGAACGTATTACTAATGAGGCGATTATTTAGACTTTACCCTACATAGAACATTTATTTCACTACTTATTAAAGGAACAAGCAGGTGACCATTTCTTGCTAAATGGCATAACCATGAAAGTTATGCATGAGTGGCCACATGTACGTGTAATTTGACCCGTCCAAGGGATAATTTTATAGAATAACACAACTCACAGCAACTGGCTGATGTTTTCCGCGTTGGGCCCGTAGACTGCTTCTGCGTCGCACACCGTCACTGATGGAAACGGGATGTCTGCTGTCAAGTACTGCGTGGTCTCCACCTATCACAAGAATTAGTAATAATATAAATAGGTTGAGCTATACGTACACCTAGCTCCGCTTGCTAGTGCGGTCAAACCTTAGTGATTTGACAAACCCTACAAAAACGTCAAATTTTAACATGATTAGCTATTTAAAAATGCCACAGATCAAATAATATAGATTTTTTTTGCACATGTATCGTACGTACTTTTCACATTTTGTTTATTATGGTGTCCCTAACGTTCATACCAATTTTCAGCTTTATGCAATTCGCATATGTAAGCCTACCCCTAATTTTCGGGCTAAATTGACCGGACTATTATGATAAGAGCCAATACTGTGGTTGTCAGGGAAGGGCTATCAGCATTAGACTGGCAAAGGCTGCTGATGTGTGCAAGCGGGAGCTCAGCCCTACATCTAAATAGAGCTTTTGGATGCTGATGTTAAGAAGCACTAACTTTCTCTTTCCATTAGGTTTGAGCATTGCCACAATCTACCTACAACATGGACAAATGCTCAAACACTTGAAACTTCAGCAAATCAATCAAACGATTCAGAAACGCTCGCTATTTCCAACAAAAACACCCAAAATCCTGCGAACTATTTCATCAAAATTCATTTGCAATTCGCTATGCAAAAACCAACTATTTGAAATAGGAATGCACCGAGTTCTATTTCGAATCGAAACTTGGCTTCCGGCAGGCAGACATTTTGAGTACGGATCTCCAAACATAGGCAGTATGAGGGTCATGTCTAAAAATGTAACACTGCACAGCACGCCTCAAGAGACAAGCAATATAATTGGTATTTGTCTTTAAAATTTGTAAGAATCTGATGAATAATTTATGTAGATTGTTTGCAACAGTCTGCAGTTAGCTTAATTGTTTCAATTGTAAATACTAGTTCTAATTTGTTTTTATTATTGAATTGTAATTTTCTTTGTCAATAAAGATTACCATTTATGTATGTAATAATTTTATTATCTTCTTTATCCATATTTATCACAAGAAGCTCTTAAACTAACACTTCCATGAGACACAATCAACACAACAAACACATGACAAAAAAACAAAAGCTTTTTAAAAGTCCATTTTCGTTATTTTCAATTGATGGCCGTCGTGTTCCATCCACAATAGACCTCGACCTACTCGCGAGGCGTTAGGTGGCCGATTTCCATAAGCAAAGTTTGCAAGATCTGGTAACCTCATTTAGCTCCGGTTTGGGCCTCCGTTGGCCGCAATCAGCATAACCTTTAAAATCAGCAAGATCAAAGAGAATACCTTTTGTGCTCAAACGATAGTTGAAGCTTAGAATTGCGTCTGTCAGAAACACCTACATCACCGCGACTCAGTAACAAATAGCGAGCACTTTTATTTATCTTTTGGATTAAATTCCATTGGAACATATATTTGATCTATTTTATGTTAGGTACGAGTTTGGTTCAAAGTTCTAAATATAAGTTATTTACAGAATAGCTTTCCTAGATGTTTCCTAGAGAGTTTCTCGGTATTTCAAATTGTAATTCCTGCTGTCCGACGGATGATGCAAAATACACTCTCGTACAAGATGAGTACGTCCTACAATTTAATACCTAAAATTAAAATAATTGCAAAAGCTTTTCTGCATATAAAATCCTGTAAGTATACAAACTCATTGAATGCCTTTTTGCCAAAATAAAATAGGAGTTTCGTGACCTCCAGGGAAACTTCAAAATGAAGACAGATTTTATTCCTGCATGAAACATGAAAGAGTATTTTATTTTTATAATTTACTTTAGCTAAAATCATATATGTATACGTTATGACTCTGAAACAGTGAATGTTATCATAGACAAATGAAACTATTTGTCCATGATGTTTTTGATGAGTGCTTACCCGTTCGACCCAAGATTTTTCTACCCAATATTATTTTTACCCGTTCAACCCAAAACATATGCTCCGTTCTACCCAAATGATGAATCAATTACTAACTTACAATATTTGGTATTGATATAGATCAGTTGAGCTTCCTGTAGATTGTTTGCAATAGTCTGCAGTTAGCTGAATTTTTTCAATTGTAAATACTAGTTTTAATTTGTTTCTATTATTTGATTGTAATTTTCTTTGTTAATAAAGTATTATTTTAGTAACAATTGTGGTAATATTGTATTAGAAGATATTGCTTACTATTAGGTACATCATCGTTAAGTTAATTACGTTATATTTCTATCTATTATTTTTTCACTAAACGAAGCCCTACGTACGATGCTCTTTAATGATCACTTTGTCTGTAGGGTTTTCTTCAAGTTTTTGCCTGACAGTACAGAATTAGCTGATGAACTATTTTTACTAAATAAAGGTCGTAATGACCCAGCTCAAACTTTTTGTAGGTACGTAGTCCCACACCCTTGTCGACTTAATCAGAGTACAAAATGTCTGCCAAAAGTAGGAAGACTTCAAAAAGTTGTCTCACCATAAAGAGCTCTAAAAATAAATTAACTGGTCCCTTATCAAACTGGCTTTTGCCTTGCTCTTGTGAAGATAAATGACGACCTCTGTGGCGCAGTGGGTAAAGGTCCGCCTGCGACGTAGGAGGTCGCAAGTTCGATTCTTACCGCGGGTCAAATTATTTTTTGTATAATCAGCAGGTATTTGATCCGTGTTTTCGTGATTTACATAATACATATCAATGTTTAGGTAGATATAATAGAACAGTATACATACTTTATTGACAAAGCAAATAACAATTCAATAATAAAAACAAATTAGAACTATTATTTACAATTGAAACAATTAAGCTAACTGCAGACTGTTGCAAACCATTTACAGGTAGCTCAACTGATCCATATCAATACTAGTCGGAAGCGTCCCCAAGACGCTGGCTGCATTGCCCCGTTGTATGGCAATGCTGATGCGCTGCGCCAGATACCCGCCAGTTCTCGGGTCACGCGTCGCGTCGACCAGATGCTCAGAATTTTTTTAAAAACCCGGAGAGCCTCGGTACCCCACGGACCTAGGGTCCCGACACGAAAGGGAGCAAATATGTAGGCTCTATCGAGATCTGCATATTTGCGTCTCTTGAGATCCTGGGCCAAATCTGCCGCCGCACCAGTCCTAACGGATATCCTCGGAAGATGGGAAGGCGCAAGTGTGTCGACTCATGCAGCGTCCCACATAATGGGCTTCCCCAACTCCCATGTGTCATGCCGTCGGGCCTCTTACCATCGTCACGCAACAGACCATTCGGTTCGAGAATAGCTGGTACGTTAGCGGTGACAAAGGCCCGCCGGATGACGTCGTTAAGGCTGGCATGACGAGATATCCGACCGGCGGCGGCTCTAGTACACGATAATCCGTGATGTTGATATTATGATATTTTAGAACAGTAATATGTAAATCAGTAATCTGGCAGCCAATACGCAAGCTGTGCATATTTCGAGGCCAGATGATGCCGTGTGAAATTAGTCCAGTGTTATTTGAGCATGCATCTAAGTAAAATTCGGGAGATATTAACTTGTTTTTGAACTACCTACCAACAACGGCATATGCCATGTCATAGAAATGTTTCTATTGTTATCCTTATATTTAAGGTAGGTAACATGTAGGTATATACCTGACCTGTAACTTTATAATGTTATCAATAAATACTTTGAACCTAAGTTATGGTACGTTCCCCCAAAGATAACTCAACAAAATAGCCTATGTTGTATTACAACTAAACGCAAAGACACGCTATTTCCAATCTTGTGCATTATACCTATCTAACTAATGAAAAACAAAGATAGAAAGACGTACGCTACCCACGCACGGCGACTCGCAACACGACGTGTATTGCTATCTCTTTTTACGCACGAATGTGTGTATTCTATCTATCCATGTCTGCAAATAGCGAAATAAGGTAATAGAATAATTAGAAAATTTAAAGTTTTATTGTACGTACGAGGGTATGATGTGATGTACTTGTACATGTATTGAACGAGCAAGAGGGCTTAGCTGTTTTGTAGTATTTAATCAATAAATCACACAAAAGTACGTTGTAGCAAGCACGCGAACCGGCGAAACAAGAATGCTGACGGTGCCGCCGCAGGCTGGTCCGACTACGACAGAGGTGGGTGGACCTAATTGCACCTAATTTGAGCCTTCCACTTTCAAGATGTTAGTACCCAATTCCCGAATTTTACTTAGATCGATGTATTTGAGTTGAGTTTTATTTACCATGTGCCAAGAGGCACCCCTCAGAGCTTGGTTCCAGCGGCGTACCTCCCTTACGCCACTAGTGGTTATTGTTTTGCTTTTCTAAAATCTAGGTACAATAACTTATTTCGGAAAGCCACTTTTTTGCGTTTAGTTTCTCCTTGCCTAGTTGCAAACCGTTGCGTTTTTGCCAGTGCAGTGTGATAAAATCTTTGATAAATTCATTCACCATGCACTGGCTGAGTATCTAGCGCAGGACGTGTGTCCGTCATAGTTCACTTAATGACATCATCCGTCGGGCTTTTACCAGCGTCAGTGTAGCAGCTACCCTCGAATCACGTGGCCTCATACGAAATGATGGTAAAAGGCCTGACGGTAAGACTCTGATTCCTTGATTGATGGGTCGGCCTTTAGTTTGGGATGCCACGTGTGTAGATACCCTAGCGCTTTCTCATCTTCCAGGTACATCAATAAAGCCCGGCCCTGCAGCAACATCAACGGAGTTCCCAAACGGCGAAAATACGCCAATCCTGACCGAGGTTACATATTTGAGCCGTTTGGGGTGGAAACCCTGGGGTCCTGGGGTACACGCAATATATAAGATCTTACAAAACTTCTCATAAAATCAACAGGTGATAGGAATGCTGGCTTCTATTTCGGTCAAATATTATGCATTGTCATTCAACGTGGCAATGCTGCCAGCTTTCTAGGCACTCTGCCTTCTGGTGACGGCTTAGATTTGTAGGAAATATATATACTTTAGTGTAAATACTTGTTCGAATGGTTTTATTCTGTTTTGTAGTTTTCCTTGTTAATAAAAGTGCTAAGTACATTTATTTTTATAGAGACTTACCACAGTGAGTGTAGGGTCCTGCACGAACTTGTTCCATATCATTTGGCTGAGGTAGCAGCACAGACCGAGACTGGAGGTAAGAATGAGCAGCCACACCCCGAGGGCCCACCACCGGCTGTCGTCTTGGAGATAGAAGACTCCGTGGAGGGTGCTGTGCTGGCAGAACTTCTTGAACTTCTGGGATATCGTCTTCTGAGGGGTCTTGACAGTCATTTTAGATAGCGACTTGAGTTTACTTTGAGGTGGAAAGACGCTGTGAAAATAAAATGCTCCATTGTTATTAGGGTTTTAATATGAATGAACTAAAATAATATTGTTTGATATGCATACATCCGTAGTAAAAATTTGTAGCACAATATAATATAACTATTCAACGAGTGTTAATGGCGTTTAGTTAAATTATAATGTGTTCTGATCGCGTAAGTGTTAACAACTTTATTGTAGCACATTATAAATGTAGATATAAGATTTGTATTTTGTTATGTTTAAGTGCAATAAGGTATTCATTCATTCATTCCCATGTATTGAAAAGTACTTATACCACAGAAATCTGAATAATAAAGATTTCTGTGATTTTTACGGCCCTGTACCTAATAATAATTATAACTAATTCAGGAACATTACTATCAAATAATAAAAACAAATTAGAACTAATATTTATAATTGAAACTATTTAGCTAACTGCAGACTGTTGCAAACAATCTACAGGAATTATTATAACCATATTCGTATTAGTGCCATGTTCTATAAGACACCTACTCTGCGTCGTAATTGGCAGGCGGCCAATCGTGCTGATTAGACGACCTCAGTGGCGCGGCGGGTGAAGGTCCGCCTGCGACGCAGGATGTTGCGAGTCGATTCCCGCCTCGGGACGGATGCTTGTACGATCAGCAAATATTGGTTCTGGGTGTTCTGGATGTTTTCTATGTATAGTAAAGGTTAGAATCATGGTCACATCATTACAAACTTTCGCCTTTAATGTTACGACCCAGTTACCAATAAATTGAAAATCACTCTGTCTGTTACTTTTTCAGTAATAAACGGCTGAACGTAATCTTATTGACATAACGGCAAGAAGGTAGATACAGTCTTGATCTCCTAGGAACCATAAGCTACCTTCTACTCAAGAAAATACGCACAAGACTTTTGACAGTATCCGATTAGAATACAAATTCTCTGTTCTCAACTGAAAATTCTAATTCTTTGTCCAAAATACGTTAATGTGGTCATCTGTACGCCGTCCCTTACTCTGTAATGTAACAATCCCAGCTGGTCGATTCAGATGTACCTATTCGTGAGTGTATCACTCATACCATTTTCGCCACTCATTATTTCATACAAAAGTTAAATAGAGGTATATAATACACTCACGAACGCTTCTGAAATAACCTGCAGATTTGATTTAAACATTACGTTACAAATCTGCCTCCATTAAAGACGAACGCCCCCAGTGTGGAACCACCTTAAAATTATTGAATTAAGATCCAATATCAATAAAATCCAAATTACAAATACTACTTCTAATTTGTTTCTAAAATTTGATTGTAATTTTCATTGTTTATAAAGATCCAATATGGGTACCTTAAATGACGACGTTCTCTTGAAGACACAAGAGCCCGTCCCGCTCGTGACAGCTAATTACCGTTCTAAAGAGGAACCAGAAAGTTTTTCCGACGTGTTGTACAAAGGTTGATTGAAAAAGGCTATCAAAAAATAATGACCGTAATTGAATGAACTTTTGTCATTATGTGCTTTAAAGCTTTTGATCGTTAAAAAGTTTATAGTATATTCTTGAACGTGATACAATTTATGTTGAAGAAGTTAAGTAGGTGTAACTTTAATGTCAATTTACATGGTCGTACGTAGGTAATAATTATGTGTTTATAAGTAGGTAATTAAATAAATATAATTATCACTAAAACTAGTTTTAATGGAATTTTTAAGACGTTTCTGGCATTTTTCCAAAAAGCCTGATGAAAAACTGAATTAGCCTCTAGAGTACCTACCTACTTATTCGAATTTTAATTTTAACCATAATATGTGCCAGAAAATATGACTGGTAAAAGTAAGAATTAAATTAATATTTAAGTGTAATTTGTAACCATAAAACATAAGCAATCAGGCCTTGCGAGCACAATTAGTTAAAAAGCTTTGCTTTTTAAGTTAAAGTTGTATTAATTAGTTGAAATAAAAGAAATGACGATAGGAATTGCTTTTAGTGTTATTTACTGATACACAACAGGTAAGAATTAATCATTTTGTTCTTGATCCTTTATAGTTTCACTATGTTTAACTGTGCCGAAATAAATTTTGTTTAAATACTTTTTTTTTTTAATTCAAGTAGTTAAGACTATTCTAAAAATTTGGAATAGTCTTAATTCGACTCAGGCGGGACTAGAACCCGCAAACCTCCACTCTGTTCGAAAATGAATAATTAATATTTGATGAAAATTTATGTTTTTGGGTTATTTGTAGATTTCTTCTCTTATGCAAATTTTTAGATCATTTGTCTGGCTAGAACAAAGCAAACCAAATAATGGGACACAAAAACAACCGTGACCAGAAACGCCTGACCCGAGAGCCGGCGAGTATCTGGCGCAGCGCATCAGCATTGCCATACAGCGGGGCAATGCAGCCAGCGTCTTAGGGACTGGTGATGTAGATTGTTACAACAGTCTGCAGTTAGCTCAATTGTTTCTATTGTAAATTGTGTCTAATAATATATTGTAATTTTCATTGTTAATAATTTTAACTATCTATTTTTGTTGTGTTCAACAACGGAATATTCTGCAGAATACAATACATATTGGTACATATGTAGCATACCCTTGATGTCATATGTTAAATTAGTCCCCTACAGTAGGTACGTTTTCTCTTTATTCACCCTGGTTCTACGAATATGATAATTAAGTATCCACAATATAATTAAGTATACGCAGTGAAGATTATATTCTGAGGAGCAGGCACCAAGAAATTCGAAGGCGAAAATTTTGTTAAATCAGGTCACGGTTGGTTTTGTATCCCATAATTTGGTTTGACTAGCTTGGCACGTAGTAGACTCAAGAACCAATCACTGGATTGAATAATACAAACCGCAAGTCATATCTAATGACAGGCGTTACTACAAGAGAATGGTTCGGGAAGCGATTTAAATTAAGAAATATCCTAATTTCAATCGTGAAGTCGGTTTCGAACTCTGCCCCATGGAATCCAGTTGTAGCCAAGTGTACTCATCGTAGACCTGTTTCTAAGTGCGTCGCGGACACATTTAGTGTTGTGTGTTGTCCGAGTGTGCAGATGAACATGACTAGTTGCGAAAACCAAGTGAGGGTATTTTCAAAAAATGCTGCCCTCGTTTCGCAGAGGCTACAGTACTCCAGTCATCCCGTGACCACGAATAGGAGACAGAAAAGTGCACAGAAAAACGGACGTTATTGAAACGCCACTGGTTGGTTAGGTGAGTATTGGCAGACGACTGGGTCCGATGGACCCACAACTATAGGTACGTAATCGTAAGTTTTTAAAATAATGTTCAGAACTTCATTATAAAAATCTGTTCCCTAAAAACTAAATAAAAATATGTGATTACGATTAATCATGATCAAATTCAGCGCTGTCTGACAGGGAACACAGTCATCGAGATGAAAAAGTTTATGAAAATAGCGGTTTGACGTGAAACTTATACTGAAAATTTCCTTTATAAGTTAATGACGTCAGAATTTTTTTTGGCATAATTTTTTAGTTTTCTATGCCATGTTTTATTTATTGTTTGTGAATCAGGTAATTTGACAGTCGGTACATAAGACTTATTTTATATCGCTGATTTCTGCCGCTTGGCGTACAAACATAATTATTATACATTGTAAAAAATATTGTGTTGTGTGTACCTAACAATCAGAATAATTGTATTTTATTTAAAAGCATGCAATTTTAATATATATTCAATAATTATCACTTTCAGTCAAATGTCAAATTATGAAATTTAATTTAATTTTAATTTTATTTTTTAAAACGTTCTTTTTATGAGTTAATAATAACGTTGAAATTTATTTTCTTTTGTAATTTTGTATTTCTTGCAATTTTTTTATGACACTATACTTTCAGGTCACCCGAATTGACCGACTGACTTGGTATAGTACTGTTTTGGATAGCACTCAAAGTGCTATTTTGTTTGATACTACGTTTGTTAATGTTTCAACGTTCAGTTTACTAAAGGAAAAAATTATAAATTTATAATGAATTTCATTTTATTGTTAATCAGAAATAGGACTATTTATAGAAGTGTGACTGTTTTCACCACTATAGTTAAGGGTTAACATTCATCTGGATTGTTGTATGATTCTGAAGGCGCTTGGGCTTGTCAAATAACTGAACTTCATAATGTTTCACATCTTAGAAAAAGTTTGAAAATGAAATAAATTATTTATTGTGATTGAGGTTAAAGAATCTTTATTTCTCATAAAAAACTATAAAAGTTAATTTACAATGAGAATAAGTATTTCGTAAATAATGTTTAAATTACATATTACCTCTAGGACCTAGGTACTTATGTGTAGGCATAGGTAAATGTATAATAGTACTAAGTATAATCTAGCGTAGTCAAGGGTGATCGATCATTGCTAAATATTGTCCGTTTTCAAATCCTTATCAAATCATTATTAATTCTTATACTTAAGTATATCAAAATAAATAAATATGAATATTGCTGGACAATCAATACATTGTCATCTAGACCCAAATGCAGCAACCCAAGTGCAGCTGTTTGCCAGGATATGAGGAGTGTATAGTTACCTAAGTATTAATTATTAAGTTTATCAGTCATCTAGTACCTATAACACAAGCTCTGCTTACTTTGGGGCTAGATGATGCTGTGTGGATTGTCCAGCATTATTTATTATTTATTTATTTACCAACAGTAAAGCCATATTACCTGCCTACGTAGGTACCAGCAACACGATCTCATAAAAACTGTCAATAATATTTAAGATACGCGTGCGCCACCATCAGCTTGCCGTGGGCAACTCTCTTAGTCATTTCTGCCGCGATTTTAGGAACACACAGCGCCTTAAGCAGCAAAGACAGATTTTTGACAGTTTTTTTTTCAGCGGCGTCTTTCGATGATTATACCTATCGTTTTTTTATCGCAGTCAAAAAATGACAAGAAAACCAAAAGCAATCCTCCAGAGCGTGCAGAAAGTGACCACCGTCCATGGAACCAGCCACTTCGGTTCATCGCGCGGTCGTCAGCTGACCACCTGGAGCCTCATCATTATTAGCAACATGGCGCTAACGACGGGGTACCTGGTCGTCATCAAGCACAAGTTCAATGAGAACCAGATCGTCACGCAGGTGAGTCGCCCAGCGTCGTCTAGCGTTTTGTTCCGTCTTTTTTTGTTGTATAAATTTTACGTTACTTTAGGTACTCCTAGAAACGACTCGCATCCTTTTATATTTTGCTTTTTTATAGGTTTGTTTTGCGTCATTTCCCTTTATCTTTGTAAAGTACTTCCAAACTAAATTTGGATTTAAAATTCGAGACGCATAGCTTATTAGATACAAGGAAGAAAATTCCATTAAAAATTTTAATTTCTGCGGAATTTTCCTGAAGTTTCGTTGAGCACGTCCATTTATTATTGAATCTTGACTTGACTTTAAGTAGGGTTCCGTACTCAAAGTGTGCAAACAGTAGGCCTAGCACGGGGATTATGGTCTAGGGTAGAATAGAGAAAAATAACGTTACATCGTCATCGAATGCGTAAAATATTAAATACTCATTTTTTCAACTTCAATAATTAACGCAATATATGACGATGCGGTAATTTTTTTTCTTTTCACCCTAGACAACAATCCCCGTGCTAGGCCTTCAGCACCCTATTATGTTAACGATTAGGTAACGATTAGGTATGTTGCTAGTAAAACTCAACTCAAGATCACATATACGGCTTTTTGTGAATCTCTACTAAGATATTGTGTTGCTTCATGGGGAGGGGCAGCTACTACCCACATGCTCCCATTAGAGAGAGCACAAAGAGAACCACAATTGTATAGTGATTGTAAAGTTCTCTCAATGAGAAAATTTTCATACAAAACTTCATACTTCATACTTTTCATACAAAATATCATTATAAATAAACATAAAGTAGCGCCTGACTATCAGTCGATGAACAAAAGAAGGGCAAATAAAATTGATCACTCAGTCCAATGTAAAACTGCGTTTGCTCATAGACATTCATACTTCTTTGCCCCTTATTTATATAACAAAATTAATGAGCAATTATTTATAAATAAATCACCTTTATTACAATGTAAAATAATGTTAAATGATTACTTATGCCAAAAAACTACGGTGAAACGGAAGCTCTTCTAAAAGTACTGTCATAACAACACACACAATTAGGTACCTTATTTAGCAAAACAACACACATTTACACTACTCCACATCTACACTCTACACACGCTACTACACCACTCTACTTTACTACGCTACTATACTACTCTACATTTGTGCCGTCTTTCTGTTGCCCAGACCCCCATGAGACTGGTGACCTCAGGAGACTAAAGCAGACACCTACATTATAATACATTATTTACATACAATCACAACAGGGTTTAATAATATATTATAGTATTTTGTATTTAGTATTTTGTTCTAATTCAGTAGTTTTAGTGTTATAAATACATAAACGGTAAAAACTAATAACTAGAAGTTAATCGAAGCTGGGATCCCTCGCATCTTCTTACAAGATTCTCTTAGTTAGAGCGAGGATTCAAACTTACGTTTATAACAGGGTTCACTGGTTTGTATAACTATTTAGATATAATATGACGTTAGAATGTAAGTTTACTGTGTCTTTTTACAAAAAATAAATACTTTATTATTTATTATTATTATTATTGATTGAACTGCCGTCTGTCGGTCTGTCCTTCCATCACTGGCCTCTAATTCTGTAACTGAAAACATTCAGAGAATATTGTTAACTACGGCCAAAATAGTAAGTACAACGAAAAAAATAATAGTCTTATGAATCAGTACGGAACTGTGGAGACGACTCGCACTTCACCGGTCAATTTTTTGTGAGGTACAAAACTGTTGAAGTAGCGACAGCCTTTTTGTGAATTATTTGATGAAGTAAATGGACGTGAAAATAACTTCCTGCCGGCGCTGGTGCTGGCGGATCGGGCGGGGTATTGGACGATGATGAGATGATTGATAAAACCTTGGGAAAACATGTTGTTTGATTTCTTTTAAATATTACAGTGCTAAAAATTGTATAGATAGACGGCAAACGTAGTGTAGAACGCCCTCCAGCCAGGTGGGACAACGACCTGCGAAAGACTGGAGGCAGATGCTGGATGCGGCAAGCTGAAGACAGTGTCGCCAAATGCCTCAATTACTATTATGGATTATGACGAATATTTTAAGTATGTGATAAACATTAAAAAATAAGTAAAAAAATGCTGAAATAAGGTCATGTAACAATGTTGTTCCACCAGGTTCGATGGCTCATTCATCTGACATGAATCTTAGTTGTTCCATCTGGATGTGATGACTAATTCATCGAGCTTTGATGGTTGTTCCATCGGACTGTGGTTCATTGAGCTATGATGGCTGTTCCACCTGTGCTCTGGTTCATGGAGCTGTGATGGTTGTTCCACCTGCACTTTGGTTCATCCAGCTAAGATGGCTGTTCCACCTGTGCTCTGGTTCATCGAGTTACGATGGTTGTTCCACCTGTGCTCTGGTTATTGATTCTTACTAATACGGGGACGCATCTTATTATGGCCTCCAACTTCCCCTATAGCCATCCCGAGCCTCGCTTTATTCTCTGTTCTACCTGTCCGCAGACAGACCAACGCAGTGGTATACACACAACAATAATAATCTGAAACTGGTTCTAATATCGGTAGCAAAAGATCTCAGTTGCATGCACTGTAACTCAAAGTGACTCACCGATGTGTCTTTTGCTCGTTGTCTCGTCACAGAATGAATACTCGGCGTCCGTCGGCGATGGAGACGCTGCGCGCGCGCACGCGTCCTCGCCTCGATCGGTTTTTTAGCCAGTCAGCTAAAATCTTTATCAACCTACCTACTACCTACATAGGTAGGTACTGATAATATGTCTTCGCATTCGCGACAGACAGGGCGCTATGGCGCTCATTAGGGGAGGCCTATTTTCAGCAGTGGACTAATATAGGTTGATGATGATGTATGGATAGATGTATATAGGTATGTTACTTCACCGCAAAACTACTTACCAAACGGAACTGGTTGAAACATTGCATAGATGAAGGTCAAGACTGGTACTTTTTATAACAATGGAATTCCAGTGGGATAGAAATAACCTAAAACACATTATAAACAAAGCGTGCGAAACCGCAGGTAGTAATGGCATGTCGTAGGGTGCCGGCTTAGAGTTTGCACCATCTCAACTCTTCGCGTGAATGTTGGAAGAACCGACTAGGAGAAGGGCAGCAGCTTCCGCAGGTGTATTTAACACCTCCACTGCGTACATCAAACCGCCTACTTAGTGTGGTTATTATGGCAAAACCCTTGTTTGGAGGAGGCACGTTCAGCTGCAGCCGTATATGTACTGACGAGGTAAGCGAAGCCTATTAATTGGTTTTACAAAGAGAATGTATTTATAAAAATACACACACAAAATACAATATAGATAGGTTTTATGAATGTATTCATAGGTCGTGCAGTGCCGGCTTAGAATTTGCACCACCCCAACTCTTCCCGCGGGTGTCGTAAGAGGCGACTAAGGGATATCCACCGGGGGTGGGTAGCAGCGCCCCCTGCAGAACAATTCTACCACCGATCTGCGATCCCCAACCCGCATGCCCAGCGTGGGGATTATGGGAGCGTTTATTAGGGTCCCCCTAATAAACGTCTTATTGGGCCTGCGTCCAGCAGTGGACCGGTATAGGCTATAGATAGAGATGGATTCAATGATCAATAAATGTATTACTTCGTTAATTGTACTCCAGATAGACGCAAACTGCAAAGTGAGCCAGGTTCCGTTCCCGGCGGTCAACATCTGCAACTTCAACATGGTCTCGATCAAGGAGTCAGCTAATATCGAAGCTATTCTGTGAGTTATACCACCTTGTCAGCACATAAACTAAACGTTAAATACACGTGGCCACACTTCCTGTGGATGTTCCCTATCTACGGGCTGAGTTGTAGGGGTCGATTCTTACGCCGTAACCGACGCGGCTAGCTTTAAGTTAAACTATTGACGGGAATTTCTAATCCATACTATAATATTATAAATTTGAAACTAACTCTGTCTGACTCTGTTTCCTTCACGCCTAAACGGCTGAACGGATTTTAGTGAAATTTGGCAGGGAGGTAGATGGAATCCCGGGGACTGACAAAGGCTACTTTTTATTTTGATAGAAAGCGTGCGAAGCCGCGGGCAGCAACTTGTGATTATATATTTTTTATAGCCGTAGTTGTCGCGGTGTGATTATCGATCCTTTCAACTCAACCCGTGGATGTCGTTAAATCTTCCTGATTCTTATTTATACCAGTTAATTTATTTTTGATTTATACAATCAATCCAAGAATTCTAATTGCTAAATTAGCATAAATTATTTCTGGGGATACAAAGTTTCCTTTTTTCATCTATCTTGGGAAATAATGTGAGAAATTAGTAATTAGCAGTGGCGGTCGCCGCGAAATAATCGACCCCTTCAGCTTATGCCATGGACTTTGTGGGGGTCGACTAAGGGAACCAGAGGAAGGGCAGCAGCTTCATTCTGTGTATTTTTAACACCTATACTGCGATCCGCCTGCACATCGAGGTGGTTATGGCGAACCCCCTGGTTTGGGGAGGCACCTTTATCACTATATGGGTGTATTACTATTTATTCAAAAAAGTTAAATACATACTCACCTCTGTATGTCATGAAATAGTTTTACTGTTTCCTTGTTGCTCAAGAAATAAGCTATTTAGAAGGTTTCTCTGAAGGTCTCGCTCACCTTTTAGGAAAACTACGCAGGTATTTATTTACAGGAAGAGAAACAGTAAATCCGAGAGCGAGATAGAGGAGTTTTTCGACTCTCTCCCACATCTCAAGGACTACAACAAGGCCAGTCGGAATTTGTCAAATTTTACGGGAATTATGGAGATACTGAAAAAACACTTCTTTACCATGGACACCATAATGGAAGAGGTAGATAACTAAATATTTTCATTACTTTCAATATTAAAATAAAATGCGCAAGTCTGTCATCTTTTATTTGTTCACGGCTGGACGGAACTTAATGAAACTTAGCAGAAATTTAAATTGTATACCAAAGTAGTAAAAAAAAAATGTAGGCAAATCCACACAGCATCATATCCCAAAGTAACTGATTAAAAGGTACTGACGCTGCACAAAATTTAGCTTCTGCCTGTGGCTTGGCTTGCAATTTTCTAGCATAAAAGTACTAATACCACAAGGTGCGTTGATATTCAATGCGTTCACATGCCATTAATTAACACATTTTACAAATCAGTCTCACGTTCAAATGAAAGGCTACAAAACCTACTACGCATTACACCTATCTAATAAAGGAAGAGGAGGCAGTGCAGTCATCATTAAGAAAAATATCAAACATGACGAGCTTAATACATATGAAGAGCCAGATATCCAAGCTGTGGCAATTTGTATAGATACCAAACGATACTCGTTTACGGTAGCAGCAATATATTGCCCTCCGAGAGACATTATCAAAACAGAAACGTTTGTGACCTTCTGTCAAACGCTAGGTGAAAAATTCATCCTAGGGGGTGATTTTAACGCTAAAAATACCTACTGGGGCTCCAGACTAACAAATACAAAGGGAAGAGAGCTGATGAGCGCAGTAAGAGAAGAGAAATGAGATGTCATCTCAACAGGGTCTCTAACGTACTGGCCAACCGATCACACAAAAACTTAGACTTAACCTTTTTACCAACTTAAACTTTGAGGTCAGGAGTTTTTTTACACAAAAAACTCCTGACTTCATTGATTTTTTTGTGTACAAAAATATATCTCCAATCTATCTACGAGCAACGCAGAGCTACGATATGAACTCCGACCATTCTGCAATATACCTTGAAATGAGCGTAAAGATTGTATTTAGTGAAGGAAATCCAACATAAGTAAACAAAACTACAGACTGGGAGAAATTTAAAATTGACCTAGACTCTAAAGTAGTACTAAAAGTTCCACTGAAAACTTGTTATTAATAATAAGGACAGTGGTTTTTTTTTTGTTTTGTTAAAATTATTAAAACTCCCGAGCAACTCGACCAGGACTTAGAAAACTTCATAAAACTTATACAGCAAACTGCATGGGAAGCTACACCTGCAAATCAAGAAGAGATATGAATGTGTTTGCTTGCCCTCGAAATAAAACAGCTTATCGATGAAAAGCATCGACAAAGAAACCGGTGGCACAAATCAAGATCTCTGCAAGACAAAAATAAATTAAATTTTCTAACGAAACTTAAAAGGCAAATCTAAAAACACAACACTGATACATCAAATTGTTATCCAAAGCCTAACCAATGACCACAGTGAAACTACTCTCTTTGGAAAGCTACAAAGAACATGAAACGACCTATTAATCAGATTCCACCAATAGAAAAAGGACCCGGGGAATGCGCCGTTAGCAATGAGCAAAATGATAAGGTATTTGCTGAACATTTAGAAAACATCGTCAAGCCAAAATAAAGCCAAGAAAACTGTAACCCTAATGCAACCGAAATTTGCGATGAAACCTAGATATAAAGCTTGTTTCACCTAAAGAAGTTTGGCGTGAAATACACACGCCAAACATAAAATAAATACAAGAAAACCTCCTAGGTTTGATCTTATTTCTGGAGAAGTATTACATAATCTACCAAAGAAAGCATTAGTTAAACTAACATATCTAATAAATGCTTCATCTCGACTAAAATACGTACCTGATTTATGGAAAATTGCGGAAGTAATCATGATTGCAAAGCCAGGAAAACCACCTCAAGAGACTACATTCTACAGAACAATCTCTCTGCTACCAATCATGTCAAAGGTATTTGAAAAGCTGTTCTTAAAAAGGCTTAAACCAATACTAGACAGAATGAAACGCATTCCAGAGCATCAATTTAGATTCAGAGAACAACATTATACAGTAGATCCAGAGAAGTCCACAGAATAACAAATCTAGTTGAGAAAACACTGAAAATTAAAGAAGTCTGTACTACAATCTACCTCGATGTTGCTCAAGCCTTTGACAAAGTATGGCATGCAGGCCTAATAATAAAGCTAAATAGTATATTACTAATAGAATACGTAGAAATAATTAAATCATGTTTAGCTATAAGAACCTTTAAAATAAGGCAAGAGGATTCTTACTCTGAAATAAAGGAAATCAAATTTGGAGTACCACAAGGAAGTGTATCGGGTCCGGTCCTATACCTATTATATATTTCCTGATCTAATGAAATGTAGTAAAATAATCCCACTGTTTAAATCGGGTAGTAGGTCTGACCCCACTAACTTTAGACCAATATCAGTACTGCCTATATTCAGCAAAGTTTTTGAAAAACTTATTTTACATCAATTGCTTAGGCATTTCAATGGAAATGACCTGCTACATAGTAAGCAATTCGGGTTTACTCGCGGCAGGTCAACTACTGACGCCGGTGTAGAGTTAGTAACGCATATTTTTGATGCTTGGGAGAAGTCGCAAGATGCATTAGGCATTTTTTGCGACTTTTCAAAAGCATTCGATTGCGTACACCATGAAACATTAATCAGGAAACTAAATCACTATGGAATAAGGAACAGCTCTTTGGGTCTTCTTACATCTTATTTGAGTAATAGGATACAAAGAGTTGACATTAATGGGAAACGGTCTTCGGGGTCTGTAGTTACAATGGGTGTACCGCAGGGATCTATCCTCGGCCCTTTCCTATTTTTAATTTATATTAACGACCTGCCTCATCTTGTAAAGAATAATCACGAGATTGTATTGTTTGCTGATGACACTTTATTAATTTTTAAAATGAAACGACAAGACACGAATTTCGATGATGTGAATAATGCAGTTTCAAAAGTAGTCTATTGGTTTAATGTCAATAATCTTTTGCTTAACGAAACCAAAACGAAATGTTTTAGATTTATTCTACCTAATGTTAAACAAGTTCAGGCTGATGTAAATGTAAAAGGAGAAACGTTAAAAATTGTAGAAAGTACCGTTTTCTTAGGAATCACCTTAGATAATAAACTTCAATGGGGCGCACACATAGATAAGCTATCGAAGAGACTTAGTTCTGCAGCATATGCTGTCAAAAAAATCCGTCATCTTACAGACGTGGATACATCTAGACTTGTTTATTTCAGCTACTTCCATAGTATTATGTCTTATGGTATTCTACTGTGGGGGAACGCTGCAGATATTAACACCGTATTTGTGTTGCAGAAGAGGGCTGTTCGTGCTATCTATAGTATGGGTCCCAGAGAATCCCTGCGTGATAAATTCAAAGAAATAAACATAATGACAGTACCATGTCAATATATTTATGAAAACCCATTGTATTTATGGAAATAAAGAGTTTTTTGACTTTGACTATACTCATGACATCCCTGAACATGAAAGCAACACCATCGCAACTTTTGCCGATGACACTGCTATAATATATGCTTCACATCCTGTACTAGACTAATGTTGCCTGTAATAAATAATTTATTATTATTATCATAGCCACTGGAAAAACGCATGCAGAAGCAGCCGAAAAGGTTCAAGTTGCGGTTAATAAAATATACAACTGGCCAAAACCTGGCGAATAAAATTAAATGAATCGAAGTCGAGTCAAATTAACTTCATAAATAAAAGAGATCAATATCATTCGGTTTTCATCAACGGGGCCATAATACCAAGCGAAAATACAGCGAAGTATTTGTGCATGACATTAGACACGAAGCTACGCTGGAAAGCTCACGTCAAAAAGAAAAAAGAGGAGCTAGAGATCAGCTATAAAAAGATGTATTAGCTGATTGGGAGAAATTCTACTTTAGCAGTACACAATAAACTTCTATTATATAAACAAGTCCTCATGCCAATCTGGACCTATGGAATACAGCTCTGTTCACAAAGGACAAATGTAGCAATCATACAAATATTCCAGAACAAAGTACTTAGGTCAATTGTTAATGCTCCTTGGTACGTAGGAAATAAATAAATAAATAAATAAATAATGCTGGACAATCCACACAGCATCATCTAGCCCCAAAGTAAGCAGAGCTTGTGTTATGGGTACAAGATGACTGATAAACTTAATACAATATATAACATAGATAGATATTTTTTATTATATATAGAAAATACCCAGAACACCCGGAACAAATATTTGCAGATCGTACAAACATTTGTCCCAAGGCGGGAATCGAACCCGCAACCTTCTGCGTCGCAGGCGGACCTTCGCCCGCCGCGCCACATCGGTCGAAATGATGATATTCATCGGGACCTAAATATTGAATTTGTCGACACAGTCATACAAAAATACGCAAAAGCTCACGAACAGAGGCTTTATCATCATGTGAACGTCGAGGCACTCCAGCTCCTCGACAACACGAACATAGTGAGTAGGCTCAAAAGAACATAACCTTTTGAGTTAGTGTAGTGATAATTGTAGTGTATGTGCATAAGTGCTATCTTATAGATCACATGAACAAAGTGTATAAATTAGCACTTTCACTATAACTATCAGTAGGTACACTAATTCAAAAGGTTTAGTTTTTTTTTGTTCTCACTATGTCCGTTTTGTCAAGGAGCTGGATAGCCTCGACGTTCACATGATGATGAAGCCTCTGTTCATGAGCGCAATAAAATGAAATTAAAATTAATATTTTGTCAGATGGTTTGCTAAAATAATGTTTATTTATAGAAAAAATTTGCTCACTTCATAAATCATTTTCAGGTTCATCAGAAATGTGAAAGTCTGCTCTTGCGCTGCACTTTCAATCGGAAACCTAAGAAATGCACTGATATATTCCGGCTGATCAAAACGTTAGAGGGATACTGCTGCGCCTTCAACTACGCTGCTCTCAATGACAACAGCGAATTGTAACAAATTTAAAAAAATTATAAGTAGTAATAGTTTTAGATATTTTTGTAAGAATGTTTATAGAAGCGTTTTGAGGTTACCTTTTAGGTACGAAGGTCTAATCTCGTTACTAAGAATACCTCATTAAATTTCCGTGTAGATTCCATTGCACTCTTTTGGAAATGTGACCTAAAACTAAATAATTGAAGAAATGTTTGTAACATGGCTCCCAGCGTTTATATATTTACTTAATTGAATCACTAAACAAGGAATTATTTGAAAAATATATAAAAACTGGACTTGGTCCCCGCTCTTTAACTTTTTCGCAAAATGAAGGGGCTAAGACCTCCAAGATGTAGCTAAACACACTCCGGGAATTTAGGCGATGGTTTTGAGACCTCATTTACCAAAATTGTTTTAGCCGTTTCGATGCTTCGCAGTAATAAAGAGTGCTCACCAACAACAAAGAAATACTCAAAAAAACATAAACCTTACCTAACCTCCTGGGTTATAATTAATAATTTGGCGGGTTTTAAAAACTATAAACCGACTTCAAATTAATTTCGGTAAATAGTATTCATCTATGTATCGGACAAACGAAATCACTCATCCCTTACTTTCCCTGAACGAAGATGAAGTTTATAATACCCCATTTGATTACAATATCAAATCTCTTTTAAAATGGTCTCTTTTATAATGGTGACATCATAAACAGTACAGAAAATGTATTATTATTTTATATTTCAAGTTAATAGCCGCGGTAGTTGCTGAGATATTAAAGAGGGAAAAAAATAGATAGAGCGATACCGCATAAGAGTTTCGAAACCAATCTCTAAATCCTAAAATAACTAGAACATTAAAGTAAATTACCAGTAGGTACCTAGTGGCTATAACATTTAGGTAGATTAGTAATTCACCTGCGCCTGCCACCTGATAAATAACATAACCAAGTCAGTCAATCTATTCAATCAAGTCAAATTGCATTTGGCAATTTATAATTAGTTTCAACTGATTGACTTGGCTTTTTTATTAACATAAATATTTATGATTTTATTGATCGGTAATCAGTTGCAATACGTCAATAACCATTAATCTATTTTAATCTACAAATAGTTGTACGTACTCGTACTCTTGACTATGAACTCATGTTTCGGTATCTTGGGTTCAATAGATTTTTGGCAGATATTATTTAAATGACTGTCTGATTTTTTTTTTAAATTCTGTCTGAATTACATATACGTAGTACTAGCATAGTATTATAAAATCTGTGACGTACTAAGGTATATATTTATATAGGGTGTTGTTCAAATTAGTCCCACACAATACTGAAGGAGGGTATTCAACTGCTACCACATATTAATATTCAGTGAACAAACCAAGCCGCACACAAATCATTTTTTTTTTTGCTGAATTTTAAATTTTATTAAAATATTGCCTTAATATGGCAGTGCGGGCATTGACTGCGGTCGCCTTGTGTCGCCTTCAGGTGGGGCGAGAAGGGGATGTGCGAATCAAAGAGGTCGCCAAGTTTGGCATGGCTTAAAACACTAATAAGGCATTATTGTAAATAAACTAAAAAATCTGCAATTTTCATTTTATCGTTTGTTTGTTTTGTTTGTGGCTTGGTTTGTTCAGTGAATATTAATCTGCGGTAACAGGTGAATGACATAATTCAGTATTTTGTACTCATTTGAATGTATATTGTATATTGGACATTATAATTTTTCAGGTCGCTTCTTCCTCCAGACGATGATATGGAGTACTATGATGACCAGAACGAGGACTCTTCTACCGGGCGAATCATCATGACTTCAGAATCCGGAAGGTGTGGAAATGTAGGGTTACCAGATGACTCACGGGAAAATCCTGACGAAATCCCTTATTTCTATAAAAATATCCTGACATTTTTAGCAACGAGCAAAAAATTGTGTTCATGTAGTTAATAGGGGTCTTTCTGTGGTCCCTTGCAAGTCCAAACATTTATGTTGCTGGCAATCGGGCTGGACTGGGAAACTAATATTTTTTCACTTAATTGGCCGTTTGGTTATTTGTAGAGATGTTCCAACTATGTCATTGGCCGAGTAGCCGATTAGTCGGTTGTAAAGACTAGTCGGGAGACTAGTCGACCACAATTCTACTAATAAATGCTACTCTTTTACTTAAAAAGAAATATTTATGAAAGTTTATTGAAAATAAGAAAATATGATGTTGTTTTGATTGTTTTAATAAAAAATGTACGATGCTAATTTTGTTTGATAAATATCACAGATATTTTGTTTCTTTATAAGTAATTTTAGAGACTGATTAGGTACCAAAGAATAGGTTGTTTTACATTTCAAAATGTGTAAAACTGATTTTATTTAATGTAATTCCTATACATTTTATTGAGAAATACATACAAAGTAAAAAGCTAGATAATCGGCACTCTTTGCCGAATATTTGCCGACTAGTCGCCGACCAGTCGGCACATCTCGAGTTATTTGTCAGAGGCGCAATGTGACCTTCAACGGGGTCTAGCTCAGGACCACCGCCAGATTAAACAAACACCACCAGAATGTAGGCACCTCTGCCTAACCTGTTTTGAAGAGAGAAATGACCTTATAAATTTTTTCAGCTCTTCAGGGCTCGGTGTAGTCTTCAACGTTGAACCAAGCGACTATAGGAGCTCCATACCTCACATTGGGGCTAAGGTAAACTTTAATAAAAAGCACACAGATGTCGATATTTACAATCACCTACTTAGTTTCAGATTTAAACTGAGAACGCTTTTCTTAGCTTTGTTCTACTTGGTTCTACTATACTTAAAGCAAAGCTAACATAATATAGGTACCCTTAATTCTTATTATATTTTCTTTCTTTTTCAAGTTTAATTAATATAATTTTATTGCTTTATTAAGTGCGCAATTATCGACGAAATAATTTTTTTTTAGTGTTCACACTTAGGTAGTTTGTTATGATTCTATTAGCGAATGCCTATTAGCTCTCTGTGTCAATTTTAATTTTTTAATGTAAATAGTTAAGCTGTTGGCAATCCGAATTAAATAAATAAATAAATAGATAAAAATAATTATAAAGCGAAACCATTCGGTAGAACCTGGTATCAGGTGGTGCTATTACAAATATTAAATTCTATTTTCACTATAGGTAAATAAAGCTAGGGCTCACAAATTTTAACTAAATCACAGAAATCGATGAAATTTCCGAATCACAAAATGCTGCTTCGTTTTTTGGAACACTAAAACACGGATTTGGTATTCGCGCTACCAATCGAATAAAAAATGTTTTCCCTGTCTGATTGACTGACAGAAAAGGTTCCGGTAAATCCGCTTGACGACTAGCGTATATGCAACGTCGTTGGTCACGTTAAGTTATAAAATCTGTTCACACTTTTTCTGAAGGCTATTCCGCATTTTTAAGTGCCAACGTCCAACATAGTCAACAGCTACTCTTAACTAAATCATTGTCAATGAAAACAATAAGTTAAAATAAGTATTTTGATGGATTGGAATCATGATTCTACGCGAGCAAAGTGGAATGGCATAAACTAGCTTATGTATCAATAAAGTTTTCGCAAAAGCAGTCAGGCTTGGCCGGTTTCGTAATCAAGAGGGCTGAAGGGCTGATTTATTAAATCAAGCAACTGGATAGTTCCAAGTCAGAGTTTGAATTTTGATGATGATGAGACCATTAATGATACCATGAATTTTAATGAACTACTCGTATTTTTTAATTTTAACAGTCAAACCGACAGTTTACTTTTTTAAAACGGCAATGGCCTTTATTAACAATGAAAATAACAATCAAATTATAACTAGTATTTACAATTGAAACAATTAAGCTAACTGCAGACTGTTGCAAACAATCTACAGGTAGCTCAACTGATCCATATCAATACCAGTCGGAAGCGTCCCCAAGACGCTGGCTGCATTGCCCCGCTGTATGGCAATGCTGATGCGCTGCGCCAGATATCCGCCAGCTCTCGGGTCACGCGTCGCGTCGACCAGACGCTCAGATAACTTTTTAAAAACCCGGAGAGCCTCGGTACCCCACGGACCTAGGGTCTCGACCCCAAAGGGAGCAAATATGTAGGCTCTGTCGAGACCTGCATATTTGCGTCTCTTGAGATCCTCGGCCAAATCTGCCGCTGCACCAGCCCTTACGGATGTCCTCGGAAGATGGGAAGGCGCAAGTGTGTCGACGCATGTAGCGTCCCACACAATGGGCCTCCCCAACTCCCATGGGACTAGTGTCATGCCGTCAGGCCTCTTACCATCGTCACGCAACAGACCATTCGGTTCGAGAATAGCTGGTACGTTAGCGGTGACAAAGGCCCGCCGGATGACGTCGTTAAGGCTGGCATGACGAGATATCCGACCGGCGGCCCTAGTACACGATAATCCGTGATGACCAAGCTGTTCGACAGCAGTACCGCACTGGCATTGATGAGGCGCGCAACACATTGCACCCAACCGAAGACATGTTGCGATACGGAAAGTTACGGGATCCAATAAAGTGCCAGTGTTAAATGAAGGAAATGCTTGCAACCAATGTCCTGACTCCCATTTAGAAACGGCCAGGAGACGGGCACGATCCGCAGAGCTGGAGCACGTTTGTAACAAACTATTCCGTGTCAACTCACACAGAGGCCCGTCCCATTGCCGTTGAGACAAAAGAGATTTTGGGGGAGCAGCATTAGGGCAAGCATTATGCCAAGCCGTTCGAGCTTCGTCTAAAAATGAAATTTTGAATGAAATTCCAGGTGGGACCAAACAAGATGACTTTAAAATTTTGTCAACTAAAGAACTAGTGCTGTAGACGGAAGACAGGAACGCTGGAAGGGCTACACTTGAAATTTTGCGTATACCTAAGCCTCCCAATTTGACAGGCAGGGAGGCCTGCGACCATGCCTTGTCATCTAAATCGACATTCAAAACCGATGATAGAGTATTCTTTATTATGTTGTCTAAGCCTTCCAAGAGCTCACTGTGTTTCCACAGTTGACTACATCTCAAAGAATACGTAAATTTAGGTACAAAAAGACAAAACCGAATTATTGTAAAAGCCATATGGCTATTAATTTTGAGCAGTCTGTCCGAAGTTTTGTTAAAATTTTGAATTTTCTCGTCTACAAAGGACTGAAAAGACTCATCAAGAATTGGTGAACCAAGGAGGCGAAGTGAACATTTATCAACAACTGTTATATTGGGGGCTAAACTATTGAATTTTCCAATGATATTGTTTTTGTCTAAACAAGAGTCCGAAATAAAAAGCTCGCACTTTGAAAAATTTAATTCCAAACCTATTTTTCGAAATTCATCTGTGATGATTTTTAGATCATCAAAAACTGTGTTTACCTCTCCACCTAAAGTTCCGTCATCTAAATACCAAACATTGAGCTTGGATTGGAGACGTTGAATTATCGGTTGACAGTTTACTATTCACAGGGTCTATATAATTTTATTTCTGTTATCCGAACTAAGCTAGCTAATTGACGAGCTCTGGCCTTCGATTAGGCCTAGGATTAGGTCTATAATAGGGACAGGCTCGAAGTTGTGATCGTTTGGTTTTATTTATATTGCCAGTGTTTCTCGACCTAGATTGGTTTCTTAGTATTCTTGGTTCACCTTTATTTTTCTTCACACTAATTATAAATGCGAATGTTTAGATATATGTATGTATGTATGTACGCCAAAACTACTGAACGAATCGGGCTGAAATTGCATACAGATGTAGGCTTGGAATAACACATTGGCAACTTTTTTTTTACATTCCTAAATCAGTTGGGAAAGAAATAACCTTAAAACGTTTCCATAGAAACAACGCGTGCGAAGCTGCGGTCAGAAACTTGTATTTATATAATAAGTCGTCAACCCAGTTCTGAAATTTCTTTCCGCTAAATAGAAGGTTAAAACTCGACCACTAACAGTTGGTGGTCAAGCCTTGTTACTAGGCTTGTACAATAAAAAAAATCCCTCCTAGATAATGGTCTCAGATCCGAACGACTACCCAGAGACGACGATCCTGTACCGCTACGTTGAGCCGGGAGAATCCTTGGACGTGAAGGTGGAAGCTATGGTTTTCCAGAGCAGTTCTGATCTGCGGCGAGTGGCGCCAGAGAATAGAGGCTGCTTGTTCTACGACGAAGTCCTTCTTGAGCATACTGACAGGTACGAGTATGTAGGTAATTATTTTAACTCAGCGACCGGAAATGATTTGACCTTTTGCCATTTCGTTCTAACTTTTATATTCTATTCTAAATCATCAAACGGTATTTAACAAAATGCCGGCTTAAAATTTGCACTACCCTAAGGCGTTGACCTAATTGGCTAACAATCGTACGACCGAACGATGCTATTTCGTCGAACGACGAGATACACATTTATTTAGAGGGTCCTAATTGGTTTCGCGTCATCGCGCGATCACTGACAAAGAGATCTGGCATCGTCCAATCGGTCAATTAGGACGCCGCCTCCCGCGGGTGTCGTAAGAGGCGACTAACGCTATGTTCTAATTGCTAAGTCGGTCGACGACAAAATCGGGCGCTCGCATCGCAATTAGTTGGTCGTACCGTACGACCAACTAATTGTATTTTGTTGTGTACTAAATGTTTTTGTTTTGGTTGATTGTAACTTTCTAAAACAAAATCTGAAAAATTTACTGTATTTGGTTGAAAATCGAAAAATCCTGAGCTTTCCGAAATCCGGTCGCAGTCCTGTCAGCATCCTAAAAATCCTGAAATCTCAGAACAAATCCTGAGATATGGTAACCCTAGTCCTACGACAATGCCATTGTGTCCAAACCATGTGTCATCCATCAGTCGCCAAGATGGGGCGTTATCAAAGGCCAATGTGCTTTACCTGAGTGAAAACTGTTATTTATAATACTAATAGGGCATAAACAAAAATCCAAACGTATCATTACACACTCGGCATCACAAAAATCGCACCTCCTAAAAAAACCTACATAAAAATACTTTTAATCATATTTGGTTATTACCAGGACTAGATTATGGGTACCATCAGAGAGGTAATTTATGTCACTCTCAGATAACATAAAAGCATTTAGATATTTTTTTTTAAATGTGATAAAAAAATCAAAGTTTGTGTGAGGCAAGAAAAAACATGATTTCTATTCTCGTGATTTTTTTTATAAAAAGTACTTAAAATCTAGTGTCCCCCCCTGGCCTTGATAACGGCTTCCATGCGATCCTTCATTGATCTTATTAGTGTGATCACGCTTTCTTGAGGAACATTATCCCATTCCGCAACGACGGCAGCTTCGAGCTCTTGAGTATCTGACATTCATCTGACATTTTACCTGGATAGGCCCTTATAAGGGCCGATCTAAGTATAAATAGGAGGGATATAATAGGAGTATAAATACTCCTTTGAGATAAAGCAACTAATGACTACTTATACAAATAATTTCCGAACAATTTTTTCAACATTCTGTAGCAAAACATTCTCCGTATATTCTCGTGTATAAATTAAAATGCTTATTTATTTAAGGGTAATTGAATAAACTTTCAAAAATTATTAATATTTGTTGAATAAAATGTATGCGCTACCTGCTGGAGAAGCTTCAAACATAATTTCAGAGAGGTGCGATTTTTGTGACGCCGAGTTTATATAATATCTGTTGTACTCGTTCAGAGTACAACAGATATACAAGGTGCCACGTACTTGGTGTACAAAGCGGAGAGGGGGATCTACCCCCTCCCACGAACATTTTTTGTTCTAGCACTTTCCGGGTTTCTAGGATTTTTACTGAAAAAAAAGACCTCGAAACTTTCATCGCAATTAGCCCATGTAACAACCCTAAGATCAACTGTTCATCAGTAAGGTGCTTGATCTTTCAATCACTTTTGTTTAGCCAATGCTGTCAATTTTACGGTGGTTCCGTACATTTTTCTTCTAAGCTATTATTATAACTTATTGTAAGTTAAATGTTTAATGTTTATCTGTAGGTTTGTTTCGTCGTAGGTACGTCTACGTAGGTACCTAATACATAAGAATATTTATAGATATATTTTATTAAAAGATACGCGATAAATACCCCAACCAATGACGACCAATGTGGCACGGCGGGCGAAGGTCCGCCTGCGACGCAGAAGGTTGCGGGTTCGATTCCCGCCTTGGGACAAATGTTTGTACGATCTGCAAATATTTGTTCCGGGTGTTCTGGGTATTTTCTATATATAATAAAAAATATCTATCTATGTTATGTATTGTATTAAGTTTATCAGTCATCTATTACCTCATCTAGTAGCTCTGCTTACTTTGGGGCTAGATGATGCTGTGTGGATTGTCCAGCATTATTTATTTATTTATTTAAATACCCGATAAATAATCTTCATTAGGTAGGTGTGTTAAAAAATCGCGAAATTTAAAAAAAGTTCTACGTACTTGTCTAGTTTTATTTTTAGCATGAATGAATGTGTCTTTATTTGCACATGTAAAAGGAACCCTAAAATTTTGTCAGTGATAGGGTTGTCATTTTTCTAAGGGTAAAGTTATTTTTTACTATGAAAATTAAAAACAACGTATATCTAAAAATCAACCATCCGGATCAGTTGAGTATAGGGTGCACAACAACCCAGTTTCGGCTTGGTATATGAATAACGTGGCACCTTGTTTAATGATACATAAAGAAATTTGGCGAATTTCACTATCGTAGTTTTTGTTCCATCAACTCCACATTAAAGATCTTCCTTGTATTTCTGTTTTCGAAGAAGCATAGATATTATTAATTTTTGTACACAAACAACACGTGCTTTCCACGTGACCGACGACGACACGACAAAACAGAACCGGTTTAAAACTCAAACTCGCCAACCGACCAACGCGACGTTGCATGTCCGTGCGAGTTGCCAGTTAGGATAGCTTCATTCAAAGAGCTGTATTTAAATTTTGACGCGTTAGTTGGTTGGTTGAACAACAAGAGCGGAAAGCAGTGCCTCTTGAAGAAACATTCTACCTCCGAACTGCAATCCTCAACCCGCCCAGCCGTGGTGATAATGGCTCCCCGTAAAATAAAAGCCAACATGGTGCTTGTTAGCGGGAGGCCTGCGTCCAGCAGTGGACCAGAATAGGCTGCAGATGAGCGAAGTTATTATATATTCTAAACTAAGTATCTGTTTAACAGGTACAGTTTCGAGACCTGTAACACGGAGTGCAGGATGAAGATGTACGTGGACCACTGCGCTTGTATCCCCTACAAGTATCCCAGATGTAAGTCTTCTTCTAAGCCAAGATACCTAAGCGAGTCACGACATGAGTCTTGACCTTCAGCGATTACAAAAACACAACCTTAATAAAATCGAACTAGAGTTTATGTAGTTTTCTATCATCAGCATAGTAATCCATGCTAGTCCACAGCTGGACATAATGCCTAATGTGCGCCACAGCGCCCTGTCTTCAGCTTGCCGCATCCAGCATGTTGTTTTTACTTGTACCCATATCCCGGTTTCTCCTGGTACTTGAAGGAGGTGCCTAAGTTATGGGAAGGGGGTGGTTTTACAGCGAAAGATGTAAAAGTACCTAGTTAAAGTTAGTTTTTAATTTAAGTGAACAAAGTTTATTTTCCTTTGGTATTTTTATAAGTTACCTAATTGAGACTTCTTATTTTCAGCTAAACAAAACCGTATCTGTGAGTTTGAAGATTTGAAGTGTTTGAATAACGTGACGGGTAAGTGGAAATTAAATATATCCGAGTTCCTTGACTTAGTTCAACCGTTCAATGAAATGACATTGAACTTAGTCCCTTTTCAAGTTTGGCGAATGCAACAAGTCAATTGACTGTCAAAACTTTTGAGAACACGGCATCTTGATTGGCTGTCTCAGCCTTTTTAACAGACTTCTATTAATGGAGGAGGTTCGAAAAGTTTGCTTCAATAATGTGTCAGTTTGGGTTGGTTAAAAACATTGTTAACTCATCGTTAACTCATCGTTAACTCATCGTTAACTCATCGTTGTAGAATGCATTGCAATGCAATGCATTCTACAACGACAGAAATAAAAATAACATACAACGAATCTCAGCGTAATTACAAACTTCACCTTGTTAAATTTTTCTCTTTGAGCTCAACTTTTCTTTTTATCTCACTGACTCAAGGTCTTACTACTAACAGTATAAAATGTGTATCTACATACCAATAGACCTACCAATATACAACAACAAAGGCTCACAGGCAATATCGGACTGCATTCAATAGAATCCGAAACACGAAATCAAGTTTATCCCAAAACTGAAAAAAAAAAACATTTCAAAGGGGTCGATTTGGCCCGCGGGCTGAGTTGACAATAAAAAAATATAAATAAATTTCGCAGTGGACATTTCGGCCCGCGGGCTGAGTGAGGTGTGGGCTGAGCTCACCAAAGAATCATAAAAAATATTTGCAAATAGTGTAGATTTCTTAACTTTTTACAAACTTTTCTTTAACGATAATAATTTTACATTTGACTGGGAACATGAAGGTCAGTTTATAAAATATGAAAAATTGTAAAATTATTTTAAGTTTGTAAAAAGTTAAGAAATCTACACTATTTGCAAATATTTTTTATGCATTAGCTTTTCAGTACTTATTTTACACCCCATTTCCCACCCCCACATTCAATGTTGACTTGCCTAAAGTTGTTTACAAGACGTGCACAAATACAAAATAGGCATTTTTCGCACACAGCCTAGATCAATTCAAGAGCCATCTGATTTTGAGATCTCGCTTGTTATAAGATTTGGGTATGACACTAAATTCAATCTCTTATGATAATGCACTACTTTGCCTCGGCTCCTCAAAAAAAAAAGATTTACGCAGTTTATTTTGAAAGACTTCTTACAAAAGATTCCACTCAAACGAATTTATTTATTTACGAAATTTTAGGAAAACCTATAGCTAGGTCATACATACATAAGAATAGTAATTTACATAATACATGCCGGTACAGACCAGCATGTGTGCTGAGGGACAATTAAAAAGTTTCCGCAGATATGTAGTTAAATAGGATAATAAATGACGCACAGTGAAAGTAGACGACTTAAAGAGAAAATAAACAGAAATACACAACACAAAGCAGACATAAAATAAAAATTAAATGATGTTATGTATAGGTAGTTATCTTAAAAATAATTTATTACGGAGCAAGCGTTTAAGCTTACTTGCAGATGTGTTAAATAGATCAACATCAATGTTTTTGTTGACCAATGAGTTGAACGATTTGCTAGCACGTATTAAGAATGTATTTTGTCTGTAATTAGTTTTTACCATTGGAACGTAAAGAATACTCAGTTTTCTCAATGCAGTAGTATTTGTACGCAACCCTAATTGCTCAAGCAGCTCAAGGCAGTCTACGTGGCCATGTTTATGAGGTATGCTAGGTCAGCAACTTGCCTACGAATAGAGAGTGGAAGGAAATAAAACTTGCGACACCTTGTAAAATAATCTGGTAGGTATATTTAAGCTCAGTATTGTAGGTATCGCAAAAATCTTTTTTGTATGAATTCGAGACGCGACGAATAAATCGCGTAGTTCGGGTTCCACACCTGCGATGCTTACCTATTCGAGGCGACTACGTACGTAAGCACAATACAGAATTTCGAAAGTTTTAACATTTACGAATTCCGATGACATTCTCAGAACAAACCCCCGGGCGCGAGACGTTTTCTTTGTTATATTATTAATATTATGTTCGTCAAACAACAACTTGGCAACAACTTGGAACTGAATTGTATTCGTTATCGATTTATTGTCTTTTTGTTCCAGTCCACATATCGCGAGCCGAGATGAACTGTCAGTCTCCATGTTACATGGAGTGTCGGGACAAAAAGTACTCTATCACTTCGGACGCCGGGCCCTTCGTGGGGGATTGGCTGCCCGCAGAAGCCACGTAAGGAACCCTTACTTATGATTTAATGTACTTACCAATGCCAACCTCTTTTCAACCATTACAGGAATTAATCCTAGTTACCTACAAGCTTCTGCCCGCGGCTTTGCATCCGTTGTTCCAGGACAAAAGAAGCCTGTTAATGTTATTACAAAGTAAAGTAAAGTAAAGTAAAACTTATTGCATCAAATACATGTAAATACAGGTGGAGTATGTTTAAACAAGACACAATGTATTTCTACCGTTTCGGCGTGCAAAATCTGGGTACAATGTCACTTAATTAATTATATAGCTAATAAATCAAATTGAAAACGAAAACAAATTGATTACTTAGTTGATAAGAAAACTGAATATTAAATTAAAATTAAAATTACAAAAAAATAAAAACTAGCAATTTGTCATTTACATAAATATATAAAATGTCTGTCTGTCATGAAATCATTTAATGTATAGTAGCATTTACCTTCCAAAGTGATTTTTAACTTTTTCCGAATCAGTGATATTGGTAGTTCTCTAAGTGATTTTGGAAGTTTATTGTAAATGGAAGGAGCCATGCAGAAAATACCATTGCGCATCAAAGCAGTCTTTGTGTTTGGCATGCAGACTTTGTATTGATCTCGTCGATTTCGAGGAACAGCTTTCACGTTACAGGTCCAGAACTACATATGGATAGGTTATGAACTGCTTTCGTTCGTTGTACGTTCAATATCTTTGGCGTAAAGATAAAGAGATATATCCTAACAACTAAACGTCCTTCCAAACTTTCGTATTTAACTCATTCACTACCCAGCTTAGGCGGTGCGACCCGGCCGGCGCGCCCTAGATGGGCCACGTGCTTGGGCCATGAAAGTGTTGGTTTAAAATAAAAGGTTGACTCAGGGAACCAAAATCGATCTTGGTCTCTGTCCTGTCCAGGCATCTTGACTCTGAGCTGTCTCTCGCTATCGCTAGTAAAATTCGAGATTTCGGCATCTATTTGATAATACAACGATGCCGGGGGCGGGCGGCGACTTGTGTACCCCTGTTACTTATTCACGCCAAAATTACTGCGGGCAAAAATTTTGCATTGATGTAGACCTAATACTTATAACAAAAGCGTTAATCCCATAAATCAGTTCCCATGAGATATAAATAACCTTTAAACGTTCACATATGCAGCAATCTGCTGACAATTCTTATGGTGCTTCCTTTTTACTTAGGTATCTATTAATAACTTGAGTATCAAATGTAATAGTCCAATTAAAATTAGAAAAAAAACGACATGAAGTGTATATGTAATACTTACGGAGGAAATAAATGAAATACTTGAAATATAAACAACGCGTGCGAAGCCGCATGCAAAAATTGGTTATAAAATCTAGGTTGATTCCGAGAGGCCCTAAAAGCCCCGTAAACTCTTGGGCACTTGGATACCTTGAAAAGCACAATGGAAGCTATAACAAAAGGTTTGTAAATCAATAAATTTAAAAATTCTAGAAACCTTTAACTTTAAAATTATTTTACTTTGTTTCTTAAAAATCGAGACTCAAGTTTCGCAGGTTAACTCTATTATATGGAAAAAATGAAAATTATGGTGATATATTTTCCTGTTACCTACTTAAATATAAGTGAACTGCCTAATTTTTCACTGGCAAGAATTTAAGTAGCTGCCTGCTACCTAAAACATTAAAGCTTGTTTACTTTGGTAATGAAATGGCGGAATGCCGCCATCCAGAAAATAGTTTTGCACCCAAACCAAAGTAGATACGCCTTAAGTAAACCTTACCACGCAACTTAAACAAATAATATCATAAAATAACCTTTATACCCTCATAATCTGAGATTTCGGATTGTTTATTTAGGTACTAAAGGACCCTTCCATTTTAGGTAGGTTTGTTGATTTCAGGGACACTTTCGCAGTTAATTTGTGTTATGTTTTTCACTGGCACCGAAATGGATTAAATAAAAATGGCGTGCGAATGTTAAATTAACAGGTCTTCATTATTTTTAACCGCATTACTTAAGTTCATGCAAATAAATCATTTTCATTTCTTATACGTCCCTATTCGAGAGCTTTCTGTCACAATAATGTGAAGAGACATCCTATAGCAGCCTCAGAAAAATAATTATAAACCTGTTTAAGTGTCGCCAACCGACACACAATGGACCAGTTCATATTCATATAATTCAGTCACTATTTATACATTTTCATTAATATGTTTTCATATATTTTCATGCGTATTACAAATCACGTCAACAATATCGATGATGGCACCAGCAGTGACAGGTTTTCAAAGAATATTCATCAGGGAGAGTGAAGGCCTTTATTTCGAGCTTTCCTTTATCATCTTGCGAAACGATGAAGGATGTTCCTGACAACCTTTTTAGCGAAGAAAATAATTGAATAATAATAAGTATGGAAATCGATGTCATCAATTTTTAACCGACTTCAAAAACGAGTAGGTTCTCAGTTCATCTGCATGTTTTTTTTTTATTTATGTATGTTACTTGATGTCTCCGCCTATGGTTAACCGATTTTACTGATTTTTTTACAATTGTATAGAAAATGATCCCGAAATGGTTCCATAAAAATGTTATTCCCGAGGGATTAGTATTTATCCCGTTTAATTTAAAAAAAACAACATAATATTTTTGGAGAATCACGACTAGCTACAACAGTTTTGGTGATATCTGCGGCAATTGTTAGTAATTGTGATGATTATTTCGTTGTTGTATCAAAATTGATATTAAGGTGGTCCCATATAAGTTTGACTCTCGAGGAATTGCTATGTGCGCTATAAAACGTAAGTTTGTAATAATTCATCACAATATGATCATTTTTCTATCACCTAAAAGTTTCCATAGTAACGGGCGTCAACAGTTTCATCCATGTGTCATCAAACCTTTGTTGACAAAGAAAATCACAATTCAATAATAAAAACAAATTAGAACTAGTATTTACAATTGAAACACATAAGCTAAACAATCTAAAGGTAGCTCAACTGATCCATATCAATACTAGTCAGAAGCGTCCCCAAGACGCTGGCTGCATTGCCCCGTTGTATGGCAATGCTGATGCGCTGCGCCAGATACCCACCAGCTCTCGGGTCACGCGTCGCGTCGAACAGACGCTCAGATAACTTTTTAAAAACCCGGAGAGCCTCGGTACCCCACGGACCTAGGGTCCCGACCCCAAAGAACCACTGAAGATCTCAGAAATGAAATTTCAATTTTGTAGTACATATACATATTTTGTAATGTGACAATTTTTGTATTATGTGCTCCACCTACACCAGCCTCACTCATCAGAGAACCACTTAAGATTTCTGTGGTTAGAGCACATAATATTATGTGCTCTACCTACACAAGCCTCTCTTCACGCCCTCTTGCTCGGGTCACCTACTGGCTAATATTTTGAGAACCTAGGTAGAATTTTTTTATTAATTGTGTTTAGTCTGTTTTACTGTACATGCTTGTTTCTTTGTCTTCTTTTTTAATTTTCGTTTTATTGGTAATTTTTCTTTGTATAGTCGCGTACGTGACGTAATGTTATGGTTTCGACGGAAGATCAGCGTTGTAGTAGCTATAACCTATAGCTACCACAACATATGCTGAGTCGAACGCCATTTTGTAGCTTTAAGGTATTTTATAAGTGTGTAATATTATAATATAGTTTATATGGGCTTGGTAATTTTATTAGTTTTTGTACAAGTTTTAATTCATAGCTACAAATAAAGTATTTCTTTCTTTCTTTCTTTCTTTCAAAGGGAGCAAATTTGTAGGCTCTGTTGAGACCTGCATATTTGCGTTTCTTGAGATCCTCGGCCAAATCTGCCACCGCACCAGCCCTCACGGATGTCCTCGGAAGATGGGAAGGCGCAAGTGTGTCGACGCATGTAGCGTCCCACACAATGGGCCTCCCCAACTCCCATGGTACTAGTCATGCCGTCGGGCCTCTTACCATCGTCACGCAACGGACCATTCGGTTAGAGAATAGCTGGTACGTTAGCGGTGACAAAGGCCCGCCGGATGATGTCATTAAGGCTTGCATGACGAGATATCCGACCGGCGGCCTTAGTACACGATATAATCCGTGATGCCCAAGCTGTTTGACAGCAGTACCGCACTGGCATTGATGAGGCGCGCAACACAACCGAAGACATTTTGCGATACGGAAAGTTACGGGATCCAATATAGTGCCAGTGTTAAATGAAGGATATGCTTGCAACCAATGTTCTGACTCCCATTTAGAAACGGCCAAGAGACGGGCACGATCCGCAGAGCTGAACACGTTTGTAACAAACAATTCCGTGTCAACTCACACAGAGGGCCGTCCCATTGCCGTTGGGACAAAAGAGATTTGAACATAGACCTCCGATCGGGGAAAGTAAGGGAGGAGTGATTTCGTTCGTCTGAGACAAAGATGAATATTACCAGAATTTGAGGTCAGTCAAGACGTGAAACGGTTTTTGGAAAAATTTGGGTACCACAACTTATACAATGTTTCAACTTTCAATGTTGACCTCCAAAGCAAATACGCTTAGCCTTTGTGGGTTATACAGGGTGTCCCACGGCCATGGGACATGGAGGGTAAGTACCAGAAATATTAAAGACAGGAACTTTTACTTAAAAGGAAATATTCCTTTTTGTATTCTCCATACTTTTTCTTTCCATAAAGTTATCGCAAAACAGCGCCCGTTACAAGGTACTAAAGTGGGCATCAAAGATTTAGCCGCGGTTTTCCGTTCTTTATTAACCTTAACCATGGTGGAATGATATCAACAAAACCATTCTGCGAACGCGGAGTATATTCCTGGGTAGTTTATGGAAGATAAACTATCGCTTATTGATCCCTTGGAGACTCACCGCAAGGCCCAACCATAAGCAACACACTATTTCCGATTATTTTTTCAGAGACATCAGCAACAGCAGCGAGCTGGCCATTTTACAAGTTTACTTCGCGAAATCAAACTGCAACTGCTACAAAATTTATCTGCTGATAGACTTTAATTATTTTATTGGTAAGCATAATAATTACCATCTTTAATTATTAATATTCAGATTGTTTAGGGTTCCGTACCCGAAGGGTCAAAACGGAACCCTATTACTAAGCCTCCGCTGTCCGTCCGTCCGTCCGTCTGTCACGTGGCTATATCTCATGAACCGTAAAAGGTAGACAGTTGAAATTTAGATAATTTAGATAATGTGTATTTCTTTTGCCGCTATAACAACAAATAATAAAAATAAAATAAGTATCAAAATTAAACCATACAACAAACGTGATTCTTATAGGCTATTTTTGCTCTTAATTTTCAAGGCTGTATATCTTGAACTACAATAGGTACCCACATGAAATTTTCTACAATTAAGTAACATTTCAACTGTAATAATAAAAAATACTAATAATAAAATAAAATGGACAATTTAAAGGGGTCTCCGAAAAAGTGAAAATTTGATGTTCTTTGAAAAAGTCGTCTAATTTTTACGGTACCCTTCGTGTGCGAGTCGACTCGCACTTGGCGGTTTATTTCTATTTACCACCTCCTCTCTCCTTAAACAAGTTAAAATATTGATTTTTGAAACCTTATAATACTCACTTCCCAACTTTCCCTCGAGCCATAATAATAAATAAAAATACATGAATTCTGCGATACTTAAATGCCACAGTGCACTCATCATTTTAAAAGCTTATAATTCCAGGTAATTAACGTTTTCACGAATTTTTATACCAATCTGTTCAGTACAGTTAAAATGGAAAAGTACCTAACGCAAAACCTCTTATTATATTTAAACTTTTGTCTATATAATTGTGCTGTTTTTGCCAAAAACTCAATAACGGCTAAATCCTTCGCTTACAGTTTGTTGTGAGTATGTATTATATTAGCAGTTCGAGGGTCTATAATAGAATTTATCTCTATTGGGTTTTCCCTATTAGATATCTATTGTATGCCATAAGTGTCCTTTATTGGAATATGGTTTGATCAAATTACATTATATTGGATCCCTTTCGAAATAGTTTTGGTTCTTGAAGTTGATGGTTTCTTGGTTTATATGATTCGCTCTATATTATAGGAAAAGCATAGGTATAGTTTTTTCCCTCAATTCACGCGTTTTACACTTTTTCAGTGCACGTGGCGCATACAAGATAGCATTGTAAATGTAGTCCTATAAAAGTTCTAGAAGATGATATTATTCTATAACATTCTGCGTCACGAGACCTTTTGAGACCTTATGAGTCGTTGGGTCTCACGTCTGATTTGCTATGATAATGTTCTGAATGGACTGAGAAGATATTTAGTATTGGGGTGTACTGTTGACAAAAATCGTTGACGGATATTTTCGTTCATAAGAGCCGTAGTGACACCCACAATTTCGACTTTGCTGGATTCTACTGGATTTAGTGCCTTAAATAATTAATATTTTTATTTTATTTTTCAACCTTTGTGTGCATTTTTTTATGTGTAATAGTAGTTAAACTAAACTTAATGTATTTCCAATATATAAACAAAATTGTGTTAGTGTAGGTGACGCGTCAGTTGGTTTCGACGGAAGATCAGCGTTGTGACAACTATGCCCACCGGCTAGTTATCACAACAAATGCTGAGTCGGACGCCATTTTGTAGCATTTACGTTTTATCTTTTAATTTAACAAAGTTTTTTTGGTGTATGTGTACGTACTATGGGTTAAATTACGATTGAGTTTAAATTGTATGCTACAAATAAATACTTCTTATTCTTATTTTTATTCCTTATCATCACACTCGGCAATTTGCAAGCGATTTCAAGGAGAGTGCACAGTGAAGTGGCTGCTTGCCCGCGGCGTCGTCGCGGCGTGCTCGCTGCTTAGTATATAAGAGTCATCTTGATCCCAAAATACCCAATCTTATGATATCATATATAAATAAATAAATAAATAAATACCATATCAGGCATGGTTTAGTTTGGGTAAAAAAAAATGGTTTGATTTAGAATAATTAATGTATTTGCCGTAGTGGCTACTGGATATCTGGATACAGGGGATGGGCAGTATTCAGGGACCATCTATATGTGAGTGATTTTTATTAATCAGACTTATAGGTTCCTGATAATTATATTATATTTCGAAGTTACATACAATTTCAATATAAAAATTACTTTTACACCATTTCATTTACGTCATTATAATAATTGAAGAAATAAAAGTAATGTTAGAAATCCAACAGAGTTCTAACATTATTTTTATGGTCACGACTTGATATAATTATGATTTGTTTTTCCAGCGACGTACGGCGGAGTCCTATCCCTGTTCTTCGGAGCGTCGATACTGACGCTGTTTGAGCTGAGCATTATAGTCTGCACTGCAATCGCTAAGTCAATATGGCGAGCGTTTATTGGAACACAAATAACAATGAATTGAATTGAACGCTTTGCTTTGTTTATTAAGGGAATAAAAATACTTGTTTCTTTTGAGTGGTCAGTATTATTATTAGGATGAGATCGGTCACTTTAAAAAAACAACTGCTATTGTGTCGGCCGTTCTTCTAGTTGGCGCATGGTGAGCCTCGACTCACTTAGAACGACGTACAGACTCTCAAATCAAACAATAGACAACTTTTGCCAACTAGCTTCTATCCGCAGCTTCACATTAGTTTTTCCGTGATAAAAGTAAAAATAAGACTATTATATTCATTCAGGTCTACAACCACATCTATGCGAAATTTCTGCTCGATGCTTTCTGTTGTTTTGGTGTGAAGGGGTAGAAAGTATACATCCATCTTTCCAAACATTTATTATATTAGTATGATAGTGTAATTTTCCCTTATCCCTTCAGCACTCTTCAGCCAAGTAAACTAGGAAATAAATTTAAGATATTATTCAGAAATAATCATTTGTTTATGTTTTCTATCGCCGATTCCTTTGATTAATGTTAAAGACAGTTGTGAGATCAAAGTTGCATGAGATTCGATTTTATATGCGAATATACAGACCCCTAAATAATGAAACGAATAGTAATAGGTAGGTGATCTGTCTGTTTTGGCTGTTAGAAATGTAATAGTCATCGCCTACGCCAACGCCGACTGAATTAGCTGCTTAAAGCAATGCATTCTATTAGAATTTCATGAATAGAGCAACGTTCCTCAGGTCGACGACGTAAGTGCCGATCTCACCCTCCTCTACATTAGAGTTAGACATTAGCGAGAGACTGTTACTAAGCACTTCATAAACGTAACCGGCCGCGTCCGTCTGTCGTTTTTTTGTATTTTTTTAAATGGTACAGCTGTTGACGACCGTCTCACTTGAGAAAGTGAAGATATGGCCCCAGATTTTGAATTAGATTCTGGATTCGAAGACTCCGAGATTGTACCAACTTTACCGGGAAAACAGACGCTGAAAGTTCGTTCCACTCACTCTTCATTCTAACGAACGTTGAACGCGATTAATTAAAAAACTTCGCAACGGATTTTCACGTGGTTTTTACCAGAGTACGGAGTGATTTATGAGAAATGTTTTTTGTAAATTGGCTGAAACATGCCAATGATTGTTGAAGGAATCGGAAAAAATCATATTGCGTCCGCCGCAGTGGGCCAGCGCCTATATGCTGTGGGATGGTCAAAAGCACCGAACTCGATGCTTTAAACCTCGTGCTCGGTGGCTTCGTTTGTCTGACAACGTGGGTCTACGTTTCCACGTATAGGTACATTATGACTACAAACAAATTATTATTCATGTTTTTGTTAGATTGTAACAATCTTCTAACTTCTTCTACCTCGACGGGTTCTTTAAGTTCTGTAAGTATTCTTTAAGTTCTGGCAAAACAAAAACATCTTGCTCTACCATAGCTAAATAAAATAAAAATAACAAAAAATTTAGATCGTTTATCAAGTGACTTCAAAAAGGAGGAGGTTCTCAGTTCGGCTGTATGTTTTTGTTTATGTATGTATGTTACTGGATATCTCCGCCTATGGTTAACCGATTTTGCTGATTCTTTCACTATTGTATAGAGAAAATGATCTCGAGGTGTCTCACAAAAATGTTATTCCCGAGGGATTAGTATTTATCCCGTAAAACTTAAAAAACAACAGGTTATTTTTGGAGAATCTCGACTAGCTACAACAGTTTTGGTGATATCTGCGCCAATTGTTTATATATTTTGATGATTATTTCATTGATGCATCAAAATTGATTTTAAAGTGGTCCCCTATAAGTTTAATTCTCGAGGAATTGCGATGTGCGCTATAAAACGTAGGTTTGTAAAAATTCATCACAAATAATTTTAATATTACCATGTCCACTACATGTACCAATAGTAAAATTGTCACCGTATTCATTAAAATTATTAACTATTGACGGCAACAGATTAATGATTATTAGATTAATGATAAGCAACGGGCGCCAACAGATTAATCTATGTGTCATCAATCAAACTAAATTAGACTTGAATTATAACTAGATGTCGCCAGTGTAAACTCATTTTTTTGCTCGTGAACATACATAGACCTTCGGTCAGAGAAAGTAAGGGAGGGGTGATTTCGTTCGTGCGAGACAGATGAATAATATCTACCGGAATTTGAAGTCGGTTTATCATTTTTTAAAACACGCCAAATTATTTTACAAATATTATACCTCTAAATTACTTCAAACTCCTAATTATTTACATGGTTTGTAACGGTAATTCCTTGCGAGTAGGTTACAAGAGCGGAAGAATCATCAACATCAAAAAGTTTATCAATTGCCATTTAACCATATACTAAACAAAAAACATGCACCCGAATTGAGAAACCTCCTCCTTTTAGAAGTCACTTGAAAAAGGCTCAGTAAAAGGTCCTCAGAGGAATTCATATTATCCAGAGAACCAGATGAAATTAATGCAAATCCAATCCCACGCTCGCCGCCATGACATTCCTGCAGAGACCGTTTCACCATTTATGTTTAGTGTTGAACAGATTCCATAAATGGGATAATCTATTTTTATTTTTATTAGCTTCCTTATTACAATAAAGAAGGATTTTGCTACAACTCAATTTATCTCGTGTCTGTTGTCAACCATAATATCATACTTTTGGTTGACAACGGGGAAATACGTCTCTTACGCCCGAATACTCAACGCAACTCTGATATAAGCGCATCTCAAGTAGGTAACGAATTTTTGACAAATTTTGATTGAACACTGTCAAAAAAACGCGACTTGAGACGTGCTCAAATCTGAGTTGCGTTTGAGTATTCGAGGCCCTTATTCAAGAACAATACTATGAGGTCTCACAGTCAGTATACACGAACGCAGAGGGCCGGTCAATCCGATTGATAAACAATACTTGAGTGATTTGTGGTTCATTTGGTACTGTAAAGTATACACACAAAACAAGATCTGTCAAGTGCGAGTGTGACTCGCGCGCCGAGGGTTTCGAACGGTTGTCAAGTATACCAATATGTACTATAGGTACTGGTTAGAGACTGCTGACTGATCTCTGTGCTTATAATAACTAAATTTTAAGTAACCGATACCCTTATATTTAATACCCCAAAAAAGGTGGCCCCCCTTTTGAAAATTATCCCCACCCTTATGGTGGGGATAATTTTTCTAAAAGTAGTCCACTTACAGACTTTTCTATATTTTTACTATAAAATATAGACCTATATCTATAAACGCTACATACACTTTAGATGATCCATCTGAAATCCTACCCTAAAAAAACCCACAGTAAAGTATACAGACATCTATTATAACCAGCGCATAGTGTATTTATGTCACAACGGGTGTTATAATCTAGACCTTATCAAAAGCTAAGTACCTACCTATGTTTATTTATATATTGCATTAATTATCCAGGTGAAAGGCTTCTAAGCTTTTTCAAGCTTCGTGAAGTACCCTAGTTCAGTAAATTCATTTTTCACACGCCATGCTCGAAAAACCTTTAGTAATCCAAACCAAAGCTAGTGATTATAGCCCTATTAGCTAAAAAAAAAAAAAAAAAAAAAGCTGGTAAAGTACCAAATTCAAACAAATCGAATTAGGATTAAGGATAAGATTAAATTTGGAAAACCAACAAAATGAGTAAAAATTTTGTCAAGAAAATCCGTACAATACATTGAAATTTTCTTTAAAATTTGAACTAACCCTCTGTTCAGTAGACGGAATAAAAAAACGAATGCCGCGAAACACGTTCCCAAGCTTTTACTATTTACTCGCAAAAATTGTGAAAAATTGCATAAAGCTGGCTTCGTCTTGAAGACTTCGCACACAGCAGCTATAATGTAAAGATATACATTATAGCACGATACATCTCATTACATCTTTCCATAGAAATCGTCAGGAGACCACACACGACAGCTATAATGTATATTTTTACATCTTCGAATCTTAATATACAGAGCGATACGAAAATATACATTTATATCTCGATACATCTTAATACATCTCAATACATTTCCGTATATCTCCCTTCGAAAAGGATGTTCAAAAAGTTTCTGTGATAGACAGAGACACACACAGTACAGTCTGTTTCAGTCACTCAGTCAATCAGTCTGTCAACAGACTGACCAACAGAACTGACAACAGTTCATCAATCGGGACGTATGCCAATGAAATGAAGGGAAAGATACATTACATCACCTGTTGTGTGTGTGATACATTAAGATAATTTAAAGCTATACATCCCGGGATGTAATGTACATTAATATACATTATAGCTGCTGTGTGTGAAGCCCCTTAGGGGTGATTAAATCCCTTTCGCAATTTCAGAATTCTACTAACTCTCTTGCTTCTCTCGTGGGTTATTCTAGAATCCTAAATTGCGCTCGATGTTCAATGACGCCCGTGACGACGTAAGACATTGTTTTAGGTACTCGGTGCATAATGTACTATTAAAATTGTGCCTTATTAATTAAATTAATTTATTTCATTAATTTATGCCTAATTTTCATTTGATTTTATATTATATTTTTAATCTTAAGTAACTAATGTAAAATAATTAGTTAATTTAAATCGTGTTAGTTGCTAAATAAAAAAATCGAATTCAAAGAAGCAAACAGCGAATTATTCTGAGTAACTCCTATAAATAAACTCCTGTCTATACATTGATCGTATTTAGCTGTTTATCCTGAGAATCTCTCTCCTATGTAAACGAAACTAAGATTGCTAAACCTTTCTTACTTTCTCTGTATTCGTCGTAGTAATAGACAATAGGTACCTAGCTCTGATGTCATGGCATGGCACATCCTACTGAAACGTAAAAGGAAACAGGACTATTTTTTGTCTAATCGGATATAAATTTCATAGTTAATTTTACGTTACGTTACGCTTAGTTAACAATAGAAAAAAGGCTAAAACCGAAATAATCTCAAGAATTTTAAACAAGGCTTGGATACTTATTGATCCAAAAACAAGAGCTTCTTAACTATTTCTTAAAAACCATATCCAAAATTGCAAGCATCAAGAAATGTTTCAAGAGGTAAATAAGTTTCACACAGCCCCAAGCCGAGCCCGGTTGACGATAGTATCGAGACGTGATCGTGACGTCTCGTTTTTCTATGACTGGCCAGCTATCAAACCATGCAGAAAACCTACCTGAGTATGTTTGATAGTAGGAAATGCTGGCAATACCTTTTTTGTTATTCAAATAACGAAAAATATGGAATTTTCCATCATTTTCTGTAAACCCTGGTATGATATGATCCAGGATCCCGGAAGCCCGGTAGTGTAACAATGGAATATTGTCATCCGTAGGTACCGACCTATCCACAAAAGTACTTCTTTAGAGTAGGTACATAATCATAACCTACCGCCCATTCATCGCGGCTACTATGGAGGCAGTTCTGAAAGCGCCATCTGTTATTAGCGAGCAGAACTGTCTTCCCTAACCTTCCTTACGTGGTTCAGAAAAAGTTGAATCTGTTACTTTGCTTATTTCTTTACGTAGGTTCCCAATTAAATAGATGGCATCACTGGAAAACATCTAACAGTTTGTAGATACAAACCGTTAGATGTTTTCCAGTGATGCCAGTGACGTACAGTTACTGTTGCTAACAGAATCACGCGTTAGTTAACTTTATCTATAGGTACCTACCTATATAAATAATATAGGTTTTATAACATTTAGGATACGATATGTCAAGGCAGTTGTATCAACGAATGCCAAATAAAAACGACATTTGTTTAGAAAGTGCGTAGGTTTATATTACTTACGACATAATAAAATTTCAAAGAGCTTTTGGGTAACTTTATTTACATTTTCATATCTATTTGTACAAATTTACACAATTGAATACACTAGAAAGCTTGTTCAACGATGTCGATACATAAATTTGAGCTTTTTATTTGAATGGGTATTATCTAAGTAGTAGAATTAGTTTGTCCATGCTAATAGGCACAGGATTATATGTAACCTCGTAATTATGTAGGCTATTGATTTCAATTGGTCGGTCCCTTTAAGCATGCCCCTATCGAAGGTTTATGAATATTACGTATTAGTAGAAGCAAGTTGTTAAGTTAATTAACATTTATAATATATTTACCTACTTATTTTATGACTAGAATCAATAAGCTTAGGAATTATGTTTCTGTACAATCACAATTATTATTTTAGTTGTAATAATTACAAACACATTAGTTTTCTTATTTTGTTTTACAATGTTGCTTAAGTTCTTTATTGCACACACAAGTCAAATCATACATAAAAGTGACCAAATAATGGACGTGGACAAAGGCAATGCTAACCCTAAAAACGTTTTCTTACAGCAAACCTATGGATATAAAGATAATGAAATTAAATTAAATAGTATTTATTTGTTTAAATAAAGGTAGGTTAACAATGGTTTTATAATAGATTAAGTATCACTATATCTGATATGATAACATAATCGTGCAAAAGCAAAAAAATCAAAAATTTAGTCCTAGCAATTTAGATACATTTTAATTAGTTTTAGTATGCTATTACAATACTAACAAATAAAAATATTTAGAGAACACATGCATAAAACCGTCAAAAAAATATAGAGAATTTATGAAACGAGTGTAGATAGATATTGTGTACACACAAAACAGAAAAAAATTATACAGAGAATAATATTTTAAAATCCTACAAACAAAACTAACATAAACTAACAGAAGATATATATATATATATTAAAATACTGACTAATTTCTGTTGTTCCGATTGTTTTTCTGATAAATCAAGATGATCTTTATATCAAACTGTATTGATCTGCATAAAAAAAACTCAATTTGAATAAAGAAGAATAAAGAATGAAATATATTTATTTTATAAACAGACTTAAACATACACAACACATACATAATAATACAAACAAAGCTTAATTAAAGAGGTAACAAAAAAAAACATAACAAATGATGACAGTCAAATTTGAATGCTTGACCAAAAAACTTCATGTTACCCCAAACTTCATGATGGCATTTTTTCATAGGTCAACGGCGGGACGGATCTTAATGAAATTGGGCCGGGAGATAGCTTGTAATCCGGGGAACATAGTCTTCTTTATATCAAATAAAATCAGATGCAAAGCAGGCTGAAGCTAGCTAGTCTAAATAAACTGCGGCGTCTTCTGCTGGCGAGTCCACTGGTGGTCCCTGACGGAGCCGCGGCCCCGACTCTGCAGCGACGCCCGCGACATCTGGTTGTTGCTGCTGCGAAACGTCACGGTCGTGCAAGTTCGCGCGCTAGAGGTGTTGCACTTTTGACGTAACCCTTGCATCTGGAAACAGAAAATATTTCATAGCAAGCTTTGAAGAAAAAGATTAACGTCGGTCAAGCGAGGGATTCTCTCGAAGTTTCTGTCATTTCTATCGTGTCAGTCTTTCACACGTGACTGCCATAAGTTTCACTGAATTCTAATGTCTTACAATACGATTGCCGAGTCGCGGTCTCCACTCGAGAACACGTTTGACACGGGTTTCGTCAGTAATAAATAATAGTTGCTATTATTACTGACGAAACTCGTGTCAAACGTAGTAGTAAAAAAGTAGTAGGTTCTCTAATCTAATACGGGTAGTAAGTAGCCTACCAGATTTTTCTTCTTGAAAGTTTTTTAATTGTTATTTCACCAAGGGACGACAGATTGGTTTAAATATCTCCGATTACGAAGGAGGATATTCATAAGTACATAATGGTAAATTTATATTTTATTTATTTAAAAATTTTATAGCACTAATGTACAAAGGGTGGGCTTAATGCCGAAACATTTTCTACCTGCCGACCAAAAACACATATTTTTACAGGGGTTGGTGTGCTAATATTAGTTTTACAAATATAGGTAACTATATTATATAATATACCTATATACCTACATAAGCATAAATATAGTATAAATATCCAACATTTTTTTTTATTTAAATTAATAAACTAATCTATTGGTGTAATCTCTTAAGAAAAACCCTGCGCACCATTTGCTTACAAGCATCTCGTGTCTGCCTTTCTAATGTCCAGAGGCAAATCATTCCACAAGCGCCCTGCCTCTACAGAGAAAGAATTTGCAGAGTAGGAGGTGTTATGCACAGGTATAGATAAGAAAAGATTATCGGAGGAGCGGAAATTTTTACTGTGATCATCGGCCAGGAAATTTAAGCGGTCCTTAAAGTAAATGGGACTCGAATGGGCTCTTATTACTGAAAGCAGTAGACAAAGGATCCTGAGTTTTGTTCGTTCGCGGATAGGTAACCATTTAAGGATAGCTCAGTATTTGCTTACATGATCATACTTGCGGAGATTGTAGACGACGGAATAGTAGACGAATACACGTATTTAGTAGACGGTCTAGTTTATTGAGATTCTCATTAAGATCGAGGAAGACAACGTCGGTATAATCGAGAATTGGAATGAGAAGAAAGTTTACAAAAGCTATCTAAATATGAATCGGGAGGAAGTTTTTAAGAGAGATTTAGGAGTGAGTGTATTGAGAAATATAATTTTCTGGGGATCTATTTTATGTGGGGAATCCAACTGAGCTTTCTATCAAAAATTACACCTAGATTTTTAACAGGGGGGGAGAGAGGAATATCAGTGCCGTTGTATTGTAGAGAGAGTAGGTTTCGACTATCTATTTTAGCCAGTTGACGTGAGCTACCGTTTAAAATGGCCTGACATTTGTTAAGGTTAACCTTAATACTAAAACGAGTGGACTAGGTTGAGAGTTTCTCAAGCTGATGAGCTTGAGAAACTTATTGAGGAGATTAATAGCATCGTCCAAATAATCTACGGAGGAGGAGTGGTAGAGCTGGAGATCATCGGCGTTCATATGGTAAAAGAAGGTTGTGAGAAACGAGGTTAATAAAGAGTGAGAAAAGAAGCGGAGAGAGAATTCCGCTACAGCTACGATTTCTAGCCAAGCCGAGAAATCAGTGCCATTTCGTATCCTTTGTTGACGGTTTTTCAGAAATGAGGCAAACCAGCGAAGAAGTGAAAAAACGTCAAAAATGTTGCTGAAGTCAATTAAGACAAGTAGCGTGACGTGAGAGTTCTCCATATTTTTCCGAATGTTCTCCGTGACGCTCCGTGTCGAGACTCTGTGACGTGTATTCATAGCATGCATTCAGGCATTTATGTTTAGCATAAGTTGAGTAAGCGAGGTATGTAATAGACTACAAATAATTATTTTATGAAACAAAAATAATTCCAGAAGTAACTACTAACTAATTGTGAAAATTAATAGAAATGATTAACTAAAATACAAATGTCATGCTTAAAAAGCTTCCCTGCTTTTTACTTTTATGAAACAATTACTTCTGTTTACATTTTTGAACGTTGCGCGTATAATCAGTTGCGTTGGTTTAACTTCAATAAATCTCAAGAAAATTGTCCAAATTATTTTTATTGGCGACGACGCAACTAATTATAATTTAAAAATTTTAACAACAACCGTTTTCAGCTGTTTTTTCTTGAATGTCAGCCAGTAATTCAGGACCATGAAATATGCTCAAACGTATCCCATGCTGTTCTAAGGCTCTTTACAAGATTGTTCTCTGTACTATTCAGCACTTCAATACTCATTATTCAAGTAGGAAGGTGCTTATATTTATTGATTCATAAATGTTGACAAGAAAGGGTGTCGGGCTGTAACTTACATGGAAATGAGTACTAGAGTGTATGTTACCGGGGTCTTGGCAGACGAGCTTGCGCAGCGAGCGTCGGAAGTTGCGCGTCATTAGGCAGTACACTATAGGGTTGATGGCGGAGTTTGTGTGCCCTGCAAGAGAAATAGATGAAGCAAAATTAAAAAAAAATTATTTCGCTAGCTCTATTAAGGTTTTCTCTTACTTTTAGAGCTCATGGTCAAACTGTAAGGCAAATAATCATCTGTTTCGATCATGGATTTTCCTGTTTATAACTGAAACCAATTGATCTCCGTCAAAAATTCCTTTGGTTAATTTTAGAAGCTTGTTATCATTTCACGCCGAAACAAATAAATGGATTGGCCTGGAATACCGTAATTATGTAGAAATTCCGAATCTAGAATATAATGGCTACGTTTTCTAAGTTTTCTATGTTGCTACGTTCAAAAGTTACACCACACGGTAAACGCATGTTGCAGAACACAGAAATAACAAGAAATTGTTATGCATACTTTGAAAGCTTTTCGTGTTAACATGACCATGATATTTTGAAACAATAACAGGAACCGAATATTTTTCTTATTCATCACAATGAAAAGGTTTTTCTTCTTGTTTTGAAATTATTTGTCAAAATCGACTAGTATGACCAAATCTGTGGTATTAACTAACTAATTAAATGTCTTGTTTGTGCCTTTGGAGATGATTATTAATTTTATAGGGATTTTCGCTATCGCCTAGTTGATTTTAACTGTCCAGGACAGGTGTCTATCCTTGTTACCCAATCAACGAGTATTTTGATACGTTACGTTCACTAACATTTGATAAGCAACGTAGATAAACTAACATTGTTATACAATCTAAAACTAAACACGTTATCCAAATTGAGGAAACCTCTGGCCGGTCCAATTTCCACCCTCCCTTCCAAACAAGATGATTAGAAGTGTCTGTTTTAATGAGAAACTCACTGCGAATTGTAAATTGATCTCGCCACATGTTGTTAGTTTGCCATGAGTTTGCGCTATCTATAGGGAAGCCATATATGTAGGTATTTCTGAAGCCAAACTTTAGGTGAATCTAGTGAATTTTGTGACAGTGCCACAAAAACTCTGTTACGTACATTGAGTAATTAATAAATAGATAAAATCAGAAAACCTACAGAACACTTTATGGAATAATTTACGTAAACTCACCAAATAATGCAAGCTTTGTTACAACAAATAATTGGCACGTATCAAATTTCAATTGGACATACAAAAAATGTGAACCTTCTGAATAATTATCTAGCGGCAAAGTATACAAAACTTTCCAAATGTCGTCTGTCGTCTCGCCTGTATTCATCATCATCACCACTGCAGTTACGCCTCCTCTAATGATGACCATCATGCTGCATCGAGCCAACAGATGGTCGAAGGCCGTCCTCGTCTACGAATGCTTTGTCGAGTTTTCCACTTATAAACACGTTTTTTTATTCCAACAAGTGGATTGTACAGTCAGCTGCTGCGATATTTTTACACTCCCAAGTTTTCACTTTTATTATACATGGAACTTTACAAATAAAAGTTCACGCACACATTTTTGGCACAAAGTAGTCATCTTAATTTCAGAATGCGGTATATAAATTATTACAATTACTATGCACTTATTATTTAGTCAAATTGAAAACTTGGCAGTGTATACACATTTTCGCAGCTACGCAGTACATTGATTCACGTCTCCAAGTGTGCCTTGAGCTCCAAATCCCTTTTTTTTCTAGATTCACAGTACTGGTTGTTACACAAAACAAAAACTGCGATTTATTTAAACTAGAATGAGTGTAAAACCTGCACGTTGTGTAGAGTGTTGAGTTGTATCAATACTTATTAATGGAAGAAAAAGGCAGGTAGGTATACAGATAACTGCTAAGGGCTAACAGAACAAAAATATGTTGAAAGAGGAACGTACAACAGGCTAGGGAGCCTCTTAAGAATGGAGGCTGCATACATAAAAGATGTCTACATTTTGACATATTGTGTTGTTGGAAGAACACATGCGATTAATTGGAGAATATTGGCTTTACTTGGAGTGGAGGTATATTAAAATTTCCGGTTACAGAGACTTAATAGAGAGTAATATTTTGTTTAGTTAACACCATACTCTTATGGAATAGAGATCGGATTGTAGAAACTGTAATAAGAGAAAAAAGGGCAGTAGCATAGATTTTTGGCATTTTATGTTGAACTGCGGGTACATCTGTGATGTTATAAAATATGGTTTTAAGTCGGCTACGTATAACAGGGGGTGCTAGTTAAAGATTACATTATGCAAATATTGTGTGTACATATGCCTTGTTTGAGTTTCATAGTAACCCTCCTCCTCCGTGGAAGTCCTCTTGTGTGGACTCCCAATAAAGTTTTCGTTATAGTGAATGTTTTTAATATAGCTTTAAGGACTCTGCCTCCTTCCTGTTTGCTACTGTTGCGGTCACGTCTGAATACTGTGTATCTGCTATCAAACAGTTCGCAGTCTTAAATTGTCTCGTTCAGCCAGGTCTCCGTAAGCAGAATAACATCCAACTCTTGCTTTAGGGCATTAGTCAATACAGTATTTTTTTGGTCCTGAGATTCCCTAACATTCTGATACCTACAAGATTTTTAGACTACATTGTGATGTAACGTTACAAGTTAAACCATAAAAAATTAAGAAAGCTTAAACCTACATATTTTTACCAAAAGAAAAACCTCGGTCTGCCTTGGACTTGTTGTTACGCCTAAAAAGGTTCACATTGTGATAATTACATATACATATAATTACATATACATAAGTTTTGAGAATTTGATAAATTAAATTGATTAATTTTGAATTAAAAATGTTTAAATTCATGGTCTTCCTTTTATTTCTGACACTATGTTATTTAGCAAAAAATATTCCTTATGATGAAGCCTTTCGATCGGTATGATATAGCTTCATGTTTTTTTTTCTCGTGTAGCGGGTTCGATTCAACCATGTAATTATTTAAAAATCTATGAATGCAGTATAAATTGTTTGTTAAATTAAAATAATGTCTTCTTTCAGTAAAATGTTCCATCTACAATATTCAAGGTACTTTCCCTACATGCGGCATAGCCGAGGGACGCCCTGTATATTACCTACAATTAAGCCAATGTGGTGACAACAATAAATATATTGAGCATTGAGTATTGAACCTATTTGAGAATTAGAACTAAGCAAAAAAAAACTAATATATTAAAACACAAAAATTATAGACGGTTCAGAACTTCGATGCTTGTTACTACAAATATCTTCGAGTACTAACTCGAATTACGAGCTCGGTGGCAAGATTACTCGAAGAGACTAGTCTCTTCGAGTAATCTTAAGGCACTAGAAGTGTTAAAGTCGCTTAATACTTACGAAACGCTTGTCGCCACCTCATTTGACATTTCTCCCACCCATGCTATCACTACTACATACGCATATATTCAAACGCAGAGCCACGCACACATAAACAAAAGCTTGTCTGTGAACTTACCAATACATTGAAAATTTTACATATACGCTAGTGCTTGACAAAATTTAAAAGTAGTCGATATTATCGATATTTCAACATGCGGGGCGCACGCGTTCCTATTATAATTTAGGATTAAGGTATGAACATTTTATTTTTAACTATATATCAGGGTCAATATACACTATATGAACAACTTTTTGCGTAGTAGCTGTATAACTTTTCTGTTCAACGGAGCAACTAGGTTTTCGTAGCGCTCTCGAAGTTGTTCGTAAATACAATTACACCTTTCTGTTATTTACTTTAAAAACTGACATTAGTTTAATTTTTAGGCAAAGAGCAGTATCCTGGTGAACATGCGGAGGTAGGTATTTAAAAATTTACTCGCGCACTGATGGCTCATTAGTCACCTGTGCGGCGATAAGGTCACGCGGGCACGCCCTTCCTAGTGCCTTATTATTCAGATTTCTGTGGTCTGGACAAACTCGAACCCTTTTTCTTTGGCGGCCTTACGTGCGGCCGCGTGAAGCAACTTATTTGCGGGTGGCCGGTGCGATGCAACACACATAAGCCTGTCTTCTCTCGCCAGGACTGGAGAGTTTGACGATTATGGAGCGGGGTCTGATAGATTCTTGGATGATTTTAGGTATACGATGGTAGTCTAGTATTTCGTAAGCTAGGAATAGAAAAATCCCTCTTACATTCATCATGAATTCTTCAAACTACGATTCAAACTAAGTATTTATAGTCAAATAGAATATAGCATATCATTAATTGTCCAATGTAAAGGGAACTATAACAAAAATTAAAACCTAGTGTACGGCACAATACAATGGAGCCGTCAGGTGAGTTTACACATTAAGTATTTCCAACATGCGTTAACCTAACGCTGACCATTACCTAGTAGCAGGGTGTAAGGCAGCAGCAAAGACACGGAGTCCACCTGCACGGCGTTCACATCTATCAGCAGCTGCAGGATGTTGTACGGCAGCCAGCATAGAGCGAAGAGTACTGCTAGGAGTAGTAAAATCCACGCTACTCGCTTCCTCTCGCGAACCAGGCGAATGCGCTAGAAGGGAAGGTAAAGCGGATGGTTAGAGTGTTAACATCATTATCCAATATACATTAACTGCTCGTCACAGGCCTTCCGCATAAATCGCTACAATGATCGTTCCTCACCTCGTGGGGAATTTAATGACCCCGGTCGTTGACATGCTGAAGATTTGTTACTATATAGAGTATTATACATGTAGTTAGTAAACTACTATATGTATAGTAGTCACTATAGTAACTGGTAAGAGACGCGGTAAAACACACATTGTTTACTCACTTGTGTGAGTTCTGACACTAAAATATGATGAAATATGTATAATATTATGATATTTATTTTACAAAAGTTTTTTAAAGATCAACGACGACACATTAGAAAAAAAAATTAGGACCATTTGTTTCAAGTATCTACATACATATTGGAAAATTAAAATCGTTAACATAGAATAAAACAAAAAAAATATATTTTTTGGTTGCTGTAGATAGATACATTATTAAAACTAAAATAAGCTTCATTCAAACATTTCACGACAAGTCTCGGTATGTATACATATTCCTTTATTGAACAGATATAACGTTGAAGCCGCGTCGGTCGCGTAAGAATCTACCCGTACAACTCTTCGTGTAGACGTCGTGGGGGTCGACTAAGAGAACCTACCAGAGGAAGAGCAGCAGCTTTATTCTGTGTATTAGTAACACCTCCACTGCGATCACCAAGCGTGGTGATTATGGGAAACTCCCCCTCGTTGGTTGCATGTTAAGCGGTGGACGTAAGAGTGCTGGTAGGTAAACTTCGAATTCTCTTGCACGTATCAGGGAGGAATATTATTTTACTAAACCTACAATTTAATAAAAAATCGTCTGCAATGTACATAATATTAATTAGCTTTTCGCCCGAATTACAAAAACCTGGCTAACTACATAAATAGATAAACAAACTGTCCATATTAATCAGTGTTGCCAATTTAAAGGCCAGCAGAGTTCGTAACAATAACAATTTATTCCAAGCAATTTGCCCTCAATCCGGGCTGTAAATAACAAAGGGCTAAAAATATGTGTTCCATAAAATAATTCATAGCGCTGTTTTACGAGGACAGCGAATAATGTGCGCTACATTAATAAGGGCCCAAACGGCCCTAGGCCCAAATGGCTCTACGGGCCCAAACGGTCCGAAGGGCTAGCGGACCTGGCCCCCGAGGCGCGAGGGATAAGGTATGACTCGTCATTCATATCCTAAGAATAGATAGAACGTTATTTATTGCACACTTAAATCAAATAGAAAAAAATACAACTAAAAACTAAGTGGCAATTGGCTCAAGACCGTTCTCTACCTGACAACCTTGAATGGATAATCATAACCATGGCAACAAGGCTCTCCTTGTTGCCATGGTTATTATTATCCATTTTAAAAAATATTCAGCTAAATATTCCGTGATGTTTACATTGTCTAAAGATTAAAACCAATTGTAGCTCTGAAAACGTGCCGCTAAAAATTAATTAGTCAAATTGTTGTGAATAACTTGAAAGAATGAACATTCTTCGAAACATGGAACTGTAGTCTGCAGGACAGCACTGCTGGAGGTGCAGAAATACTTTGGACAATTTAAACGGACTAAAAAGTACATAATGTGATAAATAACTGAATATGTAATATAATTAGAGGTATACTGAATCTTATTCTTACTGTTGATTTTTATTTGATATTTGTTGTTTTTATTAATTTATTTAATCCAGATTTTATCGCTAGTTTTTGTGTTTATTTTGTATTCTTATTGTATTAGGTACTAGCTGCGCCCCGCGGTCTTGCCCGTGTGGTAACAGATTGCACACCCCTAGGGTTAGTTTTGTAAAAATAAAAAATACGTGTACATTATTTACTTTATAGTTTATTACGAATCACAAAATTAAATAACCCGATTTACCCCATTTTTAGGAAAATGTTGAAAAATCCTGAAATATGTGTTCAATAAGTTGCATTCTTAGTATTATCTGTAAGTTTCGACCTAATTAGGCCACTGGTTAAAGAGTTACACAAAAAACCTCAAGAACTTCAACCCTCACTATACCCTTTACTAAGAGTTTTTAAAAATTCCTGAAATACGTGTTTTACTATATTATCATTTTGATATAATCAAAAAATTTCAAGTCAATAGCATAATGCATTGAAAAGTTACAGACATTTCAGTACGGAGCCAAATTACGAATCACAAACTTTAATAACCCGATTTACCCCATTTTCAGGTTTTTTTTTAAATCCTGAAACAAGTGTTCAATAGTTTTGTACTCTTAGAACCCCGTAAGTTTAAAGCTAATTTGGTCACTGGTTAAAAAGTTACAAAAAAATAAAACTTCAACCCCCTTTTCACCGAGATTTATGTCAATCTTTATTAGGTATCTCTAGTCTATCATGGTCAGGCTTACAGCAGCGCAGAACAAGTGATTTTCTGGTAACAACACCTAGTCTAAACCACTAAAGCTAGAAAGCTGAAATTTGAAAAGCAGTTACCTGTTACTGCAAAATCCACCCCTAAGGGGTGAAAAGGGGGTTGAAATACAAAGACTCGTAGTACCCCACCTACCTCACCAGCACACATACGTCCACAGGACCACAGCTGAACGTGAATACAAGTGGGGGTTTTGCTATAATCACCACGCTTGGCAGGGGAATTGGTGCCAAAATACACACAAGGAAGCTAATGCCCTTCCTTTAGGAGGCCTCGCTTAGTCGGCTCTTACGACAATAACTGACTGAGTTTGAGTAGTCCAATTCTTACGCCGCGATTGCCACGGTAAAGTATTATATTATACTAGCTGCTGCCCGCGGCTTCGCATGCTCTTTTCAAGTAGCCTATACCTGTCCCCGGGATACCAATTATTAATGAAATTGGGCAAGTAAATCCTGCCCAATTTCATTACCATCCGTTCAGCCGTTTAGGCGTGAAAAGGTAACAGGCAGACAGACATTGTACCTTCGAATATATAATATGACTAACTGCTGCCGGCTTCGCACTCTTTTTTCCGGTATAAAAAGTAGCCTATGTCCCCGAAATACCAACCCCTGCCAAATTAACGCGCTCTACGCTAAGGTGCCACGGAAGACCAGCGGTGCATCTGCTCCCCAAGCTCCTGCAACACACGCTGAGCGGCAGCCTTTTGGTCTCACATTGTTTTTTTTCTTTAATTCTTTTAAAATTGTATTTTCTTGTGTGTTGTAAGTTGTGAACCAATAAAAATTATCTTATCGTATCTTATCTTAAATTGAGCTCCGTTCAGCCGTTAAGGCGCGACAGACAGACAGAGTTACTTTAGAATTTATTATATTAGTACGGATAGTATGAATCTACTTTATGCAAAAATTACGAAGTACATCACTCTTGAAGGTCAACCCCACTTTCGCATGTGTAGACAACATTTCTACAGAAGGACATTACATTTCGTCTCCAAACAGAACTAAACAAATACGAATCGAACATTTTCCAGGATTTAGGGACACATGAATAATGCATACCTAAGCAAGCCTATTCTTGGAACCAGATAAATAAATAAATAATGCTGGACATTTCACACAGCATCATCTAGCCCTCAGCTGAGCAGAGCTTGGGTTATGGGTACTAGATGACTGATATATCTACCTACTTAATACAATACAATACATAGATAGATATTTTTTATTATACATATAGAATACCCAGAACACCCGGAACCAATATTTAGATCGTACAAACGTTTGTCCCAAGGCGGGAATCGAACCGGTAACCTCCTGCGTCGCAGGACCTTCGCCCGCCGTGCCACATCGGTCGATATTATTCATATTATAGGTGCTTCGTACGATTTACTATTTTTCTTACAAAAATATCTAACATCACTGATATTTTGTTTAGTACTTACTAACATTTTATGTTAAAACTCTGCGCGGCTTTATTACAAATTGCCTAAAATAATCTAAAAAAATATTACCTACGTATTGCTAGGATAATTTTCTAAGAAATACAATGTCAATTTTATGGCACAACGCACCTGCTTGCGTCTGCTCTCGACAAGCGCCTATTTGAAACGGACCCTGTTACTAACATCCCACAGACGTTGAAGCTACAGAGAAACAATCGAATCAGTTTCATAAATTTTTAGAGGTTTTCTTTTACGAACAACAGATTTCATTCCATTTTCAAATGAAGTATACAACGAAGTAAGTATACAACGAATGCCTTTATCAGTAAAATTGGGTGACTGTTGGCCATTCAGATTTACTATGTTAAAGTATTTTAATTGTTATTTTTTGAAGAATATGTTTATGTTTTTACGTGAACTTACCTGTTGACTGTTAGCGCTGCCTTCCGTCTGGTCAAATGGCGGCAGTACTGAGCACAATCTTCGACCCATAAGGAAGTACGATACCACCACGATACAGCCTAAAATGTAACAAAAAAGTATGTGAGTTATTATTTAGAATTTTTTCTAATATTTGCGTTAAGAAGTCATGCGGGTTACAGACCGAAAACTTAGTGAACTTAGCCTAGCTCGCATAACTGACGCAGCTATTCATACCACATAGCAAATTAGGATTTGCATAGTTTGTAGTCGGCACATGAACGAAAGATTTAGTCAGCTATGCTGAAACTACTAAGTTGGTCAGCTATGCTGAAACTACTAAGTTGACTTATCTTTCGGTCTGCAATCTGCATAGAATCGCGTTTTTGACAAGTCATTTCAGATTTCGTTTTACCGTGGACCATTTAATAAAGCCAAAACGTATAAACAAATTAATTTAATCAAGCAATTGTTGACAGTAGGTACAAGATTGTTCGCACATTCGCTTGTATATTTATTACCTGTATTCTTAAAACGAAACAATTTCGTACGAAATTGTGTAACATATTACAAAATTGTATTGTATTGTATGTTGTTGATTGAATTGTCTTACAAAACGTGTGTTTTATAAAAATACGAAGGCAAATTATTTTGAGAGATGAAACTTACTACAGACCCATCCTGCTCTGGTGTTCAATAAACATTCCAGAACATACCGTACCGTGCACTAAGAAAACTTTATAAGACGTGTCTAGAATACTGATCTTTAAGTAGAACCTGTAAGTTATTAGCGTGATTGGAATTATTTTATTTGTTTTTATTTTTAATTTTGGTTGGCATTATTCAGAGTGAAAAAAAACTGCATAGCAACTGAAACTATGTATTTTGAGTTGACATATTTTATAAGTGAGAGGATACATTTGCAACAATAGGTTTGCCTCGAACTTCTATTCGCACCTTTGTACTTGATCTCACCGTCGCGCGTCGTCGCCGCGTCGTTTTCCTGTGTTGTACAGGAAATCGGAAAGCACACGCAGGAGTGCTTGTGATGTCCTACTTGTTGGAACTAATTACACTGAAACGTGGCCGTGGGTGCTCTTGGCTAATAAAAATATATTTTTCCAATAATCTAAATCTCTTCCGAAAAAGAAAGAAGTGATTCTTTACTTATGCCTTATTTATAAAACTCTGTAAACGTTTATAGTTTATAGCTCAGTGTTTAATGTTACACTGACTTATGTCAATAAAATAAAATAAACAACAACTGTTTACTTCTTTAGTAAAGAAAGCCTTGTATGTAAAGCAAGTATCTATGTCTAATGGTAAAGGATTTAACTTTCTCTTTTTATTATCCAAATCAGTCGATAGGACTCAATATAATTATATCGCTGATCAATATCGCGGTATTTAGGACTTTTAAAGGTCAACGAATAAATCTCCTCCTCTGGCTTGGTAACTCCGATAGCTTTGTTCCCTTGATTTAATAACTCTTGATAATTCTTATCCATTACCTGCCCGTTTTAATTCATAAAACGAGATCCGCTGAACCAACTCGCCTAAATACACATTGAAGCGATGCTGATAAAAGGTCGCGTTATATAAACTTTTTTTGCTTAGGTAGGTAGGTATCAAAAGATTGATGTGAGGATGATCGAATAAAATGTTATTTATTTAGTTTCTCAGCTCCCTTGACATTGATTTATATTCTGATACTCTGCTGTAAGTTTAGAACTACGTTCTACATTGAAAATAAGATATGATTCGCTGCTGCAAAGCCAGACGGAGTGAAACGTTAATCCATTAATTTTTGAAGTCAGTATTAGATTAATTATTGCGAAGGCATCTAACTAGGCTCTTCTTCCGACGTACTGTTCGATTTTTTACGATGTTCGTCAGGTTAATGTATTTTTTGGTATGTTTGTTGAAATTTTTTCTTGACCTTTAATTTTTTGAACCTTTAATTTATTGCATTTAAAAACAGAAGACTAAGACATTTATAAGGTATAAAAAAATTAAACCCATGGTTATAATTTTTTTTTGTGACAATCTGTCTTTGAGCCATCGTAACAGAATGACTGAACCGATTTTCTTCAAACACAAAAATCACCTTGGTTGTCACCTTTCGAACACGATTTTTTCTTTAAATTAGATCATTTATTTGTCAGCTAAACATAGACATAGACACAATACCAACAACCTTTTAACACTGTATACCTATATAGGTAGTTCGAGGGGCGAGGATTTATAAATAAGGTAGTTACTATAATAATATACTATGGCATGGTGATGTACTTAGGAAGTTTTGCAACTTAATTTTCACTGTGCCCATTTATCATAATTATAAAGTTAACTGACGGCAGTTGATTAAATAATTGAGCTTCGGGAGACGACCTAAGGGAGTCTCCATAATCATTTTACCAAAACAATCTCCTAAGCTATTTCTATGAGGGCTGGTGCGGCGGCAGATTTGGCTGAAGAACTCAAGAGGCGCAAATTGCAGGTCTCGACAGATCCTATGCATTGGCTCCCTTGGAGTCTGTACTCGGTATCCCACTCTCCAGGTTTATGAATATTTTTCAGAGCGTCTGGTCATAGCCACGCGTGACCCGAGAGCAGATGAATATCTGGCGCAGCACTTTAGTATTTTCACACAGCGTGGTAATGGAGCTATCCTCTTGGGGACGCTTCCGACTGCTTTTATGGATCAGTTGAGCTACCTCTAGCTTGATTGTTTGCAACAGTCTGCAGTTAGCTTCACTGTTTCAATGGTAGATACTAGCTCTCTTCTTTGGTTGTATGTAATTTTCTGTCTTACTAATACACCTATTTCTTAAAGCATTATAATTGATCCAAAGCAAAATTATTTTTCTTTGTTCCAGCAAAAAGACAGCAAAGAAGATCACAAAACCACAAATCAACTCCTGATATAAATAAGTCAGAACAAACCTAATATAATCTAGAACGACGTGAAATACCGAAACTCGTAAAGCTTGCGGTCGGTCTGCACACCAACTAAAATAAGACTATTCAGAAGATAATGTTACAGCTTTCTTTCTGGGGCATGTTCTAATGGATGAGTTCTACTCAGATTACCTATTGTTTTTACCCGACTTCCAACGAAGGAGGGTTATAAGGTTATGGTTATAATGATTTGATACCTGGTGGGTCGGACCAGGCTCCGATCCTGTAGGAACAATACCATACCTGGCGTAGGTTATTATTATACCATGGTTAGCAGTATCTACGTCTATATATCTCATAATATATGCATGCTCATGTCTCATATCTCATAATCCGAGGTATGCTCGGAGGTTCTCTGAAGGATTCGTAAGGAATACATCCAACAGAGAACCAAAGTTATCGACATAGCTCAAAGAATTAGCAAGATGAAGTGGCAGTGGGCCGGCCATGTCTCGCGAAGAACTGAAACCGCTGGGATAAACGTGTTCTTGAGTGGAGACTGCGACTCGCAAAACGTAGTGTAGGACGCCTTTCAGCTAGGTGGGATGACGAACTGCGAAAGACTGCAGCACTGCATGACTGCTGCAGTGGCAGGCAGATGCTGGATGCGGCAAGCTGAAGACAGGGCGCAATGGCGCTCATTAGGGAAGGCCTATGTCCAGCCGTGGACAAAGATAGGTTGATGATGAAGCAGTATACCATCTATCTCTCTATCTACTCTACTTTTTACTGTAAGCTTGAAATGCATAGAGCTCGTTTCAGCTTCTGGTGTTGCCAAGATCTGGTCAATCTGAAAACCAGCGCTGTTTTGTACTCCCCGGTGCAAAACAGCATAAAGCTGAGACTGCTCCGTTTTGGCTCTCCTCGGCAGCACTGACGTATTGTACCTACCTGTCCACGGGTATGTAGGTTAGGTAGGTAATTACCTATCTGCATTCCTAACTGTAAATAATCGCTTGTACTTACTCGTAAGTTTAAGTTCTAGTTTTTTATTCATAAGTGTACTTTTGTAATATTTGATTTTAATTTTTAGTCTTTGTATGTAGGACCTTAATATCCCCTAAGTTACTGCATTCTCACCGATACTTACCTACTATATTGTCTATGTTTGATTTTGTTTTGTGAGCCAAATAAACCATATATCTATCTATCTATTATACATCTACACAAAATAAATGAATTAGGTTCTTGAACCTACAATCATAGTCAGTACTTAAATTACCAATGAGACCTAACTCATGCGACTCGCAAAATATCTGGTTTGGAGGCTAGCGCGACTGGCGTGGCTGGCGTAGTGGTTAAATTACTACAAATCTATTCGGCATTGAATGTTTTATATCACCGGCATCTGTCCAACACATAAAGCACCCCTCAGACGAGGATGACGTCACAACGCCTACGCACGCTGACCAAAACAATCAGAGTCGGGCGACAAACATGTCAATCACCATTTACCGGAGATTGCTGTGGGGTGTGGACCTATGAACAACATTTACTGATGAATGTGTGTACACATTATGACTTGTGTATAAGTTAACTAAGGCTTTTATAAATCTAGTAATGACTTTCCGGATCCGTCATTGTAGCGCTAAGGATTGCTACAATGACCGGTCCCGACAGGGAGGAGGCCTATGTCCAGATAAACAGATAAGCATTTTATTTATAATTAGTCAAATTATACGTCACAATTTCTCAATTTGCCAGTGAGCAGTGGTAAATTTTTCTAGAATTTCAAGAATTTTTTTCATTCACTAAGCCTCCTGCCTCGGTGTGTCACATGATCACACAAGTGAGATACAAAAACGCGTCAGAAAACGTAACTTAAGTTTAAGTCACTTGCTGATCCCTAACACAAGCTAAGTGATTATAATTTTAGATAGGTACTATTGTATACTGAATTTAAGTGAAATTGAGTATATTGTTGTTGTTATTGTTTATTCTATATTGTTTCAATTGTATATACTAGTTCTAACTTGTTTTTATGTTTTGATTGTAATTTTCTTTGAAAATAAAGGCCACAGCCATGTTAAAAAAATTTAAGTTAACCTGCTTGTTATTTTTTAAGTATTCATTTATAGATCTTTAAACTCAAGCTTTGCCTAGTCAGTTAGTTTTGTTAGTCTGAAAAACAGTGTTTGTGTGAGTGTTGTACTCGTTAGTGACAGCTTATAGAGGTATAAGTTTGTGTTGCCTACCTATCTTATATAAGTTTGTGTTGCCTACCTACGAGTTTGTGTTGCCTACCTACGAGTATCTTATCCTTCGTTCTTCCAAGAAGGTAAGGGTATCTCCTAAATATAGTAGGTTACGTTGATAGAGAAAGGGTTCAAATCCCGTGGGAACTTTACTTAAGGGTCCCTGGTAATCCTTAGCATTTAATGGAATAAACTTGTTTTTACAACTTGAATACACATTAGACTTTCAAATGACTGTTGTAACGTAAAAATGTAATGTCCTGATAACTCTCGTGCGAAGGTAGGTACGATTTCGCTTTGCCAAAAAAAGGAGAGAGTAAGAGAGATCATTGTCACATTTTAGTTGTAGTGTTATATTGAGACAAAAAATCATTATTTCTATCTCGCTCCGGATAACCGGTTACCGGATTAGGCATTGAGCAAAAGATAAATGTGCTCATTAAGTCGCAAGCGCCCCTCATACATTTTAAAAGTAAAATTACGGCCCTTTGGAAATGTAGGTCAGTTCAGATGTACTACATTTTTTTTCCATTGTTTGAGTTCAAATAAAAGCCGACGGTTATGTTTACTTTTGTAGAGCATGGTCAGAAATCTTACGTGATACCTACTTCGTAGAGCATGGCAAGTAGTCTTACATGGCACTACGTAGAGCTTGGCAACAAGTCTTACATGGTACTCCTTAGAGCATAGTGACAAGTCTTACCTGGTACTGCGTAGACGAGCACGAAGCTGAACGTCCCAAACAGCTCCTTCTTGATGGAGTCCGGCCACTTCTCCGTACAGAACTCTATGCTCTGCTCCACCCAAACCTGGAAGATGCAGAATTCATTGAGTTTGAACCAACAAATTACACTAAACTCTGGTAACCAAGGGCTTATCACTGTATAAACATTTCAAATTTTCAAACGTAACATCCTGGAACGCCATTTGCGTGTCTTAACAAAATTTATTTGATGCTTCGTTCCAAATGCCAGTGCGAGTTATTTAACGGTATCATTACTATAATTGATATACAGGGTGTTTGGAAGCTCGGTGCAAAGCCTTAAGGGGGTAGTAGTATAGACCATCTAGAACATTTTGAGCCACATTTATCTTAACCAAAGTCTTATTGTTTTTTTTAGGGACCTTTTACGATTTATAACCAAAATCCCAAAAAAATCTAATTAAGTGCTGATAATGCAAAGTTTAAGTGGAAATGTCTATTTATTTTGTATGTTTTTATTAGCCTAATGTGTGTTTAATGATATTAAATCATTATAAAGCACAGTTTATGCTAAAAAAATGACTTTCAGACTATTTAAACTTTACAGAAAAAAAGAAAATGAAAAAAAAATGTTTTTAAATGACATTTAAAAAAAAAAAAAAATAGCTGCAGATGTTCAGATTATTTTAAAAACACGCTGAGTTATTGCTCTTTCTTTTAAGGTATCATTTACTTAGATATCTATACAATTTTTGAAAATACGGTGCCTAAACCAGTTAAAGTCCGTTTAAATACTGATTTAAAGGAGATAAGAAAAAAACGTTTTTGATGATTATTTTTTTAATTCTGATGCTCAAAATGGCTTCCACCATTGCGTATACATTTACGACAACGATTTCTAACTTCCGTCGTCGTGACTTTCAGCTGCATTTCCTGTTTCATAGTTGTGAAAGCTGTTTCAATCCTTTGAATTAATTCTTCCCTCGTGGATATTTCGGTAGTGTATACGAGATCCTTTGCCCGTCCCCACACAAAAAAATCTACTGGGGTCAGGTCGGGCGATCGTGCGGGCCAAGGGATGGGCCCATCTCTGCCTATCCAGCTGTCTGGAAAACAGCTGTTAAGGTGTTCCCTGACACTTAACGTCCAATGTGCTGGGCATCCATCTTGTTGAAAGATGATTGGCCTGTCCGTATTTAGTATGGGTACTTCGGCTTCATACAGGAGTTCTGGTAAATCATTTTGCAGAAAATGCAGATAATTCTCACCGTTTAAATTATCTGGTAAAACGTGTGGCCCAATCAATGTTCGTCCGATTATTTCAGCCCATACATTTATTGAAAATTTGGCTTGGAAAGACTCCTAAAACAAAAATGCATTCTAATTAAAGTATTCTGTTAAAGATGTGTTGAACGACTGGAATTAATTTAATAAACATTTGTGTACCTGTTTTTTCCAATGCGGATTGCTGTCCTTGTCAGCCCATTCATGTAAATTATGAAAATTCATGATGCCTTCTCTTGTAAATTTGGACTCATCAGTCCAAAGGATCGATTTTAAGAACCATCCGTCATCAATATCACTGTTGAGCATAAATCGGCAGAACCGCATCCTTCTCTCAGGATCGGTTTCTACCAAGCCTTGCACCGTACCGTGAAACGGATACTTTTTTTCTACATTGTTGTTCAGATAAGTTTATTATTAGGTACACAGTAATTTTCTTACCCTTAACTGGTTTAGGCACCGTATTTTCGAAAATTGTATAGATATCTAAGTAAATGATACCTTAAAAGAAAGAGCAATAACTCAGCGTGTTTTTAAAATAATCTGAACATCTGCAGCTATTTTTTTTTTTTTTAAATGTCATTAAAAAACATTTTTTTTTCATTTTCTTTTTTCTGTAAAGTTTAAATAGTCTGAAAGTCATTTTTTTAGCATAAACTGTGCTTTATAATGATTTAATATCATTAAACACACATTAGGCTAATAAAAACATACAAAATAAATAGACATTTCCACTTAAACTTTGCATTATCAGCACTTAATTAGAATTTTTTGGGATTTTGGTTAAAAATCGTAAAAGGTCCCTAAAAAAAAAACAATTAGACTTTGGTTAAGATAAATGTGGCTCAAAATGTTCTAGATGGTCTATACTACTACCCTCTTAAGGCTTTGCACCGAGCTTCCAAACACCCTGTATAGGGGATTATATATATTATTATTAATAATATAATTAATTAATTATTAATAATATAATTAATTCATAATATTTATATATATATCCCCTAACAATATCATTGTAAGCTTCGTCTAGTCTACTTTATTCTAGTTCAGAGCAGTGTGGTCCAAATCAATTGAAAAGTAAAACACGTTTTTTTGTGTATATCTTATTTCAATTTGTGATATGGATTGTCAACTTTGTAGTAAGTATGTGCCTGAAATAAACTTTAATTTAATTTTATTTATTTATTATTTATTAGATAAGTATATAACCTTTGTAATATAATAATAAGCAACTTAACGATGAAAAGTTAAAACTTCGTCAGAAATTAGCTAGATACAAATTATTTGAGGAAGTGCAAGTTTCATGAAGTTTCATGAAGTAAGTATAGGTTCTATACAATTTTATGAAACTTATTGACATTAAAATATATGATTTTTATATAAAAAAGTGAACAAATTAGATACTTATACTTCATATTTCAGAATAAAACTAATGAGAGCAGCGGGTCAACTCGTAATAACCAAAACGGAAGTTGCTGTTATATTTTTGTGCAAACGCTATCTTATTTAGGTGACATAAAGTAAGATAGCGTTTTTAATCCTCCTGATTTGTTAGAAAACGAATAAGAAACTTTGATTTTGTTTTTCAAGTGGTCCAGGTGTACTTCTCTCTATAATTATGGTAATGGACCGGAATTTAGAATATCTTTAAATATGGTAATTCAATTCAATTCAATTTATTTATTAAGACAATTTTACAGTCCAATTGGGTTAGTCGGCTTATAACTATGGGTTAGTACTTAAAATTGATTAATGATTTTGTCCTTTGTACCAATTTATACATTATAGGACAGTCAAATTTTGCAGCTATTCGGTGCATTTCGGTGCAGGTGCTTCGGTTTATGTTACTTCGGTGCAGTCATTAAATATATTATATATATTAACTACGACGTCATAAAATATTCAAAAGAAAGCTGGTTAAAATTCAAAACTTTTGTATAAAACTATACACGCTAGAAAAAAAAACATTTTAATATGTTTTAAGTATAAAAGCCCACTTGATTTATAGAATTGATTTATTTCACCCACTTTTGAACCCCCTTATCGCAAAACCCCTCGACGGATTTGGCCCCACTATGTTACCAGCACATAGCTGCTGGGAAACGACAAACAATAGAATCATGGAGCTTTGGGAATGAGCTGAATTAATGAACACTTTTATAACATAAATAAAAATCTTCTATCTTAATAAAAAATAAACACACTACAAATGGCGGTCTTATCGCTGAGAGCGATTTCACAAACCTTATCTTGGATATTTGATAGGTACCTATCCATTTTGATGTTGAAATTGGTTCAACAATTGGACAGTCCAGCTCGAAGTGACATACACTAACTATCACCCAAGCTGACACTGAGGTCTTAGTTCGCTTCGCTCATTCCGATCAATTATTTTATTTTATACCTTTATCCTACACTGCACTTTTTTTCATTATTAAAATTGTAACTAATTCTTACATCCATGGCGCGAAATTGTTTCCACCTTATAAAAAATAAAATTTTAGAATAAACTGGAATGAAGAAGCGAAAATCAACCCCTGGCTTGTTAGGTAATTGTTGTTTTTGGAGTTGGAACAAAAAGAGGTTTAGAGGTTTACTAAAAGCTTTATTCCGAAGTTATGAACGTCGCAGCGTGGACTGAATAAATTACATGAAAAGGTTAGGAAACTGAAAAGTCGGAACCCAGAAAAATCATTTCATTTAAAAGAATCTGTGTCTGAGTATCTTGCTTCTGCCAGAGGCTTTGCACACCGGGAACACTCCCAGAATAAAAAAGCCTATATGTTATTCCAGGTCTAGATCTACATCTACGCAAAAATTTTATTCCAATCCTTTCAGTAATTTTGGCATGAATGAATCAATTCTTTATTGCACTTAAAACTTACCAATAGAAAAAAAAACTCACATCTACATACATTTAAGACATAATCAGTGCAATAGGCGGCCTTATCACTGAGAGCGATTTCTCCCATGCAACCTAGGTATGAAGAAAAATATATGTCTAATAAGAGTTGGTAGAGCACAAACAGCAGAAGAAAATTATCAATAAAATACATACTAAATACATTAATAATACAATACAAAACTAACTTAGGAGCTAACCTAGAAGTCTAGAAGTATACCTACATATAACTAAATACAATAGGTAGGTACTACAGATAAACATAAAGACACAATCTGATCACTGATGGAGCTACGACCACATCAGGAGTTACAGAAGAAGGAAGATTGATTGATAGATACCTGAAGATAGGAAATAAGACTTCAGTTTAGATTTGAAGGAGTTGATTGAAGGCCCAAGTCTGATATCGACAGGCAGTTTGTTCCAAAGCCGTACAGCCTGAACGCTAAAAGAGTTGCCATAGAAGGTTTGGGAATGATTGGGAAACTTGAGTAGTAGGTTATCTAATGTACGTATGCGAGTTAGATGAATAAAGAAACTCAAACCTTTCTGTATGGTACGCAGGAGAAAAGGGATTAAAGAGAATATAATAGAGAAGAGCATGCATGAAGAGGTGGCATACTTATAAGCATACAAAAGCGTAAACATTCAAACTGTTGCATTTATAATATCAGTGTGATTCGGGTCTGTTCCACATTCCATCACAACTAGCATTTTAAACAAAAAACTTAGTTATGTCCTAGCTTAAGATCTGGGAACATTAATAAATAGAAAAAATATTATATTATTATATATGGAAATAGTTATTAAACTCAGTAATATTTTTACAAAGTATTTGAAGCCGCACTGGAGGAGGCTGTTTACTTACTACGGTTGCTGTCGTTTAGAACCAATTTCACCGTTGCAATAGAACGCGTTCACGTTATACAATTGATCGCGTTCAATAGGTATAAGATAAACTCAGTTTACCGCTTTAAACGAGTTTAGCTGATTTTACCGATGTTAAAGTTGATCCGGTGCAAGCGCTAAACCGAGCTCAAGAGCTGTCATGTCACACAATAGGTACGTAATAAGGGAGAAAACAAGAAAATAAAAAAGTAATTTCCAGTTTTGCCCCTTGAAGATCACGAAAAACATGAAAACTGGAATCGAAAAAAAAAACTATTCCATAAAAATTTCAACTCAATCAGGCTGATCTTAGTTTTAGCAGCAAACGGTGAAATTGGACCTCAGTTAATCACGCGCACGTTAAAGCAGATGTATATGTAAGCGGCAGCAGCAACAAATCATAATTAGGTACGACAGCATTATATTAAGGGAAATCAGCACATGTACCTAATGTAAGCTTCTTCCGTTTGTAGTCACACTGAGTAGGTATATTAATGAATCGAAACAAAACACAAGTAAGGCGTTTTAATTAATTAACGTCACGTCATACAAAGCGCGCAGTCGGTTCCTAATTAACGTTTTAATCACAGACTGCATTAGGTAAGATTACAAAAAAATTGTAGATACTGTTGTTTTGGTACATAAGGTACAGTCAGCTACGAAAACATGTAAGTTTTCACTTTTTAATCGACTTAAAAAAAGGGTGTATGATTGGCTGTAAGTATGTATATTTTTTTATATATAGTTATGTTCACCGATTTCTCTTGTCAATATTTTCTTTTTGTTTTGTATAGAGATTGTTCCCATGGTGGTCCCATAAATATTTAGGTCCCCAGGGGTGCCCGCGGGGTGTCCCGCAAAACTTAAAAGTGATTGTTTTTAAAAAGCTAGAAACAGCCTTTGAATTCCTTTATATTTACTCTGTTTTTTTTTTTAAGTTTTGCGGTACAACCCGCAGGGATCCCTCGGGAACTTGAAATACGAACTTTTTTTGTCGCATGGAGTATCTTATCTCGTCAGAATGCGGTGTGGTTAAACTACAAATTGTCTCAATAAAACTTTTAAACTATTATGGTTATTAACCTTCGTTATTAGCACTATATTGACGACCGATGTGGCGCTGCGGGCGAGGGTCCGCCTGCGACGCAGGAGGTTGCAGGTTCGATTCCCGCCTTGGGACATATGTGTACGATCTGCAAATATTGGTTCCGGGTGTTCTGGATATTTTTATGATGAATCTGTTCTGCAAGGTGCGCTACAAGACTATTCATCGGGGGCGGACCCCGAAGAATAGTCTCTTAAGACACTTGCGGGAAGAGTAAGGTTGGTGCACATTCTAAACCGGTACCGCACGGCTATTTAAGTAAATATTTATACGTATTCATAGGTATTTTCGTGGCTGACTGTACTTTACACTAACAAAGCGGAGGCACGCGATCTTCACTTCGCGTTATTTGATTTGCTTTCACTAGGATTGCTTCCATTTGGCAGAATATTTATTACTCTTATGTCAATCACTTGATGATAGGTACCTGCTGGCGGTCTGACTGGGCATAAATACTTTGTTTCCTATTTTCTCTTTATAAACGACTTCAAAAAAAAATTAATAAAATTATGAAAACAAATACAGCTCAATTAGTATAATTGAGCTGTATTTTGGCGCAAATACCAACCCGCTTACATAACTCTGTACGCGTTGCGTCCATTTACTTTCTTATAAATCTGTTATATTATAGATAAGCTGTAAAACACTTATATAATACACAAGATCTTTTTTGTACAACAGTTGACAATAAACGTATTTCTGATTCTGACCTGTGCTTCCTTTGTGGATACAACTTACAATACCGAGACATTCGGTCTCGGTAGGCCGGTCAGTGTAATATTCAAATTCCAATCGCACACAAATATTATTAAAAACCCTATGAAACAAACTATGCTTAAAGTATTTAATGAAACCATCCACTCTCAAATTGAAGATCACAGGAGTGGAGCCCTGAGTTTAATTCGGTTTATTGCTCTCTTTGAACGAATATACAAAGTATGTCTTAAAATTCATCTGAAAGTTTCACATTTGAATTCTGGATATCATAAGCTATCCATGTATGACCCCTGGTCATACATAGATAGCTTCTGGTCATATACTGATCAGGAAAATGTCGATGACGTGCCGTTTAGGATACAATAATAATGCTATTTTGTCACAAAATAAAACGCTGTTTAAATAGTTCGTATAAAAAAAAACACTCTTTATGGCAATATTCCAATTTTTTTTTTGATTTTTTAATCGTAAGTCTACCATCGACCACAATCTTATGTGATGAAAAGTGTCCATGTGGCTGACGATGTATCACGAACGTCTTAACAGTCCGAAAGAAAGAAAGTATTAAATGAAATGAAATAAATGAAATGAAATGAAAAATATTTTATTTACCTTAAAAGTATTATACACAATTAGCCTTAATTCTATGCCAATTTATACGACCTAAGTTACAAAATAAATTTACTTTGTGCGTAGCAGTGTTTAAGGAAATATGGCCTTCACTCAGCATTATGCTGAGTGCACACTGGTGTGTCCACCCAGCGCTGGTTTTCAGTGAAGACCAGAGGGATCGTGTCACGTTAGGATCGCCAACTCTGTAGGTATTCCAGAGTTTTTACTACCAGGTAAAACAAATTAATTTCTGGATTATCCCGTAATGTAGTATTCCCGCCCGATATTTCAATATTGTCCCCAAAGAAGTAGATCAATCGATATAATAGACAATAAGATGTGACATTATTCCAAGAAAGCTCCCCAAGAAATTTGATTTATTGTAATAGAAGACATTGAAGCATTGCAGACTTTCGGGGTCTGCAGGCTTGGTTAGTTATGTACGCACCCTGGAACTCGATCTACATCTACCTACATACATCCTATATCTGTCCACAGATGGACATAGGCCTCCCCTGACGAGCGCCTTAATGGACCTTATCATGAGGGGTAATGCCATAATTCCCACGCTCGGCATGTGGGTTGAGGATCGCAGTGGCGGTGTTAAATATACACGGAAGCTGTTGCCCTTCTACTGGTAGAATACCTTAGTCAGATTTAACGACATTCACGGGCTGTGGAGAGGTCGAATCTACCGCTGCGACCGGCACAGCGCGCGCACGGCAGCATGGCATGGCAATGGATGCCGCATGCAAATTATCTGCCTCCGTAGATGTTTTGTATTGCAATTAATCCCACATTTCATGAAACACAATCGCACAATTTAAATTCGTCAATTCAAAATATCCTCACTAAATGTCCTCAATATGTTGTGATGACTAACTAAATTGACTGTAAATATGCTAATTCCGACGAACATGAAAGGCGTTTGCGAACTCAGTCATTCATTCGCATTTGAGTAATGGAGTCAAATGTTATAAATATCTATATTATGCATGTTTTTGGTATGAGCGCTACAAACGTCGCTATTCGATTAGTATTTAAATTTTATTCTCACACAGAAATAACCTGAGGGGTGTGTCTGTTTGACGTTAGTCTTTCTTTCTTAGTAACGAGACGTGATCGTAAAGTTTGCATTTTGTATGGGGATTTGCGTAGTTCCGTTTCCGCACGATGTGCTGCTGTAGCAAATTGTATCGAATAAACCGTCAAGTGCGAGTCGACTCGCACACGAAGGGTTCCGTACCGTAAAAATCAGTCAACTTTTTCAAAAAACATCAAATTTTCACTTGTTCGGAAACCCCTTAAAATTTTCAAGTTTATTATATTTTTAGTATTTGTTGATATAGCGGCAAGAAAAATACAAATTATCTGAAAATTTCAACTGTCTATCTCTAACTGTTCATGAGATATAGCCAGCTGACAGACGGACGGACGGACAGTGGAGGCTTAGTAATAGGGTTCCGTTTTCACCCTTCGGGTTCGGAACCCTAAATCGCGACTCTCGTCTCGTTACTAACGACAAAATAAATAGACTCACCCCCTGCTCTGTTTACTTTGTACTTATTATTTTCTTTGAGTTACCTAATTAGAAATCACTTCCAGCATTATCTGTAAGTGATTTCTAGATAAGTGGGTAATTTATCAAACCCTTTACAGATTAGCGAACAAAAAGTCATAACATTTCGACGAAACTAGGAAATGAAAACAGGCTGTACGCTTAGTACCGGCGGACACAATAAGGTACCTAATCCTATAAAGGTGATCGAGAACCAATGACGTCATACAAGACGCTGAAGGCTTAGAATGTTAGTAGACACAAACGAGGTGTACCTAGCCACAAACAAGCGACAAATACGTCCCATTTTCCTATTCGTATACGTGCGCTTGTGTGCGTGAAAGCACTAAAGTTATAGGCTTGTAAACTCACACATAGATTATTTTCTTTAAAATGTAAAGAATTGTTGAGTGACACTATCGCTCAGCTGTGACAGAAACGTGTGATTGACGTGTTTGGGGTAGACTTGGTACGCTCGTAGATCGCAAGGGAAAAACTTAGAATCTGTGTAAGTAGATACTACTCCATACCTACATTAAATATTGAAACACACATCGGCAGTAACGTCCATTGGTAAATAAACAATAAAACTTAAACAGCAGAAAATTGTTTTTCACAAAAATTTAAGCTGTACCTACTAGTAATAAAACATCTGTGGCTGTACTAACGAGTGAAATGTTTTCACGTGAGTTCTTATTTTTCTTAAGTCGCTCATTACATTAGCGACAATAACGAAAATGGCGATTTTTCAATGATTAACGCTATAAATTTGCCGCGTCGTGCTTTTTTTTTTATTTCGAACGTAAAAACCGCTAAGTTATGAAGGAAAGAGATACCTTGTTACACGACCGATTTGGCGCGGCGGGCGAAGGTCCGCCTGCGACACTGAAGGTTACGGGTTCGATTCCCGCCTTGGGACAAATGTTTGTACGATCTGCAAATATTTGTTCCGGGTGTTCTGGGTATTTTCTATATATAATAAAAAATATCTATCTATGTTATATATTGTATTAAGTTTATCAGTCATCTAGTACCCATAACACAAGCTCTGCTTACTTTGGGGCTAGATGATGCTGTGTGGATTGTCCAGCATTATTTATTTATTATTATTTATTTATATAAGTTCATTGTGATTCTGTTTTTAAAAGTGAATAATTGCTAAAGTGTTTATTAGGACACGTACACGTTTCTTGTTTGTTAGATCCTCCATAGATGTGTAAGTACAATGATTATTAAGGGTCTCACAAACTGACGCGGCCTGCGGGGCGGCGCGGCGGTCAGTGAAATGTGACTAAACCTTTTGGTCAAATTGTATTGGCCGCCACCACAGGCCGCGTCAGTCTGTGAGATACTTTATTGTTATCTAACTATTTTTGCTAAGATGTTTACACCAAAGTATTTTTGTATAACAGCTAAAGTGTATCTAAATGTTCATTCAGTATTTTTTTGTTTTGTAAAATTATGTACCCTCTAAGATTTGTTAACAAAATAAAGAGTTATGTTTGTTCTCAGAACAGAACTTGTGTGCTATAATGCTAATTATGAGTCTGATAATTAGAATTAAGATAAAGTGATACTATTAAAGTACTTTCTTTCTGAAATTTTGGTTCCTATTTTAAATAAAAACAAATAAAAAAATAGCGTGTTTTATTAAAATGTACCATAAAAATTGTGCAAACAATAAAAAGTTATAACAGATGCAATGTGTTAGCTTAAGTTATTACATGAAAAAAATAAAAAACATTCTTGAAAAACGTGACATACTGCCCCTTTTTTTATTTTCTATAAATATTTGTATGATAATAAATAAATAAGGCGTTGAAACACAATACAAAATAAAATAGGATGATTGATAAACATTTCTAATTGATCGAGTCTACATATAACCTTATGCATAGTTAAATATCGAAGTTGCAAACTTACAACGTCGATTTCTGAATAAACAGGTTTTTGGAGATAACACGTTATTGTCGCAAATGAGCGAAGTATGCTCTGTTCCGCTCCTATGTACGCGAAATCATATGCCCGTCCTTTTCAAATTAATGCGTTTTTGTTGTTAAACATACGATGTTCCACGCAAATATTACGACAAGCTTTCAAAAACCAAACAGCTCATAACCCCTGGCTCCTAACACAGTCCGGTCCGGTCGTGCCATTGAAAATTAATGAACTGTTTAGTATTAAAAAGTTTTCGGATGACGCTGCATATTCCAAAGGTTTAATTAAAATCGTGTGTCGGACTGTGCCTCCATTTCCAGGACATTCGACTTGGATGGGACGCTTACAGAGTTTACCTACTGTAAAGTTTCGGTCCTACGTTGCCGATTTCAAGGGAAATATAGTTAAAGTTAAAGGTAAGTTAGTTTGTTGCTTAGAGCATTAAACCAGAACGGAGGCGACACTCATAGGCGTACCCCCTCTGCCAAAGGTACGAGAGCGGCGGTCATACCCGTTATATAAAACTAGTTGCCGCGCGTCGGCCGCCAGTTGTCGGATTGCAATGCGCGCAGAATAAGCTCCGGTGAAAATGCCGAGTTGCAGTGTTTTTTGGTGCAAAAATAGGTCAGAAACTTCAAACCTACAAAAGGATAATATTACATTTCATCTGTAAGTATTATTTTGTCCAAATACAATTAAATAATGCACTTATTTAGCAAAAATAGAAAAATATTCGTCTGTACTAAGGTGTTGCCAGTAAGTTATAGTGTAATATTCTAGAGCAAGTTTCGTAGTTGAGTTAACACTAAAACTGAATATTTTATTTTACAATCATTAATAAAATTTTCCTATTGTAATGAACCAATAATGATTAATATAGATTCGTGTGATTTTTAGGGAAATACTGCAATATCACCGCATTTATATAGGTACATTTCAAAATAGCAAAGATTTTTAGAAAATACTTTTATTAGTTAATTTATTATGCATGTTTTAGATTATTATTACACTTTCTAATTGAATTATATTTTCAGTCGACATTTTACCAAAAAATATCAGTTTCAACTTAAAGAATCTGGCAGCACCTCAACAAATTTTGTGATGGGACTGCACAATCAGAAATATCGATATTCTTTTTGTTTTAATTTATAATTTTTAATGATAGCACAATCGCGAATATCGATATCATTTTCTTATACAGGGTGATTTTTATTAGTGGATGATAATTTGAGAAATGAATCTACCTATGAAATTGAAACTTCCCCCAAGAAATTTAGGTTGAAATAAGACAAATATTTTATGAAATATGAGAAATATTTTTGGACATACCATGATAAATTACTTTTGTAAGGGTAGGAGAGATCTAAACACTATCACCTATATTATCATATTATGACCTGTCTTTTAGACAAGGTAGTTCAGTTTCGTACAATCATCCCACAAAATATCAATCACTTATAAAATTTCGTTATTCTTTTTCTTACAGATTTCCAAAGGATATTGGGATTCGATCTGTGTGGGTTAAAGCATGTGGGAACCATGGACTCCTAAACGAACGAGCACCATTTGCTCCGCACATTTCATAACTTTCTTTTTCATCACACAGTCAAATAACAAGAGAAGATTGAAACAGGACTCCATCCCAACTAAACCATATATCTTGTTTCTATGTTTGCTTTGCATTCCTAACCATCTTCTAATAGCTAATATATTACTTTTAACATTAATTAATTTTAATTTTAATAGCTAATGAGAGGTTATCTTAGAATAGCTTAGCAAGCTTTATAAAACAAGGAGAACAAATAAATAGCTATTAAGGTAAACATTATTCGACCACAAAATACCAAATAAAAGCATGTTGTCCTTTATGTGTATAACGCTGCTGCATCCAGTAGTGTCTGATTGTCTGACACTGTATTTTTAAAGGATTTCTCAATATTCAGGTTTTTTTCTAAAATAGGCATCAAGTAGTAGATTGCTTAAAAAATGTCAAGCAGTAATTTTGTATACGTAGTTAATTAGCCCCTGTCAAATAACAATGTACGTTAGGAAAACGAAAACCTAACTGTAGAATTTTACTTTCCAATTTATCTTTTTAAAATTACGTTTAAACATACATGTAGTGTATTTGTTATTAAAACCCTTTATTCTGACACCCTACTTGATGGGTTGTTTATGACGAAATGAAATTCTACTACACATATATTAGTAAAATATTATGGCTTTCGAGACTCTACAGATAAAGAGAAATCCAATGATTCCTTATATTTAAAGTCTGTCCAGCCGTTAAGACTACAGGTGAAACCAATGAATGATACATAAACACATTCAAAAATTATTACCCCCCGCTCTTTTGGCAATTGGGTAAAAATAATCAAGTGTTCCTGGTAAACTTTAGAATTCATCGATAGTCGAATATCGATAATGTCAAGCACTAGCATATTTAATTATTGCTGCAATTGTATTGTATACTGACAAACATCATTACGTGTGCGACTGTGTGAGTATGCGATTGTGTGCGTGTAGTTTAAGAATGTGTGCGATAATAATGTTGTGTGCGTTTATAGCGACGTGATTGAAAATTCTATGTGTGTTACCTCACCCCCCGCTAAAAGCGGCAGAATTTTTTGGGTATGTATTGTTGCGCGTGACTTCTCCGTTCTGGTTTAATGCTCTAAGGTTTGTTGAGTTAGGCAGTTAAATTTGTATTCAATTTTGAAACGGCTTGTGTTAAAGGGGAAGAAAAGGAGGAAGATAACATTCGATACCTACCTACTATTGATATCGGAAAGCTGTAATCAATTCATCGCGCACACGTATGTACGTGCCTAAACTCGGAAACGGATCGGCATGGCCTCACATCACCTCGTTGCCTCGCTGTCAGTGGTTTTCCACTCACCGGCACGCCACGGCGCTGGCTCGCCGGTACCGGCCCGGCAGGCAGGAAAGCAAAAATATAATTAAAGGCATGTTCTACCAGTTGCCGTCGGCTTCATGCATTTGAAATGTGAAAAAACAAAAGATGCAAGCCAATACACAACAATATAATAACACAACGGTGTTACGATGTTGATTAATGGGCCCGGTAGACTTAATTAACCTGGAAGTATGGTTTATGGAGTTGTAATTAAAGCGACTGCATCTGACCACAGTTGATTTATTATTAATGAATATATCTTATATAGCTTATGAAATAGTTACTTACTATGTACCTAGTTACATACTACACACCTCATAGATGCTACGCATGTTAGAGTGCAAAACAAATCAAAAACTCTTTATTTCCTTATATACAATAAATGTACCTTTAGAAAAGTTTAAATACTTAATTATTAAACACTGACATGGAAATAAAGAGATATTTTTGATTTATGTCGCTTCGGTATGTAGACGCGACGAAGAAACCTTTAGCCTGTTAGTTAGTTGTTATTTTTCGAGTTGGAGCAAATCCCGTCCCAAGCTTTTTTATCCTCTAGATAATCTGATATTTTATAGTAGGCCTTTCTACACAAGAAGGTTTTGACAACTTGTTTGAATTTATTTACTGATAATTTTTGCAACACATAGGAGTTTTGTTGTAGAATCGTACCTATACATTGCCCTTTAAAAGATACATTAATTTTGTGTAGTCTAGTTGTGGGCACAGCGAGTTTATGTTTATTTCTAGTAGTAAAATTATGTATACCTATCGCTATTTTTAGGGAACCGATTGATATTTATATGAGTGTACAACAAGTTTTCATAAATATATTGGCAGGGTACTGTCATTATGTTTATTTCTTTGAATTACGTAGGGATTCACTGGGACCCATACTTTAGATTGCACCAACAGCCCTCTTCTGCAACACGTCTACGGTGTTAATATCTCGAACGTTCCCCCACAGTAGTATACCATAAGACATAATACTATGGAAGTAGTTGAAATTAACAAGTAGTAAGTAGACGTCTGCAAGATGATGGATTTTTTTTACGGCTTACGCTGCAGAACTATGTATTTCGATAGCTTATCTATGTGTGGGCCCGATTGAAGTTTATTATCTAAGGTGATGCCGAAGAAAACGGTACTTTCTACAATTTCCAATCGAGTACTCTTAAGATTGCATTATTCACATCGTCAAAATTCGTGTTTTGTCGTTTTATTTTAAAAATTTGCATACAATACAATCTCGTGATTATTCTTAACAAGATGAGACAGAGCGTCTAAAAATAGGAAAGTACCAAAGATAGATCCCTGCGGTACACCATTGTAACTACAGAACCCAAAGATCCTATTAATGTAAACTCTTTGTATCCTATTACTCAAATAAGATGTAAGAAGATCCAAAGAGGTGTTCCTTATTCTCTACTATAGAGGTACTATGAAATTGTTAGAAGTTTTATGGTGAACGCAATCGAACGCTTTTGACAAGTCGCAGAAAACGCCTAATGTATCTTGCGACTTCTCCCAAGCATCGAAAATATGCGATACTAACTCTACACCGGCATCAGTAGTTGACCTGCCGCCAGTAAGCCCTGTGTGTGTGTAAGTGCGCCTTTGTGTGCGCTTCAGGTTACCTACGAGGAAGTTACGAAGCATGTAGCTATAACCTGTCGGAAATATCTGCGGACCTCGAATGTGTGCGCGCTCATTGGCAGACAGGTCCGCAAATATTTCGAACAGGTTTTACATAGGTAAGTAGTTGTAGTTACTAAAGCAAAACGTTACTAAAGTGTGAAGTGCGGTTAGATTAACTGGTCAACTTGGTCATTTTCCTCAAAACGGCGACTCTGTCACGCGACTTTTCACTGCGACTTATCGCGGGAATACAATACAATAAAATATGTCGATTTCTCTTAAGTTTTATAATTAAGTAGTTATAAAACTTTATAACTACTAGAAAATAGATTTAATTATCTTTCGAATCGTAATTAAATTATTTAACAGAATAATTTAACGTGATTTATTAAGGTCGCTTGACAGACGAGGAGCTAACATGTTCTGTGCCCAAGAACAGCAATGCAAAGGCTGGGCAGCGAATGGGACACCAAAAAAATCTTTACACAAGGTCTCAATGTATCATATTCAGGATCAATTAAGGTAAACTAAGCCTTATTGGTCCAGGTAACTGAGAAATAGGCTTTGCGGGAACCAACCTCAATAATCTATGCGGGTTGGACCGCAGGAGACTGCTAGTGAATAAATAAGCATCTCTCATATATAAGCCTAAGAATAAAAATCCCCAACCTAGCATTTTGTCGTAAAAGACGTCTAGCAACCTTTACTAGAGAAATATTAAATACGTTTTGTTTCAGCCTTTAATCTTTTGAAACGCGACTAGAAAGTTAAGAAGAGATTCAATTTAAGCTCTCGATGCAAACAGACGGATTTTATATCACGGCTATTTATAGCCACGTTACAGACGGACAACATTTCACTTGACAAAATTTCAACTGTTTACCTCTTACTGTTCATGATCTCATGCACCGTAAGAGGTAGACATTTGAAATTTTGTTGAAATTTTCAGATAATGACAATGTGTATTTCTTTTGGCGCTGAATAAAACAAATAAAAAAAAATATATCAAAATTAAAGGAGGCAACAAACTTGATTTTTTTGGCTGTTTTTCCTCCTAATTTCTCAAGGTATATCTCTTGAACTACAATAGGTAGACACATTAAACTTTCTATAATTTAGTAACACTTCAACTGTCATAGAACAAATAGGTTCTAAAAATAAAATAAAGTCGATAATTTAAAGGGGTTCTCCAAACAAGAGAAAAATGATGTTCGTTGAAAAAATTGCCTGATTTTTACGGACAGAACCCTTCGTGTGCGAGTCGACTCGCACTTGGCGGTTTATTTATAACATACTTAAGCTTTGAGACGGATGACCCTGATGAAAATCGGATAAAAATCGTCGGGGTATTCGATATTTCGTTAAATAAGAATCACCGCAACAAGGTAAACTTTGCTTTAACAATAGTAAAGATATTATGAGATTTTGAGTCTATAACGTGCTGTCGCTCGAACACAGTCGTGGGCCACTTCTAGTAGACATGGCTCTATGTGGGCTAATTTAAAATCGATTGCGGTTCTTATTTTGATTGCCGCCACTTGGTAGTCTCTAGTTGAAAATTTACATAATGAAAGCAATTGCGATGCAACTAGCAACATGAATTAGCTGCAGAAAAAAAATGTAGGTACCTAAACTGATTTAGATGGATCACATCTCAAAACGAACATTCAACAATTCTACCTTATATAGAAATAGTTACTATTATAGAATAGTAACTATATGTATTATGTTGTTAATTAAAGGTAGTAACTAGTAACATAAGCGGAGTCCCTCAAACGGCAATAATACACTAATCTTGACCTGTCGGAGCTGATTGAGGTAAAACCAACAAAAAACACCACCATTCGTGTATTTTAGAAGCTCTAAATAATGTTGCTTCAAAATACAAAGTTATAACGCAAAAAAACTGCAAACTCTGAAATAAAATAATATCAGTCAGGTCAGATCTTTTCAAAGCCCTTTTATAGGTTTAAACTCTTGTTTGTAATTAGTTTGTATAGAGCTTTAGACGTCTCTATTACTGAAGAATAGCAATCAGGCGTCGAATAGTTAATATAATAGCTTTGAAACAGCTCAGCTAATAATAACAATATAGGTGGGTGTTGTTTTCATATAATACTTGAGAGGATATTATTTGGGAACTATAGCAGACTTCCAACGTTTAAGGAGGCATGTCCAAGAACTGTCACTGCTCATTTGAACGCTGGTTATTTCTAAGTATAATTAAATAATCAATGATCAAATCTTTTCACAACGCTAATTTGGCAAAAGAAAGAACAAGGCAAGAGATTGATTATTTATTCAGCGTACGAACAACGCGCTGTGCTTTGTTCGTACGTGGTTTGTTAGTAGGGTGTCTCAAACCACGGAGCAGCTGCGTGTCTCAAACTACGGAGCAGCTCTGTGTCTCAAACCACGGAGCAGCTGCGTGTCTCAAACTACGGAGCAGCTCTGTGTCTCTAACCACGGAGCAGCTGCGTGTCTCAAACTACGGAGCAGCTCTGTGTCTCAAACCACGGAGCAGCTGCGTGTCTCAAACTACGGAGCAGCTCTGTGTCTCAAACTACGGAGCAGCTCTGTGTCTCAAACTACGGAGCAGCTCTGTGTCTCAAACTACGAAGCAGCTCTGTGTCTCAAACGCATTGTTCATCTAATGTTTTCATTTTCCAGTCGCATTATGTCTGTTCTCATCTTTTGTTTTTTCATACAAATGTTCACGCCGCGCCGATCTCACAAATCCCCATTGCAACCACAGAAATCTAAATAATTTATCATGTAGATTTCTGTGGTTGCAACATTTTAATAATATCTGTAGTAGCTTTGGCTTTACTCGAACAACAAACATCTTGATGAGCCTTCGCTCTTCAAACAGCCTAGGCTTGTTATAGGCCTTCATGTGAGAACTCCTTTTGTTTCTCGTATACCTACGTATACGAGAAACAAAAGGAGTTCTCACAGCTTTTATTTTTTTTTCGTTAATACAGAATTGACAGCTTGTTCAGTAATAGCATAAGCGACTCATCAAAACTCTGCCAACCTGCATCTCAAAGCAGTCAACAAAGAAAAAAACTTAATCTGCCCATCTGTCATTTGCCCACTTTTCACTTGTTCTCGGCAAATACACGAGCATCTGACAATTTCCCAGTCCAGTAAATAAGCAGCGAAGACAATAGATTTCCTCTGAAATCAATTTCCAAGGATAAATCGACCCTTGCACGAAGCTTACTCGATTTATCAGTGTCAGTGCACATTCTACGACGGGAAGCCTCAGGCAACAGTTCTCGGTTTTCAAGACATTCTAGATGTCTTAGAAAATCTGTAGTGAGGTCACGATTGATTTTATTTACTGCCTATTTTGAAGTTTGTTGGCTTGAAATAAGGTTAGATGCCGGTACTAAATAGTTTAGGTGCTGTAACCTGTTCAGTTTTCTAGATAGTACCTAAAGATAAGAGATATTTTTTATGAGCTGGCGCGGTTGTCATTTGTTTATAGAAAAAATATAAGAGGACCAGGACAGCTTTTAAAAAAAAAATCTTTAATATTTTGGTTGCATAATCCTCAAGTAACGAATTGAAAAAAATTAAAGCATATTGCAGCCCCGATTCAATACCTTGCAATAAAGGTATTGCAAGGTATTTAATCGACCGTACAGGCTTGACGTCTTGCAAGAGCAAGACGTCAAGCCTGTACGGTGCATATTCAAGTTTGTCCGCCTTCCGGCGAGCGAAGTACCTTACTTGCTGTCAAAGATGTTGAGAACTAAATCGAACAACAAACAGCGAACATCTTCGGAAGTTCATCATCTTACAATGTGTATCCGCAAACACAAAGTGCTAGCACACCTGCGGACTCGAAGCTATTGCTATGAAATGGTTATACCTATATTGGATATTGCATTATATCATTGTAAGGATATCGCATTTTATTTCTAAACGAGGAAAAACTCTTGAAGAATTACTACTGATACTGAGCATACATAGGTACACCTACGCAAAATAAAATTATGATAAAAAAGAGAGAGAGACAAACTTCAAAAGAGAACACTGTAATTTCCGTTGATGTCGGAATTTGATTGAAAGCGGAATCTGCTCAGACAGATGACCTCCATGCTTGTTCTTGCCAGATTGTTTACTTGTGGGATGCTCCCACTCAAACGATCATGTTAGTTGAGTGGATTTGCCCACAGCTCCACACACAGTATGGCATACGTAGGTACGTGAAGCGATGCCTACTGCATCGCTTCTAATCGTATTGCGTCGGCACTCGCCAGAATTTCCCCGGAGATCAGGAAGTACGAATCTATGCTCCGCCACGTGAAATGTGGTCAGCTAGGCTTTGCCGAGCAACACTGAAACTTTAGCCTGACCACGTGCTTCTAGGCAATAAAATCCTGTGGCTCAGCAAGTAAAGTGGATCTTGGCCTCCAAAACAAGACATCTCCTGTCATTCCATTTCTGAATTGAGTCTCGTCAGTTAGTGAAGTAATTTTTGCTTATTTACAAGAAAACTACACAACTTATAAAGAAACTGGTCAAGGAACCAAATAATTAGTAACCTACGAATCAAAACACAAATAATTTCAATAGACCGCAGGGTTCCTGATATCTCGATCAAATTATGTGTCCTTTTTATCGTTATTTTTTTTCACAATCGTGTTTTCACTTTCGAGGAACCAAATATTAATTTAATGAATTTTATGTAATTCGAGTTTTTTACCACGGGGATCCCGTGAATATAGACCTAGTTTGACAACCAAATCCGTTAGATTCGCCCCATAAGTTTAGTGGCATACATTTCAATAACTTTTTGATTGAGTCCCTTGAGGGTTTCTGATGAGGTAACGCCAATGTTCAATTAATTGAAAACTAATACCAAAACTTGGCACTAAATTCAATCACTTATCCCAGGTGAGATTGATTACTTCTTGTTCGAGTGGAGGTGGGTAAAACAACCACATCCATCGTAAATGGCCAATTAACTGCAAACTTGCCCGCTTTACCTGATTGTGTTAATTAAATTTATTGCTGTTAAGTTCATTTAAGACCGCCTGGGGCTATAAGGCCTACAATTTTCTATTGAAATTTTCCTGGCTGCCACGACACTTTCTGGGCACTTTATAGTTCTGTTCCTGAGTACTCAACTTCACACCGCGTTACAGCTACACGAAAACAGGACGGCCGGTGACACCGCTATGTTTGTTGTATGCGTAGCTGTCTACCGTGTTTACAAATTTATCTATATGTATATAATTATTGCTATTTTTAGAGAACCCTAGTGTCTAGATAAACCTGTCATATGATTTGACCAAAAACATGTAATCTCTTTGACAATAAACGATATCTATCTATACTGAGCCAAAGTCTTACACTGTTTTCTTTTGTTTTACACGAAGGCAATTTAGAAGTTTATGTTGTCTATTAAGTTTGACAGACAAGTTCAAAGCTTTGAAAAGGTTTCCATGTCTTGCGTGTCTCTATGTCCCTATGTTACTCGTCTAAGATAATTGCTAAAGTTTTAAGTGTAATATAGTGATAGTTTTCATTTATCGATTAGTACTGTGTACCTACTTGTCAATAATTTTTTTTTTACAGTCTGTACTCGTAAAATGCACTTTTTACGTCATGTTTTTCAAACCGATAGCAAGTGATTATAGCCCAGATAACAGAAAACCGTGGAGGTTTTACCAAGTTCAAACAAATCGAATGAGAGCTCTTAGTTCGAGTCTCCTTGGTCAAGATTTCCATGCATACTTTCCCCCTTTTTCAAGAGCATAATGAGATTAAATTTGGACCATCAAATATGTGTGAATTTTTCACCAAGGAAAACTCCTTGGTACAAAAAATCGCACCATACACGTACCATGAGATTTTCTTTTCGATGTAACGTCTGTGCAAAAGACGGAATGTAAAACCAATGCCACGAAACACGTTTTCAAACTTTAACTATTTACTCACAGAGAGTGTGAAAAGTAGAGTCTCCGTGTATATAGCTGCTTGACCACGCCCGAGACAAAGACATGTATTCGTCTCGGGCGTGATTAAATCCCTCTCGCACTCAGGATTCTAGTAACTCCTCGCTTCGCTCGTGAGTTATTCTAGAATCCTGAGTGGTGCTCGGGATTAAATGTAAATACCCAATGATAAAAATCTTATCAGAACTCACATCCGACCCCAATCTGAAAAGCCCTACTGATGTTTCCTTTGCTAATATGTACCAGCAATGCTTTTCAGAGTGGGATCGTACACCTTTATATAAAGGTACGATCTGTGATGTAATCATCGTAAATCAAACGGTTTATACTTCGGCCGGGGTTTGGCTGGGTGTCGGTGTCGGTAGATCTATCTACGATCCGTGGCTATTTGCGGGCGAAATCGAACCCTCGTCTCTGAGACATCTGTCGGTATTTGTTCCAATCGTTTTAACCAGCCTCCATCAAACAACAAAGTTTGAATAAAAGTTATCTGTAGCCCATAGAATTACGTAATTCACACTTTTTAAGTCTATCCTGTAGGTAGCCCTTTGTTTTCGGGACTTTCGTTCAAAACTCTGCCAAAAGTTTTATGACCCACAAACTCATAAAGAATTAATTGATGATTATTTATCATTATTTATTTTATTTTTCTAATTATTCATATCATACCATGATCATACCTAGAAGAAGCATCCGAGTATTAAATGCTAATCCAGTTAAAAAGCTTTTCAACGAATTTCACGAAAAATCTTTAGTTTTTATTAAATTGCAAAATTCAAATCATCCTCTATCAGCTTTTATCAAGTTTTGTTCAGTGTTGGGTATCAAACATTCAATTGTTATTTATAAATGGAGGTACAAAGAGAGTGGATTACGAAATGTAATTTTACTGCGCGACATCAAATTGTCGTCAAATTGTCGTAACAGTCAGAACCGTGTGTTGAAACGACCCATTCAACACAAGGTTGCTCACTTTCACTAGAGAGGATTGTATCACAATCTACATTGTTAAGATTTAGAAACGGTACTTATTGCTTAAAATTGTATTTTCCTTAGCCCTTTGTTTGTTCGACTCTATCCAATTCATTGAATGTGAAAGAACAAACGAAATCAATACCTGTTATCAAGAGTTGCTTTTGATATTGAATGTTGAAATTAATTAGTTCTCGGGCGATCGGGTTGAATAAAAGTTTGCTGTAATTGTATAATTTCCTATTTGCTAAATAAAATGGACGCTTTGATTGAGATTAAACGAGTCGAAATGAATTGTTCAAGGATGTTTTGTCTTTACAACTCAATTCATCTATTTGAAGCACTGGGAGTAATGAAACTGATACTGGGAAAGTTGTAAAACCTAACTAACAGGTGGCCTTTATACAGACGGTATCACGTTAAGATGGTACCCAACAAAGTAAAAAGGATGAAGACAAAAATACGATCTATGGTCACGGAGAACTATTATTTACCGAGCTGGTTTGCCATCTAGACAGCAATGAGACGACTGTTTACCCTCTCTGCAGTTTATGTTTTACTAAGTTTATGAGCTAAGGAGCAGCTAAGCAGCAGGGGAGTGAGTGGCCGATTCGGAACAATAGCTGTCACAATAACAAGTAACTTACCGAGCTGTTCCTCGATCTAGACAGCAGTGGTACGACCTCCCTCTCTACCGCCGCCACCGCCAGCAGTGGAGCGAAGATGGCCAGAGATATCAGCCAGAGAGCAGCCAGGAGACTGCAGGCGCCGCGCCGCGACGGCATCCAGGGCTGTCTCAGCGACTGCGTGATGGCCAGGTACCGATCCACAGACATGGCTGTGATGGTGAACACGCTAGATGCTACTGCCACTCCTGGAACAAAAAATAAGAATGAGTGCTGTCCGACGCGGTGTGGACAAGCGTGCGAGGTATCGTACATTTTTTTACAACGATTTATATTATTAGACTCTTTTTTCTAAGTCGACGCGCTCCACTTTGACAAGTTTACGTTCTTTTGGTGTGCAAGCGGAATAGGGCGCGTAATGGATTTCTTTTGGAGTCTACACACAACAAAGTCAGCCCGGTGGGTTGGTGCGACATTTCTTTCAACAGGCAGCTGGCGTGTTGTGTCAACATGTCGGTAGCCACCGCCGACTTTGGTGTGTGGACTACATTAGAGTTTTCATTGGACGTTTCACAAAATGGGATTCAACTGCTTTTTTTTTTCATTAAGTTTTCAGTTTTCCCCCTTGAATAAACTATATCGAAGGGGAAAAGTGAAATAAGAAAAAGAATTAAACGGAAATCCTGCACTTTTTTTTTACTTTAGAGTCGAGTTTAGGGCCGATTTTCGAGGGGGAAAAACTGGAATAAGCCTATTAATATCCGTGCCCGCTCTCACTCTGACTCTACCGAAAACGAACCGGTAGAGTGTCAAGCGTATTATGCACCTTCTCTTAAGACAGGTACCTAATATACCGTAAATACTTCTTCAAGTAATCTAAAGAAATAATTACCTATCTTAGGTTAGGTTGCTCATGATTGGCTAAGATTCCAATCGCCATAATATAATTTAAAAAAAAACCTTAAATTCACAAATATAATATTTGCGAGTCTTTATACTACAATAATATAACTTTCCCAATTAATTTTATGTAATTAATATTTGAGAATAGGACCCCATTCTCTTTATTTATTGGCCCGCCTTCCCTGCTACACTTTATTATATCTTCCTTCAATGAGGTGGTCGGCTCTGCAAAACTCATTTCAGTAATATTTTATCAAATATTATTGAAAAATGAGCTTCAAATATAATGAAAGCCTTAATAAGGTTTTTATTATTATCAGTGCGTAAGCCCTCACACTCGGCGTAATTTATATGAAATCAAATAATATCCCAAAAAATGTTTCGACTTCGACGAGACTTGAACCCGTATCCTTCCCTCAGTACGGGAATGTGCCGACCACGAACATGAGGTCAAGTGACGTAGAAGTCGAAAACTTTGGGACTACCTTCGGACTCGAGCGCTGTTAGCTCCACGTACAGGGGAAACATTGAAGGTTATCCAATCCTGTTCAATTTAAAATTTCATATTCTTAATAACCTCGTGTTATCTCAACAATTTGTCAGGAGTATCAATCAATAAGACGTATCGATATTGCTGACAATGTAAGTACAGTCGGCTTCACCAAGATGTCGTTCACTTTAGTACCTACAGCTACCTTTAGGTTGTTATACCTACAGGTACTATTTAATGTATTGTATATCAGTTGTCTAGTACCCTCAACACAAGCTCTGCTTACTTTGGGATAAGGTGGTGCAGTGTGGATTGTCCAGCATTATTATTATTAGCCGACCTCAAAAAGGAGGTGGCTCTCAATTCGTCTGTATATTTTTTATAATGTATTTATGTTACTTGATATCGGAGATAATGGTTAACTAATGGTTAACCGATTTTTCTGATTCTTTCACTAGTGTATAGAAAATTATCTTGAGGAGGTCCCATAAAATTTATATTTCCGAGGGATTAGTATTTATCCCGTAAAATTAAAAACATTATATATTTAAAGATTCACGACTAGCTACAACAATTTTGGTGATATCTGCGCCAATTATTAACAACAGGTACGCGATAAATACCCGATAAATAATCTTTAAAATTGTTTACAGATTTTGATGATTCCTTCGTTATTATACAAAAATTTATTTCGAGTTGGTCCCCTATAAGTTTAGTTCTCGAGGGACTGCTATGTGCGCTGTAAAACGTAGGTTTGTAAAACATCGACAAAATATGATAATTTCTCTATCACCTAATGGTTTTCATGACAACAGTTTCATCCATGTGTCATCAAATTAAATTAGACTTGAATTGTAACTACATACGTATGTAGTTGTCGCCACTAGGAAATTAGATCGCACTATCGAAGTGTAAATAAATTTTTTTGCACGTGATCTTCGATAAAGGAAAGTAAACGGAGGTGATTTCGTTCGTCCTAGACATAGATGAATACTATTTACCGCAATTTTAAGTCGGGTTATAGCTTTTTAAAACACGCCAAATTATATATTTCTCAACCGTGTTTTACCTTCTCAAGGAAACAAATATATTTTTATGAATTTTATGTAATTCAAGCTTTTTACCACGGGGATCCCGTAAGTCCTGAGATGCAGGCCTAGTCTGATAACCAAACCCGTGAGGTTCGCCCTTAAAATACACAGAAGGAAGCTACTGCCCTTCCTCAGGTACGATTCGTAGCGTCTTTCACGAACTGTCTACGGCGTAGCACTGCTACGTATCTCGTAGACAGTCGTAAAATCTGAGCGCAGCAAACTGAATTAAATGGGACCTTGCTAGTAAATATTTTACGTCACATTTCTCATAAAATCTGCGCGTTTTGTGATGAAACCTTGTCAAAGTCCAAACGAATTTGATTCAGTTTGTTATCTCATTTTGATTGCGCGCGGATTATAGATGATACAGCTCATTTTTGAAAAACTTGATAATATACGATGGTTCTTTGGTAAATCACAAAATTTGAATGGAAGCTGCATCGATCAGCTAAGAACACTTGGTTTCAGCATCCAGTACTGCAACTGAGAGTCGAATGTAGTTAAATTTTCAGCCATATTTCGGAAGAACGATTCCAATTTCGCTAGAGAAGATGGATTTTACATCAATCAATCAAATCGTTAGGTGCTTACCTACATATATATACATACTTTATAAAGGTAGGTATTTCTGTTATAAATTTTCACTTGTTTAAGATGCTGCGTCACTGTTTCCGCGTGAAATCATTTATTTTTTGCGGTCTTTTTATTTTTTGTGTTATACAAAGTATAAATCTATACAAATTCTATATAAGTATAAATAAAAATACGTATAAATCTATCCAAACTATTTCTATTAACCCATGTTATAATAAATTTCGGCTTCATTAATTGTATTTATAGCCGACTTCAAAAAGGAGGAGGTAAACCGATTTTGCTGATTCTTTCACTGTTGTATAGAAAATGTTTCCGAGCTGGTCCCATAAAATTTTATCCCCGAGGGATTAGTATTTATCGCATAAAACTTAAACATCATCATCATTAAACTAAATTAGACTTGAATTATAACTAGATGTCGCTACTAGGGAAATTAGATTGCGCTATCGAAGTGTAAACCAATTTTTTTGCACGTGCACGTTAGATCTTCGACCAGGGAAAGTAAGTGATTTCGTTCGACCGAAACATATCGGAATTTAAAGTGGGTTAATATATATAATATATAATAGCTTTTAGGGTTTCGAAGTTTGGAGATCGGTTTCGTTCTTGCTTTTTCTGTCCTGCAAATAACTTGAAATATAAAGTCATAATATATTTCGTCTGTACAGGTAAAAATATGAAAATGAAAATTTTCAGTACAGTGTAAATGAAAGATGTCAGTTTGTACATATCAAACCAGTTTCTGAAATTTCTGTAAGTTTCATACTTTTGGAAATATTTTGAAAAAAGTTGAATTACCCATTCCCCCCCCCCCCCCCCCCCCTCCCCTATCTCCGAAGTTTACAGAGCAATACATCTGATATGTATGTAGCGTTTGTAGATATGGATCTATATTTTACAGGAAAAGTATAGAAAAGTCTGTACTTATGTCAAAAACTTATTGAAAAATGTTCAAAATTGCGGGGAATCATTTTCATAAGGAGGGCCTATCTCACCGAGTGTGGTATCAAATGAAAGGTTAGTTTGTTCACCTTAAAACGGTTTTGGACATTTATGTAGGGTTCATGCTTTTTGAGATATTTTTAAAAAGTCGAAACACTACCCATTCTGGGGGGATTCTGGGGGAAGAAGTCTCAAAGTTTTTGCGATTTCTGACATTTCTAATACTCAAAACTCAGTCGGTCCAGTCGAGACTTTTGATCCTTAAAAGAAACAAGGTCAATTGGCATCAAAAAAGTTTTTGTGTAAAATTACCAGTTTCTTTGTACCTCTACATTTTTTCCAAAATCTGTGAATGCAGTTCAGAATATCTCAAAAAGTTATGGATGGTCTCATAGGAACGTTTTCCTGTAACTACTATAACGGTTAAGGTTGGATTGTCGAGACGGGACAGTAAGGGCAGGTGCGCTTACTGTCCCGTCTCGACAATCCACTCCGAAGTTTGTAAACCGATACATCTTAAATATCATTAAATAGCAAAGTCCCAAAAAAAAATTAATAAAAAGTAAAAGTAGTAAAAGTAAAGTAAAATCTAAAAAGTAAAGTCAAAAGTAAGTGTAAGTAGTAAGAACTCTTAAAAGAAGAGAACCCAGTGCTTAGACAAACCTAACATATTAATCAATCAATCAATCAATCATAGGCATAGAATATGTAGTAGTCTATTAATTATGTAGTTTACATAACTTAGGATTAAACCACTTTCTTTTTCTGTATGAATGTTGTGCACACTTAGATACCCACATAACCTTGTCTCTCTCTCTCCCAATAAGGTTTGCTGGAAGAGAACTCTTTTTAGGGTTAAGCTCGTCTTTGCCATTCCTTCTCTAGTTTAATGTTTTTTTAAGTATGTTTTATTTAGTGCAATAAAGAATTAAATGAAATAGGTGTTAAGGCATTGCTAGTAACTAATTTTTGGTTTAAAAATAAATGATCTATCTATCTATGTATGTCGCCTGAAACACAGGACTACCTGGTTCAGGCTCATTGTTATACTTAGCTATACATATTCGTTTAGTGCACTAATGTATTGTCTATTTACGTTTCTTTGAATAAATTTTATTTATTTATTTATCTAACCGGTACCTAGTACATACTGGTATACTTGACAAACGTTCGTAACCCTCGGCGCGCGAGTCACACTCGCACTTGACCCCTCAATAGTCCAGTAACAATAAGATTTGAGGTCGCATAAAATAACCCTGAGAAAAAAGTTGTGTAAAAGTTTATTTAAATGATAAAGACCACGTGTGTGCTAATTGGACAGTTATCCCGGCACGGATGTTGAGCTATACCTACAAATACGTTTTAACGCATATCTCCTAAACTAAATGTTGCTACGAGTATTAAGCTATAAATATAGGATAAGGCGGAGAGACACCGAATTTAATAAGTAGAATAGTAATAAATAAACAGAAATAATTATTTATATTGCAGCTGCCTGTAACTACGCCGTTACATCATTATCTGGAACGTAAAAATATTAAATACAGACTCGTTTGCAGTTATTTAGCTTCTGTTATTATTATGTTTCGTAATATATTTCTTGTTTTGGGTGTTAATAAAATCGTACTGATTTAGCAAGTTACTGCCCGAGATAACGAACACTTGCAGACCTTTTACTTCAAGAAGCCTTATTAGGTGGTGCAAAAAGTATGCAGGGTGTTCGAGGACGAAATTACTCGTTCAGCTAAAACTAACTGTAACCTAATTGTAATAGAGTAGAATTGATTTATGTAAACATAATTTATTAGAGAAGTCCGTGTTTTAATGTTATTTCCTGGTTTATACACGACGAATGTTTATAGACGTATAATTTCAAATATTTACTTACAAAGACATAACTTTCAGGTATCTGCACAGAAAAATGCACGAAAAACCCTAACAGAGCAATATCTGAAAACGAGATTTTTACCGATAGCTAAGCTTGGATTGATTGTTTGATAACCATCGACCTACATAACAAAGAAAATTACAATCAAATAATACAAACAAATTAGAACTAGTATTTACATTATGAAACAATTTCGCCTATTTGATAAACGTTAAATTGTAAGCGTATATTTAATTCCGATACTAACATAATCCGTTTCAATGGATGATGGTAACTGATTCAAATCATCGCAAATAAACTGATAGTCGGATAACGAAGTTGTTTTGTAGGTATAAAAATGCTTCCTTCTTTTCTTCTGAGTAGTAGTAACATTCTTACATGGAACTCATTGTACCAAAATAGAGCATTGGATTGGAACCATGATGGTTGAATGGTTCATTTATTGGTAAAATATATCATTACACGTCAAATAGTACAACGAACACCTTAAAATATACTTAAGTTTATTTTAAGTTGGTAAGTACATTCAATTATAATATTTCAATTAATCAATCAACTATACATTTCAATAAAAATAATAAATCAATTCAATTACAAAATTAATCATTAAAATTATAAATAAATCAATTAACATTATAAATTGATCAATAATAATTATGCCATTGGAATAATATTACCTAATCTAGATAACAACATCCTATTTTATTGCACGAATTCGTCAATCCTGTAGAAGGATTGTTCGAACAGCCAGTACTTTAATTTATGTTTAAAGGATTGCGTCGACTTAGCAGTCGTTATAAATAAATAAATAAATAATGCTGGACAATCCACACAGCATCATCTAGCCCCAAGCTAAGCAGAGCTTGTGTTATGGGTACTAGATGACTGATATACTTAATACAATATATAACATATGTAGATAGATATTTTTTATTATATAGAGAAAATACCCAGAACACCAGGAACAAATATTTGCAGATCGTACAAGCATTTGTCCCAAGGCGGGAATCGAACCCGCAACCTTCTGCGCCGTTATCGTTGTTGGGAGGCGATTGTAGACCGCCGGGTCCATCATGTGAATCAATTTGGAGGTTTTAGTAAGGCGCCGCTGCACGGCCCTCAGTTTCTGACTATTCCTCGTGATGTAGGTGTGACCGTCACCGAATTTAGCGTACTCGCTAAGGTGGTTACGGGCGTACATGGCTGCTTGCAAGATGACCAGGCAGGGGACTGTTAGGATCCTTAGTTTTATAAAAAACGGGCGGGCAGGAGTGTCCCACAGAACGCGGACTATCGCTCTAACAGCTCTCTTCTGCATTCTGAACGCCCGCTCCCAATCAGTGGCTTTGCCCCAAAGCTCAACACCGTACTGAAAGAGCGAATGCACAGAAGCGAAGTAGCAGCTCGTCGTCATGTTCTGGTCCAGAGTAGAGGACAACCACCAAAGTGCGAAGCACGCCCTACCTAGCCTATCACATAGCCATGATCTTATGAATAACACGAAAATCTCATAAAATAAATACGTTGAAACGTTAAAAGCACAGAGCACAGCGTCGAGGACAAATTCTCGACTGACTTGTAAAGAATTCAGCGACGTTTTAACGAAATTGAAAAACTTCTCGTGACCCGGGAACTGCTATTCATTTTTTCAACGTCTTACGTAGCACGGAATTTGTAAAATGAAAGTGCACTTTTAATGAACTAAGGGAGCAGATTTCTGTATATTTTCAATAATACTTGCAATTCAATTTTATTTATTTATTCGAGTCAGACATGGTAGGTAATTACTAATTATATACACAGGTCGTTTTAAAAATAAGCGTATACTCAATCTCGCCACATTACTGGCATGTGAATTTATATCAAAGCGGCACATACATACAATGTCCTGAATAGAAATAAAACCTGATAAATGTCTTCTTTTTTTTCAAACAATGCTTCAAATGTCATGCGATGCAATGCGAAACGGCACATACCTACATCCAGCACCGCTACCGCACGGCCCAACAATGAGTATATATTCTTTATTCACAAAGAAAATTACAATTCAATAATAAAAACAAATTAGAACTAGTATTTACAATTGAAACAATAAAGCTATTCTGTCATTTTTGCGTCTCTTGAGATTCTCGGCCAAATCTGCCGCCACACCAGCCCGCACGGGGATGTCCTCGGAAGTTGGGAAGGCGCAAATGTGTCAACGCATGTAGCGTCCCACACAATGGGGCTCCCCAACTCCCATGGGAAGATAAACTCGTCACCTTTACCTACATACATACATTTTACAGCGACATAATTGCTTACCACAAGCTTCAAACAAGTGGCCTTCGCACTGCCTGCTATTTTATGCTGTCACTGTGAAACGTATCCAAATGTTACTAATTTAAGCCCATATTTGAACGCACATTTTTGTCCTGTGTGGCAGTGATGTGGTCCAGATCTGCGAAAAACGTAAATTTCCCAGGACGAGACGCTATTTGTTAGTGTCCATGACATAGTACTGTGGCTTGGTTCCCATTTGTTAGAGTGTCCATGACATAGTACTGTGGCTAAGTTCCCATTTGTTAGTGTCCATGACATAGTACTTTGGCCTCTGGCTAAGTTCCTATTTGTTAGAGTGTCCATGACATAGTACTGTGGCAAGATCCCATTGGTTTTCTTTCTCAAACTCGACGCCAAAAAGAGATTTTTTTTTTGTGTTTTGGCTTTTCAACAAACCTATAATAGCTTGAGTATAAATAATACGAAGAAGCAGGCGATAGCAAATAAATTTAGGGGAAACTCATGGCAAAGTCAGATTCATGTTTTTACTCCCTAGAGCGGGCGCACAATAGATAAGGCATCCACAATAATTATGAACAAATTATGAACTATTTAACAATGTATAATTTTACTTTGACATTTTTATTTAAACATTTTTTTAATTTAATTTTATGTTAGTTTTATGTTATTTTTGTTTTTAAATTATAATTAATTAGTTAGTGTAGTCAGCAATCGCCGCCGTTCTAATTACTAATAAAATAAATTACTAAATTTCTAAATCACATCCAATCCACTAGCTAGATGATGTAACCCTTTAGTTACGTATTTTGTGTGTGATTCCTAAGCCGATGCAATTAACGAGTCGGTTAACAAGGCTGGGAAAGGATCCAGGTTTTGTCTGACGTAATTGTTTCGATATAAATTGTGTAGAATTCAATTAAATAGGTATTAAATAGGTTGAATAAAAAAAACGTGTTCTTGAGTGGAGACCGCGACCGCGCCAACGTAATGTAGGATGCCCTCCGGCCAGGTAAGATGGTGACCTGTGTAAGACTGGAGCCAGATGCTAAATGCGGCAAGCCAACCACAGGGCGCTATGTCACTCATTAGGGGAGGCCTATGTCCAGCAGTGGACTGAGCAGTGGATAGGCTGTTGATGATGATGAAATACAATACAAAAATGTTATTTGTAACCCAAAAACAAACTTTAAATTTAAAACAAATGAAATATGAGGTGTATTCCGGGATAGATATGAATAGGTAGACTAAATATTAGTAATTTCGCTCGTACACCGGACAGCCGATCAGTGTACCCCGCTTGTCTTGCTTGGCTTCCAGATGCCATTCACAACTATTTATATCTAGGTACATTCAGTTTCTGACTTGCGCTGCGGTGGGTGCATATTATATTTATTAGCTTAAGATAAGTGTACGAGTTGTTGTATTCATTAGATACTTACCATAGAGACTGAGGCTTACGGACAAACCGATTAACGATTTATGTTAGCTGTAGAATATGTATGTAAATAATGTTTAATTTATTTATAAATAAAACATTAAAAAAAATTAATAACGCTACACATTTCATCACACATTATTTATTAGACCCAATGTAATAAAAACGGAACCTTGTCAAAGTAAATATTTTACATCAAATTTCTCACACAATCCGCGCGTTGTCTAAGCGGGATGAAGCCTTGTCAACGTAACAACGTGCTCTTGTATCAGCTCGAAATGGTTCCATCCGATGCTGCTCGCGTGTGTACAGTGTACACTGGGTATAGATTGCTTGTCGTTTTAACCTAGTTTTCAGCGATCATAAAATATAAGCTTGTATAAAACTTTCCAAGAACGTGTGAAAAGCTGGAAACTGCTTGAACGACATTATTTCCTAGTAGTCTGTTTATAGTTCTCTTTGCTAACACGCATTACGTCGGCTTTAAAGTATTTCATAGTATTTGACAGTTACTCGGTCGAACTCCAGAGGTTTTCAAATCGATGACGTTAGCTTGCAGCAAGCTTGTAGTATCGTGCTTGAAAAGCACAGAACAGGACGCTATTTAATGGCTTTGAACTAAACTTAATGAGATTGGTTTCTCAATCGTCTACAATACAAGTTTATCCATAATAAGAGGCTGACAAAATACAGCTTAAGTTAAGATTAACAGAACAAAGTATGCAGTATTATACAAGGTGCCACGTTATTGGTGTACTAAGCGAAAAGGGGGTTTTAAGTTCTTCTTTCAACTAGCCCTTTTTTATGTTAGTGACAACCCTACATCAGCTGTTCATCAGTATGATTCTTGACCTTTCAATTGTAAGATTCTTGACCCTCAATTTCACCGCCCGTCGATTCTGATTGGCTGTTGCGCCCCGACGGGAGGTCGGCCGCACCTCGCGCAGGCGCAGTGGAGTCCGCGTCGGCCACCGCGGCCTTACGAGTGTGTGTGTGTGATAGATAGGGTTGTACTTTTTTTTAGCGTTTAAGTAAATTCTTTTTTTACTATGAAAACTTAAAAAACGTATGCCAGAAAATCAACGATGCGGATCAGTTGGGTATAGGGTGCACAACAACCCCCTTTCAGCTTAGTACACCAGCAACGTGGCACCTTGTATACTATTAATATGGATCAGTTACCTGTAGATTGCTTGCTACAGTCTGCGGTTAGCGCAATTGTAAATATTAGATCGAGTTTGTTTCTATTACTTGATTGTAATTTTTTTTTGTTAATAAAGATTATAAATGTTAATTACATTGTTAAAATTTCAGTCCAAATTGACGCGCAATTTCACAATATTGTATTGATGATTTTGCATCTTTTTTTGTTTAATTCTTAAAATGTTAATAAGTATGGTTTTGAAATAGAAACCCTACATAATACTTATATCATTTCACTACAACCTTATTCTCAACAAAAAAAAAATCGTTATTACAAGCAGTCCCTTATTTTCCTAGCCTCCAGTGTCAGCTAGCCCCAACTCCCTGGCAACGAGCCAAGATAACGAACTGCCATAACTGGTAGATAAGCCAACTTCTGATCGCGACTAGCCTACACGGTGTCGTCTGTGTCCCCCGTCTGTGTGTCCCCGGTGTGTGTCCCCGGTGCACAACACAAATGAACGGAACACAAGTTGTAGGGGGAGTAACAAATGGGTCAACTCTCAACTGATTTTTATTTGGGTTTAGACTTGGCAAGAGTAGACCGAGAACAAATGGTCCTGATTGCGTCAGAAACTATATTATTTCCCAAAAGCTATGAAATGGTTATGGATCCTACACATATTCGAAAAAATTGCTTGGTTTGTTGTTATTTGTAATTGTAATCTATCAATAAATATCAATATCAACATCGCAACAAAACATTCGAAAAAAACCCCTTCTTGCGGAGTCGGGTAAAAAACTTAAGTAAATTAATTTTATTTTATGAAATTAATGTCTTAATTTTGATGAGTAGGTTTAACTATTTTCAAAAACGAGTACTTTCACAAATCAATCCAAACCAAAATAACATTACTTTTAAAGAGAAACTTTCGAAGGATAAGTGTTCAACAAAATTATTTGCTTTATTTTCAAAAATAAATCTGTACCTACCATAGTGAACATCTAAAACCTGAAGTTTTGTGCCCAACTCCTCTGAATCTCAGTGGTTTCAGAAAGGTAAAACCAAACGTTATTTATTTTGTTTATCTCGTAACGAATTCCAGACTGACAGAGTGCGAGATCTATTACACTTGACGCTGGTTTACGGCCCACACGGCCCACGATTACTCATTATTAGGGAACACATAAAACTATAAGTAGTTTTACGGATAAATTTGCTTGTAGCAACACTTGCCCATTACCTTTTAAACCAATAAACAAGAAATAAATCACACAGTGCGTGTTCCCATGTTAATGAAATAAATTTTAGGAAATGCTAAGATTTTTTCTTAGAAATATTACGTTGCCCGTTAAGACTTCAGTTGGCTTCAGTTTCATCGATTTATTTCCAATTCCTATTCGTCAGCATTACTCAGAATTTTTTTAAAATTTAAATATTTCCCGGTTCTATTACAGCCCCAAATAGCTTATCAAGGATTAAGCGAATCATCCGCGAAATCCTTGAACTTCACCTCAAATCTGCCGAAACCAGGCTCGGTACAGACAAACCACTTTCATGGCTAGTTAAGGTCTGTGATGGCCATCAATCTTATTGACATGTGCTTTGGACACATCTGAAAGAGGCTGTCGTTTTGAAAATGAGGACCTTGCTTCTGTTTGCCAAGAGGAGGGTGGGTTAGCCCTAAGAACCTATGCGGCGTTTATAAGGCGAGGCCTCCGATAAAGCTTGAGTGAGAAACCTACCTGTGAATTTAGCGATAGCGGGCAATTGAATGTAAGTGCATAGGAGATCACTAGATCACATAATTATAAGAAAGATATTTCTATTATTTCAACCATCTTCAACAATCTCAAACGTAGATTAAATTGTCTAGACGGTAAAGGCCCAATTCGTAAATGCCTATCTGCCAGTTCACCGAAGGAACAATCTTTTAAGAGTTTTGAAGAGATTGATTGTAAAAGAAAGCCAGACGACTTTGCAAATGTTCGTGACTAGATACTTCACCTAATTCGTAAAACGGTACCATTTATCTAGCTGATGTAGGTATTCAGATACCGAAGCTATTAGTTTGGGTAGCTGTATCTTCTAGATTGACCCACGAGCTTTATAGCGTTTTAAATTTAAGTCCTATTTAGAATCTTTTTTTGTTGAAAACTTTATTGACAAAGAAAACTACAATTGAATAATAAAAACAAATTAGAAATAGTATTTACAATTGAAACAATTAAGCTAACTGCAGACTGTTGCAAACAACCTACAGTTAGCTCAACTGATGCATATCAATACCAGTCGGAAGCGTCCCCAAGACGCTGGCTGCATTGCCCCGCTGTATGGCAATGCTGATGCGCTGTGCCAGATACCCACCAGTTCTCGGGTTCTCAGACGCGTCGCGTCGACCAGACGCTCTGATAACTTATATTATAATAATAATAAATCATTTTATTGCTTATAACTTCTTAACCTAAACTAGAAAATATACACAAAAAAATAAGTTTTTAATCACAGGCAAAGGGAGTTGATTCAGCATTGTGCTGCATGCGAGGAACATGCAGCGCTGATTTAACATATTTTTTTTAATAAATTAACACGTATTAAATTAGAAAATCACACTAATATTTTAAATACGAAACTTTGTTTGCGCCAAAACCACCAATCGAGCTGAAATTTTGTATATTGTATAGTTTTGATGTAGGTAGACCTGGAATACCACATGGGCTTTTTATCCCATAGATCCGTTCCTAAAGGATACAATACAATACAATACAAAACAAATATTCTTTATTGCACACCAAATCATAAAAAAAAATTAAATATATATAAATAAATGGAATATGGGGATAGTCAGGACCTTTGAACGTTTACATAAAAATATTGCGTGTGAAGCCGCAGGCAGAAACTATTAATAGAATAAAACCAATAGTTCTACGCGAATTTAATCGAATGTGAAGTAAGTATTCCATGAAATCGTATTACCACCGGATATCTAAATTTATCTGTTCTGTGGCTCTAGTGAATCGACGGCGAAGAAATCCATAATAGTCCAGTCAATGAGTGCTCAAAAGAGGGGGTTGGGTGGTAAAGTCACAACCAGAATGTCTGACTTTGTAACTCTGTTCGGAGACAAACATACTTAAAGTCCCCACTTCTGTGAGCTGAGCTCTAGAAGTGGTGGCACAAAGAAGGTCCCGTTTTATAGTTTTCAGGGTTCTGTACCCGAATCCAAGTGGAACAACGATGGCGCGGTCATTCTGGCATTATACGTTTCAGCCCATCAAAAACAAAAACTGTTTTTAGGGTTTCTCTTGTTTCTTTTGTGAAAGTATATCAAGGATGGAACGGAACCCTTCGTGTGCGAGTCGACTTGCACTTGGTTGGTTTATTTACTTACATGTCGTTAACGATGCATCATAGGAAATTTTATTATACGGAATTAAAGCAACCTCTTGGAGGTTGCTTTCATTCCGTGTCCACCGTGTCCATCCCCGTAGTTCAGGGGAAATATCATGCCCCAGCCAAGCGTGGAACTGTTGGTAAGTACAGAAAGAGTGCTCCATCGCTGCTCCCTCAGCTGGAGAAAAGGAGGAAATGTCTGATTTGACATTTGATACCGACTGGAGGAAACGCTGGTAGTGATAGTTACCAACACAGTTTTGATAATCGACCGTTTTTCGAAGATCATATCGAGACAACGATTGGGAATAAGCAAAAAAATATGTGGAACCAAAGTTCTAGATACTTTTATCAGCTTTCAATAGGTAGAATGACAACATTTCCTATGAGGCATCGTTAACGAGCTGTAACTAAACGCGGAACCCTCATCTGCCCCCCTAGGGATCACCTCAAAGTGGTGGGATACTTTTAGTATGTCTATCTACTAACTAGTCCAAACAAAGTCCCGAAGTCAAACTTTCTGCTTTCAACCTTTCCATCCACAATCCTTCGTAGACTGGACTATAAAGGGTGTGCAATTTATGCATTTACGGCTCTGTTTTTACTGCCGAGAAAGTATTGCACGCAGTTTTAGTGCCACTATATGTATTTTAGTGCGGTCGCTAAAAGCATGTCACTAAACAATCATGAGAAAACCTATAGTATTGATGAGTTTCTTGGCATAGATAGCCAAAGAACTAGTAGATAAAAAATATTGAATAGTGAGGGTAGGGTTTCAGCTCAAGATAATTGTCCAATTATACCTATCTGAGCAGTCCTCTCGGATAAAATTTACTAAAATCAGCTAGCAGCAGCTAGATAAACTTGAGCGCCTGCAGAACGTCGGAATAAGGTTTATATTAGACTTGCGCAAGTATGACCATGTCTCGGAGTTTCGCAGAAAGCTCAGGTGGCTACCCATAAGGCTTCGGCGAAATTCACACATCGTAACTCTTCTTTACAATATTTTATTTTTATCTTCTGCACCGCCTTATCTCAAAGCACGTTTCACATTTCTTCATCTTTCTCATTCTCGTTCTCTCCGCTCCTCTGAAACCCTTTTGCTTCAAATACCTGTCCATTCTACTTCCTTCTACGGCAACTCATTCACTGCCGGGGCTGTCCAGCTATGGAACGCATTGCCGGTTACTGTAAGGTGTGCGAACTCACTACACATTTTTCAAGATATGGTAAAGGAACACTATTTGTCCTGCTGTCACTGAGCACTTGTTTTAACCCTTGTTTTCATAATATGTATATGTAGGTAAGTATATATATATGTATATATATTTATACGTGTAAATATATTTATATTTATAGGGTGTTTATTTTTTATTTTTTTGAATTTATGTTGTAGTTTATAAATACTTATTTTTAAATAGTACAATATTTATTAGATGCACACAGATCTTTACCCCATTTATTTCCAACGATCCTATCTATACCAGGTTGTCTGGCAGAGATCGCTCTTGAGCGATAAGACCGCCAATTGTCATTTGTTATAATTGTTTCTTTTTGTTAATTGTTTCTTAGTTATAAGTGTGCAATAAAGTATTTTCTATCTATCTATCTAAAATCAGAGTTTGCGGTCCTAGTTATTTCCAAAGAACACCTACCAACTTCAGAATAACGAATATCACGTAATAAAATGGACAGTAAAACGAATTAGGTGAGTAGGTACCAATGAGTTTAACTTACCTGTAAAATATCACATTGGTAGGTAAATTAGGTACCTATAAAAATCAGGATATTTCACACATTATCTAGCTCCAAATTAAGCAGCAGCATACCAATACCCTTTTTGTGAGGTAAAATTATCCAGATAAGTTTTTTGCACGATCCATTCTGTAGTTTTAGTATTCCAGTGACAAAACATCCATCCATCTTCACATGCTTTCGCCCTAAAATATTAGTATGAAATAGAATAGGTGATATGATAACTCACTCCTCAATGCGTAGGCAATAGTAAGACACATTCCATTCGCATTGACTGACAATCCTTTCGAAGAGAAACCTAATAACAGAGCACGTGAGCCTTTCAAAACTTGTCACAGTGGGAAGCGATTCTTCTAAGGTATAAGTTCTAGATTAGGTTATTGTTCAGATTAGTATTAGATTCCGAATAATATTTTTGAAATTAGATTCAATGAGATGCTCTTGGAAAAATGCTACTACGAAATAAATTATTTTTTATGTAAGTGATACTTTTGGTGACTTGAAATTCGAAATCTTGCATTAATTTTATACAGACATACTATTTTACTAAATTAGTATTATATACGTATCTGGCTGTCTCCTATTGGTTGCAATGGGATCCCTAAATAGTTTGTGATTTGTAATCTTAGTATAAGAACAAGCGATTTTCTGGAGACAACGCCCAGCCGAAACCACTGAACAACCTCTCGCTAAGAAGGGATTTTTGGAAATTCCACCCCTGAGGGGGTGAAAAGGAGGGTTGAAGTTTTTTTGGTGTTTTTGTAACTCTTTAACCAGTGGCCCAATTAGCTTGAAACTTATAGAGAATGCCAATACAAAATTATTGTTAATATGTATTATTATACAAAATTATTTGTTTCACGATTTTTCATAATTGAGATAAATCGGGTTATTAAAGTTTGTGATTCGTAATAAACTATAAAGTTAACAATAATGATAACAATAATGTTAATGATACACGTATTTTTTATTTTTACAAAACTACCGCTAGGCTTATGCAACCAATATCCACGCGGGCGAGGCGAAGCCGCGGGCGCAGTTGGTAATTAATAATCTGTAAACCTAGAAAAGGCTGATTTCACCCACTGAATTATTACTACTAACGTAGGGAACCGACATCCCGAACCAAATGTTTGCGCCATGTGTGTTCGCTTCTTTACTTTACTTCAAATGTTTGTGCCATGTATGTTCGCTTCTTTACTTTACTTCAAATGTTTGTGCCATGTGTGTTCGCTTCTTTACTTTACTTCAAATGTTTGTGCCATGTGTGTTCGCTTCTTTACTTTACTTCAAATGTTTGTGCCATGTGTGTTCGCTTCTTTACTTTACTTCAAATGTTTGTGCCATGTGTGTTCGCTTCTTTACTTTACTTCAAATGTTTGTGCCATGTGTGTTCGCTTCTTTACTTTACTTCAAATGTTTGTGCCATGTGTGTTCGCTTCTTTACTTTACTTCAAATGTTTGTGCCATGTGTGTTCGCTTCTTTACTTTACTTCAAATGTTTGTGCCATGTGTGTTCGCTTCTTTACTTTACTTCAAATGTTTGTGCCATGTGTGTTCGCTTCTTTACTTTACTTCAAATGTTTGTGCCAGGTGTGTTCGCTTCTTTACTTTACCTTAAAGAGATTGAAGTGAATTGTATTGCTGATCAAAGGAAGTGAACAAAAATCAAAGATCACTTTGTTTCCTAGTTTTACTTAAGTAATTGGAATTTTGTGACGTGTCCAAGAGTCATGTAAGGTCTAAAGGAAATAAAGCACTTTGAAAGGTTATTGATTATTGATGAGTATTTTTTTATTATCTTAAATTGAACCAAGGTTATAAATGCGTAAGTATTGTGTTTAGTTAATTTATTTTTGTTTTATTAGGCATTATTCAAGGTTTCTGTGAACTAAATGGAGCCCTTAGCAGAATACCAGAAAGGCAATTTTTGCTTTACAACAGTCTGCAGTTAGCTTAATTATTTCAATTGTAAATACTAATTCCAGTTTGTTTTTATTATTGAATTGTAATTTAATTTGTCAATAAAGAGTTAAAAATTTTCAAATATATCACTCGATAAATATGGCAAGAACTGTCAAATTAAACAGTTCTTATAATAATATATAATATAAAAACTTAAATATGATAGTTCTTGCCATATTTATCGAGTGATAAATTGCGAGAATGGCCTTCCAGCGCATGGTCCCGCTTAGCTGATGCATAGCTCGCATAGCTCAGCTTGTTGCTGGAGCATCAAGCTGAGCTCTGGGCCATTTCTTTGCCACAATAATGTGTTACATAACTAATGTACCTGTATTTAAGCTACTTACTGGAAATTCGAAATTTAACCACTACCTCTTCGTTTTATTCTTTAATTCTAATTAGTTTTAATTTTCAATCTTTGGCTTGATTTGTATTGTGGTTTATGAGAAATAAATAATTTTCATATAATTTTTTAATAACCGAAATTTAAAACCAAGAAACATAACCAACACAGGCAATTTACTAGAATTCTTAATTAGTCTGGTGAAGGTGACATACCTTGCAGGAAGTTAACAGTCTTGCACATGACCTCCCCGAAGTACCACAGCAGCGTCACGGACTTGGCGATCTGCACGGGCATGCAGAACAGCGTGACCAACAGATCAGCCACCGACAGGTTCACCAAGAAGATGTTCGTCACGCTGCAACAAACACAAGGTTCGAGGTTAGTCTGCTGGGGTTCAGACGTACCAGAACGTCAGGTAGGGCAGCAGCTTCCTTCAGTATACAGGGCTATTGGAGATTCACTGACACGCAGGTGGACTGCAGGTTCGGCCCATCATCACGAACACGTTCGTGAAGAAGCCAGGTCTTAATTATTTTTTCTTGTAAATCACATTTGATATAAAATGAAAAAAACATGTTTGTCCGGAACCAAATGAATAACTTCTTTACCTTACCTTAAAAATATTGAAGTGAACAAAAATCAAAGTGAGCACTTTATTTTCTAGTTTTTTATTTATAAAAAGTATTAAGAGACTTTGTCGCTAAGCGACCACATCGCCCTAGTATCTGGTTTTACTTATGTAATTTGAATTTTTTGACGTATTCAAGAGTCCTGTAAGGTCTAAAGGAAATAAAGCACTTTGAATTTAGATTTGAATTTGACTAAATACCGGTTTCCCACTCCCACACTCACTGTAAACTCAGAATAAAGCTGTTTCTAAGTTTAGTTTCATATAAAATAAAGAACGTTTATTGAATGGAGCTACTACCAATATCAAGTTTAAGAATTAAGACCCGCGTCTCCACAAACGTGCTCGTGATGATAGGCAGAATCTGCAGTTCACCTGCGTGTCAGTGATTTACCCATAACTCTGTATAAGTTATCTATAGGTACTCCCGTAATTATTGTAAATAAACTTCAACTAAAAAAATTAATTATTTATTTGCTTGGCGTCGAGTTTCAGATATGATTGTTATTATAGCATGATTTTTATCCTGGAAAACCGTGTACGAAGCCAAAGGCGGAAGCTAGTATGAAATAAAATGGTAAAACCACGTGATTAAAGAACGGGATTGAGAATGACGTCATCTCTCATGCTGTCCCATTCAGATCGAATTCAAACTAAGCGGGACCGCATGAGAGATGACGTGATTCTCTAAGTACGCAGATTGTACCATGTTTATTCTCTACACTTCAAATGTTTTGTCCACTAGCAAAAGAAGATAAAAAAGTCCTATTGGTCTCCAATCCAAACGGTAACCTGCATGTCACGGTTAGTCTGTCAACGTAACGTTTGTGGTGGTAGCTCACTGCAGCGAACAGCTGCAGACTCCATAAACAAGCGCTGCCACCTGGCCGAGTGCATGTGGCAAGAAGCCAGCTAGCGCCCTGCATTCCACTCACAGGAACCGTTGGCTAACGGAAGTTCTTTTGGTAATTTACCATTGAATTCAGAGTAGGTTCATTCTAAAATACTTTGATTTCCGTTTATTTCCGACTCTCCAAAAATAGTTACATATATCATTATTATCATCGCTTATCTTGGGGCTAGATGATGCTGTGGGGGTTGTCCAACATTATTATTATTATAGTTATTAGTTTTACTCAGAATGAATTAGACTCAATATCGTTGATTTAAGACCCTTAGGGCTTTTAGAAAAGTCGAACCATTTGTAAATAAACTGCTATTTCATTTTCTTCGCTTCTATCTTTAAAAGGAACATCTAACAAATAACAATATAATTAATTTACTTAGCGAACACTTTCAAAAACGGCTGTTTATCTCAGCTAATAAGTATTTTCTCAATATTTTCCTTTAAACGTATGTACGTAGGTAGGAAAATGAGACTCACTTTAAATTTCTCCAAAATCAGCGTTTACCCTTTCTACAAAAAGTACTATAAAATCCTCTCTATCGATCCATTTTCCCAAAAGCACCGATAAACTTTTAGTTAAAGACCTGTACAACCTACAATTGTCCTCGCCCACAGCTGGACTGTCGCCGCGCAAACAGATCCTGAACAAATAGCTATTAACCCCGTTGTTCCCCGCGATTATTGAACGAACTCACGCTGAAAGCTCTGCTGCGGTCACTAGGTATCAACTCATCATCATCCAAAGAAATAGGTTATAAGGACCTTCACTTATTTCTCACTTATTTACTCGGCAAACGTAGTGTAGGATGCCCTCCGGCGGTAGGATGACGATCTACGAAAGACTGCAGGCGGATTCCGGATAGGGGAAGCTGAAGACAGCGCGCTTTGGCGTTCATTAGGGGAGGCCTATGTCCGGCCGTGGACTAAGATGATGATGGTGATGATTTTCACTTAGATATCATTCCCACCGGACGGGGTGGAGACAGCGCAGATCTGAATCCGTTTCACTAGAAGAGTGGCAGCAGCGAATTTTTCCTGTTTAATTTCACTTATTTTTGTATCAAAAAGTTCAAAATAGTTCTTAGAACCCAGAATAATAAAAGTAAATGTTCTAAGATCTGCTTTCTTAAGATCTTCTTTAAATTATCATTCTTAGAATAAACGCGGGCGAAGCCACGGGGCGCAGCTAGTGAAAATGTAAAATGTAGAGTAAATGTATGTACATATGTGTAAAATTTCAGAAATTTATTGCACACCTCCTAGGAGTAGTTTTATTGCACACCTCCTAGGAGTAGTTTTATTGCACACCTCCTAGGGGTAGTTTTATTGCACACCTCCTAGGGGTAGTTTTATTGCACACCTCCTAGGAGTAGTTTTATTGCACACCTCCTAGGAGTAGTTTTATTGCACACCTCCTAGGGGTAGTTTTATTGCACACCTCCTAGGGTTAGTTTTATTGCACACCTCCTAGGGGTAGTTTTATTGCACACCTCCTAGGAGCAGTTTTATTGCACACCTCCTAGGAGGAGTTTCATTGCACACCTCCTAGGAGTAGTTTTATTGCACACCTCCTAGGAGTAGTTTTATTGCACACCTCCTAGGAGTAGTTTTATTGCACACCTCCTAGGGGTAGTTTTATTGCACACCTCCTAGGGGTAGTTTTATTGCACACCTCCTAGGAGTAGTTTTATTGCACACCTCCTAGGAGTAGTTTTATTGCACACCTCCTAGGGGTAGTTTTATTGCACACCTCCTAGGGGTAGTTTTATTGCACACCTCCTAGGAGCAGTTTTATTGCACACCTCCTAGGAGTAGTTTTATTGCACACCTCCTAGGAGTAGTTTTATTGCACACCTCCTAGGGTTAGTTTTATTGCACACCTCCTAGGGGTAGTTTTATTGCACACCTCCTAGGAGCAGTTTTATTGCACACCTCCTAGGAGGAGTTTCATTGCACACCTCCTAGGAGTAGTTTTATTGCACACCTCCTAGGAGTAGTTTTATTGCACACCTCCTAGGAGTAGTTTTATTGCACACCTCCTAGGGGTAGTTTTATTGCACACCTCCTAGGGGTAGTTTTATTGCACACCTCCTAGGAGTAGTTTTATTGCACACCTCCTAGGAGTAGTTTTATTGCACACCTCCTAGGGGTAGTTTTATTGCACACCTCCTAGGGGTAGTTTTATTGCACACCTCCTAGGGGTAGTTTTATTGCACACCTCCTAGGAGCAGTTTTATTGCACACCTCCTAGGAGGAGTTTCATTGCACACCTCCTAGGAGTAGTTTTATTGCACACCTCCTAGGGGTAGTTTTATTGCACACCTCCTAGGGGTAGTTTTATTGCACGCCTCCTAGGGGTAGTTTTATTGCACACCTCCTAGGGGTAGTTTTATTGCACACCTCCTAGGGGTAGTTTTATTGCACGCCTCCTAGGGGTAGTTTTATTGCACACCTCCTAGGGGTAGTTTTATTGCACACCTCCTAGGGGTAGTTTTATTGCACACCTCCTTGGAGTAGTTTTATAAAATTAAAAATAAGTGATTCATTATTTACTTTATAGTCTATTTATACCGAGATTTGAGCGAATCGAACCAAGGAACACCCTTAGGAGGTTTTTAACCCCTCAGAGGTTAACTTTTAAAAATTAGATTAGCTTATAATATGTTATTCTAAAACCTACACTATCTACCTACCAAATTTAATCTGTATAGGTTAAGTAGTTACGGAGATACGTCGTGGTAACATACATTCACACAAACTTTCGCATTTATAATATTGGTAGGATTATCCCTAAGCGTAAAAGCTTTATAAAATAACTATACAAAATCTAAAGGCGATTAAACCAACACTTGTGTCATCTATCGTATAAGTTACATAAAACGAGCTTAGGTACTCATTTTGAGAACCTACAATTTATTCTTGAGAAAGCTATTGACATTTATTTAATTGTATATCCTTATTTTGTCACTTAAAAGCATAATAAGACTCTCACAAAAAATACAAAATAGGCTCAAACCACAACAACTTACAAAAACAATCACAAACACAAGTTCAGCAAGCCTCCAAGTCCTCTAACATTATAACAGTAAGTCTTCTGAACCGGACAGGCATACTAATACAAACCCACTCTGTACCGACAGAGAATAAAAACATACGATAAAAACTTTGGTCGAAACATGTACTATGCCTCTTACTCCCAAGCATAATCTGTCCCTGTCAAATTATAAAACGCTGACTCAGGCTAAGTTGTTTATTACGCTTGTTTTTGGGCTGGCACACCCGTTGTTGAGCTCCTCGATAGCATAGAACAGATTTCATCTGATAAAAACTCTTTTCTATTAATGAATGCCTATTTATTAGCTTTCTGTGTCTATTTAAATTTCTATTCTAATAGTTAAGCTAAGTAAAATATATTTAGTTTTATTTTTGTAGGTAGTAGAATAAATAAACCTGCTGACACGAGGGTTAAATAACACTCACAACACATTAGGGTCACAAAAAAAAATCAATGTTCACAGGAAGGGTACCTAACCTACACACAACAATCATGGAGGACTCCATATCTAAAGATAAAATGAGGATACAACCCAGGCACAATCAATCTACCAAAGCAGTAGACCATACCAAAGGCAGATGTATCTCTAATTTAATTTGAATTTTCTTTATTAGGAGTTCTTACATCTAAATATCTTATAAAAATACCAACATGTGAGAAGACGTAGGGTTACAGATTAAATACATTTTATAATTATGTATAAATTATTGATATGTGCACAAACCGCTTATAGGTAAAGACCACTTGCTTAATATAACATATGTATATCTGGTAGGTAGTAGGTTTCATTTAAATAAGTCCAATGATTGAGCAAAATGATTCAAAGTCTTTCAAAGTGGGACTCTTGGACACGCCACAAAATTCAAATTACATAACTAGGAAATAAAGTGATCACTTTGATTTTTGTTCACTTCAATCTTTTAAGGTATAGTAAAGAAGCAAACAAGAAACCTTTACCTTGTTAGGTTGTTAGTTTTCGAGTTGGAGCAAAACTTATCCCAACTTTTTACATAGGATATGTAATTTATTTGAATTTATTTATTGATACCTAATTTTTTCAACTCATTTGGTATTTTGTTGTAGAAGCGTATACGCCCTTTAAAAGATACATTAATATTGTGTAGCCTAGTTGTGGGCACAGCGAGTTTATTCTTATTTCTAGTAATTAAATTATGTATGTCGCTATTTTTAGGAAACCGATTGATATTTCTATGAGTGTACAACAAGTTTCATAAATATATTGACATGGTACTGTCATTATGTTTATTTCCTTGAATTTTTCACGTAGGCTTTCTCTGGGACCCATATTATAGATAGCACGAACAGCCCTCTTCTGCAGCACAATTACGGTGTAACTATCTGCAGCGTTCCCCCACAGTAGTATGCCATAAGACATAACACTATGGAAGTAGCTGAAATAGACTTGTCTAGAAGTATCAACGTCTGTTAGATGATAATAATAATATGTTTTGCAATAACATTAAGTTGTTACTTACATTTTTCACACAAGGAGAAAAATAAAGTAACTTTATCAAGCTTATGTATTGGATTGATGAAAACCCAGAAAGCATAAAGCAGAAACACTAAGTAACTTGCCTCAGCTTAGGGCTAATCAGTTGATAGAAAAGATAACATCCATCAAATTAAATAAGTGAAGTTTAGCAAGCTATGGCTGACTTCAACTGAGCCAAATGAACTTGGATCTTAGTAAACACAGTCAGAACAAATTAAATTTTGGTAGCGCTCTCGAATCGATTAACTGGGCCTCGGTGGTGGAGCATTCGAGGATTTTCACGCACTCGCTGAGACTTTAACGGCGGTGGTTTAAGTTCGACATTTGTTTCCCGGTCAAAAAACAAACCCCTCATCCCTACCTGGGTAGATAGCGAAGTTCAATATTTAAAAAACTTATTCGATATTTTCGATTCAATTAACCTAAAAAACTTTTCCCGGTAATACGAACCTCATAAAAGTTACCGACCGTTACACAACAAAATATAATTTGTTAATTAAAGGAAAGCGCCACGACTTCTACCTCAAATTAATTCATAAACACCCGAATAAGGCAAAGCGCATGTAGAGCGTCATAATCATAATACCGAACACGGACGGAAAACCGCGAATGAGTCTAGTCGACTCATTCGACCTCGTGAAAGACTGCCAGAGCACCCTATAGCACAAAGCAGCAGCTGGTCGAGCTTGACCTCGAGCTTACGACAGCTGCCAGCAAGTGCGGCGCTCCGTCGGCCGACATCACGAGTGCCTGTACGATTCTGAGCGCAACAGCACGCGACACCTCGCTGCGACTTACATTTTTCACCGCGGACGAGATCGGGAAAATAGTAAAGCTACACATAGCTCCGAAAAATAGTATCTTGTAACGGACACGGGTTTAAATATCTCCATTATATAAAGGTAAAGGTAAGAAATCGGAAATGAAGTCCTACCGACCAATATCACTAGTACCCGCTATTAGTAAGATATTTAGGTGGGACTTAATAAAAGACTCTTATCCTTTATAGGAGACGGCAACTTTATGTCTGACCGAATTGTCCTACTACGAAAAGTAACGATTCCTGTGCCGTAGGTGCGCTGCAAGGCGCTAAATGCATGGAAGAAATCGAAAACGTTTATAGTTTTCATAAATGAATTCAGTCAAAATTTTCCTCAATTTCACCAAACATTCTAATTATTTTATGAAAATTATTTATTACACGTCGTTAATCGTCTAATACATACGTCTGTCAGAATACCGAGTGCCTGGTTCTACGTCAGTGAGTTACTCGGCGCTTTTAGTCTGTTGATTTATTAGTAAAGGAGCAGACGAGCCATATAAAGGTGGTAACCACTTGCGATTGTATTTTGTACTCTAGCTGCTACTGCAGGCTTTGCAGAGTTGTTATCGATTTCCTTAAGAATAGAGATGGTGATAAGCTACCTCCTCCATAACTAGACGATTTCATAAGAATAGCACAAATAAGTTCAATTTACCTACCTACCTTTACCTAGTTCAATAACAGACAACAAAGAAGCATAAAATCTTTCAGAGGCTCATTTTAGTCAATATAATGCAGTGTAGGACAATCAAAGTTTTCAGATATTTTATGAGCATTATAATCCCGGTAAAGTTTTCATAGCTGTACTAAAAGTTAACATAAAAGTACATATGAAGTTTCCTTCAGACCGCGAAATTATCTCTCAATCAAAATTCACAAATATTGTTCAAATACGAATGTGGAACAGCTAAATATATAAGATAAATAAAAAAAACTGAAATCGAAGACGTTAAAACATTCAGGTAATACATTGTTCATTTACTTTCCGAATTTTCAGTTCCTCCATTAGCTTCTTGAACCCTACATTTTCTGGTAAAAAATTTATATGGACTGCCAGTTGCTTCTTGGAACCCTGTGAAGTCATAACTGTGGTTTTAGCCCGTTCTTACCCAACCTCTTGGAAAAGGTTAAATAGTATGGGAGCTCTGAACTTTAATAAATTCAACCCTTGGACAAGAAATTAATTTACAGAATAGGCACAGCCAAAAATTAACCATTATAATATGGAATTCAGGAAGAAGAAGATTAAAACCAACCAAGTGTGATTCGCCTCGCACACGGAGGGTTCCGTATCATCGAACAAAACTACACAAAATAAACCCAAATTAAAGTATTTAAGCAAAAAGCCAACATGCCAACATGGCGCGGTCACCCATCCAAGTATCAACCAACTGACCGCGCCCAGTACGGACGGACGGACGGACAGACAGCAGGGACTTAGAAATAGGGTCTTGTTTTCACATTTCTGTTACGGAACCCTAAAAACGATTGTAGCCAAGCATAATGAGCGAACAAAGTAAATTACGTACGCGTAATTTTACACATACACTACCTACCCATTATGTATGCACAGGTACAATAATAGAAGTACGAGTATTGTGTCTCCGTGTCAACTCATCCCTACGTCAAGCTGAGCCTTCGTGGTAAAGGTTTACCACGAAAGCTCAGCTAGACGTAAATTACTTTCACTTTACGACAGTTCGCGGAAAACACGTTTGCTCTCTGAGTGATTTATTCAATTAATTGAACTGTTTGAAATTGACGTGGCCAATTTAATTTTTTTCTGCGGGCTCGGAGATTAAAAAAATCCTATCTGCAATTTGCACCTTAAACATAGGTGCTTCATTAAACATAGTACCTTAACTATACAAACAGATAGGGACCTACTCCCATTGATATACGAGGTAGGTACTCCTATTTCCGAAATTGAGACGCGCGGTAGAGCGTCCAACCAAGTTCGGAAAGAAACGAGCGACGCAATATCAGTGAGTATCTCTACACGAACCATTGGGCACGCTTTTGGTCCCACCTGTATCTCAGACATTATCAAACCTACAGTCTTGCAATTTTGCATGTTTAGTAATCCATAAACAGAGTAGGAATATAAAATTTTATAAAGTAACAATTTAAGGTTGGCTTAATTAGTATTAAGATCTTGTTTAATAAATGTATTGATGGTGCAATAAAGTACTATTCTTTTCTAAGGTTTTTGAGTTATTGAGTTCTGAAAAGTGTCATTTTTAACAACTGACTTATAACCGAATAACTTCTATATAACTATATATACTTCTGATAACCTAGGAATTTGAAATTTGGTATGAAGTTAGATTATCAAACTTTATCGGAGGAAAAAAACCGAAAGCTAAAAATTTTACATTGTGAGGTATCAATATCGATGCCGATATTGATTTTAGTGAGGTTATTAGTGAATATCTCATTGGATTACTAAGCTATTGTTTTAAAATTTCATACATAGGCGCATAATAATAACCCAAACTGAAAAATATATAAAATGAAAAATAAGATATCCTCTCAAACAACAAAAGGTGTGGCCGCAAAAATTAAATCGGCTCATTAAATCAATTTTGTAACAAATAACAGGACACAACTTCGACATACAAACTGCCACATCATATTACATTATAATTATTAGTTTCGGAAATATCATAAAAAATGTGTGAGCGATCGTGTAAGCCATCCCCGGGTTTCAACAAAGAGGACCAATCGTTGCATTCGTTCCATAAACTCATTAGTAGATGTCGCTAGTAACAGTGTACGACCTTAGATCTAGTGGTGGTTAATATATCATATAGCAAAATAAAGCACCGTACTTAATACACTATCGTGGCTCTCGCATCGCATCGCATCGAATGCTAGCGATTCCTGTCGGTCGCGTGCGTTATCGTTTTACGCACCGCGCGCGAAATAGCGATCTCGGGCGGCACATGTAAATAAATAGGTACGTAATATTAGTGTAAATAAATTCAGTGATAGGACACGCAATATTGATAAACCTATAATTGTGTAAGTAAGGACAATTGATTGAGTGAGATATGCACAGATAATGTTTCTGCATGTAAATAAAAATTGAAAGTAAATAGTGGTGTCGATTCTGTTGTTTAAGAATTAGCTAAAATTAGGATTTAGGAATGTCAAATATTTAAAATTTATATTAAAATTTATAGGCAAAATGCTGGATGGATAAAAAAATTAGGGTACTTGGCACCGGTAAAAGTTGTACGCACCTGTTTGACTGACAGACTGAACGACTGACAGACTGACAGACTGACAGACTGACAGACAGTCAGTCAGTTAGTTTGGGATTTTTAAACACGTTCTAATTTAGCTATTTTTAGGATCTGTTTATGGAATACCATAATTTTTAGGTCAACCTATGTTAGAAAATTTAGAAATCGTAAAATTTAAGTTAGGAATCCTAAAACAACAGAATCGACACCAGTGTATATAAAAAAGTAAAAAATATCAATATAAAAAAAAAACAATATTATAGTTGATTTTTGTTCATACAATCAATGAACTTATAAATATGCCTATAAATGCTGTAAATACTAACTTATTTTGTTTCATAATAACATTATTATAAAGCATGATGTCAGTCACCGCGCTTGCTTTATTCGCGCCCGCCCGTTTACGTTTAATATTCATTTATTCTCAAAAAGACTATTTATACAAAGTCACTTACATGAGAACAGGGTTAGGTTACGTATATATATACATAGGTTGTGGTCATTCAATAGCTGGCTCATTTAATGTGTTCACTTAATAAGCAGTGACTTATCATTTATGATATGTTGAGCTAATTTTAGTTTGAACACATTAAATGAGGTTACACTTTTAATTTGGGAGGGTAAAGTATTGTAAAGCTGTGCGCCTTCACATAGTATCGTTTTTTTGCCATAGTTAGTCCGAGTTTTCGGAAGAACGATAAAGCTGGCACGACGTGAACTACGTTTGCTTATTTCTCCTAATTTAGTGTATGTTAAAGTTGTGTGAATTTTATTATTTAATATTTTACGGACTAGGATGCATGTTGTATATTTGTATAACTGTTTAATGTTCATTATTTTTGTTTCTTTATAAACTGTTTCAGTGGAAGTTAAGTAAGGAATATTGAAAAGAAGTTTGATGAGTTTATTTTGTGATGTTTGAAGTTTTGCTAATTTTGATTTAACAGCACTGCCCCACAGCTCTATCAAATATAGCAAATGTGGTTTGACAAGGCTGTTATAGATAGTATAGCGTATTTGACGCGGAACACAATGCATGACATTTTTTACTGTTTTGCCGTAACAAGTCAAGTACCTACGCATATAAAAAAGCATGCTTGAATAAAGCATAAAAAAGCATGCTTAAAATATAAAGCACTAAGCATTAAGCAAGTAATTGCCATATCGCAACTTTGAACACTACTACTTAGATCGCGCCGACGAGAACGCACAGGTTTGAACGAGCTCCATCTCGTTTTGGAAGGGTTGGGCAGTTCATATAATTGCATAGTTTATAATTACTGATGTTTATACGGAAAAAGCCTGGATAAAGAAAAGCGCGTCTCTTACTAACTGTATGAATTTGTAAGTATCATTGGTACGTACACACAGAAAATATACTCTTGGGCCTCGGTTGCGGATTAAAAATGATTTAAACCTATCAGAAAGTAATTAAATCTAATCAAAAACATAAATGTGAAAACTATAGCCAAGTTCATCGAGATAGTGGCTTCACCGATAAAAGATCTGAGATCATATAGATAGGTGCAAAGTTTCACAGCAGTTCATAACCTTAATTTGTTACGTTCTTTAATTATTTAACTTGTGTCTACAAAATAGACATATATAAATGCAATGCTAATTAAAAGTTTATTTTTTGTTTATTTAAATACTTTATTGCACACATTTAACAAAAGTATACTAAAGGTGGGCTTAATGCCGCCGCGCCGTTGTTGGCTGTTCTATTTAATTAAAGTTATTACGATTAATTAAATAGAACAGCCAACAACGGTAGATTGCATTTTAAAGCAACGAGGTCGTAGTGAGGGCTTCTCGAGGCTCTCTTCAAAATTAAATAAAAGAAACCTCATTAAATTACAAAAACATACTTTTATTCCAACAAGTTGCAAAGCTGAGCGACCATAAAGTACGTAGTTCAACATAATAGCATGAATTATACAGGGTGGGCCATACATTTTTTGGAAATAGCGACACTTGATTTCTCAAAAACCGTTAGAGGGAAGGGCGTGCGGGTGGCGGGAAATTGTGCGTCATGCAATTATAGTCACAATGGAGCACTTCACGCAACAACAGCGTGCTTTTTGTGTGAAACAATTTTACAACAACAACGACTCCTACGTTACTGTATGACGCCTGTTTAGAGTTGAATACGGATTACCCCGTGGTAGTGAGTGTCCAAGTGTTAATTTAATTAAAGCTTGGGCCAAAAAGCACGAGTAAACGGGATCATAACGGGGAAATATTAAACAAACGCGGCGGCCACGTTCAAGAAGAAGCGAAGAGAACATTCGGGTGTTTGTCATTTCCGCAAGGAACGATCCAGAATCATCTACGTGTAAGCGTTCGGCGACTCGGGCAATACCAAGAACGCGGCCGACCCGGTTACACCCGGTACACTACTGGTTAAACTTGTAGCTACAAGTTTTGGCGACATCTGCGCCAATTGTTAATAGATTTTGATGATTATTTCTTTGTTGTATCAAAATTAATTTTAAGGTGGTCCCCTATAAGTTTGACTCTCGAGTAATTGCTATGTGCGCTATAAAACGTAGGTTTGTAATAATTCATCACAATATGATCATTTTACTATCATCGCCTAATAGTTTCCATAGCAACAAGCGTCAACAGTTTCATCCATGTGTCATTAACCTAAATTAGACTTGAATTATAACTAGACGTCGAAATCCGAGATCTTTAAACACCAAAATGCGACTCTACCTCTCTACCGACAGCCCTCTATTTGCAAGAGATTTTATCTCAACTTGGATCAAGCTTTGTATAAGACTCAGGACAAAAGACGTCAGCACCGTCTGCTTATAATTAGTACATTTTTCCTTAAAATTCGTGAGATGAGATTCCGACCCCTAAAAGTCCTGTCATGAAACCTCTCTTGTATTTTAAGGTCATAATAAATGTTTATAAGTGTTTACACACTTATAAACTAACTTGTTTGGTTATATTAGTAGTCATAAATATAAGTTTCTTTTTTTTTTAAGTTTCTAACTCAGTTTGACGCTAAGCGACAAGGTCTACGGTCGAAATTGCTAAACATTGTCCATTTTTAAAAACTGGAATTTGCCTTGCGTAAGTAAACAACGGTTGTGTAAAGTCTAGTCCGTTCAACAACTTTTCTTGTTGACTGTACGAAATCACGAACATAAGATAATCAGATAAAACTTTAAAATGAAGAAAAATACAATCAAATAATATAAACAAATTAGATCTAGTAGTATATACAATTGAAACAATTGAGATAACGGCAGACTGTTGCAAACAATCTACAGGTAGCTCAACTGATCCATATCACTTTAAATTTAATATCACATCATACCATTATGAAAATTTGTAATGCAACATAGATAATGATCAGAACGGAGTATCTCTCTCTTTGCTATGACCTCCTCGGAATAGAATTCCATTTATTCACTGGAACTGGCCCACGATTCTAATTAATTTCCTACGATCTACATACCTTGACCACCTGAGGAGAACGAGCCATGGCCCCGACTCTGAGAGCTGAAACCATACGGCTGCAACGCGTTGTCAAGGAAAATTATAAATTTTAATTACATTAGACAAATTAGCTCAAACAGAAAGAAGTCATTACCCAAGAGTGGGATATCTTTAACTGTAGATGACAATAATAATAATAATAATAATTTATTCAAAAATTACTCAAGACAAATGTTTAACATACGAATAATAATAACTTAAATTCTAAAGATTACGTTTGCCTGAACTAGGTAAAACCTGTATCTCAGGCAAATAGATAGATAAGTAATGCTTTCATTTCGTCACAAAAACGGTAAGTATAGGTATAACCCGCGCGCGATCAGATTATGCCAATATTTTGTCAAGGTAAGTTTTTTACGTTATTTTTCTCGTACAATCCGTGCGATGTCAAAATTATGGAACCATGAAAAAGTAAAAGTGAACCGATTTTGGTTCAGTTCGAAATGGCTCTCCCCATTCTCATCGCGCGTGGATTATGCAGTCTTATCAATAGCGAACATGATAAAGATATTAAGGGATAAGATAAGTTTGTCTGAAAATCCTTCCACTCATATTCACCATCATATCAGCCCACACACTTCCACGGCTGGAAATAGGCCTCCCCATATCACTATACAAATAGCGGTCCTGAGTCGCTTTCATGGACTTTCTTTCCATGGACTCCCTGCGACCGCTACAATGTCGCTACAACGTCGACCGACTTCACGCATAATTACCAAATTACTCATGAATCCTACAAAACCATCATCCGGTTCAGTGAATCCACGGGCGGAATCTCCCTGTAACGGATGTTTCCTTAGAGTTGGGGCGCCTGAATAAGACAAGTCAGGTTTCAAACAACCAAACATACAGCGCAAACAAACCGCTTGACGCAGACCACGTGTAGACGTCATCTGTCTGCTTGTTATTGCAAACCAATTGAAACGTTGTTTTGGCTATACAGTATTATAAAATCTGTGGCAATACTATGGAACATAATTGACAACATTGAAAATATACTACAAGTTGTGGTCATCCTATCAGAATCTGATAGGATGACCACAACTTGTAGTGATAATAGCGTATAAAATAATAATTTACTAATATACGGGAGCAATAACAACATTTCGCCTGTTTGTTAGGAGTGACTTCTTCGAAATGAGCCCAAAGCGGGCTACTTTTTCTCTTAGACGCCATATTACACAAATACCTAAATACATTTATTCAGTTCTATCATTCAGTTAAAATACCTACTTACTAAATTGTTTTTCAGTTTGTGTTTTACCAATCTAAATACAAAATTAAAAATGTATCATGCAATAAATAACTGAAGAAATGAGGCTGCAAAAATATGTATAATATGATTCTAAAAATCTATTACATTATTAATGCACCAAAAAGATGTGACGTCTTAAAAGTTATCGATTTCTCTGTAGAACATCTTTCTCCGGCTGACGTTAACTAACAGATTATAAATAGTTTTTTGTTTATATCAGATTGTATTGTATTGTACAGCTTCGTTTTATTTATTTTGACAATGTCCTACCTCGGTAGAAATACTCGAGCGCGTCAGATAATTTTATTATATAATATTAATTTATTTCAGATAAATTATCCATAACACATTATTAAAACTAAATTGTTAATAACTTAAAATTAATTACAGTTAATATAAAAAATGTCACGAATAGAAAAAATATCCAGATAAGGTGGGTTACCTGAAAACTGAAAACTGTGCATTTCAATAATCCGACGATTTGAGCGTAACCTGAGTCCGTGCATGGTACAAACTTGCAAAAAAAAGTTCCGTCAAGTGCGAGTGTGACTCGTGCGCCGAAGGTTTCGAACGTTTATCAAGTATACCAATATGTACTAATAGGTACCGGTTAGAGACTTTACTTTAATAATAAAGGAAATAAAAGAAAGAAATCAATCATTATTCATAATTAAAAAAAATGGCCGGCCTTTATAAGATTATAATAAAAGTTAAACTATATTTTTATTCCTTTTTCATGCTTTTTTATTTGACATATTCAGTATGTAAATTAAAATTGATGATGATTTTCATTAATTTTTTTTTATTCTTTTTTATTGTCAGACTAGCTGCAGCCCGCGGCTTCGCACGCTTTTTTCCAGAATAAAAGGTAGCCTATGTCTGGCCCGGGGATAACATCTACCTCGCTGCCAAATTTCACCGAGATCCGTTCAGCCGTTCTTGAGTTATAAATAGTGTAACTAACACGACTTTCTTTTATAAATATATAGATTAACAACATCCCTGTAGTGTAGATAAGCATCAGATCGGGTGTCTAGGCCATTAGGCTGAACCGTTTGTATGAAAGTCTGACGCGCTCGAGTATTTCAAATACATATGTGTTTTTTTTTTTGCTTTTATGAAGCTGCCGCGAGTTTGCGACTCGTCTGAATCGTCAGTATTTTGAATGGGAGCTTCTTTCGGGTTCACTTCATAGATCCATGCTTGAGTGACGTTTAATTCCATTATTCCATTGAAAAGCGTTACTCAAGCATAGATCGATAGCTGAGCAAGCTTTCATAATACGTGCCATAATATCCTACCTGAATATCTGACGCGCTCTCTAACATGTGTGTGGCTATGAATATTTTTTTATTCTTTATTCTATACATCAGCTTTTATGACATTTTCTGAAATGTAATATCTTAATTTTATTTAATTTCTGACTTTATTTTAATAAATATTCTTATTTTATAAACAAGGCCTAGCCCTGTTACAGCCAGCTCTTATTAATTTGAATTTTATTGTACAGGAATCACTGTCTGTCTGTTTTTATTTCTTTATTGTCCCTTTTGTAATAAAAACTTGTGTAGGTATTAAATGTAATAGTCATATAAATTAAGAAAATAACTACATCAAGTGTACTTGTGTACCTGCGGTTTAATGTCTAATTATTTTACTTAGTTTATTAAAGTTCCTAAGTATGACATGGAACCCATAAAGGTAACCCTGTAAGGTTTGTCAGAATGTCTGTCTTATAAGTCTATTATCAAAGGGTTTTTCTCTAATGTTTTCACTTTTTTTCACAAAATATATAGCAATTTTAAGAAAAAGGTCCCAAACCTTGTCATTTGTTCATTAAAGTTGTCCAGAACAAAACTTTGTTTTCATGATATTCATTAACAAGATCTTCAAATAACCTTAAATAATTTATTTTTAGAATCTTAATTATAAATATAAGTTTTAGTGCAAAGTTGTTTATATTCACGACTTCCGGTTAAAATTTTAATTAAAAATGGAAAGCAATCTACAGAACCCTTTGTTAAGAGGCTCTTTATTTTCTTAAAGCATATCTTGAGGAGGTTAATGTTATTTCAGGAAAGATTAAGATCCGACGGGCCGGATTCCAAAATCATGTTCTGATTTCATATTCGCAAACGCTACTTTTTAAGTATAAGTATTAATAAATAAATAAGTTGCTTAACGCGAATGTGCAACGCAGCGTATCTTTACAAAGCGTAGCGTACGTAACTTAGCGCAACGTACTAATCATTAAAACTAGTTACCTACGTAGATAATACTTTTTACATATCAAGGACCCATAACGGTGCCAAACAACAATTCTTATGTGCCTAACAAGTCACTAGCGAAAAGTTTACGATTTATTACGCTATCTCAAACTTTTAGACAACCTACATTCTTCACAAAACAGCATTAATCATACTTTCATACTTTTAGCATCGTATAAATATACCCAGAGGCAATCCTCTGGGTATATTTATACGATAGCTTGTAGCTTGGATATCAAACTGTACGTAAATACCAATGTATTTACGTACAGTTTGATATCCAAGCTACGTCATTACATTACATTGCCATCGTCGTCCGGCACGGTATTACGCGCTGGTAGAGAAGCGAACTTCTGCAGCGGAGTTGAAAGCTGCAGAGGCAAAACGAGCATAATTTTTTGTTTGTGAGTCATACACAAGTTTAAAAGAGAAAATAGGAGAATAGGACCTCTCATTTCTGTTAAAAGTACGCATTATATATGAAATTTATAAAATTCGTAGTGAATTCACCTGATTTCCCGCAACATCACCTAGCCTAGAGTGATAGGTCAATAATGACATATCAGTCTATGTGGTTATATATGGGCAGGTTCGGTCTCATAAAAATAATATGAATTTATGAGACCGAACCTGCTCCTATACAGCAAAATTGTAAATATCGTGTTTTGACGAGCCGTAGCCTCAGCATTTAATTAAGGTAAGTACCTTTTAATTACACATTTTGTAAATGTTTGTATTATGAGAATAAAGAATTCTGTAACTAAGTTACAAAAAAATTTTAAAATAAAAAAAGCCAACATTTGTCCCGCTGAAAGAATCGAACCCACTGTATCACAGGCGGATCTTCGCACTGCGTCATACCGGTGCAGCGCCAAAGGTGGAGAAAATGACCCCATTAGCGTTGGTACCCTTCAAATCTTAAAACACTTCTGTACGTGTGACCACCTTATAATTAGAATTTAAAGGTCCACTTGATATTTAAAAACATTTTTTTCGGTGTCAATATCTGGGTAGAGCTCTCCCACTCTGAAATCCGTATTGTAAAAGCTTGCTCAGTCATCGATCCATGCTTGAGTAACGCTTTTTATGAAATGAACGTCACTCAAGCATAGATCTATGACTGAGCAAGCTTTCGGAATTAAGCTTGCACGTGACAATGCCACATTTTGCCAACCTTACTAAATAAAATCAAAAAGATATTTTACGACCGTAGCTCACCTTCTAGAATTCAACTGCGTATCCATCCAACTTTTATTTTAATTTCGTCTAAATGTGATATTGGTGCGTTGATGCCGCGATGCCGCGCGCAAGTTTAGATTGGAAGCACTCTACCTCTACTTTGTACGTATCTACATATGTATAAATAAAGCGTATAATGAAGTCGTAAAAAAGTAGTTACCAGGCCTCGCGTTATGTTTATCACAACATCCTGCCGGGAAATGGGATTCTCTTGAAAACTTTCACGAAAAACTAGTTTAGCTGACATGTTTTGTATGGACACGTCACGTTTGGATAACTTATCATGAAGAGGCAGCATTAACGTACTTTCAAAATCGGCTATGGGACCTGTGTTCTTGTGCTTTTTTCACGTCTCCATCTTATAGATGAAGCAAATGGTTAGTACTCTTATCTTCAAGGCCTGTTTATACCAAAGTGGAGCGACGAAATGTAGGAAACGTCTGATGGGGTGGCGTAAGTACGATAAGTGTGTCTCTAGGCCATTTATTTCATACAAATTCAGATCTCGTAATGCGTCGCATACGTTGCGTGGCGTGGGCTCAGTCTGTATCTACCATAGTTTGCATGGATAATGTAGGGGTCAAAGCTACCAATATAGCAAACGAAACCGTACAAAAAGCTTATTTGCAAGCGATAATAGTCATAATAATACTCATAATAATAATAATAGCAAGCGATAAAAGCCTTTATTTGGTGAACTTATAGAGCCTTTCCCGATGTCATAGCATTCTGCGGAATCGCGATAAATAATTGGTTGTCTCAAAGATCTTTATTATTCTCATTTACCAAAATAGTTACTTACATTAGAAATTTAAGCAGAGAATATAATTATTATTATAATAGTAACACTTAAGCTAAGTATTTACTTAAGCTAACACTTAAGCTAAGTAGTATTATGTTTTTCGTTTTTCTAAATTTAGTCTAGTAGTGTTACATCCTCGTTTATATCTACAATTTGGTTTTAAATACGCCAAATTTTCCAGCACTTGTCTTCAGGTAGCCTGTTATTAGAACTGGGTCCCTTCGAAAGTAATCGTATTTTTACCCAGTTGAGTTCTAATTATTAGGCGAATTCAAAACAAAATGGAGAGATCTTTTGTCTACTGTATTAACTACGTAAGTACCTAGTTGGCTCTTTTTGATGAATGTGATATTTGTATGAATGGCTTTGTTTAGGATTCTTCATTGAAGTAAACAGGTTGGAAAGATATACAGTTATTTTCATCAATTTATTTAACTCATTTTATACATGATCCTGGTATAATTTGACGAAACTATAGCAAAAATGTACCAACAGAGTCGATTTAGTGTAGTTCCTAAACAATTCCACGTTAATCCTTTCTACGTAAAACGTGCGGTCCAAACGTCAAAATTGCCGTCAAACTTCAACATTACGATCGAATCGGCGTACGATCGTGCGTCGGAAGTTATCTACTAAGGCTGGTTTGTTGGTTATTCCCAATGTTTTCCTTCTCCGTGTACTCGCGTGATAAATGTTCACTAAAGCCTTACTGAATGACGCCGTCCGTTAGCGAGATCAAAAGTGATCCAGCTTTTTGGACTTACGAGATTGTTCGGTGGCTTTGTACAGGAAATGTTAGGGACTTGTAGACGGAACGATCGAATAGTATGCCAATGTTATTTGGTAACCATTACTCGAATTGGCGAACGCCCGTAACTTCGTTGGATCGTGAAGGATAAAAAGCCTAATTTATCGTAAACATAGCGTTAAACTTCTTCCTGTGGTGTATGCACGTACTAGTATATAAATACCTACGTCACAGTTTCGTGTGTATGGACACATGGGTGTTGGTAAGCAATATGTCAGTGTCAGTTTCATATCACAATGTCATGTGGAGCTGCCATATTAACTTAGTATGTAATAAATTGCGAGCAATACATAGTAAATGAATTAGTTTAAAATATGGGATTACGAGAGGAATAATGTATGTACTTTAACACGCGCTGGTCGACGCAACTACGAGTATATCTTACGAGTTGGGAGCGTGTGGAATCACTTTTCCTTCATACCTTCCCTGTAGAGGGAAAATTAAATAACTGACAAAATCAAAATCGCGAGAAAAACGCGATTTACTGTTTTTTTGCTACAAAAATGGCGACAACTTTTTTTTTGGTGTATCCAATTATATCGTCGGTTTTTTGTTACGTTATAGGCTGTTGCTGTTGTTGAAATCTATATGTGAATCAAATGATATTAAACTTAGGTTCCTTTGTGAGTGAGAAAAAAAATTAAATGTAATTATACACTCGCCCCTCGCCTAAGTTTTGAATGTTTACAACACTTTTGCAGTTTTGCTTCGCCAATAAAGCTCATTGGCGTGTAAAAAGCTAACGATAAGTGCCTTTATTTAATTTTACGCCATCAGTGAAATTGTCAACCTATCAATTATTTACTTACATAATTATTTACTTATATACCATCCTATCCATCGGTAAATATTTAATAAAACTAGCATGTTTTCACACAAAACCAGGTAGTCATTCCCGATAATTGAGTGTGTGAAAAACATAAGAGTTTACCACTAAAAAGCCTACATTATATGTTAAAATATTTATTTTCATAAAATGATCAAATTACAAACAATTTATACCATTATTTAATGACAGGTGACGCTATGGCTAAAATTGTCAAAACAGATTACAAATAGTCCAAAATAATAACCTATTAAACCTTGTGCTTATGCCAAAGATTGCCAATCCTTGGGATTGTTCAGATCCGCGGTGGAAAAGGGACTACAACCCAGAACTAACTGTAAATCTGAAAATGGAACATCTATGCAACTAAGGCGTTAAATCCTTCGCAACTTATACGTTTTTCAGCTGGAAATAACACTTAACCAAACTAATAACTGCTACGGGCAAAACGTACACCCCAAGAGGCTACTTATAGTTTACATGCTGGTCTAAGAAGCGGAAGATCTCTGCCTAGATCATGGACGCACTGGCTATGACGATATTGGTGAATGGCGTAAAAGACGCGACAAAGTTCAAAACACTAGTCCATAGATTTTAACACTTCACGTAGAAAAGACCTATCTCAAGTTATATATATGTTAAAACTAAAGTACGAACCGCCTTTAAGTTTAATAAAGCTTGCTGCTTCTTTTTAATTTAAACACATACAAAATCCTGATCCTGAAACACTTCCCTGAAATTTGTCTCAGCTCTGATACTTTCAACTCACCTTAATGACGGTGGGCTCAAAATGCTGTAAAACAGAAACTACTTTTTTAAATAAAAATGTATAATTTATTATATTATATTTTAAATTCTATATTTTATCCGTGCTTCAGCTGCTTAAATGATAATGAACAATTCACCTTATTTCATTCTACTTCCTAGTCCTGAACACGTAATTTCTCATAATTATATCCATCCAAAGGTTGCCGGGAAGAAATAGTTTCTGAGCAAGGATATAAGGCCGCTTATTGTACTTTTGAGTTATCTATCAATGTCTATGCTGTGTATTTTATTTGTGGTGTACAACAAAGAGTATAGTTAGACAACTTAAATATTAACTATAAGTTCACCAAACACACATAATTACATAAACATTTATAACAAACTTAGGTTTGGTCCTGACCTGATAGGCATGTTTCTACGGTACAGGTAAACACGACGTTTAAAAAACAATTAAACACAAAATAATAATAAACAATAACAAATATCAATAATAAGTAGTTAATTAAAATATAATGCTGATTTATTTTGATTTGACTCACGGAAAAATCAATAATTCACTTTAATTAATTATTCCAACTGCAATTTGGTCCCGGTTGAGCATAAATTAGTTCAGGCAAAACTGAACAAACCATGTAATTGATTTTTTCCACTTTCATAGTGACAAATGATGTCACTTATTTATTTGTTGCCGAGTTATCTACTTTTCCTTCGCTAATCTTATCTCAATTGCATCTATATCTATTTTTCCATATTTGGTGACTTGTATTGTTCATCATCGTATACCTCTCTGAAATATTATGATATCGAAACTTTAGTAACACAGAAAGATGCAGCTTGAATTCGACTTTATGAAAATGCAATAAAGTCGATTTCGCAATATGTGTTAGTTATTTAATTTGTGGAAAATTAAATAACTAACACATTATTATTCCACGGAGAAAAAAAATTACAAAAAAAATTTGCAAATCCGACTATTCAAACTATTGGTAGGTAACAAAGTATAATTACCTAGAATATAATTACAAAATATTATTTTGGACTAAGAGGTCGATGATGATGATGAAAGATTTTGTAGCAGCTGAAATTTGCGGAGTTAAAATGGAAAGTTAGGTTAAGTTAAGTTAAGATATTATAATTTCTATAACCTTCTATTACTTCCATACTACTGGGGTTCATTTACTAATGACTAAGTATAGGTATAACTAAAATACCTATACTTACTATCTAACTTTAGTTTGTTTTCTTAGTCAGCCCCCACAAGTGCACCTCAAACTTTTAGTGAATTTTATGGTTTTTAAATTACCTGTTACTTTTATTAAAATAAATTAAACCCTATACTACTCATAGTATAAAAATATGATTTTGATAACATCAGTGCTCTTCTTATTTGTAATTTTTTTTCTGATTTTCGGATCCTTAGGAACATTAAAAAAAACAACTCTTCGGGTGTTTTTGGGGCCGTATTTTTACACTGAGGCACAATATAATATTTAATAGACAAAACTCATGTTGTTTTTATTGTTTCTTATTTAAAATAAACAAAGTAGTTCCGCGCGCGACGCCGACGGGCACATTTGGGTAAATGCTTCGAATTCCCCCGAGTCCCGGAGACGGGAGCCGTGACGTCATCATCGATATCGCGTGCGGTCCTCGGCTTAGACCGAAAATGTTAACTTTGCATTTAAATATCTCGGTCAGTTATAGACGAGTCACTTATATTATGGAAAGGGCGTCTTTCCTTCCGCCAGTACATAAAAGGGAAAAAACACCGTTATGGTGTAAAATTATATGTATTAGCTGATATGCATGGAATCATTTTAAAAATTCATGTGTATGCTGGTGCTGGGGATCAATTGGTAGGCGGCAGAAACCATGTGAAAAAAGTAGTAATGTTGTTACTGGAAAAGTATATAAACAAAGGCCATTCTCTTTACATTGATAATTTTTATACAAGCGTGGGGTTAGCAGAGGAACTGTTAGACAAAAATACATATGTAACAGGTACACTTCGAGCAAACCGCGCCGGTAATCCTAGTCTCAGTTCATTTAACAGTAAATTAAAACCTGGAGAAAGTATTATACTACATAATAAAAAAAAAATTGTGTTTACCAAATGGCAAGATAAGAGAGAAGTGCTGCTCCTGAGCTCTGAGCATACTAGTCATTATGAATCAACATCGAGTCGCCGTACTCGCACTCCAAAATACAAGCCGTTGGTGCAAATAAAATATAATAAATATATGAGAGCAATTGACAGACATGACCAACTGCTAAGTTATTACTCCTGTCAACATAAAACCCTACGCTGGTACAAAAAAGTAGTTATTCATTTAATTCAAATATGTTTGGTAAATGGCTTTTTGTTATATCGCATAATTAATAATTCCAATATAGAACTGCATCCATTTAGAAAACATATATTGGAACATTTGCTGCAGCCACCAAATGTCCCAGAACTAACTAGGTCTATTTCTGAAGGAAAAATACATTTGCCAACAATGTTCCCAAAACGTGGCGGAAGGGTTATGCGAAAACGCTGTCGAGTATGTTACGCTAAAACCAAAAAAAGAGTTCTTGTTTTATATGGCTGTCCCGATTGTCCACAATGCCCAGGGTTATGCCTTGCCCCATGTTTCCGGGAGTACCACAAATATTAATAATGTTTTACTTATTACACCTACCTCGCAAAAAGTATAACAATCGATATTGCCTACTAAGCCCTTGATTTGGCTATGATTATGATATTTTTCTTTTTGCGGCAGAACTGTCGCTCAGGTATCAATGAATACAAATACATATTTGATAGATGTTTATTAAACAATTGTCACATGTTCATGTTTATAATAATCAGTCTGTTTGATCATTTCTAAATTCAACCTTAGATATAAGTTTAATTACGTTTTAATAAATATGTATATATGTTAAAATAAACAACTTTTATTTAAAACAACCCTTTGCACTACCTTTTAATTTAACAATACAACTAATTAATGTAATCAACATACTGAACAAGCAGAAACAGATCGATGCATATCGACCCGTTTCTGCTTATTTTGTCTTAAGCATTTCTATAATTTTCTGCATAATAACATATCTTTTATCGATATCAAATCGTAGCAATTCATTTGATACGAACTGCCCAAAATAATTGCACCCATGAATATCGAGAACCTCCGGAACTTGATCTTTATTGTCCATCTTCTTTTCCGTGCACGTTGAATTATCTTTTGTGGCTATTTTTAACCGCTTTGCACAATTCTTACAGATATTTTCTTTATCATTTACAATTTCTTGACATTCTCGATTAAGATCCCAATCATCATAAGTCTGGGAATTCTGTTCGAAGTCATCATCACACTGCGTTTCTATCTGTGATTCAGGAATGAATTTTCTTTTTCTAGAAAATCCTAAAATAAATCATAATATATTATTAAGGTATTAATCTATAGGTATTTCATAATGTATCAAAGATGAGCCAACTACTCGTATCGTGTTTAACCTATTGAGTGATTTTGCGATTTACACGACTAGCACGGAAATATTTCGATATTTAATAAACACAAATCATGGATTCAGCCAAACATATACCAAAGGTTTACGACACCTGATTAATTAAGTCACTTACCTTCCATTTCGGTTAAAAACACGTATGTAATCACATGGAAACACTTAAAACGAACTTTTATAACCGCTCGCTTTCGATGTTGGGTTGCGACTACAACAATAACAAGTGGAAACCGAAGAAAAAGCGATAAGTTACACTTCATGGCGGGTGGCGCACGAGAGGAGCCAAGAAAGTCCCTGGCGTTTGGCGCCTCAGAGGAGCCACGAAAAATTTGTTCGCCGCCAGGCGCTATAGTTTGAAAAATCTACAGCCGCACTGAATCGGTTAACCGATTCCGTGCGGATGGCGCCCTAGAGGTGCCATAGGTATTTTCTGTGAATGGCGTATGGCGCCCGAGAGGAGCCAAAATGTTTACCTGTAAAACTCTGATAAAACACCATTTTTCAGTGGTTATCCGTAAATGAAAGTGTCCTTATTTGTCACGCAGATTACGATTCCAGTGTTAGTTTCGGGATATTGCATGAAAACGCATACTTCAGGAGTCGTAAACCTTTTCAATATAAAAATCATTCATTAGGTATGATACGGAAACCGAATCATTTGTTGTGAATAAAAATAAAAGTACCTACTTACAATTAACTAACGTATTGGTAACTGGCTATAAAAAAAAATTGAGGATAGTGACACTACTAATTTTGATTTAGATTACGAATGAAACTCGATTGGATATTTTACCGACTTCAAAAAAAAGAGGCTCTCAATTCGACTGTATATTTTTTACTAATTATCTAGAAAATTGCATAAATTAAAACAGACAAATGAATACGATATTTCAACAAAATTCCAAGAAGTGAAGGCAGGGGTGTGGTGGTGCTGAGCACCCCCACACCCCTGCCTTCACTTCTGTTTTGCTTTCCATAGTAATCAGACGTACTCCTACTGTTATTGCTGGTTTCCTTATCGACGTTTTGCGCTTGCTCCTGGACTCTAGTGATTTTTGTTTTTGGTATTCGTGGTTGTGTATATGGACTCCGTGACATTACTTCAGTGACTACCCTAGTTTGTAATTTGGACTCCGTGATTGTGCGCTTGCGACGACGGCAGCCTTGTTTAGGAATCCTTTATTTCGGCGCGTATTACTTTGCAAAGTAAGTATTTTTTTGTTTTTTTTTATATTTGTTAACTGTGATGTGTCATATAATTTTATGACCGTTAATACCTTCAGTGCCCACAACCGGGCTACAGGGTGGGTGTTCATTTACATTAGTTCCCTTTAAACAAACAATAAATAAATACCACGCGGTTTAAGAGCGTGTAACCCTGGTGAATCTGGCAACGCCGCAATTTACGTATTTTTTGCGGTTTTATAAGAGAAAATTTTGTATTTTTAAACAACTTCATTAATAAAACCGCAAAATATACGTAAATTGCGACGTTGCCAGCTTTAACGGGCGTAAACGCTCTTAAGGCGTCCTAATACTAAAAGATTATGTCTCTGTTACTCTGCGTACAAATGAAAGATAAACGATTGAATTATTCGGGTGTTATATCTTAGTTCTTTTATTTAATTTTTCAGTTTCAAAATGGATTCGCCTCAACCCGGCCCATCAAACTGGGATTTCTTGACAGCCGAGTTGTCCGGCATAATGTCACCACAGAATATCGACTTGACGGACACGCCAATGGCTGATATTAGTGACGCAGATCTATATGGCATCTTGGCAGGAAACGTGGATGAAATCATTGACGAATGGGTTAATGAAAACCCAGAAGACGATGAAGCCGGAGTATACATTTATCAACAAAACTCATTGCCTGCAGAAGATCCCTTGGCTGATGATAACTTCAGCAATACATTTGAGGCAGCATCTACCAATGAATGGTCACCTGGTAACCCCAACAACATGACCGAGCTTCCTTTTACAGGCACACCGGGCTTGATACCGCCACACAACATGGACGGCAAATCTCCAATTGATTTCTTTTTTTTATTTTTTAATATAAATTTTATAAATTTAATTTTGGAGTGCACTAATAAATATGGTAACCAATTAAAGGCAACAGCACGAACATCTCGCGCCAGGTTTACTAAATGGACAGATGTAACGACGTCAGAATTTAAAGTGTTTATCGGCCTTATATTATTTATGGGCACTGTCAAATTAAATAGGATGGCCGAATATTGGTCCAAAAATTATTTGATGAACCTTAGCCCTCATTTATTTATGTCTAGGGACAGATTTTATCTAATATTAAGGGCACTAAATGTTCAAAATAATAATAGAACAGAAAGCATTTTTAAAGTAAAAACTTTAATAGACATATTCAACCAAACAATGTTATCAACATATTACCCGTCAAAAAATATAGCATTAAAGACAGAAAAATAATGAAAACACAGTTATTCCTGTAATTGTTTGATCTAACAAACCAAAAAATGGTTATATATATCATTAATTAACATAAAAACAGCTAGAATGGTTTAATTTAGTTATTTTCATTCACATAATATCATATGGATCGGGGGAATGCTGCGGATGCAAAAAGAATCTTCATTCTTCAAAAAAGAGCAGTCAGAGCTATTTATAGAGTTAGACCTAGATAGAGCCTGCGAAACGTATTAGGTAAAGTTAAAATTGTGACTATGCCATCGCTATTCGCTATTCATATAAGTTAATCTATTATTATTGAGTAAACATATAAAACATTATTCCAAAAATTGTGGTATTCGTACTCTTTTTATGGATCTTTCTAGACATGCAAAAGTGCAAGCCTGTAAGTTTGATAATGGCTGAGATACAGATGGGACCAAAAGCGTAAAAGCCTAATGGTTCTTGTAAAGATACTCACTGCTATTGCGTCACACGTTTTTTTCAAACTTGGCTGGACGCTCTACCGCGTGTCTCAATAATTATGAGACGCGAGGAAAGCTTCAGTTAGTGTTACCTCAGGCGAGACTAGCGAAATTTAGCAAATCTTTGGTCATGAAGAGAGCTAGATTTTATAATGTATTGCCAGCCAATATTACCAATCTTGGCGAACAGGCCTTTAGGACCACCATCAAAAAGCATCTCACCGAGAGAGCCTATGGCATAGAGGGTTATCTCTCAGATCACAATTTTCGGAACGACATCGCATGAGTCAGCACTACTTTATTTTTGTACACCTAAGGTTTTTATTATTATAGTGCGTAAGCCCTCACACTCGGGGAAATTTATAAGATATATATTGGGATATTATTTGATTTCTTAGGTACACCTACCTATTTATTTGTAAGACTTTCATAAATGTGTCTATGAGAAATAAATGAATGAAACTGAAATTGAGGATAATTTACAAACTCTACACTTACAAAAACCCTCGACTTATATCGTTCATCGAACGTTACATAATCCTCATCAGGATCATCGTCACAGGAAAGAGAAGGCAAGAAAGAATCAAAGTCCACAATCAAATGGGAATAAAAAAGACAGAATGATTAACAGCGTTGTTTTAATTATGGCATAGTCCTCCAATTTTTGTGGCCTTGTATAATTTCAGATGAAATACAGCAGCAAGGGTTGGAGCTGACTAAGCTGGCAGATTGTTTACGATTACGACGTTGTGGCTTCTAGTATATCTTGCGTCGTAAGGAAAATAATGTTTTTGCCCCTAAAAATACAGCCTATTTTTCACTGCATGGAACGATCTCAACACCTTTTGACAGCTGGGCGGGCAGTTGTTCGTGTTACAGACGAATTTGAGACCTGCTCAGCAATAAGTCTGTAACCTTCTAGACGAATCACACGCACGGCGACCAATCTCTATGGAGACTATCCATGTGCGCAGGACATATTATAGTGCACAAGTGACTGCGCAAACACAGGTGCTTTCTCTATTCCTTCACTCTCATAATACGATGAGACGACAGACCGACACGACTGGAGAGAGGTCTGGTGCAGGCCTATCAATGGTTTGATGTGCTCAGCGACGGATCTAATAATTAGCTAAATAAAAATAGACTCTAAAAAAATAAAAATAGAGACGCTTTCTAAAAATACTTTGTAAATAAATTTATATTCCAACGAGCTACTCACGAGATGCTGAGCTAAATTAGATGCAGTTTTATTATTCGCAAGAGCGCCCGGCTGTGATCCGCGGATACTTTGTATAATGACTGCCCGAGGACATGGTTATCAACTCCAACAGATAATTAACATCCAGTTTGTTATTTTAATAACTTATTTCAAAACTAGCTTTTGACTTTTCTTATTAATAATACAAAAACGAAAACTTTTCCATTTTTGTATTGGTCAAACTAAAACTGGCCACTGGTGTTTACAATAATAACATGACAATGGCTCTTTTTATTTTAGTCTGCACTTACTTAAACAAAAGAAGACAACCTTATTGCTTAGGCATGAGCTCAGCCCTGGTTCATCCTAAGGGGCAGGTTATTATTTTAGTGCACATTTGCTTAGTTTCGATCCGGTTAACTGTTTCAGGTCCCGTAGTCCCGCAGTACCACGGAACCTGAAACAGTTAACCCACAAGAACCTTATAATAACAATCTCAAACGAGAACTCTTACAACGCAGAAAATTAACGTGAACAAAGGCTATGCCCGTGTAAGTGAACAAATATGCCCGTGACGTTATCAGCCAATGAATACATACTAGGTATGTATTGGTAATAATGCTAGTTATTAATCTGCCAAGTTTTATGTCATAATTATTGACAGTTTCCTTGCAATGTCACTTGAAAGTTTTTTTATTTTTCTAAATATCTTGAAAACTACTGATCCGTTTCTTTTGTGATTAACGTATGTTGTTAATGGCTTGAAGAGGAATAAATTCGCAAAAAATAAAACGTCTCTAGGTCAACATTAACTTGGTCATTTTTAATGTCAAATATTTCAAACTTTTTTTATTGACACTTGTGACTCAGCGACACCCACCATTGTTTTTACACTGATGTGACATCTCTTTCCGTACAAATTTATATTGGTCTGAAATCAATCGGCTTGGAGCAACATGGTGATTTTTTTAATTTTGAGTATACCGGCCTAGTACATCACCAATAGGGCATGCACCCGGTTCTACCCGGTTCTGAAATACCCTTGTATACTCGGTTCTTGCGAGGTATGTGTGGAACCGGTTCTGAAAGCAGTAAACCCGGTTTCCCCGGTTCTATTAAAAAATAAAAGTGGTTTAATTTTACGCATAGAAAATGGAGGTAAATATGTCCGGAAAGAAAATAAGTTGATAAGGTTATGGGGTATGACTACGTACCTAAAAATATTTTACTATGTTTATCAACTGTTTAATTTTTTAGATTTTGTTAGGGTTTATGAAGCTATTGTTGTTATACTATAACATAAAATAAATCCTAATCTTCGTCACTATCTTCGTTTATCGTGACATTCGTGTCATTTAGAAAACGTGAGTTCAACTTTTCATTGGGCCGAGGTATTTTCGACAAGTACCTACCATATGATATATACCATACCATATGATATATAACAGCTGCTACGTGAGAGCAGCAACCTACTGTTCTTAGACCATTTGCACATTCACAACAATACTGTTCTATATGTTATGATGAGAAATGTCTAATTTTATAAAACAAAACAAGCGATGACATTTTCTTAAAAAAAATGTTTTCTCGGGATTTCAAGGTATTGTAATAACCTGCCAGCATTAATTCATCAAAGGTACAGGCAACAAACCTCTTTCAATAATCTACCGATCATATTTATATTGAAACCACTTTCAATACTGCTCTTATTATGATTAGACACCTAAAGTTTATTAAAAATTCACCATGTTGCTCCAAGCCGATTGATTTCAGACCAATATATATTTGTACGGAAAGAGATGTCACATCAGTGTAAAAAAAATGGTGGGTGTCGCTGAGTCACAAGTGTCAAAAAAAAAGTTTGAAATATTAGACATCAAAAATGACCAAGTTAATGTTGACTTAAAGACGTCTTGTTTTTTGCGAATTTATTCCTCTTCAAGCCAGTAACAACATACGTTAATCGCAAAAGAAACAGATCAGTAGTTTTCAAGATATTTAGAAAAATAAAAAAAACTTTCAAGTGACATTGCAAGGAAACTGTCAATAATTATGACATAAAACTTGGCAGATTAATAACTAGCATTATTACCAATACATACCTAGTATGTATTCATTGGCTGATAACGTCACGGGCATATCTTGTTCCCTTACACGGGCATAGCCTTTGTGAAAAATTCCCGTCATATAATTAAAATGACGCCTAAAGATAATAGCGCTTAGCTCAAAGTAAAGTAATTGATTACTAATTTTCCTTAAAAGTATTACTTTTAAACGGATACGATTTAGGTAGTGATTTAATAGGTCTTTTACAAAGGCTATTTGGTCCTATGTTTACCACACGGTTTAGTTTAATGTAATGGGAAGGACATATTCGGTTTTCTCAATGGTTTTATTGTCCAACGCAATCCCATCTTCTTATATTGTGTTTCTGTCCTCAACAACTTTTACCTGTGTTTATTTTAAATATTTGCAGCGTAGAAACTTGCCTCCTTAAGCTTTGCGCACATAAATCTAACGCCACTAATGCTTAGCACAAAAAAGGCCATTCATATTATAGGCTTAAACTCTCGCACCTTAACTCTCTTATCTTAAGACACATATTACAGTGACAAAATGGCTTCCTTCAAGCTTCAAACGCACACGTCAGATGACAGACAGCTCGCGGGCCACTGCCCGCGAGCTGTCTGTCATCAAATGCCGTCTATATCAAATGTCTATATCATGTTACGGGTAAAAGCCCATATTTGAATGCACATTTTAGTGTTAGCGGTGCGCCTTTGATCTGCTTTGATCAATTTGATCAGTGTGGAAGACAGATTAATTAGGGAAAAAACTAGGAGAAAAGACATTAAAAATGACTTTCTGCTAGACTAAACGTGGTAAAGCAATGTGTTCGATATCAGGCTGTTAAAATATACAATATACTTCCAGTTGTCTTTAAAACAATATACTGTCCAGTAAAGTTTGGGAAGGATTTGAAGCATTTCTTACTGGAAAAAGATAACTACTCCATTGACGATTATTTTAACGACAAAGATCAAACACATCTAGCCCAGGCAATAAAAGATACCTATCTATTCAATGTTAGGCTGGTATTTTGTATAATTTTTATTTTTACATTCGTGATTTAATTTATTATCTGTGTTTAAGAATTATAACGGGCAATAGCCTTTATTAACAAAGAAAATTACAATCAAATTATAACTAGTATGTAGCTAGCGAGCAAATTAATCAGCTGAGCTACCTGCAGACTGTTGCAAACAATCTACAGGTAGCTCAACTGATTAAGTATCAATTTATTTTTGTGGTGACATTTTATTAATTTAAGTTTTTGTATTTTGACTTATTGATTATTTTATTTTATGTTATTTTTAATTGTGAATATTCCGACACAAAGGTTTTTCTTTGCGAATAAATTTACTGAACTGAACTGAACTGCGACAACCTTTAACCCACCTGTTCACTTACTATTTGTACAAAGAAATACCTACTTATTCTAGACAATACGCCTTACATCCCAAAATTTAATGGAATTTATCGAATCTCTTAAACCAATGCTGAAAATAAGTGTAAACTACTAAGTAAACACTTTTGGCGACATAAATTACCATGATTTCTGGTGTCAGTTTTCTTACAATATTTCCACGTAATTTCCGCGCGTGGCTGATCAGGCCTTACATCAATGAACCGAAGGCGTAATAGACGTATTAAACGTGCCTGGCCAGGATTTAAAATAGTGGAGACTGGAGAGGTTTATTATGAAAGTTTCAAAAGTTTTATCCACACTGTCTATTACGATCCAAACTAAACTATGATAGTAAAGACAGCCCTTTGAAACTGAGTTTTCCCTAAAGTTGAGATTCATCAAAAGAGCCAGATAAAATCATTTGCAAATTCCCTTCTCATTACGGGAAGCAACAAGCCAAGCCCTAATCTTGCCCTTTGGGAGTTCCGTTTCATTTTCTGATAATTTAGGTTTACTAAGTTTTTTGAAATATAGCCTATTTATCTTGGATACAAGTTGGTCATTGTCAAAGTTTTATCAAATTAAAAAGATTAATATTTTCCACGAGGTATTATAATAATAATAAGCCCCTCAATCACAACCCCACGTCCGAGCTGACCATCTATGCCGCGTGAGGGGCGGACGCTCGCAATGACTAAGCGGGTGACAAAAATGGGTCCTGACAAACCCATGATGATGATGGAGTCAAGTAAAAATGTACATTTATGGTCGCTTCCTGGGGGCGATCTTCGGGGCACGTGGGGGGGCGATGCTGGACGGCACAGCATGCAAGCCATCCCCTCAAGCAAGCGGCCCTCTACCGGAGAACCCAAAAAAGGTGAGTCCACCGGGAGGTACAACCTACGACCGCGGAAAATATCAAGCCGGAGTACTTCTCAAGCCGGCAAGGATGCAGCAGCACTAGTGCAGCTGACGTGGGAACAACGCAACTAGCTTCGATCGAGGAGCGGAGGCCTAAATCGCACTGATTGGACTAAAAAGGATCAGGAAGTCTAATCCAATACATAATTACCAAAATATATTTTTTCTTCATGTTTTTCTTATTCCCTGTGTCCATCCAAAATAGCGATTTTATCGCTACTTTAGTCTATTGAATTGAAAGATCAAAATTCCTTTCAGTATTTTTTTGTTTCACCAAAAACATGTCATCCAGCTAATAGTAAAAAAAGCCCTTCAACATCTAAGTAAGAGCTCTTTTGGTACCCCGTACCTCTTATCCCTTAGGTACTTAATGTCTCCTTTAGCAAATAGAAGGGTTTTACAGAAGGCCATTATTTCTAAGGCCTGCTTACACGTGAGGACATCAAAGGGGGTTAGAGCCTCATTGACCGTGTAAGTCTAAAGTAACCTTAATAATAATCTGAAACATAAGACTGCACGTGTAATAGGACTATTCTGCTTTTTAGACGGGTAACTTTAAGTAATACAGGTACACGAGAGTGGGGCAAATTACTAACCAGACCTCTAAAACACGTTCATTTACGTAAGTAGTAACATCAGAAGGGACTTACTTAGGAGTAAGTATTTAGCTAGATATATAAAAGGTGAATCAACTTTTTTCGTACAAAAGCAATCTGCTCGAATTTTGCGGTTTTTAGTTTCAGACCTCAATAGGTGCTTTGAAATTAATTACTTTTTAATCTTCTTGATTGTGACCTCCATCAATCGACTCTTGTTCAAGAGGCACACTGGTACCTGGTGTTATTTAGTACCTATCTTGTTTTATTACTAAAACCTTTCCTTCTTTTACCAGCGCCTGATACTAGGATTATTGGGAAATAAACAATTTATTACTAAATAGCAAAACAAAAACTTTACTACAATAGAGTCTAACAAGCAATCCACGGCCAAATCGTTAACCTTCCAGTTAAAGTCAGTCAAGACAGCCGGTCACTATTAGGGGTTACTGCTCTACATTTGTACCCATATCATCTGGTGTTCCCCAAGGGTCTCATTTGGGTCCGTTACTATTCTTAGTATTTATTAATGACGTCACTAAAAATTTTCTTTACTCAAAATGTTTAATCTATGCTGATGATACTAAAATTCTCATGAAAGTAGCCTCTGAATCGGACTGTCTTTTACTACAAAGTGACCTGACTAGACTCTTCAACTATTGTCAAAATAACTCTATCTTCCTTAATGCTAAAAAGTGTAATGTAATTTCTTTCTCTCGTAAGCTGAAACCGATCACTTTCACCTATAAATTCAATGATATTATTATTTCTAGAGTAAACGAAATTAGAGATCTAGGTGTTTATTTACTAAATTAACTTTTAATGTTCATTTTAATACCATATCTGTTAAAGCATATCGTATGCTTGGCTTTATATTGAGAGTTTCTAGAGAATTCAAAAATTTAGATACATTATTACTTTTATACAATAGTTTTGTCAGATCTATTCTTGAATATGCGTCGACGGTCTGGAACCCCCTATACCTCTATAACATTCATATCTACGAATTTGAAAGGATTCAGAATAAACTACTTAAACATTGTAAATATCGTTTTCCCTATTTTGAAATTGAAGACATGACTTTGACCAGCCTTCAAAGCCGTAGAATTGTTAGAGATCAAGTGTTTCTATATAAAATTTTATCAGATGAAATTTACTCACCATTTTTACTCGAAAATATTTATTTCCATTGCCCCCGACAATCTGCTCGTAAAAAAAAGACTTTTTGGTTGCCTAATGTAAATACAAATTACAGAAAGAATATGTTTCTTGATCGAGTTTGTGAATATTACAACGTTAAATTGACAAATATTGTTATATTTAATATGTCATTGCCGAAGTATCGCAGGGAAGTTATGTTAATGTTGCCAAAACCTCGTAAAATTTGTAATAATTTGTTGTTCAATAGTTTTTAATTAAGGTTGTTTGATATTACGTACTATTGCTTTTTTTTTTCTTGCTCTGTTTATTTAGCTGTAACTGTTTTATTTAATAGTGGAAATTCTTTTGGTTTATGTTAATTTTACGTTTCTAATTTTAGGTATTATGTACTGTATATTTCCCAAATAAAACAAAACAAAACAAAACAAAACCTTTGTCATGAACAAAATAACAAATGCAACTCATTTTTAAACAAGTACAGTCAAGTTGAGCATTTCGGCGGATCAAGCGCTGATATCGCCTATCGAATGGTTGAAAATCGTGTTAGTGATAGGGATATCAGACGTGCAACGAGACTTTTAGTTTCGAACAACACACTAGCTTTAAATTCAAGTGAAACTCTTTTCGGCACTTGCATCAAAACAGCCACCTACTGCGCCTGATCTATGCCTCCCAGCACCACCTGATGATTCCTGCACATTCCTGTCAGTGCTTCCTGACGACGTAATCTTGAGCATCAACTCATTTCAGAGTGGCTCTGCTGGTGGCCTAGGCGGCCTTTCACCACAACACCTAAAAGATTTAATTAGAGCTGGTTGTGGTGAAATGAGCGAAGGCCTCATCGTAGCCCTTACGTCGCTAGAGAACAACATGTTATCCCGACAAATCAGTGCAGACATCATCGACATTTTGTACGGTACAAAACTATGCGCACTTTTAAAAAAAGGTGAAGTCATCAGACCAATCGCAGTTGGTACGGCTTACCCCCGTCTTGCAGCCAAAATATGCTGCAGAATCAAAAGTTCAAAATTGAGGTCAGAATTCCAACCGACCCAGCTGGACTTTGGATCCCATGGTGGTTGTGAAGCGGCGGTAATCTCACTTCCATCGTTTGTGTCATACCATACAAACGATTTGTTGTTATAAGTGGATGTTAAAAATGCTTTCAATTCAGTAGACAGGGGCGCCCTTCTGACACAAATAAAAGCGAAGCTACCAGATGTTTACCCCTTTCTTTGGCAATGTTATGTTATGGCACACCTTCAAAATTAGTATGGAAAGATAAGTTATTGTCTTCTGAGGTTGGTTGTCAGCAGGGTGATCCGTTAGGACCGGCTATTTTCAGTCCCGCTATACATCTGATTATAAAACGTTTGGAGTCAAAATTTAATGTTTAGTACTCAGATGACACTCAAGGAGGCGAAGTGGACACGATATTGAAAGATTTAACTGTTTTAATTGAAGAATTCAAGCTAAGGCTTGGAGCAAAATTTAGCGAAATGCGAACTCGGAAACCGAAACAGCTTCTAAGGTAATAAACGTAAAGAATCGCTTCGAAAGTTTAGCACCAAACCTTAAGTTGATAGATAAATCTTCGCTTTGCCTCTTAGGATCTCCGATTATAGATGAGTCTTTGCCCAATTTTAGAAATGAAAAATTTAAAGTTTAATTTTTGTTTAAGATAAATTGCAAAACATCAATGTTCACGAGGTTTCGTTTCTGTCTATTAGTTCCTAAATTTAATAATTATTTACGATTCTCCCAACTCTGGAAATTTTCATATCTTACACAGCAGTTGGATAGCATCATGCTTGACACTTTAATCAAAATTTTTAATATTCCTTTGGATGACTGAGCGTGGCACCAGGCCACTCTTCCTATTAGGATGGCTAGGTATCCGCGAAATTTCTAGTGTTTCACTCCTAGGTTTTTTATCTTCAGTACATGGTACTAAAGATCTTGTTCATAGCATTTTGGCTAAATGTCAAAATTTTGAAATTACAGGTATCGATGAAGCTTTAGACTCATGGAAAATAGCCTGTCCTGAATAGAATCTGCCCAAAGTTCTTTCTTCTCAGAGACTGTGGGATGAGCCACTATGTGAGCTATTATGACTATTTCTCCTTGCCTAGTTGTACAGCGTTGCCAGTGTGGTGTAACCGTTGATAAGTTTGGTCACCATGCTCTGGCATGTGTCTCTAATGCAGGACGTGTGCCCCGTCCTAGTTCGATTAATAATAATAAATATAATATAAATAAAATATAATATAATTAATTACATCATCCGTCGGGCTTTTACCAGCGTCAGTGTGGCAACTTCCCTCGAACCACGTGGCCTTATGAGAGATGTTCGTAAAAGACCTAACGGTATGAGTCTGATTCCCTGGAAGATGAATACAAGAATACAATACAAGAATACAAGAATTTATTCATAAAAATATTTATACAAGTCACTTTTTAAATATAATAGGTCTATACCTAAATTTTATGAATATTTCTTAATTACGTTATTTTAATTAAATATGTATATCATTCCGGAAATTCCAGGAATTCGCACATATTGTAAAAACCTTTTTTAACAACCACCACATGGGTCTTTTCTTTAGTATGGGATGTCAAAATTGATAAGAAATATAAAAAAAATATACTTACACAAAAGTACAAAACTTTGCTTATTTTGATACTTAGGTACTTACGTCGGCTCACCCCTGGTCCACAGGACTGGACAGGACATATGGATCGGTGGGCCGAAGTGTATCTTGGCCTCGGATTAGAGAAGGCTCCATTTTTGTCTGTGTCGTGAAGTTTTTGCCGTGCTAATATTATAAAAGGTGCAATATCCATGAGCAAAACCTTGAGTACCTACAGCCAAAGGCAGAAGCCATTTTAACAAAGCTAGAGTAAGTGCTTATAGACAAGGATTGGATCTGCCCTAAAGTGCACGCGAATGAAATCAAGTACCGCAATCAAGCTTTTTCAATAATATAAAAAAATGTTTATCTCTTTTGTCTAACCACTATCTTTCATAGTGACGATCATTTATCGTTTTATGAAGTACAGGTAAATACAATAACAACAACAATTGTGGTCTCGACGTAGATATTATGAGATGTCAGGCCGTCTCCCAAATTACACTGCCCTTTGATAGACTGCCACAAGGGCACGAAATTGCTAAATTGTGTCTATTTTTTTTTCTGCTACTTACATTATTGGGGGCAATAACTCACATTTAATGGACAAAAGAAAACAGTATAATACTATAAAAGAGTACTTGGAAAATGTGTAGTCATTTTCCAAGTACTCTTTTATAGTATTCTACCAGTTCAATGTCAAAAATGTTAAATCTAGTAAGTACCTAAAAACCTAACTTTAGTACCGTGAGAGTAAAATAGTGCAAATTTACAACACACATCATGTATATTTTGACAAGTCGAAGATTGTAGAATAATCTAGAAGATAGATTGTATATTTATCACAATAAAAACATTATTATTGTTATATGCGTATATCATCTTTGCCATTTTATTATTGAATTGTAATTTTCTTTGTCTTTGCCAATAAATTACTTCATTCTTATTTCAATGGACCAGACCTAACCTAATCATTTAAAATCAAAAGTTCTCGATTTTTATATTTAAGCATTTAATTTTATCTTTCAACTTTTTCAACGTAAAAATGAATGTACATAAACTTCTAAAAGATTTTATTGCATCAGATGATGAAATAAAATTTGTTCAGGTTTAATCTCAAATTTCAAGCTTTATAAATTGACAGGAAATTACTATGAATTGCGCATCACACAGAGGCCTCTGAGTACACTCAGCGACCTCGACTTGTTCATCGACTCAGAACTAACGCGGCCTTTACTTAGAAACGTAGAGATTGGGAAACATATTTTAGTTAGGTAGGTACTTTAGTATATTCTTACCTGGTGTAAGCCATTCACAAGCAAGTACTTATTTTAAAACTATAACAACCCGACCAGGATGTTTTAGGTAGTTTTAAGCCCCCGCTTTTTTACTTCTTTGTGATTAAGTCTTATTATTTTTCGCATATTAAAACTTTTTTATCTGACTGTACTAAACAGCTTTAATAATTTGATGGCGTCCGAATCGAAACTAAAAAAAATATAAATTATAAATGTCGATTCGGACACTGTGTTCGAATTATATTGTGTCCAAATCGTCAGCAAGTCAATGGTAGGTACCTACTTCGATTATTTCATTCGTGGATAAACAACGATGTTTCAGTATGAATTACTTTATTTACTTTCTATTTCTGCAATACAACAGGCGGCTCTGTGGCCTCCCGACACCACATACCTCCTGTCAGGAACACACCACCTATTTCTTTAGCTTTCTGCTTGCGGCAAACAGTCTTTTGTTGTTATTACGGTGATAATAACGAGGAAGAAGATATTTTATTGGAATGAGTTCGTTTTTGGTGCACAGCGAACGAAGAAGCTTTTGTTGGATTACAGGCGCTCGCAATTTCTTATAATTTCATATAAGACAATCTGTTTTTTTATATCATTTGACCAATTGTACCTCTACCTTAACCAAACCAATATTTTTATTAAAACAGATTATTGGCTTTACTTGAGATTTATGTAAATCAAATCTTAAGTAATTATGTAAATGACTAACAATTAAAATTGCAGTGCCCAACAGAGTATATGGAGTAACTTTAGCTATAATTTGATATAATAATTTGAAATATCTCAGCAACTACCAAAACTATTAACTTGTACATAACATAATATTGGCAAAAAATTAATGAAATAAAAATACAAGTTAATAGTTTTGGTAGTTGCTGAGATATTTCAAATGTACAAAGGTTGCAAGCATATTGGCATTAAATAAATGAAATGAAAATACAAGTTAATAGTTTCGGTAGTTGCTGAGACATTTAAAATTATTCAAGAGGAAACAAGATCGAATTGCTGTCAAGTATACCAATATGTACTATAGGTACCTACTGGTTAGAGACTTAAAATTAAAGGTACCTACCTACATTTCAGATGTATCGGTTTGTAAACTTGGGAATATAAAGGGTAATAGTAAAATTTTCGAGTTTTTTCAAAATATTTCGAAAAGTATGTAACCTACAGGAATTTAAAAAACTGTTTTAAGATGTACGAACTGACCTTTCATTTAATACCCCACTTGACATTATAGGTATCTTTTTAAATTTCGACATTACAATTTGTACTGAAAATTTTCATATGCATTTTTCATTTACTTTTATTTATTTTTCTTTTAATATTTACAAGCGCACGAAACAAGTTATTATTTTAAATTTCACGTTAATTGCCTGATGTAGTTGCTGAGATACTAAAGACTGAAAAAAGGACAGAAAAAGCGATGACATAAGGGTTTCGAAACCGATCTCCGATCTTCGAAACCCTAAAAAGGACGGACATAGGGAGATCATATAATAAGGTAATAATATTAACTTTTTATATTATTTAACATAATAAAAAAACGATATTTTCATCATAAAATTCAATCTCACACCCGAATGAAGTCGCGGGATACAGCCTTAATGTAAACTTAGTAAAACTAAATAAAATAATATTTTGTGTAGATGTTATAGGGTAACAAATAGTTTCAATCGTTAAGCCACCGAACTATTTCTTTAATTTAAAAGCGGAACAGGAATCGACGTATATTGAGGAATGGTACACCCACGCGCCCGTTAATATTTATAACGGGAATTCATTCATGGATTAACAACGCTGCTTCGGGATGAATGATTCGGTGAGTTTACTCAAGCTCTTGCACATTCGTAGTTGATGAAAAAAAAAACAAAATGCCCACCACTCACCTCTGCGGATTTCCTTCGTTCATACCAGGTAGGTAGGTACTCCGTGCTGAATTACCTTCACACTGAACTAAAATACTTTAACAGATATCAATGATATTCAATAACAATTTTTTTAAACGATTAATACTACTAGAGCCGTTAATATCATGATTTGTGTTGTTTCGGTTTTATAATATTTCGGCACAGTTGCATGCGCCATGATTAGAGTATTAAGTACACGTAGATATTATTGGCTTCCACGAGGCAGATAGTCTGAAACCGTCTTCACGATTGGTATAATGATTTTTCTTAATTGAAGACATTTTATTTTAAACAACCTATTCCAAATTTTGGACGAAATGAGTTTGTTACGCCATCTAGTAGGTGGCCTTGAATCTGGCATTTGCCGTTTCCACTAAAACCATCGCAGTCATGAGATATTTGATTTAATGCCTATGCCTTTAAAATGTTTTGTACTATTTTTTTTATGTGGTCTTTGTGTGTGAACTCAATAAAAAGTATATTTATCTATCTATCTATATTGATTGAAAAGTTTTGAAGATTATTTATCGGGTATTTATCGCGTACCTTTTGTTTTCCTTTTGCAACGTGATGGAAACGTAGGGGAAAATAAAACAAAAGGTACGCGATAAATACCCGATAAATAATCCTTAATATGTTAACAGATCGCGAAAGTTTAAAAGTTTTATTGAAAAGTTTGTTTGAATTCTAGAACAACGACCTTTGTCAGTTCAATTTCTATCAAAAATAACCCATGTCATTTGACATTGGTACTTTTTGATATAGCAAAAAAGTGACTGTACCTACCACTTTTAGCGATTCTAATCCGTGAAAAATCACACATGTCAAGTTGACACCTAAACCAACTTATACTAAATCTGTGACCAAAACTAAGTGGTTATCAGCGTCAATGTCATGTGGTGTTTTTCGTTACTTTCGTTTCATTTCGCGGAAAAGGGCGACAAATTTCAAGGCGATGATGTAATTTAAAAGGATTGAACTAAAATGAGACTGAATTGTTCGATTGGTCTACATCTTCCGCGTGTCTGACGACCTCTAGGCTGAATTTGTAGGTAACAACCTCCTAGTGAGCCCCAAATACAAAGATCGGGACACCAAACAAAGGACCAAGGCGTCGCGACTGGCTAATGGGGACCAAGCTGAAAAGGAGGGACGAGCTGGGCGCGTTAGGTTATTCTACAAATAGCACTAGACCGCCGCATGGCATGGTTTTGTTCTGCAAAGGCCATCCAAAAGAGATATTGGCCTCCGACACAACGCAATACTTCCCTCCTGGCATGTCAGTTCTGAGCTGTCTCTCGCCAGATTCTAATATCAAAAGCAATATAAAATATCCTCTATTCATCGAAGGTCCATCTACCTCTCGGGATAACTTACTATGAACGACCTGAATTATGATTGCCATGTTATCTTATTTACCAAGCTAATGTTTGCCATTAGGTTCGCTCGAGTGGCAATGAACTAAACCGTTCTTTATTAGCTTTGGGGCTAGGGGTACTCGTGTCAGAAGACATGAACCTAATTGAAAGAATGAAAACGTAGAAAATGGTGGTATTTTGAGACAACTCACACCTTAGTAAATATACGACTTGATTTGGCGGAAGTTTACCTATCTCCAAAACGAAGTCTTTTTTCGCATACTCCACGATATCTCACTCTATTTCATAACACAACTCAATGTGTTATGAAATAACTTACGTGAAAGTGTTGTATGATAAAAAATTTACCCCTGTTGCGTACGTCAATATTACAGCTTGCAGTGAATCGCTCGATCACGTTTAATCACCTTTCATAAGATAGGCAATATAGGATTGGCTTTGTTTGGTTGTGTGATCAGATTACTGAAAATATTTTATCACTGACAATACAATATAACATAACACATAAAATATTTCCTAAATTATGTAATGTATAACCACGGTGTAGATGTCCCTTGTCCCGTCTGGAACGTGCTTCCAGACGGATTCGTAACGTCAAGAGACGAAAGAAAAAAGAAGACGCGTGTTTTGCAGTGGGATTGTGCGCCTAAAACAAATATCCATAGTCCTACATTTTCGCATTAGTATAAATAGGTATTTTAACTAGTCGCATAGTAATTTTGCGATAATCTGTGCAGATGTTTGTCTTCTTTAACCAGTACCTATCTATTTCATAACAATGCCGATTTATAGACCCATTTATTCATGCAAAGTTCTATATTTAGCCAACAAACATCACAGCCCACAGGGCAAACTTGCTATCAAGGAGTTTGTTCACTCTGAACAAATGTTTGCAGGCACGTAAAGTGCACTCTACGTACCTACGTAAATTAAAACCTAGCTGTTGCCCGCGAATTCGTTTGCGTGGAGTGGTAGTAGAGATGGTCGACCGTTAACGTAAACCTAGACCTGCAATGGTTCTTGATCTTGCGATTTTAACTGTGTGCAAATTAAAACAGAAAATGTAGTAATTAACAATTATAAAACATAACTACAACTAATTCCTTCGGTGTTCTGTTTAAGAAGTATTTTCTATACAAATAGTCTGATACCGTTTTTCCCTCCCTGGAGCGAACACAAAAATATGGTCGGCTTTACTTACTCGCGAGCAGTAATCCAGTTGTGTTGCCATCATGTCTAGATTTAGTTCCTTTTAGAGGGAGACACAAAACAATTTATTATAAAATAGAATAATTTATTGGTTGTTTCGCCAATTATTCGAAATACACTGTAATCATACGGTGCCGCGGTGGTCGGACACGTTGCAATTAATAATATGCCTAATTTATGGCACAACACAAACGGTAAGATGCAATTTGACTGCCCGTTGGTGGCACTGGAGAAGTGCAGGAAGAGCATTCCTTAGTGCATGATATTGCAAAGCCATCGTTTTCGAGCGAGAGAGTCTGAGGTGAAAAGACAGGCTCCGGGCACTCTTTGATAGCGCTAGTGACTATCAAGCTCCCGCGACGGAAATTGAAAGGCAATGTGATGATGGCTTTTGTTGCGCAGGACTCGTGCACAAACGTTAGGTAGATATTCGGGTACCTACTACCATAGCAATGCAATGCTTCTTTGTTAATTTCGTGCTTCTTTGTAGAATTTAAAATATTTGTATTCATGTTTCTTTCTTGAAAAAATTTTACTTTTTTCACATGACCATTTTTGGCAGAATGAGTCTCGATCGGATTTGACTCACTTTTATAAAATAGAAGTTTTAAGAAAGAAGGTCGTATTTTTGCTGATTTCAATTAAACAAAGCCTATTATGTTGTCTAGTCTTTTGTCAAATCTATCTGATTTGAATGAAACAAAGCCTAGTTGCGCTTGATTTGACCAGACTTAATTTTGAAAACTTCATGAAAATCTGTTCAGTAACTTAGGAGATGACCCCGAACAGACAGACAGACAAAAATCTTCAAAACGGATTTTTTGGTTTTTTTTAGTCTTCTGGAATCCCTACCTCTCCACTTCAGTTAAAATGACCTTTCGTACAGACACAAAGTTTCTACTGATTTATTATTATGTACCTATGTGTATAGGTAGATATTCATAATAATTTAAACTTAAACGAACTCAGCTGTGACGTTCTATTACAAATTATACGAGCCGTTATCGAATGATTCTATAATTTTCTTATGATAACTAGCTTCAGTCACACATTTCAAGCTGATCCTGAAAGAAAGAGATTAATGTTCCGCCCTATGTAGGCAGAATGCAGCCAGCTCGTGGCCTGACGTGAATTTGCACCACCCCAACTCTTCCCGCGGGTGTCGTAGGAGGTGACTGAGGGATATCCACTGGGGGTCGGCAGCAGCGCCCCCTGCTGAACAATTCTACCACCAAACTGCGATCCCCGACCCACACCCCGGGGATTATGGGCATTACCTCCTTGAGATAAAAGTCAATAAGGCGCTTATCAGGGGGAGGCCTGGTTCCAGCAGTAGACCAATATAGGTTGTGGAGGAGGTGGAACCATACAGATTTGAGATTTGTTTAGTTTTGGTTTAGGACCCAATTTTTGGGTTGCGTTGGACGTTATAGAATCCTTTGTTAACGAAGAAGTATATTCTTACCAATTTACAAAATGATCTACAAATAGTTCATTTCATTCACCATTCGAAAAACTGTCTAAAAAACGCTGGTAAATTCTAATTTTTCAATAGATTTTTATAACCGTTCTGTGAACCTATTCCATTCTGATCTGTAGCCCACAGCGTGCTTCGAACAGTTACCGAATAACAAATCAAATAATATCCCAAACATTTGACAGGAGCAGGTAAACTTCCATGAATCTGCATATAAATAAAATAAAATAAATAAAAATATTTTAATTCAAATAACTGAGATTCATCATTTGTTAGTACATACAATTAGAACTTATAATTAGGGTTAGCTTTACAAAAAATAATAATAATAATCATACTAAATTAAATTAAATCACTCTCCCCATGAAACATTTCCACAGGGGGGAGGTGATTCTACCTGCTATGGTTTTTAGGATGGTGTTGGGGCTGTGTGCTGTGATATAGTAATAGAATTCATCATTAAGAAAAATAGTATAATAATAATTATAAGATGGAATATAATATAATAATATAGAAGGGTTAAGGTAATTCATAGTTCGTTGATCTGTCTCAAGCTCCTTGAAGGATCCGAGTTACTACTACACATAACATAACGCATAAATACACAACATACACATATATAGCTACGTATACACTAATGTGTACGTAGCTATATACATTTTAAGAATATTGTATACTGTTTGCGCCTTATTAAACTAAAATAAAATAAACAACATATGATTCCTACCACTAACTAGACAATCATTGGCCACATTCAATCACTAATCTGCATTCATTAGGTTAATAGTACTTTCATTAGGTAGGTTACTTGTACCCGATATTAGTAGGTAGGGCAATCAAATGCGGGGGGGTTGTTCCAACCCCAGGCTGACGTTCATTGCAGGCAAGTGTAACAGGATGGCATTACTGAAGAGAAGCCTATCACCGTCTTCGCTGTATGTATAATGAATGCTTCACCCTGAAAATTAAATTAAGCAGTGATGTCGCTATTCGATTTTTAGTACTTTTTTAATTTACATGAATATTGATGTGTACGAAGCGTCAACTTCTATGGTTATTTATTTCCCAACGGAATTGTTTGAGTACAGTTCTCTGTAAGTACAGTCATCGTTTCTGCTCACTCTTTGATCGAGAGTAGGTTTTGATGACCATGTTAGTAGGTTATTCAAAGGCTTATTAAGACTTCGCTCTATGGGTATTCTATGGGGCTGCGCTCGATGGGAATCACTTAAATACACATATGCCTGATATAACAGCCAAAGCATAGTTTATTTCATTATTTCATTCCACGGAGATCATGTACTAACGACAAATTGCACATCAGGTCCCCTTCCGACTACAAATATTTTGAAAAATAACTAACTGCTACTCAACTAACCTCCTCATATACTGGAACTTGATGACGATGAAGATCAGCAGCGTGTTGGCGGCCAGCGAGGCCGTCAGCACGCACACATACAGCACTATGATCAGCACATCGGGGTGGTAGAACACTGCCAGGTCCAGCGGCGGCATCCAGACGTCGCTCTCGTTCCATCGGGACAGGTTCCTGGAGACCAGGCTCTGGTTTGCCGTCCCGTTCAACGACATTGTTGCTTATTTTTGTTTACAGTTTGTGATCATGTTTTGTTTTTATGGACCATGCACGTTTCTTTTGTTTTTGTTAACAGTTTAATTTCAGATATTTTTTCTTATTATCCACGCACTTTGTTTTTATCCAACTGCTCTTTACATTGCTTCACGGATGTATGTATGTATGCACTGGGTGTTAGTGTTTTATTATTCATTACGTTTGAATTTCCACAAAGATTTTTTCATATTTAATTGGCGTTTTAGTGAGCTTTTAGGGTGCTTTGTTTCTCTAGCTTTTTGTTTAAAATAGATTCTTACGTCTTATTTTATAGGTACTATTTATTTCATCAACTCCATATTAGAGAGCTTGACAGGCGCGGGGCAAAGTGTGTGCCATGCGAAGTATAATATTACTCTGTTATAATATGGAAAGATGCTACTAAACTTCAGGTGGGACGGCTAGTTTCAGCAACTATAAGTATAAAAAGTCACTACATAGGTATTTTTTTAATAAAATATGGAGTCAGAATTTTATGTGTCCGATTAACTTATTAACAAAGAAAATTACAATCTCACTATCTCATACGTCTCAAATCAATGTACAATAGAAACAAATTAGAACTAGTATTTACAATTGAAACAATTGAGCCAACTGCAGACTGTTGCAAACAATCTACAAGTAGCTTAACTGGTCCATATCAACACCAGACGGAAGCGTCTCCAAGACGCTGGTAAACCCGAACATGGGAACCCGAACGAAACAAAGGAATATATCACACTTATCACAACAATCCAACGGTGGCTTAAGGATGAACGGATTATCATGGATCACCGGATTCTGGGTACAACGGTAAAGCTCTCCAATTCCGGTAGGTACAATTATTTTGCTGAACAAACATATTATGTCGTTGTTATATAATCCTTTTACCATGTTGACCGTGAAAGATCCCGGGCTAGACCGATGAAAGTTGCCAATTAGCTATCCATCATTCATCTGAAGTAAACATACACACATACAAAAAATATTCAAAAACACTCAAAAGAATTGTAAAACTTACACAAAAAGCTCAAAATAATCACAAAATAAAATTATCAAAAAATAAGAGTATAACCACGTGGGGTATAATTAATAACACTAAACGAAGCCTATTAAAAAACCCTATTGACGAAATTATAGTAAATAATAAATCAATATCGGATCCTTATGACATTTCTAGAATAGATTTAATAATTTTTTTATTGATAGGATATACCTATTGACAAATCCGGAAACAATGTTACGAGATGTATCGAAAGCCCAGAGATTTCTATATTTCTTAAACCTTGTAAACCTAACGATATCCTCAGAATAATTCTCTGAACAATACAAGTAGCGTTGGATACGATGGAATCTCAACCAAAATACTTAAAGTTGTAGCTCACGTTATAAGCGCCCCTATCAACCATATACATAAAAAAGAAAGCAAAAAGAAAATGGAAAATTATAGACCGATATCTCTTATACCTATTATATCTAAAACATTTCAAAAGTATATTTATCGATTAATTTATGGTTATTTTGAGTTAATCAAGTTATTATGTAATAAACAGCCTTCTGTTCGTAGGGCTTCAGAGAAAATAAGACTATAAATATGGCTCTCTATGATTTTCTTTTTCGTGTTACGAATAGTGTAAACAAAAACACTCCAGTGTGCTCAATCTTTTGCTACATGACCCAAGCATTTGACTAAGTCCAGAACAGCATCCTTCTTAAAAAACCTTGAACATGGTATAAGAGATAGCGCTCTACAATTAATAAAATCTTATTTAGAAAACAGAAAACTCACATAACGAAAATAAATTATAAAACTAAATGAGAAGAAATCTTTGTATCGATTGTGTTGATCTCTTTGGAACGCATTATGAATTATGGCGTTCCTCAAGGTAGCGTACTGGGTCCATTGCTCTTCCTTACGTAGGTACATCAACGATCTACCTAAAACAACTACCCAACCTACATACATATGTCCCTCATTGCTGCCGATAGTACTGTAACTATAACATGTAATAATATGAATACCTATTAAAATGACAATAATTATGCGCTGACATCCATAATAGAATGGTTAGATAATATCAATTAAAAAATTAGCATCAATAAAACTAAAATCATTCATTTCAGACAACGCGATAATGCTGCTTTTCCAAACTTTGACATACGATACAAATTACACAATTGAGGAAGTTATGACCACAAAATTTTTAGGAATCCACTTTGACAGAAAGTTGAATCTGAAACCGCATGTAGAAAATATTTGAAAAAATAAATAGGCTTGTTTACGTTCTACATAAACTATCCCCAGTAGTTAATGAAGAAACTCTTCTTATCGCGTATCACGGCCTGATTGCCTCCAACATCAGATACGGTTTAATATTTTGGGGGAACTCTACTGACGTCGACAAAGTATTCAAATTCCAAAAAAGATGTACCAGGTCTACGTTTCGTATGAAAGTGACGGAATCCTGTAAAGCCCTTTTAAAAAAATACAACATATTGACTCTCCCTTCGCTGTATATTTTAGAAATAGTGATGTTTGTCAGATGCGATCTGGATTTGTTTTGTCGGCAATCTGACGCAGTACAACATAATGGACGAGACTAACTAAAAATGTGAACCCTTAACTGTAAAAAAACGTTGTTGCGCATAAGTTTCTTTGCAATGGCACCAACAATATATAACAAAATCCCGCTCTTGGTAAGAGAATTGCCTACTGCGATGTTTCAGAAAAAGCTGAAGATCTATCTAACTATCTGATAAAAGCTATTATACAGTTAAAAAATTTATGAACGATAACAATTTTGACAAATAAGTATATAATTTCAATTTTATTATTAATTTGATTATTTTATGTAACTTTATTTGTAACCACTAATTCATTCCATAATCAACAATGTTTAAAGTGTTTTTTCTCATTAATATAATGCATGTAACGAGACAAATCATTGCATGCCCATAATGGGCAAATTACATTGTTTCGCATTTTGTATTTACCATCTTTTCCACGTGTAATTGCAATAAAATATACTTTTTACTTTACTTTATCATCATCATCGTCCTGTTGACATCTGCGAAAACTCTACGAACTGTGGTATTTTTCGAAGTATTATCTACCTAATCTGTGGCATTCGTCTGGTTGTGAGTTAAGGCATGTTCAGACTTAAGCGGTATTTGATACCTAGAGTGTCATCGACCTGCGTGTGGATATGAGTACACTTACAAAAAGGCGGGATGACGCGCGAAACCAAGCGAAATTATTCGCTGTCTGATTGTGCCTTCACTTTCATGTGTGGCTTAAAAGAGCTATACCGGTGCGGCAGCCTCGGTATTAAACGCCTCTTATCATGAATGTGTGTGTATTTCACATCAATATTGACTGAACATGACATAGCTAGACAAAAGCATCATGCAAATCAACTACAAAAGAAGCCACGGCCCAGGAGTGAAAGGTAAGTTCCTAAATAAACTCTTCTCATGCGTACATAACAGCCAATCAAATAGCACTGAATAATATCAATCAAACGCGTTCAAAGGCGAGGTCGCCCGCAGCCGCTGAAAGAGTTCGCTGGAATCTATTTCTAATGCTGGAACGTTATTTTGATTTAAGAGAGATTTTTAGCAATTATTCAAGATCACGATAACGAGTGAAACGTGGTAGAAAATGGGATATGATTTAAGTGATTGATAAGGATAGATTTTGTTATTGTATTCAAGCTTTTCTTACCAATCGAAACCTAACATTGTGTACCTTACCTACTTACTTAACTACCTAATTAAGCGATGTGATGTTATTTTCACTGACTTTTTTCAGTAGGTATCTCTATGTAACTTTATACTATGTAACGTTCTTTCGAAATAACGAGCATCGGTCTCTGACTTAATAGAAATTGTAGAAAAATGAGAAGTTTTAGTATGTCAAAGTAAAGTAAAGTAAAGTAAAATGTATTGCATCAAATACATGTAAACAAGGTACATAGGTGGAGTATGTTTAAATAAATATATAGCTAATAAATCAAATTGAAAACGAATACTTAGTTGATAAGAAAACTGAATGTTAAATAAAAATTAAAATTACATCAAAATTAAAAACTAGCAATTTGTCATTTACATAAATCTATAAAATGTCTGTCCGTCATGAAATCATTTAATGTATAGTAGCATTTACCTTCCAAAGTGATTTTTAACTTTTTCCGAAACAGTGATATTGGTAATTCTCTAATTGATTTTGGCAGTTTATTGTAAATGGAAGGAGCCATGCAGAAAATACCCTTGCGCATAAAAGCAGTCTTTGAGTTTGGCATGCAGACTTTGTATTGATCTCGTCGATTTCGGGGAACAGCTTCAGAAAGCTGACAATATAAATCAGGGTTATTTTTCACAAACTTAGCCGTTTCGTAAATATACAGTGAAGGTAGAGTAACAATATTATATTGAGCAAAGTAAGGCTTAAAGGAATCTGTTACCTTAAGACGAAACATAGCTCGTATACAGCGCTTCTGATACTTGAAAATTTAGTCAACGTCCGTTGAATTGCCCCAAAATATTATGGCACAGCGAATATTTGACGCAATCAACCCGTTATGAGAAGCGTTTCCAAGTTAACAATATGGGATAATTTGTATAAAATTTAGACGAGGCTATTATTTTTTTTACATAAATGTTCAATGTGTGGTTCCCAATTAAGTTTTTTTTTCAATATGAAGTCCTACAAATGTTGTAGAGTCAATTTCGTCGATTTTATTATTATTATATTGAATGTCAAGGTGAGTATGTACAGCAGTATCGCGTTGCCTAAAATGTATAATATTGGTTTTATTAATGTTTATTTTTAAATTATTATTATCTAGACATGTTATTATTGATTTCAAAGTTGAGTTTATTTCGTTTTCATACGTGTCAATATTTTTACATGAAATAGTTACAGTGTTGTCATCAGCAAAAAGTCGTTAATATACCTCTAGATTATAAAAAGTAAAAGTCCTAACACGCTACCTTGTGGAACAGCATATTTTATAACACGTTCGTCTGAGATCTATGTATGTCTCCTTATTTTTTGTCCTATAGTTAATATTTCTTATTTTGGTCCGCTGCTTTCTGTTTTCAAGGTATGATCTTATTAGTTTTAGTGAGATCCCTCTAATGCCGTAAGTTTCAAGCTTTTGAAGTAGAGTGCCATGCTCTACATAATCGAAGGCTTGGGTCATGTCGCGGATTATAGAGCACACCGGTTTTTTTTTTGTCAATATTACATGAGACACGGTTAAGGAAATCATATAGTATAGCCATATTGATAGTATTTTTTTCTCGAAACCCTTTTTGTTCTGTACAAATATTTTATTTTTTTCTAAGAAGTTATTGATCTCACTATGTAAATATCTCTCAAATACCTTGGAGAGTACTGGTATGAGAGAGATAGGCCTGTGGTTATCAATACAATTTTTACTCTGTTTTTCTGTAAAGGCTTAATAATCGATGTTTTTAATGAATCTGGAATAATATTCCCGTGCTAATGCTCATATTAATAATGTGGCTAACAGGTTTGCATATATTTCTTGCTTTAGAGATTTCGTCGTATCCTACACTATTCGTATTATTGAGAGATATTATTAATTTAAGAACATCTGCGGATATACAAGGTTTAATAAATATAGACTCTCTCTGACTAGTAAATAAAGAGCATTTCATATGTGTATAAACATAACTTGATAAAAATGAATTATTTTGCAAATCAACGAAAGCAGCACACATGATAAATATTATAATGCACCCATAGGTACCAAAACATTAATAACTTTGAAAGACATAAAAACAAATCTTTGATGTTTACGCGCCCGTTAAACGCTTGGTCAGATGTTTTTGGGTACTGATGGATGTTGTAACGTTTAACTGCTCTCATATTGCTGGTCTTATAAACTGAAATGAGTTTTATAGCTAAATCTGTTCGTTCGAGGTCTCGAAAAATACCAAAAAATAAAAAAAACAAGTGAAATTCAAATAAATGTGGGCTCCGTTCGGAATCCTTTTTGTCCGTATTTCATTTTTATTTCCTCTACCTGCAACCTTTTGAATGAGAAGTCGAATAATAGAGCAGTAGTAAGAGACGCAATTTTCATCTCTATTTATATCTATGGTATTATGGATTTCCCGGAAAATTAAAGCAATATTTTTTCAAAGAGATGAAGTAGGTAGCATCTAGGTAGCATCCTTAGAACATCTTTGAAATTAGAGAGATGATAAAAAGACGATATTTTACTCCTGTATAATATTCCAAACGTTCGTTTTGTTTGTCTGTTCGTTGAGGTATAAATCGTTGATATTCGTTTCTGGGCGATACGATAACTCGTAAGTTTTTATTGCCTGTCCACATACATATATGCAGTAAACTCGCTACGTTATGGGGTTTTAGGGTTCCGCAGAATGTTATTAAAACTTTTCATGTTCAAGGAGACTTTCCAAGGATCTTGGTGGGGCAGTGAAATAGATGTGATGCAGTTGTAGGGGGCAAAGGATATGTATTTCTAAATTCAAGTTCTATTGTTGGATACCTACCTAATAAATACGCTAGAAACTTAAAACATTATTGTTAACAATAAAAAACATAGTGTTTGTTTTTTTATTATCAAGTTTCCTGATATTTTTAACTAAATTAACTATTAACTATTCACTGTGCATCTTAAACATAATGTCCTCTATCTAGACTTTTCGCCCTCCAATTTTCCTTATTTTTCTATCCAGCTAGACTTATTCGCATTTATTACCTCTTCACATAAATATGAAAGAAATTGACTACGTGACAATATTTGCAATATTTAGCTAGGTAGGTATGGACTAGGTAATTTGTTTTTGGACCATAATGGCCTATTACCTAGATAAAATTGATTCCATAACCCGTTCATAAAAAGGGGTGGACGTGACCGACTTTTATCAAATAAATAAGAACTTGTAACTTATTCCATCCTATCGTCTTTTAACCGCCGAAAAGGGGGGAGGGGTTTATAAATTTGACGCGTACTTGACTGTTTGTATCTTAAACGTATGCAACAACACATTGAATTTAGATTTTTGTTTAAAAGGTGATTTTATCGACTGTGTGCTTTGGTAATAATATTTGAAGAAAATCTGTAAAAACGTTCAAATAGGTCTCAAATCCATCTTTTAAAGGGTTAAAAATAAAGCTTACGTCGATTACGTATTTCCTAAAGTTTGTTGTTTCTTGACCTAAGTATTCTCAGAGACCTTATTATTGGCGGTTTTGTTTTTCTGGGTACCGTATGCAAAGGGTGCCCAGCCCATGATAGATTTTAACTATACCTAATTAAGAATTCGTAATAAAATAAATTGTTGTTTATAATGTAGTACAAAGCCCTCAGTGAGGGACTCCGACTCGCACTTACCCAGATTTCAAGACCGTTTTAACCACAATCTCACTTAACTAAAATACTTAGAAAAATATTGTTCCTAGGACCTAATGCAACTTACGGTGTAAAGTACCTACCGATCATAATTTTTAACGTAATAGTAGGTACAACTTAATTTGAAATGTGCACGGAAGTCCACAAAACATACTGTACAATACTGCCTCAGAAATTAATTCTTATGAGAGGCCGGAGTCCATACAAAGAGTCCGTATAAAGTCTACGATACAATGGACGTGGTTGCACTGGGAGGGAAGGAGGAAAGATAAAAATAAAGTAAACAATATTTAATAAAATTGTATCTCGTAGAATCGCTGTTATTTAAATTACCTTCCGGCTGGATTTTCTGGAAATGTGTATTCAGACTTTCGTACAGAAGAGTTTTTCATCTGCCTGTATTTTTATGTTAGGGTGCGTCTATAGTGAGAAGCGCAAGCAAGAGCGATATTATTTTTTCTAATCTGAATTTTCTGTAGAATTTTCTGTATGTAGAGTTATTTTCAATTAAACATGAGGGTTTGAAATCATTCATCCGAGATTGATAATAATGCGGACCTTTTAATCAGAAAACATACAGTATTCAATTAGTTTATTTGCTACCTCCCACTCAAATTGCTCTTCATCCAACAGTTTTCCCGTTTAATATTTTCTCCAACACATTTTCATCATTTTCCCCGGGAGAGAAACAAAACGTCTGTCCCTCAATAACAATACGAATAAACACAATGGACATTACAAGCTCTCTCTGTCGATACGCATAGGGACAATGGACATTATGGGCCGGTGAGGTGAACCTGTAATTCGTTCATCTGTTTCATGTCAAAGGGGCGGATGTAATTCTTCATCTGTCCTATGATACAGTACCGGCAATCTTTCTGTGACTGCAGTAAGTGTTTTATTAACCCCCGACCTGAGAATATATAATGATAGGTACCTACTAACGTGTAGAATGGACTCTCTTCACCCCCCACCTGAAGGAGGTTCCTCTCCCTGCCGGCCCCTAGGCGACTTTTATTGCGGTCCAAATGTAAGGGACGTACGGCGCGGTGCACTCACGGGGCGCAGATATCATCGGTAATGATTTTGACAGACGACGCCGATGATAATGCACAGAAAAGCTGGCTGCCCCGTAGCACCTGCTGTACCTAAATGGACTACTTTGCTGAATTATTGCAATATTTCTCTTCGTATGAAGGTAAATGGCCAATATCCGGTTTTAGATATGGTTTTCTTGAGAATATGGTGAGTTATCGGGATAGGTTAGCGATAGCTAGCTGAATTTTGGCCACAGGGGCCAGTCTCAATGGAGACTAGCCATGGGGGATAGGTTATTGGTAACTGGCTGTACTCATCTAATGTTATATGTCCGTATTTCACCCAAAAGAGAATGTTCTGGTTGTAGGCTGGTTACCGATTCAGCCATCCTTTGGGAAAATCGTGAAGGAAAGACTGGCAGAATTTTGTTTGGCTGCATTTGAATATAGACTTTTTCAAAGTTTCGTTTTCGGGAACGAAACCCTTATCTCTCGCTCTGTCTGTTTTTATTTTTACCTGTTGAATATTTCAGCTCCTACCTGCCGCAGCTATTCCATAAACATTTAAATATAATACATCGCGCTTGTACTGATTGAAAGAAATAAAATTAAAATAAAAAGTAAGACAAAAAAATTAATAGTAGAAATTGTGATGTCAAAATTTTTAAAGAGACCTAATAGGTCAAATGGGGTATCAAATGAAAAGTACCTATCAGTTTGTACATTTTAAAACAGTTTTTGAAAAAAACATGAAAAATGTAGATAAACAGTCGAATAAATTTTTCTAGTTTTTTTACTTTTTGAATTTTTTTTGAAAAAAGTCAAAAAACTGACCGTTCCCCACCCCTATCCCCGAAGTTTGCAGAACATCTGAAATGTATGTAGCGTTTGTAGATATAGATCTATATTTTACAGTAAAAATAAAGAGAAGTCTGTAAGTAGAGTACTTTTTGAAAAATTATCAAAAAGGGGGAAATCATTTTCAAAAGGGGGGATACCACACCAAGTGGGGTATCAAATTAAAGGTACTTAACGGTTGTACATCTCAAAACAGTTTTTGAAATTTATGTAGCATTCATTTTTCTTGAAATATTTTAAAAAAGTCAAGAAATTTTACGATTACCTAATCTCCAAAGTTTGCAGAGCGATCCGTTTGAAATGTAGGTACATGCCTGCGGTATGTACCTACATTTAATACCTAAGTAATACAATACCTAAGTATTCATCAAATAGCGAAGTCTCTAACTGGTACCTACTACGGTACATATTTGTGTAATTGACAAACGTTCAAAACCCTTGGCGCGCGAGTCACATTCGCGCTTGACGGATCTTGTTTTTCATTAGCCTGATTCGTCTCACTGACTGCTGGGCAAAGGCCTCCCTCCCTCCCTCAAATGTAGACTTAATCATGTCTACATCAAACTATGTAAGTAGGTAGGTACATAAGTACAATTTTTAGCTCTAGGTTAGATATTAGTTGTCCCCACTCGATAAAGTTGCACAAGTGACTAAGTATTGTATTTTTTCCCTTTTTCCACAGTATTCCAGACTTTTTATCTTAGACTTCGAAAACTGTTACAAAATCAGCAGATCATGAATTAATTGTTCCACATAAATCGAACCCGCATCTACATCCTACATCCTGCAGACAAAGCATCGCAATCCGTCTGAAGGCATCCTTAATTACGACCATTTTCCTGCAAAATTACCTTGTTTCATAACTTCCTGCAAGGTTGTAAACGTTCTAATTCAATTATTATTTGGCTCTATATACATTCATTCATTCATTTATTTATTTACCATTTATAACATAGGTCGTTATACAAGGCAAGTCACAAATTGTACAATTTGAAAAGATAAAATACACATGTCATTTCATTCCAGATCATAAAGTTCAATGTCATGTTTTCACATTATGTAAAGAAAAGGATTGCAATAGATTAGTACTCATAAATTCACTGATGCTGTAGAATGCATGGCTTTCAAAGAAATGCTTGATTATGTTTTTAAAATGTTCAAAGTTGTCAATGTTCGTAATGTTAATTGGTAGTTTATTATATACTTGTATTTTAATATATTCTCCCTGCTTTTGTACCTTTGCAAGGCGTACGATTGGTTTGACTAGTTTTTCCTTATTTCTTAAATTATAGTTATGAGTATATTTTTTTAGTAGATAGTTTTCTTTGTTACTATGTATTTCTAAGAGACTTTTATAAATATAGAGTGATATCACTGTCATTATTTTATATTTCTCAAAATATTTCTTAGCTGACGTTCTTCTATGTAATCCGCAAATTATTCTTATGGCCCGTTTTTGACAAATCAAGACCTTGTTTACAACAGCACTGTTTCCCCATACTGTTATGGCATAGCTTATGGAATGGACATAAGCGTAATACACTGTGACCAATGTCCTTTTAGTAACCACAGATTTTAATTTTAAAAGTTATAGTATATCAACAGCTGTGGATTACACTCCAACCTTATTTCTAACTTCCCTGATATAAGTCACATAACTACCACACTTTCGCAAATAAGGTTATGCTTGTAAAGTTGTAAAAAGTTTTTGTTATATTGTGGGTAATATAATTAAGGAAGAGCGAAACCTCCTAGTACAATTAGATATTCTATACTAAAAAGGAGGCTTCAAAATGTGTACCTCAGAGGTATACAACATTGTGAACCCTTTCTAAATGTGTACCTCAGAGGTATACAACATTGTGAACCCTTTCTAAATTTATACAGGATACCAAAAAATGTGCGGAGTGGACTTTGATTATGATTTTGAGATAATTGTAATTGTGGTATTAGAATAAATTGAACTGAATTTTCATTGTTTTTAAAGCTAAATATTATGAATCTCACACGGTTGCAATAAATTTATCAGCTGTCAGATTTTGTGGACATTTTTTGGGGTCTTGGACTTGGTATGTTATTTACCTCTTCCCCAAATTTATGATAATTGTAATAAATTAATAATTTGCACATATTAATATCAAGTATCTATCGTTGTAACATTGTAACTATCAGTAACAACGAGCGTTATAGAGCATTAAAAAAATTGAGAGGGGCACCAATAAAATACGTACGTTAAAACATTAAAAATATATTTAACATACATACCATCGCAGTCGTAGAACAGAGACGGATCTGATTTATGTTTTAAATACGTCATTATTGCTTTATATTTTTGTTATTTAAATCGCATTTTAGCTGAAAAAGCATTTTGGTTGTAGCCAGCAGGCGAAGTTAGTATGTCTCTCAAGCAGTTTAACCTAAAGAATTGGCATTTTTTCACATATTTAGACGTTCATAATAGAAGAGACTGAGATTGGTCCTTATGCGTGCGGAGGCGTTAAGAATAACAAGGTGCCGGCGGAAGACTGAATAACTTATGCATGCTATGTACTCATGTATGTTATTAACGTCAAAGTGCGTGCTAGTAAGAAAAGAAAAGGTCACTATGGTCTGGAAGACCATAGTATGGTCTTACTCTCTATGACGAAACTCAAAACCCATTCTACTATAGCAAGGGATGCAGCCGGAAGACTTCATATATCCGAAACTGTTCTCCGCTGTGTTGCAGCTCGTGTTTAAAGTTCTGAATTGAAAAGGGGTAGGCATATAAATAAACGGTGAGTAGGTACTCACCTTCCCTTTTCAGACGATAACTTGGCCATGATCCCGACCATGGAGGACCTCATTACAATACCCGGTGACCTCGGTAGAGCCTTCAAATGAGTTGATCTTCGAATTATCAAAGGCAAGACAAAAATCATGTCAAATGCTCATCTAATACCAACTCCCGACTCAATCGCCAGTAATACCCTGAAACTATATCTACCGAACCGTCCAACTAAGGAAGTCAAACTTTGATAAAGATATCAATCCGCTCCAGCGCCATGGACCTGCGTCCGGGAAGATCCATGGCGTCTTTTCGTCAGCTGTACGCAGTGTCTCAATAGGAAATTATTTTGGCCACTACTGTGTTGTAGTGATGTCGACTTATGGCATTGAAAAGTGATAGGTAAAAAATAAAATAAATAAATAAAAAGGAGTTTGTTCATAAAAACTTTGACGACCGATATGGCGCGGTCCACTGCTGCTATAGTACATGTACTATACATATATGTAACACGATACCTAATAGATTTTGATCCTATAGGGTTGTATTCATTGTAATAAAGTTAATCTCTGAACAGTTTCAACAACCTGCTTAAAAATAAAATAACTAGTAAGTAATTAATACATTTATGCCAAAACCAAAGCCAAAACAATACAGTAAGAAATAAGAATCGCGAAATTACAAAGGGCGGCCTTATTGCTATGAGATACCTCGCCCAGATCCCCTTGGTAAGGACAAAACCATTGATCTCTATTTTGTAATAAAAATAAATATTATTTTTAACTTTTCATGGAATTTACTGCAGGCTCTGCATGCCTACCTCCTGTTTGATATACAGGTGTAAAACTTTTAAATTACAATGTTTTTTGTAACACAAAGATTTGTTTGTCATCTTATTTCCTAATTACCGTATTCACATACGCCAATTGATTTGATTAAAAGTCCCCAAAATAACGACGAATAATACAATGCGCCATGAATTTTGAAATGGTGCTCCGAGTTATGACGTCGTCGTACCATTACATCCGTCACTTTAGTCTCCGCAGAACAATGAAGCATGTGACTTTATACGAAAACCTATCAGAGAATACCTATCTAACTAGAACTTAAGAAAATAAGGGATTTAGATAACCTTATCCACTGGGAATTTATCTACGAAATTATAAAAATACTTTCTTTTTTGGCTGTGCGTAGTCTCAATCTATCTATATATATATATATATATATATATATATATATAGATAGATATATATATATATATATATATATATATATATGTGTGTCTCTATCTACTATATGTGTGTCTATTTTAATTTTTTATTGTTATTAGTTAAGCTGATGGCAATCCGAAATAAATAAATTTACCTACTATCACTTAATGGAATTAGGTAGGTAGGTAAAGAGCGGAAGTGTGTACAATTAACAATAGACCACGGGCCCACTGCAAGGTGTTGGCTTGGGTGGTAAATGAGAAAACTTATGAAAATGTGGCTGGAATGGCAACACAGCAAGATTCTATCTACCTTAGATAAAGCAATAAAATAATGATAATACTACTGGATAATCCACACAGCATCATCTAGCCCCTAAGTAAGCAGAGCTAGAGCTATAAGATGCAGCGACGCGAAGTAAATTAAAATGCGGCCTCCTCGATGTGACCAATCCAAATGCAACCTACCATCGAAGCAACTATCCAAGCAACCGTCCAAGCAACCGTCTTGTAGTGCGGCCGTGGCCTTAGTCTTGAATACCTGTCGTGATGGTCTAGTAACACTTTTGACACCAAGCTATATCAGCTACGCTCCACTTTGGTGGAATAGGGCCTTAATTCGTCGGAGAATAATAAAAAAAAAATAGAAAAACGTAAATATGTAAATATGATGATAAAATGAGCTTTATATTAACAAAGAAAATTACAATCAAAGAATAGGAACAAATTTGAACTAGTATTTACAATAGATACAATAGAGACAATTAAGATAATTGCAGACTGTTGCAAACTATCTAGAGGTACTATCAATAGTAATAACTATCTGGAGGATAGCAATCATGATGGGCTGCGCCAAATAAAATTAAATATGTATTTTCTGATACTCAAGTTTCAAAGTTTTTAATCAAATTCGCATTTCATCTCTGGAATTGCAATTTTTTCGGCAGATAAATTCGTGTGAAATTAATGTTACATAATTGTTACCTACTAATAATTAAATATTTGTTAACTATTGTCTTATTTTTCAAGCAACGGTTTCATTATATTTTGTACCTCAAAACTTTTAAAACTTTTTTTAGAGCCTCACAATTGCTTTCATGCTTTTTAAATTTCGTTAACTCATTGTGACTAAGTTGAAAACTTTACATTTTTAGGTAACGTGTTTCGGAGTTTTGGCCAAGGGCGTGTCGCGCACGTCAAGCCCGTCTCGCCGCTACGGAGCAACTGAAATTCAGACTCAGTTTCTCAGCGCTCTCAACTTTTCTTATATTGAGTAAAATTGATAATGGAAAGCCATTATCAATTTTACTTTTCTAGCTAAATTTTCCCATAAAATAGGTCGATTCATTTTTATTTTCTGCTTGATAATCAGGGCTGGTGATGCTTTAAAAGTCAGGTGCAGTGCAACTAATCTAGAAGCAGAAAGTTTGAAAAACATTGAGTTCAATCACGAACAATAAACCAATTTTTTTTTAATCTTCCAATAAATATTAAATTTGTAGTAAGTGACGACCTCTGTGACGCGGTCCGCCTGCGAGGCAGGAGGTTACGTGTTCGATTACCGCCTCGGGACAAATGTTTCTACGATATTTGTTTTGGATGTTTTCTATGTAAAATAAAAAATGTTTATCTGTCATGTAATGTACATATATAAGTTATATATGTAGTAGGTACTTAAACTACCCATAACATAACACAAGCTCTGATTAGCTTAAGTTATTTCTATCCGCGACGGAACGGTAACTGTGTGTAATATGCGTGTAGGGTGTGATGCTGTTTGTTTGTTTGTATGTGTGTGTGAGTGTGCATTTGCACATGTTCCCAATTATCTATAAAACGGCTCGACCGATTTTGATACGGTTTTCTGTATTGGGTTCAAAATTCATTGACAATGGTTCTTAGCAGGGTGGTGTGGTGGCTACTCGCCAGGGGGCGCTGTTGTTTATCTCCAGCCCCCGACGGACATTTTGTTTTTGCAGTAATATGTAGGTGTAAAAATTAGTTAGCTATATTGGACTATATATATAAATTATCATTGCTGTTTTATCCATTCCTCTTAGTCGGTCGCAGGTTTTCAATGTGTTTATTAGATATTATTATTTTATAGGTATATACAAACTAGAGAAGTTGCCATTTGTTTCTAAAGTGACAGAAGCGAGGATTGTTATATACTGCAACAACTCGAATAAAGAGGCAGACTAACATCTATCTAAGCAATTTCATTTCATTGATCTTTTAAATATTTTTTCAAACAATTATTTCAGAATAAAGTGTTTTATGTTTGGTATTAGTTGTCTTTTTAGTCCATATTTATCCATAATATTTCTGTTTTTTATATTCATATTATATGTACATATTTTGGGATTTTTAGCACCTATTTATCCGAGCCTTACTCATAACCATAACACAAGCTCTGCTTAGTAAGGGGCTAAATGATGCGGTGTGGATGGTCCAGCATTGTAATTATTTTAATGTTTTAACTATCAATCATGGATGGTTGAATTTCTGTTAACTTAGAATACTTATAAGACTATAGATTTTCAAATATTAGTAAAGTATATAATAAAATTTTTAGGAGTTTCAGTATTCCAAAGAACTTTTCTCTATTGTGGTTTACCAAAGCTATTAAAAACTTTATCAATTTCGTAGTAAATCAAATAAGTTGATATTTGTAGGAAGGTCCTTCAAATATCTACACTCGTGCGAGGTTCTGCTAAAATATAAATTAAAAATGTTTACAAACTAATCCTCCAAAATCATTGTTTTAGGTATGGAATAGTTCAAATCAAATCAAATTCATATATTTTGCGAAACATGGGTTACAGGGATGTTAGATTAAAATAGAATGAGCACAACAATAATCAGCTTTACAGCATGCAAAGTCGCGATAAAATAAATGTATACAAATGTATATAAATAAATACAATGTCAGTAACTAAATTAATTAATAATCAATGAATTCTCTTATTCTAGAATTTATCTATCAGATATTCATTAACATTGTAATATTCCTTATCAATTAAAAATTGTTTTAATTTGAGTTAAAAAAAATGAATAGTATTGCTTTCCTTAATGCTTGTAGGTAGGTGATTAGGTGATTAGGTACGAGGTGCCATACAAAATATACTCTTATTAAAAGTTCCTTAGTGGTAATAGAATACGAATGTGTACAAAATCATGTATCTGTGATTTTAACATACTTTTAAGATGCCAGTTGACTTGTTTCTAATATATTTATGGGTTTCTTAATTCAACTGTATGTTCACAGCCATGTTATTCTATGCTGATTGGTAACCGGTTTTCATGATTTTCGCTTTTGACCTATTTAAAGTGATTCCGAGTTGTTCTCATTAAAGTTTTATTACTGAAGAGTTACTATATTTGTCGCGTGAAACAAAAAAAACTGACCAAATCACAAGAAATTTGTCGTTGGTTCGTAATTTTTGTATAAGACATTCAATTAATATGAAATTTTCATAACCTTCTGAGCGTAGAACTTTTCGTTATCATACCGTAGGTACCAACAATTTGAATACCTACCTATTAGCACTCTTACGTACACTGCTGAACGTCAGACGGGTTAGTGATCGCAGTAGAGGTGTTAAAAATACACAGAAGGAAGGGCACTGCTAAGTAGGAGTACCTACTTAGCAGTGGAAGGGCAGCAGCTTCCCGTGGATGTCGTAAGAGGCGACTAACCTTTAGACGCCTCTTACGACACCCACGTGTTATGTTGTAGGGGTCGATTCTTACGTCGCTACCTGTCATCGTAGGCCTATTATAAATAGTATAGATACTGGAGATTTTTACCCAGCAACGGTTGTGGACTGAGTGTTACTATTCCGAAATAGACAATCAGCTCCGATGTTGCTTGTACAACGTGATGAGCTTCTAACCGTAATTTACTAAACAAACAACCAAACAAACAAACGCTGCATACGCATAGGTACATATGACCATTCTACATGTACCTCTACATATATACATACTTCATATTTAGTTAATGAGTTTTGTTGATGAGTAACACACACACGAGCAGGTCTTTGTTTTGTTTATGGTCGTAACTCAATCACGTAAAATGTAAAAAAGTTGGTTTGCACATACCTGCAGTGTTTATACCTACAGGCAGAGCTGTACAAGAATACAATCTACCTAAAATTGAAGCACTTGCCTTTCTTAATAGGTTACCGCGTTCACTGCCTATGCAGTGCGACCCGCTGTGGCTCCCCCGCAGTAGGAGGAAGGCGTCTGTGTTCGTCAGTGGCATGGCAATGAAAGTGTTAAAGTACTAAGTTATTTACTACTGTTTACTTACCATGTAAGTTGTGTTCCTATCGAATGATAAGTCGGGTTAGAGAAGTTCTTCAAGCATCGTCCCCAGTAGTATTAGCCCAGCGTTTCGGGGACTTGATAAAATGTTTTGTTTGTAAGTGTTAAGGTTGTCGAACATTGTTGCACAGACTGTATAATATCATTATCGGTCAGCCAGCTAAAGTCTGCTGTCCAAAAGGGGTTCCTCACTCTATCGTATGATGACACAGAAAGATTACTGTCAAAAGTCTCGTAATGAATTTATATTTTTTTCTCATAGTGTCATTTTTATGTCTTAAATTATTTCACATTAGTTTTTATTAATATTTTTCTGTAGAAGAGTTGTCAGCCAACTGATTCTTATTGTAATCATAACTTGCTAATCATGTTGGGTCCCACGCTACAGGCCCAGCCTAGTGTGGGAATCCTTGTACTACAGTCCGTAAATGCTCTCTACTTACTCAGTAACAACTTGCAGCAATACATAGGATTCTATGTATTCATTTTAATTTTATTGTGTAAGTAGTACTAAACATATTTTCAATCTAGGGTGAATGTAGGCAATCACACCATTCAAGCCCTATTAACAACAGTTGTCCTAAGTTGATAGGTGAATAAATAATGCTAGACAATCCACACAGCAACATCTAGCCCCAAGATAAGCAAAGCTTGTGTTAGGGGGACTAGGTGACTGATAAACTTTATACATTACATAGATATATACTTTTTATTATACATAGAAAATACCCAGAACACCCGGAACAAATATTTGTTGATCGTACAAACATTTGTCCAAAGGCGGGAATCGAACCCGCAACCTCCTGCGTCGCAGGCGGACCACCGCGCCACTCGTCAAAAGCTACATTAGCTACGTATTAAATACGTACGTTACGTGAATTACGTTACGCGGATTACGGCGTAATTAAGTTATCATGGCGTATGACGCAATAAGACATGTTACGTACATAATTAACTCATATGCCTACTTCTTGCTACTTATGAAGGAAAATCGAGTTCGTATTAACAGAGCTTTCAAAATAAGTTTGGTTGGTTTAAGATAGGCTCAGCTAAACCAACTTTGACATGCAGAGAAGTTAAAGAGCTCCCGTTCATTCAAGGCTCCATTGCCTATTGTGCTAAAACTTTTCTAAACTTCTTAAGATGCTTATTGAATCATACATAACATACTTTTTGATAATAAAACTTGAGAAAAAGCTAGACGAAAAAAATAAGCTGTATAATCATTGAATTTTGGTTTATTTGACATCAGCTTGCTCGGTATCTCTTATTTTACAAATAACGTCGTATAGAGTCCCCACTGCGAAGAAGTCTTACTGGAAGCATAGGTATAATATATACCCATAGAGCTCAAGTCCACCCTAAAATGTAGCAATGACTGTGAACGCCAAACACAAGTCATTTGACAAGTCAAATGAATGACCCAGTTTAACATTAAGTAAATGTACAGAGTGGTTGATACTCATTGCACATTATATGTTTTTTTTTGTATTTATTTATATTAAATACTGTTGACACATACTTAGTCTACAGCTAGCATAAACCGTTAATCGGTTTGTCCGTAACCCTCTATGGTAAGTATATAATAAATACAGCAACTCGTACACAAATCATATGCTGATAAATACATTATACACACACAGCACGTCAGAAACTGAATGTACCTAGATATAAATAGTTGTGGATGGCATCTGGAAGCCAAGCAAGACAAGCGGGGTACACTGATCGGCTGTCTGGTGTACGAGCGAAATTACAATACGCGCGTTCGTCAGCGAGTGGAGCGAACTGATATGATAAAGTTATCTAGTCAGGGCTATTTCTAAAATGAAGTTATGATCGTTAATTTTTTGAATATAATTTTGTATTAGTTTTCGTGTTACGTTATAGTTTAGTTAGTTCAAATAAAGTTTGCGGGTATAGGTAATATTAATTTCAAATTAAAAGTGTTGTTATAAATCAAGTATTTTACATTTTTTTATAGTGTTCGTCGGTAATATTAAATGAGATTTTAAAGGGCATTTCGTTTAATAAGTTAGGTATTATATATTAGTTTGTACGTCTGCCGTAAATGATGTAAACGCATTATTTTTCAATTCTTCGAACTTATCCTTTGTAAGCTTCAGTATTATTAATATCACTTTTTCTCTATTGTTAAATTAGGTTAAATTTGTACGCCAAATGGCAGATCACAGTGCTCTAATTTTATGTCTGAACATCCCTGTAATACCTGTGTATCACAAATGAATAAATGAATTGAATTGAATTGAACTGTCTACGCTGTGCATTGGGAGGCGTAGGCCAGGGAGTCTACTCCCTGTATGGCTTCTACTTACTTCATCTTTTTCGCGAAATATATTTTCGATCTGTATTTTTCAAAATTCAATTTTAATTTGTTTAGTGTGCTTTATCTCAGTGAATTAGTAGATTCCTACTTAATAATGAGCTACCTACTCAAACAAGCTTTCAAATAAAGTTAATTTTAATTTTAGTTAATGAGACAACGCTAAGTAGTAATACTACGAAGCATTCAGGTGAATTTGGCTTTGATCACTTGTTTAAGATAAGTAGGTAGATAAATAATTTCTACAAGTTTGAAGTTTTAGTCGATCGATAGTTAAAATTATTTAGCTAAGTTTTCTGCGAGCCTAGGCTACTGAGGTAGGTTTTTTACTTTTTGAATAATATACCTAGTTATAATAAAAATATCATATTTTATCCTATTCAAACGAGGTAATAATAAACTTTTTTGTAAGTAGGTACCTAATGAGTTCGTTTTGTTGTACGTAATCATGGTAATGCATGTCTCTAGAATTAGTTCCATTACATAAATCTAGGCGGATACTTTTATCCATGATCCATTATGAAAAATCTTTCACTTATACACAGAGCACATGAGATGTACCTACATACACGTGTTTTTTACACGTTTTAGGGAAAGCAACGGAAACAAAACGAACGTCACGAATATCGGAGCAGCAGGGAGACTGGATTTTAACCATGTTATGTTTGCACTGCCAAGCTTGGCAAGTCAACTTTTGTTGCCATAAAAAAACTCCACACGTAACAGTTTCATCCTTTTTAGGGTGTTTTCAGGCGCAAAAGCTGTATTTTCTGTGTCTTTAGTGCAGAATACGCATGTTTGTGTATGTAGGTAACAATATTTTTTTTTTCAATACGAACACGAAAGTCCTTGGAGTCATCGCTGGCGAAGTAAAGGAATCAGAGCCTTCCTTCCTTATTATGGTAATGGAGCTTCTAAATCAAAGAAATTCTGTTTTGTTTGTTGTTTGACGAATTAGAGTCAATTGGAACGAAATTGCTAAAATAGAGACAAAGGTTGTTAAATAACAAGGGTTTTTAAATCTGAAGATCATATTTTAGATCTTCTTCTTCGATCTTTTTTCTAATTTATAACTATCCTACCTAACGATAGGACACCCTACGACCGCTTCTAGTCCGTGGTCCCGTTTAGCTGGTCAAGATAAATGTTCTGTTCTGTACCAACACTTTACGTACTTACCTAATAGATAGGTCATTAATATCAGTCTGTTCAAATTCAGTATTATCTATCTACATCTACTGTCCTTCACGAGTGTAAGGTACAATTGTCCCCATCAGTTCCAGTCTCGCTAATCACACCATCTACTGTGGTCGCACATTATCTCCTAAACACAGTCATGTGGATGGGGGCCTATGTGACAGTGCGGTTCTACAATTATTCAGGAAGCCGCAACGTTAACCAGTTCGCAGCCTAATTACTTCAAGCGGAATTCACGCAAAGTATGTTTACCTGAGCCCTAATTTATACAAAAACCACAGCGCCAGCTAGCACAGTTTAAAAACATTATTTAAAATTCACGAAAATGTTCCGCGAGAGTTTTATAACGCGAGTTCTCTCTCGCGTACGAGGTCAGTGATATAGCACCAAACTTTAGATTTTTCTAGAAAATATTCATCAGGGTAAATGCGCGCATCAGAGCATCTTCATTATGAGCAGAGTAAAACAAAAAGTTGTCTAAATCCTCGCTTCAGGGTAAGCAATGCGAACTAGCAGTTACCCTCAGTTTTCTTACATACGTAAGAATAGCCCATTCAATAGCAGTGGGCCGTTCCTTGCATTGATGAAACATGAGGCATAATGAAGATTGTAGACATTAACGTAGATCGTACAGAGGAACCTAGGTTTCTAAATGCTATCATGTTCTAATTTACGTACACGCTACATAAAACCAAACAAAAATAAAACGTGAACAAAGTACCAAAAATAAAATATTTATTTAATTAATTTACCATACGCCTCGCCGATAACAATCAATAAAAAGTTTCTAATGTACATTAGCCGCTAAAACACCACTCGGCACCCCAAATCTTGCACCCCTTATAAAATTAACTATAAATAAATACATTTTAAAACGCTTTTTACATAAAACCCACGTAAATAATTATTATACTTTCAAAAAATATTTACAGATTAAAGAGATTTAGCACGAGAGATGATATAATTATCATGATTTCTTAGAAGTTCAATGTTCTAATAATCTAATTAATTATTCACTTGTTTCATATTACTTCAAAAGTTTGTTTGATGGTTTTAAATAATTTACAAGTTATAAACAAGAATATGTGATTATCTAAGACTTATTAGAGGCTCAATTCATTATTTTGACACAACACATATTCATCAAATGAATTTCTAGCAAATTAACGCAGCGTATATTTTGAGCAAGTTTTCAAAGTTTCCATATCTATTCTAATTTAGGTAGATCTTCTTAATGAAGTGCGTAATTCCCACTAAAAACTACTCATATTAAATACCGCAATGTCTGCAATGCAAGGAAGCAAATGAAGGTATCTACTTGAATGTAATGCACGGCAGTGTACAAAATGTAACTTAACATTCAGTTAAACCGTTAACTCAGCGACAACTATGTTAAGCATAGGCCAGTAAGTTTAAACACCCTGGCGCATTTAGGGGTCACCACGGTCTCAGAGGTTTTGTACTTTATTTTATTCTAGTCTAGTAGTTTTGCCCAAACTGAGGGAACTATAGGGTCTCTGTATGAGTCCTCTTCGCTACCATTAGAACTCCCCTATTGGTAAAAATTTTTAGATCCAGGAAAAATGTAGCCGATTTATGCTTGCCGTGCATAAAATACACCGTAAGAGCGTTTGGTCCTAACTCGAGGTCTCTACACTCATCATGTCTCAGCTATCACCAATCGTGTACAAATGCAATAACTCCATATCTAACTACCTATAATATGGAGTTATTGCATTTCTGGTTATACTAACGCCGTATATCATTTCTTCCCTAGCAGATCATCCAGTAGATCCTGGTTGCTCATCCCGACATCGCCCATCAAAGTGGACCTAGAAGAATCCTTCGAGCCTCTTCTACTAGAAATGGATCGCTTTCTGGCCGATGGAGCATCACCGAACACCTGATTCGTGAGCACCTTGAAGTTGTTGTTCAGTTCTGTAAGCGCCGCACTGGGGATTTCTCCGGAACTGCTGACTAGAGAGTGGATCTTGTCAACCGCTTGTAACTGTTGGACGATCTGCTCGTTCTGGAATCGAGAGGTTTGAAACTGCTTCACGTGACTGTCGATAACTTTGCTGCTCTTATCGATCTCATGGATTATCTCCTGACAGTATTTCTCTATTATCGGCTTCCCTGCCATCTTTTTCTCGGATGAGCTGAGCCGTCTTTCCGCCATGTTAAGGACACTGTTTTCTCTTTGAAGTTTTGTTATGAAGCTATTTTCTCTGTGTGGTTTCGAGTGACCGGGCGTGTCGTTTATGGCGACTGTTGAAGTTGATTCTTCAATTTCAACGTTATCGTAGAAGGTGACACTTGAGTTCCTTCGTCCTCGAGACTTCGGGCGTTCTAGCTCTTCTTTTTCAACAGCTTGTTGTTCGACAGACTCCTCCGGGGACACTATCTGACTAAAAGCGCTTGTTATCCTTGGCTTTTCGTCTTCCTGAGTCCTGATTTTGTTCATGAGATCTGATTTCAGGGCGTCCATTTTCCTCTGCGCGTCCCTTTGTGTTGCAGAGTCGATGGATAAGACGGGCGCGTCGTCGGATATGGCGAGTTCTGCCATTCCATCTTGGACGGATTTGGCAAGTTCTATCATATCATCTGATTCCTTGGAGTTTTTCCTGTTGAGGGTAGTCCTGGAGGAAGTAGAGTTGGTTCTGTGCTTGGTGGCGTACTTGGAGCGAGGTTCTATAGCCATTTCTTCCTCGTAAGAGAGCGCGCTATTGAGGTTTCGCGAGCTTTCGCACATTTTGGCTATTAAGCTTTGGTCAGCCTGTAAAAAATATTTGTTATGACTTACTAGTAGTTTGTGGCTTTTACTGCATTTTATTCGGATAAAACCTTTCTATTTTTATGTTATTGCAAGTCATACCGATGTCGATTAATTTGTTCTATACAAAATTACAGAACAAATTGATCGATAAGATAGCGTAGGTAAGGGAGTAAGAATCATCAATTGTCGTCGATATTGAAAATATAAGTATAATTCCACTCTTCAAAAATGTTTAGTCAATAAGGGACAGCCGACAAAGCAGCTTTTGCTTTAGAAAACTTTTAAATCAAATGATCTATTCTAACTTCAACCTCTTTAGTTTAGTAGAGCTAACTAATCAAGAGCAGTGACTTACATTGTGCCTCTCGTCGCTGCTGCGTCCGCTGGTGTCGAGAGAGGACTTGCTCTTGCCGACCTTGATGGGAGACCGGCCGGGTCGGCTCGCCACCGTGCTTATCAGCTTCTCTTTCATCTGTGATCACATGGACAAATATTTAAAGAACAAAATTATTATTTATTTGGAACAGTTTATCCTCCAGTATATTAGAAATCAGTAATCGATAATGTTTATTTCTTACAAAATAAGCTCTTAGAGAAGTCCCAAATAAAATAAAATTTTAAATTAACGTACTCTACCATCTACCAAACTCTACACTATGATTAATTACCAAGTTTTTTTTTCGCGGGCCAAAGCATAACGTTCCACAAAACATTTGGAGCAACGCTGGTTTTAACGACTAATATAGCATTTTAGCGACTAACTAAACTAACTCACTTAATTAACTTTTGATGAATATTTTAGAGACGCCACAAACTAGGTAGATAGATCGAATTTAAAACAAAATGAAATGGCTCGGGTATCCGTGTGATGGAATAATGGTTCAATTAGAAACTAGCCTCTGCCCGAAACTTTGACCGCTTTTTCCGAAATAAAAAGTAGTGAACGTTATTCCAGATTTGAAACATTAAATTCTCTGCCAGATCAGTTCAATAGTTTTAGCGTAACAAATATCCATCTACCTACATATATAATCATCCAAACTTTCGCATTGTAAAATTGCCGCGTGATATTAAATAATTGTAAGTAACTACGTAGGTAAGGTACCTTTAAAAGTCGCTCATTTCATATTTTGAAATCTCAAATAAATGGAGAATCACATTTTGTTTTTAAATGAGCGCTATAATTAAAAGTCCATTTATGCTATGAGCGAACCAAAATAGTAATTTTAGCGTTGATACGGATTAAGATAACTGTTATTAGACTTTTGTTGCTGATACTGTTCCTGTTTCTCACCTCAATAATAGTGGACAGCTTATCAGCATTATTGATGGCCAGGTCGAGATCCGCCCGCGTGTCCTTGTGTTTGTTGATCTCGCTCTGCAGCTGGTGCTTGAAGTTTTTGGCTTCCAGCGCCAGGCGGCGTTGGAGCATCGAGATGGTTTCACTCTGGTGTTGCACTTTCAGGGCTAAGTCAACGTTTTGAGATTGAAGCTTCTCGCGTTCTAGGAGGTTCCTAAGGAGACAGTGCACTGTATGAAATAAAGTAAAACATCAACACACAACACAATCTACTAATATCATGCAACAAGAAAAAAAAGACGAAGAAAAGAAGATGGTAATTAGTAGGGAACCAATACTTTTGAAGAGTTGCTATAACTTATAAAATCCCATCCCCCATTGCCCCACCGTTACCATAGGGTAACAGCGGGGTAGGGGATGCTAAGAGTCACCGAGCCTTTTCCTGGCCATGGTAGCGGATGGCCACTACCATCTGCTACCATGGCTAGCACCCCTTGCCCCACCGTTACCATAGGGTAACGGCGGGGTAGGGGATGCTAAGAGTCACCGAGCTACCCCAGGCTGCCAAACATCCCATAAATAACTGACTTTGGCAACGTTTAACGGACGCATTCTAAGGCTTGATCACCATCTAGCGCGAAAGTGGAGTTACTCGGGCCCTCTTCTCTACTTTCGTGAGGGAGATAAAATATCTCAGGATGGCGTAGGTTTCCTTGTCAATATGGCCCTCTCTAACAACCTTCAAGAAATCTCCAATGTGTCGACAAGGGTAGCGTACCTGATCGATCAGCTATCCAAGCGGTACAGCATGAAGGTCGTTCAGGTGTACGCACCGACCTCGGCACACTCGGATGATGAAGTGGAGGATATGTACGAAGACATATACAAAGCCTTGCATAACACCAATAAGGCTCACTTCAACGTTGTGACTTTAACGACAAGGTGTGTTTAATCGGGGATAAACTCCATTAAATACAGACTAAGTATCCTGGCTAGCGGCAAGAACACCGTTTCTACGAAAAGTTTATCGAAAATTTTCAAGGATCTACATTTTAGCAACTCTACAGGAGAGCTCTTTTAAGTTTTGAATTGGATATTTCGTCATATTTTTGGCTCAACGTAAAATTTGCAATTTTTTGCAAAATATTACTTAGAGAAAAATAGCCATTTCCTTTCATTTTCGATAATACATTTCTTTGCAAAGATTGATCAGCAACCAAATCAGTTGTTGTAAAAATACAGAATGTCATATTTTTTGAAATCTTAATCTTTATGATTTCCTGCAAACGTAAAAGATTTAAAAAAACGAAGTATGCAGTTTTTGTTCTCTCATAAATCGTGGACACGACTTTTCTCTAACTCATGGTTTCTGATTTGGCAATCCGCTCCAATCTCAAAAAGCCACCTTCTATACTCACTTGTCTTTGCACAGCTCCTGTAAATGGTGGTGCTCGTCCCTCAGATTCTGCAGCTGTATATCCCTTTCCTTCAGCTTCTGCATGACTTCCTTCAGCTGAACCTTGAGGATTTTGTACTTGGACTGCTGGATGCGGATCTCTTCCGTGTGCTGGTTGAGGACTTGGGGCAGTTCGGAGGTTGAGTTCTCGTACCTTAGAAACAGTACCAACATAAAACTTTTAAAAAGCTTTATGGTTGTAATCATAATAAAATTACTTATGTCAATTAAAATTTCAATCGTCTACGTATTACAGACGCACAAACAGACAGACAGGCAGAGAGAGGGAGGTAGCGAAAGCTTAGTAGTAGGGTCCCGTTGTTGGCACCTTGTGTACGGAACCCTAAAAATGGAAGAGCCTAAATAGCTACTGTATTTCGTAGCACCGTAACTCGTAACTCGTAAACTGTCGTATAGCTACCGTAGAAGGCAAAGTCGTACATAAAGTTTACGTGAATGTTTTGCCTTTATTTTCAGGCTTTCTTTATCTTCATAAAACTTTAGTAAAAGTCAGCACTGTATGAATACGAATAGAGTTGAAAATCGGCTAAATTTCTGAGGGCAAATTGTCTCAGTTACGACACAAAGGTAACGAAACAAGTGAACAAGAAACACACGCGTACATACCTTTGTAGAACAATTTCATGCTTTTTCTGGATTGCTCGAAGAACACGGTTTTCATTGCTCAGCTCCTGGAAACATGAAAGGTAAATTTAGACACGTGTTGTTTAATGTAAAGGGCAACTAGCAAATAAGCTTGCTATCTCTTGTTATAGTTTCGAATTGCGGAGAACTTTGTACCTAATAAATAATGGTGGCTGAAGCCGAATAGAACTCATTGATGGGTGTGATGTGAAGTTCCCTCAGAGGCGCAGAAAGTTGCGCGTTGAATCCTACCACGATATAAGTTTGTAAAATCCAATCTGGAAATATTTGTTTTTGCCCTGAGTGTTATAATATAAATAACCTGATATATACATTCAAAGCTTGTTTTAAGTAGAACACATCCAGACCCGGGAGAAATATACGCTGATCAGGCAAACATACCTTAGTTTTTATTAGTTTTGTTCCATTCGCCCGCCGCGAATACCTTAATCAATGTTTTGTACCCGATATCATAATTTTAGTAAACATTATTGTCATGAACTGTAAGCGACGGACAGCAAAATTAAATATACTCAGAAAGTTCAAAATTTCTGCATTTCATGCGAATCTTCGTCTACAACAATACAGAGGTCACACCACACCAATACCTAAGGTAAGTTGGGGTATGATCGGACGCGAGAAGACCCCAACGCATTATACATATCAATCTAGTGTCTAGATAAACCTAACATAGGATTTAAGACACTACTAACCAAAAACATGTAATCTCTTTGACAATAAACGATATCTATCTATCTATTCTCAACTCACCTGTAGATGATAATGTGCATCCGACAACTGGTTCTGCAGCTGCTTGACGCGATGCGCCTTGGCGGACAGCACGCGCTGCGCCACGAACCGGTCGCCGCTCTTGCTGCGCGCGGACTGCGACATGTCCGCGAGCGGAGTCAGGCGCTTGCGCTTGTTCAGCAGGTTGAGGCGAGAGTTGCTGCTGTATACCGACTCCAGGGAATCTTTTCTGGAAGGTTACAAAACAGTATAAAAGTTCGACTTAAAGCTTTCTTACCAAAGTTATTATCAACGACGACGCGAAGACGCGCGACGCTTGAAAGGCAATAATAACAAAGCGACATGTCGGGCGATATTGAGTTATACATATACATCTTCGAAATCAGCAAAAAAATTCTGCGTCGATTGGTCTCACTCTAGTAGCGATAGGAAGAAATTCTGCGTCGATTGGTCTCACTCTAGTAGCGATAGGAAGAAATTGGTTGTCGCTTGGTTAAAAATAAACAAATTTTTACGGTTTTCGGCGATCAAGCGACTAAAGTCTTACCGATTTATGAATAGCTTTCGCTAGGTATTTGATAAAATCGATACTTTATACTCAGTAATTTTCGCAACTACTCGAATGAATACGTTTATACAGAAAGTATTTCCTTTTTACAGTATCTAAGGCTTCCAAGCATTGGCTAAGAAATTTTACCTTATAAATGATTAATTTTTCTTGTCATTAAGACTTTTTAACACACCGTAATTATGTACCTACTTATTATTTAGTTTTTTTTCTAATTGTAATAGACTTAAAAACGTAATGAAGTGATATTTTGCCTGCCTAAATACGTATATATTTTGTCATTTGGTAATATTTAACCTACCGTTTTTTTTTACTGCTTTTGTTACTTCGATAACTATTTCTGATACGAAATTAGTATAATAATAATCTTAGCCCTGTTGCACGTATTCTGTTTTGTCGCTTGTACGCACTGTACAGTACAGTACGTAGTGCGTAGTATTACCAACAGCCACTCAAAATCCGTTAAACATATTTTGAGTGGCTGTTGGTAACAAAATCTCAGTTAGGTCTTGTTGCCCCAAGGTAAAAGGGTTTGAAAATTTTGGCCCTAACATACATAGGTCACCATTTTCTTTTTTTTTCTATTTCGCTGCGCGCAATAAATGTTATATATTTGGATAGAAGAAAAAAAAAACCCATAACATAATGTGGTAAGCGTCAGGTTTCTGAGGTATTCACAGATAATATAATATAACTATATTTTTTATTCATATGTCAATATCTCAGAAACCTGACGCTTTAGGACATTATGTTGTATAATATTTTTTATTTGTTTTAGTTTCCTCTGTCCAAATATATAACTATTAAAGTGCGCGGCGATTTTGAAAAAAAAAATACAAATGTTAGTAGGTAGTCAGGCCTGGAACCAGGAAAACCGCCTATCTTTACATTTCAATGAACGGAATGATTTTCCTCAAAATGTTCGGACCCTTTGTCAGACGATCACGTCCTAAGCTGTGCGATTTAATCACGCGATTGTCAAAATAGGTATTAGGTAAAATAGGTACCTACCAAATTCAAATTGATCACTGGTTTGCATTGCTAATGCAAAAATCATTAAATCCACAATCTCGTTCTAGGACGACAAAAAGGGCCTAGCTACCTTTAAATTAAAATCTTAGCGTTTTGATAATTTGACAAAACAACAGAGCTGTTCATGTTATGTAGGTATAACAAATGTTATTCTTAACAAGTCGGTCTCTTACCTGTTATTCTCATCAGCCTGCATCGTCCCACAACTGTACGGAACAGGTATGTTGGTAGGTAACACACGTTCCCTGTGCAGCGAAGATTGTGCAGTCGACCCCCTACGTGCAAACGCACTTTTGATGTTAGGACACTGGCCACCCTAAATGAATACCTAGTCCTCCAATTTTCTTGTGAATTTATTTTTTGGCTACACGTGTATGCCAATAAAAGTGGATAAGCTCACGCGTGTACATGTTTACAAGCCTTTGAACTTGTAACACTCATGCCCCTTATGTGGGCCATGCACGTACGGTGTACCTCAAACTGCGCCACCCGTGGGTCATGCACAGAAGCACAGGGAACGGTCTGGTTAGATCCTAGTGATCTACTGCTAAAACTAAGGAGACTTTTCCAACTGATATTGAAAGAAAACATAAAATTACAGACTTATTCGCAAGCCGATGAAAATAAAATTCATAAAACTTGAAATTAATTGCACATTTAAAAAGTCTCGGAGATTGAAGCTGATAAAAGTAATAAAGAAACAACCTTATAGATTTCAAAACGACTCCCCCAAGCCTATTTGAAGCATCTTTCAATACATTTAAAGAGATTAGAACCGCATTCACCCTGAAAAGTCCCGCCACGCAGTACGCTGCGTCCTGCCCCTCACCGCTGACGCAGACTTCGACGGAACGAAAGACCACTCTAGGCGTTTTTAATACGAATATGTGTCCGGCACCGCATAGCGCATAACGCAGCGTACTGCATAGTGATCGAGAGACCAAGGCTTTAGGTACCTAAGGGATTAAACGTACGTTGTTTGGTTTCCAACTCAAACAAGGTTCGTAGTTAACGCGATCATATTTATCATGAGATTTAAAGAGATTCGGCACGTTTCTATACCGCTTTGGTGGGACCTCTACTAATGGTGCCGTAGAAGATACAGCTTTTTTGTATATTTGCGGGAGACTTTTGATTTATTGAGATGCGATAACCTCTTGTTTGATTGATTTTATGTACCTCTATATAATTTGTAACCCAAAATATTTTTGGTAGGTAGTTGATAAGAAATGTTTTACGCATTTCGTTAATATAGTGTTGAATAGCATAGGTTTATTACGTACCAGAATGTTTATCGATCCATGGCAACGTTCTTTGGTTACACTCATAAGCAGTTACTCCACTTTTGTATAATTTATTTTTATAATATTCATGACTAGCACGTTATACCTAGTACTACCTGACCACCACCTCTGTTTATGAATGAGAATGAGTTTGTCCTGTAGAAGGAGCAGCGTCTTTCGATTCCGACATGTTAGTTACAATCTGTAGGTACCACCTATGGTATTTTTACACAGATTTTTTTTCTTGACTAAACAGAATCGTTGCTCTTGGTTACCTCTCCGCTCGACTGACCACTGCTAAAGGATTTATCCATTGAGAAAAAGTCTTGAATATTATCCCCCAATATTTTTTTGTATTTCGCGTTACTTAGATATTATGGACAAACTGTTTTGAATTGTTCCGGTCTTATTCATAAACGTTCAGACTACAAAATGTTTTGTCTCGTTTTCACGCGTAAAACACTTGTTGTGTTGTTCGCTTCACTCGCTTCGCTTCTGTCAACTTCTCGCTCCCGTGTGAAGTTGACAAAGCAGTTTATAGCATATAATAGCTTAATGAGAGTTTACAAATAAGGGAGTAAGGGCTTTTTTTTTAGATAATTGTCGAAATTCTAAATATAACACCTAATCACCCTTACCTAACTTTAATACAATACAGAATATCTATTCTGTCGTCGTAGTCAGCTTTCAACAGAGGCCGCAGAAGTAGGTACTACATGACGGGGGCCTAACTTTTTTGATCACCTTCCTCCAATTTCTGGCTGCGGCTTCCTACGGTCAATTTACTGCAGTTATAATTTCTTTTTTTCAATATTTTTGTATAATTTTCGAAACTTAACAACACAACTGTAACATTTTTTTACACGACAATTTTTAGGATGTTTGAGGAAAAATATGGAACTGGACCTATCAGGTCCAGTTCCATATTTTTCCAAGCATCAAATATTACAAAATTGCGTTGGTAGATAATAAACTATGAATGAACTATACAATACAATACAAATATTCTTTATTGCACACCAAATATTAAAAAAATAAACACAGCACACAAAAACAAATAAAGATTGTACAATGGGCGGCCTTATCGCTAAGAGCGATCTCATCCAGGCAACCTTAAGATGGACAAGAAGTGACTGAAAAAGTATAGACGGTGGCGTGTAAACAGAAATAATGTTTAGATAGTAGGAAGCAATGAATATACTTAAGACATAATTATATACTTAAACATACTAGTATATATTACATAACATGAAATAAATATAGTAAACATACAAAATTACTTTGCAATTAGACGTTGAGGTGAGGAAATGTTCATAGACCATATTTTTGAATATAGGGAGGGAGAGACTTAGCATGTCTAATAGAAGTGGGTAGGGCATCCACAGCTCTATGGCATGTACAGTAAAGGATGAGCTATAAGAATGGAAGGGGCGGAGAGTTTTCAGTTAAAGAGTGTGAGTTGAGCGGAGGAAGCGGCTATGGGTTTGATGGAGGTATTCAAGTCGTTCCTTGAGGTAACGGGGTGTATTTGGGACGAAAAGGATAGAATATAGGAGTGGAAGGAAGTGTGCGTCCCGGCGAAGACGGATGGGCAACCATTTAAGATTTTTGCGGTACTCTGTGATGTGGTCATACTTTCGCAGACCGAAGATGAAGCGTATGCAGAAGTTTTGAAGCCGCTCAAGCTTGTCAAGCTGTGCATGGAACTATACTATGAACTATGAGATTATTTTGGAGTTTGGTGAGGTCGGGTTAGCAACAAAGACAAGGAAGCTAAGACGACGGCGAGCGAAGATAGCTGCAGCATTTTTACGATTTTTGTCGGCGACAATTGAGTTAGGTACACTAAAAAAAAATTTACGGCAAGCGGCGCGGGCCGTGCGTCGCCGTCATGTTAAGTTTTCAGGTGGTCACAAACAAGATCAGAAGATTATAAAAAAGCGGAGCGAGCCCTGAAAATTTTGGACAGTGTGTTTGTTAAGAAATTGTTAAGAAGCTAATACAAAATAAGTATCGGAGACTGGAGTGAGCCGCAGTCTTTTTTGTATACCGAGCAAGATCAGGAAGCTAAGATAAAATGAGAATTAACTTAGAACATTTCACGTTTATTTGTCGATTAACAACAAAATAGGACGACAACAGGCTATAGAATCAACGCCAAGCGAAGCGAGCCGCGCGGATTTTTATGATCTGGCTATGCGTGTGAGTAGTCGTTGTCACTCCTTCTTGGTGCTTGCTTGGCGTAACCAAGCAAGCACCAAGGGGCTGCCAAGATGGCATCCCTCTAAGCTTGGTACCCGGGGCCGACCGCCAAGCTCCCGTTTTTCAGTTCACGAGTTATTTTTTTGTATTTACTTCTTATAAAAGTAAAGAGACGGAGAGTCGGTGGATTTGGCAAGAGTTTGTATGTTTACATACAGCCGGTACAGAAGATTTTAAGGTAAAAATCGTTGATCCTAAAGATCGTGGTCATGGTTATGGGACAAACTTATTAAATTATTTATATTATTGTCATCGGTCCTTGAGCAATGTGCAAAGTTTCAGTTCAATCTAAAGTTTTCAAAGATTCCTTTTCAAACAAACATACATACAGGTGGAACTAATAAAAGCGTGTTAATATTATTCTTATGCTCTGCTCTCTGTTTTTCTTAGTTAACTCAAATTTAAATTTTGAAGAAATTCACACGAATGCACTTAGTTATTTTTTTAATTACTGTTCCGAGAAAGGAAGAGGCCGATATAATAATAGCGAACTCGAAGTAAAAACTCTTTGTAGTTTAACCTATAAAGAAAATAACCATAGCTGTATAGGATGAAATTCTATAAAATTACAGAAAATTAAAAAAAATATATAAAATAATGTATCGATTTCCATGATAGATTAATTTCTCCCGGCAAACGCGTGGGAAATGAAATTCCATAGAATTTTTCGACCCGCATTCTAGTACGTCTGCAATGACGTAGGTACTTTCTAGCCCAAGTTTGGAAAAGGAATACCTAAGTCACTTTCCGAGCAGATGTAGTATAAAACACCTTAATGCATTAGGTTTTCAAAGTGTCCACCCTGTTGTTGCAAGCACAATGTGGCGCGAAGTAAAACCATTTCGGGGTCAACTTGTATATCATTAGCACAGCTTAAAATCCTATCCTGCAGTTCAGTCTCACTATCAATAGAAGTATTTTAAATTCTTTATTTCATTGTTCCCCATAAATAGTTAAAACGGGCGTTAAAACGGGGGAACGCGCCGACCACCTCACCGGTCTCACCGTACATTTAAATTTCCAGTAGGTATTAAGTAGATACATTTCGGTCGCTGCGCTGCTTGCCTGAAGAAAGTTCAATAGCTACCTAGAACATCTCTAGCTATGCTAATAATACCTACGAAACTCACCCCAACGAATTGGAAACCACAGGGTATGGTGGTCACAGCCAAGTGAAAAGTAGATAGGTAATTACAGAAGCATTTTAAAAACTCACTTGTCTTTCCGCTTGTCCTCTGGCACTACTAAACTCAGAACTGACATCATCAGTACTCCATTTTATTTTCTAATCCAACAGAAAATCAAAAGGAATACTTAGAAAATATTTAATATTTTGAGCTTGCTGTTGTGGCCGCGTTTCCATGACGACGGATAACAATGTCACGTCAGATCGATTTTGAATTGACATTTGATAGGTTGGTAGGTAGAGGTTTTACAAGTGGTTTTGGTGATAGAAAAAGGTTATATAGTTAATAGTAGGTATAATAGTTACCTACTCGGTTAAAATATTTCTTGCTGCCTCATGCCAGAGATTCAGGGCCGGACTCCACCAAAACGGAGACGAGACTAGCGTTTTAAACAACTATAACGTCGTTATTTACAAATTTCGTATCCGCTCAGTTTCAGTGGAAACCACCGAGCGGAGATGTATAGGTACATAACATACTTGTATGCGAATAAAACAAAGAAAGATCGAAGCGGAGATGTGAGCTATGCCTCGCAAGCTGGCGACGTCACGCAGCGGAGACAAGAAGAGATGACAATGTGAGCGGCGTGCAGTGAGCGGCGCCGCTAGTGCATTCATCTCAACAAACATCCAACGCTCGCCGCACGCAGCTCAGATCCGCCCTAGCCAGCACAAATCTGCGCTCTAGTCTAGCCAGTACGCATCTCTTCGCAGCTTCGGTGGAGACCCTAGCTGAAAACGCCTCATCTAGTCTCTGCTTCGGAGACCTCCGCTTTGTTGGAGTCTGGGCCTAAAACTCGATACGGCTTAAGGCGCTACACCGACCCAGAACAGCGCCGCCACCTAGTTTATCTTTTTATTACGTTAAACAAAGGAATTTTCTAATATCCATTGGGCAGTTTGTGATATTATAAGCTATTTTTAATGCCTTTGTAATAGTTTATGCAAAGATGCGAAGTTGCTCTTTTTGGCCACCAAACTCTGTTTTCGCATCTCTGTCTAAACTATACAAAATAAAACTATTACAGAGGCATTAAAAAAAAAGCATATGATAGGCAAACTGCGCAATAAATTTTAGAAATTTCTTTTGTTTATCGTAATAATAAGATAAACTAGGTGGCGGCGCTATTCTGACTCGGGGTAGCGCCTTAAACACTAACGTGTGTGGTAAACAGTCGTAATATCGTAAAGGCTGGCTTTTCTTTCGGTCATTGGAATAAGCATTACCATCAAAGAGTAAAGTAACTATATATGATTACCATTCAACGTGGCAATGCTGCAGCATTCTAGGCATCCTGCCTTTTGGTGACGGATTCGATTTTGGTTAGTGCTTGATGGTCCAGTCAGTCAGCAGGCCTAACACAACTGTAAACTCAAGGAGGTCTGCCCAGCAGTAATGTTTTTCATATTTGATAGGTAATTTGTTTTAATTAGGTTGCGCCCTTTTTGCCAAAAATCAAGACAACAATTGTGGAAAAGCTAAGATCTACAAAAATAAAAATACAAGTTTTAAAACAAAATATTTTACTATACAACAATTCAATATACAAGCTCAGTATATTATTTACAAAAAATCTTTACATTTCTTATCATTTTAAAGTCTTATTCGACATAACAATTTGGTTCAAACTAAAAAAAAATGATTCATTCAAAATTTTTAAAGCTTCAGTCAACCATAGCGATACGTACACATCAAGATACTATCAAGAGCTTTTGTGAACTAAATAATGTATATTTTATACTATCCATCTATGTACGTCTCGCAACGGTTGAAACTTGTCTTTAGTATAATGGACAGTAACAGCTACTGTACAAGGTTTATATTGTCTAAGTGCTTGTCTTACAAATTGTTAAACTTATGATTTTGTGGGCAGCCGCATTGTCAATGAACAAGCTTAATAAAGTAAAATAAGGCCACGTGTAACGCGCGCACCTAGTAGATACGTTATAGACGACAGACGTAAGTGGGCCGAAGCAAGTACCTACTCGTATCTGTGTAAGTTTTGAGAACTAGCTTGTCTCGCCGCCGGCCAATCAGAAGTTTGCACAGTTCGCGCAGGCGCGTAGCGTTCCTCTAGACCGGGCGCAGAGGCAGCACGTTTCGGTCGGCGCGGGCGGTCGGCGGCCCCTAGTCGAGATGTAGGTATTCATACCCTACAAATCTGTCCGCGGTCCCCGCTCACATAATAAGCTTTGTGTGTGTGACCTGAACTGTGTAAATATTGTTCTCCGTGAATTTGACTGTTATTTCTTCTTCTGATCTTGTGTGTGTGTGTAATGTAAACTGTTCATGTCCATGTTTTATACTCAATATTCTTTAATTTAAATGAAGTGAGTGTTTCCTTTAATTAGGGCTGCCCTTCAAGTTAAATTGTAATTTGCGATCTACACCAGCGTAGGTCGACTTTCGGAGCAAAAACTCATACATAACTCGCGTAGATAACGCATGGGATTGAAAATAGCGACGGTATTGTGATGTACGGTCAGAAAAAAGCAAAAAGAAAGGAACAATATAAGCTTCTTTTTACTAAGCTTTTTCTCCCAAAAAGTAAGGCCTTCCTTGTTAGTTTTGCAGCAATTTTAGTCTCTACAGCAATAAACACGAAGATATATTCTTAAAGTCGGTATAGAACGAAAATTACACACTTAATTAATTGAGGCAGCCTACGTAATAATAAGTATACCATCAAAAATAAATGGTTCAAACGAATCGCTAGAGTTGATCAATTCACTGACCGAAGGCGGGTCGATTCGCAGGAACACGTTGATTTATAAAAACAGGAAAGGTAAATCTCTTATTCATAATCTACTAACAGTTGCTGTCTCTTCTCACTCTGATTTATGCCAATAAAAGAAAATTAACGACTTTTAGCTATTGTGTAAAGATACGAGAGGTTTATGAATAAAGGGGTTAAATTCTACTAGTGAGCAAGGAACTACGATTTCAGGTTGACAAACTGCGATAAAACTAATCTTAAATTAAATTTCTACGTTTTTGTCCAGTAACTATCAGAAAGACCGTCTCAAACAAAACGTATTTTTCGAGCCTGAATAGTATTACAGCTTGCTAACTTGAATTTATTCGTTGCGGACTAGTGGAGTGTTCGGATTCAGATAGATAGTCTTAACTAAACGCACAGCCTTAGCTTATCTGACTCTTTACACAACTCTCTCTCACTCAACTGACTCTTTTTAAAGTTAAGTTTTAAATTTAAATAAACATTCACTCGGGATTGGAATTATTCGGAATACATGAAGAGACTAGAGACGGTTTTTCCCCAGCAGCTGGTCACACTAGGCTTATACAAGTATGTATTTTTACTACATACCAAAGCAATCACTAATTCGTAAATGTCCGATTTCGTACTGAGTTTCTGATAGATATCGGACGATAAGTTTCAATTTATCTGAATATTTGATATATGAATAAGCTGCGACGGCTTAAACTGTGTAACGGCAATGTAATCGATTGCGATAAAACGTCTTATGCGATTTATGGTCGATCTAATAGTATACGATTGAGTCCAACCTCCACGCGTTCAACAAAATCTTTGATTTAGCATCACCCTATCTCCCCTCCAATCATTTACTAGGAACGACCCCGTCGTTTTTCTGCTTCTCCCAGAGTCTCGCGTATAACGAATCTTTCTTCGCGATCAGCTGCTGGTGCGTGCCGCGTTCCGAGACGGCTCCCTTCTCGAGCACTAGGATCTCGTCCGCATCAGCCACGGTGGAGAGCCGATGCGCTATGCAGATAGAGGTACGCCCGACGGTCGCTGCTTTTAACGCTTGGAGGATCGCCTGGAACAGAAGATATAGGCTCATGTGAAATTATGTAAAAGCTATTTGAAAAGCTGTTCATAAAAAGGCTTAAACCAATACTAGACAAAAAGAAACTCATTCCAGAGCATCAATTTGGATTCAGTGAACAACATTCTACAGTAGATCAAGTCCACAGAATAACGAAACTAGTTGAGAAAACACTGGAAAATAAACAAGTCTGTACTACAATCTTCCTCGATGTTGCTCAAGCCTTCGACAAAGTATGGCATGCAGGCCTTACCAATAGAATACGTAGAAATAATTAAATCATATTTAGCTGGAAGAGCCTTTAGAACAAGGCTAGAGGATTCTTACTCTGAAATAAAAGAAAATCAAAGCTCAAAATCCACAAGGAAGTGTATTGGGCCGGTCCTATACCTATTATATACTCATGACATCCCTGAACATGAAAGCAACACCATCGCAACTATTTCAGATGACACTGATATAATAGCCACTGGAAAAACGCATGCAGAGGTAGCCGAAAAGGTTCAAGTTGCGATTAATAAAATACACAACTGGACCAAAACCTGGCGAATAAAATTAAATGAATCAAAGTCGAGTCACACAAATAAAAGAGATCGATATCATCCAGTTTTCATCAACGGGGCCATAACACCATGCGGAAATACAGCGAAGTATTTGGGCATAACATTAGACGCGAAGCTACGCTGGAAAGCTCACGTCAAAAAGAAAAAAGAATAGCTAGAGATCCGCTACAAAAAGATGTATTGGCTGATTGGAAGAAATTCTACTTTAGCAGTACACAATAAACTTCTATTATATAAACAAACCCTCATGCCAATCTGGACCCATGGAATACAGCTCTGGGGCTGTACAAAAAATACAAATGTAGCAATCATACAAAGATTCCAGAACAAAGTACTTAGGTCAATTGTTAATGCTCCTTGGTACGTAAGAAATGACGATATTCATCGGGACATAAATATTGAATTTGTCGACACAGTCATACAAAAATACGCAGAGGCTCACGAAAAGAGGCTTCATCATCATGTGAACGTTGAGGCACTCCAGCTCCTCGACAACACGGACATAGTGAGAAGGCTCAAAAGAACAAAACCTTTAAGAAGCCAGAGGATTGAGCCTTTGTCTAAATACAAGTTAGCAAACTTAGTTAGAGCGAGGTGGCATTCATCATAGTCACCTTTGACCCTGAAAGGTTTATTACAAGTAGATATTATTATGTCCGTAATGAAAGACACAACTAACTACACTTAATATGAAATAGATTGGAAGTTCCTACTTTTAATTTAAACCCATCTCTGTGAATAAATATTTTTTTTATTATTTATTTATTTATTATTTTGAGTTAGTGTAGTGATAATTATAGTGTATATGCATAAGTGCTATCTTAAAGAACACATGAACAAAGTGTCTTCACCTTAAGTATAGAGACAATAAGAAAATGCCAAAGGACACATTCTTAGTAATATGTTGTTATAAAAATAAGTTAAAACTAAATTACCCATTAGCCAATTCTATGGCTAGATTGTAATTATACTCTAGTGTATTTAACATTAATTAAAAATGTGACTACTAGACCATAATAAAAAATTTAAAAAAAAACTTATTTGCTTTAATATTTTCAATTTAGATAGGCCCTTTCACTTTTACGACATTATCGAAAACACATGGGGACTTTTCACATACAATGCCACAAACCATGAGTGGAAGCCGATCTGTAATAACTTGCAGCTACTTGCGAGTGACAGGCGCCGTGCCTAATATTTGGAAAAATGTTGTGTCGAAAGCCAAGAATGACTTTGGGCGTCGGAACCACAGGAGTAAGTAATTATACGAACATGTTCAGTGAGCGAGTCCAGACTAGAGGTAGCCTCGTCAAACACGATGATAGGAGAGTTCTTGAGGATGGCGCGCGCGATGGCGACGCGTTGTTTCTCTCCGCCTGACAGCTTGAGACCGCGCTCGCCCACTTGGGTCTGGTAGCCCTGGAATATAAAAACACTGATTCAAGTTGCAGTTGAGCAAGCCGGACCAAGTTAGTAGTAGTGTATTAGTAAAGTGAGCATGTATACCATGGCCGCCTGCAAGGGGACAGCGCCGTGCGCCGTCGTCAGCTGACACCATGATTGCGTCATACACGTAAGATTATTTTTGCAACTTTAAATTATTTTTTTATTTATTTTATTTATTCATTAGAATAACAATGTACAATAAATTTTGTAATTATATATCAAACGATTGTGTTAGTATTTGCGTGCATCATCAGCCATCATCAGCCGGTGATATCGACATTTGGATTTCGTGATTGCATTAGAACATAGGTTCATATACAAATATAGCATTTTAGATGCTGAAAATATCATATAAAATGGCGGACAAATATTTTTAAGGATTGGTTGACAAGACCACTTGTAGAAAATGTAGATAATTTCTATAGCTCTTTCTTTCATGAACAAGTCTATAAGAGTAGAGTAAGACGGCAACACAATAATGTATGCCTATGCTAGTTCAGTCTTCATTACTAACACACAAAGGTCATAGGCCGCACTTAATGAGCGCAATATCGCTCCGCCATCTGCGTGGCGCATCCAGTCTTTCGCAGGTCGCCATCCGAGCTAGCCGGAGTCCTACACTACACTATGTTTGCCAATATTATATTTTATTCCACCATGCATGTACACATTCATCTGGTATGTTATGTATGTAGTATTTATGTTACCTTAGGCCAGGTCTCCACGGAGGCATGCAGTTCCGCCATCTTGGCCGCTTGATACACCTCCTCCACAGTTTTGCTGAGGTCGCCGTAGTGTAGGTTGTGGAGAATTGTGTCGTGGAATAACACACAGTCCTGTAACAGAATGAGTGTGATCATATCAGCATGTTTTAATGTTTAAAAGGCAGAAACCATAAAGTTATTATTTTGAAGCAATATTTGCAAGTAAGTGTGGGTTGTATGTGCCCGTGGCAACTAATCAAAACTTGCAAAATGATGGTCTACAAAGGTTACCTAACTTTAGTGAGAATTAATACAGAGAAAAATTATTTTTCATCACCCTCGCTCAAAAACGGTGACCTCGCTCAAAAACGGCGGCAACTGAGCAAGGCAAAGCACACAACCTTGGAGGGCCAAGGTTGTTGACCAAAATGAATTTATGACATTTTTATAAATTTCAAAATATTTTCTCGCTAGAAAACGAGTCGAGGTAAAAAGTTGTATGTTTAACTCGAGAGCAAATATTTGATGTTTTGTGCCTTTTAAATACCTCGCTACCTCAGCAGTCTACTTTAGACCCACTCGCTTCGCTCGTGACTCTACTCTAGACTGCTTCGCTAGCTCTAGATTTATTATCAGCATGTTCTACAAAAAATCGTTTTGCACTCTTGTTGAACAAATAACTATTACGTACCTACAACAACTACAACTAGAAAGAGAGTAGGCATAAAGCGTACATACAGGATAGCCTTTAAGATTGATTATAGAGCGTACGAAGTAGTGTGTTTCAGGGATTTGAATCTCCATTAAATTAACCCTCATTTTATGCTCTGTTCTGGGATATTTTCGAGCAGACTATGTCAGAAACTTGTTATTACAAACATTTTAGGAAGAATCGAAACGCATGCCGTTACTCATAACTTATGAGTACCGACATGCGTTTCATAACTTTACTGCAACGATGTATATATTTTGTACAAATTGATTATCATTCCAATTTGAACCATACCTGAGGCACAATAGCGATAGCTTTCCGCACGCTATTCAGATCCAAATCTTTGATGTTCTGTCCCGCTATTAGAATCTGTCCGGACTGTGGCTCGAAGAATCTGAACAGTAATCGCACTATTGTCGACTTCCTGTAACACAAAATACTTGTAAATTAGTAGGAATCTCAGTAGTACCATGTAGTACCATGTAGTACAAAGCCCTGAGTCTAGCCTATTTTTGGAAGTAAATCTATAGTTCGATATACGCAGAATTGTGCCGGTGTACCAACTCGAATTAGGAGATCTAAACGAATTTCTGGAATTGAATAGCATCTTTCCGAATTTTGGACGTACTCAGAGGAACTTTAAATCTGTCTGTGGCGTCGTAACTTCCAAATGTATCGATCTATTTTGATGAAATTTAGTTTGTACGAAAGTTAATATTTCTAGTTTTTCTGATTATGATGGTATTCCTTAATCCTTCTTCATCAGCTTACTCATGTTCACTGCTGAAGGTCCCCCCTCCCCCCCAAACAAGAGGGTTTGCCATAACTACTACGACTGGCAGGCGGATTGGAGATTGCAGTGTGAGGTGTTCAATAATACAGCTTCCCCTAGTCTGCTCTTACGAGATCGACGGACAGAGTTGAAGGTGTCGATATCTACTCCGCGACCAATACGGCCTATATACTCTATCTATCCATAAAAATATTTTAAAAGCGAAAGTAATTAGTCTGTATGTTTACTTCTCACGCCGTTAAGGCTGAACAGATCTTAATGAAAAAAGGCGGGGAGGTAGGGGGTATCCCAGCGACGGACATATGCTATTTATTATAAGGGCGAAGGTCCGCCTGCGACGCAAAGGTTGCGGGTTCGATTCCCCCTTTAGGAAAAATATTTGTATGATCTGCAGATATTTGTTTTGGGTGTTCTGGGTGTATAATAAAAAACTGTAATAAAAAACTATCTAAATAATGGATTGTATTAAGTATCTCAAGTATCTAGTACTCATAGTAGAAGCTCTACTTAGCTTGGAGCTAGATGATGCTGTGTTTATTGTCCAGACCATCAATTATTAATTTTTTATCCCTGAGAAGCGCTTTCCAAGCAGAAGCTAAAATATTAACCAAGATAATTACAATAATACTAGTTCTAATTTGTTTTTATTATTGAATTGTAATTTTCTTTGTCAATAGACTCTAAAAAAAAATTTAATTAAGAAGGCATTCTTGAGTTGCCAAGTAAAACCGCCGAGGCTTTTGATTTGTTCTTTGCACTAAGTAGTTATGTAAGACATACCCACTGCCGCTCCCGCCGACGATGCCAATCTTCTTGCCCGCGGGTATCGTCATACTGAGGTTGCTGAGGATGGGCTTGCCGTTGATGTACTTGAAGCTCACGTCTCTGAACTCGATGGTGGCTGTCTCGGTGTTCACTCTTAGAGGAGGCGCATTGTCTACTTCCTGTAACGTGAGCGCTATCATCATCACAATAATATTTTAAATGCGAAAGTTTGCTTTATGGACGACAACCAATGAGAATGGTCAAGAATCTTACGCCGCCCGCCCGCGCCGGGGCGCGACAGCCAATGACGGCTAAGTATGGGCGGTGATAATTGAAAGGTTACTGATAAACCTTACTGATAAACAGCTGATGTAGGGTTTTTACTAATATAAAAATGGGCTAGTTGGGATGAAAGTTTCAAGGTCTTTTTCCAGTAAAAAACCTTGAAACCGGAAAGTGCTAGAACAAAAAATGTTCGTGGGAGGGGGTTGGATTGGACCACTCCCTTTCCGGTTAGTACACCAATAACGTGGCACCTTGTATGTCTATTTCCGTGTTAATGTTTCATTATTAAGAATTTGACCTTTTCTAAGTGTACATTTATTGTATTTAAGGAAATAAAGAGATTTTGACTTTGACTCTCTATCTGTTGTCTATAGTCTATCTATATATCTAGAATTCGCTAATTTGTCGCGCACCGAAAAACTAGTTTGATAAGTGTGAAATTACCTCGACCCTGGACTTGACAGTCATGAGTGTGAACATGGTCTGCATGTCTATGAGCGCCTGCCGCACCTCTCGGTACACGGAGCCCAGGAACCCGAGCGGGATGGACAGCTGGAACAGGAGCGCGTTCACCATCACCAGGTCACCCACCGTCATGTTACCTGGGGGGGAATCAGATGGTTATAGCTACCATGGACGGATTTATAGGACCCGATAGCTGATATACCGATGGCCGTGTGATGACGGCTTCGAATTTGCATTCCAACTGGACCCGCGGGAGGTTTGTGTGTGTAAACTGACCATTTACCAATAAAATTGTTTATTCTGTTGTTTACTCTGAGGCGACTAAGGTAAATTAACCGGGGGGATGGCAGCAGCGCCCCCTGCAGAACAGATCCACTACCGAACTGCGCTCCCCAACCCGCATGCCCATCGTGGGGATTATGGCAGTACAGGGGGTACTGCCATAATCCCCAAAATGATAAGAGCGAATAGGGGGCAGTAGACCAGCCAGATATTCCTTGCTTCGAGAGGACCCATCTGAAGGCCTATTTAATTCTCCAAAATACGTAATCGAGTGTTTCGTTTCGTTTTTTTGTGCAAATTGGTACTCTCATTCGGTGTATTAGATAGAGTACACCAATTGGCTGAAACCGAAACACAAAATTTCGTGACGGTGAATAAAAATAGGCCCCCTGGAACGACCGGGGTTGTTCGACCGTTGTTGTATGTTGTCGAATAAAGCGTTTGCGTGATCCAAGAATCGGTCTTAATTTACACTCTTCTTAGCATCAACACAAACTTTTGCCTTTATGATATATGCATGAGTCCTTACCTTGTACAATCTGGTTGGCCGCCATCACCATGATAATGCTGAGCCCACCGCTGAAGATGGCGTGCTGGCCGAAGTTGAGCAGCGCTAGACTGGTGGCGGTCTTCAGTGAGGCTGACTCGTAGTTCTTCAGGCTAGCGTCGTACTTCAGAAGCTCGTACTTTTCGTTGTTGAAGTACTGGAAAATGCGTGAAGTCAAAGTCAAAAACTCTGTATTTCCATAAATACAATAAATGTACACTTAGAAAAGGTCAAATTCTTAATAATTAAACACTGACACGGAAATGAAGTGATATTTTTAATTTCAGTCGCTTCGGTATGTAGACTAAAGTAAAGAAGAGACGAAGAAACCTTAAGCCTGTTAGTTAGTGATATAAACTATATATGATTATGTCTATACACTAACCAGAATGGACGTAGAATGTTTGTAAACAAACCGCCCATACTTAACCTAAAATTCAATTTGTTGCCGCGTCCTTTTTACGCAATTTATATTACTTGCCGATTTGAGATCCTTCTTTCATTAAATATTGCTTACAATTTCCAATTGAAACTCGACGCCAAGCAAGTGAGTTTTAGTTATTTGTTACGTGGTTTGATTACAAACATTCTACATCTAGTTTGGCTAGTGTATAAGTACTCTAAAGATGGTTCCATATTAACTTGAACCCTATGAGAAAAAGGACTTAGCATCATAGGCGTTTTTATAAATAACTTTTTTGATTCACAGTAGGTAAATAATTGTTATCTTTATAAGAAGTAAGTGTTTGAGTATATTGCCCATTTTCTTACGACTGTAAATTATTTCAAAATATTTACAGTATACTACAAAATTTAGAAAGTGATTATGTTCAATAGTTACGTCTTCAAAGTCCTTTTAGATACTTAATCATACTGCCCCAAACCCAACCTACAAAACACTCAGTACCTACCAGCTTTTAGTTGCTATTCTGTAGCTGCTCAATAGAATCCGGAGTCCAGCAGTGGACTATCAAAGGCCATGATAATGATACAAAAACTTACTTTAACAGTCTCATAGTTGATCAAGGAGTCTATCGCTTTATTCCCAGCGTCGTTCTCAGCCTTATTCATGTAAACTCTAAACTTGGTCCGCCACTGTGTGATGGCGAGCGTAAACATAGCGTATACGCCGACGCAACTCAACGCGAGACCTGCAAGGTAAAGCAGTTAGCATTCAAATCTTTGATACACTTTGTACAAAAAAATGGCGACTTCTCTTATCGCAGGCCAAGAAACAGGTCGCTGAGCTACCGGAGTAAGTAATTTGTACTTTGTGTTCATCTTAATGTACTTAACCTTTGGCGTCGATCCATTACTGCCTTATCTGTTATCAAAGAGGCATTTCGCGACAAAACAGATGGGCGGATCGTATTGAAATTTGGCAAAGAGTTAGATTTAATCGACAGAAATGACATTAGTTACTTTTTATAGATTAAAGTGTGCGTAGCCGCGGACAGAAGCTTTAAATATACAAACAACTAGGATTTGCTTCTTTTAAAAATTATTTTTATTCTTTGTATAAAATACACCAATTTTATCTACAAGAGCTGTCTTTACGTCGTCGGGGTAAAATAAAATAAAAAAAATCATGTTCACATCATGTTTACATATTTATTTATTTATTTTGGAAAATGAGACATTCTAATAAAAACAATAATAATTCTAATTCCCTATTCCTTCCATTTCACTATCTGTGCTCTCAGCATATATAATTTGGAGGTGTCAACAACTCTATTTAAATATATTTTAAATTGGACGCGACCACACTCTATTGCACTTGAACAACGACTGACAAAACGTCACACAGGCAGTGTGCGACAGAGATTAGAAGCTCTACGAAGCCGAAATTAGCCGATTGTCTCTTTCCAAAGGTCGACCTTACTACTACATTCGGAGTTCGGAGGAGGCATGTTCAGTAGTGGATGTACGCATCCACTACTGAACATGCCACCTCCGAACAAGGGGGTTTTGCCACAACCACCTCACCACGCTCGGCAGGCGTGGAGGTGTCAAATACACAGAAGGAAGCTGCTGCCCTTCGTCTGGCAGGTTTCCTTAGTCAGCTCTTACGACATCCATGGGTTTAGTTTCTAGGGTCGATTCTTACGTCGCGGCCGTCACGCCGATGTGTTGTCTATTTAATAAATAAATACCTGTGAAAGCGATCCCTCCCTTCATTCCGAGTATGCTGGCGACGAGCGCCAGTTCAAACACGGTCGGCACTATGTTGAACAACATTGCAGAGAGCACGAAGTTGATGGCACGGGAGCCGCGGTCTATCGTCTGTTAACAAAATAACAAGCTATTTATCAGTCATCTGTTTCCCAAAACACAGGCTTTACTCGTTTTGGAGCTAAATGGTGCTGTGTCAAAAGTTCAGAATGGAGAGGAACTGTGGTCAAATGTTGGCAATCGCAAACGAAGTTGCGGGTACAGCTAGTCCTCTATACAATTGCAAAAGAATCATCTAAATCGGTCCATAATTGATGGAAAAATCGACGACTAATTATGTACATAATAAATAAAACATACATACATACAGCCGAACATAGAACCTCCTCCTTTTTTCGAAGTCGGGAACAATGGATTGGTTCTAACTCTGCGTAGTCGACTGATCCACTGAAAAAAAACTCACTATCCTGACGCATCAACCCTGATCTTTAATAGGTATTTTTCTCGACACAATAGATCGCCATTGGCTTCTATCTTACGCCGCTTCTATCTGGTCCAGTCCCTTAACAAAACGAAACGAAGGTCTTTCTTGAATTCATATGTCCACCTTAAATCTGAGTCGCTCGACTGGTCGCCTTATTTTTCATTCGCTCTTACATTTCGAGCACTTAATGTGGCTCGGTTGCTACCGATTTTTGTGTTATCTCCACTTATTGGATCAAATTGTGACAACTGTCTACCGAAACCTTAAATGACGTTACTACGGGTTTTATTCCACATTTCAGGCATCTCTCCCATATTGTAAGATCTTGAGAGGTTTAGCACGTTACCTTGGACAAGGCCCCGGTCTGCCGCCCGAGATGGAAGCTGAGGTCCAGCCGGTGGAGATGCGTGAACACGTTGCAGGCCAGCTTGCGGATGGAGTGCTGTGCCACCTTCGCGAACACTGCGTTACGGAGCTCGTTGAAACCGGCCGCTGTGGCGCGGGCTAGGCCGTCTGAAAGGATAACACACTCAGTTAATAGAGGAGAAAGTTTGAATGGATGGATGATACTATTTTATGGCAAAGCTACCAGAGCAGACTTAAACCCGGTATTGATGTAGAGCTTGACCTAAATAACATTAGAGAATACCATTTATCTCTATAAATGTCTGGAAGCCGCGGGCAAAGCTCGAAATAACTGGCAAATCGTACAGTTGCGGTAAGCGCTACTTTGAAGGCCTAAGTGGGCAGTGGATATTTGCATGCTGTGAAGAGTTACATCAGAAGAATGCGTAACCTATAGGGTCGCCATTAGAGAAATGATGAGAAGGCGTAGTAGTAGTACGTAGTTTAGTCACACTGCAAATAATTTTTATTTCAAATTTACTTTCAAATAAAACCTTGTCAAAGAATCAGACATTGGCACACTGACACGGCCATATATTTACTCAGACTACAAAGGTGGTCCTCTATGGTTATAATCTAATTTGTAGCGAACGCCATTCACAGAAAGAAATAGCAATAGAATAAAGGATACTTACATCCAACCAGCAAGCTGAAGGACATAGTCCCCAACGCCTGAGGCACAGTGCTCATCCCCAGCAGAGCTTCATTGCCCATATTAACAGAGTCCACTGCATATTTGAACAGAAAGGGAACAGTCACGTTCATTATCTTGGCGCCCATCAGTAGTGCGAGGGAGAGCACTACTCGGTCTCTGATAATTTTGTTGTCCTGAAAGGTTGGTTAAGAATAAACTTATGTACATTGTAAATCATTTAAAGTGATGCAGTGCATTGGGCCTTGGATGATAACTATGATAAGATTATGATGATGTCGCCTACGCCGATTTCGGCTTCGGCGACTGTGTAACTGGGAAGACGTTTCGACTCATAGTACAACAATAGAACCCTCAGTCATTAGGGCTTTGGTTAACTACCCTACGATGGCGTGCATAACCAAGTACATATATTACTGAAGACATTAGCTCACTGGTAAGTCGAGGCGTCTTCTCTATGTAGTGTCGAGGCGCGGGCGAATTATGCTTCTTAGAAAATCCAAATGGCGGGGCAGTCGCGACGCGGGTCGGGAAAACGCCCCCGCCTTGACTCCAAGTCGACCCCGCGCCACCGCTCCGCCTCGACCCCACTCGCCTTCACCTCGCCAGTGAAGCAACTCTAGTATAATACAGTATGAGCGCACTGCCATTTATTCCTAAAGAAAAAGTAGATGTGGCGCGGCACTTCTTGGGCGCCCGCGCCTCGACTCTTATTCCAGTGAGCGACGCGCCTTAGGGTATCTAACTAACCTAGTAGACTGATACACATTTTTATCTTCTGTCCTCTAGGACTTAACGTAGTATTTGTGACGGTGTCAGAAGGCACCCAAAAAATGGAAACTTAAAGTATGCTTACCTTTGGCCAAATATACTCCAGCATCCCATTCATCATGTCCATACTGGTAACTGGCTTCGCATTGCCCAGGTTTATATCTTCACGGGACAAAACAGAGGCACCTGGGTGAAAGCAGTCTCTTTTGAGGATCCCTAGGGGAGGGGAGAAGCTCTGGATGTATTTTGGAGAAGGAAGGATGTATTTATAGTAACAAATACAGGTGGGGAGAGACACAACCCACACTTTATCTTTAAATGCACAGAGACTTAAATAAATATTTTTTTTACTTATAAAAGCTAGGCCAGCAGGGCTCTATATTTATAACTAGAGACAAAACTTGCATTCTATGGTAGAATTGTCAAACATTGAATGAGATTGAAAATAAAGTTAATAGAATCTATGTAAGTATTGTAATTTGAATATATGCAAGTGCTTGACACACAGGATCGGGTATTGGTATTATACAGGAAAGGAAAGGTGAAGCGGAACAAATACAGGGAGTACAGAGCTGCGTTCCAACCAAGTATTAGATACAAAAACATAATGGTCAAAAAAAATCCATGAAAATACATAAGTCAATAATTTGATCATTTTGCAAAAACAATAAACCAACTATAAATCTCTTAATTTTACACTGTTTTTTAAGTTTTGCGGGACAAATTTGAATCCCTCAGGAATAAAAAAAAAACATAGATACAGCCGAACATTTTGAAAAAAGAACCTTCTTTTTTCAAAGTTTGTTAAAATATAAATGAACCAGGAATTTATTAAATTTATTTGAAGCTAATCCAACAAAGCGTTTTGAGGTATAAACAAGGATTATAGTTTATTTTTTTGTAATCAATTGGCTGTATTGTAAAATTTTATGAATACATAGATAAGTTTTTGTGAAGTATGTTATCAATAAGTATCACTTAGCACTTGCATGGACAAACATGTTATAGTGATAATTTTATTGTAGATAAATTTTTAAAAGCTGGCACAATTGTCTTTTCATACAATTATCCAAATTGAGGTCAGAAATCCAGGACTCCAGTACATATACAAAAAACAAAAGGGGATCATACCAGCTTTTAATAAATTATCTATTAGAAGCAAGCAAGTCATCCAAACCTGTAGAAAACATGAAGTTAAATAATGTTGCAAAACATAATTAGGGACATGAATTTTCAAAATGTGCTTAACAATTCTACGACTTTGCCAGTCTCAGTTAAAATTAAATATATAGTGTCATAAAATGTAATATACAAGTGGTATGAAATAGGAATCTACTAGCAGGCAGACTTAGTACCTATTCAAAAGGACTATGACACAAGATACCTATAATAATAGGAAATTAACTGTTAACAATCTTGATAGAGGAAATTAACTTCTGCCAACAAGGTCAAGTTATTATGTAATACAAAATAAAGAATATAGGTACCTAGCTAACATTAAGTTAGGTTATGAAGTCTGGAAACCTAAAAATTACCAGCTCTTCATTAGTATCAGATTTTTTCACTTACCAACTGGTATTTTTCCAGTCTTTGGTTTGTTTGATAATACGGCCGCTAAAACATTTTTGGCGGTATCTCCATTTGATGTATTTGCTGGAGGGGTGGATGAGTAAAACTGCAACGCGTAGAAACTATCAGAAGTCATGAATTTCCGGAGATAAAATAGAAAACCCACATAGAAATATGGTAATAGCCAGCGAGTATTCAGTGTTGAATTCTTACCCTGTAATAGCTTGTGGCCGCCCATTGATTGCATAGTAAATTCAGATGAGGTTTATTTAGTAGTACTGATCGACTAGTCGCGAAAGATCTACCGAATTTGATATTATTTTTAATTATTTTCTGAAATTTCTGATTTGACAGCAATGCGGCCGCCATGGTGGTAATTTGACAAATGTTAAAGGCCTTACCCTTACTAAGGCAAGTGTCAAAAACGAATGTGCCAAATACAAAGAAGTCAAGTCAAGTCAAAAACGAATGAGAGAAAGTGAAAGAAGTTGAAGTTGAATGCAATAAACTTTCCCATTATTACCTAAATGCTTTGGTTTCAAAATCAGTCAAATAGGTATCCACTTGCTTTTAAATCCTTTGGGTACGAAAGATAAACATGACAAAGCTACCGATTTATAGGTGTTGGCTTGAAGTACTGAACGGCCGCTTTTTAATGATCTTTCGTATATATTATTGTTCTGTGTTTCGTATTTGGTCGGTTAACTATCGGAAAGTTCTCGTTATATGTTTTTATGATGACGGTCAATTAAAAGGCGTAGAAAGCTGAAATTCAGTGTGGGTTTATATAAGCGCTCTAATTATTGGCAAATCATGTAAAGTTGACATCTTGTTAGAACTCCCTTATTTGAGGCTCGAAATAAGTACACAACTTTTAGTTCTAAAGTTGATTTATTTCGTCGATAATTAAATTAGTTGTAGGTTTTCATAATTTTGTCAGAAGATACATTATTCCTAATAGGCATCAGCCAATGCAATCACAGAGCGCCTACCTTATGTAGTACTCAAAAACCACAGGGGGCACAAATGCTACTCGACTTTGGAAGTGCACAACATTAAGCAACCTTTTAAGCTACTTTAAATTTGGCTAAGTCGTAATAGACGTTACTGCAGCGGCATCTTAGTTTCGCGAATTACTCCAAAACCTTGATAGGCACTAATTTTATTTTTGGTGCACATGTACAGGACGTAGGGCTCTAATTTTTCTATCTTGATCCGAGTCGAAAATGCTGTTGAGGTGACGCACACGCGGCAATTGCAATTATTCAAAAACTACAGGGGCACACAAATGCCGCTGCTCGGCCTTGGAAGTGCACCGCTACTTTTGCTATTTTAAATTTGGCTGAGGCTAATAGGTGAAAATCATGCCGCTGCAGTAACGTGTTCAGACGTTGCTGCAGCGGCATCTTAACGCACACTAGATTATCGAGCCTCACGTGCGGAGCAATTGGTCCGTTTTATTTACGGAAAATTGTCTAAAGTAAATTAGTAGGTAGATAAAAAAATATTTCTATATCAATAGAAATTCACTTCGAACATAACAGGGAGTAACCTAACAATGAATGTCACTGTACCTACCATAATCAATCATGCGTTAAATAAAAAACAAAGTTGTTTTCTAACATTTAATAAAGTCCTCTAATATTCTAACATATTGACACATCACTTCTACACAATTATCTAAAATAACACATTTACTCTTACACATACTCAATTTACCTAATGACTCTTTCATTCTGACTAGTTTCTCTGTTACCATTGGTGCAACAATGTCATTTAAACTGTTATCAGTTGAGCATATTGCAGCAGAATACAATAATTTGCTAACATCTTTGCCATGATTATAGTAATACTTAACAACCATTAATAATCCATAGAAATTATAACTCAGGCCTTTTAAATCAATGTACAACTCTTTGTTTAACCCGTGGCTGTTGATAAATGAAAGCTGTTCTTGGGATAATTTGAATTTACCGGTATTTAAAAATGTTTTAACATTCTCAAAAGTAAATGAAACAGAATCTAAATCATTGTTGGGTAAGCAGAAGCCATACTCAGTAACAAGTTTCAGGTTGTGACTATCACCATAACATATAAATACTTCAGTAAAAGGATCAAAGTGGTTTTTTGTATAAATTGAAAATCGTATGTCTGTAAACATGTCTCTGTTTATATCTTTCACTTTGATATTTTCTATATCTTTACTAACAATCAACTGTGCTTCGTTTCTTGCACCCGGACTGTGGTTTATCATATCCAGATAGGGACAAAGTGATATTTTAGTATTATCCGATATCAGATTCAATATTGAGTTTTCAATGTTTCTCAGATCTATTATTTTGGATAAATCCATGTAAACACATCTTGTATTGACTGTAAAATAAGCCCATTCATAGTCAGACTTCACAAAACACTTCTTGAGGTTATGTACACTGCTATCCAAACTAAAATTGTTATACAAAATAGTCTCAAAAATATTAAATGATAAATCAATTACATCTTTTTGTTTAGAGATCACTGATAAAATGTCGGCATCCATAAAACACTTAATTTCATCGGGTAGAAAATATGGTACGGTATAATCTCTAGGCAAACTTTGCATATAAACCGCCCACTTGGAATTCTCGTTCTGTGCTTTGAGATAGCTCAGATAAAATGCCATCAATGATTGGAATGAAATAGAATGCTTGAACTCGATTAAACATTGCTTCTGGTTCTCAGAAAATATATTACAAAATGGTAAATCCGTCAAAATTGTAGTAACATTGATAGTTAGATTCAAGGGTAGGTTTAGGAGTTCTTCTCCTGGTTTAATCTCCTTTTTCGTGAGCACTCCACGGCCAGTGCTATCAAACTCAGCCAAACTTAGCTTTTCGTTCTTTCTCAAACCATTATGAGATAGCCAGCTATTCAGTGATATGATTTCTGTTCCGCTATCACACATACAAAACTTTCGAGGTTTCTTTTGTCGTCTCTTTCTCCGAGCTCGTCCCATTTTGTTTAAATATTGCAGTTACCACTCGTAAATCTTTTGGCAAGGGTTTTGTATAGGTAATTCATTAGCACTCAATCGGCCTGAATTTATCAAAAATGTAAATAAACAACAAAACACCTCCTAACACAACAACACATGATGATTATTGATTGAGTGAATGAAATGAATGAAAGATTCTTCGGCGAACTAACGGTAAAGTAGAAGTGTGACGTTCACTTCGTTGCTACCTCTGGAGATGGCATACCTACGAAAAAAACGTGTTTATCTAAACTTACTAGGAAACAAAAATGGTTTCACAAGCATTTTTGTGACGATATTTTATTAAAGCCGTTTCGGGTCTTATTGTTTTTACCTCGATAATATAAAACGAAATTGTGTAATAAAAAATATATATGCACAAATTAGAGACAACGTGTATGTGCACACACGCACACAAGCATGGCCCGACCGTGAGACGCAACAACTTGTAACTGAGAAATTGTGCAATTTTATTAATGTTTATTTAAAAGGTACTGAAATAAAACAAAAAGTAACAAAGTTGTCAACAAAAACATTTTTTTTTTCATGGATTTTAATGATCAAATTGAATCCGTTTTACTAAGTACAAGTAGTGACAATTAAAGCTTAAAATAATATAATTTCCAATATCACACTTTTGTATAACCTTTATTATACAAATCTCAGATACACAATCACTATTCGATTGTCTACGCAATTCAATCAGTCTCATTCATTTACAATCACCAAACATTAAAAGGTTATTATTTTTATACAATTAGGATTTTAATGATAATATTACGTTTTTACTTAGTTCTAATTTTTCAAGTAATTCAATCAGTCTTATTCGTTTACAATCACAAAACATTAAAAGGTTATAATTTTTATACAACCTAGGGTTTTGATGGTAATATTATTACAATTTTACTTAGTTCTTATGTAGTGACCATAAAAGTGTAATATTGAACTATTTTGAATATCACACTTATGTAAATTTTTTCTTCTTTACATTAATAATAACAGAAACACAATCACATATATTTTAGATATTACAAACAAGTCTATCATTCTCATTAATTTACAACATGAATCACAAATTTAACATAGACACCTACATTTTCGTTTGAGGTGCAATGCATCATTCATTTACCAATTGACAATATACCTAAATCACAAATTTAACTTATCACGTAATGATCTCGCTCATTACGAAATAATAGCGTAATGATTTAATTCTAAATTAGAAAATGTAGGAGTCTACATTTTCGAATTTAGAATTAAATCGATCTCACTCATTACGAAATAACACTATTTTATTCAAGTAATTGCGGAATGTTATTTTTTCGTTACTTTTTTTGCCAAAATATTTAAATCGTAAATCCATATATGTCTGTCTTTTAATTAAGAAATATTTGTGACTTGAATCATGTTCACTATCACCTTTAAATAAATTTTGAGAATCTGCGAAGTATTCCATAAAGAATTTAAATATGTACAAATAATACAATTCCGGGCGAGTTTTTGATAGAAGAACACTTTTTAACAGTGTTTCAGTTTACGATAAAATATTCTCTATGTCCTTTGAAGGATAATTCAGCCCACCTCTAGTTTTTAAGGTTATTAAACTGTTTTTATATTCATTCAGATCACCAAATAACAGTGATACACATGTTTCACATCTTAATGATCGTGACAGTTTTCTGGCTACAAATCCTGCAATATACCTATGTTACAACACTTTTAGAATAATTTGTCATATTATTATTGTACAGGCAATCAATAAATTCTTCATATAAAATGCTATCATCTTCCGGCACTTCAATAAATGAACTTCGGTCTGATAAATTATTAATTGATGTCACTGGATCGAGCTTGCTGGAACAAGTCAAAATGTTTATTTGTTCCAGAGGGATGCAGTTGCCCACACCACCATCTCTTATCTCTGCTCTTATCAGAAGTCTTTTAAAGGCAGCTTTGAATTGCACAGCGTTTGGATTATTGTTCAATCCACCACGTGCTCTTATAGCTAAAAAAAACAGTTCCAAATGGTCTTGGCTAACTTTGTACAGGGGTAAATATTTTAATATTTTTGTATCTTCAACCAGGTGTCGATATAATTGGAGAGCACTGTTCATATTTATTATTAGCCCAATAAAGCCAGTCTTTCTTTTAGATTGTATCACCAACTGCCCTGATGTTAGTTTTAGATTTCGAAAGTAGCCTATGGCACCCTCAGAGAGCTTCTACCAGTCCTATGTTTTGGGGGCATATAGCTTTTTTCCAGCCGGGCGGTCGCACAGAGCGACTGTTCAAAACGTCAAATACGTCATTCAATAATTTTATAAAATGTATAGTACCTGAACAACCTTCGAAACCATCAAGTTTTAAAATATTTTCGCAAAATTCTAATGCATCAGCTACTGAATTGCTCAGGAGTTGAGTGGCCAAGCGAACCTTCATCTTTTGTTTTGCAAACATTACATGAGCCTTTGTAAGTTTGGTGGCTATGTGTAATCCTTCAGTGTCTTGTAGTTTTAGCAGTCGCTCCAGATAACTGAATTTAATTTCTCTGCCATATAAGTCATAGAATAACTGTAGTTCCCCAAAAGCGTTACGGATTAATTTGATGGCATGGCAGGAATCGATGAAAGCATGGCAGGTACTTTCGCTGCAGGTAAAACTGGTCAACTCTTGGTTGGTTGTTAAATTACACCCCAAAGACGAAAACATGCTGAAATTTGTTGCAGGTCCATCACAATGCTAACGACTTTGGCTCCCACTTCTTCACATTTCTGAACACACATTTGCATTAAATTGGCTTTCTGTTCTCCTGTTAAAGATACCACAAAAAAGTATCCAACGGGCAGTTTCCACGAACCATTTACACATGTCAGCAAAAGTACTAGACATTGGCTCGCAACTTCAAGGGCGTCGCTATCATAATCAGTGCCGATGTTTATTCGCCCACAATAAGTTTTCTTTCTTGGGTCCCAACAAAGAGATTTTCTGATTGACATTTCATCAAAAATTAATGAACATACAACGGGCACATCGCTTGTTTCTACTTTTGCTTTGAATGCTTCAAATGCCTCTTGGCTAAAACCAGGTTCCGCGTCGATATTTTGGTACCATTTTGTTAATGTTCGTTGATGAGGAAGACAAGTATTATATTCACGACGAACAAATTCGTAAGCTTTCGGAGACAAAAAGTGTAATGTTATGGAGAATTTCCTCAATTCCTCGGAGTATTTTTTTTCTAGTGGTTCCCCTTTTGATTTTGCTATTTGCCTCTTGAGGAAGTCTTTGGGCCCAGCGCATTCTTCTAAGACTTCAATATTTTCTGCATTCACCAAATGCGATTGTTTAAAATCTTTGATAATATTTGAAAAATCTGCAATTTCCTTTTTTTGTCTTCTTACTTTTTCATTTAATGTTTTAATTTGTTTCTGGTAACTTTTACATTTTATATTTAATTGTTTCACAGTCTCCAGCAGCGTTGCATCCGGAACCTGTAAATCAAAATAATACAATTATCCAAGTGTTCTATAATATTGGAAAAAATAATCAGAACCAAGTATGTTCTATAAAGCTTTTCATTCAAGTCATCGACTGGGCAATATTTTTAGTCATTAATTAATTATTGATAACTTGGGACATCAACACCAAAACTGGTTGTCAGTTGTCTTCTTAAAAGAAACAGAAAAGGAAATTATATTTGACTTAATGATTACGTTTTCTGGCAAGTCTGCAGTGCAATGAATTCCTGACTGAACTCTTATGTCAATAAGTGTTAATTATTTTTATATTATCACGCTAATATTATAAATGCGAAAGTTTGGATAGATGTTTGTTACCTCTCCACGCCAAAACTACTTAACGAATCGGGCTAAAATAGCATACAGGTAGTTCAAGCCTGGAAAAAAACGTAGACTACTATTTATTCCATAAATCAGTTCCCATGGAATAGAAATAACTTTACACTTAACAAAGCGTGCGAAGCCGCGGGCAGAAATTATTTTTGAATAAATTATGTCATCATATTGTACATACCGGTAAATTTGATATACTCTGATTGGACGTACTTGGGATTGGATATTGACAAATATATGAACTCACATTTTTAACCTGAAAATTAAGTAGGTTTTTAGCATAGTAATGGTTTCTAGTTTTTTCTATCATAGGCTTAATTATTTTATATTGAAATATAGAGTACTTGGGCCAGTTATATGCAGCTCTTATTTGTAGTACAAGCTAAATATTATACAGAGTGTTCGACCACGTGACCAGACCGTGTGCCATATGGTAACTGGGGTAGGTCGCACTTGGTGTTAGAGTACCCCGCTCTTCCTTATCGTGTTCGTTTGATAAATACAGAAATTATTTAAAATAAATACAAAAAATAACAAATTTAAGTCCTTCGATCAATTATACCATGACCATGTCTCGGAGTTTCGCAGAAAGCTCAGGTGGCTACCCATAAGGCTACGGCGAAATTCACACATCCTAACTCTTCTCTACAATATTTTATTTTTATCTTCTGCACCGCCTTATCTCAAAGCACGTTTCACATTTCTTCATCTTTCTCATTCTCGTTCTCTCCGCTCTTCTGAAACCCTTTTGCTTCAAATACCTGTCCATTCTACTTCCTTCTACGGCAACTCATTTACTGTCCGGGCTGTCCAGCTATGGAACGCATTGCCGGTTACTGTAAGGTGTGCGAACTCACTACCAATTTTCAAAGATATGGTAAAGGAACACTATTTGTCCTGCTGTCACTGAACACTTGTTTTAACCCTTGTTTTCATAATATGTATATGTAGGTAAATATATATATATATTTATACGTGTAAATATATTTATATTTATAGGAGAAGGTGTTTATGTATTTATTTATTTTTTTATGTTGTAGTTTAAAAATACTTATTTTTAAGTAGTACAATATTTATTAGATGCACGCAGTTCTTTACCCCATTTATTTCCAACGATCCTATCCATACCAGCAGAGATCTCTGGCAGAGATCGCTCTTGAGCGATAAGACCGCCAATTGTCACTTTGTTATAATTGTTTCTTTTTGTTAATTGTTTCTTAGTTATAAGTGTGCAATAAAGTATGTTCTATCTTCTATCTATCTATCTATAATTGATCGAAGTTTAAGTCTGTACAAAAGAAAAAAATTATGTGTGTTCTGTTTGGTAGACCTGAGGACACCGGTCTCACATGAGTCCGGACAACAGGAGCTACCAAACAAAAGTGAGTACGTACATGTGTGTGCGTGTAGGTAGCGTGTGAGCGTAGTATGTATTGCGTTTGGTAGTCCCGAGAACACCGGTCTCTTAAGAGACCGGGCAACAGGAGCTACCAAACTAAGTGAGTGTGTGTTTGTGTGTAGTAGTGTTTGTGTAGCGTGCGTGTATGCGTTAGGTTTGGTACTCCTGAGGACACCGGTCTCAAGAGAGTCCGGGCAACAAGAGCACGAACGTGCCTTTATAATGATAATTAACATATCTATAATATAATGAATAAGTGTTTGTGTTTATTTTAATTCTTAGTAACTATATTACTATGAAATGTAAAGAAATAGAGCTTCGGTCTCACTGTAGTTTTTTGTAAGTAACCATTTTTTATAAAACTTTTTATTATTATTTAATATTATCATTTATTTAAAATCTCGCAAAAAAATTTTTTTTTAGGTATAAAAATAAGATATCATAAAACTATTCTATGGTAAAAAATATATCAAAACGGTGAATCACCGGCTGCGAAGCTAGCCTCAGCGGCCGGTGACTAGGCCTGCAGAGATAGGAACTTCCTGACGATGCACGCCGAGTCCAGGAGTACCGCCTTTTGGATCTAACCCTTAATTCAACTTCCTAGCGAGAGCTTCTCGAGATGTTGATCGAGGCTCTTCGCTATTACGCCGTTAACCGAAACGACTACAGGGACGACGACGGTCGCTGAATCAACATCCCACATGCTGACAACCTCGTTAGCTCTCCGCGTTGCTAGCGGCTTGACCAACCGACTAACACGTTACAGGGGAACCAAAGGCTGTCCCAACGCTTTTGGTTCCCTGGTTACGTGTCGGTGTCGTGACGGGGTCGTCTGGCGCCCAATCGACGGCGGGTAAGGTCCCCAAGGCAGCGCGTCATGACATGGCGCGTCGCGAAAGAAAGGGGAGGGTGCTTCAGCATAAGAGATGCAGTGCCTGGCACCATACTTTAACCATTCTTTATTCTTGTGGGTCTTTCATGGAAATGATAAGCTCTATCTGTGACTAAAGGACACAGAGTTTAGTATAATCTAACGAACGAGAAGATAAGTACCTATCGCAATAACATTAACATAACAGAGAACATAAAGCTCTGCTTTATTGTTGCTTTATTGTAGGTACCTTATATATTTTTTGCGTCTGTTTATGAACATAGGTACCTTATAAATGTTACCTTCTTTTATTTTTTTTTATTTCAAAGCTACATAGTTAATGTCTCTTTTAAAAGAATCTCTATCTGTCAAAAGAATGGTTATACTTTTTCTTATATAATATCATTGGTTTTTATAGATCAGTGGCGCGTAGGAAGTTAGCCAAGGGCCCTCACGCAAAAAAAAATTGGGGTGCCTATCTACAGACCTATTCATACCTTTTCCCCTTTTATGCAAGTACCTATGTACTACACAGGAAAGCAAAGCTGCGGGCAGAAAGAAGTTGGTACCTGATACGTAATATGCCTAACACCATTCAAAACAGATTACAAGACCCAGGACCGTAGCCAGGAATTAATTTCGGGTTGGGATATCAAGCTATTGGACCTAAGATAAGAACTGCTTAACGCTACAGTCAAGCGCAGCGAGCCGCAAAAATTAAAGTGTTTTTCAATTTTTTTGTGACCGTATTTAAGCTGACTTACAAGCTCCGGATCATGGGCAGTTCACGTAATTGTTATCTGCGAGCGGAGTGAACATCTAATAATTTGTAAAGAAGCCACAAATATTATTGTCGAGCAGAGCAAGCCGCAAAAAAATTATGATTTTGTGAGTTTTTGTGTAATTTTTTTGTGAATTAGGCAAATTGACCTAACAAGAGGTAGAGTAAACTATAGCCAGATAGAACAAAATGTTATGTATTGTTTAGCAAACTAACTTCAAAGGGGTCGACCACGGAACCATAACCATACATAATAGTTATCGGCGACCGGAGCGACGAAAGGTACATTTTAAGTGTTTTTGTTAGATTTTTTGTTTCGTTTCGAATTTGGCATAGTAACCTAAAGAAGGGCCGAGCTCTGGACCACAGCCAGAAGAAAAAATTGTTTTCGATGTGGGAGAGAAAAGCTGGCGGGAGTTATAGCACTGGACGACAGGCAAAAGTAGTAAATTTATACCAGTGAATGGAGCGAACCGCGAAAAGTTTGTGGTTACGTTAGTTTTTTGTTATTTTTTGATGGCAAACTGACCTCAAACCAGAACATGTGATGATAAATATTTTTAAACTTACACGATTTGAACAAATTATTATTAGTAATATATAACGGATAGCATTTATCGCGTTTAATTACCTATTTTTCCCGACGTTTCAACAGGTTACACACACGACAGTGGTATAAAAAACTAAATTATAACGAAATTTCAATTAAAAACCAACAAAAATAAATAAAATACCTTAGTTGTAATACTTAGCTAATTCTAAATAAATAAATAGGGTTGAATGCCATGACACCAATCAATCAAACCTGAGGTCGACAACTTCTGACACAAGATGGGATATGTGTGTGCTGAGCTGAGGGCCCTTGTTCACCGCTGCACCGCCTTGCCCATATTAGTAGCCAGGTAGCCAGATGTTTATCACTCTAGTCATTAAACTTTGTCGCGTCTTGTCATAATCAGACTTGAGACGAGACATGATTGTATGTGGCCTCTATACGGCCTCTCTGCCAAGCAAGCAAACGTTGTTCCGATCAATCTCCGATTTCGTTCAAAAATAGTGCAAGCAGCTGCACGGAAAAAAAATATTTATAGATATTTTGTACCTACTTTGTTGTTTCGTTCGATTCAAATCAAAATAAAACCAACCGTCAACGGACAAGAAACGAATAGGTACCATTGCGATTGGCGAAAGAAAATAATTGCGAACTTATTTTCTAGCTAAAACTGTAATCTTTTGTTACTTTCATAACATCCAGTGACTTCTGAAAATGCAACAAACGAAGAACTGCATAACTCTGCGGGGCTCGGCCCAAATCCTTTGCGAATATCTGAGTAAGTAACATAGTTACGAACGCTTTTGTGTTCAAACAGGAAAGATATTGTTAATGTACTGTTGTAGGTACATACTCTTTACATTAAACTCTTTTAAACAACGGGATATTTACCATGATGTAGTTTTAGTGTGAATATCCATGATGGATATAAAAGATTTACTCCTTACATGTCGTTCTGCTCATTCCAGAATATGCCATCAATTCTGTGCTGTTCCAAAGAGGGCTTTATCCGTTCGAGTCATTCAAAGCCGAGCAGGAGTATGGCATTACGTTGTTCCTCTCTCAAGATCCTAAAATCAAATCATTTTTGACTAATCTGCTGCTACAAAGTGAAGGTAAAATTTTCATTGAAGTTAAAAAGTTTTACTAAAAGATATGGCCTGTTGGGAGTTATGATTTTTATGTTTTTGGGCACATTAAACCTAACACTGAATATCCAATAGAAACCTTAAACAAGGCAAAGTACTCAGTCACTAAAAAAGTACAATTTATTAAAAAAGTACACATTTACTGCCAGGCTTCAGCAGTGGGATCCAAAAGGGGGCTCAGCTGAGTATTGCTGGCTCTTGGGCTCTAAAATAACACATTGGTTCTTCCTGTTATTTAATACTTGAATGCAATTTTTCAGAATGGATAGTAAACAAGAAAGTCAGTAAGCTGTCCCTAGTGATAATAAATGTGGCCAACCAAGAAATAATTGAATGTTGGGACTTCAATGTCCAATACGAAGATAGCGACATTGCCTTATCCAAGGATAATGAACCTGTTAGCAGTAAAGATCTGAAGAAAATCCAGCAAGAAATTCGAGATGTAATGCTACAAGTAGCGGCTACAATATCCTACCTACCGCTACTGGATGTTAGATGTTCTTTTGATGTGTTAGTTCATGCTAAAACGGACTGTGACGTGCCAGACTTATGGTCTGAAGCTGAACCAATAGCAATCGATAACCCACAAAATGTACAGTTGAAGTCATTCTCCACAAATCTACATAAGATGGAGACGGTGGTTAGTTATAAGCTTGTTGATTAGGATCTACAAATCTAGTAGAATATTATTAGTCTGTATTTTGATGTAATTTGTTTTATTACATTTTGGCTGCTTTATTGACTCAATTTTTTATGACTGAAGTTTTGAATATTGTGTTGTTCTAGTAGGCTACTTGTATCTTCTGTGGTTTTAGATCCCTTCATATAAATCAGTAATATAAATTTGATATCTTTTTTTTAATTTAATTGTTTTTTCATTGCTATGAAAACAGAAAGCAGTCATAAATGTATAGGGAGTGCTCAAATTAAGCTTCAGTGCACTCGCGCAATAAACCTGTACTTGCTCCACAGACTGAGGGTTCAGGGAATACTTTGAAATTGTTAATATTCACAAATTTTCGTAGTTTCCTTCATACATTCATTCCATACAATTTAAATACAGTGTGATGTTGGAAAAGGCAGAAATCAAAACATTTCAATTTTGGTGTCTTCTGTTTCTACACTTGGCGTGATTAAACATTTTGTATGTACCTTTAAGAACTGTTAAACTGGATATACCAAAGCGAAAAGCATAAAAATAAAAAATAAATCTGATTTAAATCAAATAAATCGGATTATTTGGATAAATAAAGAAATCTGTTACTTTTATCAACCCTGGTGCAGGCTAATGTGAAGCTGTTCCAATTTTCAGTTGTTTTGAAATTCATACTTGCTAAGCTGCCTTTTACTTATCTAGAAGACTCGCTGAAAACTCAGCAATCTTTCTTATTCTATTATTATCCATCCATTTTGTTAACCGCCGCGCTCGTCGCTGAAGTCGAGCTCGCGGCTCAGATTCTAAATAAATATAGACAGTATTATAGGTGTCAACCCTTATGTGTGCCCATTGGCCATAAGGCATTAATTATAGGTACTAGTGTATGGCGTTATCTGCCAAAATAATTTGCGAGGGACGTGTCAGTATTTTGTAAATAAGTGTAGAAAGTGATTTTGCATGTTTTTTTATATTTTAAATACCTTTTACTTTTTAATGTTTTTATGAAACTTGAATAATTAAAGTGGAATAGTTTATCATTACATTTATCATTATTTATTTATAATTTCTGTACCTAGCCAAACTTAATAAAACCTGCTGTTATTGTGTAAGTATCATCTTAGTTAGTCTGGTTGAACAGTTAGTAATAATAATATTTCATTTTACACGTTGCTTTCTACTTCCAGGACATTGATGCTGCAACCACATTGATATGTCATTATATCAGTTACCAATGAAGAGGAGTGTGGCCAATGTTATGTGTGTACCAGTGTTGGTGATTGAACCAGGTGTGTATTGTTCGATGACTATTTTAGAATATTGCGGTTTCCCTTGACACTTATTTTCATAGCACAGGTAGATCTAAGTTCAAGTAACAGCTTCGGCACAAGCTAAATTGAACCATGACTCAATAGATGAAGAATAATTGATCTTTATCTATCTATCCCAACTCAGTGGATGTCGTAGGAGCCGATTTATAATCTACCAGACGAATGGCAGCTTTACTTCTGTCTATTTTTAACACCTTAACTGCGATCGCCAATCGCCTGCCTAGTGTGGTGATTATGGCATAATCCCCATTATTTAGGGGAGGCATGTTCAGCTGTGGACGTATGTGTGCTGATGGGATGGTGGGGTGCAATGATTGTATTATACAATCAACAATTGATTGGGATTCTTATACCTTGAGTGCGTTTCATGCTGAGTGACGACGTATCGCACAAGCGGATTGGCGAAACGGAGGAACGCTGTCCTTGCCCATACCTTTTCCGCTCACACTATTAAGGTAGTAGAACCACACTACTACTATTGTGTCGTGTTGTGACGTGCCAGAAGCACATGACACGACACAATAGTGTGTTTCTGCCTTCATTTGTACTGTACACCGCGGATTCTGCTGCTACTGTGCGCTGTCACTCAAAATATGTTCAGGATGGTGGTATCATTGCTGCATTGACGAAGGAAAACAAATATTAATTTCAATTAGTATATTTATAACAAAGCACTTAAAAATAGCATTAAAAGCTACAATAAATAACATCTAATCAGCAAAATAATAATACTGTACAACTGTTAATACAACTTAACATTTGATTATTCCAGTTTGTTTGATTGTTTGTTGCAGGATCCAATGCAGCTTACCAGGTTCGAAATTATAGCTAGGTACTGCTTATGAAAATAAACTAGGAAGCCTAAAGTATACATGTAGAGCAGATTACACGGAGAAAACAGGCAAATCCAGGCGGATACATGATGTGAGTATCTAGTATTTTATTTTGAATTGAAAGAAATCAGGTATCAGCTCATTGACAAGTCAAATTTTATACTATAAATTTATTATCACCTTCAGAATTACAAAATAAAAAATAAAATCTAAATATAGGCAAATAATAGATTAGGGTAAGTTTTGTTCCCATCACACAGATGGCGTTACGGGAATTCGAATTAGCTGCAGTATGAACAAAATTCAAGTGAATTGAAGGATTTCGTGGGCTCTATGTTCGTTGAATGCTTATTAAAATTACTGTATATATGTACTAATTGATTATTGGTGGGAAAAAATTACCTACTTATTGCCTAAAGGGCAAATCGCAGATATTACATTATTATTATAAAATTTTATATAACTAGCGCAGATAAAGTTTGGGATTGAATATGACCGCCTCACACATTCTGTCCTGCTTAGATCATTGATATCATGTTTGATCAAACATGATCTCAATGCAGCATGAGGAAGCCGGTCATTTTCAATTCGAATCATTATCTACGCGACTTATACAGTCACTTATGCTACAAGCACCATAGTGAATTCTTAATCGATCGCATTAAAAATATCGTACAAAATTGTATAAGCTTAATAACTAAGTGATGGTCTGTAGAGTATTCGTTAAGTATTGAGATTCCTTTTATCTATTTTATGTAATATTTTATAAACGAACAAAGTCTATTATTACTCTTTTACATCCAAAGCATTCAACTATTTGTTTCATAAATGGTCGCTTCTGATTGGCTAAGCTTTTCGCCTTTTTATTTTGAGAAAGAGAGGAAGTTGAGAATTGAGTTCTGATTGGCTGACAAGTTTTGCTTGAAGAGTCACATGAAAAGGACTAACTGAATGCCTTAGATTGGTAACGAGTTTTTAAACAATTTTCAGCAAAAAATAAATAAATAAGCAAGACCTTTCTTACAAGGTTTTCGAAGAACTTGATCACTTGATCAGGAAGCCAAAACAAACTTAAAAATAATAACATTGACGTTTTGACCTGGAACGTACTACCAATAGGACTAGGTTAATAAGAAAGGCCACTTCTGTCGACATGGTGAAGTAGGAATGTTTAAATTTATTCTACAAATTCGCTTCAAATCTTCGTTCTTCGAGTCGTTCGTATCACCACAGGGGAATGCCTTCATCTGTAGAAGAAAACACAGCTGTAGAACTTTACGTTTGTCTCATGTTTTACCATGCATTTGTTACGTTGTGCCTAGTAATGTTATCTCACAACAAATGGAAGAAGAAAGAAGGACATGCATCAGCATGCAGTTAGTACCAGTGCATAGGAAGCTTTAGTACATAATAAATTCCTTTAGTACATAAATAAATAAATGGAAAAATGTCTAATATTTTCCCAGTTTAAATGAGTGCGGAGTGTTAAGAGTGCACGACATAAAAATAATTTTGAAAATACATACCGTTTTACAATTCCGTGTTCGTTCGTCAATGTTTTAAGGGCCCTTTTCACCGAGTCTTGTCGACTGACAGATAAAATATCTGTCAAATTATGTATGTGATCTGGACAGGACTTTGTGAAAAGGACCGGGAAGTGTAAGAAACAAAAACAAATAGTCGCCTTTCTGTTAATTCCAACACTCATTCTTTTATTGCGGATTTGATTTACATTTTATTACGTTATTCGCCTAATATTTGTTGTGAGACTACAAAACTCAGGTTACAGATATAAATGACGAAGTAATAGGCTTAAGCAAGTAAAATTGAAGCAAACAAAACATCGTAAAACTCAGTGTTTAGAAAATAAAGTGTTTTTGAGCGCGGTGCCAATGACTGTCATTTACATCTACAGGCGTTTATTTACTAAAATACAAAATAAATAGTCCTTTTCTACAATATGTTATATAAATAGTGATCTTAAAAAGACAGGACTTTATACAAATTAAATTAAATTGGAAATTTAAATAAGACACTTCGGTCTCGTAAAAAGGAAAAATAAAAAGAATCAAGGAACTTCTATAAAGTTGGTTAAATAAAAATATCCACAACCATTCCTCCAAATAGGCACCACTCATAAATCGTATAAATTATTGTTTACCTAGCTAATGTATTATTTAAAACTGCTAATATGACTAGGTGGAACATCGGATCGATAATTTTTATAGCGCCCTAAATTCTGCCAATTTTGTGCGTCAAAAAACTTCTTAAATGAAAACTGGTTGGAACAATTTTACTAAAAACGCTACGTTAGATAAAGGTTCTAAATCCTGCCAAGAAATATTCAAGGATCTTCTCACAATAGGTCGCTTATTTATAAGTCTCGTCACTTTATGACAGATAATATAGGTACGTAAAATATACGTAAATATGAAATAACTGTCAGAAAGTTAGGTTCCTATCCTTTGTGAAATGGATCCTTAATGTCTCATTAAGTAAAACACCCTTACTCTAATAGATATGTACATAAATTGTAAGTCTCTTTATCAGAATATTATCATACTAATCAAACCTTATATTTAACATCATTAATATCGAAATAATACATAATATTTATTTTAAAATATTTACAACTTCAATTTACTAAAGAATTTCGAAATGGAAAAACTATACTCGTAGTTGATCGACCGTCGTCTGTCAAAAAGAGTTTTTTTGTAAGTTAAATGTTTATTCGTTGAATGATAAAAGAAAAAGCTTTAATATAGCTGAAAGTTAGATGATTTGGGGACGGTCACATTGGGCCAAAAGATTCGAAGAAAACGTATCTAATGTAGGTATCAGACAGAAGTCTATAAAAAATAGTAAAATTATCGCGTCAGTAATAAATAAGAATCTCAGTTTCTCTGCTCAGTCTCGAGAGATAAACGAGATTCAAAGTTTAAAAATATTTTTATATTATTTACACTAGCCGAGTGTACTGGCCTAACCTTATCTACCGCGATGCGGACGTCGATAGTCCTATATTCACACAAAATGCACTGTTTTTCGAAAACAGCTTTGTCTAAAACAGCTGCGTTTGCGCCACTGGCCCGGCGTTGTGTGAAAACCATTCTAAAATTAACCATTCACGCCACGCCATCATTAGTGAGCTATTTTAAAAGATGTGTTTTTTCAACGAAATAGGCAATTAATAATGAGAAGATCATAAAAACTCATCGCGTATCGTGTAACGAAAAAGTTTTCACACACCACCGGCATGCGTTCGCGAGCTGGAATTTTAAATTTAAAATTGGAACGAGGTGGGGTTATGCGCCGGCGCATCGCCTGCTAACAGTAGTAAGTGACCGACAGGCCCAGTTTGCACGTGTAGGAATGAGACATACTGCTTCTGTGCGAAACGTCCTTGTTCTCGCACCGTTGTCCTGCGAAGCCTTCCGGACATCTGGGGAGAAGAAAGGAAACTTCAAAATAGATTCAAAGCTGGAAGTTATCAGTCAAAGCTTCCTACGTGCGACACTAAGCACGTGACGCAACAGAAGAGACTAAATTATCAGTGGAATAGTTTCAAATATTTCTTTTGTCACAAAAGCTTCTTACACCAATTTTTAAGCGGTTCCTCCGCCACATAACCCTCAAACCCATAATTGTAAAGGTAGCAAAAAGTACTCACTTGCAAGCCTGTTCTTGTACAAGCTCGAAGTATATGCAAGTGCCTCCGTTGAGGCAATACTCCATTGAAGGATCTGATACTGCAGGTTTTGGACAGGGCGAACCCATTGTCGCTGGAAAAAGAGAAAGAGAACATGAGTAATTCAATGAAAAAAGAATAAAAGAGACATTTACAAAGGAGTGCTAGCCAGTATTATTTCGGATGTATGGATGGATGACCCGCCCCAGACCGACAATAATAGCGTATCTTCGAGAAGGCTTACAGCTAACAGTGGATAGAAGGGCTATACAAACAGGCAGATAAAAATAAATAAAATAATCTGAACAGTTTTATTTGTCAAGACACAAATAAACTTAAACCGGCCGGGTTGATAAAATCATGATTATAAAAAGTTATTTAAATTTACCGATTTATTTGATGTAAATCGGTTTTTTTTATGTCAAAATCACATAAGCTTTGGTCTATTCAGTTTTAAATTTTTTATGTTTAGGTATGGAAGGTATGTTCGGGAAGTACTATCAGAAAGAGAAGACCAAAACACCAAGTTTGAAAAATAGGTAAACTAAACTAGCAGAGAGAGAAGGAAAGAAAATGCAGTGCAAATGACACATCCCTTTAAACAAAATAAGTCGAGAACACCTTAAGTTTAGCCGATCACTCCATTGCCCCCCCAGCACAGTATTGTTTACAATGTTTACGTTCGGTTCTTCGAAGTTAATTCCCAAGAGCGTTCCCAGTACAACGGTACTGCAAACAATGATATGACATCAATTGATACGTCTGTTTATAATAAGTCTCACTTGCTTATGCTCCAGTTAGAGGCAAATGAGCTGTTACCTATAAACATCGGAAAAATTTGCAATACTAAATACTTAGGATTAAAAGGTTCACTGAACAGTGCTCAATGAGGGATGTCTCCCTTAGTTTGCATTTCCAAAAAGGTAATGCTACCAGCATGGATCACAAGATTAGAATGCGTAAAATGTATAGTTCAAACTTCTTGCACATGGAAACTACAATAGGTTTCCAAAAACCTTTACAATCGGCGAAGCTATGCAGGTAATTGATCAATGCTCAATGCTTACTATGCATGGTTTTATCTCTCTATTCTTCCCTAACATAAATCCTGGGGTGTTAAAACTAATCACAGTCATGTATGATAATAAGAAAACATACATGTATCCGGTGCTGCTGAACTAGGTGGCAGCACACTGACGTTAGCCGACGCGATCGCTGGCGGACCCACCGCACCTTGCGCTCTGCACTCGTACCTCGCAGAGTCTTCATATTTTGCATGCCTTATCACTAACACTGAGCGCCTTCTGGAATCAACACAATGTCATGCTTAGTCATCATAATTCTTCAATAACATGAAAAGTTAGAACTCTTAGATGATAAACTGATAGAATACTTAGAGATAACCTGATGTCCCAATTATTAGAAAATGTCAAAAAAAAGTAGGTGGAATGTTGGTGATACTGATGTCTCATAGTGCTATAGTTGTGTCAGTGTCGGTGGTGATGTTAATTTCATGGGAGGATCCTTAATCTTCATGACATCTGGCGCTGTAGGTAAGACTTAAATTTTATTGCGTTCTGAATTGACAACAGACAGTCTGCCGTAGAGAATTTAGCGAACGTCTATTAACTGGTAGGTACATAGCATGGTGAGATCGTCCCGAACTATTTGTCCAGCTGATGAAACGAAGCATTTCTAGATATCTGTCAATTGAGACCATGACAAAGGGAGTTGTTAGAACTGTCAGGTCGGGCATTCACGTTAGTCTGGTGTTGCGATTAGCGCTGTTTGCATTAATTGAGCTTGCAATTGCCGATGTAAGAACCATTTGTTCGTAACAGGCTTGAACTAGATTCTGTAGGTGATCTTGAGCAAGATCAGTCAATTGGGTCGTTGATTGGACATTAGTCGATGGGTATGGTTGTCCTTCTAGTCTCCCTGTGCCTAATTACTTTGTTTCAATGTTTACTGTGCTGTTTTGATTGGCTTGGCTAACAGTAGGTTAATAGTAAAACTTTAGGTTAATAGTTAGACTTGATTGCTTAAGCACTATTTAAATGTGTGAAAATAGAGATACGGTTACGGTTACCAATTAGCTAAGTTTTGTGTTAGTTCACTATTCGTCGAAAATTTCAATGATCAATAGCGCAGCTCAGTTAATTTAGCGCATGTTTAAAAGAATAGGACTTTTACCTTAGACACCTACGTTATGTGAAACATCGGATCCCTCGAGCAATTGAGGCCCTTTCCTAATCTTTCCTAGTTCCTAGTAATTAACACAAGTGATATAAAGCAACTGGAGGTGTACTCACCTAAAATTCTGCACCCGGAATCTCCTAAGCGCGATATCGGCGACGGGCTTTCCGTCCTTGTACCACGAGATCCGTGGCGGAGGCCTAGCACTGGCCTTGCACTCGAGTCGCACCCGGCTGCCCCGGGTCGTCCGCACCGACTGCATCGGCTCCACTCGTGCTGGGCTACCTGGGTGCAGGGGATTGTTGTTACTGATGGAAGATGAGGATTTCAATAACACTAGGCATTTTCATAAAGCATCTAGCCCCATAATGCACAAATTTCTTGTTAAAATCTTACTCAATCGGTGTTTGCATCATGGTCGCAAAGATCTTTGTGTCTTAAGCATTATTGACGAAACTAAGGAAAGCATCAGGTAATGGGGGAGTGAACAGACAGTGCAAATGCATTTTTAATTATATTATCTGTAGGAAATACCAAACCATGTATATCACTATGTAATGCTATGTGAATTTTATTATAACGATTTATTTATTAAACTAAATAAATATTATACAATATCACTAACAATATAGCAAATTCAGAATATAATATCTGATACTGATATCTTTTATAATTCTAATGTTATCTGTTTACCAGATGTACAAGACAGGTCAGTCACCATAAGAAAAGTTTAAATGATCTGAACACAAAACCAAGCACAAAAACATATTAACTAAAGGTCTAATTTCGCATTAGCCGGCGTTTGAATGTCTGAATTACGGATCACATCTTCGTTACAGACACATGAGACAGAGTGGCTATATTTGTGGCACTCGGTATGATGTCTTAAGTTATGCCAAGGTCTGATTAGCGTGGTAAAGTAAGATAAAAGCTCGTTGGTGGGTTTTAAAACATGTTGAAATCGAGTGTTAACAAAAGCTCCGGATAACTGAAACATTTTCATACTTTCTTTAGTGTCAAAGTCTTAATAACCATAAATCGTAACCTAAAATACCCACATCGAAGGTGTGACTTTCGAATCAGATGCGAGTGGAAAAGGGGAAAATTCAGGACAGTTTCAGAATCCACTTTGGTTACACTTAAAACGCGTTGCCTTCAAAAGTCCGAGCTAAAAATAAACCCCTGTCATTAGGCCAATGGCCTTATTATTTTGTGTGACGAGTAACATATGTAAGAACCGAAATACCGCGTATTATCTAAACGGGACTCATTCGTTGGACAACATCCCATCCTCGGGCGACGCTGAAAAAAAATTGGCTACGATTCAGTGTGTACCGAAAAAAAGACATGCTTGTAGTAAATCATTTACTATGTCTTTAGGATGTGTCATTCTTAATGTCTCGTTGGATATATCGAGCGCGTTGCGTAACATCAAACATATCTTGTCTGATTTTTAAACTCGATTTCCATTCCAGAGTGACGAGATTTTTATAGCGTATAGTGAAGGACTCAATTATTAGGGTCGTAAAGGTAGACTTATTGAAATGATAAAACTTGGCAAGCAGCCTCTAGGTGAATAGCTAAAGTGCCAATTTTGTTCAAGAGCTTCCGACATGACAGCTCAGTGTATGTGCACCGTCTGAAGAAGTTGGGATCATTAATCTCTGGAACTAAGAACCGAGAACTATAATGTGGGATAGAAATAGTTCTCGCTTTCACTTCTGAATGGGACTAATTATATTCTCACTGCCAAAACCACCGGAAAACTATAAAATTGTGTGGTGCTCCACACAGATTGTGGGCTAGATAGGAAAATAAGGAAACGAATGACTCTTGTTTGCACATTCACCTCTGCCCAGACGATTCCTCTTACGCAACTTGGAACTTCAGCCCAAGTCCGTCTCGTGGGCTGGAAGTCCAGCCCACGAGACGGACCTAATACAAAGCACTTTGCACCGTGTTGAGTGGTTTTATGGCACACTAGTAGCTCGTGGGTGTTCATTGAGGCTTACACGCCTACTACTCCGTTCATGAAGGGGTTGGTGGAGTAGTAGGGGTGGGGGGGACAATTGAAGGCATGACGTTATCCATATACTGCAATCCGGCATAAAGTTCTTATGTCAATATTTGCTTGAATTCTCCTGATATATCTACTCAAAGTCAAACGATCCGTCCCGCTCTAAATCTTTTGACACCGAAAATTGTGGGCTATTTTCCATTGACCTTGTAACCAGTCAGCGACTAGTATTCAATTACCAATAGCCGTCAATGGCATGGAGTATTCCTCAATGGCATGCCAACATAGTCACATGAATGGAGGCGTCGATGCGATCCGTCCTTGCCAATCCCATCCCGGGCGTGATGTCACAACCGAAATATGGACTTCATGAATGGGATAGGCGCTAATGGCCGGGAAGAGCAATGAACGATGCGATTTCCTTGCTGGCTTTGGGTTAGACGTCTGTCTACAGTACTTACGTCAATTAACTGAAAGACGTACTAGCGAGAACTGAAATGATAGAAATATCCTCTAAAATTATCGTATTTTTTTATTTTTCTATACGATGCCCTTGGTCAACGATGTATGACGTTGTGGGCGCGATGGCGTTACGTGAACTTGCTTACGAGCTGTCAAAATTACTTCGTAGAGCTACTTCAAGCATGCTAAGTACATGTCTTCACGTATTCCAGTGGAATCACGAGAGGCATAGCGATTAAGGGCTCAGAAAAAAAAATATTTAGCATGATCGCGCGCAGACAAATTAACAATATTACCCATCGTATGTGAACAGTTAAGAAGCAGTAAACCCTGCGGAGCGCTTCAAGGCAAAAACCGTAGCAGTCAAACGACAGTCACATAGTACCTACTAGTACCTAGTCACCTCGCTTTATCAAAACCTCTATCGCCATGGAAAACCAACAATCGTCTAGACAGTCCGGGCAGTTATCAAACCGTCACTAATCAGCCGCTATAAATAGGCCTAGCGACATCCTGAACGGAAGATGCAGTTCAGGTGAGGCCTGGCAAAGGGCCAATGACTCAGACACGGCACCGATACTCTAACGTGTTTACTGAATCGAAATCTAAATATGAGAGGGATTTTCCTGGTAATCTAGCGTTAAAAATGTGAGAAAATATAGTGTTCTCTTCTCTACACTCGGCTGTAGCCGTGATAATTTTGTTGACGCGAGAATATCAAAATAACAATTTCACTGAGATAGAACATAACAATTATAATGGATAAGTCAGAAGATATTATGGAGGAAACATAAAGGCTTTACGCCAGTTTGCGTCACCCGCAGGTAGATGGCGCAGCACGTCACAAATTAAATACCCGACCACTGCCTAAATAATTTTCATCAGAATTGAAACATAAAATTACAAAAATAAACAAGATCAAACAATGAAAAGTGCCCATAAAACAATTTGTTTGTCCAACAAAAGTAGAGGGCGCTAGTGGCGGTTAACTACCGATATAAATAACCATCGGTAATTAAACTCACAGACAGTCGGACCGACCGTATTCAAAATAAACTACTTTTATTTTAATGCTGCACCACAATAGATGCAACGGATCGACACGACATCGTTTCAGTCGAAGATTAGGATTCTACTAATAGCCGATTACATTTTGCGTCTATTATTTTTGGGTTCAACTGAACCACTATTTTTGGAATGCGTTTTAGTTATTATTAATATTTACCCATCCATCAAGGTATTCGCCGCCCCCCCATAGATTCCCAATGGCCACCCTGAAAACGTCTGTTCCAAATGAGATACCATTTGACAGTTAGGGTATCCATTTCATCTAGTCTCATTTTAAATCTCGGACTGGAAGCATGCCTAGCAAAATTGCAAAAAACACGTCCAAGACATATGTACAAATAAACGGGATTTCATATTTTCAGTAAAGTTTTAATGCATTTTTTACCACTATAATCTGCTATTAGCCCTATCCTCAAGAAATTAGAAAGCGTTGAAAATTATTTTTTTGTTTGCCTATGTTACGATTTTGACTTTGTTCTAAATTATTAAATATTGTTTTTACCTATATTTATTTTAAGTGTTCTTGCCTTTGTTTTTTTATTATAAAAAGACTAGTTTGCAACTATTACTGGTTCAAACATTTATAAAATAATAGCAATAGTTATCTTGATTTTGAATTTTTTTATTTTTTTGAAGCATTTGCATATCTGTTTAGTATTGACTACACAGAAAAAGTTCTGTGACTACACTAACTACTTACATACAACTATTTGTTGTCCGAAATAAAATATAATATTAGGTCCTTACATATGAAATTGGCGTTTTTCGTACTGGCCACTTTAATCACAAATTTCTCCTCTTTGGTAAGGAATTCCAAATTCAAATTTGTACAGCTATAGACTCATGTATTTGTGCTTCGATGATCGCCATTCATTTGTTTTTTTTCTTCTGTTTTTTTCTGTTTGCGTCACTCATTTTACAAAATGGAAAACTTAAAATATCGCATTATTTACGAGTACGAGTTCCGCCGTGGCACTAGTGCTGCGGAAACAACTCGAAGGGTGAATGATGTGTATGGCGGTCGTGTTGCAAAAGAAAACACAGTTCGTTTTTGGTTCCAACGTTTTCGTTCTGGAAATTTTGACCTGCAGAACAAGCCCCGTGGACGGCCTGAGACTCAAGTTGATAATGAAGAGTTGAAGGCTATTGTGGAAGCGGATCCATCGCAAACCACGTCCGAGTTAGCTGCAGGCTGCGATGTTAGTGATAAAACTGTTTTAATTCACTTGAAGCAAATTGGGAAGATTAAAAAGCTTGAAAGGTGGGTACCTCACGAATTGACTGAAGCAAACCGGCAAACGCGCGTCGACTGCTGCGTTACATTACTAAACCGGCACAATAATGAAGGTATTTTAAACCGAATCATTACCTGTGATGAAAAATGGGTTCCTTACGATAATCGGAAGCGCTCAGCGCAATGGTTGGATCCTGGCCAGCCAGCCAAATCCTGCCCCAAGCGAAAATTAACCCCAAAAAAGTTACTTGTAAGCGTTTGGTGGACTAGTGCCGGTATTGTTCATTACAGTTTTCTCAAATCTGGCCAGACTATTACGGCTGATGTCTATTGTCAGCAATTGCAAACCATGATGGAAAAGCTAGCGGCTAAACAACCTAGGCTGGTCAATCGCTCCACGCCACTGCTGCTTCACGACAACGCTAGACCACACACTGCGCAACAGACGGCTACTAAATTAGAAGAGCTTCAATTGGAAAGTCTAAGACATCCTCCGTACTCCCCGGACCTTGCTCCAACAGATTACCATTTTTTTCGAAATTTGGATAACTTCTTGCAAGGGAAAAAATTCAACTCCGATGGGGCAGTCCAAATCGCCTTCAAAGATTTTATTGATTCCCGTCCGACTGTTTTTTTTAGTAAAGGGATCAATTAGCTACCTATAAGATGGCAAAAGTGCATAGAAAATAATGGTTCATACTTTGATTAATTAAATATATTATATTAAAAAATATTCGACTTTTTGTTCCTCCCATACAAAACGCCAATTTCATATGTAAGGACCTAATATTTTATTATTTATCATAAGGAAACAAATGTATTTAAATATGATAAGTCCCAGGCGGAGCTTTTATTATTTTCAGGTACCTACTAAGGTATAATTAAAATAAAATAAATTCGACTCCACTGATCTCTAGTACCGTATACACAGAACTTGTCACGGCTCTGCGCAAACTGTCTGCGCCAGAACAAGGCGTAGACAATTTCGATTATAATTTTTGTAAGGTTCTAGGTATTTACGGAGGAGGCGGCGGATCGAAGCATTTACCGAAACGATGCGCTGCGTTCTCGATTCTAGACCATTTTAATTCTTTTCACCTTTATGGATTTTCCGCGACATAAATAAGAACTAAATAAATTATTCTGGGCCATTCACACATTATCTGGCCCCAAGCTAAACAGAGCTTATGTTATTTGCACTAGATAACTTATATAAATAATACATTATACTTCATATTGTTTATTATGCATAAAAAACACCGTATCTGCAGATCGTAAAAAAATCCCCGGAGGCGTGAATCGAACCTCCTGCGTTGCAGGCGGACCTTCGCCCGCTGAGCCACAGAGGTCGACATAATCAAGTACACAGTTACATTTGCTAACTTAATAAAAGTATAGCTGTGGATCAGTATGGATTATTTGTCTAGAGGCGATCTACTCAATTCTTGTTATATGTACATCTCCCTTCATTTCGCTAGTTTATTCGGCAAGCCCTGCAGTCCAATCCGGCCATCGCCATCGTGTGGGTTCCTATCACCAGTTCGCATTAGTGCAGCTATAAAAACGTTTATGTCTTCATGCGGTGGTAGAACAGCGTGAATTTACTAGTTGACTCCTGTGGATCACCACTTATCTTCGGTTACTGAAAATATATTTATGCGACATCCTTGTTTGCGTCAAAATTTGTAGTAAAATTAATTTTAACTGCTATGACGTGTCTACCTCCTCCTCAACCACAGCCTATATTGGTCCACTGCTGGACCCAGGCCTCCCCCTGATATGTCCAATGTTCATGAACTAAACTTTTCGACAGAGTTATTTCTGCCTTGGGACCATAAGTAGGTATGCAGGGTGTTTTGCAAGATGTTAATGGAAGTGTAATAAAATGCAAAAGGGAATTTTTCAAAGGCAATATGCCGTCATTGAAGGTTCCATCTTTACTAAGCCACTCCACTAATACTTCTATTAATAGTGTAGTAACATTAATAGTTATTGCGTTTACTCAAAGAGTAGGTACTTGTGCTTAAATATTTCATTTCTAGCTAATTTTACTCAATAATCTCGTTGAACTTAGTGTGTCCCTTTGAATCAATCTTGATTCAAAGGGACACAAAATACAAAATGCGGATACAAAATACTTTGGTAGATATCAGATAGATTAACTATCTAGTTAATCTATCTGATATCTACCAAAGTATTTTGTAACCGCGTTCAAATCATCTTAATATTTTATTTAGTCTCTATAATACTGAAGATTACCTGTCGAGCTGTCGATAGAGTTATAAAACTCTTCATTTAAAATCGCTGGTGGTCTGCAAGATCAGTCGTTAAAATTTAAGTGCCCATATGTAATCCCGTAATATGGTATCTTTCAATCATAATAATATGTGGTTTTTTTAATATTTAGTTATAAATGGGAGCTATAGGATAGGTAGTAAACTTAGGGTTTTGAATGAGTTCTGCTCATGATAGTTTTATTCGTTTCTCTGTGAGTGCTTTTTATCGGCGGGCTATTAACAGTTAATTTTTATAAGCTGTTTATTTATGTTTTAGTTTCAAGTATTAAAGGTTACACATGCAGGCGATTCCAGATTAAATTAAAATAATGGCTAGACACCTGCATCATATATTATTGCATATTCAATTGATTAATCGTACCTAGAGGTATAGTGAAGTAGATCCCGGAAAACACAAACTGATTATTAGGTACGAACTAAACAACTAGAATTTATTCTAGTTGTTCCCTCTGTCGTATGTAACGTTCCGTCTTCTGTTCGATAATTTGCTGTGCGAATTATTATTGTGGTCATCTTAAAATATGGTTTTCTATGTTTGTTATAATATTAAGCTCAGCTACTAAATATGAAACTAGTATGTTGTCATGTCCATTTGCTTTTAGAGATTCGTAAAATGCCGTCCTACGAACTTCCCAGTCCTCCGACCTGACACACTTTTTACGTGCTCGGTACACGTAAATAAACGTAACGACTGTAACAATAAAATAACGCTTCCGTGACTCATGCGTTTTCTTGGAAGCAGCGCCGATGCAAGCGTAATAATTCTTCGGCTGATTGGAAGAGTTTCTCGACTCGAATTTTCGTGACATTGTTGAGAGCACAGAAGTGTTTATTTACTTTACCATTTAAGTTGGTATTTTCTGTGACTGTGTTGCTAGGTGTCATTTTCCTTAAGCTTACAGGAGCTATAATAGCCCTAACGTAGTTAAAAAGCTTTCTTCTTCATTTTCTCATTGTCTGGTATTAGCACGTGGTTACCATTCTTTAATTTAAACATGAAATTTTCGTGATTATAAATTGATTTCTGTAAATTTTAAACTATTTTTTGTTATGTACCAAAATAGTTAATAATCTTTGCTGTATTTGTTTATCTGTTCATTCTTCTGTTTTCTATCTCACCTCCTTCTGTGGCTTTCCTTTCCTTATTTCAGCGTCATCATTGTCACTTCTGGCGAAAAGGAATTGGCACCGATCTTTACGCCAATATTCATCAGTGTCGCTTTAAGGATTAACATCTGTTTCTGAATAAAAGTATCTTTCGGCCAAAGCACCCCGCCCACACAGGTGTTATGTTTACAAAAACTCTAATGATGCACTAAAACAATTATTTTATTTGCGACAGATATAAATGGGTGACATGGACAACGGCTCTCCCCTAAAGGTGGAGTGAATAAGACGCTGATCGTGATCATCTAAGATAGAATGCGATAGTGAAAATTCTAGAATCACATTATCCCTGAGCAAGTTCTTGTTATACAATAAAAGAGAACGGGATAAGTGGTCGTTTTATTTATTTATGATGTCGCTATTGGCAACGCACAGTCTGTCAGCAACTGATTGTAGTATCGGTTTTATACTAATCTATATATCACACACGATCTTACCTCACTGGATAGCTATTCACTTTGTATAAGTTAAGGAAATAGGTGTTTTCATGAGCATGATACTGATTTCTATAGAAACGTCCACTTAACACAAGAAAAGACATAAATATCCCATATTTAATACCCTTAGATAATTGTTATTCCAATCAGATAGCCCTCGCGCGCTCAATTTTCGCAGCAGTCTTGCAAAAACCACTATAATTATCATAAGCAATGTGGATATCATTGTTACCCATCCCATAAAAGCAAAAAGGGCATTTGACAGTCGCGAGTCGTGAGCAAAGCTGCAATCTTTGTTTACGTACGATGCCTGCGAAAAAAGTACGTAGTACGCATCGGGGGAGCTGCGCGCGCGCAGGGTTACTATGCTACGGCGGCCGATGATAGGGATGTTCTAGAGTGCAGCTTATCGGATATCGATAAATTAGAAAGGCAAATTAAAATTTTTTATATTAAATTTACCTACATTCTTAGGTAAATTTAATATAATTTTCTTGTTGTAAAAATCTTGTCTTTAGATGAAAATTCTCTTCATCTAAAGACAAGATTTTTGATGGGAATACCTGGTCCTCATAACTAATGAAACGCAAGCAAAACCTGCATAAGACTCAAATGATTCTGATTTGAAGTTGAATTAAGCCGTCTAATTAATACAATTATTACTGTTGTTTTCGCGACTCTACCACCGCTTTTAACCTCGAAATAAAAATCTGTCTGATTGAATTGTACGTCTAGTTTACATTTACAATAAGCGCATCTCCACGATAGAAGAGAGAAAAGACGGGTGGATTGTGTGAACAATTACATGTGTATGAAAGGAGGTGTTGCGATTACGGCTGATAAAAGTGTAGAGAAAGAAAACAGTGGAAAAAGGTCAAGAAAATTATGATGAGAAGTGTTTTTGTTGCATCCTAAACATCGATAAGCTAATTACTCATCCTCAGCACATCCCTAAGTGTTTTTGCAGCGATCGGGTTTCCTTCGTCTCTCGTCGGGTTTTTTCGCTGGCGCCCGTTTTGGCGCGGCAACTCCTTATACAGTTATACGCGCAGGCAACCCCGCAAATTGTTTTAGGATCACGCGCAGACGGGACGACGAGCGTATTTATTGTAGTTCACTTTAATTATTACCATTTCTAAGAAAGAGTTTGTATATTATGTTATGATTGATCCTAGCTGCCGCCGGATTTGCTCGCTAATTTAAGGCTCCATGTAGAGTAATGTCAGTAAGCGTTAACAATCCGTAAATCTGTTCAGTCGTTTACGGATTGTTAACGCTCTAATCTTCACCAACTTTCGCCTCTATAATATCCGGACGATTTTTTTTTTGCAAGGATGAGTAATTTTTTTTTTTTTTTTTTTAATGCTGGATAATCCACACAGCATCATCTAGCCCCAAAGTAAGCAGAGCTTGTGTTATGGGTACTAGATGACTGATAAACTAAATACAATATATAACATAGATAGATATTTTTTATTATATATAGAAAATACCCAGAACACCCGGAACAAATATTTGCAGATCGTACAAACATTTGTCCCAAGGCGGGAATCGAACCCGCAACCTTCTGCGTCGCAGGCGGACCTTCGCCCGCCGCGCCACATCTATCATCATTTACATATATTCTCGAGTAGGCTAATCGTCACTTGAAATCATCCAATCATCCAAAACCTTACAGGCTGGTTTTGTTGCCTTTCAAGCAAGGTCAAATTGGCACTAAAATACCAAAATCCCAAACCCAATAATCAGATTTTGTGACATTTTTCACCTTGCCAATTCAGTGTCTTTATTTAGCAGCTTACGCAGAAACTGCCCTGAATTGTATTTAAAGTTTTTGCTCTGGGTGTTATTTATGCGAAGGCTCCGGATGATCAGAAACCTTTGTTCATCCACACATGGCGATCCGATAAGTATTCATCGGCTAAAGACAGTAAAAGTATCGGACTATTTTTTTGTCGAATGTTTACCATCAATTTTGTCTCAGGGGTACTAACAGACGAGCTTTATAAATGGTGATCCGTGTTTTTATTATTTACGAGCTCGATACGAGAACATTTCAAAAACAAAGCAATGGACTGAATTTTAATTCCAATAAAATCATCATAAATCCATGCAATAATTCGTAATGATCGGCCCTCCAAAAGCGCAACACGATATGTCTCATTTCGGTTATTCTAATTCACTCCCATGCTCCCGGCTACTTAATAAAATTATGAATTTCGAATTAAGTATAAAAATAATTTTCTGCAATCCTCAAATATTTATAAATTTGTTAAGTTAGGCTTGCGGCTCACAACAATTTAAATATTTATAGGGTATGCGTGGTAGCAAATTTTGCCATAATTTCATCGGATTCCTGTAATTTTATTGGGTCTAGATGGTCATCGCGTGTATAACTTTGAAGTGTCCATAATTTGTGCGATTTATGGCTTACAAAGCAACAGTTTAAATTAATAACACATTGAAAGCCCAAGGGCTAACATCATTTTAAAAATATTTCTGATAGTAAAATTATTTGTAAATTACATTATTACAGAAACAACCTACCATTATTGCAATTTTAATACATTTTGAATCTACTGACTATGACTGCAAATATAAAAATAAAAAAAAAACTGAAAAGTAAATTAGACGAAATAAGAAGATATAGTTCCGGTCACCCTACAATATTGGTTACCCTATTAGGACAATAACCGATTAAGGAAACATTCAAAGGTTCGATGACTCGTCCTAGAGGTCGCGAAGCCTGACTGTCTGTCACGCAAACGGATGGATTCTAATTGGATTCCAAGACACCTGATAAACTGAATTCCATAGCAACAGACTGACAATTATGCTTGCATTAAAAAGTGAAAGTTACGTGAGAATTTCAGGAATATTTAGGATATTTCACATTACGATTCCGAGAACGGTTGGACACGAGATCCGTGAAATCTACGTCTATGTGTACCGCAGGGAAACATCAAAAGAATAGCTGAAAACATTCGCAAATACACAGCTGAATCGAATATTAGTATTAGTCAACAAACGTTTAATGCACCAATTGAACCAATAACGAAAAACCAAACATATCCCGACGAATGCCGAAAAATTTGTTGAACAAATATATCACCACCAAAACTGAATAAACAAATTGATAAAGCTGAAGCTACTGTCGATGAAATGGAACGAGATGATAATACACAAACTGAGGCAGCTAGAGAGAGATAGGTGGTTAATACAGGGTGTGTACAAAAGTATGAGCAGAATAGCAATGAGGTGAGATAATGCGACGGAATCCAGAGGAGTCAAAGTGGGTTAAAAGGTGATCTTAAAGGTAATTTGAAGTTGTTGTGCATTGCAATTCAAATGATCGCAATTTATAATCCAGACCATTGTACTCCGTGGAGTAACCTACCTAGTAATGCTAGCACATGAACTAAGCTAAACAAATTATTATGAGCAAAGAAGTTACAGGTACTTGAAGAACACTAAACTTAACTATTACGACAGTTGGAAATTTATCTTGGCTTCCGACACCAAAGAACACCAGTTATCTTGATCCCTTGGCATTTTACTCAACTTGATGGCACGAATTTCTTAGAGACGGATAAACAATTAAATTTTTACGTACTTATTTGACAAATTGAGGACAAAATAACCCAAAGGTACCGACAATTCGAGTCTGGTACAAGAATCTCATAGGCTAATCGACAGTAATTACAGACATTCACAAGAGTTAAGCGAATGAGCTTTGCATTTGCATGCATACTTTCTAGTGCTAGATGACAGATCTTTAGATCTGAACGCGGTTAATGTTGAACGCATAGTTGAATGGAAGGCAAATGAAGAAACAGATTAAGACATTACGTACTGTTTCTTGGTAAGATGTGGTCTTGGGTGTAAAGTGTCAGTGCAGCCTTGAATTAGTTTTAGAAACAATGATTTAAACACAAAAATATCTTGTTCGCAAAGGACATACAATGTTGCAGAGTTAATCGTGAAGGAAAATCTAAAATAAAACGGGCATTTCTGGACAGTTGCAAGAAAATAATGATGATCATAACGCCTTTGAAGCAGCAGACACAATAAACATACTAAACGAAACCACACACATGTTAATCGTTAACTTTTTCTCTAATTACTGACATTTAAGGTAAATCGCACAAAAAGTATTAAAACTAAGTCGTGTCGGCATCCCGAGTGAGCCGATAACAATCAGCTAATTGCAGCGTTTGGCTGATCAGTGATCAAACACGGGGCTGGGTTTGGGTTTTTGGGGTTTAACCAAGTTGGGAAAAACTGTACTTTTAGAGGTTACTTTTAAAATATGGTTATTTTTGCACTCCTTATTTAAATGACGTGTACAACTGTCTTTGTAAAGGAGAGAGTCGAGAAGATAGTAATTGTTTTAATAATATATTGTAAACGAACATTTCAAATCAAATGATAGAGAAAGTTGAATCGTTGAAAAAATAAAATAGTATATCAACCGAATAAAAGACGTCCCTAAACAGTAAACTAAAGGGAAGAAAACCAAAGCGATAAAGTGAAATTACATGAATCCATTCAACTCAAACTGTAAACCAGAGTTGTGAAAGAAGTGGTTGGACCGACACGTTTTTATATATATCCCATTGGAAATAGTGCTGGCCTACATACAGCTGCGAAACTTCCAGTGGGTGGTAGCCTTGACACTACATTAAATGACCCTTTGGCTTGAAGAATGCGTGAAAAACTGATTAAGGAGATATGACACGAATAGAACGTGAACGCTGACTTGAGGACGACTCACGCTACACCGTGTCGGGTCCGAGTCGAGTGTCGGCCGTAGCACGGTCAACTAATGTCCATACAAAATGTATGTACATTTTGTATGGACTCACGCTATACCGATCGGCAACCGAATGACGGCCGAGCAATGGACAACGGTCGGAAACAACTCGATCCCGGCTCGGCTCGTTGCATGAATACAGTGCCGCCGAGCTGCGCCCGAGCAGCCGTTGAGATGCTATACAAGTGCACTGACGTTCTGTTCGATTTTTACTCGGACCGGCAGGGTGACCGTGCTACGGCCGACACTCGGCTCGGACCCGACACGGTCTAACGTGAGTCATCCTTTAAAGTGTCAGCAAGTTTCAACCAAATGGAACGTGTATAGGGAACTCTGGTATTTGCGGGTCATGTGATGGAAGAAACTATCATGAAACTCATCTACACTTGCAGGTACCTATTATTTTATTTGTACTTTACCAACTACCTGCTAGCTCGGCCGTGGCAAAGCTCACGTGACTATTTTAATTCAATGTTTTCGGAATTAGTTTTTAACGTCGTCAGTAAAATACGTATACAGAACTATTAACCTCTGGGCTATAAGTGCAACGTCCGAATTTCCACGATTGCCCAATAAAGTCATACATTACGATAAGCGGCAAAACGACACAACCCGAAAAAGCGAACTTTCGCCTCCCACGTTTTTTACTTCTCTTTGTTTTTGCCCGATGGTTGCTGGCATTTTCGGAATTCAGCCATTTACATAAATGCCTTGCAGTCTTTGTTCAGCCTTAAAGGCGCCGCTGTGGAGTTGTCGGGCCTCGATCCGAGTTGCGTACTCGATGCGCATCGTAAATGGTAAACCCGCATCTCGTATTTGTTTTCTGTTTTTGCCACTCAAAGATTCAAAAGTTGCGACATTTGTATGTTAATAAATTGCTAGTTTGTTAATGTTTTGCCAGTATTTTATGTTATAATCGGTCGTAATTGGTCTTAAATATTCATTGGGTCATCAAATGACGATAATTTGAGCTTTTTCAATACCCGTTATGATTTAAAGCAAGTCATTTAGGATAGGTACAGAAGCAGGTAATTGTTATGGCTGGGAATGGAAACGTCTTTAATACATATTCAAATTTCAAAGGGGTACTTTATTAGTTTTCAATATATAACTTAGAGTTAAAGCTCGACCGGGAGCCGCAGCGCGGGCCATCAATCTCCCAGCCGTGGCGCCGCCGCCGTCTCCTCGCTGACCCCAACACCCTATTTCGGTAAAAAAATAAAAACGCGACCGCTACTATAAAGAATGGCCGGCAAAAAATTTAATATTCCATACAAATTTTTCCCAAGCAACTTTAAACCGTATACTTTGAAATATAAGGTGTTGTTGATAGGATATTTTGGTGTACAGTTTGATAATTAGATTCTGACGGCAAAGAGACCGACTGTCAAAAAGCCGGCGCCAGAATCAACGTGCGGTAAATAAAACATCGAGAGCTTTAAATTTACGATTTCTGAGTTAGCCGCGTTTTGCGAGTCGCGGATTATACAAATTCAAAGGGTTATCCAATTTTGCTCTCTGTAGGAGCTTTACAGAAGAGAAACAAGGTGTTGACGGTAGCTGGCTCATTTGAGAATCAAGCTAGCGAATTCTTTCCCTGCCTACTCTACCAACTCTTATGCCTAGTTCTAAGGCCCATATTTTATGAAAGCTTACTCAGTCATCGATATTTGCTTGAGTAACACTTATGCCATAGAAAAGCGACTGAGGAAGCTTGCATAATACGGGCCTGAATGTCGTAGAGTTCTCTAAAATGTACCGAACGTAGCAATGACCCAGCGGTTCTTTCCGCGCTACGCCCATGAGTCACAGTAGGCATAAAACAAATAGCAGCATTCACGTACCTACAGTAGGTACAACACGTCACATAAAACACCAGCATCGCCACTAAATATAAAACATCACCTTTGGCAACCGTTCTCATACAAATTACCCACTTTAAGTGTCTTCCGCGCGTATTGCGTGAAACATGAAAAAAATTATGAAATGTGCATTTTGTATGAGCAGTAAATTATTGTGGATTGCGCATGGCACATTATTTCAGTTTTAAATACTGAAATTATGAGATTGTCAAGGTTCTGGCTCTATATTCTGTTTTACACCTGTTTAGGAATATAGCACGATATTTCCAATAACTTAGCAGAGAATTGGTGGTTGCTTACCTACTCTCAACCTCAGATCAGGAATAGTAACGATATTGATAGGTAGTTTTATTTCAAATCGTTGTACCTAGTGGCAAGGTAAAACTAATTTAGTATCTAAGACACTACTAACCAGAAAACATGTTATATTTTCGACAGTAAACATTATCAATCTTAAATCTATCTACATATCCACCAAAACTTCTCTATATATGTTATAATGTCTCGAAAACCTAACATAATATGGCCACTTTGGGGCTAGATGATGCTGCGTGAATTTTCCAGCATTATTTATTTATTTATTTATTTACCGTAATCTTCCTTAAAAGCTTTTCAATACCCAATGGAACAGTGATACAAACATATCGATAACTAAATACGCTCTTAAGATCTCATATCTCACTCAATGAGTAACGAGTGATCACTGAAACCGAAACGGAGAGTGACTCATTTATGTGAACAAGTTATGTCTATGACTGTTAAATGAGTGTCTGTAAATCTACAGGGAAAAGCTAGAAAAGTCACGAAAAACTAATGATTTTACAATGATTCAGCATTGTATTCACTAGTTGACCTGAAAACCAAGCCAACGACCACTATTGAGGATAATCAAGACGAAAGTAATAGAATAGGAAAGCGTATATACGTATCAAATGAATCATACGATTTTGGCTGAAAGGTCGATGAATTATCTTGGCAAGTACACTCCCCCCAAAAAACTTACGCAACAAAAACAATAACTCAATTACGCGCGTCTATTCCCAGATGCATTTCCCGAGATGCCGGCTCGGTCACAAGTCCAGACGGTTTAAAATTAGAACGGACTTTTTTTACGTCGCTCGCGTCAAAGTATTTTGGTTGCAAAATACCGTTTCTGCAATCGACGGAGAAAACGCGAAAACGAACGTTAAAACGCAAATACCTTTGCTAAGGGAAGATCTAACATTGCAGGTAGCCGTCTGTCTCGTACGAAAATATCCCAGGAATTAGTGAATGGATTTGAATGCAATTTTAACTAACACCGCTTTCTGATGCGGGGATTCATTTTAAAGCTCTACCAAGTTTTGTCCCTTTTATTTTGCTGCTCCATAATTTACAAAGGTAGCCTTTGCGTTGCGAAAGCAATTTTCATTCATCATCCGTATTGAAATTCAAGATTTTATCAACTTTTTAAATCATCTCGATGAAAAATTATGACGAAGGTTAACTTGGGCATGTAACATGGGATCTAGGGATGGCAATACAGCGGCATTTTCAATCCAGCTGGATCTATGCTGGGCAAATCCAGTTGGATCCAGCGCGGATCCAGCAAGTATAAACTTTTCAAAAAAAATTAAGCAATTTTGGCATCATTTTCTAAAATGTTGCAACTATACTACGTGTCTGCCGTATAAAAACTTTTCTGTCCATTTTCAACAGACTCAAAACAAAAGAAGGATGGAAGATATTTCGCTAATTGGTTATAGATAATGTTGAGGTAATTCCATAAAAGTTTTATTCCCGCGGGATCTCTATTTGACTCGTAAAACTTAGAAATCAGAGTAAATGTTCAGAAATTTGTAAAAACATCTAATAATACTTATTTGATTGATTTTAATGAAGTCTATCAATCAATAAGCAGAAACTCGATTTATTTTAGTTAAAAAAAAATTTTTAATGGCTTCCTTATACCTCTTTTGGCGCTTGAGAATATTTTTTCCAAATTCACGTACTAGTTCACGATCCGGCTTTTAACTCAAGGGTTTGTTTTAAATTTTGTATACCTGTTTCGTTTGAAAATAATCAAAGATCGGTAAGATTTGACAAGCATTATTTAAGTTAATGGAAAGTAAATTGTATGAATTTTTTTCTCTACTTGAATACTCTTTTAGCTATGTACTATGTATGAGAAGACAGTCTTTGTTGCAGCATCAGTTTATTTTGCTCATTTAACCCCGAAGTGGGCGCGCTATGTAATTTTTGACGTTATTTGAAAAGAAATATCAATATTTTAAAAACTATTCACACAATAGAATCATGCGTTTCTATCCATTTGCTCTTCTAGTAAGTGCGAGCCAGATCAAGCCCTTTTCCCGTGGCAGCTTGTGCACCAAGCGGCCACGGGAAAAGGCCTTCTTTGCAGTAGAAACTTAGTAGTTTGGAAACTTGCCTCTGGGCGTACTAAGAGTCGCGCGAAGGCAAATTTGCTACACCGCGGCCTCTCACGTTAGTAAAAGTTTCTTATGTATTATAGACAATATAAATTTCTATTGTTTCTTTAATTATTGTAACTCTAAATTCAAATTTGACATAGATGTTACTTAGGTAATAGATATAGTTATAGGTACCAATGCGCATTATAGGGTACAATATTCAAACTCAAAATTACTATGCAACGACCACTGAATGAACGTTTGCTAGGGCTAATTTGCTAAAGATGAGAATGAGTTGCCTAGCAAAGCAGCAACGTAAAATTTTGTGGCGTTTTTGAGCGTAAATAAAAATATTTACTTGTTTTTAGTAAAATGTGCTAGATCCAGCTGGATTACTGGATCCAGCATTGCAATCCCTAATGGCAGAATAAGTTTGACTAATATCAGATATATTTATTTATATCGCAGTAAATTTAAATCAGCGACGGTGTATTTTCGCGTAAATATGTATTTTGAAGCCCTTAAAATTGTGTTGACAGGTGGCTCGTCGGATGCTTCGAACGCCTCGTTTTCGTCACCGTACATTAATTAATTTCGTTGAGTGTACCTTGTGACCTGGATTTTTAGATTTCAAGAGAATAAAAGTTTTCAGAAGTGTGATGTTGCTGTTATTTATTTAGGGCTGTAATCAATCAGAGATAACTGCTAAATAGGAAGAATTATGCGAAACGAGCGCGACAACACAACTTTTGGTTGGTTCTGATGGTCTAGCTAATTAATATAATATCAAGATTTTAGATAGAGAGTCTGCAATTATTTTAGGTAAGAAAACCCATGATAGCTCTATATGCTTTAAATCTTCTCAAGTCTATAGAGGAGGCCTTAGCCCAGCAGCAGTAGGACAAGATAGGCTGAATAAAAAAGCTTTCTGTATCTGGCCAAGTTCTTGATATCTATTGTTTGGCAGTAACTATTAACTCGTTTCATGGCGATGTTTTGGAACATTTTTTTGTTGGCTGATCGCTAGTTGTTCTCATCCCTATATCCTCGTATTGCAACATATCAGCTGCATTTCCAACATATTTCATGTCACATTATGACCTCACAAACACGTAATAAGCAATTTATGGAACGTAAAGCGACACCCACTCGCCACGCGAGTGTAACGTCTCAATCAGAAATGCTTGCTAACGGGAAAAAACTAATAAGACTAGGTACTGTTCGCAAAACAGACTTCAAACGTGGATTATGAAGCTCGACAGTCGTTGGTAAGGTGAACCCTGCGGAAAAGTATAGGTACGAAAAGTATTAGCACTATCTATGAGATTGTAATAATCAGAACACCTATAAATTCAAAATTTTTTAAATAAGCTAACGGAGAAAAGTTTAGACTCTCATATCTAAGTCAGCCTCTGAATCGATGATCATAAAAAGCCCAACAACAAGATGAATCAAGATGATAAAGTTATGGTGATGTTAAAGTTGCCTTAGGAAGATTCCTAAAGCTACTTACTTTTCCTCCTCCTGGTCCTGTGTACGTTTCCAATTCAGGATATTGATGTGAGCATGGTTCGTGTTTCACTAATCACCAACGATAGAATGTATGTATATGCACAGACTTCGTGAATATACTACGTCATATTGTCTACGATGGATGTCAGCTTTAAAAGCCCATCTAGGACATTAGAATTGCCATAACCCAACTGCGCTGCAGCGAGTACCGTCTCCATGCTATTTCCATCGCGCCCGCCCAGCCAAGTTTATTGACACTGCCCAGCGGACACTACGATACTGGCGTTCTTTCAGTGCTTCGATGGCTGGGGATTTCATCTGTTTGTCGCGTCTTGGGCAGTCCGAGGGCTTTCCGAGTGAGAATGCTCTGTTTGGTTCAGATATGCGTTGTCATTTGCTACCTAGAGTTTATTGACACTGCCCAGCGGACACTACGATACTGGCGTTCTTTTAGTGCTTACGAATTTATCGTGCTTTTTTTTTAGTGCATTCAAGGTTTTGAGCTTTTGTCGCGTCTTGACCAGTCTGAGAGTTTTCCAAAGTTTTCCAATAGATCTGTGTGGTTCAGATCTGTTACAACCTACCCACTCCATTAATTCGAGTTGACGTTCTACAATTTTTCGTAACATTATCTTGGTGTTTTCCGTGTCTTGGACATCTTGGGGGATTTTCAAAGGGGTTCTAGAATGTTCTTTGATTAGTTGGTTCAGATCCTCATTGATATTTGTTACTCCTTGAACCGATGATTCGGTGATGATGATGATGGTGGATGATGATTTGATTCGTGGTTACATTGTTTATGTTTACTCCGTGTATTGACGGCAATACATTTTAGGGTGGTCAACAAGCTAATCGAGTTCTTCTGATTCTACCATCAGGTCATTTCTGATTCCTTGGAAAGCTGATTCTTTGTTGTTTAAACATCCCCTACAGAGTAGACCGTCCGTTGCGCCAATTTTAAATGATTTTAGAGGTAATGAAACAAAAATGTAAAAGGTATTTTGTTCCTTATTACGCCCTCATCTAGAAGGTGGAGTGCCTAGTAGTACAATGCGCTTCAAAAGCGTAATTCCATGCGCGTGAGCTGGCAGATGTTGCGTGCAGCTGCGCGCTGACCGTTGCATTCGCAGATACTGCTTGGTTTAGTGGTAGCTTTTTAACGTTGTTTACGTGTTTTAATTCTAAACCAACGATTTTAACATCGATCACGCTATATAAATAATTAACAGCTATTTTTAAACAACTTATTATCATTTATATTTAGTCAATCAGTGGCTTATCGTTTAAATAAACCTGGGAAACGTCAGGAAAATTTAAGTTAGTCGCGATTATTTAATAAAACCGCGAATAGATAATATTTATAAAAGTTGTTACCATCAAAGGTACTTGTTTAGTTTACTTATATCGCCAGGTGGACTACAGGTACGGGCAAGCAACCCCCGTCGTCGGGTTGCTTGCTACGTTTTCGGATATTTTAGCTTAAGGAGTAAAATACCCCGGGTTTTGATCTCCGCTTCCCCTCAACACCCCTAGTAGTTTCCTATTTATAATCTATTAAAAGTCATTTTAATAATAAAAGCTGATAGTTTTGTGTTGATTCATGGTGACCTTATCGTCCAGTCTCTGGTACAAGTAGGTATCCTCTCTTTTCTAGTCCTGGCGGTCCTGCGGCCATCTTTTCAAAAAAAACCCAACTTCCCCGTTCACTTGAAGTTTCAATGGGCCTACCATTATTTACATTTGGCAGCAGGTCATGTGCATTTAAATGAACGCAACGCGAAGTAAGATAATAGTTATAATTGCTGCTAACCGGTGCGGAGCGGTCTTTGTCTACAGCTGTTCCCACGCCGCGGCGCAGGGACCTTTTGTCTGCGCTTTATAGACTTATATAACAGATATTGTTTTAACAGGGTTTGGTAGCGATTTTATTACAAGTATATAGATCAGATATAAGATAGAAAAAACAGGTAAGGTTTGGTTTCACTTCATCGTTCGATAGATTTTCCGATAAAGCATTTACTTTAAGAAAAGACAGTGAACCTTTTGTTTCTCTCTGTTTTATTGAGTTATCTAATAAATTGTTTTATCAGGGTTTGTTTATGGTCATGGTTATTTTAATAGTTTATAAGTAGCCTGACTTTTGAAATTGGCTTAACATTTACCCAGTTATCTAACACTTGTTACAAGGACATGAAGGGTTGTTTTATTTAGAAAGGTGTTTTCGGATGCACACCGGTGTGGCCACGCCAATGCCAATAGATGGGTGATTAGTAGGTAGGTACCTACATAAATAGGTCAGGGCCAGCGGTATAGTTGCCAAATTCTAAACAACAGTTTTCTATTTATTTTTGAAATAAAAACAAGTTTTATAATTTTTTCGGTTAAGTAGTGGATAATTGAATAATAAAGTTTTTAGAAGTTTAGTAAAAACGTGAAGTTTTGTAATTGCATGAACAAATCTTTTTTCAGATTTTGGCTGTTAAACATCCAGTATCTTGCAGCATCGAATCTTACCTACTCTATCGCTGTTTGCATCTTCTGACGACTCTAGAATCAAGATTGATAAGTCGTCTTCTAAACTTTACTAATATTTTAAGGACTGTCAAGACGAGCAATAAATCTCACTTTTTAAAATATACGTTCAAATACATATTCCGGACACCTCTTAAAAATAAACCTGACCTGTGCCACAGACTACAGTAACAAGTACCTACCTAGCTAGTTATTGATAAACACGAGAACGTTTGTCTAGACATCAGTCAGACACTGCAATGTAACGTGAGACCGACAGATTAATAACATGCGTTGTGGTAACACCAGCATTGATTCAGGTAGGTTGGATTTGGAAACACTGACAAACCTGTATTACCTACTGAACTTAGAGGACTATATACTTACTCCTAATAAAGGTAATTCTTATACATATAAGGGGGTTTGAACTTGAGACTTAATAGATTAATATTTTGTAGTTTTTTGCATTTGTTTACGTTTTTATTATTAAAGTAAATTACAATCAAATAATAGAAACAAATTAGAACTAGTATTTACAAATGAAACAATTGCGCTAACTGCAGACTGTTGCAAACAATCCACAGGTAGCTCAACTTACCCATATCAATACCAGTCCGAAGCGTCCCTAAGACGCTAGCTGCATTGCACACGTCGACATAACGGTCGAACTCCTGAATTAGTCGATGATGGTATTTTTTCAGCTGGTTCGAGAAATAGTCATCTTCTCAAAACTATACCTACTATTTGCTAAATATCGTATTAGTTTAAAAACAGCTTACCTAAGTATTTATTTATTTTAACACTTTATTGCACTTTAAGGTACAAAGGGTGGGCTTAATGCCGAGGCATTTTCTACCTGCCGATCAAAACCATATGGTTTTATAAAACTGTCAAAATTATGAAAAAGTTCCTACTTTACAAATGAAAAATGTAAATCAGAAACATGGTGAATTTTTAAAGTTTTCTGCTGATCTTTATTTAATTTCTATTTATTTAATGTTCACATGATTTTTTCGTTATAGGTGTTGTCTGTACTTGTACTACAAGTCCACGGCTTGTTCCACAAATGCATTCTGCGTATTTCTTGTTGTATTTAATTCATTTCAATTCAATTCGATGCGTTTATTTCAGGCAACCAATAAATTATAATACAAAAATAAATTAAAGTGTCCATATTCGAGTTAAATTACAAAATTAAAATAAAGCGCAAAATTAAAATCAAAAATATATATAAGTCCACGGCTTGTTCCACAAATCCATTCTGCGTACTTCCCCTTTAGGGAAGAAAATTGAACTTAACTTTCTAGGCGTATGAAGTACCTACCTAGGTATTGTGCAATCCGGAAACAAAGATCTCATCTAAAGACGACACCCTATTCAACCAAACTCAAATTAATTAGGCAAATTGTGAGTTCAGCGACCTTGCTTTAGTTTCATTATTTAATGTCCATGCGATTTAAGACATACATAAATGGAACCGGACAATAAACACAGCATCGCCTAGCTCCTAAATAAGCTCATAATTCGCCTTAACTACGGGGTGGTTTTTACACGAAAACCACTGATTTGCGTGGATAAATGTATATATGTATGTACATACATGGCTCATCGGACATTGACGGGATTCGGGATTGACATCGGCTCTCATTCGTCCACTGCTGAACATGCTTCTCCCAATCGGGGATTTTGCCATAATCTATCTACGCTTGCCAAGCGAATTGGTGATTACTTTCGTCCACGTCCTGTTGTCTTGTAGTATTTTTAATGGTACTTATACAAAACAGAAGAAAATCGAATCATGGCAAGTAAAAGTTGTAACTATGGTTTCTAAACTATACTGGCCTGCAAAACTATCACACTTTTAAAATTTCATTTCTTTCTAAACTGTAGAAGTTAGAGATTTAAAATAAAAAACGCAAATTTTACCAGCTTTCTTTGAATCTATAGTAAACTACACTTTAGTAACATTTTTAACTTAAATAAAATCGTAAGTATGTTTTAAATGGTATTTAATTTTTTATAACTGGTATTGCCTCCTCGGGCTCTGATTACAGCTTCGAGCCGGTTTGGCATACTGAACACGAGGCTTCGGAGCCGATTTTGGGGAATATTCTCCCATTCTGCTGTATACTCGTACAAAATAATAATAAATAATTTTTATATACAAAATTAAACTTTTTTTTCTTTTTTATTTCGAAATTACTACATACATACATTATATCCTGTGTACTTAAAAAGATATTGCAATTTTAAAAGTGTGATACTTAGTTTTGCAGGCCAGTGTAGATTGAGTATGACTAGGTTTAGATACTTTCAGATAATGGCATGTTCTTTTATTTTTTATTTATTTTGTTTATTATGTATGACGCACACAACATATTACAACCACAAAAAATAACAATGTTTCAATAATGTAGGTCTAAAATTTGATTGTAACACAACCTATGTGCATACAGAAAATCATAGGAAAAAGGTAAATCCTAAAATATTTAAAACAAAAGTAAAGGAATTAAGTTATTATTTTGATGATAAAGTGAACTCATTTGTTTATCTTGGTGGATGGGGGACATTTCAGCACAACATAGGAAATGCTCTGCGACAACTGGGAACATAGTAGCCGAAATTCGACTAAGACAGGCATCCTAGCCGAATTTCGGCTACGGCGGCTAGTTCCAATGGAGACCAGACCGCAGGCGCAGGGCGCAGGGCATTATAGTGCACAAGTGTGTGCGCGAACACAGGTGCACTCGGATTATATGCTCCTGATATGGTAACACAGAGTATGTATGGCTGTGGTGGATAAAGAACTACCTTCGGCCTGGGGCTTTGTCCTCGTGGTAAATACCTGGATACAACGCACATAGAGAAATAATGTTTTTTGTGTACCAACTAATAACTAAACAAAATGTTTAGAATCAGATCAGGTGTTCCTTTCTTTATCCATAAATAGATAGATAGATAGAATATTCTTTATTGCACAAAAGTTGTACATAGGCGAACATAATGCTAGATAGCATTCTCTACCTGCTAACCTTTGGGTAGTGTTGAAAACAATTTAGTAGGAAGTGCTAGATAACAAAAATTATTAATTACATGAAACAAAGGAAAATACAATTTATACAATAAATCCTGACATTAACATACAAAAAAAAATATAATAATAATAGGTACTCACATTAATACATATATAATGTTACTATATTATATTATACCTAAATATACATACATGAATAATAAAATATATAACGTACGGAATTATGAGAGAGAAAATGATTATAGACTCTAGATCTGAAGAACTGTACTGAGGATACCTCGCGACATTCCACTGGAAGACAGTTCCATAAGCGTGTGGCCTGGACGGCAAAGGTTCTATGGTAGCCCACTGTACAGTGATCCGATGTTGCTAGCTGCAGTCGTTTTGAGTGCCGTACAGTGCGTCCAGAAGTGTAGAGTGGGGAAAATAATTCGTATAGATAACTTGGGGACAGTGGATCAGAAAGAGTTTTAAATAAGAGGCATAATGTGTGCAAATCTCGACGCTTTCTGATTTTGATCCACTTCAGTTGAGTGCGGAAGACAGATACATGATCATACTTCCGTAGCACAAAAATGAAGCGGATGCAGAGATTTTGTAATCTCTCCAGCTTGTTCAGCAGCTCCTCTGTAACGTCGGGATAACACACATCTGCATAATCCAGAATAGGAAAAAGCAACGCGCTAACTAGTGTCTTCCTAGTTGGTTGCGGTAGAAATTTTTTCATTAGCTTTAGAGAATGCATGCTTCCATACATTCTCTTGCTTACCTGAGCAACATGTGAATCCCAGGATAGATTGTTGGTGATATATAGACCAAGATTTTCGATCCATAATACCAATATCGAACAAACTTTTAATTAACGTTTAGTTTAGATATACCGCACAATCTGTTCATGAAACTTTGAAAACGAAACCAACCATAGGTTTATGTTCTCAAAAATTCACAACCTAAACAAATAATTCACAAGGTGTTTATCGTAGCAAGTAAAATCTTCAACCAATAAAACTTTACAAGATCAATAAATTATTTGAATGAAAAATCTCGAGGTATTTACGGGCAATAAAATCGTTTTTCCTATCTGATCTGTGAATGATCTATGGCAAACGGGTTAGTTACTGCCATCACGGATTTTATAATAGGTATTATCTGCCATGTTTGTACAACGTGTAAATGGGATAATACTAATGTCTAAAGTGGCCTATGTAATAAATTATCTGGTTATATTCATTAAATTCAAAGCTGTTATTTTTACCCTATTTGGCCGTCGCGTCGGTCGCGGCATAAGAATCGAGTCCTCCAAATCACCCCTGGATGTCATAAGAGCCGACTAAGGGAATCTACCAGAGGAAGGGCAGCAGCTTCCTTTTGTGTCTTTTAACACCTCCACTGCGATCACCAATCTGCCTGCCAAGCGTGGTGATAATGGCAAAACTCGTCTAGTTTGTGGGAGGAGTGTCCAGCTCACAAATGTCCAGTACTGCACTTTATTGACCTAGTTTTTCTACGGTCACCATAATTAAAAGATCTACTGAAGGTTTTAATGAACTCAATAAAGGATAACATTTCTTCTTTACCATACTTGATATTTATTTCTGAGAGCTTTCAACAAACCAAACGGCGTGTCTTATCTACATAGAAATTCAAAATATCCTTACTGTGCTATAAATGCCGAGTTTAAAAGTAGTGTGTCTGTAGTGAAAAGCTATAAAAACGATTATAAAATTTAAGTATCTATTAATAAATGCATAGTTAAAATAAGTAGTGGTGCATCTGTTTTATTTACTGTAAGTGCTAGTGATGACTATAGATTATCGACATATTGTAGATATGTCGATGATCTCAAGTGGCTTGAGTATACACTGACAGACGCGATTACTAGAGATTTATCGATAGGTAGTGATGTGTAGGTACGAGTAGGTACTTGACTTTTGTTATTATGGAAGCTTCTATTTTATAATTCAGATTATAATAGTTCTCAATTAATTTCTGATAAATGAAGTACCTTGATTGAAACTGGGACTGTATAAGGTGGTATTATTTGAAACATACATAATTGGTCAATTAGCAGCGTCGTCGGTTAATTTTGTCGTAAAATGAATGATCAAAATCTGTCAAAAACTTAATGAACATGTAATTGTTAGATTATCTGTTTACAGAACATATTCCCTAAATATTCTATTGGTAAAGCTTGATAGGTAGGTACGTCTTTTTATCGTCAGATGACTGAACTTTCAAAGCATCTTCAAACACTGAAAGCTTTCTGTAAAAAGTTTCTTCAGTTATGGAAAGTTTCACGTTTTAACTGCTCGTGTAAAATTTATTTTCCTATAAACAAAATTCAGAATCCTAGAATGCAATTATGTGTTGGCCTTGCTTGCGATTTTTTGTTTTAAATTTAGTAATTGTAAATTAGTAATTTTAAAACTTTACTAGTACCAAACTTTACTAGGCCCATGCTTAACAGCGTAGGCTATAAATATTTCAAAACAGCATCACAATAAGAAAAAAAATATGAAAAAAAATGTGCGTTTATTTAAAAATAAAAAGATTTTATTTCAGACAATAATAGTCCATAGGTTTACGACACAATACAAATCAAAATACAATCAAAAGAAACAATTTAAAATACACACGACAATAGAAGTAGAAAACAAAAATAAAAGTAATGATGAACAAAGGAAATAATATAGAAAAACTGTGTCAGGTGATCTGAGGATAATCAATGAAGGAAAATATTTCCTTCACCCTCACCACAATGTACCTCCAGAGTGAAGAAGATAGTCCGTCTGCTACAGTCGTCAGGCTCCTGTTGCGACTGTCCCTTATTCTGCGCATCAGGAACGCAGTTCTCTTGCGCACGATGATGGCATGAAAACCATCAGTGCGCCATCACCACCTGCGCAAACATTCCCGACGTGCTGCAGCATCGGGGCAGTCGCAGCATTATCCGAAATATATTATTATATTGGATTCGTAGGGCGTCGATCTTTTGGTATGCTGGACGCACAGACTTCTCGTGTACAATGCTCTGACAGTAAGCTTTTGAGAGTGTGACTTTAACTTGTTCAGTACAACGGGAAAATCTGCGAGCATAGGACCGATAGAGTCCTACGTTCCCTTTCAATATCTTCATCATCTTTAAGGTCGTCGGTAACTATGTGTCCCAGATATTTAAACTTAAACACGCGATTAATATTTAGGCCATTCATGGTGATCGTAAGTTTATTATCGGGACATTTACCGGCAGCCTTAAAGACCATGTATTCGGTTTTGTTAACATTATTATGTGAGCCCATGATTAACAGCGTAGGCTTCACATACTTTTAAAAGCTCTCTAGTCCAACCTACCTAGGTTGGAGAGCGGGGTGAGACAGAGAGGGAGGATGTCTCCCAAGCTCTTCAATTTATATGTTGACGATCTTTTTGGCGAGCTCAGCAGTAAGCGTAGTGTAACACCGTTGTGTTAGCATAAATATCATCTGCATAACTGATGTTATTTAAGTGTATGTAACATATGAATAATATGTTATATATGCTATGAGACGTCTTCCCCCCCTGTTTCACCCCGCTTTCCAACCTATATGCTTCCGATAGAGAGCCAGCCCACTTTACAACGTTGGTTTTGTTGTCATACCAATGCTTAAATATCTTAAGGACTTCAACCGGTAAACCCCTGACCCTCAACTTTCTCCACAGCTCATCATATGACACAAGGTCAAAGGCTTTGGAGAGGTCAAGGAAACAGGCGTATACCGGCGTCCTGCGGTCTGTATAATACTTGATGGTGTGCTTGAGACTTCTGATTGCGCTTTCTGTAGACAGTCCAACCCAAACTGAGCGTCATGAAGACCTAAATATTTATCTAGATAAGCATCAAGGACACCATCCAGCATTTTAGCAACAATGGTTGCCAAAGAAATAGGTCGATAGTTTTTAAATAGGAGACATCCCCAGTTCTGTTTTTCACAATAGGCACTACTATTCTTTTCATCAGATCTAGTGGTAGGTGAGATTTAGCATTCGGTCTATTTAAAAAAATTGTAGGTATCAGCTGTCAAACACGTTTGTTTTGATTTATAAAAAGTGCTTATTAAACATTAAGACAGCTTTGCAATCAAGGAATCACATCGAATGACCTTAGATCTAAAACAAAAAGCGATAAAAAACTACATTTATTCACGCTAAATATGATTGCTCGAATGATGAAAATATGTTGGCCGGCAGGTTGAACAATAACAGCACAAAAAACGAATCAGCGCAAACTTCAAAAACGTTAAGGGGCAGGTGTCGGGTTCCCGCGAGCGGCGCGCTCGCTCGTCACTAATTACTAGGTGGCGCTAGTGATTGCTGATAAACACTTTAAATATTTAAGTTTTTAAACTTTAGGTTATTTTGTCGTATAATCGTTTGTAAAAATATGGCTTCAAAAATAACTCTTCTCTCCTATGACCTTCCTATGACCTGATTATGTAGATTCTAAATTAAACACTAACAAAATTTTCCGTTTTCCTGAATAGAAAGATTGTTTTGTTTGACCCCTGTTTTATATAGGTGATAATGATAGGTCAAAAAAATATTCCCAAGATAAAAGCATAAGCATGAACAAAATTCAACAATCTGCAAAGATTCTGCTAAAGCAAAATAGAAAATGTACAAATACGTAAAAGTATCAAAATATAACCCCTTCATCCACGCCACGTGGTTACTATAGGCACGTCATTCTAGCGCTTTGGGCACTTATTCTGTCGACAGATGCTGGGGCGGGCGGCGCGCGCGCATTGATCTTTACCTACTTTACTCAGTATGAGTATTTTGGTGCGGCGTCAGATTTTGGCCAAGGAACTCAATCTCTCTCATTTACTTTTCATATTCAAAGGCCTTTGTTCGACTACAATCTTACCTGATGGAAAGTGATGATGATGACTTATTACAAAAAAAAAAATATTTTAACGACTCGACTCGTGTTCCCTACCGAGTAATGTGCCAAGCTGAGTTAAAGTTCATAATTATGTTATTTTTTTAATACGCATATGAAGTTTTACTGAGCTGGAAAAAAAATAACATTCGATTCTCTTCACTTCCTTTTAAAAACATCTAAGCTAAGTAAATCAAAATATCTACTCATCCAAAAAAAAAAACTCCTATATGTATTAGAATTAAGAATCATACCGCTTCACCTCACACCGGATTAACCATTATTAAATTCGATTCTCTTCACTTCCTTTTAAAAACATCTAAGCTAAGTAAATCAAAATATCTACTCATCCAAAAAAAAAAACTCCTATATGTATTAGAATTAAGAATCATACCGCTTCACCTCACACCGGATTAACCATTATTAATAACCCAAGCTTAGCCTCACGAAGATGAATATATCCAATGAGACAAAATCGCGAGTGATCGCATTGACAGTGCAACAATAGAACATTAGTCACTGGGCGAGTTGCCTGTATTCTTAGCTCGGTGTAGCTAGCTAGATAGACGTACAGACGAACATGCTAGTGCTAGTGTCGTATATGCACGCTAGTTTCATATACTATGAGTAGAGGAATAGGTGAAGATGAAGATGTTGAAAATGAGGAAAAGGTAACGGATGGAAGGGGTTTCGGACTTTACAAAGACGTAGTTTTAAGTCAGCGCCAGCGAATTCAAAAACTTGAATAGGTAGCAGCAAAAATCGATGATTAAACGGAAAAGAAGTAAAAAACTATGAGGTGAAATAAAAAAGGACCGCTAAAATATACAACAATGTATCGAAAAGCTATTTGAATTGAACATCAAAACTCTACCATACAACACACGTTATAAATCGATCCTTGCTCCAATCTCTAAACACAAACAGCATAATAACAAAAACGATCGTAATAAAGGTATCGCACATAGTAAGGTAGCAATCCTTATAAACGGCGGCGTGTCGATGGGGGGCAATTTCGATGATGGATATCGCTGGATCTGGGTGAAGGTGGGACGAAAGGTCACAGGCTGTTGTTGCATATTGAACTCTTGAATCGTGTCATGTCTTGAATAACTACATTGTTATATTATATCACAAATCAAAAAGCTAAGGCACGCTTTGGGAACATTGGTAATGAAAGAGGGATTGAATTATTGGAATGGGTACTAATTGACATTTCACGTAGCATAGTCTAGCCCAAAAGTAAGCAGATCTTCTGTTATGGGTAGGTATCAACTAGTTTATTGATACACTGATGATGATGATGTCCTACTAGTCGAATTTCGGTCACGGCGGCCAGTCTCAACGGAGACTAGCTATCTGCGCAGGATATATTATGGTGTACATGTGTGCTCAAACACAGGTGCACTCTCTATTCTCTCATCCTCATAACAATCCAATGGGGCGGCAGACCGACACGACCGGGTAGCGGTTACATACGTAGGTACGATACACTACTAAGTTGATGATCGACTACTTGGTGAGGACATAGAGTAACACACACTAAGGTTATACTTCTAGTGAGTAAGACCTCACACTCTTTTCTAAGAAATCAAATAATATCCCAAATATTTTTCGACTCCTACGTTACTTTCTTTGGTTTTTCCCTGCCCCACACATATAATAAATTATGTAAGCTTTGCGACTTAAAAGATACATCCCTATTCTTGTGTAAATCACTTGTTAAAAACAAACTTTTAGAACTTACCTATTCCGAAACAGAAAACCTCATTTGACTTAGCATTCGCAGACCCAACACTCACACTCACACACACTACACATTCCCTCATGACTCACACACCCGCCCCCTGTTGCCCAACCTCAGTGAGGCTCTGGTGCCTCACGAGGTCCGGTACACACATGTATCGCACAAACACACACAACACACAAACATACATTCTAGGTACACTATACACCTAACACAATTTTACAAACTCACTGGCTCTCATGTTCATACCAGAATGGTCAATTTAATTAATTAAATTATAAATTTTGCATGTTAATTTTAATCAATTACAATCTTATTAAAAAAATATTTATAAGTACATATGTACTACATCTTCCAGTGTTCTGAAATCGTATCTGTCAAACGCACTCATGGATCTCAAGATACAAGCATTCTTGCTTAGTTTGAGTTCCACTGGCACTCTACTTATTGCATGTGTTTTTAGTAAATAAACGATTTATTATTATTTATTATTATTATTTACTTAACCTTGTGGCGCAATTGGTTAGCGCATTCCCGTACTGAGGGACAAGCTGGTTCAAGTCCCTTTCAAGTTTAACACGCGCTTAATTGTTAGAAAGGACTTGTGAAGATTAATTCCTTAGAGAGCACAATATTAGTGCAAAACTATAAAAGTCACTGAAGTAACAATACAGATGATGAAGCTTATTTTATCATCTGCGGCATATTTCAGGAGCGGTTCTGGGAAGTACGCACGCGGCGCCAACATTCTATGAAACTGGGTAAACAAACAGCTGGGATCTTACCTGTAGTGCACATGGTATTCCGTGCAGATGGAAATATGGAAACTCTTTAAAATATTAGAAATACTCACATGGGGGTAAGTATACGATATTTCAAACTGAAACTCGTGCTTCCAATTTCTTTTGCAAACAAGCGGGGTTTTTTACCTTAGATAAAAAACCGAATTCTTTTGAAAACTATTACAGAAACAGAATGAATTGGATAATTCAATGTAATTTTGAACTACGAAGAGCTTACATTCAAGATCTAAAACACTCACGCCTAGGTAGGTTCAGTTTCTCTGACTATTTTATGAAGACACCGTTTTGATGAAATATAACGATAAATTACGCTTAAGTTATAATTCTTGCTATGAATGACTCTTCAATGATTGTCTTAACAATAATTTATATGCAGTATTTATATCCGTTGAGCTGTAAGCTTCCACTTCTGTTAATACCTAGTTATCATTGCCACGAACTCAAGGTTAAATTACCCATAAACTGGTCAGTGAAAAGACTAACGGTGAAAAAAAATCAGTCTTAATGAAATTTTTTTTTAACTGCGATTTTTTAAGCTTCGTCAAGTCCAGTACAAGGTTCTATCAAGTCCTAGCTAGGTTGGTGACTCGTCTAGCGCACCAAAACATAGAGGAAACAAACAAAATAATTTAGGGTTAAATCAAACATAGATCTGTATAGAACTTTGCTATAAAGATAAACATAGAACTGTGCGAAAAACCCTAATTGTATATTTGATTGGCTTGGGTTGGGGGGTTAGGCTGGGTTGGGGGGTTAGGCTGGGTTCAAGACAAAGACTTAGTAGCCTACAAGTGCCTACTCTTCTCTTCTATCTTTCGTTCAAGGAGTGAAAACTCGGACAATATTGAATTATAATATGGTTTTACGTGATGAGCAAAATTTACATTTGTTTAAACTAGACAAACTTCTAGTCACCAATAAACCATTACCTACATGAAACCATGACCAAATGACTACATGGAACCATGACCAAATGACTACATGGAACCATGGAATCATGGTAGAATAGTTAAGAACCAATAAAGAATTCGCAGAATTCTTTCACAATGCGTTGACCTGTCTGTTTACTTCAGCCTAATTTTATCGGGTTATTTAAAAGTTTTACGCGCATTATGTTTAGGCTGCTGGATTTATCGTCTGATTCAAAGGCCCTCTAATAGAAGATAACAAGATTGTTTAGACAAAAAATGTGGAGAAATTTACCAAAAGTGTACCTATCTCGATGTGTTTAACATTAAAATGGTTAGCAACGCTCGAAAAAAAAAACTTAACAACTCTAGGTTCTACAAGTCATTTAGATAGCAGATAAAAAGTTTTGCGTACATTGTAATTGTAAACCATTTGCTATGAATATTTGCTTAAAGAAACTTTAAATCAATTGTAGTTTTGGAGCGACATAATGTTGATTTTAGTAAATAATCTCCTAATGTCAATAGACTCACTCCAAAACGACAATCAATTCGTAGATTGTTTTAGCGTGTGTTCATAGCAAATGGCTTACAATTTGCGCAAAAATTCTTATCTGCTATCTAAATTACTTGTAGAACCTAGAAAATATTAAAAACCCAATTTTTGTTTCGAGCGTCACTAATCCCTAAAACCTTAACTCAAAACAAAGTCTATCCTTAATCGTTCATCATCAAAGTTAAAAATCAAGATTCACAGTACAGATGATGTACCTATCTTAAATTCCAGAACGGCAGGGTTTGTTTAGTCTAGGCTCTGAGCTGAAGTCTAGATCTCAGGAGCGACCGGAAGGAACAAATAAAGATCACGTTACTATACTTACTATCAAAGGTTGTATGCGAGTTTGAACCTTGCAATTATGGTCGTAGAGAAGATAATGCAGGCTAAGAGCGTTTACGCCTTTCATGCGCAGATTGGCTCAAAAACAGTACTTTTCAAACCCGTTAATATCAGGAACCACTTATCTTACACTGTATGTTAATTAATAATAATTTTAGGAAATTTCGTTGTCCAAATAGTTAGTTAAGAAAATATTTCGATTAATATAGTATGTATGTACGTATGTACGCGTTCTATCAAGATAACTTGTTAAAGGTTTTCTAAATTCCCCTTTCAGCATCAGTTTCGAAGCTCCAAATATTATGAAAATACTGATATATCTAATTAACAAAAAATAATAACCAATCAATATGATCCTTGGGAAAATAGTTAGTTTAAAAGATGTTTGGTTTTGGTATCTGCCTATGAGAAATTAACATTCAAAAACTGTGAATTATTACGAAATTTAAACGATTTTTTTACATATGTACCTTATTTAATTTAATATAATAATAGCTTATCAATAAAGTAGATCATCTTCTTTAAAATCATACATTTAAATTTTTTATTATTGTGTTGTTATTATTTTTCTGTAAATATTTTAAAACTACTTTAAAACGCCGCGCGCAAATCATTTCAAGTCAGTCCCATACACATCGCGCGCTAGGCGTAAACGCTCTTAAACGATTTTTATTTCTAGCCCAGAGGAACGTGAAAATAAATAAGGATTCAATGTAATGCGCTTATTGGTCACATGATAATCTAAAAGCTCTGTTGGTACATTTGGTACAAGACACTTTATGCTCAAAGCGTCCAAGTTGTTACAAAGCAGTTAACAAGTAGGTTTTAAGAATAAAAACAAAAAACAACACTACACATAAATATGTATACCAACACTCTTCTCCAATATATTAGAATAAAAGTCATAATATGCGGTAATTAATGGTAAACTTCACGCTGGGTACTCAAAATCAACGTAGTATAATATTGATATTGCTAAAATTCATTTCGTTGGATGAGTCAATCGTAGAAACTATTCGGTCATCTGTGGTTTGAGAATTTTAAATATTCTGAGAATTGTAAATACTTCATTGTCTGCATGCAGATCAGAGTTGTTATCTGTTGAGCTAAATATGTGCCAAAACATTTTCCGATAGTGGATGGAAAATTTACGAGATACAGAGTTGGTGTGCTTTTATCTTTAACACGTGCAGTAGACAGAATGAAAGTATCAACTAGGTAGGACTTAAAACAAACCAGCCAAATATTTACCGATAGTGGAAGTGAAATTTATGAGACAGTAGACGTGAGTTTGTATCACGTATTCTTGACCACAAAAAGTGTGATAGAATGTATAATAACTAAAGTGAATTTGTGAAAATTTGTGTAAACTAAAGTACCAGCTAAGAATCCCAACAAAACAGATATTTATGTTCAAGTTAAGGTTCTGAATCAAAAACATGGAAATACTCCACAATCCCTCACAGTCCAAATCATGACAAGCGAATCACTCAAAAGAAAATCGCGACACCTATTAAATAAGTCATAACTCAAATAGCCTATTTAGGCGTTTGCAAGAAGCGTCTGCGAATGGCATAAATCGACAGAGTGTCGCTAATCAGTTAGCGAAGACAAATAAACGCGAAGCAGTACGAGATTAATGTGTTAATGTCAACTTGTAACTCTATAAGCGTTAGATTGATTAGGACGAGATATGCCGGAGCAAGGGAGAGAACGAAGCGATTAAACAAGTAAACATGAGCTTGTCGGAGGTGACAATAGAGGTGGAATGATTAACGTCTTTATCATGATTACGAGTGTGATGTTAGTGTGGTGACGTTTTTTTTATAGGACAAAAACGAAGCAACGCGCGAAACGGGCATTGATTCTACCTGAATCATCTTCCGCAGAGGTCCATGGTCCGATAAAAATGAATTTTAAAGGGCACCTTATTAGGGACATTATCAAGAAAGAACTAGATTATAAGTAGGTAGGCAAAGAAGCCGCAATGTATCACATTGCAGATTCATTAATTATCGTTAAACAGATTTTGATGGAATAACAAAGAAAACTCCATATACGCTTTGACAGTACTTTAAAACGGACCGCTTTACCATAGACATGGTAGGTATTAACTGTGTAACACTTATCACCCGCTTGCGCTTGTGGCTTGACCCACCCACGGCCGAGGTCAGACCCTACATATTAGGCTCTGACCAGACTATGTGACGAGCGTCAGGAATTACTACTGCTTTAGCACATATTGCCACAGAACTGAGGCAGACCTTAGAAATAAAGCTATACTGGGAAACCGCTGCGTACTCTAGAACTCTAGACAATGCTTGTGGGCAAAATGTGAAGTTTATAGTACAGGTGTTACATTCTTTGTTCATTGATGAATAAAACAAAGGCATTTATCTCTTGGTTGTTAGTGGTATGTCTCGACTTGACATGATCACCACGTTTTATTTTGCCCTTAATTATCCATCATAGATCTGAAATTTATGCGACTCTCAATTAAACGGCAAGTGCCTAAGTAAAGTAAATAAGAATTTTGTGAAAATTTTAAATCTAACTGTGAAAAATATCAGAAACTGGCTACTTAATAATTTTATTATAAGTTACCATCTAAGACTGTTAAAATAGTAAAATAGTCTTGTTCCTATCCTACATATAATATGGATGCAATAAACATCTTTATTAACAAAGAAAATTACAATCAAATAATAAAAACAAATTAGAACTAGGAGGTATTTACAATTGAAACAATTAAGCTAACTGCAGACTATTTTAATAAACTAAATACGATATATGAAAATTTCAGAAACTCACACGTTTTTAGAAGTAGGTAACATTATTTATTGTATTCGTATCAAAGTCTAAGTGTTCATACACCTATGGTTATTATTATTTTAATATTTAACTAGCTTATGGGATCCCCCTGCAGGGCAAAGGCCTCCTTCTTCCTCTTTCCATTGGTCCAAATGGTCATTATGGACAATTACAAAAAATACTCTCTATTTATCAAAATCAGAAAATAAGAATTGAATAATAATTAATAAAATAAAAGATATTAAGAAAAATAATTTCCACAAACGATCGAGATAATGTCCCAATTAATTGGAGAAAATAGTTAGTTTAGGCACTACGGTAGCTGCTTAACCTACATCTGATTTTGATGAATAGAGAGTATTTTTTGTTATTGTCCATAATGACCGTTTGGACCAATGGAAAGAGGAAAAAGGAGACCTTTGCCCTGCAGGGGGATCCCATAGGCTAATTAAATATTAAAATAATAATAACCATAGGTGTAGTTTAGGCACTACGGTAGCTGCTTAACCTACATCTGATTTTGATGAATAGACAGTATTTTTTGTTATTGTCCATAATTTTGTTCTCCAAAGCTTTGTCATTTTAATTAAAATAATTTACCCGTCTAACTTCCCTCTCAGTCCCATTAGTATCGATGTGGTAGGGCTGGCAATCAGGAGGAAATTAGCGGCCACCCGCGCGCCTCATCAGCGATGACACCTCCTAGTAATGTGCAAATTGACTAGCGCGAATTAGCCCTACCGCATGCTGATGAAGGGATTTGTGTAAGCCAGATGAACTACCGTCTTTGATATCTGTAGCAGTGGGTAAAATAGGAAATAAGCATCTAAAACCTTCGTAAATATCAATCTCTGAATAAAGGAAACTATATCGTGTTGTTGTTAGTGTACAAAGTTTCTTCTGAAAGCTGTACTTAATATTTTCGTAAACCAGAAATTCGAATTTTTGCTAAGATGATGCACATACCAAATTCTTTTTTCTATTATTTCTTATTATTATTAGTGTTGCGCATAAATGAATGATAAACCCTTGAGAGAGATCACCAAATCCATTGCCGTTTGACACCGAGCCAAATTGTGTATTGGTTGAATAAAACAAGATAGACAAGGCGAGGAAAGTCGATGAGATAGACAAATCAAGAGATAGACAGCACTTAATAACAAAAACTTTGACAATAAAGAAACACATGCGTTTCTTTATTGTCAAAGTCAACGCAATTACACAAACTAGTCAAATAAATTTAAAAGCTACACTTGCCGTCCCGATTATATTCAATAATTACTACAATTTCACCCCACATGAGTTAATAAATGCAAACGATCGCGGACCGCATGTTACGTAACAACCGACCGGGTGTTTCGGTTAAATACAATCAAATGTCGAGGGCACCCGCTGGAGGGCTAAGTTAAAAGCGACGTCAAAAGCCACACAGATCTTCATTTAAATTCCTTTATTTACTAGCATGGTCAACAATCATCACCTTGCTACAAAGAAAGTTAATTTTCCTTCTTTCGATCTCTACTTAGTCAGCCCTCGCGACGTCTAAACTGAACATTTGTATTGACACACACTTGCATTGCTGTTTTCTTCTCGGTTTAAGATTTAATAATGTATTTTGATTTGATCACCAGTTTTAAACAATTGTCTTGCACTTATATTTAGAAATCCCTTTGATAAATTCCATTTCTGTTACGACCCTTTCTACGACTAATATTCTTTAGACAAGTGTGTTTGAAGATCTTTAAAAGAGTGTGCCCTCCACAAAAGATTCAAACCGCTTATAGCGTATATTTTAACAAAAAAAAATATGTGGTTTCATATGACATTTAGAATTAATTGGAGGGCGCGGGATATGTCGAACGAATGGAAGAAAGTGCAAGTACCTACTGGTTATGTAGCAAAGCCTACTGGGTCAGTTAAAGTTCATTGATTGACATCGTTTGATTACACCTGTCGTGCTTTAAGACCGAACTTATTGGTGAAAATCAGTCTTGCTACTTTTGGATATTCTAGTGATTTGTCAGACCAAATTTATAGCTTATCTAGTGTTGTTTCAGTTGATAGTCATGGTAAATTGACTGGATTGTTGAACTCAATTCTACGGCAGTATGTTGCCTTGTCTTCATCGTTATCCTTATTCCTATTTGGGACATTATCTCGATCGTTTGTGGAAATCCCTTTGTGTGACGTTCTAACCATGCATTGCCCATATCAATCTTTACCATTATCTTTGTGTTATATTCTCCGCTCTTTGAACAAGTTTTTTGCGTAACATGGTAATCATGTATTGTCCACTAATATCTATCGATCTCCGAATATCCATATTCAATATAACTACATATAAAGGCGGTGCACGTACAGACAGACACCAGGCGCCGGTCCATAATAGGATGATGAAGTTTTTCTAACGATTCGAAAATTAATCCCATGCTTTACCTTATGCAGGTCGGTTTGTAATTGGTCAGATTGGCGTATGGCGGGCGTCTTTGTATCTTATGGTTCGGGACTGCAGTCTTGTTGCTTTTTGAGATTCCTATTTCATGCAAGAATCTTTATGTTCTTGTTTGTATCCAAATGCATTCTATTGTTCCTTCTCCTTTTGGATTCAATCATCAGTAGTTACCACCCACAGCTAGCAGAACAATCTCAGTCTTTGGAATGCAGACATTTTAACGAGCTTTTCTATATTTCTTCCCTTTACCTTGAATCCAAAAGAAGATTGTCCTTTTCAGCAGAGTCATCTTTAACATTATATATCTCGTTAAGCACTTATCTTATCTCGCTCAGCGCAAAGTAATTGATCTTTCCCTTGCGATTGCTTTTATATCGTGAGCAGGCACTCAACATGAATCGTTGTAATCCCTACATCCGCTCTGGGATCCGGCTTCACTCCAAACACTCCCAGTCTACGATTCGCGTTAACTTTGCCTTAAAACTTGGTCCTAGCTTTATAATTATACCACCACCGCCGTTACGTAACATCTGAAGTGGTTCGAACTGAAATATTATTTTAGGAGTTCAGAGCCAGTGCGCGCGCGCCGCCCGCCTAAACAAATATCGACCTTGTCGTTTACCTGTTAAAGTCTATTTTGCGATGGGTCTACATGTCGGTTTTGCGCCATTTCGCTTCCGTTGCGGCGTCATGTGTCGCGTATCACTCAGCGACTCGCTTCCTTTTGGACAATAATAAAGTAAAAAAAGTCTGAACGTGGTTTTGGATCGAGGCGAATGCTGAAATTAAAAGGTGTGAGACATTCTTTCGTGTTCTGAAGAAACTTTCCTACTTCAGAGTTAAGCTTTTATAAGCAGCGTGTTCCTTACTGTGGCCGTAGCTATTGCATAACGTGTAATTTTTTGGTTCTCCTTTCTTTAATTTGGACCGAAATTTGAAAATGTAATCGTCCACGTAGTAGTCTAATCAGTAATTTACCTAAATAAAAAATAGAGAATTCGCATTTAGTCGGCTATACATAGATTCAGATTATTAATTGATAACATAGTTAACATGGTTACAAATATATTATAAAACGCATAGACGCAGGATTATATATAAGCGAGTCACTTTCCCTAGCTCAGCAACCCGAAGTCGACTTTTTTATACAGTACACCCAAACATTTTAAGGAATAGATGTCGCGAAAATAATTTAGTACGCACTAAGTTTACTAAGTACACTTAGTGTGGTCTAATTGTCTGAATTCGGGACAGTGAGAGATTCCTAGAAGCCGCCGTAGGATCGCAATCTCGTCCAGCTCCCTCTAATGGTGTTACTGTTACGACTAGTGCAATTACAACGCATGACGAAAATGACTTTATTTATCCCGAGGTATTGGCACTTGGCATATTTGTGACTTTGGTCTGGTGACGGTATTCTGATCTGACTGGATTCCTTCATTTATCTTCGTAGGAAATTAATGTAGGTACATGTACGAGTAAGTATCATTTTTGGTCTTACAACTTCTTCAAACGGCATATAATTTTTAATTTGTTATGCTTATTATATTTGTTATACTCCTCACAAGCCTCCCAGAAATTACCCTCGTTTGTCAACTCCAATCGACTCGAAATAAGTCGAGAGATGCCACCATCTCTTCTTCGGCCTGCCTCGACATCCGTATTCTCCTCGGGCAGATGCAGGCTTTGGTAGGTGTATGCTAAAATAATATTTCTCTCAAGAAGCAGTTTACCAGAAAGATGCAAGAATGTCTCGTGCCAGAATCTCTCGCCAATTGGATTTGGCAATAAACATTACAATAAAACTTTAAATTTAAAAATTAAACAAATAAAATTCTTATCACAATAAAACACAACTGCAGTGGCACCTGTTTGTCCGTTAGACTAGTTGTTAATATAGCCCCAAATCTATGTCATTCAGATAAATGTTAAAACAAAATAGGTGTAACTTTTTTTTATAATTCAACATTGAAATAGGTAGGTTCCTAATAAAAATTGCATCAGAATCCTCTTTTGTGAAAATTAAAGTTATATTATACATAAGACACCAAACTATACCAGATTATTGAAAACACAAACGACAGACAAATCTTAACAAGTAGATAAAGCATCAACGGAGACAAGTCGCCGGCCAGCACTAGTATATGAAATCGTAGTACCGTAACGGGCTGGGTAAGTATGGCAGAAGCTCTTACAAAAACTAGCGTCTCCATATCAGCAGAGACGATTATTGCAGAACGAGGAGCGAGTTAAACAAACGTTTGCGGTTATCGTTTATTGCAGAACGAGGAGCGAGTTAAACAAACGTTTGCGGTTCTCGTTTATTGCCGTCTCTTGTAAGGGATATGTATGAAATCCAGACCTTGAGAATCAAGCTTATAATTTAGTAATTTAATTTTTGCATTAATATATAATTATATATTGTTATAATGCAGAAATAATTTTCGTGTTATAAATAAGTGTTTATATGTTATGTATGTTAGTTTTAAGGTATACGAGTATATCTATGGACCGTAGAATAAGTTGATTAAGATCTAAACCGGTTTTAAGTTGTCCGAAGTAAATGATTAATTAAAATTATTATAACAATTTGGCAAAAAAAGTTGAATCGTTTTGGAAGTTTGCGGAAGTAGAAGAAGAAATGTTAAAACTGAATAAATTTGTCGTAGTACTTCCCGTGGCGACTGCAGCACCGGTAGAAACGAATCCTCCAACTGAGCCCCTGGATGTCGTAAGAGCCGATCCCTACAACTCAGCCCCTGAATGTCGTAAGAGATAAGGGAACCTACCAGAGAAAGGACAGCAGCTATCTTCTGTGTATTTTTAGCACCTCTACTGCGACAATGATTATGGCAAAAACCCCCTTTTCTGGGCTCCCCCAACCATGGGGGCTTTGCATGTTCAGCAGTGGACGTATTTGTACTGATAGGTACCTTAGCTAACAATCTGAGTAGAAGTTATCTGTAACGATATTGAAACCATATAGGCGTAAGAAAGCGAAATCAATCTTCAAGTCTATGTTGATAAGTTTTAAATTGTAAACCTGTCACATCAACTAATATTTATAATATGAAACATTCCTTTGTTAGCAGAAAAACAAACAGTAAAGTCTGTAATAGATTTAACTACAGCCTGGTGGTATGACAATAAAATAGCAAAGATACCACAGTCATTTTTGTCAAGCTGCAGCGTTAAGTTCATAAATACTGCTGTTCGAACTGTCAATTTGAGCTAATGGGTAAATTGTTTAAAAGAGTCCCACGGTTATTATCCTGTTAGGTTTACTACTGCAAGACAGAAGTCATTCACGAGATGCGTATTGATTGTCGCGAGGAGGAGGAGAAAATTGTAAGTGATATTGATGAACATTAATATTAACTGAGGATTCGAAAACCAATCGTTGGTGATTGAGATGAGATTTTACAAGTTTGTATGGTATAACGTAAACACAACAATGATTTTACACAGCAAATCTTGCAGTCTGTACTCAGACAATTGACCGTAAACATAGAGAATAATTTGTAAAGATAAACAAGGAGCTAGAAACAGTTTATCCTTTCAAACTTTAAGGAGCGTTATTATAATGAATCTTGACTGATGAGATTGCTGTTCCTATTGGTTTTGCCTATGAACTTGTAGATAAAGTGCAAAATCGGATGCAAAAATATTCACTTTCACCAATTTAACTTTATATTTTAAACCTGATCTATTCCTGTGTTTTTAAAAGAGTCTCGCCGTCTCGACCGCCGCCAATATATTCAAATTGTGGAATTTTTATTTGTCACATAACGTCGTCTAGGCATTCTTGCGATTCCCAATTAGACGACGTCTCGTCTGGGATGTCTCCCAAAGCTGCGATCTTGGGGATCTTGTCAACAGAGATAAAAACAACGAAAAAAAGGAGATTAATGTTTCGTGTGAGCTATTGCGAAAACTTTGTATAATTTGTTTATTTCTTGGACATGCTGATGTTAAATTATATTTCGGAACAATAACAAGCCTGATGCGAATAATGCAAATATGGTAGTAGAGAAGATCCTAGTAGTGGAATAATCTGAGAAAAGTCTCTACTGGTATGTAAAAATGTAAAAACGTTAATGGTAACTGCCACTCATTTGATCCCTGACTGTCTGCCCCGACTCCTTTAATCCAAAACAACATTGACTTTGCCGCCCCATTATTCCAAACGTGACGATTCCACCCACTTGAGGATTACGTCCCCTAATCTGTCACCATCACATCTGCAATGACCTAATAAATCGACGGCAGCTGATGCATCGATTGACAAATACAATTAACGATACGACTGGGCGGAACCACGCGTTAATTGCAAGGCCGGGCCATTGTGAGCACCGGACATCAGCCTGATAGTGCCCCTGCGCCGACCAGCGTTATCGATTGTGAATTCGATCGAAGGAACAGAACAGAATACCTATCTGCCAAAATTGTGGGGATACGATGATTCTATCCAATTTGCACAAGTATTCCGCCTTGGATAAACAAGTTTTATTTAGGCGATTTTAATTTTTTTAAATTAACGCGCACTTATCCATGGGTAATTTATTATATGGTTTTTTGAAAATGAATTCTGAGCAATTCTTAGAGGAAGATCTCAAATGCTATAGTATTAGACTAGTCTCAGGACAAATTATATTCATACAAATATCCCACACGTAAAATCTTCATCTTTCAGAATCATTGGCATGATCTAATAACCAGTTACCACCTCCATTGTTTTAAAAACAACGTTCCCACGTGTTGTTCGTAGATTTTAGTGCCTATTTCGAGTGTTGGTTTTTATCTAATAACTTTGCACCGTAATGATGAGCTTGTTATGGTAAGTGTCCTACAAGTACAAGCTTGCTGAGATAATGGCGGGTCTAGAATACAACGACCAGTAAATTAAGTTATTATTAAAATTATGAAAGTCAATGAGAGAGCGGTAGGTAAAGTTAACGTAGACGGTTTGATTTGAGTTCGTAAGAAAATACGGTATGATATTGATGAATCCAATTTGTCCAAGGTATTGGTAAATATTTTTCCTGACAAAAAATTAAATATTTGACAGCCTCCGATTTAGCTATCCCCTTTCAAATACCTAAAGCTAGCTTTTGAGCCTTTGATAGTAAGTCTAACTACCTACAACCACAACAGAACCTACAGCTGTACAACTATTGTACATCATTCTCTTTAATTTCTTCTGGCTCAGCATTGTGAGACACTCCTAACACGGCTTCATTAGTACGAAGTACCGAGTACAGTGCCGGTTCGCTGACTTTACTGTCCTAATAAATATTAACATACGAGGAATTATTATACGTTATGACTGGCGTATCTTTGAATCTTTTTTCTGGTGCTGCAGCCTTATTGTCTAACTAAGTCGATTACCAGTGGTCGACCCGTAATGGTGTTGTATGACAGCTATTTACACAATATAAAAGTGACAATCGAAGTCCAGGCAGGTTTCAAATGTCAAAAATGAAGTCGATGTCGATTACCAGTTGACATAGATAATAAGGCTGCTGGTTCAGATGTAGTTCAGTGTCTAAAGATGTTTACGTCATTAAAACTTTGAACCTGTTCGCACGTCATCATGTTTTTGTTTGTTTTAAAGTATCGACTTCATTATTATAATATCGTAATCATAATTATTATAGAAGGAATTTACAACCTGTAAAATTATTTATAGTTGTCCGAAGAAGAGATTAAAAATATTTGTTTCATCTAAAAATTGCGATTCTTTTGCTTCAAGTAGTTTTGCACTTTTGCAACTAGTGTCAAATCATTTCCTACCGTGTAATATACGAATATGTTGGAATGGTATATTTTATTTTAGCTTACCCACCCATTTAGTTATTACGGGGTTACTTGCTTCAAAACTAATCTCAATGACCTACTTGAATTTTCTAATATTTAAAGTATACATAAAATAAAGGTTGAGTGTTCAGATCAAAACGATCGCGAGACAGATTTACAGTGTAGTGGTATCGAGCACACACAAAGAAACGAAGGATGCTTCACAGAAAGATAAACATTTTGCTAACAGACTGGAGTAAACAGTATGCGTCGTAGGTACTTTTTAAAAGTTCACTTACTTGCAGTGATGAAGCTTTCTAACAATTTTTTTTTTTAATTTAAGCTAAAAATCTTTAGGAACAGCTTTTGTGGTAACGAACGACCGTGAAAAGTTTGAAAATGGTATGTTTAATTTACTTCATTGTTATCGGTACCTCGACGATAAATATTCAACAATTTATTTCGTATGGTAATGTGGACAATCAATAAACCTTTTTGTTAGGTAGGACATCCAAGCTCCTCAAAATAATAATGTTTGCTTCAAAACACGCAAATAAAAGTAAAATACCTAGATCCTCGTAAATATAAAAAAGAAAAAGGCCCAAGAGATCGTAGTAATGATAAAAAATTGGGTCAGTGAATTGAGAGTTCGTCAATGGATGACGTCATTCAGTCTAGTTCAGACTTGTCGGATTCGGACCTCACCTAATGCTTATATAATAAGTTAATAAGGTATAGTAATAAAATAATAATGTGATCTGGTCTATCGAATACCTGATCGAAGGTATTGAATACTTTCCGGAAAAACCAAAGCAGACTCTACAAAAAGTCATCATTAAAAGGTAATAGACAGTGATACAGATAGACAAAGTTACTTTCGCATTTATAATATCCAAAATATATATAATATGTCTTCTGTCTGTTACCCATTGACCATTACGCTGCTCTTTAAAATGATGCTTTCGCCTCGGATAACCAGTAAAATAGGACTTCCATCGTATAAATTTGTAATTTGCTTTATTGTATTTTGGCAAGTCCTCAGCTTCCGGTGGTAGATTTACGGGCTGGATTATAAAAGTCTGGAGATTTGTCTGAGGGATAAGTTCTTGGGAAATAAGTGGCGAGTAGTTGGTTGATTTTATATTTCTTTAAACATATGCTTTTAAACGTTACATTAAATGGGACATTGTGCTGAAATCTGGAGAAACAATGATACATGCCAGCGTTTTACGAGAGAAATGACGGGTGCTTAAAAAATTTCAATAAAATCATGAGTATGACCTGAGTCTTATAATAAATGCACAGTTATGTAGTTTTGTAGATATTTTGTAGAATATTAGACACATTTAGGATGAATTTTATATCTTATCATAGTTTTCTCACACTTGGAGTGACAGATCTTTTGTGTAAGAACTTTTTTGTTGGATCCGATCAGTACGTGTAGCAAAACTGTGTCGATGAGAATTATAGAATTCGTAGACATCTGCAATTGTAAAATAACTGGCAAATAAAAACTATTTGAGCGAAATATTTTAACGTTTCCTATCGAAGTTTAATTACGTTAAAATTACCTGTTGTTGTAACGTCTTGTAGAGCCTTCTATATGTTCCCTCATCCAACTGACCGTTCATAAAGAAAGGGTGCATAAATGAGGTCCGTCTATACGTGGTACGCGCTACTAGTATGTTTTGCCTCGGCCACGTTAGTACTGACCACTATTCACTCCTCGCCCTAAAATGGACTCATAATGGCCACTCGCTCGACGATACACCTGCCATAGAGTATTTGTTGCCACTATTTATCGTACCTTAAATTCTATTTATGTACTCGCTCTATCGTCTAGCATGCATCTTCGCCGCTTGGAGACCGAACGACTGAACCTTTCTGAACCATACCTGGAGCATTTTCTTGGGTACAGAAATCATTATCTAGGAATGCCTATTTCCATGCTGTTTTGAGGATTTCTCTCTATCGTCGTGTATTTAGATCGCGTTTTCTCACCTGTCCAGTACTCTGTCGGTTCCGTTCGTTCGGCCTCCGTTAGGCAGTCGTCAAGTCACATAACACTATCACTCACTGTAGCCCTGCTTGTAGACGGCTCGCACCCGCTTCATGAGGGCCGGCGTCCGCCGCAGCGGCGGGCCCAGCGCCAGCGCCGAGTGCTCGCGCCGCTCCGCGAACACAATATAGTTCCTTCGATTCTGCAGAGGCACTTCGAAACGTCCGTAACACTCTAGAGTCTCCTGCGGTAGTTTGAGGCGTATGATCGCGTCTTCCTTAGGCCAGTGGGATTGGCGGCGTAAGGATCGGCGGACCTGGACGGTGGCCGCGTCGGGGGCGAGGGATAGGACCCTCGCCTCGAAGGCAATGGGGGCGCGGTAGGCGCGCCAGGCCACGTCGGCGCGCTCGCAGTAGCGGCGCGGGGCGGCCAGCGCGCCCAGACACAGCGCCAGCACGCAGCACGCACTGCACCACGCCGCGCCAACGCAAGCCCTCATCGCTCCATCGCACCGCGCGCTCGTGCTCGTGCTCTCGCCGCCGGCGACCGCGCGCGACTGCCGCCGCCGCGCCACGCCGTCGCCGAACCACACCGGCACGATGCCCCGACTTCGCTCCCGTATACTACACAAGACACTGTCCTAAACGTCTCGAACGAAACTTACAAAAGTCTTGTTTTCGTTTATGAATAATAGTAGACTTACTGTGAGTTAACGTATCGAAATTAAATCGATATAAACAGGTACACGATTCCGTTCCGATTCGCAAAACTTAAGTTTCTCAGTAGATACTCATTATATTACAACATAATCCGACACATGCTTTTGTACCGAGTTCCGAAATAGAGAAAATCTGCTTGAAAGCCTTTTTCTTAGTCTAAACTTCAAAGAAAATCTAGAGGAATAAAATACCCAAAATTACCTGAATCAATTTTAAACTTTCATGGTTTCATGGTTAAAAAACTTTTATTAGAAATACCTAGTTATTATCCAATTTGTCATGACACATACGCCCCAGCCATTCGCCCACCTGCCCGTTTCCCCTGACGTCTGCGACATGCGTGCGCGGCGGCACGCGTCTGTGATTTATTTATCTCAGATGATTAATAAGCTCGTTGCGGGTAATTACGGATCGGGGATTTCATTAGGGTAGGGTCTGGATTGGCCCTTTTTGGGTGTTAGTGTTAGGTCACAGGTTTTAGCAATAATTAGTTAAAGTTTTATGTACCAACGGTAGTTTATCTGATAATTTTTACGATAGGGTGCGGGTGCTTTATGTCGTACCTTTTTAGCTGCGTGTAGGGTGTTTTGGGTCGTACTTTAAGTGTATTTTTTTCTCAGATATTTCAGACGGGTCTTTTTGGTAAAAAAAATATTGGTAAAATTGATAAACAGTAACGGATCTACGTCATTTTATATACGTAGATCCGTCAATAAAGGTTTCGACAAAACTAATGTCAGGTTTTTGTTATGATAGTGCGTAAGCCTCACACTGAAAGAAAAAAACACTTAGGGAAAGATGCGGGTTTAAGTCCCATCGAAAAAGAAGATTTTAAATGACATTAGTTTTATAAGAAATCAAATAATCAATCTCCAAATTTTTTAGACTTAATATTAGATTTCTTATAAAACTTATGTCATTTAAAATCTTCTTTTTAAAGTTAATAAATAGTGTAAAAAGCTCTTAAAATATTTATTTGCACTTCATTACCACTTTAAATAGATAAGTACAACATTTCATGGACGCGAAGTAGATACCATTTTCCGATTTAGGTTACCTAACCGTACTCCCATTTTCCGATATTGAAGTTAACCTATAAACTCGTAGCACACTATCTAGCCGTGATATTGAAGTTAACCTATAAACTCGTAGCACACTATCTAGCCGTGATTTCGTAGCGATGATGCCTCGACCTTCGTTCGTAGGCGTCTACGCGCGTCGCCGTAGCTGACCTCTCGTAGCAGTGGGTAACGAGTACATTATTCCGTCTATTAATACTTAGTTACATGATTATTCCGGCAGTGAATCGGTTTTTAATTCAACCTTTCAACGGCTGGCTCGACAGTCGAGCTGTAGTTCCACTGCACGATATTGAATTAAATAACATCAAATATAGCACATTCCTATAATTCAGTAAGGTATGGTTCAGTTTTCTGAATTATTTTTAATAGGTAATGCCTTTATTGAAATAGAAAATTACAATCAAATAATAAAAACAAATTAGGACTAGTATTTACAATTGAAACTATTAAGCTAACTGTAGACTGTTGAAAACAATCTACAGGTTGCTCAACTGATCCATATCAATACCAGTCGTAAGCATCCCCAAGACGCTGGCTGCATTGCCCCGCTGTATGGCAATGCTGATGCGCTGCGCCAGATACCCGCCAGCTCTCGGGTCACGCGTCGCGTCGACCAGACGCTCAGATAACTTTTTAAAAACCCGGAGAGCCTCGGTGCCCCACGGAGCTAGCGTATCGACCTCAAAGGGAGCAAATGTGTAGGCTCTGTCAAGTCCTGCATATTTGCGCCTCTTGAGATCCTTGGCCGAATCTGGCGGCGCACCAGCCCTCACGGATGTCCTCGGAAGAGGAGAAGGCGCAAGTGTGTCGACGCATGTAGCGTCCCACACAATGGGCTTCCCCAACTCCCATGGGACTAGTGTCATGCCGTCGGGCCTCTTACCATCGTCACGCAACAGACCATTCGGTTCGAGAATAGCTGATACGTTAGTGGTGGCGTTAAGGCTGGCATGCGGCCCTATTACACGATAATCCGTAATGACCAAGCTGTTCGACAGCAGTACCGCAGTACTGTAGTATTCTAAAATTCGATGTTTTTTACTTGAACTAAAACTGACTTCAAATTCCTATATAGGTATTTACTCTGTTTTTCACGATTTGCAAGAAATGTGATTCCTCGGGAATAAACATTTTATGGGATCATTATTATTACAAAACCATAAGAATCATCAAAATCATTCCACGATTGACGGAAAAATCGGTGAACATACATAAAAAACGCACATAACGCCAAACTTAGAACAGTTTTTCGTAGTTGGCTTAAAACGATTGTTACATTTGCTACCTCGGATGCTTTCGTTCCCAGCAACTTTACTCCTCGGTAATCTCGTTCTAGCCAGCCTCCGATGGAACTCCAGTCCCATTCTCATCCATGTTGTTTACCTACTCAACGACCTACCTTAAAAACTATAAGTAAAGAATATTTATTGATGCAAATAATACCTACAAAATATGAATATAATGATTTTTGTCGGCTTCCTCACTAGGCTGGGCCTGTGTCGAGGAAGCCAGTCTATATTTTTCTACCTATGTCTTCACCCAACGTGCTTACCAATGTCCACATCTTCTCAACCGCCGTGTTAACTATCAAAATTTCTTTATCTATCTCTATTTCCTTTTCATTAATACCATGTTGGGTAAGGACCTACCATTACTTCTGTAAAACATTTTCTCCAAAAACCTTGTTTTATAAAAATATGTGACGATATTAAAAACGTCTCTCGTCACGTTCTCAGGGGTATGAATGAATGAAGCATCTAACGGGCTCGATTCGCCGCACATCCGGTAAAAAAAAACAACTACAACCTTATTTCGGCACCCCAGGTAGCTGCCCATTCATCCCTCGGTATGAATGACCGGTGCTTTTTAAGGTTCCTCTGATTGAAATTAAGCTAGGGTTGTGATAGGTAAGGGATACCGATCTCTGTTGTGAAAATATTTTTATTTAACTGTCGTTCTTATACAATAATTTAACCTTTGACAAAGTATTTGACAAAGCAGAGGCTATTAGGAAAGGTCAGTATAAAACACTTCCTCAGTTTATATTTCTGGCAAACATTATATTTCGTACTAGCTCAATCAACAGTTTTAATATGTTTACAACCCGAACGCGCTTGATATATTTGAAAGTCTATATTCAGTAAATTTTTCCCTAATCAGCACAATATTGCAGTTGGTTTAACCTATTGCTGGGTAAAGGCCTTGCGAGGTTTGTCCCATCCACCCGGTCTTGCGCCAACCGCGTTCACGAAGTACCTCAACACACCACGCAAGTCGCAATCGAATCGCTACACATTTGCCATTCTACATTTTGCAAAATATTTTTAAAGAGCATCATATAAAAGTAGACCGTCGTCGCGTCGTCGACGAGATCACGTCAAAATAATGCAAGATGACAGAACACCAAAGCGTCTTCTGCCTGGCAAAACTGATGGCCGAAGACCCCCGAAAGACCGAAACTAATATGGCTTGATGGGATTCAACAAGACTTAAAGGCGATTGGAGTAACCGGCTGGTAGGATGAAGCCAGGAATAGGATCGAATGGAGAAATTTACTCGACCAGACCAAATGCCACGCGCGGCTGTTGCATCAGGATGATGATGACATTTTGCATGTTAGGTTGACATACTTCATTTTTTCCAGAACCCAATCTCCTCCAGCTAAACTTCCCTTGACACATTTTTCAATAAATAGTTGCATTGGTTTCGCCGCCGGAACTCGTCGCTGCGCGTACTCATCTACTAAAGGTACGCACGCGCTTCCCACAGTTGACCAGGTAAAATTATGAATGAGAATGAATCATAGTTTCAATAAAACTTTATGACAATAGGAGTATTTTTACAGGTAAAACAAATATGACAGATATTAATGAACGTCTTTTTATCCACATTTTCACTGTACACGGGCTCGGTGCATGCGTACCTCGTATGATTTCTTATTTAATAGCCTTTGAGCTTCGAAGGCTTATTTAAATTTCGATTAAATTAATTTTTCAATTTGAACGGTCATATACTGGGGGTATATGACCGTTCAAATTGAAAAATTAATTATACTAATCTTCTTTCGACCGTGACGTGTCTGCGCGATCATAGATTTCCGACGTTCTTTCAACGTTTGTTACTCCGTTACTCCACATACGAAATACATCACCCCTTTTCAGATGCTCTAATGAAAGGTTTATTTCACAAATGTTGATTAACTCACCATTTGATAGAAAAACTCGGACAATCTTAACTTGCAAATTCAAAGCCGTAGACTTAACTTCCATCCCACCAGGGGATATATTCTGCTAAACTAATTGCTTCACTATGACAATGTCATCGTCACAGATTGGCACATACTGTCTTATTGTGTTACATACACTACCTTAGATGAAAGAAACCACATACGCAAGACAAAAATGTCAAGGCTATGACCATTCTTTATAATTATAACAAACCGTGCAAATAGCACTGCACACACTGTCTAGGGTTTCCATAATCTGCGTTGCGATTCTGCGACGATACTAGTGGCATAATATAGCGATTGGTTAGCATAATTAAGCCCCAGTATCTAAACCAGGAGATCTATTGAGCAACCACCGCGCCATCACAAGGACGATACACCCATCCAGGTGTTAAGGTTTAACATTAGAACACTACTCTTAACTTCTAAAGTTATAAGTTTATCAGCTCAACTGATAACCATCTATATCAGCACAAACAGATGTCATAGCTTGACGAAACAAATACTATTACTAGGCACTGTTACATTATATTAGTTAGTGTACAATTGAAAGGAAATGTCTGCGAGTGGTAAAAATCGGAACTAATTTCTGCATACAATCTTGGATAGACAAAAGCTTTCTTGTTACCCATAGCGCCATGCCACCAGCCAATCACCAACCAATCGTAAGTTTTTTGGCTCGGACTCTTCCTTCTTACCTGTATATACAACAATAGCACACAATAGACTTGAAATAAAGGTGTTTGCTCTTTGTTCGGTAACACGTGGTAGCAATTAGTGAAATAGGGGTGTGGGAATATTTTTTTATTTTTTGACAAAACGGATGGCAATTTACTTTTTCTTTTCGGTAATGTCTTTAGTTTAATAGCCGTGTTACTTTTTCATTGTTAGTTTTATAATATTGAAATTTTAAAGAACTCATGCAACTTATTTAGCTGTTGGTAAACTTGTTTGCTTATTAAAAGTGTGCAGAATGAATAAGCTTAGGTTTTAAAATCCAGAGGCTAAAGCACCTATCAGGAAGAGGTATAAAATAAGCAGATACCTACCAGAATAATAGTTAGGTACTTAAAATTATTTTACTAAACCAACAAACCCAAAAAATAAACAGGAAAACAACTGCAAATATATAAAAACAACTGGTTCTTCAAATCTAAAGTGACGGAACTACATAAAACTCGAGGTGTAAAAATAATTATTGTTTTTTTGTTTTTATAAACGTGATATCTTGATTACCCCGAGCGGAGTCGTGATGCTAAATTACTAAATAAATTGAAATTACTTCATAAAATTATAATGATCCAAACTTTTGCATCACAAAATATGCTTTACTACTTTTTATTTAATCGTTTGTGTGATACCGTAAAAGTATTAAAGATCTATTTTGGACGAAAAATCCGTGGTCAATCCCTTAAATAAAACGAAAATGTTTTAATAAATTAAATAAATAAATGCTTTTTTTACACAAGGAACCAGGTAGAGGTACTAGATTATTACCTATTTAATTTCGTTAGAACACCGCTCCAGTAAACATAGTATTATGTCACCTGCGCCCGCGCCGCCGCTAGCTCCAGATAGATAGCAGAGTGGATTCTAGTCCGGAAGTGACATTTTTGTTAAAAAATATTTTTATGTTAATTTACTACTACTAGATTATTACTCAACGTTTGGCTCAAACGAGGGATTTCGTAATATTTAAACAATAAATAAAAAAAATAATGCGTTTCTTACCAAGTAGAGCACCCTGCAAGCCCGCGGCCACCCCTGCGCCCGCGCTTCTCGTTACGGTATAATTGTTTAAATCGTCACAATTCCTGCGCATAATGTTCCCATAAATATTTATTTATCGGTCCCCTGATAACGATTTATAAGATTTAGTGCGTCTTACGACCCGAAACTGCTGGTTTTACCAAATTTTAAGTCTTACCACTTTTGGATAAGATAGAAGTTGTTACTTTGCGTACTGAGTGAGAAAGCTCATTCGAAGTTTTAGCTGAGAGCTTTTTCAAAGGTTTTATTACTATTTTGACGACCTCTGTAGCACGATGTCTGCGTGAGACGCAAAATATTGTAGTACAATTTGAAAAATGTGCCAGTAAATCAAATATTTATACCGGGCCTAGATGTTTTCCCTTAGCTAATAGATAGGGTTTTATGTAAATGTTCCCACTAGCGAGTTCAAAACAAAAACTTACTCGAGTGGCGACAGCGATGGTGTTGGAGACCATTCACTCGAAGGACCGACGACATTGTATATGTCGCAGGGAGTCGATGGATGGAATTGGCTAAGAAACGCTATTTGTACTGTCGTATGGGGGAGGCTATGTCCAACTGTGATCGTGTGTGGGCTGATATGATAAGGCGTTTGAGTTTGAGATGTTGCTGTGTGAAATCTTAAGTATTATTTATTTATCTCTTTTTTATGAGTTCCCTTAATCAACACCTATAATTATAGTGTGTTCAAATGTAAGATATAAAAACCTATTCCTGAACTAAATTTAGCAAAAATCTTATCATGTCAAATGTATTACAAATTAGGAAACAGCGCTGTACCGCTGTTACCAGGGTTTTCTGATTTATTAGAACACCTACTTTCAAAGCAGAGTGGTTTGTGTCCCTCGCACCTCGGAGTAAATATAACTGACCGCTTCTAGGTTACTACTCGAATGTACATCACCCATCTGTGAAACCGGCGAAGAGCTGGAGTGGAATATTTTTGATACATATTAAATTGTGCGCGATTATGTTGCATTGAAAACTATAAAAAAATCATTGGCAAAAAAACCTCTGCTGCTTAAAACGCACCACAAAATTGAACATATGATATGGATTGATTACCGGAGAAACCATGCAGTAGGTTGACTTATTAGGCACATGTAATGACATAGTACACATATAAATATTCTTTGCACTCTCTTACTCATAATCACCATTTTCAATGGTAGCAACCTATATAATTGTAGTTAAGGATTTTTACCATATCATAATCACTTATCTCACTAGCTTGCCATTTCATTCTGTATACACTGAACAGTGAACACATTGAACAGGGCGCTATGGCGCTCACTAGGGGAGGCCTATGTTCAGCTGTGGACTAATATAGGCTGAGATGATGACAACAAACAGTCAGTTAATCTTTTATAGACTATACTTACTCGGGAAAAGGGAAAGATAAAGATGATTACCTACTACTTCATAACTTGAGTCGTTAATGAAATACTAGACGGGTAAAAGCCTATAGAACCTACAGAACGGTGTAGGTACAATTGTATCACCTACTACATACGTAGACATAGACATAGACATAGACATAGACAATCATTTATTTGCTGCTCAAACACCTCACACAATAAGTACAAAACAGATATAAAAATACATTTTGAAAAATAGTTAACTTATATTACGACAAAAACAATTAGGTACATAAAAATATTTTCAAAAGGTAGACTGGGCTGAGTGTTACAGCAGCAAAAAGGTCTCGGCTCAGCATAAATGCCTGACCTTACCACTCAATAGTAGATAGGCCCTGATATTCTGCCGAAACCATTATAGTCACAAGACCCTGTGAGGGTTACGATTACAGTAAGTAGTGTTATGTGTGATTATTACAGTAATACTTATTCCGTTCCTGTTCTAAAAGCTAAAAGGAAGAAAGGAACCATAAAATGGGTTCATAATATTCTTTACAAAAACTTGACCTAACATTAAGTTGTTACCCTATTGTCAGAGTAATTAAAGAGTGACACGAGAAGGGCGTCGCGCAGCTTGCGTCTGCACTTCAGGTCGCGTGTCTGCGCACTGGATGTTACGGACAAAGAACGTGTGGAGTAGAACTGATGCTAAAAACTTGACCTAACATTGAGTTGTTACATTATTGTCAAAGAAATTTAGAAGTGACACGAAAAGGGCGTCGCGCAGCTTGCGTTTGTGCTTTAGGTCGCGTGTAGCGCATTGGATGTTATGAACAATAAGGTGTAGAGTAGATCTTAATGATATAATGCTAGGGCATGCTCGAACTTATCTCAAAGCTTGCACATTAAATAAATATTGTGTAATACTACCTATCAATGGCCTGTTTGCAAAGCGGCAAATGTGTAAAATTACCAATAGCGCATGTGTCAATATAGCATCACATCACATGACCATCGTGACTTATTCGACATAATATCTGTTGTTTTCTCACACTTCTATTCCCGGATTGGTGAAAACAGAACAATATTAAGCAACCCCTAATTATAATACCAGGAAAGACAAACCTAATTTCGTATATAAATCGATATTTTATCGTAGTCATTGACTAAAGAATTAATTTATATACGTCTTCTCCAACCCCTCTTCGTTCGCTAAATGACACGCACCTGTACCTCAGTCTCGTGTAAGTCTGTTCGTATCCCTACGTATACTACCTATAGGTAGGTAGATGTAGATGTAGTCGAAAATTCGGGTGGCCCGCCGCCGGCAATCTGAGACCTTTGAAAACGAATGTATCTCGCCGTTATGTCTTTGCAATTTTATAATGTCATACGATGAAATTATTCAGGTTTTGGACTTTCGCCAGCTGATGGATTGAGCTTGCTGTTGGCCTCACTTGCGATGTTCCAGAATGTAATGCGCTTTCCTGCGTGCTCCTTTTTAACCCAGAACGGAAAAATAATATACGTTATAGGATGTTTGTTTAAAACACTCAAAACTCTTTTTTTCTTTCGACCTTACATGACTCTTGGACACGTCAGGAATTTCAAATTACATACCTAAGTAAAACTAGGAAATAATGAAGTCACTTTGATTAAGAAGTGAACAAGAAACCATTACCATGTTAAGTTGTTAGTTTTCGAGAGTGTGTATTTGTGCAAAGCTTTTCCCCATTTATCTCCCAACTAGAAGAAAACTAGTGTTTCTGGGAGTGTTTTAGCTATTATTGACGAAAATCAGTGTAGCTGTTTTCATGTGACGACAATATTGTTCAGTTCTGTAATTAAGTTTCCGAGTAAAATATATAAGTTATTACTAACAACTGTTCTGAACGAACTCTTCATGGCCAAGGGCAGGTTCAATGGCAATTTCTGCTTCGTTCTGAGTGGTCGCACCGAGTATCTACATCTACCCTCGTGCGCCAACCGTGTCCCACGGATGGTTTCCGACCATTATAATCTCGCTGATAAACTTATGGCGGAAAATAATTCATGTTTTGCGATGTTTTGACGTTTCATGGTGTTAAGTTTTCGGCGTCGGTGTTGAGACTCGGTGGTAACGTTAGCGTGATGAAGTGAATAGTTAGGTCTAGATGAAAAGAAGGATTTTATTTTACCTAATATTATTCAAAAGCCTGAGAGCATCATTTTTGATCAAGAGGTAAGCAAATGTGTATATCCTTACTGTGTGTGTGTGTGCTTGAACCACATCCTTTAAGTTAAACCAAAACACTCTCTGCTTTTTATCTTCTACGATAATCCATACGCTATTTAGGATCTCCACAACCCCTCCCTCTCCTCAGAGCGTCGTTAGAACGTCGCTCTTACGGTGTATCATAATTCGGAGAGTATTTACGACAGTCGTTTACTTTGTCGTTATTGCGACTAGACTATTACAACAAGGTTGTTGATCAATGTTGTAAATCCTGGATAAAATAATTAAGTGATCACTTACTAAGTGTAGTAAGTGATCACTTAATTAGTTTATTCAAAAAGGAGATATCACATTAGGTAGGTAGGCCTACCTACCTAATGTGATATCTCCTTTTTGTCCTTCATCTTATTTAATGGCTGAAAAGCAAAGCTTGTACTTTTTGCTTAAATCTTAGCTCATAAACTAAGTCATTGTACATTATCATACTAATATCATAAAAGCGCAACAATTCTGTCCGTCTGTCTGTTACCTTTTCACTAGTTTTCACTATTAAACGGCTAAACGGATTTTAATGATATTTGGCAGGGACGTAGTCGGTATCCCGGGGATACCGGGATATATGCTACCTTTTATCCCGGAAAAAAGCGTGCGAAGGCGCGGGCAAGAGCTAGTTATAAACTATTTTACCAAACAAAAAGGCAAAGCTAGCAATTCATTTCGGCGAGTCGTTAAGGTCTAAGGTCAATCACTTGCTTTACTTTCTCGGTTCCGGTCGGTAGCGCTCGGATGCTATCGCCTGTTATAATTAGTGCGTCTGCGCCAGCGCCGCGCCGCGCGCCGGCGGCCGTGCGTGACCGCAGGTCAGGCCGGGCCGATGGTAGACGTAGATCATATACGTCATACCTAAGTCATGGCAGTAGGTATTTTAAAAGTTCTAATATTTATTTATTAATAAAACAAAATACTTCTTATGCGAGATATATTTTTAAATTTCGTGGGGCGTTCAAGGACTTTTTTCAAGTTTAGGTATTTTAAGCATGATTTTGATCCAAATTATTTATTTGTAAACATGGGTTCCTAGTTTGTAAAGCTGGCTTCGTCTTGTACGTGATTAACTATCTCGTACTCAAGATTCTAGTAACTAGGGGCGAAGCGAGGGCGCTTCGCTCGTGAGTTGTTCTAGAATCCTGAGTTGCGCTCGTGATTCAATGATGCCCATAACGTAAGCCACTGCTTTACACACTCGGTGCATAATCTACTATTAAATTACACAAGCATAAAAAAAAGGATTACTTAAATCAAAATATAAGTAAGTAAAGTAATGTTAAATTTGTAAACAAATAACCTACCTGGCTATTCTTAATAAAAATGCATTGTTTTGCTGAATCATTCCATTTATTTTGGTGTGCAATAAAAAGTATGGTATCTTTTATAATCTCTATCTTGAGTATTTTAGTAGGACGAAAGTTTTATGAATTTGTGTTTTGTGATTCATAATTTCATAAGCACATAACTATACTAATTTTCATCGTCTGCAAAAATACGTAAAAGGGAACGTCAAAATCAAACGGCTCCTTGAACTCATCATTGAATGCATCGTTGATTTAAAACTGTTCCAAACAATAGACTATAACGTCGTCTGAATCGATCGAATCATTTTTCATATTGTTTGCTTTTTAAAAACACTAGTTTTTGATCGCGGACTGCACTTGTTTTTCCCGGAAAAGTGCCAATTCTAAGCTTCACCACAAGTGGGTGGTAAACAAATTAAATTCTCGTTATTCACGGGTCCCACGTTAGCTGCTGTGTATTTTTTGGAATGTTTGCTTTGACATCATAAATAGTTCCCAATCTATTAAGGCTCTTTGTTCTTGTTCTAAATATTTTTTAGAAGTTAATCACGTTATTTGACAGTTAATCGAGTTGGCAGAAAATATGTAAAGAAATATGTATAAATAATTCTTAATTTCTTTTTAAATTCAAATATTTAATGTTGTTCTGTACTTGAATATTAATTGTCAAATAATCATAATAAAAAAAGTTTATGAAAAAGTCATAAAGTTAAGAAATGAAAAATCTATGTTTTTGAAGATTTGATTCCAAAATTTGTGGGTATTATGCCCCTTAACAAGGTGCATTTTTATAAAAAGTGAAACAGTGATTTATAACAACCGAGCTGAAAGGTTCTAGATTACTAAACTACCTAAGCATTTAAATTAAATTTCATTCAGGAATCTCTTGAGGTATTTCATAAAACAGAATGACCTTTTTATTTTCTGGCGTTTATTTGCTAATTAATTGAATCGACCACCTAAGTTTCTGGAGTCACACCTCATCCAAAAAAACGAACACTAACTGAACTTTGAATTTTTGCAACTGCATAATCTTTAGGTGTCTTTTACACCTAAAGTTTATGCAGCTGCAAAGCTTTCTCCTTGCTCAACTCATCGATACCTACTAATATTATAAATTCGAAAGTTATTTGTCTCTCTGTCTGTTTGTTACCTTTTCACGACGAAACGGCTAAACGGATCTTAATGAAAGACAGGGAGATATATAGAGGTATATACCGGAGAAGAACATAGGCTACTTTTTATCCCGCAAAATGCGTGCGAAGCCGTGGGCAGTAGCTAGTTAGTTAGTTAGTTATTTTAAAAAGTTATGTCCTGCTCTACTTATAGGAAAAAAAAGAAATACTTATTAGTAACAACAATTAGCAAATGGAACAAAGTTACCTACTACGAAAAAGCTCTTACTTAGCATGGTCATTGGTCACGGCTATGACTAAATATTCAGTGCTGGATATCTGTAAAAGCCCTTTTTACAATACAATACTAAACAATACAATACAAAAATACATTCACAAGAGACATTATAAAAGTCATGCACAATGGGCGGCCTTATCGCTTTTAAGTACATATTTATGTTTTAGGTGTACCTTTTAGTAGAGTAACAACTGAGTACCAATCAAAGAGCAGCAATCTAACTTGATCGCTAGAGTTCTCTATGATAGACTCTATGGTAGACTCTAGGATGAACGACTGAGAAGGTTGGGCTGATAACAGATTAGGACATAGGTGTTAGGTATTTTTGGTAGAGTAGGTACCTACTGAGCACCAACCAAAGAGTTCTTAGCAGCAACTTAACCCGAGCGCGCAGCAACGGTAGAATTCTCAAAAAATAAATAAAATAAAATAATAACAATGCTGGACAATCCACGCAGCATCATCCAGCCCCAAGCTAAGCAGAGCTTGCGTTATGGGTGCTAGATGACTGATATAGTTAATACAATACATTATAAATTTTTTTATTATACATAGAAAATACCCAGAAAAAATATTTGTTGATCGTACAATAAGAGATTCTAGCTAGGACCATAAGCAGGTTTGAGTTAATAACAGATCAGTCTGCATCACTTATCTTCTCCTATCCTACCTACACAAACAGCAGTTATTTGTCGGTTGCAGACGCAGCCTCCACGGCGCCGGCCGTTGCCAGGCAACGCGGCGCCGGCGAGACGATCTCTCTTGCGGAGTTAGGGTCATGGATGTGGCTCGATGATGACTCATCATGCCTTCACTTGTTTCTATTTACAAAATGTAGAGTTATTTTTTTTTCATACTTATTTTGCCTTGCAGTAAAGCCCTATAGGATATAATATACTTAAAGCTTAAGATGACTGGCGTCAACTCATAGAAATTACGGAATATTAACAAAAAAGTATTAAAAGCAACTGTAAAACGTGAAACTTTTAAATGCCTCTGTTGTAGTTTTACTTACCCTATGCACAAAAGCGAATTATTAAATACCAATAGCACAGATTTTATAATACAATACGGTGAGTTGTTGCCAGAAAAGCTCCAAAGATTCATAAGTTTAATTATAGTCTTTATTAATATTTACTCTAGATGTCTAAAACTTATGGAAGCGTTTATGCAGCATTTTCATCTAAGATAATAATAATAATAATAAGAGGGTGGGAGGGTCTTAGAGTTGTATAAAGTAGATACTACTCTAAGATCATTCTTGGGATCATGTATGAGGCAGTGGACCACTGTTCTTCGTCATCCAGGGAGCCGATTGGATCCAACAACCACCAATGATCTGATAAGAATAAAGAGGGGTATATTCCAGGGCGACAGTCTGAGTCCCTTGTGGTTTTGCCTAGCTCTGAATCCACTCAGTACTCTACTGAAAGATTCAGGAATAGGCTATCACCTTCGGAGAGATGGTGAGGTCATTTCTCACTTGTTGTATATGGATGACCTCAAGCTATTTGCGTCGAATAAAACACAGTTAATGGCGCTTCTGAATATCACACAGATATTCAGTAGTGCTATTAACATGGAGTTCGGCGTTGATAAATGTGCGGTCATACAAATACAGCGAGGGAAAGTTGTGAATTCTAATAATTTACAACTTTCAGAGAGAATGTCCCTCAAATATCTCTTAGAGGGTGAAACCTACAAATATCTTGGTATGCCAGAAGCGTTGGGTATAGTAGACGGGGACATAAAGCAGTCGGTGAAAGAGCGCTTCTTTTGTCGCCTCACAAAAGTGCTAAATAGCCTTTTGTCAGGTGGCAACAAGGTGCGTGCCTTCAACGGCTGGGTAATGCCATTACTCATTTATACCTTTGGCATACTAAGATGGACTCAGACTGAACTAGACGCCTTGGACTGTAAGGTTCGTCAATTTTTAACCACTCATCGCATGCGACACCCCCGAGCTTCGGTAATGAGATTGTATATCCCGCGGAAATGTGGTGGTCGAGGCTTTTTAAACGCCAAAACCCTACACAACCGTGAGGTATGCAATCTCAGAAATCATTTTCATCAAGCCGAATACCAGATACATCGTGATGTGGTTGCAGTTGATAAGAACCTTACTCCTCTCTCCTTAGCTAACGAGAACTGGCGCAAACTTAAGGTGATGAGCATTCAGGACAGGAAGGCTATATGGGAGAGCAAAGAGCTGCATGGGAGATTCTACAAGGTCCTCACAGGACCTGATGTAGATCTCCTAAGCTCCGTAAACTGGCTACGCTTCGGTGACCTCTTTGGGGAAACCGAAGGTTTTGTCTGTGCAATTATGGATGAGGTGGTAAAGACGAACAATTACCGAAAGTATATAATGAAAGATGGCACGATCGATATTTGTCGAGCGTGTCATCTTCCTGGGGAGACCCTTCGTCATATACTTTCGGGTTGTTCGCACCTTGCTAACTCTCAGTACTTGCACAGACACAATCAAGTAGCCAAAATTATACACCAGCAACTTGCTCTCCGATATGGCCTTACTGGCCCTGAAGTTCCGTACTATAAGTACACACCGGCGCCAGTTCTCGAAAATGGCCGTGCCACGCTCTATTGGGACCGATCTATCATTACAGACAGGACTATTCTTGCGAATGAGCCTGATATTGTACTGATAGATCGGTTAGAACGGAGGGCGGTGCTCGCTGATGTCACCATACCACATAATGTTAACCTCGTTAAAGCTGAGAAAGATAAACTTAGCAAATATCTTGACTTGGCCAACGAGGTTGTTAGCATGTGGGATGTTGATTCAGCGACCGTCGTCCCGATAGTCGTTTCAGTTAACGGCGTAATAGCGAAGAGCCTCGATCAACATCTCAAGAGACTCTCGCTAGGAAGTTGGATCAAGGGTCAGATTCAAAAGGCGGTACTCCTGGACTCGGCGCGCATCGTCAGGAAGTTCCTCTCTCTGCAGCCCTAGTCACCGGCCGCTTAAGGCTAGCTTCGTTGCCGGTGATTCACCGTTTTGATATATTTTTTACTGTAGAATAGTTTTATAATATTTTATTTTCTATAGTAAAAAATGTATTTTATAACGAGATTAAAAATAAATGAAGTGAATAATAATAAATGAAGTGAATAATAGTAATAATTATATTAGAACAGATGCCTTTTTTCCGACTGCGCAAGAAGGAGCGTTATGTTTCGAGAGTATGTAACGCAGATATTCTATCAGATGAACTAAAAGCCTGCATTGCATGCCAAGCATGTCTTATGTAATGTAATGTCCCTTTGTGATGTTCTTTTTCTGGTGTACATGAAAGAATTTTCAGTTATCCGTCAATCTCCATTGAAAATCAAAGCCGATTCCCTGAGCTCTAAATCCTTGCTACATAAACTTAAGTTTAACTCGTGGTTTAATGTGAAACTATAACTAAGAAACTACTCGAATTATTGCTATAGGAAATGTACGTCGTTTCTCTTGTTATTGAAAACATTAATTACGGGTAAAACTTTATTGGCTTACTCAATATATTTATTGTTGTCGTCACATATAACTACGAGATGTTGGCTACAACAACCTACAACACATTTTCACACTTTCGTCGGTGTAATAAATGCAGAATCAGAAGGACAATATGGCTAGACACTGCATCCTCAAGCTCGAACAAATATTATTACAACCCTTAAAAAAATATTTACAATCGATACAAACATTTTTGTTCTGCGGCAGAAATCTACCCCGCCATACCTTCATCTACTACACCATAGAAGTCATCAAAAGGTAGAAAAACCCTTACGAGTATATGAGTCTTCTCTTTAAGTTTTAATTTGATCATTAACAGCCCATATTTACGACGTACCGGAACCTTGTAAGTCGTCTATCCATCCATTCAGCCCGCTGAGCAATCACAATCAGTTACTGGGCCTCTCTGTTTAGCTGTTTGGTCTGGTCCTGTGCCACCTAGGTCGGTAAGACTTACCCTAAGGTAAGCCATAATATAGTTTATTGTTGTACAGAGTAATGTAATGGGTGTAGTGTTGAGTAGTGGTCGGACGGCATTGGACAATAGCGCTGGGTGGTCAGTAGCCGGTGGCCGGTGGTCGGTGGTCGGTGGTCGCCTTTACGGCCAACCCGTGGGAATTGGTCGTTTATTATCGCAATTACTGGCCACGGCCATTTAAACTCCATGTAGGTTAATAGATCTCCATGTAGGTCACAATGACAGAAGGTGCTTTACTTCTAGCTCTCATGATTTACGCGGTAAACGGTTTTTATTGTCGACATGTAACTATTGTTTTTAAGAGTCTGTTCATTTGCTGCGATTGCAATTGACAAACAATGGATATTAAATTATATCAAGTTACAGATCTCTGAAAACTTGTTGATATGTTGGCTTTACTAACCCACATATTATATCATCCTTTGGTGGTTTTGCGCTCTGGAGTCGATAATCAGTCGATAGTTCAGACTTTTATCCCCGGTCTTTATCGCGAATTTCCCTGATCCTTAGCAAAAAGGTGGTCAACGTTGGCGGTAGTCTGCCAACGGGTCGTCGCTTACCGCTTCTTTGCCTCTGATTACAATCGGATGAATCAAAGCTGTTACGACAAAAAAAAATCAAGGACCTCTGCTAGTTCGCGAAAGTTTTTCGCCACCAGCTTTCATTCGCAGCTTCGTACGCGTTTTCCCGGAATAAACCTATATGTTAATCCAGGTCTAGAACTACAACTATGCAAAATTTCAGTACGAGCCGTACAGTAGTTTTGTTGTGAACAGGAACCAAACATCCAAACTTTCGCATTCATAATAGAGGTGTGATGTGATTACGACTGACGAGGTAGTATAATAGGCAATGATACAATAAAAAAACCGATCTTTGCTAAGTCTCTGGTAGATTTCTTTAATGAACAAGGAAAAGCAGAAGCTTCCTAAGCCATTTCAATTACCAGTAGTACCAATAGCGGCACACATAACTCGATTTGCATAATTATGTCGGACAACAGCGTAGACGCAGCCACCTTACCTGACTACTTACAGCTGACTGAAGAAAATGCAGAAGTAAAGCTTTGTGTTCTTGATTAAAGATAATAGTTTATTTACATCATCATACAGCTCGTTGACACCTGCTGTGTGTTACACGCCAGCTTGGATGATCGGTCTTATGGCTGCGTCGTCGTAAGATATAAATATATATAAGAAGACAGTGTGTAGACCTGAATTGACCTAGAATTAAATACCTCTTCATAAAGAGAAAACTTAATGCAATAATTTTGTGCCAATTTCTTACGAAGTCTTGATTTGAGTGTTCTCCTAGGTCTCTGTTGTCGAGGGGGCAGATCAGCCTTGTGTGATAAAACATTTTATGAAAACATTAGGTTCCTCTATTAAACTTTGGATTCCTTCCAGAATGATTTCTCCTTTCTATTTTCGATCATTTTGCTTATTTTTATTAATTGAATAGCAGGTGTATTCTACATTAGGAGTCTATTACTGCACGTATTTTGAAAGATTTTCCCAGACGTTCGTCATTGACGATTATGTGGCTACATCAGATTTAATTAAGTATGATATAAATATTAAAATTAAACACTGTTTTGGTGCATTGAAATACATTTTGTACAGTATTAAAGCTTCCGCGCAAGTGCAAGCATAAATAACGCAACAAAGTAAAAAAGGTCACATCTGCAATATGATCCCGAAGACGGTGGAAGCTGTTCTACTGATTTTTCCTCGTACAGTGTGGCACAGCTACTGACCGTGAGAACTAGCGACTTGCGAGGCATTAATCCATCGGTGAATTCTCCATTTGCATACTTTATTTATGTATGTCTCAGCAGTATGGTCCGCCATTTGGCCGGATAAAATTGCACTTATAATAGCCGGATGGAATCACAAAAGCCATTATCTCTACTTTACCTTGTAGGTCCGTATGACTCCACTTGTTTCTATAAGTTCCTACTTGAAGAATTATAAGAATAGAAGAGTAGTTATATTTGGTGGTTTACCCGCTCCTGTGGCTCAGCGTCCCAAAGTGCATCTTGGCCTCAGACACAAGAATTCTCCTGGCAACTTGGTTGGTTATCTCTCGCCAGCTAGTAGTGTCCAGTTCACGGAGATCGGCTTCCATTTCGACAATCAAGCGATAAGTAAGCGACCTATAGCGTTTTATTAAAATCAATTTACTGCCTATTGGTCTACGTTCCGTTCCGATACTTGTCCCTGATACGCCTTCGAATACTTCATTCTTCCTAACCAAATGACTTTTTTATAATTTAGTCGGATAAAGTTTCAAAAGCCGGTCGTTACAACCCCTATTTCTGGTCACAGGCTTCGTTTTGCGGAGTTCACAGTAGTTATGTAATAAATATGACTTTTATCGTAATTGTGGAAGCTTTGATACCATCTTCTGTAGTTGAGTAATTATACGTAACTCTGGGTTGTAAAGCTTTCCTTCGTTTGGATTTAAATGAACAACGACCATTTGATTATAACGACCTTTATGGCGCAGTGGGTAAGGTACAAAGTCGAAAGGTTGTGGGTAGATTCCGGTGCGGGACAAATGTGTGATCTGATCTCTATACATTTGTTAGAAATCTGGGTGATTTTATGTATCTACTTACAGGTGTTTTAAAGAACCGTGACCATCCGTTTTCGTTGCGGTTTCAATCGACATCGAAACGACACCCCTTTTTTTAGTTTACAAGTTAAAACTGATTTGGTTCATGATGATTGAACATTTTCAAACTGGTTACCGTAGTAGATTCACTTTTTGAAATCAAATGGCGTAGTAAATAGTGATTGACGGCTGTACTTACTCGTACTACTTGTTGACGAATGACCAAGTTTAGACAATGTAATTTGTATTAACAATTACAAAGTAATAAATTATCATAATAAATTTTGCTCTCACGGCTTGAGGTCATCAATAGTCATTCCTGACGTCATTCTCGTAAACAATGACTATAATGACTTTATTCACGGCCTTAGTCTATCATCTAGTACAATACCATTACGAGACAAATTCCTTGATCCATAATCATCGACCGAAAAGGATCAAACCGCTTGGGAAAATTATTATTGGGTTGGATCATATCTATACGTCTCGAAAAGCATTTATATAAAAAGCTATTAATTTTCCCTTTTATTTTAATATTGGTTTCATTTTAGTAGCGTACCTTCCTAAATATCATTCACTGGACTTAAAATAACACCTACGTCTTGTTATATCAATTTACTCATCATGGTTTTTAAGACGCTAGGTACGTGAAAATTTTCAAAAGACTTGCGAAGAATTAAACGTTCCCGTGGGGCATCGATCCTACTCTTTAGATATTCTAGTAATTCACTATTCTATATCGCATGTATTTGTAACGTACAAAATTACGAGAAAAAAAATATCAATAAAATATATCATACTAACATGAGGTTATTTAAGTACAGTTGTTCAGTGGCTCGTATCTACTAAATTTGATCATGGTCCAAGAATCGAACCCGCAGTTCCAGTCGGCTCCTTGTCCACGAGGCCACGCCGTCGGTCGCATAGTTTAAAACAATTGCGAATGAGTCGCAATCCCTCATTCGTTCACATAGCTATTTAAAGTCGGCCCTTACACCGTACAAGCGAATATTGCATTCTTCACATACCTTGGGTAGAGTTCAAGTTAAAAGAAATAGCGATTTAAAATATCAGTAATTATTTGATTGGTTTTAAAAAACTATTTATTAATTTTTTTAAAGTTTTGCGGGACAAATACTAATCCCTCGGTAATAATTTTTTATGGGACCACCTCGGAATCATCTCTATACAACTGCAAAAGAATCATCCAAATCGGTCCATATATTACGGAAAAATTGACGAACTAACATTAAAAAAACATATGACTACGAAAATACAACCTCCGCCTTTATCGAAGTTGGTTTAAAATATATGTAAGTTAACTGGCCATGTGCGAGTCAGACCTTACACAATTAAAATAGTTTCTTATTAATTATGGTAGTTAGTGACCACGTGTATAAGCACGCATTTAATGAAACATTGATCTTGCTATTACAGTACAGAGAAAGAGGCATGTGATGTGACAGACGGACAGACCACGTAGTATTTTTTTCCAAATCTAGCACTGAAAAAACTTTTGGACGCTATTGTTGCTACATATATACTTACTGTGCTTTTATAGGCAAAGTACAGTGATTTTTGTCTAAGGTAGATGTATTTCCAGGCCTCGAATAAAACATAGGCTACGTTTTATCCCATAAATCAGTTCCCATGGGACAGAAATAACCATAAGAGTAAATAACTTTGAAATGTTTACATAGAAACAACGCTTGTGAAGCCGCGAGCATAACTATGTAGTAATTCATAATTAGTTTTATTTATATAAATGTAGACTATCAGTTAAAAACAAAACATCCGAAAGTCAGGTACATAAGAATAGCAAATAATTCGTTAGTTATACGTTTAGCAAAGTTATTACGTTTGTCGAGACACTAGCTTCTACCCGCGACTCCGCACGTGTATTTTCGGTATAATAAGTAGCCTATTATCTAAGCTAGGCTATATTCTAAATATACTTCAAATTTCATCTTGATCTGTTCAGTAGTTTTGGAAATAGGGTAACAAAATAAAATTCACAAAGCTTGGGCTAGTAGGATAGTAGGATTACTGCCCACATCGCGCATCGCTTGTCCCTCGCACCGCGCAGCGCGCCGCCGATGTGAGAATTTGCATCGAATAGAGACGCGCTGCCAGCGCCGCGTGTTTCATTATCCAGAGATTATCTCTGCACTTGTTATAATATTCATACTGCAGTTTTCTGAACCGTCAGGCAATCAAGGCGTTGTAGGGTTCCTTGAAATAATCTAATTCTACAACAACAATTTTCCCTAACAAGATATTATAAAATGTCATGTCGGTTTAGAACTTATTTTATTTTTAGCCACTATTGTTCCACGTCTCCCTTTTCTCCTTCCACTCCTTGTGATCTAACGCTGCGACAGGCCACCATGGAAGATGTGCCTCGAGCTCGTTACGCCATGCCACCTCTGATTCTGTGGTGACACTGATAACTTGTAAATAAGTTTTCAGAGGTAATTGTTGCATTGGTTTTTAAATCAGGTTGTTAGTAACAGACGATGTTGAACAAATAAACCGCCAAGTGCGAGTCAACTCGCATACGAAGGGTTCCGTACCGTACAGGCAACTTTTTCAAAGGAAATTTCACTTGTTTGGAGACCCCTTTTATTTTCAACTTTATTTAGTTTTAGTATTTGTTATTCAACTGTAATCTGTTGAAGTTTTACTTAATTATATAGTTTAGTTTTATGCGTCTACCTATAGTAGTTCAAGAGATACAGCCTTGCCAAGTTGAGAGCAAAAATAGACAAAAAAATCAAGTTTGTTGTATGGGAGCCCCCTTAAATTTGATATTTATTTTGTGTTTATTATTTGTTGTTATAGCAGCAAAAAAAATTACAAATTCTCTGAAAATTTCAACTGTCTACCTCTTACGGTTCATGAGATAAAGCCCTGTGACAGACTGACGGACGGACGGACAGCGGAGGCTTAGTAATAGGGTTCCGTTTTGACCCTTCGGGTACGGAGTCCTAAAAAGTAACTAATATCAGAGTGCTAAATCTTGAAACGGTAGGTATCAATCCCAAACAAGATTTTGTAGAATTTGGATCTCTTGTCATTTCAGAAACCAATTCGACTTACAAAATAAGCTTTTAGACAAGTCAAATTTTAAACTATAAATTAATTATCAATTAAGAAGTAAAGTGTGTATTGATTTTCTCTTCACTTCAATTTAATTTCACAATTACCTTCCTTGAACGTTAGTAACACTGATTGGGATCGGATCTGGATGCAATTATATGAAAGAAAATAAACTAGCTTTATTATTGAAAATCATTTGAAAAGCTGATTCTTTGTCTCAATGGAAACCCTACTTTCAAAATGTGGAGATATTGTGGATCGATACTCAAAACTGTTTTGAGAGTAAGCACCCAGGGTGGGCCAAAGGACCAATATTATCTAAAACTACAATAAACTACAATGCACCTGTAACCTACCCCACCTCGCAAATTCCCACAGTCGCGGTGAATGCGTGACTACCGACAAACACGATGGCGTCTCAAACACAAGAGTGCCCAAAACGTCGATTGTACGTGTCTTTTTCCCTTTTTCGACACTATTGATTGACAAAATTGTATAAATAACGGACTTCGCGATATGTTCAAATTCAAAAGTGAAGCAGCAGGATGTGAGCCGACCGTATTGTTGGCGCTACCTAAATAACTAGGTATCATCTGTGACTGCAGTGTTTGATGCACATACATTAATTTCTGATAATAATAAATAAAGGTACTTACCACAATGAATTACAATACTAAGTATAATAATAATTATTACATTATCTACCAAGAATACAAAAACAGTATATTTGTGACTAGTTGTGTAAAATTTTAGCATTATCTAGACAGGTAGGTACTTATTTTTTTATTACGTCGGCTAAAATACGTCGTTGGTTTTATTTTTACGGCTAAGGTCTGTCTGCGGCGCAGGAGGTTGCGTGTTCGATTCCCGCCTTGGAACAAATGTTTGTACGATCTGCAGAGTGCAGATATTTGTTTCGGGTGTTCTGGGAATTTTGTGTAAATGTGAAAAAAATATCTATGTAATGTGTTGTTAAGTATATCAGTTATCTAGTAGGTACTACTAGATAACTGATACAACAGAAGCTCTGCTTAGCATCGGGCTAAATGATGCTGTGTGAATTGTCCAGCATTATTTATTTATTTATTATTTATTTTCAAATTATCAAACCGTGGAGTCCTTCTTTCTCCTCGCCCGTGCAGTCACTATCGATTATTCTGTAGATCATAAAGGGTGTTCCCGGTACTGCATAGTTTTACCTTTAATCCAGGGCTCCCTTGCCCGCGCACGTTTGGGATTGTGAAATATTGCTGGAAGGTGATTTCTTACCTGTTTAATTGTGGATCTTTTTTTTTAGAAGTGAGTTTATAAGGTTTGATAGATATGTAAGTTACACCTCGCTAAATGTATCTACTAGGGCTTACAAAAATCCAAAAATGTTGTCATTCGAATACTCGATTTTTTTAGGGTTCTGTTCGAATAATTCGAATATTAAAGTCATTTACAACGGGATGTTTACCATGATTTGAGTATTGTGCTTTCCAATATGTCGGTACAGTTTCATGCGCCATGATCACGGAATAACTGAAGGCACTGCGAGTGAGTTTTTATTGCAGACATACCGATCTACCTTCATTTTTTGTCTTTTGCTACGAACGTTATCCTTACCACCGGGATATTTACGAAATCATGGTAAATATCCCGTTGTAAATGACTTTAGTGTTAATAACCATGATGGATTTAAAAGATTTAATTCGAATATTATTCGAATAATAGAAAAAAACTATGTTTTTATTATAATGACATCTTCTTTTATTCTTTTATGTTTATTTGCATTAACAAATTTAAAATATCAAATTGAAATAAAATAAACAAAAGTTTGTGTCGCCGTATACATAGGCGATTTACTCGCACAATCAAGCACAAATTCTTAGTAAAAAACTCTTCGACGTCTTTAAAATCTAGGTTATTAGGTATTTTAACAATATCTAGAATCAAATTTTATACAGTAACAAGTAGTTATATAAACACGGTAAGTAACTGTAACACAGTAGTAAGTAGTTACTGAAGTAAGTACACACACATTTTTAAGAGGTCTTTTATATCACATCGTCAATACGCGAATGCACTACGCAGTCGCGCGCGGCTCTCCCGAGTGTTTCCGAACCCGAGTGTTTTTGTCATGTTGTTAACCCGAACGACGTAAACATCTTGTAATGGATGTATCGCTCAAACTTTTGTGTGGCATTTTATGCACATCAGAGTTCAGAGTTTGGTATTATTGATTTTAATCGAATATTGCAATTTCAGTATTCGAATATTCGAACTAATACCTATAATATTCAAACACTGATTAATATTAGTTCGGTACTTATGGGGTTACCAAAAAAGGACATATTATTTTATAGACTACTAATCAAATTCGGTCATGTCACACGGCATCGTCGAGCCCCTAACTAAGCAGAGCTTGTGCTGCAATAAACACAGATGAACACAGCAATTACATATTTGTACATTGCACCAACATTTACTCACAAAACTGCAGCCACCATATTTGGTTTAGGTTCCTCATGTTTACGATCAGAGATTACCATAAGGGCCCTAAACCTTGATAAAGGTCTTCGCAAATTAATCGGGCTCGACGTAACCCGGCTTGTTAGATGAAGACTGGTAGGGACGGGGCGGCGCTGTCCCTAGAGGAAGCGACGCGATGCGATCGAGCGTAGCAATGTCATTTCAATTCGTTTGTTGTAATTGTGATTTACAACATTTTTACAATGTCGTTAGGTACATTTATACACATGTATTATATTATACACAACTTATTGGGATAAAGTGATCCCTACTAGAAATTAGTTAGAGAAATTAATGTAAAAGCATCCGTTCTTGATGGTAAAGGTTAAATTTGCACAGTGTGGGGGGTGCGGCGAGCGGGCAGAGGTAGAGTAGACTAATCTAATCTAATATAAATAACCGCTCATTGCTCTACCGCAAAAAACAGGATCCAAACGACTGTGTGTGAACATATTAATGCTCTCATTTTTTATTTGTACTTTTTGACCTGTTATTGTTAGCATTGACTTACTCTTAGAGTAGATATAATTTTAAATTTTTTGGCGTTTGTAGTCTAATATGGACATATTATAGACATTATTATTGACTTGCTGTTATAATCTGTATATAACTAAGTATTTGTTTTACAGATGAAAACTGATTATTTACCGACCAACCTATGTACATATTAGCAATAAATTCATGAAACGAATGAAATGAAATTTTATTTTAAATCTTAATAATGTTTTTATATTATTAGTGTTTATGTATTATATTATGTGTTATAATATTTTATATAATCTTACGTACCTATCTTAGATTTTGTAATAATGTTTGACGTTTTGGAATATATGTAATTATGTAAGTCACTTGAATAAATAAATAATGATTTTTGCGGTATCCAGAAAAAATCGTTCCCGCAGAACTGAAAGGGAAAGCACCGTAAGTGGACGAGTTGAATATTAACCAAATTATATGTACGTTAGGTATCACCTACTTACGTAGGTAGGTAAGATACTTTTTAGTTTATATTATACCACAGAGACTAAGTGCTTAATGTAAAACAAACATAAATAAATATATTTAAGTGTAAATACTGTAAATACTAGTTGTAATTGTTTTATTCTGTTATTGCAATTTTCTATGTGCTAAATAAAAAAATATATTCATAGGTATTGATACAGTCCACATAAATAAATGGGAGAAAAGAGGGTCCATCCTATATCATCATTAACATAATTATGTTAGCCCACCAATCGATATATGAAGTTTGACGAGTTTAGCTCCAAGTCTAAAACTAATGGCCTAACAAGGTAAAGGTTTCTTGTTCGGTTCTTTACCTTACCTTAAAGAAATTGACGTAAACAAAAATCAAAGTGATCACTTTATTTCCTAGTTTTACTTATGTAATTTGAATTTTGTGACGTGTCCAAGAGTCTTGTAAGGTCTAATCTAAAGGAAATAAAGCACTTTGATTGGATAGGTTTTTTATGGTTTTATTTATTAAATATTTATTTTTAAAAAGTACGTAATATATATGAGAGATAATATATATTCCCCGAGAGTCCTGGGATTAGCTTTCCGCATCGCATTGGCAGCAATCAGAAAAACGTCCCACATTACGATTGCTGGTTCGTCCACCCGTAATCGTCATAACATTAACTAATCATTTCTTTTAAAACAAATAAAACCGATATAAAACTTTTTTCTGTTTTTTAAAGTTTTGCGGGACTAATACTAATCCCTCGGAAGTAATTGTTTTATGAGACCATCTCGGGATCATTATCTATACCTACAATAGCAAATATCGTTTTTTTTTTAATTTAATTATTGACGGAGAAATCGGCGGATGAAAACAAACATCCTATCGAATTAAGACCCTCCTCTTTTTATTGAAGTTGGCTAAAAGCTCGGTTCCACGTAGGACGGCGGCGCTAGAGGGCGGAGGCTGAAGGACCACCTCGGCGCGCGCGCGGCCGAGGCTCTGTAATCTGAGCGCGCAAGGGACTTTGTTGCTGAGACAACAGCTGAGCAGGTGGGAATATCAGCCTGTGCTGAGACACTTATTTAGATTGTAATTATTTTTGTGTAAGGTATGACCGTGTGCCTGAAGCTGAGAAAATTGTGCGTACCTACCGTTAAAAGTTAAAATGTCAACAATAAAACATTTACTTTACTTAAACAAATTAAATCGTGTATTTTTTTAAAGTGAAGACTTTTAATTAAAGCTTTATTCCTTGATAATAGTTTGGTTTAAAATTTTACTTGAGTTTAATTTGCATTAATTTTCGATTTCTCATTCTAAAAATACAGGCTTATTTCTTTTTGTAGGCCTATCTACCTAGTTCTAGCTTTGTTTTGTTTTTGTTCAAGTTTGGTTGGCTGTCCGCTGTCTTCATAATTTTTTTAGTTAACTTCTTTCGAGTCGTTTGGATAGCGACAAAACAAACTCATCATGGTTTGCGATATTAACATAATAAATAAAATTAAATCAAGCCACGACTATGCTATCACCGCCCCGTCGCGTCGCCTGTTAGTAGATGAGCAGTAATTGACCACAAATATCTGCAGGTACCTGCGCGTGGCCAATTTCTTCAATCTGTGTCAACCGCGCGATACAGCAACAAAGGCCCCTGCAATTTTTTTCTCAAGTTTTATTTCCATCGTCGTGAGCTGAGCCTCCAAAATTGAGTTGTACGCCTCACGCGGTTTTTTTATTTTGGTTTTTTGTTTTTCGGCCCCGGCGGTCTCACGTGCATGTTTATTTATTAACTGACTGAAGTATTGAGTTATTATGATGTTGTTATTGAGGTTTGGTACTGGCTCGCTACGAGAAGCACTGGCCAGTGGTGTTTTTTTCTAAAACCGTCTCCACGATAGACGCCATTGTTGCATGTTGGGCTATGGAGGCCTATAAAATGAATGTACCTACCAACCAGTAGCTGGAAACTGAAAACGATTTATTATTATGAGTAGAAATGTAAATGTATTTCCTCTTAGTCTAAGTTAGCTTAGTTATAAGGCTCACACAGAATACATAATAATGTATTCTGTGTGAGTCATATAATAAATAAATATTATTCTATTCTATTCTAAATACTTAATTGAAACAGAAAATTCCAGCTAGTAAGTAAGTACTTATTATGATGATTGTCTGTATCGCGCTTAGAATCGTTTTTAGGTCTATCCTACTAGATAACAGAAGTTGTTAAACTTTTCCATTATTCTCAAACGTCATTACAAATGCAATAAGCCGTGTCGATATTAAAATCTGACTGTAGATAACCCACACACAAAGCCCTCCCAAAACTCCCCATTAGCATGAAAAATACAGAAATTAATGCAAAATATTCCCAACAGCTACCATTTGATGAAGCTGCGGAATGTGGCCCAGTTATCGGGCAGGCCGTGTTTTAATCGAAATAATTAACCGGGCAAATGATTTATAGCCGCGAAGGGTGGGGGGTCTGCGGGGGGGTCCGGGTGTTCGCGGAACAAGTGCCACCTACCTCGCGCCAGGGGTCCAGCTAGGGCACGGAAGGGTTAGAAAGACGAAGAGTGTTCTGGCTTTTGGGTTGAGTAGTGACACGGTAATATCACACTATAATATAAATGTGAAAGTTTGTGTGGTTGTTTCCTCTTCACGCCAAAACTACAGAACGCCCTGGGCTGAAAGTTTAATTCTGCATAGATGTAGTGCTAGTCCTGGAATAGCATTTATAGGCTAAACGAAATAACATTAAATACATTTTATCCTGCAAATGCCTAGAGGTATAATGTTAGCTAGTTTATTTGTAAAGTACCCAGAACAAGGCTTAGCCCATCAGCAATGTAGTAATGGTGATTGTTACAGTCCTCTGTGAAACCTAAAGAGTAGGAACATGGAATAGCCTTGCTGTAACATTGCTGTAGTTACACACATTCAACAACAAACCTACGTGTATGCAAAGCATAAGTCGCACACAAAGTTGTAAACTTCTTCACTAAATTGAAACCACAGTCTCACCTACAGGTAAGTGACGATGTGGCAGACTTCAAGTCGGCCACATCCGTGATACGTATCACAGTGGTCTAAAAGACACCTATTTACTTGTTGCTTGCTCACAGTCGCTATAGCTGCCTCCAGTCAAAATCATGATCATTTGATCATAATATCACACCGTGTTGTAAGTGTTTTTCTTTTCAATAAAATCTGTTAAAACGTAAAGTCGCCCTGAGCCCGTGCCTGCGTCGAATCAATGATAAGTTTGCGTAAATTTTTATCTGCCTCCGTAATATAGCGGGCCGGTATTGCCAATCGGGCATCTGTCAAATATTTGTGCTTTCACCTGCGCGCCCGCGCCCCCGCCCGCGCCACGCCCCGCGCGGGAGTGTGCTTCTAAGCTTTACTTTTTACCTGAGGACTTTTTAATGTTATTTTAAGTAAAAGTCAAAAACACTTTATTTCCTTAAATACAATAAATGTACTCTTAGAAAAGGTCAAATTCTTAATAATTAAACACTGACACGGAAATAAAGTGATATTTTTGATTTCAGTCGCGTAAAAAAAAAAAAAAAAAAATAATCAAAATCAAAAAAAATATATCCTTAGCCTTACAAATTAAGCTCTTAGACAAGTCAAATTTTAAACAAAACTATTATCAAATAAATAGCCAATTTTTTTAAAACTAAATTCTCATCAAATTAGGAATAAACAGTTAATTTATTCTCCTATTGAACTTAATTTTTTTGACCTCTAATTGAAGAAGTGAGAATGAAAAAGTACGAACGGTATCCGCATGGGGCTCCATGCGGATACCTACCGCTCACAGTCCTCACACTGGTGTTTACATCTCCAACCGATCGATTCTCTGATCTATCAAATCAAATGTTTTATTGCAATCATATTAAATTTCAACAGTCTCAAATACCCAATGTATTTGGCATGATGTGAGAGATTTATATACACTGGCCTGAAAAACTAAACTAAGTATCACACTTTTAAAATTGCAATCACTTTTTAAGTGCACAAGATATACTTTCAAAATGAAAAGGACTCCAAAAAGAGTTTAAGTATATAAAAATTATTTATTTTGTAAGAGTATATAGAAGAAGAATATTCCCCAAAAAGACTCCGAAACCTCGTGTTCAGTATGCCAAACCGGCTCGAAGCTGTAATCAGAGCCCGAGGAGGCAAAACCAATTTCCAGTGTTATTTAAAATTAAATAAGATGTAAAACATACTTACGAGTATAAAATGTTAATTGAGTTTTTATACACTAACCTAAAAATTGCTATTTTATTGTTTTCTCTTTTTTTAAGTTCAAAAAGGTTACAAATGCGTACTATACATTAGTAACACGTATATATTAAAGTTTCAAATAAAGCTGATAAAATTTGCTATAAAACGTTTTTTATTTTAAATCTCTAACTTCTACAGTTTAGACTAAATTGAAATTTTAAAAGCGTGACTTAGTTTTGCAGGCCAGTGTATATACATATTTCACATCATGCCTATATTCTCTTTTGTCAAGAAGCTGTTGATCATATTTTTATCAAACCAGTAACTCGTTAGGAATCCCTCTCCGTTTTCTTCAGAAACCTGTAACCGAATCATAATGTTCCTGAGATCTAGGCCGCTATTTATATCCGATCAAAGCGAGCACGCGGAAGGAGGAACTTGCATAGATATTTTATCGGGACACCGTAACGACCCATTAGGGGTTAGGGTTCCGTGAGAAAGTTAAATAAGGTTCGTTTCACACCAGTGTCATCTAGAAACACAACTGTAAAAAAACATTAAAGGCGAACATTCTCCTTAAAAATATGTATGATAGAAAACTAAGAACACAACCCAAACGTTTTGTTACGACTATTTATAAATAAGTAAATAAGAAAACTAATCAAATAATAATAATAAGAAAACTGGTAAATTATGGAAGTGCACAAAACAGAGCGAAACTAAAACTACGCTCGTAGCAAAGAGAGCGCGTTCATGTCTTTTGTATGGGAAAATGTGACTTGCGTAGCATCATCAAAACAATAGCACTGGATCATCACGACTATGCTATTGCTGTGTGAATTCTTTGTGAAAGAACACACATTATAATCTAGGTGCAGTCAATACGCGCCACAGGTCTCCATTATTATGCTATACCTATTATGTTCTACGGAACCATGAACAAATTATCCAAACACTTTCTAGGCTTCTTCTCCGCCAGATCGGTGTAAATATTATTGATTTGTTGCCCAACATTGGGCCATTATTGGATTTGCTTAGGATCGGTTTGATCTTGATTTATTAGAGTTGAATCAACCTAATTTTCACTTATATAGGGCATTGATTTGAAATACTATGTGTTGGTACTTAAACTACTTTGTAGGCGGATATAAATAGAAACTAGATTTAGATCAAAAAAGCAAAAACAATTTAACTATAGATCAATTATTAAAAGCTGTCGCGATCCTCTTTTGTTTTCCGTATATTGGAGGCCTCAAGCCCTGGATTTGTGACGTCAGCATTGAAAATTGTTAGAAAAAACAGAAGACAATACCGCCAGCTTTTAATTTTATTTCTATATGTGCTACATACAATTTTGGAAAATCGAATGCAAAAGATGAAAGTAGCCAAAATCTACGTTGTTCAGAAAAGTTGGTGTAAGAGCCATCTGTTGGAAAACAATGGTACTAGCAAGAGCTTTCGTTTAATGCGCACGAAAAGCTTTTGCTGAGACGATGAATAGTTAGCGAGCTATTGGCAGTAGTAGTTCCGTCAATATTTCGTAGATGGCGTTAGTAGTTCAAGGACGGATTTCCATGTAGTCAGAACAAAATCAAGCAGTTATAACAAATAGCCCACCTCCGTTGGTAGTCGTGTGTTTATTTATACTAGCAGCACATACAAACATTTAGAATTAAGAAAATAGAAGCAAAAAAAAAATATGAAATATTTTATATTTTATACTTAAAATATTATTGCATCATAGTAGGTATATATACATTTGTCAGGAATCATCGACTATATTAAGGAATACACACAATATGTACCCATTTAGGGTGTTGCAATGGGAGACGGCCAGATACGTTATTTATATAATACCTACCACAGACCAGTTTATATATGAAAAGAAAATCGTGACTCGGAAAAAGCTTGAATTTCGGGCTATTCCTAGATGGCGCTGCCGCAAAGCCGTAAAATTACCCTATCAGCACTAAAAGCCAAGAAACATAGTTTATTTCTGTGTACGATTACATTTCCACGTGTTGGTGTGAACTAGCACAAAAAGAAAATATTTATCCTATATTATAGGATAAGGATATTTTAGGATAAATAATTTTTTACGATAACATATTCACACCTTTCAATAAAAATAAAAATTTTGGTGTGCACCAACACAGAAATAAACTATATTTCTTGGCTTTTAGTGCTGATAGCGTAATATTACGGCTTTGATGTCTGGTCGGAATAAAATAACAATGTTTATCCTGTTGACAGATGGCGTAGTCAATGAATGAAAGGTAGCAATGAATGAAAGGCTTCTTAATACAAGGTTTTACTTAGTAAGAGCGTGATAGATAAATTCAAAGAAATAAACATAATGACAGTACCATGTCAATATATTTATGAAACCTATTGTACACTCATAGAAATATAAATCAGTTCCCTAAAAATTGCGATGTACATAATTTGAATTCAAGAAATAAACATAAACTCGCTGTGCCACAACTAGACTACACAAAATTAATGTATCTTTTAAAGGGCAATGTGCATACGCTTCTATAACAAAACTCCTAGTGAGTTGCAAAAATTATCTCAGTAAATAAATTCAAACAAATTGTCAAAACCTTTTTGTGTAAAAAGGCCTACTATAAAATATCAGATTATCTAGAGGACAAAAAACCTTGGGACGGGATTTGCTCCAACTCGAAAAATAACAACTAACTAACAGGCTAAAGGTTTCTTCGTCGCTTCTTTACTTTAGTCTACATACCGAAGCGACTGAAGTAAAAAACTTTATTTCCGTGTCAGTGTTTAATTATTAAGAATTTGACCTTTTCTAAGTGTACATTTATTGTATTTATGGAAATAAAGAGTTTTTGACATTGACTTTGACTTTAAATCAACCCTTTCGCTGCTCTTCCGCCCAAGTTCAGTGTTAATCACTTTCCACATGCATTTAGATTTATTCCAGTGATTGCCAATCATAAAATTAGTCTGGTACAATTACTAGTGTAAATTTAATCCTAGAATGCACAAACATACATAAATAATAACGTTTTAAAAGCTAGGGCGTGCGCTTATCAAAACTTTCGTAGGTATATTTACACTTCGCGTTACAAAACATAATAGGTAGATGTAGTTTTTAACATAAATAAATAAGGTTGTAGATACAATCCTACAAAATATGCAAGCTTTAGAGGAGCATTTGCATTTAATAACATAGAGGAACTCACTAGCCTGCCTTATAATTGGGTCTTTTTCACACATAAGGTGGCCAATTATCGAAACCTGTGCTTATATTTTAGAAATGCTGATGTGTTACATAAGACGAAATAAACATATAAAATAACCATTTCGACCCCAATAAGTTATCGAACAAAACACATAGGCTTGAACAAATCGGCACAAACCATGGCGTATTCAAAGTATGAAAACTTTAGAGATACGATGCCATTTAGAATTGTTAGAAAATGGTCGAAATTGTCGATAAACATTTATTGTAGGCAAATACTTAATTTAAATCGATGACTGATAAATTTTAACGTTTCTGATTTGGAAATAGATTTTTCTCTCAACATAATACCAGCTAAGTGTAGATAAGATTAACTTACTTGCTCATATAATAGTAATTAAGTTAGTATAGAGATAAATAACATATGTCAACATTATGGGAAGAAGCTGTTCACCTGTAACACAGCTACATTGTAGCTACCACAGGAGACAGTGTTCAAACTCTATTGATACATATATTGTAGCTACCACAGGAGACAGTGTTCAAACTCTATTGATACATATATTGTAGCTACTACAGGAGACAGTGTTCAAACTCTATTGATACATATATTGTAGCTATTACAGGAGACAGTGTTCAAACTCTATTGATACATATATTGTAGCTACTACAGGAGACAGTGTTCAAACTCTGTTGATACATATATTGTAGCTACTACAGGAGACAGTGTTCAAACTCTATTGATACATATATTGTAGCTACCACAGGAGACAGTGTTCAAACTCTATTGATACATATATTGTAGCTACTACAGGAGACAGTGTTCAAACTTTGTTGATACATATATTGTAGCTACTACAGGAGACAGTGTTCAAACTCTATTGATACATATATTGTAGCTACCACAGGAGACAGTGTTCAAACTCTATTGATACATATATTGTAGCTACTACAGGAGACAGTGTTCAAACTCTATTGATACATATATTGTAGCTACTATACTACTGTACATTTGTGCCGTCTTTCTGTTGCCCAGACTCCCATGAGACTGGTGACCTCAGGAGACTAAAGCAGACACCTAAATTATAATACATTATTTACATACAAACACAACAGGGTTTCTTTTCAGCTGATATTAAGGTATTAACAATATATATTTTATTTTTTTTGTTCTAATTCAGGTAGTTTTTGTGTTATAAATATACATATGTACGATAAAACTAATAACTAGAAACTAATCGAAGCTGGGATCCCTCGCATCTTCATACAAGATTCTCTTAGTTAGAGCGAGGATTCAAACTTACGTTTATGACAGGGTTCATTGGTTTGTATAACTATTTAGATATAATATGACGTTAGAATGTAAGTTTACTGTGTCTTTTTACAAAAAATAAATACTTTTTATTATTATTATTATTATTATTATTATTAGCTACCACAGGAGACAGTGTTCAAACTCTATTGATACATATATTGTAGCTACTACAGGAGACAGTGTTCAAACTCTGTTGATACATATATTGTAGCTACTACAGGAGACAGTGTTCAAACTCTATTGATACATATACATATTGTAGCTACTACAGGAGACAGTGTTCAAACTCTATTGATACATATATTGTAGCTACTACAGGAGACAGTGTTCAAACTCTATTGATACATATATTGTAGCTACTACAGGAGACAGTGTTCAAACTCTGTTGATACATATATTGTAGCTACTACAGGAGACAGTGTTCAAACTCTATTGATACATATACATATTGTAGCTACTACAGGAGACAGTGTTCAAACTCTATTGATACATATATTCTAGCTACTACAGGAGACAGTGTTCAAACTCTATTGATACATATATTGTAGCTACTACAGGAGACAGTGTTCAAACTCTATTGATACATATATTGTAGCTACCACAGGAGACAGTGTTCAAACTCTATTGATACATACATACCTTATATTGTAGCTACTACAGGAGACAGTGTTCAAACTCTGTTGATAACATATTTTTTTAAATAAAATTTGTATATGTTTTACATAATTCAAGAGCATGTAAGACCACTCCACAGTTGGCCTCCCGTGTTAAGATATTTCATGTAATATTTTGTTGCAATTGCATTGAATTGAAACTAATTATCATAAAAATTAAGTAAGTTATTTTTTTTTCGATCGTTATTTGTTCATGCTTAGGGATTTTTTATCATTTGGCACCTGAAACCAATAAGTAGGTATGCACAATCTTTTCATAATATCTTCTCGCCTTATGGAAGTCCGTAGTAGATACATTAAAATCCCATTGTAGTAATCGCACGCTGAGTTTAGTCAAATGTATGTATATCTTCCCGAATTGATTTTTAAGAATGCTCGACATTTTCCCATCCCTAGCTGCTAGTGTTGTCGATTGTTTTACGAGGGCCAATCAGCCGGCGACGCTGCGGCTAACTGCTGCTCCTCGGGGAGACGTAGGGGTCGCTTGCACGGTGTGTGTTAACTGGCGGTTAATAAGGGTTATTCCCAATGAGATTAAGGACGTTGCATATTTTGAAACTCTAAAATCCAACTTATTTTGAACCCGTAAGAGTTATAATTATTATTTACAGGTATTTATTGCATTCCCTTCTTCCGATTTCCCAATGTTTAAGCGGCCTTATAATGGTCTCAAGATCGCCTGCAGGAGCTAAGCTTAACTGAAAATTAATGAAATTTAAGGCAGTACTAGATTAAGTGTATACACATAAGGATCCCAGGCACCTATTGTTTTCATTCCGTATCCTTATTCAATAGTAACAACGTCGATTTTTGGCAACCTGCCATATAAGTGTCCGCGTTGATTTAGTTTAACTACGGTTTAACTTATACGGTTAAACTGGCTCTGTAAAATTTCCCCACTCAATATTGGTTAATAAAACAATAATCATCAAACGTTGGCGCTGTGAACAACCATAATGTGGATTTCAGACAACTCTACCAACTCTACATTATGTAGTGCAGCCATAGGTGGGTAAGGTGTTATACACGTGTCATGCTTAAATCGTACAAATAGATGGTATAGCAAAGGTAGGTACCCTACTTAATTTTTTGGATGTATCGTTTGATATACCACCATCTATTTTGTGCAGAGGAGAGATAAGTAAAATTAATCTAATAATTTTTTGTATCTTATTTTTTAGCTTTTTGACACAACTCGCTGACTACTAGCGGACCTCGTGCCTCGACGAGCTTCTTAACTCACTCATTGGTTCAGTGAATGACCCGGTACGGTAAAATTGGCTGGTGCCAACTTATCATAAAATTTTTATTATTAGCTCTAGTAACAAGTAAGTATAGCTCTAGTAACTAGTCATTACACTGCTGATGCAAGGCTTCTCTCCCATTCCCTTCAGAGATCACGATCTAGAGTGAATTTCCTAATAATATAAAAAATGTTCCTAGTAAAACTTCGTAGTTCCTGACTCCATTATTGTACGGTATCTACCAGTAGGTACTACCGAAACTCAACACAGTTTTCCCCGAAATATCCAAAGTTTCCAAGTAAAGCAATGAAAAATGAACCAAATAACTGTTTTGTTGTTTCAGTTTATTATTTGCTTATTGTATCGCGTTAACTAGTTTCCTTTACGACCCCCGGGGGTGTAAAATAATTAAAGTTTGCGTAGAAGACGCGGTTTTATGCTCCCTGAATATGATTGCTAGTTGGACGAAATGTTTTCTGTGTCGAATTCTGATTTATTTTTATGATTTTGGTCTTGAGGATAACGAAAATTGCGAATATTTTGTTTTTGTCGTAATGGTCTTGGGTTTTTTTTTAATGTTTCAGACGGGTTATCGAGCGTTAAGATCCAGTTTGATACTCAGGTTCAGGACAATACAATAGGTTGAGTAGGCACCAAGGCAATTAAAATCCCCAGAGCATTTTAAACTGTAAACACTTTTATGGGTGATGTTAAAATCGAGTAAGTATTTCTGTTTCTAAAAAAACAACTCTAAATTTTAATGAAATATATATACAGGGTTAATCATCATTTACATTTATGCCACGCCGCGCCTGCTCAGTGCTCAGTCTAATCTCATCTAGGTTCTAACTGTGAAGAACACTGTTCCACAGCTGGACAAAGGACTTCCACCCATTCCGGTTAGTTTTGTTACAAAAAAAAGTTTAATTGTAATTTAGATAAAAAGGTTATTTGATCGATCAATCGAAGTAGAAGCAACGATTAACCGATTCGTTGCTGATGGCACGACAGGCGTGTCATCAATGGTTTTAACTAGTGGCTTATGACACGATAGGCGTGTCATTTTTTCCTCGATTGTAACACCCTCAGATTAAGTTTTAGAAAAGTCTGCCCAGAACGAAACTATACAGATTTTCCACGTAGATTACGCCTGTTGTCTTAGCCTCTCGATATTGCGTGAATTCAACAGTTCCAGGGATTGACAACCTTTTTAAATTGCGTTCTTATGACACGATAGGCGTGTCAATACTGAATACTTTAGCCACCTCTCAAGGGGCGGACCTCGCGGCGCTTAAAGCGCTGGCGTGGCAGACCTCTGCAGTGAGCGTACGCTGAGCGTCCCAAAGTGGGACGCGCGACACGCGCGCGACATATTCGCAATTATCTCGTTAGAATACCTATTGACACCTTTATATATTTAGATTCTCCATGAAATTGTCTAGGGATTAGTAGATAAACATTCCGAAGTTAGGCTATGATAATTACACAAGGTTCGTGATAAGTACGAGAAAAAGTAAATTCCGAGGAGGGTTGTAAAATATGATGTATTTTGAAAAACCAACAATTTTTATGTACGGCAAGTCTACTGTTCATTTAATATAAACTCGCCGAATCTTTTGCATCCATGCAAATCTATTATGGAGGGTACTGAATTAGTATTTTTATCGTCAATTTCTGTGCATGTACCACTGTTCTTAAATTTCTTTTGAGGCTTGTCATTTCCAACATCTGAGTATGATTGTGAGTTTTGTTCAAATATATAATTCAAAGTTTCTTCTTCATTTTCACATTGAGTTTCATCATTATCATAGTTTTCTGTTTCAGGAATGTATTTGCGTTTTCGATTTATTTCTTCTTCATTTTCACATTGAGTTTCATCATTATCATAGTTTTCTGTTTCAGGAATGTATTTGCGTTTTCGATTTAAATCTAGAAAAAGTAGGTCAATTTGACAAAATAATCCGAACATTTCGTCGTTGTACTACTGCAACAAGTCACTAAGTGACATTTTTAGTAAAAGTTAGATAAAATATCAAAAAAGGTTTGAAACATCTGAAAAAGTAAAGTCACTTACCTTCCATTTCAGGAAAAACACTTAGTTAACCTCTTCAAAACCAATGTAAAACGTATCGTGCCGTACACTCCCGTGGTTTGATTCCAACTAAACTTGAAACAAGTCTAGACCAGTAAAAAAGCAAAAAAAGCATGTAGTTTTATACACATGGCTGATGGCACGCTAAGCGTGCCATGGACTTCTATGGCGCTTGACACGCCAGTCGTGTCATAGAAAATTTGTTCACAGCCCTGGTGAAAAGTTTTTCAAAATGGGTGCAGCAACGAATCGGTTAATAGATAGGTACTCACTTATTATACCTAAATCTACCACATCAGCCGAATGTTAGAAAAATATTTGTGCGGGTATGCTAGTGATTTATGCAAGCCTTGATATAGGGTCTGCAATATTTCATACTATGTTATCGTCGCATACCTAATAAGGCATAACGTAAGCTTTGTTAGCAGAAAGTTATTTATCTATGGAAATAATAGAATTATTGGGGTATTTTCTCATTTGCCTGACACAATTTTTACCAGCATTCGTTTCTGTTATGAATATGTGAGGGAGATCGGGCGTTACCTATTTCTGATATTATTATGTTGTTTGGCGATATAGGGTTACCTACTTAATCCATCTAAATACCTACTAACACATTCTATCCTGGGTACCTATTATAGCGTAAAGTTGGTAGATTATTGTAGATATTATTTTGATGCTTGTTCAATCAGAATCAAAGGTAAGGATATTTTTGATTAAGGTTTTTTAGTCAAAACGAGAAAGTAGAGAGTAGAGTAATCTATTTTCTCGTTTTAACTAAACAACCTTCCTCAAAAATACAAAACTCTATGAAGACCATGTTTAATTATCAGAATAAGAAATATTCTAATAATATCCCAAAAAAATCGATTTCGGCAAGACTTGAACCCGCAACCTTCCCTCAGTACGAAGATCTTTTCTATAGAACTACAAAATTAAATCATCACCGACAGAAAGAAGCCTTCGTAAAAAAAGCAACTCACTTCACACTCGCGTCACAACACCATCAATCAAAATGAAATCTTACTTGTTATTATCTAGTATTTTCCTCCAAATAACTTCATAGATTTTATCCATCAATAGGGAACTCTATCTACTGATTGACCATATAAAAAACGAATGATTTATCATTTTTATTGCGAGAAAAACATGTTTATGAGAATCTTAAGAGGGGTGAATACGGCAGGGCGCCTATTCTGGATTATATTGACTTGAGACTTAACTGGTTTTCGCTTTCTATCTATTAGCAGTTTTAAATACCTAATCTAGGATTTAACTTAGGTTTCTAGAAATCTTGAAATACTTCTGCTTCGTCTTTTATGTCTTGGTCGAAATATCCCAACACATAAAATAATTGATAATATCCGATTTTATAATTTTTGGTAGGATTTAAATCAAACCTATCCAATGTAGTTGATATTTTTTTCATACCTTTATCCATATTAAATTGACGACATTTTCCACCCTAGAATTTACCCCTAAATAGAACAAAATAATCATTGGCTACTAACGTCCTCTGGGGGATTGTTTCGTAACTATAAACGAGATATTGCCGCCGATACTACCCTCAGAAAGTTTTTCCGTTTCTCCTTGTAATTTTTCACGATTTTGTCGTGAATTGATTGGGAAAGTGTGAGCTGAGGTTTCAGTTCTAAAATGCCGTCGTCTGATTTGGATTGAATTTTTTGTACCTTTATATTTACCCAAGCAGATACTGGTTGTGTAGGTTCAATTTGCTCATTGAATATTTTTTGACTGCTTAGTTAAGACTTCTTCGTTTCAGGACACCCCTAGCGATCTTTGCTAGCCGGTTCCACCGAGACTCACAATGATGTATCCGATCATCATCGGGCAGATGGTCTGGATTGAAGCTGCCGCCTGTTCAGTGACAGCTTCAGTCTATTGGAAATTATCTTTCCTTGCCAAGTGCTTTGTTTTTGATCCACTTTATTTACAGTACTTACACTAGTTAGCAAAACAGATACCGAATCTCTTTTAGAACAATTTTCTTCTAGCTGCAAGTTCCTATAAATGTAAAGCATTCCTGCTACGACCCATGCGGCTCGAGTTATGCCGAAGTAGTACGTAGAAAATAAGTACCTACCTAGATATTATTTTCTTATCATATCAAATCTTCACTCTGTGCTCATTACCTCTTTCAATCCAACATCGAATGCTCATTGACCCAAACCGCACGCGACTCAAACCCTGTTTTCAATTAACCGCGAGATAAGACGGCGGCGCCATCTCTGTTCCGCGCAATTAATTTATATAAAACGATAAGGTTTAGAGCTCGGAATATGCAAGTCGCGAGCGCGAACGTGATCTTGATAAGGGCGCGGTTGAGCTTCTTGAATCATAGGGCTGCTCTGAGTGATTCCTTTAAAGGTACCAAAGTTTACCTGCGAAAAATGCTTTAAAGAGAATGTAGACGTCGGAAACGGATCGGCCTCACCTCGCCTCGCCGTCTAGGCCAATAGTGACTAAACAATCGTGAGACCCGGGAATGCTGTTACTTACCGGCTGATTAGTGTGTGTTATAATAGATTACATTATTACTATATTATATACTATTATAGGCATAGCAAAGAAAACTTAACGGCTCGAGCTAAGGAGGTGATGGTTCGTTTTAGAATTTATGTCGATATGCAACAGCCAGTAAGCCGAAAGGGTTAAGTTCAGATTTGGTGCATTTTAGCCTTCCCGAACTTCTAACTCTTCTTGACGTCTGCCAGGTTCAGAACACAGCAATGTTTCTTGATGGCAAAAAAAAAAGATATGGTGCTTCCCCTGATGAGCCGCTCCAGAAGGAGCCCAACGACTCTTATAAACTCATACTTACGATTAAACTTATTTGTTTTTGGCAACCCTACCCTCGCGAACTAGCTTCAATAAAATATGAACCGCTCTAAGCATCTCTTGTCAGAAGTAACGACGACGAACACCTTCTGAATACAGAGCTGCAGATAAACGCTACGGCTGTAACTCTTCTAAGATAAGAGGTAACGACTCTATTCAATATCAGATGCTGGGAAAAAGTTTAGGGTTAAAAAGAACATGTTTTTGAGGGCATTTCAAAGGTTATAGCTTAGCTATTAACAAGTCCCCCAGCTAGTAAGGAAGGTGGTTGAACGATATTACAGAGCAACGGGAACTCAATCAGTGTGGTTTTTTGTAAAACATCGATGGGCCCATGTATTAAATGTTATCGGATGTTGGGCGTTGTTGGATCACCAAAGTCTAGAAGACTCTTTCCTTGAAGAAACTCAGGTTATAATTGTTTTTACGCCCAACAGGGTTCACAATGTGATACTTACCCTACCTACTGATGTGATCACAACAAAAATATATTGAGTATTGAGTATAATTTGCAGAAAAATCAGTTATGAAAATAACTTACAACAGTAGCATGAAAACTCTTGTCGTGCGGCTTTACATCTCTGTTTTGTTTTTTCCGGAAAACTAGACGCCTTTACGACAGCCCCAATCGTAAACCGTAACTACACGTAGATAGGTAACGATTCGCAAAAGTAAAAGATTACTAGTTTTCTCCCGCGGCGTCTCACGCGCTTTTAGGATATAAAAGATTCCTATGTCCTTTCGTGGGATGCCCCAATTTCGTAACCTTTTTTGTCCTCGCCAAACATCTCGATACGATTAGCCGTTTAATCGGGAGAAGGAAACACAGATAGACGGTGTGATTAATGTGATAATAAAATCTGTCGAACGGGATGACTCATGAATTGCGTACATTTGCGAACACGCGCGGGCCAAACGCAAATTAAGCTAACCACTGCAGTCAGTAGCTAGATCACATCGACAGACTATAAATGAAGGTTTAAAATTATTACAGTTTTCCAAAAATAAGTAGGTATGTATATAAATCAAATTTACAGCAAACGGAATCAGATTCCTGTTGTCTCGCATCAGAAGTTTGACGATAAATACGCGGAATCTGCATAACTCGAATGTGAACCGAGTTATGGTAGTGACGCGATCTCGTGGAAACGCCCTGAAGTGGGAAGACATGTAGATGGAGAAGGCTTTTTGTTACAGATGCTTTACCTACCAATTGAATGATACATTGGGATTAATTTGAATTTATCCCTGTGAATAATTTAATTGGTTGGGTTCCTTCTTGTATTTGAATCCATGAAGCCATTTCAGTTGCGCAATGGGACCGAGAGGGGCAGATTTTTGACAATAAGTATTCAAAGGATCTTTTGATCTCCACTCATTGGAAACTGTGTGAATAGTCCGCTTTGTCTGGCTCCCAAAATTTCAGGTTTTACAGAAAGAACAGTTTTAGTTTATGGTTGCTGAGATCTTGAGATACATGATACATGAAATATTTATTGGCCAACCTTTTTTGAAACCAACAACGCAATGAAGTTATATTTATTTTTTTATTAGTGTTGGACACATTGCCTGTTGTCGTAGCTTTGATATTGTTTAAATTGTCTTTTGGACTTCAGTTTTTTAGCCCATCGTAACCAAAACTGATGAGCTCCTGACACTTTCTTCATCGTTCCTCCACACCTTCCTAGCTCCCTGTAAACCCAGCCAGTTGAACATAAGACAGCGTGCGCGACCCCCCTTCCTGAGTAACTCCAACAACTGCTTGTTTGTCTGTATGTCGTATGTACGTACGAGTCTACCTACCTTCATGGCAGTACCTAATACGCTTTGCATATTCCCCAGTGGTAATGTGGCTTGTTTATGAGAAGATGGGACTTCTTCAACTGGAAAGCGGTACTTGAAATTGTTACTTTGGTTTTGATGTTGTTGGAGTAAGGTTAAAAAATAGATGTCAGGTACGATCGAAATTCCAATCACATGGTTTTCTGGATCCATCATATCATGCATGATACAGGGAAAAAATCACGCACGGAAAATGCTGAAAATTTAACAAATACGCCACAATTGCAATACCTAAAATTATTTTGGAAATAAACAAAGTCTATCGATGACTGACTACCACATTCCTACTACCTACAGATCTAGTACTACAGCATGAGTTTGAAGTACCTAGCTGACTCTTCCTTAAAAGTAGGTATTCTAGTAGAATGCCTTGGGGACATTCGTAAAACAAAAGAAAATTCTAAAGATGTTGATGAAAGCAAAGATTTCTATCATTTTAAAAATCACCCTGTTCTAAGGGATGACTCAGTTACGGAAAAAAACACTTTCCGCACCAATTGCATTTTAACATAAAGCTTGTCCCAAGTCCGTACCTACGTCTGAAAGTCTATTATCCCGGATGGAACGTCTTTCAATATGGCCGACGGCCCCAACCTGCAAATATGGAGATGCGAGTTTTATACTGGACCTTATATTTTTTGCTTCAAGAAGCTTCTGGATGTATCAAAGCTGGATATGACATATAGACACACTGCAATATTGTGCTTACAAGCTGTAGATATTTTTTGTATATTTTCTAGATAATTTAAGTGATAGCGTAGCCAACTTTTTGTTCATCAGTAGAAAGAAGGTTTGGTGCTAAATAAAGCTCAAGCTGAGTCGTATTTTTTTTCTCTAGGTATTTTGCAGGTAGTTAAAATATAGGGTGTTTGTCGCATGGGCCGACAGAATTTTCCAATTTGAGCAAATTTTGTAATTCAAATGTAATAAAAACAACATAACATAAAAAAACCGTATTTTCATAGTCTTGACCCTAGCAACGAAGTATCTTTTATCAACCCCTGATGTATTATTTCTGTCATTTAGCATATCGTTGGAAAGGGTAATAACTATAGAACTTTTATAAGAAAGCTAATTTCAAAATGACCTTTAGTTTATTTTGCAATGAATTTATAAGTTGTCACTTTTCATAACATTTACACAGATTTACCACTTTGAAAGCTCTGAAGTTATTTTGTTGATATGAATTGTAACAAGTAATAATTTATTTAGAATAAGAATACATTGCAGAATACAAGCATAATTTATTTTGTGGTATAACAACCACAAACGAAAAGTTATGACGATTTATTTACCGTGCTACTTAGGACATAGGGTCTATCGGAGAAAACTAGAGCACGACCCCCCAACCCCTAAAAAAATCCTGTCGGTCTATGCGCCAAACACCCTGTATACCTAGTTTCATTGTAAAACTCGCGAACCACATGGTTTTAATCCACGGCTCGCGAGGTTTGAATTCTAGCAGATTCTGCCGTACATAGACTAGCTCTCAAGAGTAATGTGTCTATATCATTGGGTTAAAGATCTTCAAAGAGAAATATCAGACGCAAATACCTAATATTTAATCTAGAACATACAATATCCTTGTAGAGCGCAGTCATTCCAGTTCGCCCGGGGCCGCAAGGTAATAGGTAGGCGTGCCCGAGTGTGCTATACGGGAGCGGCTCATTTCTTACTGAGGTTACAACATACATATTCTGGGTTTACGAGGCCGCGGGAAATGGCCAATAGGTAAACAATTTCAATCAAAACCATTTGATTATATTCGTCAAACATTAAGGTGAATAAATCACAACGAATTAATTGTCGTTTTACTAAAATCAACATTATGTCGATAGACTCCAAAACTACAGTTGGTTCGTAGTTTGCTTAAGCGTTTGTTCATGGCAAATGGCTTACAATGTGCAAACTTCTTATCTGCTATCTAAATTACTTGTAGAACCTAGAAAAACCCGATGTTTTTGTCACGCGTGACCAACCATTTTAAGTTTTGCGGCAGTTTAGTCTTTATAAAACTACCATTAGACCCTGATGTGATACTAATTAAAATAGTAGGTACTGGACCTAAATAAATCTGGCAAGAGCGTGTTGGATCATGCAAAGCTGCCGTTGCAATTTAATTTATGCTATCCCTTGATTTTGTATGAGTTGCTGTCATAATTGTTATTGTAATTATTGTATTTTATCGTAACTTTTATCAAATGGAAACATGTATTTTTTTTACAATTGGAATCTCACATACCTTTATTCTGCCATTCCACACTTTACAGTAAAAAGTATTATGCACCAACAGAATATTCAGTTGTTTTAAACTGTTTTTGGTTAGATAAAGATACATTTAAATATCAAGATAAATATATTTAGTTTCACAAGAACAGTGCATAGGTAAGTACAAGCTGATTGAATAAGTGGTATGTAGAGCTAAACGAGGAGTAGTAAGATAATAGATGCAGCAAGTAGAAGATATGATGCAGGTAAAGCAAGAGAAGGAAAACAGAAACTTCTAGAACTGATAAATGAAAGCTAAGTATACAGAACATAATTGTTTAATAGAAATTACTTAGAATCATATCTACTTAGGTAGGTTAGCACTTAGTGAGAGATTAAACAGCTACTTACTGGCACATAATACGTTTCGCCTCACCGTGGGCTCAGCCACAGCGCTACAAATCAGGCCAACTTAGACCTTCTCCAAAAGGCAATCTGCATAGAGCATACCTACACAGAGGTATCAGAACCACGTTCAGTGATGTTCAAAAAGCGATCAGTGCGCTATGGGCGGCTATAAAGCGCAGCGTGCCGGGGCCGCTTCCGCCCGCCCTCGCTTCCGGACGGGCGGCACACAAGCAAAGGGGTACAGGCGATGACATAACGACGTGATGTGTATAGAAATAACTAAGGATACAATATATAAACCAGTTTGTTACTAAACTATGTGTAAAGGACATTAACAGATTACTTTCAAGGTAGTAGTAGTGAAAAAATAACAAATCATCATTCATTAAAATCATATTAATAAATAGAACGGAAGCGAAGAAGTACTACGGAATTATTAAGATGCAAGTAGTTTTTTTTCACTTAGTACGGTGCAGTTCAATGAAGTCACTGAATTACACCGTACTAAGTGAAAATGATGACGTCTAACAGGTTTTCGTAAAGTTTCCACTGCAATCCATACAAAAAATAAAATTTTACAGCTTAGCAATTAAGAAGCTACGACGTAGCAACAGAACAGCTATGACGTAGCAACAGAACAGCTACGACATAGCAACAGAACAGCTATGACGTAGCAACAGAACAGATATGACGTAGCAACAGAACAGCTATGACGTAGCAATAGAATAGCTACGACATAGCAACAGAACAGCTACGACGTAGCAACAGAACAGCTATGACGTATCAACAGAACAGCTATGACGTAGCAACAGAACAGCTACGACATAGCAACAGAACAGCTATGACGTAGCAACAGAACAGCTATGACGTAGCAACAGAACAGCTACGTCATAGCAACAGAACAGCTATGACGTAGCAATAGAATAGCTACGACATAGCAACAGAACAGCTACGATGTAGCAACAGAACAGCTATGACGTAGCAACAGAACAGCTATGACGTAGCAATAGAATAGCTACGACATAGCAACAGAACAGCTACGACGTAGCAACAGAACAGCTATGACGTAGCAACAGAACAGCTATGACGTAGCAACAGAACAGCTACGTCATAGCAACAGAACAGCTATGACGTAGCAACAGAACAGGTATGACGTAGCAACAGAACAGCTATGACGTAGCAATAGAATAGCTACGATATAGCTCATTTACAAGCTCAAAATCAAATATTTCCATCTTTGTAAATACAGAGAGCTGGGACTTGAATTTAACTATGAGGTATATAAGTATTATCGTTGGCATATTAAAATTCTTATTGATAACGCGTATTCCAGTTACATTGAGGTAGTTGGAAATAACATCGGCAGTGATCCCGCACACTTTTGGAGATACGTAAGAGACAGACGTTCCAGCAGGAGCAACACCAATACATTCGTTGCTAACGGTAATGAAATTACTGGTCAGGATGCAGTCGACGCGTTCGCTGAATATTTTGGTTCCGTCTTTCTTGCTGACAACCCAAAGTTGAATCCTGAAGAGGCAGAGAAGTCGGGGCATGGGTCTACGAGCGATGCTAAGCTGGTTTCTGTGGACTACGTGACTGAATCAGACGTGCATAGAGCGATACGTCGTCTTAAGGCTTCATCTGCTGCGGGGCCCGATGGTATTCCTCCTTTTCTGGTGAGAGATTGTTTGCATGCATTAGTAGAGCCACTGCTTTCTCTATTTAACAACTCTTTGATTAGTTGCCGATATCCAGCTCGCTGGAAGTTATCGAGGGTAACACCGGTCCCGAAGATCAGTGGATCGACTGAAGTGAGCAACTTCCGACCGATAGCCGTACTTTCCGTGTTTGCTAAGGTATTTGAATCAATTTTGAATTTTCACCTTACTTGCCAAATAAATTCTTCTCTAGATGAGTCACAGCATGGCTTTCGTAAGGCAAGATCAACAGTTACGAATCATGCAGCCTACATTGATTTTATATCAAATGAAATGGACGATGGACGGCAAGTAGATTCTGTCTATCTTGACTTTCGACGTGCATTCGATATATCGTGCATAATGACATCCTTTTGGTCAAGCTTTCTGCAATGGGAGCTTCTCCCCGACTGTTAAGATTTTTTGCAGACTACTTGAGGGACCGCAGACAGTATGTTCAGCTTAAAAACTACAGATCTCAGGAGTTCTACACAAGGTCAGGGCTAAGTCAAGGCAGTACGCTCTTGTTTTTAATATCTTAATATTCTTGTTTTTATTTATTATTATTATTCGATTTTGTATATTGTTTGTAATTGTATTCTGTTCTTTTTTATGTCTAGTAGTTAGTGTTTTGGTGTTAGACTGTAAGCTAACTGCTGTATTTTTCTAAATAAATAAAATAAATAAAAATAAAATAGCAACAGAACAGCTACGATGTAGCAACAGAACAGCTATGACGTAGCAACAGAACAGCTATGACGTAGCAACAGAACAGCTATGACGTAGCAATAGAATAGCTACGACATAGCAACAGAACAGCTACGACGTAGCAACAGAAAACTACGATATATCAACAGAACAGTTATGACGTAGCAACAGAACTGCTGGGACGTAGCAACAGAACAGCTACGACGTAGCAACAGAACTGCTACGACATAGCAACAGAACAGCTATGACGTAGCAACAGAACAGCTATGACGTAGCAACAAAACAGCAATGACGTAGCAACAGAACAGCTATGACGTAGCAACAGAACAGCTATGATGTAGCAATAGAATAGCTACGACATAGCAACAGAACAGCTACGACGTAGCAACAGAACTGCTACGATATACTACATATCAACAGAACAGTTATGACTTAGCAACAGAACTGCTGGGACGTAGCAACAGAACAGCTACGACGTAGCAACAGAACAGCTATGACGTAGCAACAGAACAGCTACGACGTAGCAACAGAACTGCTACGCGCCGTAGCAATAGAACAGCTGGGCCCCTACCTTAATTTCGTACACGTCCGAAATACACGCCTGATTAGTAGTTAGTCCTATTAAAGAAATAATAATAAATATGCTGGACAATCCACACTACATCATTTAGCCCCAAGCTAAGCAGAGCTTATGTTATGGGTACTAAATTACTGATATAAATAATACATATTTATGTATTTATTTTATACATAGAAAATACCCAGAACACCTGGAACAAATATTTGCAGATCGTATAAATATTTATCCCAAGGCCGGTATCGAACCCGCAACCTGCTGCGTCGCAGGGGGACCTTCGCCCGCCGCGCCGCCACATCAGTCGTCTATACCTCTATAGTATCTAAATAGTTTTGTGATGTTCAGAAAGTCCTCTGCCCCCGCCTGTACCGCCACGTATGTAAATGCGTCGATGTGAAACTTGTTTATGTGACTTAATGCACAGTTCTTTCGATAGGTTTATTACCCATATCGAAGTTTACATGTTTCAAAGGTATTCTAGGTTACGTGGGTTCTTATGTGGCTTTGTTATGTGGGTATAATACGTACGTAGAGCATTATTCATTTAATTCAGGTAAGAAGATATGAAAATGTTGTACTACTTGCATAGAAGCTTTTTTAGTATTCATTTGCTTGTTGTGCGTCCGTGTGATAAATACATATGTATGAATACGAAGTGGGTTGTGGAGTGGTAATTTTTTTTAACCTTACACCAAACTGGTAAGCAAAGCTTTGTGATGGGCTTGTTTAGGGTACCAGATGACATAAACTGCTTGACATCTAAACAAATTTTGGGAATGCATAAGTACGTAATAATAAATATAAAACACCCAGACAGAAACAAATATCTGTAGGGAATCAAAACCAAAAAAAATCACAAAAATTTCAATTGTACTGTATTCAATTCAATTCAATTCATTTATTTCAGACAACAAAATTTTTTAAGAATACAAAATAAATTAAGGAGTCCATATTTGGGATGAAACATAAAATAAAATAAACTAATAATAAAAATAATCAAAAATAGCTACTAAAACACTGGTCAAGAGAGTATAATATTCACTTGTAGTAAGCATTTTTCGTAACTCTTTTCTCTCTCCAAGACATTATTTGGCAACAATATGCGCATTCAATTTCCCGTAAGAGGCTGCCCGTATGGTCAGAAATATGCGCATAGATGTAAGCGAGAAAACGTATTTAAGTGACACTTTAAGTAATTGAAACAAAAGGTATCTAGGTATCTACGGAGCCAATGGTAATTCGTAAGATATTTCTGCAATAACTTTGGGGATTTAAGGCTCTGGATTTCGTGGGAAATGTTTTTAAAATTAAGTGGGTATAAAACTTTGATGATCAGAACTGAACTGAATGTTGAAGATGTGTAAATTGATGTCGATAAAACAATTGGTACCAAAAATGCTCACAATGGTTTCTGGTAACCCACAATGAAACTGGTAACGATCGGTGATATTCCGAAAAGGGACGACCATTTACACAAATAGGTAGAGTTTAAAGGCCGACCAGGATTTGAACTGACGAGCCTTGAACAGGCACTGACAGTAAGAACTTCCAAGCTGTTCAGAAATGGAAATTCAATGCAAAGGTCCTGCTTAATTCCAACAGCTTCTAAAAAGACAATCTGAGCTTTTGTCTGTAAATAAATAGGGCGTATTATAAAAACAACTGAGTTGTACAGGAGGTTAATATTTTAAAGTGTCGTGTAGTCTCTGGTTCGCTCAGGTCGCATATTTCATGCGCCCGTCGCCACTCTGTGCACACCCTTATTCTGGAGCTATTGCGATGTACTTGCAACTGATAAAGTTTATCAGTTAAACGATAAAAATAGAGATCACATCTTTGGGGATTTTCAAGTTCATAATTTTATTGTCCTGCAGAAGTTAAATTAGAAAGTTTTTGGGTAGGACATTATGGTATGGGTGATTTTTTTTGTTTAATGGTCCTTTATCCAATTATATAACTTTTATCGAGTGCGGCGATTTTAAAAAACAAAACAGTGTCATAGCCTATCTCCAAATCTTCAAACCCCTTTTGTTTTTGCTTTCGAAATAAGCTATTTACAATCACACAGCATTTGTAAGCGTTTTATTTTTCGCGTTTAACTTACTCAGAACGTTTTACTGTAACAAGTGTTATTTTCAACGTTTGTATTTCGCTGGTTACCTATAACTTGTGAATTTAAAGTAAGTTGAAGTACCTACTTATTTACTAGAATGGTACTTTATTAACTAAGAAAATTACAGCTAAATAATAAACACAAATTAGAACTATTATAGTATTTACAATTTAAAACATTTGAGCTAACTGCAGACCGTTACAAACAATCTAGAGGTAGGTAGCTTAACTGATCCATATTACCATTCGGAAGCTCTCCAAGATGCTGGCAAAACTTCGACATAGTTTAGTTCTACAACTGCCACTCGTTGATGTTGCCATGTTACCAAAGAACATTAGTTGCCATACCTCCTCCCATCCCAGAATAAGCCTCCCCCTCCGTCCGGCTGCTTCCATCATTTTGATTGAAATTTACTGCATTATTGTGTAGAGGGTAACAATGTTACTGCAATAAGCCACTTTGGTGATTAAATGGCCGACGTGGCGCTCTGTTCACGTGAGATATTACTAGTTATGAAGGAAACAGGGGCTCAAGATGGGAGACCGTTGCTTCACAGTATAAATAAAATATACAGTAGGCCGACGCGACGCCTTTGATACAGCGGTAAAGGCCGACAAGTGACGCCACAGCGTATGTTGACCGGGGTTGTCACATGTTAATGTCAATTGAAAACTTATTTATTTTAGGTAAACATCGTCATCAATATTACGAATAAGCGGTGTTTTTACAAATCCAAGATTTTTATTATTTTTTATTTTATTTTTTTCTTATTGATTTCGTTTTCGACTAAATTGAGGGTGTAGATTACGAATATGCGGTAGTTTTTAATTCCAAGATAGCGGATTTTTGATGACCCCTGTGGCGCAGCGGGCGAAGGCCTCCTACGATGCAGGATGTTGCGGGTTCGATTCCTGCCTCGAAACAAAGGTTTGTACGATCTGCAGAAATTTGTTTTGGGTGTTTTCTATGTTTTATAATACAAAATAAAATAAATATTGCTAAACAATCCACACAGCGATCTGTTAACATATTAAATATTATTTGTCGGGTATTTATCGCGTACCCTTGTTTTATTTTTTGAACGTGGACATTCCTATTTCTGAAGACGAATTGAGGGTAGTCGTGGATACTGCCGTCAATTCTTGGCTGTAACACCAAGTACATCCAGTCGCCCCGTGACCACGATCGCTGCAACGCGATGGAAACGTAGGGGGAAATAAAACAAAAGGTACGCGATAAATAATCTTAAATTAATCCACAAAGCATCATCTAGCCCAAGCTAAGCAGAGCTATAAAATATCTACCTAGCTATATCAGTTCTCTAGTACTTAGCTTGCGGCTAGATGATGCTGTGTCAATTCTACAGCAAAATTTATTTATTTGATGACGTTTTATCCAAGATGGGCAAATTTTTTTCATTCTAAATTTTACGTAATGAAAACAATACTCGTGAGTAAAATTTTAATTAACAAAAACGCCGCATATTCGTAATCTATGCCCTCGAGTTAGTCGACAATGATACCCATTATTATAAATTGATCAAAGGATTGTATTGTAAATTTCTTTGTTAATAAAGGCCATTATGCGTTAGCCCTGAAAAATATTTCCCGACCTACTAAGGCGGTGGATGTATGCAGCTCGGGAGCGCCCCTTCCCCGTCTTGTCCCTTGCCCCCCCCCCCCCCCCGCTCGATTGCCCTGTCAAAACGCCTTCGTCGACTGCATGCATATAGGTCGGCTGCGGTAGCTCGGTTCACTAAGGATTGCTGTCGTGATCACAATCAATCAATTGTACTGTACAAGTTGTCGCAGATCTGGACCGCACCTTTGCCGCACAAAAATGTTCATTAGGATATGGGCTCGTAATATTTACATGCTTTTTATATTCTCGCCACTACTCGCTTGAAATTTGCTGTTTTTTGCCAATGTAAAATACATTTTACATTGGCAAAAAACAATGGTAAGTATCTAATGATTACAAGTACGCCCATATTTGAATGCTTATTTTTCTGCTGTACGGTAGCGGTGCTGGATGTATATGCTTATATCCTTTAAAATAACAATCGTGGAGCCGAATAAGTAAGAATTTTCATTATCATCATGTAACACAACGAAACGTTAGCTTAATCAGCCCATCAGATGACATATGTGAACCGTCATATTTCAGCCGTGACTGTCGCGGCGCAAGAATTGACCCCACCCAACTCAACCCGTAGAAGTCGTGTATTTCATTCATTATTTTAACTTCTATGTATTTTTAACAACGCTACTGCGATCACCAAAAAACTGAAATATGTCACCCAAAATTGGAACCTATAATAAATAGGATATGATTTAAAATCACGTACCATTTAGCTCGCAATCTGCGCGGAGTGGTGGTAATGAATTGGCTGGACTATGATTGATGCGGTTGCGTGTTATTCGCTAATGGTCGGCGTGGACGCACTGGGTGAGAATGTCAAGCGATGTTTTGTCTATCAGTGATATCCAGCTTTCCGCTTCTCAACTGAGTCAAAGAAACCAAAAAAAAAAAAAAGGTTTGTGTTGGTTGTTTACCAATTTCATGCATTCACTGCACCTAATTAACGATGACCAGTGTGTCATAAAATATCCATAGATGTTATTCTTTCAACACAAACTACATATGTTCGTAGTAAACTAGCTTAAACATTCATAATGAATTCGTCAAACTACCTACCTACACTTTTCTAATTATTTTGCCATTTTTTTTATTTATCATTAATCTATTATGTAAGACTATACATTTCTGGTCTGAGCTGTAACTGAGTTGTTTAATTAATGTTTCTCTCTCTCTCTCTCTCTTTCAAAATACGAAGTTTATATAGTACTCTTTGTGTTGAAAGCAAGCTCAAAGTGTTTGCATGTTTATTCTAAATGTTTTTTTCAAGTTTTTAGTTTTTATTTATTCGGCGTAACAAACAATTACACTCTTAGCCTAATTAAGTAGATATTAATTTCTAAGTGTTTCTAAGGGTCTTAAAATGTAGTCAACACCGTAAGCCTCATTAAGATATAAAATTAAACAGTTAAAATCTATAAATTCGTTGCAGACTTAACATAAAGTAGTTTAGTAGGTAACTAACTTTTTCAAATTTCGGTCACCACGACGCGACGATATGATTGGAACTTTAATCAGTTAACTGATTAAAGTTTTTTTTATAGTTTTGATTCAACGTATTTCAACGCAATTCAGCGGGGGCGGTGAGGCGGGAAAGACGTTTAGCAGATTTACGACGAACAAATTATAACGCCTCTGTTTTGTAACCCAGTGCGTTGAACATTACAAGCGCTCAGCGCATTTCATAACTACGAACTATGATTCAGCGGCGGGGCGGTGAGACGTTTAGCAGATAAACGGCGAACAAATTGTTTACATTTATTTGTTATGATTAAAGTCGGTTTTGTAGGTGCAGCCAAGTAAAGCAAATTTATAGATTAAAACGGTTAGTTGTAAGAAATTTAATATTATTTGGTAAAAATTAAATGATTCCTAAATAAAGCGAAAGTTAAAGGTTATTTTGATTGAAATTGAAAGGGGTTTGAAGAATTTGCCCCTAAAATCAAACACCATTTTGTATTTTTCTTGTTCAAATTCGGGGCGCACAATAAAAGTTATACATTTGGAACATTTTCTATTTATTTTAGTGTCCTCTAAAACTAAAACTAAAAAAAACAAAAAATGTTTCATATCATAGTGTCCTAAAGCGTCAGCTTTCTGAGATATTCACATATTATGAAGAAAAAATATAGTTAGTTTTATCTGTTAATACAGAATCCTGGCATCCAAATATATTATATAACTTTTATTGTGTGCGGTGATTTTGAAAAGAAAATACAAATGTTAGGGCAACTCCATACAAAAATCTTCAAACCCCTTTAGTAAGAGTTATTATAATTAGTTGTGTGGGAGTCAGTGGAGCCGACTGGCACAAGATCGCCAGACGTGACGTGATATAATCGAAGAGTCTTAATTTCAGCAGTGGATGTTACTAGCTTGTTAGATCAATGAAGTATAATAGTTATAATATAAGATATAGTTAAAAAATAATGCTGGACACAGCATCATCTAGCCCCAAAATAAGCAGAGCTTGTGTTGTGGGTACTGGATAACTGATATTGAAGTATATCAGTTACTGATATTACAAAACATAACATAGATAGATATTTTTTATTATAAAATAGAAAAAACCCAGAACACCCGAAACAAATATTTTCAGATCTTAAAAACATATGTCGCGGGAATCGAACCCACAACCTTATGCGTCGCAGACAGGATTGATTAAATTATGTTTTTTATTTCAAACAAACTAGCTGCAGCCCGCGGCTTCGCACGCTTTTTTCCGGAATAAAAGGTAGCCTATGTCCGGCCCCGGGATACCATCTACCTCGCTGCCAAATTTCACCGAGATCCGTTCAGACGTTCTTGAGTTACAAATAGTGTAACTAACATGACTTTCTTTTATATATAGTATATATAAGATATATAGAAAGAAGATACAGTCAGTGTCATCAGCCTCAGCTTTCATTCTTCTTTCATCATTTGTTATGGAAAATAATGGATCCCAAATATGGAAAATATTTGGGTACAATCTGGTTCGTAGCAATGTATGTACATTGTACTTACTGTATTTTTTTGTCTCAATTTTAATCTGATAAGCTATTCATAAATTAAAATTTAATTTATTCAAGTTCTTCTCAGTAATGCAAGGTACTCGGCATGCAAACGTAAGCCATCTGATTGAGAGCTATTCATCAGTTAGAAGAATTAATCATCTACCTGTCAGTCAAAGGGTAAACATTATAATAGGTATTTTGACATTCTCCTAACATAAACCTCTGAATCTTCCACCTGTCTGTCAAAAAGGTACATTCGGAACATATTCCTTACAAAAACACCCAACAGATTGCGGCAAGTAAAGCTAACAACCAATATTGGCATGCGCATCCGTCACGGGCGCAAACAACGTGAACTCTGACAGTGTCCGCTCGCATATGTGACAGGTTTGTGTCGTCAGTGCAATCCACTTAATGGGAACGGAGAGTTAGGAAACTGAAATTATGGTTTGGACATGGTTTTTACATAATTAACATCTCGCAAAACCCTTTTTAGGGTTCCGTACCCGAAGGTGGAAACGGAACCCTATTGCTAAGCCTCCGCTGTCCGTCCGTCCGTCCGTCTGACACAGTGCTCTATCTCAATAACCGTAAGAGGTAGACAGTTGAAAATTTCAGAGAATGTGTACTTTTCTTGCGGCTAGAACAAAAAATAATAAAAATGAGATAAATATCAAAATTAAAGGGTGCTCCGATACAAATTTGAATATTTTCGCCTTTTTTGCTCTTAATTTTTCAAGGCTGTATCTCTTGAACTACAATAGGTAGGCACATGAAACATTCTATAAATAAGTAAGACTTCAACTGTATTAACAAAAAATATTAATAATAAAATAAAGTTTAAAATTTAAAGCGGTCTCGCAACAAGTGAAAATTTGATGTTCTTTGAAAAAGTTGCCTGATTTTTAAGGCACGGAACCTCGTGTGCGAGTTCGAAGATTATTAATAAAGCACCAAGTGCGAGTCGCACTTGGTGCTTTATTAATAATCTTCGTAACTATGCTCTGATGGACGCAGAGAAAAGAGGTCTAACCAATAAAGTCGTCTTAAAATAACGTCACATGAGCATCACGACTGTATTCGAAATTATCTTGGTTATTTTGTGTAATATTAACTAAAAGAATTTTCTTCTATCTACAGTTCGGTGGAGAGCAAACGTAAATATTTGAACTCCTTTGAATTTCACAAAATAAGGTCGATGGAACGTATTCTTTAACAATTACCTACAAAAAGCGGTTTAGTACATAACTTATCGTTTTCAAACTGCCACCTCCAAAACAGGTTTGCCAATTATTCGCAGCTCCTTGCATCGGGCTACATGACAGTCCGACTGCATAGCGTTGTCCAATTTAATTATGTCTGCCAAGTTTTTAGCAATTTTAATATCTCTAGCTGGAGCAGGAAGGTTTTACGCTATTCCAATTTTGAAATTGTTGAGGTAGTTTTAAATTTTATGCCGTTGAAAATACGAGGTGTAAAATATTCTGTTTGGACATGTTTGGCGCAGTGACCGTTTAGCCTTAAAATGTTGCGAAGTCGTCTCCCGTAGCAAGACAAATATTTAATTTCTGGCTGTTGACGCCATTGCATGTTAATAACGATATTGTAGAGACTCAATTATATGATTCCCCATTGATTCTTAGCTACCTATTCAATCTGATCATATTATACAGTATATTTGCCACGTTTTAATATTTAGACTAGACTAAATATCACGACGCAATACCTCAAGACTCAAGCATAAGGTTGAAGTTGTTACAAATAACAGCTTAGCGTAAAACACGCCCTCCCCTCCAAATCCCACAATATTCATTAAACAAACTGTCAATACAACAATGCCATCCATTCCGCCATTTTCATGCAAATGGCGACCACCATAACGGCGTATAACGGTGGGAAAGGATGTAAATCTGCTTAATTGCTTACCCTTTGGGCGGCCAATCGGCCCGAGGGCGGGCGGCGCTTAGCGGGATGATAGCAGGAACAGGCGCGAAAGTTAAATAAATGTTTGTCATTTGACACAAGTGCTTTAAAAACGTATCCGGAATGTCGGGATGAAGCTTAGCCAAAGATGTAATGAATACTGGCTGTGACACTTTCGGATGAAGAGAGCGAGAATTCTTTCACCTATTTTAAAGAAAAGTAATTAATTTTTGGTGGTCGCCTTGGCCAGAGGTTCCCAAACTCTTTTTTCTCGTAGACCACTTTTAAAATTTTACTGGTTTTGGGTGACCACCTGCTGCTACGTTTCTACCATATTCCTAAATCTCGTCAAAAAATGTGAAGATGCGACGACGAAAATCGAACGATGAAAATTTGCGTCGCGGCAGAGTTCCGATTCCAACCCTAGATTCGGAAAAGTAAAAAGAAAAATACTATGTTTTCATGTGTTCTACTTATTAAAATTATATGGTTTAATGATAATTAAAATTAAAGATTAATAACGTACCGTAACTTCAACAATGCAAATCGAAACAACAATAAAAAATAGTTAATAATATAGTAACTTTAATGGGATGTACTTGATGGATTGACAGCAAATTATCAATATTTGTCTTCAGTTTTGTAAGGAGTAAACGAAAATCTCCCCGTTTTGTGAGGTTCAATCTGCTCCTTTTTTTTTAATAGGTTTGTAACGACACTTAAACTTTTTTCAATACATATGACGAGGGAAACGCTATAAAATTTTTCTTGCAATTTCCCATAGCCCAGGACAATTTTCGGGGCCTGCAGACAAAATCTTTGATAGCCATTTTAAATTTCACCTTCACTTCCTCATTGGTGCTAAGCTCGAGCTCCTCTTGTAATACTAAATTCACCACTTCCGTTTCATCAAATGGATTTATGATGAAAAATACTGAATTTCTCTAGGTCTTACTGACTTACTGGCGTGGCGCAGTGAATCGAAGTGAGTTTTGGCCTCCAACTTGCGTCTAACATCAAAGATTGCCATTTGTCCTGGTTCCTTTCCATTTCAGGTCTAACCTAATTTATTCTATTAGGGGCTTTTTACATAAAACAATTTTTTCTCATCCTCTACGAAATCCCTATGTACAAATACGCTAGAACACCATCACAGCAGTTGTCGAAGTTAAAACACGATCTGGTATTTGCATATTCCAATCTCAGGCAGCCCCGGGCGGGGCACAGATTATCTGCTAGTAACAATGGACTGGATCCAGGAAGTAATTCCATGTAGAGGGGTTTTCGTACCTGTAGGTACAGTGCAGATACAACTTAACGAAATATGGATGGTGAAATATTTGGCAGGCAAGGTTCTGAGAGAAGGTACAAGCACGAGATAGGTACCTACAACACAATATTACCTACTTACTCCGTTTCAAGGAACAATGTTGCTCATCTGATGTTATAAAGGCAAAAGTTTGGATGGACGGACGTTTGTTCCTTTACGTCAAAAATAAAACAACTCAATCTACTAACTCTCTGGCATGGCGACTTTTTGTCTAGGCTAGAATAGAGAAAATATTATACATTGCATAAATTTTTAAAATTGCTGCGATGAATTTCAAATATTTTACGCCTAAACAAAAACGCTGCGCTTGATCGCGCTTGATTGGGCTGAACGAATCACTCAAAATGTTTTATCTATGCTTGAAAAAAAAACCGATAGAAATCTATTCTATCAGTTTTTCCGCCCTATAGCCACTAAAACGCTGTTGTTTAATATTTATGAGTTTGCAAAACGCATCAGAGTGCGGTTTGTTTAATAGCTTTGTTTTTAAACGACAATTTGACGGGGAGCGAAACCCTTTAGGCTACCCGCAGTGAGCTAGGGCTGTCTCTACAATCAGGTTATTAGATTGTTTTAGAAGTAAAATATAATGCTTACCTAGACGATAGTTCTTATCTGATTAACGCATAACTCTGCTCTATATTTTATAATCAATTGAATAAAAGTGGGTTTACACTATAAAATTAAGGTCTTGTTTGAAATGGGCTCATCATTGCAAATCAACTTGATATGCTGCTTTTATTTTGTTTTTACTTAAGTTATGCGAAATCACTTTTAAATCAGACGAGCATCAGAGACAGGCTGTGTCTGATGTCCCTATATCACAGAGTTTTGAGTTTATGGTCAGATTTCTGCTTGTTCGACCTAATTTTGGGGTTGTTTTTAACGTCTCTTATCCAAAGTTTAATAACCAAGCATGTTGTAAATACATAAAGCATAAGCTCGTCACACTTGAGACAAGTTACAGTTCAAAGCTCATAAACCAAGGCCCACCAGCCGTGGCCTGGCAGCCCTATCGCCAACGGGTGCTAAACAGTAGCGTATCCACTTCAACAGAGTTACGGAGTCATCTTCGCAACAATCTTCGCTAACTGATTTACAGGCTGCCGTCGCTTCGGGCGCCACCGCGCACCGCTCCGAACTGAACCGAGGGAATGTTGCACCTCGTGGTTTGTGGGCGAAACCATTGGAAAGTTTGATGGGATTATTGGTTTGGTTTGCCAATTTATTACTGAGTTGAAATATTTACGGTATTTTATGCTGTAGTTTATTTGATGACAGGTTCAAACATTATCATGCTTTCTAATGAGGCGTTTTCCAAAAAGGAAAGCGTTTGTTTAGCGGACAAATAGAGTTTGTCATTGGCAAGTCATGTCCAACATATGCATGGCCATTGGAGAGTCTACTTATGCCATTTAATTTGACAGACCCAAAGTTATAGCGCCCTCTTTTTAGTCTGGTCGATTTAGAACCAGATATTTTTTTTTGGAAAACACCTCTTTTAAACAATTTAAAATGACCACATGTTTAGGGGCATTAGAAAAATTATCCTGTGCCCAAAAAGATTGCTCGTTTTCGATTCTGATCGTATGTTCTGGAGAGCTCTTGTTTACCTGGAACCAACTTTTGAGAAATTTTTTAAAATTTTAATTTGTTCCCTCATTTCCATGATGGGATCAAATAGGCCAACAGGTCTAGGTAATTGTAATCGTAACCTATCTATCATATTTGTAAGTGTTTCTTTCTTTATTTTATCATCGTAAATTTGAACTATTGGTATGGAAACGGCATTTACACATAAACAAATAAATACAATTTTTTTTTCCGTTGTTTCCCCGAAAATTACTTTTATCAAAATGTGCCTAATGCCTTTTTAAATACCTTTCCAATTGCTGAACCCCTTCGAATGGTATCTGCGACTCTTCCGTGCCATTTGCTGAACATTCGAATGTAGACATTAAGGTATCGGCGCGCCACGTCAGCGCTTACCCCTTCTCTATCGAATGTGGGCAAATCACCGGGGAGTGTAGGTAGATGAGTGGTTAGAAGAAATCGTTCGTGAAAATTCAAAGCTTAAATAAAAATAAATCTGGTAGTTAAACTGTAACTATCAATGTAGATTTGCCACATGCAATCGGTGTTTCTTTTTACACCTTTGGTTTTAATAATTACCTGGTTGTAGGTATAGATGAACATCATCGTCATCAGTCCCGGTATACGACCACTGTAGAACATCGGCCTCCCCCAAACGACGCCACAGATAGCGGTCCTGAGCCGCCTCTATCCATCGACTCCCTGCGACCGCTACAATGTCGTCGGTCCATCGAGTGGGAAATTTTCCCACTCCGTGCCGCATTGCATTGTGGTCGCCACTCGAGAACCTTTACTCCTCAACGGTTATCGATTCTGCGAGCTTTATGGCCTGCCCATCGCTACTTCAGCCTGCTAATTCTGTGAGCTATGTCTATAGGTATAGGGCCTTAATTTAAACGGCAAGTACGGTGGAAATAAACTTTACTAAATCACATATAATTTTAAAAACTATACAAGCTGCGAATTTGCGGACTCGACGGTGGCGCGCTACTTTTCTTTCAGAGTATACAACGTAGTCTCAACGTAGACGCTCTACAGTGGCCTACTAGTACACTTTTTTCAGCAAAGAGAATATTGTTATCATATCTTAGATCGTCAATGTAATCCTACATAGTAAATAGACAGAAACACAATCATCATATCAGTCCACCCTCCACAGTTGGACATAGGGCATACGACGCCACAAAATTAAATAGCGGTCCTGAGCCACCTCCATCCACCGACTCCCTGCGACCGTTAGACACACACTTAACAGAATAAATAGGAATCGTATTAAAGTTGACCATTTTCAGAGCCCATGTTTATCATTGATTACGGATGTAAGCGGGTTAACTAAGAACCTTATTTGTGTTGGAAGAACACCAACGTTTCATCCCTTAGCGAAGGAATTCTTTAGGGTGAGTGCGGTTCGCGACGCGTTGTACTGCTGCCGTGCGCTCACTACGGGCCAGAGCCCATAACGCGCGAGTCGTAGGCGAAGGGGGCGCGGGTGGTGGGGGGCACGCTGCTTGTCGTTGTTGAAGAGTAGGAGACGCATCTTTTCGCGGAGATCCCATCTTGCCGGGTTATGTAGGTATACTCTGTGTGCATGCGGAACTAACAGTATCTACACCCGGCTCTATACCGGTATCTGACTTCCCATGGAGACACGGCTTCCAAGCGGGTGGCAGGTTCCAACCTTTATCTCTATTGAAATTGGACCATCGTCCAATCTCTATCGCCTCGCATATCTTGCGGGGAACAAAGAATTTTTCCCTAGACAAGACACGGGCTTTGTAGAAACGTACGTAATGCGATGGTCCTTCCTCAATACAGTGCTCTACCACCGCCGAGCTATTGGTGTCAACATTCTTTACGGTGCGTATGTGTTCAGAGAGCCTGATGGATATGTTCCTTTCTGTTTCACCAATGTAACATTTGCCGCAGTCACATGGGATCAAGTATACACCTGGGACGTCCAGTGGCTCTTTATCCTTGGGAGAGCGAAATAAGTGCCGTAGTTATGTTTTCTTGTGCATCATCATCATCACACAGCCCTTTATGTCACCCACTGGTGTGACTGGTATAAGCCTTCTTCAATTTTGACCAGCCCCCTCTGCCCTTTCGCCAGGTGTGCAAACTTGATAATCAAGATTTATTTTATTATTCTAGACTGACTGTACTTGTCGTTTGAGACACGCAGACTATTTTAATTTCCAGACGTTTTGCTACAAGGTAATTTTCGCATTATTAGTCAATTGTACTAAACGGTATTTTTCCTACTTAGGTGTTCTGATAGGTACCTTGCCCAGCGATTTTGGCAAGATTGTCTAGAGCCCATATTAAAGTGTGGCATGATAAAGAAGTATATTTCGTCGACTGTACCAACAAACTCATGATGAATTAACCCTTCCGATCCGCTTAATAAGTGTAACTTTTGAACCATTCCCGAAAGTTGGAGTTCGAGCCGTAACTCGCGCGCCCACTGATCCGGGACCTGCTGATAAGATGCTGCCGAATTAACGATTGTGAAGTTGTTTTAACACCTTTCAGTTCTGTGGCCTAGGCCCCGACTGCGAGGAAATTGGAGTTGAACATTGCGTGGACTTTTTAGAAACTAACTACCAATAGAAATCATTGCCGAGAGTAGAGATCCGAAGAATACCGCGTAGGTCTGAATGGGCTTTATACGTACCGCTGGTATTCATTTCTTTTCACTACGATGACTAAGGTCAAATTTCAGCGTTGCAATTGAACGTGTACACGTGCACAGAGGGCTGTTCGTGCTATCTATAATATGGGTCCCAGAGGAACACTACGTAAAAATTCAAAGAGATAAACATAATGACAGTACCATGTCAATATATTTATGAAAACCTATTGTACACGCATATAAATATCAATCGCTTCCCTAAAAATAGCGATGTACATAATTTAAATACTAGAAATAAGAATAAACTCGCTGTGCCCACAACAAGGCTACACAAGATTAATGTACTTATCTTTTAAAGGGCAATGTATACGTTTCTACAACAATATACCAAAAACTGCTTCATGAGCATTATCTATCCTTGTAAAAGTAAGAAAACCTAAATTTTATGTTTAAGTAAGTTTATAATAATGTTTGTAGGTACCTATTATAGTATGTGGTTTAACTACTATTGTTTTTCTTTTATTCTTTGAGTGCCACCGTCTATTTTGTTCTTACAAGGTTGCCTGGAAGAGTGGTCGCTCATAGCGATAAGGCCGCCTTTGTACTTCGTCTACTCTTAGCATCTATTTCTGTATTGTTTTCTTTCTTTGTGTGGTACAATAAAGAATTATCTATCTATCTATCTACCAAATGTGTTGAAAAAATTATCAATAAATAAATTCAAACAAATTGTCAAACATATCCTTTGCAAAAAGGCTTACTACAAAATATCAGATTATCTCTAGAGGATAAAAAAGCTTGGGACAAGTTTTGCTCCAACTCGAAAACTAACAACCTAACATGGTAAAGGTTTCTTGTTCGCTTCTATACGTTACCTTATAAAGATTGCAGTGAAGAAAATATTATTACTTTATTTCGTAGTGATCACTTTATTTCTTAGTTTTACTTATGTATCTAATTTGAATTAAGAAATTTTGTGACGAGCCCAAGAGTCCTGTAAGGTCTAAAAAAAATAAAGTATTTGAATTCGATCTTTTCGTTTCTCTAATTTCAAAAACAAATTTAATCAAGGAGGTTATATTGGAGTCACGATAACTGAAAATAAGAATCCACTATTTAGCTTGATATAAAATTTCATTGTCCATCGAATCACCCAACTTTTGCGTAAGCGTCTACTAAATACCATTTAAGGACTCTTTTCCTTTGAAACGGTATTTCTGATAATCACCAAACTCAGGTGGACCGCTTGTTTTTAGATCGACTATTGTGTTTTAGTTTGACGAACTAATGACTGTCTGCTTGATTTTAATTTTTAGTAGTCTGGGATTTCTATTCCAGCATTTTCACTCAGTTCCAATGCCGTACACGTTCCGTAAAACAGTTTATTAGGACTTAGATTATAGACACGAGAATTCAAAATTCAAACACAAAATCCACTGAAACCGCTCATAATTAGAACGGTTCTAAACAGGATGACGGTAAATCAATTCGCGACAATAATTAGAATCGGCAGCGATCGGATCGCCCGATTTGGGCCGGATGCGGTCCGGACCGGGGGCCGGACGGGGGGTAATTACCGTGTTGGAAGAGCTTCACTTTTGAGTTTCGGGAGCTATTTTGCTTGATTATGTATCAGAAAAAGAAAAATAATTTATTATTTAAACTGTGTAGGTACATGGTTGGTTTTCAGTTGTTCTTTCGGACATACAATAAATTAGAATTGGTCAATGCATAGAAAGTTATCAGATAGATCAAATCAAGCATCATACAGCATATTAATATTATAAACGCGAAAGTTTGGATGTTTGGAGGGATAGATTTTTTTACTTCTTTACGGCAAAACAACTAAACGGATCGGAATAAAACAAAGGCAACTTTTCATCCCGTAAATCAATTCCCATGGGATATAAGTAACCTTAAAACGTTGCCATAGAAACAACAGTTTAAACTAAAACGTCCAACAGTCTAAACAGTATAAAGTTTTTTTATTTATGCGATCAGAACACCTATAATAACTGGTCAAGGGTATTTATCGCGTTTATTTACCTATTGTTCCCGACGTTTCAACAGGTTTACACGTTGTCGTGGGCGAATAATGCTGCCCCGCTTTGCAAAGACGGTAGCGCCAGTACTCCAGTCATCCCGTGAAATTTTGTTTTAATGTCAGTGTTGGCCAATCCCAATATTCAGTCTTATCTCTCGTTTTTAAATCCGTATATAAAAATATGGCAAAAATTATGGCCAGAGAACGGCTCATGCATAGAGTAGTCGATTTCAATCCAAACTCGAGTAAAACGACCGTTTCTCCAACCATTTCAATAGATTTCATGTTTATTAGCTGCTGCCCGCAGCTTCGCACGCGCTTTTCAAGTAGCCTATGTCCGTCCCCGGGATACCATTTACCTCCCTGCCAACTTTTATTAAGATCCGTTGAAAAGGTTACTTTCGAATTTATAATATTAGTATGGATATAAACAGGGCACTATTTATCTGAATAAAATCAAAGAATCGAACCTACATCTCCCTATACCAAAGTGCCACAGAGCAGGGGTTATCAACAAATATCCGCAGGTGAAATCTGAACGAACGCCGCTACAAGGCTATTGTTCCTCTGAAATATTGCTAACGGCAGGGGTGCGGCACCGATGGACTGCGAGTTTTATGTTATGTCACTTTGATAAGTATCACTGTTAGGTTAGAGACGAACATGATAGTAGGTAAGTTAAATACGTTATGTTTAGTAAATTAGCAGGAAAGTTAATAATTACTATTATGTTACTATCCTTAGTAAAAATTAATTTTGTTTTGAATGTGAAACTAAATAGTTTATGGGTAACTTCAGTTGCACATGTCTCAAAATTAATTGTGTGTAGGAAAAAACAGATCTAATAAATAAATAAATAATGCTGGACAATTCACACAACAATATCTAGTCCCAAGATAAGCATTACGTACTTGGTAAGAAGAAATCAGCAGTAACTATAACTAGAGACCAGGATGGACTCGCGAAATACAAATACGTCAGTCCAAAAATAAGCTGTTCAATTTGACCAAACATTCCTACAATGCCTACAAGTTTGTCACCCCTGTCTCCCATCCGCGCTGTCATTAATTCCACAGAATCGAGTATTGTTTCCTGTGGCCCACCATTAACCGGAACCATCTAACCTCTCTTACTAATACCCAATGAAAAACAAAGACGGGTATATCTGCGAACAGTCGAAAATTAAAATAGCGGTTGCCATGGGAACCGCTACCGGCGGTTCGCATCCGGTGAAATTTGAAAAAAAGATTTCAGCGCAACACTGTCCTTCCTTTTGTTGTAAGATTGATGAGTTTTGCGGGCGCCTGTATTGGTTTTCTACCTACACGTTTTGTAGCTGGTGACCGCTTTGTTTGTGTTTTACGCGATATGGGAGATGGCGAGATTTTGTGCGGGTTTTCAGTTGTATTTTTAACTGTTTTCAACGAAATCTGTAGGCTACACAGGCTCGTATTGAAAGTGGTGTCGAATAATAATATGTTGGCCGAGTTACGGCTAGCTTTGTAAACGACATAATAAGTGATTTACTCGGCCAATATGTGGGTGGATGAATGCTGATGATCTTATCAATCAGTAATGGAATTTTATCTCCCTTTATAAGTATATCTCGTTCAAACGACCTCTGCACTGACTGTGGCTGAACAGAGTAATCTATTAAGTATCTTAAAAAAAACCCTTATTTTTAATTTTTCAACAAGTATTTGAACTGTTAAACCATTAGATCGATCACAGAATATACATAAACGATGGACAGCTTTAGAAAAATAACGACATAACCCTGAACACAAAACAGAATGTGTCTCTCCAATGTATCCAATCTACAGATGGAAGTCGAACCACCGACACACACACACAACTCTTATCTCCTTCCACTTCACATAATTCACACAATCTTAACAATATTTGCACAAACAAATCGGCAATATTTGCGTAAACAAATCGGCAATATTTTATTGACGACATAATGCTCTTTGTTCCGAAAACGGAAGATATTCCAATAAATTTGGACAGTTTGTTGGTTGAATATGCGACTTGTACCGGAAATATTAAGGTTTTTGTTGGTTTTTGAGGGCGGAGATGGTAATAAAGAATGTTACAAAGCGACTGCTGGTAATAACTAGAATATTAATATAATTTGACAAAATAATAAATCCATCGGTTACATCGAGACAATTATCAAGTTACTAGAATAATGGAGTGAATTAGTTTTTAGATTCACAACAAAAAAACCCTACGAGCTCGTCATATCTTTATCAACGAATGAGATGAGAAACGGTAAAGAAACTACCTACTGAATTTACTGTTTAATTATCGCTAAAAAACAGTCGGTTGAAGGGAAGAAGCAGGTACAAACTTTACCTGCATGATTTGATGCTTATTCTGTATCTGCGTAATTTAAACACGTAAAGATAAACAATAAATATCGAAACCAATGCTCAATGTAAGATTAAAGCTAAGAAATTTAATAAAACAATGATTCATACGTTAATTCATAAGTAATTCGGTAAAGAAAGCGATGGCTGCCATAAATCCCAATGAAGTTCAATAACGTTTTAAGCTCGTCGACGACGGCTCTACATCAAATAAACAATCATTTAGAGCACATTCTCGATTATCTATAAATCAGCGATCAGGCGATTCTTTAGTAATCATATTTTTATTTAAGGGGATGGATCTTGATTTTGCAGGCATTTTTACAAAACATCTATATCAGCTTTTTATTGCTTATCCTTTGGATGATTTTTTTACTCCGTAACGTTCATAAGTTATGATCATGATGTTATGAATCGTGTTGAAATAGTTATATAGGAATATAAGGCATTTATAGATCTTGAATAACTTATAACGCTACTTTTACCTAGAAGTACCGTGTGTGAAGCCTGGGAAATAAACTAGTCCAACTTAAACAATTTCATTATTACATTTTCAATGTAGCCAAATAATTAAAGAATGCCAAATATTCAAAAGTTCATTAAAGTATTTGCACTTCATTATAGTAATCGGTTTTCTGTTCATTTTCACCTATTTTACGAACTTACTTTTTTACTCACGTGAATGAACAAAAAAGAAAAAACTTGTTTCAAGGGCTTAGGGATCGGCATCTCCTTAAGAGATTGCACTAACGCTATCCCGCGACGTCACTCCATACATCAAGCTAATGTGAAGTTCGATTTATGCCGCGCTGCCGAAGCCTAATGGATAGAGGCTACTTTAAAAATACTTATTCTTTCAATAATTCATGATTTTGGTAAAATATTAAGATTTTTGTCTTTTGAATAAAGATAATCACACCTACTAATATTATAAAGTTGAACATTTGTACCGTTGTGAAGATTTTTGGCCGAAGACATCGCCAAAATTATCGATCGAGCCGAAAACCACACATCACGCATCTGGACCTAGACTAATATTATATATGGGATACATTTTATTGCAAAAAATACGTGCAAAGCCGCGGCCAGTAGCTTGTATCTGTCACCGTAGGATAGTAAGACCCGTAAAATTATAAAAATCCTAATCACTTTAAAATTATAAAGTGATTAAACGTAAAACCAATAAACCAATAAACAAAATAAAATAAAATAATCAACAGGGCCGTAACACTTACATACATACAATCTAATGCATTAAAACGCGTAAATTTATGATTTTACGAAACCTATCCGTAAAACTAGTGAGCTAGTGAACTAGTGAGTGACGACGGAACGCAAGACGCCCGCTGATTGGTTAATTGACACGCCATCTTTGGAGGTTATTCATTGGTAAATTTTTTTTTATTATTTTAGCGTTTTTAAGTAGTTTGTTCAATAATATCCAAAGTAAACTTGTTATCTAAGTTGTAGAACGAGTGGAACAGTGGCTAATAAGTGTCCAAACTACATGAGCACCGGCCACATCGACCAATCAGACGGCAATTTATTATTTTAAGTGCGAAGTGATCGCCAGAGAATTCATAAAATAGTAAAACAAGGCCGTGATTGATTTACAGGTTTATTAGTTTATTATCCAACGGACAAGCTTAGGAAAATAAAAATTTACGTGTTTGAATGCGTTAAATTGTAAGTGCTACCGTCCTGTTGATTATTTTCCGATTCTTATAGGATTTTTATAAACTTACGGGTCCTACTATATGCCTGAGACATATACTCATAAGTGGAATTGGGTTTAATCTAGAAATTAAATTGAAAAATTCATTTTGATTTCTAAGTTTATATTATACAACGTTGTGTTCGATACAGAGCTCTGAGTTGGAATCGGGGGTGGAATAAACGCTGAGTGAATGTTCAAATTTATAATTTCAGAGTTCCACAAACGCAACATGGAACCTCTCTACTTTCCGATGTTGACTGAGCGTAAGCTCAGCCGAAAGGGCTGAAGATGGTATTCTAGTGTTTGATTGTTTGTGTTGCTTATTTAATGTGTACACGTCTCTAAACAAAAAATAACCTGAGCCGGTCTACGATTCATTAGGATATTAAATATTTTACATAATATGACATTTTGTAATGTCATTTATAGTAAAATATTTGAGACCTTTTATAATAACTTTGAATAGGTAAACAAGATCCTATAACTCACAGATCTCTAAGCAAGCAACAAAAGCCTCCAAACAATTGAAAACTAACGCACATCCGTTTCCGGTGTGACGCACAAACTGACAACTGTATAGTCTAAAATATTTCTTGCCCTTCCGTTGGCAGCATTGTTTTGTTACAAGCTTTATTAGTTCTGAAACAATAATAGGTCTTGGGCTGAAAAAGGTATCTTTACAAAATGGAGCTACGTTTAGAAAATAATGAACGTAATACAACAAAAGATCAGGTGCTTGATAAACAAACATGAAATTTTACTCATAAACACATTATATAGGTAGGTATAACTTACACTAATTATTTATAATAATTAAAAGAACACACAGGAATTCGCTAAAAATGTTAGAAGGCTCGTTCTTGGTCAGCACCAAATAATTTGAGAGATCTAAAACAATTTCGCATCGTACATATTACAATGTACGGTGCGAAATTGTTTGAGAAATGTAAACGTAGATAAAATAATTTTTACAAATTAATCTACACACCTGGGCAAGCCCAACATGTCCACCTCAATAGTATACATTGAGTTGTTACCTAAACTATTGTATGATATTCAACTAATTGTTCCCCAATTCGAAACGAATAAATTTTTATCCAAATAGAGCACGGTTGACAAAGCTCGTATCTGTTTAGCATATGAATTAAAACAGTGAAATATGGTTTAAATTAATATGGATATATGCCGTCGAGTACGGCGCGAAAGAGTGCGTTTCATTTGGAGCCAGTAAATTTAAAAATATACTAATGTAAGTCAAACAATCAATGTAAACAATCTAAAAAACACCAGAATAAAGAAAGTACTAATTCAGAAAAAAAAATAGAATAGAATAAAACGTTCTTAATATCTAATGATACGAGATGATGTTACAAAATTAAAGGCACAAATATAATTAAAAACATCTTTAGGCAAAATTAGGTGTGGTAAGAATTATGGGAAGCAGTGGGTGACTTACGGGTTGAGATAATTATGATGTCATGTTTGCAAACCATTAAAAAATTTAAAAAATGCAACAGAACAATAGAAACTAAAGTAAGACAGAGTGAATAGACATCCAAATGAAAACAGACCGAGTGTCTGTTCAGGACACTAAACTGAATAAGTAAATTCCAGAGCCAAGAGGAACCTTCCCATAAGTAAGTTGAAAATAATAAGCGGCCTTCCGCAATATTCACGGAATACATTATTGCGTCTTACGTACCGTACTGGCACAAGTTCGGGCCTCATTTGCAAGTATTTGGAGAAATATACGCGAGGGCAGAGCATTTTGTTATTGGAGTAATGTTTTGTACATTCTATCTTTATGATTAAAATATGTAAGCAAGACTAAGAAAGACGAACAAATTAACATGAACGTTAATCTAGCTCGTCTTGTTTTGAACCAGGGTTGATAAAGCAAAAGCTTAAACAAAGTTCCAATTCTATACAGGCAAAGTAGGAAAATTCTCAGTAGAAGTCGAAAGACTTTGAAGTAACTAAATTATTTTAACCTCAAATATATTTAGACAGATACTACGATAAAGAGCAGCAATTTCTAGACAAACGAGACAGTAGGACAAAGCAGCAGAATGAATTCCACCAGTTTCCTTTCGAGACATAAGGATGGGTACAACAGACGGAAAACATTGGTCACACCCGCTGGCTGGTTATTGTAATCGCTTGTTTATTGTTTAGCCGTACCTACCAGACTATATTAAATAATACAGATGGCATGGTAGCGAGAAACAATAATTTGCATGATTCAGAGACATTTAGTTTTGGAAAGGATAGCTCAAATATGTATATGACATAAACAATTATAATAATGCCTAGGTTACCAATAAAAAGATTTAAAAACGACAATATGATATCTTCCCCAGATTCAATTCTAAACTTTATCTCCCGGATGCACAACAGTGTCGCTAAATAGTCACTAAACGTCACTTAATTCAATAACAGAGATCCCTATCAACCACGCCCGGTTATCTCCTCACCCCACGCTGGGATTTACATACAAATACATACAAATCGGGTACGGAACCAAAATCGGTTCCGGATCACGTGCCAGCGAAGAGAATCGGTTAAAGAGACCATTCGTTCACGCTTAATAAAGTCACAAGCTTCTCACAATACCGCCAGCATGACTGAGCCCTCGCAAAAAAATACGAGGGTAGTCTACGCTACAACAGATTCCAAATTTGAATTTGATTATCGAAGTGTGTCGACTATTTATCATTTGTAATGACGCCACGGTGGAGGAAGGACGTGCGCTCGCTAATATTGTAATCTTGTAAATGCGTTCAGTAAAATACATATTTATTATTTCTCTGCAGAGCTATTTGAGTGGAAAATATTGTGATTTTGCTATTGATTTTACGTTAGTCTATGGCCTCGATTCTGATGGATTGTTTATTTAATTTGGCCCGGCATTTGTTTTACTGTCATTTGAATAATTCGATGATTCTCTCAATTTCCTCACACTGCGTACATCATCTCGGTGCTTTCCGAATTCATAATTCAATTTCGGATAAATATTTGACTTCTGTGGATTTGTGCCGAATTTTTTTATTCCGAAGATTCGGCTTTTTATAGTTGGTAACACTTGGAGGATTCTTACAGTACATGAAATAAAACATAGTCAGAAACTCTGTGTTTATGTGAACGTTGCGCAGCGACTCACGTGCTTCATTCTGGCTTCCACGGAAGACCAGCGCTATTGCAGGGTACATCCTGCCGTAGCATCTGTTACCCTAATTGTTAATTTTATCTTTACCTTTATCTTTTGTATGTCCTATATGTATTGGATAACAAAAAATAAATGCATTTTTACTTTTACTTTTCTTTTACTAAACTTATTTTCAATAGCTTTAAAACTTGGCATTTTAGAATAATGCTGCTCTTTATTAGATCCTACATTATATTTAAAATAAGTATCTAGTATGAGTAGGCTTGGTTGAATGATTTGAAGCAGTTTGAACATCCGGAAGTTACCGTTTTTGATAGATCTAATTATCTAGGTATTGTCATGCAACAGTTTTGTTTTTGTATGGACAAGTTTTTTGTTTATTAAAGTTTGTCTTTTAAGGCCAATTAAAAGTGTATTTGATTAGCTACACTAAATATAGATTTTTATAAACGTACATACTTAGAGGTAAAGTAGCAATTTAGCTAAAGCGCCCCAAACTTACACCCTATACACAAGACTGTCCCCAATATGAATATTTCTATCAAATTACTCACGGTTCGGCGGTCCGGCGGAAATATTGTTCTACTCGCATTACGAACACCCTGTAAGTTTGCACATTCAAACACTCGGCAAGTTAACACGTTTGAGAGCACCCTCTAAGTTTACACATTCATGCGAAGTTTTGTGGAATATGTCCAAGGTTTATTTTTTATGATTCATACGGAGTGTCTTCGGTAAGCAAAACTTTATTTGGAAATCTTGGTTTCGTTTTATAATCTTGTTAGGTACCTACTACCAAATATACTCCATTACGAATTTGAACTTTTCACTGCCAAACCACTTTTTATTCGATCAATACATATATAACAATTATATATTATGCATAGAGCATTTATCTATCGGCTCATCAACCTATTTTTGCTCATCAACCGTTGACTTCAATGCCATCTCGTTCCTCCCCCTCATCCATCGAGCCTCCAATCTGCTCTCTCGTTCCCATAGCGATTCGCCACGGCCGCCGAGTCACTGGTCCACTATGCTATCCATCCTCACCAACATGGGAACGGCTATGTTCGCAGGGTCTTCGACACGGTGCTTCGTCACGCACTGTTTTGGGTATTGGGGTATGATCCAGATTCGTAATCTAATTAGCTAAGGGGGTGGGATTCACTTCGAAAATCATATTGTTGATCATTTTTTCGATAAATTTAATGGAAGATGGATGATCAAAGGCTAAAAATAAAAATAAAATATCTTCAACCACATAGTGCTTCTACTGCCATTGCCGTTTCAAAACACCTGTTTAAAACCAAATATCATAGATAAAGGTTACGTTCACATTTCGATTTATAAATGTTTGCTAAGCCCAGGAGTGGGATTCAATAACCTTGTTAGATTGAGTAGATTTAATTTTTTTATGTTGAACTAGTTTCTGCCCGCGTCTTCGCACGCGTTATTTCTACGGAAACAATTAAGGCTTAGACCTTCATTTTAAATTAATTAATTAATTACTTATTAATCTCTTCGTTAGCTTCATCCATCCATCAAAGCTTTCGCATTTATTATATTAGTGTCAGTGTGATTTATGTGTGTAGAGATATAAGCTAAGATCCTAAAATTGATGAGTGTGGACATCAGAGTGTACATTTGCTTTTAAAAGTAATAAAAATAACAACAAGGAGAGGAGAATGTTATGAAACCATTTAAAATAGACCAGTAAACTTTTTAGTTATTTTGTAAAACCGTGATTTCACATTCAAAGCAAGTGTGATTTATAATGAGGCTGAGATAATTCAGGACAAAGGACATGATGTCTTTATCTACGACCCTCACTTGAGGATTGGCTACGCCACGCTTATTCACGGAATCGAATGTTACAAACATGAACCTATTAGCAACAGGGGTTGTGGGATTGAAACTGTTTTGGAATTGTCTAGTTTAGCGAAATGATTGATGACTTTAGGGTAGGTATGTAAAGGTTAATGTGCTTTAAGTTTTCGCAAAGCCTTTTGTCGGTTTTCAAACAAGTTGTTCAATTACCGATCAAATCAAAACCTTAATTTTCAGACAACGAAGGTCTGTAGAGACATGACAAAATGTAAGGACTCGAAGTTGATGTGAAAATTGCCTGCATCCAAATTAATTGCCTACTGGATATGGGATGCCTACGTGACCTCATTGTAAATCACCTAATTACCTAAAACAACTATTTAATGTGCTAGCGTTAAGTTTTTAGCTTAGGGTTTAGGGGGGGGTTTGTTACGTGTTACTAAATAGTTCATATTGTACTTTTAACCGACTTCAAAAAGGAGGAGCTTCTCAGTTCGTCTGTATGTTTTTTTTTAATGTATGTATGTTACTTGATATCTCCTCATGGGATAACCGATTTTACTGGTTCTTTCACTATTGTATATATAGAGTGATCTCGAGGTGGTCCCATAAAAATGTTATTCCCGAAGGATTAGTTATTTTTCCCGTTAAACTTAAAAAGCAACATAATATTTTTGAAGGATCACGACTAGCTACAACAGTTTTAGTGATATCTGCGCCAATTGTTAATAGATTTTGATGATTCTTTCGTTGTTGTATCAAAACTGATATTAAGGTGGTCTCCTATAAGCTTGATTCTCTAGGAGTTGCTATGTGCGCTATAAAACGTAGGTTTGTAAAACTTCATCACAATATGATCATTTTACTATTATTTAATGGTTCCCATAGCAACGGGAGTCAACAGTTTCATCAATGTGTCATCAAACTAAATTAGACTTGAATTGTAACTAGATTTCGCCAGTGTAAACTCAATTCTTTGCACGTGAACATAGACCCTCGGTCAGGGAAAGTAAGAGAGGGGTGATTTGGTACGTCCGAGACATAGATGAATATTATCTACCGGAATTTGAAGTCTGCTTATCGTTTTTTAAAACACGCCAAATTATGTAATGCATCTTTGGTGTTTAATCGTAAGTATGTCTATACATACATACTTACGATTTTTGCATATATCTCACAGGAGACGCTATAATTCTATAGCGTCTTAGGTTTAAGAAACCTCTAACGTAAAATAAAATAATTTGTAATTGTTGATTTCACAGTACGTTATGGTAATAACTTTTTTTATATTACTATAATATTAACAAAGTAAATTACTATTATCGAATAGAAACAAATTAAAATTTTTATTTACAACTGTAATAACTAATATCCCGGAAGTTGATATTTATCAAGAAGTAGCAAAAAAAAAACAGAGTTCATTTGATCTCAAAATTGAAATGAAGAGAAACTTGTATAAAGTTTGACTTGTCTATGGGCTTATTTTGTAATCCTAAGGAAATAAAGTTATTTAAATCTAATATTTAGAAGAGTGTTAGAATGAAAAAATGCTTACCATGCTAGAGGTGATTTAAATAAGATAGGACGTAAATAAAAGATACAAGCTGAGATTCTTAAATAATTTAATGTTTCACTACTAGAATGAAATAGATATTTACATTTTTATATCAACTTAACAACTAATATTGCACATAGAGGATATAATATTAACAACAACAATGAACTTTAAAAGAACAATGAAAACATTAGAGAATTCTGAAAATCTATCGATGGATATAATAACTTTGATCGATTAAACACTTTCACCGAATCGACTCAACGTGTTTGCATAAACATTTTATTTATGAACAAGGGGACCGGTAGTTTGAGGGTAAAACTGTTTACTTTTTTTGAACCCCTGTCGAGACACATCTTCCAAATCGCCCTCTTTGTCCTGATGAGCCGTCATGTGTCTAGTCAGATGGTGTCTTTCACGAAAACTTTCATTGCAAACGGGGCACTTCAGTTTTTCTTCCCGTTTCCTCCTATGTGGGTCATTGGTGGTCTCGCTCTTATGATGTGTCCGCATGTGGTAAACTAGGTCTGATGTCATACGAAAACTGATGCTGCACTTGGCACAAACATTCTGGGCTGGCAAAGAGAACGCAGCCAAAGAAGGCGGCAGGAGCGTACTCAGTATAGCAGCGGCCGGGTTAGAGATAAGTGGGTTGACGGATTCACGAGGGGGCCCGGGAAATTTCATAAACTCTGAATTAGGTTGTTGGAAGTTCTGCACTCCGAAGGGATACGATGATCCAGCTTGCAGATACGGTATCTCAGGCCTGAACGGAAGAAAATTCATTTTGTTTGGAGATATTTGTGGAGTTTTCTGGTCTGGTTTTTCTTGATACTCCATTCCTTTGGTGAACCCAGCTCGTGGCTGCATGTTGGGGTCTGGATAGTGGGGTGAAGAATTGGGAATGTTGTGACCTTGCTTGAAAAAGTTGTTACTATTCAGGAGATGTGCCGGTGTTAGGAGATTGTTGAAACCAGGGGATTTATTGTACAGGCCTACTGGCGGGCTGGCAGCGGACAGCGGAGGACTCACTGAGTTCTGGTACAGAAGATTGTCAGGACTGACCGAAGGGTTCGGAGATCTCATCGAAAAATTTGACACTTTAGTAAAAGCACTTTTTGGCGACATCTCCAGCGGTTTATCCAGAAACCGATTTTCATATCTAGCTCGGGACTGCATACTAATCAAAGTTGGATCATCAAATATTTTATTCTTGTACTCCGGCAAAAACTTGGGTTGCTTCGCAGCACTTTCGTTCGAGTTCGGCCGGCTTCGCGACCTATCGGAATTATCAGAATCACTGCAGTACATGGACTTGCCTGGATACTCGTCTGTTCCGACGTCGATGTTGATATCGGAGCTGAACGTCGGCGATATGTTGTTATTCACGCGAATGCGCTCGTCTTCTTGGTCTTTTATTTCCGGATCAGCATCACTGGAGTACTCACTGTGCTTGTAGATATCAGGGATTCTCTTCGGAGCATGTTCCCATTCTTCATGCTGGAAAATCTGCTTCGAAACTCTGAGCTGTCGTTCTGGAGGCTTCTGGCGTGACTTATCATCAGGCATCATGAGGAAAGCGACGTCGAAGGATCTTTTGGAAGTTTTCCCTGGACTAACCACCGTGGACTGCATGTCTAGTTTGCTGATCTGAGCCGACCTTGAACTTTCGATGCTCAAATTGGTTTCTTTTGATCCAGGAGACGTCTCTTTATAATGTTGATAGTTATTTTGAACGTCCATTGTCATTGTTCAAACATTTAATTTATCGCTCATGAAACGAAACTTCTAAACTTTTACACACTTATTTCGCGAGTGAACTGTGGAGACGCGTGCGTACTATGCGACGGCTGCTCTACAAATGCGAGGGAAACATAAGGGTGAAAAATATATAAAGTGGGGTTTGTAGTACTGGAAGCAGCGGCTTTGAAGTTGGAAGGCGTGCCGGGCTCTACCAATCAACGGCGAGCGGGAGGCGTGCGATAACCGGCCGCCCAATGACGGAGCTCCGACTAGATAGAGAGCAGGAGAGCTCAATCACCAGGTCAAGATAACTGCCGCGAATTGAGAGCGCATTGAGTTTTGGTAGGGTCAGCTTGGCAATCGCGGCGAGATATTGAAAATTGTACTTTATTTCGACGTTCAGTGTATGGTTAGCAGAAATGATGTGGTAATGTTTTACGTTATACATTTGTGGTTTTGATTTTTGATCTTGTGTTTTTGTGATCTTACAATAAATAAAACTCACCCGGTTTCACTTATTATTTAATTCTTGATTCTTATTTGAGTAGAAAAAAAAAATACATTGCTGAAGCAATGGTTATTGCTATAGGAACCTAATAGCAGTAAAAGCTTCAAGTGCTCTCAAATAAAATCAAAATAAGATTCTTTAAAAAAGTTTTACCGCTCGTTTTATTCTATTTATCTAGCCCAAACATGGCTCTGGTGGAACTCAAACGATTATGATTGCAATAAATATGTTTTATATGTCACATAAAAAATGATACTCCAACCATAGAAGGCCTAACCCCCGAGTGTATGGATGAGATTGCGTATAATGCTATTAACACAGACGCTTCTTCTCAAATTGATATCCTACGCACAGAAAGTACACGCGACTTTGAACCTCTATATCCTAGCAATAAAGCAGATGATAGTGTATGGACCCAAGTAGCTAATATAAAGAAAACAGTTCAGACGAATATAGACTTCGATGCAACAGAAAAAGACCTAGTTTTGAGTGATGTTATTGTTGTAGAGAATCTAAAAGAAGACCAAAATGAGTTCTGTTCGGTAGCAAGTAACGATAATAAGATGGGTGCAGACGTTAAAGGAAATCCATTTGTCAGATTTTAGCCATTTTTTTCGCAATTCGTTCGCGCTCAATGAAAATCTGTTCCATTTATTTTGCGGGAAACGTTAATGAGGTTTTAGTGAAATCTTTTTTAGGGATAATTTAGATTTAAATTTTGATATGAATCTGCAAAGCTTTGGTTTGATAAGTAGGTTTGAGTAAATTGAGTTAAATATGGGATTCACTACCGAAATAAACGTAACGATATTTTTTGTAGGACCTAATGTTCTGTGCTGTCCTTCAAACCACTTTATGTCCCGTGACATCAATCGGTTTTTGACAAGTTCTTTAAGAATGCCCGAAGCTATCCATCAATCCTTATACTACCCGTCACGAGTTGGATTGTACGTACTTACTCGTTAAAGAATCAAATGTTGAGGCACCTCTCTTATTTTTTTTGTTGGTAATTTAGTTACCACTATACTTTTACATTCAGTGGGTAAGGTATTACCCACTCATTACGCTTTTTACTGTTCACAAGAAAACATAAAATAATGCTATTCGAACTCATTTATGACAGTAAAGAAATAAAAGATTGGTAATCGACATAAAACACACATAATTTCGTTACATAAAAATTCATGTGAAAACTAAACTTCATTTATTACATTTATTGAGGTTTCATTTCTATTTAACCAATGGAAGACGATAATATCATTGAAAAGAAAGGGAATAACAGAATGCCTAATGAAGCGCACAAGTTAATAAAAAAAAATATCAGATTTCAATTTCTTTAGGCTTTCTTTCTTTTTCTTCTTTGGGTCAAATTTTTATACCTAAAATTATGTATTATAAAAAAAGTATGTACCTATCATGACTTTATGATGTAAATAATAAATTACTAACAAAACCAAACAAGTCTTAAAGATTCATATAACAACTCTACAAATAAAGAGGCTAATCAGTCTATAATAATATAATATTATTTATCTGATGATTCTAAATCCATAGATAAGTAATTGTGGACACGTGTACCGGATCCCACACACGTGTCTGCAGGGATAGGGTGTGATCCTGTTTGTCAATACGCTAATTTATGGGCTTTTTATCAGATTTTAACTATCAGTGTTACTCTTTGAATTGTCACATAGCTTCAGAGCCTCCTTCTTTATAAATTTGTTGACTACAGATTGATACAGACTCAGTTTTGCACCTTTGCACTAATTCGATGTGAATGAGAGATTTACAAATAATTTCGAAATTTGTTCATTATCTATTTTCTAATCGCGGCTTTCCACGCGTGGTATCCGGGACAATAAACCGCCAAGTGCGAGTCCCCTCGCACACTTAGGGCTTCGTACCGAAAAAGTCAGGCAAGTTTTTCAAAGAACATATTTACACTTGTTTGGAGACCCCATTAAATTTTCAACTTTTTAGTATTTGTTGTTATTGTTATTACAGTTGAAGTGTTTCTTATTTTATAGAAAGTTTCATGTATCTACCTAGTGTAATTCAATCAAGAACCTCACAAACGAAGAGCAGAAATGACCAAAAAAATCACATTTTTGTATGGAAGCCCTTAAATAGCGGCAAGAGAAATACACATTCTCTAAAAATTTCAACGGTCTACCTCTTACGGTTCATGAGATAGAGCCCTGTGGCAGACGGACGGACGGACGGATGGATGATTGGACGGACGAACGGACGGACGGGCAGCGGAGGCTTAGTAAAAGGTTTTCGTTTTTACCCTTCGGGTACGGAACCCTTAATAGTAGTCTATAGTACGTTATTCCAATTCAACAGAGATCTTGTTATTGTATTTAGCTATTTCGATCCTATGGGAACTGATTATATGTGATAAAAGTGGCCTATGTATTCCACCTACACCTATGCATTTCAGCCCGATGCAATTTCGTGAGTAATAAACATACACTATAAATATTAGCGGTTATTAAATTTCACCTCGTTCATTCGAAGAATAAGCCGCAACTTCTCGAGTGAATTTCCAAGACAATCCTACCAATCAGAAGTCACATCTGCAACTTTGATTGGTTCTCCAGACAATCCATTGTAGCCTGGACTCCTGTCGCGAGTCTGGACAGATTACTGCTCCTGTTAATGTTTATTTGCTGATCGAGACGGTCCCGAAGGAGCAGCGCTTGATTGGGATGTGACAATGATGTATTGTGCAAAGGTACGGGTTGTCTTGGCTAGTTCTTGTATTGTTTATCTATAAATCTGCTTAGTTTATACATCTGACGAGAACGTCCAATATAGACTCAATTTTTTTGTTATAGGCAACATGTATCTGGTTTGCCACTTTTCTACCATTTTTACATGATTTGGATTGACTTGGTATTGACGCTATAACATTTCTTAAGATAAAGATACATTTATATATACAGGTATACATTTACGGCTTCACAGGAACAGCACAGACATAAGTATAGTCAGATTAACATAGGTAAGTAGGTACAAGTAATTGAATAAGTGAAAGGTAAAGTTCCACATGAGGATTAATTAAATAGATGACAGATGTAGCTACTGTAAGAAATGATGTAGGTAAAGCAAGAGAAGAAGGCAGAAACGTCTGAAACAGATAAATTAAAGCGTATTTCTGTTGTCACTTTGACACCATACGTCTGAAAGAGATCGCTCAAAGCGATAAGGTCGTCCTTTATACTTACTTGTTTCTCAGCATTTTTTTCTGTATTATATTTTGTGTTTGTGTGGTACAATAAAGAGATATCTATCTATCTATCTACCACACTTTTTTCCTGCGTCTATAAAATAATAATATTTTATTTTGATTAATGTTACGTTATATAATTCCGTTAATAATTTTTCGATATTTCATCATTGTCGTCGTCATAAGGCAGTGACCACGTTCAAAAACTGGTTAAAATATTGTCAAAACAGCTGATCCTATAAATCAAACCGTAATAATGGCACCTGTACCATATTAAAATATGTTTAACTTAATCCCTAGCTGAATAGAGGACTAATACAGCCCTACCATATGGTACACGATTTATAACAAAAGCGACCATGGCAATCGCAATCATCCCCAATACGCATTGAATCGTTCTCTCTTTTAGATCGCTCACCCTATTAATTGTCAAAACTTCTTTTATCATAACCTTCACTTCAATGATGACTTTATTTTCAATATTGCAAGCTATAGTTTCGATCGTAGCTTTACTTTGGTTTACAAGCTCGTTTATAGTAGTTCTGTCGCATTTAACTTGTGCTGGTACTCTATTGTTCACAACCGTTCTCGTTGCATTGACTTTGAATCGTATTTGGTTTACGTAAGAGTCTGTATTAGGGGTTTCTTAAATTTTAATAAAACCAAAAACGTTATTAGATAATTTGGACTTTACTATTATAGGGTTATGGTTTAAAATGCAATTTTTAGTTTCAGGGCAAGCATTAAGTTGGATTCTGCGAGCACTTGTTTATGAATTTCTAGGACATATGGTGTAAAAGCCGCGTCGGACAATGCGCCCCCATCGCCCCATGGTCCATTACCATATGCGACGTGTTAAAAGCATTTTCAAAAGAATTGTATTGGGTTAGGTGACCTCGAAACTTTCGATCGATATTCATGTGCGTGTGCACAAAAAGCTGTTGTCTTTGTTTGAACAAAATATAATATATTCACCTTAGCATATTGGCAATTCGGTAAACCAACTTAGGTTAAATGCACTTATTCATAGAGTTATTAGCTAACTATGTTGGTATGCATGTTAAGCATTTTTTTTGGGATTTGGATATTAGTAAAATATTGGGTACGAAATTTATGAAATAGATGCAATGACCACAGGATAAAGGACGGCAAGAATAAAAACAGGCCTATAATACCATGCTGTAGAAGAGCTATGATGATGATGATGATGATGATTGGTACAAAGTTTAAAACTACCTCTCCAACAGCTACTTGTGAAGTTGTAATGCCGTGAGCGCGTGCGCAAATAAACATTTGCACAATGTCATTCGGTAAATGCGTATTGTATTGTAAGGCCTTAAAGTTGCTGGTGTATAGTGTTGTACTCAGCCTGGTTAGTTTTGATACTTTTATTTTTCTAATAGCAAGAACAACTTTCTAGTGTAGTATTTTAGAAGATTATGTGTAAGTACTTAAGCTCATCCATCATCTACTATGAATATAATAATTTTTAATAATAATACACACTAGTATAGAGTTATATGAATATTTACCTTGAATCTAACATACGTACATAAAAATATAAAACCTTATTTTACGAAATAAAGCTCCCGAAGACCAGCGCCTTGCCTCTGCAAATGTCCTCCCTCTTCTTTGAAGTTGGACTTGCAGATATGCATGATGCTGACCTCGTCTATGGTGTCGACGGCATTTTGTATAAATGCCAAGAGCTCGTTGGCGATGAGCGGTTCCGCACTCATCGCTTTTGCGGGCAGCGGTGGAGACCGCTCGTATCACGGAATATATTCGATACGATGCAAGAGCAGGGCACAACCGTTTCCGAGCGCGTATCGCACTGCTATAACAGTAGTAGTTTATACAAATATACCAACATAACCAACCCTATACAAACATTGCGTTATGCTTTCGACATGCAACTGAAAAAGAAGTGGGACTGGATTTTTGAAAGTCGCCAACGTAGCCGCGCGAGGTTCCTTAAGCAACCGAAAATACAGACAAGGCTTATGAAATATGATACCTATGCTATCAGATAATTAACAAATTGGTAACACATAAAATAACATTATTTTATAATCAAAGAATGGTCATGTGATGGTGCTACCACTATCAAGGATCAAGACGACAAATACATCGAACCGCCGCACAACATATGCGCTCATCTGATCGCATGCGATAATGGCCACCGACCCTTATCTGCGAGTAATCAGAGCTCCACTTTGAAGTGCAAATACGCTAAATCAATGACCTGATGGCAGATGGTCATTGGTATCTTAGAGACGTACTTTTTGGTTTCATGATCATAAAGGCTCAAAACAACAAGCTGTGTCTTAAAGCAATGGTTAGCAATAATTATCTTCATACTTTGGTTTGGTGTTCAGCGTGCCTGATTGTAAGCTGATAGGGTGCGTTCCCACTATCTCGTTACGGTTAATATTTATGGTTGGACGACTATCGTCTCTAGCTGTTCCCATAAAATTGACAATATATTTTCACTACAAAAAAAAGTCCTGGATGACACTTAATCGTGCCGTCCTTTATGTGAACACCTCTATTTAAATATAATTATTTATAAACCACGATGCTTTAAACTGCACGAATATCTGTCGTCGCGACAAAGTGGGAGCATGCCCTTATAGATTCATATTTATTCAGAGACAAACGCGAATATTGAGACTCAAGAAGCATGGATATGTTTCGTCTTAAACATGTTGATCATAGGCCTAGTCAGGTCATTAGAAACGAAAGCTTAACGATAATATGTAGAATAGAATATTATGCTGCTTTGATTAATATGAGCGGCATTGTTACAAAATGATTATAACTAGGTAACTTCACCAATATCAGTGAACATCTAAAGTTTCAAATTAACTCTTCCTACGCAATTTTATCGCTCCACCACATGTTTAAAAACCGCAGTATTTTTAAAACTACGGTCATGTCCAGGGGCAATACGAAGGGTATTTATACGCCATATGTACTTTAGGGCTTAGCACCCAGGGGAGGTTCGGTAATGAAAGTACTTAGGGATCGCAAAGGAACAGATAGTGCTGTAGTGGGTTCCATTTGATGAACTAGTTTGATAAGATTTATCAGAGTATTGTATTTCATCATTTGATTTTTTGTCATGTTTAATTATGAGGATTGAGAATGGGTTAGGTACATGGTTATATAGAGGTATTCTACTACTAATATTAGATGTGCTAATACTACTTTGTGCTTTAACTATAGTTTCTTTTAAATAGCTTGGTCCATTTCAGCCTTGTTTCAATAGAAATTTGACTCAACTAAACTTGAATTTTCGTTATACAGAGGACTTTTCAATGCGACCTTTAAAAAAAAGTGTTTGCCATAGACTAAGATAGATGGCGCTGTATGAAACTCACGTGTGAAAAATCTACAAAAAAAAACATTGAGCTGTCACTGTCGCGTTGCGTTGCGTTGTTGTGTTTGAGATTATAGTGTTATTTTTCTCTACGTTCTTCGATTCAATTCTCTGATTGACCCTCGCTCGCCCACTGGACCTCGATTCTTCTCGAACTACTTTGGACTACGCATAATTTGGACTCCGCCTACCATGAGCAAAGACTATCATATAGCTCGTGGTCACTCGCTGACTTGAGGAAGCGCAACGCTAGTCACCGGAAAAAAAGCTGTACTTGTTAAATTAAATTATTTCGTTGTTTATTTTATGACACTTGACATTGACACTTGACTTTTGTGCAGCGCCATCTAATGTCGAATTAAAAAGCGTGATTGTTTTTTTAAAGATTGCATTGAAAAGCCCTCATTGTCACCAAAGCCTCTGCCCTAATGTGCAACGGTAGTTGTATATTAATAACCAAGAGTTACACTATTATATTATAAGCACCATTTTTGTCGAAACAGTTTATCTTCTGACTTCGCCAATACCAAATGAAATAATACTTCTTCATTGACATTATTTTCTTTCACCTCATCAGCAGAAGCACACCCCTGCTTCTAGTTCAGACGGCCATATGTCGCGAAAAATTCACTGTAATTGCATTAAGTTACCCCAAGTTGAGTGGCGGCTTTTAATTGCAAAGCCCCACTTAGACATATGTGGTGCTGAGCGCAGGCTCAGATGAATATTGTATTGGGTTGGTGGATTCTTTGGTTTCTTCGTATGAAACATGATTGCAACGTTGCATAAAAAAGGTAGAACTGCGCAAAACCGGAGACCACTCGTTCCCCGGTGTTGTGTAGGTACAACTGTGTTGTCTAGTTAACGTTTCGATTATTTACCTACTTCTTTGTCAATAAATGTTAAGCACATGTTGTATTGAAAGGCCTTTTAGAACTTACCCTGAAATATATAGATAGTTTACTGAATAAATATGAATAAGAAGTTGGTAATTCAATTTAGTGTTTAGTGATACATATCGCTGAAAAGAACATGAAATTTTCACTGAATATAATATTCTCTAGAGGTACTATGTGCTTCCCAACTTTTAAAATATCCCAAGAAATAATAACAAGGAAAACTCACAAAAGCTTTATTTTAAAAATACTCTCAACAATATACCAATAAACAGCACAGATCCGAGTCTAGATGCAAATTCAGACAATATGAAGATGAAATATGGGTTCAAGAAATCCTGAGCAGAGGTGAACAAAAAAAGAAAATGGTGAACAAATGAACAGAAAAAGTTAGTTCAGGGTGAACAAAAGTACATTGTCGTCGGAACACAGGGCAGGAAACGCCGCGTGAATAAGTGCTCGCTATTCTTTGTGGAGTGGGACTTTTTTAGGGTTCCGTAATCTAACATGTCTCTCTTTAAGAAGATAGCTTTTGTGTTTTTGACTACTGTTAGTAAACTGATACTGATATACTGAATAATAAATAAAAAGCTGGGCACTTTCACATCCAGCCACAAGCTAAGCAGAGATTGTGTTGTGTATTAAAATTGTATCTTGTCACCTTGCAAGATGAATTATTAAACGTAGTAACTATTAATCCGATTGTTTAAAAAATAAGCTGTTGTTAAACTAAGATTAAGCAAGCACGCAAGTTTTATAGCTAAGCAAGGTCTTATCTAGCTAGAACATACTTACTGGGTCAAATAAAATTGGAATCCTCAAGCAAAAAAAAAACTCTCACTTGACTAATTTGTATTTACTTTATTGTTTCAAATGATAAGTTTTCCACGTTGCTGCTTAATAAATTACGTTTTTATTATTGTTATTATTTCGTAATACGAAAAGTTTGAAATAAAAGAAAAAGAAATGGTCGGTTCGAGATGACAAAGTGGACAAAAATATTTACAGATGATTCCTGATGGAGATGCTAAAGATGTAAAACTAAAAAACAAACACTTTTATTAGTAAGAAGGCCGGTGCCTCGTATATGATTCCCGTAGTACCTTTCTTATTTAATACCAACCTATTTCTACATTATATTATATTTGAGCAGAAATAAGCAGGTTTTAGTAAAACTCCACACATAGGTAATGTACTAATGTTCCGGAAAATTATTTGGATTACGAACTGTGTCCAATAGGTAGGCTATTGGACACAGTTCGTAATCCAAATAATTTTGCGGAACTACGCCTATCTATTAAACCTCAAAACTTTCTTTCGTAATTACAATGTCCTTTATCGAAGTTCAAGCAAATCGATCTCCGAACCATTACACATTACGCAAGGAAAAATACAAAATCATAAAAAAGCACCTAACCCCAAATGAATGCCCTCATTACGTATTCTAAATCCACTGGGTCGGTCGGTCCGTCTGGCCCGTTTGATTTATGGACTATTTTTTGTGGATCTTTTGCGATTTTTTATGGATTTCGTGCGCCAAGGCGTTTTGCCAAGAGCGTTGCTCAAAGAAGCATATTGATAAAATAAGTTAATTAATTCGCTATTTTTTGGGTGTGGATTTTGTGTGGTTGCTGAATTGTGTCAATATAGTTGGAAAAACTAAGCGTTGTTTAACTTTTGTAGGTTTTCATTTTAAATGAGTTCTTCAGATGTATTTAAGGTGTAGCTTCATGGTACGTCCTACACAACATAAATTATATTTTTTGTGTATTTTTTTATATACATTCTTCCACTTACTAGTTTGTCAGTTAACTACAGTGGTATTTTATAAAATGACCCAGTTGACCATTTAAAGTTTTACAGGTAAGATTCATTGTTACCGATCATTAGTTATGCACTAGAAACCCTAAAATTGACAACCGAGACACAAAATACATTTTGCAGCAAATCATTTAACCAGATTCATCTACGTGTCAACAAATGACTTCCGAATTAAATTCATTATCTACACTGTCATTTACAACAGTGTACAGTGTACATTAACACGAGACATTCAATATTTAACAGGAAACGGCAACATTTGAACCAAATAAAGCTTTGAACTTAAATATTTAGGGCTGAAATTTGAACGACTATAAAATCAGAAAGGTCTTTGATAAAGAGCTGTCTTGATTTCGCCAGTGAACCCTAAGCACAGATATGAAAAGTTCAATTTGCAATAACAGTTTGGGAGCAATGTCGTTTTTGGACAGTTCAAAATGTCTCAATTGCAGTAACGGCCGTGTCGCCCTCTGGCGGAGAGTTTACGATGATTTTGAAGGGTTAATTCGATGGAAAGATTCAGTAACCCTGCAATATTAGATGGCTTGTTATGGCCGTGGTTTTGTTTGTGGATTTGTATTCTATTGTTAGTGTGTATTGGCGTTTTTGTTTAAAAGTTGGCTCCAAACTTACAAGACAATATGTATCTAGAGATCGAAGAAACAGAGTGGTGTGCGATGTTTTATAATAAATAGCAACTCATAGCAAATAGCAAACTCATAGCAAATAGCAACTCATAGCAACAATAAAACTATTATTAGATACCTAAGACTATATGCAAATGTTTACGTCATCATCATCATCATCAGCCCTTGTCGACCCACAGCTGGGCATAGGCTTCTCTATATTTATGCCATTCGCCTCGGTCCTGAGCTGCTAGTCTGGGTCAGGCGTAGCTGTGGTCGTTCGTATGTTGTGCCTTATTTATTATATTACAGAAAAAAATGTCCAATTAAAATAAAAGGAATAACAAAACAAACAGAAAACATCTAACAAGAGAAAGATTTTACTTGATCCAGTGTCTGAGCTGAAATGTTACGATTCCGTAAAAAATAACAAAAACCTCAAATAACTCAACCAGCACATTTTCCCGAAAAATATCTCGAGGCAAAATAATTAAATATCTTATAAAAACACCTCGACTGGATTATCTTAATTCAGTTCCATATACCAACTGTCAGAGAAGAAAGAACGTAAAAAACCCTTGGAAAAACCACGGTCGAGTACACTTACGAGCACTGCGATGGTGAGCTACGGCAACGACATGGTTTTCAACACTGTGTTTGTTTTCATTGAATTAGAATATGAATTTTTGGCACATTTTATAATTCTAGTACAGTGTTCTATATTCTATATTTTTCATAATCTGCAAAAAAGGTGAACAATGCCGCAGTACTTAACCTCACATTAACTATTTTCTTGTTGCCTTTTAAACACAATTATATTTGTCAATTTGAGATCTTCAATAAAAATTGTTAACAATTATTATTATATTTATCCAAACTACAAGCAAGTGAATTTTTGTTTTTGCTATTGGGAGTTATAGACATAATTTGCGCCAAAATTTCAAATAGGTCATAGGTTCATGTTCATGAACACTCATGTAGCTCATCGAACAAAATGGGATCTTGGCTCACATATGATTTTTCCAGGTGTCTCGGTTCTAAACGGTCTCTCAACGTCTCAACATTTAGTAGCATCTAGTTCATATAAATCGATTTCGAGAGATACTTGTAGCAGCCGTCTGGTTTACGTCTACTTAGATAAATTCATGATTTTACTGGTTGAATTATTAAATTACTAGTGCATTTATTTGTGCGACGTTCACCATCCTGCTCGGAAGTGTAACTTTATCTAAAATCTTTGGACTGGGGTGGGATATTTAGCATAATGAGTGACATCTCTCGAACGTTTAGGGGGAAAAGGATGAAACTATACCGCTTTTGAACGTTAGAAAGGGACATAGAGGTTGGTAGAGAGAACAATAACGCAATCTTGTTTCTAGACCATTTCCTTTAATTAGTGGAGGACAGCAGGCAATTTGTTTTAAGTGTTATGTTACAATGAAAATTTTGTTGGGTATCAGGTTACAAAACCACTAGCTATTTATTTTAATAGTTTCGCTTCTATGTTTAATATAATTATTTCAATAGATGAGGCAAAAAATCTTGCAACACAGTGTAATTATATAAGTTCCTAATCAAATCAAACATGTAATGATGTGTTTTTGTGCTTTGACTTTTTTATTTCATAATTCCTTACAGAAAAGACAATTGTATGTATTTTCTCAATGAAAGATAAATAATAAAAACACAACAACACATCTTACGTACCTCATCTTTGCGAATGCCTAGAACCGAATCTCCCATAGTAACTTTCAGAGTGGAAGCTGTTATAAGCAGAAAGTACGCAATAAATCAAAAGATTCGATTCCGCATATTGAATTAAAGCCATTTTTGAATAAATCCAGGCATTCCCATTACGGTGGATATCTTATTTCATTATGCCGCGGCTCCATTAGAAAGATACGCCAAATTCTATTAAACTCTTTTTTGAAAAACAGCTCTTGGACCAGATTTTGCGGAGGACGAGGGAGTTTGAGCTTTAAGCTGAAGTGGTAAAAATGATTGTGGAATGGAATGGTGCAGGTCGATTAGTGATGGGAAGAGTATTTTATAGTAAGATTGAATCTTTTAATTATCATATTTCAGGACCTCTATTTTTATGGATTGGTTAGAGTAGATATGTTATAAAAATAAGTTTAAACTAAATTATCCATTAGCCAATTCTATGGCTAGATTGTAATTATACTCTAGTGTTTAGATTGTAATTATACATTAATTGAAATTGAGTTTAATAGAAAATAACTAAAAAAAAAAATTCAGGACCTCTATTTTTATGGATTGATTAAAGTAGTACCATAGTTTGTAAACCAGCTTTTTGATTTTGCAAAATGTCACAAGAAATAGATAAAAAGTAGTTTTCTTGTGACAAAAAAAAAACTAGGAATAAATCTGCTGTCAGGAGACGAAATTCAGTAAATAAGAAAATAAAATTTCCTAATTGTTAAATTCATTATTGTTTCAGCCTTTCTTGTTGTGCCACCCATCATGAAATAAGACTTTCCCTCTCCGAAAAGCATGTTTAGAGTAAAAGGTTTACCTATCTCCTATTTATTGTATTATGTAGGTATATCAGGCATCTAGCCCTTACACAAGCTCTGCTTGGCTTGGGACAAGATGATGCTGTGTGGATTGTCCAGCAATATATATTTATTTTTAATTGAGTTTTTTTATTAGATTTATGGACTAATTCTAGAGTAACCGAATTAATCTAGGTGATTCATCGTTACTTACCATCAGGTGAGATTGTGGTCAAACGAAGGTTGACCACCTTCGTTTGACCACAATCTCACCTGCAATAGTTGATCCAACTGCAATAGTTGACCAAGGAAATAAGGACACATTCTATCCCCTCCCTAACCACGATGATTTCCAAAACAGCGAGGGCGAACATAAAGGGTGTGCAATTGTAAAATTTAAATTTATGTTTTATAAGATCGGATCGTGCTTAGCGGCGTTAGAGCGATAGGATTTCTAAACGTGATTTATTGAAAGGGTTTTTAATGTTTCAATTTGATTCGGAACAAATCAGCATTGTTTGTGAGCTTCGTCTTATCTTTGCGTTGCTGCTGCTGTCTGCTTTTTATGCACGTTGACTATTCAAAAGTAAGGTAGGGAGTCATCATCACCTACGTGGGGACATACCATGAAGTATGTCCTGATTCGAACTCGTGCATAAGTCGACATTACTGTATGCTCGTGGAAGAGAAATCAGGGCCCTTTGGTGGTCATTCAGCTCTCTAAATGCCCCATGCACAGCAGTGGACTAACAATAGGCTGAGAATGTTGTGATGATGAAAATAAATACTACAAAATACGGAAAAAAACTAATAATATCCACTGACAATCATTTGTTTAAAACGTGCTGAGAGAAGGTAGTACATAATAAGTACGTTCAGTGGCGTTCATTGTTAGCTGACCCCCTTATAACTTTCGAAGTAAATTTCTATGAATACAGAATTATTTTAGAACTAAAAACTTTCGTTAAAATCAAGATATCAAGCCGTTTACTTTCATAACAAATTTATAAATATAAAATCAAAACGGATGTTACTACAAGACTTGGAATCGGACAGGGGTCAGCTAGCTAACGTTGAACGCCACTGCACGTACGAGGTTAATTTAGATTAGTTTTATTATTTTATTACCCCAAAATTAAATCTCGGTTTAGATAAAATAATTTCTTCTCCTCAAACCACAAATGCCACTCCCAAATAAATACTAACATGTAAACTTACATAAGTAGGTACATAAGTTATATTAAATCTAGTCCAAACTCACCGCACCAGAGTCGGCCTGAAATATATTTCTTGCGCAATCCTACAAAAAGGCAGGTGTCACAATACAAAGCGTGTAGGGTTGCGAAGACAATGCGAACTGTTATTGTGTGAATAAACATTGAGCTGACGAGGGTGGAGGGAGCCTAATGCCGGACGATTGGCATCATCACTTCATCATGGTAGACGGTAGAAGATGTCCTCTAGAACTCCCATCTCTGTGTGATCTTTGGTTGAGTTTTGTAATTTATTAATTTGTTCCTGGATTTGTAATTTATTGATCTATAATTAACTGTCAAACGAAATAGATTTATGACATAAATTATTATAAACGATTGATAAAATTAGGCTTATTAATATTAGGTAGAATAAATTAGGCTTAGATTTATTCAAACTAATGTTAAACAAGTTAAGGCTGATGTAAATGTAAAAGGAGAAACGTTAGAAATTGTAGAAAGTACCGTTTTCTTAGGAATCACCTTAGATAATAAACTTCAATGGGGCCCACACATAGATGAGCTATCGAAGCGTCTTAGTTCTGCAGCGTATGCTGTCAAAAAATCCGTCATCTTACAGACGTGGATACATCTAGACTTATTTATTTCAGCTACTTCCATAGTATTATGTCTTATGGTATACTACTGTGGGGGAACGCTGCAGATATTACCAGCGTATTTGTGTTGCAGAAGAGGGCTGTTCATGCTATCTATAGTATTGGTCCCAGAGAATCCCTGCGTGATACATTCAAAGAAATAAACATAATGACAGTACCATGTCAATATATTTATGAAAACCTATTGTACACTCATAGAAATATCAATCGGTTCCCTAAAAATAGCGATGTACATTATTTGAATACAAGAAATAAACATAAACTCGCTGTGCCCACAACTAGACCAAACAAAATTAATGTATCTTTTAAGAGGCATTGTATACGCTTCTACAACAAAACTCCTAGTGAGTTGCAAAAATTATCAGTATATACCTAAATTCAAACAAATTGTCAAAACCTGCTTGTGTAAAAAGGCCTACTATAAAATATCAGATTATCTAGAGGATAAAAAAGCTTGGGACGGGATTTGCTCCAACTCGAAAAATAACAAATAACAGGCTAAAGGTCTCTTCGTCGCTTATTTACTTTAGTCTACATACCGAAGCGACTGAAATCAAAAATATCACTTTATTTCCGTGTCAGTGTTTAATTATTAATAATTTGACCTGTTCTAAGTGTACATTCATTGTACACTTAGAACGGAAATAAAGGATGGAAATAAAGAGTTTTTGACTTTGACTTTGACGCCTCTTAGGGTCATGACATGACAGCAACGTCATTTGCCTTTTTAGTAGGTATCTATATAACAATGAAAAACTTATTTTTCATGCCTTTTCATCATTTTAAATCTACACTACACTGTACACTGTATAAAAAATAAGTTAAACTATGCCAAATTTACCCCACACCTAATAAATAAAAGATCAAAGTGAACCTCTCTCACACAGAATCTAGACAATGTGTGAATATAATTAATTCTGTCAGCACAACCCTATTCGTGACAATGGCCGACTCGAATAGTTATCTATTTAAACCTGGATTAGCACTCGATAAACCATGATTAATAGTCGGCCGGCCCGTCGTACCGCTGGCAAAACAAGTCGGTAAGTTTTGGAATTTGAGTTAGCAAAATATTTTTTTAGAGAGCTAGAAACAAGGTACTTAATTTTTTTATTAATAAAATAGTCTCTATGTCTCAAATAACTACCGCCAAGCAAGGAAATACAAGATGCTTGCTGTCCCGGCGTTCCGCACCGTTGCCCGTGCTAGATCCCCTATTCCTCGATCTCTTCGACGTGCTCGCAAGAGAATGGACGACATATGAATACGCTGAAGGATTCTGATTTTTTATAGATTTTTATTGACATTTTCGAATAATTCGCTGACTTTGACTTTATTTACTAATTATATGATTGTGTATAACGTTTAGTGATTGATAAGTAACGTAATAATATTTAACATATTATTACTAAATAAACGACTATTATTGCAACTAGAGTTATAGGCTCAACGTCGTTCAAATTATTAAATAAATAAATAATAGTAAACTAATCATCTGCCTTGTCCTCAATTAGACTTTTCCATATAAAGGTAGGAACATAACAGAAGCAAACCATTTGGTTATGATATTAGCACCGTATCATCCCCACATTATTGCTTAAATCACGCCCTATGTTAAAGTCAATAGACTACTATGCTTAACTACCTAATGCACAAAACTTTATACTTTACAAATTTTAATAAAGCATCTTTTAACGTAGCGCTTGTTTTGCTGTCGTTACTTTACGCGTATTCGCGAGGATGCGCGGAAGGTGTCGCGTGCGCTCAACAGATAGTGCCGGACGGACGGATATTATTTATTGCAAGCAAACCATTGTTTTTAAATTTAAACGCGAAAGTGGTTTCTGGGTTGATAAGATAATGAATACCGGCACCTATTATAACTATAATGGGGACAGCGTCAATGGGGACAACGGGAACACATCACTGTAACTACAAACCTATTTTTTTGGCTAAACTTTTTCTCGTGTTTGTTGTGTTTGTTCTCGTGTGTATTCATGAAAAAAAGGAATTTGGTTTTCGATATAAATGTATTAGTTACTTGGCTATTTCTGAGCTTTCAAGAATGTTTACTGCGAGTTTTTCATACAATTTGTTTACGGAAAAACTTACTTTGCTCTAAGTTCTAAAAGAGAACGATATAAAACTAATCCCTAGGTACAAACTATACTAACAGTGCATTAGTCGAAACAATTCTTGCGGTACCTTCGCAGTAAAAATAACTAGGACCTACATTTTTCTGAATGAAATACAGCAATTGAAAGCATAATTACCACACAATCAACCAAGAGATTGAATTAATAATAATCCGTGTACAGGATTATATAGGGTGTTGTCAGGTGCGGCAGGACATGTGGCTCCCACCGTCTTCCAGTTTACATAAGCGGATTGCGATGGACTGTCACTTGCATGTGGGTGTTCTGAATCTATTTTGGAATACAATTTAGTCCACAAATGGCAGCAGATTTTGATGTTCATTCCTGAGCCGTGCATATTTTCAGTAGCAAGGATCATTTAATTAAAATTTAGTCGTTTTGTATTTTGTATCTTGACTAACAAGAGAGCTGACACCCTGGGCAGACTCTTCAAGCAGACGTGACTTCTAAATGAAGACTTTATCTGAAGGAATATATGCCTGATTCAACATAGGTACCTACCTACTGGGAAAACGAAATAAAACTATATGTGAATTTGGTTAGCTGGTTTGGCTTTCCTAAAAACATGACCTGCGCCACTTACAAGCCGACCTTCCTCCAATGTCAGCAGAAACTAGCTTCGTCTGTCAAACAACTGTGACGACATTGCTTTTGCGGTATATGCATTTTTCTGTGTCATACCTTACCTTATACGAAGCTGCTTACATCATATTCAATTCTTAGAATCTTAGATGATGAACGAGGGAGTGGCCTCGTGGTTATTAGTGGGTGATGATGATGTTGATGACCAAGGTAGAAGATGTGCTAAGTAAATCCACCTTATACTCATAGTCACCCTGTATGACCCTTTACGTATGCGAAGGAGTTATTGCTCGATGTAAGAGCTACCTACAAGGAAGGTGTTAATTCAATCTGGGATTAACATGTTGAATATTAAGTAGTATTAGTAGTACGTAGTGTATTGCGATACACTACCTACTACTATTACTACTTATTTACTATTGAGGCTCGACCGTGGTGGCCCTAAAGTAGGAAATAATTTGGACTGTATGCATAATTGTATACCTATAACACGCTATTATTGTTAGAAACACGTAAGGAGAGCACTGAGTAGCCAAAGTCACCACAGAGCTTCATGACACGACGAGACTTAACCCGTGGAGGTGGATACCAAAGCTCGTCTCATTTGTACCTGACCTGCACTAACTATATAGTGCATTTAGTGGATTGCAAATATTATTCAGGGCTTCTATGTCCAGCAGTGAGCTGGTACAGGCTGTAGATGTAGACGAATAGACAGATAAAAAAGAGTACAAGAAATATCAAGAAAGTCAAAAATCTTGAAAATATTCTTTCATTTCAAAATATTCACTCCAAAGCCTATTAAAAAGCTAGATGTCATAACGAATCTCCACAAATCTTAAAACCCCAAAACAGTTGTCGAACACATTCGTATAATACCACCATTACCCACGCTCGGTTGGACAACTCTAAATTCACAGATTCCATTCAACTCGATATCAATTTTAATTCGATTTCATATCGATATGACATTTGTTCGGTGCTTGAGCGAGTTCCAGTATGAATGGCTCTATGAAATGGTTATGGCATTTGTGGCTTTTGATTCAATGTTTTTTAAATTTATTTTGTATTTCCCTTCACTATCATCACAACAGTCCGTAGAACTAATCAATAGTCTCTTTCAATGATTTTTGTTGTTAACGCGCGTTATGTTAGGTGCTGAGACAGCATAGAGTTTTTACTCTATGGTTGGGGTGTGTAGTAGACTGACTATTTATTATAGGTAGGTAGGTTCATTATGCAATACCCATGTGCACTGACGTAGATATTCAATTTATGGAGGTAATATCTTGCAGTAGTCTTCCAAGAACTTCAACCTAAAACAGGCAACACAATCAAAAGCTCTATCAAAACATTACCAACCATATTTCAGCGAATTCAAAATACCCAGCACATTTTCCTCTAAGCGGCTTACAGTCCGCCATTTTCTCGAGACGGTTGACGACGACAAAATGGCGGCCGATCGTTCCTTGCGCCGTTCAATTTGAATATAGAACAGCATACGTCGCGGGCGGGCTGTGGCAGTAACTCATCGGATTGTGGAGATGGCGCGAGAATCGTAAAAATATATTCGTTTATTAGAACAGAAAATGCACAGAGCAATCGGTATAACTACCTGGCTAATAATTTGTTCTAGGGATGATAAGCTCATTGTATAAGAAAGTCGAGTTATCTATTGAAATGGTTTAACAGTATCAAACCGAACGATTTCACACTGCGGTTCTGTTGCATTTTCCCTACATTTTCCCTGGTAGGTATATTAGGTTTGCTGTAGTGTTACGCTTAGCTTGGGACTACGCTGTAATACTACAACATTAGCGTTGTTGTTTTTTTTGATTTGCTTAATGATTGGAGCCTTTTGTCTGCACTGAACCCAATCAAAAATCTGCACTAGGTTGGTATTTAGGTCTCAGAGTTATAATCATACGTTTTTGGCAGCTCTGAACTTTTAAACAAAGATTTTATCTACATGGTTGTACCTATCCCCCTCTGAGGGGTGGGACAAAATTTAAAGAACACTTCTCTACGTATTTCCTATTCGCAAGTGTAAGATCATAAGGCTGCGAATATGTCGGTCAAGTCGTGGCTAGCGGAGATAGCGAACCACCGGGAAATTGTCTCGTAAAAAATGTAGCTTATTAATATCGTGGAGGCTTTAGGACTTTATAAGGGCGTGGGATTCTTCAAGGTTTCTAATTGGTAGGTATTAGGTACCTACCAACCGACGATTTTTGAGCTTTTCAGTGAATAAACTTTCTGATAAGAACGTAAAAAATAACTTTGTATGTCACTCTGCAAACTCAATGGTTCAGTTTCTTACCAATGTTGGCCGAGACATTGCGAGTCGTCACTGGTTTAGCTTATTTTTGGTACGTTCTACATATTATGTTAATGTGTGATTATTCAATTTTGAATTCCTGGTTAAGTGCACAAAGTTAACTTTTTGCACTTAATCAGGCATTTTTAAAAGACATACCTACCTAATAAATGGTAAGTATGAAAATATTAATTGCATATTGGATACCCACTGACTAACCTTTAACCAACTACTGATTTTCAAATTACATTGTCAATTATTTCTGTCCTTGTGGGAATTGTTGGTTTCGAGTATGTACCTATGCTCGAAACCAACAATTCCCACAAAAACCAAAACAATAGCACTGAGAAGCTTTATTAGTTTTGAAATTGCGGTATCTTGCACCAAAGCTCTTACAGCAATATTTAGAGGGCTCTTCATAAGCCGTTTTGTATGAAATCATTTTACCGATACCCTCTTACACCCCCGGACCAACTAACCTCTTGCTCACAATTCACAATTTGAACTTTATCGCCCTGAAAATAGAGTTGATCGAATTTAAGGGGGATATAAAAAGAGCGTGGTAAACTTTAACCCTGCAATGCGATAGGCACTTGACTCATTTGAAGGGATAATAATACTTTAATTGTAAGAACGCATCACTGGGTTCTGTAGTTCTTATTGTTTTAGGTATCCGCCATTTTGTCGATTGAAGTGGTCACGGAATGGTGACCGTTGTGGTCTTTCCTGTGAGAATATTGAATTTGGAATGTAAAGTGGCCTGGGACCAGAATGAGGACAGATTGCGTGATTAAATCGAAAAAAACATGTTCGGAATAGACAATATTTTACGGGTTTCGTGTATAGTGATAGTTATATTTATTGAAAAAAGTAAAGTCGTTCTTAAGCCATCTTGAAAATGATTTGCAAATGTGCTAAATCATATCGAAAACCTTTTTAAATTATATATTTATTTTAACTATCAAAATGACCCGTAGAACCCTACTACCCCAAGATAGGGAAGTAGAGTCCAATCTAAAATCAATCATCACTCGGCAAAAGGCTCTCAGCCAATATTTTACGTTATCACCCGACAGTTGAGTCCTGCGCTAAAAACCCAATACAGTATTGCTATCACAGCGAAGTGGCTGTGTTTGGAGAAGTGAGGATAAGTCTAGACGCACTTTATACTCTGGAGAATAGATGGCTGTCTGCTGCAGTCAACATCTTAACAACGTTTGACAACATCAGGTTATGTTAAAAGTTACGTGTAAAACCGTGTTTTGGGAAAGGTACCAAAAAATAAACTGCCAAATGCGAGTCGACTCGCACGCGAAGGGTTCCGTACCGTAATTTTCAAAGAATATCAAATTTTCCCTTGTTTGGAGACTTCTTTAAATTTTCAACTTTATTATGTTTTAGGTATTTGTTGTTATTATAGTTGAAGTGTTACTTATTTATAGAAAGTTTCATGTGTCTACCAATTGTAGTTCAATAGATACAGCCTTGACAATAAGGAGCAAAAATAGCTAAAAAAACACGTTTTTTGTATGGAAGTCCCCTTTAATATGGATATTTATTTTATTTTTATTTGTGTTATAGTGGCAGTAGAAATACATATTCCCTAAAGATTTCAACTGTCTACCTCATACGGTTCATAATATAGAGCCCTGTGACGGACGAACGGACGGATGGACGCACGAATTGACGGTCAGCGGAGGCTAAGTGATAGGGTTCCGTTTTCACCCTTCGGGTACGGAACCCTAAAAAGAGAGCAGTAGCCCGGGTACACGAGAAACCCTTGATTTGGACCAGATCAAAACGGAAGAATGCTATTTTGCAAATACTTACTTTAACTTGCAAATACTTACTTTAACTTGCAAATACTTACTTTTACTTACTTTAACGGGGCAACTGGAGGGATCCAGGTCCATCCAGTTGCCCCATCTTCCGAGGACATCCGTAAGGGCTGGTACGGCAGCAGATTTGGCCGAGGATCTCAAGAGACGCAAATATGCAGGTCTCGATAGAGCCTACACATTTGCTCCCTTTGGGGTCGAGACCCTGGGTCCGTGGGGTACCGAGGCCCTCCGGGTTTTTAAAAAGTTATCTGAGCGTCCAATCGACGCGACGCGTGACCCGAGAGCGGGCTTGTATCTGGCGCAGCGCATCAGCTATGCCATACAGCGGGGCAATGCAGCCAGCGTCTTGGAGACGCTTCCGACTGGTATTGATATGGATCTGTTGAGCTACCTGTAGATTGTTTGCAACAGTCTGCAGTTAGCTTAATTGTTTTAATTGTAAATAGGTACTAGTTCTAATTTGTTTTTATTATTGAATTGTAATATATAATAGTTGAAATAAATTATGTACTGATGTAGATAATCTTCTGAAAAGCAAGTCGTATCCGCTCTATCCCGCCCCTTGCTAGGTCAGCGCGACAAGGCGCGGACAGTAACGAGTTTAACAGAATATGATTTTGCCGCATGAGAGCCGACGTTTTAGCGACGCTTTTTACGGCCCCAAGAGGTTTGATGCAGACTGTACTTCGGGGGAATATGCGGGAAGGGTTCTAGAGCTCTTTTCTGTGTAATTTAAAATGAAACTGATATTTGATGGGCTGGTTGCTCTGGGATTAAAACTTACACAAGTTTTTTGTCCATGGTTAACAAGCACCGAAGTAATTTAGATACATTCTGAAATTCTCGATTTGCATGGCTTTTTTGAACATAAATGATTTGGCGACCACAATAATAATTTATATATTGAAATAGGTATCGTAGACATGGTGTAGTAATAATTGTAGTAGTCTAATAATTATGTTGTTAAGGATTAAACCACTTTCTTTTCCTGTATAAATGTTGTGCACACGTCGATACCCACATAACTTTGTCTCTCTCTCTCCCAATAAGGTTTGCTGGAAGAAAACTCTTTTTAGGGTTAAGCTCGCATTTGCCATTCCTTCTCAAGTTTTATTTTTTTTAATGTATGTTTTATTTAGTGCAATAAAGAATTAAGAATTAAGAATAATTACCGTCAATAAAAAGTTCTACCGGTGTTTAGTTTATCGACTGTTTGCTACGAGACAGCAGCTATCTCAATGTCTCAGCACTGCGGACCACACTCCTACCTAACTTTTAATCTGTTTTCTGTAAACTAAACATTTATAATGAATGCTCCATAACAAATTCCAAACAAAAAAGCACCTGTCCACGACCACGCAACATAGGCACTTACTACTTAAAACGATGATCTGCGCGGCGGCACCGCAAAATCATAACACGGAGATTTTCTCCTAAGTTGCGATAATTTCCCGCCTGTTAGCTCTTTCCCTGCTGCATTCTGTCACTGAATGTTGAATGCGGAGAGGAATGGATTTTGTTTTCTGGTCTGTATGGTTCAATTTGGCGAAACTCTAAACATAATAATCAAAGCTTTGTCGAAAAAGTTAAAAGTTATCTGTACTTCTAACAATAAAATTAGTATTCCAAACTTTCTAGAACAACCAGATAAAAAAAATCCAGATGAGGACTGAGCCGAATCAAATGGCAAACACGGAGTTAGGCCCGGAGTTATATCTGCCCAGCAGTAGCTTATGCCCGCATGCCCAGCGCGGGGAATAATCCCCACTGGGCTTGCGATAAAAGCTATTATGGCGCTTATCAGGGAGAGGCCTGCGACCAGCAGTGGACGAATACAGGCTGTTGTGGTGAGGTGAGTGGCTTAAGATGATGATTATGAAAACTTTGAGACAGATCAAAAGTTTCGTGATGCTTTCCAGTTTTCTAGAATACTTCTGTACACCTAGGTCCTAGCTTTTGTCAGTGTTTTCGCTATTCTTGATTAAGTATTGTCGAGTGAGACTAGCAAGCAAAGTGTTAACTACCCACCTCCCGCACCCCCTTGTGCCTGAGCGTCCGAGCGCGCGTCAAACACAATTTTACGCCGCGCTGGCCACTGAGCCGATTGCGGGCGACACGAGACAAGCCGGGTGCAGAAAGCTATGGGGTGGATGTGGTAAAGCAATATTCAGGTGGTGAGGAACTAGAGAATTAATCATCGATGTCCACTGTGAGGCGTCATTTGGCTGCTGCCCAAATCATCTATTTTGTGCTTTTCGCATTTAAGTAGGGTTCTAGCCACATAATACAGGCTGCTCGGCACAACTTTTGTCTGGAAACTGGGGGTAGGTGGAACTAACTGCAATAGCTATTTGGCTGTTTCAAAGCTAAAGGCTCTTAGCTATTTTCAAAAATGTTTAATTTTTACTGCAAAAAATCGAAAAATCTTACAAAAATTCTAAAAAAATAGCCGTGAGGCTTTTCAGGGTTCAAAAAGCCGCCAAGTTATTGCACTTGGTTCCACCTACCCCCTGTTCCCATATACAAACGTTGTGCTTAACATCCTGTAATCTGCTGGATCTACATACAGTAGCATCACAAGTAGCTGTCGTCACTCACACGGAAATAACAATAAATAAATATTGCTGGACAATCCACACAGCATCATCTAGCCCCAAAGTGAGCAGAGCTTGTGTTATGGGTTCTAGATGACTGATAAACTTAATACAATACATAACATAGATATTTTTTAATTATATATAGAAAATACCCAGAACACCCGGAACAAATATTTGCAGATCATACAAACATTTGTCCCAAGGCGGGAATCGAACCCGCAACCTTCTGCGTCGCAGGCGGACCTTCGCCCGCCGCGCCACATTTGTCGTCCTAATAATTCTTATAACAAGATCGTTCTAATAATTCTTACAATAAGATCGTTCTAATAATTCTTATAACAAGATCGTTCTAATAATTCTTGCTTAATCCTTGCTTGCAGGCCAACTTATTTCTCTAACTTAAGGCTGGTGTATGGCCCAACGGCCTTTAGAACACAAAATAATTATCTGTAGCCGTATACGTAATTTATTTTAAAATACTTTGACAAATATTTGAGTGAAAGGAAATTACTCAAAATCGTTTATAAGAAATATTTAGAAGGAAGAAAATATCCTAACTACATATCATGTAGATAGGATATTTTCTTTCACTTAAATATTTGTTAAAGTATTTTACACAAATTGAACATTTCACGAATAAAGCAAATTATTTATACGGCTACATATCATTATTTTGTGTTCTCAAGGCCGTTGGGCCATACACCAGCCTTAACTCGGTCACGCGTCTTTATTGCTATATTAAGGAATGGGAAAGATAAGACAGGTGGAATATCCACCTGAATACGTAACCGCCGCATCCATACATTACAAGATCCGAAGTGGTCACGTATTGGTTAAAGGGTAGACGAACGTTCCCGGATTATAAGCGCAAGCCGGATCATACGAGCTGGTTATACTCTGGTTAAATTATCAACTAAAACAGTAGAGAGCTATTGTATTTTATGAGTAGACAATATAGCTATTTAGGAGCTTTTTTCTGTGGCAATGTTCTAAGTAAAGTAATTATCAGTATACTTACCCCTACCTACATATCATTTCGATGGCAGCAAAATAGATACCTACGGACATCTGCATTTTTGCGAAAATGCTTTTGTTTACAAAAATCAGCTTTTATCAAACCCGAGCTTATATCTTCAAGTATGTATTAAAATTATGTCAACTTTCAAAATAATGAAGAAAATCTGGCATGTAAATGAAAACATCTACAATCGAATTAAAAAAAATCGCAGTAGAAACAGATATTTGAATTTGCCCGCCTTAACTTCGGAGCTTCGACAATTTATTTTGAGGTTACGTTCCAACGTAAACACGGACATCTGCCACTTGTCCGTTTCTACGTCGTACTTTTTGCATAATGTCGTAAATCTAGGAATGGATTATTTCTTGTTTTCTTCAGATAAACTATTATGCACATTAGTTTCATAAATTGATCACAAAGTATAACGGATATCAGGCAGATGTCTTATTCTACGTCGAAGTTTTTTCAGAGTAATAAAATACAACAAATAAATAAAAAACAGTTTCATTAAAACAACAATATAGCAATAAAGACTTTTATACAAACAATAAATAATTTTATCAATGAAAACTGGAAAATTTCATGTTATTCATTGTTAGCCATTATTTTTTACTAAATGTGCTCTCCTGTAAAATATAAATAATGTAGATGTCCGCATCTACTTTGCTGCCATCGATCTGGCCTCATAACCTGACTTTATAGCTGTGTCAAACGTCCGGTTTATTTATTTTAATGTCTATGATTTTGCCGAAACTCTAATTTTCACCTAGGTTAGTTTGAGCTAAATTTTGAAAAAAATATAATAGCCATAAAACTATCGTCCATACTGATTTCAGTCATTCCGATATCTTAATATATAAAAGAATAAGCGATTTTCTGGGGACAACGCCCAGCCCAAACCGCTGAAGCTAGAAAGCTGAAATTTGAAAATCAGGTACCGGTTACTACACAACCTCCCGCTAAGAAGGGACTTTTGGAAATTCCACCCCTAAGGGGATGAAAAGGGGGTTTGAAGTTTGTTTTGCTGTTTTAGTAACTTGTTATTAATATTGGGTGTGGTCGAATAATATTTACCTAAATTTAGTTAGGTTAGTTTGGTTTTCTATGCAGTTAAAAAAGAAAATACAGTAACAGTAGCCCAAATCTAACCACGTGCTTAAAAAGCATTTCCAACAATAAAAAGCGCAAAATGAATCTTGATTCAGACGCAACGCAGCGTGAAACCGCATCAGCTTACGCCGCGAAATAATGAAATAATATTTATTTTCCAACAGATAATCAGATAAAGGTATTAATTCCGATAAAAATATTAATAAAGAACGTGAGAGTGAGCACTTGTGTTGATTGGACCGTCAAATGAGTTTTTGATCCAAAAATCGCTTTTGAAATGTGTTATTCCTTTTCATCAGAGTGTAAAACACGAGAACAAAAATGTCAACACAATACATTTTATTCAGAAATAAACAAACCTAGTAATTAGGTAGGTTGGTTATTTGTGGTATGGTGTGGTCACACAGCTCACAAGTAAGTGATTAATTTATAACTTTCTGATGTGTCAATTAAGTTAAGGAAATTAGAGCACATGGACTTGGTACGTCCATAGTGGCAAATATGGCAGTGGCAATTTATTGAGTCAGTTATTGTTTGACTAACTATTCATAGGTAATGGATATATATGATGAGAACAATTTAGGCTCTTATCATCTGTCCAGCCGTGGAGTAGCATAGGTGATGATGATGATAGGAATTATGTAAATATTTTTAAAGCTACGCGATCTGAACTTATTATTATAAGTATTATTTAACGGGTATTTATCGCGTTCATTTACCTATTTTTCCCGACGTTTCTACAGGTTTACACACTGTCGTGGTCACGGGATGACGGGAGTACTAGAGCTACCGCCTTTACGAAGCAAGGGCAGCATTTTTTGAAACTACCCTCACTTGGTTTTCGTAACTAGTCATGTCCATCTGCACACTCGGACGACACACACTAACTGTGGCTACAACTGGATTCCACGGGGCAGAGAGTTTGAAACCGTCTTCACGATTGAAATTAGGATATTTCTTAATTTCAATCGCTTCCCGAACCATTCTCTTGTAGAAATACCTTTCTTTCATTGCGGTTTGTGTAATTCAATCCAGTGATTGGCTCCTAAGTCTACTAGGTACAAGAACAAGCTCAGCTATTGCCGACTTTTTTATTTGTCTATTTTTGACCCGTAAAAAAATTCTAAAACAAATACCCGTTAAATAATACTAATAATAAGGTAATACCTATGATGACTCAGACAAGAATGAATCACGGAAGAAGAGGAATTCTCATTCTAAGCCCTTGCCACCTGAACACTTGAAAACTCTGAAAGGGTTGCCAGCTAATTATTTCTCCCAATTCTCGGTAATCACCCGTGATCGGTTTATCGCCCGGCAACGGGACTGATCGAGTTAAGTCCCCAAGATTCGAACAATTGCTGCGGATTCGACTCGTTTGCGGGACGTGAGCGGGTTGCTGAGAGGTACTTATAGAGGGACATTTAGACGATAGAGCAGAAGTCTAAATAAGATTGTCCAACATTATCGACACCCAAGAACTAAAGTCATCGACATAGCTCAAAGAATTAGCAAGCTGAAAATATGGCAGTGGGCTGGCCATGTCTCGTAAAGAACCTATAACCGCTGGAGTAAACGTGATCTTGAGTAGAGATCACGACTACACAACCTACGACCACGTTCCATCCTTTTTCAAACACTCTTCCAAAAAACGCCTTCGGACTGCCTACAGCTAACAAAATCGTATCCTCTAAAAAGTTTATTCCCCACTTCAAGTAAGCCGACCACAAACTTACCTTACTGGAGTGTCCACAATCCGCAGTACGGCCCACAAATACGGATTTACTTAACTTTGTTCGTTTTCTCTCACTTTGTCTTGCGCGAGTCTTTTCGGCATTAGAGGGTATTACGGGTGTTTTGCTTGTCCAACAATTTTGGTGGTGTATTTTTATTCACTAATTGTTATGTTGTCTCCGTTGTCCACATCACCCATTTTGTCTATTCTTTACCTTCATCATGTGCCTATATTCTAGCTTGAGCACCATTAACTTCTTACCGAAGTAGTGCATATATAGACATTCATTATTTCGCAAGTGCCATTTTCTCGGTTAACTCAGACTTTTATTCGAAATTAAGGTTATTTTCAAATTGGAACTAATGAAGTGTAATGCAAATCTCACCTTAGATTTTCTTATTGATTTTTCAACCTTTACCCGCTCATTAGACTTGAATATCTTCAACGGAAAGGCGAGTGACCCGCCAAATTTGAATTTCCGTACCGCAATTTACGAATGAGAGAAAATGACAATTTTCGTACGAGGGAAAGAGATGAAAAATGTTGTTTGGAATATGAAAATGTGACTGGGAATTTCAGCTACTTACATATTTTTACGCCATCAAAAGAAGTCGATGTTTGATGAATAATTTTGAATTGAAAATACGCTTTGGCGCCAAGCTCCTTTTGTGCAATCAATATTCAATGTTGGCAACACTGCTAGCCACGTTTGAATTTGGAATCAATCATTCTGAATTTCAAATTTCGAAGACGTTCCATGTGCAAATGTAGGGTGAAGGTAGAAAGGATTCCCGAATTTTGTTCCTCATTTTCGTGTTGAAATAATAATTTGGATACCTACTGTTGGGTTAGGTAGAGTAAGATGTAATACCTATTTATTTTTTCTCCGATTTATCGACCAAAGTATATTCATGTTGCACGAACCATTAGGATACCTACCTTACTCAAAACAACAAACTAAAGTTTTAAATTACTTTGCCCCGTTAACGAAAAACAATTATATAAAAATATTAATTAAATATTCACATAACTTAGTATAAAAAGATTAAAAAAAAATTGTATAAAACAAGTGTTTATTCAAAATTCTGTCCAAGCTGTGAGGTTTCGTTTAGTAGTTCCTATGGCCTCCGGCTCCATCATCAGAACCCTGGTCATCATCTAGGACCAAAGAGCTTGGGGAGACAAATCCAACGAACACAAATATGTCGTTTCGTTTAGGAGTTCCTAGGGCCACATCCTGTTCCATCATCAGACTAGCTCGATGGTATAACATTACATTGCCACCGACCATTATTTATTTATATCACTGCCAAACTTCAGTTCAATCGGTTAAGATATCTAGTCTAAAATTCAGTTGCAAGATTTGTCTCATACATAAATAATACAAACGTACTAACTAACGGGGCAAGTTAGCTGTAAAAGTTTACAAAAACAAAAACTAATTTTCTTCATAAAATTAATTCTGTTTTCGCCCCGTAAATAACTAGTTTTGCCATCTATTGAACCATTCAAGAACTTTATTAAATAGAACCTTACTGAAACTTTTTGCACTTTTTTTTCCACCCTTCCATTAAATTCATACACCATCAAAACGAAGCGCCATCTTTTTAGATAATACGGAAACTTTCACAGAACCACCTAACCACACACAACTTACCCCATCTGATGAGAAATAATTTAAACTTTCGCGAGCTTTCAAAACACTGAACTTTTGTGGGGCGCTGCGCCATCTATGAAAATTTTGGCGAACTTTGTAACGAGCTGGTGTAAGTGTTTGGAGCTTTTCCTATTTCGGTATGGAACTTTGAGATAGCAAGGTTTTCAAAGTATGTACAAGAAAGCTTTTTAGAATCGCTGACTTTAGTTATAGATGGCGCTAGGGGTCACTTTCGTGCAGGTTTATTTAACTTACCTACTCATTTCGTATTCACGATTGTATCGTGTTTTTTTAATTTAGTTACATAGGTGATCTATTTGTAAAGTTTAAAATACTCAATTGTAACACAGGTTTTCAATTATACTTAGCACCTTCTCCAGACAAATTAGCAAAAAATTATGAAGCTAGCGTCATGTCATTCAAATCAATTTTGCACTATAAGAAGCTTTTTCGATAAGGTTTGAGGTTATTTAAAAAGGTGCCCTAACCGTTTCAATAACTACCATTCCCTAGTTAGCGCACGAAAACTGTTAACACGACAGTTAACTCTATTAAACATCTGTCCATCAAAAAGCTGTTTAAAATTCCCAAAAAAACGTTACAAGATCGACATCAAAACACATTGTTGAATTCAAGCTGTAGGGTAGCCAAGCCATTCAGTGTTCCGCAGTACCCCATAATGGGCGGACGTATCAACGGCGAGCCCATCCTTACAACACGTGCTCGACAAAATACTTCGTGCCGATTTTAAATTTCGAATTCGAATGAACTGGCCGGCTTAAAAAAATAATCGAATTTCAAACTACGAGTAGCTTGGTAAAAATAAACAAATCCCGTTCGTATTTAAAAAAATTCTGGGATAATAAAATAACGTAGGTTTAAAAGTTTAGTTTGCAAAAAGAGTTTAGTGATGTGCGTTCAAAATTATTGTTTTGGAATTGTGTTTATTATTGCAATGTTGATCGGATTTGTGAGAAATGGAGGTAAGAAACATTTCGTACTTAACATAAACTTGATTGAGACATAAATTACAGTGTAAAGTTGGTAATTAACCAAAGACTTTCTAGTAAAATTGCATTGAATCTTATTTATCTTAACTACTGAACATTACAAGCTGGTATGTAAGCTTGCATGGCGTTATAAAAGGCAATATATCCAGGTAGGTATTTAAGCCTCGTGCCACCTCGTGCCTGTAATTTACACGCTCATCCGGTGCTGGGTATCTAAGCCGGAAAACTATAAAGTTATGTTTTATTGCTTGACAGCACTATTACTGTTAAGTATAGGAATGTTCTACATAGTTTTAAGTTGTCTTTGATATGATAAGATAAAAAGTTTAAAAGGAATTATTCCTGCTAGTTCTTAGGGTCATTTATTGGTGAATAGTGGGAGCGGAAGCGGATTTCTGACAGTTATGAATGAAACTTTAAACTAATTTATGTGTCACGCAGCTGTCTGTAATCAGGCTATTGTCATTTTCTTTCAGATGTTGATATTTATTATCCATCTATAGCTAACTTCATGATTTAAAACAAATTTAATCTCATACGAGTAACAACCAAACCAAGGCGCCATAAACGCTAAAGATCTTTATGAATTGACTTGTATCTTAATAATACTGTAGGCATAGATTCGATCGGAAGTTATTATTTATTAATAGAACCTCCAATTAAGCGGTTATTGAGGACTTGTTATGACGCTTAACCACAGACCAGCCCTAGTAACCAGTCCTACCGTTCTCAGACGGGGCAGTATGAAAGTTTATACTTAACTAGTACAAAGCTGTCAGGGAATAAACGCGCGTTTAACATAACCCATTGTGAATCAGGATTAATGTTACTAAATTGGTCAAAACTGTCTTGAGACAATCTTGACCAACAGTTTGACAGTTTTGTTGTGTTCTCCTTAAGCTTACAGACATAGCGAGAATTTTGTCTGTAACTGAAACTTTGAGCTGAAAGGTTAACAGCTAGATACTTTTAAGTAACAACAATCATATTCATAATTATTTATTTATTGCATTAATTATGTACATTTGTAGGTATATAAGCAATGTTTGTGAGATACAATAGTACCCAAGCAGCCAATAACTCAGATCTATCTTGTTCCAGGCACAGAACAAACCACAGCCAAAGAAACCCGCCCCGAATACATACACCCAGACGGTCTACTCACCTTCGATCCTTACCTGTCCGATATCAAACCAGAACCAGAAGAAGACGACTACATACCCATTCCAGAAAACGACGAGACCATAGACGGACTCCCAATCTTCCTTCTAGAACCCAAAGACTCCTATGTACTACGCACAAAACCAGCCACACTGATCTGCCGAGCAGCTAACGCGTTACAAGTCTTCTTCAAATGCAATGATGTGAGGACTGATAAAACAGAGCAGCTCGAACATGTGGATCCTATGAATGGAATCAGGGTGGTGGAAGCAGAGCTTAACGTGACGAGAAACGAGCTGGATGAATATTTTGGAAGGAAGTATGGGTGTGAATGCTACGCATGGAACAGTAAGGGGAGGATTCGGAGCCAGGCGATTTATATACACTTTGCTTGTAAGTATTTTTGCTAATTCATAACCTAAGTTTTATAGGACAGAGGAAGATAATTTTTGAGAGTTTTCAAAGTAAATTTCGCGTGTGGCTAGTAAATATGAGTAGGTACTTAGATACCATTATTACTGTTCATAATTCGGTCCCACTTACATTAAACGCAAATATAATTGGGTAATAATGATTGGTAATAATATGGTTTAAAAAACAATTAGAAGTACCTAATGGTCTACAAAATTGTCCAGAGCCACTTTTTATCAATAATAGCCATAATCTACACTACTTTCATTTAAATATAAGCACGACTAAGCGATTGTAATTCCTAAAAGTACTGACGTCACAAGCCCTAGTTGGCTCGCACAGGCACTTGGCAAAACGTGACGCCAGATGGCGACGCGCATTGCATTTCTATTAGCGGGGGCTGGTCGTAATGATGTTACTGTCTTTTTAGATTGCGCTAAGCTCTGTGATATAGTTTTTAAAAGGGTTTTGAATATTGATCATGATGATAATGATACTAGTTTGAATGGTTGGTAATGATTTGTGGTTGGTACTAGTTACTTACTATGGTTTTAGAATGCTTAGGTGTCAGTGAAGGAAGGTAAGAAGTCACTTCTAAGTAAAAAAGATAAGTAAAAACTTGAAAAGAAAATGGTAAACTTGCTTCCAATGTGAAATTTATTATTGGTAGGTACATAAAACGCTATTAGGCTAGGATATTAGGCGGAAATTAATGTAAAGAGATAGCTAAATTAATGTAAAGAGATAGCTAAATTAATGTAAAGAGATAGCTAAATTATACCTACGAGAAACCTTATATGGACAAATTAAATTGAAATATTATAATTAAGTCATAAAATAAAAATATCAAAAAAGGTAAACGAATAAGCTTAATTAAAATCAATTTCGATTAATGTTCTAACATATATTAAAAATTTAAATATCTAATCATTAATACACCACAACAACCGTAACGGAGAAGATAAAGACAGTAATCAACCATCATAATTACACGGAGACTTGGTTAATAACTAAGATACAGTTTTATAACATTATATTTATGACTTCAACTTCATTAATATTAAATTTCAGTAAACCGTTCAAGTTGGCCGCATACAACGATTAACATTCAAATATTTTAATTAAAGGTTTGTTTAAAATATTAAAGTTATCGAATAAGTTTTGTAAATAGCCGTTGGCGCCGATAAAAGGGGCTAGCATCTTTACTTTCTTCAAAGATATTAAGTTTCACGTCGATGATACTAAAGTTCACACAACTTGAAACAAAATCCGTCAAGTGCGAGTGTGACTCGCGCGCCGAGGGTTTCGAACGGTTGTCAAGTATACCAATATGTAATAGGTACTGGTTGGAGACTTTGCTATTTGATGAATACTAAAAAAATTAGAGGTAAATTTCAGATATATCGGTTTGCAAACTGCGGAGTAGGTATAGAGGGTAATAGTAAAATTTTTGTCTATTTTGAATTATTTCAAAAAGTATGAACCCTACAGAAATTTCAAAAACTGTATTGAGATGTACAAATCAATACCTTTCATTTGATACCCCACTAAGTGAGGTAGCCCCCCTTTTGAAAATTATCCCCCCTTTTTGACCATTTTTTAAAAAGTGATCTAGTTACAGACTTCTCTATATTTTTCCTGTAAAATATAGTTCCATACCTACAAACGCTACATACATTTTAGATGGATCGCTCTGCAATCTTCGGAGATATGGGGGGAATGGGTATTTTTTTGACTCTTTTCATAATATTTCAAAAAGTATGAAACCTACAGAAATTTCAAAAACCGTTTTGAAATGTACATACTAATACCTTTCATTCGATACCCCACTTGACATTGTAGGTCTCTTTTAAAATTTCGACATCACAATTTGTACTGAAAATTTACATTTTAATTTTTCATCATTTTTATTTATATAATATATTTATTTATAGAAAAAGCGATGCCATGAGGGTTTCGAAACCGATCTCCGATCTTCGAAACCCTTAAAACGCTATTACAATGTTGTATTTATCTGCTGGTTTCTCTACCAGTGTCCGGTTACCAAACAATAGGATGAAAAGAAGATTGTACTGTTACAAGATAGCTCGCTAAAATTGAAGGCACACATACTTCTTTTTTATTCCAATTTAATCAGTTCCAGGTGTTAGCGAAATTGCCTTTTCAAGGCCCCTTAGCGTTCATACTCTAGAAAAGGTTGTCTCGAAGCAATATTAGAGAAAAATTATAAACAATACGCATTGTTTAAAATTTTTCTCTAATATTGCTAGATTATTGAATTACATTATTAGCAAATGTTTTACGCATTGCATAACACTTTTTTTATTCTTTCTCGATAAAATCATCGTCCATCGCTAGCTGGAAACGATATAAATAATCTTGAACTTAAGTCGAAATAGACAAAAATATCACAATAAAGGAAAATAAACAAATATCACACAACACATGGATATAATCACTGGCAACAAAATCTTAAGAATGTAACTTATATGTCATCTAGTTAGCGACAGGCGACATTATAAATAAACGTACTGTTGTCTCTTAAATCGTAAACTCCCTCACGGCCGAAAATAAAAACCTGCACAATTAACGAACCGCCATTGTCTCGAAATATCACCCCTGGCCACGCCACGTTGAAGGGAATCAAGACAATTGGATGGTTTTCACTTTTCATTAAAAGTTCTACAGAATCTCATAAATTTTGTTGAATCTGGCGGAATAAGAGAGTGCTTTAAATAGGAATAATGTGGTTGAAGCTTTTGTTACTAACACTTTCAATTTGCATTATGATTTTGGTGTCAAAATAACGTTTATCTCAATTGAGTTTAGCAAGTCCACGATAAATATAAATAGGCTTATCATTCGCCATTTCAAGTAAAAAAAATATCAATACAGAAAAGCGATGCTCCTAAAAGCGAAACAAATACCACTGAGGAATAGATAACAATAAAATCGAAACTAACACAATACAAGCATCGACACCGTCACTTTTAGGGAACATTATCATAATTTTATTACATGTTAGTTTGTTGGTGTAAAAGCGACTTGCATCTCGACAGAATTTTCAAAATTTAACGAAATAAAGTGATAATCTTAAAAACAGTAACAGAAAACCCTGCGACAACAATAAAATTAAAACGAACACAATCGTTGCATCGATACCATCACTTAAAGGGAAGAAAATCATAATTTTTAACGGGTGTTTTGTATCATCCCTCGTTTTAGGGTGGCCTAGAACGGAACCATTAAGTCGAGGAAGCATTATTTCCGCTCGTTAACTTGAGTACTTTGCACTTTGATAAATGCTCACTAGCTTTTTATTTCTGAGAAGGTTGGGGTGATGGGAGACGAGTGGTATATTTGACTCTTTCGATACGCTCAGTTGACTTTTAAAAGTATCCTGGGGTTTAACTAGATGAGACGGTTCTTCATCAAGCTTGGTTAACTTTTTAAATCATAATGGCTGAAGTCGTAGGGGATTTTGAATAATAGCGTTTACGTCAAGGACGCCTGTTAAGTCAGTCAGATTATATGTAAGTAGTTTAATTTAGCGCATTTTCTATTTTGGTTTTATGTTAGTTCACACTTTTATTATCTCAGTAATTCTATTTGTGCTATACTACGAGTTTTACCGTGTATTTGTTTCTCTTTGTGAAATCTGACGTTATTCTCTGCATTAACACCTTTAATGTCACTCTGCTTATTAATTTGCTCTATGAGAATTCATATATTTTCCACGCTTTTCTCTCACCATTGAACGAATACATTGACACGGTCGTTCACACATTTTTGTTTGCACCACGTCGTTATTGGAATGTGTTATGGGGTCTTTGCAAGTTCTAAGAATTGGCAATACCTATTGTTTGCGTGGGTGGTCTCTTACCGTCGTGGATACATGGAAAACTTGATTTAATCTGTGACGAGGCGTTACGAGTTCATAGAATGCATTGTTTTAAGCGAGGAAATATTGTATTACATCTTTCATAGACTCTCATTAGCGTGTTCTTCACTTCGTGTAGCGCCAGTTGCTTTGTTAATACCTAAAATACTTAGTAGAATCAACCAGACCTCATTAATACCATCATCATCTTTGAGACTGTTTTGCTTCCTTTCTTATTAATGTCAGATCTGATCAGATATTATTATTACTATTCAGATATTATTATATTATGTACCTATGAAATATTCACAACAAGTGGTCGGTTGTGAAGTCACATCATACAGGTTTCATCTGAACATCAGCGCTACCTTGCATTAATGTGAGGTAGCATTATGCTGAGGTGGAACCCTTTGGCCTGCTCCGTTACAGCGCAGAGCACGCACTTGGTAGCTGACTCACCCACTGCCTAGCTTACCTAGGGTATTTAACAATTTTGGTGTCAGTCTATAAGTTAGGTTCTAGTTAGGTTAGGTATATACTAAATTATATTTTGCTTTTTTTGTTCTGTTCTGTGCTGTATCATTGTTGTGTCAATAAATGTCTCTCCATCTCTATCTGCTCTTCCTAGGGATCACATTCACAAATTCATGTTGAAATCTCAAACTTGTCTTTAAGATAATAAAGTCTAGTGCCAAAAGTATGCATCTAAGATCCCAGTTTCAATTAGAAACCCGGGGGAGTTTGCATTTGCGTCAATCAGACTGAAAAAATCCTTATAGATTTCTTACAATATACTTGATATTTCATTACCAGATATCAAGAAGCAATTTGCACTGCAGCCGGTCTCCGCGACCGTGGAGTCTGGTGGAGGCGTTACCTTCAGATGCAGGCCGCCGCCGGCTGACCCGGCGCCTACTATCAGATGGATAAGGAACGGTCAGGACCTGGAAGCGATGGATGAAGCTCTGGTTCTGCCTAAAGTGGAGTTGCAGGTGAGTTACTAACTCTACTTGCGTGGGTAACTGTAAGCAATGTGATAATCTATAGCTAAGAAAATAATTACTATACCAATCAATTTTAATCCTGAACTTGGTTTTGTAGAAGGCATTTGGAACTCTTGAATGCTACGCTACACGCTAGAGTAGGATTGATGATAGCCGAATTTCAGCCAAGATGGCCAGTCCCAACGGACACTACGCCATCGGCCATGTGCGAGACTGGGACGTGCACAAACATGCGCTAGTATGATTCATTTGCACGTTATATAAGAAACTAAAATGAAATCAGTTTTCGTAATAACTGTTAACAACCGTCATTGACGCACTTGGTGATTTTAGAATATTGAAACTGTTTTCTATTAGCGTTTCTATTCTACCGTAGAGAGAGACTATGAAGACAGTGCCATGCCGGCTACCTTTGCTTACCCTAGATAACTGTGCCAAACTGTCTAGTTAAGAAGTCTTATTGACTTTCGAATTCAAATCCTATTGAGTTTTATTGTAAATTAGTGCCTGCTCGCGGCTGAGCATGCAATCTATATAGGAACGTATTAAGATTAAAAACATAAAAACTTATCTATGGGATAAAAGGAAGCTTTTGTATTAATCCAGGTCTAGACCTACATGTTCAGCACAATCAAAGTGAAGATGTAACAAACATATAACCATCCATCTATCCATCCAACCAAACTATCGCATTTATAATATTAGTGTGATTCAAGATCCATTTATCGATTTAGGTCTAAAATGTAGTCGTGTTGCAGGATATGGCGAACTACACGTGCATAGCTGAGAACATTGCGGGCCGGCGGGAGTCTGACGTCGCGGTATTGTCTGTCTACGGTATGTTGTCATAACTCACCTCTGAGCTCATAACAACTTCGATTCTATTTAACTAAGCGCCATTGTAGGGGACTACCTTCTGTCCGCGGCTTCGCACGCTTCATTCCAGCATAAAATTTAAGCGTTATGTTATTCCTGTTTATGTTATTTCAGCTCGATCTGTTCAGTAGTTTTGGAGTGAAGAGGTAACAAACATCCAAATAATGTAAACATCCAAATTTTGCAATAAAAATAATAGTGTTATGCACTAAGCCGAAAAGTGGTTGATTAGTGACTAAGCCAAATAATAAAAAAATATACTTACAATTTACTGAAATGATGAATTATGATGAGTTATAAGAGCAAGTAGGCTGAAAAAACAGCGTAACCCATCATCCCGTCCCGCCCGCGGCTGTTTCGAGACAAACAAACAAACATATTTACACATTATCGCGTTATCGCCCTGCCGAAACGGCGGTCTCGTTTCAGATTCGTGTTATTGCTGCTACATGTGCAGTGATCGCGAAAGCAACAACGTTTGTATGAGTCTCTTAAAAGTATAAAATGTTGTCGAAATTAAAAAATTGCTGAACAACACAAGACTAGAATATCGACGAACCGAACTCACCCTGATGATAGGATGTCAGCCATGTTAAATTTTGAAAATGACATCTTTTTCGACATCTACGAGTTTGAGTTAGTCGAAAACGATATCCATATTAGTGGGTGTGCCGTAACACGGCTCGCTTTTCCAACACCAACAAGCTCTGTAGTTAGCCAGCTCACACTAAGAAAATATAGATAAACGTATACATTTATTTAAGGCCCCTATTAGGTAAGGAAGTAAGTGCACCAATTTTATCACACTGACTGTGTACTCGGCTCTAACTAATGTGCTGCATAATATAATACTAATTGGATTTCAAACAATGGCTTGTTCCATAATAGCTTCTTGTTTCTGAGTATCCTTTAGTTAAACATGTTAGCTATAAGAAGGTGTTGGACCTGAAATTATCTATTCAATTTGGCTTCTGAAGATTCTTATTATTTGTTTTCAAGTAATTACAGCAACTCCCTACCTCTAAATTATCTAATGCGTTAATAAGGACAAAGAGAAAGAGATAGGATAAGGTGGGTGTTCCACAAGACATTTAAACCGCGTTGTGTGGAAGGAGAATTATGAGGCCATGGTCCTGCCCATGGTGTTGGCCTTTTCCGTCTGCTTTAGACGGAAAGTGTTAGTATTTCTTTGCTTATAATAAAATTAATCATCATCCTTTTCCCATAGTCAACGGCGGCTGGTCGGAATGGTCTCCCTGGGCAGCGTGCCGGTGCAACGGTGACGTCAGCGGTCGGCGGCGCACGCGCACTTGCTCGGCGCCTGCGCCGGCCAACGGCGGCGCCCCGTGCCGTGGGGTCAGTGCGCAGAGTGACGACGACTGTTTGAGATGTCAGAGTGGTATGTCCTTACAAAAACTAGAACTTGCTAGCTGGGCCTTAATTCCAATAAGCTAATAGTTTCACCATAACAATGGTATCGTCGAGTTGAACTTAGTGAAATAGGGCGTCCAGAACTTCTGGGTTAACTGTACAATGTGATCCAAAATATGCTTGGTAGTGTCGTTAATTGTAAACGACACTACTGGTAGTGCGGCGGGTAGTATCTTTGCCAATAAACGTCTCAGAATTACACATTTTGGCATCTTACCTTTGATGAAAGAAACTACAGATGTTGGACGCGTATCAAGAATGTCAAGGCTGAAACCACTCTATCAATCTCTTGGTGCAAATAGCACCGCACGCACTATCTAGAGTTTATTTAATTTATGGACGATTCTGCGACGATACCATTGTCATAGTATAGCGATTAGTTAGCAGAATTTGCCCCAGAACGCATGACTAGTACCTAAGCTAAGACGACTGCGCCACGGGGCACCCGCCCCTCAAAATGGGTAAATTAAGTACCTATTTAATTTATTTATTGAATTAGAAGCGTTTATAGTAAACGCTTCTAATTCAATAAATAATTTTCTTACTTGAAATAAAATTTGTTGTACCTAATATCTATCAAAGAAGCGAAAATCTTTATGTCGCCGCAGAATTAGAAATACTAATTTATTATTTGTAATCAACAAATCATTGTTGACAACAATACAATACTAAAATAGAACTCAATACCTAGTGAGTCTGTAAAAAATAGAGCTGATGGTTTTATACGCTTTGGTTCCTCTATGCTTACATTCACATTAAGGCGAACCTTCACCACCAACCACAAATACTAAAATGTATAAAATTCCCAGCAGGCTCCTGGTCCCCTTGGTCTGCTTGGTCCACCTGTAGTGGAGATTGCGTGAGGGTCCGGCGGAGACAGTGCGTCGGAGGCGCCTGCTCCGGATCTACCCTAGAACACGCCAGCTGCGTCGATGGACTCTGTGCCAATGGACTTAGTGAGTGTTTTTCACTAACCCTCATCACATCATTAAAAAATCTCTGCAGGGTAAACATGTGATACATGTTTACCCTGCAGAGCTAGTGACGTTGTCACACTTTAGCCTCCAGAGCATGTAAGGTTCTTAAGGTTACCAAGTCGTTGGCAGCGAGGTGCCATAACAAAACTGCACCTCATCTGCGAAAACTTTGTTTTCCAAGTTTAAGTCCAAGTGCGATAGATTGATATTTTACTATGTTAGATAACTTTATTGACAAAGAAAATTACAATTCAATAATAAAAACCAATTAGAGCTAGTATTTACAATTGAAAAAATTAAGCTAACTAGTTGCAAACAATCTACAGGTAGCTCAACTGATCCATATCAATAACAGTCGGAAGAGTCCCCAAGACGCTGGCTGCATTGATCCCCGCTGTATGGCAATGCTGATGCGCTGCGCCAGATACCCGCCAGCTCTCGGGTCACGCGTCGCGTCGGCGAGACGCTCAGATAACTTTTTAAAAACCCGGAAGGCCTCGGTACCCCACGGACTTACGGTCTCGACCCCAAAGGAAGCAAATGTGTAGACTCTGTTGAGGCCTGCATATTTGCGTCTCTTGAGATCCTCGGCTAAATCTGTCGCCGCACCAGCCCTCACGGAAGTCCTCGGAAGATGGGAAGGCGCAAGTGTGTCGACACATGTAGCGTCCCACACTATGTTTTAGTTTCTCATGTTTTCAAAATATAAGAATAATAATGATGCGATCCCAGTGATGCGGAGCTGTGGGACGAATCCACTAATCAGGAACCAGTTGCATGATGACTAATGCGTATTGTTTACAACTAATATGATGTGCAATCCGCTCCGCGTCAGTGTAAACCATCGACCTGATACCCAATTGGGTATTGGGTGTTTAAGCGCATCCTCAGACCGGCTACTGACCGGTGTTACGGGGCGTGATTCGAAGCGAGCATAAAACGTCAAAAATCCGTCTCGTTGTTCGTTCCGAGCGCCTTCTTTCCCCTTACTGACTGCACGAACGCTCGCTGTGTGTCACGTTACATTACGTTACGCCCCGTAACACAGATTAGTACCCGGTTATATAGCAGATGTTTCCAAAACAAACAGGTGAACTTCTTGAAAATTATAACTTCACCTTTAATACAATTAACATAACAAGGTGCGAAACACTTCTTACAGAACCTAACGGTTAAAAAGGATATTCTAATTGTTATATTAAGTTTAGTTTGTTGTTCACAAAGGTCACTGGCCTCGTTATTGACCTCACATCCTTTCTCACGGAGAACTTGTGATAACAAACATACAAGGTCAATTCTCTATTTGGGTTAATTAGACGCCCAATTTATTCATCAACGTGAATATATATAGAACAACCTAAATTTTGTTAGTGACCAGTCTTACCTACGTTTTGAGAACGTAAGGTTTGCCTGAGATGTAAAAGTTTGCGGATATGATTCCTGCGAAACAAAATTATTGTATGATTTGCAAATACTGGTTCTGTGTCGTTTGTATTGTAAAGTACTATATTTTTTTAAGTTATAAAATTCCATTAATACAAGCTCCGCTTAGTACTTTGTCGGGGTTAGATTGTGCCAGTTTATTTTATTTTTTGTATACACATAGCGCAAACTCGCATCTTACGCGTAAAAGATATGCAAGCGACGAAAGTGAAAATAATAAATTGGTTTCGCAGCTTTAGGTAAACACTCATTTAGTTTTTTGCTAGCCGTCAGGATATACTATTTTCAGACAAGTCCCTTTCTGTATTTGCTAAGCGCAAGAGATGACTAGCTCTCAATTTAATATTTCTATATGGCAATGATTTGTAGGTCTTCACAATATCTAGGCAATTCATAAGAAACACAATGGCACCCAAGCAGGGTGTGGCAATACATAGGAGGCCCGTATTATGAAAGCTTGCTCACTCATCGATCTGTGCTTGAGTAACGCTTGTCTATGGAATAAACGCCACTCAAGCATAGATCTATAACTGAGCAAGCTTCATAATACATGCCTGAGAGTGGAAAATATTGTGCATGCTGCGGCGTCCCCTAAATGTGGAAACACATAGTTCTTAAGATCCTGCAATGTATATTATTAGCCTCTTAGTGATTCCTACGTAGGTAGAATGTCCTTTTTAACAAATAAATAAAAAACATATTTTTTTATTAATAAAGGTTGTTTTAAAATTAAATGCTTCCATTTTAAACTCTTCTGCCTTTCTAGGGCTCTACAGCAGTAACCTGACTCTGTACGTCGGAGTGGGCATCACTGTCGCCATGTTGTCCGCCGGGCTCGCCATCTTGTATGTCTGGTGCAAGTACCGGAGTACCCGGCCAGGGTACATGCCTGGGCGCACTGGTGAGCAATTATACTACTACACTTATATTATGATACACTACTATACTTTTCTTTCTTAATCGATCACTATGATCGCTACTGACAAACTGACATAATAATACTAATAATACGACATATTCCGCTGCTGCACCACTTTCCTTTACTTGCTTATAAATTATAATTATATAAGTAATTGTTATTATTAATAAGAGAACGTTGTTGTGTAGATAAACCTTAGGATTTAAGACTGTAAATTGTAACAGCATTGTATAAATAAATAAATAAAAAATACAAATATTATCATACTTTATTGTAATTGTGAGTACTATTGTTTTTTTGTTTGTGTGTGTGTACACACAAACAAAGTAGTCTGAGGCTAGTTTAAACCACAGTCTTCTGCCGGAAGAACAAAAGGATATTCTAACCTGTTAACTGTTTTTTTTTATTTATCTTTTTGTCTTTGTGTTCTGGCAAAATAAATATCACTTTATTTTTAGTAATACATTTTATTTAATTATTATGGATTTGTATGATATTTGAACTATTATTTAAATTTCCATAATTTTAATCGTACTTAAGACACGAATTTATGTAGTTGCAGTGCTTACTGGGTGCAGTACTTATTTACTAAGATATTTACCAAGATATAAGCAACATAAAATCTACTTAAAAGCAAAATTTTTACATTTTGCTTTTAAGTAGATTTAGAATTTCATTGAAAGTTAGTTCACATAACTGAAGCTCTGCTTAGCTTGGGGCTAGATGATGATGTGTGGATTGTCCAGCATTATTTATTAATTTATAATCTAAGTCAGCTATGTTGTGAGAGTAGTTGAAGAAGAAACGGTAAAATTGCGATTGGTTGATTTGTTTTAATCTCAGGACCACGTAAATTTCCGTAAGCTTTTTTTTTTTTTTTTTTTTTTTTTTTTTCTTTAGGTGGCTTTCGTGTCACTGCGGCCATGAAAGGCCTATTGTGATCGCCACTCAATTGTTCAGCCCTGAAGCTGCGACGTTCATAGTTCGCCACTAACCCTTGCAGCTGCTAGGAACTGCAGGATTTTCTTCGGGGTGATGGCTCGTAGCTCGTCTGGGCTGTGCAGGTGCTTGCCCAGATGGATGCTACGTTTTTGCATCAGTGCTCCGCACTCTCCTAGCAGGTGGAGAGGCGTTTCCTCCGCCTCTTCGCAAAATCTGCAGGATTGTGTGTCGCTTAGACCCAGTTTGAACATTTGCTTGTTAAGGCGACAGTGTCCAGTTAGGGCTCTTGTCATGATGCGAAGGTTGCTTCTGCTTAGCGCTAGGATTCGGTTGGTGAACCGTTTATCGAAGGCTTTTATTAATGACTTAGAGTGACTCATGCCCAAGGAATTCTTCCAAAGCTTGGAAGCTTCCTCGAAGCAGGAATCCAAGAGGGTTCTGTTAGCCAGGCTTTTAGGTATGCCACAGAACGGCTCGGGGCCCAGCTGAGTCCCCTTGGCCCCAGAACGAGCAAGTTCGTCGGCACACTCATTGCCGTTGATTCCTGCGTGTCCCGGTACCCATCTTAGGACGACTCTGTTATTCAAGCCGAGCGCGTTTAGACGTGACATACAGTCCTCGACTAATCTAGATGTAATGACCTTCGAGTCCAGTGCTAGGAGAGCCGCCTGGCTGTCAGAGTTGATAAAGATCGTTTGGTTGGAGTAGCGCTTTTCCAGATTTATATCGGCACATTCTAAGATGGCGAATACTTCTGCTTGGAAGATAGAGGCGTAATTACCTAGGTTTGTACTTTTGCCAAACCTAGGTTGCTCTCCATACACTCCACAGCCTACATCCAGTCCCATTTTGGAACCATCCGTGTACCAATTTAGGCACCCGTTCTTGCAGAGCACCTGGCTGTTTTGCCAGTCTTCTCTGCAAGGAAGTTCCACTGTGTAGTGTTTTTCAAACACATGTCGTGGGAGCCTGACATCAGTTGTCATGCCCAAAATTGGTGATTCCAGAGTAGAGTCTTGTAGAGATCTCAGTTTCTGGGAGAGCCAGTTCCTACCGCCCTGAGTACAGGCCCTATACATGCTGGTCTTTGCCTCCTTATGTATGTACATATGGAGCGGAGGCAGACCCAGCAGTGCATTTAGTGCCAGTCCAGGGGAGGTGGTCATGGCTCCCGTGGCCATAAGGCATGCAGTCCTTTGTAGGCTATTTAGTTTGTTGATTGCGGTTGACTGAAGGGCCTTGTCGTACCATACCATGGAGGCGTAAGTGAGTATCGGCCTCACAATGGCAGTGTACAGCCACAAGGCAATCCTGGGGTTGACGCCCCAGTTGTTGCCCATTAGCCTGCCGCTAGCTCCTAGAGCCATCTTAGCTTTTTTCAAGACGTTGGCTAGGTGAGTATTCCACGTCAGTTTTTGGTCGATGGTAACGCCCAAATATTTCACTTCTGTGGAAAAGGTTATGATTTTACCGTTAAGTTTAGGCTTCACGAGCTTGTCTAGCCTTCGCTTATTTGTAAATGGTATAATCACAGTTTTGCCAGCGTTGACTGAGAGTTCACTGTTGCTACACCAGTCGCTGACAGCGTTGAGAGCTCTCTGCATGATGCTAGAAATGGTGGACTGGCAAAATCCTCGCACGATGATCACAAGGTCGTCCGCATAGCCTTGCGCATCTATATTCTGGTCTGCCAGTCCACACAGGAGCTGATCCACTGCTAAGGTCCATAATACGGGCGATAAAACTCCGCCTTGGGGGCAGCCCCTAGCCGTGGATATCTCGATTGTTGATCGTTGAAGGGTTAGTTTTGCGCCCCTGTTTGTGAGCATATCCTTAACCCATCTGATGGTGGACGGGTCAACATTCTTGTTTACCAACCCGTTCACCAGCAGAGAGGTAGGCGAGTTATCAAAAGCCCCTTCAATGTCAAGGAAAGCACATAGTGCGATTTCCTTGTCCTCCAAAGCCTTTTCCACTCTGTCAATGAGGCTGCTCAGCGCCGTCTCTGTGGATTTGCCCTTGCAATAGGCGTGTTGGCTGTGGTGGATAGGAGACGCAGCTAACGCCACGTCTCTGATGTGTCTGTCTACTACCTTCTCCATTGTCTTCAGAAGGAAAGACGAAAGGCTTATTGGTCTGAAGGACTTAGGCTGGCTGTAGTCCTTCTTTCCAGCCTTAGGTATAAAGACGACTTTGACATTTGTCCATGGTTCTGGCACATATCCCCAGGCGAGGCTCGCCCTAAAGATTTTAACCAGATATGAAGTGAGGACGTCGATTCCCCGCTGTAGGAAGACAGGGAGTATTTCGTCCTCACCGCATGCTTTGTTAGTCTTGAGAGAGTTGACGGCCCACCTTACCTGGTTCGGTCTGATAATCCTAGCCGCCCTGTTCCAGTCCTCATTCCGTAAGCTTAGGTGATATAGGATAGCATGGGCTAATGATGAATTCCAATCTACTTAAAAAATAAACCGACGAGATACCTGTTATTAAAAATTAATTATGTAAAACATACTTATAAAATGTTAATTGAGTTATTGGACACAAAGCTAAAAATGGTTTTTTTATTGTATTATATTTTTTTAAGTTATAAATGTTGCTAATGTATAGTTTACTATAGTTTCAAAGAAAGCTGATAAAATTTGCTATAAAACGTTTTTTATTTTAAAACTCTAACTTCTACAGCTTAAAAAGAAATCAAATTTTAAAAGTGTGATACTTAGTTTTGCAGGCCAGTGTAGTTTATCTAAGAAGCCTACTGCCACAATACCAACCTAAACTGCAATTTTTTGTTTAGGGCTTCCCAAGTCAAACAGAAGTGACAAAGGCACCGCGGGACCTGACCTGACGAGGACCTGTAACGAGTATTGGATGCAGGGACCCGACAATCACTACGATATGCCTCATGTTCGAGACAGGTACGATATAGAGCGAATACTAAACTTAAAACCTTAACGTTTTATCAAAATATTCAAAAAGCAGAAGCATAAAACGAAAGACTGTTCAAAACCAAAATGTGGCATAAATGGATTTTTAGAAATTATTAGGAAAAAATACAGGGTGTTGGGCAGACCGTTTGTCATATGGTAACTGGGGGTAGGTGGAACCAAGTGCAATAGCTTGGTGGCTTTTTAACCGTTAAAAGCCTGTGAGCTATTTTTAAGAATTATTTTAAGTTTCCTAATGTTTTTCCGAAATTTTAAGTATTTAGTGCTGTAACTTTATTTGTACGAAATAACATGTCATAATTTTTTTTAAACATTTGTCATGTGTGTCCTTACTAATAAAATAAATATTTACGTGAGATCTACCTCTAGATAAATAACGCAGCTATGCAAAGTGTTGAATAGTGAAAATTTAAAACTCAGAATTCAACATTAGAATTAATAAAAAAAAATACTAAGAGTGTCTCTGGTCTTCCAATTAATTGAAAGCTTCTCTAGTTCATGACCAAAAAGCACTTCGTTCCACCTACCCCTAATTACCGTATGGCACATGGTCTACAACGTTATACCTTAGCTTCGATAGACATTTATGGCGACGAAGATTTACAAAATAAGTCCCATCATTGACATGCCTGATTATTCCGTGATTAGTCTCGCAAATACAATGTTTTTACGGAAAACTCTCACACCCGTATTCAATATTAGGAGGCCTCACAGTGCACACAATCACGTAGAGCCGGTAAATCCTATGCGTTTAGGACGACCATTACGTACTCGTAGCTAGACAGCTTTTTTAACCAGCTGCAGCGCATAGTGTAGCTATGTTATTTTTGACTAGTATGTCACAAATGTTTGGTTATATTCTGTCAGTTTTGTTTTGCTTTGAGATTTTGTTTGTTTCTAAGGAAACAAAATGGTTTTATTATGTTTGTGCAGGTTTTTATAGGTTATATTTATGTCATCCGCAAATCTGCCAAACATTAAAGATAAATTTAGCAACAGAAACGGACCAATCACAGATCTGTATTCGACGCAGTGCGTTCGCTTTAAGTTCCATAATTCGCATAGTAAAGTGTTGTTTCTGAATGAAATGGCCTACCATGACGAATGCAGTGAGAATGCCTTACTTAGCACAGTATTGCTGGCTACCTTACTTAAGTATCAGGGTTGATAAAAACCGTGATATTTTTAAATAAATCAAAAAAATCCGATTCATTATATTTTTTTTTTATTTCTTTATAATCGCTTTTGTTTATTTATCCAGTTTTAGATAGGTTATTATAGATAGGTTAGGTAGGTACGAAAAGCAGGTTCAAAGGTTTAATCACACGTTGTATGACTTGCCGCAAACACAGGCACAATACAGTTTAGCATCTTTTATCCGACATGTTGCAGTATTTAAACATTATGGAATTAATGTATGAAGAAAACTACAAAAATTCGTGAACATTAATAATTTCAGAGGATTCCCTGAACCCTCAACCAGGGGAGCAGGTTTGCACATTGCGCGTGTGTGCACCGAAGTTTAATTTGGGCACTTGCTATACATTTTTGACTGCTTTCTGTTTTCATTCCAGTAAAAAAAGCAATTGAATTAAATCAAATAATTTATTTAAAACAATCATTTGATATAAATCGTGATTTATATAACTGATTTAAATCAAGTGGTTTAAATCATCTCAACCCTGATAAGTGATAAGTATTGTTCTTGAATACGGGTGTGTGTATTTGCATGATAAGGTTCCCACTACGTATTTGTATATTATAAGAAACTTCGGTGTGCTTTTATAGAAAAGTGAAGTGTAGTAATAGGTATCTTTATGTACTCAAATCTAATGAAGTAATTTCCTTGTAGCTACTCGTCTCCGTTCGGCAACCGCAGTCGGCAGCAGTCGTCGGCCGGCAGCAACCACTACGAGATGAAGCCTTACAGCCCTTCGGGGGAATCTGCCTCCAGTTGCTACACTAACTGTAAGTATATACCCAGATATAGGTTATCAATTCGAATGCTGATTGTTTTATCCGGAGGATTCAAATTCTCGAATGGTTTCGTGTTTAAGTTCAGCCCAAGATTGAAGTACTTATATCTGGAAATCTGAAGAATATCAGGATGAAAGGTAAAGAGGTAATTGGTAGTAAACGAGATGATCTAAAATTTTATATTTTTAAAGTAGATCGGAATAGCTCAGACCCGTTTCCTTATTTAGTAGGTTACTGCTACTAGTTTCGTTTGCAAAGTTTGTTTTGTAAACTAATAAATGATGTGTATGGTCTTTTTATTTGGATTTGATATAGGAATATGTTCCCACAAAACTTGTAAGGCTGTTGCATATTTTCTTCCTACATCTAAAGTGCAATTTTGGTTGCCAACAGGCAAAACCAATTTTTTTTGTAAGTTCTAAAGAGACAATTTAAACCAAAAGTGTATGTAGTTCCTTTCTCCCACAGCCAGAACAATGACATCCAGGTCGAGTGAGTGTTCATCCCAACTGGCTGAACTCGTCACCGCATCACCTACCTCCGTCTCCAAAGTGGACGTAGCAGTCACGTTACCGACGACGGGGCATAGTAACATAGACTCAAGCTATAGAGATAGGATATGTTTGACTATTATGAAGTAAACTTGCCTAAGTTTATAGTAGGAAATAAAACGTTACATTTTATCAATCCGCCTTGCTGCGACAAGCGAAAATCCTTTTGGTGCAGCCGGATTTCTGATGTAAATTGTAAGTAATTTTACACCAAAATTGAATTCGGGTTATTTGCGTAGTGAATCTGTTACAAAAATTTATTTTTAGTATTATATAAGTTAAGAGCTTTTAAGTGTAATTAAATTAGGTTATTTATTTTAATTTTTTTTGTGTCTGTAATTTTTCAGCAATATCCAAGATTATGACTACGTTGTGAAGACTGAATTTAATTCAAAGGAAATATTTTGCCAGTTTTATGCATTTAAACCTTTTCTAAGAGTTTGTTTTCGTCAAATGTATAGTATACTAAACTACTAAACTTTTGAATGTAAATTAGCATAATTGTAAATTTTGTATTGTAATCTGTGATATCTGAATACATAATTTCAATTAAATGGTGTATGTTATTTTAAATGAAAACTTCCTCACCAACATATGAAAAATAAAGAAACATAAAATACAATTCATTGAGAATGAATGTTGCAACGAACCGAAGATACTTGAAATTTCTAAAGATAGAACGGTTCTACTAAGCCACTCGAAGTTTTATATTCAATAAAACATTATTTACCCTCAGTAATTAACGTCAATGAGCGGTCAAAACAGTGATTCATGTGTCGACCACCAACAGAATGTGAGTGCACCAAACTTCAAACCATTTAGAGTTAGATAAGAACTGAGTGATGTTTTTGTAGAGCTTTTATACCACCGGATAAAAGTCTGGTTAGTATTACATAGACAGGAATTTATAGGTTATCTGTCTGTATTTCTTTGACATGCTTTTTGTCAAAAGAGTTATTTTGTACTCATTATGAAGTGGCGAGTACCCGGTTGGGAGGTAGGTCGAAGATACTATCTAGGTACATAGGTATTTGTTTTGAATAGTGAAACTGCAACAATTTAAAAAATCTCTAATATTTACGACCTAGACAGGTCTTTAACCCGCAACTAATTAGCATGTGGAACAATTGGTAGCGCATTCCCGTACTGAGTGGAAGGTTCAAATTCAAAGTGCTTTATTTTCTTTAGACCTTACCGGACTCTTGGACACGTCAAAAAATTCAAATAACATAAGTAAAACTAGGAAATAAAGTGATCACTTTGATTTTTTGTTCAGTTCAATCTTTTTAATGTGAAGTAAAGAAGCGAAAAAAAGATACCATTACCTTGATAGGTTGTTAGTTTTCGAGTTGGAGCAAAACTTGTCCCAAGCTTTTTTATCTCCTAGCTAGCTAGGCTCTCCTAGTTATCTAGATAATCTGATATTTTGTAGTAAGCCTTTTTACAAAGGATATGTTTGACAATTTGTTTGAATTTATTTATTGATAATTTTTTCAACTCATTTGGTGTTTTGTTATAGAAGCGTATACATTGCCCTTTTTGTAAGATACATTAATATTTGTGTTGCCTAGTTGTGGCACAGCGAGTTTATTTGTTATAGATTGCGGGTTCAAGTCCCGTATGGATCGTAAATTTTTGGGGTAATTATATTCTTAGAATTTAGGTACCTTACGCGTCGTGGTCGTGGGGCGTCACGGAACGCAGCTAGCTAGCGCAGGGCCGTGGTGGATGAAACAAATTTAGGGAGGCCGCTGTCCAAACACACTAACTACACAGCAGCGAAAAAAAACCGATAAATATCCACTGAAAATGATGATGATGCATTGTTTCCATCGTTTGTTAGAAAAAAGGCGAGGAACCTCACAAAAGACCTATAAAATATAAAAGAACAAGCGATTTTCTGGTAACAACGCCCAGCCCAAAGCGCTGAAGCTAGAAAGCTGAAATTTGAAAAGCAGGTATCTGTTACTTCACAACCTCCCGCTAAGAAGGGATTTTTGGAAATTCCACTCCTAAGGGGGTAGAATACTAAGAATACAAAACTATTGAACACTTGTTTCAGGATTACTCAAAATTTTCCTGGACATGGGGTAAATTGGGTTATTCAAGTTTGTGATTCGTAATAAACTATAAAGTAAATATGATACACAAATTTTTTTTTACTAATCTACCTTTATGGGTTGTGCAATCAATTTCTACGCGGGCGAAGGCGCGGGGCGTAGCTACTTACACTATAATCTTGAAGCGTTTTGAAAACAAGACAGCCTCGTGTCGTACTATGTATTTGAAAACAAGACAGCCTCGTGTCGTACTATGTATTTGAAAACAAGACAGCCTCGTGTCGTACTATGTATTTGAAAACAAGACAGCCTCGTGTCGTACTATGTATTTGAAATCATTATGTCTAAGCTCAAGTAACAAATCAAAGTTATATTAGTGTCGCGTGATTAATCAGATCTTATGAGTAAAAATGAGTTCAAAGTTCCACTTAACTCATTTGCCAGTATAACCTTAATTGGGACAGTTTAACTGTTTTTTAGTAAGTAGGTAGTACCTACGTTTAACTGTCAGTTAATGTAAGTTAAAGTTTCTTTTGTATTGATTTTCAATGCCTGCTTACAGCCTACCTACCTAGTCTACCTACATGTCTCTATATTGGTATCTTAAAGTCATTGATGTCTCGCATAAGTTTAATACGATAAACGACCAAAGTAATTTAAAGGAAACTAGAATAACAAAAAATGATACATAAATGCCTTCATGTCCAAAATACATTATCCCTACGTAGAAAATAAAACTGTGACCAATAAAAACTCAGAAACCTAACTAAATGTAGTCTAGATAGTAGGTCCCACAAGGAATAAAACCCATAACCCAATAAAGAATTTGTTTGCAAGAAAATAAAGCTGAATTTACGACAGCTCCATCTTCTATTCCCGAAAAACGATGTCGCTGAGTCATACTTGTTGGTACTTGTTCTGGTAAAATGGCCTTGTTTTCGTGTTACTCACGGTTCTAGGAATGGAAGGAGATGACAGGGTTAGTAGGTGATTGTGAGAATATGGGATCATAAGCTGACTCAGGGCTTACGGCTGAAAATAACTTTTAAAGGCATCTACTACGGGCTTGAACAATAATAATCAAGAAGCCAACTAGTGTTTAGTTAAGTAGGCACAGACTTTAAAACATTCTCAAAATATTTAGGGACTTGAAACACGACCCATTTTAACACATATCTCCTTGTATTAACTAGTGAAAAATGGGCGTATAGTAGGTACCTACGCTGCTGTTTATACGGCGATTAGCTGTCAATAAAATTATGTTAGTACTAACTATTCCATTTCATTTTTGAATCTTTATTGTATTAGAATTGTTATTATATTATATGTTATTCAGAATATAGTATTTTATATATTTTTATAGGTAGCGTAATATGTTATTAAATGTAGTAGTTTATTAACTAAGTAGGCTAAGGATTCAACCTTCATTCTATCTGTATATGCACTCGAGCCCACTATGACAAATCTCTTTCGACTTTTCTGTTTCGACTTGTCTCTCTCTCCCAATAAGTTTTGCTGAAAGAAAACTCTTTTTAAGGTTAAGCTCATCTTTGCGCCTTTTTTTTGGCCTTTGCCATATCCTCTCTAGTTTGATTTATTAGTGCAATAAAGAATTAAGGATTATTGAGGATTTATTCAACATTATTATGCCACCCTCGAAAGTATACTAAGACTTAATTAACTAAGTATCTACGCTTAATTCCTAATTAAATAAATTTTAACATCTTAAGGGATTCCTCCAAGAGAGGAGAAGCCAAAATATTGTTGACTTCTCCGCTCACACTAGAAAACAAATCAACATTGTGCTTAAAACAAAAATCAAATATTTCCGTTTCGTGCCGGACACACTCCAAAACAAATAGTATGTAATGCATCTTCTTTATCGTTTTAAGTAGGTCCTCTGCATAGGGGGTTGTCCGTGATACCCAGATTAAACAGATGTTTAAGTAGGTATATAAGGTACTAGCTTCTCGAAAGTGGAAGGCTCTAATTAGGTGCAATTAGGTCAACCCACCTCAGTCATAGTCGGACCGGCGGCGCGGCTTTCGTGTACGCGTGCTTACTACGACGTAGTTTAGTGTGATTTATTGAATAAATGATTACAGCAATGCCCTCAAGTTTATAAATTATAATTATCGTTTATTTTAGGCTCTACAATAAGGGTAAGAGAAATAACTATTAGCTGTCTGGGTATGTACAATTATTGTTGAACTGCCGAACCAAACTCAGAAATTATTCATCGGACCGAATCACAACAGTTCGGAACAACGTCGCTGAATAATTGAATGCTCAATCAATAATATCCTGTCGGGGCCATATTAGCCGGCTAATGAATTGATTAGCTAGCTGACATCCGGTTATGGCCATAATCGCGCTAAATAGGATGTTCCTAATATGGACGTAATTGTACGTCGTTACAGTGATCTGAGGCTATTTTCCTTTGAAGAATCCACTGTGCTTAATTGATAATTGTTTCCCACGGCTTCTTTTGAGATCTGGTTAAGTGCGAATATGGTTAAAAAAATCTTTAACGTAAACACATTTGTTTAAATATTGATTTAGTTTTGTTCGTCGGAAATCTAAAAACTGGATATACATACGTCACACAGCTCTGCAATCTACTGCATTGGACTAGTGAGCTGTGATGAAAAAAGTAAGCAATTGCCCTAAAATCCTAAAACTGGTCACTCTCGCTGAAATTGCGCGAGAGTCAACTCGAAATTTTACCAGCATCAGGTACCTGAATAATGACAAATACTTCAGGCGTATCGCTGGATTGACGAATTGAAAGCCAATCTCTGTGAACTCGACACTACAGTGATTACGTTACTAACGAGAGACAGTTTAGAACCGAGGTGCCTGGACAAGCCGTTGTACCAAAGGCAACGATTCAGTTTCCACAAGAGTAAAAAGCTAAAGAAATAGAAGAAGGTAGGCAAACAAAAACCTCAAATCAGAAGATAACAAACAAGCTAAACATAGCAACAACACAGTTATACCCTGCCTACACACATACATACCCGGCAGCATACCTTAGGACATTATGTATATTGTAAATTCATGAATTACGCCTAACGGAACAATTAACTTAATGAATATGCGGCTCAAAGCATTGAGTGCTAGAACATGTGTGGTTTGTGTTGCTGATTGGTCGCATATATTAGGTAGGTACCTAGATTGTATTAGATGCAAAGAACTAGTGAACGATGTAAGGACGGGCACGTAGAAATAGACGTAAGTGAACTTTGAACTACTAACTTTGAAATATTATCAAAGTAATATAATTGTGAGCAACTTGTTTTTTATTTTGCAAGATTCAACCAAAACATAGGTACCTACTTACTCGTACAAACATGACAGGGTAGATATATATGTGAAGATTTTAGTTGCCAAAACATTAAATAAGTGGGTACCTACCTAAAACATAAGTTATATACCTAGATTAATTATTTTACAAAAAAGATTTATTAACTATTTTAGAAAATGAAAACAAAAACGGGAATATGTCAGTCGTGTATAAAGCGAAACCATAAAGCAAGCCATTCAACCATTAATGGTTCTCAGATTCCATTTAAGTACATCGTAGTCAGATAATACCTAGGTTCACAGAAATTGTATACATACATAACTTAACTGATACTGAACTGAGCCTTCCCGGTATTTAGGTAAAGTCCGATCGCGACGTCTAATTTTTGTATGGGAGTTGCATAGTTCCCTGTCCGCACGATAGAGGAGCTGCGCCAAATCTCATAGAAAAAGGAGACGTCACGATCACGTGTCGGTACTAATGGTAACCAGACTCAGGGCTCTGATTAGACAAAAACCAAAAATAACTGTAAGGACATCGCAAATAGGTTTATTTCCAATAATACCTTTACAAGGTAGTAAAGGTGAAGTAGGTATTTCACAAAATAAATAATTAATCGTAGCATTGATACCACCCACCATGGCCACATCCGACTTGTTATTATATATATCTAGACCTAATAATAAGTCGGATTTAGCCTTTTGAGAACAGTTTTTGCTTAGAAGTAGGTACACTACACCACTATTATGAGACTCACAAAAAACTACATGTAGGTATTGAGAATCTGTTTTGCTTCTTTAAGGGGTGAAGCTTACGAATACATGATCGAGGATAGAGTGAGGGAAAAGTGGAGGAAATCAAATAAATTAAGAACGCTGAGCACCACAACTATCTGAGAAGAGAGAGAGCATCTGTTATGCTTTTGTTTTGCTTAACAAACCCACCAACTGACAGACTGAGTCACTATTTACAAATTAGGAAGACGTAGATTGAAGGTACTTCGAGCTATAAAATCTTTCGAATTTATGCTTTACGCCATGGAGATTAGAGTGAGTTTAAATGTGGTGTACAGTTTCTGAATTGAAACCTGATGTTTGGTGAGTTGTTCGATTGCGTGATTCCGGCGTCCCAGCTTCTTCAGATTTGAGTTGGAGCCTAAAATGACGCTTTTGTGTCTTGCACTGGTAAAACCTTCTATTTTAGTGTGAGCCTTTGTTGACGCTGATATTCACTCGATTTGGTAGGCTCTTGCTTAGATGTCTATGGCCGATTTGTCTCTGAGTTTTTTCATTTTTTTGTTTGAGATGGACAAAAAGATCACCGCACGCACGGTGCAACATAAACTTGATCTTTTAATTTACCTCATAGAGGCAAACAGGCCATACATTTTACATTTGGCATACAATGTACATTAAGTTTTTAGCCATGCACGGACAAAATCAAAGTTACAGCGAACAGTCTTAAAAATGTGCCGGAAGGTAGGAAGGCAGGGATGCTAGAGAAATGTATTCAGGTCTTATTCATGTTGCATCATGGGTGTCGCGATTAAGAAGGTACGTAGGTAAAATACAGGTACCTTAACCAAATTTTGGCAGCCAGCACCATTTTAACGTCCCATCACAAGAACACAAACAGTGTAAAAGCTTGGCAGATTAGCACACCCTGCACACCGTTCGGCAATATGCGCCATTTTGGCGTGACACACGTCTGCTTCCCAGACAGCTAGTCTAGAGTCTAGGCACAGGAATGCGAGATTCGGGCCTGCATTTGCGGGAAACTGAGGTAGATTTACATACTTGTATTTGGTGAATATTCTACAATAGTAGTATTATAGTTTATTCCAAAACCCCCCTTGTTTGGGAGGTGTACGACCATCAGTGTGCGGAGGAGTAGTAGTGGTACCTATTACCAAGTAAAATAAAGGGCAGAGAACATTATCTCAGAACAGGTACATACCTAATTAATTATACTGGCCCAATAATGATTTAATGTTATGGATGCTGAGTCAAGCCGTCACCGCTACCATGGCGGAATATGTGAGGAGTTCTGTGATAAGGACAAGACGCATCCTGGAGCGTGTCTCTTTAGGTTACAATTTTGATCCCTCTGGTTCAACCGACCAATGAAAAGCAATTAATAAGTCGATTTGGATTGCTTACGTTCAGTTCAAATCCAATCACAACATCAAGTGTAACATGTGTATCTACGGTGGAATAAATAAATACAAAATCCAATACCTATCATAGCGTTCAACAGTGACAAATTCCATTAATACCAAGCTCAGTATTGAAATTATTATTTGAACAGTTTTTAAGCGAAATCACACTGGACAGCAACACCGCGTTACGAGGTCACCTAATATTGTATTGGCACGAAATCTCATGTGGCATTCCGAATATAGGCACTGAATTGCCAGCAAGATATGGAATACCTAGAGCAGAGCCTACACCCCCAATTTCCATCCAAGCTAAGGAGTATCTCGAAATTGTCGAACAATTCAATAAGCGATTGAATCGGACCGGCTCAGGCGGAGCGGGATTACATTGGATATTAAATCGAGGGTGGCCTTTATTGTGTTGTTCTTCTGGTGTAACCATCGTCTAAGATCTTTTTAACTATAATTTTCTTGCATAATGTACATGATAACATGATAATTTATAAGTATTGTCTAGTCTCTGGTATTGTTAATGATGTAGAAACTTAAAAAACTACATACTTAGCTACCCGCGCGCCTTACGAAATTCCAGGATTGTTTTGATAAAATTTCGTATGTACATAAAAATATAGTGTTATGTAGTTATTTCTAAGCTTATATACTACGGAAGCAAAAACTTTAGGTAGGTACTTCCTAGCTACTTCTAGAATAAAGCGTGCGAAGCAAAAGCTTCCTGAAACATATGCGAAAACTGAAATGCAAAGCCCCATGATAACGCTGCTGTTTATCTGAAATACGCCCTTGTGTTAAATACTTAGTGCACAGTGGGTTAAGAAATGATGATTATCGTTATTAAATAGGTATCGCACAAATGGACGTTGTGCGATATGGGCTTAAACAATAGCCAGTGAACATTGTCAATACGGACATTTCCGTTTGACGAACACACGGACAATATTAATTGGGCTCTTCTGACATGTCTGTGAACGTACAGATAACGTGTTTGATATTCAGACTGAAGGATTGAAAGTGATAGGAGGTTGGTACGATCTGAACTCAGTTACTTAATAACATTAAGAACAAAGAAAGGGTTACGTTGTTACTTTGTTAGTTACGGGATGACGAGTTATAAGGTTAAGGTTTTCTGGTGACCTTTGAGGAGGTGTTGTGTTCTGTCCCTCAATAGCCATCCAGCCCGCCGCATCCAGGAGATACTTGCTGTCCATACTTGACGGTCGTGTCACCTGCAAAAGCCAATACCAAGGTTCAATTCCATCATCATCAGCAGAATCGTTCAATCTCTTGACACTTTTTTTATCTGTTATTTATTTTTCAAAAATAGCCAAATTTTAGCCAATTTCTTTTTTAAATTGTGAAATTCCTTTCGCACGTGTTTCCTGCCGCCTTTTCTTCCAGGTTATTTGGCAGAAATCGCTCTAGAGCGATAAGACCGCCAAATAACACATAATTTATAATTGTATCATTTGTAAATAGTTTATTAGTTTTAACTTTAAGTGTGCAATAAAAGTATTTTCTACCTTCTTGCTCAGAAATCTCCGGTATAAGCATTCTTGGTAGCTTCTTACGCATAATTATTCGTCATTTAGTTAAGTAGCCATGTTTGCTTCTTTACCGCTTAGTTAGACCTAAAGAGATTGGTTTGGTGAGCCAGGCAGTATAAATGTATGTGAGGTAGGCTGAATATTTTATTTGTAAGCTCCTAATCCAAGCTCGAATTTCATGTTCTCTGTACAACCACCACTTTCCTACCACTGCCTCTACAAGCTTGACGTATGAACCATCTAATTATCTAGTCATTAGTCGCTATTGATTATCGCCTATTGTCATGTAACCGTCTGTTCATGTCATAAATACGGCAATACTTGTATTTTACAACTGAGGAATGCCATATGAGCGTGTAAATAATTGTATTTACACGCTCATAGGGCATTCCTAGATCTAGAATTCTCTAGATCGAATTCGACCGCCTCTGTAGCGGTCGAAGGTCCGCCGGCGACACCGAAGGTTACGGGTTCGATTCGAAAAAGATAAGTACATAACTTACATTTCTAAATTTGAAGTAAGTACTAATTTTATAAATGCGAATGTAACATTGCTTGTCTTCTGTGTCAGATTTTTAGCTTTTATAGTATGTATAACTCAATTATAAAAACATATCATGGGGAAGTGTTTATTTTACAGCGTTTCAAAGAACCAATGACCGACTCTGCTAAATTATTATAGAAGTGCTAAAATTTATTTGCCTCCTTTGCGCTTTGTAATTACAGAAATACCCACAAAAACACACAATAAATATTTAAGCCTACAAAAATATCCAAAACTGCAGTCGCTATAATACCACAAAATCACCCAAACCTTAATAATTGTAACACATAACCACTGGCATTTACTGTTTCCAAGTTTGTAAAGCACATAATTATGCCCTTACAGCCCTAACGTCTTTAATCACGTTCTATTCACGCATCCTCAAATAAAGGGCAATGCTTCAATCAGGCCAGTCTGAATGCTTTTGATTGCAAACCTCTCAAGCGAAACCGCAAATTATCCTACTTTGATTTGTGCATAGAAAATTGCATGTATTTCTCCAGGGGGATGAAACTCTCTTCCTTCCTTGTGTTTGAGGGAAGATTGGCTTCTTTCGATTACTTTACCGTCTGAGGTAAATTTTTGTCCTTTGAAAATAGTGAGATTTTTATTGGTTTCGTTGGATTGCGATGTTTCAGGAATGCAAAATGTTGTTTCAGGATGATGATATTTTTCATTTCCTATTAGATTTTTTAATTCTAAATAATATTGGCCCGCTAAGCTTTCGTAATTTTTAGTAGATACTTACCAAATATATTATAATCACATTGGCTTACTATAACAATTAGGCGTTACTTAACGCCTCATCATTATAAAAATTACATTCAGCAAATAAAATAAATAGGAAAAACAAGTTCAACGTAGATAAAATTATTCAGTTTCAGTCCTTTTTTTTTATCGTCGTCGCGTCGACAAAGTAAATTACAATTAAATAATAAAAATCAATGAAAACTAGTATTTACAATTGAAACAATTAAGCTAACTGCAGACTGTTGTAAACAATCTACAGGTAACTCAACTGATCCATATCAATCCCAGTCGGAAGCGTCCCCAAGACGCTGGCAGCATTGCCCCGCTGTATGGCAATGCTTATGCGCTGCGCCATTGTATATCCACCAGTTTTAGGTACATTTGTGTCGGAATATTTACAATAAAAAAAATATAAATTAAAAATTGCACTGATACAGTAAAGTAGTTTAATAATTATTAACAAAAATTTCGCCATTTTGTGCAGGAAATCGCAGCCAGTGTCGCGTCGCTGGTCAAATTACCGCTGCTTTTTACCCGAGGAGGGTAAATACGCCACTAGTTGTGATCGCCAATATAGCGCTAATTTATCTCTCTTATGGCTGATAACCAGTAAAAGCGTAGCGATAGACGAACTTCTGCACCGAGCGGGCCGAGGTAGCAGACGGATTCTACATTAATTTTTTAGGGCCGAAACTAAGACCATCTTTTTCACTATCCCAGTTATGCACCCACATAACCTTGTCTCTCTCTCCCAATAAAGGTTTGCTGGAAGAGAACTCTTTTTAGGGTTAAGCTCGCCTTTGCCATTCCTTCTCTAGTTTTATGTTTTTTTATGTATGGTTCATTTAGTGCAATAAATAATTAGGAACATTTAGTCGAAAGCTCCAAGAGACTTACGGCTCCGAAAAATAGCTGTGGAAATATTAATACCATTTTCACAGTACTTGCCATTCATATTTTTCTGCTGTAGTCATTTAGTTTAAATTCAAAGTCAACTTTGAAGAACTTTGAAGGCATAAAATATGCCTGCATCTTGAATCCCATCCTATCACATTGTAATTTTACCAGTTTCATCAAAATCAGTCTCAATGACCCCTGTTATTTCCTCAATAGCTTGTAATTATGGCACTTGTGTCGGAGGAGCATAAACCAGTGACTATTTTATGTAATACAGGATATTATGTATTTGTAAACATTGTATTGTAAACATTGTATTTAAATTAAGTTTTATAAGTAACACAAATAAATATATTTTCATTTATATTCCACCATTCAGAGTTTGGGAGAGGCACGTTCAGCAGTGGACCAATGACATATCGACAAATGAAAGAGATTAATATTCATTATGATAAGACTGGTTTAATGCTCTAAGGATAAGACACATAAATGAAGACTTTTTGTATTTTTTTAATTTATTTATTTGACATTTAAAATCATTAATTATTAAAATTGTAAAAATCGATGTAGATATATACAATTTTGCAAACCTTATACGGTAGATGGTATATGGACATATTTAATTTTAAGAACTTTTGTACACACATTCTGGCAAATAAATGATTATGTTTATGAATCCGTGCCAAGGTGTGTGTGTGTGTGAGTCCTTTAATGTATGATCTTCTTGTGTCTAGCTTCGCAAGTCTCCCACACCACCAACGCCTTACCATCGCAGACTGGGTGAAACAGGAAATTAACTTTCACCCTCTCGCGTGACAACTTTATTAAGAATACCTTCTTATTCCTTTTATTTCCCTTTTGTTTACGAGTGTTACCGTTGTTCCTTGCATTTGATTAGTTCGTAAATAACAATTAACTGTGAAAGGCTTGAATGTTTGTAAAAAGGTAACATGCTGCTAACAAGGGTGTTTTTCTTTTGCGTGTTAATAAAATTCACTATAGTAAGAATATTGAGGAATGTCAAGTTGAATAAACTTTACCACGCCCAAGGCATGTTAGGTAAGGCGCTGAAAACTGTGATTCTGCCAAAGTTTGGGTTATTAATCCATATATATGTAGATAGTACTTAGTCCATAGATATGTAGATAGTAAGTTAGATATCATAAAAGCTTAGTCAGCTCAGTCAGTAAAACGGCCGACCTTCTAAAAGAGGCATTTTCATCCAAACCAACACAAGCTTTTGCTACAAAACGCCCACGACCCTGAAGTTTCAACATTGATAGACATTTAGATATTTATTTATTAGAACAATGGTTCAACGGTTCAATGGTTTATTTATTGGTAAAATATATCATTTCACGTCAAATAGTACTAAGAACACCTTAAAATATACTAAAGTATATCGATGGTTGGTAACATTCTATTAAAATATTTAAATTTTTCAATCAATTGTAGGTACATTTCAATAAAAATAATGAATCAATTCAATTCAAAAATAAATAAATTTCAGTTATAAATAAATAAATAAAAATATAAATTATTCAATTAAAATTATAAATAAATCAATTAACATTATAAATTGATCAATAATAATTATGTCATTGGAACAATATTACCTAATCTAGATAACAACATCCTATTTTATTGCACGAATTCGTCAATCCTGTAGAAGGATTGTTCGATCAGCCAGTTCTCTAATTTATGTTTAAAGGATTGCGTCGACTTAGCCGTCGTTATCGTTGTTGGAAGGCGATTGTAGACCGCCGGGTCCATCATGTGAATCAATTTGGAGGTTTTAGTAAGCGCCGTTGCACGGCCCTCAGTTTCTGACTATTCCTCGTGATGTAGGTGTGACCGTCACCGAATTTAGCGTACTCGCTAAGGTGGTTACGGGCGTACATGGCTGCTTGCAAGATGACCAGGCAGGGGACTGTTAGGATCCTTAGTTTTATAAAAAACGGGCGGGCAGGAGTGTCCCACGGAACGCGGACTATCACTCTAACAACTCTCTTCTGCATTCTGAACGCCCGCTCCAAATCAGCGGCTTTGCCCTAAAGCTCAACACCGTACTGAAGGAGCAAATGCACAGAAGCGAAGTAGCAGCTCCTCGTCATGTTCTGATCCAGAGTAGAGGACAACCGCCAAAGCGCCCTACCTAGTCACGGCAAGAAGCACGCCCTACCTAGTCTATCACATAGCTTGTCGACATGGAGCTCCCACGTCAGACCCTCATCGAGCTGGAAACCTAGGAATGTAGCTGACTTGCCTGGTTGACACGCCTGCCTCCCAAGCTCACGCTCAAGGACCTCTGTGCGCGCCCGGCCGGGTAAAACACCATAAAGTTAGTCTTATTGACATTCAGTAGGAAGCCATTAATTGTGAACCAACTGTTTAGTTTCTCCGCCACCATGGTCAATCTCCCCTCCAATGAGTCAACTGTAGGCGCCTTGACTACGGCGGCAACGTCATCCGCGTACATTAGTCCTTTTGCTGTATTTAAGCACCCCGGTAGATCATTGAGGAGGAGAGAGAACATGATTTTAGAGAGAGAAGAACCCTGCGCGACACCTACTGAAGTCTTAAGTGCTTTTGAAGTCACCTTTCCTCCAGCCTCCGTGACCACCTGACACCTACCAGCCGTAAAGTCCGTTAGAAGAGCCAGTGACGGACCGCTAAATCCATAGTGCCTCAGCTTTACCGCGAGAAATTCATGATCGGCGACGTCGAAGGCCTTCGACAGGTCGCACATGACGACCCCCACGTGCTGCCGATTCTCTCTGGCCTCCATCACGCGCCGCACCAGCTCCCGCGCCACGTCTGTAGTCGACCTTCCCGCCCGATAAGCTTACTGCCTATCGGACAAGGAGTTTGTTTTCCCCAGGAATTCCGTGAGTCTTGCACTGAGTCCAAGCTCAAAAACTTTGGCTTTTCCTGGAATAATAGAGACGGGACGGTAACTGTGTACCTCTTCTCTTTTGCCTTTGCCTTTGTAAAGTGGCGATACTCGAACATTTTTCAATGCTTGATGCATCAGGGAAGGGCGATACCCGCCTTTCCCTGATGCATGCGTTAACGAGCTCTGCGAGAGTAAAAGATAGCTGCGGCGTACAATAGAGACATCGACAGCTCATAAATGTCCTTAGTGGGCTTGTGCGCCACCCCTTGAGACATTATCTTCCGAGCCTCTGCGGGTGTGAAAGGTCGGAATCTTATCGAGCAGTCCATCTGTGGGCATGCATCACTCAATGCCACATCGATTTAGTCAATACATGTACTAGTGTCTGTAACTCGTGTGGGAAATTTTATAAAATTGTTGAAATCACGAGCGTGTAAAATATCATTAAGTCGTTTCTGGTTATTATTTAATGAGCATAAGTTATCAACATCAAAATCGCCAAGAACAACGCAATCCTTCCCATTCTGAACTAACTCATCCAACAATCGTTCTAGACAAGGGTAAAACTGTAACACATTTGTCAAGTTTGACCTATAAACACAAACTTTAGTTAAATTATAATCGGTAAGTTCTACCGTCGATATCTCGCATATCTGTTAAATCGAAATACAGGTAAAGTCAATTTCCTTAAATTTTATGCCTTTCCTAACATATGTAGATACATGATCCGCCGTGAGCAATAGACTGCCTACAATAATAGGAACCCAAGTTGAAGTTGTTTAGGTAAATTACTTTTAGTTCAGAGTCCCTCAGCCAGTGTTCAGTTAAACAGAGAACTTCACATTTCAATACAGTGTTCAGTGAAACAGAGAACACATTAGAAGCTAACAGTTTATACCAAAATGGTTACTATGTAGGGTACGAACTAATTAAAACTAAGGTACAATCTAAGATAGATATAATTAGAAGGTATGCTGTCATTAAACAGGACTACATGTTGGAACTCCAGTAGAAATTTATTTAAGAGATTAAGCGCGCGTCGTGTAGGAGCATGGTTAGCATGCTGCGTTCGCGGAGTGTGGTAGTGAAACAGTCGGTGGCGTCTACAGCTACACACGCATCTGGTATAGTTATTCGGGACGTATAAAGTAATAGTTTCTAGTATGGTAGGATTATTTACTTTACTATTGATGTCTAATGAGCAATGATACCTAGATTCCTTGAAGAATTTATTTGATTCTAACATTTTAACAAGTCAGAGACAAAACTGCAAAGTTTAAGCTAAAATCATAAAGATAGTGCGAATAGAGTGTATAGGCTGTTTCCACGTAGCACCTCAGACGGGACGTAAAACTGATTTATGACGCGGAAGAACGCCAATTCGCGGTAAACCTGCTGAGGGCTAGCTTTGACAGTTGCGTGAATTTCTATGAAATTCCACCTGCTAGATAGTAATTTATTTACAAAATTCCTAATGTAGTATAATTTTGAAGATACCGAAGCTGTGTTCTGCGCATACTGAACTGACGACTACAAAATCTGGTTGAGACACAGAAGCCATAACAACTTATCTTTAAAAATTGTCACTAGATACACCTGAACCAGACTGAACAGATGAACCTTTTTAACTGACTCCGAAAAAAGGAGGAGGTTCGGATGTATATACGAGTATGTTTGTTTTTTATCTATGTATGTTTGTCGATTTTTCTGTAAATTACGGACCGATTTTGAAAATTATATCGCATGAAATTGTATATATATGTATTGTATGAAAAATGATCTAGATTATAAGATAAGGTTGTTTATGATCCTGATGATGATTTTATTCTTGAGGGATTAGTATTTTTGGCTTATTCCCAAAATACTCAAAGATTATTTCTCAAACTACTCCACGAAAAACAATAATAAAATATGAGTTTCATTTTACTCCAAGAGATTCCACAAAACTTAAACACAGTGTAAAGTTAAGGGATTCGCAGGAGTTTTTTTTAAACAACTGAATTGTTATTGCTTTCGCTGTAACTGTTTGCTTTTATCATTAGAAATGGAATCTAGGTTTCTAAATACTTATTGCTAATTCACCCTGTTGTAAGACAAACGAGATTTTTAGCTACAACATAGTTGGAATAAGTACTTACTTTAAGTACTATTTCATGGCACAGAACATTCGTTCAGTGTAATATCTGATACAGGGTTATAAGAAATCAAATAATACCCGAGTGTGAGGCTTACGCACTATAATAATATAAACCTTATACAGTTAAACCTATGTCTAATCTAATTATTATTTTTTATTTTAGGTATTTAATGACGTGTGGTTATTCTAAATTAATTTACTATCTATACTGTAATCAAAGTGTTATTATGACTTACCAATGTTATGACTAAGTAACGAAATGGTTAATACATAAAATCTAAATCTAAATCTGAATCTAAATCAGGGTCATTGGTAATTCACTGCGTCAGTGTGTGTCACGCAGTATAAGTGTCAGTGAGACTGACACTGCGTGAACTGCACGTTCTGTCCATCACAAACACGTTTGTGCAGACGCCAGGTTTTAATTCTAATTATTGGTTGTATTGGCAGTATGGTAACTCCCTTCATTCAATCATATTTTTTCAGAGAGGCTTTTGAAACTTAACTGGCTCTGCTTAACAGGCTCTGCCCTAAATTAACAACGGCTGTGGGAGTGGGAAATCGGCCTTTAGTACAAACGTGTTTTTTCATAAAGTGACAGAACAAAAAAACAAAATTAAGTCCTTGTATCTTCTCTAACGTTTTTATGATGATGGGCAGAACCTGCAGTTTACGCAGTCTCAGTGAATTACTAATAACCCTGTATATTTACACTAAATTATAAATTTCAATGAATTTTAGAGTTGAGCCATAGCTTATAATTTTTATAAACAACATCAACTTCGCCTTACAATGTTGCCGTCGAATGGTTTAGCAGCAACAATGGGAGTTTAAACTAAAGATTGGATGTATTGCAGTCGTAAACGGTTCCACTTTAACGTCAGTGCAATCTCATTGTTATATCCACAAGTGGCACGAAACTTTGAAGACAGTGGTTATGGGTTTTTTCATGACTCTATTGTAGCATTTGTAGCTTCGCCGAAAAAAGCTTTGCAAGTTTCAAAATTGCGTAGTTACTAAGAAGAACGATGTGGCGCGGTCGGCGAAGGCTCGCTTGCGATGCAGGAGGTTACGGGTTCGATTCCCGCCTTGGGATAAATGTTTTGTACGATCTGCAAATATTTGTTCCGATTTTTTTTCTAATATCTATCCATGTAATGTATTGTATTAAGTTTATCAGTCATCTAGTACGCATAACACAAGCTCTGCTTAGCTTGGGGCTAGATGATGATGTGTGGATTGTCCAGTATTATTTATAATTTTTTTAATTAGTTAACTTTTTGCATCGTTTAGTCAGAATAAATACGTTAAACCTACTACTTTGCTATAACGACATTCGGTACATCGCGAATTCTAAAAAAGTAGGGCATTAGGAATAGACTCCGCTGAAGAAACTTAAAGTGGATCGATTTAAATTGCGCTAGAGATTTTTTTTTTTGCGGTTTCAGCGAAAAAGTAATTTTGCCGAAAACCATTTTCTATAAAACCATGTTACAAATTTCGATTGAATTCAATGAGAACATCTCGCAGTCTTGATTTAACGTAATACTTTCAACATCCTGTATCCATTTCCTTTCAGGCTATTTACTAGTAAAGTTTACGCAGTAACGGCGCTGCGATTCCGGTGGGGGATGATCTACGCAATTTCGCAGTAAAAACAAGGGGTTGCTAACAAATAACATTAATATATAATGCACTTCGATTGGTTTTGTTCTGTTTATGAGAGGTTTTTCCTTGTTTGGGTTTTCTAAAAGCAATTTTTTATTGGTAGGGTTCCTAAAACTAGCTACGAAAAGAAAGACCTAAGCCCACACGTACACCTACAAATCCGCGGGCCAACTCTACTGCCATACGTGTCGTAGTGTATTCAAGACTAAGTTCAGTCTAGACTAAGTTCCTCTTTCTATCAAGAGCCCTTATATGGGTATAAAAGGGCTCTTGATAGAAAGAGGAATCCATAATCTCTAGGTTCACCGTCAACGAAATCGATGTGGAGGCTTTTATACAGAGTTATTCGTATAGGATTAAGTATTTATATACAGAGTTATTGGTAATTCACTGACACTGCGTAAACTGCAGGTGCGGTCCATCACGAACACGTTCGTGAAGACGCCAGGTATTAATTCTTAATTTTTTTGTAAATCATCTTTTGTGCTGAATGAAAAAAACATGTTTGTCCGGAACCTAACGAATAACTAAAGACCGATCTCCCATTCCCACACCCACTGTTAATTCAGGGCAGAGCCGATTTAAGTTTTAAAGTTACGTTTTAAATAAAGCCTGTCTATAAACGATTTTTGATTGGAAGGTAGGTAGTACCAATATCAAGTTTATGTATTATGTTATGACCTAGCGTCTCCACGAACGTGTTCGTGATGATGGGTAGAACCTGCAGTTCACAGTGTCAGTGAATTATCAATAACCCTGTATATAAATACTTAAGCATATAAATATAAGTGTAAATACTAGTTGTAATTGGTTTATTCTGTTATTGTAACTTCATAATATTATCTAATATGTGGGTAGTTATTTAATTTAGTAATTTTCAGCTTCAGAAACAATTTTCTAAATATCTAAAAACTTTTAATATCGCAATACCAGTATACTTATTCATCACCTGAGCTTGTTCCACTTATTTATGGTGGTTCTATTTTTCTACAAATTCTTTACAGGATGAGATATATTATTCTTCCGGTCCTTGTACCAAGCTCAGGCTTCAGGAACAGGCCCAAAGGAACAAAATAATATAAATTTTGTATATCTTTCGTAATAAAACAATATGCGAAAATTAATATTGGCTTCCGTATTAATAACAGATGAATGTTGTTGTTTGTCTCACTTGGAAGCCGGAAATTAACGTTTTATATTTTTAGGATTTTTTCAAAAAACTCGAATGCCGAGTTGGCTTTCACTTCCCTCGGACGAACGATTTGCCTTCAACCACTCGGAGTACCTCGTAGGTCCCGCTCTTCTGAGTGGCTAGTACGAGTTAATGAAGGAAACGAATTTTGCATAGTTTTCGTAACGTATGCAAAAGTCATTCTAAGGCCTCTGGCTACTTGATTGTGTTCCATTCCGACTACATACCCGAGAATGGTCCCTAACCCGAGAAATTGGAGTATTTAATTATTTAATTTTTTTTCCGTACATTTTCATACCTTTGTTTTCTCATCTACCGTCTATCCGTACCTACTTGAAGAGAGGGATAGAGAATCGTCGTACGTCATCCATCTTTCATGCCGCCCCGGCGCACCACCGCTTTGCCGCTCGGATCTGATTCGAACTGAGCACGACAGCAGAAGAGACAACGTCATTGTTAATCCAATCTAAACATCATGCAGTTCGGCAGAGGCTTTACGAAAGTAAATTTTATACGTACCCTACTAGTTCCCTTGTAGCTGCATCACAAAGCATTTACCCTGTGCTTTTTTAATTTGTAGGTAGGTACTAGCTATCTATTTTTGTATCATCCCCTTCAAGACTCAGCTCTAATAGCGTTTCGGTAATAAAACGATGCATTATTAAATTTCACTTTGATGTCTCGGAATAAACATTATTGTTGACAGAGTCGGTGTATTTTTGCATGTTTTATGAGAGGGAAGACTTGCAAAGTTTTTACGATTTGAAACTGTTTTAGGTACCTACTCTTACTACCCAGTCGAGGAAAAATAATGAGTGTGCGGGAATTCTATATTTAACAATCATTTGATATATGTGGAGTCGTAAGGATAATATGATAGTGATGTACCTAACACTAAAAATAAAATAGAACAAAAACGGTCGCTGACGGGTGAAACCCGATATCCCTGAAATTGGAGAATCTGTTCAATCTACCCGCATGTATTCAACAATTTTATAGCTACGTTAATGACAAAAAAACTCAAAATGAAGTGTTTTCGTTTGGAAAATTATTAGCTTTCCCACGTTGGCTTTGTATATCATCAAACATTCTGCCATACAATAAGCTAATACAAAAAAACAAATTATCGTTGGATACTTTGCATAATACACGAATGACAGCGTGACATTAAGTTGTCTGTTTACACTACCAACATCTTGGCATTTTTCCCATGCGAAAAGAAGCTTTAGACTTATATGGCATAAGAGTTAGCGAAATGAAAGTTGGTTTTGGTAGGTTGGTAACGGTCCCGCGAAGTGATGTGACAGTGTGGAGACGGTTTTTGTTTATTTTATTTTTATTGAAGTTTGAGATGCACTGTTTTGATTGCGGATGCGATGTTTCAAGTGACTATTTATAAGCTACCGCATCTGAGTTATGTTTAAAGAATAAGGTGTCAAATATGTAAATGTTTTTTTTTGGGTAATTAAAAATTGCAAAAAGATAAGTACAAGCTGATTTTTCGATTTTATCACACATGTACTTACTTATGTGAGAAAATTTAAAAAGCAGAAGCTGAAGAAATGGGATAAACATGATCGTGGAGATGGCGACTCGGCAAACGTAGTTAAGGACGCCATTTGTCTAGGAGGCAATCTACGAAAGACTGCTGGCAGACGCTGAATGAAGCTGAAGACAGAGCGCTATGGCGCTCATTAGAGGGGTCTATGTCTAGCAGTGAAGTAGAATGGACAGATTATAATGGCGAATCGGAAATTATTAATATCGACTTTTGACGATGAAATAGGAAAAATTACGAAATAAATCTTTTAAACATCATGCTTTTTAACACAAAAGTCATTTACGTCGGGATTTGTACCATGATTTGAGTTTTGAGCTTTCTTATATGGCGCATTAAACTATGCCGAATATACACTATACGTACATATGTATACTATACGTGAAATATTAAATATAAATGAAATTACGAAACTTTTTATCACCCTTTAGTCGTCGTCGTTGGTCTTTACCCTTTAGTTTTTTTGTCTCTTTAGCCTTGGAAAGTTGGAAGTATCACTTCTATCCATAAAAAGTACTTGGAAATATGACTTCACTCCCAGTCCCTTTAACCTTTCTTGCGCAGGAGTGTCCCGGCGCGCTAGCCAATTAGAGGGGCGTCTGTCGCGCATGACACACGACGGAGCTAAATTAGATTGGTGCGGTACTCACGCGAAAGTAAACGATGTGGCAGTTATTATTTAAGGAGATATGTTGTGTGACAGTTATATGGATGGAGAAGTTCTTGGCATTAGCAAAATTTTGAGCTGTGAGTTCCTCTACGTAAGTTCTAGTTTTTTTTCAAGAAACAACTTTCTCTGCGAAATAATATGAAACCAACGACTGCGGCTCAAAATGGCTTAACTTTTTGGCTTATTTCATTCCCACCTAGGGGGGCAAGTAGAATTGAAAAAATTGTCTAGTATTCCCATAAAGATTAAAAAAATCCATGTCAATAAATCTACAACAATGTCCTATACACATGACTATTTTCTGGTGAGAAGCAGCCGTCCCCGAAATTCGTCTAAGAGTACATCATCAATGGCTTAGCACTCTAACATTCAGCATTTTTGCGTTAGTGGGACAAAAGAAGATAACCAAAGAAGTTAGATTTTACCAAACTTGTGTTGAACTGGCTATGTAAAGCACCTAAATATTAAATTATATTAATGGAAACTCTTCAAATAAAGCAGTGCTGCTTGGCAGGTAATTCAGGCATGTAATTAATAATAGTTAGTTACTTTGATAAAGAGCAGTTTCACAAAGCACTGAGATCTAAAGAGAAATATCTACAAGTCAATGCCCTTACGGCGTGGTTTTAATAAAACTTACCTTCATTATTAAATTAATTTACAAACTCTAATTGCGAAACTAATCTGTGGTTTTCAAACTTCCAGCATTATGTTTTGTCCCTCGACTCGAGGTAAAAGCGTATAAGCACACACCTATGTTTCATACAATCATTTAAGCATTAGGTAGGTACTTGAAAACTTTAGCTTTTCCCAAAGTAGATAACAGTCACTACCTACTTCAAACATATTCAAAATCCAACTTTAGTTAAACAAACAGCAGATCAAAAGATTCTTCATCCGAAAGTACTACGACTCTTGCACGGTACGTTTAGTTTGACTAATGACCGTATGCGACTTGCATCGGACAGACAGACAAAAGCAATGGAACTAAATTTAACACTCACTTTTACATACGGATGTCTTAATGAGTAATTCAATGGTAACCAATTCCGTGCGCGTCAGTGTAAATCTTGCGGTGAAAATTTATTTCTTGGCGGTTGAGAATAATTGTGTCATTTTGTGAGGAATTCCTTGTAATTTGGTTGTAAATTTTAAGGGGAATGCAAAATTTTGACAGCATTGCTGTCATAATAAATAAATGTGTTATTTTTAAAAACACTTCAATTCATGTTAATTAATAAATAAATGAATTTAATGACTTTATCAAAAATAAGTCACAACATTAATATATAAAATAAAATTGTTCATCGGTAAGGAGTCTTCTGAAATCTTTAAAAAGCCAAAATAACTTTTTTCGTAAAAAACTCACTTATGTGAAAGTATCGCCAAACTGTGGAAAACTCCTGTATTTTTCATCGTCGTCGTTTTTCAACAATTAAGTTAATTAAATCCGTATCATTTCCAAACTGAGACGAGTCCAAACTTTTTTCTCGAATTTCTCGCGCTAATTAAAGAGCTTGAAAAATTCAAATTTACGGTTGTACTGTTTTGTGATAGACGTCCCGAGATTTAGCCCCGAAAAGTTGGGACTGTTTTCATGTGAAATTTATTTTTTTTGGATTTATCTTGTTTTTAGTGGTAGGTCACTGAATATTCTGTATCCTCCTATTCTGTACCTCCTATGTGATAGGAGGTTTGTCCAAGGGAAAAATGTGCGATCTTTTTGAAAGTTTTCTATTTAATAAAAACCTTTTTGCTTGGATATATGTAACGGCGACTCTACTTGGACTCTACACAGAACTTAAGAATTCCTAAATGAAATTCAAACATGGAACCAACTAGAGGCACGTTTCTATTTTCAAACATCGGACATGGAAAATAATAGTCGAAACGACTGCAAACATTCTGCCACCGTACAATGGCAGACAATCGGAACTTTGAGCGCCCTTATACGACTCGTAGACATCTCTAATAGCCCTTAAGTCCCATTGAATGGAGCAAACAGTTTTATGCTATTGTCCATTTCACTCAAGTTTGTTATTTGTCAACCAACATAACTGTTTCACTAATACAACTCATTTTCAACCTTGTTAGCAACGAGATAAAATCTCAAACAGATTTCTAAGTTGATTGATTCAAGTCCGTGCCGTTTCTATGGCAACGCACTGGTTGCCAGTAGATATTATTTAATACTTTGAACCTTTTGCAATGGAGAATAAGGTTTTGTTTGTTTGATATCATGTAGAACTATTTTCTAGTGAGCCAGTGCAAAGAAATGTAAGCAATTCTACGAATTTAATTTTTATGTTTCCGTTTTCTAATGTGGCATCCCTATCCATTCAGATTTAGATGCAGATTCATTTATTAATTGCAAATATGTAGGTATATTGATAGCTTAAGTTCTAATTATAGCTAAAGCTAGTACCTACATACACCCTGTTAAGTAGCAATTTAGTATTTTGTCACAGATTACGATTATTATTCATTTTTCCTTTTGTCATTCATGATTCATAATAATTATGTAGATAGTTTCAATTGTAAATACCTACTAGTTCTAATTTGTTTCTATACTTTAACTGTAATTTTCTTTATTTAATAAACGGGTTTTATTTTAACGTAGGTAGTTCTCTTAACAGTATGATAATATATTTAACAATTCTAAAGTTAATCAGTACAACAATGTCAGTTTATAAATTCATGTATATTATAATATTTTTTGCTGTATAGCCAGAGTCGTAGCTGTTGGTAAATTTTGTCAAGGAAAGACTTTTTAGTTTTTGGTAGTGCATTATATATTTTTCCACACATGGCAAAACAGTTTTATGGTATAAACGGGTCCCGGGATGCCAACTCAAAACTATCCTATCAGGATCCCGTGTATTTCGAGGATATAGATCACTCGTCTTCACAAACAATTCATGAATGTTTCCTTACAAACAAGGCTGCCTCATGGAAGTAGAGACAAGGTAGCGTGCGCAATATTAAAATCCATATCAATACTAATATTATAATAAATTCTAAAGTAACTCTGTCTGTCAGTCTGTTAGCGTTTCACGTCTAAACGGCTGAACGGATGTCAATGAAATTTGGCAGGGAGTTAGATAGTCCGAGGACGTACGTAGGCTACTTTTTATCCCGGAAAAGCGCGTGCGAAACCGCGGGCAGCACCTGGTATTCTAAATGCTAGTTTAGTAGTGTTGGTCTATCTGATTATGCCCTTGTTATTTTGCTTTCTAACTTTCTTACCTTCCTTTAGGTCTCTCCACACTTGCGCGCGAATCATGGCGTGAAATCGCGGCGCGGATCACAGTAAAACAGCAAGGCCCTGCATACACGAGCGGGAGCGAAGCACACGCTCCTTGCAAACCCTTTGTCGCGAGACTTAAACTAACAAAATACGGAAACGAGGGACGAACGCGACGCGAAGCCGCGAAGAATATGCGAATCAAATTCACGCTCATGGTTCGCAGCCTCACGTGTGGTCCGCGCACGAGTGTGAGGCTTAAATCATATGATTTAAGCCTCTATAACTCGAGGTATATGCCTCGACCCAAAGTGTGTCTTGGCCTCTGACAAGTTGCCTCCTTCGGGTTCCTTCTTAAAATTGACATATCTCAACTCAGTTTATGCTGAACTACAACGTGCTCGGAATCAAACCCACAACTTTCAATCAAAGTCGACTGTTCATCCAATAACACTATTCCAAAAAGGTCGTATCTACTGAAGCGGCTAACAGTAAATCTGTATGAATCGGTTATCGACCGCTTGCATCAATTACTGGATTACCGGCAGCCGGATTACCCCGCCGGATTGTGATGTTCCGTGCACGCACCTGTTCTGGTATGAACATTGTATTGTAGGAGTAGCTTTTGCACGCGGCTTCAGTTCAAGTTGTTTTAGATAAAATATGACTAACGGAAAGCACCCTTTAAAATGCACTCTTTTCGTCTTTCTAGGGTGTTATTCAATTCAATATTAAGGTCGAACGTGACGTATGTTTTCTTTTATATTGAACATAATGTTCATTTTAATTATGAAGTTTGTAACATGTGAATAGACCCCCAAACGACAATTAATTCGAAGTTTGTTTTAGCATGCTTTGAGGTAGGTTTCTAAATTTCTTACCTTCCTTTAGGCCTCTCCACACTTGCGCGCGAATCATGGCGTGAAATCGCGGCGCGGATCACAGTAAAACAGCAAGGCCCTGCATACACGAGCGGGAGCAAAGCACACGCGCCTTTCAAACACTTTGTCGCGAGACTAAAACTGACAAAATACGATCAATTTATCTGGTAGCTAAATTGATCGTAAAACGAAGAAATTACAAAAAAAAATAATCTCGCGCCACTAGCGTCACGTTCCACCTTAAGAGACTTCGCTTGATACAGATAGGTATATAATTACACAAATAAGGGTAGGTTAGAGTTAACTCGGATGATTGATTACTTATATTTATATTTATTTGAAGGAAAACCAAAGGCTTAAAACTAACTGACTTACAGTTATTTTTTACAGAATTACGGAATTTTTGCTAGGGAAGGAATCGAAGTAGTTTTCTCTTTCGTTTCGCCTACTACGTTGCTAAAGTCGTTTTATAATCATCATCACCTCATCAGCCTATATTATGAGTTCACTGCTGGCCTCCCCTAAGTAGCGCCATAGCGCCCTCGTCTTCAGATTGCCGCATTCAGCATCTGCCTGCAGTCTTCGTTTATTTTGAACAAACTCTAAGATAATAATACTCACCTTAGGATACCTGCATGAGCTGTCAACGTTTCCAAACGAAATAACAGTCTAGAGTCTAGAGGCACCGGGGGCCGTCAATTATTGTTGCACCTTCAGAACTTGTGGGGCCACGACAACGATACAATTTCCTGGCCATAGCATTATGAATATATGCTGAACCACCCAGAAACATTAAAAAAGGCTAGCAAAAGAGGATGATCTCATGCAAGAACTTTGTGCTGTCGACTAGACTCAAACGGCAAGGGACCGGGACAACTGGCGGTATCTGGTGTCGGAGGCCAAAATCCACTTGGGTCACTGCACCACGATAGATAGATAGATAGATATCGTTTATTCTCAAAGAGATTACATATTATTTTTGGTTAATAGGGTCTTTAATCCTACGACAGTAAATTAAGTAAGGCAAAAGCGAAAAGAGCCTATATCCAGTAGCGGATGATCTCAGAATTGAATGATTAGAAATTAATAAATGCGTTGAAAAATGATAAAAACTATTTTTTTTTATACCATACATATTGTGTCCCCAGCAGGGTCTATAGTGATACTTAATTAGATTATAAACACCTCTGTACACCTATTGAATGCAATAAATTATTGAGTATTCAAATAAATGATTATTAGTATTATTGATAATTTATTATTGTGATTCAAAGGTTTTTCGCCTGACTAGAGGTATTTAGCGTGATATAAAGCGAATTTTTTGTTTGTTTGTATTACGCCTAAACGGACCAGTCTGAAAAACAAAATAATTACATGCTCTAAGTTTAAATTTTATTGATTGTTATTAATCTACATATTCATAGACTACGTTTGACGTTCTGGTTTTAACAGTAACTCCTTGAAAATAAATAAATAGATAGATTTTTGAGTAAAGATATTTGTGAAACAACGGCCGGGTGAGGCACTGCTAAAATCCATTTTTTGGCCAGCTAGCAGCAATGCAAGTCTTACGGTTTAAGCTTTTAAATTAGCTTAAAAGGGATCTAAGATGTCGGTAAATTACAAACACTTGACGCCCATGCATATGTGACAGGCCAATACATCTATAACACAATTATAAAATCTATATATTAACATAGGCACCAAAATCTTTATATTAATACAGGCACCAAAATCTATATATTAAAACAGGCACCAAAATCGTTACCTGTTCCGCCGGTACGTCCGCCAGGTTTGCAGCCCACCCATCATCTGACACAGCGCACGTTAATTAGCAACTCTTGGCAATTTGCGGCGTTCAAGTTGACTGAGTCGGGCCTCCGCTGGAGGGGCGCCCGGTTTGGCAGAGTATCATCAATATTGGTTTAGTCGGAGGAATGCAGCTACGCGTTTGCACTAATTATTGTAATGAGGTGGCATTTTGTCCTATTGTAAGCCACTTGTTATAAACGTCAATCTATGCTTTTTGGGCGGGATGTATGAATTGGCGAACCTAGCAGGTTTGGTTGCCAAACTAGGCCGAGATCTCAGTACTAACGGGATTCCCGTGGTAAAAAACTCAAATTACATAAAATTCAAAATGTTGTCTTTCTTCTTCTTCTTCTTCTTGTCAGATGGCTTCTGCGACTGGGTTGTCGCAATTTCGCCACAACTACGATTGCGAAAAAAAATTACGATAAAAAAAATTATGAAAGTCGGCTGTTTCGCACATAATTTGGTCGAGATCTCAGGAACCCTGCAGCCTATTGAAATGACTTTATGTTTTGATTCGTAGGTTGTTATAATTTATTTGGTTCCTCGAACCAGTTTCTTCATAAGTTGTGTAGTTTTCTTGTAAATAAGCAATAGCTTGATTTTTGCGCTTACGCTGCTCCATAAACGTATGCTCTGTCCCGCTCCTATAACCACGAAATCCTATGCCTTTCCTATTCACAAAAAGGCGCGGATTGCACCCATTTAAGGCATGTTGAGATAGGTCTTGTTAAAGTCCCCTACACATATCGACACAGTACAGACTTTAGCTGTACATTTTTTCCTGACATAAAAAAGGCCTTGTAGAGTCTTCACTAATAGCATTTAAACATTTAATGTCTTTTCAGCTAGCAAGTCTTTGTCTACTTATGACGAATACTTAAAAATTTTTGGGTATGATCGGAAGCGGGTGAAGACCGTATGACATTAATTGTAGCCGAATAAAGCCGACGCCGTTAAATGGCGTCGTAGAAAATGGTGACAGCAATAGAAAATTTGGCTTAATTCGGCAGCAGTAAGTGTCATACGGTCTTCACCCACTTCCGATCATACCTTAACGCACTAAATATCACAGAAATAATGTCACAAACATTATGTTACTATTCTCAAAAAAAACCTTTGACCTAAATATTATAAAATGCACCTAAAGATTACACTTATTTGCCTTTACTATGTAAATATAATCTGAATCGAAGCAATACTGCAAAAACTGGAAATTTGTTTCCAACAGCCAAAACCAACAGCTATCCATCTCCAATTCAGTTCCATCCAGCACTAAACGTACAACGGTACAAGGCTATTTTTCACAGAAACGCGCATTTTACGAGTTCCCCTACATTTGGGCGGGAATTCGCAAAAAGACGGATCCATCAGCAGCCAGACAGTAAACAAGACATTTGTATGCATTTCCATGCACTCCTGGCACACCCTTTCAGAAACACACAGCACAAAACCAACCTTAACTCGACGACTTAAAGTCTTCATATTTCAGGAAATCCTTCCGGAAATAGTTTTGCTAAAATGCACTTAAAGGCAAAGGAATAAGGGTCAGATGATGAATTCAAGCGAGGTGCGTTGATGCTGGCAGTACATGCTCGGCGAGACACCTCGAGTGCGCGTTAATCTGTCAGTCCTACGCCCGACCTCTCCCCGGTCGTGTCCGTCTGCCGTCTCAGCGGAATGATAAGTTTGATTATGTCCTGCGTTCATAGCTGGCCTCCATTGTGTCTAATGCTGCGTAGCCGAAATTCGGATAGCAGGACATCATCATCACGTCATGCTCTCGTCTCGAGATCTCTCGTAGGCTGTCGTCCTGTCTCGGCCACAGTTCAAGTGATACAACGAGAGTGTACAAAGTGGCTCTTATTGAAAGGAGCGCCATATATATTATAATAGATCTAGCCCTTTTCCTTAAACTTATCTTAGGCACGTTTCCGACTGGTATTGATATGGATCAGTTGAGCTACCTGTAGATAAACAATCTACAGGTAGCTCAACTGATCCAACAGCAGAAAGCAGCTAACTGCAGACAGTTAGCTCAATTGTTTCAATTGTAAATACTAGTTCTTATTTGTATCTATTATTTGATAGTAAAGATCTCTTTTCCTTAATCTCGCCCCGTATATAATGATTTAGCCCCTACCCTGAGATCAAGCCCTAAATTACCGTTTGTCAAAACTATAGACATAATCTGAGAAACATCTTTGTCTGTGCTCTGCGCTGAGAACGAAAAAAGTCTCTCGCCGAGCGTGTGCTGCCGGCATGATATTGGTTCTAAGTGCAATAGTTTCCAGTTGAGTGAGTTTGATGAGTGCCTTCAAAGAGAATGTGATAGAAAGACGATATCGTATCTACTTGGCTTTGTGCGTGACTTTACTTGCTTTTTCTAACTTAAATTTTTTCACAGCGGGTTAGGTCACATAAAATGTGGCGGGACGAACTCGTGGCTTCTGACCCGGAGTGCTATGAGTCCGCAAAAGAGGGAGGCCTTGCCCAGATCTGAGACAAAAGAGGCTGAGTAAACATTTTTTTTATCTTTTTGACAGCTTTGCATAAAGTTAAAGCTTCAGCTTCAGCTAAACGCAGGAAAAAAAACTAAATAATTTCGCTGGCTATTCAAATTTCAATGCGAATCATGCACACTAAAATGTATTTATATTTATAGGTAAACCAGAGGCTAAAAATTATAGACTAAACTACTCAACTAACTCTCACGAATTTGTAGATTGTATTTGAAAATACCTACCTTCCACCAAAGATTTAAAACGTATCTCTGCCTTTCACCTGCCATTTTTTTTTAACTTACCTATTAGCAACTTCCTACTCAGTTTATTTACCATGACTTTCAATTCAACAAACAATTCAACTTTTGGGTAACGTGATACGTTGATGGGTTTTTAAGACAGATCGTTTTCACTCCCAAAACTTCCCATAAAACATACCTATCCCCCCCATCACAATCAAATTCTGAAGACCCTTGTTACGACTTAAGGAATCCTACCATCTTAGGGTTAAAGCGTACAATATGACACGAATCAGCATTTTCGTACTATCCTCATAATTCTTGATATGTCCTGCAACGTAAAAAAATTCAATACTATTCTAAGCAAACATATTCGCTTACATCCCATTTCATCATTATCATTGCAGCGAATGATGAAATGGGAGTAAAGTGCATGTGTGCCAGGAGGTACCCACACAACACTATTATTTGATAAAAAATATATTATAGTTTTCACTTCTCTTGCTCAAAAAGTAAGTTATTATAGTGGGGAGTAAGATTCAACTTTAAGCCCTAGGGCTAAATATAATTTTACTCGTATCTTTTTAATTGTTGTCTGAAATCATCAGCCAATTTATGACGTTCGTCCTCTTACATAAAGTCACGACTTTTATGTGTTCCATGAACAAAGAACACATTTTATTTAAATTTATTTTTCTTGTTCATTGTTGGATGTTTATTTCAGACAAGAAGTTGAAATACAAGAAGGGTTCTTCCTCCACGGTAGAATGCGTACTTTGCGTTGCGCGTACATAACAAAGACATTAAAAAAGTTTGAGGTGAATTGAAGGTGAACGTGGCATATCATTACCGTGTTTTAGGTATATCAATTATTTGAGAATGTCATCAAATGAAAATTAGGACAATAATTATGAAAATGGAACAGAAGGGAAAATAAATTAATATGAATCTGTTGCGGTCGAAATCACGTGAAATTAATTATATTTAAAGAACTTACGACAAATTCGTGAAGTAGAGAAGTGAAAAACGTGTGAATTATTTTCCTGAAGGTAAATTTGATTGTTTTATTTTCTCGCAATCGAAGTGAAAAGTAAAGTGTTTAACTCGGACCAAAAACACCCATTAACACTCGGTCTTGTGATCTGCGCTCGGGAGTATAATAACCTTATATAAACTGGGGTGGTTTAGTCCCTAGTAAAACAATCTACTATATTTTTAATTCTTTAATTTTTGTGTATTAGGTACACAAAACATATTCAATTTTAACTTGTCTATGAGCTTATTTTGTAAACCTAAAGAAATAAACGTTATTGATTTCTGACTCACGAAATCACATCACTATCTTAACTTTAAGTTGTTATGTGTACATCATATTTCGCACTTCTTAGGATAAGTCTGATAATAATAATTATTTTGAATTTCTTACTATACCCGTCATTTCGCATCTCGAAACGCTGATACACCCTGACAGGTGGGGTCCAATCCATAGGGTACGTTCGGACCCCATTTCCATTACGCTCTATTTGTTAGCGCTGAGTGACGTCACTGCTCCCCTGCTGCATTGTTGGCGTGTTTGAAAGAATGTCTCGAGATTTCGGATGCGAGCCTGTCACGTCAAGGAAAACGGGCTATGAAAGGAGAGGAGGTACCAGCGAAAAGGTTTTGTTGTGAATGTCTCGAAAATATGAAATCTCAAATTGCTGGGAGCTAGGCAATTTATGACTTAATATTTTCGACAGGGATTCTTTAATGCCATATAGCCTCAAATGAATTTATACAATTTTTATTTCACCTGGATCTTATGTTGTCGGTTAACATGAAAACGAGCAGAAAAAACGGGGCAGTTATAGGTCTTTTGGCCGGAGAAGAAAACAAAAATACAAATTATACCTTGGTTCCAAAAATTTAAAGCGCTACAATAAGTTGTAAGCTATTTTGCAGGAGTTCATACCAAACGCCAAGTTCTTATAACCAAGAGGAGAAATCCCTGCCAATTCCAGACTACAAAATCCTCTTATAGCATCATCTCATAGCCCAACACACGATCTCCCCTTCAAGCGATTTCTTACAGCACGGGGGTATATTGAATAACGTTTTGTTTATTTTTGCTCCCTACAATGGCTATCCACCGCTATCCGAGATCATGGAGCGTGAGCCGGGCTTCAGACAATGGCGACTTGATTAAGATTTCATGTCCCACACTAATTGGTTTATTTTGAACAGGAATGCGCGGGTATTTGCTTATATTTTGGGTATGTGTGCAGAATTGGGGCTTGTATACGTTTTGGAAGGGCGAGCGCGTTAAACTGTTACAGTAATCAAAACCCAGTTAGTTGTGATCATCGAGCACATACCCAGTAGAGAGGAAATATAGTCTTTCGAATTCCGAAACTGATCAGTGTTTTTTCACTAATACAATGTCAACTCACGCTCGCTATATAGTGTTGTGCTGACATAATAAAATAATGTATCGATACTCCAGATTAAAATTTATTAATTTGATAACGTTATTTGATCAGTGTAACTTTTATAAAAACTCCGGTATTATGCATATTATTTCATAAATATAGTAAAAAATATACTATATTTTTTTTTACAATACTCATTCAATTTCAATTATCGAAATAGATTGCACATAGCGATAATAAAGATGCCCTATGTGCTCCCGCGATTCTTATAAATGGTAACTTCCTTTATAATTCGTTATTTCTTTATAATATAACAATGACACACTTGTAGTTATACACGTATTTGATTTGTTTGCTTTTTAAAAATCATAAATTATCTATTATTGACGCAAATAGTTTTCGCGAAGCTCATAGTTTATAAACATTGACTGTCGATATCGTTAATAATATTTGCTTGCCCAACTCGAGTGTGACGCTTGTCTTTGAGTCGGTCGGCGGTGTTGTCTAAACAAAATAAATTACATTTCCTCTCTATTGGGTATGTGCTCGATGGTTGTGGTAGTGTTATTATGTAAGCGGGCTCGTCCTAGGTGAAATTGATGCTAATGTGGGTGGAAAAATAACATGCAACAAGCGTAGAAACAGCGAATCCAAACTTTGTGAAAAAGTTCATCAAAAAAGTGCTAGCCAAAATTTTTTGAAATAATTCTGTAATGTTTACAGGCTTAGGCGATTTAGAGCACGATGCGCTTAAACTGTAAAGCTTGTCGTATACCTGGAAAGCACCGCTGCAGCACTGTAAAAAAATGTGCATTAAAATATGGGCTATACTCGTAAAATTTAGATGAATTTTATAGCGAGCTGTCTGTCATCTGATGTACTCAATACATCAGATGACAGACAGCTCGTGGACCACTCGTTTGAAGCCTATTGGAAGCCATTTTGTCACTGTAAAATGTATCTAAATGTAACGAGTTTAAGCTCATATTTAAATGCACGTTTTTGTGCTGTGTGGTAGCGGTATTGGATTAATGAGCGCAGAGCTTTAGGCCTAACCTATAAAACATAATTATAGTGGAATGTACATATGATTGAAAAATCACACTATACATTTTACTCAAACTGAATTTAAATAGTCGCATGAGATACGAGAGCGCACTGCCATGCGGGTAAAAATATTGTAGAGGTACATTCGGTCGTGCATTCGAGATTTCCACAGTTCAGAGTGTTACTTGAATAGGGTTTAATGTAATTTCGAATTCATCGTTGATCCTTATATCCTCACAATAGAATTCAGAATACAAAATCTGCTCGCAATATTTCTGGAAAAAATGTGCTGTATCAGCATTTCCAAGTTTATAATCGAATGGTCATGATCCTTAGTAATTGGAGTTTAGTAATTGGTTAGGCGTCGACGGTGTTATTCTGTTTGAGTATCCCTCAACCCGTTGGAGGTACCACAATGACTACGGACCTGGGCTATAGGTACAATTTAACATGTGTACATTGTTCTGGGCTAAGGGTTTTGCCCAAGAACCTCTTTATTTGTTGAGTTTTTTGTCAATGTAATGTGAATCTTCGAAAACTGATAATGAAAAAGCAGAAACTGCTAAAGCAAATACCAACTCAAAAATAGAAACGCATTGATCGTTGTTTTTCTCTAGAAACCCGAAGATTAACCAAAATAAAACCAAAAGTGTGTCACTTTTGGTTTTATTTTGGTTAAAAAGTAATTTTTAAATCATTTATTTGTGAGCGAGATTAAATTATGGTCACTGTATGTACCCATTTAGGGTATTGCAATAGAAGACTGACCAGGTATCATGCCCTTCTACATAAAATTAATTTATGCTAAATTTGTATGCCTCAATGCGAAGAAATGTCTCTATCACTTTTTGACGATACTTTTAGAGACGCTAAAAGTATCGTTAGCCAATATAAAGATAAAAGATGTATCTCAAGTCCATACACCCAGTAGTCCCTTACCTCACCAGAGTTAGGGTAAATCGGTAAATTACCCGCAGCGGGTAGTATTTACCCGGTCCTCGCCTTTTTGCGCGCTTGCATTTCAGCAACAGCCAGCGTATCGATTCAGCCGTTAAACTTTGATGGCCGCGGTTTAACTGTGGTTTGAACATTAAATTAGATTTTAGATTCGATTTAGAGTTTGTGCAATCGTTCGCGCTGAATGGGTCAAGGTATGTTGCGAAATTTTACGTATCCTGTAAATATCTAAATGGAATTATCAGATCTGATGGTTTTGTGGTGTGCCAGAGATGTATTTGAAGTACTTCCTAAACTGTTAAAGATTACAGTATATGTGAACTTGTAGGTAAAGTTGTGTGACTTGTGTGTAGTTCGTCACGCCATCGCTGTGTCAGTCTGCCATGGTGTCTTCACTGGGAACAATCTAGATGGGCCAAGATAACAATCTTGGTCCACAGGTCTTCAGGCAAGTCAGGAGACATGACAAGCCCAGTTTCATTTGCTACAATAAGACTGGTTATTATGTCTTTATGATTCTAACTACACAATGTCTGACTCCTTAAAGATCAATACAACGTCCCACTTTCCCGATTCCGTTTATTAAATTCTGAACTTATTAATTTACGCAATTATACTTCGACTTTGCCCTAATTATTGTTCATTGTTTCGATCGTGTGAGCCTTGTTAGTGAACTTTCTGAGTTTACACGAAAACCTCACGGTTATGAAATAAGTAATTATCACAATGTTAGGGCTTGTTAAGTTCTTTTACATTGTTATCATCGTCAACACCCCAAAATCATCTACTGATCAGCGTCTTCTACAAAGTGTCCACAACGTTTTATGTAGGTCGGTACATTTGTTCTTTTCTTTGTTCCTAGATGCAATAACCTCCAGTTTTGTTTTGACCGAGATTCAATGTCTGTCTTAACTCCCAAATTTTTGAACCAAGCGAGCCAAGAGACCTGTTGAAATCGTATGAAACACCAGACGATTTGTCTGAATTCATTAGTTTCATTTCGATTGCTTTGTGCCTTTCTCATTCCCGTGTGGTGTCATTTGCACCATCCCAATTCTTCCCGCGAATGTCGTAAGATTCGACTAAGAGATATTCTATTCACCAAGAAGCAGCGCCCCTTGCATAACAGATCCACCACGTCCAGCAGTGGACTTGTACAATTTGATGATGTGATGATGTTGATGTTCCCTTTCTGCGCGTTCGCGATGCGTTCAGCTTAAGCTAAATAAAGATGGGATTATAATTTTGTTTTTATAGAAATGTGGTTGGATACATTATATTTCCACAAGCTTTTACACGCGGCTTCGTGCATATTTTTCCTGAATAAAAAGTTGCCTATATTTTATTCCAAGTCTAAGAACTACTCCTATGCAAAATTTTAACCCGTAGATACCGTTCAGTAGTTTCGGCGTGACGAGGTAACAATCATTCAAACATCCAAACTTTTGTATTTATACTAGGAGTGTGACTCCTCTCCGTTGTCTACCGTGGTTGGATACTATCCAAAGATTCATATTAACCCTGTTAGCATACAGATTAGGGCAGAAACAGTATGCAAATAGTTTTAACCACGGAATGAATTAATGCTCCTAAGTGCATTGCCGTCTTATGGTGGTAGCCTGGCGACATGATGGATTCATATTACTAACTTTATCAGCAATGGCTATGATAGATAATTCTTTATTTCATAGCCCACGACTATAGCCATTTCATTGATAGGTACATGACCGTGCTTGCAGCATATCCTTTAAAATTAAACTTTTAGACAAAGGTATTTATTAAAACTTTAATTATAATAATTTCTGTGATATTTATGTGTATATATTAGTAATCTAGTATTTGACAAGAAATCGATCGCATTTTGCCGACTTTGTTTGTAATAATGCCGTTCTTTTTTAAAAAGCGTTTCATTTCATTTGTTATCTTAAAAAACAGTCGCTACTTAGCCTAAAGAGAGGCAATGAAACTGGCGACCTTATCACTTAAAGCGATTTTTTCCATGCAACCAAGGTGTAAGGATAAATTCAAAAACCACTTTTAGTTACAACATTTGCTTCTAGCTGTAGTTACACAGTTTAGCATAAAGTACGCGGCGCAAACGCGTTTTGTGAAGTCAGCTTTTTCAGTAGCTAATGCTAAGCCGAGTTTAACCAGTCACTCCTCAACCCTCTGTTGTTTCATACATATTCTAAAGTCACTCCTCAACCCTCTGCAGTATCATACATATCCTAAAATAAGGATTAAAGATATCGTAAACGTTAATTTTATGTACTCGTGTCTCGTATATTGAATAGACGCAGTAAAGTGGAACAAACTCTTTTATTACAACCAACCCACAATTATTGTGGGTTGGTTGTAATAAAAGAAAGACTATCTATAGCAAATACAAAAGTGGTGACCCCGACGACGTGATTATATTTCTTTGTGGGTTGTGTTGTGTTTATAGTGAAAAACAATACGGAGTGACTCCCTCCCGATGAAGTCCACACCTTGGGAGGTTAAAGAAATAGCCAAGCAGCCAACTGACATGATGACGCAATATAGATGCAGCGACGCCACGCGATATGGAATGCGCAGCAGGTGACGTCAGCAGATCCCTTTCCGGCCATCTACAGAAGCCCTATTGAAAAAGCCAATCATCAGTCTATGGATATGGTCTAGCGGCAGATGTAAAGAAGATTTTTGGAGCCAGCAATATCTGAGGTATACTCAATCTTATAGAAAATGGTGTTTATACCTGCAGGTTCACTCAAGATTATTGCCCGGTTGGAGTAGGTACGCTCACCGGAGGATCAGTGTTGGAATTGGAGATATGGCTCATTCCCACTGCTACGAGTGACTGGCATGCGATGTTCCATCGCTACTTGACAGAAAATGAAGGCAATTTAGAGAAGGTTCTGATGTGCAGGATTGGACAAGGTACGAGTATATCGTGTCATTAGTGTGTGCGTAATGTTTTGTGAGCAAAATTTTTTTTTAGAGTCAGTGTTAATTCTTAGAATTTATCGCATAAGAGAGTACCTAAACGGTAACACGGTACAGTAACGTGAGAGCCTCACTCACACATTGTAATGTAGCGAGCTATTTGCAGCGTTAGCGAATTTGCAATTGTGTTTTGTTTGAGATTTTGTACTCTACCTGGGCAACTTTAATATTTTATTGATGATATTTTATAATTTGATTTTCTATTCAGGTTATTTGATGAAAATATAAAATAAAATATTTTTTGTTGGTTTTATGTAAATTTATTATAGCTAAAAAAGGTTTAATGATAACTACCTTAATGTTAGGGAATCCAGAATTTTAAGTTTATATAATGAAACATTTATAAGTTTACTTTTATATTTTATTGTTCATTGTTTACAGCTTTATTAAAAGATTAAATGTTAAAAATGTATAATTATTTTTTCAAAAACATTGTATGTAAATTTCAGGCTGACTGTACTTTTCGTGTTCATTCAAATAAACTTTGATATTATTGTAACTACCTACTTAAGAATGCGACTTCGAAACATGAGCGCATTGTTGTTGTCAGCAAATTTGTTCGTGTAGGCATGAACTTGTGTAACTTATTAGAGATTTTGAATTGTAAAGTTTTAAATTGAACCTTTAAAGATGAAAAATGTTAATTGTATAAAATTTTTGAAAAAAGGGGAGGATTGATGTAGTGACACAGTTTAGCATAAAGTACGCGGCGCAAACGCGTTTTGTGAAGTCAGCTTTTTCAGTAGCTAAGCCGAGTTTAACCAGTCACTCCTCAACCCTCTGTTGTTTCATACATATTCTAAAGTCACTCCTCAACCCTCTGCAGTATCATACATATCCTAAAATAAGGATTAAAGATATCATAAACGTTAATTTTTTGTACTCGTGTCTCGTATATAGAATAGACGCAGTAAAGTGAAACAATCTCATTTATTAAAACCAACCCACAATAGCATAAAGACATTATATGTAGTAAAATACAAAATAGCTATCCGTTTTTTTTACTGAATTTAAGCATTTTGTCAAGCTGTTTGGTTTGGAAAAGGACAATAACAAAGAAATACGGGCATGGATTCTTTCTTACTTGCCTATTATAATACCAATCGATTATTATAAATTAAGGAGCCTAGCTCTTGTAGGTGTAATGATGCAATTTCCTCCACGTTTCTCTCTCCAATGTCTTTTACTTCCTTTGTACGACATGACACTGACTTTCTCTTTGATCTGACTTTATAGCTATTTGTTGGACATCCCATTCCTCGTCCTCCTTCTAATCTTCCTTCTATGATGTTACTTAAGAACTTGTCATGTCGTATAAGATGTCCAATAGATATGATGCATAATTTATATGAACAAAATAACTAACTATGATAAGAATTTCTTGCAATATTGATGCTTGGTAGCTGTTTTAAAATTAACCCTATTGGTAGCTAGTACGTCCAACCGATAGGTACCTATCCATACCAAAACATTGAATAAAACAGCTTTTAAATTATGAAAACACGTTTCATTTTCCTACAATCCCTTTGATTTTAAATTAATCACGTCAGTTTCATATTTATAATCTTCATGTTAAGGTTTATTTTCCATGTCCGCTGTGCTAAATAGTTTTCCGAGTAGTTCAGTGATCAGTCATTTGCGTAGATTGACATGATGTATGGATGCGCACGACATTTGAAATGTTAATTACTAGTAAGTGATCTAATTCTGGGCAGGAGATGAGATATTAGTGGATTAATTAGTGCAAAATATTGTGTAATGTTCTTGTATGCTTCGCTTCGCTCATAGAGTCTGACTACTGAGACATGATACTGAAATAGTGCAGCAAATAAAAAGAATATGAGTATTGCAGCCCCAAATGGGATTAAGCTATTTGATACTTTCCTCATGAACATCATAATTTATTGTTCCTTGAAGTAAACAACTGCACTGACTGACCTCTCAAAAAGAATCTTAGTTAGAGTATATTATAATAAATAGTTATTATGTGGTAGAGTCTGGAATGAGGGAACTGAAAATTATTGCAAACTTCATATTAATGACAATATGAAAAAATGCGTACAAAAGTACTATATAAAATACACTTTTTATTCACTATAACTTCCCAAGGCATGTGACATGCAAAGATTCGTCAGCGTTACTGGTAACACTTTTCCTATGTTCTCAAATGTGTCTCATATTTATTATTTTCTGGCAATTTTATATTTCTTTATTTGGATGTGTATCAGCCACTTTACAGGTTTTTTATTTTCGTTGGAAAATCCCTTTTGGTGTCTCCAATGTCAAAAATTAGTGTAACATGTGTACCGACGGTGGAATAAAAAAATAAATACAAAAAAGTAGGTAGGTACCATGGTGTTGGAAGGTAGCAGTTTTCTGTCAATTAAAATAAATTGAGTAAAATTTTAGGCCATTTTGTAGAAAAAGTTACAAGTAAAAGTTATATTTTTAATTTTGATATAAAGACGCATATATTACAAACACAGCGTCCTCCAAGTCCAAGTGAATACTGTATGTTTTTTTTTCCTAGTCTTATCTGTCACTGGGACAAAGGCTGGGCAAAGGTTGCTACATGAAATGCTACAAAATAACATTTTTCGCGAAGCGAGCAATTTAACTGCCAAAACAACAAAGTATCAAGATAATTAGTGCCATACTAACCAAAACAACAAAGTATCAAGATAATTAGTGCCATACTAACCAAAACAACAAAGTATCAAGATAATTAGTGCCATACTAACCAAAACAACAAAGTATCAAGATAATTAGTGCCATACTAACCAAAACAACAAAGTATCAAGATAATTAGTGCCATACTAACCAAAACAACAAAGTATCAAGATAATTAGTGCCATACTAACCAAAACAACAAAGTATCAAGATAATTAGTGCCATACTAACCAAAACAACAAAGTATCAAGATAATTAGTGCCATACTAACCAAAACAACAAAGTATCAAGATAATTAGTGCCATACTAACCAAAACAACAAAGTATCAAGATAATTAGTGCCATACTAACCAAAACAACAAAGTATCAAGATAATTAGTGCCATACTAACCAAAACAACAAAGTATCAAGATAATTAGTGCCATACTAACCAAAACAACAAAGTATCAAGATAATTAGTGCCATACTAACCAAAACAACAAAGTATCAAGATAATTAGTGCCATACTAACCAAAACAACAAAGTATCAAGATAATTAGTGCCATACTAACCAAAACAACAAAGTATCAAGATAATTAGTGCCATACTAACCAAAACAACAAAGTATCAAGATAATTAGTGCCATACTAACCAAAACAACAAAGTATCAAGATAATTAGTGCCATACTAACCAAAACAACAAAGTATCAAGATAATTAGTGCCATACTAACCAAAACAACAAAGTATCAAGATAATTAGTGCCATACTAACCAAAACAACAAAGTATCAAGATAATTAGTGCCATACTAACCAAAACAACAAAGTATCAAGATAATTAGTGCCATACTAACCAAAACAACAAAGTATCAAGATAATTAGTGCCATACTAACCAAAACAACAAAGTATCAAGATAATTAGTGCCATACTAACCAAAACAACAAAGTATCAAGATAATTAGTGCCATACTAACCAAAACAACAAAGTATCAAGATAATTAGTGCCATACTAACCAAAACAACAAAGTATCAAGATAATTAGTGCCATACTAACCAAAACAACAAAGTATCAAGATAATTAGTGCCATACTAACCAAAAGTTACTAAACAAACCCGTTTTACCTCAAATTCTGCAATTTTCTCCGTCTAAGAGTAGTTTTCCATTGTAATTATAGATCTTGCCAAATAATACCACACGCACTCCACTTCTAGTCGTTTTATTCAATTATAAACTCGTAAAATGATAAATTAAGATCAGAACAAAATTAAATTATTGACAATTTGTTATATAGAATTCGAGTTGGCATATCATCATCATGCGTTTTATATGGCATTGTCATATAAATGTTTGAAAATATTTCTGACCTCATCTCTCGTTAGACAGACTCTTGCAACTCAAATACCTATATAATATATAATGTCAAATATCAAAGTGTTTTATTTCCTTTAGACCTTACAGGACTCTTAGACACGTCAAAAAATGAAATTACATAAGAATTACTGGGAAATAAAGTCATCACTTTGTTTTTTGTTCACTTCAACCTACATATTTAAGGTCAAGTAACGAAGCGAACATGAAACCTTTACCTTTGTACGTACCAAAAAGTCCCCATTCTCCTTTCCACGAACACCTTCCAAATTCAAAACGAAAACGATCAACATAAATCACATTCCGCGTCACTAATAGAAAAGTTGGGTGCTTTTGAACGCACCTGACGCCATCATGGAATTAATTCGAAACTCACGCCTGTAATTGCACGATTTAAAATGAGAATCCAATATGATTGGATGTTTTAATGTGATGAATTGCTTGCGTGATCAATGATGGAATTGCATTTCTGGCGTAATGTCGCATTAATTGATAAAATTAAAATAGTTTGACAAGCTTTTGCACTCGGCCTTTTGGCTTGAAAGTTGGACTTGCAATTGGAAAGAGAATTTAATATGTTATTTCATTACATCTACGAGTACATCTACTATTACGAAAAATGTCTGCACAGCTTCCAAATAACCATATTTTAAATTTATCGAATATGTTAAATTATTCCTAAAAATTAATTCATTTAATGATATTTCTGTGCCCACACAATATACACTTGCGAAAAAATATACTCTTAAAAGGTTTCCTAAGCTCAAGCCACACAGTTGTTACCAGAAAAAGCTCAAGGAAGAGAGACTTTCTACCAAATCCCTAGTATGGTATATCAAGTCGTAAGCATACCTCTTGCCCAAATGGATGGCTGTGAAGATTGTCCATGCTTCCGATTCCCAAAACGGAAATTAAAACAGGCCGTGTGAAGTTCCATGGAGCGGGTTTCCGGAGTTAAATGGATTTCAATGTGACATGGAAATCTATTGGATTTAGAAATGGCTGTAAGTTGATATAAGTATGATGGTCCTTTTCTCATGTTAGACTTATTACTATCATGGCCTTGGAAAAGGTTTATGAGAACTTATGAGAAGAATTCGACTGAATTTTCTGTATTCTTGAATTATATCTAGTTTATTTTTCGCAGGTAGAGACAAAATTTGCACTTTAATGGCACCATAGAATTCATGGACATTTTTTTTTTATTTACAGGACTTGCTAGATCAGTGAAGAAGGAACAACAAATTGGAAAACAATTATTATTACTAAAACTTTTTTTTTATCAGGAACGTCTTGAGTCAAATCCGTGCTATTTGATATGTGCTACTTGTCAGAAATACCATACAAACCTCCCACTACACCAGCTGTCTACCTTTGAAAAAGAATACTGTTTTCTTCTACCAAGCAGCACCAAGTTGCAAGAGATTATTTGATTTCCGAACTTTTGCAGTTATATAATAACAAGTCTTATACAATAAGTGATCAGTGATCACCCAGTAACGACCCTTTCATGCAACCACACGGACTATGCAGTCATCTGTGGCACGGACAAACAGACAAACTGCTCAAATTACGGTCTATTCAGGAACTGCAGCGTTGTCGATAAACTTTAGTGCGTAATCGAAATGGCTTCCGTTAACTTTGTAAAGGGGATGAATAATATTTGAAGATAAAGTCTCATCAGGAAATGTACTTAAATATTTATTATTTAACTAGAATAAGTTACTTTCTACGATTAAGTAAGTAGATACCTAGGTACTATCCAACTGTTCTGTTTAATTACCTTGGAGCCACTCTCACCAAATAATGTCAAAACGCAATGTTGAATGAATAGAACTGATAGTGTCTTTTTTCTTGATGTTTAGAAGGGATGTTTTGGTAACATTTCGGACGCAAGCGTTTCATTCCTTGTGCTCGACTTTAAAATATTAAAAGCAATAAAAACATCGATTACCTATTGTTACGAAAACCATAGATGATAGATGAAAGCTTTTTTGACGTATCTTTGTAAAGATACATCAAAAAAGCTTTCAGCAACAGTTTTTGAAAAAATTGCTCCTGATTTCCATAACCTAACTAAACATTAGAGTACTAATTTATTGGTAATTATAAGTTACCAATAAATTAGTACTCTAATGACGATTTTATTGGTAATTATAAGTTACTACTTATAATTACCAATAAAATCGTCTGCCAGTTGTTCATAAGCCTCGCCATTCCAACCAGCACCCGTTTCAATAACATTTCTTTTTTATTTCTTGTCATTTTACAATTCATATTTTCGCAAACAGTCTTCAAAATGCTGGAAACAATTCATAAAGCTTGTAGTTTGTAGGAACACTGTCACATCCATCAGTGGCATTCGTGCCGTTGCCATGGCAACTGCGCCCCGACCTACCCTACCGAGGAAAAACCTAATAAAAATACTTACCTAACAATTTTGTAAAGGAACAACTATAACCCTTGTCACTTTAACCATAAGGGTAGTTTTAGAACGCGAGGAAGGAGTCGGTGATATTATAAGACTAAACATATAAACAGTTTTCCCTCCACTTGTTTAGTAATACCGTAATACAATACTTTTGTGTATCAAAGAAAATGTGATGACGGTTTTATTTTATTTTGCAGTAGCTTTCAGTTTGCGAAGGGGTTGTGGAAAGAAGACAGTTAATAGGAAATTAAAATTTATGCGGGGTTTTTGTTATGGAAATTCAGTAGAAATGGCATGTTATGTTATGCATTTATTCTGAAAAATTATCAAATTTACTGAAGAATTTACTAAAAGTTTCACTTTTAATGTTCTTGTGATTTGAACTAAAGAATCCTGAGCAAAGAACAATACTATGAGATAGGTTACGTAGTAGGTTAATTATTTAATTTTTAGTTCACTTCTTCTTCGTCTCAATCCTTGTGGGGTGTGGGGATAGGTTATCGGGGATGTGCCCCTGGCACCGGCTCTTCTCCACTCGTTACTATGGGCGGTCTTTTGGGTTATTGTGGTTGTGTTTCACCAGGGCACCGCCCACGCTACCCCGGTGCCACTTATAGTATCGGTGCGATCTGGCCCTGCTTGGTGAGATCCCTGGTTGCCCAGGGAAGGCCCAGCGAACCAATATGCAACCGAGGCAGTGGCCACACGTGATGGTGCTAAATTTGGTGAGTCTTAGTGAATAATTGATCTCTCTAATGTGCTGGTGTTCGGAAGCGTCTGCTTCACCAAACATGTTATAGTGGAGACCGTTGATGAACTCTCCAGTTATCTCCATCTTGAGGTCTCTCAGGATAGTGGCGTTTCGAACGTATCGCGGTGCTCTAACGATCTTTCGAAGGGAGATGTTTACCTGCGCTTGGAGTCGGTTTCTCTTTGTCACACTCAGATACGGGTACATACTGCTGGAGCTGCGTACGTGAGCCATGATCTGAAAATCATGAAAAGCATGATTTTCCTCTGAAGCGGCGGGTGTGTTTGGAGGACGCTTGCATCGGATTCCCCTGACATGGCCAATCAGTCCATCGATGTGCTTATTGAAGCCGAGGCGTCGGTCGATGGTGACATCCAGATATTTGACATTTGGTTGCTACGCGATGTTCTTGTTCATCAGTTTTAAGGGAGTTGGCAGCCTCGTGTTCCCCTTGATGATGGCCTGAGTCTTCGCCACGTCCACGGAGAGCCACATCCACTTCTGTAGCCATTCTGGGAAGATGTTGAGGGTTGGTTGCAGTCGTTTCACGGCGTATTTAGCTCGCTAGGATGACGCGTAGGCTGCGTCGTCTGCGTAGAGTGTGAGCTTTGCCTGCCCTAGTGTACCAGGCAAAGCATACGGGTGAGAGGCAGCTTCCATGTTGTGTTCGTTTTTGGATCTCGAACAAAGCAAACTAAAATATCGTCTCGTTTTTCGTTGATAATACCTGCTGAGTATATGTGCATTGTGTGTTGATGGTGCTTGTGATCCAGGCTACAGGACTCCACACTGTGTCACACCCGGGAGAGCTGGCCGATATCTTACTGAACCAGGGAGTGTACAACTTCCTAGGTATTATGTTAATACTGAAAGTGAACCCTAGGTGCAGAACACAGACCGACTCGTAGCATCGCATCGGACAGAAGGTAAGTGGAATCCTATTTTGCCCCGAAATCACTCATATCATCATCACACTCATCTAAAATTACCTGCTTTGGCATCTATGATCAATCAACTTGTCGTTAAATATTGATTGACAAACACATCAAAATTTATTGTTTCGTCTTATATAGGTACAGTCCACTTCTCGTATATAATCGTATTTGTAAATCTGAGTAATCGAACATTTAGACAGCGCCTTACAGAAAAGGTATTTTGTTAAAAGAAGACCATCAATAGACCAAATATGTACTAAGATGGTTTTCCGTTATGATATTATTTTCTCTTAGCTTACTTAGATTCGAAGTGGTAAAACACTATCGAACCTCGACTATCCTCGACTAATCAGTGCAATTATTCAAATCACGCTTCCTTCCCACCCGGTCAGTCTGGATTGGAACATTACTTTTCCGCACGATTTCCATACCGGTCCATGACAGGTCTGCCAATGACAGTCATCCCTCCCTTTCCTGCCCTGTGATTATACATACACCCTCAATGATTATTCGCACACCAGTGGCGTCTGTTTCTAATGATCAGTGCACGCGGCGGAGACTTGTGTACATTTGTGTAGGTGGAGAGGTAGATTGGTTTTCGGACAGTCATACTCCTAAAGTTCAACTAGGTAAGTAGCAGTCACGCCCAAGGAAAAATATCTGTATTAAGAATGGTATTTTCTAACATCATTTTCTTTGTAGGAAATCGGTAGAGTCTAAGTACAAGTCGATAGAGTCACACGCATCTCTGTTACAAAAAATCTCGATTTCCATCTGTAGCGAGCGTTAGGATAAGATAATTAAATATAAACTGTAGAATTAATAGTTACAAACTAATATTTAATTATTCACCGTAGGAGCACAAGGCATCCCTGAATAGGTCCATTTAATTTAAATAATAATAAAAGGTTCTTTAATTAGTATCTTAAAAGCTATATCTTATATAGCTTTTAAGCGATATACAGAATAATCTAAAGTACCTACTACCTAAGTAGCTTAATGAAATAAATATGTTCGGTTTTGCTATGAGTGCTGACATTATTTGGAATGAAACAGAAGTTAAATAGGTACCCATTCGTGGCGAGTAAGAAACGCAAAATCCTGATTACAAAGATACCTGACCTTTATTTTGAAATATGGATAGGTGCTCACACCCGTAATTTGTACACATTAAACAAGCTCTGCTTACTTTGGGGCTAGTTAATGCTACGTGAATTGTTCAGCATTATTTATTTATTTAATCAGAAAAGCCCATAAACCTACTTGCTAGTAGATAGAATTGCCCCATGACTTTATAAAGAAAATGTCTAACATTTCAAAAGTCCGCATTCCAGTAAGGATGTTTTAAGTTTTAACATTGTGAAGGATATTTCCAGTAGAGAATGTAACAATGTGAACAGGACTTGCAGAACTACCACTTGTGCGTTTCTACTGGTCCATTGAATTACTATAGTGGGGGAGCCCAATAGGTGATTTTAGGATTTCCTCGATAGATTAACATATGAATGGGGAGTACCTTGCACCCTGTTCAGTACCTTCTTCATATATAGTGCCTTTTTTTGGTGTATGTGTCTGAGGCGACCGGTATCATCATATAATATTATTTTATTTCTACTATATAATCTTCAAAATCCAATAGGTCTCGAGTAATAATAAGCTGGTGGTTTGCTATAATGTTGCTTGTAAAACGACAATCACAAAGTGTGTAACATAAATCAGGCCAGTGTCTTTATATTTTGGCACAGGTTAGTAATTTTTTAAATTCAAATTTTAATATTTAATTAACTTTATTAAACTATAATCCTACTTTATTTAGAAAGATTTATTAACCAAGAAAATTACAATAACAGAATAAAACAATTACAGCTAGCATATGTATACACTTATATCTATTTCCTAAAAATCTAAGCCGTAACCAGAAGGCATTACCCAAAATGCTGGCTTTGTTTTGATTTCCTTTTGTACTTGTTTTTGTTCTACGTATCTATCGAGTGATGCTCCTGCGACATTACATACTGTGCAACGCTAGATGGATCTGGCCGCGACGGCGCGGCGCGCGGCGCTGTCAGGCGCACACTCAAGCATTTTTATTTCGCTCTACTGCCTGATTGTTTCCTATTGTAGTATTTTCATATTTTTCTCGATATTATGTGAATGGGAAATATTTACGTATAAAACACAATAGTAAAAACAGCTGTTTTTTTTTCTGGCATGTTTCACAACGTTGATAATTCGATAATCAATTTACATAGTACAAATACAAACTGATACGTGTGTATGTTTGGGGACAATATTTATAATATAGTACCTTACTTACTGGATGTTATGCTACTAAGTACCATGGACATAATAAAATTCTTTGTACTTTCTGTATGCGTCTGACAAAGAGTATAATAAAATATATATAATAAAATACATTTTATGATAAACTAGCTCCTGCACGCGACGATATCTATGCAAAATATCAGCTTGATCCCTTTATTTGGTGTGAAGAGGAACCAACCATCTAAATATCTAAACATCCATCTATAGTAGGTAGGTAGGTAGATAGAATGATTTGACGACGATTATGTATGTCGACCGATGTGGCGTAGCGTGCGAAAGTCCGCCATACCGTCCGGAAATGTAGGAGGATGCGGGTTCGATTCCCGCCTTGAAATAAATGTTTGTACGATCTGCAAATATTTGTTCCGGGTGTTCTGGGTACCTATATAATATGTATAATAAAAATAACTATCTATGTAATATGTATTACATTATGTATATCAGTCATCTAGTACCCATAACATAAGCTCGCTTAGCTTGGGGCTAATAGATGATGTGTGGATTTTCCAGCATTATTGAGCTTTGAGATATTTTATTTTCTTGTAAGAATTTACAAATTCACATATAGAGAAACTAGAACTAAAGTAATGATACATAATAAAACTAGGGTATTACAATGCAAATATAACGAGGAAAGATATTTAGTAACAATTCCGCGAAAAATTATTTTGCGATAACTTTTGTTTTTCGCGGAATTGTTACTAAATATATATATATATATATATATATATTACAATGGATTTCCGCAAAGTAACGCCTGAATCTATAATATAGAATGCAAATATAAATTAATACCGACTTCGATTCGGTCGAAGGAGACTTAGTTGATTTTTTGACTATGTATTTATTTTACTCCAACATGCGATAACAATAATACAAAATCTTCACAATCCATCTCCCTCAGATTAGTAATTCGAAGCTCTAATAATTCAAAATTCAAAATTCATTCCTTTAGACTAGTTTAGACCTTACAGGACTCTCTTGGACACGTCACAAAATTCAAATTATATCAGTGAAACTAGAAAATAAAGTGATCACTTCAATATTTTTAAGGTTAAGCAAAGTAGCGAACAAGAAACCTTTACCTTGTTAGGTTGTTCGTTTTCGAGTTGGAGCAAAACTTTTCCCAAGCTTTTATATCCCCTAGCTAGATAATCTGATATTTTGTAGTAAGCCTTTTTACAAAGAATATGTTTGACAATATGTTTGAATTTATTTATTGATAATTTTTTCAACTCATTTGGTATTTTGTTGTAGAAGTGTATACATTGCTCTTTAAAAGATACATTAATCATGTGTATGTAGCCTAGTTGTGGGCACAGCGAGTTTATTCTTATTTCTAGTATTTAAATTATGTATGTCGCTATTTTTAGGGAACCGTTTGATATTCCTATGAGTGTACAACAAGTTTTCTTTAATATATTGACATGGTAATGTCATTATAAGATAAAACTAAATGCAAGGCTATGATTCATATCGACTTTAGTTCTTATTCAATAATCGTATGAATCTATCAAAATTCAGCAGAGCAAGCCATTCAATGACGCGCCTGAATGCAATAAATGTGCGATTGGGCACGAGCGGTCCACACGAGCGGCGGAACCGCTCAGTTTCTCTGGCTTCTGATTTAACTTGTTTATGCTATGGCTTGATTAATTTCTAGATGGATAGTACCTAGGTTTGTGAGACTTGTTAGTACGAATGATTATGAAGAATTTAAAATAAACTATGACTAAAGGTGAAGGTAAAACCAACGCCCCCAAAACTGAAGGTAAAACTCTCAGTAGACAATTTGCCGATCAGTATGATGCTAGGTTTTGTGGAAAACTTGGGCATACCTTCGTAAAAGTAACTTTGTCCACGTGGCTGCTGTCCCTGTAACCTTCTTCAATTCTTTATCTCTTCGATATTCTACTTCATATACTTACACTACTTTTTATCTAATATGCGCGAAGCCAGTATGGCATAAGACGATTTTCCGTGATTTTTAGGAGACTCACATCTTGAAAGTTATAGTGGGCCAAAGGTAAAAAAAATTGAAGGAGATAGGAACAAGCTATTAGATTGCCCGCTTGTACCACCGAAGATACCAACGATAGTAGGTAAATAATCTGTTTGACACCTGACAGGACATCATTGGTGCATTCTTCGTCTGGCAGACATCCCATCATTTGTTATGGTTTGACGCAAGTTTTATTGCTGCTGCCATCCAGTTATTGTAAGAAACGTAGTTGTAATATAATTATCTTGCTGACAAAAAAAAAAAACGCAGAAACGTTTCAGTCCAAACATTTGTTTAGTCGGTCAGCATTTGTTTGATCCACTGTGAAATGAAATTGTATGTCGTTTTTCTTTTGTTTTTGATAAAAGTTTGTTATCATTCTTCAATTTCAATTTGTAACTTCTTTCCTCTTACACTTCATCGAAAGTGGGCGATATTGACGAGAACTCGAAAAAAACACGCGTTGCCGCGTATTTTTTTGAGTTTGAATTCGAAAATGTATGAGCCGCCGCTTCGCGATCGCTTCAAGTTCGCTTACATAGAAAGGACTATCTTATAATTATAATATACCAAAAACGAATTTTCTCTACAAAAGTTTCAAAATTATGGCACAAAAGAAATCTAACATGTATTTTCTAACCATTCCTCAATTAATTCGACTTCTTCCGTACATGCAACATATTTTTGTTTCATCTGAGACTGTAGAGTAGGGTAGCTCATTTGAGTATTTTAACAAAAATTTGTTGAATTCTTGAACCGGTTTCTACACTTGTTAGCTACAAAAGAACCTTTGATAACGACCCCTCGTATTGACCCAAGGAGGTTGTCAGATTAATTTATTCTGGAAGCAAAGAGGGTCCATCTTCATTCGCGTGTGAAATTGGGTAGGAAATCATTAAGAACTTAACGATTTTCCTCGACTCTCCGTCACTGATCCTTGAAAAACGGTTTATCAAGGGCCTATTTGCCCTATTACCTACTTGTATCGGAAAATTTACATATAGAGAAAGTTGGACCAGTTTGACATAGATGGACTCAAAGTTAGTAACAATTTATTTTTGTTGATTAATTTAATTGTATTAAAAGTTCAGCAGTTCAGTTCTTTATAAGAAGCTACGTGAAAAATCTAACATTATTAATATTTAAATAACTTTAAATTGGTATTTTTAAGGAAAACAATTTTATAAGCCATAAGAAGATTAAAATTAAAATAAAGAAACAAACAATAGGATTTAATCATCTGGTTGAATCTTAGTTTTTTTATACCTCTAGTTATTTAAACCAAAGTATTAGGTATTCCATTAATTAAGAATAGGTCCACATGACGGGTCCCTCCAGGCAGAGTAGTCTAATTGGTTGATGAGATCACAATCAACGACTTTGTTGCTGAAAGAAACACAATAGAATCATTAAAACAAAATAATCAGAAACGTTAATATTTACATATTGTTTCTAAAAAGAATACATAGTACTCAACAATAGAGCGATCATAAAAGTTAAAACATAAATTAACCTTGTTACAGAAAACCTAAGGATTTTTTTACAATATTTGCTAATAAATTACAATAAAATTCTCAAATACATATAAACTCCCGTCAAAAGATTGTTAAAGTAACCATAGAGCTCATTATGTTGAAGCACAGATTACCCCATATTTTGTCGTACGGTCTACTAGCTATGTGCGTACCTATAAAACATACTTAAATCAGGTGTGTAATATACTAAATTCTAAAACTGCTAGTCCCTGTTAAGATTAAAAATAAATATAATGAATACCCTGAAGAACTTTTTGATTATTACCTTTACATAAAAAGGACCTATCGAACAATACTTTCGCACAGACGGATGTCTGTGCGAAAGGTCACAACCACGGTCTTAGTGGTGATCGATTGAATTATGGAGTATGGATATACTCCATAATTCAATCGATCACCACTAAGACCGTCACGCATAAAATGTTAACAGAACCCAGGTTTAGTAACCTCTACGGCCAAAAAACTTCCCAATACTTAATTCCCCATCTCATTAACGAAATACGTATGTATATAAATTAAAAGTATGATAAATGATAAAAACAATAAAACAATTTAATACAATTTTTTTCTTTTAAAAACTCTAAGCTAAATTGGAGTACCCTGTGATAATGTGCTTCACGCTAAATGAATGAACTTTTAGCAACATTCCGGTCGTAGGTAAGTAAATGCATACCTAGTAACTACTCGAACTTATGTATGTGTGTGTTTAGACTGTTATCTTTGATGGTTTGTATATGATTTACGATTATTTATATATCTAAGCGACTTCTAATAAAATTTATAGGTAATTTAATTGTATGTTAAGCTAACAGTAGATAATAATAATAATAAATTCTACATAAAAAAGAAGAGAACCCAGTGCTTAGACAAATCTAACATAGGCTTAAGGCATTGTTAACCAATTTATGTTACGAATTGCTTAACGATCTATCTTTCTATCTATGTAAGCAATTGTTCCAAGTAAGATGGCAGTAGGTTCTCCATCATCATAAGCCAATACTAGTCCACTGCTGGTCATAACCTCCCCTGATAGGCGCTTATCATTATGGAGGTTATGCCGTAGGTAGGTACTTACTATGGTCCTATCCTCAAAAACGCCTGAGGCTGTATCTGCTTGACGGAATCACCGACGTCGCACAACACACCAGCGATGGTTCTCTTTCTAATCTCGAGGAGTTGAGCTGAAAGGCATTTTTAAATACTATAATAATGATAAAAATACAAGAAATAAAAAAAAAACCGACTGCATTGAATTAGCAGTAACTGAAAAGCAAAAAGCAAACTTACTATTCTATAAAATCAAAATTGATAAAGCACAGCACATACTCATGTGAAAATATTTGGCAGACAGGGGAAAATTGTAGGTAATCCATAATATAACTACAATATTATAAATTCAAAAGTAACTTTCTAGTAAAGAAAGTCTATCTGTTACCTTTCACGCAAAAACGGGTGAAAGGATCTCAATGAAATTTGCCAGTGTCTTTGGGTAGATGATATCCCGGGGACGGATATAGCCTACTTTTTATCCCGGAAAAGGGCAAGCGAAGCCGCAGGTAGAAGCTAGTTGTCTACAATAAATATTGCCCGCTTCTGCCACCTGTGTTTGCGAGCACACTTGCGCACACAGTTGTGTATTATTATGACCTGCGCAAATGGCTAGTTACCTACCGTTGAGACTGGCCGCCGCGCCGTGGCCGAAATAAGGCTAGAACATCAGATCAGTTGATTGATATCTTTGAAGTACTTACGGAAAGTAAAAGCATTAGGTCGTTCAGGTCTCTCATACCAATGTCTGTCAGACACCACATTCCTGATCATCTGATCTACTACCAAGCAGTAGAAGGTGGAGGGAGTACTGCCTCCGGGTATATGCTTTTCAAGCCAAATGCCAGCCATTAGATCAATGTCGCTGAGGCTTTCGTAATTGCTCCTTAGGATCTCTATTCTCTGAAAAATAATAGATTTACGAGTATATCATAAATTATTATATGTCTGAGAGCAAAAGTTAAGTACCTATTTATGGGGGCCATTGTATCTTGAGTTTTTCCAGAGTATAGTTCCTTCATGTTTATCCTACCCCAGTAGTTAAAAAATCTTGAGCTGAAAAGTGGTACTAGAACAGCACTAATTTGGTGGTAGGGTTTAGTCCCAGCTCTGTGGCATTATAAAAGTCATTCATACCTCTGCCACAGCGCCTCAGCATGGCAATACAGCCATCGTCTTGGACACGCTACCGACTGGTATTGATATGGATTAGTTGAACTATCTCTAGATTGTTTGCAACCTTCTGCAGTTAGCTCAACTGTTTCAGTTATTGTAAATACTAGTTCTAATTTTGTTAATAATATTATAATTTCTTTGTACTTATAGATAAAAAATATTTCATACCTCTGGGTCGATGATACCCTTCAGATCATCCCAAGATCTGATGCGCTTTCCGAAACAGAACTCTCTGTAGTTGATGTAAGGATGGAAACCGAAGTATCTGCTTTTTGACAAGTCGTTTGTTGGTAAGTCGGAGACTCTTTGATGAGGTCCTAATCCTTGTTGAGCAATCTGAAATGGACAAGTTAGTTTAGTGGTGCTGTCATGGTACATAATGTTGTAGCTCATCCCAGATACACTTTGTTCAACTAAGACCTAATTCACAATGCAGTTTTTGTATGTTATTCTTGCCCAATGTGCCAGTTCTGGTCGCTTACAACTGCCACCAAAAGGTGCCTAATTAACAATAATGCTGGACAATTCACACAGTATCGTTTATTAATTTATCATCAGGACATGCCCATTTAATTGTTATAATGATTTCAGTACTTCAATTAATTTTCTTTCATTGCAATTGCTACCCGCCCGCCCGTAAGTGAACGTGTACATTACAACTTTGACGAAATATACCAGTGACACAGCCCTAAGCTTAAACTACTAAATAAAAAAATTAAATAATTTTTTATTGCAATGTTTAAAAAATGTACATACAGATTCTGGAGTCGCCCTTTGAGCAAACTTTGCTTGTTTTAGAAGACCCCGCTATTACTAGAACCAAACCAGTGGTCCACAAACATGTTAACAGAATTTCACTGTTAAATAGGTCTGTACAATGAAATCTCATAGGTACTCAGTACTCACATACGGATCCACAACATAATCAGCGTCCGCTGCGCCCTGCCTGAAGGCACCCTGCGTCATGTACACGATGTTGTCATCTATACCGAAGTAGCCAGTCCTCAGCGTCAGGTTCACTATGGGCATCTGTTTCAGGTAGGCTCCGTTTGTTTCGAACATTCTGGAAGAAACAGGTGTGAGTGACAGATAGGCAGAGCAGCATTGATATAAAAATCATCACAGATGAATTTCGAAAAATAGGTTTGGAATTAAATTTTTCAAAGTGCGAGCTTTTTATTTCGGACTCTTGTGTAGACAAAAACAATATCATTGGAAAATTCAATAGTTTAGCCCCCAACATAACAGTTGTTGATAAATGTTCACTTCGCCTTCTTGGTTCACCAATTCTTGACGAGTCTTTTCAGTCCTTTGTAGACGAGAAAATTCAAAATTTCAACAAAACTTCGGACAGACTGCTCAAAATTAATAGCCATATGGCTTTTACAATAATTCGGTTTTGTCTTTTTGTACCTAAATTTACGTATTCTTTGAGATGTAGTCAACTGTGGAAACATAGTGAGCTCTTGGAAGGCTTAGACAACATAATAAAGAATACTCTGTCATCGGTTTTGAATGTCGATTTAGATGACAAGGCATGGTCGCAGGCCTCCCTGCCTGTCAAATTGGGAGGCTTAGGTATACGCAAAATTTCAAGTGTAGCCCTTCCAGCGTTCCTGTCTTCCGTCTACAGCACTAGTTCTTTAGTTGAAAAAGTTTTAAAGTCATCTTGTTTGGTCCCACCTGGAATTTCATTCAAAATTTCATTTTTAGACGAAGCTCGAACGGTTTGGCATAATGCTTGCCCTAATGCTGCTCCCCCAAAATGTCTTTTCTCTCAACGGCAATGGGACGGGCCTCTGTGTTAGTTGACACGGAATAGTTTGTTACATACGTGCTCCAGCTCTGCGGATCGTGCCCGTCTCCTGGCCGTTTCTAAATGGGAGTCAGGACATTGGTTGCAAGCATTTCCTTCATTTAACACTGGCACTTTATTGGATCCCGTAACTTTCCGTATCGCAACATGTCTTCGGTTTGGTTGCAATGTGTTGCGCGCCTCATCAATGCCAGTGCGGTACTGCTGTCGAACAGCTTGGTCATCACGGATTATCGTGTACTAGGGCCGCCGGTCGGATATCTCGTCATGCCAGCCTTAACGACGTCATCCGGCGGGCCTTTGTCACCGCTAACGTACCAGCTATTCTCGAACCGAATGGTCTGTTGCATGACGATGGTAAGAGGCCTGACGGCATAACACTAGTCCCATGGGAGTTGGGGAGGCGCATTGTGTGGGACGCTACATGCGTCGACACACTTGCGCCTTCCCATCTTCCGAGGACATCCGTAAGGGCTGGTGCGGCGGCGGATTTGGCCGAGGATCTCAAGAGACGCAAATATGCAGGTCTCGACAGAGCTCCATATTTGCTCCCTTTGGGGTCGAGACCCTACGTCCGTAGGGTACCGAGGCTCACCGGGTTTTTAAAAAGTTATCAGAGCGTCTGGTCGACGCGACGCGTGACCCGAGAGCTGGCGGATATCTGGCGCAGCGCATCAGCATTGCCATACAGCGGGGCAATGCAGACAGCGTCTTGGGGACGCTTCCGACTGGTATTGATATGGATCAGTTGAGTTACCTGTAGATTGTTTGCAACAGTCTGCAGTTAGCTTAATTGTTTCAATTGCAAATACTAGTTCTAATTTGTTTTTATTATTGAATTGTAATTTTCTTTGTCAATAAAGATGTTCTTTATTGTATATATGGAAATACAGAGATTTTGATTTGATTTGATTTGAATAGGTACTTAGTGACATCAAACTTTATCCAAAATAGGGGTTGAATAGGGCACACAACGCTAAACACTGAATGCATCTACATAATACCTCTACACTACCTTCTTAAGAAAGATAACTATTACGGCACCCTGGCACAACTTACTTGAGTGCACCTTCTTGCATAGTGTGCAACCATCGGAGAACATAGGGGTACTCGAGAGACATTTGAGGCATCACGGTCGGGTTGTAAATATCTCGGAACGCCAATGTTGGGGTTATGACACCATCTCTTTCTAAGTTGTCCTTTCCTGTAAACGTTTTCGAGAGTTGATTGTTCACTTCATATTGAGCTTCAACTTTTAAAGTATCTCAATAAATATTATAACACTAACTCGAGGTGCGTTTTCAGTGGGCAGCTTTTAACAGTTCTCAAATTCCCAATGGAACGTTTATCCACAACACATTTTAAGCCCCCAAACATCAGATAATAAGTAAATGTGTTCCAAGAAACTCTTATAGAATAAATAAATAAGGGCACTAAATTTATAAATATATAAGTATAACATTTTTGCAGATTTTTAAACGTCAATTCTGTGAAAATCCTGTGTTTTAGGCGACAAAAACGATAAAATAATGGCTCCTATTGTTAACCAATGTGTAAGATACTTGTATTTGACTTATCAAATATTTCTTTTAGAATTAAATCTATTTATAAGATACGCTGTTAAACCATTTAATATTTTTTATTAAACTACTTTGAAATCTATCAGAAATCCACTCTGACTATGGTTCCTACTGCTCACCGAAAATGCAACCCTTCGTTTTTATTTCCTAGGTACCTTAAAATATTTATCATTAGTTGTAAACTTACCTTGCTTGGTGCCGGCTTAGAATTTGCACCACCCCAGCTCTTTCCGCCGTTGCCCTAAGAGACGACTAAGGGATGTCCACCGGGGGTGGGTAGCAGCGACCCCTGCAGAACTATTCTCCAACCGAACTGCGATCCCCAACCCGCATGCCCATGGTGGGGATTATGGGCATTACCCCTCGTGAAATAAAAGCCAATAAGGCGCCTATCAGGGGGAGGCCTGGGTCCAGCAGTGGACCAATACAGGCTGTGAAGGTGGAGGTGGTAACTCACCTAGAAGGAGTGGCAACATCTCATAATAGTAAAGCTGCAGTGCTGTAGCAATGTTGATGTCTCTCGCTGTATCAAACAGCTTCTGGTCGTCCCAGCACGTGTTTACTTTGGCCAGCTCTGTAGCGAGCAGGTTGTGCAGCCTCCAGAACCAAACCGAAACTAAGTTGATACCAGCAAGGGTGTTTGTACTGCCATCAGCTGAAAACACAACATTGCTCCAAGTTTTTGATAGTTAAACTGACATTTATATTCATACATTCAACCGAACATAGAACCTCCTACTTTTTTAGAAGTCAGTTAATTAAATGAAGAGTACTTACGAGTGTCATGACACCTTCCCTCAGTTGGTCTATCATTCAATAAGCAAACGCTCACGTTAATTTTGACACTGGGCGGCCAAATAATCCCATTCTCAACCTCTTGCTTGAGGAGACCGCCTTTGAGAGACCTGGACTTTTCTTTGAGGACTTTTTCAGAGTTCCCATATACTCCCGACAAGTCCAATAATGGTGTTGCTGAGGCAATCTGAAATTAATGGTTCTTTCAGGTGAGTCAGATAGCTTAGTTGTCCAATATGGCAATTTATTTGGTAACACCAAATTTATACTAATATTATAAATTCGAAAGTAACTCTGTCTGTCTGTTGTCTTTTTAAAATTTAGGAAATATATGAAAAAAGTTTAAAAACAAGTAAGTTGTAGATATGGATCTATATTTTACAGGAAAAATATAGTAAAGTATGCAATATGTAATATGTAGATTACAAAATTGTCAAAAAGGAATCATTAAATTTTTTTTAAGCTCTGCTTACTTTTGTATTTGATGATGCTGTGTGGGTTGTCCAGCATTATTTATTATGTATTTATTATACGCAAAAGGCTACCACACTGAGTGGCATATCAAATATAAAGTATCGGCCTCAAAACAGTTTTTGAAATTCTTGTTGGTTACATACTTTTCGAAATATACTGAAAAATGTCGAACATTTTACCATTACCCTCTATACTCTGAATTTTGCAAACTGATTCATCTGAAATGTAGGTACCTTCAATTATAAGGTATTCATTAAAAAGCAGTCTATAACTGGTACCTATAGTACATATTGGTATACTTGACAAACGCTCGAAACGCTCGGCGCGCGAGTCATAATCGCACTTTACGGATCTTGTTTGTATTCTGTCAGTGCAATGCACAAATGCATATGCATATCGCTATGCTCTAGCCGAATGCGATGTGGGATGTTTGGGGACATGCCGCCCATGCTTAATTGTTTGCATGCGTTTCGCATCGGATTTGGCTGGAGTATAGATATCAATATTAAAGGTTTCAATGGTTTTTGTCTTCGTTATTTTGTTTTTATATTTTTTTCTCAATCCTATCTACCCCTTTACTGAGGCAAGTTCCGTCTACACTTCATGAGGTGCTTAACGAGTAATTAGTATTTCTGCTTTATGTTTTCGGTGTTTCTCATGGATTGATGAGAAACACCGAAAACATAGAGCTTAATAAAAATATTATATTTTTTCCTTATGTGTAAAATATAAGTAAATTCGCAAGTAAGTAAGTACTAAATATTATTGTCAAACATAATAGCTCAATCATTAGACTTATTTAAATTGGACCTAGTAACTACCTACCAGCTATAAGTTATCTTATTATGCAAATGGTGTTTACCTATAATCTCTCTCTCTCAAGTCTTTAATCTGTAACTCTACTTTTTCTCACATGTTGGTATTTTAATGAGATATGTACTCTGCTGTGTATGAAGCCATTGGTAAACCTAATAAAGAAAATTAAAAATTAAATCTTCATAGCACATGCTACGATGCTACGATGGACTGGCGTAGCATAACAAAGACTTCAAAGCGCAACCACTTTTCTACTAAACACTACTTGTATGATTTAGTCGCGCAAATAACCTTCGCGCAAGTGTCACTCGCGCAAGTGTATCAAATCCAAAAGACATAATACCCCAGATCACAGTATCAAAGCTTACCCTTTCAGGAGTAGAACCTTTAGGGATGCAGCCAATAGATTGAAAAGTCTGCGGTCTTGTCATGTTGAGGCATCGTATACCGGAGAAGCGATGTACAGGGTCGTCATCCGGAATCTTGTTTGGAACGCAAGCGTAGTCAGTCTTCCCTTTCTCAGCGCAGCAGTACGGCTTCCATGCTATGTAGTTTACTGGAAAATGGTTGATAAAATATAAATATAAAATAAAATGTCGTTAGGATAAAAGGTAAGGTTCTTTAGGTACTAGAATTATACACAAATATAAATTATTAATCACAGACAAACGGAGTAGATTCAGCATTGTGCTTCATGCAAGTAACATGCGGCGCTGATTTTAAATCTACTCCCCAGGGTTTGGGATAAGGCATTACAAAATTAGGCAGTCTGTCTATAATTTTAGACATATTTCTTTGAATCATGGTCCAATTTTACTCACAATCAATGGTAAATTTTACTCATTAATAGTAGGAAGGCAAATCATATGAGGATTTTGCCACGTCTGTATAAGCAGGATTTTCCGAAATACACAATTTTTGAACAACAGATTTTAACCACGTATAAAAAATATTATCTACCATCAATGAAGGAACCAATAATGTAGTAGACCGATTCTAAAGAATTTCTTCAGAGGAAGTTTTGAATCGTCAGAATCAAGCGTGGGGCAACCCAATTCTGCTTACCAAGCGTTTTACTATGATTCAGTTGTTTGGACCAAACATCTTTTGACGTGATTTATAATATCCCAAATAAAATAAACTACCGCGTAATGGGTGTACTAAGCCGAAAGGCTTTATAATGTTATATAATGCATGAGTGCGTGTACACACACACAAATAGGAAGAAAAAAACACAAAAAAAATCGTTATTCACTAGTTGATCCCCTTGGGGTCCAGAATAACCCCCTTTCGGCTTAGTACACCCTGTATAACGAAATTGAGGTGCAATTTCATACACCTTTGCACCAAAGCCACGATGACCCTACCTCTGTTTGGCACACGCAGCAAGCACTCAGCTTTTACAAAATAACGAACGAAGGTCTGGCGGTCGTACGCTCATAGTCCATTTGTTGTTTGATTGTGGCCTACAGGACATTTTGCTTTAACAATGAACATGTGTCATAATGCTACATTCCAATCTTACGTGTATCATGCTGAGACACAATATCGACCGACATGAACACCAAGAAGTGTATCGCGAGCTGCGTGAACCTCTGGCTCGGCACGTGTCCCTCTGCGAGGAAGCGCGTGCGCAGGTGGCGCGCTAGTGGGAGGGGACTGCCGGATGCTGCTTTGCGGGGCTCGAAATCTGGAAAAAGATTTATAGGTAATGCTTTTATTTTATTGTCTTAAGAGGGCGAATTATGCGCCATTTTGTGAAAAGGATAGGCATAGGATTTCGCGTTCATAGGAGCGGGAGGGACAGAGCATACGTTTTTAGAACAGCGTAAGGGCAAAAATCAAGTTTTTGCTTATTTACAAGAAAACTACACAACATAATTATAAAGAAAGTGGTTCAAGGACCACATAATTAGTATTTGGTGATACGTCGTCGTCGGCCACATCGTTACTTTTTATCAGGTGAGATTGTTGTCAAACTCAGGCAGGGTATACCTACAGCCTATACTGATCGACTGCTGGACTCAGGCCTCCCATTGATAAGCGCCATATTGGCTTTTATCACACAGCATTGGTGTTGCATACCGTATCAACATCCACCAATAGGTCTTAGTTCCTTGATATTTGCAGACCTCTCTTCAAGAATTGTAAGATCATACCTCCCTGCATGTATGTTAGGGAAATATGTTTATTTGTAAATTCACACCCAACCTATGTATTTTAAAAAAACCTAGCGATGTGATTACTTGGCAATAACGGATCAAATTTAACAGTTTTGTCAACAAACCTCTATGTCATAAGATATACAGGGTGAAATTTAATTCGATGGCATCCTTCTAAACCAAGACTCATCGAGCACATTCATTAATTAATTTTGAGTCATTTATTTTGTATAGAAAACAATTTCGCCAAATCACTGCGGCGACCACTGCACTCGGAGTGGCGGATTGGCTAATGCTTATCGTTGTAATGTTATTTTACTATAGCAGGTAGGTTATACCTACATAGTGAAACTTACCGTCTACCGGCCTCACTTAGCATATACATTATTTTTAAGAACTTTTTGTATCTCATTATAAGTGAACATTTTGTGGTTTTATGAGAATAAACATCTTTATACCGAATAAGAATCGCGGGAGTACATAGGGCATATTTATTATCGCTATGAGCAATCTATTTCAGGAAACCTTGGGAAGGGATATCTAATTAAACAGGATATTTAATTAAAAAACCGTCTAAAGACCAAACGACATTTAATATTGTAAAAAATAACCATATCGTGCTTCGCTGCATTACTGGTTTTTCAAATGAATCAATTAGTATAAATTCTTCTTCCTGCTTGTTTCTCATGATATAATTTCCTTTTGCTAAGGAATGCTAGCCTTGTGTTTATATATATTTTTTCATAACACTTTGTGCTTTAATAAAGATTATTGAGAATGAATAAGTATTGTAAAAAAAATATAGTTACTTTTTTTTACTATATCGATTAAATATTATGTAAAATCCCCAAGACTTTATAAAAGTTACACTTATCAAATAACTGAATCAAATTGATAAATTTTAAGACAATATCATCAGCGAATCATAGGTGCGAGATATTATTACCCTTTATGTTTATGCCCTTCCTTATCCAGTCCAGCGTCTTAAAAATATCTCTCAACGCGCTCGTGAACAGTTTCGGCGATATGACGTCCCCTGTCTCACTCCTCTGCGCAATTGGTGGGTTTAGACTGCTGGCCCTGTACTTGGACACTCAAGGTGGCGGCCTTGTAGAGAAATCTCAGCACCTCGATATAACGATAGTCTACTTGACAAAGCTGTATGTATTCCAGAACAGCCCAGGTTTCGACGGAGTCAAAGGTCTTTTCATAGTCCACTAAAGCCAGACACAGGGGCTGGTTATACTGTGCGGACTTCTGTATAATCTGCCTTACTGTGTGAATGTGGTCTATGGTGCCATATACTCCTCGGAACCCTGCCTGTTCCGGTGGCTGGAACTCGTCAAGTATCCTGGCGAGACGGTGGCTCAGGAGTGTGATAGGTCTGTAGTTTTTAAGGAGAGTTTTATCTCCCTTCTTAGAAATGAGCACCACCAAACTCCCGCTCCACGCCTTAGGAGTTCTCCTACTGTGAGGACGGTGTTAGCTCCTGCAGAGGTTCTGTAGCTCCTGTTTTACAGGGGCTTCTCCGGCTTTCAGAAGCTCTGACGTAATTCCGTCCTCACCAGGGCTTTTCCATTTTTAAGCTGCCTCAGAGCTAACACGATCTCGTCTTGACTGATATCAGGCAGTTCGTCGGTATAGTGGCGCGAGGGTGGCTCTGGAATCGTGGTCGTCTCGTCAGGAACGAGAGGCATGCGCAGCGTACAAACGGCTATGAAAATCTTCTATCTCGGCGGATATCTCTGGTTTCGACAATAAGTTGCTCCCGTTGTGCGTTTTCTGAAGATCTAAAGTTATCACTCATACCTACTATTTTTGTAGATCATTGCCTGCATTTTGATTACGAATAAAAAAGGAGCCCATGGGCGGCTAAAATATATGAGTGATACACTGACGAATACATCTGAGTCTGAACTCACCAATGCTAAAATACGCGACATAGTATTAAAGTGATAGGTATCGAAGACAGTAAATGTCGAGACAGCCGTAAATAAAAAGCAAGTGAATTACCTCCACAAGAAAACTTTTCCCCACCTTTATCAAAGACCGCAGGCAGGACCCTGACGAATGGCGTGTGAGCTGATCCCTTGAGTGGGTTGTCGAGGTTGTTGCAGGAGCCGTCGATCCTTCTGCCTTCGTTGGGGTCGCAGGGGGTGGCGATGTCACTGATGCACCAACTATAACGAGACGTTAATAGTAAATATAACCTAAATAATACTGGACAATAATTCACACAGCATCATCTAGCCCCAAGCTAAGAAAAGCTTGTGTTATGGGTAACTACAAGAGAGTAGGTAACACAAGTTCTGCGCAGCTTAGTCAGTTCACTCAGTTACCTAACTGATATACTATACTAAATCTGCACTCTCACTTTGATTTACTTTATTTGTGTTATTATACCTACTATGTATTCATTGTAAGAGATTTTGCCTGACATACAGGTTTTACCTAGTCCAGCCACACATAATCTTTAGAATTTAAGTTATTGTTATTCACATGTTAAAAATTAGTCTTGAGAAAATTTTTGAACCAATTATTGATTTATTTTTTATTTATGCAATACATAACATAGATAGATATTCTATTTCTCGTTGGTGGTTCAATTAATGAATGAAATAGTAGATAGGCATTTTACGTGATACGTGTACGTGTGCGTTAATAGTGAATGCCCTGAGGCGGGCACGACGACGACGATGTCAGCGGCGCGGGGCGGCGCGGCGGCGCGGCGGGGCGGGCGTGAGCGGTGGCTACAGTGACGAACGAGCTGTTGTTGTAGCGTTTAGACATATTGCAAGGTATGGCAAACCATGGACGAGGATTTTTTTATTTTTACTAGACAGTTCGATCCTGAGATTGGAGTTGTTAAACGCAAGAGACAAAATAAAGTTGGACACAAAAATTATTTATTTGTATGCAAAAGGTTGGATGGATGTTTAGATGTTTGTTACCTCGTCAAAACTAGTGCACGGACATACAGACTATACAGATATAACTTTAAGCAAGGGTGTACATTTTGCGGGTTTCTTCAGATAATGGTTACACAACATTTTATTATTCCATTTGTGAACATCCTACAATTCGCTTTTAGTGTCTGGGGCTAAAATTGGTAAAATTGTAAAGATGGGACAAATACTCACAAAGTTGTATTAGATTTGTCGTGTTTCTTCAATTCCTCGCGAGTAACAGGTGTTCCATGGTAGGAATCGTACAATATACCTACACTATTGTGAAATAATAACAAAAAACTTAAGACTTTCATGACTCCTAAATCTACAAATAAATGTAAGAAAATATCAATTTTAACTACGTGTGAACACAATGGACTCCGTCAATGGAATAATGTTTAGATCACATATAATTTTAAAAAGAACTATGAACAGCTAAAATAAACCAGTATTTTCAACATATTATCTACTGTTAGATTTTACGATTAAGATTATCTTATTAACGTCGACTAAAATAGCACCTAAAGATGTTGGTGACCTAGCCATATAATTTACCTAAGTAATGTAACTTTATACACTGTGTTACCTATTATTTGTTAATTATTTCGAATTAATTATAACAGACAATGCCATTTTACAGCAGCACCATGAATTTTTAATTATAATTATTATTGTTACATGACTTCAACAATGCCCATTTACAGCTGATCTATTTATTATTTTACCTATTTATGTGCTCATGTTCCTATGTTATTCGATTATATTTCTATTTTGTCTGTTTTATGGTTTTGAATTTCTAATTTAAGCACCACTTACCTTTATTGTAAATTGACGTCTCCAAGTGTGCATAGCGCTCCTACGGCGAATAAATGAACATGAATAAATCTAATTAGGTAATTATTATTTAGATTTCGGTGGGTCTAACCCACTAATATTCTTTTTTATCTAACCAGCAGATCAATTCAGATGTATTCGTGAGTGTCTCACTAAAATAAAATAAAAAGTACTCCAGTCATTTTTAGGGTTCCGTACCCGAAGGGTGAAAACGGAACCCTATTACTAAGCCGCCGCTGTCCGTCCGTCCGTCTGTCAGAGACCTCTATCTCATGAACCGTAAGAGGTAGACAGTTGAAATTTTTAGAGAATTTGTATTTCTCATGCTGCTTTATCAGCAAATAATAAAATAAATATACAATTATAGGGGGCTGCCATACAAAAGACGTGATTTTTTGGCTATTTTTGATCTTCGTTTGTTAAGGCTCTTCAATAGTGAAAGGTAGACAATTGAATTTTTTACAGAGTTCTCTAAAAAACATCCAATCATTCAACACAAAAAAAAAATATTCCTAAACTACTGAGAAAATAGTCATCACACCACTCAACATGGTTAACCATGTTGATTTTCCGGGTTTAAGGGTTAACCCTTCAGCCAACGGAAAATCAGGCGTCATAAACTTGCACGTATCAATATCACACGACCCGCACATCAGAGAAATGCTTAACAATATAACTAGGCCCCCTATCTAAATATTTTTTCTTTATGTGTTTATAATTTATGTAAGCTAATATTTACATACCACAACACAAAAACAGAATAAATACGCGACTTTTCCAGAAGCAGATTTTGAAAACAAAACTAATCATATTTTCATGGTAATGTAAAAGAATGGCATAAAGATAATCTATTTATAATATTTCAATGATAAACAAGAACTGTGCTTTGAAAAATATTGAAATTTTTAAACTGAAAATTTACATATTTTTTTAGGTGCTGCGCCATGTCGTGGTGGTGTGCTGCGTACCAAGTATCGAAATTTTATCGATAATTTTATAAATAAATACAAGAATAATATTTTAAAGCAGTATTTTGTTTATCCAAAGCCCCAAAAGCAAATTTTTTGATTTACCTACGTTATGACATCATCATCATCATCATCGTTTTTTTGCATGCAAATTTATTGAATGTTATAATAAAAACACAACTTCAGCAGTATTTTCTTTATTTACAGCAGCTATACTTACTAATAGCTAATAGGCTATATCTATACTAGTAATAATAGTAATAGTACCTGTAGATTTTTTGCAACAGTCGGCAGTTAGCTCAATTGCTTCAATTGTAAATATTAGCTCTAATAAATTAATATTACCTACAATCCTTGTTCGAGGAATCTCCGGAAGTAGGTACCTACTACTCCATTTTAAAAATTATTTCAGTAATAAATACATTATTGCTGACCAGATAGACTAGTTTTATACAGGGGAAAGTTTGCTTATAATAATGAATAATATAATATTATCGGAGGAATGTCCGGAACACATTTTGGTTGATTGACATGGGCTAGTAATAATATAACAAAGTGTTTTTTTTCATGAGACATCAATTACAAATTAGTAATATACAAATTTCAGCGGGCGAGCGGGACCTACGCGTTGCGGGGATCCTCTCAAATATCTGAAATAAACGAACCGTCATTAGTACGTGTAGTCGTCAGATAGTTAATATGTGTAGTCGTCAGATCTTACCCAAACTACACGTTTTTATAATAAAAATGGTTTTCTTTAAAATAATACCTCTGCATCAGTTATGTCCTCCTCGAGCTCCTCGAGGTTCTTCTCGTTGACCTCGTCCAGCATCTACTTCTCACTATCATCCCCATAAAGCGCCGCCATGAAGTCCGGGGAGCCTCTCCATCATTGGGACTTCAAGGCGTTTTGAAATTGGATATCTCCTACAACATATATAAATAAAAGCTACCATACTAAGAAAAGCTACGTTCTTTTTTGCTAGACCATCCGTCTGGATGGTCTAGCAACCACCTAAATCCGGAACAAATATCTGAAGATTGTACAAACATTTGCACCGAGGCGGTTTTTTCGGTACAGTTCAATCGCGAAAATTTATTAGGCACAGTTATAACTACTATATGATAGATACTTTTAATACCTATATATTTTTGATACGAAAATAAAGACTAGTCTAATTTTCCTACTTAACAGCAAACATTCATGTTGCAGGCGTCCATAAGCTGCGGTAAGCTTTCCATCAGGCGGGCCGCATGCCAGCTTGCCACCTTGGTGGTTTAAAAAAAGAAGTCTTCCTCTGTGAATTTTGTAGCATGGATTATTTAGTGATTTTTTTAGTATTTTTTCTATTCAATTTCATAAAATAGTCTTCATCGCCACAACGACACTTGAAACTTGTGCTTACTGGTATAAATTGTGTGTATCAAACCAAAATAAAAAAAAATAAAAATTAAAGGATTAAGTTTTGTAAGCAAACGAATGCTAAACCTAGCCGTTATTCTTATCTAAAAACTAAGACGCAGTAAGTTCAACTACGTAAGTAAACTAATAAAAATCATCAAAGATCGGGAGCACTTCGGAACAAACCATCCTGAGGGATGTCAACTGAATGAAGATGAGTGAGCGAAAATACGCAGAAATGTTGCGAAAATCGCTACATTCGTCCGCGCGTGGTCACCCTGCGCGAATGATGTGTTTTCGCTGATTCATCCAGATTTATGATTTATTGGCCGAAGTTTTGGCAGGCTTATTAATATATTTTCGTAACATTGATGAAGATATCTAAGTCCTGTATAACTAGTTAGTAGACAAAATAATATACATACCTACTACGTTTTAATTTGTCAACTATTGTTAATAATTTCAATTAACTACTTTAGTTGAACATATAATATTTATGTTTGATCAGTCTTATTATTAGTTACTTCGGCTTTTCGAATCAAGATTGACACAAAAACCTGAGTCGGATGACGTAAGTCTAGTTTGTAAGCATCCAAATAGGTACCTAAACAACGTTTTGTTGCTTAGATTAATTAAATTTTCTCACAATAACTCTTTGTTTTCTAACAAGGTTGGTAGTTAAGATTGTAAAAAATTGTTATTGTACCCTTATTTGTAGGTATTGGTGCCTTGTAACTAAATCCTTCATATTATGGCTCATTAATTGTATAACCCAAAAGGGATCCTTTTGGGTTATTACTTATTGGCCATTTGGCTCATTTCAACAAAAATTTCCCCCTTCTAAGAAATTTCGACATCAAAATTCTCGTTACATTTTTTCCTCGTGTGTTCTTAAAAGCCACAAATCTCATCGAGCGTCTGTGTTCGATGTGAAAAGCCTATATAACATGAAAGGGTACTCGACTAAAGTGACAAGATACTTTGCACCTCAAAGAAAATTCACACTGTTTTTACTATAATACCTAGCTGAGTGTAATGTAACTCACAGTAACATAATGTACTGAAAATAGATTTTAAAACAACAGTGGGCCTGTTTTATTTTTATCTCAGCACATAGCTCTCCACTAGGAAAACCAAATTAAGGCCACGTGAAGTACTTACCTACCAACATTTCAAACTTTTAGGTAGGCTCTTACCATGTTTCTCACCCAGGTCCATGAAATTGACTTTGACTTGAGACAAAGTAAGTAAAAGGTCCAGCGTCATACTATCGTAACTACAAGAACATTGCAGTATCACCCTACTCATACTCAGATGTTGGGAGAAGAGCTATTCACTTTACCAGTAGCTTGACGTTCTAGTTACAATCTAGTTTATATAGAAAAGTGTCCAATCTGTGCGTACCTATGCCATCTATGCTGTCTGCTGTCGAGTTCTTTTACAATTAACAGGGATAAGACAAAACCTTTTCGAGTGTCCTTTGTGACCGCGGGAAATGACAATATTGTTCTTTTAGGTACAAAAATGTTGGGGAGGGATTCTCGTATATTTTTTTCGTAAGTCTATTGTTTGATTATGCAAGGCACGTGGTATGCCATTTCGGCAGGTCAACTACTGATGCCGGTGTAGAGTTAGTATCGCATATGTCAAAGCGTTCGATTGCGTACACCATGAAACATTAATCAGGAAACTACATCACTATAGAATAAGGAACACCTCTATGGGTCTTCTTACATCGTATTTGAGTAATAGGATACAAAGAGTTGACAATAATGGGAAACGGTCTTCGGGGTCTGTAGTTACAATGGGTGTACCGCAGGGATCTATCCTCGGCCCTTTCCTATTTGTAATTTACCTCTATATTAACGACCTGCCTCATCTTGTTAAGAATAATCAAGAGGTTGTATTGTTTGCTGATGATACTTATATACATACATTATTTTTTATAAATAGAAACAAAACACAAATTTCGACGATGTGAATAATGCAATCTCAAAAGTAGTCCATTGGTTTAGTGTCAATAATCTTTTGCCTAACGAAACCAGAACAAAATGTATTAGATTTATTCTCTACCTAATGTTAAATAAGTTAAGGCAGATGTAAACGTAATAGGAGAAACGTTAGAAATTGTAGATAGTACCGTTTTCTTAGGAATCACCAAAATAATAAACTACCGAAGAGACTTAGTTCTCCAGCGTATGCTGTTAAAAAAATCCGTCATCATACAGACGTGGATACATCTAGACTTGTTTATGTCAGCTACTTCCATAGTATTATGTCTTATGGTATACTACAGTGGGGGGGGGGGGGGGGAACGCTGCAGATATTAACACCGTGTTTGTGTTGCAGAAGAGGGCTGTTTGTGCTATCTATAGTATGGGTCCCAGAGAATCCCTGCGTAATAAATTCAAAGAAATAAACATAATGACAGTACCATGTCAATATATGTATTTATGAAAACCTATTGTACGCTCATAGAAATATAAATCGGAAATCGGTTCCCTAAAAATAGCGATGTACGTAATTTGAATACAAGAAATAAACATACTCGCTGTGTCCATAACTAGACTACACAAAATTAATGTATTAAGGGGCAATGTATACGCTTCTACAACAAAACTCCTAGTGAGTTGCAAAATTTATCAGTAAATAAATTCAAACAAATTGTCAAAACCTTCATGTGTAGAAAGGTCTACTATAAAATATTAGATTATCTAGAGGATAAAAAAGCTTGGGATGGGATTTGCTCCAACTCCAAAAATAACCAGGCTAAAGGTTTCCTCATCGCGTCTTTACTTTAGTCTACATACCGAAACGACTGAAATAAAAAATATCACGTTATTTCTGTGTCAGTGTTTATTTTTTAAGAATTTGACCTTTTCTAAGTGTACATTTATTGTATTTATGGAAATAAAGAGTTTATGACTTTGATTTTGACTTTGAGGCAGTGGACCACTGTTCTTAGTCGTCCAGGGCGCTGAATGGATCCGACTGCCACCAATGATCTGATAAAATAGAGTGGGGTATATTCCAGGGTGACAGTCGAATCCCTTGCGGTTTTGCCTAGCTCTGAATCCACTTAGTACTCTACTGAAAAATTCAGGAATAGGCTATCGCCTTCGTAGAGATGGTGAGGTCATTTCTCACTTGTTGTATATAGATGATCTCAAGCTGTTCGCGTCGAATAAAATACACATAATGGCGCTTCTGAATGTCACACAGATATTCAGTAGTGCTATTAACATGGAGTTCGGCGTTGATAAGTGTGCGGTCATACAAATACAGCGAGGGAAAGTTGTGAATTCTAATTATTTAAGTCAAAGTCAAAAACTCTTTATTTCCATAAATACAATAAATGTATACTTAGAAAAGGTCAAATTCTTAATAATTAAACACTGACACGGAAATAAAGTGATATTTTTGATTTCAGTCGCTTCGGTACGTAGACTAAAGTAAAGAAGCGACGAAGAAACCTTTAGCCTGTTAGTTATTATTTTTCGAGTTGGAGCGAATTCCGTCCCACGCCTTTTTATCCTCTAGATAATCTGATATTTTATAGTAGGCCTTTTTACACAGGAAGGTTTTGACAATTTGTTTGAATTTATTTACTGATAATTTTTGCACCTCACTAGGAGTTTTGTTGTAGAAGCGTATACATTGCCCTTTAAAAGATACATTAATTTTGTGTAGTCTAGTTGTGGGCACAGCGAGTTTATGTTTATTTCTTGTATTCAAATTATGTACATCGCTATTTTTAGGGAACCGATTGATATTTCTATGAGTGTACAATAGGTTTTCATAAATATATTGACATGGTACTGTCAAAATGTTTATTTCTTTGAATTTATCACGCAGGGATTCTCTGGGACCCATACTATAGATAGCACGAACGGCCCTCTTCTGCAACAAAAATACGGTGTTAATATCTGCAGCGTTCCCCCACAGTAGAATACCATAAGACAATACTATGGAAGTAGCTGAAATAAACAAGTCTAGATGTATCCACGTCTGTAAGATGACGGATTTTTTTGACAGCATATGCTGCTGAACTAAGTCTCTTCGATAGCTCATCTATGTGTGCGCCCCATTGAAGTTTATTATCTAAGGTGATTCCTAAGAAAACGGTACTTTCTACAATTTTTAACGTTTCTCCTTTTACATTTACATCAGCCTGAACTTGTTTAACATTAGGTAGAATAAATCTAATACATTTCGTTTTGGTTTCGTAAAGCAAAAGATTATTGACATTAAACCAATGGACTACTTTTGAGATTGCATTATTCACATCATCGAAATTCGTGTCTTGTCGATTCATTTTAAAAATTAATGAAGTGTCATCAGCAAACAATACAATCTCGTGATTATTCTTAACAAGATGAGGCAGGTCGTTAATATAAATTAAAAATAGGAAAGGGCCGAGGATAGATCCCTGCGGTACACCCATTGTAACTACAGACCCCGAAGACCGTTTCCCATTAATGTCAACTCTTTGTATCCTATTACTCAAATAAGATGTAAGAAGACCCAAAGAGCTGTTCCTTATTCCATAGTGATTTAGTTTCCTGATTAATGTTTCATGGTGTACGCAATCGAATGCTTTTGACAAGTCGCAAAAAATGCCTAATGCATCTTGCGACTTCTCCCAAGCATCAAAAATATGCGTTACTAACTCTACACCGGCGTCAGTAGTTGACCTGCCGCGAGTAAACCCGAATTGCTTACTATGTAGCAGGTCTTTTCCATTGAAATGCCTAAGCAATTGATGTAAAATAAGTTTTTCAAAAACTTTGCTGAATGTAGGCAGTACTGATATTGGTCTAAAGTTAGTGGGGTCAGACCTACTACCCGATTTAAACAATGGTATTATTTTACTACATTTCATTAGATCAGGAAATACGCCACAATCAATAGATTCATTAAATATAAAAGCTAGATCTGGTGCAATGATATCAATCAATGGTTTAATAATTCTAACAGAAATTCCCCAGAGATCTGCAGTTTTCTTTATATTTAATAGTTTAAAGGTTTTTTTAATATCTCTTTTATCAACATGATTAAAATTAAATGTATTTTTGCATTTAGGTACATTTCCTATAAGTAATGACTCGGCGATTACTTGAGAAGAGTTTAGACACTTTGTAGTAGAGATTAGAATGTCAGTAAAAAAGTTTTCAAATGCTTGGGCTACTTTAACATCATTTTTTAATGAGCAATCATTAATCTTAAAATTGTAATCATTAATGTAGGTGCTGACTTTTCCAGTCTCACTATTTATTATTTTCCACGTTGATTTTATTACATTTTCACTATTTCTTATTTTTGAGCTAATATAATTTGATTTTGCTATATGACATACTTTTCTAAACATTTTTGAGTAATTTTTTGTTTTTACTTTGAACTCCTGGCTAAAATTGTATTGTTTTTCACTATACAGTTCATACAACTTTTGTCTACTCTTATGTATACCCACTGTTGCCCACTCACTAAAGTTAAGTTTTTCTGAGACCATGATCGACTTGGGTGTGAATATTGAATTGAACAAACTGGTGAATTTGTTAAAAAAACTGCAATACGACTCATTTGGGTTGTTATGTGAGTGATAAGGTGATGGTGTAGACTCCTAATCCAATTTAAACCGTTCAAATCGACTTGTGGTCACAGGTATGTATTTTATTTTCTTTTTACAATTATTATTTTTTACTTGAATTTCTAATTGTATTAGTTGACCTAAGTGGTCTGATTTTAAATTGCTTATTATATTTTTACTAACAATTTTTTCATTTTGGCAAACAAATACATTATCTATACATTTTGCTGAGGTTTCAGTTATTCTTGTAGGTTCCATAAATAATGGCCTTAGATTATAAGAATTAAATAAATTAGTCAATCTAGTACTAAGGGAGTAAACTTCTAAAAGGTCAATATGAAAGTCTCCACAAACCATGATAGTTTTATTTGATTTGGAGAGTTTAAATAAAATATCCTCCATAACACTTTAAATATTTCAAAAGAAGCTGATGGTGGGCTGTATACGCTTACTACAATAATTTGCTCCAACTCTACACATGCCACTTCGATGTGGCTTTCAACGGTTAAGCATATTATGTCCTTACGGTCTTTAAATTTCATGAATTTGTTAAGTAATATTAATGAGCAAAAGTCAAAGTCAAAGTCAAAAACTCTTTATTTCCATAAATACAATAAATGTACACTTAGAAAAGGTCAAATTCTTAATAATTAAACACTGACACGGAAATAAAGTGATATTTTTGATTTCAGTCGCTTCGGTATGTTGACTAAAGTAAAGAAGCGACGAAGAAACCTTTAGCCTGTTAGTTGTTATTTTTCGATTTGGAGCAAATCCCGTCCCAAGCTTTTTTATCCTCTAGATAATCTGATATTTTATAGTAGGCCTTTTTACACAAGAAGGTTTTGACAATTTGTTTGAATTTATTTACTGATAATTTTTGCAACTCACTAGGAGTTTTGTTGTAGAAGCGTATACATTGCCCTTTAAAAGATACATTGATTTTGTGTAGTCTAGTTGTGGTCGCAGCGAGTTTATGTTTATTTCTTGTATTCAAATTATGTACATCGCTATTTTTAGGGAAGCGATTGATATTTTTATGAGTGTACAATAGGTTTTCATAAATATATTGACATGGTACTGTCATTATGTTTATTTCCTTGAATTTTTCACGTAGGCTTTCTCTGGGACCCATATTATAGATTGCACGAACAGCCCTCTTCTGCAGCACAAATACGGTGTTAATATCTGCAGCGTTCCCCCCTAGCAGTATGCCATAAGACATAACACTATGGAAGTAGCTGAAATAAACTAGTCTAGAAGTATCAACGTCTGTAAGGTGACGGATTTTTTTGACTGCATACGCTGCAGAACTAAGTCTCTTCGATAGCTTGTCTATGTGTGGGCCCCATTGAAGTTTACTATCTAAGGTTATTCCTAAGAATATGGTACTATTAACAATTTCTAACGTTTCTCCTTTGACGGTTACATCAGCCTTAACTTGTTTTACATTAGGTAGAATAAATCTAATGCATTTCGTTTTGGTTTCATTAAGCAAAAGGTTATTGACATTAAACCAATGGACTATTTTTGAGATTGCATTATTCACATCGTCGAAATTAGTGCTTTGTCGTTTCATTTTAAAAATTAATGAAGTATCATCAGCAAACAATACGATCTCGTGGTTATCCTTTACAAGATGAGGCAGGTCGTTAATATAAACTAAAAATAGGAAAGGACTAAGGATAGAACCCTGTGGTACACCCATTGTAACTACAGACCCCGAAGACTGTTTCCCATTAATGTCAACTCTTTGTATCCTATCACTCAAGTAAGATGTAAGAAGATCCAAAGAGGTGTCTCTTATTCCATAGTGATGTAGTTTCCTGATTAATGTTTCATGGTGTACGCAATCGAATGCTTTTGACAAGTCGCAAAGAACACCTACAGCATCTTGCGACTTCTCCCAAGCATCAAAAATATGCGATACTAACTCAACACCGGCATCAGTAGTTGACCTACCGCGAGTAAATCCGAATTGCTTACTATGTAGTAGGTTATTGCCATTGAAATGTTGATGCAAAATAAGTTTTTCAAAAACTTTGCTGAATGTAGGCAGTACTGATATTGGTCTAAAGTTAGTGGGGTCAGACCTACTACCCGATTTAAACAATGGTATTATTTTACTACATTTCATTAGATCAGGAAATACGCCACAATCAATAGATTCATTGAATATAAAAGCTAGATCTGGTGCAATAGTATCAATTAATGGTTTAATAATTCTAACGGAAATGCCCCAGAGATCTGCAGTTTTCTTTATATTTAAAAGTTTAAAGGCTTTTTTAATGTCAGTTTCATCGACATGGTTGAATTTAAGTTTATTTTCGCATTTAGGTATATTTTTTATAAGTAATGACTCAGCGATTACTTGAGAAGAGTTTAGAAACTTTGTAGTAGAGATTGGAACGTCAGTAAAAAAGTTTTCAAATGCTTGGGCTACTTCAACGTCATTTTTGATAGAGCAATGATTAATCTTTAAATTGTAATCATTATCGTAGGTACTGACCTTTCCAGTCTCACTATTTATTATTTTCCACGTTGATTTTATTACATTTTCACTATTTCTAATTTTTGAGCTAATATAATTTGATTTTGCTATTTGACAAACTTTTCTAAACATTTTTGAGTAGTTTTTTACTTTACCTTTGAACTCCTGGCTAAAATTGTATTGTTTTTCACTATACAGTTCATACAACGTTTGTCTACTCTTATGTATACCTACTGTTGCCCACTCACTAAAGTTAAGTTTTTCTGAGACCATGATCGACTTGGATGTGAATATTGAATTGAACGCATTGGTGAATTTATTAAAAAAACTACAATACGACTCATTTGGGCTGTGAGCCTCCACGAATAGCATGTGATCTGCAAAAAGAGCTACCAACCTGGTGGTTACTGAAATTAAACATGAGCTCATAGCTTTTCAGCCAATGTTCTGTTAAGCAGATGATGTCAATATTAAAAGAGTTCATGTACAATTCCAACTCTAGTAATTTACTTTTTAATCCTTGAATATTTTGATGCACCAAGTTAGTAAACTTTGCATTTATTTTACAGGTTTGGTTTCTTAGATTCTTTATGTGACCAATATTATTTGACTGTTTAGGGCTAGAGACTTCCTCTGTTGTCGTTACAACTTTCAGAGAGAATGTCCCTCAAAGGGTGAAACCTACAGATATCTTGGTATGCCAGAAGCGTTGGGTATAGTAAACGGGGGCATAAAGCAGTCGGTGAAGGAGCGCTTCTTTTGTCGCCTCATAAAAGTGCTAAATAGCCTTTTGTCAGGTGGCAACAAGGTGCGTGCCTTCAACGGCTGGATTAGACCATTACTCATTTATACCTTTGGCATACTTAGATGGACTCAGACTGAACTAGACGCCTTGCACTGTAAGGTTCGTCAGCTTTTAACCACTCATCGCATGTGACACCCCCGAGCTTCGGTAATGAGATTGTATATCCAGCGGAAATGTGGTGGTCGAGGCATTTTTTTAAACGCCAAGACCCTACACAACCGTGAGGTGTGCAATCTCTGAAATCATTTTCATCAAGCCGAATACCAGATACATCGTGATGTGGTTTTTTTATTTTTAAATAATTCTTGTTCCTCTAATATAATCAGAGACTTTATACAACCTTATTCTATATTAAACGTATTTCTATTTATCTTATGTCTATTGTTTAGATCTAATATTTTTTTTTCTCTATCTGCTTCACATATATGTATGCTATATTATATATTTAATTATATATCTATATATATAAATCGTATTTTATCTATCTATTTCTTATCGTGATTTGGTTGCAACCTTACTCCTTTCTCCTTAGCTAACGAGAACTGGCGCAAACCTAAGGTGATGAGCATTCAGGACAGGAAGGCTATAATGGAGAGCAAAGAGCTTCATGGGAGATTCTACAAGGCCCTCATAGGACCTGATGTAGAACTCCTAAGCTCAGTAAACTGGCTACGCTCTAGTGACATCTTTGGAGAAACCGAAGGTTTTGTCTGTGCAATTATGGATGAGCTGGTAAAGACGAACAATTACCGAAAGTATGTAATGATAGATGGCACGATCAATATTTGACGAGCGTGTCATCTTCCTGGGAAGACCCTCCGTCATATACTTTCAGGTAGTTCGCACCTTGCTAACACAACCAAGTAGCCAAAATTATACACCAGCAACTTGCTCTCCGATATGGCGGAAGTTCCGTACTATAAGTAAACACCGGCGCCAGTTCTCGAAAATGGCCGTGCAACGCTCTATTGGGAACGACCTATCATTACAGACAGGACTATTCTTGTTAATAAGCCTGATATTGTACTGATAGATCAGTTAGTTAGAACGGAGAACGATGCTCGCTGATTTCACCATACCACATGATGTTAACCTCGTTCAAGCTGAGAAAAATAAACTTAGCAAATATCTTGACTCAGCTAGCGAGGTTGTCAGCATGTGGGATGTTGATTCAGCGATCGTCGTCCCGATCGTCGTTTCGGTTAACAGCGTAATTGCGAAGAGCCTCGATCAACATCTCAAGAGACTCGCTAGGAAGTTAGATCAAGGGTCAGATCCAATAGCCGGTACTCCTGGACTCGGCGCGCATCGTCAGGAAGTTTATTTCTCTGCAGCCCTAAGTCACCGGCCGCATAAGGCTAGTTTCGCGGCCGGTGATTCACCGTTTTGATATATTTTTTACTGTAGAATAGTTTTATAACATTTTATTTTCCATAGTAAAAAATGTATTTTATAACGAGGTTTAAAATAAATGATGTGAATAATAATAAATGTTTATTTCGATAACTTATAAAATTAAAATACAAGGTAGGTTCGTTTTAAGATAAAACTAAATGCAATGGTATAATTCATATCGACCTTAGTTCTTATTCAATAATCGTATGAATCTATCAAAATTCAGCAGACCAAGCAATTCAATGACGCGCCTGAATGCAATAAATGTGCGATTGGGCACGAGCGGTGCACACGAGCGGCAGAACCGCTCAGTTTCTCTGGCTTCCGATTTAACTTGTTCACGCTATGGCGTGATTAATTTCTAGATGGATAGTACATAGCTTTATGAGACTTGTTAGTACGAAAGATTATGAAGAATTTAAAATAAACTATGACTAAAGGTAAAGGTAAAACCAACGCCCCCAAAACTGAAGGTAAAACTCTCAGTAGACAATTTGCCGATCAGTATGATGCTAAGTTTTTGTGGAAAACTTGGGTATACCTTCGTAAAAGAAACTTTGTCCGTGTGGCTGTTGTCCCTGTACCTTCTTCAAGGTATTCTACTTCATATACTTACACTACTTTTTATCAAATATTTGCGAAACCAGTATGGCATATGACGATTTTCGTGATTTTTAGGTGACTCACTTCTTGAAAGTCATAGTAGGCCAAGGGTAAAAAAAGTTTAGAAAAAGGAACAAGCTATCTGATCGCTCGTTTGTATCACCGAAGATACCAACGATAGTAAATAATCTGTTTGACACCTGACAGGACATCATTGTTGCATTCTTCGTCTGGCAGATATCGCATCATTTGTTATGGTTTGACGCGTGTTTTATTGCTGCTGCCATCCAGACGCAGAAACTTTTCAGTCCAAACATTTGTTAAGTCGGTCGGCATTTGTTTGATTCACTGTGTCGTATTTCTTTTGTTTTTGATAAAATTTTATTATCGTTCTTCACTAGAATTTTTTAACTTCTCTCCTCTTACACTTCTTCGAACGTGGGCGATATTGACGAGAACGCGACAAAAACACGCGTTGCCGCGTATTTTTTTGAATTTGCATTCGAAAATGTATGAGCTGCCGCTTCGCGATCGCGTCAAGTTCGCTTACATAGAAAGGACTATCTTGTTATTATAATATACCAAAAACTAATTTTCTCTACAAAAGTTTTAAGAATAAGGGAATTAATTCGAGTTTTTCCGTACATCCAACATATTTTTGTTTCATCAGAGACTGTAGAGTAGGGTAGCTCATTTGAATATTTTAACAAAAATTTGTTGAATTCTTGAACCGGTTTCAGCACTTGTTAGCTACAAAAGAATCTTTGGTAAAGACCCCTCGTATTGACCCAAGGAGGTTGTCAGATTAATTTATTCTGGAAGCAAAGAGGGCCCATCTTCATTCACGTGTGAAATTGGGTAGGAAATCATTAAGAACTTAACGATTTTCCTCGACTTTCCGTCACTGATCCTTGAAAAACGGTTTATCAAGGGCCTTTTTTGCCCTATTACCTACTTGTATCGGAAAATTTACATAGGGGGCTGGAAAGTTGGACCAGTTTGACATAGATGGACTCAAAGTTAGTAACAATATACATATTTCTGTTGTTTAATTTAATTTTATCAAAGTTCAGCTTTTTTTATAAGAAGCTATGTGAAAAATCCAACATTAATAATATTAAAATATCATTTAATTTTAAATTTTTATGGAAAACAATTTTATGAGCCTTTTGAAGATTAAAATTAAAATAAAGAAACAAACATTAGCATTGAATCATCTGGATGAATCTAAGTTTATTTATAGTTATTTAAATCATAACATTTGGCATTCCATTAATTAAGAATAGGTCCACATGACGGGTCCCTCCAAGCAGAGTAGTCAAATTTGTTGATGAGATCACAATCAACGACTTTGTTGCTGAAAGAAACACAATAGAAACATATTAAAACAAAATAATCAGAAACGACAAAATTTACATATATTTTTTAAAAGAATACATAGTACTCAACAAAAGAGCGATCATAAAAGTTGAAAATAAATTAACTGTTACTGAAATACTAATAAATTTGCTAATAAATACTTGCTAATAAATTACAATAAAATTCTCAAATACATTTAAATTCCCGTCAAAAGATTGTTAAAGAAACCATAGAGCTCATTATGTTGAAACACAGATCACCCCATACTAGATTATATTATGTTTAAAGAATTTTGTCGTATGGTCTACTAGCTATGGACAGGACTCATGTTTATAATATACAATACATAATTCTTAAACTGCTAATCTTGACAGGGGTTAAGATTCAAAATAAATATAAGAATACCCTGAAGAACTTTTTGATTTTTGATTATTGTGATTTTATACTTTTACATAAAAAGGTCAAACTTAACCTTCTTATCGAACAATACTTCCGCACGGACATCCATACTTCAATAAATCAATCGATCACCACTAGGAGCATCACTAGGAGCATCACTAGCAGCATCACGCATAAAATGACAACATAACCCAGATTTAGTAACATCTACGGCCAAAGAACTTTTCAATATTTTATTCACTATCTCATTAACGAAATACTTAAAGATATTAAAAGTCTGATAAATGATAAAAACAATAAAACTATTTTAATACAATTTTTTCTAGCAAAAACTCTAAGCTAAATTGGAGTACCCTGTGATAATGTGCTTCACGCTAAATGAATGAACTTTTAGCAACATTCCGGTCGTAGGTAAGTAAATGCATACCTAGTAACTACTCGAACTTATGTATGTGTGTGTTTAGACTGTTATCTTTGATGGTTTGTATATGATTTACGATTATTTATAGTATATCTAAGCGACTTCTAATACAATTTATAGGTAATTTAATTGTATGTTAAGCTAACAGTAGGTAATAATAATAATAAATTCTACATAAAAAAGAAGAGAACCCAGTGTTTAGACAAATCTAACATAGGCTTAAGGCATTGTTAACCAATTTATGTTACGAATTGCTTAATGATCTATCTTTCTATCTATGTAAGCAATTGTTCCAAGTAAGATGGCAGTAGGTTCTCCATCATCATAAGCCAATACTAGTCCACTGCTGGTCATAACCTCCCCTGATAGGCGCTTATCATTATGGAGGTTATGCCGTAGGTAGGTACTTACTATGGTCCTATCCTCAAAAACGCCTGAGGCTGTATCTGCTTGACGGAATCACCGACGTCGCACAACACACCAGCGATGGTTCTCTTTCTAATCTCGAGGAGTTGAGCTGAAAGGCATTTTTAAATACTATAATAATGATAAAAATACAAGAAATAAAAAAAAAACCGACTGCATTGAATTAGCAGTAACTGAAAAGCAAAAAGCAAACTTACTATACTATAAAATCAAAATTGATAAAGCACAGCACATACTCATGTGAAAATATTTGGCAGACAGGGGAAAATTGTAGGTAATCCATAATATAACTACAATATTATAAATTCGAAAGTAACTTTCTAGTAAAGAAAGTCTATCTGTTACCTTTCACGCAAAAACGGGTGAAAGGATCTCAATGAAATTTGCCAGTGTCTTTGGGTAGATGATATCCCGGGGACGGATATAGCCTACTTTTTATCCCGGAAAAGGGCAAGCGAAGCCGCAGGTAGAAGCTAGTTGTCTACAATAAATATTGCCCGCTTCTGCCACCTGTGTTTGCGAGCACACTTGCGCACATAGTTGTGTATTATTATGACCTGCGCAAATGGCTACTTACCTACCGTTGAGACTGGCCGCCGCGCCGTGGCCGAAATAAGGCTAGAACATCAGATCAGTTGATTGATATCTTTGAAGTACTTACGGAAAGTAAAAGCATTAGGTCGTTCAGGTCTCTCATACCAATGTCTGTCAGACACCACATTCCTGATCATCTGATCTACTACCAAGCAGTAGAAGGTGGAGGGAGTACTGCCTCCGGGTATATGCTTTTCAAGCCAAATGCCAGCCATTAGATCAATGTCGCTGAGGCTTTCGTAATTGCTCCTTAGGATCTCTATTCTCTGAAAAATAATAGATTTACGAGTATATCATAAATTATAATATGTCTGAGAGCAAAAGTTAAGTACCTATTTATGGGGGCCATTGTATCTTGAGTTTTTCCAGAGTATAGTTCCTTCATGTTTATCCTACCCCAGTAGTTAAAAAATCTTGAGCTGAAAAGTGGTACTAGAACAGCACTAATTTGGTGGTAGGGTTTAGTCCCAGCTCTGTGGCATTATAAAAGTCATTCATACCTCTGCCACAGCGCCTCAGCATGGCAATACAGCCATCGTCTTGGACACGCTACCGACTGGTATTGATATGGATTAGTTGAACTATCTCTAGATTGTTTGCAACCTTCTGCAGTTAGCTCAACTATTTCAGTTATTGTAAATACTAGTTCTAATTTTGTTAATAATATTATAATTTCTTTGTACTTATAGATAAAAAATATTTCATACCTCTGGGTCGATGATACCCTTCAGATCATCCCAAGATCTGATGCGCTTTCCGAAACAGAACTCTCTGTAGTTGATGTAAGGATGGAAACCGAAGTATCTGCTTTTTGACAAGTCGTTTGTTGGTAAGTCGGAGACTCTTTGATGAGGTCCTAATCCTTGTTGAGCAATCTGAAATGGACAAGTTAGTTTAGTGGTGCTGTCATGGTACATAATGTTGTAGCTCATCCCAGATACACTTTGTTCAACTAAGACCTAATTCACAATGCAGTTTTTGTATGTTATTCTTGCCCAATGTGCCAGTTCTGGTCGCTTACAACTGCCACCAAAAGGTGCCTAATTAACAATAATGCTGGACAATTCACACAGTATCGTTTATTAATTTATCATCAGGACATGCCCATTTTATTGTAATAATGATTTCAGTACTTCAATTAATTTTCTTTCATTGCAATTGCTACCCGCCCGCCCGTAAGTGAACGTGTACATTACAACTTTGACGAAATAAACCAGTGACACAGCCCTAACCTTAAACTACTAAATAAAAAAATTAAATAATTTTTTATTGCAATGTTTAAAAAATGTACATACAGATTCTGGAGTCGCCCTTTGAGCAAACTTTGCTTGTTTTAGGAGACCCCGCTATTATTAGAACCAAACCAGTGGTCCACAAACATGTTAACAGAATTTCACTGTTAAATAGGTCTGTACAATGAAATCTCCTAGGTACTCAGTACTCACATACGGATCCACAACATAATCAGCGTCCGCTGCGCCCTGCCTGAAGGCACCCTGCGTCATGTACACGATGTTGTCATCTATACCGAAGTAGCCAGTCCTCAGCGTCAGGTTCACTATGGGCATCTGTTTCAGGTAGGCTCCGTTTGTTTCGAACATTCTGGAAGAAACAGGTGTGAGTGACAGATAGGCAGAGCAGCATTGCTTATCTGATAAATACACTAGCCAAACTCGATGTAGAATGTTTGTAAACAAAAGCACAACACGAATAATCTGAACTCTTGGCGTCGAGGCTCAGACATACTTAATTGTAAGCAAATCAAACCGTGATTTGATTACATACAAATTAACTTTGAATGAAGTACAACAAAACTCCTAGTGAGTTGCAAAAATTATCAGTTAATAAATTGAAACAAATTGTCAAAACCTTCCTGTGCAAAGGCTTACTATAAAATATCATATTACCTAGCTAGAAGATATAAAAGCTTAGGATGGGAGTTACTCCAACTCGAAAAATAACAACTAACAGGCTTAACGTTTCTTCGTTGCTTCTTTACTTTAGTCTACATACCGAAGCGACAGAAATCAATAATATCACCTTATTTACGTGTCAGTGTTTAATTATTAAGTATTTGTGCTTTTTTATGTGTACAATTATTGTATATGACTTGACAGGTTTAATCAACCTGATGTTGTCAGGCCGAGTTAACAGCGAGATCACAGAACTCCTATACGGTGCGAACCTTTGTGCCCTAAAAAAGAAGGATGGCGGTATAAGACCCATAGCAGTGGGCACTACATACCGCCGCCTTGCGGCTAAAGTCTGCTGTCGGAGAGAAGCCGACTATTTAGGCGACTATTTCCGACCAATTCAGCTAGGCTTTGGTTCGCGAGGCGGATGTGAGGCCGCAGTACATTCCCTTGTTACATTTTTAGACCAAAACTATGGGGAGGTAATTCTGAAGGTAGACGTCAAAAACGCCTTCAATTCCGTAGACAGGGGCGCCTTGCTAAAATAAATTAAAGACAAAATTCCAGAAGTTTACCCTTTTCTCTGGCAATGTTACGGTTCGCCGTCAAAATTAATTTACAAGAACAAAGTCATTTTGTCCGCTGTTGGATGTCAGCAGGGCGACCCTCTCGGTCCGGCCATATTTAGCCTTGCCATCCAACCGATAATTAAACGTCTCCAATCTAAGCTCAATGTTTGGTATTTGGATGACGGATCTTTAGGTGGAGAGGTAAACACAGTTTTTGATGATCTAAAAATCATCACAGATGAATTTCGAAAAATAGGTTTGGAATAAAATTTTTCAAAGTGCGAGCTTTTTATTTCGGACTCTTGTGTAGACAAAAACAATATCATTGGAAAATTCAATAGTTTAGCCCCCAACATAACAGTTGTTGATAAATGTTCACTTCGCCTTCTTGGTTCACCAATTCTTGACGAGTCTTTTCAGTCCTTTGTAGACGAGAAAATTCAAAATTTCAACAAAACTTCGGACAGACTGCTCAAAATTAATAGCCATATGGCTTTTGCAATAATTCGGTTTTGTCTTTTTGTACCTAAATTTACGTATTCTTTGAGATGTAGTCAACTGTGGAAACATAGTGAGCTCTTGGAAGGCTTAGACAACATAATAAAGAATACTCTGTCATCGGTTTTGAATGTCGATTTAGATGACAAGGCATGGTCGCAGGCCTCCCTGCCTGTCAAATTGGGAGGCTTAGGTATACGCAAAATTTCAAGTGTAGCCCTTCCAGCGTTCCTGTCTTCCGTCTACAGCACTAGTTCTTTAGTTGAAAAAGTTTTAAAGTCATCTTGTTTGGTCCCACCTGGAATTTCATTCAAAATTTCATTTTTAGACGAAGCTCGAACGGTTTGGCATAATGCTTGCCCTAATGCTGCTCCCCCAAAATCTCTTTTCTCTCAACGGCAATGAGACGGGCCTCTGTGTTAGTTGACACGGAATAGTTTGTTACATACGTGCTCCAGCTCTGCGGATCGTGCCCGTCTCCTGGCCGTTTCTAAATGGGAGTCAGGACATTGGTTGCAAGCATTTCCTTCATTTAACACTGGCACTTTATTGGATCCCGTAACTTTCCGTATCGCAACATGTCTTCGGTTGGGTTGCAATGTGTTGCGCGCCTCATCAATGCCAGTGCGGTACTGCTGTCGAAAAGCTTGGTCATCACGGATTATCGTGTACTAGGGCCGCCGGTCGGATATCTCGTCATGCCAGCCTTAACGATGTCATCCGGCGGGCCTTTGTCACCGCTAACGTACCAGCTATTCTCGAACCGAATGGTCTGTTGCATGACGATGGTAAGAGGCCTGACGGCATAACACTAGTCCCATGGGAGTTGGGGAGGCCCATTGTGTGGGACGCTACATGCGTCGACACACTTGCGCCTTCCCATCTTCCGAGGACATCCGTAAGGGCTGGTGCGGCGGCAGATTTGGCCGAGGATCTCAAGAGACGCAAATATGCAGGTCTCGACAGAGCTCCATATTTGTTCCCTTTGGGGTCGAGACCCTACGTCCGTAGGGTACCGAGGCTCACCGGGTTTTTAAAAAGTTATCAGAGCGTCTGGTCGACGCGACGCATGACCCGAGAGCTGGCGGATATCTGGCGCAGCGCATCAGCATTGCCATACAGCGGGGCAATGCAGACAGCGTCTTGGGGACGCTTCCGACTGGTATTGATATGGATCAGTTGAGCTACCTAGATTGTTTGCAACAGTCTGCAGTTAGCTTAATTGTTTCAATTGCAAATACTAGTTCTAATTTGTTTTTATTATTGAATTGTAATTTTCTTTGTCAATAAAGATGTTCTTGTATATATGGAAATACAGAGATTTTGATTTGATTTGATTTGAATAGGTACTTAGTGACATCAAACTTTATCCAAAATAGGGGTTGAATAGGGCACACAACGCTAAACACTGAATGCATCTACATAATACCTCTACACTACCTTCTTAAGAAAGATAACTATTACGGCACCCTGGCACAACTTACTTGAGTGCACCTTCTTGCATAGTGTGCAACCATCGGAGAACATAGGGGTACTCGAGAGACATTTGAGGCATCACGGTCGGGTTGTAAATATCTCGGAACGCCAATGTTGGGGTTATGACACCATCTCTTTCTAAGTTGTCCTTTCCTGTAAACGTTTTCGAGAGTTGATTGTTCACTTCATATTGAGCTTCAACTTTTAAAGTATCTCAATAAATATTATAACACTAACTCGAGGTGCGTTTTCAGTGGGCAGCTTTTAACAGTTCTCAAATTCCAATGGAACGTTTATCCACAACACATTTTAAGCCCCCAAACATCAGATAATAAGTAAATGTGTTCCAAGAAAGTCTTATAGAATAAATAAATAAGGGCACTAAATTTATAAATATATAAGTATAACATTTTTGCAGATTTTTAAACATCATTTCTGTGAAAATCCTGTGTTTTAGGCGACAAAAACGATAAAATAATGGCTCCTATTGTTAACCAATGTGTAAGATACTTGTATTTGACTTATCAAATATTTCTTTTAGAATTAAATCTATTTATAAGATACGCTGTTAAACCATTTAATATTTTTTATTAAACTACTTTGAAATCTATCAGAAATCCACTCTGACTATGGTTCCTACTGCTCACCGAAAATGCAACCCTTCGTTTTTATTTCCTAGGTACCTTAAAATATTTATCATTAGTTGTAAACTTACCTTGCTTGGTGCCGGCTTAGAATTTGCACCACCCCAGCTCTTTCCGCCGTTGCCCTAAGAGACGACTAAGGGATGTCCACCGGGGGTGGGTAGCAGCGACCCCTGCAGAACTATTCTCCAACCGAACTGCGATCCCCAACCCGCATGCCCATGGTGGGGATTATGGGCATTACCCCTCGTGAAATAAAAGCCAATAAGGCGCCTATCAGGGGGAGGCCTGGGTCCAGCAGTGGACCAATACAGGCTGTGAAGGTGGAGGTGGTAACTCACCTAGAAGGAGTGGCAACATCTCATAATAGTAAAGCTGCAGTGCTGTAGCAATGTTGATGTCTCTCGCTGTATCAAACAGCTTCTGGTCGTCCCAGCACGTGTTTACTTTGGCCAGCTCTGTAGCGAGCAGGTTGTGCAGCCTCCAGAACCAAACCGAAACTAAGTTGATACCAGCAAGGGTGTTTGTACTGCCATCAGCTGAAAACACAACATTGCTCCAAGTTTTTGATAGTTAAACTGACATTTATAATCATACATTCAACCGAACATAGAACCTCCTACTTTTTTAGAAGTCAGTTAATTAAATGAAGAGTACTTACGAGTGTCATGACACCTTCCCTCAGTTGGTCTATCATTCAATAAGCAAACGCTCACGTTTGTTTTGACACTGGGCGGCCAAATAATCCCATTCTCAACCTCTTGCTTGAGGAGACCGCCTTTGAGAGACCTGGACTTTTCTTTGAGGACTTTTTCAGAGTTCCCATATACTCCCGACAAGTCCAATAATGGTGTTGCTGAGGCAATCTGAAATTAATGGTTCTTTCAGGTGAGTCAGATGGCTTAGTTGTCCAATATGGCAATTTATTTGAAAACACCTAATTTATACTAATATTATAAATTCGAAAGTAACTCTGTCTGTCTGTTGTCTTTTTAAAATTTAGGAAATATTTGAAAAAAGTTTAAAAACAAGTAAGTTGTAGATATGGATCTATATTTTACAGGAAAAATATAGTAAAGTATGCAATATGTAATATGTAGATTACAAAATTGTCAAAAAGGAATCATTAAATTTTTTTTAAGCTCTGCTTACTTTTGAATTTGATGATGCTGTGTGGGTTGTCCAGCATTATTTATTATGTATTTATTATACGCAAAAGGCTACCACACTGAGTGGCATATCAAATATAAAGTATCGGCCTCAAAACAGTTTTTGAAATTCTTGTTGGTTACATACTTTTCGAAATATACTGAAAAATGTCGAACATTTTACCATTACCCTCTATACTCTGAATTTTGCAAACTGATTCATCTGAAATGTAGGTACCTTCAATTATAAGGTATTCATTAAAAAGCAGTCTATAACTGGTACCTATAGTACATATTGGTATACTTTACAAACGCTCGAAACGCTCGGCGCGCGAGTCATAATCGCACTTTACGGATCTTGTTTGTATTCTGTCAGTGCAATGCACAAATGCATATGCATATCGCTATGCTCTAGCCGAATGCGATGTGGGATGTTTGGGGATATGCCGCCCATGTTTAATTGTTTGCATGCGTTTCGCATTGGATTTGGCTGGAGTATAGATATCAATATTAAAGGTTTCAATGGTTTTTGTCTTCGTTATTTTGTTTTTATATTTTTTTCTCAATCCTATCTACCCTGTCGCGAAGGCGAAGAAATATTCTCAGTACCTAACTATGTAAGTAGTAGGTAGGTTGATAAAGATTTTAGCTGACTGGCGAAATAACCGGTCGTAACGAGGAGACGGGCGCGCGCGCAGCGCTCTGCCTTGCCGACGAATGGCGGAGTATTCATTCTGTGACGAGACAACAAGCAAGAGACACATCGGTGAGTTACTTTGAGTTACAGTGCATGCAATTGAGATCTTTTGCCACCGATATTAAAACCAGTTTCAGATTATTATTGTTGTGTGTATACCAATGCGTTGGTCTGTCTGCGGACAGGTAGAACAGAGAATAAAGCGAGGCTCGGGATGGCTATAGGGGAGGTTGGAGGCCATGAGGGGATGCGTCCCCGTAATAGTAAGAATCAGTAACCAGAGCACAGGTGGAACAACCATCATAGCTCGATAAACCAGAGCGCAGGTGGAACAACCATCATAGCTCGATGAACCAGAGCACAGGTGGAACAGCCATCATAGCTCCATGAACCAGAGCACAGGTGGAACAGCCATCATAGCTCCATGAACCAGAGCGCAGGTGGAACAACCATCATAGCTCGATGAACCAGAGCACAGGTGGAACAGCCATCATAGCTCCATGAACCAGAGCACAGGTGGAACAGCCATCATAGCTCGACGAACCGACGAACCAGAGCACAGGTGGAACAGCCATCATAGCTCCATGAACCAGAGCACAGGTGGAACAGCCATCATAGCTCCATGAACCAGAGCACAGGTGGAACAGCCATCATAGCTCCATGAACCAGAGCACAGGTGGAACAGCCATCATAGCTCCATGAACCAGAGCACAGGTGGAACAGCCATCATAGCTCGATGAACCACAGTCCGATGGAACAACCATCAAAGCTCGATGAATTAGTCATCACATCACATCCAGATGGAACAACTAAGTCTCATGTCAGATGAATTAGCCATCGAACCCAACGTGCAACGTTGCAACGTGACCTTATTTCAGCATTTTTTTTCTTACTTTTTAATGTTTATCACATACATATAATATTCGTCATAATCCATAATAGTAATTGAGGCAGAATTGGCGACATGGTGGAGATGCAGGGATATTCGAACAATTATTCGAACCTTACGGCCTAAAAATATAATCCATACATTATTTTATAAAATGTGATGTGGGTAGTTTCACTAATGGTGCTCGCACCTCACGGTCTGCCGGAGAAACTCAGTAAAAATTCTATAATTAGATCGTAAAATATTTTACGACTTCGTGTTTTTCATTTTTGCGAAGTAGACAAAAAATTTCAACTAATTAAATACCGGGTGGTAGGTACTACTTGTTAGCAGGCCATTATTCTGTATGACTGTTTTTTTTCACTAAAGGAATTGTGTAGATTTTACACTTCACCTACGCGTAAAAGTTGTTGGTTATTTATTTACCCGACTGCGCAAGAAGGATTTTATACATGACCTGTTCATAGTACAATACAATCCCAACAGAAATTCGTTTAACAACCTATCGTAGTTAAAACCAATGAAAATAGACAAAGGGATTTGGCGCAATGGGCGGTCTTGTTTGTTCCAAGCAACCTTCGCGCAAACTAAATAATTTAGGTACCTATAAAATAATCAATCTACCCATGCAATGTATGCACTAGAGCAGCAGTCGGTATCAAGGGTTTTCTTAAATATTGACACTGGTTTATTCTAAACTAGGTACCTAACTTGTTACAAATAAAATTTGTAATACGCCTGCCGAACAAGTACATAGGTACAAACATACTCATACAAGACATAGATAAGGACGTTTAATTTTTGCAGATTCAGATAATATGAAGTAAAAACTATTGAATTTATTGGGCTTGAAAGTAAATTTCCTTGATGTGCCTACCAGAAGAATGAAAGGGGCCTTAGTCCACTGCTTGACAAAGTTCTGAATAAGGTTGCTGTCGGTTAATTTGCTAATGATTACCTTCAAAATCAACCTAGTAATGTGGGGCTTTAGTAGAAACCTACGTATAATGTACCTACTAAATACGTATTGGCTACTAGATACCGAATCAAACTTTAATTTTAGCAACCTAGAAATACATTTAAAGCTAATAAAATAAAGTACTAATGCAAGAAAGAGAAGCGTTGGGAAAAACCACGCGTGAGACGCTGGGAATAGCTAGAAATTGCTACCTACTTAAGAAAGAGTGTAGGTAGGCAGGTACTTAACACAAAGTACTAGTAAGTTGCTAAATAAATACATATTTTTTATAGATTTTGGATATAATCAAGATCTTGATCTTATGGTCACTTTCTAGTATGAACTGTGCTTAAAACGAACAAAATGGATGTCGTCCTGACCCGCTTGAACTTATTGTACGAATCAGTCCAATCGTGCATAAACTCTGCCCAGTGTGCCCTCAAACAAATATCTGATGGTGAAGCTAGCTATAGAGAACTAGAGTTGATCGGAGCTAAACTAAAGGGTGCTATTCAGAGGTTTGTAGCAGAAATCCACATCTTCTGTAAATTAGTTACAGAACCCAACACCGATAAGATCACCGAGTACACGTCCAAACAAATCCAGGCCGAAGAATTGGTATCAGAAATAGATATTTGTATCAAACGCAATGACCGAAAACGTAGTGCAGCTACGACAAATGGCGAAAACCTGAATATTTGTAGTAAATTGCCGCGAATGAAATTGAGCAAATTTAATGGTGACATTCTCAAGTGGTACCAGTTTTGGGACCAATTCTCATCAAATGTTGACGGTAGAAATATCAGTGAAGTAGATAAGCTATTGTACCTCCAATCCGTTCTTGAAGGCGACGCAAAACAGGTCATTGTAGGATTAGACACAACTAACACAAATTATAGCATAGCTGTCCAAAGTCTCATGGAAAGGTTCGGTAAGCCTGCGGCTATTATTGACGCGCATTATGTGGCATTAAACAGGATAAAAGCAGTTGCTGCAAATCAAGTAAAAGACTGCAGGCACGTACTCAATGAAATAGAAAGACACCTACGCGTATTGAGCTCCCTTGGCGAAGACGTGAATCACAATCATCTCCGATCTCCGAGTGATTATAATGGAAAAATTCCCAGAAGATCTTATTTATGAAGTAAGAATGAAAATGACAGAATCGACAAATAGTGCAGGCAAAGACATGACAGAAAATGCTTCAACAGGAGCATAGATAGATAGATAGATAATACTTTATTCACAGAAACTTATATGTAAAACAGTGTGGTACAGAAGGCAACAGAATTGGCGGCCTTATCGCTTAAAGCGATTTCTTCCAGGCAACCAAAGCTTAAAAGAGACGACAAAGGATGGCGGAGCTAATTACAAATATGAAACTAATACAAACTATAACAAACTAAAGTAATCCTAATACATATATACCTACCAAATAGAAATATACACTAATACATAAGATGCGACGTGGGTTTTTTTATGTCAATAGGTAGATCGTTCTATAGTTTGACGGCTTGGGCAGTAAAAGAATCGCTATAAAAGGAAGTTTTCTGAACTGGAGCCACCAAAAACAACGTTTCTTCAAAGATCTTAGAGAGAGACAGTGAGAAGAGTGAAGAAACTGGAATCTTTCTTTGAGATACGAAGGGGAAAAGGGAATAAACAGTATAGAGAAAAGACGGGACAGAATGTGCAAGTTTCGGCGCTGGCGAATGGGAAGCCATTTGAGCCGAGTACGGTAGGCAGACACGTGATCGTACTTGCGGAGGCCAAAAATAAATCTAACGCAGACGTTTTGGAGACGATCCAGCTTATTGAGTTGACCCTCTGTCAGATCCAAATAACACGCATCTGCATAATGGACAGGAAGAAGAAGAGAATGAGCAAGTCCAGCATTACAAATAAGATCTGAAGAAAAGACAGACAATAGGCAACGTAGAAATAACAGTAGAAAAGACAAATACAAAAATGATAACAGACAATTTAGTAAAACACAATCAAGGAAAGGTCAAAACGATGACTCAGAAGGACCTGATGCGACACCTAAAAATAAATTTGCGAAAAAATGTATATTCTGTAGTCAAGATCATTATAATGACGAATGTAAAAAATACAAAACTATGCAGGACAGAAAGGCTCGTCTGGGAAACCATTGCTTTAATTGCTTTCAAGGAGGTCAAAGGGCAGGCACCTGTAGATATAATCGCAAGTGTTATTATTGCAGTGAATATGGTGAGCACAACCGGGCCGTTTGTCCTAAAAAATTTACACAGCCGGCTGTGAGTAAAGTCAACTGACACAGTTAGCATAATATTAATATGGCAGTAAAGACCACGGTGTTAAAAACTTGTTTAGTCATTGTAAGTAGATAGATCCGAAAAAGATTGACGCTTTTAGCAGTTTTTCTCGATTGTGGTAGTCAGCTTTCTAAAAATGCCGACTCAACCACCTATATCCTAAAGTTGCTTGTTCTTTACGGATATAATTAGTACAAAATCTCGAATAAAATAATGATACTTTTACAAGTAGGTAGGTACATTGGTAATATAAATAAATAAATGATGGATCAGGCGGTGATAAGAATGATTAGTAAAAATGACTTTTATTTCTTGTTAATTTCGAAGGAAACGGAAAAGCTTTCGATCAGTAAGTTTTTTTTTGTTATTGGTCAGGCAAATTTAGCGTAATTATAGACAGTCGTGATCGGTTTACCTTACGGTTAACCTACATTTAGCGGAACGGGATCACAGATAAAAATAGCCTAGAATAAAATCTGACCAAGTATAGTAGAAACGCATTGCTTTACAGACTCGACAATGGAAGCATACCTACAACGCAGTCGTATTTTTGGCTTATTTCTTAACACACATATAATATTGTAAATTTTGTTTTTAGCAAGTCTAGATTAGTGCCCCTAAAGGACCAAAATAACGTAGGTACTGACTGATATTGAGACGAGGTTTGCTGGTAGGTCTAATGTAGTGTAGATTGATAAGTTATGTCACAAAGGTTTTTGAATCTTAACCCGCAAAATAACCGATAATTTTTGTATAAGTACCATCGAGATAGATGTACCTAAGAATAATGGGGGCCGACCGGCCCATACACCATTCACCGTACCGATAAATAAAATCTAAATTTTTTGGGCTGATAACCAAATAGTTTTGAGGTGGTGTAAATCAGACAAACTAATACAGCCATTTGTGTCGCGAATAATTAATTATAAAATATAGCAGAATAAAATCGCTACAAATCATATGCGGTACGCATACACGCGGTTCCAACAAACTTGGTCCGTCTGGTGTAAGTGTAAGGTACCAGGGCAAATAAAAACCTACTTAGATTGGTAAAGTATACGACCCGGAGAGGCGTCGCGTCGCTGTGCAGCGAGCTGTAGTACATTTACCGTAAATGACGAGGGCAGTCAAAGTATTAAGTTAAAATTATGGCTTGTTATAATTATAAGTTAAAACTCTCCTTGGTTGAGGAGGGTCTTGCGAATACTACTTATTATTAGAGATATTGTCGCAGAACCTACGAATGGCACCGAATTGGAATTAAATGTGCTAAGCCAACTACTCAAAAGAAACGCTGGGTTTGCTTATTCACGTGCGTGCCTCACTATAAGAGCCATGTAGAGATAGGTAGTGAAAGACTTATCTATCTGCTGTAGAATGTTTGCTCGTCATAAGAACTTACCGCAGTTGATTATGTCAGACAACGCTACACAATTAAAGCTTATATAGCTGATGTTCTAACTTCAGATTATTGTAATTGAAAATAATTTACGCTGGAAGTTCATACCAGAATTAGCTCCATGGTTTGGGGGCTTTTATGAACGCCTGATAGGAATTGTAAAACACAGTATGAAGAGGACATTGGACAAACACTTGGTAAATCACAATCAGTTGTGTACGGCAATTAAAGAGCTTGAAGCCATTGTAAATACAAGGCTGTTAACCACAGTAGGTGCTGAGCTGGAGCACGTTTTGACTCCTCAAGACTTTCTGCGTGTAGGCGGATCAGTAACAACCCAAATCTCTGGACAGGAATTTCTTGAACCAGCTACAGAAACAAAATCAAATATAATTTACGGGTGGAAGAGAGGTCAAATTATTCTCGCTGAATTCGCTAAGATGTTCACCAAACAATATTTTACAAGTTTGAGAGAGAGAAATGACAAACATAGACAATCAAGAATGGTGGTTAACAACAGAATTAGAAGAGATAATTCAGATAAAATCAGAGGGAAATAGGGCGCACTGGAAGATTGTAAAACATAGCAGAATTCGTTAAAGGATCAGATGGGCACATAAGAGTAGCAAGTGTAAAGACATTTGAAAGGAGACACGTTCACTCGTTCAATAGGACACTTATTGACACTTGAACTCGAAGAGCAATGAACCGTTCTGAATGTTGTCCAAGTTCCCACGATCAGAGCTCAAAGTTCCGAGGAACATTAAATTAAGCCAGTACATCAAGCTGCGGCTCAACCAGAATCAAAAGCTGATACAGTAGAAATCAGTAAGAGGCCAACCAGGGCTTCAGCTGTTAAAGCCAGAGAAAAGGTCATAGAGTGGACCACGCACTTATTAATTAGACTGTTTCACCAGTTAATTCAGTTAAGGTCCAGAGTTTCAGTTCAGTGATTTAGATATTAATCATTGTTTAATAAATATAAATGATATTGAATATTTTTTTCTTTCCCAATCTTCCTTAAAGGGGGGGAATGTCGCGAAGGCGAAGAAATATTCTCAGTACCTAACTATGTAAGTAGTAGGTAGGTTGATAAAGATTTTAGCTGACTGGCGAAATAACCGGTCGTAACGAGGAGACGGGCGCGCGCGCAGCGCTCTGCCTTGCCGACGAATGGCGGAGTATTCATTCTGTGACGAGACAACAAGCAAGAGACACATCGGTGAGTTACTTTGAGTTACAGTGCATGCAATTGAGATCTTTTGCCACCGATATTAAAACCAGTTTCAGATTATTATTGTTGTGTGTATACCAATGCGTTGGTCTGTCTGCGGACAGGTAGAACAGAGAATAAAGCGAGGCTCGGGATGGCTATAGGGGAGGTTGGAGGCCATGAGGGGATGCGTCCCCGTAATAGTAAGAATCAGTAACCAGAGCACAGGTGGAACAACCATCATAGCTCGATAAACCAGAGCGCAGGTGGAACAACCATCATAGCTCGATGAACCAGAGCACAGGTGGAACAGCCATCATAGCTCCATGAACCAGAGCACAGGTGGAACAGCCATCATAGCTCCATGAACCAGAGCGCAGGTGGAACAACCATCATAGCTCGATGAACCAGAGCACAGGTGGAACAGCCATCATAGCTCCATGAACCAGAGCACAGGTGGAACAGCCATCATAGCTCGACGAACCGACGAACCAGAGCACAGGTGGAACAGCCATCATAGCTCCATGAACCAGAGCACAGGTGGAACAGCCATCATAGCTCCATGAACCAGAGCACAGGTGGAACAGCCATCATAGCTCCATGAACCAGAGCACAGGTGGAACAGCCATCATAGCTCCATGAACCAGAGCACAGGTGGAACAGCCATCATAGCTCGATGAACCACAGTCCGATGGAACAACCATCAAAGCTCGATGAATTAGTCATCACATCACATCCAGATGGAACAACTAAGTCTCATGTCAGATGAATTAGCCATCGAACCCAACGTGCAACGTTGCAACGTGACCTTATTTCAGCATTTTTTTTCTTACTTTTTAATGTTTATCACATACATATAATATTCGTCATAATCCATAATAGTAATTGAGGCAGAATTGGCGACATACCCCTTTACTGAGGCAAGTTCCGTCTACACTTCATGAGGTGCTTAACGAGTAATTAGTATTTCTGCTTTATGTTTTCGGTGTTTCTCATGGATTGATGAGAAACACCGAAAACATAGAGCTTAATAAAAATATTATATTTTTTCCTTATGTGTAAAATATAAGTAAATTCGCAAGTAAGTAAGTACTAAATATTATTGTCAAACATAATAGCTCAATCATTAGACTTATTTAAATTGGACCTAGTAACTACCTACCAGCTATAAGTTATCTTATTATGCAAATGGTGTTTACCTATAATCTCTCTCTCTCAAGTCTTTAATCTGTAACTCTACTTTTTCTCACATGTTGGTATTTTAATGAGATATGTACTCTGCTGTGTATGAAGCCATTGGTAAACCTAATAAAGAAAATTAAAAATTAAATCTTCATAGCACATGCTACGATGCTACGATGGACTGGCGTAGCATAACAAAGACTTCAAAGCGCAACCACTTTTCTACTAAACACTACTTGTATGATTTAGTCGCGCAAATAACCTTCGCGCAAGTGTCACTCGCGCAAGTGTATCAAATCCAAAAGACATAATACCCCAGATCACAGTATCAAAGCTTACCCTTTCAGGAGTAGAACCTTTAGGGATGCAGCCAATAGATTGAAAAGTCTGCGGTCTTGTCATGTTGAGGCATCGTATACCGGAGAAGCGATGTACAGGGTCGTCATCCGGAATCTTGTTTGGAACGCAAGCGTAGTCAGTCTTCCCTTTCTCAGCGCAGCAGTACGGCTTCCAAGCTATGTAGTTTACTGGAAAATGGTTGATAAAATATAAATATAAAATAAAATGTCGTTAGGATAAAAGGTAAGGTTCTTTAGGTACTAGAATTATACACAAATATAAATTATTAATCACAGACAAACGGAGTAGATTCAGCATTGTGCTTCATGCAAGTAACATGCGGCGCTGATTTTAAATCTACTCCCCAGGGTTTGGGATAAGGCATTACAAAATTAGGCAGTCTGTCTATAATTTTAGACATATTTCTTTGAATCATGGTCCAATTTTACTCACAATCAATGGTAAATTTTACTCATTAATAGTAGGAAGGCAAATCATATGAGGATTTTGCCACGTCTGTATAAGCAGGATTTTCCGAAATACACAATTTTTGAACAACAGATTTTAATCACGTATAAAAAATATTATCTACCATCAATGAAGGAACCAATAATGTAGTAGACCGATTCTAAAGAATTTCTTCAGAGGAAGTTTTGAATCGTCAGAATCAAGCGTGGGGCAACCCAATTCTGCTTACCAAGCGTTTTACTATGATTCAGTTGTTTGGACCAAATATCTTTTGACGTGATTTATAATATCCCAAATAAAATAAACTACCGCGTAATGGGTGTACTAAGCCGAAAGGCTTTATAATGTTATATAATGCATGAGTGCGTGTACACACACACAAATAGGAAGAAAAAAACACAAAAAAAATCGTTATTCACTAGTTGATCCCCTTGGGGTCCAGAATAACCCCCTTTCGGCTTAGTACACCCTGTATAACGAAATTGAGGTGCAATTTCATACACCTTTGCACCAAAGCCACGATGACCCTACCTCTGTTTGGCACACGCAGCAAGCACTCAGCTTTTACAAAATAACGAACGAAGGTCTGGCGGTCGTACGCTCATAGTCCATTTGTTGTTTGATTGTGGCCTACAGGACATTTTGCTTTAACAATGAACATGTGTCATAATGCTACATTCCAATCTTACGTGTATCATGCTGAGACACAATATCGACCGACATGAACACCAAGAAGTGTATCGCGAGCTGCGTGAACCTCTGGCTCGGCACGTGTCCCTCTGCGAGGAAGCGCGTGCGCAGGTGGCGCGCTAGTGGGAGGGGACTGCCGGATGCTGCTTTGCGGGGCTCGAAATCTGGAAAAAGATTTATAGGTAATGCTTTTATTTTATTGTCTTAAGAGGGCGAATTATGCGCCATTTTGTGAAAAGGATAGGCATAGGATTTCGCGTTCATAGGAGCGGGAGGGACAGAGCATACGTTTTTAGAACAGCGTAAGGGCAAAAATCAAGTTTTTGCTTATTTACAAGAAAACTACACAACATAATTATAAAGAAAGTGGTTCAAGGACCACATCATTAGTATTTGGTGATACGTCGTCGTCGGCCACATCGTTACTTTTTATCAGGTGAGATTGTTGTCAAACTCAGGCAGGGTATACCTACAGCCTATACTGATCGACTGCTGGACTCAGGCCTCCCATTGATAAGCGCCATATTGGCTTTTATCACACAGCATTGGTGTTGCATACCGTATCAACATCCACCAATAGGTCTTAGTTCCTTGATATTTGCAGACCTCTCTTCAAGAATTGTAAGATCATACCTCCCTGCATGTATGTTAGGGAAATATGTTTATTTGTAAATTCACACCCAACCTATGTATTTTAAAAAAACCTAGCGATGTGATTACTCGGCAATAACGGATCAAATTTAACAGTTTTGTCAACAAACCTCTATGTCATAAGATATACAGGGTGAAATTTAATTCGATGGCATCCTTCTAAACCAAGACTCATCGAGCACATTCATTAATTAATTTTGAGTCATTTATTTTGTATAGAAAACAATTTCGCCAAATCACTGCGGCGACCACTGCACTCGGAGTGGCGGATTGGCTAATGCTTATCGTTGTAATGTTATTTTACTATAGCAGGTAGGTTATACCTACATAGTGAAACTTACCGTCTACCGGCCTCACTTAGCATATACATTATTTTTAAGAACTTTTTATGTCTCATTATAAGTGAACATTTTGTGGTTTTATGAGAATAAACATCTTTATACCGAATAAGAATCGCGGGAGTACATAGGGCATATTTATTATCGCTATGAGCAATCTATTTCAGGAAACCTTGGGAAGGGATATCTAATTAAACAGGATATTTAATTAAAAAACCGTCTAAAGACCAAACGACATTTAATATTGTAAAAAATAACCATATCGTGCTTCGCTGCATTACTGGTTTTTCAAATGAATCAATTAGTATAAATTCTTCTTCCTGCTTGTTTCTCATGATATAATTTCCTTTTGCTAAGGAATGCTAGCCTTGTGTTTATATATATTTTTTCATAACACTTTGTGCTTTAATAAAGATTATTGAGAATGAATAAGTATTGTAAAAAAAATATAGTTACTTTTTTTTACTATATCGATTAAATATTATGTAAAATCCCCAAGACTTTATAAAAGTTACACTTATCAAATAACTGAATCAAATTGATAAATTTTAAGACAATATCATCAGCGAATCATAGGTGCGAGATATTATTACCCTCTATGTTTATGCCCTTCCTTATCCAGTCCAGCGTCTTAAAAATATCTCTCAACGCGCTCGTGAACAGTTTCGGCGATATGACGTCCCCTGTCTCACTCCTCTGCGCAATTGGATGGGTTTAGACTGCTGGCCCTGTACTTGGACACTCAAGGTGGCGGCCTCGTAGAGAAATCTCAGCACCTCGATATAACGATAGTCTACTTGACAAAGCTGTATGTATTCCAGAACAGCCCAGGTTTCGACGGAGTCAAAGGTCTTTTCATAGTCCACTAAAGCGAGACACAGGGGCTGGTTATACTGTGCGGACTTCTGTATAATCTGCCTTACTGTGTGAATGTGGTCTATGGTGCCATATACTCCTCGGAACCCTGCCTGTTCCGGTGGCTGGAACTCGTCAAGTATCCTGGCGAGACGGTGGCTCAGGAGTGTGATAGGTCTGTAGTTTTTAAGGAGAGTTTTATCTCCCTTCTTAGAAATGAGCACCACCAAACTCCCGCTCCACGCCTTAGGAGTTCTCCTACTGTGAGGACGGTGTTAGCTCCTGCAGAGGTTCTGTAGCTCCTGTTTTACAGGGGCTTCTCCGGCTTTCAGAAGCTCTGACGTAATTCCGTCCTCACCAGGGCTTTTCCATTTTTAAGCTGCCTCAGAGCTAACACGATCTCGTCTTGACTGATATCAGGCAGTTCGTCGGTATAGTGGCGCGAGGGTGGCTCTGGAATCGTGGTCGTCTCGTCAGGAACGAGAGGCATGCGCAGCGTACAAACGGCTATGAAAATCTTCTATCTCGGCGGATATCTCTGGTTTCGACAATAAGTTGCTCCCGTTGTGCGTTTTCTGAAGATCTAAAGTTATCACTCATACCTACTATTTTTGTAGATCATTGCCTGCATTTTGATTACGAATTAAAAAGGAGCCCATGGGCGGCTAAAATATATGAGTGATACACTGACGAATACATCTGAGTCTGAACTCACCAATGCTAAAATACGCGACATAGTATTAAAGTGATAGGTATCGAAGACAGTAAATATCGAGACAGCCGTAAATAAAAAGCAAGTGAATTACCTCCACAAGAAAACTTTTTCCCACCTTTATCAAAGACCGCAGGCAGGACCCTGACGAATGGCGTGTGAGCTGATCCCTTGAGTGGGTTGTCGAGGTTGTTGCAGGAGCCGTCGATCCTTCTGCCTTCGTTGGGGTCGCAGGGGGTGGCGATGTCACTGATGCACCAACTATAACGAGACGTTAATAGTAAATATAACCTAAATAATACTGGACAATAATTCACACAGCATCATCTAGCCCCAAGCTAAGAAAAGCTTGTGTTATGGGTAACTACAAGAGAGTAGGTAACACAAGTTCTGCGCAGCTCAGTCAGTTCACTCAGTTACCTAACTGATATACTATACTAAATCTGCACTCTCACTTTGATTTACTTTATTTGTGTTATTATACCTACTATGTATTCATTGTAAGAGATTTTGCCTGACATACAGGTTTTACCTAGTCCAGCCACACATAATCTTTAGAATTTAAGTTATTGTTATTCACTTTTAATTAATTTAAGTTATTGTCATTTTATGTTAAAAATTAACCTTGAGAAAATTTTTGAACCAATTATTGATTTATTTTTTATTTATGCAATACATAACATAGATAGATATTCTATTTCTCGTTGGTGGTTTAATTAATGAATGAAATAGTAGATAGGCATTTTACGTGATACGTGTACGTGTGCGTTAATAGTGAATGCCCTGAGGCGGGCACGACGACGACGATGTCAGCGGCGCGGGGCGGCGCGGCGGTGCGGCGGGGCGGGCGTGAGCGGTGGCTACAGTGACGAACGAGCTGTTGTTGTAGCGTTTAGACATATTGCAAAGTATGGCAAACCATGGACGAGGATTTTTTTATTTTTACTAGACAGTTCGATCCTGAGATTGGAGTTGTTAAACGCAAGAGACAAAATAAAGTTGGACACAAAAATTATTTATTTGTCAAAAGGTTGGATGGATGTTTAGATGTTTGTTACCTCGTCAAAACTAGTGCACGGACATACAGACTATACAGATATAACTTTAAGCAAGGGTGTACATTTTGCGGGTTTCTTCAGATAATGGTTACACAACATTTTATTATTCCATTTGTGAACATCCTACAATTCGCTTTTAGTGTCTGGGGCTAAAATTGGTAAAATTGTAAAGATGGGACAAATACTCACAAAGTTGTATTAGATTTGTCGTGTTTCTTCAATTCCTCGCGAGTAACAGGTGTTCCATGGTAGGAATCGTACAATATACCTACACTATTGTGAAATAATAACAAAAAACTTAAGACTTTCATGACTCCTAAATCTACAAATAAATGTAAGAAAATATCAATTTTAACTACGTGTGAACACAATGGACTCCGTCAATGGAATGATGTTTAGATCACATATAATTTTAAAAAGAACTATGAACAGCTAAAATAAACCAGTATTTTCAACATATTATCTACTGTTAGATTTTACGATTAAGATTATCTTATTAACGTCGACTAAAATAGCACCTAAAGATGTTGGTGACCTAGCCATATAATTTACCTAAGTAATGTAACTTTATACACTGTGTTACCTATTATTTGTTAATTATTTCGAATTAATTATAACAGACAATGCCATTTTACAGCAGCACCATGAATTTTTAATTATAATTATTATTGTTACATGACTTCAACAATGCCCATTTACAGCTGATCTATTTATTATTTTACCTATTTATGTGCTCATGTTCCTATGTTATTCGATTATATTTCTATTTTGTCTGTTTTATGGTTTTGAATTTCTAATTTAAGCACCACATACCTTTATTGTAAATTGACGTCTCCAAGTGTGCATAGCGCTCCTACGGCGAATAAATGAACATGAATAAATCTAATTAGGTAATTATTATTTAGATTTCGGTGGGTCTAACCCACTAATATTCTTTTTTATCTAACCAGCAGATCAATTCAGATGTATTCGTGAGTGTCTCACTAAAATAAAATAAAAAGTACTCCAGTCATTTTTAGGGTTCCGTACCCGAAGGGTGAAAACGGAACCCTATTACTAAGCCGCCGCTGTCCGTCCGTCCGTCTGTCAGAGACCTCTATCTCATGAACCGTAAGAGGTAGACAGTTGAAATTTTTAGAGAATTTGTATTTCTCATGCTGCTTTATCAGCAAATAATAAAATAAATATACAATTATAGGGGGCTGCCATACAAAAGACGTGATTTTTTGGCTATTTTTGATCTTCGTTTGTTAAGGCTCTTCAATAGTGAAAGGTAGACAATTGAATTTTTTACAGAGTTCTCTAAAAAACATCCAATCATTCAACACAAAAAAAATATATTCCTAAACTACTGAGAAAATAGTCATCACCAAGTTAACCATGTTGAGTTAACATGGTTAACCATGTTGAGTTGATCAACATGGTTATCCATGTTGATTTTCCGGGTTTAAGGGTTAACCCTTCAGCCAACGGAAAATCAGGCGTCATAAACTTGCACGTATCAATATCACACGACCCGCACATCAGAGAAATGCTTAACAATATAACTAGGCCCCCTATCTAAATATTTTTCTTTATGTGTTTATAATTTATGTAAGCTAATATTTACATACCACAACACAAAAACAGAATAAATACGCGACTTTTCCAGAAGCAGATTTTGAAAACAAAACTAATCATATTTTCATGGTAATGTAAAAGAATGGCATAAAGATAATCTATTTATAATATTTCAATGATAAACAAGAACTGTGCTTTAAAAAATATTGAAATTTTTAAACTGAAAATTTATATATTTTTTTAGGTGCTGCGCCATGTCGTGGTGGTGTGCTGCGTACCAAGTATCGAAATTTTATCGATAATTTTATAAATATGTAAATACAAGAATAATATTTTAAAGCAGTATTTTGTTTATCCAAAGCCCCAAAAGCAAATTTTTTGATTTACCTACGTTATGACATCATCATCATCATCATCGTTTTTTTGCATGCAAATTTATTGAATGTTATAATAAAAACACAACTTCAGCAGTATTTTCTTTATTTACAGCAGCTATACTTACTAATAGCTAATAGGCTATATCTATACTAGTAATAATAATAATAGTACCTGTAGATTTTTTGCAACAGTCGGCAGTTAGCTCAATTGCTTCAATCGTAAATATTAGCTCTAATAAATTAATATTACCTACAATCCTTGTTCGAGGAATCTCCGGAAGTAGGTACCTACTACTCCATTTTAAAAATTATTTCAGTAATAAATACATTATTGCTGACCAGATAGACTATTATTTTATACAGGGGAAAGTTTGCTTATAATAATGAATAATATAATATTATCGGAGGAATGTCCGGAACACATTTTGGTTGATTGACATGGGCTAGTAATAATATAACAAAGTGTTTTTTTTCATGAGACATCAATTACAAATTAGTAATATACAAATTTCAGCGGGCGAGCGGGACCTACGCGTTGCGGGGATCCTCTCAAATATCTGAAATAAACGAACCGTCATTAGTACGTGTAGTCGTCAGATAGTTAATATGTGTAGTCGTCAGATCTTACCCAAACTACACGTTTTTATAATAAAAATGGTTTTCTTTAAAATAATACCTCTGCATCAGTTATGTCCTCCTCGAGCTCCTCGAGGTTCTTCTCGTTGACCTCGTCCAGCATCTACTTCTCACTATCATCCCCATAAAGCGCCGCCATGAAGTCCGGGGAGCCTCTCCATCATTGGGACTTCAAGGCGTTTTGAAATTGGATATCTCCTACAACATATAAAAATAAGAGCTACCATACTAAGAAAAGCTACGTTCTTTTTTGCTAGACCATCCGTCTGGATGGTCTAGCAACCACCTAAATCCGGAACAAATATCTGCAGATCGTACAAACATTTGCACCGAGGCGGTTTTTTCGGTACAGTTCAATCGCGAAAATTTATTAGGCACAGTTATAACTACTATATGATAGATACTTTTAATACCTATATATTTTTGATACGAATGTTGCAGGCGTCCATAAGCTGCGGTAAGCTTTCCATCAGGCGGGCCGCATGCCAGCTTGCCACCTTGGTGGTTTAAAAAAAGAAGTCTTCCTCTGTGAATTTTGTAGCATGGATTATTTAGTGATTTTTTTAGTATTTTTTCTATTCAATTTCATAAAATAGTCTTCATCGCCACAACGACACTTGAAACTTGTGCTTACTGGTATAAATTGTGTGTATCAAACCAAAATAAAAAAAAATAAAAATTAAAGGATTAAGTTTTGTAAGCAAACGAATGCTAAACCTAGCCGTTATTCTTATCTAAAAACTAAGACGCAGTAAGTTCAACTACGTAAGTAAACTAATAAAAATCATCAAAGATCGGGAGCACTTCGGAACAAACCATCCTGAGGGATGTCAACTGAATGAAGATGAGTGAGCGAAAATACGCAGAAATGTTGCGAAAATCGCTACATTCGTCCGCGCGTGGTCGCCCTGCGCGAATGATGTGTTTTCGCTGATTCATCCAGATTTATGATTTATTGGCCGAAGTTTTGGCAGGCTTATTAATATATTTTCGTAACATTGATGAAGATATCTAAGTCCTGTATAACTAGTTAGTAGACAAAATAATATACATACCTACTACGTTTTAATTTGTCAACTATTGTTAATAATTTCAATTAACTACTTTAGTTGAACATATAATATTTATGTTTGATCAGTCTTATTATTAGTTACTTCGGCTTTTCGAATCAAGATTGACACAAAAACCTGAGTCGGATGACGTAAGTCTAGTTTGTAAGCATCCAAATAGGTACCTAAACAACGTTTTGTTGCTTAGATTAATTAAATTTTCTCACAATAACTCTTTGTTTTCTAACAAGGTTGGTAGTTAAGATTGTAAAAAATTGTTATTGTACCCTTATTTGTAGGTATTGGTGCCTTGTAACTAAATCCTTCATATTATGGCTCATTAATTGTATAACCCAAAAGGGATCCTTTTGGGTTATTACTTATTGGCCATTTGGCTCATTTCAACAAAAATTTCCCCCTTCTAAGAAATTTCGACATCAAAATTCTCGTTACATTTTTTCCTCGTGTGTTCTTAAAAGCCACAAATCTCATCGAGCGTCTGTGTTCGATGTGAAAAGCCTATATAACATGAAAGGGTACTCGACTAAAGTGACAAGATACTTTGCACCTCAAAGAAAATTCACACTGTTTTTACTATAATACCTAGCTGAGTGTAATGTAACTCACAGTAACATAATGTACTGAAAATAGATTTTAAAACAACAGTGGGCCTGTTTTATTTTTATCTCAGCACATAGCTCTCCACTAGGAAAACCAAATTAAGGCCACGTGAAGTACTTACCTACCAACATTTCAAACTTTTAGGTAGGCTCTTACCATGTTTCTCACCCAGGTCCATGAAATTGACTTTGACTTGAGACAAAGTAAGTAAAAGGTCCAGCGTCATACTATCGTAACTACAAGAACATTGCAGTATCACCCTACTCATACTCAGATGTTGGGAGAAGAGCTATTCACTTTACCAGTAGCTTGACGTTCTAGTTACAATCTAGTTTATATAGAAAAGTGTCCAATCTGTGCGTACCTATGCCATCTATGCTGTCTGCTGTCGAGTTCTTTTACAATTAACAGGGATAAGACAAAACCTTTTTGAGTGTCCTTTGTGACCGCGGGAAATGACAATATTGTTCTTTTAGGGACAAAAATGTTGGGGAGGGATTCTCGTATATTTTTTTCATAAGTCTATTGTTTGATTATGCAAGGCACGTGGTATGCCATTTCGGCAGGTCAACTACTGATGCCGGTGTAGAGTTAGTATCGCATATGTCAAAGCGTTCGATTGCGTACACCATGAAACATTAATCAGGAAACTACATCACTATAGAATAAGGAACACCTCTATGGGTCTTCTTACATCGTATTTGAGTAATAGGATACAAAGAGTTGACAATAATGGGAAACGGTCTTCGGGGTCTGTAGTTACAATGGGTGTACCGCAGGGATCTATCCTCGGCCCTTTCCTATTTGTAATTTACCTCTATATTAACGACCTGCCTCATCTTGTTAAGAATAATCAAGAGGTTGTATTGTTTGCTGATGATACTTATATACATACATTATTTTTTATAAATAGAAACAAAATACAAATTTCGACGATGTGAATAATGCAATCTCAAAAGTAGTCCATTGGTTTAGTGTCAATAATCTTTTGCCTAACGAAACCAGAACAAAATGTATTAGATTTATTCTCTACCTAATGTTAAATAAGTTAAGGCAGATGTAAACGTAATAGGAGAAACGTTAGAAATTGTAGATAGTACCGTTTTCTTAGGAATCACCAAAATAATAAACTACCGAAGAGACTTAGTTCTCCAGCGTATGCTGTTAAAAAAATCCGTCATCATACAGACGTGGATACATCTAGACTTGTTTATGTCAGCTACTTCCATAGTATTATGTCTTATGGTATACTACAGTGGGGGGGGGGGGAACGCTGCAGATATTAACACCGTGTTTGTGTTGCAGAAGAGGGCTGTTTGTGCTATCTATAGTATGGGTCCCAGAGAATCCCTGCGTAATAAATTCAAAGAAATAAACATAATGACAGTACCATGTCAATATATGTATTTATGAAAACCTATTGTACGCTCATAGATACATATATAAATCGGTTCCCTAAAAATAGCGATGTACGTAATTTGAATACAAGAAATAAACATACTCGCTGTGTCCATAACTAGACTACACAAAATTAATGTATTAAGGGGCAATGTATACGCTTCTACAACAAAACTCCTAGTGAGTTGCAAAAATTATCAGTAAATAAATTCAAACAAATTGTCAAAACCTTCATGTGTAGAAAGGTCTACTATAAAATATTAGATTATCTAGAGGATAAAAAAGCTTGGGATGGGATTTGCTCCAACTCCAAAAATAACCAGGCTAAAGGTTTCCTCATCGCGTCTTTACTTTAGTCGACATACCGAAACGACTGAAATAAAAAATATCACTTTATTTCCGTGTCAGTGTTTATTTTTTAAGAATTTGACCTTTTCTAAGTGTACATTTATTGTATTTATGGAAATAAAGAGAATTAATTTTGTGTAGTCTAGTTGTGGGCACAGCGAGTTTATGTTTATTTCTTGTATTCAAATAATGTACATCGCTATTTTTAGGGAACCGATTGATATTTCTATGAGCGTACAATAGGTTTTCATAAATATATTGACATGGTACTGTCATTATGTTTATTTCTTTGAATGTATCACGCAGGGAATCTCTGGGACCCATACTATAGATAGCACGAACAGCCCTCTTCTGCAACACAAATACGGTGTTAATATCTGCAGCGTTCCCCCACAGTAGAATACCATAAGACAATACTATGGAAGTAGCTGAAATAAACAAGTCTAGATGTATCCACGTCTGTAAGATGACGGATTTTTTTGACAGCATATGCTGCTGAACTAAGTCTCTTCGATAGCTCATCTATGTGTGCGCCCCATTGAAGTTTATTATCTAAGGTGATTCCTAAGAAAACGGTACTTTCTACAATTTTTAACGTTTCTCCTTTTACATTTACATCAGCCTGAACTTGTTTAACATTAGGTGGAATAAATCTAATACATTTCGTTTTGGTTTCGTAAAGCAAAAGATTATTGACATTAAACCAATGGACTACTTTTGAGATTGCATTATTCACATCATCGAAATTCGTGTCTTGTCGATTCATTTTAAAAATTAATGAAGTGTCATCAGCAAACAATACAATCTCGTGATTATTCTTAACAAGATGAGGCAGGTCGTTAATATAAATTAAAAATAGGAAAGGGCCGAGGATAGATCCCTGCGGTACACCCATTGTAACTACAGACCCCGAAGACCGTTTCCCATTAATGTCAACTCTTTGTATCCTATTACTCAAATAAGATGTAAGAAGACCCAAAGAGCTGTTCCTTATTCCATAGTGATTTAGTTTCCTGATTAATGTTTCATGGTGTACGCAATCGAATGCTTTTGACAAGTCGCAAAAAATGCCTAATGCATCTTGCGACTTCTCCCAAGCATCAAAAATATGCGTTACTAACTCTACACCGGCGTCAGTAGTTGACCTGCCGCGAGTAAACCCGAATTGCTTACTATGTAGCAGGTCTTTTTTTCAGAACTCCTAAGCTCAGTAAACTGGCTACGCTCTAGTGACATCTTTGGAGAAACCGAAGGTTTTGTCTGTGCAATTATGGATGAGCTGGTAAAGACGAACAATTACCGAAAGTATGTAATGATAGATGGCACGATCAATATTTGACGAGCGTGTCATCTTCCTGGGAAGACCCTCCGTCATATACTTTCAGGTAGTTCGCACCTTGCTAACACAACCAAGTAGCCAAAATTATACACCAGCAACTTGCTCTCCGATATGGCGGAAGTTCCGTACTATAAGTAAACACCGGCGCCAGTTCTCGAAAATGGCCGTGCAACGCTCTATTGGGAACGACCTATCATTACAGACAGGACTATTCTTGTTAATAAGCCTGACATTGTACTGATAGATCAGTTAGTTAGAACGGAGAACGATGCTCGCTGATTTCACCATACCACATGATGTTAACCTCGTTCAAGCTGAGAAAAATAAACTTAGCAAATATCTTGACTCAGCTAGCGAGGTTGTCAGCATGTGGGATGTTGATTCAGCGATCGTCGTCCCGATCGTCGTTTCGGTTAACAGCGTAATTGCGAAGAGCCTCGACCAACATCTCAAGAGACTCGCTGGAAGTTAGATCAAGGGTCAGATCCAATAGCCGGTACTCCTGGACTCGGCGCGCATCGTCAGGAAGTTTATTTCTCTGCAGCCCTAAGTCACCGGCCGCATAAGGCTAGTTTCGCGGCCGGTGATTCACCGTTTTGATATATTTTTTACTGTAGAATAGTTTTATAACATTTTATTTTCCATAGTAAAAAATGTATTTTATAACGAGGTTTAAAATAAATGATGTGAATAATAATAAATGTTTATTTCGATAACTTATAAAATTAAAATACAAGGTAGGTTCGTTTTAAGATAAAACTAAATGCAATGGTATAATTCATATCGACCTTAGTTCTTATTCAATAATCGTATGAATCTATCAAAATTCAGCAGACCAAGCAATTCAATGACGCGCCTGAATGCAATAAATGTGCGATTGGGCACGAGCGGTGCACACGAGCGGCAGAACCGCTCAGTTTCTCTGGCTTCCGATTTAACTTGTTCACGCTATGGCGTGATTAATTTCTAGATGGATAGTACATAGCTTTATGAGACTTGTTAGTACGAAAGATTATGAAGAATTTAAAATAAACTATGACTAAAGGTAAAGGTAAAACCAACGCCCCCAAAACTGAAGGTAAAACTCTCAGTAGACAATTTGCCGATCAGTATGATGCTAAGTTTTTGTGGAAAACTTGGGTATACCTTCGTAAAAGAAACTTTGTCCGTGTGGCTGTTGTCCCTGTACCTTCTTCAAGGTATTCTACTTCATATACTTACACTACTTTTTATCAAATATTTGCGAAACCAGTATGGCATATGACGATTTTCGTGATTTTTAGGTGACTCGCTTCTTGAAAGTCATAGTAGGCCAAGGGTAAAAAAAGTTTAGAAAAAGGAACAAGCTATCTGATCGCTCGTTTGTATCACCGAAGATACCAACGATAGTAAATAATCTGTTTGACACCTGACAGGACATCATTGTTGCATTCTTCGTCTGGCAGATATCGCATCATTTGTTATGGTTTGACGCGTGTTTTATTGCTGCTGCCATCCAGACGCAGAAACTTTTCAGTCCAAACATTTGTTAAGTCGGTCGGCATTTGTTTGATTCACTGTGTCGTATTTCTTTTGTTTTTGATAAAATTTTATTATCGTTCTTCACTAGAATTTTTTAACTTCTCTCCTCTTACACTTCTTCGAACGTGGGCGATATTGACGAGAACGCGACAAAAACACGCGTTGCCGCGTATTTTTTTGAATTTGCATTCGAAAATGTATGAGCTGCCGCTTCGCGATCGCGTCAAGTTCGCTTACATAGAAAGGACTACTATCTTGTAATTATAATATACCAAAAACTAATTTTCTCTACAAAAGTTTTAAGAATAAGGGAATTAATTCGAGTTTTTCCGTACATCCAACATATTTTTGTTTCATCAGAGACTGTAGAGTAGGGTAGCTCATTTGAATATTTTAACAAAAAATTCTTGAATTCTTGAACCGGTTTCAGCACTTGTTAGCTACAAAAGAATCTTTGGTAAAGACTCCTCGTATTGACCCAAGGAGGTTGTCAGATTAATTTATTCTGGAAGCAAAGAGGGCCCATCTTCATTCACGTGTGAAATTGGGTAGGAAATCATTAAGAACTTAACGATTTTCCTCGACTTTCCGTCACTGATCCTTGAAAAACGGTTTATCAAGGGCCTTTTTTGCCCTATTACCTACTTGTATCGGAAAATTTACATAGGGGGCTGGAAAGTTGGACCAGTTTGACATAGATGGACTCAAAGTTAGTAACAATATACATATTTCTGTTGTTTAATTTAATTTTATCAAAGTTCTGCTTTTTTTATAAGAAGCTATGTGAAAAATCCAACATTAATAATATTAAAATATCATTTAATTTTAAATTTTTATGGAAAACAATTTTATGAGCCTTTTGAAGATTAAAATTAAAATAAAGAAACAAACATTAGCATTGAATCATCTGGATGAATCTAAGTTTATTTATAGTTATTTAAATCATAACATTTGGCATTCCATTAATTAAGAATAGGTCCACATGACGGGTCCCTCCAAGCAGAGTAGTCAAATTTGTTGATGAGATCACAATCAACGACTTTGTTGCTGAAAGAAACACAATAGAAACATATTAAAACAAAATAATCAGAAACGACAAAATTTACATATATTTTTTAAAAGAATACATAGTACTCAACAAAAGAGCGATCATAAAAGTTGAAAATAAATTAACTGTTACTGAAATACTAATAAATTTGCTAATAAATACTTGCTAATAAATTACAATAAAATTCTCAAATACATTTTAATTCCCGTCAAAAGATTGTTAAAGAAACCATAGAGCTCATTATGTTGAAACACAGATCACCCCATACTAGATTATATTATGTTTAAAGAATTTTGTCGTATGGTCTACTAGCTATGGACAGGACTCATGTTTATAATATACAATACATAATTCTAAAACTGCTAATCTTGACAGGGGTTAAGATTCAAAATAAATATAAGAATACCCTGAAGAACTTTTTGATATTTGATTATTGTGGTTTTATACTTTTACATAAAAAGGTCAAACTTAACCTTCTTATCGAACAATACTTCCGCACGGACATCCATACTTCAATAAATCAATCGATCACCACTAGGAGCATCACTAGGAGCATCACTAGCAGCATCACGCATAAAATGACAACATAACCCAGATTTAGTAACATCTACGGCCAAAGAACTTTTCAATATTTAATTCACTATCTCATTAACGAAATACTTAAAGATATTAAAAGTCTGATAAATGATAAAAACAATAAAACTATTTTAATACAATTTTTTCTAGCAAAAACTCTAAGCTAAATTGGAGTACCCTGTGATAATGTGCTTCACGCTAAATGAATGAACTTTTAGCAACATTCCGGTCGTAGGTAAGTAAATGCATACCTAGTAACTCCTCGAACTTATGTATGTGTGTGTTTAGACTGTTATCTTTGATGGTTTGTATATCATTTACGATTATTTATATATCTAAGCGACTTCTAATACAATTTATAGGTAATTTAATTGTATGTTAAGCTAACAGTAGGTAATAATAATAATAAATTCTACATAAAAAAGAAGAGAACCCAGTGCTTAGACAAATCTAACATAGGCTTAAGGCATTGTTAACCAATTTATGTTACGAATTGCTTAATGATCTATCTTTCTATCTATGTAAGCAATTGTTCCAAGTAAGATGGCAGTAGGTTCTCCATCATCATAAGCCAATACTAGTCCACTGCTGGTCATAACCTCCCCTGATAGGCGCTTATCATTATGGAGGTTATACCGTAGGTAGGTACTTACTATGGTCCTATCCTCAAAAACGCCTGAGGCTGTATCTGATTGACGGAATCACCGACGTCGCACAACACACCAGCGATGGTTCTCTTTCTAATCTCGAGGAGTTGAGCTGAAAGGCATTTTTAAATACTATAATAATGATAAAAATACAAGAAATAAAAAAAAAACCGACTGCATTGAATTAGCAGTAACTGAAAAGCAAAAAGCAAACTTACTATACTATAAAATCAAAATTGATAAAGCACAGCACACACTCATGTGAAAATATTTGGCAGACAGGGGAAAATTGTAGGTAATCCATAATATAACTACAATATTATAAATTCAAAAGTAACTCTCTAGTAAAGAAAGTCTATCTGTTACCTTTCACGCAAAAACGGGTGAAAGGATCTCAATGAAATTTGCCAGTGTCTTTGGGTAGATGATATCCCGGGGACGGATATAGCCTACTTTTTATCCCGGAAAAGGGCAAGCGAAGCCGCAGGTAGAAGCTAGTTGTCTACAATAAATATTGCCCGCTTCTGCCACCTGTGTTTGCGAGCACACTTGCGCACACAGTTGTGTATTATTATGACCTGCGCAAATGGCTAGTTACCTACCGTTGAGACTGGCCGCCGCGCCGTGGCCGAAATAAGGCTAGAACATCAGATCAGTTGATTGATATCTTTGAAGTACTTACGGAAAGTAAAAGCATTAGGTCGTTCAGGTCTCTCATACCAATGTCTGTCAGACACCACATTCCTGATCATCTGATCTACTACCAAGCAGTAGAAGGTGGAGGGAGTACTGCCTCCGGGTATATGCTTTTCAAGCCAAATGCCAGCCATTAGATCAATGTCGCTGAGGCTTTCGTAATTGCTCCTTAGGATCTCTATTCTCTGAAAAATAATAGATTTACGAGTATATCATAAATTATAATATGTCTGAGAGCAAAAGTTAAGTACCTATTTATGGGGGCCATTGTATCTTGAGTTTTTCCAGAGTATAGTTCCTTCATGTTTATCCTACCCCAGTAGTTAAAAAATCTTGAGCTGAAAAGTGGTACTAGAACAGCACTAATTTGGTGGTAGGGTTTAGTCCCAGCTCTGTGGCATTATAAAAGTCATTCATACCTCTGCCACAGCGCCTCAGCATGGCAATACAGCCATCGTCTTGGACACGCTACCGACTGGTATTGATATGGATTAGTTGAACTATCTCTAGATTGTTTGCAACCTTCTGCAGTTAGCTCAACTGTTTCAGTTATTGTAAATACTAGTTCTAATTTTGTTAATAATATTATAATTTCTTTGTACTTATAGATAAAAAATATTTCATACCTCTGGGTCGATGATACCCTTCAGATCATCCCAAGATCTGATGCGCTTTCCGAAACAGAACTCTCTGTAGTTGATGTAAGGTTGGAAACCGAAGTATCTGCTTTTTGACAAGTCGTTTGTTGGTAAGTCGGAGACTCTTTGATGAGGTCCTAATCCTTGTTGAGCAATCTAAAATGGACAAGTTAGTTTAGTGGTGCTGTCATGGTACATAATGTTGTAGCTCGTCCCAGATACACTTTGTTCAACTAAGGCCTAATTCACTATGCAGTTTTTGTATGTTATTCTTGCCCAAAGTGCCAGTTCTGGTCGCTTACAACTGCCACCAAAAGGTGGGTAATTAACAATAATGCTGGACAATTCACACAGTATCGTTTATTTATTTATCATCAGGACATGCCCATTTAATTGTAATAATGATTTCAGTGCTTCAATTAATTTTCTTTCATTGCAATTGCTACCCGACCGCCCGTAAGTGAACGTGTACACTTACAACTTTGACGAAATAAACCAGTGACACAGCCTTAACCTTAAACTACTAAATAAAATAAATTTTTATTGCAATATTTAAAAAATATACATACAGATTCTGGAGTCACACTTTGAGCAAATTTTGCTTGTGTTAGGAGACTCTGCTATTACCATAACTAAACCAGTGGTCCACAAACATGTTGACAAAATTTCACTGTTAAATAGGTCTGTACAATGAAATCTCCTAGGTACTCAGTACTCACGTCTGGATCCACAACATAATCAGCGTCCGCTGCGCCCTGCCTGAAGGCACCCTGCGTCATGTACACGATGTTGTCATCTATGCCGAAGTAGCCAGTCCTCAGCGTCAGGTTCACTATGGGCATCTGTTTCAGGTAGGCTCCGTTTGTGTCAAACATTCTGGAAGAAACAGGTGTGAGTGGCAGATAGGCAGAGCAGCTGGCATTGCTTATCTGATAAATACACTAGCCAAACTCGATGTAGAATGTTTGTAAACAAAATCACGACACAAATAACCTAAACTCTTGGCGTCGCAGTTCAGACATATGTAGGTACTTAATTGTAAGCAATATTTTTGAAGGAAGGATCTCAAATCGACAATTAAAGCAAATTGCGTACAAAAAGACGCAACAACAGAGTGAATTTTAGCTTAAGTATGGGCGGGTTGTTTATAAATATTCTACATCTAATTTTGCTAGTTTATAGTTTTATAGTCGTGTTGTAATGTGAACCATTGTGATTTGGTCTTTGTCGATTTTATTTTATTGTTATTTTTTTGTTGTGTAAGGGACACTGAGCACGAAATCACGTTTGTGTTTAGTTTCGTACCACAAACGTCATTTGATTACCTATAAATGAAATCTGAATGTAGTACAACAAAACTCCTAGTGAATTGCAAAAATTATCAGTAAATAAATTGAAACAAATTGTCAAAACCTTCTTATGCAAAGGCTTACTATAAAATATCATATTACCTAGCTAGAAGATATAAAAGCTTAGGACGGGATTTGCTCCAACTCGAAAAATAACAACTATATAACAAGCTTATCGTTTCTTCGTTGCTCCTTACTTTAGTCTACATACCGAAGAGACAGAAATCAAAAATATCACCATATTTACGTGTCAGTGTTTAATTATTAAGTATTTGTCCTTTTATAAATGTAAATTTTTATTGTATATATGGAAATAAAGAATTTTTGATTTGATTAGATTTGATTTGAATAGGTACCTAGTGACATCAAACTTTATCCAAAATAGGGGTTGAATAGGGCACACAACGCTAAACACTGAATGCATCTACATAATACACTACCTTCTTAAGAAAGATAACTATTACGGCACCCTGGCACAACTTACTTGAGTGCACCTTCTTGCATAGTGTGCAACCATCGGAGTACATATGGGTACTCGAGAGACATTTGAGGCATCACGGTCGGGTTGTAAATATCTCGGAACGCCAATGTTGGGGTTATGACACCATCTCTTTCTAAGTTGTCCTTTCCTGTAAACGTTTTCGAGAGTTGATTGTTCACTTCATATTGAGCTTCAACTTTTAAAGTATCTTAATAAATATTATAACATCACTCGAGGTGCGTTTTCAGTGAGCAGCTTTTAACAGTTCTCAAATTCTCAATGGAACGTTTATCCACAACACATTTTAAGCCCCCAAACATCAGATAAAAAACAAATGTATTCAAAGAAACTTTTAAAGAATAAATAAATAAATAAACAAATAAATAAATAAACTATGTAGGTACCTTAAAATATTTATCATTGGTTGTAACGTACCTAGAAGGAGTGGCAACATCTCGTAATAGTAAAGCTGTAGTGCTGTAGCAATGTTGATGTCTCTCGCTGTATCAAACAGCTTCTGGTCGTCCCAGCACGTGTTTACTTTGGCCAGCTCTGTAGCGAGCAGGTTGTGCAGCCTCCAGAACCAAACCGAAACTAAGTTGATACTAGCAAGGGTGTTTATACCGTCTTCAGCTGAAAAGACAAGATGGCTACAAGTTTTTGGTAGTTAAACCGACCCCATTTTCTGTACAAAACCAAATAATCATTAAATCAGCCCACAATTGACGGAGAAATCATAAAAACATAAATAAAAAACATACATTTAACCGAACATAGAATCTCCTCCTTTTTTAGAAGTCAGATAATTAAATGAAGAGTACTTACGAGTGTCATGACACCTTCCCTCAGTTGGTCTATCATTCAATAAGCAAACGCTCACGTTTGTTTTGACACTGGGCGGCCAAATAATCCCATTCTCAACCTCTTGCTTGAGGAGACCGCCTTTGAGAGACCTGGACTTTTCTTTGAGGACTTTTTCAGAGTTCCCGTATACTCCCGACAAGTCCAATAATTGTGTTGCTGAGACAATCTGAAATTAATGGTTCTTTCAGGTGAGTCAGATGGCAATTATGACAATTTATTTGAAAACACGTATTCCATACTAATATTATAAATTCGAAAGTAACTCTGTCTGTCTGTTACCTTTTCACGTCTAAACGGCTGAACAGATCTTAATGAAATTTGGCAGGGAGGTAAATAGTATCCCAGGGACGGACATACGCTACTTCAAAACCGCGGCTTCGCACGCTACTTTGTTACAAATTATGATGGTCAAAAAAAGTCTCGAGTAGTTTGGTTTTCCAATTTTTACAAACTCAAAATACATTTAAACGTAGATGTCCAGCAGAAAACAAGCAAATTTAGCAATAGCTTGGTCCGCTTATTTTCTTTTGCATATGTCTTCTTCTGTTTAATAGAGCGCAGGTACCTACTTTTGTTACGGTTGTCTTGTTAACCCATTGCATCAACTCCATGAGTTTTTCATGTGTTTTCTTTTATATCTTAGATAATACCATAATATCATAACATAGGAAATGAGTAAATCATCTTGCCCAGATCAAGTATATGAAACAATTATTTGTGTTTTTATAATTTTTTAGGAGATCGTTTTCGAAACCCGGTCACGCTTTTTCTGACATTTTTTCCCGTCTTTAATATTTCAGCAACTACAGCAGCAAATATCATAAAATTTTAAATATAAAATAAATAAAAAAAATTCAGGACAAATGTGATTTCGGAATTTTAAAAGAGACCCACAAGGTCATGTGGGTTATCAAATAAAAAGCATCAGTTAGTATATATCAAAACAGCTATTAAAATGTCTGCAGGTTTCATACTTTTTAATTTTTTTTAAAAAATTCGGATAATTAGCCATTTTATCTGAAATGTGGTACCTTCAATTATTAGGTATTCATTAAAAAGCAGTCTCTAACCGCTACCTATAGTACATATTGGTATACTTGACAAACGCTCGAAACCCTCGGAGTGCGAGTCATAATCCCACTTTACGGATCTTGTTTGTATTCTGTCAGTGCAATGCACAAATGCATATGCATATCGCTATGCTCTAGCCGAATGCGATGTGGGATGTTTGGAGACATGCCGCCCATGCTTAATAGTTTGCATGCGTTTCGCATCGGATTTGGCTGGAGTATAGATATCAATATTACAGGTTTCAATGGTTTTTGTCTTCGTTCTTTTGATTTCATATTTTTTTTTTTGTCAATCCAATCTACCCCTTAACTGAAGCAAGTTCCGTCAACACTTCATCAATAGGTGCTAAGCTGGATATGATATGTAAACCTACTTAATGTTATTGCCAAACATAATAGCTCAATAATTAGACTTTAATTGGACCTACTACCTACCAAATATATGTTAATATGCAAGTTGTGTTTACCTTTAAGCGGTTTGTGCACATATCAATAATTTATAGTTAATTATAAAATGTATTTAATCTGTAACTCTACTTTTTCTCACATGTTGGTATTTTAATAAGATATTAAAATATTTGTTCCGGGTGTTCTGGGTATTTTCTATATACAATAAAAAAATATCTATCTATGTTATGTATTGTATTAAGTTTATCAGTCATCTAGTACCCATAACACAAGCTCTGCTTATTTTGGGGCTAGATGATGCTGTGTGGATTTTCCAGCATTATTTATTATTATTATTATTAATTATTATTACCCTGTGTATGAAGCTATAGGTTTACACTTAATAAAGAAAATTACAACAAATTAAATCTTCATAGCACATGCTACGATGCTACGACGGACTGGCGTAGCATACCAAACACTTCAAAGCGCACCTACTTTTCTACTACACACTACTTGTATGGTTTTGTCGCGCAAATGTCACTCGCGCAAGTGTCACTCGCGCAAGTGTCTTTCGCACAAGTGTATAAAATCCAACAGACATAATACTCCAGATCACAGTATCAAAGCTTACCCTTTCAGGAGTAGAACCTTTCGGGATGCAGCCAATAGATTCAAAAGTCTGCGGTCTTGTCATGTTGAGGCATCTTATACCGGAGAAGCGATGTACAGGGTCGTCATCCGGAATCTTGTTTGGAACGCAAGCGTAGTCAGTCTTCCCTTTCTCAGCGCAGCAGTACGGCTTCCATGCTATGTAGTTTACTGGAAAATGGTTGATAAAATATAAATATAAAGTAAAATGTCTTTAGGATAAGAGGTAAGGTTCTTTAGGTACTAGAATTATACTCATAAATAAATTACTAATCACAGACAAACGAAGTAGATTCAGCATTGTGCTTCATGCAAAGAACATGCGGTGCTGATTTTAAATCTTCTCCCCTGGGATTGGGATAAGGCATAACAAAATTGAGCAGTCTAAATCTAAAATTCTAGAAATATTTATTTGAATCATGGTCCAATTTAACTACTCATTATAAGTAGGAAGGCAATTCTTATGAGGATTTGGCCACGTCTATGTAAGCAGGATTTTCCTAGATACACAATTTTTAAATAACCGATTATAATCACGTTTAATAAAAATATTATCTACCATCAATGAAGGAACCAACAATGTAGTGGTTCGATTCTAAAGAATATCTTCAGAGGAAGTTTTGAATCGTCAAAATCAAGCGTGGGGCAACCCAATTCTGCTAACCAAGCGTTTTACTATGACAATGGTATCGTCACAGAATCATCATTGTCGTTCGCAGAATAGGGCCCCAGTTGTTAGGATCCAAATATCTTTTGACGTGATTTAATATATCCCAAATAAAATATAGAAAAATAGCTTTAAACTACCACGTAATGGGTGTGCTGAGCCTTTATAATGAAATACAGAAATAAAATTTATTTATAAAGCCGATATAAATCGGCTTTATAAATAAATTGTATTTCTGACATATAAATGTCAATAACTATTTATAAGTATACAAATTGTATACAAGTTCTTAAATAATTCGAAATTACACACAGAAATAATACAGAAATTGCAATTAAATAAACATTAATAAATTCTTAAAAAGTCAATCTCGGTACATAAAATAATACAAAATTAATATTTTATTTTAATATATCATCATTAGTCTCCTTTTTCTCGAGTAGTTCACCTAAAGAATAGAAATTCTGCTCGATAAGCCAACGTTTCAGACGGAACTTGAAGCTAGCTAGACTGCTACCAGCTGCGACAGAGTCAGGCAGTTTGTTGTACACCGCCGGACCCATAACGTGAGTCAACTTTGAGGACTTCGTGAGGGAGCGGGCAATAATCGACAGCTTTCCTGCGTTCCGCGTGCCGTACGAGTGGGTGTCGCCGTTCTTTATGTATTCATCCAGGTTCAGACGAACATACACCGCCACCTGCTAATGCAGGCATACTTACGCTGCCCAGCATTGTGATAGTTCACAATGCTGGGAAGCGTAAGTATGCCTAGTTCTTTGAAATGTGGTCTGGCGGAGACTTCACGTCTTATGTTAACTAAGGTGCGTATGGCTCGTTTTTGCATCCGGAAGGCACGCTCCCAGTCAGCAGCGCGCCCCCATAGCTCAGCACCATACTGTAGCACCGAGTGAACTGTTGCGAAGTAACAGCTTCGTGCCACCTCCGCCGGAACCACACGAGCCACCCGTCGGAGCGCGAAACATGCACTCCCTAACTTCCCGCAATCTTATCTATATGTCTCTCAAGTAAGAGCTCTGTCCATTTCAAAACCAAGAAACGTCGTTACTTAGGTTCAGAGCCAACCCATTCATCCTGAACCATCCAGACAGTAGACCGGCCGTCTCGTTCAGCTTCTCCTCCAGCGCGTCTACGGACTTTGCGGTGACGATCGCGGCCACATCATCTGCGTACATGAGGGTCTCCGCGGAGGTCACCGCTCCAGGCAGATCGTTCAGGAGGAGGGAGAACATTATGTTTGAGACGGATGACCCCTGCGCTACTCCCGTGGTGGGGGAGAGGGGCTCTGACCGCTCAGTACCCCCGACAACAATTTGTGATCGCTCACGCATCATTTCCGTGAGTACGGCGAACAAAGCCCCCTCGATCCCATAGTAGCTCATTTTGGCAGCAAGTACAGCATGGCTGGCCACGTCAAAGGCTTTAGAAAGGTCACAGCACAACACGGCCACCTGCAGCTTCTGCTCGCGCGCTGCCAGCACACGCCGCACCACCTCACGCGTCAGCGACATCGTGGAGTAGCTGGCACGGTACGCGTACTGCCGGGGCGACAGGGCTTCCGTCACCAGCAAGTACTCCACCAGCCGGCTGCTCAGCCCGTTCTCAAAAATTTTAGCAATAGCTGGTATGATCGAGACTGGCCTGTAGCTATCCATGTTCTCTCGCCTACCCTTACCTTTATAGATGGGAGACACATTGCTCTCTTTTAGCGTCTGCGGGTAAGCACCTTCTTCGAGGCAAGTGTTAAATAGACGAGCAACTATAGGGGCCAGTGACTCTATGACGACCCTAAGCAGGTCCATGGAGATTCCATAGATATCTTTAGACCGCTTGGGAGGTATGCGCTTAGTCACAATGCTGGCCACCTCCTCAGCACTGAAGTCACGCAGCACCAGCCGGTTGTCAGCATGCGGCCGCACCGCTGCCGCCGGCGCGCGGGTGGCACCCACGACGTCAGCGATGGGCGCGCCGCGCGCCGCAGCTGCATTCAGAAATCTGTAATTTATCGCGTCTACAGCATGCTTTGGCGTAGGAAACCTGGCGCCCGTATCATCCCTGAGAATGGAAGAGAAATCTAGCGGAATGGAGTTCTCTTTCCCCCTTTCTTTGTTCACTATCTTCCACATAGCCTTGGACTGATTTTTACTACTTCTAATTAATTGTGAATAGTGGTAAACTTTAGTATTTTTTATAAGCATGTCAAGTTTGTAATTTAAATTAGAAATAAACATAGATACAGTGTCGTCAAATGAAATTGAATAATTAAAATTTTGCATGTCAATAATAAGTGATTTCATGTTCATTATGTTTGGAGTCAACCACAATGACTCAGGTTTTTTGTTGTTAATTCGCTTCATAGGGAAGCAAATATCCAACTTACCACTCATAATATTAATTAATGCTGTAGCTAGACTGTCAGCTGTATTATATTTCTCAAGAGTTACGTTCCAATCAACACTTTCTATTGCACACAAGAAATTATGGTAATTCACCCTCGACATGTCTCGGATGAGGCGAGTACGGGGCTCAATGCGCCGTCGAGTACACAACATCTCACCGCGGACCGCTAGGTGATCACTTAAGTTAGTGAGCACAGGTTCTGTTCTAAAAGCGGCGGCCGCCGGTAAGTTTGCGTACAAGTGATCTAGACATGTTGAAGTGGTCGCCGTTACTCTAGTCGGAAAATCAACAAAGCTAGTCATGCCATGGGCCGACAGCAAGTCACATAGGTTTTTACGTTCGGAGGTAATTTCACCGATACAATTTACATTGAAGTCGCCTACTATTACGCAATCTATGCCTAAGTCCGTTATTTTATCGAGCAGACTTTCTAAGTGAACAAAAAAATCATTCGAGCTAATGAGGTTCGTTCTATATAAACAAATGAGTGTTAAATAATGCAAGAGTACGTGTATAAGAAACACGAATAGGAAGTAAAATATATATAAAAAAAATAACTATTCACAAGTTGATCCCCTCGGGGTCCAGAGTCACCCCTTTAGGTTTAGTAAACTCGTTACGTGGCACCCTGTATAACGAAATTGAGGTGCAATTTCATACACCTTTGCTAGCCAAAGCCACGATAACCCTACCTCTGTGGAGGGGGGGAAGGGCACAGAGGTAGGGTCCCAAGCCAGCCATGCACCTAGATTTTATACGAACGAAGGTCTGGCGGTCGCAGGCTCTTAGTTCATTTGTTGTTTGATTGTGGCCTGCAGGACATTTAGCTTTAACAATGTACATGTTACATTCCAAATAGAACCTTACTTGTATCATGCTGAGACACAATATCGCCCGACATGAACACCAGGAAGTGTATCGCGAGCTGCGTGAACCTCTGGCTCGGCACGTGTCCCTCTGCGAGGAAGCGCGTGCGCAGGTGGCGCGCTAGTGGGAGGGGACTGCCGGATGCTGCTTTGCGGGGCTCGAAATCTGGAAAAAGATTTATAGGTAATGCTTTTATTGCATTGCCTTAAGAGGGGAAATTACGCGCCATTTAGTGAAAAGGATAGGCATAGGATTTCGCGAACATAGGAGCGGGACCGAACATACATTTTTAGAACAGCGTAAGGGCTAAAATCAAGTTTTTGCTTATTTACAAGAAAACTACACAACAATAAAGAAAGTGGTCCAAAGACAAAATAATTAGTACTAAAATAACCTACGAATCAAAATATAAATCATTTCAATAGACCGCACAGTTCCTGAGATCTCGGCTAAATTATGTGCGAAACCGTGCAAATGTTCTTTTTCAAATGTTAATTTTTTTTTTTGCAATCGTGTTTCCATGTTTAAGGTAGGTACCAAAGAAAAAATGATAAATTTTATGAAGATGAGACAAGGTTTCTGCTAGACGTTGGTGATACGTCGTCGGCCATATCGTTACTTTTTATCAGGTGAGATTGTTGTCAAACTCAGGTCTATACCTACAGCCTATACTGATCAACTGCTGGACTCAGGCCTCCCATTGATAAGCGCCATATTGGCTTTTATCACCATTAGATCATCAACTCGAGCATTGGTGTTGCATACCGTATCAACATCCACCATTAGGTCTTAGTTCCTTGATTTTTGCAGACCTCTCTTCAAGAATTGTAAGATCATACCTCTCGCCTGCATGTATGTTAGGGAAATTTGTCTATTTGTAAATTTACACCCAACCTATTTTTAAAAACCTAGCGATGTGATTACTCGGCAATAAAGAATCAAATTTAACAATTTTGTCTACAAGCCTCAATGACATAAGGATATACAGGGTAAAATTAAATTCGATGTCATCCTTCTAAAAGTCAAAGTCAAAATCAAAAACTCTTTATTTATTATATATACGATAAATGTACAATTAGAAAAGGTCAAATTCTTAATAATTAAACACTGACACGGATATAAAGTGATATTTTTTATTTCAGTCGCTTCGGTATGTAGACTAAAGTAAAGAAGCGACGAAGAGACCTTTAGCCTGTTATTTGTTATTTTTCGAGTTGGAGCAAATCCCGTCCCAAGCTTTTTTATCCTCTAGATAATCTGATATTTTATAGTAGGCCTTTTAACACAAGAAGGTTTTGACAATTTCTATGAATTATTTACTGAGAATTTTTGCAACTCACTAGGAGTTTTGTTGTAGAAGCTTATACATTGCCCCTTAAAGATAAATTAACTTTGTGTAATGACATTTAGGTACATTTCCTATAAGTAATGACTCGGCAATTACTTCCGAAGAGTTAAGACACTTTGTAGTAGAGATTGGCACAAAACATTGGCATTGGCATTTTAACTCGTAACCTTTAGATGCATTTCATATTGACGGCATCAGCTAACAGACAGCTCGCGGGCCACTCGTTTGAAGCTAGTGGGAAGCCATTTTGTCGCTGTAAAATATCTGAAGATCTAAAGTTATCATCACTCATACCTACTAATTTTGCCAATCGTTGCCTGCATTTTGATTACGAATAAAAAATGAGGAGCCCATGGGTGGCTCATAATATATGTATGCATGATACACTGACGAATACATCTGAGTCTGAGCTCACCAATGCTAAAATACGCGACATAGTATTAAAGTGGTAGGTATCGAACTTTAAATATCGAGACAGCCGTAAATAAAAAGCAAGTGAATTACCTCCACAAGAAAACTTTTCCCCACCTTTATCAAAGACCGCAGGCAGGACCCTGACGAATGGCGTGTGAGCTGATCCCTTGAGTGGGTTGTCGAGGTTGTTGCAGGAGCCGTCGATCCTTCTGCCTTCGTTGGGGTCGCAGGGGGTGGCGATGTCACTGATGCACCAACTATAACGAGACAATAATAGTAAATATAACCTAAATAATACTGGACAATTCACACAGGCATCATCTAGCCCCAAGCTAAGAAAAGCTTGTGTTATGGGTAACTACTAGAGAGTAGGTAACACAAGTTCTGCGCAGCTTAGTCAGTTCACTCAGTTATCTAACTTATATACTATACTAAATCTGCACTCTCACTATGATTTACTTTATTTGTGTTATTTTTTTTTAGGTTTTACCTAGTCCAGGCACCCATAATCTTTAGAATTTAAGTTATTATTATTCCCATGTTAAAAATTTCTCTTGAACAAATTATCTTATATATTTTTTATTTATACATTACATAATATAGAAAGATATTATATTTTTCGTTGGTGGTTCAATGAATGAATTAAATAGTAGATAGGCATTTTACGTGATACGTGTACGTGTGCGTTAACAGTGAATGCCCTGAGGCGGGCACGATAAATATAGGTCAAAATAAATAAAGTTGGTCACAAAAAATATTTATTTGTATGCAAAAGGTTGGATGGATGTTTAGATGTTTGTTACCTCGTCACGCCAAAACTAGTGAAGGGAGAGTTCTTGACCTTAGGACCTTATATTATACTACGGTTCGCGAGCGGATTCGGGGCGGAGCGGGCGCGCAGCGAATACGTCGCGGACGCGCATCGTGATCGCTGCGAATAGCAGCGTGGACGCCATTTTGTACACTCTCATACAAATGGAAGAAACGATTTTTTTTAGGATTATTATGTATTCGTTTGCAAAACAACACACAGTAGTAGCTAGGCGCCGCCGCCTTAGTCACTATACTATGGAAGTAAACGGCGACTTCTTGTGTTTGATACTTCGCGCCCATCGTCCGCGCTAAGCTCGCAGTATATTTTAAGCTTGCGTATTCTTAAATTGTTATCTATTCTAAATGATCCAGACCAAGCATGAGTCTGCCTTAAGAGTCCCTTAGGTGTATACTTTGTAAATTACAGGGCGATTCCATATGGTACATACAACAAGACACAATTACGTTAAAAACTTACTTGGCAAAATCCATAAATAAAACACACACATAAACATAAAGAATCGGACTCATTTGCACACAGGGGGATCAAGAACTTGCATAAAATGCCAACGCCAAGTACCATGGGAGGATTATTTTTTATCAGAGGACGCTTACTGAAAACCAAATTGTATGCATAAAATCTCAACATATGTAAGTACCTACCTACAGTTTATGTGTACACACATTAATGTTCAATTTGTTTATACAATAATTTCAGGGCACGAGTATGGGTCCAGGTTTATTATTTTTTATTTTATGCCCATAATAAATATTTTTTTACATCATGTAGCATAACGTTGGAAAGGAATATAAATAAAAAGCTTTTAATTTACACAAATGCAAAATTTAGGGGATGAAGCTACAAACTGACACAAGTTATTTAAGTTTAGCAAGAAATATAAACTACAAACATTATGGATGGTACATAAACAATTTTCTTTAAATCCTCCTCACAACCAATGTGAATTACTCTACTAGTGTCAGAGCAACGCACCATTATAGTACAGTGCTTGACCCATACATATTTATTCCTTGTATAACGCAGAAAAAAATTACAAAACAAAAAATTCAATCTCGCGCCAACCCGAAACGATCAACCTAAAATCATAGCCTAGATATTTTTTTATTATATAAAATCTATCTAAGTAAATTACTCTAATTACTTGGGTTTGTATGTTTGTGGGTAATCCAATTCCTAATTATGATGGTTACAGTACAAACCAGCTAGCGATAAGTCCGCCGATTGTACCATACTTGATATAGTTAGTAATAAGTTCTTGCTTAATTTTTAATGTATTGATGGTGCAGTGCAATATAGCGATAATCTATATATTTACCATTTTGATGTAGTTATATATCACAATAGCCAAAATCGATGTAAAATGTTTGTAAAATGTTTGTGTCTTAACCTAAAATTCACTCTTGCCGCGTCTTTATATACGCAATTTATATCACTTGTTGGTTTCAGATCCTTCCATTATTGCCTATTGCTTACAATTTACATCTGAAACTCGACGCCAAGCACACATTTTTTTGTTTACAAAGTTTGGTTCGAGTTTGGCTATTGTTGGTATATTTACTATACAAAATCCATCTACCCAAATTACTTGGGTATATTGTAGTAATCCAAATGCTAAATATGATGATTGGACATGGATGGGATGGCATTTCTGTCTGCATTGTTTTCTTTCTTTGTGTGGTGTGTTTTCTATCTAACTACAAAATATAATCAAAAACATACCAGCGCGTTTATGCCGCGTTACTTCTACCGGGTGAGAGAACCGAGAATCTTCTTCCTGAACGATGCAAAAGTTTTTATTTCTCAACAGATCACATCCACGTCAACATTTTTGAAGACGTAAATATTAGCAAAACACAGTAAAATAAAACTTTATTTTCTATAAAACTTCTTTTAAGTGCTAGGAGTACTAACTAACTTTAATAAAAATGCTGGGCAATTGACACAACAATTAATAATTATTATTAAGTAACCCTCATATGGATGAAATAATTTTTGTAGTAAATATATTTGAATATTTTCGAGTAGGGTACCCTCAATAAGTGGGTTTATGTGTAGGTATCAACGAAGGAAATATTATCTGATGTGGATTGTTCGTTTCGTGTTAGAACGAGTTTTTTTTTGTTGTAGTAGTGCATTTTTCAGCTTTCTATACAGAAAATGGTTTACAAATGCGGAAAAAACTAAAGGCAATAAAATTGAGTCTCGCGTTAGCACGAAAAGTTCAACAGATGTTCCATGTTTCTAATACTTACTGTTACATACGACATTTAGTACTTGGTATGTATCTAAACTCGGTTCTAGAACCATAGATATTTTTTGGAAACAGAAGGGTTAAAAACCCAAAGTCAATATTGTTGGATAATTTTTTACGACACACTGCATCATCGGAGCAAATCACAGTATTCAAAACAAATTTTGATTTTGAATGCTTTCATTCATAATTTCATTTCATTTTGTCTCTCGTCCGACTTTGAACCTTTTTCGCTGCGCATGTGCAATTACCTATGCGTTTTTGAAATTTGTGATTTAGCGATTACCTTGTTGTTATCTGATTGATACTGTACTGGTATGAGTTTTTGTTAAGTTTTCATTCATACTCATAAATGACTTTGTTGAAATAAAATATCTTGAATTATATAACTGAGTTAGGTACAGCAGATTAATTGGTATAATAACAAACATATTTACATAGGAATAGCCTACTTAATAAATTCAATTTAATAAGACTTTGTTTTTTTAAATGAATTTAGTGGTTATCGCGATTTATAACTTTTACACAGAATTTTGACTTTTAATGCTCGTAACTTTTTTTAAAATATGAATTGTGTCACGGTATAATTTATTTAGAACTAGTTGCAGCCCGCGGCTTCGCATGCTTTTTTCCGGAATAAAAGGTACCTATGTCCGGCCCCGGTATACCATCTACCTCGCTGCCAAATTTCACTGAGATCCGTTCAGCCGTTCTTGAGTTATAAATAGTGTAATTAACACGACTTTCTTTATATATATATAGATGTATAAAAACATTTAAAAATACAACACAAGTTACTTTGTGGCATTACAACCACAAACAAAAAAAAGATATGGTGATTTAAATTTGTAGGCGATATTTTAGGAAATTTTTTAAATTACTTATAAGAATCATTACCGGATAAATGCTGTCTATACCCCCCCTAACTTCCAAAAAATATATGTCGGTCGCAATACCAAACACCTTGTATAACATATTTTACAAAAGACATCAAAAAATAAATTTAAGCAAATCCATACAGAAATAACATAAAGCAAGGGTGTACATTTTGCGGGATCCTTCAGAAAATGGTTCGACAACATATTACATTTGTGAACATCCTACAATTCGCTATTAGTGTCTGGGGCTAAAAATGGTAAAATTTTAAAGATGGGACAAATACTTACAAAGTTGTATTAGATTTGTCGTGTTTCTTCAATTCCTCGCGAGTAATAGGGGTTCCATGGTAGGAATCATACAATATACCTACACTATTGTGAAATAATAACAAAAAAATTAAGACTTTCATGACTCCTAAATCTACAAATAAATTTAAGAAAATATCAAACTTAACTACGTGTAAACACAATGGACTCCGACAAAGGATTGATGTTTAGAATCACATATAATTTAAATAACAACTATGCAACAGCTTAAATAAACCAGTATTTTCAAAATATTATCTACTGTTAGATTTTACGATTAAGATTATCTTATTAACGTCGACTAAAATAACACCTAAAGATGTTGGTGACCTAGCCATATAATTTACCTGAGTAATGTAACTTTATACACTGTGATACCTATTATTTGTTATTTATTTCGAATCAATTATGACAGACAATGCCATTTTACAGCAGGACTATGAATTTATAATTATTATTTTTACATGACTTTAACGATGCCCATTTACAGCTAATCTATTTATTATTTTACCTATTTTTGTACCCATATTCCTAAGTTCCTCGATTACTTTTCTATCTTGTCTGTTTTGGTGTTGAATTTCTAATTTAAGCACCATTTACTGTAACCTTTATTGTAAATTGACTTCTCCAAGTTTGCCTTGAGCTCCTACGGCGAATAAATGAGCATGAGTAAATCTAAATAGGTAATTATTATTTAGATTTCGGAGGGTCTAACCCACTAATATTCTTTATTATCTAATCCTAACCAGCAGGTCAATTCAGATGTATTCGTGAGCGTCTCACTCTTACTATTTTGGCCGCTAATTGGCGCCATTTTCACAACGAATAAAAACAAAAGAAAATAATCATTGATTGGTGAAAATAGCATGAGTGGTAGGAATACTCACGATTACATCTGAATCGACCAGCAGTTTGTAAGCCTAGGCTTATAATACATATTATAGTTTTAGTCCCGTCAGATTTGCATCCAAGGTGAATTCTTTGAGTTAATGACAACAACAAGAAAATCAAAAAGGTTTCAATTGCTTCTAAAAGAAATACATACAAACTACAAACTTCTAGACAATTTAAAAACTATCTAGTCCGAAGGATTTTTTGCAGAAAACATCATGTTTACGCTTCAATAGGTAGGAACTAGATATCTTTATGTTTTTAAATTAGGTGGTCATTTTCACTTCTTCCACTATTGGACAAAATAGTTTATTTTACAAAATCATAAAAAAATAAAAATTATTGAATTCTGATTGAATAATAATAGGTACTTAGTTATATTGCTTTGGCCAAATTGAAATTATTATTTTCATTAGAAGCAGCCTAGATATTTATATTTTCCGAATAATAATATGGTTTTAACGTATGTATGTAGGTATATCGGAATTTTCCTAAGGACTCCAGTCTTACAAATTTTAGGTTGGAAAAAGTGTTCCATTTTCATTCCAGTATAATCCTTGTTGACATTCGTAATCCTGAAGCCAACCGCAATATATTTCTTTGGGCCAACTTTAATATTTGGGCTCATCCGCAGGCAATCCGCAAAACAAACTCAGGATTTAATAAAAACAGATTTTGGTGCCGAATCAGCCTTTTACAATGTTACTTTGGAGTGTTCGGTAGAAACACTCTACGGTAGAAACCACTGGCTAGCAAAGGTATTTTTTATTGGTTGTTGCGATGCTTGTCCAAAGTTGTTGAAGATACTCTTATATTTTTGTTTTCTTATGTTAGCTTATGCCCGCGGCTTTGCACGCTCTTTTCAAGTACCCTATGTCCGTCCCTAGGATATTATTTACCTAATTGCCAAATTTCGATAAGATCCGTTCAGCTATTTAGACGTGAAAAGTTAACAGTCAGACAGAGTTACTTTCGCTTTTATTAGCCGACTTCGAAAAAAGAAGGAGTTTGCATCTTCGGCTGTATGTATGTTCGTTGATTTCTCCATCAAATATGGTCAGATTTTGAAATTCTTTTACTATTGTATAGAAAATAATCCCGAGGTGGTACCATAAAGTTTTAATTCTTGATGGATAAGACTAAGTATTTGTCCCGCAATATTTTAAAATAGTGTTGAATTATGGGATTCGCAAAAAAACACAAATCCAAACACTGGATGAAATAGCTAAAGATAAAAAAGGCACTTGGAAATCTCTTGAAGAGGCCTTGACCTTCGACCGGAGGGGTTCTTGAGAAAAGGACTTTATACCTAACTAAAAGAGAAGAACTTATATAGATAACATTTTTTATAAACCCTAGAATAAGTAGGTCAGTGTCTTCTAGTTTTTTGTAATTAGGATTTCAAGAAATAAAAGGCTTTTGGAGGGGCTCGTCGAAGGTGTAAGACTTCAACTAGTCGGAAAGGATGTCAGCAGAAACACTTCAGAACACTTAATGTCGGTTTATTTAACTGTAAACACACCTACGTACTACTTAATACAAAAGTCACTGCACTGCACTTTACAATTCACTCTTTTAATTTTCCTTTAGACTTGTTCATTGTTTTATCGCTTAGAACTGAACTGAATAAATGACCAACATGCTCGGCTTTTATACCTAAGGACCGACCTTGAGAACTTATTAGAAAATTCTCCTGATCGAGAAATTATTCTATAGGTACATAAGTAGGTAGGTACATGCGAGGCTTGTCGGCAGTTCGAACATTCTTTTGATAAGGAGTCGGTCGCTAACAACTATTGCATAATCCATGGCCTAAAAACACTATTAACTATTCTGTTATATCCTGCATTATTTGATCCTTATCTAATCCGCATAAAGTCGTCATTGCTAATAATTTTCAAAAGGGGAGGCTACCTCCCCGAGGGGGGTATCAAATGAAAGGTATCGGTTTGTATGTCTCAAAACAGTTTTCGAAATTTCTGTAGGTTACATATTTATAAAATATTTTGAAAAAACTCGAATATTTTACTTTTACCCTCTGTACCTACTCCGAAGTTTGCAAACCGATACATTTGAAATGTAGGCACCTTTAATTTTTTGGTACTCATCAAATAGCAAAGTCTTTAACCAGTACCTTTACATAGTACATATTGGTAATACTTGACAACCGTTCGAAACCCTGGCGCGCGAGTCACACTCGCACTTGACGGATATTGTTTATTTATTAAGGGATTCGAAGTTAGTTTTTTCAGAACAATCAAATTATAATATTCGTATGGAAGAACTCGTGTAAGTTGATTACTTTAATAAGTAGTACCCCTCTTAGCACTTTGCCTTTTGGGCATCTACGTATATCATTGCGTATCAAGTGTGCAGTAACTAGTAACACTAAATCTTTCAATAAATTATAATTTGGTTCCTTTATAATATTTTGTGTTCTCATTCGTATTTACAACGGGATCGAGAGTAAAAAGAAAAACAGCAAATTTCGACAAACATTAAATCTGCTTACGATTCTAACCTCGTACTATGGCAATCGATACACATTTGTGTAGCATTGGTTGTTCTTACGTGACCGCGGATCCAATACTCGAATTTCGATAGGCTTGTATCATTTTATATTACTGTGTAAAGTAAAATGAACTGTATTTCAAAGGCATATGATTTGATAATAGGCAATCAAATTTTAACTGACCCCTGCGGCTCTGTGTTGTTCAATGTTTTTCTTTACCAACCAACACCTCACATATTATCATCAGTGGTCTTCTCATCATTGAATAATGATTAAGTTCATATCATTTCTACATTTTAACTAGGTTTATTTTCTCTGAAGCGATTCTACGTAACAACTCTTGTATCATCGTGATAGAGGTCAGCGACGAATTTTGTGTATATGTGTTAAACTTCCGATATTTCGGTGGAACTAACACTATTACTGTAATCAAGTCGTTCAACCTATCTCGGTTTTCTTTAGCTCTATAACTATCCCTTTTTTTCGGAGGAACTGGTTTTAGATTCACATAAAGGCTTGACTACAAATTAGCATCCTAATAAAATTTTCTTTGAGCATTTTAACACAGGCATGCTTCAAGTTGGCAGACCTATGTTATTATAAGCAAGGGAATGAAAGAAAACACTTAACGTATTCGCTGCCCAGCCTAAGCGGTCCGCCCACCGCTGCTGAAAGGACCTGCAGATAGACATGTGTGTCTGGGGCCATGAAAGTGTTAAGTAACCCCAAACGCGATAGTCGATAAAAATATTCAAACACAAGATAATTTTGATCACGTTCCTGAAGCATAATCAGGCATTTCTCCCAACAGTGGGACAATAAATATCCATTCCAAGACAATGAGTAAGGCACGTTTATCTCCATAGACGTCCTACAGTGCAACACGGGAGATAGCCGAGCTATCCGAGGTGAGCGCATGCTCAATAAGTCAGCTGTCGGAACAACATGATTGTGCTGCTTTGCATGGAACATGGAGGAACAAAGGGTTCTGTAATAATAATTTCATTGTTTTGAAATAACTAAAAACCAAATTCGAATCCCTTTTTTAAACTGTCTTTTATAAGTTTTGCGGGATAAATACTGATCCCTCGGGATTCGAGAATAACATTTCTAGGAGAGCAATTTGGGATCTCTTTTTGTTATTATAGTGTGTAAGCCCTCACACTCAGGGTAATTTCTAAGAAATCAAATAATATCCCATAAATTTTTCGAATTCGTCGGTACTTGAACCTGCATTATTCGAAATAAAAAACATACATACAGCCGAACGTAGAAATGTTCGGCTGTATAAAAAATGCATACAAAACATGTATGCATTTTTTATGTATCTCTGTGTATTTATCCGTTATTTATTCAACACCTTCATCACTTGACCTCGTGGTGTAATTGGTTGGCGCATTCCCGTACTGAGGTAAGGTGCGGCTTCAAGTCCCGGCGAAGTAGATACATTTTGGAATAATATTTGAACACTTTTGGATCACCCTTTATACAACTGCAAAAGAGTCGTCTAAATCAGAACATAAATGACGGAGAAATTGACATATATGTACATAGAGGAGGACACATAGGTACTACATACAGCCGAACATAGAAATGTGTCCTCCACCTTTTTTCAAAGTTGGTGAAAAACAGAACTATACTCCTATAGGACTCGCAGGTGGGATACATCTAATGATTCATTACATACTAGCTGCAGCCCGCGGCTTCGCACGCTTTTTTCCAAAATAAAAGGTAGCCTATGTATGTCCGGCCCCAGGATACCATCTACCTCGCTGCCAAATTTCACCGAGATCCGTTCAGCCGTTCTTGAGTTATAAGTAGTGTAACTAACACAACTTTCTTTTATATATATAGGAAGGCCACAAAAAAAAAAGTTATCAAGTCATTATGTTTTTGAAGAACACTGCTTGTGTGATATCCCCAACATAAGGAAGATATAAATGGAGGAAACCATTAAGACTTACAGGGAGGGATAAGTGAGGCATACACTGACACAGTGAGACCATGATGCTGACAGTGACAGAGTAGGTACCATCATGAGAACATCTAACATCGATGCAGGTGATGAAATAGGTTATTTATATGTTAGTACTAGCTGCGCCCCGCAGCTTCGTCCGCGTGGAAATTATCATTATAATTTGCTTGGGCAAAATGCCTGATATTGGTATCAGGCATTTTAAAAATCCTGAAACACGTGTTCAATAGTTTTGTATTCTTAGTATTCTCTGTAAGTTTCAAGCTAATTGGGCCACTGGTTTAAGAGTTACAAAATCAGCAAAAAATACATATAAAAATAAATATATAAACCTCAATACCTTCAACCCTCATTTAACCTTCTTATAAGGGTTTTTTGAAAATTTCTAAAATATATGTTTTTATTTATTATCATTTCGATATATGCAGAAAGTTTCAGGTCATTAGCATTATACATTAAAAAGTTACAGACATTTCAGTACGGAGCCAAATTACGAATCACAAACTTTAACAACCCGATTTACCCCATTTTCAGGAAAATTTTGTAAAATCCTGAAACACGTGTTCAATCATTTTGTATTTTTAGTATTCTCTGTAAGTTTCAAGCTAATTGGGCCACTGGTTAAGGAGTTACAAAATCAGCAAAAAATCTTCAACCCCGCTTTTTACTCCCTTAGGGGTGGAATTTCCAAAAAATCCTTCTTAGCGGGAGGTTGTGTAGTAACAGGTACCTGCTTTTCAAATTTTAGCTTTCTACCTTCAGCGATTTGGGCTGGGCGTTGTCCCCAGAAAATCGCTTCTTATTTTATATATTAAGATTTTAATAACCTTATCTTGTGAAAACAAGAAAGTGGTACCTAGGAATCAGTCTTATCCCAAATATGTCTTGAACAAGGGGGTTTTACGCATCAGGAATTTAACAATGTTAACATACAAAGCAATGAAATGCAAAAACCGAAGTGAGAAGCACATGGTCCGTTGGCATTAGTCAACATTACATAGACGTTCAATAGACGCAAATAAACAGAACTGGCTGGATAGAGACGTTTGTCGCATCATTTGTGTGAAATCGAGCGCGAGGCCAAATGTGCCGAGTCGGACCAAAGGAGGCTTATTTATAACTGGACCTTTCTGCCGTGATTCAATTCTATGGTCGGCTGAGTGTGATGCCAATGCTAATGGTTTTGCTTCCGGGGTGTAATAAGTTTGTATTATATAAGTAAGGATAGGAATATCACACATCAACACATCTAATTAAAATTAAATTAATAATTTTAGAAACAAAGGCCGTTTCCTTAAATATTGAAACGGGAGTTCGAAGAGATACGTATTTTCTGCACATAACGGCGTTTTCACATTTAAAATCTGTGACGAATTTCAGTGGTTCAACCAGAAATAGTGACACATCAACGCATTAATTTGCAATGAAGATGTTCTTGGATGAGGCTGAATATAATTCGCGTCGACAAATCTTGTGTTTGAAAATGCTCAGCTTCAGCTTCATCCAAGAACATCTTCATTGCAAATTAATGCGTTGATGTGTCACTATTTCTTTTTCAGCTTCTCTCTAGCTGTGCCGCTTAAGTTATTTTTGATCCAATAATAATCTAAGCAGAACAGCATGGAAAAGGCTGTAAATTTCAATCCCAATCTTTATCTACGCGACTTATACAATAGTGGCCAACTTGATATTGGTCACATCGAGATAATAATATTGGCATTAACTATCATAATCTTAGTTTTTGTCATTATCATCAGTCGTATAGTACGTGATACTTAATCTTGGGTACAAGTGTATTCTTGAACATGTCTGTGTTACTCTTTTATCTGTGAAGAATCGATATCTGTGAAAAGGTCTTCAAAAATCTTGATTTGTGAACGCCTTTTCGCATATCTCGAAATTTTTTCTTGAATAAAGGTTTAATGCATCATCAGTCACTTGTATAGACCCACCGTAAAGCAATGAAAACCTTTTTAATTTCCTCTCACAAGATGAATAACGGCGTTTACAGGTGAAACCTGGCGCAGACACTAAAGGATTTATGTGGTTCTTACGGAGTCTTTATTGTCAGTAAGGGATTTCATTGAAATTGCAAAGTGATTTTGATTTTCTTCAATACTACGGCACGGTGGCAAGCTGATGAAACATCCAGCGTAGGTTTAAATTACTAATAATTACTAATTTAGTTAGCTCAGTTTTTAATAAAAATTTGTAAATGAACGTATTTCTTATTACCATAGCGTTCTCACAACTGGCTTTGTTAACTGATTATAGACGTTTGACTTGCCCAAATTAGTTTCTACCTTATGGGTTGACCACATTTTGGCCGAATTATGACAAATGTAAACGTCCAAATGTATGTTTGTATGTATTGTATTAGGAGTGTAAACTGCGAACCTACTTTCTTCACAAAATAAATGAGTTAAATGTCCCTCGTTTAGGGATGAAACGTGGGTGTTCTTCGAAAATAAACTAGGTTCGTAGTTAACCCACATTCATAATAAATTCCTCAAACTACGAAAGATTTTATAGTATTGTATATTCTTTTCAATATCTTCCCATCTTTAATTTCCCGCATCTTACAGCAATGAATTTAAAGTTGAATTTCATTTACCACCTTCCAAACTAAGGTAAAGTCAACCCTTCGAGTGCTAATTGTCATCAATTACCAGCGGCGTATTAATTTGCTGATCGCGCCACCTGTCTGCCGGTGTACCGATAAGAGCTGCATTGTGGTCGAGCAAGTCGTGGTCTTGCCATACTGCTAGCGTATTGGTGCACCTTCTAAGGGTAGTGGTAGCGGAAAAGAGAGCAGTCTATAGAATGTTAGCACGATGCGCAATATGTACTTTAAAAACTGTCAAGAATCTTTTGCCTGTCAGCATTATATGCAGAAATGAAGATGGAGTAAAAGTTAATAGTTTTCAACTAATACTACCGCTCCTGTTGCCCACGTAAAACGACATAAGTTGTTGAGGAAATAGCTTTGTTGGTGATATAGATAGTTTAACAAAGGTATCTTGATGTTGCCACAAGGTATCTTGATGTTGCCACTACTTGATGTTGGCTGGCTTGGCACATTAGCTGTATCTCTTTCTGTTTTAATCTTTTCTTCCCAACTTGCTCTTAGTAAGTATTTATTTAGCCAGTTTCCGGCCTTTGTAATCCAATCATTTTTAGGGTTCCGTACCCGAAAGGTGAAAACGGAACCATATTACTAAGCCTCCGCTGTCCGTCCGTCAGTCTGTCAGAGGGGTCTATCTCATGAACGGTAAGATTTAGACAGTTGAAATTTTCAAATAATAAAAGAATAAGAATAAAAATAAAAATAATGAAATATCCAAATTAAAGGAGGCTTCCATACAAAAAACGTGAATTTTTGGCTATTTTTAATCTTCGTTTACACTTCGTACTACGTACAGCCTTGACGCCTGTATCTCTTGAACAGTGAAAGGTAGACGGTTGAATTTTTTACAGAGTGTGAATTACTATATAAATATGACAACTTTAACAACAAATAATAAAAATGATATAAAATAATGAATAAGGGTGGCAACGTCCATACTCAGTGGAACAACGATGACCGAAGTTAAGCGCGTTGGGCGCGGTCTGTACTTGGATGGCGACCGCGTTATTTTGTCTTATTGCTTTTTTGTGACCCATCAAAAATTTATGTTTTTGGGTTTCTCTTGTTTCTTTTGCGAAAGTTTATCAAGTATGGAACGGAACCCTGCGTGTGCGAGTTGACGCGAACTTAGCCGGTTTATTATACTAACCTTTGAAAGAACATTTAATCAGAAGAAAACACTTCACTAATACGATTCTTAGCGTTTTCATAACATATTTTATCAGATAAGTTCCCGTTCGCAGCCGCACCTTACCCATACATCGATATGTTATAGACATGTCCTAGCCTAGCTAATAATGCCGTGAACCCCATATTGCCATTAATTGCAGATGCCAATTCTATGTTGCCTGATTGGTAAATGGACTTAATTATTGCTTCGGATGTATGTAACACAGCAATTTATACATTTGGTTCTGCTATCAAGTAGGTAGATCAACCTTATATAGGTCCTTACATATGAAATTGGCGTTTTGTATGGGAGGAACAAAAAGTCGAATATTTTTTAATATAATATATTTAATTAATCAAAGTATGAACCATTATTTTCTATGCACTTTTGCCATCTTATAGGTAGTTCATTGATCCCTTTACTAAAAAAACCAGTCGGACGGGAATCAATAAAATCTTTGAAGGCGATTTGGACTGCCCCATCGGAGTTGAATTTTTTCCCTTGCAAGAAGTTATCCAAATTTCGAAAAAAATGGTAATCTGTTGGAGCAAGGTCCGGGGAGTACGGAGGATGTCTTAGACTTTCCAATTGAAGCTCTTCTAATTTAGTAGCCGTCTGTTGCGCAGTGTGTGGTCTAGCGTTGTCGTGAAGCAGCAGTGGCGTGGAGCGATTGACCAGCCTAGGTTGTTTAGCCGCTAGCTTTTCCATCATGGTTTGCAATTGCTGACAATAGACATCAGCCGTAATAGTCTGGCCAGATTTGAGTAAACTGTAATGAACAATACCGGCACTAGTCCACCAAACGCTTACAAGTAACTTTTTTGGGGTTAATTTTCGCTTGGGGCAGGATTTGGCTGGCTGGCCAGGATCCAACCATTGCGCTGAGCGCTTCCGATTATCGTAAAGAACCCATTTTTCATCACAGGTAATGATTCGGTTTAAAATACCTTCATTATTGTGCCGGTTTAGTAATGTAACGCAGCAGTCGACGCGCGTTTGCCGGTTTGCTTCAGTCAATTCGTGAGGTACCCACCTTTCAAGCTTTTTAATCTTCCCAATTTGCTTCAAGTGAATTAAAACAGTTTTATCACTAACATCGCAGCCTGCAGCTAACTCGGACGTGGTTTGCGATGGATCCGCTTCCACAATAGCCTTCAACTCTTCATTATCAACTTGAGTCTCAGGCCGTCCACGGGGCTTGTTCTGCAGGTCAAAATTTCCAGAACGAAAACGTTGGAACCAAAAACGAACTGTGTTTTCTTTTGCAACACGACCGCCATACACATCATTCACCCTTCGAGTTGTTTCCGCAGCACTAGTGCCACGGCGGAACTCGTACTCGTAAATAATGCGATATTTTAAGTTTTCCATTTTGTAAAATGAGTGACGCAAACAGAAAAAAACAGAAGAAAAAAAACAAATGAATGACGATCATCGAAGCACAAATACATGAGTCTATAGCTGTACAAATTTGAATTTGGAATTCCTTACCAAAGAGGAGAAATTTGTGATTAAAGTGGCCAGTACGAAAAACGCCAATTTCATATGTAAGGACCTAATATAACCTATTTTGTAGATTTTATTCTCCCAAGTTATATTGTTTTCGCGTTATTAGTAGCGTGTTTTCGTTTTTTTGGATTTAGTTTCAACATATTTACTTTCGTCTTAAGAAATTAATTCATCTAAGTAGCTACAGCATTTTAAATTCTCTAAAACACATCAAATCCTTCATCACAAAAAAATATTCCTGAACTACTGCGAAAATAGTCGTCACACCACACAACATGGTTAATAAATTCTGTCCTTTAAATATATATATATATATATATAGGACATCGGTGTAAATTGGTGAACATTCACAGCATCATCTAGCCCCAAGCTAAGCAGAGCTTGTGTTAAGGGTACTAGATGACTGATAACTAAATACATTATACTGTGTAGATAGATACATACATTGTAGGTATAAAACAGTTCGAGGAAAGCTGCAAGGGCAATAAGTGGCGATCAAATTGAGATATTCAGTGACACGTGCAGGTTATTGGTTCGCGAGTGTTTGGGAAGGGATATTGCTTATTTGTGCAGAAAGCCATCGATGAGGTTGTTCCTTAGAGCTCCGATAGCCGACTCTTTCGGTTTGACTGATTATTTTTCAGAGATTTCCCTTTGACTCAGCTTTTGGTCAGAATTTTTGGTTCAGTTCAATCGCGAAAATTTATTAGGCACAGTTAGAACTACTTTGTGATAGATACTTTCAATATATATTTTTGATTCGAAAATAAAGACTAGTCTAATTTCCCTACTTAACAGCAAACATTCATGTTGCAGGCGTCCATAGGCTGCGGTAAGATTTCCATCAGGCGGACCGTATGCCAGCTTGCCGCCTTGGTGATTTAAATAAAGAAGTCTTCCACTATGACGATTGTAGTCCTAATAACCTGGATTATTTAGTCATTTTTTTTCAGTATTTTTTTTATTCGATTTCATAAAATAGGTTTCATCGCCACAACGACACTTGACACCTGAGCTTACAGGTATAACTTGTGGATATCATCACAAAACCTACAGGATTAGGTTTTTGAAGCAATTAGTGCTAAACCTAGCCGTTAGTCTTATCTAAAAACTAAGACGTAGTAAGTTCAACTACGTAGGTAAACTAATAAAAATCATCAAAGATCGGGAGCGCTTCGGAACAAACCATCCTGAGGGATGTCAACTGAATGAAGATGAGTGAGCGAAAATACGCAGAAATGTTGCGAAAATCGCTACATTCATCCGCGCGTGGTCACCCTGCGCGAATGATGTGTTTTCGATGATTCATCCAGATTTATGATTTATTGGCCGAAGTTTTTGGCAGGCTTGTTAATATATTTTCGTAACATTGATGAAGATATCAAAGTCCTGTACAACTAGTTAGTAGACAAAATAATATACCTACTACGTTTTATTTTGTCGACGGTTGTTAATAATTTGTATTACTTTAGTTAAATATATTTATGTTTGATTTATTTATGGTTGATTCGAAAAGCCGAAGTAACTAATTATTATTAGTTACTTCGGCTTTTCGAATCAAGATTGACACAAAAATCGGAGTCGGATGACGTAAGTCTAGTTTGAAAACATCCAAATAGGTACCTAAACAAAGTTTTGTTGCTTAAATTTATTAAATTTTCTCACAATATCTCTTTGTTTTCTGACAAGGTTGGTAGTTAAGATTGAAAAAAATTGTTATTGTAACTAAATCCTTGTAACTAAATCCTACATAATAAGTATGGCTCATGAATTGTATAACATTAATTATATATAAGCTAATATATTTGCTATGGTTATAGTTTTTCACCATTTGGACCAGGACCTGTCCCAAAAACAGCGCCTTTGCTAGCTTTGGCTTGTAGCGGCATAATGCTGAGATTGAAACCTTTTTGGTCCCTGATGTAACACTGTATCTGTTTTTTTTTCGTTTTTAACTTTAATCTTATGTGTTTCTTGTACCTGTATATTATTGTAATGTGTTGTGTTATGTATTGTGGGTCCAAATAAATTCCGAAAATCGGATGTGAACATCGAAAATAGTTTATGTTTTACCGAATTTACGCTGTTGTAATGTATAAGGATAAATTATGGGTAGTTTAAACTTAAGTACATATATTATCAGAACGTTGGAGGGCTTCGTTCTAAAACTCAAACTTTTTATAGTAATATTTGTTTATGCTCTTATGACATTATAGTGTTAACGGAAACTTGGCTTGTGGATAGCTTGAGTAACTCTGAGATTTTTGATAATAGGTATGAAGTATTTCGACGGGACAGGGATTATGATTTGACGAGTCAGTCAAGAGGAGGGGGCACACTAACAGCTGTCAGTAAGGATATTCTCACTGTTCCCCAGCCTTCTTTCCATTTTACTGCCGAAGAACTTCTGTAAAACATAAAAATAAGTTAACCGTTAACATTCATATTTGTTGTTTGTATCTCTGCAAACAAAACATGGGTTTATCTTTTTCAGAGCAGTCAGAGAATTATCTTAATAAATTTAGTGGTATTATTATTATTTATCCATCAGATAAATTTGTCCTTTACGGGGGATTATAACCTAAGTAATATCGATTAGATACCTTGCCCATATTCAAATTATTTACCCTCCAACTAACATCTCCAATCGAAAATTTACTGATTGTCGGACTTACGTGACCCATGACTTACGTCGTCAGTTTAATGATGTAAGAAATGCTTACGGTAAAATCCTAGACTTGGTTTTGCCAAATGATGTAACAGTCTCGAAAGGTTTTGACCCTCTAGTGCGTTTGACCCCCACCATAAAGCCCTATTAATTAGTATCACCTATATGAAATCGCCCTTGCTTACAAACCCAACCGTAAGGTACATTAAATTAGTGTACAATAAAGGTAATTATGACTCCATTAATTTCAAATTATCGGAAATCGATTGGACTACTGATATCTCATCAAGATCTCTCGAAGATGCCGTGAAATACTTTCATTCCACTCTTGACCCACTGAAATTATACTGAATTTATACACAACTATTGTCGTATTAACAAGCTCGAGCTTAATTCATCAAAGTGTTCAATTGTGACTTTTTTCCGTAAAAAACAATAATTCCGTTTAACTACTCACTGAAATCGGAGACTCTGCAGACGTGCAGCGTTGTTAGGGATCTTTATGTCATCCACGACTCTAACCTCATTTTCGATGCTCACATCCAATCAATTTGTTTCCAGAGCCTCTAAAGCACTAGGATTCGTCATGAGGAGTACTTCTAGCGTTCACCGTGAAAAAACATTTAAGATTCCTTACTGTGCATTTGTTAGAAGCATTCTAGAATATGCATTACATATTTGGAACCCTCGTTATGATGTTTATATTAAAAGAATGCTAAAAATTCCTTACAGATATTTAGACAATTACCTCGATTTATGTAAGCAATTTCACATTCTCCCTCTTTCCAAGCATGAAATCGCCGACTTTTCTTTTATTCTCAAAATCATATCGAACAACATTAATTGTGCCAACATGCTCCAAAAAGTTAGCTAAAAAGCTAAACGCTGCAAACCTATCAGATAGGAGATCTACGTTCCTCATGCTGGCACTAACTACTGACAAAACCCCTTCTTTTAGCGAGCGAGTAACAATTTTAGCAAATTGAGTAAGCAATTTGACCTTGATTTATTCTGCACAAGTGTCTGCTCGGCCAGGCGGCGGCTGAGCTGAGAGTTTTTTGGCACCAATGACAACATTATCAATGTTGATGACAAATGACCAGTTTAACATTTTTGTAAATTAGAAATAACTATGTATAGATGATGCATGTATACTAGTCACATTATGTTAATATCCATTTTTATTGTATTATTCCAATACTATTCGTGAAAACCTTCAATAAATTTTCTGGTATTTAAAAATTTTAGGCCTTTGGTTTTCCTTCAAATAAATATAAATATTACCCAAAAGGACCCTACCCCATTTCAACATAATGCTAGTAGCCTAAGTTCCGATTTCAGCCAAGTAGAAGCCCTACTAAGAAACTTCGACATCAAAATTCTCGTCACATTTTTTCCTCGTGTGTTCTTAAAAGCCACAAATCTCATTGAGCATCAGTGTTCGATGTAAAAAGCCTATAACATGAAAGAAAAGGGTTCTCAACTAAAGTAACGCGATACTTTGCACTTCAAAGAAAATTCACGCTTTTTTACTATAATACCCATCTGTGTGTAATGTAACTCACAGTAACATAATGTACTGAAAATAGATTTTAAAACAACAGTGGGCCAGTTTTCTTTTTATCACAGCACAAAGCTCTCCACTTGGAAAAACAAATTAAGGCTTGTGGTCATGTGAAGCACTAACCACCATCATTTAAAACTTTTAGGTTGGCTCTTACCATGTTTCGCACCCAGGTCCATGAAATTGTTTATCATTGACTTGGATACAAAGTAAGTAAATGGTCCAGCGTCATACTATCGTAACTACAAAAACAATGCAGTATCACCCTACTCATACTCAGACGTTGGGAGAAGAGCTATTCACTGTACCAGTATGGCTTGACGTTCTAGTTACAATATACATAGTTTAAAGAGAAAAGTTTCCAAACTGTGCGTACCTATGTCATCTATGCTGTCTGCCGTTGAGTTCTTTTACAATTATCAGGGATAAGACAAAACCTTTCCGAGTGTCCTTTGTGAGCGCGGGAAATGACAATATTATTCTTTAAGGGACAAAAATGTTGGGGAGGGATTCTCGTATATTTTTTTCATAAGTCTATGGTTTGATTACGCAAGGCACGTGGTACGCTCATGTTACTAGGCAACTGTCCACTCACTATTTCAGTACGAGGCATAACTGTGCGGGCTCGTGGCCGACTGGCAGCGCACATGCACAGTAAGTATACGCAAAACCGTACTTAAAAGAGTTCGAAATACCCATATATATTCACCCTTCCATGCATTATTTTATAACTATCCAGGTAGTAGTGTACGTGAGGACATAGAACATAGAATTGTTAAATAAAAAAGCGACACTGACAAGTATAAAACTCGCCGAGCAGACGGGAATGTTAACGCGCATAATGGGACCAACAGTGTACAAAAGTCTTCCTGAAATTGTAACGAAGGCAACAAGCCTGACGTCATTTAAAAGCAAGCTAAGGCTCACTGACAACAGCTTTTACAGCTACGAGTTCCTAGCCTGTAAAAATGACGCAATACCTATTCAGTAAGTAGATAACTCAAGTCTTTATTAAGTTACCTATCTTATTAAAATTAGGTTAAACTTAAGATTTGTTTTCTTAAAATTGTTCTTACTTTTTTAAATAATGATAATGTATTGAATTTATTTAATTTTATTGTATTAGTACCTATTACCTAACCTATGCATAAAAAGTCACGTGTAGTTCTGGAAATGAAGGTATGAAGAGAGCAAAACTGGAGTAATCAATAATCATTTTATTGATTACTCCAGTTTTGGTCTTCATAATCTACTGTTTTGAATACCTAGTAATTTTCAAGAGTATGTAAGCTATGTAAGCATCGGAGTATTTCCGATGCATTAACTCAGCGTTACATCGCACGGTCTGTTGGCGCCTCCGAACTTACGCCTAACTTAACCCAGTAATGGACTGCGATATTGTTTCAAGCGTCGTCCACTGCTGTTATTTTACTAATGAATGATCTTTGTTACCATTACGTTAAGCGCAAATTTAAATGAAGGAAATGAAGAATTTTAACTTGGGCTTTGTATCAGTGAGAATTTCGTTTCATAATTGCGTATATTGGCAATCAATTAGCTTTAAGGTTTTTGGTCATGCAAGAATTTTAACTTGGGCTTTGTATTAGTGAGAATTTCGTTTCATTATTGCGTATATTGGCAATCAATTAGCTTTAAGGTTCTTGGACATGCAAAAGTTATTTAATAAATCGCCATGTGCGAGTCGACTCGCACACGAAGGGTTCCGTACCGTAAAAATCAGGCAACTTTTTCAAAGAACATCAAATTTTCACTTCTTCGGAGACCCCTTTAAATTTCAAGTTTGCTATATTTTTAATATTTAATGTTATAACAATTGAAGTGTTTCTTCGTTTCATGTGTCTACTTATTGTAGTTCCAGAGACCAACGAAGAGCAAAAAAAGGCAAAAAAAAACACGTTTTTTGTATGTAAGCTCTTTAATTTTGATATTTATTTTAATTTTAATATTTGTTGTTATAGCGACTAGAGAAATACTTATTCTCTGAAAATTTCAGCTACCTCTTACGATTCATGAGATAGAGCCCAGTGACAGACGGACGGATGGACGGACAGACGGACGGGCGGATGGACGGACGGACAGCGGAGGGGAATAATAGGGTTCCCTTTTCACCCTTCGAGTACGGAACCCTAAAAACCAGCTTTATTTGTGAGCCCTAAGTTTCAATATTAAATAAACACAAGCTGTAACTGTGTGTGATGCAGTTTCATTGAAATTTTAGTCGCTACATTTTCTCCTCTGAGTTTCAAGAAAAGGATGTTTTTCATTCAGCTAAATTAATGTGTTGTCTAGTGTTTATTTCTGGTTCTCGGGAAATGTGAAATGATTTTGTTGGAGTGCGGATGTGACTGTAAATTATGGTTGGTAAAGAGGGTGGAGTTCACATTTTAGAGATAAAATACTGTCTAAGACAGTAAATATTCTTACTTTCTTAGATTTATACGGGAACTCAAGACCAGCTATCTCTTAAAGACATTTCTCAAAAGTGTTTCTACTACAGCTAAAATATTTGCAAGTGATATTGTTGCTGATTTATCCCAAATATAAGCAGAGTTTCGAGCTTAAAACTGTACCCCTGGTACCAGCGTATACAAAAAACATTCGATAAAAGTTTTCGAGTGCTCGATTCAACTCTTTCCATACATATGGCGCCTTGCAGCGCCTCTACCGTATAAAGAGGAAGTATTTTTCCTAGTTTGACAGCGGTTAAATAAATTTATACGATCACGATTCTAGCCTTGTCTTATTATTTTTTTGTAAATGTAAGCGAGATAAAAGCTAAGCCTAGAAAACTCTTCGAATTAAAAACGACGACTCCACTCGTCATAGGGGTACTGAAGGTTTTGCATTATTTTGATCCATGCCTTCCAAATTTAGGGGCAAATGAGTTATTCCAAAAACAGGAAACAATTTCGCCTTCACTTTTGTACAGTCAATACGTCATTTATTTCCATTCATGTAATTTTGAAAGCCAATTCGGAGTTGTCACCGGAACTCCCCTATTCTTGCGAAACTCGTTTCACCCATAAAATTGAGTTAGTCCCACCGCTTAATACATTTGGCAAACAAGTTGGTGATTCGTTTACTCGGCAGTGTACCCGCACGTATGCTTTGACCTATTTTTAGCCAGCTGTGCCTTAGGAAGGTCGTCATGTCTGAAAATGTTTTTTCTATTGTAGCTCGAAAATATTGCCGAAAGCTCTTAGGAAATTTGTAAATTCTGTGCATTTTAGAAAGGAATTTCGGGCGAGAATATTTTGAACTAAGTAATCGTTAACCCCAAACAGGAAATATTCTACCAAATTTTATAGGAATGTTTCGCAGCACGCTTCGGAATATTGAATAAAATTTGTACATCAAAGGCGAGCTGAATGATTTTGAAACAATTTGACCTTAAAATAAAGTTTAACATTGGCAAATAGTGTTAGTAAAGTCATAAATAAAGTGTACACTCCTCGTTTTTATATTTTTCACTTATAACAAATCCAGCAAGAACTTCATCACTACAGTTTTGATTTTCTTTTACTATAACTTTCCTTTTACTTTGCTGAACAATATTAAATATTTAATTTACCAGTTTGAGAAAAAAGATGCCCTCTTTTCTCAAACTGGTAAATTAAATATTTTACCTATAATAATAATAATAATAATAATATATATTCGTCAGGAAATTCCTCTCTCTGCAACTCTAGTCACCGGCCGCTTAAGGCTAGCTTCGCGGCCGGTGATTCACCGTTTTAATATATTTTTTACTGTAGAATAGTTTTATAACATTTTATTTTCTATAGTAAAAAATGTATATTATTATTATTTATAACGAGATTTAAAATAAATGAAGTGAATAATAATATTATCTTTTATATAAAGTACTCATTACCTACTATTTACAAAAATTTAAAACACACTATTATTTTTTTGACATGCTGATCTGCCCATCAAGTGTAAATAATTTCCCTACTTAACAGCATACACAAATCACAACATTCCCGATCCTCATGATTTTATTAATAACGCAATCAATTCATCCCCATAACATCTGTCGTTATGAGCAGACCAATTCAATATCACTTAATCGAATCAATAATTAGCATTCGCAAACATTCCGGTAAACATCGCTGATTAACAATCGTCAATTTCGCAAATGGAGTGTTTGCGATATGTCTGAATTTATCTTTTGAATTTTACCTTGATTATTCCCGAGGGATTAGTAAAGCCTAAAAAACAAATTAATACATATGAAAAAACATGACTATTTACAACCATTTTGTATCTTCGCCAATTCTTAATAGATTTTGATGATTCATTCGTTGTTGTATAAAAATTGATTTTAAGGTGGCCCCATATAAGTTTGATTCTCGAGGAATTGATATATGCGCCGTAAACGTTATCTAAAACATCATCTTGATAATTTTTACAATCACTGGTAACTAATGGTTTCCAAAGCAACGGGTGTAAACAAGTGGTCTTTTTTTGAAAAACAATACAAAGTTAACGAATGGCGTATCGCATAAAACGAAGGACGACCGACACGTTCTTTCGATGACCCTTCTATGAAAATGATTTCAACATTTATTTCTTCGAGATCCGAGAAACCAAAGGTCCGAAGCAACGCACTTTTGCACATTCCGCAGTAAGGTTGTTCGTTTCGCTGCGATTGCGATCCGTCAATCGAAACTTCTTGTTCGAATTTTTATTTGTTCCTACAACCGCCAATTCCATGACCGTGCTCGCAAACGGTTCTACCACCTTCAAAAATTCTACCTTTTTACACATCACCTTCCTCTTGATAAACAATCGTATTATTCCACTTTCCACATTCATTATCTGCCTGCAAAAGGTCGTCTCTATTCAATTAGCTAGGGTAGTGCCACGTCCGCGTTTCCACTCCATTACCTGAAGATTAGTGCGGCGACCCGTCCCGTTATCACAACTTATGACTTTTCACCGGGAGTATTCCTTTGATGGTGGTTTTATTTCACCTAACTTTTTTCTGTCTAGTCTAGGGATTGTAAGGTCGATGTTGGAAATGTTTTGTGGATCCTAAGGTCTCATTGAAAGTGACCTAGACGTGACCTTCCCACGCAGGCGGATCGGTGATTGCAGTAGAGGTGTTAATAATACAAAGAAGGAAGCTGCTGCCTTTTCTGGGGTTACTTTGTCGCTTCTTACGACATGCACATGATGAGTTAGAGGGATCGTTTGTTACGTCACGACCGCCACGGTCAGATCAGACGTGATCTATTTTACCTTTTTATTTTATTCGCTCTGATGATTCCTAAGGTTGATGTTGTAATTAGAATTACGTCAACTAAATTGATGAAGACTTGATCCATGTGAAAAACTCATCAACATTATTTCGGCCTGTATGTTTTTAACTCCCAATGTTTGGTTTTATGATTTTAGATTGACCATCAACAGTCATCAAGTAAACAAAGACATGACGGAGGCGAGTGGACGCTTGCGCATTACATCACAAAATTCCAAATATCTCTCGAAATAGACGTCGCAGAGAGTTGCCAATTTCATCATTGTGTAGATAGGGGATTTTACTCTACTTCCTCTGATATATCTCACCTTTCCCTAACCCAAGGGGGGTTAGGGAAAGGTGTAAGGTCCTTGCCCATAACGGTAAACATTTTAACGTCCTACGATGGTACGACGGACCGGCGGCGGCGTAGCATACAAAAGACTTCAACGCGCACTTACTTTTATTCTACCCACGAAGTTCCTCTTAGAATTGCAACTAGTAGACATAACGAGTTGCAGTTTGCAGTATGGTTTATTATACTGAAAATATAAGGAAAGCTTTTGTTCTTTCCTGTCAATGTACCGACTTTTCCTTACCTCTCCCTCTTCCTTCCCAGTAGATAAATATGTTATATCGTAGAACTTCGCCGCGACAGCCAGACAACCAGAACGCTGTTTCTTTATGATACACTTTTTTTCAGTAAAAATAATTATATTTATTGAATTGAATAAGCCAAAATATTAATTCATATTTTTCAGGGTTTATGTTTTTTTGATTTTTCTTGTAAACACACCCAGACAGAACAAACAACCAAATGATAAAAATGCGCTCAAAAAGTGGCAAGTAATTACAACACAAAACACACTCGCGAAGGGGTAAACAAAGCTTTTGTTTTACATTAATATTTCACCCCCTGGGGCTGAAAGGATTCGTGTGATTAAAAACATCCCTTATGTCCCCAACGCATATTTAGTAAATGATTATGTAGGTTTGTCTGAATACAAAGATCGTGAATATAGTTTATAGTATATTATGGTTCCACTAATACCTATACTTATAGCGAGAGATGTGTGGTGTGACTCTAATAAAAGATATCAGAGCCATGAAAACTATGAAGTTCCAAACACGCACGTTTGAGCCATTGTATGTACTAAATTCTTAGAATAACATAATCTCATTCAAAAGTAAAACAAGAACTCATTTAGAATTAATATTTTATACATTCTGTTCTTATTTAACGCACGAAAGCTCAAATAGACTAGTAGACGGTTACGTAGAAGACGTACTAAAATTTTTTTTTGACAACGTGTTACAATTTGGCTTGTTTTAAAAAACGATAAACCGACTTCAAATTCCGGTCTACCGGAATTTAAAGTCGGTCATATTAGGTCCTTACATATGAAATTGGCGTTTTTCGTACTGGCCACTTTAATCACAAATTTCTCCTCTTTGGTAAGGAATTCCAAATTCAAATTTGTACAGCTATAGACTCATGTATTTGTGCTTCGATTATCGTCATTCATTTGTTTTGTTTTCTTCTGTTTTTTTCTGTTTGCGTCACTCATTTTACAAAATGGAAAACTTAAAATATCGCATTATTTACGTGTACGAGTTCCGCCGTGGCACTAGTGCTGCGGAAACAACTCGAAGGGTGAATGATGTGTATGGCGGTCGTGTTGCAAAAGAAAACACAGTTCGTTTTTGGTTCCAACGTTTTCGTTCTGGAAATTTTGACCTGCAGAACAAGCCCCGTGGACGGCCTGAGACTCAAGTTGATAATGAAGAGTTGAAGGCTATTGTGGAAGCGGATCCATCGCAAACCACGTCCGAGTTAGCTGCAGGCTGCGATGTTAGTGATAAAACTGTTTTAATTCACTTGAAGCAAATTGGGAAGATTAAAAAGCTTGAAAGGTGGGTACCTCACGAATTGACTGAAGCAAACCGGCAAACGCGCGTCGACTGCTGCGTTACATTACTAAACCGGCACAATAATGAAGGTATTTTAAACCGAATCATTACCTGTGATGAAAAATGGGTTCTTTACGATAATCGGAAGCGCTCAGCGCAATGGTTGGATCCTGGCCAGCCAGCCAAATCCTGCCCCAAGCGAAAATTAACCCCAAAAAAGTTACTTGTAAGCGTTTGGTGGACTAGTGCCGGTATTGTTCATTACAGTTTTCTCAAATCTGGCCAGACTATTACGGCTGATGTCTATTGTCAGCAATTGCAAACCATGATGGAAAAGCTAGCGGCTAAACAACCTAGGCTGGTCAATCGCTCCACGCCACTGCTGCTTCACGACAACGCTAGACCACACACTGCGCAACAGACGGCTACTAAATTAGAAGAGCTTCAATTGGAAAGTCTAAGACATCCTCCGTACTCCCCGGACCTTGCTCCAACAGATTACCATTTTTTTCGAAATTTGGATAACTTCTTGCAAGGGAAAAAATTCAACTCCGATGGGGCAGTCCAAATCGCCTTCAAAGATTTTATTGATTCCCGTCCGACTGGTTTTTTTAGTAAAGGGATCAATGAACTACCTATAAGATGGCAAAAGTGCATAGAAAATAATGGTTCATACTTTGATTAATTAAATATATTATATTAAAAAATATTCGACTTTTTGTTCCTCCCATACAAAACGCCAATTTCATATGTAAGGACCTAATATTATCTATAATATTCATCTTTGTCTCGGACGAACGAAATCAACCCTCCCTTACTTTCCCTGACCGAAGGTCTAACTTCACGTGCAAATAATTGAGTTTTTACTGGCGACATCTAGTTATAATTGAAGTCTAATTTAGTTCGATGACACATGGATAAAACTGTTGACGCCCGTTGCTATGGAAACCATTAGGTGATAGTAAAATTGACATATTGTGATGAATTTTTACAAACCTACGTTTTATAGCGCACATAGCAATTCCTCGAGAGTCATACTTATAAGGGACCACCTTAAAATCAATTTTGATACTTTTTAAGTTTAACGAGATAAATACTAATCCATCGGGAATAAAATTTTTATGGAACTACCTTGGAATCATTTTCTATACAATGGTGAAAGAATCAATAGAATCGGTTACCCATAGGCGGAGATATCAAGTAACATACATACATAAAAACATACAGACGAACTGAAAACCTCCTCCTTTTTGAAGTCGGTTAATAAAGAAAACTCTTTTTAGAACATTTACATTGTTATTGTTTTCTTATCAAGTGTAGGTTCACCGAATGAGTTTTTAAAATACCAAAACGCATAAAGATTTCAGAACTTATCAGTTTATTACATGTCAAAATGGACGTCTGTCAACTAACGAAAAGTAGTTCCTCTCAGTATTCGGTAGGGGCGCTGCAAGGCGCGAAATGTATGGAAGGAAATTAAAACTTTTTTTTATTAGTTTTCGTTAACTATGCACAACCCGTACGCCTTTATACTTTATAAGTTGGTCAACTCTAAATTTAGAGTCCCTTACTGGAAGAATAAAATTAGTATTAACCTGCTGTTAATTTCCTCACAAATTTAATATCATATTAATTTGTTATTTCTATGGGTATATCACCTTACTCTTTATATTATTAGATGCCAGAATGTATATCAGGAAATCCCCTTTATTATACTGCCGTAAATGACGTCGTGCAAGAATAAGGGGGAACACGGAATATTAGAGAAATTATTGACTTGATGTTAGAAACAGTGAAATATTGATGAAGGGACAGGAAGACATGCTATGAATCATGGGGAAAATACAAATAGTGGTTCCTCCGAAGTTAATAATTTATGAATTTCCAGCTACAATTTATAATTATCTCTTTACTTTAGCCTCAATTTTGCCTACCTCTTTTCTTCCAGTTATTCTTTTTCCATCAGTTCATGAATTTTCCAAAAAAGGTATACTTAATACTACCAAAGTCACGGCCAACGAGTAGACAAAATACTGTCGATTGCCTACAATAGTCATACATTAAAATATCGCAATATATTTAGATAGAAGCAAAGAGTTCGCCGGTTTGTACTAGAACTGAGCATGTAACATTTTGCACAGTACTTTGAAGTCTGAAGAGTATAATTTAGTGATGCAAAACACCACTAAATTACACATTTTCCTTTTTTGGTGGTGTTTAACAGTTAATTGAACAACAAGGTGTTTTGTTTTTATAACCTGACGTCTCAAGCGGAAAGTCGGGAGCTGACTGAATTTTGCAAAGAACAAGGAGGCTCTCCAGCACTTCTTTTCAGCACGCGAGGTAAATAAACTTTTTGCTTCTATCTAGATATGTATATTTCTGTTCCGGGCTGTGTTGACGGGTTCGGTGTGTGTAAAGACAATTGCGATAAATTTCTGCTAAGCAACAATTTGAACCTTTAAAAGGAAGGTACCGTATTCAAAAGTTACAAGTACAAATAACTATCGCATCAGCCTTCAATTTTCATAACCGGGTAATGAATTCACAATAGAAAGTTGAACAATTTGTTTCTGTTACGTCTTTCCAAGTTGGAGTTGACAATATTTTTTGTAATTTACTCTTTTACGGACGGAATAAATTTGTCGGGTAGCTCGACTTGTCCGCAACAGATGTTGGGTCTTTTCGGATTCTTTATTGTGGACACTGATGGAGGGGTCGGTAGTTTTGCAAATTTTAGAACGGGTTCTGTTGTTGTTGTTGTGAATTTTCTTTACTTTTTGACACTTCCAATAGGTAATAATGATACACACAGTTTTCCACTAAAACTTTATTTTGAGAAATATCTGCTTTTACGTTATCCTATCCTTCTTACATTAAATTAATTGAATTTAATAGTATCTCAATTTAAATGAACTCACTAATTTATTTTGTATTTTGTACTATAATTTATTGGTAATTGAAATACACGTATTGAATCGAATTTCTGTTCTTCTTTCACAGTCTTTATTCATGCCTTCACCAAAACAAATAGTAAGGATACATAAAAAACAAATAACTTTAAATTCAAATAATAGCTCGTTCCAAATCACGCATCTTTTCACAAATGTATCAATTTCTAACAATTTAAATCATCATACATTTTCCTTCAAGAGAACACAATAGTCCCTTTGTGCTTTAACAAGATGTTCATCGAATGCTACTCGCTTCGAGTCTCCCTATTTGCGAGCAATGATCAGCATTTCACTTAAACTCGGTTCTTCTATATATATGTTTTGTAAAAAAAGGGTCAAAACCAAAGAAATATTTGTGGATAATATTTGACGACACACCAGTGTCGTCAAATATCATCGGATCAAAGCGCAGTGCGAAACGTTTTTGAATAAATATTATCTATATAATTAAATATTCATTCACCATTCGTTTCTCATCTGTTTTCATACTCGAATTTGAACTTTTGTTGCGTTGTTAAAGTTTGAGTTTTTGTTTTATGTGATTATCTTGCTGATACCTTGTAGATTTCTGTTATTGTTTTCAGTTTTGGTAAAATTTTCATTAAAAAAATATATTTTATATCAACAAAGGTCTTCCTTCGTTGATGTAAAATATTTTGGGTTGTAAAAGCGACCTATTATCTTCCGGTCGTTATCCTACACTAGGTGAACCACATATATATTCTTCCACTCTCTTCTATCAACCGTCATCTCTGTACTTACACCTTTCTTAACCATGTCCTCTATAACACAATCTATCCATCTTTTCTTCGGTCTTCCTCTCCCCTTAAATCTACATTCAAACCTCTCTTCTCGTCACATGACATTCTTCCCTCCGCATCACTTTCTAGGAGCGAGTATAGTTCAAAATTGTACACATTTTTGCTAAAGGTGCACACTGCAAATTAGTACCAACATCGGTTGATGATACCAACTGATGTTGCCTGTAGGCATAGTATTATATATATATTTTTGAGTTTCAGACAGAGAACCCACTACGAAAATGTATCCATTACGCCAAATTTTAATAAAGAATATCTAATAGTTTACTTTGATGTGTCCTGCGGCAAGGTGCGATGACGAACTGCGAAATACTATTGGAAGATACTAGGTGCGCCAAACTGAAGACGGGGGCTTAATAGTGGAGGCTTATGTTCAGCAGTGGACAAGGTATAGACTTATGATGATGATGATTTTCGGAAAGTCAAGTTACATCATACATTCTAATTGAAAATGTATCCCTCCTAGCAGAATTTCGATCCTGGCAGCCATTCTCAACGAAGACTAGCCAAAAAAAACGCTGGTGCGCTGTAAATATGTCCTAAGCACATGCTTAGGACATATTTACAGCGCACAAGTGTGTGCGCAAACACATTCATTATTATAAGTAGGTACCGTAGTAGGTAAGTACAGTCATGTAACAAATAGGGTTCAACCTTTACTTTGTGAAACTTTATACGATGAAATGATGGCTTCTGAACAGGATGTCTTGCCTTTAAGAACCTTTGCACGAGCTTCCTTCAAGCTGAACAAACTTTGCGAAAGGCAACTGGGAATAACAGGGAGTTTATAAAACGGACACTAGAAGCAAATTAGCGGAAGGTAAGGTATCTATCAAAGTGTTTTGTTGTGCACTTTTATGCAAACTGATGTGAATTATTTTCATGAGCGAAAAGTAGGATTTAAGTTACTTATGTCGAATGATAATATTAAAAAAGCTTAAGCTTTCAGGCACATTCATCATAATTTTTTAAGAGACAGCAATGAGTTTATTTTCATAAAGAGCAGATAGAGCAAGAGTTTGAGAAACTTTCTTGAAGAGAGTTTTTATAGGATAATCTCTTCAGATTCGTAAAAAGAGGAACCAATATGTCCACCACTATAAAAAGACCTTTTAGAAATAAAGGCAGGACTACCCTCATAACAAAACCACCGCAAAAGAACCAATAAACTATCCAGACTAAACTTTAATTAAATTTTGTATTGTCTTTAAAATTCTGGTGCAAGTTAGGGGAAACTCTCAGCATTGGTTTAGGTACTTAACTGATATCTACCTTCATATAGAACTTATCTCAATCCACAAGCACTTCTTAATTTTCTTTCACTAAGTTAACAAAGAAAATTGCAATCAAATAATAGAATCAAATTAGAACTAGTATTTACAATTGAAACAATTAAGCTAACTGCCGACTGTTGCAAACATTCTACAGGTAGCTCAACTGATCCACATCAATACCAGTCGGAAGCTACCCCAAGACGCGCGCTGGCTGCATTGATCAGCTTTATGGCAGTGCTGATACTCTGCGCCAGATACTCACCAGCTCTCTGGTCACGCGACGATTCGACCAGATGCTCAGATAATTTTTAAAACCCCGGAGAGCCTCGGTGCCCCTCGGACCTAGGGTCTATCAATATATTTCTTATCAGTATGATATTTCTGTTCCTATTCTTCACTAAGCTGTTTTATCTTTTCAGTGTCCTGTGTACTCTGTAATATTTTTTTTATAATAATACCACGATAATCACTACCGCGATTAAAGCGATATAAGATGTGTTAATTATTACGTTCTAATTTACTTTTCTGAAGTAGTATAAATGAAATAGTAAGTTGAGGTTGTGTTTTCTTGCTTGGACCAAACGTTTCTGTTAACGCTGAGAGTTGGAAAGTTTAGGAACTTCTTGGCTGGGTTCGCGCTATCGAGTGGAAACGTTATTTAAATATCCTTATTAATCACGTTATAAAAAGCGAATACAATAGCTATCGGACAATTCTCTTGTTGAACAAGGGGGCTTTTTGCCATAATTAACACGCTTGACAGGCGCATTGTTGATTGTGTAGTGGGGATGTTAAAATACTAAGTAGCTGCTGAAATGGAGGGGTCGTTTCATACGTCGAGAGCACCATGGCCAATGCCCCATAAAATTTTTAACCTTTTTTCCTTTGTAGAATTGGGCACTCTTGATTTCTGCTCGATGGAACTACGTAACACTATATACAAATCTACCTAGGTACATTTCAAATTCAAATTCAAATTCAAAATATATTTATTGCGTCAAACATGGTATAAAGGTGGTTTAGTTCTAAGTAATGCACTCATGTCTCACTATATTCTAGCATGCAATAATTATGGTGGCAAATTAAATTAGGTATTATTATTTATTATCTTACATTTAAAAACTCATTGATGTCATAAAAATTCATTTCATTCAGCCATCTAAGCAATTTGATTTTGTATAAATAATTATTTAATAATTTGATTTCATTTGGTAACTTATTGTATATTTTTACGCATAGAGTCAAACAACTTTTTGAAAACTTGGCTGAACGCGGGGTATCTTTTAGAATAAGTCTATTCGGATCTCTACATAGTCTAGGGTGTTTGTCACATGCTTTTATAAATAAGTTTAAATTATTTCTAACAAAATTTGATACTTCATAAATATAAAGCGACGGTAGAGGTAATAAACCAAGCTCCTTAAACAAGGGTTTGCATGACTCATCCGGGGGGATTCCACAGATCGCTCTGATGCATTTCTTTTGTGCTATAAATGCTCTGTTTTTATCAGTGCTGTTGCCCCACATTACAAGCCCATAGCGAAGAGCAGATTCAATATAGGCATGAAAGGACGTTATTGCAGTTTTCACATTTGTGACATTTTTAATTTGACTTAGAGCGTACACGAATTTGTTTAATTTTTTATTTACCATGTCTATATGTGCCTTCCAGTCCAGATTTTCGTCAATTATTACGCCTAGAAACTTAATTTGCGGAACTTGTTCTATTTTCGCTATATTTAGATTAAAATTATATTTTATATGTTTAGATTTATTGAATTGAATATATTTGGATTTGTCAAGATTAATTTTAAGATTGTTAATGTCAAGCCATTCAATAATTTTATCAATTGTGTTATTAATGTCAGATTCATGGTCAGTTTTATTATATAATTTTTTATCAGATGTCACAACTACACAAATGTCATCAGCATATAAAATGCACCTATGGTTTGTCACGGTAACTATGTCATTTATATAGAGTAGAAACAATATGGGTCCTAAAATGCTGCCCTGTGGCACGCCCGATTTGTTGATTTCATAGTCTGATGTAAATGTAATTAGTTCGTTGTTATTAGTTAGTTTCTCAATAACAACGCATTGCTTACGGTCCTACAAGTAAGAAGAGAACCATTGTAGAGTTTGGCCTCTGACACCGATGTTATCTAATTTTTTAAAAAGTAGATCATGCGAAACGTAGTCAAATGCTTTAGATAAGTCATAGAACAGTCCTGTCGTTAAGTCACCAGTGTTTAGACTATTTAACACCGTTTCTACTAGGGTAAAAATGGCAAGAGATGTCGACTTTCCTTTCTGAAAACCAAATTGTTCTTTTGTAATTATATTTTGTTTGTCACAATAGTTTTTAAGTCTTAGATACATAGATTTTTCAAATATTTTTGAGAAAATTGGTATTAGCGTTATTGGACGATAGTTATTTATCTCTGTCCTTTCGCCTTTTTTAAATAGAGGTTTGACCATTGACTTTTTTAGTGCGTCGGGAAAAGTAGCTGTTGAGAAGGACAGGTTAATCAGATACGTCAATACAGCTACTATCTCAGTAATGCTTTCTTTTATAATTTTCGTGTTGATTCCATCATAGCCTTCACACTTACTGGTTTTTAAAGCCAAAATTTCCTTTTTTACTTCATTTTCAGTCATAGGTAATAAAAACATTGAATTTAATTTCGTAAGACTATTAGAAAATGTCTGTGATTGAGAAGATGTCAAGCTATTTGTCAAATTAATATAATATTTATTAAAACTATTGGCAATGTCAATAGGTTCAGAAATTATTTGGCTATTAATTAAAATTTTGTCAATATTATCGTCAAGTTTATTATTATTTGGTATTTCTCTTTTTATCACAGTCCATGTCGCCCTACATTTATTCTTACTATTTATTATGTATTTTATATTTGATATCCTTTTCGATCTGTAGATACATTTTTTTAGTATGCGAGAGTATGACCGGTATTTGCGCTTATTTATAACTGTTTTTTCCTTATAGTATAAATGACGCAACCTGCGTTGTGATTTGCAGCTCTGTCTTAATCCAGGACTAATCCAATTTTTTTTGAGCTGAGTATCATTCCGTATTTTTACTCTAATTTTAGGAAAACACAACTTGTAAAATAAACAGTAGAGTTCATGAAAGTCGTTGAATGCTTTGTTTAGATTTGTCTCCGCATAGATCTGAAGCCAAGAGAGCTTCGTGAGACATTCTTTAAATTTGTGTAAATGTTCGTGACTAAAGTCCGTTCTATAAATAAAATACGATTCTGCAAACTTTTTCTTAAAATTAACTGGATATGATAGAATCTGTGCCGTATCATGGTCCGATAGGTATAGCGGCAGCACAGAAGCGGTTGCGTCCTTAATATTACTTAATAAATGGTCTATGCAAGAGTCTTTTCGTGTAGGTTCATTAATATGGATTTTAAGATCATTACTGTAGCATAAATCTTCTAAATAGTTAGTAATTTTACTTTTTTTTTTAAAAACACCATTAATGTCTAAGCATTCAGTGAGACTCAAATAGGAATCGACTGAACTGGAGATTGGGACTGTTTTCGAGATTTAGTTCCCTGTATTTTTTTCATAGGAAATAGCGAAAGTACCTATTACAAAACATTTTACATGATTTAACCATTGAATCTTAAATTTAGTGTCCTCTTAGTGAAAGGGGGTCACACACAAACATGATGTAATTACGAGTATGTTTGTTTACTCATACCAATATTTCACTAAGCAGACACCAAGCAAGGACCACCCGGCCTAGCAAAACCTTATCGCCGTTTCATACCGTAACGTACCTACCGGCTTATGGCGACATCAAATATGCATTTGGTATATTAGAGAACTCGCTTTGTGTAATAGGGTGTATCGGGGGTGGGGGAGGGGTATGAAAGGATGTCCATGTCCAGTCAATGAAGTTGGGATAAGCTGGGGCTTATAGTCTTACAAAGATGCTTGAAACTTCAGAAGAAGAGTTTATTATCATGGATGTTTTCAGTAAGATACGGTATTCTAGTTTTGACGGTTTATTTTATTTGTCTTTGATAAAGCTGTGCTGTTACTATGGGGAGCTGAAATAAATTTAAATGTTCAAATAATTTGACATGTCGGTCAGGGTGACTCATCAAACAAAAACAAGTTGTATTTGTTTGTATGCAATTTATGAGTCAACAATACAATTGCGTGCCCCCCAACCCCCCCCCCCCGCCCCCCCGCCGCGCTGCCCGTACGCGAATCTATACTAATAATATTAAGGAAGTTATTCTGTCTGTTACCTACCTTTTCACGGCAGAACGGCTCAACGGATCTTAATGAAATTTGTCAGGAAGGTAGATGGTATCCCGAGAACGGACATAGGCTACTTTTTATCCCGGAAGCACGTGCGAAATATCGGGAAATAGCTAGTGAAGTTATAAGCTTAGGTTAGGTTAGATTAACTAACCCTATCTGTTACCTAACCTAAGCTAACCTTGTTTGTACCAACTTTGCTAGTACCAAACCAACGTAGCTAGTAGTCACAAAATTGTGACACAGAATAAATTCTTTTTACTTTTACTTTACTTTACTTACATACCTACTGGCGTGGCGCAATGACCCGAAGTGGAAGTCATGCGGGACGCAGAAAATATTAAAAACCTCTAAAATATTTTAATGTCGCGCGAATCTGTATCAGATTCCGTGTAAAAAAACTTGGTAACGGAGTTTCTGAATAGCCCTGCAGAGATCGCCAGTTGTCCTAGTACCTTGCCGTCAGTCCATTTGACGACCACGAAGTTCTCGTAGGTATTTCTCAACTTCGTCTCTCTTGCGCTACCTCACACGACCAATAGGCCTTCGGCCACTTGGGCCGTCCCATGTACGCTCTGATGGCTGTTCGATTTGCCCCCATTCGGACTACATGCCAGTTAGAGGATAGCAGCTAGATATTTCGCAAAAATCAAGAAATAGAATTCCTTGTATCCGGGCCGAACATCATACGAGAAGTTATAAACCACAAATTACATTCACTACATGGGTAGAACATACAGTTTTTACTAAGAAAGTTGTGAATTGATGTATACGTTTTATAATGCCATCACTCACCTCAATTCTTTACGTGAGTTAAATCCCTAATTTAAAAATATGATACATGGCTTTAATTATTGGAATTCGACCTGCATTATCCATATCCATTCTAATATTATAAATTCGAAAGTAACTCTGTCTGTCTGTCTGTCTGTTATCTTTTTACGCCTAAACGGCTGAACAGATCTTAATGGAATTTAGCATGGAGATAAATGGAAAAATGGAATAGCTTAACTGAGCTTTACCAGTATCTTCCTCTCAGCCTGATAGAAACAACCATAGAGCTTTTACAGACTGTATTAACTAACTAAAAGTTTATACAAAAAATGGGAACAGTCATTCAGTTTCATTTTTGCAAGTTTCAACATATATTTCTTAATCCACCGTAAACCGGAACTAAACAGTAAAGTTTGGCCGTAAAAGAGCAATCTACGAAACACGGGAACGGCCTGAAATAGAGTAGGAGATTACAGTGATTTTTATTGCTATAATAACTGCATGTATTAACAGCAGATGGCGATGTAGTCTATGAAGAAAAAAAACAAAATGTTTCAAAAATGATAATCTTATACGTAATAAGATTACCATCACAAAAAAACTACATGAAATCTAACAATAAAAAAAAATCTCGCTTTGTTCCGCACGCCTACATAATTTTTGCCTACATCTGGCTCATCCCTCGTTTGTGGTCAGTTTGCTAAACAATGCAAAAAACCTAAGAAAACCACAACATGCTCGCTCCGCTCGCCGATAACGTTTAGTCGTTTTTGGTACGGTCTTCAATCCCCTTCGAACTGAACTGTGTATGATACGGGGTCCTGCTAGGGCTAGCTACGCCACTGATGAGTTACTGGTTATGTAAGTACCTAAGTAGTATGCAAGTAAAGTAAGACAGTAATTTTATTAATGTAATTTTGTGTATTTTATTAATGTAATAGTCTATTATTATTTAGTGGGCAATCTTCGATTATCTCCTGGTCTAAACGAATGAAGCAATAGCGTTAATTCGAGTCACGTGGCGCCTCTGCGGCGAATACGAATCAAGTCGCGGGAAATAGGTTAGCTAGCGTATAGCACTTTAGAATTGGATTGAGTTTTAGCTTGAAAACTAACAGTCAAATAATGATTTTTAAGGCATAATTTCGTATAATCCCGTTGTCCCCGTACGCCATGTCCCCGTCACGGGGACAGCGGGACGTAATTAAATTTCTTTCCCCTAGTCCCCGTAATGTAGATTCGGGGACGGAGACAACGGGAAGTAAAAATTTTACGTGTCGTAGTCTCCATAAATTTGTGTTCCTGTTAAAAACTTAGTTTTTAGTGTGGGAAAAAGAAAAGTGAAATAAAACAAAATTTATTTAAATGTATTACAATTTTAATTTAAGGTAAAAAATAATATTTGTTGTGTTATTTCTGTAAGTTTTATAAAATAAATTGTAATTATAATAAAACTTACATAAATACCACATCTTTTATTTATACTATAAATCAACAAAAATATCAAAATTATCAGCATTGTAAATAGTTTTCACAGCATTGTGATATTTTTTGTAGTAAGATGTTTGCTTACTACAAAAAATATCACAATTATTTGCCTAAAATATAATTAACATGGTACTCCAAAAATGCTACAATAAATTACTTGTACCTACTATAACAATAGGGATTAACGTTACCTCACCAACAATATTGACTCATTTGCGTCAAATCAATAAAATAAAAAAATATGAAAAATGGGTGCCTCATGAGAAATCATGAGGCACCCATTTTTCATATTTTTTGCAGATCAGTCATCTGCAGAAAGAAACGCGTGTTGAAATTTGTGTTGCCTTGAAGGAATGAAGGAATATTGGATCGAATTGTGTCATGTGATGAAAAGTGGATTCTTTACAATAACCGTAAGCAATAAATGCAATGGCTGACCCCAGGTCAAACGCCGCAACTGTGTCCTAAAGCAAAGCTTACCAATATACAGGTAATTGTAACTGTTTGGTGGTCTCAGCATGGTGTTATTCACTATATCTTTCTCCGATCTGGTCAAGCAATAACAGACTACTGTGCTGAACTCCGAACAATGATAGCAAAACTCGCAGAGAAACAGCTCCGACTCATAAATCGGTCTTCACCATTATTGCTCCATAATAACGCGAGACCTCATACAGCACGAGAAACCGTTTTAACTCTACAGGAACTGAAATAAGAAACCATTCGTCACCCAGACCACGCCAGACCTTGCTCCAACGGACTACCATTTTTTTCGTGATTTGGACAATTATCTACGTGATAAAAAGTTTTCTTCCCAGGGCGCAATACAAGATGCTTTCACACAGTTTGTCGAATCTAGATCACCAGAGTTCTATCGTAAAGGCATAAATGACTTTCCTATTAGATGGCAGCAATGTATAGATAATAATGGTAATTAATTTGATTAAATAAATATGTTAAATAAAAAAAAAACGAATTTAAATTTTTCAGTACTAATCGGCAATTTCATACTTTAACCCCAATATAGCAGTACTTTTGGACAAATAATGGAAGAATTAGCGCATTTTTTCAAGAAAATGCCCTACTGTAATTTCACCGTTGACGAGTTTCATTTGGCACTCCATGATAAATTCGTCAATCTTAATCGAAATTGGGGTGCGTCGTTTTGGTGCTTGGTCAGCTTTAATGCTGAATAAATTGGCATCTCGATGTAAAGCTGTAAGGAGTTTCAATATACAGGATTTTTTGTGCCTACTGTGCTATTTAACTTATAGTGCCAACCTTCTGCGAAGTTGTTAGTTTAGTGCCGTTTGCCAAAACTGCACCATACTGCAATGAACTTCGGTCAAAGCCATTTTGATAACATATATTTCCTAAATTGAGCACTTTGACTGTCATCAGGACTTTGATCAGCAATATAAAACCACCCTTCCATTATTTTGCAATCGGGCAGTAGGGGAAATACTGCACTAAGTACGACTTGACGGCGCAGGAACCTAGATTTTGTAAGGCCTAAATCACGTCCCGTCCTTCATACGACTTTATTAAAATGGTAATAACAACCGTGGAGATCTACTGATGGGAATACTTTCATTATTGCAGACATGGTTGCTTCTTCAAAATCTCAAGTAAACAATGATTCCGGAATCGGGAATTTGCAACTTAATTAGACTGAAGAGAATTCACATGTCATATGTCATTTAATATATCTTTTTTTCTGTCAGTCATTAGAGCGTACGTGAAGGGAGTTACGGCAGTGTTATTATTATTATTGCTCCCTAAATCGGCATAAATTGTAAAAATCTTGGTGAATAGTTTTGGACAACTTTTGAATGTGTCGTCGTTAAAATCATAATCCTTAAAAAACCCATTTTATTTTGTGCGTCTTCGGAACAAAACACGATTATTCGTCTATTACCTTCACAAGAGACCGCCAACACAAATTTTTAAGATTTTGGAAATATTTTAAAATTTTTCACCTCATCAAAAACAGTTTTATCAACACCAAAAGCTGAATTTCTGTGACGATATAAAGAAATTATCGTACTTTAATATGTAGGAATCGAAATTACCTTGTCCTATTTATTTAATTTCTTACCTATTTAAAAAAAAAATTGACAGCATTAGCATTCACAATAATTCACTATTTCGATCGAATTCAGTAGTATATAAAAATCCGACTAAGAACTTAAAAACAATGTTAAAATCTCTTTTTATTAATCTACGGGTACCAAGACTAATCGAACAATATTCCATACCTACACTTTGTTTGGTAAAAAAAAGATGACAACTCATCATAATACATAAGTCACTAATGAAAAAAAAAAACGGGGACAGCGGGCTATGGTTTTTACATATTTAATTCAACTATATTAACGGAGACAGGGTACGGGGACAACGGGAAGTTATATATTTAATTAAAGTACCGCTTTCCCCGATAGACGGGGACACAGAGGCCGAGGACAACGGGAATACACGCATAATTGAATAAGGCTTGTAGTTACCAAGCATATAACTTCAATGCTTACACGTTAGTATACAAACGCACATATTATACGAATAGGAAAATGAGACATATTTGTCGCTTTTTAGGGTGCCGTACCCAAAGGGTGAAAACGGAACCCTATTACTAAGCCTCTGCTGTCCGTTCGTCCGTCCGTATCTCATGAACCGAAAAAGGTAGACAGTTTACATTTTCAGATAATGTGTATTTCTCTTGCCATAATATAAAATAAAGTATAAAATAAATATCAAAATTAATGAGAAATATGGAAGCTGCACACAAAAAACGTGTTATTTTTGGATATGTTTGCTCTTCGTTTGTCAAGGCTGTATCTCTTGAACCACAATAGGTAGACACATGAAACATTTTATAAATAAGTAACACTTCAACTGTACAACGAACACAAAATTTGAAGCAAAAATTTGATGTTCTTTGAAAAAGTTGCCTGATTATTACGGCACGGAACCCTTCGTGGGCGAGACAAATCGCACTAGGCGATTTATTTGGCTTTACATCGTTTGTGTCTACTTTCAATCTAAGCCTTCTTCTAAGCTTGTAGGACTTTCCTACATAAGGACTAGCAGAGGCACTTGGATCTGCCAAGTTCCCCATGAAAACGAAAATGTATAATTTTTTCTTCGTATTTTTCAAAACCATTTAATTTTGAAACGACTGAACCATTGTTATTTCGAAAAACGAAAACAATAGCGCTATTTATTTGTTTCTTGTGGTAAAACTTCATGTTCTTAGAGGTTAGTATGAGTAAGTTAATACTAATAAACGAGTATGTTCTCTGGTATGTGTTTTGCATAGTTTACGAAAACTATTAAAGTTTTGTTTCTTTCCATACACTTAGCGCCTTGCAGCGACCCTGCCGGATACTGAGAGGAACCTTTTTAGACCGTAGGTGATCCAGTAGTTTCATTGTGATGTGGATTATGAATTAGAGTGATTTGTTGCATTGTTGTAGGACTATTTTGACAAGTCAGTAGTCGTAAACTATCAGGTTCTCGAAAACTATTTCAGTTTTGGTATTGTGAAAACTTAGGAAGTAGGTAATTCACCAGGAGACCTTAGAAAAGGTCCCAAAAGAATTAATAAAACAAAAACAAAGAGAAGTCTGAGCCAGGATTACACGATACAACGCGAATCAAACTGATTCAATCACGCCAATGTGCAATACCCTTAAGGATTCGAAGTTTTTGCGTGAGCTCAAATTGAAAAAGCTGGTAATGTTATGAACTAACGTTACAGAAGGTTTACTGCCATGAACTTCAAAAGAAAGCAGTTTTTTTGAGATTTGTTGATGTGTTTGCCTACTTTTTGTCTAGTTGTCTTGCTGAAGTAAGAGATTCTCAATTCAGTCACTGTATGACACTCAGAAGGCGTAAACCCTTTCATTGCCCACGTCGCACATGTGGATCTAGCACTGCTTGTAGCCGCGGCGCGCTCCTGTAGGTCGCACCGCAGAGGCTGTGTAGTGTAACCTATTAACACTTTGATTGCCCACGTTGCACTTATGGATCTATCACTGTTTTTAGCCGTGGCGCTCTTCTGCAGGTCCATCCGCAGAGGCTAGGCATTGTAAGCGTTATTATTTTGCTATCCCGACGCTCTCTGCGTTCAAATACCGCTACGATCAGCGTGGGTTTGTTCCTGGCTTATTATTTTATGTCTAGCGATATAATGCTTTAACACCTCTTCTACGATCATCAATACATTTGCAAAGCGTTTTGATTATGGCCAAACTTCTTTGTTTGGGGGAGGCAAATTCAACAGTGCTCGTAGGAATGCTGAGGAGGATGTACTGTGGATATCTACTGCCGTCAATTCTAAGAAACACCCAGACGCCCCATAAGCACGATCGCTGCAACGCGATGGAAACGTAGGGCAAATAAAAACAAGAGGAACGCGATAAATACCCGATAAATAATCGTTATTATGTAAGTACTCGCCATAACTGAAATTTCCAAGTAAGCTCCTGCTCCTGACGGAAGTATTACCAAATTGAACGATTTTATCCTGTCGATGATGATAATAGACCAGCTCTCACGACTGTAAGCTGTGTTCATGCGTGGCTTTATTTCCTTCATAGTTTTTGCGGAAATTGATACAAATTACTTTAGGGTATTGAAGGGTCTGCAAGGAGGTAGGAATTACGTTTATTGTGGGAAAAGCCAGCTTGTATTTTTCGCTATATTTTTATCTTTGACCTTATAAAAGGGCTTATAACCTGAGGCGATTACTTGGAAAGGGTTCTATCGATTGATAAGGATTGGAATCAATTGGCCGGTTCTAATTTACGAGCTCTCTAATCAAATTGGATTAATTTGGAGATGCGTAGGTAAAGGAGTCTACAGCGCCTAAGTAGATTTATTTCTATGGGTGATAAAATTATATAACAATAAGAAGAAAGTTACAATAATAGAATAAAACAATAACAAGTAGTATTTGCATTTCTATTTCTTAAAAATTTAAGCCGTCACCAGAAGGCAGTGTGCCCAGAATGCTGGCAGCATTTCCATGTTGAAGGGCGCTAATTCGTTTCGGGTCCGGTGCTAATTCGAAATAGAAGCCAGCATTCCGATCACCGTTAGGTTCTATGAGAAGTTTGGTAAGGTATAAATAGATATTTATTAAGTCGAAAAGTCGGTCGTAAATCAGACGGCCTGGAGTGTAAGTATAGACTTAGGTATCTAAATTAATAGATTTAATAAATGAATAAATAAATATAAATCGGATTTTGCACAGGGTCCGTTCTTATAAAAACTAAAATCGAAGTTTCGTATACATTTTCGTGCAAACGCTCGAAATCGTTTAAAAAAAAACAAAACAGAAGCTTTGATTTTCGTTTTGCGAATAGGCCTCCAGGGTTTCGCACGGTTTGCGGTATTCTGCCGAGTATTTTAGTAACAATTGCATTACCGCATACTCTCCCGGATTGTGCTGTCGCGTCGCTCCAAGTAACGAATACCGCTTAGGTCTGAACAGCCCGTAAAAGTTATTTTTTCTTCCTCTCTAAAGTTAGCTTACTCGTCTACTTACCAATAAGCTCTTTTACGATAAGATGGCTAAGCTGCATCTCTGCTATCCGACTCTACTAGCTGACAAGTAGGGAAGTTTTACCTAGCTAAATATTATTTATAACGCTCCCTTCCTAAATCCCAGTAACTAGACAATTTCTCCCATATTTTGGCATCCACTAACGAGTATACAAGACATAAAACATTATACATGCAACAAGTATACATACAAAAATCACAAACATTTCAAGAGACTCAAATAAACGCATCAGCGCAACTTTCAACAATCACATACACAAAGAAACGAACTAAAAGTTTTCAACAATCACATTCACGAAGCTTGAATTTAAAAGTAAGAAAGTATTTCTCGAAACCCTAACTCCGTCGTCAAATTAGATAGCTTGTGCGCACGAAAGGTTTCCTTGATGTCCAAACGGTTTCTGTATTTCAGGATTTGAGTCATACAATGTCATCCAATGTGACAGTTTGAAAGTAATTTGACAGGACAAGTGGGTATGGTAGGGGACTTTGGACGATTCTACTTCGCCAAATGATTGTTTTATTTCTGAAACAATGATATAGTCAGATTTTGGTAAAGAAATCAAACTTGCAAGTGGGCTTTTTGTTACATTAGTCCCACACGTGTTAATGTTCAACAACGTCATGACTGGTTGATCTCTGTAATATCCATGATTATTTTTTAAAAGTCATTTAATTTTGCCACTAGGACTTTGGCATGAGGCAGATATTATGGTTAGTCGATAACCCCCCGCAACTTGTTGACCGTAAAATTGTAATCTTGTAGTTTAGATAATAATTTTAATAAACGATTACTTTAAACTGAACCATCTGACTAAAACGTTTCAGTTTTTTTTTAAGTCATCGGTATCAATCGAACTTCTTACCTATGTAAGGTAACCAGTTGAAACCCTGGGCGATATCCGGATCCGGGTCAGTGACCCGCCGCGAGTAAATAAATTAACCACTATCGGATATCCGTACTTTACCCGGGTCTGCCCGCACTGAAAAAACGAGTAGCTTTTTCGCTTTGCGATAACGTAATTGAATTTTCCAACGTAGATGCAGTCACGTGGAAATGTATGGTGTAGGTATTTATAAAATTTAGGCGATGATTTTTTTAAAAGCGAGATTCATTACTCTGCTTGAGCATGGAACGGTAACAGTACAGGTATTTTTCAGATGATGGTAAATCAAATGCCGTGTGGCTTTGTTTAATTATGATTAATTTAATTTATTTATTCATACTATAGATTCACAGGGATCACTTAGTCAAGTCAAACAGATTCAATACATTTTAAAAAACAAAATAAAATTCTTAAATATAAGTACAGATAAAATAACACAAGCTTCGTAGCTGCAATCGCATTGTCAAACTTCGGGCACTAGTTTAAGAGGAAGTTTCCAATCATGGACTAAAACCAGACAACGTTTTAAATCCTCATGCTCAGAGGAAAAATACGCGGTTTTAAACAGAATAAAATTAAACACGTCTTCTTCACAGTGCACGCGACTTTTTACCCGGTTTTTACCAGTTTATATACGCCGGAAAAGGTAAAGCAGTGATGTGTTTAGGTCCTTATGTCGGACTTGAATTATTATTACTGCTAGAATTGAAAATTTTTAGCTGACTGTGTGAAAAAGTTTCAATACTAAATTTGTATGCCAGTAGTCTGCCGTATTCATCAGATAATCTTATAAATAAACAAGTGCTTTTTCGATCGACCAACAAAAGATCAACTTATCAGGTAGATTGCTAAGTCTTGTTCGTACTAAGGTAATATACCTTGGACTTGATTAGAAGGACTGTAATGTCTAGGATAAAGAAAGCCCCAAGGGTAAAAATAAATTAAAAGAATCAGTTAACCCTACCAATCTGAGCTAATAAATAAAGTTGTCGCCACAAACAAATCCGATGGCTCAACCGAAAACTCTTTAACTTCTTGTCCCTAATTAAATGATCACCCGACTTTTCCAAAGAGTCGCGGTTTTCTTTTTGCTTGGGGACAAATAGGGGTGTTTTATAGTGAAATGTTGGTCATTATGGTTGGTAGACAACACTAGCTTTTGCCCAAGGCTTGGCGTAGTAAATAAACTTATGGAACTATCAATTTTACCTTTAGGTATTACTTGCTAGCTTTTTCCCGCGGCTTCACTCTCGTTGTTCTTGAATACAAATCAGCCTGAGTGCGATTGTCTCCTATCCAAACCTCCCTCCAGGAAACTGTCATTTGTAACAACCTGTATAATGTATCTAACTATAAAAATATTGCCAAAATGTAATTCCCTCGGGAAGAGCAGATTCAATTAATCCGCCGTATTAGTTGTTTGATTGACGTGGCATTTGGAGGGCGGGCGGGATTCTACAGACTAGAAAGATTAGACGGTTTATGTTAGCTTTAGAATAATTATGTAAACAATGTTTAATATAAATAAATAAAAAAGTCAACTCCTACTAGACTAGACTAGCTCGATAACTAATTATTTACAGCAATGGTTTTACATTTATATGCACCATGGATCATCCATCACCATCACAATCTTTTAGCCATTTACTGTTGGCGTCAATCCTTTAAGTTCACCTCAAAGTTCTTTGTTTCTATGCTTCCGCATCGAGGTATATTTTGTTTGCAAGATGGAATAAAAAGTCAAGTGCGAGTCGGACTCGCGCATCAAGGGTTCCGTAAAACTATAAGACCTTGACTCTTGCCCAATTTTATGAATAAGGCCGCCCATTGTGCTTTATCTTTATTGTTTTTGTTATTTGTGTTTTTTTTTATTATTCAGTATGCAATAAAGAATATTTGTATTGTATTCTATTGTATGATTCTAGGTCAACGGGAAGTACCCTATAGGTTTTCGTCCATGGGGAGAATCAAAAATTATTATTTTACAAAATATTCGTGAATAAACGGCTGTAACTTTTGATTGCGTTGTCTAAGCTCCAAGAGGTAACCGGACTTGAGTATTTGATGGTAATGTCAACTCGATACCTCCACGCGTTCCTGAAAAACAGAGGTTGACGGACATTAAAGTTATCCTATAAGGGTTCCTTTTTTACTTTTGAGGGACGGAACCCTAAAAATAAAATATATTATAATATGCATTTTTTTTTTTTTAAGGCAATGGCCTTTATTAACAAAGAAAATTACAATCAAATTATAACTAGTATTTACAATTGAAACAATTAAGCTAACTGCAGACTGTTGCAAACAATCTACAGGTAGCTCAACTGATCCATATCAATACCAGTCGGAAGCGTCCCCAAGACACTGGCTGTATTGCCCCGCTGTATGGCAATGCTGATGCGCTGCGCCAGATATCCGCCAGCTCTCGGGTCACGTGTCGCGTCGACCAGACGCTCATATAACTTTTTAAAAACCCGGAGAGCCTCGGTACCCCACGGACCTAGGGTCTCGACCCCAAAGGGAGCAAATATGTAGGCTCTGTCAAGACCTGCATATTTGCGTCTCTTGAGATCCTCGGCCAAATCTGCCGCCGCACCAGCCCTTACGGATGTCCTCGGAAGATGGGAAGGCGCAAGTGTGTCGACGCATGTAGCGTCCCACACAATGGGCCTCCCCAACTCCCATGGGACTAGTGTAATGCCGTCAGGCCTCTTACCATCGTCACGCAACAGACCATTCGGTTCGAGAATAGCTGGTACGTTAGCGGTGACAAAGGCCCGCCGGATGACGTCGTTAAGGCTGGCATGACGAGATATCCGACCGGCGGCCCTAGTACACGATAATCCGTGATGACCAAGCTGTTCGACAGCAGTACCGCACTGGCATTGATGAGGCGCGCAACACATTGCACCCAACCGAAGACATGTTGCGATACGGAAAGTTACGGGATCCAATAAAGTGCCAGTGTTAAATGAAGGAAATGCTTGCAACCAATGTCCTGACTCCCATTTAGAAACGGCCAGGAGACGGGCACGATCCGCAGAGCTGGAGCACGTTTGTAACAAACTATTCCGTGTCAACTCACACAGAGGCCCGTCCCATTGTTGTTGAGACAAAAGAGATTTTGGGGGAGCAGCATTAGGGCAAGCATTAAGCCAAGCCGTTCGAACTTCGTCTAAAAATGAAATTTTGAATGAAATTCCAGGTGGGACCAAACAAGATGACTTTAAAATTTTGTCAACTAAAGAACTAGTGCTGTAGACGGAAGACAGGAACGCTGGAAGGGCTACACTTGAAATTTTGCGTATACCTAAGCCTCCCAATTTGACAGGCAGGGAGGCCTGCGACCATGCCTTGTCATCTAAATCGACATTCAAAACCGATGATAGAGTATTCTTTATTATGTTGTCTAAGCCTTCCAAGAGCTCACTGTGTTTCCACAGTTGACTACATCTCAAAGAATACGTAAATTTAGGTACAAAAAGACAAAACCGAATTATTGTAAAAGCCATATGGCTATTAATTTTGAGCAGTCTGTCCGAAGTTTTGTTGAAATTTTGAATTTTCTCGTCTACAAAGGACTGAAAAGACTCATCAAGAATTGGTGAACCAAGGAGGCGTAGTGAACATTTATCAACAACTGTTATGTTGGGGGCTAAACTATTGAATTTTCCAATGATATTGTTTTTGTCTACACAAGAGTCCGAAATAAAAAGCTCGCACTTTGAAAAATTTAATTCCAAACCTATTTTTCGAAATTCATCTGTGATGATTTTTAGATCATCAAAAACTGTGTTTACCTCTCCACCTAAAGTTCCGTCATCGTTAATATGCATAGAGTAAAAGTAATAGATAAATACATAAATGCCAAGAATAATATATATAATAAATAACAGTCCAGCCATTAATATTAAATTTACTCGCTGGGCATCTTTTGGTACTATTATTGTGTTCCCCTCTTGCTCGCTAAACGTAGGCTGCTTAAAATAAAAATACGCTGCTGTCACTGGTAGGCTGTGTATAAAAAAGAGACACAACATTATTATTTTCTTTATTTCATGAGATACCTATCTTGAAAATTAAAACTTGAAAATATTGTTGGATTAAGATATTAGTCCGCTTTTTCTATTGATTTTGTACGCCACCATGACACTTCTTGAGCTTTCTTACTTAAAGTGGTAAGTATTTAAGTTACCCCTTATCTCCATTCAAATAAACATCCCCAACGGTAATCCTAAAAACGTAAGCCAATCGACCGAGAATAATGCTCTTATCCAAATACTTCCCAAAAACAGGTTTTTCATAAACCGAAAAAAATCTGAGACATTGTTTCGAATTCTACAATCCGACAACTTTGCTTTTCATCTTTGCTGAAAGACTTTGTACCCTAAGCATATTGAAATAGTGAAAAAACATTGGTTTCAATATTTAGGGTTGCCATCGAAGTGAGAAAAAACGTTCGATGAATAGGAAATTAGAACGCAAAGGAGATGGGATATTGTAATAGATGGTATTTTTAGCGTAAGAGAAAATATAATATTTTTTGTTACGACACATAAATAAGAGCGCGGAGAAAATCGTAAGCCTGTTTTGAAACAGTCGTATTTGAGAGGCACGCTCATGTTAAATCTTTTTGGTGGTAAGTACGTAGTAAGTCTACTAACGTATACTACTACTTGTCCATGTGCTACTACTAATGTACAAAGGCGGTCAAAATGCACCGAGCACCAGGGTGCATTTTTCTCCGAGAGCAGGAGGTTTTTCGATGACAAGCTGTTATGAGTTTAGCACGTAAGCTATGCATATGTTTATAACCTGTGGGTTAGTGCTTTGTTAGAGAGGGTATAATATTTTTTATTTTTCCAACATTGTCCCACTGGATAAAGGCCTCTCTCCCTTACTTTGGCAATAAATACCAGGTAGGTAGAGACGAATCCGAAATGCTTAATCAGTACCAAATTTAATCAGCATAAGCAATCTTGTCCTGCCTACAAATATCTAAATATTTACTATCTTTTTGTGTATGAAAGTTGTGCACTCGTAGATACCCACATAACCTTGTCTCTCTCTCTCTCCCAATAAGGTTTGCTGGAAGAGAACTCTTTTTAAGGTTAAGCTCTCCTTTGCCATTCCTTCTCTAGTTTCATGTTTTTTTTTTTGTATGTTTTATTTAGTGCAATAAAGAGTTAAGGATTAAGAATCTAGTTATCCATGGATTTTCTACCATACGAAATTTTCATTCCAAATAATATCTAACATGAAAAATTTCAATATGATTATTCCTAATACCCTCCAGCTCAGTGAGCCGACATCCCTTTCAGCAGAGTCTCAACCCAAGCAATGAAAAGATTAATATTCTGTATTTTATATTGCCAAGTTTTTCTCGTTTCAGAAAACTTCAACTTCATAAAATATTTTTTTCTCTTGGTTGCTTCTGTAATATTTTTAGCATTGAGAAATATTTACAAATTTTAAGTTCGTATTATAGCAACTAAAGTGTATCGGATCCAGACTACTGACTCGTTTTACGCAATAGGTACGGTTCACCTCATTATGATAGTTATTAGTATTGCTAAACAGTACTGCGTTGCGTTGCACTTAGGTATAATAATGCAAGTAAATGTATTTTACTTTGTAATGCCAGCGCAACAACATCGGTCATCACATCACCGACAGAGCCTCGATCGGATAACATTTCTCTTGAACAAAAAGTAATAATTTGATAAACCATAATCGGTGCCAAACCAAGAACAAAGTTGCATTATGTTAATGAAAGGCTATGTTTGTTCAGCAGCTTTTGTTACCTGTGTGTGAGTAAAACGTGAGAGTGACACAGGAACTAGGAACTAGAAGCTCTGGAAATGGGTAGTTCAGGTCATTAGACCGCAGTCGTGTTTGAGAGCGCTATGAGACGCCTGTCGTACGCTTCTAAAGAGTTAAATTAGTCAGGGGACTATGTCGATAGAATTACTATCGATATCGATGGTTAAAAATAGCCTGAGCAAGGAAAAATATCTCGCCTTTCCCTTGCGACTTGCTTGTTTAGGTGTATACTGGCAGGTGAGTTGGGCTTACAGTTAAAGCTTGTTTTCAAGTTATTGCGTTTAGCACCTTGAACAATAAAAGTATAATGACTCAGGTGACAGTAGTGAACAAAAACTTTTCTGTAGCATCGCTCATACAACCAAACCAAGTACAGTGGCATGGCGGCGGTGAAATACTTGGTCTGGTATTGCCTTTGACATCCGTTAAGATGACACATTCTCAGTAACAAACTGTGATGACCTAGTGATACGCATGAGTCGCATGTGAATATTCATATCGGTAACTAGCGTTATCGACATTAATTTCTTTCAACTAGCACATCCCTAGCTCGCCTGAAAGCAGGACGTGTGACGGCTCTTGAGGTAATTGCCGTATTTCACACTGCACTCGCTCCTAATCCGATTCCGGTGCGGTCGCAAATCATTTTTAAAACGTATTTTAGAGTGATTTGATCTGAAATTTTAGTCAACGGGTCTGGAACTGATTACAAAGAGCTAGTTAGAAATACGTACCGCTACATTGTTTTGACTGGACACAAAGCTCCGATTTTTTTTAATGTTATAGTAATGTGCTTTTGTTCAAGTTAAGGTCTGGTTGTAGTTGATGTGATTGCATTAACAACCGTTTAGATAGGTCTACTTATCGTAGTGGTAGGTAGGGCACGGGCAGTGACAAGAACATTTATTGATTTTTGTAAAATAGAATACTATATCATTAATTATTGTCCAATGTAAGGAGCTACAACAAAATTGGGCTAATAAAAACCTATTGCGCGGCACTATACAATGGACGTTACGCATAAGATCCTATCAAAAAAAAAAAACAAGAAAAAAGTATTGCTTAAATTAAAGTGATGATCTCTCATAGCAGTTAACTGCTCTTAAGATCTCTTTTCTTCATGTAAAAACTGATGCCTTAATATATTCATGTTTTTATAATACACCTACTTTTTCTTTAGGTTAGAGTACCTAAAGCTGTACAGCGTAAAAGCAAGCTTATACAACTCTGATAATGTAGGTAGAATAGAATAGAAAGACATTTATTTATAACAACAATACGAGCAGTTAAAAATACAAGACACACTTATTGGATAAAAGGTCCTAACTCAGCATAATGCTGGCTAAGCTTCCGTAGGAGGCCTAGCCAGCGCTGATCTTTTGGCGCTGATCTTTTAGCGCTGATCGTTAGAACCCGCATAATTGACTTGAGGTTCGCCTCAAGTTCCTGCACTAATTAGTAACACCTTCGTTATTCCAGCAGATTGCTTGTTTTGCTCCCCTAATTACGATTATGGGTTGAGTGGTAGGCCACTTTAACCAACGGTTGGTTAGCTAAGCGTGGCGTGATAGCCATCTTGCCTTATTGATGTTATGCCTCCTGAGGTTGCTTATGACTGTCTCTTGGGATACCGAAACACTATCTTGGAGAGATTCTCTGCAGTCTAGGTAGAATGTAAAATTAATTCAGATATTGGACATCTTACACAGCAATGTCCAGTCCCAAAGTAAACAAACTTGAATAAGGTAGGACGCACAAACTGTAGGTACAGTTACGGTTATCGATATAATTAACCCTTCTGTTTAGTTTGAATTTAATTTTGAATACGCTAATCTTGACCGAGGTTACCTATGTATTTGAGCAATTTGGTGTGGAAACCCTAGGTCCTTAGGGTCCTGGGGCACACGCAATATATAAATAAAGATCTTACAAAACTTCTCATAAAGTCCACAGGTGGTCGGAATTACTTCTATTTCGGTCAACAAATTAGCATTGCCATTGAACGTGGCAATGCTGCCAGCATTCTGCCTTCCGGCCATAATATTTTAGGAAAAATTTTATAGGATAAATACTAGTTGTAATTGTTTTATTCTGTTCTTGTAATTTTGTTTGCTAATAAATCTAGTTATTTCCAATGTTATAGAAATATTTTAAACATTTACACTTTCGTAAAATGAATAGTATAGTAACAAAAAATTTAATAATTATAATAAAAATAAAACTAAAGTAATTACAAGACTGGAAACCTGTTAGGGAGGTTACTTTTTGTGAACGTCAGCAATATAAATTAAATATTTAGTTTTTACCATAAATATCTTTATTACCAAAAAACTACTAAATAATAAAAACAAAATAGAACTAGTATTCACAATACTAATTGAAACAGTTGAGCTAACTGCAGACTATTGCAATCATTCAGAAGTAGTGTAGTTCAACTGATTCATATTCGTTTATTTAATGAAGTCAACAAAACACAGATTGTTTCAGACGGTCAGTCAATAAAATCAGGGTATCAAGTGAATAATATTTATAAAGTAAAAATTTTAAATATCTAAAAAAACACTAACCTTACTCGTATATAGAAATATTTTAAGACAACATAATAAGATGCAATTTCAAGCAAAAGTGCAAAAATAGTGGAAAATCGTCGATCGTTAAAGTAAAACACCGCAACTGCACCGCCACGCGCCTCGGGGTAATGTCACTACAAAATGGTCCTTCGGAGGCGTAAATATGAACAGAGGCCGGAGTTACATGGCCTTTAATTTTATGTGCAATTTTATAAAGTTCCCTTTGTTTTCATAGCGAATTTTAGATTAAACACTGATTCATTGATTCACTCTTAGTCACGCTGCACCTTTTCAGACAAACTAAAATGCACGATCAAACTTGGAGCAAACCCAACACTTTATACCATTTTATTAGCCAAAGCCAAGCCAGCCAAGGGCTGCGGAAGTGATGCCGGAAATTGAAGGAAGATGAACAAAAAAGTTAGTCATGAAGTGCTTCCGCGGCCCCTGAAGAAAGCTATTTCAAAGCTTTCATATTTCTAGCCGAGGCTCGCACCTAAGTGGTGGCCCTTGTGCGTGTTGCCCCAACATAACTTTACCGGCGAGGCCATGACAGCGTTACCGGACTTTTGGCGGGCGCCGAGCCCGCCAAAAGTCCGGTAACGCTGTCATGGCCATCTGTGGTGAACAGCATTAAAATCCATTAAAAAAAACAATATTTTGGAGGCGCTAGAGTTTTCACGGTTTCACTTATAATACTACTGGAAAAGTATTATTTAATAATACTTTTCTCTGTCGAAAGTTAGGACTTGTAATTATAGGTGTACCTTTCTTTTATCAATAAGTACCTTGTTTTAGCTTACAGATTACACGAGAACGACATCTTGGTGTTATGACTCAGCTCTCTACAAAATGGTCTTTATCGTGATTGATGCCACTTGTCCGCACCGGCCGGCACTTGCTTATTTATAAGGCTCTTTTTTCTTTACAAACCAAAGAAAAACAACCTTACCTTTTTAACAATAAAGGTCATTTTATCAGATAATATAAACTTATACGTCCTTATAATCTAAATGCCACCGCGTAAGCGTAACCGTTAAATAATGCAAAAGGAAACCATTTTAATTTAGACCACTTTTATTTTAAGTTTAATTGGATGGTTTTAAAATACCTGTGAAAAACAATACAACTTAGGTAATCTGTCGTAAATGAAAAATTTAAGAAAGGAGTTTTTAAAGGTCCAACACCACCACAACACCCGATACTGGTCCACTGCTGGGCGCAGGCCTCCCCTGATAAGCGCCTTGTTGGCTTTTATCTCATGTGGGGTAATACCCATAGCCCCGACGCTGGGCATGCTGGTTGGGGACCGCAGGAGACGCTGCTGCCCCGGTGTATATCCCATAGTTGCCTCTTACGACACCCACGGGACTAGTCGGGGTGGTGCAAATTCTGATCCACCACGCGGCTTCACAGGTGTAAATGAAGATAATTAGTAACTACAAACTTATTTACCGTATTTGAATGATTTGATCATATCGCATTACTACCGCATTTCTCCGGGATTAAAATAGTATTATTTCGCCACCTTCAGTTTTAATTACGTACCGGTACCGCTCCTATTCATCCAAAGGTTGTCTAGAATAGATCGCTGTTTGCGATAAGGCCGCTGATTGTGCCACACTAGATATAATTTGGTATTAAGTTCTTGTTTAATTGCTTTATATGTTTTGATGGTGCAATAAAGTTAAAATCTATGTATCTATATTATATTAAATGTTAATCTAGGATGTAAGTTATCCTGGTACCAAATTTCATCCAAATCCGTTCAGCCGTTTGAGAGTGGAAAAATAACAAACATATACACACATATTTATACAAACTTTCAATATTCGAGAGCTAGGTTATAATCTCAAAATCAAAATTTGGAACGAACCATGGTCGAAAACAGTTCCGAGGATTTCTCGTACAAATTAATACAAAGGAAAAGCACCGTCCACTTTCGACTCCAGATTAAAAGTTGTAAAATATACAGCTAACGCCATTTTTCAGAGCAAGCGAGGAGTCCAATGCAATCTGCTTTGTCGCTAGAAACTAGAAAGTCACATGAAAGCATTAATTACGCGTTACATAAGGTTCAATTTAGAAGAATTCGCGGGAACGGAACCTCTAGTGATTTTATTTTATAGTGCATCTACAATGTTGCTTGAGTTGATCATGACTATTATAAAATTCCCACGGGATAATGTGAATTGGCCGAAAATAAAACCACAGTCGATACTCGGATAACAGGCTACAGGTACCAAAGTTCTTCGTCGCTTCTTTACTTTAGTCTACATATAGAAGCGACAGAAATCAAAAATATCTCTTTATTTCCGTGTCTGTGTTTATTTTAAGAATTTGACCTTTTCTAAGGGTACATTTGAAATAAGGAAATAAAAATATTTTGATTTTGATTTTAGAGTTACAATTGGTTGCCATCATATCATAAGCAGATGCAATCGTGAGTGTATCACTTTACTATTTTCCCTTGTTGGCTGCATTTTCATAAACAATAAAAAATAATAGAAAATGAACCAAGGAACGGCGAAAATTGTGTAACGTTATGATACATACGATTATTTCTAAATTGACCTGCAGATTAGTGAGTGGGCAGAATGACAATGGATGATGGCTAAGTAAAAGAGTCGTGATAATACATAAACAAATGTATATACCATAATATGATGAAATAAATAAATGATACCACCTTTTAGGTACGGAACCCTATAATAAAAACAAAATAAGGAAAGTATGATGTAAAATGGCTCTATACGCTTAAGTCGTTGCATTCCTTCCTCCGTCGCACCTTAAGATGGGCAAGACCACAAATGAATGGGCACCATTTAATCCCCGAGGATTTAATTGCAGGACCAATCGGACAAGAGATAATAAAGGATGTAGAAATGAAACTTTGACTGACTCTGCTAATTGATTTGCACTGTCACTGACAAATATCATTTAACAGCGGTCTTCGGGGTCTGTAGTTACAATGGGTGTACCACAGGGTTCTACCCTCGGTCCTTTCCTAGTTTTAGTTTATATTAACGACCTGCCTCATCTTGTAAAGGATAATCACGAGATCGTATTGTTTGCTGATGATACTTCATTAGTTTTTCAAATGAAACGACAAAACGCAAATTTTGACGATGTCAAAAATGCAATCTCAAAAGTAGTCTATTGGTTAAGTGTCAATAACCTTTTGCTCAATAAAACCAAAACGAAATGTATTAGATTTGTTCTACCTAATGTAAAACAACTTAAGGCTGATGTAACCATCAAAGGAGAAACGTTAGAAATTGTTATCAGTACCATATTCTTATTGTTATGTCTTATGGCATACTACTGTGGGGGAACGCTGCAGATATTAACACCGTATTTGTGCTGCATAAGAAGACTGTTCGTGCAATCTATAATATGGGTCCCAGAGAAACACTACGTGAAAAATTCAAAGAAATAAACATAATGACAGTACCATGTCAATATATTTATGATAACTTGTTGTGCACTTATAGGAATATCAATCGGTTCCCTAAAAATAGAGACATACATAATTTAAATACTAGAAATAAGAAATAAATAAATCCTAATAAACTCGCTGTGCCCAAATCTAGGCTACACAAGATTAATTGTATCTTTTAAATGGCAATGTATAGGCTTCTACAACAAAATACCAAATGAGTTGAAAAAATTATCAATAAACAAATTCAAACAAATTGTCAAACATATCCTTTGTAAAAAGGCTTACTACAAAATATCAGATTATCTAGAGGATAAAAAAGCTTGGGACAAATCTTGCTCCAACTCGAAAACTAACAACCTAACAAGGTAAAGGTTTCTTGTTCGCTTCTTTACTTTACTTTAAAAATATTGAAGTGAGCAAAAATCAAAGTGATCACTTTATTTTCTAGTTTTACGTATGTAATTTGAATTTTGTGACGTGTCCAAGAGTCCTGTATGGTCTAAAGGAAACAAAGCACTTTGAATTATGAATTTTGAACAGGAATCTTAGAAAGTATAATCTATCTATCTTTATAAAAATAACTCCATATTTCCCTTGGTTACGGCATCACGCCTGAACGGCTGGACCGATTTTGCAAATTTTTCATAATTTTTCAATTTATCAGTCAGCGATATGCAGGCAGATGCTGCTGGGTGCAGCAAGCTGAAGACAGGGCGCTATGGCACTTATCAGGGGAGGCCTATGTCCAGCAGTGGATCACAGGCTAACGATCATGATCAATGCATCTACGTGGGTAATAATTTCTATACCATCCAGGTAATTTGAGTGTTCAACTTGTTTTTTCAGATTGATTAAACTAGAAACTTGAGTTAGTAAGTGTCAATAAAAAAAAATTATTAACATTATGGATCAAAGTAGAGTAGTCCACATCTTGCCAATATTATTTTCAATAGTATCAATAGTCAACCACGATAGTTTTAATTCAATTTCACATCTATCCACAATCATTACCTCCGCAAAGACACCGCTGACCATTTATTGGGTGCAAGATTTATTGGCCATGTTCGATGTAGGTTCGTTTCTCAGACGTGTTTTAACGTTATTAACGTGTGTGGAACAATTCGCTTGTGGTCTACCGCGTTAACTACGTCATTATGCGAATTCACAGCTTTGAGTATCAGTTTTTAATTTATAAATATAGATATTTAATTATGTCCTTACCGAATCTTCGGCCAGTCTCAACGGAGACTAGCCAGATACGCAGGACATATTATTATAGTGCCCAAGTATGTTCACAAACACTGGTGCACTCTCTGTTTTCTCACTCTCATAAACCGATGGGACAGCCGGGCTGTGAATAAAATAAAATACTCACGACGAAAAGACATCATCATCATCAAAATTATTGTTTGACGATGATTATTTAGAAACGAACAGAAAATAATGTATTGCCTTAATTTAAAAAATAAACAAGACACTTAGACTTAACAAAAAATAAAATATAAATATAATCTTTATTATAAGAAATCAAATAATATCCCATAAATTTTTCGACTTCGACAGGACTTGAACCCGCATCTTTCCCTCAGTACGGGAACGTGCTAACCAACTACACGCACGGTCAAGTGACGTAGAACACGAAAAACTTTGGGACATTCGTCGGTCTATCATAAAAATGAAACCCTATTTCCCTTGGTCACGGCATCACGCGTGAACAAGCTCTCGCATTTTTTTTTTAGTAGTTTTTTATTATTGTCATGAGAAGGTCCAGAAAGAAAAATTTAAGAAAGACGCACGGAAAATTAGAAAATTTAAGAAAACTTAACGACCTTACCTAATACCAATTCGAATTCGATATTCGTAGTTAAGACAGATTAACGTCTGTCAGGTCAGCTAGTAACAAATAAAATAGAAATATATATATATATATAATATATAGATGAAATTTTAAGATTCAAATTTTAAAAGGTTTTACCTCTATAGGGTTAGTATAAAATTATCTTACTTCTAGTATTTATTGTACAGAACGCCTCCGCGTTTTCAATCAGTTTTATTTCTACCAGTCCTAGCCCAGAGTTTTCCTGCAGTCTTCAGGTCGTCCGCGTCACTCCAAAGGGTTAGCTCTCTTCCGTTTTGAGTCGCGGCGGTACCAATTTGTGGTGATTTGACACTAGCTGTTCGTGTTTAGCCGCGTGAGATAACCAGTCCAGCTCCTCTTGGAGGGAACCATGCGCGCCATTTTATGAAAAGAATAGCTATAGGATTTCGCGTTCATAGGAGCGGGACAGAGCATACCTTTTTGGTACGGCGTTAGCGAAAAAATCTTGTTTTTGCTTATTTACATGAAAATTACACAACTTATGAAGAAACTGGTTCTAGGAACCAAATAACTAATTATTTGGTTCCTAGAACCAGTTTGATTCGTGGGCTATTACTAATAATAGCCCACGAATCAAAACAAATCATTTCAATAGACCGCAGGGTTCCTGAGATATCGACCAAACTATGTGCGGAACAGTGCACTTTCATGATATGTATTTACTTATCACATTTTTTTTTCTCAATCGTGTTTTCACTTTCAAGGAAACAAAGAAAATATGTTGAATTTTATGTAATTCGAGTTTTTTACCACGGGGATCCTGCCTGGTTTGACAACCAAACCTGTTAGGTTAAATATCCTTTGGATCACATCCTTAAAATTAGACTTAAACTACTACAAAAGGAGTAAATTCAGTATTTTGCTGTAATGCATTAATATGCAAGGAGCGCTGTTTTATTCAGGTGTACCTATTCTACCATTATCTGACTCTGTCGTGAAAACAGTAATATCAACTCCTCTCTGGACGCGGATTTGTCAAACAACTGAATAGCGTGGTATCACACCAAATTTTAGAAACGAACTTCTGCCTTCGGCTTAACGCGCTCTTTTTCTAGATTTAAGGTATTTGTACAATCTTTCTTTGCAAAATTTCATGAAAATCTTTTTGGCGTTAGTCCTGTAAAAGTAACAAAGCTTACTTACGTATTTATTACAAAACTTAATTTTCCTGCGAGGCGGGAAACTGCGGGTTTTATATAATATCCATCTGTGAAACGTATTGTATTAAGTATATCAGTTATCTAGTACCCATAACACAAGCTCTGTTTAGAGCTAGATGATGCTGTGTAAATTCTCCAGCATTAGTATTATTATTTATATACATCCTGTGTACTATTAATTAGGACCAAAATCTAAAGATCCCCAAATGTTTCTTGACGTTAATTTAAACAAATGACAACGATAACAAAAACTAGCTATGTTTTACTCCAACCGAAGTTAACACGCGTGTAATTCCACCATCATTTTGAATCAGCGCCTGTTGTCAATTAAGATGAGTTTATGACTATAAAAACTATCGTATTAAGAAAATTTTATTTTCGTTATTCGTTCCCGGTACAGCACTATATTATTTAGAAATTTTTAGGGTACCGTACCTAATGGGTGCTAATGGAACCCTAATGCTAAAACCTCCGATGTCTGATGTCTATCACTGGCAGCCTCTACCACTAATAAGCAACAGGTATTATTTTCAAATAATACCTACTTGCTTTTACGGTCAAATACCATAAAAATACATTAAAATATAAAAAAATGGATAAGGTTCTTTGTACGCGAGTACGACTCTCACCTTACCGGTGGATTTTATGTTATCCAAAGCCTCTACGTAACGTCAACGTAACGACAGAAGAACCTAAGCAACGATAGTTTCCTGACGCATGTAAGAGCGCTTTCAAAAATTTCAAAAATTACTGAACAGACTTCTCACGCGGAGTAATTGGGGGCATATGGCACCCTGGGTACTAATTACACACAAAATATGCGCTGGAAGAAATTATAAATCGAATCGCACACGTGTGGAAGTTTATTTTGATTTATGGGGTGTCGTGGGGGTTTTGGGGTGCTTTTTTATTTTAGGTGAGACGATGGCCTGTGATTTTGATTTTGATTCGATATGATTATGATAATGGTGCATCACAAAACATACACCAATTCGGGTATTAAACCAGTGTAGTTTATTTATAATGCAATACATGGTTTGGTTTGATACAAATCGCAGAGTAGTCTAGTAGAGGTCAAATGAAACGAAGCGATATTCAGTATATTTTAAAGTGTAGTTTGTTAATTGCAAATTTTCCATCGCGTTGCAGCGATTAAAAAGACCTGATTTTAACCGTAGGCATAAAAGCAAATATAGTAGGAAAAATAACCCCATCATTTCTGAAAGGTGACAATCAACGAAACAAGAGACAATCAAAGGCCCAAATGACCTTTTTCATCAATTTACTGGTAATATTAACCCTTCACTGACGCGGGTCAACGCGACCGATGATATCCATACAAAATACATGCTCAGCATAGATATACATATTTAAGTAAAATCTGTAGATATAGTACGTTCTCCCAGCGCTTACTCAACATATGGCATGTGTACTACACCGAAACACTCGCTCATAGTTACATTTCCGATCTTGTGCAATAATTATAACGAACAATAAGGAAAGACGTACCTAGACCGAAGTGCGAACGAGATAATAATACGCACGCATAACACGACCGCGGCGAAGCTGCCGCCGGTCTGACTATGACTAAGGTGGGTGGACCTAATTGCACCTAATTTGAGTCTTCCCCTTTCGAGTGGCTGGTAACTCATCTCCCCTTTTGTACTTAGATCGATGATGCTCAGGCCTAAAATACCGGACCGTCGTGAATAAGTAAATTGACATTACCTCCGACCTACATAGGGGTCTTTATATAGGTTTTCAGGGTTGCTTATTGGATAGGGCAAGGCTATGGCGGACGTAAAACCTTAAATGGCGGATGGATGAGTCATCTTTTTGTGAGCACCGATTTCTGGGTGACCTGTAACTGTACCTGTTTAGATGTAATATTGTTGGAAGAAAGTAGACATGACAATGTCATGTAATCGGGAGATTTATTTACAATAGATGTGTTGGGTAAATATTATAGTTTAGTAAATTTTGCTAGCAAGTCTTCACCAAAGTCGTTTGTAATGACAGAATTGACAGCCCGCAAGTACAAAATATTTAAAGGACACAAACAGACGGATAAAGTGCATGACGAGCTAGCCGAGTCAAATCAAACTATGGTACCTATTAAACTAAACTAGTCAAAGCTTGTTTTGACTCGGCTAGCACGTCATGGTTCAACAAGGTTTTTGATTTAAATTAAGCTCAACAGAACCACAAAAATATTTGACGGTAGGTACAGTCACGTTTATCGTTAGCAGGCAGCCCGTGGCAGGTTCCAAGTCTCGTAATTACATCAGTTTTCGTTTTATATGATTATTTTTTATGTTTTTATATAAAACGGCTTGATATCTTCATTTTACCGAAACATTCTGGTTTTAAAATAGTTTTGTATTCATAGAAATTAACTTCAATTGTCAAACACCTATCAATTAACGCGACCGTACCATAATCTAGTTTTCATTAATAAAGACCTTCCTACACACATCCTGGACACCTCATCACTAACGGATATTACAGACTGACAGTTTTACCACCACAATCAAATACTCTCTACCTATCTATCCTCACGAGATAACGAATCTACCGATACGGAATCGATTAAACGACTTTAATCGAGTCGACACCTCCGGCTATTCGCTTATCTGGAGATAAGATGAAACGTATAATTTGAATAACTGTTTGAACTAGCATAGCGGTGCGGTTCCGTTATTGAATTCGAGAGGTGTCAATGTCAACTGTCAAGTGTTTGATGATAATGTCACTTTTGACGCCCTTTTCACTGATGAGCTCCATTGATGGAAAATGTGAGATCATTTTTAGGTCAAATCGCTGTGAGAATTCAACGTAAGATCTCTATTTGGATGCTTATTTATGAGTATTTGAATTATTATAACTGTTTCATACAACGGTATTTGAAACAATTTTCAGTAAGGCCAAGCACCTTTTGAAATTAATGTGAAGTTTTATCTATATACTTTAATCGTCTCTTGTTTTATACACTTGATTATTACTACAAAACAATCGAAGAGCGCCAAAATATGCCAGGTTAACTCCATAAAACTGTTAATAATCCAAGAATTTTTATCAGTTCTCTATTTAAATAGAGCTAAATCTTGCTCGTATCGTAACCCTTTGAGATCCCCATACAATATGCACATCCTATCCCCCAGCCCGGATGACAAAAAAGGAACCTAAATTACAACAAAACCACCATCAATAACCGTCAATCAAAATAATTCCCGAAACCCGATACACATTCAAAAGCTCTTATTATTTCCTACTTAACCCAGAATAACCAAACAAAAAGGAAAGCTAAGCCCTTCTGAAACCTGACACTATCCTCTTCATAGAAAATGCAAAATTAAAAAGACATCCAAAGCATGGGAACAGGAATAGTCAATAGTCACTTCATATTGTGTTTGCTGTGTAAACCACGTTAGGTTCCGTAGTATCAGCTTACATTGCCGCTACCAAACCTCGGAAAAGAACAACCAAAACCAACGTCGACAAATACATCGCTGGTTCAATACAAACAAATTCAAACACAGTTAGTGAAGAAAAAGCAATGGATACTGAACAAGATGATAAAGCAGCAGAGGTTCTAAATGAAAAAACAAAAGCTGTAGATATCCCGCAGGAGTATGCCACAAGTTGAGTGAACTGGCTAACCCAAATTGTCGACAATAGAGCGTTGTTTCTAGATGATGGCAAACAAGATAAAGAAGTTGGGATGCCGATGATGAAAGGAGGAAGTTTGCATGAGAAAAATGAGTTTATAGCTGAGATGTCACGTGGCGTATCTTTATTATGGAGTAATGACAACCATTATTAAGTAGGAATACAAACTATTTTGAAGCTTCCATAAGATGTACAAGTGAATTAAAACAGTATGTTTTTTTCCAGTGCATATTGTTTTTCATAGAAATGGACTCTTTTATTACTTTTATGGACTCTCCAATGAGATTTCGTTAAGCTTAACCGAATAAATTTTCATCCGCTGACATTGTGTCATTCACAAAACATTCCAACTTTCTTTACTCGCAAACAATGTACAACAAAAAGGTAACATGTTGGTTGGCACGGAGAGAACTCGCCGTTTTGCCCAAAAAATATTTAGCTACATCCGTATTTCACCCCTGCAATGAAAAATAAAAAAAAACCACTTTAGTGACAGATGTCAGGACGCGGCGCCGCGGTGTCACGTTGGCGTTACGCCAGAATTTGCAACAATTGGACTTTTCTATTTTTAGACTTGAGATGAGTGTGATAGTGGGTACCTACTGAGATTTGCATGTTGGTCGTTGGTAAATATTTATAAATTATTCTGTCTGTCTTAAAAATAAATCACAAAACCTTGCCGAAAGGTATGTAGCTCAATAAATATACCTATATTCCTTTTTTTTTTATTGCCTTTATTTTATCATAATCTGAACTAGAATTATACACAAAAAAAAGTTTCTAATGATAGGCAAAGGGAGTAGATTCAGCATTGTGCTGCATGCGAGGAACATGCAGCGCTGATTTTAAATCTACTCCCCTCGGATAGGTGGTCACCGAGGGTATATAAGCATAAGTGTGTAATCAAATCAAATCAAATATATTACTTTATTTCCGAATCAGTGTTAATTTTTAGTATACCTTTTCTAAGTGTACATTTATTGTATTTATGGAAATAAATAGTCTTTTATTCTTGATTCTACAAAAAGCATGAGACAAAATGATCCAAGTTAGTATAAAATACTAAAACAGTTTTTCATGTTAAAAATAAAAGGGAGGAATGTCATTTCATATAATTTACACACATCTCGATCGTGTGTGATTCATCCAGATCGAAGGACCACCAACGTCACGTTCCTAGCATTCGTTCATCGTATATCGGTGGCACAGCATATTTCATTTCAGTTTTTCGTTGGGTCCAATTTAAAGGCGATACACATGAATAAAAATAATGCAAGAAACTGAACTTTCCTTAATAAATTTATAGAGCACAGAAAAATCTCAAAGTAAGCACAGCTTGTGTTATGGGTAACAGATTAAAATAACTAATAAGGCCATAATAATATTTTACTTATTTTGATCTGTATGTACCCTTGTTGTAACAGTCAGTAAAAATATCGCTTTAGACCTTTCGTGTTCAATTCGATAGCGAAACTAAGTGTACATTTATTGCATTTATGGAAATAAAGAGTTTTTGACTTTGACTTTGAAACAGTTTTCTAAAATAACATTATGTAATTCTTTCATTGGCTGCCGTAAAATATAACATAGAACCAACCTACCTAATTTTATTTTATTTTTTTGTTGGAAAACGAATAGGTACTCTATTAACAAACAAAATTACAATAAAATAATAAAAACAAATTAGAACTAGTATTTACAATTGAAACAGTTAAGCTAACTGTAGACAAACTATCTACAGGTAGCTCAAGTGATCTATACCAATACCAGTCGGAAGCGTCCCCAAGCTGGCTACATTGCCCCGCTGTATTGATTTACAAGAGCCATTATTATCCCAATTTTAATCAAAAACTAAGTGTCATTGATTTGCAGAATCATTCTTGATGGCCAAGCATTGCTTGCTTGCTTATCAACCCGCTATTGTAGATTGATTTCTATTTGTAAATATTGAAGTGGAACCCAATGCCATCTAAGTTCTCCTCTTACACCACGCTCTGAATTAAAGCCGTTCATTGCTTCGCGTCTCGTTAGCGTCTCACATGTGATTCAGATTTCATACCGTGATCTCCAGATAATCATTTAAATATTCCCCTGCAAGGAATGGAACTGACGCATTTACAATGAAAACTGGGGGAAGTAAAGTAGTAACAGTAGGAGTAAAACATGGTTGCATGGATTGACCCAACGATACACGAATACTTCTAATGGAACAACAAATACGTTGGTACCTTCCTTACCTATCTATTTTAACCAGGTTTATTTTTGGGAAGGGTTGCTATTGCAAATTGACGCAAATCTTCGAAACAAATGACGATTTGTTCGGCTAGGCTGCACGAACAAATGTGAATTTTCATAATTTAAGATTTCATAGGACGAAATAAGTATTTTTATTCTTGGGCTTTCTTGGTGCGTTTGATTCAACAATGTGCCCAACCGAACCGTGGAAAATTGCTGACCCATAGTAAGTTGGTACTAAATATCTTTCAAGGTGTGTTCAAATAAATGGTTTCTTTGTGACACTCGTCTAAAATTTCGGGCATTTTTTGAAAAGCTCTGATGTGAATTTGTCATTGGGAAGGCAGAATTAATTAAAATAAATTACAGGAAGGTTTTAATTTATTGTTTGCGTAATATGGGGCTAAGAATTTGGGGATTGCGAGTGAAAAATTGTGTTGTCTTGTTTTGTAGACGGAACACATTTCACCTGGCGGCTTGGTCTTATGATTTGGAAGTAAAAGCTAATAAAGGTTGTTTACTTTAAAACTTGTGTTTCAAATTACGTAAAGACAATCAAAAGAGACTCGCTGCTTCGATTATCTTGGTTTTGGTGTTTCATCAATTAGTTTAAAAGTTTTGCGAGTTATAGCAGTAGTTTAATAAATCGCACAAATATTATAAATGCGAAAGTTTCGATTAATAGATGCATGGATCGATATTTGCTACTTTTCACACCAAATCTACTGAACGGATCAGGCTGAAAATTTGCATAGATGTTGGTCTAGACTTGGAGGAACACATAGGCTTACATTTTATCCCATAAATCAGGTCCCATGGGATAGAAATAACCTTTAAACATTTCCAAAGAAACAACGCGTGCTAAGACGCGGGCAGAAACTAGATAATTATATAATAACTAAGACGAAATCCTATGGTTGCAATTTTTCTTTAATTAGACAAAAGGAATATTCCCAGCCACAAAGAACAAAATAATTCAATAACATGTCATAAAATTTTGAAATTTAAGTGCTCTGCAGTTTTATTATTTCTCACATAAGAAACAAGCTTACGTAAGTTTCATTGAACAGGAATTGTAGCAAATGGCGTCATATCAATAGAATTTTATTGACACTTCTGTATTTAGGGCGTAATTTAAATACAAGTTTGCATATCAATTTTATAACATCGTATAGATACCTGGCTACTTGACTATCATAAAAATCGACAGGTAAGAGGCCTTAAAAAGTTCTTAGATGTCCAGATATTAAAGTAATTGATAAAAAGTTGTAGTAAAAAACAAATGAACTATGAAATTGATGTGGTAAAAAAGAAATAAAAATAACAAGGTTTTTGACTTGTTATTTTTTTGACAATTATTTCACGTCCAACCTGTTTAAGAACGTACATACATAGGTGCTTTCTATAAAAAAATTATCGCAAGTTATATTCAGAGCAAAATCAGATTTTAAGCAAAGTGACATTTCTTTATCGACTAGTGGGACAAGTGTGTGAAAACAATCAATAAAATCTTTAAATAAAATTTTAATATACTGAATACAAATTTCAATAGTCATTTTAACATCACGGTATAGGTAAATGTTCTGTTTTTTGTGGAACATTAAAGCAAAAAAGTCAAAACTGAGAAATATATCAGTTTGGTTTAATTAACGAAACGTTTTATCACTTTTCTATATATTCTACACATTTGAATATTCGCTATGCAGATTCATTCTGATTTTTAATTCCAAAATCAATTGAAGAGTGTTTCAATCAACCCCCTCTCACTCAAATGTCTGCAAATAGAGCGTGTGGAGTGTTCGGCAAACAACGATGCGTTTTACTTAATTGAATGCTTAATGACTGTATCGAGCTTCTGTGAGTATTGTGTCGCACTGTGCTTTGCATGAAGTAAACGTTGCTACCGTCGCGTCAAATCCAAAACGATGTTTTGGACGACGCGACGCGACGTAATAGCATTAATGAGAAGAAGTAGGTACCCTGTCTCTCTTTCTGCATTTTTGATACTTTTTTTACTCCTAAACGGCAGAACGGATCACAATGTGGCAAAAAGATAGATTGTATCTCAGGGAATTACATACGCTACTTTGTATACGGGAAAACGTACGAACCCGGAAACCTGAGCTAGTTACTTAAATTATTTATTAGTATAAAGGTGTTCTCTCTTCTAGACTAGTGATACATCACCGGCAAAATAGTCACTAAACATCAGCTAGTCGGCTCAGCTGTAGCTAACTATAGACAAAATTCATTTTTATGGCAAACAAGCGATTTTTTCAATAAATTTTACAAGCACCCTGATTTAGACAAAGATCTATTCTGTACGAGCGTTAATTCAGCCAGACAGCGACTGCCCAGAAGTTACTTCAAAAGTGACGCGGGTACTTAGGTTTACATTAATTTTATGTACACAGTTTGTTGCAGATTTCATTTATTTCATGTCATTGTCGTTCGAGCTGGTTGTTTATATAAGTTCACAATTATTAGTTAAATTGTTACTACACGTGACAATCTTTAATTAACTTTCTATTGCTATTACGTAAATTGATTAAGTTAGTTTAAGCCGTTGGTTTTCCAATAAAGTAAATAAATACATTTCAGATGTTTTCTTGAATACATGCTTTTGGCCACGTGGAATTGTTTGAGTGTATTTTCAACGCTCGTTGGCTGCATTTTCATAGTGAATAAAAACAAAAGGAAATGAACTATTGAGCTAAATAGTATGTACTGTAATACTCGTAGTATGTGTAATAGACCTGCTGCTGGGATTGTGTCCAAATAATGGATAAGCCATGGTAAAAAAAACTTGAAGTATTTTGAAGTTAAGTTTAATATATAAGACTAATATAAAGCTCCTTTTTAGAGTTTATCTCTAAACTTGAGCTTATCCTCAAAAGATTTACTTTCGTCTTGAGTCAGTCCGTTCAAAGCGAAGATAAAACTTTTTGAATATTTTTAGAGCTCAGTAGAAAATTAATAAACTTTTGGCAGTTTAACTACGATGCCATAAAATCTAACTTGAGTCGAGTTGGTCGCATTTGATTTTTAAAGGAGAAGTGCTAATGATTCTTCTTAATAACAAAATACTCATTTTCATAGTTACCTTATCATCACACACAGGTCCACTGCTGAACACGCCTCCCCCAAATAAGGGGGAGTTTTGCCATAATCATCATGCTAGGCAGGCGGATTACCATACATATACCATTTTAGCGGCTCATTGGCTGCATTTTGATTATGAATAAAAACATAAGAAATAATCCAATGAGTGGCGAAAATAGTATGAGTGATAGAGATACTCACGAATACATCTGAATTGACCTACTGCTAGGTTATTTAAAATTTAAAAAAAAATATATATAAATAGTTAGGTTCTATATTGTTTAAGATAATACATATATTGTTTGGGGCTTTATTACTAAATGATGTTACATTAACAGAATAACACAATTTTAACTAGTATTTACGCTTATATCTATTTCTTAAAATCTAAGCCGTCACCAGAAGGCAGTGTGCCCAGAATGCTGGCAGCATTACCACGTTGAATGGCAATGCTAATTCGTTGACCGAAATAGAAGCCCCATTCCGATCACCTGTAGACTCTATGAGAAGTTTAGTATCTTATTTATTATTGGGTTGGTACACCAAATAATAATAGGTTTTGGCTTTACTTTGCCATAATTTAGGATGTAAATATTTACTAACAATTCTGCGCAGAACCGCGTTTCGCGGGGTTACTTTAGAATAGTAAGAAATATTTCCTACAGGTAGGTTTCCTTAGTCGGCTCCATATTTATTGCTGTTTAGCATGAAGTTTTGTATTTTTGTGATTCCTGTGTTTGTTTTCTTAAATAAACAAAATTAAATTAAATTAAATACAATTTACTAAAACCGTGCCATATCTAGATTGGAGTTTGATTATTTTCACTCCGCCATGCGAGACAGCACACATGTTTACTGCAAGCACCAGCAAATATTGTGTGTGTTAATTGAATTTTACATTCGCCAATACCGTGTAGTGTTTGGAGTGAGTTTGAAATTGTAGAATCGATTTAGTTTAGTGGGAGACATTTACATCGAGGACAACTTGGGAAGGAATACGACAGAGGTATTTCTAAATCATAATATTTGGGATAGAATAAATAGGAATACGTAACCCTACATATTATAATCCTACATAATCCTTCCCTGTATCTACCGATGAATAACAGGGAAAATGTGACTTTTCACCACGCATTAAAATGTTTTGAGAAAATCATAATATTTAGAGTATATTTAATAAATAGAAATATATTGAAGGAAATTAGAATTTTAAAATTTGCGTTTAGGTCTCAATTAATGTATCATTTACATGCCCGTATTATAAAACATTTTCATAAAGACTTCGCCTTTTCCACGTAAAAAACGTATAAGTAACATTTTCCTATCTCCCGAGAAGCCTCCATTTTTCTTACAAGGTACTTAATGGGAGTTAGCAGCTGCGACCTTCGACGGCAGACAACGTTATTGCTGCTCGAGGGTTATTTAAATTTATTGAAATTATTATTGCTGTGTTGAAAGGAAAGAAGTTCTTACACGGAAGGCTAAGAAATTGAATTTTATAACACTTTTTTGAATGAGCTTTTGTCATAAAAGCTCTTTCTACAAATCTTTAAGACATGAACACGATGAAGACGTCATAAATAACGAATTTTAGAATTTTGTTGAATGTAATCTTATATTCTCTTTCACACTTCACACCTATAGGTACCTTGCATAACAAAATCTAAAGAAATTCTAAGAATTGAAAGAAAAGCCCTACAAAACTTTGGTTGTGTTCTTTAATTACATTATTTCCAGGTTGTTAACAACTGAAACTGCGTTCTAAAATAAGATATAGCTCTATCTAACGGCATCCTAAACTAGTACAGTAGGTACCTAGATAGCTTTATACATTCCTGTGAATCGCTACTCGACTCAGCAACGCTAAAATGGACACAACTCTTTTAACCTCCAGTCATAAAACAACTCTATCTATGCATAAAGGTGCTAGCCCACTACCTCTAACGAGCCAGTACATCATACATCACCCGACATAACTTCGAAACGACCATTCATCTTGTCTAGAAAGTAACAGTAAATTTCTTAATTACCGGTTAAACTGTGCTTCCTATAAATCTTGCGGTCGGTAAAAATGGTTGAGATGGATAGGGTAAGCTTGTAATGGATTATCGTAATTTAGAGGGAGAAAAAATGAACGATAATCAGTAGACATGGAATGGAAGTACTTACTGTACTCACTTTAACTTTACAGACCAATGATTCATGTTGGTTAGTTAATTATTATTTTGCATTTATTAACCCGAAACTTCATCATCATCAACAGCCTTTATCAGTCCACTGCTGGACGTAGGTCTCCTCTGAGCACCTTATTTGCTCTTATCTTTACAGGGCATAATCCCCCAACGCTGGGCATGTTGGTTGGGATCGTAGTTCAGAGGTGGATATGTTCCGCAGGAGGCGCTGCTGCCCGCCCCAGATGGATTTCGTTTACTCGCCTCTTACGACATCTGCGGTAAAAGTTTGAAACGTGCTCTTTTCGATTATAGAATGCCACAGCAAAATGTTTTCAGCGCGTTTTCATTTTAAGGATTCAAAATAACCAAATACAACGGGCATTTGGTTCAAACGATGCGCATTAAAAACAGTAGGTATTTCATTCAATTATGATAAAAATTCAAAAGCCGTACCTACTACATTGAGGAGGGCGTTATATTATGAATGGACCTGTAATTTGCAAATTGACTGACCTGTACAAGGTTTTCAGGTATCAATAATAACCCTAAATTATAAGTGGAAAGGATCAATCAGCCTGCACTCCCGAATATTAATCCACGAAGTATCTACAGCCTGGACCCCAATTACGTAAAAACGGAGCCATTCAATTTGAGCATCGGTATGAAATATGCATCTGTAGCTAAAGTATTGAAGGTATTGCTAAGGGGAACGGGCTTTCGTTAAGTACAGGGAGTTAGATACCGTTTTACAAAATTTGTTGGCACTGGGACGCATTTTCTATGGAAGAGTAGATTTAATATCAGCCACTTAGTCAACCAGGCAAATTGTGATCAAACGAAGTTCTAATCCGTATTAAAATTTTAAATACTGAAACTATTACATTTTTTGTTTTATTATCTAAAGAAAAAGTGCATACGACGTAAACGCGTACGTGACGGCGGCGCTGACACGGGCCAACGTTCCATTTGTGAGTTTGCGTCAATGATCTGCTCCCACACCCTTTCCTTACTATTAGCGCACCCTAATCTACCTCTTGAAAAAACCTTAAGGTTTTAAGTTAAACTACTACCTAAATAATTATTACCTAAATAATTTTCAAAAATTCCAGACACACCAATGGAAGTTCTTTTCTTTTGAGCAACGAATGCAAAAACGTAACAGGAAATGTTCTACTCCGTCTCTCCATTTCATATCAACGATCGGATATAGCCTGCGCCCAGAGTTTGGGATGCAAGCCTCTTGATCAGCAAGAATCAGCATAATATCTGTTTCCTATAAACATTTATTAGTTACCTACAACCAATCGTTAAAAACTATACCACATTTGGTCAATAATAAGACATCTACGAATAACTTCTCCTATGATCTTGAAGATTTTGGTCACTTTCTGCATATGATATATGGGTTTCTAGGGGTATTTTGGGTTCGTTAAAAATACCGATGTTTTGGATTTCATGAAGATTGGTTATTTGTTTGTTATTCAACCAATTTCTCATGATACTAACCTTAAAAATGAAAAAATTATAATCGATCAAAAATAAAACAAAGTGATACCTAAGAAAATTACAAAAACAGAATAAAACAATTATAACTAGTATATACACTTATATCTATTTCTTAAAAATCTAAGCCGTCACCAGAAGGCAGTGTGCCCAGAATGCTGGCAGCAATACCACGTTGAATGGCAATGCTAATTCGTTGACCAAAATAGAAGCCCGCATTCCGATCACCTGTAGACTCTATGAGAAGTTTGGTAAGATCTTTACAAATGGCGTGTGCCCCAGGAGCCCAAGCGCATCAATTAATAAATCAAATCTAATCAAATAATAGCATGTTAAGAAAGTGTGGATTGATTATTATGAAACCTCTGAAGGATCTTTATAGGTTAAGTGCTGATCGGTGTTTCAAATAGGGTTCAGCATTCACTTCCCTAAAATGTTTCTATTAATTTTGACTTTTTCGACCTTCTTTAATATAACGGACGTAATCAACTCGGGTACTGTTAACTCTTCGGGGTATTTTAATCAATTTATTATTGCACTCTGTTTAGTGTTCGAGGGTTGGAAGTAATTCCAACCAAAGTATAAAAAATATTTTGTATATTGTTGAGCAATTTACGTTATGAAAAGTTGTGATGAAAACATTTAAACATTTTAAATCTCTGTTTTCTTATTGAATATCTTTAAAGTACTATTATGAATATTAAAGCATAATTAATTACTCACAAAACCGTAAGATCTTTTCTATTTAAAAAAAATGTACAGACGAATTAAGAACCTCCTCCTTTTTTGAAGTCGCTTTAGAACTACTACACATTTTTACATAAACCTGACAGATGAGACCAGTATTCCACTCCAATTAACACAACTGACCAACTGAAGCGGAGCAACTTGGATGGTACCTGCAGTTGGAAATACAGTTTTAGTGTAGAAAGTTAGTATTAGTATTACTAGCTACATAGCTGATTGTCCTAAAACCGTAGTCGAAGACAAAGACGGTGGCATGTTGGGAGATACGCAAATATTGGATGCCGCCTCGAGTGCTCTGCAAACTGAGAGACATAATCCTACTCCGTTAATCCCTCCGAAGTAATAGCTTACTACTTCAGTTCAAATAACATTTGGAACTGATATTGTATGTGTTTTCGGTTATTGTTAGTGCTCCATGTGTTTGTTTTGTCGTTCTCGATGTGTGTGGTGTTTCTATTTTGTAAAGGTAAGCATTTGCATTGTAAAACGGAGTTTAAAGGTCTGGGTAGTCATTGCCATATAGCCATGGTGCCCGCCTCTGCGGTGCAACCGTAATTGCGCAGCTACACGAACGCGAAGAACGGCGATTGCGTCTCGGGCACTGAAAGTATTAAAAAAAACATCCTGGATAAGAAAGAAATCTTAATTGTATGAGAAATCAGACGCTTTAGGAAACGAGCGTATATGATCAAAACTTGTGTAATGAAAAATGTGTTCAAATATTAATCAAATTCTGACGAACGGGTATGTAAAGGATGACGGCAAAAATGCCAATCATTTCTGAAATTCATGTTAAAAATGATGAAGACAATCAATACTCCCCAAAACTCAAGCGAAAGTAATTTCCCGAATCGCTGAGCCAAACATTTCAACTCAAAAACAATAAACAGAAACAGCCTCCCTCGCAAGAATTTAAAACAAAAATTTCTACGTAATTTTCTATCTGATAGAGCAGCAAGTTGAAAATTCATAAAGGAGACTGGGTAATAAGGGCGCTCTTCATAACACAAGAGAAATAAAATACTCTATTTCAGTGTTCAATTCCTAATCTATTATTTTTTATTGTTTTTCGTTAACGCGTGAGGACATCTGCGTCATGGGCAATGAAAATGTAAGTTCGCATTCACTGCCTTGGCAGTGCGACCCGGAACGCGCGCCGCCGCCGCCGCGCCGCGCGCCGCCTTCGTCGTCGTCGCTCTTGTCTCGTCTCGTGGTGTGCCAGTTGGGAAAGTGTTAAAGATTGCAATACCAGTTTAATGGTATATTTTAATATTGACCTTTCACTTAACATCAGCTCAGAACCATGTACCTATTTGCTTGAGGTATTTATCAATTTGAAAACATACTACTCGTCTCTTTTAAGCTTTGGTTGACTGGAAGAAATCGCTTTAAGCGATAAGGCTGCCAATTTTGTTACATTCTGTACCATACTCTTGTAGATATAAGTTTCTGTGAATAAAGTATTATCTATCTATCTATCTACTACTAATATTATAAAAACGAAAGTAATTATGTAGGTATGTCTGATATCATGATGTCTGATCGAACGGATCTTTATAAAATTTGGCTGGGAGGTAGATGGTATCCTGGGGACGGACATAGGCTACTTTATCCGGGAAAAGAGCGTGCGAGGCGAAGGGTAGGGGCTGGTTACCTATAAAACTTTACTGATTATAATAATTCTCTCTTGATTATTTTATATACAGTAAGGTAAATGTTGTAAAGTAATACCTTTACAACTTTTACCTTACTGATTATTGTCTCTTGATTATTATATCATATCTGTCTTTACCCCATCTCCTCTCTCCTGAAATAGCACCAAGACAGTTTTCTAATATTAACCCTTATAAATATTCCGTTCCAATTCTAAGTTAATCTTCAAAGGGATTGTTTCCCGTAAACATTTTGATTCGAAGTTAACTTGAAGGATTGGGAAGACTTACTGCTGGATCATTTACAATTATAATTAATCTTTCGGTCGCTAGATTGGCGTCTTTGGGACCTTTTGTTGGCTAAGAGATTCTTACACTTGGCTTTTTCAACAAAGACTAACTTGTCTTATCTGAAGCGAACGATTATAGAACTAAACTTATTCTTGTAAGAATTTAAGATTAAGAAGCTGAAAAATGGCTGAATCAAACTATTCTTCTATCTGAATATGAAAATCATCGTCATCTTCGTTGTTTTCATTTGACGAAATGCTCGTTTACGAGCTTGGTCACCGACGATGACCAAGCCATGACGAAGACGAAGACACACATGATGACGAAGGAACACACTCTTGTCTTGAAGAGATCTAAATATATTCGTAAATGCTCAGTCTAAAGTTACCTTTAGATGGACGATACAAAAGATTTGCATCTTGATGTCCAAGATTTGAAGGCAGAATACTAATTCAGATTTTGGTTATTGTTGGTCACGTAGTGCCGTGAATCATTTTAATTGTGATGAGATTCTGCTTGTTTTGATATAATTAAGATTTTGACCTCGTCGGGGAAGTTGCTTTCCTTGTTTTGAATTAAGTTGATATAATGTATATATCAAATTCTTTTAATAATGTTTTTAACTTAAATGTCTTGAATTAACGTCATCATTTCATGACTGATAATGATAAGCCATCAACAGTGATTATGATCTTTCGCCCCTGCCGGCCCCTTCTGTGATTCTTGCAACCTGACTCTGACTTAAAAATTATTAAAAAATATAATTCAATAAACTATTTGATTTTAAGTCAATAAAACAGAAAAAAAGAAACATATAGAAAAAATCATATTTTCCCCTCATTAAAATTATTGATACTACATTTTCCAAACCGGCAAAAAAAACTTAAATCTTTCAAACTTTACATTAAATAATTGAAATATCCCTTCCCAACAAGATTATGCAAATGCCAGAACTTCTAAATTCCGTGACACCAACACATATCTCCCCCACCTAAGTACGTTCGAATCCAATATTTTAGCGGGGCTATTGTTTTTGCACTTCCCTCACGCGTGCGGTAGATAGCGCTGCCGGAACCACCACACGGGAAATACACAAACTGTTGTATTTTGGTCACGAGGTGGTAGGGGCGGACAGCTGAGTTTGGTTTGATACTCTCTCTGATACTCAAATTATTTTGCGATTGGTGATAAGTAGGTAGTTGATTATATTTATTAGAAAACTCTCATAGTCATCGTCATCAACGGCCTTGGCATCCACGAAGCATGGTTTTTGTAGTGTTTGTTTTTCGGCACCTCTAGAAACCTCTCAATCTTTCAACAAATTCTTATTTCAGGTGGTTTCCTATTTCGTTCGACTCTACGCGAAACGCTGGTGAAAATCATAATTAAGCATTAGCTTACAAGCATTTTCAATCAACCAAAGGAGATATGGCGAAAAAAAATGTCAACAATTTTTTCTACAATAATAATGCTAGACAATCCACACAGCGTCATCTTGTCCCAAGCTAAGCAGAGCTTGTGTTATGGGTACTAGATAACTGATATATTTAATACAATACATTACATAGATATACTTTTTATAATCATTCATACAATTACCCAGAACAAAGAAGTCGAAAATGAGACAAATGAGTGAGCGGAGCGTCAATTCAACGCTTTCTGCTCGCTCAATCCTTTCCGCTTGACTATTTGTTCGTAAAAACACAAGTATGCAGTTTACTCTTGCGAGTTAAACGAAGTCCTTCATGGGTCCGCTCCGCTCGCGGTGGAGACTGGGCTAAACCAATCAATATGTGACTACATTGTTTCTAAGTAGGTCCCTACCTACTACGCTATGTTTGATCCAGGTACACATGCGCAAAGCTTGTGTAGAAGCTAACAATCTTATAATAGTCTTGGTCTGACATTTTAATTATTTATATTGTCATGCTGTTGTTCTTGCTTGTTTTAATTTTCTTTTGGATCATGTTGTAATATGTTGTAAATATTGTAGCAGCAGCGTGTCCCAAGCCTACGTCCTTACAATGGTCGTCAATTAGCAGTCTGTGTAACTCCTGTCGCAGTGGGAGATTCAAATCATTGCAGGTTATTTGCATCTACAACAGTAGTGTCTAGTCTAGTCATTCCATGCACTGCCTTGTAAGTTTTTATAGCTACAACATATTTTAAATATCTTCATAATAAAATCTAATAAAGCTTATAATAATGTATCCTTTATTCTTGGAATAACATTTATTTTTGTTTTAATAATTTGTTTAGATCACATCATTACATGTTTTAACCCTAAGTCACGCGGGTTAAAACATCATGGCATCATGTTTAAAAGTGTACTTGAAAATTGTACAAGTGCTAAAATCACAATCCCTACCTTTGAAGGACAGAAAAAATATCGATTTTAGCACTTGTACAATTTTCAAGTACACTTTTTAACATTGTTCAGTCTTTGCTCATATAAACATAGGGTAGTTTAATCTAGTAAGGCTATCAGCCGATTTCTTCCTACCCTCTGTTGGGAAATAAGCGAATGAACTGGATATGACGTGCCATCTTCAGCACTAACGAACGAGTGAAAAATGAACCCTCACTCTTCTCGATTTAAACCGCCTTACAAGTTGGACATGTTCACGTTTAATTTTGGAAATCTGAATACCAAATTACAATAAACTGTTATTTGTATTGCCGTGCAATTACTAACAAAAAACTGTATTAAACACTCGCGAGTGAATGTCTAGTGCAGTGTTCTGGAAGCTGCATCCTTGCGTGGTTTGGAGGATTCAGGTCAGTGGTCAAGCTATTTTATCTATCCTGTGTAACGAGCAAAGATCAGTGCATATCCTTAGGTATTTTCGTTAGGTACCCACCGCATTACATAATTCACTTCAAAATCTTCGGTCCTTCAATTTATATTTATGTATATTTACTACCAGCCCCTATTGTTCAGACTCCACATGTGTCCGACGGAATAGCAAGACAAGGGAATATATTAGGAAGAACAGAGATAGACAGCTCATAATTCGCGGTAGTAAAAGAAACGAAGATATCCACTATGTTCTCCAGTTCAGTAGTACTGTTTCCCTTGAAAATTTTGTGGGCGAGGTACGAGTAGTACTAGAAGTTCGAAATAGTACTTCAGTACGATTGTACTAGTACGGAGCGATCCCTTTACTGACCGAGCAAGAAAAAGTCTAATTAAAATGTATCTATGTGGAATAAATAAATGCAATTCAATAACCTCGCCTATCATATTCGCCTTTGTCGTCTAAACCTCGCTGCCAAGCGCCACTTTTAAATATTCAAAACCCCAAGTTATAAAAAGGACACCATATTTCCGATGATACATCATAGAAAATTCAACCATAATTACAGACATGGCATTTTCAAACGCCCCGCTTTCAAATTCAATGAAAGACTGTTTGCTTCGTGGTATAATTCCATATTCAGTTTGAACAAAGCATCAAAGTGGAAATAGGCAGGAACAGTATTCAGTATAATTCTCCTAATTATTGGGTACATTATTCATTATCTGTGGTTTGTGTGTGTCGCTGTGGTCAGTTACCTACTTTCGCATTCTAGAAATTCTGTTCGGTCGGGAATTAATACATCACCGTCTTGATTTAATTTATTGCATGTCTAGGTTTCGGTTTAGAACATCTATAAAAGTGGGCTTCGGATCGATACTTTGGCGATAATTTTAAATGACAATGGATTAATAGAATACACCTATGTTTACATAAGTAATTATGTTGTCGACTGCCTCGTTTGTCTAGCGTCGTTTAACCGAAGATGATGAGGACTTGGGTTCTAATCCTAGGTCAGGTCAAGATTTGTGTTGTGGGTAGTATTTTTCTAGCAATAAAAAATCACAGTAGCAGCCCGGAGTCAGGAAGTTAGTGGTGTTACGACCCCGTGCCTCGGCAAGTACGGTAAGCTGTTGGTCCTGCGCCTGACTTTTCCCCGGTCGGTTTGCCGTCCCATCGGATTATGATAGTGAGGGAATAGAGAGTGCATCTGTGTTTGCGCGCACACTTGTGCACTATTGTGTTCTGCGCACTTGAGACTGCCCGCCGTAGCCGAATTTCGGCTAGGTGGACATCATCATGTTGTCAAGTTTATAATATCGATAAGATTTGTTCCAGAGTGTGTTTTATCAGGAATTTGTGATTGTTTTATATTTACCTGTTCTCTGACCCAGTTTGCCTGATCAATCTATATTTTTTTCATATTCGTTTCCAAAAAGGTGAATAAATTTTATATTCCACACCCGGCGACGACGCAAAGTATTTTCTTGTATTCTTTATCATAATCCGATTGAGTATTCCCGTATTCCCTTCCATTCAATAATGCATGTGACACAACCGATACCGCCTTTTATTTGAAGAGCTGATTGTTGTATTGTCTTTCGCATTCTTTAGACTTTCCATATTAATGTCTTCACTTTTCTTGTATGTTTCGATTTAAAAACTTTTATGGATTTATTGAAACCACATACATCACACTCATCGCACAAGCTCTTCTTAGCTTGGCTTTTGATAATGCTGAGTGAGTTATCCACCATTATTTAGTATTTTACAATTTTTATTATATATGAAAGAAAACAATTTTAAAGTTTTTATTACATTATTACATCGGGAAATGAAAACAAAAATACTCGATATAACTTCCATGAATATAAAAAAGTAAAATTGGCAACGCTAATCTCCATCTCGTTTCATTAAAACTTTTAAACTCAACTGTCCCAAAACACAACTTAAAGACTACATTCCATCTTAATAAACACGACTTCACTCATAAACCTTCATTATCAAACTTAAAAGCTCTCAAACCATTTCACACTGTTCCCGGTTCTCTTTGTCTCTAACGAATACCATTCAAGGCAGCACCGTCAGTCAGACTTCTCATTATACAACATACTATGTATTTGCTGTAAACATCACCGTTTTGGATCTAATAATTTGTAGACGCGTCTGTTAGTGCTTTTACTCTTGGCGTGTTCTTTGGAGTCGTGTTTGTTGGAGGTAATTTGGTTAGAATGTTTTCTTGTTCCTTTAGGTCCGACCACAAAAGTTGGTATAGTCATCACGATCGTCGCTTGTTTAGTTTGGTTGGACCACTCGTATGAACAGCGCACTTAAGGCTGGTGTATGCCCAACGGCCTTGAGAACACAAAATAATTATTTGTAGCCAAAGTTTGGATGTTTAGATGTGTGGATGGATGTTTATTACCTCTTCACGCCATAACGACTAAACCGATCGGGCTCAAATTTTGCATAAATGTAGCTCTAAGCCTGGAATCAAACGTAGGCTTTTAGACCTTGAGCTTATAGACTTTTTATCACATAAAACAGTAGTTCTATGGGATATAAATAACCTTTAAACGTTTCCATGGAAACAACGCGTGCGAACCGAAACTATGTAGTACAGTGCGGGCAGAAACTAGTATGTTTATATCTTTTAGAAATCTTTGTTCCGTTATAAACTTTATAAACCAATATGGTTCCCATAGATTTAAATTGTAAGAAAGTATCTTTAGAGATACCTACATATTTTGTTCCTCATGCTTTGAAAACACTTTTATGTCAACAAGAAATTCAATTTCTAAGTCTGCGAGTATAAAACTTAGAAGTTAATAGAAGTGTAGTATAAAATGCGAAGTTTACTGGCTGCCGACTTTATGGAACTACATAGCTGTTTATTTCTCGTTTGTGCAGACTTTATACAAACTTATAAATTGTAAAGAATCCTATTTCAAAAACAATAATATTGCAATTTGTGAAACTTATAGTTTACAGAATAGAAACTTCATTAAGCTATTGCATTAGAGTACTAAAAATATATTATTAAAACTCAAATTAATGCAATTTAGTTGAGCAATATACCATAAATAAACAACGTAAAAGGACAGGATACTAAAACCAAGTTTTAAAGTGGAAATTTCTGATTAAAACAGTAGTAATTCCTGAGTTTGCTTAACCACTTTACAGTCAATCAAGAACATAAACTAAACCCTATATTGAGTGTTGACACTGCTATAGAGTAGTTATGAGAATATTTTAGTAAACAAGCTTACGTTCATGCGCTTTTATTTCTGTATCAAAAATAGGAGTCACATAAAACATCACAAAAAGTTTAAAACAAAAAAAATTGAGCTGCAGATATAGTACACAAAAAACAGGAATTTGATACTTAGCAGTTCATACGTCCACTGCTAGTGGTCGAGCAGGCAGCTAACGAGAGGATTTCGGCATAATACCATGCTTGGCAGGTGGATTGATTATCGCAGTAGAGGTGTTAAAAAGATCCAGACATTCACAATAAGTTGGAGGTATTGAAATTCGATAGGTATCTAGGTTTCTTCTTTCCGAAGACCTACTAGTTAAAGAAATTGAATAATTTATATTGTTTCATGCAAAACCTCTTTTCCAATAATAGGTATCGGAATAATATCAGGTTATACGAGGCCTTAAATTTTTATTTCTATTTGCACTGGTCAGTAAACTTAATCATAAAACCCTCATCCTGAGGAGGCGATATAGATCTGTAACAACCACGTTACAACTTAATCTGCCTGTGGTAGGGACTCGTAAGATATCGGCGTAAGCGTGTATTGATTAATATTATTAAGAAGCTCTTTTAGCCTCACTAAACGTCTTCTGGAGTTAGAGCATACGTTAATAAACCACCAAGTGCGCGTCGACTCGCACACGAAGGGTTTCGTACCGTAAAAATCAGGCAAGTTTTTTAAAGAACATCAAATTTTCACTTGTTTGGAGACCCCTTTAAATTTTCAACATTATTTTATTTTTAGTATTTGTTATTATTACAATTGAAATGCTTAAGTAACATTTCAATTGTAATAATAACAAATACCAAAAATAAAATAATGTTGAAAATCTAAAGGTAAATAGGTAGACACATGAAACTTTCTTTAATTAAGAATTATAGAAAGTTTCATGTGTCTACCTATTCATATGCAAAAATAGCCAAAAAAATCACGTTTGTTATCTGGGAGCACCCTATTATTTTAATATTTATTTATTTATTAATTGTTGTTGTAGCGGCAAAAGAAATACTCATTATCTGAAAATTTCAACTGTCTAACTCTTACGGTTCATGAGATATAGCCTCGTGACAGACGGACGGACAGCGGAGGCTTATAATAGGGTTCCGTTTTTACCCTTCGGGTACGGAACCCTTAAAAGCAGTTTAATGGTCCATAACGAAATCTTAGTGATAGAAACATTGGTCAACCTTCTGAAGATTGGCAATGTGATCTTGAAGCTCTGGTTGCATTTTCAACAAGCTATGATGGCTTAGGTAAAGGTCCTCTGAAGGTAGAAAATTCAGGCATTCAGTAGAAAGCAATTCAGTAAGTAGGTCCTGGTATACCTCTTTAAAATAAAAATTATACCTAGTCAACCTTATGAAAATATGAACTTATTATAATCTAACTTATGCATAAAGTTATCAAATGAGGAATGATAAAGATGCGCGTAATCTTGTTCTTTCAACCGTTGATATCTGGAAGGATCGTTCGAGCCGCCCACAATACAACCTCCTTGCAGGGCAGTTACAGCTCTACGTCTTATTTGCGGGAATTCGATATCTATTGCTTTTGAATATAAGCAAGCTATGGGTCTTTACTGTTGTGTGTGAGGTTGTAGAAGGATCTTGAAGTAAAAGCGTTTATAATCTACCTAAAGTAGCGTCTTAATTCTAAAAGAATATATGTAGATATTTTTATCTTTTCGTAGCTCATCGAAGGCCTCTCCCAAATTAGAATTAGTATGTGGAAGGCTTTGGCTTTTTAGTTCACTTCTTCAGCACTTTTGGGACTGAAAAATGATTGACTGAAGGCTTGCGTAGCACAGTGATTGTGTGGCCAGTGGTAAGTTGACTATTGACGCCAGTTTGCTGTTGTTTTCAATTGCAGTCTACACACCAAAATTGGCGACACAGCGCGGCAGCTTGGTGCGACATTTCGGTATATGAATATATTGTTGGCAGCTGACAGTGTTTCGTCAACTTGTCTTTCGCGGTACTTGAAGTTCTTATTAGTTTTTCAAAATCAATAGGTAAATGCTTAACTATAGAGGTATAAAATTGTTTTTCAATTATTTCAAATATGAACCTATCTACATAATGTATGTTGATCATATTTCCTGAGTCTACCTGTACCTTGCTTATTACTATTCCAAGTTAACCTTTTATCGCCAGTTTTGTTGTTTTTCTTTTAGAGTTCATTTTAATTCTTATTTACGGGGCATTAAGTTTACGAGATATTTTATTAGACAGTTTATTAGTATGGATTTGACGACAGCTGTTAAGGTTTCTATTTATGATCATTCTCGATTCTGTTATTAATAACAATAGATATCCTGGATTTGAAAATAGTTCTGTTTATATGGAAAATGTAAGTATACTCTTTAAAAAAACAGACACACTAGTTTCAGATAAATGTGATAATTTTGTTTTCTCAGTGGATGTACAGAACCCTAATACTGTAGGATATAGCAATGGTAATTTGTATTCCAATACAAGGGAAAAGGAATTAAAGCAAACAATTGCCATACAAATACCTACCTTATAAAGTTGACAAAATGGTAAACAGAATCGGGTAAAGGCAGAGAAGGACAGCGATTTTGTGAATGCTCGACGCATTTACCTTTTAATTAAGGTTCAGTATGATTATTAAAGATCCAGCCAAGACGTGATTACCTGCTGATTAAAGCAATCTCAGTTTTGTGTGGTATTGGTATACACTGATATGTCTTCTAGCTCAAGTATAGTGACCAGTGGACGTTTACAACAACTGGTTGGCTTTAGTAGCTAATTTAAATAAAATAAATAAATAAATCAACACGAGATTTTAGTTGACCTAATCAATAAAAAGTCTCTTTTTACTTTCATAATAGTCATAATTTTCTTGTTTTCGAAAACTTGCAGCTTTTTAGGAAGTTTATTCAGCGATATAAATGACTGTATAATAAATGTTTTTCTATTCTATTCTATATCCAAAAATCAAAACAAATTTCAAAACGGTCATCATTTTTAGTAGACAAAACAAGTGTATAGATTTAAAAGCTGGCGCAATTATATATTTTTTTTCCTAAAACTATCCACGCTGACGCGACGACGTCGCAAATACAAGCCTCCTGGACAGAGGGTATACGAAAAATAAAAGGAAATCGCTGCTGCTTTTAAAAATGTACATATAAGACAATTTTCTATTATTTCTATAGCTTGCACCACCATAATCGGATTTGTACAGTTTTAAAAGCCTCGTGACGTGCAGGGTGCAGGACTGGTGACGTTCATTGCGTCAAGTTAAGCGGGCAACAAAGTTGACCATTCTACTTTTGCTACCTCTACTTTGTCTCTTATAGGTGCGTTGTTGACGTTCACTTCTTCTTCTACGATCGGCCGTAAGCAAACGCTTAAAATTGTTGTTGTTTTTTTCAAATGTTGGTTATTTTTGCTTTATTGTCTGTTTACTTACCTAGTCGATAGTTCTTTAGTCTCTTTATATATGTAGTAAGAAACTTTGACTTCAAAGGTAGTTAAGAGGTGAATTTCATTCAAAGCTTCAGCCTATAGATTTTAGGTACTCAGGTCCTAATAATTGTGCAAAATTTTGACAACAAGTTCACTTTCGCTGGTTGGTTCATTGGTTATGCTTATGCATTAGGTTGGTAGTTTAGTAATAATTTATTATTTTCTTTAAATTATGATTGAAACCTATCGAAAATATCAGTTCTTAAGATTTGAATAAATAATTTTGATTTTTGTATCCACGAGTCACCGTCGACAGTCGAGTCTACCATCATGTTTTCTTTGTGTTAGATCTAAGCTTAGGTAATCAAAATAAAAAAAAACTCTTTCTATATTTTATATGTACCAAAAGTTTTCTTTTACGCTGATAGATAAACATATCTAAAGTAACCATAAAGATTTTAATCTCTTTCAGTTTAATATTTATTTATTTATTTATTTTTATTTTTACAATTAGGTCAGCCAACAGCGAGTACACTTATAACATTCAAGGTAGGTACATAATTTTTATGATTCTAAGTGCACCAACCTCTTATAGGCCAACACAGCATGCATACAACTAACTATAAACACTTTAATACAAAACAAGGAGATCAAACATAAAAATATACTTAAATACTAATCTAGACAGAAAACAAAAACTTAATAAGATAAGTTAGATACAAGATAGATACAACAAAATATGTATGAGTTGTTCAATTGTGTTTCATTCAAATTCATGTACTCGGATATAAATCCTTTCTCTTGACAAATCCATTACCACTTGTCAGCTATCTCGATAAATATAGTACTGAACAACTCACAGACACAACTTTGAACTCTATAGACCTTGCAATAACGACTGTAGGCGCTCGTATGTCTTGGACAAGAAATTGATTAATCCAAGACCATATAGAGCAGAAGTGGTGTATCATTTCTGATCAAATTGCATATTAATATCTCATTTGAGATGAAATTGTTCATGTTTGCAATTTATATGCACAAGCTATAAATAATATAAAAGATAAAGTTTTTACTTGCATGTAAAAGATAATCGAGTCGTTAAAAATAATAAGCCGAGTTTACAGCAGATAATAATAACAGCGAAATGTTACAGCAGGTGGTGTAGTAAAATATATTCTAAATATTAATAAATAAACCCTCAGTGTAAAATACATATTTCAAAAAGTTTAAGGATACTATTAATTGAATGCCTGCAATCCAAACATAAGCTCACACTTATTACCTCATCACCCCCAATTACTGGGCATGCCTCCCCCAAAGAAAGAGGGGGGGGTTGCCATAATCACCACGTGTGGCAGGCGGATATATGATCGCAGTGGAGGTGTTAAAATACACAGACAGAAGCTGCTGCTTTTTGTCAGCTAGGTTCCCTTAGTCGGCTCTTACTACATCCACGGGCTGAGTTGTAGGGGTCGATTCTTAAACCGCTCGCGACCGACATGGCCACTTCTCACTTATTTACCACTCTCAAAACTTTAATCAATGGAGTCTTAATCTTTATTAACAAAGAAAATTACAAACAAAGAGTAGAAACATATTAGAACTAGTATTTACAATTGAAACAATTGAGCTAACTGCAGACTGTTGCAAACAATCTACAGGTAGCTCAACTGAATTAACGAATAACACGGCAATATAAGATTAATTGGTTTTCTTCTATTGACGTAAGTCAGAATGAGAATAAATCTCTGAGATCATTACTCCAATACCGCTACCACACACCACAAAAACCTGTATTTAAATATGGGCTTAAACTCGTTTTCTTTAGATACATTTTAGAGAGACAAAATGGCTTCCTTCAAACGAGTGGTCTGCGAGCTGTCTGTTATCTGATGCCGTCAATATAAAATTCATCTTAAATTACGAGTAAAAGCCTTTATTTGAATGCACATTTTTGTGCTGTGCTGCAGCGGTGCTTTTCAGGTGTGCGACAAGATTAATACTGCTAATCCAATACTTTTACATTTGATATAAGTTTTTACGGTGGCTAACGACTTTAGCAGTCATCTGATATCATCCGACTAGGCGCCTAATAAATAGGTAGGTACCTACTAAAGTGACTACCTAGACTCATAAACTTTAAAATCAAATAGCAACGATATAAACTACAAATTCCATCGCTATCAATAGCACTGCTACTGTTGAGTTAAAATATTGCTAACCGATCCATATTTAAAGGAAACTAATCCATATTTATGGCTCGAGAGAATTTGTGGACAATGATATTGGACACAATACAGCTGAAAAGTTAAGTCTACTTTACCGTGGCAAATTGCAATAATTTAATATAATTGTTTATAAATACTAAAAACTTACTTCGAATCTCATACTTTTACACTGTTTTTGAGGGACAATACATAAGTATGAGTCCCTCCGGAATAAATTTCTAAGATTCTATATCAAAGAGCGAAACCATTTTCAAAATCGGTCCATAATTCAACAAAGAAATCGACGGGCATACACTAAAAAAAATCATACATACCTACAGCCGAACATAAAACCTCTTACTTTTTTTGAAGTCGGTTAAAATGGTAAGTTTATTTTGATCTAGTAGATGGTGGTTATGAGGCGATAAAGTATCGGTTGTCTAGTTCACACACAAATCAATCATACGTTTATTTATTGGATTTTGAACATCTTTTGGTATTAATTTCCCGTCTTATAACGTCTTACAACGTAAATTTAATTCACCAATTCGCGAAAGCTAAGACCCAATGTGATTAGAACTATCTTGATACTATGAATATAAAATTCCAATGATTCTCAGAGGGATATCTTGGTGGTGTTTCTATAGCAATCCATATGTTTAAGGTACACAATACTGTGTGGTTCCTGTCTTCTCTCTTCAATGAAAAATCAATGGACTGTATAACTGGGTTTATTCAAACTTTTATTACTAGTGATATTACTATGACGACTGATTACCAACTCATTTTTCGTACAAAACTGCGCTATTTATATTAGAATAATCTGTTCCCGCCAACGTGGGGGGGTCGGGCGAGCGAAGTTTTTTATACATTTAGCAGTTTTACTATCGAATGTAAGAAAGCGAAGGGGATACAAAACATTCCCTCTCGAAAGGGCTATAAGAGGACTGCTTGGTTGATCTTCGGTCGCGGCTCTGTCCGTCACAATACTTATGTTTATTAACTGACCTGTAGCTTGAAATGTTATTAATACGTTATTATGAATGTTTTTGTTATTATAGTGCGTAAGACCAACCCCGTGTTAACCCCGAGTATGAACTCGGGGTGATTTCTAAGAGATTTAATAGTTAATAAAAAAATTGGGATATTATTAAATTTCTTATATTCTTTGAACTATGTAGACAACGCGAATAATTCTTTTAGTTTGAAGCAGCAACTTAATGTTAATTACTCCTCGTCCTAATATTTTCATTCTTGGCAAAAGCATAGATTTAGTTACTTACACTAAATATCTCTTCACGACAAAACTACTTAACGGATCGGGCTGAAATTCTGCACAAATGTAGTTCTAGACACGTCCGATGCAGCAGGCAGAAGCTAGAAATAAATAATTCCGGACAACTTACAAAGCATCGTCTAGCCCCAAATTTGTATAAAGCACGATATAAATTGACTAGTAATAAAATTATTCAACGACAATTTGATTAAGTACACAACTCACACCATAATTTGCGACCCTGTAATCAGAGTCGGCCTTTTAGCAAATGCTAAACAAATTTCGATTGCATTTGAAGTAAACAACAAAATCTTTATTGCGGCGACCGCATTCCTTAGTTGTAATAGGAGCGATAAGTCCCTAATCAATTTGCAAGCTGGTCCGAGTGCTACTATTGTACATAACCTAAATTGTCTAAAATTCTTAGTGGATTTTAAGTCACAAGTTACAGCGAGGGTCCTACCACTTTAAGAAATCATTTTTTTCTCGATTGCCATCATACTATAGGTACCTATTATTTTGTGTTATTATGAAATGAGACTATGATGGTTTTTATTGAAATACCTATTTGTTCCTGCTCGCGGTTTCGAACGCGTTTCTATGGAAACATTAAAGGCTATTTTGATCCCATGGGAACTGATTTTTGGGATAAAAACTAGTCAATGTTTTATTTCAAAAACGAGGTGGTGTTTGAATTCTGGTAAAACAAAATATTGAGTTTGAACGTATAATTTGGTTGGACAGCATAGCAATTGAAAAACATTTCTAAGTATGTGGTATAAAGCTTAAAAATAAGAATATAAATGTATTGTGTATGTACCGGACACCAAATTCTGACATAGAAATATTTTTTAGACATCTAAACATTATGCTAGATAGAGTTGACTTAAAAGATAAATATTTTAACATAATTTGTGGTGATTTCAACATTGACATTTTAAGTACAAGTAAAATGAGGAATGAATTTATTAATTTATTATACAATTATAAAATGAAACCGCACATAAACGTACCTACCCGACAAAAGACATGTATTGATAACATTATTAGTAATATAAAGGATGTCAAAGGTGAAGAACATGAATTAGGTTTATCTGATCATAATACTGGTCAAACTATAACAATTAAAGCTGATACTCATATGGTAAAGCAATGGTTCGTATATAGAAGGGATATCTGTCTTGAAAATATGGAGAAGTTTAGTTACTGTTTGAGCCAGTTATCTTATTCGGATGTGTTATTAGAAACGGACACTAATATGGCTTTCTCAATGATTCATGACTGGATCTGTTTAGCGTATAAACTATGTTTTCCACTGATTAAAGTGAAAATCAACAAAAACTCATCAAACCCAAAATGGATCACAAAGGGCTTAAAACGATCATTTGATAAAAAAAGAAATCTGCAGTGTGTATTTTACAAAACTAAATCAGATAAAGATAGGGACATTTATAGAAACTACAGTAAAATATTAGGTCCTTACATATGAAATTGGCGTTTTGTATGGGAGGAACAAAAAGTCGAATATTTTTTAATATAATATATTTAATTAATCAAAGTATGAACCATTATTTTCTATGCACTTTTGCCATCTTATAGGTAGTTCATTGATCCCTTTACTAAAAAAACCAGTCGGACGGGAATCAATAAAATCTTTGAAGGCGATTTGGACTGCCCCATCGGAGTTGAATTTTTTCCCTTGCAAGAAGTTATCCAAATTTCGAAAAAAATGGTAATCTGTTGGAGCAAGGTCCGGGGAGTACGGAGGATGTCTTAGACTTTCCAATTGAAGCTCTTCTAATTTAGTAGCCGTCTGTTGCGCAGTGTGTGGTCTAGCGTTGTCGTGAAGCAGCAGTGGCGTGGAGCGATTGACCAGCCTAGGTTGTTTAGCCGCTAGCTTTTCCATCATGGTTTGCAATTGGTGACAATAGACATCAGCCGTAATAGTCTGGCCAGATTTGAGAAAACTGTAATGAACAATACCGGCACTAGTCCACCAAACGCTTACAAGTAACTTTTTTGGGGTTAATTTTCGCTTGGGGCAGGATTTGGCTGGCTGGGCAGGATCCAACCATTGCGCTGAGCGCTTCCGATTATCGTAAAGAACCCATTTTTCATCACAGGTAATGATTCGGTTTAAAATACCTTCATTATTGTGCCGGTTTAGTAATGTAACGCAGCAGTCGACGCGCGTTTGCCGGTTTGCTTCAGTCAATTCGTGAGGTACCCACCTTTCAAGCTTTTTAATCTTCCCAATTTGCTTCAAGTGAATTAAAACAGTTTTATCACTAACATCGCAGCCTGCAGCTAACTCGGACGTGGTTTGCGATGGATCCGCTTCCACAATAGCCTTCAACTCTTCATTATCAACTTGAGTCTCAGGCCGTCCACGGGGCTTGTTCTGCAGGACAAAATTTCCAGAACGAAAACGTTGGAACCAAAAACGAACTGTGTTTTCTTTTGCAACACGACCGCCATACACATCATTCACCCTTCGAGTTGTTTCCGCAGCACTAGTGCCACGGCGGAACTCGTACACGTAAATAATGCGATATTTTAAGTTTTCCATTTTGTAAAATGAGTGACGCAAACAGAAAAAAACAGAAGAAAACAAAACAAATGAATGACGATCATCGAAGCACAAATACATGAGTCTATAGCTGTACAAATTTGAATTTGGAATTCCTTACCAAAGAGGAGAAATTTGTGATTAAAGTGGCCAGTACGAAAAACGCCAATTTCATATGTAAGGACCTAATATTAAAACGGTGTGCAGTCAATTTACAAAAAGATAGGAACAAGAAATATATTTCAGGTGCAGTTAATAAATGTAAAGCTACTTGGAAAATAATCAACGACAGACTTAAGGACAAATGTACTAACAATGAAATAAAGGAAATAGTTGACGGAGACAATATTATAACCAACGGTGCTGAAATAGCAAGCTGTTTCAATAGACACTTTATAAACATTGCCAACAATGAAAAGACAACAAAGAATAAGCACAATAATATATATAAGCACAAGAAAAGTAGAGTAGTTAACTCAATTTATCTTGAACCGGTGACTTGCTTGGAGGTACATAAAATAACAATGAGTTTACGTAATACAAACTCTGCTGGCTACGACGAGATAACAACCAAACTGCTCAAACAAAATATCGGTTATATCCTTGAGCCTCTTACACACGTGGTCAATCTTTCTCTTGAAAACGGTGTATTTCCTGAAGGTCTAAAACTATCTGTAGTCAAACCTCTATTTAAAAAAGGTTCTAGATCCGATACTGGGAATTATCGACCCATTACACTAGTACCAATAATCTCGAAAATATTTGAAAAGGTAATGAGCCAAAAATTAGTTGTGTTTTTAGAAAAAAACAAAGTTTTGTGCGAACAACAAAATGGTTTTATAAGTAAGAAATCGACAACTCTAGCATGTTTTAAACTTGTCAAAGAAATTCTTGATTCAATCAATAAGAAAGAAATCCCAGTCGCCATCTTTCTAGACATGAGTAAGGCTTTTGACATGGTCTGCCATGACCGTATGCTAGATAAATTGGAATGCTATGGCATAAGGGGTCCTGCATACTCTTGGTTTGAAAGTTATCTCAGGGGACGAAAGCAATGCACGGAAATAACAAAAATGTCTTCTGAATGTAATACACAAGAAAGCTTCAGATCTGTTTATTCTTTTATTAGCCACGGTGTGCCACAGGGCAGTGTTTTAGGTCCCATATTATTTATTATTTATATTAATGAGTTACCAAGCGCTACTGACCAGTACACAATCATGTTTGCTGATGATACTACAACATTGACGAAAGAAAAATCTATTATAAATGATATGAGCGTAGGGAACAAATCTCTTAATGACGTAATTAATTGGCTAGATGAAAATAACTTAAAAATTAACACAAAAAAAACTAAATTCATGCTACCAACCACGTATAACAATAATATTAAAGATAAAATTTACATAAATTACAAAAACAGTGATATTGAGCAGGTATTTGACATAAAATTTTTAGGAATTTTTATTGATAGACATTTAAATTGGAAGAAACAAATTGATAATGTGTGTAAGAAAATTAATAAATTTATATTTGCACTGAGAAGAATAAAGGACCTCTCTAATATTGAAACTGCATTGACAGTTTACCATAGTCATGTCTGCTCTATTTTGAGATATGGCGTCATAATATGGGGCAACTCAACGGATGCTCAGAGAGCTTTCGTTGCGCAGAAAAAGTGTATTCGGGCCATATTTGGCATTAAACGGAGAGATTCTTGTAGACCTTTATTTATGAAGCATAAACTGTTAACTTTTCCTTCACTCTATATTTTCGAGATGCTAAAATTTGTCAGAAATAACATAACATTGTTTGAGAGGAATGAAAAGTTTATATACAGAAGAAAAATAGTACAAAAACCACTAAAGGTGCCTCAATATAGACTAGAAATGTGTAAAAAGAACTGTTACGCAATGGCCATACAGTTATATAACAAACTTCCACTTGACATGAGAGAACTGACATATAATGAATTTAATCGTAAATTATATAACTGGCTTTGTGTTAACTGTTTTTATAATATAAGTGATTATTTGAAATTTAAATGCACATAATTTTTATTTTGACATTATAGTACTTACTTAATGTTATTTAATCTATTATTCTTTATTCATAGTTATTTTTAAGTTTAAACATTTGCACGACTCAAAGGTCAAATATAGTGAAACTCTATTGTAAAACCACCATTGCAAACCTATATTTATGCAAATAAATGCTATAAATAAATAAATAAAAAATAAATAAATAAATTTCAGTCGAGACTCTAGACCTATGCAACGTTTCAGTTTGATCTGTTCAGTAGTTTTGGCGCGAAGTAGTAACAAACATCCATCCATTCAACTTTCGAATTTATTAAATTAGTGTGATAGTAAAAAGTATACGTATTTAAATAAGTTCACCACTAAGACCAGAGTCTTCCACAATTTGAAAAGCCGACAGATATGTTTCTAAGGAAAATATCTTTAATCCTAAGTTTAACAGTATAGCCGTATAATCTCACGATAAAATAAATAACGAGATCTGATATCGAAACATTGTAAGACGCATTTAGTAAATGGTTTTCGAACATAAAGTGGTATGGAATGGATCAAAAGTGATTGTAAGTACCTTGGCGCTTTTATAAAATACTCAGGGGACAAATGGATAAGCTTCAGGACAGGTTCTTTCTTGGGTTATGTATGATCGAGACGCTTTAAACTAGTGATAAGACTTATGGAATATTTAAGCCAACTAGTGATTATAGCACAAACTTCCTTTGGCCTTTAGGCCTTTAATGACCCTGCTGAGGGGGAAATCCGGTGTCGACCAGGATGGTGATGAATTATTTTTCGTCATAAGATTATTCGGTGGTCACAGCTGACAAAATAATAGTCTTGAATGGTAGACACATTGGACAGAGCCAAAAGTTCCGATTAGTCACGTCACGACATCATAAGCGCGTCATCAGTTCAAAAGAAACCCTGAGACAAACAAAAAGTGATTTATCCAAGCAAGCTCAGACCTCAGTCAATAAAGAAATCCATTTCTTCAAAACCAAGATAAACATTACAAACCCTGACTCATGCTTTCTTCAAACAGAGCTGTGTCATTAATTTTTAATACACCATACAATTTTCCATATAACTATAGCCTACAAATTAGTAGCTCGAGGCTGTATTTCTAGCTTACCGTACAATTGCAGTTTTAACGGCGGGTTTACACGGCGGACCCCTGAGAGTCGACAGATGGTTGCTTGCTGGTTGACAAGGAGCGTCGAAAGTGAGGATGAGGTTTTTGTAAGAATATCTACGTAAGAGCCAAAGAGTGGTGATTGAGATGGTTTAGGATAGGATTTCACGTGCCATGGGTGGTGTTACAAGGTGTAACACATCTGAATGAGAAGTCAGTTTAGACCAGCTTGACCATACTGATTCACATCGCAGGATCAAACCCATTTTTGACCCATATCTCTGTGGCCGCTTCTTCAAGGCTTGTGCTATAATGTAAAAATATAAGAATTAGATCGAAGAATTGTAGCCTCTACCAGCAGTATCTTGTTAACAATTACATTCCCTTACGGCATAAGATTGTTAAGATTGATTCATGTAAAAGGCATGCAAATTTCAAAAGTGTTTGTGAATTTATAGACTCCAAAACCAGGATTTACATACATTTTCTATAGTCGTACTGAGTACAAACATTTTCAATGGTGGTCCTTCCTAGAATCCCTTCTTATAATGTTCTGGACTAGCCACTGCTCCCTACACACCGGTATGGCGCAACGACCAACGAAAAACGAAGTGAATCATGGCCTTTGAATCTAGAGACCGCCAAGTTGGTCTGTGTTTTGTCGCCAAAGCCCAGCAAAAAGTTTCTAGTGCAAACAAATACGAAGAAAACCAAACAATAAAAGAATAAAGACAGTATTGCGCAGGGATAAAAGTCTTAAAAGACGGCATCCTTTGTTTCCTGAAAGAAACTTTAAAAAAGCTTCAAAACACGAAAGATTTTGTTAACAAAATTGTTTCTCAAAACCAAGAGACTTTTGAAGGTAGGGTACCTTCTGCTTTTCGAACATGGTTGTAGTGTTGGACGTTTATTAGCCTTTTCCCTTGCAAGGTGGTGCTTTTCCAAGGGGGCAGGCACCCTACACCATAAAAAATTCACGCCCAAAGCCTTTGGTTTGCATTGGCTTTCTTTCCAAGAGTTGTGAATTTTTAACGGGTTTTAAGTTTCAATTTTAGGGTTCCGTTTATGTAATAAAATAGAACTACTTACCGACTGATTGGATAATATAGCTAAGTAGTTAATTTTCTAAAATGGTGCTGCCTGTGACTTTTTGTACTATATTTTTTTGTACTTCGACTAACCAAAATACTACGCAAACAAAATACTCGCAGATTTTGCAGCTTAGCGTTAGCTTTTGCTGTGAGCATAAATTTTAATTTTATTTTATTACTAGCTGTACCCGAGACTTCTTTCGCGGTTGCCATACCTGCCAATGATTCATATTTGACCACAGTTTCTCTGTTATTAAGAATTATATCTGATATTATTAAATGCTGAATAATCCATTGTGTAGTGTACCCTTGTTCATTTACTTTACAAAACAGTTCTCATACTTTAAGAACTGTTTTGTAAAGTAAATGAACAAGGGTACACTACACAATGGACACAACCTACAGAAATTTCAAAAACTTTTTTGAAATGTACAAATAATACCTTTCATTTGATACCTCACTTGACATTGTAAGTCTCTATTTAAATTTCGACATCAAAATTTGAATTAAAATTGTCATTTTCATTTATTATATTTTTTTCTTTAAATCAGTACAGGCGCACGAAATGTATTATTATTTTAAATTTCACGCTATTTGCTGCTGTAGTTGCTGAGATACGGAAAAAAGGACAAAAAGCGATGCCATAAGGGGTTCGAAACCGATCTTCGATAAAAAAGAATTATATCGGATAAAGCGTTATGAATTAGGTATTGTTTATGAATTAATTACAACTATGGACACATTTTAACTTTCATCCCCTCTCCCAAGAGAACCGTTCTGAATTTTGGGTTAAAACATATCCTATGTCCTTCCTCGTAGTATAAACAAAAATCATGCCAAGTTTCATTTGAATTCATTCAGTAGTTTCGGCATGATGGCCAACAAATTTGACTTACACCTCCTCTCCCAAGGGAACCGTACTGAAATAATTTAATATATACCTAGCTAGATGATCACAACTTTCGAAAACCTCACAAATAAAACTCAGATAATCGCTGTTTTGGCCATTCTACTGAATCCCAATTTATGACCTCAAACTCCCACTTCACTTAATTCATAAGGTTCCAAGTTATGAAACTAATAGAAGTTCTGGATTGATCGGTGTGAATTACAGAAGTTGTCCGGGTTTGAGCGGCTGCTTCAGAAACGGGTGAAAGTTTGCCTTAAATTTTTAATTGGTTCATGGAGCCCTGATAATTCTTTAGCAGCTTTTCTCCACAAAACGGACTTTTATTTTTTTTGCTGTTTTGTATAAAAGTCCGTAGAAATTACAGGACAACTTTCAGAAACTTGATCGTTGAATGCAAAGCTTTCTAATTTTATTCAACTATGGTTTATTTGTTTTTGTAGATAAGTCAGGCATCAAAGTGTATTCATCATTGGATAAAGACGTACGTGTATTAGCTATACACATAATTATTGTACATATTTGTGTATTCGCTTTGCTATTCGAAAACTGCTTCAATCTATACTACCTGTACAAGAAAAAACCAAAGCCCTGATATCAAAACCACAGTTTCTGTCTGTAGCATCCTTCCATAAACCTTTTTCTTTCCAAACCAATCACAATAAAGATCAACAAATTCTTCCACCATCATTATCATCAATAATCGTGACAGAACAAATATTGTACTAAACCAATACACCACAATCACTCAGCAAAAAGCCTTACCACGCCCCTGGCTTGTACCTCATTATACGAGGCCGTATTGAATAATGTTGAATGTGCTTATACTCAGGTACTTACCTTTAGAGGTGCATCAGATAATGTGGGCTAGGAAGTTAAAACAGAGAGATTGTCAATGTTTTTGAATACATTGTAAAGAGGAAGTTTAGAGGGATATCTTTAGGAACTAGGAGTATTATTGATTGATATTTTTTATTGAAATCACAGACTATGGATATTAAGGTAGGTAAGCCAAAGGTTAGGTTTAAACACTATACATAAATACGTACAAGAAGAGGGTTCCGTCCGTACGAAGTATAAAAAACAATTTTATTTCAAATAACACTTTTTCGCATCTACTTAACAGTTTAGAAATAACTCGAACACAAATTGTTAAGAGCTTTCTCAAAGTAGAACTTATTACCTCAACTAAAATGCAATATCTGTTTGTTCAGTGAAAAATGATTTTTATCATCCGTCATTGAACCTACCTTCAAAATGTTAACAGTCTCGGCCATAGTTATTATTCAGCTGTAAATTATGTCGTTTATGCCTGTGGTAGCGCGTTACACGCAGAATATCGGGGCGTAAGTCATTGAAACGATTTGTAGATCATATCAGAACACAAACTGGAACAAATTGGAACGGTCATAACATAACATTACTAAATACTTCCGGTTCGTTTAATACTGTACTAGGTTAAGTAGATGGATATAGTATTTCGATTGATTTCATGTTTGTTAGAGTATAATGGATTACTAGGAATGTAAGCTAGTAGTTTACTTAAATATTCGTATTTATCCATTTGTTTTACTTAAACATTAAAATTCTGATGGCAACAAATCGACCTTTCTAACTGTAAGCTGTTACCTATATTAGTGATATATCTCAACAAGATTAAATTAAATTCCCCTCTTTCTGTTAGATTTCTCCTCTTGCCTCGTCTCAAACTTTTTCATCATCATGACCAGCCCGCATTCCTCTGCCCTGCTCTGCTAAACATAGGCCACCCGCAAACAAAGCCACAAATTAGCAGTTCTGATCCACCTCCCTCCATCACTCACATCACATTTTCTACTTGAAGTTCTTTTCATAACGTACTAGTAATCTGAAGGTTCCTATTCTTATAACTATCGATAAAACCTTGAGTCTAGGTGTTCAACCCTTCACTCACCGCCTATTATCGCAACAATGTCGATAGTCGACATCGCCGCGTCGTCGCCTGACATCACAGGCGAGATAACGCGGATACCTCGGCATCCTGTTTTGTCATAACTGAGATTAGTCCCACATAATCTATGTGGCAGCTACTTAGTTATATCTGATTCTTGGTAGGTGGTACGCTATGGGGGATATAGCTGATGAAGTAAAAGCTGGTAGTGTTAAGAAGATTATACAGAAATCAAATAAAATCCCAAAAATGTTTTGACTTCGACGGGACTTGAACCCGCATCCTTCACTGAGGGCTTACGCACTATATTAATAAAAACCTTTATATTGTACAGGATGTCACGGAAAGGGTGTACTAAGCCGAAAGGGCGTGATTCTGGACATTTGTTGCACGATTTTTAGTTTTTTTTTTTTACTTTTACTGGAAATAAAGTTAGACATTTTTTCATGTTCGTGTTCTTTAACGTGTATTCTTAGATTAATATTATCGTTTTGAAATTTCAGAGGATTTAGGTATGTACAGCATTTTTTTGAAATAATTTCATAGCAAAACATTTGTTTTGCAGAAACATTTGTGAAATATTTTGTAACGTTAAATAATACAAGAGTGCGTATAAAATAACACGAATAAGAGGGAAAAAAAATAATTTTTTGCAATAAATAAATATTTCAAATTCAAAAAATTGTATTCAAAGTTGATCTCTTCTGGGTCCAGAATCACTCCCTTTCGGCTTAGTACACCCTTTCCGTGGCACCCTATATAAATCAAACATACTGGTACTAAGTAAAAAGTAGCTTCAAAAGATTGGTACATAACTTTATTGTTCATGTTTACCATATAAAGACAGATGTCTTCATTTAGTTTTTTCTTTGGCCTATTAAGCTACTACTTTGCCGACCGCTAGTTTCAGGGTTCTTCAGTCTTTGCTTTCAATCTTTCTATTCTTTCGAAATCTTTAAATTGTTGGCTTATAATTGTGGAAATAAAAGACCAATGACGAAACCTGTCAGCCCTGTACGATGATCTGAGGAAGACGCTCTAAAAAGCTATACTCAAATATCTTCTTAAGCTATCTAACAATTTACACCTCCTCACCACAACAGCCTTTAATGGTCCACTGCTGGACGCAGGCCTACCCCTGATAAGCGCCTAATTGCTTTTATCTCATGTGGGGTAATGCCTATAATCCCCACGCTGGGCATGCGGGTCGGGCATCTGATCACAACAAAAGACAAATTTGAACAAGATCGGAAAAACACAATGATGTCACTCAGAAGTTAGGTCATTATCATTACCTAGGTCATTTCGAGAGCTTTATAAATTACTCGTACCAAGTTAACCAACGGAAATGTGATTGAGCTGTGAAGCGATATAGGTGGTAACTTATCCTAAGGCGAATTCCTGAATTTTGTTAAATTAAGTAACTTAATTAAAGACTGACTCTGACCGCTACATAATTTAATTTAATTAACGTAAAAGGAACATATAATACATATGTCTTTACTTATTTTAGGATATTTTGATCAAAGTTTATCGTGCGGTAAACTAACCCTTTTGTAAACTCCGAGTCATCCCTTAAGTTTTCTTCACCAATATCCATCAGTGTTTTTGCTAACGTCATTGTCTTAGTAGATAGGGTCCCTCAATCTTCTTTAGTATTTAATTCTGTAAGTAGGCCGGGCGTCATCGTTGGTAACATCAAAATACTGTCTTTCTTTCTCTATCTAACGTTTCATTTTAAGAAAGGGAGGGAAAGAGAAGTTAGAGCACGTGCAAAGTTCTCAGATTAAAATTGATTGTGTGGACGCTCGGCTTTATCTGTGGGGCGCGATTGATTTCACATCAATCTTTATTTTGGGACGTTTTTTCTTGTTTTAGCAAGATTGTGCACTTTGGGAATTGTTTACTTTTTTCCTTTTTATTGTTTGTTACCTATTTGTCTCATATTTCAGAAGAAACTTCTGCCGGCAGCATCACGTTTTTCCGGAAAAAATGGCCTCTTTTGTCATTCGAGTTCCTATCTGGATTAAAATAATTATGTTTTTGCATAATAATTTCAGTTCGATTCATTTAGTAGATAGTATGTGAAAAAGTAACTAAGTATCCATTCAAACTTTAAATTTTAATAAACCTTTAGATACCTGAGGCCTGAGTTTAGTTTCTCCATAGTATCGAGACGTCATCGAGACACCAAACTTTGTTTGGTGATTTGCAAATTCAAATTCAATGTGCTTTATTTCCTTTAGACCTTACAGGAATCTTGGAAACGTCACAAAATTCAAATTACATAAGTAAAACTAGGAAATAAAGAGATCACTTTGATTTTTTGTTCACTTCAATCTTTTTAAGGTAAAGTATAGAAGCGAGCAAGAAACCTTTACCTTGTTAGGTTGTTAGTTTTCGAGTTGGAGCAAAACTTGTTCCCAACTTTTTTATCCTCTAGATAATCTGATATTTTGTAGTAAGCCTTTTTACAAAGGATATGTCAATTTGTTTGAATTTATATGATAATTTTTTCAACTCATTTGGTATTTTGTTGTACAAGCGTATACATTGCCCTTTAAAAGATACAATCATCTTGTGTAGCCTAGTTGTGGGCACAGTGAGTTTATTCTTATTTTTTTAGTATTTAAATTATGTATGTCGCTATTTTTAGGGAACCGATTGATATTCCTATGAGTGTACAACAAGTTTTCATAAATACCTATATTGACATGGTACTGTCATTATGTTTATTTCTTGCGTTGTTCCATGCCCCCATAAACCATCCCCCACCTCTTCAACAGCCTATATTGGTCCACTGCTGGACGCAGGCCTCTCCCTGATAAGCGCCTTATTGGCTTATCTCACGGGGGGTAATGCCCATGATCCCCAAGCTAAGCAGGCGGGATGGGGATCGCAGTTCGGTAGTAGAATTATTCTGCAGGGGACGCTGCTGCCCACCCCATCCCTTAGTCGCCTCCTACGACACCCGCGGGAAGGGTTGGGGTGTCCAGTACTTCTTGGGGTATCCAGTTCTTCTAGCGTGACCAGTACTTCTCAGTAAGACCCGTTTTACGTAATTTGAGACAAGTGTGTGATTTTCTGAGCCAAACTGTGCGTATACAATACCGAATCCGCATTAAAAAAAAAAAGTAACGACGACTCAATACTATCAAAAAACCAACTTCAGGGCTCAGTACTCGGATGTTGTCTACTTTGTCCATATTTGTCAAAATATCAACTCATAAACCTGATCGTACATTACGAAAATTTTAAATAATTAATCTTAATTAATTATTTTATTTTATGTGCCAAATAAACGTCATCTATACGACCATTTTATACTTTGTTTCGTTGATGATTCTGTAATTTCAAAATTTGAGCTTTATCGTTAAAAATCTTTATGACAGGCCACCTACTTCGTATTCATTCAAGTTTTATGATGTTTCGAGCTTTTGGTTGCCTAAATGCTATTACTGTGAACTGATTTTTTTTTTTATTTTAAATATCTAAGAAAAGAATATATATTTTTTCATGGCAATGGCCTTTATTAATTAGGAAAATTAAAATTATATAATAAAAACAAATTAGATCTAGTATTTACAATTGAAACAACAGTAGCTCAACTGATCCTTATCAATAACAGTCGGAAGCGCCCCCAAGACGCTAGCTGCATTGCCTAGCTGTATGACAATGCTGATGCCCTGCGTTAGATACCCACCAGCTCTCAGATCACGCGTTGGTTCGAACAGACGCTTAGATAACTTTTTAAAAACCCTGAGAGCCTCTAGGGTTCTAGAGAGATCTAGGGTTTCGACCCCAAAGGTAGGAAGTGTGTATAGGCTCTGTCAAACCTGCATATTTGTGCCTCTTGAGATCCTCCGCCATTATTTAATTAATTACCAACCTACCTAGGGTGCATTCTGAATTACGCTTAAATGGATATTATCGCGCTCACACGCGTTCTGTATTACCGTGAGCGTGACAACGACGCCGACGAAGTCCCGTGTGACGTCTAGATCACGTCATTACATACGCCATTTTGCGATATCACCGACCATCCTACAAACCGAAATCACTGTGAACGGTCTGTCAAAACTGACAAATATGGCAGTTGGGTTTAAAAAACATACAGACGAATTGACAACCTCCTCTTTTTTTGAAGTCGGTTAGTAATGTTGTTGTTCGGCATCATCTCCGTCACTGGATGAATCGTCGTCGTCCCACTCTCAGCTGAGTATTCGAAGTTATTTGTTATTAGATATAGAGCCCTATTTTCTGCCATTTTTTCTTGATTTTCAGGTTAGTAAGTTATAATATAACTTTAATGCGTGTGCGGTTAAAATACTGACTGACGTTTAGAATGTTTGTAAACACCGTTAAGCGCAACGTGACGTGACGTGACCGTGAGCGAGCTCACGAGCGTTCCGAATTATTGATAGCACTCAACTGTCAGTATCGTGATATCAATTCGGAACGCAAAATATTTTGTGATCGCTATCAGCGCTGTAATCGTATTTCGGAACGCACCCATAATCTATTTAACTAAACTAATAATTAAACTATATTTAAATAAAACTACAGGTCCAATTCTGTACATTAAAGATATTGTGATTTTTTTGGATATACTCTATTATCGATTCTGAAGCCAAAACTGTTATTTTTTTTCTTTTTTTCTATCTATCCGTCTGTCTGTATCTTGGCCACACATCGCGTGTAAACTACTGAATGAATTCAAATGAAACTTGGCACGATTCGAGTTCATACTGCGAGGAAGGACATAGAATACTTTTTATCCCGGAATTCAGTAGGTACGGTACCCTTGGGAGAGTCATAATATGGGGATGAAAGTCATAACGTATTCTTAGTTGTAATTCATGAACGCGTCGTCCGATTTCATTAATTCTTTTTTGTTAGAAACTATGTTGCAAGATCGAATTTGACTAAGCGGTAGAAAGGCGAGTTGAAAATCAGAAGAATGAAGAAAAAATCTGTATAGAAAACACTGTTTTTAGGTAAGTTCCTAGATCTATTTTGTTTCTTCCAAGACGCACACATTAGTTAGGTTCCCACATACGACCCAATACCTATTCCGTTGCCTTTTTTATGCCTTTGCCGTTTTCTCAGTTCATTGTCTTTATGACATTACATGTTTTCCCCTTGTACCCTTCAAATGGTTAGGTTATAAGAAAGGTGTTTGAAGATTTTTGTATGGAGCGTGGCTAACATTGTTTTTTTTTTAAATCGCCCCGCACAATAAAAGTTATATATTATTTGAATAGAGGACACTAAACCAATAACAAATCTTTTGTAAAATAATGACCTAAAGCGTCAGGTTTCTGAGATATTCAGAAAGAATATACAGATGAAAATAACGTAGTTATGTGAATATCTCAGAAACCTGATGCTTTAGGACACTATGTGATAGATTTTTTTATTTATTTTAGTGGCTTCTATCAAAATAGTTATCTTAATAAAAGTACGCGGTGAATTTGAAAAAAGAAATGGTGACCAATGTTTGGTAAATATCTTCAAACTCCTTTGAATGCTATTCAGAGTAAAACCGTATTTAAATTCAATTTACAATAAATAAAACAGAAATAGCTATAAACCCGTTGTCTCATTAACGAGTAGCTGCGAAGCTGTTAACTTTAAAGAGCTTTAATTTGACGATTTATTTGTTTCCATCGTTAAGTTTTGGGGATTTTAAAGAGTGAAGAGTTTGTTAGAGGACAGAATGGGCACTAATGGGCTGAGTTGAAAGTTATACTTTGGGAGAAAATAAAGTAAGGTAATTAATTATTCAAATTGATTATTCAAGTTGATGTGCTAAAATATGGTAGTATAATAATGTAGATCTTCATTCTTGGTCGATGTACCTTCCACTCGCATTAAGCGGTTTTCCTCCTCCTTCATCTTTCGCACCACTGGAGTTTGGAACACGTTCCCTGCTGCTGTTTCCTCCTCATTTCATTTCATTTATCTCCACCGTATGTTTTATGTATACACTTGATGTCGTTGTTTCCTAAATTTAAATAGGACAATTACATTTAAAACACAGGTTAATATTACAAATGGAAAAATGAAGCACCATTTGGGATTGTACGCGAAAGCAAAAACAGACAGACTGTAAATCCTTTTATGTACAATAAAATAAAAATTATAATAGTTGACTGTAAAAGGGCCAGTTTAACAGTAAACTATGTATTATAATTTTTATTTTGAATTTTTTTACATAATATCGGCCTCCTTCATCACGGAGCGTGTTCCAAACCCCAGTGGTTCGAAACCACTGGGGTTTGGAACACGCTCCGTGCTGCTGTTTTTCCAGTCAATTCAATCTGTGAATAGGTACTTAGAGACCTTCTAGAGACCTTCGTGATACCCCGTCACTTTCCATCATGTGAGATTGCGGTCTAGCAAAGGCCTACTTTTTCTTATATTGTATGTATATATTGAATATGTATTTCTTGTATCGTTTGTAGGTTCGTTAGGAAGCCGAGAAAAATACTGGAAATTATTAGGCATCTTGGATAATTTTTACAACCTATAGGTTTTTGTTATTGTAGTGCGTAAGCCCTCACACTCAGGGTAATTTCCAAGAAATTAAAAAATATAAAAAAAAATTTTTGGATAATTTTTAATTTTTTAGAAGTCCTACGTCACTTGAACTCGTGGTGTTATTGGTTAGCTCATTCCCGTACTGAGGGAAGGATGCGAGTTTAAGTCCCGTGGAAGTCGAAAAAATGTTTGAGATACTATTTGATTTCTTAGAATTTATTCCATGTTTAAAGGTTTTGTAGTTCATACATAGTTTACCGATTTATAAAAGCATAGTGTAAAATGATAGAATTACTATTCTACCATTGATTTTTATTTATGAACGATATGTTCTGCACAGCTATAGAAAACGAAAACAGGCTGAACATAGTTAAAGTTACCTACATAGTAAAAGTTTTTAGAATCTTGTAACTTCTATGCAATCCATACCATCTGCACCTTTCATCTTTGTCTCACACGGGATACGACTGATTGACATTTTTAATCAACAAGCCCACTTTTGGACACAGCACATTTATTTTAAATGTAATTTCGACTGGATCGCATTCATTTAAAACACATTTTCTTTTAATCATTGCGCTGAATGATCGGTAATGGCTGTTTACGCCGTAAAATTTGGCACCAAGGTAGACATTTTGGGGAATTATTGAAGATTTATTGAATGATTTTGATGACAGAAGTTAGACGGTTGGTAAAAGTTTAATGTTTTTTTTTCAAACTAGGTTCCTTCGTACGCATTTTCCGGGATAAAATATATATCTGCCAAGTTTATATAATTCGTTCAGCCGTGATGGTGAGAATTACTTTTAATGGATTGAATATGTATCTTAACACAAGCTCTGTTTTCTCTGTGGGGCTATATGATGCCGTCTGAATAATTGTCTGTCATGTCATTTAAATAAAGTAATTCAACAAACTTTGTCTCAACTACAATCGTTTCTACAAACTACATCTTTTAATTGTATTTAAAAAAAAAACCGACTTGAAATTCCTTTATAAACACTGATTTTAAAGTTTTGTTTGACAAATACTGATTCCTCGAAAATATTTTTTTATGGGTCCACCTTTGGATCGTTTTCAATTCAAAAGCGAAATATATTTTAAATCGGTCCTTAATTGACAGAGAAATCGATTAACATGCATAAAAAAGTAAAAAAAAAAAAAAAACACATACCTCTATAATACGAGTAGAACCTCCTCCTTTTTGAAGTCGGTTAAAAAGAATACCTAGCCCATCTAAACCTCATGAAACATTCGTCTTGTCTTGTTATACAATTCAAAAACTTTCTACAACTTAACGCAATCAATAAACGTTTCCTGTAGAAAATAAATAAACAAATAGAAATAGTTACAATACAAGATACCAGTGAGACTAATCTGTGACATGGCATTCCTTGTACTATGGTAATGCGTACGGACGGACTAAGAATTAGTTATTTACGTTACTGGCCTCTGCCCGTGACTTTGCACGCGTTTTTTCTACATACATAAATAATATTATTTTCGAGTTTTTTCGAGATAAGATAAACCGCCAAGTGCGAGTCGACTCGCACACGAAGGGTTCCGTTCCGTAAAAACCAGACCACTTTTTCAAAGAACATCAAATTTTCTCTTGTTCGGACACCCCTTTAAATTTTGAACTTTATTTTATTTTTAGTGTTTTTTATTATAACAGTTGAAGTGTTACTTAATTAAAGAATGTACTACCTACGTACCTATTGTAGTTCAAGAGGCCTTGATAAATTAAGAGCGCCGTCTTCAGCTGGGCGTAGGCCTCCCCTAAAGATCTCCACAATGACCGATTTTGCGCTACCCATAACTTAAGCTCTGCTTACATATGGTCTAAATAATGCTGTGTGGATTGTTTAGCATTATTTCAGCCTAATCCGTTCAGAACTTTTGGTGTGCAGAAGTAACAAATTCACTTCCATCCATAAAAACAATCTAAGTGTTATTGGATTATTATTTCCGTAGTTCACCACCTGGATTTCCCCCACTGGGCAGTAATGGAAGACTGATTACGATGAGGCGCTAATTTCAAAAGTGTGGGAATAGAGAGTTCACCAGTGTTTGCACTTGTGCACAATAATATGCCCTGCGCACCTGGCTAGTCTTCGTTGAGACTGACCGCCGCCGCCATGGCCGCAATTCGGCTAGGAGGGCATCGCTTTGAAAAGTTTGTTTGATTCCATCTTTCGGCATAGTAATCAATTTGTTACGGCTGATTCCTTTGTTATTAAGAATCGTCCATTTCTATTGTTATATTTTTTTCAAAAGCCATTTTTGGGCGAAATATTAAAACAAAAAATGTTTCATGTTTCGGTGCGAAAGTTTGAAGTCACGCCTCCTGATTTAACTTTTCTTTGGTGTGTTGCGACTTCGGCTGTGGGTGGTTACATAAAAAAAGTCTTCATACTTAAATTATTATTTACAAGCTGCTGCCTGCGGCTCTGCACGCGCTTTTCAAGTAGCCTTTACCCGCCCCTGGGTATTGTTTACTTCCATGCCAAATTCCATTATGATCTGTTCAGCCGTTTAGATGTGAAAAGGCAACAGACTGACAGACAGACAGAGTTACTTTCGCATTAATAATAATACAAATTTGTATTATGATGCTGAGGTTTATTCTTCTCTTCGCTGCAATGCTCTTCTAGACAAAGAAAAAAAATTCACTTATTTATTTTTGAAATATTAATATTCATCTAATTTTTTGCGCTATTGAATGATGTTCTTACATCGACGGCCTTTACTAGTCCACTGTTGAACTTAGGCCTGCTCTGATACGCTTATCAGGGCCGAAGTCCAACAGTAGCCTTATGGGCTTGTATCATTAGGAGGTCAGTAATGCCATAATTCCCAAGCTGCATGTGGAAGATTAAAAGATTAATCAGTGTTTTTGTCGTCGACTCCAAATAACAATAACAGAAATAAAGGCGACACAAAAATAATAGAGAGCCAATAATTTGCCCTCAAATACTCGTTGTCATAATGTTCACCTCTTTCTTTGCTTAAATTAACGCTTACATGGACCAAGACGCACACATCCCCCGCAGCCCCTCGTGGAGGCGCGGGCGACGGGGCGCACGGGTTGGGCAGTATATGCGTTAACGGTCTATAATCTATATAATCAGGTTTAATCACTGGGTATATCGACATACACACAATAACGTGTTAGTACAACATTAATTGAAATCCTGTGTCAATACGATTTAACTGATTAAACACTAACTGGAGTTTTAGTTAGACAGCAGTTTTGGAGGATTATCACTCGTATGAGGTTGTATTCGGAGTATCAGCGATTTTATTTCAAATAATTAGTCATCCTCAACATCAATAATCGCTTGTACTTACATCCGCGAAGGATTGTTGGTGTAGTAATCCAAGTAAGTGGCGAAAAAGAACAACTAGATACTTATTACACCAGTCAAAATCAAATAATATAGATACAACTATTATAACAAGCATTTGTCTGGAAGTTATCGCTTTTTTACTGATTTCCACAGAAATCAGTAAAAAGTTACAAGTTGTTGTACACAACATTCTATAGAGAGTTTGAATATGATGGTGACTCGTAAGGCATATCTAGATGTTTCACAAAATAATGCCTCTTGTCTTGAGTATTCTAATGATTATCATTGTTTACGTTTACTCGATCATTTAAGTTTAACAAAAAAATGGCTTGGGAGCAATAGCACATAAAAGAAATCGCGAAATTCATCAAAATCTAAAAAATTTCACCTGGAAATTCTAGTTAAATCTGGTTACGTTAGCACACGTATATCAACAAAGAATAGACTCAACAAAATCATATCAGAAGCGCACAGTAGCACCAAACCCTTATCCTTTCACTTATTAATACATTAAACACACATTAGAGCCGGGACAATGCATCTATTTGCCGAAACTGGTCCTTTACAAATATTCGGGAACCTCTTACTGTGTCTCAGGGGATAGGTAAACTGAGGGTGAAATGGTTAAGATCTGGTAAATGGTGTTGCAAAGATGTAATCAAGTAGTCTTGTGTCAGTTTGTCTTCGTTTTAGAGCTTCTGAGCCACTCTAACTGTATTTTTAGGACCGTTAATATTTTTAGATTTTAGACAGATTTCTGTAAATGATTATCTAAAATGTCACGGATATTCATTATTTGTCAAACATTAAGACAGTGGAAAATACCGGTGTTGGCGGAGCTCAGAACCAAGTTGACTGGAGAGGATCTTGTATTGGAATTCTGAGACCAATATCCGTTTTGTGTACCTGATTTACAAACCATCGCAGTTTGGATAATTCATTACGAATGTCACCTTGATAATGTCACTCGTGAAACGTTGATGTTTTTTAAATACAAACAAAGTTCTTACTTGAACTTACTTCAGATGATTGTAAATAACTACGTCGGCCCAGGCCACCTAAACCTTTCGACTCTGGGGTGAAAATTAACAACTATTCCGACATCAAAATAAAACAATACCTTAATTAATCAGTCCAGTCCAGAATAAATAATAAATACTAGCCCGATACTTTTTAAAAAGCTCTATGTTATTGGAAACTCGATTGAATTCACCGAATCATTTGAAAGGTAGTTCCTAACGGTTATGGATAGTTTCCTCAAAACGGCTACATTTCAATAAAATGACAGCCGAGTTTCCGCCACGTATCACGACGGTGGTGGTCAATAGAGAGTTTAGAGCTGTAGATAGGACAGTGCATGACACCGAGACAAATATTCCCTACTATAATATAAAAAGGATGTATTTTACTTATGAATACAAAAAAGGGCAGCCGCCGTAGCATCTTAGCACGCGCTACGAAGGTCTACGAAATAACATATTTGTCTACAGGGAAGAAAGTGGGAGGGGTAAGGAAAAGTCAGTACATTGAAATTAGAGAACAAAAGCTTTCGTTTATCATACTGAAAACCACAACTCGTTAGGTCTACTAGTTCCGAAGCTGAGAGTAATTTAGTGTGTAGTAGAAAACTGAGTGCGCGTTGTAGCCTTAGAAAAAAGGACAGAATTCGACCGTGGCCTATGATCTGTTGGACACAGTACATTAGGCCAAACTGACAGTGATTTGTTAAAATAACCTTCGGGTTTCTTTTATAAGCTGAAATTATTATTATTATTACTATTACTAATTATAAAGCTGATCAGAGTACCTATGGAGTTAGTCTTATAGACTCGTTAGGGATTTTTCATTTTAGTAAGGATGAAATACTTTGTGGGTTGAATGCTTGAAAACTTTAATCCTAAGTAATCACTTAGTCAGAAATTGTTTTGAGATAGGTAGGTATCTAAGGTATTTTAAGGTCATTGTGCCCACTTATCATCATACAATACAAAATACAATTGTATTTCTTGTCGTATTCAATTTACGTGTACTGAATCATTTTTAAATCCCAGTCGTTATTTTACGTGGACATATTTGGCATAGTTGTTTCAGCAGTCATAGTATTATCTAGATACATCCATTTTATCGATGTATTTCTATTTATTTTATATTAACAAATGTGTGGTTATACAACAGATGTGTTTTATTTATTAAAAGTAAATTGCTTCTATAATTATAATTACCCACCGTTTCTATTCTGAGCTGCACGAACTGCCACCATCTTTTTTATTCCAAAACACACTTCATTTAAAACAAGGAAGTCAACACTTCTGGTCCATTTACTCTATGGCATTGTCGCCTTGTCAACGCGCAGTGCCGCCGCTCCTTTGATCTTTAGTTCACCTACTGGGTTTTTATTATTCTGTGCCACTTCAACTACTGCGTTCTCATTATTCTGTGACTTGACTGCACCTACTGACTTTTATTTATTCTGTGACAGAAGCGTGCGCACGAGGCCATTACGAATTTCAACTTCAAACTTCGAACGCGTGTTATTTTTTTCGAAAACAATGGATCATTAAATCGTTTGTACAAAGTTGATCAAATAATCGTTCGTTTTTCTTACTGAATCAATAACTCGTCCTACTTTACTCACAAAAGAATGATCATATTCTAAAATGAAAAGGGGCCGATCCATATCTACATAACGACAATAAAAATATCATATCAACTTCATTAGTTTATTAAATTCCACCAAATCATGTGACTTTCGACTCTTCTCTATTATAGGTATACCTAGCTAATGGTGGTGCAACCTCATATAAAAGTGCCTACACTACACTTTACAGATAAAGAGGCTAGTTTTTTTATGGAATTATTTTTGTTGTTCTTGTGGATAAATGAAACGAGTGTGTTCAAGGCAAGAGTGAATAGGTTTCTTCTAAACCGCCGTGATACAAAGTTAGCGATATATGGTGACCAGCATCTCTTGCCAACAAAACTACAAAAGTCTATACATGACAACATATATGTTACAATAACTCACGATGCCATAGACCTCGTGTTTTCAGTATCAAAAGTATAAGCGGCGCTACAATAGTCCCTGGTTTTCATTTAGATTTCAGATCACAATAACTTTATTTAGGCTTACAAAATAAGCAAGTAAAATTTTTAGCATTGGCACAACCTGGTCAACATAATATCACCACGCCTAATCAGTCGATGAGTAAATGTCTCGCTTGACAGGTTTTCATTTATAGAGTAGCATTACGACTTATTATGCGTTGACCAATTCGCATTTTTAGCAGCGGCACCACGTTACCAGCAGGGCCCCGTCATCTCACGCCTAAACAGTCGATGACAATGGTAATTGTCACGCCCCATGCGGGTACTGTTACAGATGTATTAATTAGAGCAGAGCTTATGAAGAAATATTACTGGCACTCCTACTGGGTATTGTATTAATTTGTGAATGGAGTCGGATCTCAGCCAATGTGCGAGGATGTGTAGGTAGTACCTACCTACTGGGTACCATCAACTAAGATCTTGCTGCCAATTTTGTGCATAGGTATGTAATTTCGAAGTTTTCCAACTTGTATTTGATGTGGGTCGTTGACTATTTTTGCGTTAACGAAACGAAACCGTTTTCTATAAACGGTCAACCAATTGAAAAAGCAGTTGACGTTGTTAACTGGTTCGTAGAAACGTAAAGTGTAGTAGAAGGAACTATGCGTTAAGCTTAAGTAGTAACGTTGTAAAATCAATTCGTTAACTGAATGTAGTTTTTAGATTAAACACACAAAAAAAAGCGTTGATTGTAACAACCTAAATACGCACGATAAACCTGTTTTTCAAAAGAAAACGATTGACTCGTTAACTATAGAAAAACTGTTTAAAAAACGGTTCGTTGATTCAACGCTCACTACTAACTTGAATACAGTAACGTACTAATGAATAAAAATAAACAACAAAAAAACTCTACTGTTGTTTTTCCGGTCAAATAAAACCTGGCACAACCTTCAAGACAAAAGTCACTATAATTGTCTTCTAGACCTTCGTGATGCGTCGTCGGCCATATCGTCCCTTTCTATCAAGTCAGATTGTGGTCTAACGAAGGTCTATCAGACCTATTTACTAGAATATAAAAAAAAAAATATAGGCTAGTTAGCAAAGTAATTGATATATTATGTACTTTATAGACACTTTATTTGTGTAAAATATTTTTTTGTATAGTATTTACTACTTTACATTTAAATGCCGATCGCATACCAATACGGCCAAATAAAATAAATGTAACGAAGCAACATCGGTTTTGCTTTATGAGATTTATTTTATGGAAGACCCGCAATCATTTTATGGAAGGCCGCAATCATTCCCCTATCAATAATACACAGTCAATTACTGTCATATTGTCATTTTAACGTTTTCGTGTTTTTTTATCGCGCGATTGAGTCGTTTCCCCAAAAGATGATTGATCGGCCACGATGCGGGGAGATCGATTCGCCAAATTATGGGTGATAGATGCACAGCGCACAATCACATTTACACAATAAAAATACAATATTTCGTAAATGAGTATTTTCATAATATATTTTATATTATCAATTTACTCAAGTGAGTAGATCATCACGTAAAACTGAGTCTTATAGCTTAAAACAATGACGATCCACTAGATTAATTTTATGGACAACATACGCTTCACTAAAACAATTTTTTTAGCTTAGATCGGTTTCAAAAAAAGCGTTTTCTTCCTAAGAAAGTTTTCTCGTAGGTCCATCGCAGGTATACTCTATTTACGCATTAAAAAAACATAGGTATCGACCTAACTGCATTTTAAATAACTTACGTATCAGTTAAAATAAAAAATCTTAATAAAACACAAATTTTATTTAAACACAAACGTGTATGCACCCTAAGGCTTGTATTCTTCGTAAAGATAGTCGGCTATTAATAAACGTTTTTGACAGAAGTTTTCATAGATTTTACATGACAGTTAACTGACGAAGTTGCATAATTATCTTTCCAAGAACCACCCTTAGTGTCTCAGGAAACCTGATAAAAAATTCCCGCTTGAACAGTGAATTGTAGAAGGGGTTCTACAATTCACTGTTGAACACACTTCCTCCAAAAAAGGGAGGTTTTTCAAAAACCACCACGCTTGGCAGGCGTATTGGTGATAATAACTGTGTTTAAGAAACATCTCTTTACATCTTATCACTGCATCAGATAATAATATATTCTGACTGGACTAGCCATCCGATAGACTAGTTCCCATACATTATAACCCGAACAAAAACAAATCATCGCTGGACAGATACAAGATAACCGATTTCGAATGCATCGTAAATCTGTACGTGTTACAATTAAATAAATGTCCTGTTAAGGAGGTGGTAGACTGAGCCTTTATTCGGAATGTTCATAATTCATAATTTCATAATTCTTTATTGCACTAGATAAAACATACATTAAAAAAACATAAAACTAGAGAAGGAATGGCAAAGGCGAGGTTAATCAGATTTTATAAAAAGAAAAGAAAGAAAGAATATTATTTATTACACACTACACACACAAACAAACTTTGAGACAATAAAATAAAAAGAGACTACTTAGTACTAGAGGTAGATAACAAACAGTACAGACAAACACATGTGCACTAAGTAAGTAGTATTTTAGATATGCACCGCCTATGTACCTACCTGCAACCTACATTCCGTGACATAGTAAGTGGCTGCCTACCTACCTACTTCTAAATGAATAACCTTCCTTCCTTCATTTTGCTATATTCAGCTATATTTATGTTGTCTACTATTATTTTAAGTTCCTGTTGTGTAAACTGGTCCGTTCGTTTCAGGTGGGTGGGTATGTACCTACTACCTACACTTTTCTAATTATTTTGTCATTATTTTAATTTATTATTAAGCTATTATGTAAGTCTGTATAAATTTCTGTTCTAAGCTGTAATAGACTTATTTAATAAATGTTTCTCTCTCTCTCTCATTAATCCAATACCGCTAACACATAGCACAATAACGTGTATTCAATTATGGGCATAAACTCGTTATCTTTAGGTACATTTTACAGTCCAAATGGATTCCAATAAGCTTCAAAAGAGCGGTCCGCGAGCTGTCTGTTATTTGATGCCAGCAATATGAAATTCATCTAAATGTTACCAGTTAAATCCCATATTTAAAGGCACATTTTTGTGTTGTGCTGCAGCGGTGCTTTCCAAGTGTGCGACAACTTTAACACTGATCAGCACACATACGTCCATAGTTGAAAATTCCTCCTCAAACGAAGGGGTTTTATTTGTTTTATAATCACCACGCTCCATTCCACACTGATCCACTTTGCAGATCCAATAATGGATGAGTTTACACTTTTTTGTCCACTCTGATCCATAGAACACTCTGGACAAGAAATCTCACTAGTGTAATATTTCATAATGTCAGACAAATTGTTATGTAATTATTTGTAATGATTCTTTTTGCAATAAACTATTATTATTATTTTAGCCAGGGTGGATCAGTTTCGACTGCTTGAATCTATATTCCACTCTGATCCATAGCTTGAGTGGAATACTTAACTACTTAACATAGACAAATTAACAATTAAAAAACATTTAAACAAGGTTCCCACAATTAGACAAATTCCAGTCAAGTGTGTGAAAGGATTAACCTATAGAATTAATGTTATTGAGCAACCACCTTAAGATTCAGCCCGTGCTTGTAGCACAATGTAATTGGACCGTCACTGGATATTGATCGATATTTATCTCGATTGAAACGAGCATTTCTATTCGAGTTCAATCGATTTATTCATAGACATTCCGCTAGATTTAATAGCAGTATGAATGAGTAAACAGTTTTGTTTGAGCTTGTGTTATTTGAAATATGAAAACTTTATTTTTTGATAAAGAGGAAATAAATTGTTACAAAGTAGTTCCCATTTTTTCAGAGATTTTGTCAGAAATCTGTCACTTTTATGATAGGTTCCTTTAAGATAAGATATGATAAGATAATTTTTTATTGGTTCACAACTTACAACACACAAGAAAATACAAATTTAAAAGAATTAAAGAAAAAAAACAATGTGAGACCAAAAGGCTGCCGCTCAGCGTGTGCTGCAGGAGCTTGGGGAGCAGCTGCAGCGCTGGTCTTCCGTAGCACCTTAGCGTAGAGCGCGTTACTGGCTATGGACACGCTCTTTACAATATAAGTTTGTACGAAACTAACATAAATTACGTATTTAGTAAAATTTTATAAAAATATAACAAAACATTTGCGAGATAAAGACACAGGTGACGAACTAAAATACATTTTTGACATGACACATAAATTGAAATAGAAAAGTAAAAGAAACAAACACAGAAAACAATAAATAAGCGCACAAAATAAACTAATCAGAAACCATGATCGACCTCATTAATACGAATCACATTGAAGATTTAAAAGAAATTTTTTTTAGATTGATTTTAAAACTGAAAAATGATTTAGAACCGCCGAAGCGCAATTTTTTGCGATGCTTGAGCCTCAAGCGCGTCTATACTCTCAAGTTGAGAGTATAGACGCGCCATGATCACAGGTTATACGATTCATCGAGGTAAATAAACTAGAAATATAAAAAGTTTAATAAGTATTTATTTACTGATGCAAAGCCGCGGGCAGCAGCTTGTATGCCGACTTCAACTCGTGCCACAACTTTTTCTTCTCAGCCTTAGAAGGAAAGGGCCACTTTACTTTTTACTCAACTGACCCAGAATTCCGTTTTTATGACCAGTAGCACAAAAACATGGCTATCATCTTTGTTAAAACCATGATCCCAATCTTCAGTTTTTTAGTTGTTACGAAAACTTTAAGCGGCTACTGTGACGAAATATTCTCGTAAAGTATAAAAAGGTATAACACATTAATATTGAAAAAAGTACATTAATATTCCTAAATTAAACAATACTTGGATCTAGAATTCTAGACATTAATGTCAATATGGGGGTTAAAAACTAAAGAAATATTAGTGGAAAATATTTTAAGAAACTGGTATCATCGGAGCAAACCAAAGAAGGTAGAAACAAGTTTTGGTTTTGACAGCTTTCATTATTATCATTGCTCTTGTCCGTTTTTGAACTTTAATATGCACCTTTTTCGCTGCGCGTTTGTGACTTTCCGCTTTAGAATTTTTCGATTTTGTTGCTGTTACCTTATTGATCGATGACAGTTTAAGTAAGGCTCATACAAAAAAGTCTTTGTTTACCCAAATTCTAGAATGGATGTATATGGATGTATGTACAAATCTCATTATATAATGAATAGTTGGAAAATCTTTATCATTCGCAATAATTCACAAGAGTGGCCGCGGTACAAGATAGCTAAAATTATAATTAATCAATCTGTCAGAGCTTCAATCAGATACGATACAAAGGCATGTGACTGGTGAATCTAAAGATGTAATTAAGGATTTGTTATGTTCGATCTAAGATTGTATGACCTTTTTGCTGTTGCTTTGGTCATTTTGATGATGATTGGGACATTCTAACTTGCAATATTTCAAGATACTCACAGACTAGTTAATTGTTCATCCTTGCCTTTTCTACAATTTGAAACAAGCTCCCATATCTGTAGACTCACCTAAGACAGTCATTTGTCTAAGTTAGAATTGACAAAACCGACGTAGAATCGTCATCGAATTTTTTCTGTATTCTATTCTAGCCTAGATCATACCTTGTCAAGGGTCTGTCATGTAACCTTTCACAGACCCTTGACAAGATTAAATTTTATGTATTTTTAGGAACTTTTTAATCTACAAAATGACAAATCCATCAATAATATTATCATCTAACCCCACACAACCACACAGCAGGTGCTATTATGCTCTGCTTCACTTCCAAAATTCAATAAACATTAGTCAAAACTAATTAAAACAAATTTCCTTTCGTTCATTAGCGGGTTCTTGTACAATTGCTCCCAAGTTGAACTCCTAATGACTGGTCAAACAATACATCCGCAATGGGCTTTAGTATTGTTTCTTATCGTAATCGAGATGATTCAGATTCAGGAGTTTAGAACAGGCAATGAGGGACAAACCCTAGCGATAGAAGCAAGGCCGGTTGTCACCAAAGCGGAGCGGTGGGAAGGTGCGTAAAATCATTCTATAATTAATAGGTACAGGGTGTGATTTTACACCATACTATTAATATTTTTATATCCAGCTGTGATGGATTGAACTTGATCGTTCATCGGCAAACCAAATAACATTTTATGAAGCTGTGTGCTCGTACTTGGAAGCAGGTGAACACAAATATAAAGTCCTAAACTACAGAGATATTTCTAAGATCAAGCTCGGCAACCTCGTCAGTTCTTCTGACTTAGCACGACCTTTCGTGAAAAAATATTCCACTTTCTTCAATAAAACAATAAATAGGGATTATTGCTAAACTTTCTGAAAGAAATAAAAAAAAAGCAAAGAGAAGTAAGAATACTTTTGAAAGAAAATATCATGAGCTCTTTTAAGTCATGGATAGGCACAAAAACTTTTCAAGCAAACTCCAAAAGAAACACAAGAAGCCGTCCACATACGAATGCCAAACTACTAACTTATTCCTAAAACTAAACCAGCCGCCGACTGGCAAAGGTACTCGTATAACTCAGGCACAACTCAGCAAGTCTACAAAAACTTACGCCTAGTCTGAGACAAAGCCTTTTAAGAATGCTATTAGTATGCGTACCTGTATTGAACTGCGATCGATAGTAGATAGAGGGGAACAGCTGATCATAGATAGAGGGGAACAGCTGAGTCATTGACAGAGACTCCATCATAAAACGTCTTGATATTTATTGACACGAACACATAATAACCAAACAAAGATAAATAATTGAACAAAAGGTAGGTAAGACTAAAATTCACAAATAAGAAAATTTTTAAATATTTAAAATCTAGGAACCTATCTTTTTAAACGACTTTGAAAAAAGGAGAAGGTTTTATGTTCGGCTGTACGTATCTTTTTTTATTTAGTTCCATCGAATTATCTGTCATTTAGGGACCTATTTTGAAAATTATTTCGCTATTGTATACAGAATGATCCCAAGGTGATCCCAAATTTTTTTTATTTCCGTGGGATTCGTGATAGTCCCGCAAAACTTAAATAGCATAGTATTTATGTTTTTTCATTAATTAGCACTAATGAAAAAACATAAATATATGTGGAATATAATGTAGACTGAATGACGTGTCTACATTGACCTTTCTGGGCCCGGAAAAATACATTTTTGATTCTAGCTGCAACGCAAAAAGTACATTTTAGCTTAGTACGTTTCCGTCAGATCAGTGCAAACAGGCTAACAGATATTTTTCTTAGTCGAAACAAAAAATCGTTATAGTAGTTTTGTCGTTGCAATAGACCTCCGATAAAAGTAAAAAGGGATTTTCCTTTCATCGATGGTATAGTATAGACACTCAAAAATAACTTAACCTAGCCATAGGTCATAGACCTTACCCAAAACGTGTGCAACCGACAAAGGTTCCATCATGATGACAATTTGAATCAGCTTCCATCCCTTTCACTGTGCAATCGACTTCGATAATTACTATTAACGTTACTTCTCTAATTGTGAGGGAAGTGGAGCAAAGTCGAACTGCTGGCTCCAGTTGAAGTTGCTAGAGATAAACTTTAAATGTTTAATCGTTCCTCGAATCTTTTCGTTTTACTGGCTTGAAGTTCAGGACTTGTTTTAACGATTTTAGTGGCTCGAAAGTTGGATAGGGTAATGAGACGTTTCTTTTATCAACTCCTACTTTAACTGTTTGAAAGCATCAAAGTCTAAAAAAACTCGTAATTTTTTTTTAATTCACTCTTATGTTCGTGAGAATCTATGAAGCAAGTATTAGTATTTAAATTTAATACTTCGATCAATATTGTTGTTCGAAGATTAAATAGGACCTATTTATCAGATTTGAATGACGTAACCTCCAAAAGGTTCGAAAATACGAACATCAAAGCTAGTAAACCTGAACATAAATTAAACTTAGGCTAAGAAATACAATTAAGTTGTGCGAACGAGGCTATTCAAATGAACTGTGATGTTTATTAGTACTGAAACTAATTTATGATTGCATAAAATGCTTAACCTATTGTTAGTCTTGTAATAAACCTGCAACAAAAGAATGAATTTAATGAAGCGTAAATGTGTCGAAGAGGTACACACAAATGATACAACACAAATGAATGGTCAAACTATCTAGATAGATACATACTTAACAGTAAATACTATAATTAGATAGAGGTTAGAATAGAGAAGCTATGTTTATTTATTTTTGTTGAGGTAAACCGTTACATATTCTATTAAAATAGAATATGTTAATATTTTTAACAATAAGGCCAAAAAGGTTACATTTCCGTGTAATAAAAAATCAAGTAAAAATATAAACTTGGCAGATATATTTTTATTTCTTTTCCCAGTGCCATAATTCAGATTGGCTGTGGTTCTCATACATCAAAGTAATTCCAAAAATATGAAGAATGTGCAATCTAAAGAATGTGTTTGACAAGTCTAAATTCTTGTAAATAATAAAATTACTTGCAACAACACCCACCTACTTGAGAAGACTAATGACATCCGACTTACAAAGTTGAACAAAGAAGTTGGTGATATTGTGCGACATACAGACATACATGATGTATCCGTCATAAAAATATTCTCCGATGATTCACAAATATGAATCAAGCTCTTGCAAATGAGATCTTTTTTACAGGGTGGCAAAACTGCATTCATTTGAAATAATAATAGTTACATCATGGTGATATCTATCTAAATTTTCTGTAATGAAATACCTAATCAATAAACGAATAATATTTTTTTAGTAATACAATTAAGCACAAAAATCATTAAAAATATTTTTAATCTCATGGTAATTATTTGATTAACAAAGTTATGAGTATAACGGACCGTAAATAAAATACTCGGAATAATTTTTCCACTAAAAAATACCGTCAATTTATTTTGACGTAACCTATACTACACCCCTTATAAGTGCCATATCGGTATCCAATAACAGGACGTCGACCTACAGATAGTCGTGCGGTTAATAACTATGCACAACACAAGCTAAACAACGATATATTAACCATTGAAAACTCCGTAACCAGCAGTAAAGGAGCTTTTTACGACCAATAAACTTCACCTAACACGCGCGTCCATTCTTAAACAGAGAACGGAGAGGAAGCTCAAGACATACTGGACGGTCGAAATGCTACTCCATCGATTCTTTCCATTCTTTGAAACAATGTAGCATTGGCATCCGATAATGAATTCTAAAATCTTCACAAAGTAGTGATTTCATTACATTTCATGGTATTATAAAAACTCTCTTCCAGTGATCCGGCGATTTGAATTTACGCAGTTTTTTTCCATTTGATATCTGCGATTGCAAATCGCTGGCTATCCAAGCATGGATGGAAATAACCTACATCTTTTCCAGGATCCTAACTGTGTCATTATTTCATAAATCCTAATTTCATAAGGATTTGTTCAGCCTTCAGCCGTTTAATTGTGAGAATGTAACACTGGCGGACTAATAAAGAGTACCTACTTGCTTCTATGTAAATGTTATCGACTGATTATTTTTAAAAGAACACCACTCAGAGTTTTCATAATGTTTTTATGAAGTATGGATTACGTAATGTAATGTATTGGCGACATTTGCGATATATTGAAAAACAAAGTAATGTTATCTTGCTAACATAACTTTGAATAAAGATCAGGATTTGAATAATAATTTAGGTCATGAATCGAACAACAGAAATCAGTTCTATGATATTGTTAGGTAATAGTAATGTAACGAAATGGATTTGGCACTGATAATATAATTTAGGATCAAGATAATAAGTAAGGAGAATTAGAAATTCAGACACACTAAATAAGAAAGGCCTACGCAGTTGTCTTGTTAGTCATTGTATTAGGTAGATTCATAAGATTATTAGTCTTTCATAACTTTCCAATTGACTCACTGCACTTAGTTCATTATTGTTAACCTTATTGTCTGTTGTGCTGGTCAACTCAGCTTTAATTATTACGACAGATCCTTTGTGCATAGTTAGTTGGATATAATGTTTTGTTTTTGTATCTTCTGCAACACACAGTACATATGTATTATAAAGTATAAATATTTGATAAAATATACAACTTAGGAGAAACATTATCAGTCTACGTTACTCCACAGCTGGACTTGACCTTTTCCTTACAAGTATCATAGGTTATTTCATCCAGCATTTGCCAGCAATCTTTTGCAGCTCATCATTCTACCTGACTGAAAAGTGTCCTACATTTTATTTAAAGGATCTCGGCCTCTACCCTTCCGGACAGTCAATAGGCACGGTTATGATATCTCAATAGGGTACAAAGTAAAAAGGACAAAATGTCACTTCTAAAGATTTTCGCAATGAACCTAAGCTCTAAATAGGAAGTCGATAGTCAAAGTAGTTGTTAAAGATAAATCAAAAAGCAATAATCGTAACGCGCTGATTTATTGAGAATGGTCATTAAATTAGCGATGACATAAAGGGAACATGAATTAATCAAGTGAGATAGTATACTATTCACACCTATTCGATGTCATATCCATAATACTGCGACATAAAATGAAATAGTAATTTAAGTTATAGTATTAATACGATCACAAATAATAGTTTAATAGTAATAAAGACAACATTTGGGAATTCAACGAAATTACTATGTACCTAAAGTAAGTAATTTAGGTCCATATAGATTTCATTGAAATGTTGTCCGATTAAAAAAGGTTCTTTTAAGCACAGCGAGAGTCGAAATTCAAGACTTGATGACTTGATTAAAATCCATTCTAGATGTAAACGGATTAACACGAACCGAATTTGTGTTGGAAGAACACCAACGTTTTATCTCGTAACGAAGGACATCATCGGGACGGTTCTAGATTTAAATTTTTGATCTGTATGTTTATAGACAAAACATTCCGTGTTCGATAGTATAACAATTGTTCTGATTTTTTTAGGCAATAATAAAAGGTTGCTTTATAAAAACTTACGGTTGCCACTTTTATAATACTGAATTCGGAATGTTCTGTCTATAAAGACCACAGAACACTAATATCCTGCGGATAATTCATTGCAATGAGCTTTTACTCATAATATCCTCACCGAATCCATACATTTTGTAAACATGTAACGGAAATTCAAAGACTCTCATGCATGACTTTAACCAATTTAGTCTCTATAACCATTATTTTAAGTCTTATTTCCTCTTCCTCATCAAGTCTTTCTGCAAACTCTATCCGGGATGCTGCCAATTCACGAGACGAAGAAATTAACGAGGACTTGGCACACCTCACATTGTTTTGATACCTATGTGTAAAGTAGCATTGATAATGTGTTTATGAAAATAGTTAAATGGAAAGATAGATAAAACGATTTTGCTACTTCAAGATACACAGGAATTTTATACACTTTGTTCTTAAATATTTAAAATGCGAAAGAAAAGATAAAAAGTATTTTTGTCCATCTTTTTTGTTTTACTGACCTTTTTATTCTCTGTTGAACCTTGCTTGGTATTTGTGGGACACATATCTCACAAATACCAAAAAATCAAAGATCTTGTATACTGTCAAGTTTATTTTAACTTTTTTTTACCTACTGGTTAAGAACTAAGGAATCGTTGCCAAATTTAGCAATGCCACCGAATTCAATTCGCCACTCAACTGCATGTTTTAATTTCTGTTTTTGCTGCCAAAGATCACTTTAGGTAGGTAAACTTACACCGCGAGCCATCGCGAACGAAGCCAAAGGCAACTGCTAGCATAATCTAATGGTACCTGACATACAGATTACACAATACTTACTACGGTCACTTGCGCATGCACCATTAGGAAGTATTGTTGTTTAATAACCTGCGAATGGGTCCCGCTAGGTTAGCAACCGGTCCTATACTGTTTAATTGCTATGCAACTGCTCAGGTTATGGTTTCGTATTGCAAACGTTTTAATTAAGGCACGTAATAAAATGAAAATCGTTTTAAGATAAGGCAGGTTATATCCATTAAGGAGGCTTAACACCCAGGCATTAAGGAGGCTTAAGACCCAGGGATTTCTAAAAATAGTTATAAAGATAATGTGTAGGTACTCTGTACTCTCTTATCCACTTTTGGACTCAAAGTTGGACAATTAAACGTGGTTTAAAGTTTTTTTAAACTTACGCGATCAGAACACAATTATTATAAATATTCAAGAAATATCGGGAAAAATTGGCAAATGAACGTGATAAATACCCGAGAATATTTACATATATTCGGTTTGTTGACTTTTTCAACCAAAAGTGCAAAATATTCCTGGGACCTACCTACAGTTACTAGACGTCTCTCAGAGAGTGACTTCAAGTATTTGAGGATTTCGTATACCTGTGCTTTTACTTTAGCTACGGCAATGTAGGTAACTGTTATGGTGGACTGCTGCATGGTAACATATTGTACATGCCCGTCAAAATAATACGTTTTAAATACCTATGCAAATAACCTCTTTGTACATAATTGAGTGTACAATGACACCCATTATTCAATAACGGAGCGCCATGATAACCGATAGGTGCAATTTCGAGATAACAACGAACCCTGAATCATTCAAACTTGTCCATTAAAGTAAAATTAACTTTATTGCGGGGGTTTGAGATTGAATATGGTTTACTATTGCATTGAATAGAATCACTGAAAATCACGAGTCACGGTAACACCACTATGTTCTTGCTAGGGCAAAGTCGGTAGATAAAATGGAGTCAAATCAACGTGTTTTAAAAATTATGTAACTAACTTGTACGAATAGGTTTGCGCCAACTTAGGCCTGTATTATACTTTTACGTCAAAAATTTCATACATTTTCGTCAAAATAAAACGACGAAGCTGCTATAGGTATGACCGATTATCTTTTGAAGAACACCACCCTATGATAGGCACCCTAAGAATACCTAGCCATCTTCGGTATCACTGTTCATCGTCATCGTCAGTCTTTGCGGTCTCTTGTTATATTTACGAACATCCTAGCCATGATACAAGTGAAAAGAAAGCATCTGATGACAAGACCCTCATGCCCAACTGACTATCTACAGGTCTGAATGACACCACTGTCTTTTCCCACTGTTATTTCATCCATGATAAGTGTAAGTAACAGTGTGTATTATGACACTTCGCAAGATACGAAGTGTCATAAGTCAAGAATGATAGTGAGAGTAATGTTTGTTAAGTTTTTAGCGTTTGGAAAGTTATGACACTTTTTGTTTTAAGTGTGCTGTAAATTGTTATGTTTGCTGGGCAAAGTTTATCTCCACCTATTAAGTTGAGCTACATTGTATACTACGTCCACATAATGGCAGAATACTAATTATTATCCGTCAAACTGTTCAAGATTGCTCTAGGTGCCATCGAAACGATTTTTAAAACAGGTGGAGTGATATCCGCTACATTATTTGTTTCGCTATAACAATGGTATCGTCTTAAAATTACACATTTTGGCATTTTACCTTTGATTTTAGCTGCAGATGGAGGGACGTGTGTCAAAAATGTCAAGGCTGAAACGATTTTATCAATTTCTACGATCAAATAGCACTGCTCGCATTATTTACAATTTTAGAGTTTCTTTATCTATGAACGATTCTCCGACGGTACCATTGTAATTGGTTAGCAAACTTCGGTCCCTGGATTGTTTGTGAGAGATCAGATGCCAGGATATTTTCCAGGTTTTATTCCCGACGCGAAGCAAACGGAATCTACAGGAAAAGGCCTTAAACCCAAAAGTCTTTTCCACTCAAAAGATTGATCATTAAATGCAAATTGCACAGTCAACAAAACAAGTTGACCTTGTCAAGTTATCGTCAAGTTGTTGTCAAACCATTAAACTGTGTGCTGTCAACTGTCAAGCACAACTTTGTAAACTATGGCGAGTTTGGAAGTTAGTGGTAGTTTACATAAGCTTTGATTAACTGCTGCGACTGTAAAATGATGTTGGTCTTGTTTGTTTTCTTGGCAATTTGCGTTGAGTCACTGCTGAGATTGTGAATATCTACGATATAAAAAATATAAGTAGGTAAATAATTATGATGTCTTCCAAGCCACGGGGACGCGTGGAGCCAGTCTTAACGAAGACTTGTCATGTGTGCAGGACATAACAAGTGTGTGCGCAAACACAGGTGCACTCTCTATTCTCTCACTCTCATAATCTGATGGGACGGCAGATAGATAATACTTGTATTAAATGGCCTTATAAAACAGGTTGTACTCAATTTAGCAATGGAATTGGCGGTATGGTGTTCCTCTTTGAATTGGTATTCCTATTTTAATGTCTCTTTGATTTTAAAATTAAACAAAAAAGCCAGCATTCTTATAACGATAGACGAACATAAGAAACATTATTTTATTTTTCCTACAAAACTGTAAATTAGAAAAGATGGGCCAATTATATTGCACGTGAGTTTACTATGATTATCCCAATGATTGGTTAGCCAATTCATAACAGTCCAACTAAAATTACATTTAGCTGGATCAAAACTTGATATTATATTAATCCGTAACCTGTCAATCAATTAGCCGTCGAAACGGACCCTAATTAGGCACTGCCAGGTTCTGCCCAGTGCCCGGTTTTGCCCGGTTCTGCCGATAAATCCATTCAGTAGTTCCGCGCCGGGGGAATGTTAATCTGACAACTAACAAAGCGCAATACAGGGTATACTTAGTAAACACTTGTAGGCGGAGCTCTGGTTGTTGAAAACTTTATCAATTGACAAGATATTTTATGGTTGTCCAACTGATATTTTTTGGCAGCCGAGTCTAAGCGAGCTTGCGCTAACCAGGGCAAGTCAAAGCGAGACACCGTTTTGGCGCACACTGCCAACCTCAGTACTCAAACGTCCACTGCTGAACGTGCCTACCCCTTAACAAGAGGGATTTTGCCATCGCAGTAGAGGTGTTAATATACACAGACGGAAGCTGCTGCCCTTCCTGTGGTGGGTGACTTTAGTCGCCCCTTACAACAGTTACAACAGCCACGGGCTCAGTTGGAGGGAGCATTCATCTAAAGAGTCAAAATTTTTTTAGTTACTTTCAATGCCTTTCTGTGTTGTATGTAGAAAATAGGTATTGAGGCGCGCGCTAGAGCGTCCAGCCAAGTTCGGAGAGAAACGGGCGACGCAATAGCAGTATTTAATTTTTCTCTTGGCTAGTCCAACATTTAAACAAATGCGGTAGATGTAAACTTGCCAAGACAACAATTCAATAATGAAAGAACGTAAAAAATTAAGGTTAGGAACAGCTATAGAACTAGGCATCTTTCTCTTTGATCTCAGTTCTTTTATCGGTGAAGCCACTATTTGAACGAAATTGGCTAGTTTTAACATTTATGTTTTTGATTAGATTCAGATTCACACTCACTAGGTCCAATTTTATTGATAGCATTGAACATTTCCTACGAAGATAAGTGAGTACTCAGTGTATTATGTTGTATTAGGTAGGATTCATTCTGACCAAGGGATCTTAGACTAAAGGCTAGCACGGCCTTGTTAACGGCCCGTCACTCCGCCAAGTAACTTTCAATTAGAGTTCTTCCCAGACACTGAGCAGGAAGGACGACAATCCCTTGAGCTGAACATTGTTTTAGTTCTTAGGAGATACAGACTCATCTATAGTAATGTAGATGAATGATTTCAAAACAAAATATACAGTAGTTCTGGGATTTTTCTCAAGATTTTATTAATCCCATAACAAAAAAAAATTTAAGGGAACATGATGTGGCTTGAGCACTTTTAATTATCTCATGGAATTGAAAATAATCTACAGACACAAGAAGACAATAAAAATGGGATCGTTTTTTTACATTGGTCAAATTTTTCATGTTTTTTAACTGTGTATATGAATATTTTCTAACTGTGTATTGAATAAAACCGTCTCAAATAACAGTTTTTTTTTAAATTAATTTACCATATTGGCACCATCGGCAGATATCTCCAAAGGTCAACAAAAATGTTGATCCAAAAACCAAGCCACAGTATTCAATTACAGTAGATAGAACATCAAAAGAACAAGCTCTTTTATATAGCTGCTGGTTCTTGCCGAACATCGGATATCGGTCTCAGGTCGGGCGGTATGCATAATGAATACAACCTTCGAGAGGCTCGTCGTGATGTCTGAAACGATGCAAGCTTGCGATCCAGTTCAATCTAGCATTTAAGACAACCTCAGTGACGCAGCCGTTCTCCTGGAACGCAGGAGGTTGTGAGTTAGATTCCCGCCTCAGGACAAATTCTTGCATCCACTATCTGTTGATATTTGGTCTGGGTATGGGTACTTTCTATGTTTAATAAAAATATCAATCTGTTTCAGTTATACAGTACCCATACACAAGCTCTGCTTACTTTAGGGCTTGATGTATTGATTAACCAGCATTTTTTTTTAATTTATGAAACGTTATGTGTTATTCTTACCCATGGAAACATGAAAAAAATCAGAGTTAACATAATACGAAAGGAAGAACATAATGGAACTATGGCAAAAACAAAGAAGTCAAGGAACAACGACACAAGGCAACTTTGACTTGGACGCCTTGAACGAGATAATGGCGGGATGCGCTCGACTCCTCCGTCCGAGTTGTCGTATGAATACAGATCTTATTTCAATGAGTTCAAACATATTTTGAAGAAAAGCATTTTATTAGCAATTTAATTTAATGAAGTGCAAACTTTAATATATATGTGTATAGGTCGCGTAGATAAAGATTAGGATTGGAAATGACAGCTTCTCTCATGTTTTGCCACTTGGATCATATTTTATCGAATATGATGTAAGAGGGGCGACTTTTAGGTAGTTATAATTACCTACCGATTCACTTTATTTAAGGACGGATTTCAGGACGCTCAGATTATATGTCAATTAATGTAATTTACTTAGCTACTGTTTATGGTGTTCAGTTGGACCAGAAGTAACAGATAATACTACTTACCTTCCACTACTACTGCTTACTATTCACTGTCCCACTAGATCCGTAAAAGCTTCCATCCGGGTGAATATGTGAGAGGCAATCGTAGGTTGACAAGATGAAGATTTGCATCGAAATGTTTGGGACCTCATTTCTCGGGTTAACAGAAGTTTGACCTTGGGAACGGATGTTAGACCTTCATCATTTGAAAAGCCAATATTATACCTCTTCCAAGGTAAATTCTTTTTTAGTTTCTTTTCAAGAAGCCAGAGGGGTAAAAGTCTTAAGATATATGTAATTGAATGCGATGCTAAAAAGTCACCACTTTTAAATACATCACAGATTCCTTAATTAAACGATAAACGAACAACAAATTTTATTGATTTAAACTTCACTTTTACTTTGCCTTGCCCAGAACAAAGCTACTGAAATCAAAATAGAAAAACTGAAATCACAAAAGAAACATAGAAAAATGGAATGAGAATCTAAAATAATAAAATGCACAAAAAGTAATAAAAAACTCAAATGAATCTACGCTCCGACGGTTATTTTTCATGCAACAGGAGTTTTATCAAATTCTTTCGCGTCTGCAGCGGGATTCAGCTTTTTATTCAAATAACTATTTGCTTTGCAGTCGGGTAAATAGTTGAGGCAGTTTTGAAACAATTACTGAAGTTTAACAACAGTTGTGTATACGTAATTGTTTGAAACAGCTTTTAATTCTTTCTGTTAGAATTTACTCGTTGAAACAGGTGTGTTTAGTGCGTTTTCATTTTAACCTTGAACTTTTACGATTATTTAGAAACAGTGACGGACTAAAATACATATTATAAATAATTATAAAGGATACTACAGAAAATTACAATAATTGAATAAAACAATAACAACTAGTATAATATACTAGTTGTTATTATATACACATATATCTATTTCTTAAAAATCTAAGCCGTCACCAGAAGGCAGTGTGCCCAGAATGCTGGCAGTATTTCCATGTTGAATGGCAATGCTAATTCGTTGACCGAAATAGAAGCCGGCATTCTGATCACCTGTCGACTCTATGAGAAGTTTGGTAAGATCTTTATAAATGGCATGTGCCCCAGGACCCCAAGGCCCAAGTGTTTCAACCCTAAATGGCTCAAAAAAGTAACGGAATATAAATGGACTTTTTGCTCATTTTTTATTTTATTATTTCCAATCCGAGCACGATGATTGTGAGAGATTGATATTTGTCTAATTTTCGTACAATATGGGTAGCAACCTGTGAATCAGAAAGAATACACAAATTTGAGGGTAGAATCTAGATTTGTAACTTTTTTTTTAGTTACACTTTTATTGTGAGAAGCGTGGATCCGTCCTACTATAATCGCGAAGAACCGGTAACCGGTAAACGTGTTGTTGAGTAGAGACCGCGACTCGGAAAACTTGCGAGAGACCGCAACCAGATGCTGGATGCGGAAAGCTGAAGACAGGGTGCAGTGGCGCTTCTTAGGAGAAGCATATTTATTTATTTATTTATTTATTTCTACAATGTACAACTATTTTTACAGGAAACCTAATGCAATAGTATACCTTATTTATTACTATAATATCATTACTAACATTCAGAATTCATTAAACCTTATAACAATTAAATCTAATAAAATAAAATTTTTGGACATACCTACATGTCAATCCAATATTTTATATATATATAACATAATAGGTATCATAATAATAATCAAGACATAAAAAATACAAATATTTGTCAGGCCTAGTAATTAAAATAACATAAAATAACAATAACATATTAATAAACAAATTCCGTGAATCCAAATTATACAATGTTAACCTTATAAGAATAGCATAGAATATTAACAGGGTCCTATGAAATTCGCAACGAAATCTACTATATAAAAATAAGTCGGGTTTTCCTTCCTGACGTTATAACTCCAGAACGCACGAACCGATTTTCACGGTTTTGCATTCGTTGGAAAGGTCTCGGGCTCCGTGAGGTTTATATCAAAGAAAATTCAGGAAAAAATTAAAAAGAAAAGCGGGAAAATCTTTTACATAAAACGAAGCCATCTGCCAACGGTGGCGAAACGGAGTTCGCCGGGTTTGCTAGTTCGCTATAAAAATATGTTCAGCAGTGGACTAGTAAAGGCTAATGATGATGATTGAACCCAGGTAGATTGCACAAATGTTGTACCTACATTGGCAACAGTCAAAGGGCGTGGTTACCGGTACCGTCGGTGCATTAATTCAATAGTAACGCAGCTTTGGCATGTCTGCAAGCAAATGTATCCAGTGATTTATATTCTGCCCAGTCCACTTGTACAAATATTTTGGACTAGAAGTTGGATACCTTTATATTAACATGTCTTCCGTAAATTGTAATAAAATTGTCCTAAATTTTTAACAGGAAACGTACAACGAACTTCCATACACAGTGAAAGCAATTTCAATAACAACCATCACAACAGGCAGAGGGAATGTTAGGATGAAAAAAGAGTAATTTTGCTCATTTCGATATGGATTCAAGCGGTGTAAAACAAACCTAACTGAAAACCCTTTTTGTAAACATCGGTCGTCAAATTCGACATCGTTTTCGAGTCTACTCCGCAAAACAGTTGGCTACGAAACAAGAATTTCAGTGGCTTTAGAGAATTTTACTGTATTTAACTGTGATTACGTTATCGATAGGTATTCGAAGTCAAATGGTTAGTTTTTTATCTGTAAGAAGGTGGTTTGTGGTACCGCATAGGTACAACTAGAATTTAAACAACTTGTTAGCACTCAGGCATAATGCCGGCACTTTCTTTCTTACTATCAGTGAAACATTGGGGCTAGAAGTTGCTGTATGGGTTGTCTAGCATTATAATTTATTATAATTTTTTTAGAGCCAAAGCCGTAGTTCCCGAGACTACTGTTAACATATTTGTGAAGTAGCCACCCAAGGGTATTATCCACTAAATTATTCAGCCCAGCTACCATGTCCAGACCATTAAACAGCGCAGAAATTAAAGTGGGCGTTCTGAGTGATCCACTGACTCAGATCCTGAGTCAGCTTGACCTGTTTCCTGGTTGCTAAGTAGGTAGGTACAGTTATTGTGGTTACTTACTGCTTTATGAATGAATATTTGGTCCTTTTGTTTGTTGATAGTCGAGCCTGTGTTTGATTTTAACCATTTGGAGGTTAAGGATTAATTACCTACAAATTAGAAATGTCAAATTTTAATAACGTCTTATAGAACGTTTTTAAAAACTTGGAGTTTTGTATGTTTCTCTGATGTTATGAAATCCTATAATCAAAAAGAAAATAAAAACATACAATAAGGTTACAAATGTTACAATACCTACATACAAGTAGGACTTAACTTAGGTACTTAAATTTAGCGCGCTGAACTGAAGCGTAGATATTTTGTAGTGGATATTCCCCATATCCACTACAAAAGGAAATTATCACATGGCAGAGACAAGCCAAGCTAGCCTTGATAAACAGGTGGAAAGAGAGATTGGTGACACCAAGGGCTGGCTTACAGACGATAGAAGCTCTACGGCCAATTCTAGAGAATTGGCTCGTAAGAAAACACGGGTCTCTAACCTTCCGGCTGACACAAATGCTCTCAGGCCATGGATGCTTTGGGAAGTATCTTTGTCGTATAGCCGGAAGAGAACCATATTCGAGGTGTCACCATTGTGATTGACATGGCGCAACACACACTTGAACAGTGCCCGGCCTGGAAAAGCCCGCGTCGGGAGCTGTGTAGTGTGTTAGGTAACAGCAGCCTTGGCCTATCTCTTCCAGAACTGTTGATGGAGATGCTAGACTCGAAGGAAGTCTGGGATGCGGTGGTTGTCTTCTGTGAAGACGTCCTTACACAGAAGGAAACTGCGGAAAGGGAGCGAGAGATAACTACTGACCTCCCTATCCGCAGCAAGAGACCAAGCCTCCGGCCACCATAAATTAACCAACAGATCGAGACGGCGGCCAGGGGGGTGGACGTCGTCAGTACTTAGGACCTGGAAGCAGCGCGCGCGGTGTTTTCCACGTGCCTCTCAAAGAAGAACTCCGTATTGAGTCGGGGCCTTTGCAGGCCAGCACCGTAGGGCCAGCGGCAGAATTCGCAAGTGTACCCGTAGGCCCGGCAAACAGGTGCAGAAAGAAAACACAGTGGTGGGTTTAGCCGGTAGGAGTCCGGCATAACCGTTCTTTCGCCCCTTACGAAAAACAGTACCTATCCAAGAGGATTAACCCAATTAAAAAAAAAAAGTTACTTAAATTTACCAAAAAGGCGTTCGGCTCAGAAAAGATGTTGGGGAACAGACCCAGAGGTTCTGCCCGAATTTCATCTACGCCAGAGACATAACCCGGGCTATTGAGCCTAATCGAGATCAGAGCTCACACTCCAGACAATTTTAGAAGCCGTTAAAAAGCCGTTGGCGTTGTTTATGATGATGAGAAGAAATGCTTGCCATAATGCAGTCTGGATTCCGCCAACAAAAAGTTATATAAAAGTTATAGTATATTTCAATATTTACCCCAAGAATTTCAATAACAGATAATAAAGTTCAATATTTGAGGTAAATGTCAAACCATGAAACCAATTGACCGTCCACACTTCTTAGAAAGTCACCTTCGTTCCGTTTGAGAGGTGATCAAATAATCGTGTATTTGGCCAACACAAATATTTGAGGACAAAAAAAGAAGTACCTATTCTAAGGATGTGATTAGAATGAACATTGAAGAAGCCAGGACGGCTAGTGACTATGAAAATTCTTAGAGGAATATTATATTACATCGACAAATTTTTGATATTAACGGCATACTCAGCGCAGAGAGCAAAGGAAAGAGAGCAGTTCCTTTGCCCTCTGCCCATTTGTGCATTGGGCTAAGAGTTTTGTATATTAAAAATAAAATAAAATCCTTTTATTTCGGACAACATAGATCCATATGGGCTTACCCATACAGTAAAATACAGTAAATGTACGCAAATCGAGACATATAAAAAAAAAATAACGCGGGACTAATTCCCACAGTGATCTCACCAGAGTAGCGGGACTTTTTCGGGATCACTCTGCGAACCAGGCCTGCCCACAGCGGCGACGAGTATCTATCTGCTATGGTTTTCAGGATGCTGTTGTGACTGTCGTGCATTCTGCGGATCAGGGATGTAGATTTTTTGCGAATGATGGCACCGAAGTCATCAGTTTGATATTCAGCAAACATCCCTGACGCACTACAGAAGCGAGGCAGACCCAACATCATCCTGAATAAAATATTATATAGGACGCGCAGCGTCGCTAGCGAGTTTTTGGTGTGTCTAACACACAAGTTTCCCGTGCACATGTTTTGGCAGTAAGCTTTGAAAAGCGTTATCTTTACTTGCTCCTCAGTACACCGGGAAAACCTGCAGGCCAGCATATTACCTCTAACTGCCAGCGCCCTACGCTCCCTTGCTATATCAGCATCTTCCTTGAGGTTGTCGGCAATATGTCCAAGATATATAAATTTATTTACTTTTCTTATGTTCATGCCATTAAGGGTAATATTATGGGAGCTGTTATCCATACCTTTGCCAGCGACCTCAAAGACCATGTACAGTTTTCTTCACATTGTATAGAAGTCCATGATTGGCAGCTATCTCACAGGCTTTCAACAGTTCTTGTAGGCCACCCGCCGTCGTATATTGATGCCAGCCACGTCATTGTATGGTAGGTACATTGGCATATTCATTTCTTTGGTGTTGACATAGATAGATAGATAGATAGACAGATAGATAGATAGATAGATAGGTGTTGACATATTAGGCTTTGAGAGGCTATTCTCCTTAGTTATTTTGAATTTTTAAATTAATTAATGCATAATGCCAATAAATAAGATCACTACGCCATTCCAAAAGATGGCGAAACGAACTTTTTTTATACCACAAAGCTGGCAGTCAAGAGTGCGGTTCGCCCACAGAAATCTAAATAGTGCCTTATTTATTATTTACATTTCTATGGGTCCGCCTAAAGCGGTTACCGCAGTCTATGGACGTTTGTATCTTTGGGAGACGTTACAGTGCAGCCTACAGCTTATTACTTACTTAACTTGCTTACCTACTTGCAGCTAAAAGACGCAAGAAATAGGTGAAAAGCAGAGAGCTTTTACCCTGGAGGTAATCGGCAAAGCCCTGGCTGTAGTGGTACCCTAACGACATGTGTTAAAATAAAACAAGAATACCCAACGAATCTGTCTTAACCATCATCATTAGTGAACCACACGAACTTAAAACAACAAAATGCCAGCAGGCCAGTGGGTCACTCCGCCCTTTACTATTTCGCCTCTACGACCCTGGCACCCGTGCAGCCTTATCGCTAGGCTCTATCTACCGATGCGCTCCGATAACTTGGAAGCCATCTTTTTATCTATTTTAAATTGCTAAGAGTTTTGTCGCTTGGGGAGTTTCGATGAATTTCTAATAGATCTTTCGAATAGGATGTTGGTTAAAGTTGGTTTTCTGAGTTTCTGTAAACTAAAGTAAATTATTTCAGGTGCTTTAATCGGGTTTTAAGGATAACTTATCTACCTCGTTGTTTTCAAAATTTTTATTGACTGTACGTACTTCCTCATACATATCGGATCAAATTATCAGACAGACGGACAGGTAGCGGAGGCACAGCCATAATAATAGGGTCCCGTTGGCACCTTTAGAACCCTAAAAACCGGCTATCACATGCGTAACATAATCTCGAGCAAAGTAATTCATTAAAGAAGTAAAACATTTAAATTTTTAACACACACCAGCTTGTTTAGAACTCCCATCTTGTACGAAGTGATCCAAATTCCATCATCGTCGCTGATAGATGTGAAGATTAATTATAAATAGGAGAGGTAATGAAATGTAAAAAATACAGGCGTTTTTTTACCAGAACGATTGAGATACCCTTTGATCATTTACTTAAACTAAACAGCGCTCTGTTTACGAAAGCCGTGATAAAACTGAGGTATGTATTAATATCGATTCTGGTGTTCGTTTTAGTACAACTTTAGAAATAAAATTTGATAATAGTTACATAATTCTAGCTATTGGACGAAGGGGGAAAAGTAACCAGGGTTGGTCAATCGGTGAAGGGAACAACATCTAAAGATTTATTCAACGAACCAGAAAAATCAATCCAATCACAGCATCATCTGAATATTAAAGCAACGTGTCCAATAAATGAGTCAATCAACTCTGCCCAACGATAACTGACATCACGTATTAACTTGAGGAGTTTATTTGGAGAGCAATTGTTAATTTCCTTCACGAGCTAATGGAATAAATCCTCTTTGTGTAGGTAATTGGTTGATTGGTCGCTGGGAGCTTCAAAGCAGCTGTGGTTGCACAAATAGTTGCTATAGGTTCAACGAGTATAAACAAGGGCGTATAGACTTGGTAGATAACGGTTTGTCTTTTGTTCTAGGGGCTAATGAAAAAACGAGGAATCTTAGGAAAGGCGATGGTTGGTAGTCAGTCCGATGATGTCGGTCCGGCGATGGTTGGTTCATGCACAACGAACTCAAAACATAATCCACGAGCTAAAAGCCCCTTTCCACTTGAAATGCTAGTTCAGATGAGAACTAGCTCATACTTTGTTAAAATTAGAAATCGATCCACGTATCCACCACAAAATATGGGCCCATCAAACTCATTCAAACGCCGTATGGCAAATTGTTCCTAATCTGGTTCTCCCCAAACCCTGGTATAAAACCCTACCGTATTATCGCTGTATCCATCTATAGGGAGTAAAACGATGCGCCGATTAGCAAATGTGCTCCGCAGCGCGTATAAGCTCAGATAAGGGACTTGATAGCTCCGTACTGAAGCTCGCTGCGGGTCGAACGATGAACCAGTTTTATTCAAAAACGACTTGTACAACATACATTGCTGCTGCAATACGATAAGCGGGACAAGTGAGCGACTGGGAACATTAATGGGCTTCCGGCTGTACGTTACGCGGTACGATCGAATCGCGTGTGGATACACATGCAAATGTTGGTGCTTCAAATGATAATTATTTGCCCACCTTTATTGCAGGCTGACCTATGGTTAAATAGTTATTTTTGTTAAGGAATGCTAAGAGTTTCTTGATAAGTTTCTCGAGGATGCTTTTGGTTCATCCAGTGATCCATCTTAGTTCAGTAGGTACATAAATTTTCCATTGCTCATAAGCGGACTTTAGTTTATTCCAGTGCAGTTTACTTTTTACATGATAGTCCAATAAGGATCTTAGTCACTCGTTCCATTACTGGTATTATTCCAACGAGCTTTTATCCAAGTCCTAACAAGCCTTGCCTAGTCCATAACGTCGCAGTTTTACGAGAGGTTTTACCACGAGAATCATACTAAACAGGGAATTCGCAGTCGATTTAATTGATTTTACTACTTGTTTGCGTAAGGTCTGTGGTTTTATGAGACTGGAAAAATGTCTATGACCTTTGGTGCCTTGCCTACTCAACCATCTTCAACTTTCTCAATATAAACCTATGAACTCAACAGGGTCACTAGTTTTCCAATAGATTATTTTAATTTATACAAAGCACTTTAAAATTTAATAGTTTATTACTGTTGGCATCTTATATTCCAATAACTTTTCTTTTTTTTTTTACTTTTATAAATTTTTTACACTAAGCTAAATAACTATTATCGAGTAAATAACTGTGTGTTTTTTTGAGGATAAATATACTTAATCTATACCTACTTATTAATATTAACTATTATTGATATGAATCAGTTGGGCTACTTAATTGTAAATAGATCTAATTTCTTTATAATTCTGCTACTGTAAATTTTTCCTATTGAAACTTAAAACGACTTTCTGGACTGGGACAACCACTTTCCCAATCAAAATGTTTCTTTTCCCATTTCGGACAGTTTACGCAACATCAGGAAAAATGCAGTCAGGTTTCTGTTTATTCACAAGACACTGATGTTTTCACAGCACACCTTTTAACTGAGTGTAATATTATACCTTCAAATATTAAAAATATGTTTGGAAGTAATAAAATAAGAGCTGGTTTTCATTATTTGTCTGTTAAAGTGTCAATAGTATTACAATTTGTAAATATACTGGTCCAATGTACATCTTCAAAGTACCTATAGTATTACCGTGATAGTGACACACTAATATTTTAAAGGTGGCAAATGTTTGGGTGCTTGAACTCCCTTTTTTCAATAATACTGAATGGGTCAAAATGCACCTTTGTACCATAAGCCGATCAATAACTTTAAAAACCAGAAGACTATCATAAATTAAAATGCTACAAGGTGACAAAACATGAAATCCTACAAAAGTGTCACGTGTCGTGGTTATTCTGAGTATTATTTTAAAACAATGCTCTCAGTGTTATTGTGCTATTTTATTTTGAGCTCAGCGCTGAGCTCTTTGTTATGGCGAATTTTACTACCAGCGATCGGTCTAAGTGATGAGATGTTGTTTGTTATAATAAAATCTAGAATATCCTCTATATATACTTTTTTCTTTAAGTTAATTTTTGTTTTCTTTCTGACAACTTTTAGTAATCTTTCGCAACGCACCATTGTCACTGCTGAACATGGCTCCCCCCAATCAAGTAGGGTTTTTCCATAATCACCATGCTTGGCAGGTGAATTGGTGATTGCAGTTGAGGTATTAAAATACACAGAAGCTGCTGCAAGGGCAGCAAGCAGTTAGTTATTCAGTTCGCTCATACGACACCTACGGGCTGATTTGGAGAGGTCGGTTCTTACGCCACGACCACCACGCCTAATAATCATGAAATGTGTGTGTATGTTATTATGATCCATTTTAGCAAATAAGCGTTCGCATACTGTTTGCGTTTTTTAGGATCAATGATTCTTTCTTTCTGGAATAAGAACTTTTGTCGGTATATTTTTGTAACTTACGCCTCACAGAGCTCTATTGTCACAGCGATTTTCATTGTTATCGATTCAATGAGCGTTTTTTTGTGAATTGATTCATTTTCAAGTGTTGAGTTTATGAATTATTTATTTTTATCCTGTGAAAATAGAATTACGCGTATTATTACATTTTCGTTTTTCTATTTCATCTCTAGGGATTGTTGGTGTAAGATTCAAATTCGTTCAGCAAGTTTACTATTTATTAATATCATTCGGCTCATTCAATTGAATGTATGATAGAATGTCAAACGATTTTATTGAATGATTAATGACGATGGCCTATTATTATGTTTGTTGACTCATTTCATGTCTATCTTATTTAATTTCAGTTACAAGTTCTTGTGCACATCGTTTGGATATTTTTGTTTGCTTCTCTCTTGATTGTGTGTAAGTACTTTAATAGAACTCTTCTAGATCAACAAGACAAGCTTCTGCCATACATCAAAAGATGAAATCATAAAACATAAACGATTCAGTCAAATAAATGAAATAACCTATAACTAATTCTTTGTGGGTACAAAGTATTTGTAATAATTGTCAGAATCCAGAATTTTTTGCTATAGAATAAAACTTGTCAATAAAAACTTTTATGCATACTCTTAAAGTAAAAAGAAACCAACTACAGGGACCAACCAGGTAAATTAGCTTGTAGAAACAACAGAGACAAATTATCTTCAGAGATAGAATTAAATATAAAAAGCGTCACTAATTCTAAGCTCATTAGATGAAGGGCCACGTATTGATCTGTGATCAGGCGTGGGTGGGTAGTATGGCCACAATACGGTGGTTTTTCTAACAAAATAAGTGGACATGTTGTCTGCATTGTTGTTAAGAACTAGGTTGAAAGGGTAGAAATACAGAAGAGAGTCTTACTTCTCATAAAGATTCAAATGATATAAATGTTTAAAATTCAATCTAACTGTTATCCTTTGTTCTAAGTAAGATCGGTTTGTGAATTGAATTGATGTTTTGTGTTCTATACTTAATTTTTTTACCTGCTCTGTACCGCTGTTTCTTCATCTAATTTATCTATTTCGCCAGTCGTGTACAAGAAACTTAAATAAATTCAAAGCCTTTTCGTTCTTCCTGTCATTTCTATACAATCCTAGAAAAGCTTGGTCACCTCAAGGTCTATTATCGGGCTACTAATCGATTTGAACCCCACCATTGTACGCAGAGTCATTCATCCATTTCATTTTATTGTTGTTACCCACACGTTTTATTTTGACCCCATGTTTAACACTATCCCTTTATTACTCTAACCCTTATCTGTTGGAAATACGAGCTAGTTTACTATAAGGGGTCTGATTATGTCATGTTTGTAATTTTATGAAATGTAGTCAACGTTATGGATTAGGCGAATTGTGTTGCTGTTGCTTTGCTTCACATGAAGTTGTTTTACATCTGTGTGAAATGTAAATACCAAAGACTATTGAATTAAGGCTAGAAAACAATAATTACTTTATCTTTGTAAAATACCAGTTTATTACTGATATTTCGAATCGATAAAAGTGGAAACTAATTTGTACAACAAAACCTAACCTTTAGCAAAGAATATCTAGTACCTACTTTAGCCAAGAGCCACAATTTTTTTTTTCTTTGGTTTCCTGGTGAAATCGGTTTAAGCGATAAGGCCGCCAATTCTGTTACCTTCTGTACCATACTGTTTTAGATATAAGTTTCTGTGAATGAAGCATTATCTATCTATCTATCTATCTAAATTACCCCCTCATTTGAATAAAACAGTCTACTCCAGAACAATAAACCAAAAACTACAATAAAACCATAGCCAAAAATCTCCCTAATAATCCATCCTGCATAATAACCTGGCAATCATCGGCACTCATTTACCCGAACCCAAATGCTGCCATTAAAAAGACCCACACGAAGACGTTAAAAACTAAATCTACTTTTTCAATGGGACCGCACGTCATTGACAGTGCGAAAAAAAAATCCACCAATAATAAAATTATCGGGCTGCCGTCGGGCTATTAAATGCAGACTGTGAAATATATGGACAGGCTCCAAGCACCGACGTCGGGTGGGAGGAAGCTGCAGGGCATAAGAGACGCGACTATAAAGGCCTTTTGAGATTTCCTAATTTTGAGTTTATTCATAGCTACATAATATCACATAATTTGTTAATAGATTTAAATTTATAGTCAGCAATTTGCTGTGCTAGAACTAAATTGCCTATTCACAATGAAGGCCAATACATGAGCAGTTGAGCAGTCTTGACTCGCTTAGACTTGTACGACTTGTCAAATTAGATAAAACAAACGTTTTTTATTCCATACAATAGTGTTATTACTTGGCCCAAACCTACTATTCGACCAAATTGTGGACGAACCAAAAATATTTTGAGAAACATCAAAAATATTTTCGAAGACTAAACCACACTAAACTAAGCGTAGATAATTCGATACACAAGCATTTGTGCCATGACTCAATTGAACGCTGTCGAAATAAACGAAACATCTAATAAGACATGCTTTAAAGACAATAAGTAGACATCTGATAGATTAATGAATTGATTGATAGAATTGGCATTGTTCGTAGACAATAGAAATAATGATGTCAATCAATAAGGCATAAAAGCGAGACCTTTTATCGTTTTAACGTGGCTTAATAGAAAGTACTCACACGGATTTCAGTTCTTTACATTTGGGACAGTGGCAACATTTACTTGGCTTAATGAGTTGGCAATTTTGAGAACATATATTTGTTTATGAGATATTAGTTAAACGTCACTAATAACTTCTAAACTTGACTTGATTTTGGACTTGGACTTTTGATATTTGCTCAGGATGACCTGAGCAAATATGCAAATATGAAAATGATCAAAATGCAATACAATTTTGCCACTCAAACCACAACCTGAGTCAAGCTTCATCTGAAAAAAATATGAAAACAAGTTGCAAAACCGCAGTCGCTACCTTTACCTCCAAAACCTCTACCTAAGCGATAGAAGCCCTGATATTTATGCTTACTTTATGCAGTGGCCACGGAATATTCTCAGCCTAGAGTGTACCTAGCTTAATTCATTTAGCGGTTCAAAAACTAAGCCCGGGATTTTCTATCCCGGTTTCGGTGCATCAACCGGTTTTAGAGATAACATTTTGAGCTCAAATTCTCTCTGGAATATGAAATTTTGAATTAATGAGGCGACTACGTTGGTCGAGGAATAGATGTATAGCGCTGGTGCTTTGGAGGTATTGAAAACTGAATTAATTTTGTTTGTGGTGTTGGTGTAAAACTGAGTAAATTTAATTTGTTTAGAAACCTAGTATTTTCAGATCGTGCTTTTCATTTTGCATAAACTGGATCAAATATTTAATCTCACATCTCAATAGTTACTATAGATTTACTAAGAGCTTCATATAACTGGTAAACAAACTAACTGTAGTAGTATTTATTTATTACACATGGTACAATTGATGTCATTACATTCTATATCTATACTAATATTATAAATTCGAAAGTAACTCTATCTGTCTGTCTATCTGTCTGTCTTTCTGTGACCTTTTCACGCCTAAACGGCTGAACGGATTTCAATTAAATTTGGCAGGGTTAATTGGTATCTCGGGAGGGACATAGGCTACATAAAAAGCAGGTGCGAAGCCACGGACAGTAGCTAGTAATTTATATTATAACAATAACATACAAAAAACTTAGAACTAGGACTAGGAAATATCATAAAGTACAAAGGAAAAAAAACAGAACGACAGAAGAAGAGTTTTTCATCTAAAAAATAAATAAAAATAAATGGTCACAGTTAAATAAATAAAATAATAATTGTTTATCTAACACTGAAAGAACGTTTACTGAACTTTTTGAATAATGCAATCTCAAAATAGTCCATTTTAGTGTTTAGTGTCAATAATCTTTTGCTTAACGAAACCAAAACGAAATGTATTAGATTTATTCTACCAATGTTAAACAAGTTCAGGCTGATGTAAGTGTAATAGGAGAAACGTTTAAAATTGTAGAAAGTACCGTTTTCTTAGGAATCACCTTAGATAATAAACTTCAATGGGGCGCACACATAGATAAGCTATCGAAGAGACTTAGTTCTGTAGCATATGCTGTCAAAAAAATCCGTCATCTTACAGACGTGGATACATCTAGACTTGTTTATTTCAGCTACTTCCATAGTATTATGTCTTATGGTATACTACTGTGGGGGAACGCTGCAGATATTAACGCCGTATTTGTGTTGCAGAAGAGGGTTGTTCGTGCTTTTTATTGTATGGGTCCCAGAGAATACTTGCGTGATAAATTCAAAGAAATAAACATAATGACAGTACCATGTCAATACCTCGTGTGTTCATAAGTTTTGAGAAGAACTTATTTAATTAATTTAAAAAGAAAGTAATTCATGCAACCTTTTTTAATCTTTTAAAATTTAAATTTCGAATGTTTTGAATCAGAAAAAATATACTTTTGAATATTTGTTTCATTCTCCGTGAAAATGGCACCAACAAAAGATTTGCGTGCGACTGTAATTTCACTGTTTCAAGCAGGAAAAAAACCAATGCAAGTTTTTAGTGGAATCCAAAGTTTGGGATGTAGTCGGAACTTTGTGTATTATACCATAAAGAGGTACAAGGAGACCGGCTGTTTAGAAGACCGTGGAAGAGGTGGCCGCCCGCGGTCTGTAAGGACGCCCGCCAACGTCAAAGTAATCAGAGAGCGAATTCGTCGCAACCCTTGCCGGACTCAAAAGAAATTAGCTCTGCAGACCAACATTTCGCGAATATCGGTGAACAGGATACTTAAATATGATCTTAAATTAAAGGCCTACAGTCGAAGGAAAGTGCATTATTTAAACGAGCGTCTTCGTAAATTGCGACTGGAACGATGTCGGAACCTATTGAAGAGACACGATCCAAAAAATATCCTGTTTACCGATGAAAAGATCTTCACGGTGGAAGAAAAGTTTAACCGGCAGAACAATAAGGTTTACGCCAGAAGTTCAAAGGACGTCCAGCCATCTGTACGCAATGTCCAGCGCACTCATCATCCAGCAAGTGTGATGGTTTGGTGGGGTGTTTCCTACGAGGGGGTCACTTCGCTTCATTTTTGCCAGCAAGGCGTCAAGGTGAAGGCACAAAATTACCAAACCGACATATTGGAAGCGGTGGTTAAACCATTAAATGATACGCTATTCGCTGGAAAATACTGGGTTTTCCAACATGACTCTGCTCCCTCCCATAAAGCTAAGACTACCCAACGTTGGCTGGAGGCCAATTTGCCAGGCTTCATTCGGAGCGAAGATTGGCCCTCGTCAAGCCCTGACTTGAATCCTTTGGATTATTCTTTATGGACGGAATTGGAGCTGAGGGCATGCAGAAAGTCTCACCCAAACCTGGATTCTCTCAAGCGAGCCCTTATTAAAGAATCGAAACGGATTCCCATTGAAAAGATTCGTCCCGCCATAGATGAATGGCGCATGCGTTTGAAGGCCTGCATTGAATGCAAAGGCGGCCATTTTGAATGATTTATTTTTAAATACAGATCTAGATGTCAGTAGTTTTAATTTTAATATCCAATAAATGAATACTCAACTTAGCTCCAAAAATATTTTAGTTTTACTGTGTCTCAAGACTTATGAACACACGAGGTATATTTATGAAAACCTATTATACACTCATAGAAATATCAATCGGTTCCCTAAAAATAGCGATGTACATAATTTGAATACAAGAAATAAACATAAACTCGCTGTGCCCACAACTAGACTACACAAAATTAATGTATCTTTTAAAGGGCAATGTATACGCTTCTACAACAAAACTCCTAGTGAGTTGCAAAAACTGCAAACCCCTAATATAAAATATCAGATTATCTAGAGGATAAAAAAGCGTGGGACGGAATTTGCTCCAACTCGAAAAATAACAACTAACTAACAGGCTAAAGGTTTCTTCGTCGCTTCTTTACTTTAGTCTACATACCTAAGCGACTGAAATCAAAAATATCACTTTATTTCCGTGTCAGTGTTTAATTATTAAGAATTTGACCTTTTCTAAGTATACATTTATTGTATTTATGGAAATAAAGAGTTTTTGACTTTGACTTGACTTTGACTTTGCACAGCAAACCTAAACATTCCGTAAAGTAGACCTATTTGCTGACGAAACATGAATCATCAAGCTAGTACAAAAAAGCAATCATGCTAACACATCGCTGTGTAACGCACCTCCGTGAACGCAAACCCCGGTATTAAAGCAAACGCCACATGGGTCACCCTTTAAAAAGCGTCGCGTTACACCCATGCAATTACTCATACAAATAGGACCACCCCCATAAGTGCAATGAAAAGTCGACTACGATTAATTAGGAGCCGTGAGAAAGTTTTCCCCGTTGTGGTACAAGCTGTTAATAGTAAATACTTTTTGGATAGTGGCAATGACGTGTCAGCGCAGCCGCTGAGCGCATCTTACGTTACGAGCGATTCACTTTAAACGATCTTCAACTTGCTAATATTCGTATCACGACCCAAAGCGAAACCTAGCAATATTGCCACTATTCATATATCAGGTTAACTATGAACTTGGTTTGTGTTGGAAGAACACCAACGTTGCATTCTTTAACGAGGGACATCTTCTGAGAATCTGCCAGAATCGCCCTCCAGAACCGCACTCACCCTGTGCGGTTCTGGAGGGCGATTCGGGCAATACATATTCTACTTGATAAATATGGCAAGAACTGTCAAATTATCGAGTGATTGCATCGTAGCAAACATGCGTATTCTCAAAATCTGCTATTCGATTGTTGTCGAGGGCTTTTCTTCGATAAGTTGCTCGATAAGTCGCACGAGAATGCAATTTTTGGCAGGACCAATATTTTTGATATTTATAACATGATATTTCATCGCCTGATACTGCGTATCACTCGATAAAATATCGAGTGATACGCAGAATTGGCTCCTGTTCGTGCGCGCTCCGCGTCCTTGCGTACTTCATAATAAATTCTTCAAACTAAAAACTATCGTAGTTTTTAGGGTTTTTAACCCTAACCCTTATGATCTCGCTTTTTCTGTACTTTTTTCCGTCTTTAATATCTCAGCAACTACAGCAGTAATAAAAATAATAATTATTAAATAAGAAATTCAAAATATTATTAATTATATTTCATGCGCTTGTACAGATTAAAATAAAAAAATAAATATAACATTAAAGTGATCATTTTCAGTACAAATAATTGTGGTCGATATTTTAAAAGAGATCTATAAGGTCAAATGGTATATCAAATGTAAGGTCTGATACCTTTCATTTGATTCACCATTTGTTTGTACATTTCAAAACAGTTTTTGATATTTCTGTAAGTTTCATGCTTATTGAAATATTTTTAAATATGTCGAAAAATTACTCATCCCCCCTCTCTCCTCCCTATCTCCGAAGTTTGCAGAGCCATCTTATATTTATGTAGCGTTTGTAGATATGAATCTATATTTAACGGAAAAAATATAGAAGAAGTCTGTAAGTAGAAACTTTAAAAAATGGTATAAAAGGAAGAATATTTTTCAAAAGGAGGGGATACCTCTGAAATTTGAGAGCATTTCTATAATGGACAAGGTCACAAATAAAAAGCTTTCAAAAACTCATTATTTTAAACCATTATCAAAATAACAGAAGTATTTAGACACCTGGGTATAATATCTGTCTGCTCTTCCAAAACAGACCAGCCAACTTTATAATGAGTTCGTTAAGCCAAGTTCCCTTTGCTTTACTGGAAGCCATTTGATTGATTTTTGTTCAACTCGGGCTGAAAGCTGAAGTTTTACTCATTAAACTCGACAACTTGGTTGGAGGATATGTTTTGTATCAAGTTTTAGCTTGAAGTTTTGTGTATTCTGTCTGTAAGTTTGGGTTGTGTTGGGTGTATGAACAGTTAAATGAATGTTTTTCGAGCATAGTGTTATGAAAACAATAATTTTACTCCTATGAATAGTTGTTTTTTTTTTTTTTGCTAGACAATCTACGCAGTTTCATCTAGCCCCAAGCTAAGCAGAGCTTGTGTTATGGTCGTACCCATACTGATGACTGATATACATAATACAATACATTACATAGCATAATATATATTTTTTATTATTCATAACAATACTCAGACACCCGAAAAAGATATTTTGCATATCGTACAAACATCCCAAGGCGGGAATCGAGCCTGCAATCATCTGCGTCACAAGCGGACCTTCGCCAACCGCGCCCCATATGTCGTCAATATAGTTGATTTTATCTAAAGCTAGTAATTAAATAAAATTATATAGTTTTATAGACACCTGAGTTATTTTGTAAAAAAATGGCTTATAGGTAAATAAACTGCGGTTCCACTTGCAAGTATTCTTAATTCAGCAACTAGCTTCGGAAGCGGCAGGTGTCACTAGTTCACAGAAAACGATAACTTTAGTGTTTGATTAATGATTTCCGAAATGTCGTGCGCCTAAATTCAAACTATTCAACGCCTGGTATATAGGCGTTATAGCTGGTATAGCTTTTTTTTAAACAGTCGAATGTAACATAGAAGTTAAATTGTAAGCGATAAAGTTGCCTTTTGATCGCAGCAATGTTTAAGGTCAAATCTACAAAGTTGAAGTTTTTGCAAAGGAATGTGCTAAATTCTTGAAGTACCAATTTCGGCACCAAACACTAGCTGATTAACCGATTCTAGTATGATGCGGAACGCCAGCAGTGGTCACGTCAAGCATAGTGTCATGTCAAGCCGTTTGACATGACGGAGCAATTTGGAGCTGCAGTGACAGACGCTTTGCTCCATGGAAATTGCATGTTAGTTCAGTGATAGGAAGATTTTTAGATTATATGAGTAGACACGTACAATAATAATTAAAATTTTAAAAATACATAAAATCAAAATTTGTGTAATTTGGTTTAAGCGAAGGAACAACCTAGGAACTGTTTTTAAAAGAAAAAAAATTAAATACCGGTAGATGGTAGAATGATGAACAAAATAAATAATGCCGGAATATTTATAGCATAACAAATTATATTAGTCCCGAGGCGGGAATCGAGCCCACAACCTCTATCAATTGCGTCGCAGGCGGAACATTAACCACTGCACCACTGAGTTTGCCGATTATTAATTGATAGAAAAAATTTACGAAGCCATACCATTCGATTGTAGGTACATTGTATGTACATTAACGAAATCATGAAAAAAAAAACTTATAAGTAAATAAATAGATAAACTTAATTGTATTGTATTCATTTATTTTAGATAATTAAATCCATATCACACACAAAATCAAATAACATTAAAAATTTACAAATTACAGTCAAAAAAATAAAATAATTGTATGTCATACCTAGTACGTAATATACCTCTATGTTTTATAAGATGAAATAATGCATTGGCATCATAGATAAGTTAAGGTATTGTATTGATGTTTTTTAGTAGATACCTACCTATTATGTATAATTTAAATAGGTAGTAGTTTGTTTCAACGTTTGTTTTATTATAATTATAATCATACCGACTGTTTTGGTCGTGTGGTTTAAATTTTTCAAATTTTATAAAAAAAAATATGCAGATAAGGCTGTAAGTGATATTTTTAGGTTAAGTTCCTTTTATTTAAGGTTGCTGTGGATTTTGTGAAATCAATAAAATAAAATAAAACGTTATTGTAAACCTGACAATGTAAAAGCTCTAATCGGAAACAACAATACATGGGAACACAATAAGCTAATCCCAAAAACTGCAGCACAATGAGTTGGACGTAAGCCTCAAGCCTATAAATAAACCTAGATTACGCAGACGTTCTAATCAATCCCTCCCTCGTCCATAAATTAGTACAAATGTATGTATTCAGACGCAAAACAAACAAGTTAAAAACGGGGCTCAGAATTTGCATATGGATCACACAGATGTGTCGCCGTCACCTACGTTTTTGTGGATAGGTAGAGGAAGGGATTTGGTGGTTCGCAAATTGCACAGAAAACGTGCAAATATTGTTCGAAGTCATAATTTTCAAACGTTTGTGATATTTTAAGAAATTTCAGCAGAAATATTAGGTCCTTACATATGAAATTGGCGTTTTTCGTACTGGCCACTTTAATCACAAATTTCTCCTCTTTGGTAAGGAATTCCAAATTCAAATTTGTACAGCTATAGACTCATGTATTTGTGCTTCGATGATCGTCATTCATTTGTTTTTTTTCTTCTGTTTTTTTCTGTTTGCGTCACTCATTTTACAAAATGGAAAACTTAAAATATCGCATTATTTACGAGTACGAGTTCCGCCGTGGCACTAGTGCTGCGGAAACAACTCGAAGGGTGAATGATGTGTATGGCGGTCGTGTTGCAAAAGAAAACACAGTTCGTTTTTGGTTCCAACGTTTTCGTTCTGGAAATTTTGACCTGCAGAACAAGCCCCGTGGACGGCCTGAGACTCAAGTTGATAATGAAGAGTTGAAGGCTATTGTGGAAGCGGATCCATCGCAAACCACGTCCGAGTTAGCTGCAGGCTGCGATGTTAGTGATAAAACTGTTTTAATTCACTTGAAGCAAATTGGGAAGATTAAAAAGCTTGAAAGGTGGGTACCTCACGAATTGACTGAAGCAAACCGGCAAACGCGCGTCGACTGCTGCGTTACATTACTAAACCGGCACAATAATGAAGGTATTTTAAACCGAATCATTACCTGTGATGAAAAAGGGGTTCTTTACGATAATCGGAAGCGCTCAGCGCAATGGTTGGATCCTGGCCAGCCAGCCAAATCCTGCCCCAAGCGAAAATTAACCCCAAAAAAGTTACTTGTAAGCGTTTGGTGGACTAGTGCCGGTATTGTTCATTACAGTTTTCTCAAATCTGGCCAGACTATTACGGCTGATGTCTATTGTCAGCAATTGCAAACCATGATGGAAAAGCTAGCGGCTAAACAACCTAGGCTGGTCAATCGCTCCACGCCACTGCTGCTTCACGACAACGCTAGACCACACACTGCGCAACAGACGGCTACTAAATTAGAAGAGCTTCAATTGGAAAGTCTAAGACATCCTCCGTACTCCCCGGACCTTGCTCCAACAGATTACCATTTTTTTCGAAATTTGGATAACTTCTTGCAAGGGAAAAAATTCAACTCCGATGGGGCAGTCCAAATCGCCTTCAAAGATTTTATTGATTCCCGTCCGACTGGTTTTTTTAGTAAAGGGATCAATGAACTACCTATAAGATGGCAAAAGTGCATAGAAAATAATGGTTCATACTTTGATTAATTAAATATATTATATTAAAAAATATTCGACTTTTTGTTCCTCCCATACAAAACGCCAATTTCATATGTAAGGACCTAATATTTACAGCTTACATATTTGCCACATTGATCTTTGAGGTGAAAGTGAATAAAGTAACAAAAGTTAGACCAAGAAGAAATTTTATGTACATGTTTATGTAGACAAGGTTCTGTTCATTGATACCAAACTAGAATACAACCAATAAACAAATAACAATGTTTCTGTCTTAATCCCTCATTCGCTGTCCAAATACGATCGCAGTTGGCAAGGGTAGATAAGGGAATAAGTTTTTGCGATCTAATCACCCTCAGAAATGTGTGGGTGAGTCAAATTTGTTCCTATATTCTGTTCTTTATAGTTGATAGTTTCTAATAAGAACTTTACTTTTATTATTATAAGTTTAGGACGATATAGTGGAGGTCGTTTTAGAACATACGGGTTTCTACAACGTCTACAGCCAATAGTCTTAATATTATATGCTATAATTTCTGGTTTTTGTATTTGTATATTATATTGAATTTGTTTATTGAGCAACTATGTAATACGATTTAAGTAAACCAACTACTTTAGTTACTCATGAATAAAAATTATATAAAATAAAATGATAATTATTGTTGTTATAATACAATTGCACAATATTCTAAAACAAGTTAATAACAACTGACCGTTAGCTACAATGCGATTGTGGAGAGTAAAAGTAAACAAACCCTTTCAAACAAAAATCACAATCACACTCAAACCCAAACCTATAATTACTAAAACTGTAACTCCCATTTCGTTAGAGTCGGAATCATTGAGGGGAATGAAAGCAACACTTCATATTTGTTATTACGGAGTGGCGCGGGAGGGTGCCATTCATATTCAAATCACTTTCAAATCTACAACTATTATTATGCCTTACATTGTGAGGTCCTCTGGGACCTATATCATTATTCCTCGTCCTTCAAATCGAGCCCCATGTAAAAGTATTGTTGTGCTCCAAACCTCTGGACGCGTGGGTAATGCCGGGGTGATTCGAAAACGCTTTATATCAATTTACAACGTATTTAGTGTCTACCATTTATCCAGTTTGGGATATTTTACGGTTTGTAACACCATTATCGTCATTATAAAAATTTGTTTTGAAATGCTGAGAATAATAATATTTTTTATGTTATCCATTAGCAATAAAACATGTTGTGGAACTGTGAATTCATCGGCTCCTTTGGGATGTAATTTATTAGACGCTAAATATTTTTATGTTAGGTTATTGTCGGGTGCGAGGCCAGTATCGGAGTGTCTAATGCGAGTGGCGCCTGGATTCCGGCGGCGGACGTCCTCTGTAATAAAATTTGGTCCCGAACAAACACCGACTTTTAGCACCATCCCCTTTGTTTTTTAAATAAGCATGTTCTGTTTTGTCGGGATCGAGTTCGACTGGGTTTCAAAATATTGACTCGATTCATCACTTGTTTTTGGATGTTTGTTTCCAAACTTTTAATATTGTTCGAAATTCCCGTGAAAGTTACTAAAGTTTGTTTTGTTTACCGTTTGTGATTGTCAATATAACCAAATAAACGAAATAAATTGTCGAAGTTTGACATAAAATTACAATATGACTTGGTATGCTCGACGTGTTTGATAGAGTACGGTGCTTACATCATTTTGATGGGCCATACAAACATTTATGGAGTAAACTTGCAATGATTCCACATTATAATCACATATCACCTCGCGTTTCCGTCGATGGTGTTAGAATGATAAATTCCGGATATGACAGTATACCCATTGTTTCAACACAATGCTCAGAACAAAAAGAAGATGAATAAATCTAAAGTCGAAGAGTTACTCAAAAACTGGTCTAAGTGTCGTTTTGTAATAGTTTTTAAAAGGGTAAATGCTATTGTTATTGTCGAGTCGTCGATTATCGTTTTTTAAATTTGATTTTATCATTAAGTATAGGACCCATTTATGATAATCTTTGTAAAAGTCAAACACACTTACGAATTTACTTCCCGGCGCCGCTGCACACGGGGACGCATTAAAAGGTCATGTGATGTGCGTCATGTCATGCAGTTTAAGTGTTATGAATTATGATGAATACGATATTCATTGCCTCAGCAGGTGTGAACTGGAGCGGCACGCCGCCGCTGCACATGGGGATGTATCAAAATACATCATGGGTATTCTAAGAGTTTAATACTGTTATTCACAACACTTTTGTGCTCGGTTTTAAATATCCAGCACTAAAATACCACTAACAAAATCTCTAAAAAAACTTTTAATTTTAGACTAAATATATTGGTTGTTTTGGTCTAATTTTGGTCATATTTATCGGATATTTCAATGCGTTTTAATTAAATTCACGCGGGATGGTGTCACTCAGCACACCCTTTCAAACGTGCCTTATCAAAGGAAACGTCAGAAGTGACAGTATCAGCTGAAACCATCGAAGCAAATGCGTCCAATTAAGTGGCATGCATCGCGAAACCTAAATCAACAGTGTTGAAAATCTTTTGTGTGTTCGACGCTATTTTTACAGACAACTTTTTGATGAATATATCTTTTTGTGACGCTGCGATGGGCTTTTTTAGCAAAGGGGTGCTTTTAAAGCGCCGGTATCATGTCAAAGCAGTACCTACGCGTTATTGTGAGGGTAAAAAATGATTTTGACATGTTTTTTCACTATAATGCAGGGATAGTGCTTGCTTACATTATTGTTTAAAGTGCTCGGTTCAAGTGCTCTTAACTAAAAGGGTGACAATGATGTTAATTCACTTGGAATTGGCACAAAATTAACTACTACATTAGCATTGCGATGCTACGTGGCTATGAAGCCAGATTCTTGGGCACACTGCCGTATGGGATTGAATATTTATAATGTTAACGACTTAATTCAATACTATAATTTAATTCTTGTAAAAAGTCAGCTGTTGTAGATCAAGCTGAATATTTTACTCTTCTTTGTATACGTAGGTATAAACAGAAAACTGAATAATAAAAAAGTAATTGTAAGATCAGTAATTATTCATACTAAAATTACCTATCTAAAAATAATAATAAATTCGAAAACGATAACATCGGATCCGTTATGTTTTGAATCAACTCTTGTCGCGCCCAAATCATATGCACCTCTAAATACCATGAAACTATCACAAACCGGAAGTAGAACAACGATTAAAACAATACGCCAAAAGATGCATATCGGCATTGTATTAAAGCGACCACCCACGAAGCACGGGCTCTATCTACGAATATTATTATTATTTATTACAAATGAAACTTAAAAATTTTAGAAATAATTACTAATAAAGATAATTAATAATGCAGTTATAGTTTGGCTGAGTTATATCAAACGTTAATATATTTGACAGCCTGTACAAGCATATGTGAGTTCAAGCTCGCAATAACTTGGCCAACGAATTAACAGGCATCAATATACATAGTTCTACAAAACGACAAATAAATATGAGGAGATGTTTGATATAGATAGTATGAAAAAATGTTGGAGGTTTAGTGTGTCTTAAAAAAAATGTCTCAGAATCACTTTTTAGCACTATTGTGCACTATCTATGGTTTTCATTAATTTAAACGCACTACATATTTGACTTCAAAGGCATATTTCATCCCCAATGGTCGGTAATTTTACACAGACTGATGTACCGATGCATCATAGATACGTGAGAAGCAAACAATTTGGGCCCTAACGAATGTCGCTCAAATTCAGCAATAATGACAGGCAATTTCAATCTCTATACTTTTAAAGAAAAGGTTCATTTGCCTCTGATAATGCTGTCAGGATGTAATTATGCCATAAACGGTATCAGGTGTAAGTTTTTAACTAGGCAGGTCATGTTTGATTAGAGTTCAAATTTAGTGGGAATGAAAAATCTAAATTAAGATAATTTTCTTTGTTATAAAATACCACTACCATTTACTTTCCGCCTACTATGTTTCGAGCTATAAATAGATTATGTACCTACCTATAATAATAATGTTTAAATAAAATGTATGCAATAAACAAATCTGAAAATCCTGATCTTAAAAAAAAATATATACATATGTATTGTGATGGTAAGTTAGAGGGTTACAGATTGCAAGCCTTGCCACTAGTCCACATCCACAAGTATCCTCAAAAATAAATATGACGAAAAAACTTATCTTTAATGAAACGCAATAAAACCAACCTAACTTTTTCCCATGAACGTCGTCAATGTAGAGTATTTAGTCAAATTTATCGGCAAACAAAGGGTTAAAAAAAAAACAAGAAATGAAATGGTCTACCTAAATACCTATACAATCAACCATTTCAATCCGAAAGCATTTTAAGGTACTGTTTGACGACGCACGACTTTGAACAAAATTTGAGAGGTGCGATTCGCGTTTGCCTGAGTTGTTTTGAACTTCGGGGCAGGGCAGATACGTTTGAGCACCCTTTGGTCAAATCACCTTAATACAAACCTGCCTTAAATCAAGGCTCGGTTCAACAGATTCTGCAAGTTCAAAACCCACTCCCCTTAACTTCAACCGAAACAGGACGTTGCAAGAACTCGTCAGTATAACGATGCTTCAGAGCGACTCGGGAATTTTGCAATTTGAAAGTATAATACACGAAAATACGGTCTCTGTTCCCATTCCCAAATATGGGGATGCGAGTTCCACACTCCTAATTTATACGTTTAATAAAAACTCATATAGACGGCCTTTGAAGAGATAGTTTGGATTCTTGCTGCTGCTGCCTTTGTTGCAAATATTCTGGGTTTTTGCAGAACTGGACCTTAAGAGATAATGCAGAATAAAGACTGCCATACATTTACATTACAGAGAAGACTGGCCTAGCCTAGGTGAGCTAAACTTTTGTCATAATCTACGGTGCTTGCTTACCAAAAGCAAAGTATCGAATACGATACCGAAGAGTATGCATCGATGGATCCAGCTAAGTTTTTATTTACGTTGTTGTTTAACTAATATAGTATATATTAGTATATATAAACTCCGTTTTAGCAACTCTACAATGAATGAAAGTTCTTACTGCGTTAGGTATCAGAGATAACTCAAGTAAACTGAAAGAGATGGTTTCTATTAAGAATATCTTTCAAATAAGTTCCGAAATGTAATCACAATTCTTTCAGGAATGCGTAAGCGTAATACTTGCAAGGGGAAGCTGATGAATAATATGCAGGGTTCTATACTTTATCGCGTGTGTATCTTGTAGGAGAGGGTATTAGGGAAATTATACATGTCATCCTGAGTCTCGCTGGGTGGAAGAGATGAATTTTTATTTAAATTTCAAAATGATCTACTTATATATTATGGTCTTTTGTACGAAAGTTAGATACCCACGTACCTACAGTTGCGTATTTTGGCTACATAACACATTATGACAGCATCAACACGTGCTTTTGTTAATCAATGAGTCATAGGTAACTAATTTATGAAATGTTGGTCGGAATTCTTCGTAACTCAATTTTACCGATGGGCTTTTTAGGGTTCCGTACCTGAAGGGTGAAAACGGAAACCTATTACTAAGCCTCTGCTGTCCGTCTGTACGTCCGTCTGTCACAGGATTCTATATAATTAACCGCAAGTAGGAGACAGTTACAATTTTCAGAGAATGTGTATTTCTCTTGCCTCTGTAATAGCAAATAATGAAAATAAAATAAATATCATAAATAATATAAAATAAATAATAGGGTGTTGTATTAAAAAAACGTGTTTTTTTGCTATTTTGGCTAGTCATTTGTCATGTCTGTATCTCTTGAACCACAACAGATAGATAAATACATGAAACTTTCTATAAACAAGTATTACTTCAACTGTAATAAATAACAACAAATACTAAAAATATATTAATAAAGCTGAAAATTTAAAGGGTCTCCGTACAAGTGAAAATTTGAAGTTCTTTGAAAAAGTTGCCTGATTTTTACGGTACGGAACCCATCGTGTGCGAGTCGACTCGCACTTGGCAGTTTATTTATGCTATGACTACGAGTATATAGTTTCTACAAACCTTGATTTACAAGTCACAAGTACATGCTAGCGATAGTTGTTACAAACGCTTAATGTATGGTGTTGAGTTCCCATTATCTTGATGATTGATAGACTTGTTATTATTTTAAAAAACCTTGGATTTACTCTTATTTGAATTTCAAATGTTATTAGGCAAAAAATCAAACATAGAAAAAACCTCGCTGCTGGGTAGATGGTTATTAGTAAAACTACTAAGATAGTTACAATACCTATCGATATAAACATCTTATTACCATCAGCATTGCCATACAGCGGGGCAATGCAGCCAGCGTCTTGCGGACGCTTCCGACTGGTATTGATATGGATCAGTTGAGCTGCCTGTAGATTGTTTGCAACAGTCCGCAGTTAGCATAATTGTTTCAATTGTAAATACTAGTTCTAATTTGTTTTTATTATTGAATTGTAATTTTCATTGTCAATAAACCGTTTATTTGAACACATATTTAAATGAAACTGGTCTTAAACTAAATATAACCGTGTCCCTATTAGAACGTCGAAAACAATTCTCCGTTTGGGTCGAACAAAAAATATACAAGTCAAAGTTTTTTCAATCTCGAAGTTTACGTGGGTCGTGTTAGGGCTTACCTTTTTATTTTTAGGGACATTGATTGATTGTACCTTAACCTCTGGAATATAGTTACGTTTTATGCCTCGTCTATGGGAAACATGGGGTAAAAATTATGTGCGTTAATTTTTTTGCTTTTTAAGTTATTGTATCTTCATTTAGATAATAGTTTTGGCTTTTCATCACTGTCTCGTCGCTGTGGGGTGGATTTGTTAATTGGTTTTTAAGATTATCTTTTATCGTTTTCGTATGGATTCGTTTCAACAGATATTTTAGTTATGAGTTCTGTCAGTTTCTAATTTTTTTAAATATTGCGTCTGTTTATCATTTCATCGGGAATTGGAATACCAACTGTGACAATTCTAAATATTGAACCAGTCGCTGGTGCAAACTTCATTATAGATCAATATTATGGAGTTTTGTATGACTTTATGGGTAGGTAAGTACCTACCTAATAAGGAAACATTTCCGTATTCGGACAGGTAGTAATAATAAATAAATCATTTATTCAAAATAACTAAGGATTTTTTTTTTTATTAAGTCGCACAAACATATTACAACCACAAAAAATAACAATGTGTAAAACGATAGAGTAAATTGTGACAATATTTAGTTTTTAAGAAATAATACTTATGCCTGAACTAGTTTAAATCCTGTTTCTCATGCAGATTGAGTTTTGATTTATTTATTTTAATTTTACAAATTATAAATATATAATAACATAAATATCTATGAATAGAACATTTTCTAACGTAGGTAGCTCAAAATATATTTGCAAGTAATAATACAACCAATCATTCAATTATTTAAATCAAACAACAATAAATTACGTTAAACGAAATAATCTCTATCTTAAAGATTGATATGCTGAATTTGAATGTAAATTGTCTTCCAAAACTATAAATATCTTCTGAAACGCGTGAGAACGCACTTAATTACGTAGCAACAACATAATTATGAACTCAGTATAATTAAGAATTATAGAGTTATAATTGAAAATTTCGTTGACTTAATTGGGTTTTAGTAACAAAGAAACGTAATGGTGTAAAAAAACTGCTTGTTAAATGTGTGATTATATTATTAAGTTACATTTTCAATAATACCTTAGATTAGTGAAGACGTGGTACAAAAATTGTAGAGAAACACGGGAAGAAAGATTTATCAATTTATCCAATATATAACTAATTATTATACGACATACTAATTATTTCTTTAAGATACGACAGAATCTAACTCCCAGCAATGAGCCCGTTATTATACCTCATATCATGCATATATTTTAAAATAACGAAGCCTATCCCTCAAACTAGGCTCGACAGTGTAAACAAGAAACTCTTCCAGCATTACATTGTAAAACAGGTGATCTTACATCAATAAGAAACAGCAGAAAACAAAAAATGGTCTCCTTTGCCGGAGGCTAGTAAATAAGTCGACCCTTTGAACAACGGAATATGCAATAAAAAGTGAAAAAACAGGGTTCGTGTCTACTATTCCAAAAATAAATAACGCCTTGCTTTTAGGTTCTTGGAACCTGATGCTTCAAAGAAAAAACTGGGCTTTAGATTAAGAGTAGAGACTTGAATGAATTTGCAAAATGATGATTTAAATATACATCTTTATTGACAAAGAAAATTACAATTCAATAATAAAAACAAATTAGAACTAGTATTTACAATTGAAACAATTAAGCTAACTGCAGTCTGTTGCAAACAATCTACAGGTAGCTCAACTGATCCATATCAATACCAGTCGGAAGCGTCCCCAAGACGCTGGCTGCATTGCCCCGCGCTGTATGGCAATGCTGATGCGCTGCGCCAGATATCCGCCAGCACTCGGGTCACGCGTCGCGTCATAGGTACGTCAATTCAGATTTATTCTTGAGTCACATATCACTCATACTATTTTCTCCGGACATAGGTTTAACCGAAAAAAAAGAAGATTCCTACTCGATGTTTTCAATGACTGAAGAATGATGAATTCTTTGAAAACAAAGAAGAGGCGAGAAATGGCGAATTATTAGCAAAGGCACGCAAAGCCATGGGTTAGGCTTATAAAAAATAGTAGTATCTGCCCGCGGCTTTGCACGCGTTGTATCTATGGAAACGTATAAAGATTATTTATATCCTATAGGAACTGATCTACGGGATACAAAGTAGTTTATGTTTTATCCATTTACGCAAAGTGTCAGTCCGATCCGTTCAGTAGTTTTGGCGTGAAGAAGTAACAAACAACCATCCATCCAAACTTTCGCATTTATAATATTAGTGTGATAAATAGTGATAATATTATTATTGCCTGTTGGTAAACCAACTAGAATTTACTATTTATTACCTTTGAAAACAAGCTACAGAATCAAAAGCAATTATCTTTTCGTTCCCCGTTATTAAATTATGGGCGCAACTCTCTAGCGCATTTCAGTCAAACAACAGATAACCCTTGAAAGCCAGTCAAAACATCTCCATGCTTTCCAATATAGACGTTGAGCTTGCGCCTGACCCTGAGTTCAGAGCCCGATTGAAATCTTGACAACATTGGATTGAGTTCATGCAACTTAGAAACTGTGCGTGTGAGAGGTAGGTACCTACCTATCCGTGTTGAGATTGTAAGGGAACTGGGCCAACTGGACCTTCATGGGTGAGAATAAGAATACTTATAATTTAATTTATATTGATAGCAATAGTTCTGTCGTCCCTTAACAAGAGTTGAGAGTGCTTTAATATCCTGGCTTTTTACTAACAAATTTAAAACCGTTTAACGCTCCCCATTGGAAGTGTTTTTATGCTTTTCATAAACCTCAATAAGTAAAAAAAACTTTGATAATTCTTACACAATATACCTCTAGAAAAACTGCTTAGCTGCATGCTTTGTCTTTTTGACTACAAAAAAAAACAGATATTTTTCTTATTGTTTTGCACATTTTGTATGTTAAAATATCAGTGCGTCTTCCTGTTCTACTATTACATAGCCAAGGTATTACACTCAAGTTTCAATTATCTTCTTGCTTTAAATCATTATGACGCAAGAATATGCAACCTAATGTTGGGCGGATAAGCAAAACATACATAGATACATCGATCCTAATAATGTTCTTACTACATTACTTACATACAAGAATCAATCAGGATTGTGATCAACTTTCTATCAACGGTACCTACTGTTTTTGTTAGAAACCATGATGGACCAGGATAATGGAAATAAAGGCAGATGAGAATGAGGCTTGCACGAGAGTTCACGAGACTGATTGAGTTGGCATATTTCTAATAAAAGTGGTCTAAGAACACTGGGCGTCCACTATCTGAGCTGATGATAATCACACCACCCAAAGGTTCATTTTTCTGGCTTTGTGTCTTGTAAATGAGGGTGAGTCCACATTTAATGTTCTCATTTATGGTGTCCAATATATATTGGTAACATGGTGTAGGTACCTACAGCAATAATATTTTAGATGGACGGTAAGTTTTACCAAAGGATAACTGTGTTGAATGTAGATTAGCTAGTTGTCGTAAGGGCCTAGTGAAAATCGTGTTTACAGAAAAAAGTGCAAAAGTCCTTAACAATGAAGATGTTTATAATTCATTAACGCGACTCGCTAGTCTAGTCTGTATCCGGTTCTTTTATATTTCTTGCTTCTAGTAATAGAAAAGTCATTAAAATTCATTTTTGAAAGCTATGCGCCCGGCCCTTTGTAATGCATGGCACGATTTTATTAAGCCTTTGACTTTCATCAAGTTTAAAACGTTGGTTATTTTTATTTAACCTAAATTCCAGCATCGATGAATTTTTTATTATTTTGATAAAGACTCCTTGATTTATTTTATCCTTATGCTTTCTATTTTATTTTGGTCTATCAGTTATCTTGTCCTTTTTGTATCTGCTGGTTTTTTTGCTCTTATTTTGTCATCGTCAATCGGTAGCCACGCCCAATAATTGCTCTGAATCGTGTCGTCAGTCGTAAAACCTTTTATATCTCACAGCAATATCGTTTCACACTTCATTGCGTTTAATTTCTTCGGTGACGTCTCAACATTTACAATCTTCATTTGCATATTGAATACCATTACCGATATTTTGTTTACCTGTTCAATTTGTTTCACTGCTTCTGAAGGGTTATTTAAAAACGTATTTAAAGTAACATAAAATAATCACCTCAAATGTTTAGTGATTATTTGGATCATTTTAAAAATTTAATGAAAAAGAAGATTGAATGAAATATAAACTGTCTCTTTATTAATTTATAGAATTAAATTTGTAATTAATAAGTATTTTTTTTTTAAAAGACCTTTAAGTTCTTTAATGGGCAACTATTTAAATGTAATAGCGTACAACGTGACCGATCATGGTGAGGCTTATTTTTTATTCATCGGTGTAACGTCATTACAGGTTTTTATCATTCTATAGCTTAAACGTTCACTGCTGGACATAGGCCTTCCCTGACAAGTGGTTCAATGGCTCTTATCATAGTGAGTCTCAAATGCTGTCAATTCAAACAAAACAAACGAAGGTATTGATAACTCCGTCAGCATTGGACGGACAATGTAGACAGCGTAAGCTATTCAATGAGTAACTTTATTTGCACTGGTTTATTGTTTATTTCTTATATTTCACACAAAACGTTGCTTGACCCACGTTAAACGGAAACTACTTAGCATCTCGAACTTTCCTTGCATCTTTCAAAGCTGTACATGTCCGGCCATGTCAGTCCTGTATCAAATAATGTTCCTGCATCTCCCTCGTGAATTGCTCCCGGACAGGCTGTTCTTTAATAAATCATCATGTTTCAGGCTCGCGCTAGATTATGAGTAATGTTTTATTTGATGGGATCATTTTTTACACAATAACGTCGCAGATGAAATGTTTCAGGGAGATGCGGATCTTTATCGGTTGGGACGTAGCTTATGACGTGATGAACTATTAAGGGTAGCCTGACCGTGACCAGTCATAAGATGGGATAATAATATTTGACGACCGATGTGGCGCGGCGGGCGAAGGTCCGCCTGCGACGCAGAAGGTTGCGGGTTCGATTCCCGCCTTGGGACAAATGTTTGTACGATCTGCAAATATTTGTTCCGGGTGTTCTAGGTATTTTCTATATATAATAAAAAAAATATCTATCTATGTATGTATTGTATTAAGTTTATCAGTCATCTAGTACTTACCCATAACACAAGCTCTGTTTACTTTGGGGCTAGATGATGCTGTGTGGATTATCCAGCATTATTTATTTATTTAAAAAAAAAATAGAGGTAACCGTCATAATCACTAATCTAGCAACGTCTATCACGCACATCTGCTGACCAATTTATTTACGTATTTATTTGTTGTTTTTTTTTTAATATTTTATGGTCTGTATCGGTAACGTATCTGTTTTAGAGTCACAATGGTTTTTAAAGAGTCAAGTTTAACCATTTTAACTCGTGACGCTTCCCAATAATCATCTTATTGCATTTGACGCATTTCAAGGTTTTTAAACACATAACAAATTAACAATTTCCCTACAATAATGAGACTTTCCAATAGAATACACACTAGTGTCATCTCATCAGAATAATGAATTATGTACAAAAAATATAATCTGCTGACATTTTTCGGATCAAATTGATCACCCTCGTCAACCTTACGTTAAAACCATTTGTAAGATTTATTGCAGTTTCTGAAGAAAACCTAGAGTGCTATTTCAACTGAATGCGCACAAAAACTGTGCAAAGCTTCCTATGAAACTCTAGGAATTCTTACGTTTCCTCTAGCAATAATAAAATCATAGAACTGTTCATTTAGTAGCAAAGAAACGTTTCGCTTTGATAAAGAATATGTTGGTTCATGTTCAATGGCAATGCTAATATTGAAATGAAACCCAGTAATAGGAACGTAATTATTATCATCATCATCAACCCGTTGAAACCCACTGCTGGGTATAGGCCCCAGCAGTGGGTTTTACTTTTACTGCTCACTCGGTCCTACCGTACCAATATTGTAAAAATATCAAATTTTATTTTATATTTTAATGTCCGTAGAATTAGTTGAATAACATCTGAGTTTAATGTTGTCGGAAATAAATGGATTATTTTTATTTTACTGAGAAGAAAGTTAAAATTCACTTACACGCAATTGATTAATCAAGCTCTTGTCAGGCGTCTACTCCTCAAATCTTTTTCGAATATTCGGGTCAAAACAACAGAGCTGGGTTATTGGTCCATCCGTATTTAAATGTTGACCGAGTCATGGCATGCATAGCCTTGTAGGAGCTGTCAAATCAGTCATCACAAAGTACGTTTGCGATGTCTCGGCCAACATTGGATGGACCTCTAAGTAGGTAACTCGTTTTTATAGCTTCTTTTTCTATCGTATGGTTTACAGGACTTAATTGGTTCTCTGTCAACCTACCCATACTTTTCGTTGTTAAAAATTCGGCCGATACATCGATAGGTATCATTGTACAGAGTAGACTCCCAGATAATTTCACACGCGACTCCTTTCTCAAAGTACACAAAGCCTTGAAGACAAAACAAAACCAGAATGTTCAAATATTTTCCACCCTTACTACTTAAACAAGCTTACTGAGCCGTATCATGACAGAATGGCCTATTTCCAGCAAAAGGGCAAATTTTCTGAGGCAGTCGTGCCCTGGAGGGCCCGTCACGTACTATCCCGTTATGTTCCAATTTTTTGTTTGGGACAGTGTTATTTTTCTTTGGGAATAGTTGTATTTTAGTATTTTACATCTGTTAGATGATACGTGAAAGTTGGAGCAGATTGTTTTGATTTGTTTTTGGAGGTTTGTTTTTGTATACATAAAAGACCTGTGAGATGATAGGGTGTCTTTACATTTAACTTCCACAGATAATATCTCAAGTTTGATTTTTCCGACGTTTCACCAGCCTAAAAAAATGCCGTTTTCACGGGGCTACTGGAAAATGAATAATTATTATGAAACTGTGTTTTGATCACGTCTTTGTAAAACATTTAAAAGGGACTTGCTTTTTCTTGCTTGTTATTTTTCCTTTGTCGTGCTATTAGAAAAGGAAATGGTTAAATTTATCTATTAGATGATTCAGAATCTGGTCCATAATTAAATAAATAATACAATAAAATTATTTAAAATCCTACCTAGGATTTTTTAGCTTTAGCTAGGTACCTACCTAGCAAACTTCTAGTAGAAAGACCGCCTTATCACTTAGATAACGATTACGCCCATAATTTGAAGCTAGGCATTAGCCCATGACTTCCCCTCCTGACTTCGTTTCGCAATAGCTACATTAGCATAAACGTCAAGCCCAGCACTTACCGACTACCGGTAACCAGAACATAACTTATCAATAGACATTATTGTTATGTAAGTTTACTTGACAGTGGGCTTGGTCTGGTAACTTTAGTTTTATGTTAACATTCCCATCGTCGTTTGTCAATGTGAACATTAGTCACTTGATATTGGTAATACTAAATAGTTATGAGAAGAAATATTGGAAATAAAATCGTTTAGATGAGCGGTGGTCAAAATTAAACCAAAGTCGTCGTGAACTAAACGGACGTTTTCATTCCGGTTGTTTGATACACGCGATAGACACAAGTAAACTCAGCCATTGCTTGAATTGGACTCGCCTGTTCTGCAGAAGGGAATCCATTCATTGCTAAAAGCTTCACTGCCAACGACGCACATGACGTAGGTAGGTCAGACCTAGCTCAGCGAGTCCTACCTGCTGCGGCTAGCTCCTGTAGGTTGCGCTGCTGAGGCTGGACAGTGAATGATCGCATTCACTGCCCAGCCTCAGCGTTGCTGCTAGATAACACTTTCATTTCTAACGACGCGCATGTACTTAGTTCTGTAAGTCCTTCTAGCTGCGGCCTGCAGACGCAAGGCATTAAATTTGTGAAAGAGTGAAGAGAAAAAAAAAACCGCGCACTCGGCGCTCGCACACGAAGGGTTCCGCATCGTAAAAATCAGGCAACTTTTTCAAAGAACATCAAATTTTCGCTTGTTCCGCGACCCCTTTAAATTGTAAACTTTTTTTTATTTTAGTATTTTTTGTTATTAGGGGGAAGTCCCGTAGTGGCGGACACCTAAGGTTTTCGAAGAATAATTAAAAAAGAGTTATGTTAAAAATATATTTATTTATTAATTAAGTACGTCAATGAAGTTTAAAATCAAAATAAATTAACAAAAATGCAACCTCTACACATTAACTGAAAATTAAATCAAACTTTAGTAAGAAAAAAATGTATCATTGCAAGTGGCACGTAGTACCGGACGGAATCAACTTCAAACTCCCAGCACCCGAAATCTTCAAATAATCATACATCGATCGCCTAAGTAGGCCTCTGAATATTCAAGGATATCTGCACAAGGTTTGTGAGCCCACTCACGGCAGCTGGAGCATTTTATAAAGTTTTTGTCATGATCCTCTAAGCAAACTACGCAAGTAGTTTTTATGTCAGTTACTGGCTCATTTTCTGTTCTTTCCATGGTTCATTAAGGATTTTTTATTATGCAGAGTACTTCTCTGTATGTCATGGTACTTATAGCGCAGCGAAGCTTCTCTGAGTAATTTCTTTACTTTAGACCAAACCTTATCTATTGCTGCAGTTAACCATTTTTGGTCCCAGTTTACTTTCTTTTTTCTTCTCTTCCATTTCGTTTCTCTCCGTTATTCTTGTCTCTAAAACAACGTAAAACCTATAGCATAAAACGTATAAATATTAACGAGAAAAAACAAGTTTTTTTTTGTCCGGCGTTAAGGGACGACTTTGTGTCCGGTAACAGGGGACAGAAAATCTATAAAATTACTTGTCTCAGGCTAAAACTGCATTGCCAATCAACAAAAACTATTATAAATATCAAATATCTATGGATCACTTAGTATAATAACAATTATTTTAAACGCATAAATACTAAAACATAGGAATAACACTCACTTAGATCTTATGTGACGCAACTTATTCCCGCCAAAAGCGCCAAACAACCTCTCCCACCGCGGCCTCGCGTGTCAGTGGCACACCGCGTCCCGGGGCCGGGTATCGATACGCTCCCCCGCGCCCTTTTCTATCGTTTTTGAATCGAACATGTTGCTACTTTCCGAGATAGCACGAGTGTCCGAAGCTAGGTGCCGTCCGGCGTGGACTTCCCCCTACAGTTGAAGTGAAAGTTTTATATGCCTACCTATTGTAGTTCAAGAGACATTGACAAATTAAGAGCAAAAAAGGCAAAAAAACACGTGTTTTGTATGGGAGCCCCTTTAATTTTGATTTTTTTTATTGTTTGTTGTTCTAGCGGCAAGAGAAGTACACATTCTTTGAAATTTTCAACTGTCTACCTCTTACGGTTCATGAGATAGAGCTCTGTGACAGACGGACGGACAGCGGAGGCTTAGTAATAGGGTTCCGTTTTCAGCTTCGAGTACGGAACCCTAAAAACAATAGGTTTAGGTAAGCATAGTAATATTGCGCCGTGCACGTAAAATACCTAAACCTTTTAAATCTGCTTAGATTCATTCCCGTTATTCAGTGACTTTATCATATAGAATTATTAGATGTCGACTTTGCCTCAAAGAAACTAAGGACAACGCGATCGTCTTCTGTTTTCACCAACAGTTTATCCCACCAACAATAAAGTTATAAACAAAACACTATCATTCAATCTGAAGAAGCGAGCAATGCATTGAGGGAACAATTGTATGGAAGCCGTTGGGCGTGGTTGCCTTGCAAATTGCAAGAGGCCTCGGGCAGTAGACAAATGGCTTCGTGCGCCGACCGCACCGGTAGCCCACGATCCTTCGTCCTGCCGCGGGGCGCCCACAGGGAGTTTAGCTTCGCTTGCTCTTTGTCTATTGTTTGAAGATCCTAGCATTTTACGGGTAGAGGACAAAGGAGGCTGGGAAAAGGGAATGGAGGCTTGTCTAGACTAGAAAGAGGTAATCCCGAGTATGATCAACAAACTACATTAAGACCGAAAAATACAATGAGTGCAATGGAGTTGTCAAGCTGATGACAGGGCGGGCGAACAGGGAAGATAAGGCATTCATTCGCGAAGGCCTACGTCTATGAGTATACTAGCAAAGCTGGTGACGATGATGATGACAGTGAAAATGCGAGTAAGATGAGATATTTAATAATATAATATGTACATTATAACAATACTACGCTATTTAATATATTATTTGAGCGTGTCTGGTCGAAGGTGGGTCGAAGCGACGCGTGACCTGAGAGCTGGTGGGTATCTGGCGCAGCGCATCAGTATTGCCATACAGCGGGGCAATGAGGCGAGCGTCTTGGGGACGCTTCCGACTGGTATTGATATGAATGAGTTGAGCTACCTGTAGATTGTTTGCAACTGTCTGCAGTTAGCTCAATTGTTTCAATTGTAAATACTATGTAGTTCTAATTTGGTTCTTTTATTTGATTGTAATTTTCTTTGTTAATAAAGGTTTCAACTTTAATAATAGAATAATTTGCAACTCATAGAAAAACATGCTGTAAAATTAAATTTAGTACAGACAAATCGACTTATTTTTCATTGAGTCACAAAACGGTATCTGTCTCAGCATGAGCTGGTTGTAAACTCGTATTACATTTTAATTTTTTACTTCTTCAGTTTCCAATACCTAACTAGATCATCATAGTCTGTGGAGTGACTTAGCCATTCTCTATAGTCACAAGGACCTAGCGTGTTTCTCCCGGTATGAATAACTGGACAAGGCTGTGACAATCGTTATTGATGGCGCGACTGTGAGTGAAATTTCTTTGGCTGCAGGCGCTCCGTAATTTTGTTGGGTTTGACGGTGGCTATTGCAATAGAGAGAATAAACCCTGAGTCGACTGTTGAATTTGCTTTCGATAATCGAGATAGGATTGCAAAGGCTTCAGGAAATATTGGTATTACTTAAGTAGTGTCGCTGCTATATAGTCACGTTTCTGCAATAGTTAAATATTTAACTTAAGACCAATAGGAAAAACCCAGGAAGAAAATATCAAACTTAAGTTTACATCATCATCACCATCAGCCTGTATACGTCCACTGCTGAACATAGGCCTCCCCACACGACCGACGCCACGAATAGCGGTAGGTCAAGTTTATACATACAGAGATATAATTCTATCAATAAATTCCGCAAATCATAATAAAATTAAGCTAAGTAAAAAAAAACCCGAGCAGGAGCAAGGCTTTTGGGTAGAAAGCTATTTCTTTTAAAGTCATAGCTTTTTTGAAAGTTTACAATGAACAAGGAACACACAAGTTTTACTTCAACATCATACAGCATAAAACTGATGCACTAGCACTTAGTCAAGTACTGAGACATGAACATCCTAAGTTACCGGAATAACATCTACATAAACTTCTGAGCCAAACACAAACTCCGTCCCTCAGAGACATGTAAAAGAGCTCGACACAGACGTGGCGGTAAATAGGCGGGAACATCAAAAAATTAACGGAAACTGAGACTAATGTTACATGCAAATTGCGCAGCCACAAGACAGATTACTTCGTGAGCTTTGGTAGCTCGGTTTACGTTCTAGGGGTACGGTGAAGAGCAGCTACAGATCAGAGATAACATTTGATCTGAATTGGAAAGTTTTGTCTTTTATATGATTCAGACTAGCCCCAAATTAAGGGCTAGAGGGCTGTTAGAGGCAGGTTAATAAATAGTTAATAGAATGAACGGGCATAATGTATACTTTGGTGGTTAATCATCTGTGTTTCTGAGGCGTTCTCGCATTTCTGTCTCTAAAATAAATTGGAAAATTAAATAATTATTATTAATAATAATTGATAATAATTAATTCTTTGTTGTCAAAAATCATATCCCTACAGTGTTTCGATGGTGTAGATGCAGAGAGTAAGAAAATTTATCTTTGGAATAATATCATGCTCTGTTGTGGTGCCTTTTCATGCCGCTTTCTTGTGCAAACAGTACCTTAACCCGTTCATAATTCAAAACCTTAGTATCGGTACCCAAGAGATTTTATAAGGCACAATAAAAGAGTTTTATTTCCTTCTTCGGAGCAGAAAACCTCTTATTTAGACGGGATTCAGTCTCCATTTGTTCGCTACAGAATGGATAAAAAGGCTACAAACCGGTTTTATCGATGACAGTGAAATAACTTTTTAATATCTAAGTATCTACCAACACGGTTTTGCTTTATAGATGTATTCGACATACTACATAGTTGTGATGTCGAATACATCTATATCTATCATGATATCTAACACAATATACTGTAAACCAGAATGCCTGTTTCCAGAACCATCCACCTAGCCTATCTCTTTTTGTTTAGGAGCAATATGTGTCCCTGATTTACTTCTCACACAAGGCAACTGTCTAAGTGACCAATACAAAAACCATGAAGGTATAGGTAATACGAAGTACGTTGTTATAATTATGTAAGTATATACTAGTTTTAATTTGTTTCTATTATTTGTTGTAATTTTATTTGGTAATAGAGGCTCAGGCCGTTTTTTTAAAAATACGGTAATACGAAGCACTGTTGTTATTCGTTGCCAGTAGCTAAAGTAAAGTAAGGTAAAGTACACACACACACACACCCTCACACGCGCAGTGGTAACTGTTGCCCGGACTCTTATGAGACCGGTGTCCTCAGGAGCACCACACTCTCACATACCTACACGCACCACTCACACATACTCTCTCTCACACACATACACCACGCTCACACACACACGACACGTTGTTTATGTCTTTATATGGAACATAATTATTTTGCTAGCGGAGGAGGGCGCTGACTCTGCTACACAGTTTTTAACTTTTGCGGTAGTCAGCCCACCATTGTACCCTAAACATTAAGTTCTGTTATTAATAAAGATTTTTTTTTATATTCTGAATTTGTCTGTCTGAAATTTGTGTCCTACCTCCGAATACGCAAACGCCAAATTTAGCTTTAACTTCTTGTCTGATGGCTCTGTGTATGATCTTTCATCCGTATCTAAGGTAACTTAAAATTATTGTTGTATTTTCGATAATTTTTTCACGGAGATACTAAAATCGATTGAAGCAAAAATCCTTTTTAGCGGATTATTTTATCTCCTTGACGACAATTGTTCAATTTATATTCGATTTTATTAAAATTTAGGATAGTGTAGGACGTGAAATGAATAATGTAGGACTCTAGGACCAAACCTATAAAATACCAATATGTATTTCTAAGCAAACCAGTCGCAGTTTTCTTACGTGCTAAGAAAGTATATTACTTTTTTATCTATGTTTTTAGTGCTATCAAATTAGGGCGTCAATCAATAATTACTAACTACTACTTACTTGTTATTAACTACTTTAAGTTTATGTATAATTCGATTGTTATCTGATTTGTGAATGAATAAATAAATAATTTGTGATCACTGATATCAGCGCCATCAATAATTTTGTAAACCATCGAAAATTAAACATTTCACTATTACTAAGAAATCAAATGAAGTCCCAAAACTTTTTCGTCTTCGACGGGACTCACTATTTATTTTGTATTGCCTTTCAAATACCTACTACCGAAAACGTTTTACGTCAGCAAAGGTGTCAATTCGGTGGTAAGAAAACTAAACTAATTTTGGCGCACTAAAAGTGATGCCGTCTTTTACTGTCAATGTAATGTCTGTGTAGTAAGTAGTAATGTCTGTGTAGTAAGTAGTAATGTCGCTCTCCTTTTCTATAGAAAAGAAGACATTTAATACTGAAAAATTTGTTTAATTATGCTACAACTGAATCGACACCATTGTCCTAAACCGCACAAAAAGGATTTTGTCCCCATCGATTTAGTAACCTGAATCTTTCCAAAATATGACAGAACGCATTGGCGGTAGCCAATGCCGCCGTGGGGTACCCGTGGGGTACCCCACGGCATCGGTTATCTAAAGGCGTGGCCTGCGCTTGCGCATGGAGCACGCCTTTGCAAGTAACAGAAGGTTTCTAATTATATTTTTATTTCATTACATGTATGTAATGAAATTACGGAATTCTTTTTGTTTTTAATTGAAAGTTTATTTAAAAAGTCAAAAGGCACTATTGTAGTTGTAGGTTACAATCATAGTAATAATAGGTATTTGTAACATTACTCTATCTTACTATAAAACTATCGTTGTTTGAAGAATCCGGCAAGAGGATGGCTCTCATACTCACCAGCATCGACAAGCAGCGTGCCATCCACCCCCGCCGCCCCCGGCACCTACGATCCGTGCATTGCGGGCGTTAGCCCGTAGTCCACGTACGGAAGCGGTACAGGCGCATCACGAACCGCACTCACCCTGATGAAGTCCCTCGTTAAGGGATGAAACGTTGGTGATGTTCCAACACAAATAAGGTTCGTAGGAAGCCGTAATTAACAATTCTATCTAGATGTAGTTACCCGTGGTTAAGTGACTGTCATCCGTATACTAGTTATGAACTGTACTACAAAACTACAGAAGCTTATAGACAAGAGACCAATATCCAAGCTGTTATGCTTATAAACCAACTTGCAGAGTGAACAAGTAGGTAGGTATTCCATCGACAGGCAGATAAAATCGGCACTTTGAAGTATAGGTCGCGACTTATGATAAGAAAGTATGGGTCATGCATGCATTGATGAGGAAAGTGGAAGCACAATCGAAATACATTTTTATCCACAATCAATATAAATTAGAGAAAATATGAGCTCTCAAATTTTAGCTATGTGTCTTCATGGCGATACCTTTGGGATAGTAACGAAAAAACGAACAGTAAATTAGCTGAGGGAATTCACGCAGTGATGAAAAGAATCGAAGTAGTCCAAATAATCGACGATCGGTCTTTCTACCATGTTGAGTGAGACTTAGTAACGGGTGTCAGCAACCTTCGTGTTTATTTTGACATTCGCTATGGTTCAATGGTCCATAATATCTTCTACAATGTTACCCCCAGAATAACAAACTGTGTTATAGACGACAAACAATCTACAAAACTACAGTCGAATGCCTCGTGACATGATCCAACTTTTACTGGTTAAGCATTGCTAAGTGATTGATTTCGAGCAATATCAGGTGCTCACTTGTCTACCAGATTCTATCCACTGTAATAATATTGCAAGTTTGAAATTATATTGCTTAGCTGTTGACTTCTGGCCTCGGGCGAGCCCATCGCTCATAAATCTAGGCTGCGAATCAACTGCGGCACAAGGATAAAGTGGTTGGAATGAATGACTACCATTTTTTATTATCTATGAAGAACTGAATTATTCTTCGCAAACTTTTGACATTATCACTTGAATAACCCAGGCGTTTCTTTCTCTTGGATTTTCTTATACCAGGTATTTTTAATAAGAAAGACCTGCAATAAGAAAATCCAAGGGGAAGAAACGCCTTGGCCACTCACACCTTTTTAGAGTCAAAAAATCGGTTAAATTTGCTAAATGACAAGTACCTACCTATTTTATTCAAGATTTTTTCCAGGTCACTGTATCCGTGAGCTTCTACAACTATCGATACGAGTCGCTTCTTTATTCACAATCACAATCTTTTGCAAGTTTATTTACAAAATCTCACGTTGATCTACATGAAGGTAGGTGTCTGCTGCAGTAGATTGGCGTCTTTACAGCGCAGTTTCAACTCAAACACTAGAAAATTAATCCCAGTTTACTTCGTTAACTGCCCACTTTGTTTGTTTTCCGATCGCTCACTCGGATTCTGATGTCGAAACGACCACTCCCAAGAGCTTTTAGACAAAATCGAGTTTTATTATGTTTGCTGTAAAGTCAATTTAGAATGTAGTTTAGGTCAAGGTCTTTGCAGCTTTAGACAATACTTACGGGTTACCTAGTAATGGAAGACTTCAATTTTGCTTTTAAAAAATGTAAAATTAAGTTAAACCTTTCCTTAAAGGCATGAAATTTCAGACTGCCAAACTACCACTTATTTACTAAACTCTACGCTTAACATGATTCAGTGCATCAAAACGCATTTCAAAATCTCAAGTTACCATTACCCAGATGAGAAAAAGACGACAAAGAGACTACAAAAGGGCGTCTAATATTCTACGTGACTCTTCTAATAGATCTCGTTTTTGCTGTGCCCTATTGTTAGGGAGAAATCGGTCGGAACTGGTAACTGCTTTTCCGCATTTCCTTCCTATTGAATCTTTGACGATAAAAAGCTAAGTAGACGGAGCTAGAAGCAACACATTATCACGAGTTTAATACTCGTTGGGTTGAAGATCGAGGTGCGCAGATTCTGGATGACAAGAATGTTAAATTTATTTCAAGCAGTGCGATGCATGGAACTTCTTGCAACTAGGCATTTCTACAAAAAAGGTTCTTACGTCAATAAAATAATGGTTCGAAATGAAATTATGATGATAATATAAAAGTAGGACTAAGATATACGAGTAGGTTCACACATCAACCTAAGAGTTGCCTGTGTATAACCAATTATAATAATTAATAAAGAAAATCCTTTAACAATTTCAAACGCAAGTCCCAGCATCAGTCCAGCTGTAGAAGGTAGATGCCCTTAGAATAACAATAGGTAGGTACCTTTAAAACTACCGCTGAAGCAATCAGAACTGTGGTAGGACCCCACAGACGAATTGTAAAGCTTAATTAGTAAGGGTAGAAAATGCGGTCTTTTAATTATCTAGAGACTAGAACCATTCCGTGACTTCAATCAAGGTTAAAGAAAATGAATATTTAATGTAAATTCCTAAATTAAATTAATGAATGGGAAACACAAATCGAGAAAGCAACTGATTTTTGTTCAACAGAAAGGCTAGGAAAAACTGGTTTACAGTAAACTATTTCAATTAATTTTCATAATAATAATGAAAATGTTTTTGTCTGTTTACCAACACTTATATTATCTTCAACTCAGTATCATCTTTATCGATGGTTGCCACAATTTACACATGTCATTGGTCTTATACAGCCGCGAACACATTTCTTAAAATTTTTATCTCTTTTAAGTAATGAGAAATAACGATAATTGCAGGAGCGAAAAAAAATAGCCAATTTGTATAACATATTTTGCTTATCAGGAGGCTGGCGAAAGCGATCAGAAGTCTTGAGATAAATTTCAGAAAGTTAACTTGAGATTGCGATCGATCGTACAAGGCTTGGTTGCGTGCGGAACAAGATTACGAAAAAAATATGATCCGCTGGTATTGATTTGGCATCAACAAGTTTGATATCGCTGGTATCGAAATAATTTACATAATAACTGTTAATATTAATTAAGTTAATAATTTACGTTTGGGTATACCAAAAACAAAAAATATTACTAACTGTGGGAATAATAACAGATAAAGAGACAGAGAACTTTATTAAATTGGTTCGACTTAAAGAATACTACGGCGTTCAGTCATTAGATTTAACTGATCAGTATAATAATCGGTTAACAGAATAACTTATGCCTAGAACAATATCAACATTTTGCCCCTGGTTACCAGAATCCACCTGGTGATCGACCCCAGAACCTCCTATCACCACTCAAAACAAAATCCATTCATACAATTCGTCGTACTGAATCAAACTGATGGGTATTAAAACTAATTTATTTAACAGCAGTCGTACCAACGGATTCTTCTTTTTCTTTTATCTTTGGCTCTGCATCATGTTCGCATTACGCTGCGCTCATGAGATCAATGTTTGCACTCTTGTCAGTGTCGCTACGAAAACAAGTCAGTTGGTGTAGTAACCTTAAATCTGAGTGTATATAAATATAGCTTGTTTTTTTCTTATGTTTATTATGTAATCTTTTTATTGTATTATATTCTGTTCAATGTTCTGTAAATCATGTTTTGTACCATCCTCGTTGTATTTATTTATATATCGTTAATGTAATACGTAATGTAACAACAATACCTAATGTTAATTAATAAGTACCTACTGTGCCGTCACTCCGTAAGGGCCCGCTGAGTTAGGGACTCCTTTTTACCCTTCCTTTGTACCTATATACTTTTTGGGTTAATAAATTGTATTTTATCTTTTACCAAAGTAACATGCTTTATGGTTGAAAACGTCAGATAAAACATAGGTTGATATCCAATCTCTATAATATCTATAAATAGTACCACTAGCATTCAACTAGCATACATTTCTTTGCTTAAATTCATCAGTCTCACAAGCCATGAGACTGAGATTGCGATCTGTGCGCACATGGTGTTCAGTTGCACACACCGCGGTTCTAAAAATTATTAACGCTGAGTGGAGAACAAGAATTCTTTGTGAAGCGTTGCGGTGTTATGATGTAACACAGTTTTTGAGGTTGAGTTTACTTTAATTCGAATACATAGGTAGTTACAGGATTGTTGCATGTGGTTTTAAGAATTAAAATATCTGCTCAAGTTTTCGAGAATGCGATTGATATGACTTTGCTTAATCGAAATCTTTGATAAAATAGTCCTTGTTTGACCCAAAACCCTTTGGTACCATATTTTAATAAAAATGCTAAGGGTAATTCAAAATTAAGAACAACAAAACGTTTTATTCGTTTCATTAAATTTATAAATCAAATTACACACAAAGAACTCTTCGCGGTTTAGCGAAGAGTTGAAGAAGGGGCAGGAGGCTTTTGACCTAGAGGTACAAAAGAGATCGCTCTGGCTAAATAATAATATTCTACGCTATATGTAAATGCTAGTAGATACAAATTTAAAACTAAAAACAAGCCAAAGCTAAATTCCACACTACCCTGACAGATGCTCATCTGTCAAAAGCGATGCAGCCGCAAAAAGCATTCAAAATCCATACATCTCCTGCTTCACACTTTTTCCACTCTCGACAAGTGCTCAAGTGGGCATTAGGACCGCTGCAGACGAGAAGCCACCGACGACAGATTGACTGTAGTGCGAGCTCTACAGTCAGTAAAATATCCTGATTAAGATGCGATTCGACAATATTACGGATGAAGATGACACACAGAATGGTACTAAGAAATACTTTTTTACAGGTCAGTTTTAAAAATTTACCAAACAATGAGTGAAGTCAGGCTTTTGATAATAATAGACCGCTCACTTATCTATCAACTAGTAGGAATACTGAAATTGAAGAATTTTTGCTTAATCTTAAGGACCTTCTTTTGATCTGTTATTATCGAGGCACCTAAAATACTGTAAATAAATGAAATAAAGACTAAATACCCGAATACTCACGAAAAATAATCGAATTTACGCTTGCATGAATTTACATTTCCAGAAATTCATCCACGTAAAATTAAGCCCTCATCCGGCTTCGAAACCCAAACCGAAGCTCCCACTGCAAACTGCAGCCACAGCAGGACGCCACAGAGTAATGAACCCTCATCCATTACTCATTACCTCGTGTGAAGCGGCCTTATTTCAGCGTACTACTGGTTCTACTGCTCGTATGATTTATTGTGGTTCTGTACAGAGATGTATTAATCAGTCTGTATTTTTGTTTCGGACGGGTATTGTTTCTGGGATTTTGGTAACTTTTATGTTGCGTTAGGTTAGTTCTGTTGCAGTTTGATTGATTATTAGTATTGGTTCTTTGTCTAAAAAGTAGGTAACATGATCACTGAATCTGGTCGATGTTTGATCGAGTCAAAATATATCGTAATCGTGGAAAAATGGGATTTAGAATGACGTGATTTTCAATCCCATTTTATAAGTAAGCAAATTCTATCTTTGCACTTGCCCATGATAAACTTTAGATGCTTACCTATCGTACAGACTTAACTAGTCCATAGTCCAATTAATACGACAACCATAATATCCCATGTGGTAAAAAAATATACCTTATCTTTTTAACGACGATAAAAAATACCATTGAAGCTATCGATCACTATTTCGTATTCTAAAACAGCTGTCGTGTCTAGGAAATAAACTGCCTAATGATTGAGTGCTCAGAATATAAAATCTGCTAATCCATTGAATATGGATTAACAAACCGTAAGTAAAGATGATCTCATCCTTAAACTGCCGACACAGAGTATTACTATCCATATTAAAAAGGAAGGAATAAAACCATAATGGAAAAGGTAATAATAACGTGAGAAGTTACAAATCGAAAAATAATTAGGTTCATTCATGATTGCAGGCAGCATTTGAATCGTGCAACATTTTCAAGAATACTTGAGATGCACAAAAAGATTAACTTATAAATTTTTGTATGGAAACGGTACGCCTTCAAACATCTGTACAAGATACAGATAAATATCAGTTTCTACCTTAAAATCCAAGGTTTCACATAAAGAAATCCACATTGATAATGAATCTCGTATTACTCGAAGAGTGAGAGAAATCATAGATAAGGCAATAACAGGAGCTGATCTATCTTTTGTCTTCTTTTGTTGCGTATACAACACAATGCAGTTGTAAATTTTTGGGTTCTTAACTCCACAATGTTCCCGTCATTAATCTAAAGGCCGTAACTTGAGCGGGGTTCGCCTTTGTACCTGCTCGCCCCTTCTGACATGTGCTGGGACAAAAAGCTTGCGCAATATTCTCTTCCCTAGATGATTAGAAAATAATAGCTTCAGTTCCAATATCTGCAGCCATTTCTTCAAAGTTCCCTACATTTTCTAAGTAACTATCTACCTATCTATACGAAATCTCTCTGAACCCCAAAATATTGAGTATGTACTTGATTATATCCATGTTCTTGTTGGGTCAGCAATTTGAGTTTCGTATAAACCTTAGATATGCCTTATATTCAGTTCTGACATGACACGGACAGGCTACAATGAAATAGTTTCTTGACACGCAAATGTTCTTGGGTAAAGCCCAAGAAAAGCTATAGAATACGAAAGCAAGCAAGTAGATTGAATTAGGTACTAACGGGTTTACGTCTTGAAAAAGTCTTCGGGAGTTTGTAAAAAAAGTCAAACTAACTTGATCCTTATCTAGAACCTAAAAGCTTTTCCTACTTCGATTTTATCACAATCAATCGCGTCTATTTCTCTCCCGAGCTATTTTTAAAATGTCACCCGCAATCCTACTTCTACTTTTTCTATCACTCCAAGCCCTTGACATGCATTAACACTTACAGCTTTTTCTGTTCTATCTACAGATGTGAGTGCATCATTAAAATCTTCTATAGCTCCAAAAAGATCAAAAGTTATCTTGGAGTCCCCCTTCTGTCCTCCCCATTCCCCTGCTCCGATCCATTCCAGTCAGTCTATGTTCGGCGGTGGTGCACGCCGGACGTGTCGCTTAGAGCTCCGTAGCTCCCGCGAAATCGTGAAAACAGTTTTCCTTCGTGTCATTTGCATATGTGAAGTGAAACCAATTTCAATTTTGACGCGTGTGTTGTGACTGCTGTGTATTGGATGTAACAGATTAATGAGATTCGAACGGTGAAGTGTTGTTAATTGTGCTTTTTGGAGTTTGTTTATAACTGAAGATAAAACGATATAATAAATTATTTTGAAGGTAATTAAATAAATAAATAATGAATAATGCTGGACAATCCACACAGCATCATCTAGCCCCAAAGTAAGCAGAGCTTGTGTTATGGGTACTAGATGACTGATAAACTTAATACAATACATAACATAGATAGATATTTTTTATTATATATAGAAAATACCCAGAACACCCGGAACAAATATTTGCAGATCGTACAAACATTTGTCCCAAGGCGGGAATCGAACCCGCAAACTTCTGCGTCGCAGACGGACCTTCGCCCGCCGCGCCACATCGGTCGACAATAATTAATTGACTCGTCATACTAATTTCTTATAGTAAGATCGTTCCGATTCAAATATATTTATATTTATTATTCATACCTACCTACTTTTCTACCCTATTAACTCCATTTAACAATCGAGTGAAGAAACTTTCACCAAAGCTTTTAAATTGTTTCCTAGTTAACGTAGTCTAGTTGCGTTATCATATCACTATCAGTATTGTCTTCACAATGTCTCAACGATTATTATCTAATTTATTGCCTCAACTAGAACGTCAAAAGCTCGGTCACGAAGTTATCGCGGGCACCTTACTATTTTTTATGGGCGGCGCGGCGTGTTCTTAGAACAGTAGGAAATGGAACCATAGGAAGGTAAGGGGTTTTTCTTGAATAGGCTTACGATATGCTTGCTGATTAGAAGTAAGTACTTAAATAACCTACTCAAGTTCAGAACGTATTTCAATTTTAATTATCTTACCGAGGCTGGATAAAAATCAAACGATTGAGCAGTTATGTAATTAGCAAATATTTTTTTTTTTTACGAAATTTTCCCTTTAGTTTAGATATAAACATTACGTAAACCGAAAAAATATGTTTAATGAAGGTAAGTTAGGTAATATTGGTTTTACATGCTTGAAAAAACCTATCAATTGTTAATTTCTGTGGTTATACCAATTTTTATAAAGTTTTCATGCATACCGTTTATCTCTTTGTTTACAAAAAATATCCTGACTTCTAGAACCGAGTACTCCTAGGTCGTTTTCTAAAATGCATTCTCACATAGACAAGTACTAGTAGACAGTAAATTCAGCACAAGGCACACCTATGAGAGCAAAGGGCATTATTCTTTACGAGCCATGTAACAATACCGATGGTAAGCCTCGATAAGGTGTCCCAAAGCATAAATAGGCTAATGCCGATTCCCATTACGTTGTTTTGTCACGTGAAGATGGTTTCGAGATTAGAAAGAAGAAAGCTCGTTATGTCAATGATATTTTCATTGTTATACAAACTATGAGATAAGCTACGGCTTATGGGTTTGATAGTTTTGATACCGTAAATCTTCATATATTCGATATGATGATACCGTACGAATATAAGATGATATCTACGAAAATAATAGTTACTGTTAAGCTCTGTCATCATTAACTTTTAAAAGCATTTGTAGGTGCTTTTGTTATATTATAACGTCTAGCTTTGGAACGGTTGCTTGAATCTTTTTGTGCAAGCAAAAAAATATACATTTTGTGGCTACGTGTGCTGAAAATTTACGTTCAGTAACTACCTATATTAAAATTTGGAAATCTATATTAGCTGTCTGTCTCTAACCTACTAGATAGGTAGTTTACTTATCAAGATATTAGTTGTGATTAAAAATTTTTAGGTAATTACAAGCTAATTGTTTGCTTGTGAACTAGAACTGATTTGTTTTCTTTATTTCCATCTTTCTCTATTTATAGTTTCCCAAGCATCTCGTTCAAAACAATTCACGGTGTGGTTCAACCATTTGTTTATTTCTCAATAGCGTTTTATATCGAAACAAAGAACATGTAAGCACTTAAGTGGTTTCTGATCCAATGCTATAAACCTTGGTTTTATTAAGTTACTCCTATAAAACTAAACTTTTAAACAGCTATAAAACTGATTTCTATTTTATAAACATTATGGTGTATAATGGAGTTTAGTTTCGAGTATTCATTTACATTTAACCCGTATTAAGAAAGCTTGCTCAATCATCGATATATACTTGAGTAACGCTTTTCTATGGTACATATATACGTCACTCTAGCATAGATCTATGACTGAGAAATCATTCATAATACAAGCCTCAATGTGATTTTGTTATCATCGAATATTATTATCGTCATTATCATTATCGTCTGTACCTCTACATCATCATCATCACCAGCCCGTATACGTCCACTGTTGAACCTATGTTCAAGGCCTATGCCTCACATCACTTCTGGGTAAATAAGCCGCTAGACTCTTGTGCTACTTCTTACGACCCTGCGTTTATCTCATCTTGATTCGCTATTTATTTTAATTAATTCTCACAACCTTTCTAAGGGGCTTTTTTAAGGGGCGAACCTAACGGGTTTGATTGTCAAACTAGGCCTTGATCTCAGTACTCACGGGATCCCTGTGGTAAAAAAAACTCGTATTACATCAATCTTTTTTTTTCTTTGGTTCCTTAAATATGAAAACACGACTAAGAGAATAAAACATGAAAGTGCACTGTTTCGCACATAATTTGGTCGAGATCACAAAACCCTGCGGTCTATTGAAATGACTTTATGCTGTGATTCATAGGTTATTACTAATTATTTAGTTCCTTGAACCAGTTTCTTCATAAGTTGTGTTGTTTTTTTGTAAATAAGCAAAAACTAGATTTTTGCACTTATGCCGTTCCAAAAACGTACGCTTTTTCCTGCTCCTATGAACGCGAAATCCTATGCCTATCTTTTTCACAAAATGGCACGCATTGCGCTTTCTTAAGACAATAGGTTGGATTCAACAATCAAAGGTTCCGACTGATTTTAAGTGGAAACCAAACCGTCCTCATATAGACTGCAGGTCACGCACGTTAGGAACGTGCCCTAGGATGTAGAGGTATGTAGTACCAAGAAGTACACAAAGTACCTACTTCCCTTCCTTAGACTTGCAAGGTATTTAAAGTTCCTGCCAAACGTAAAATGTATACCTATCAAGTTGTAACAAACTAATCAACACTTGTTTAGTTTTTGTAATATATAAAAAATACAATATTCTTGTATAATTAGGTGTAAGATAAATGGTCAGCTTACATTCACACAAAAAGCAACGAGTCAATTGAGATTCGAAAAAAATTAATTTTAAGCTCAAGAATAGTCTTTTCATTGGAAAATGACCTTATTCGATTCAACTGACTATACATACATTATGTTCATTGTAATTTATGTATGTGTTGAAGGTTCGTATATAAAAGGCGAACTATATTGTTTAGAGCCCTTCTCACTTGGCCAAGGTTTCGTGAACCTAATTGAATGTATTGAGTGTATATCTATCTAATACATTTATGTAGCAGCTTCGCGTTATTGAAACTGAAATCGAGTTTGTTGTTTTAGTTTTAATATTTTGTGATATAATTGGATTTTCGCTTTGAACTAGATGCACCTAGACAGTATCTGTATTAAAAATTATTGGTCATAGCCTCAAAATATTCTTGAATTTAAATGTATCTTCATTCACTACCTATATGACAAGATTAATAAAATCAAATCAAAAACTCTTTATTTCCTTATGAACAATGAATAAAATGATATTTGGAAATAAAGTGATATTTTTATATCTGTCGCTTCGGTATGTAGACTAAAGTAAAAAAGCGACGCAGAAACCTTTAGCCTGTTAGTTGTTATTTTTTGAGTTGAAGCCAAAGCCGTCCCAAGATGTTTTACCCTCTAGCTAGATAATCTGATATTTTAAGGTAAGCCTTTTTGCACAGGAATGATTTGACAAATTTTTGAATTTATTTACTGAATTTTTTCAACTCTCTAGGAGTTTTGTTGTAGAAGCGTATACATAATATCATAGAATAGAATGCTATTAATACTATATCAATAGTTATTTAGGACTACGATCTAATTGTATATTTTAGAAAGGTAATAATAAATACACATCAGCTTGGGCACAAAGACCTTATAGTTCTATGAACAGAGTTTTTGTTCGTAAAAAAAATATTCGCAGAACTCATTGATGTCATAAAATATGGTAATCCGAATCTTTTAAATGAATGGTGGCAAAAACTGAACGGTCTACCGCCCGCCTAGAAAATGTATGTTCTGCAAACGTATGATTAGTATGATTACGGATCCATAATAATTTAAATGCAAAGACGAGATTAGGAAGAGCAAAAACTGCTAACAAAGTAGATAGGTATGTATGTACTTAGTCATTACTTTTGATTGAACACGAGCCAGATGATAGTGCTCATAATGATTAAGGAATTAAAACTGATTTAAAATATTAAAGGCAAATTCTGATAGTGTTTTAAAAAAATACCTACATGTTTTTTTTTGTCAAGTTTTGCTCCTCGTTTGTCAAGGCTGTAGGTACCTATCTATTGAACCACAAAAGACACATGAAACTTTCTATAAATAAGAAACATTTCAACTGTAATAACAACAAATATATAATACAGTTGAAAGTTGAAAGGGGTCTTCGAACGAGCGAAAATTTGATGTTTTTTAAAAAAGTTGCCTGATTTTTACGCTACGGCTGCGAGTCGACTCGCACTTGGCGGTTTATATAAGCTAGATAACATTACAGAGTACTCTAATGCGTTACATCTAGTATGTGTAGTATGGCTATTGGTGGCTATGGTATATATGTGTTGGCCATTTTGTTAAATTATTTAAATTGTTTTTTTAAATAATTGTGCTTTATTTGACCAAATATAAAGAGTAAAAAGTTAAAACGATCCTCGAGATGCCTCCTGACGGTATAATTTTAATTTTAAATAAATGTTCATTGCTGTATATACGTACCTTACCATAGAAGTAAATAACTTTATTAACAAAGAATTTATCCCTCTTGGCGTACAAACACCTTATCAAAAGTGTCAACGGTAGATCAGCTGATAACGGCTCGGTAGCACAATCCTGATATCCTGATAAGCTCCGGTTACCCGTGTCCACAGATTAGCCTGATATCCGGGACAAAGTGATTTATATTTTGTGAGCTGGTAATGACGTGATGAAATAGTTGACTATTGGTGGATTGCCTTTTGATTTTGAAGTTGATAGTAAATTGGTATCTTTTTTTATTTTATTTAGCTTACGTAATAAATAAATGGAAGCAGAGAGGAAGGAAGAGAGAGTTTGCCCTGGAGTAGGAAAGTACTTGAATGTGTACTCAATCGAAAAAAAAGTTTAGTAGTAGTTTAGACCTTATTGCGAATCGAAGTTATCGATGTATTAATTTTATTAACGGACACCGAAATAACATTAAAAATACTTTGTTTCTCGAAAATGTGTTTAATATAGAGACAAAAATATTTTTATGGCGGTCTCCTTAATGCCCTTTTCGTTCCTCTGCTGCGCAAACGTTTCACCCAAATCAGCTCCCCTAAACAGGTAGACCTATGAAAAAAATTTCAATTTCTAAAAATTTAAAATTATCTTATCTATAAAATTAAGCTTATCTATACAAAATCCTGTATTATAACATGACCTAGGCCATTTCGAGAGCTTTAAAAAAGGCAAAGCTAAAATGTGATTGAGCTGTGAAGCGTGTAACTTATCCTCAAACGAATTCCTCAATTTTGTTAATTTAGGTAAATTAATTAAAGTCTAACTGTAGCCGCTAGATAATTTAACATAAAAGGAACGCATAAAAGATGTCTTTCCTTATTTTAGGATATCATAAATAACAGTAAAATCAAGGTAACATCTCTAGCTATGTAACGTGTGTTGTTGACCAAGTAACATCTCTAGCTATGTAACGTGTGTTGTTGACCAAGTTAACCAAAGCTTACCCCGCAAACATTACACCTATAAACCACACGATTACAAGCGCGTGTCCAGATTACAACGATTACCCTAATGGCGTTCATTATGATACATTGCTAACGTAATAATGAATTATTTTTGTAAGCTTCTGTAAATGGTTGAAAGCTGTTCTCACGAGTAAATCAAGATTAGGTTTGATGATTATCAAGTGACCAAAAGCGAGTTATGATCATCGTTGGAGCTTTTCTGCGTCTATTGTTTATTTAATGTCTGTATATTTAGGGTTGACAATACTTAGGTCATTCAAATATAATTTTGTTATACAAGGTTATTGTTATTGGTGTACTAAGCCGAATCGGGGTTGTTGTGCACCCTGTACCCAACTGTTTCACATAGTTGATTTTCAGAAATACGTTGTTTGAAATTTTCATAGTAAAAATAACTTTACGCATACGCTTAGAAAAATGTCAATCCTACTAACGCAAAACCGACAAAGTTTTAGGGTTTCTTTTTCATAAGAATACATTCATTCATGCTAAAAATAAAACTAGGCACGTACGTAGCTCTTTATTAAAATTTCGCGAATTTTAACATTTATATAACCTACCTAATGCAGATTTTTTATCAGGTATTTATCGCGTAACTTTTATTAAAATATCGATAAAATAAACTTTATTAGGTACCTAAGTAGAGGTACCTACCACGAAACAAACATATAAACATTAAACATTGTAAGTTAAAATAATAGCTTAGAAGAAAAATGTACGGAACCACCGTAAAATTGAAGGCTTTGGTTAAACAAAAGCGATTTAAAGGTCAAGCACCTTACTGATGAATAGCTGATGTAAGGTTGTCACTGACATAGAAATGGGCTAGTTGGGATGAAAGTTTGGAGGTCTTTTTTTCAGTAAAAAACCTTGACCCCCTAAAAGTGCTAGAACAAAATATGTTCGTGGGGGTGTAAGTGTAAGTGTAAGCACGCTCCGCTTAGTGCATATACAAGGTGCCAATAACGTGGCACCTTGTTTATGCACTTTTATAATTTTTTATTCAATTAAGTTTCTCATCAACTCATTTATGCACACCAAAATCTGTATTAGAACTTAACGAAAATAATCTGTCTGTCTACCAAATTACCTATTTCGATTTATAAGAAAGCTTTTGATGTCTTCCAGTTACAAGAAACAAGCACAACCCATTGAGTTTCAAATACTACATAATAATTCAGTGGCACAACCAAGTTAACCCTAATCTGAGGCTTAAAGATTTATATTTAGGGTTTAACATTTCAAAAGTTAACAAGCAACACTAACTAGAAACCTCAGCCACCAAATGGGTCATCTATAATCTCAGTGAATCTGCCTCACGTCTGCAACAATCCCAACTTACCCAACAAAGTAACCGTAACTCTTGGGACCTTGTAAACGCTAAACTGTTTGCACAATTCATTGGTAATGGCTAATGACTAATAGGGAAACCATTTTGAACTCTATCGTAAAAGAAATAAGGGTCTTTAGATTAGCGGTGTAACCGTTAATCCGGTTTACGGGAATCAAATTGTTTGATCAATCGTTTGATAATATGATTGTGTGCAGAGTTCGTTAGTTTTAGATTGATGTATTGTTTGTTATCGGTGAATAAGCATTTGCCATATTGTTTTTAGATTTACCGATAACAAATAAAAATATTTTATAGGTACAATCTAAACTTTTGTTTACATTTCTACTCAATATACCTAATTATTTGTTGAGTGCACATAGTGTTACGTGTCAAGCCAGTTCATATTTTCTCCGATTTTTGTGTTCTATTATTGTTATTGCTTGTTATGTGTTTTGTGTACGAAATAAATAAATAAAAATAAAATTGAATATTTCAGAATTTTGATAATCTACTGTATAAAAATAAGTCGGGTTTTCCTTCCTGACGCTATAACTCCAGAACGCACGAACCGATTTCCACGGTTTTGCATTCGTTGGAAAGGTCTCGGGCTCCGTGAGGTTTATATCAAAGAAAATTCACGAAAAAATTAAAAAGAAAAGCGGTAAAATATTTTTTCACATACAGCGCCATCTCTGATACGAAGCCATCTGGTGGCGAAACGGAGTTCGCGGGGTTTGCTAGTAAAGTTATATACTTACCGCTTTGTAACCTCCCAAGAATAAGAAGTATGGTCATTTTGGTGGCGCTTATGCCGATTCCAGCCAGTTATCGAAGTGTCTGTTTGCGCGTCAAAATAAAAGTATTTTACTAAATGCATATAAACGTATACCTACGTGGTACTGATAACCAACACCAATTTTACATTGGTGCAAGCTAATCTCCAAAAAGGCTAGGCCGATTTTGGCGGTACTTTCTTTTGCAGATAGCTGATGTTATAGCGGATAACCTAGGCTACTTTTATTATTTTATTAGAAAAAGAATTAGGGATCCGCACAAACAAAATAAAACACAAGAAAAAAAATTCTACGCGGACGAACCCGCCGGCACAGCTAGTAATTTTATAAAATAAATTTATTTGCTTCACTAGTGTAAGGCATGGCTGCTTAACAGGTACATGTTTGTTTAATGTTAAGCCTCGTTTCAAATGAAAATAGCTACCTAGTACCAATTTTATCGCCAATACTAAGAATTTTTTATGTTCCTAACCGAGAAATATCGCCGTGATAAGAGTTGCTTCCGTGGCATTCTTATCGTGTTTTTTATGAGTAGCTTTATTAAGAACTTGCAGCTCATTAGTCACTGCCACGCTACTTCCATACAAACGGCTTCGACCTGTTCGACTTTGAGAGTATCGGACGAGATCGTGACGTCTCATTTTTGTATGGATTTATGTTGTTCTATGTCTGCACGCTAGAGGTGCTGTACCAAAATGAGACGTTCGATACCATCGTCAAACCGAACTCGGGGCTTTGGTTTTAGTTTAGGATTTTGTTAAGTACCTTCGTTGTAGATATCTGATATTGTTTTTTTGGATTTTGCTACATCTGTACTTTGTCTCAAATTGAAAAATTAATAATAATGCTGGACAATCTACACCTCATCATCTAGCCCCAAGCTAAGCAGAGTTTGTATTATGGGTACTAGATAATTAACAAATAACTTCGATAAGTTACAAATAAACTAAATAAAAAAAAAGTTATTAAAACGTCTATAAAAAAGAATTGTGCCTCATTATTATAGTAACTGCAACCATTTAATGTCGCTTTTCAGTCATTTTAATAAACCAACAAAGCGTAATTTCGCTACTGTAACCGTACAACACGTCTCTCCTTACGCCAATGGACGCAAATAAACCTCACATATTTATAACTCATTAAAATATTAAACAAAACCTTAAGGCAAGAATAGCTAACCGGAAATTGAATAACCTAACTTTGACTTTAGGTTCATGTTCTAGAACAGAGTTTAAGTCGTCTTTGACTTTTGTCTTTGACATTAATGGAGTGTGTGTGTGTGAATGTTTGTTTGTAACGCCTTCATGCTTAAGCGGCTGAACGTATTTAAATGAAATTTGGCACCAGGATAGCTTTTAACTCAAAAGCTACGGGTAACCTTTGATTAGTAACTTTGATCCCGGAAAAGTGTTCCCGTGGGATAATCAAATAATTGAAATATTTTTTTTTTTTTTATTTATTGAATATGTTATATTATATGTTATATTATAAGCTAGTGGCTAAATGAACAAACCTATTTTTTTATTATTTATTTTATCGGTCATCTATGATTTTTAATCTCTTATTTTGTCTTGTCATTCGTTTATACCTACTTCATTTTGTTCTATGAAGACATTTAGATTCTGATTTTCACAGTCTAAAATACTCATTCTACCATAATAAGCTGCAACAAAATTAATAAATCTTACATTTCCCTCCAACATTCAATCAAATGTATCGTTTTACCCACATAAAAGAACAGCTGTTATTTTAAATGGATTCCCTACAGAACCATAAAATACATTGTTTCTCCGTGTTCCTCTATCACAAATCGATTTCTCACCACAATTTCTTGCCCATAACCGTTTTAAGGGTTTTTTTTTGGTCGTTCCATCAAAAAGGGTCCAATTAGTCATGGTGCGGTGGCACACAAAACTAGATACAATACTCGACTGTTTGAACTGCACACTGTAAGCGAATATTAATATTTTTGTTTTCAAGTATAGTTTTTATGTCCCCCACACAGTATCATCTTTGGAACTGTAATTGTGCTGAGCCGTCTAAGATTTGTGCGACTTATGTAGACGTGCACTGTAGAAACAGACACAGCCTAATGATATATCGAGGGCTCATTCCCAAAATTATGACTATCGAAAATGGTGCGGTCTCCTTTCTGTTATAGTTATGATTTTGAGGCGTTTTGCCTTTGATGTTTTTGTTGTAATTTGGGGCTACCTGATTTTGGTAGTGAAATGTACCAAAAACCCGTTGGGGAAATTGTTTCATAATATTATTTTAACGTTTGTTACAAAACTTGATTTACTGGTACAGAGGTATAGGTACTGCACTTTGTTAAATAAATAAATAATGCTGGACAATTCACACAGCATCTTCTAGCCCCAAGCTAAGCAGAGCTTGTGTTATGAGTACTAGGTGACTGATATACATAATACACTGCAAGATAGATATTTTTATTATACATAGAAAATGGCTCTGGCTTCTATGTAGACGAAGCGTTGTAATAGCGTTGTTGTAATAATATGTTAACCTATATAGTGGACCTTTTTGTACCAAGCTGGGTGATTTGCATGTACCGTCTCTAAGTTGTATAAAAAAGTCTAGTCACTTAACTCACCAAAAAGGCCGAGTATGTATGACCTGCTCTACCAAATTTAAATATTGGTGTTCAAACAGTGTGTATTGTTTTAGGTGATGCTCACGCGCAGGTGAAGGCATGGCGCGGGGGGGAGTGCTCCTCTTGCTATGGGTGGTCGCCGTCGTCGCGGATGGTAAACATGGTGAGTGGTGTACTGCTTTTGTGGAGGCCAGAAGGGTTTTATTTAAGCGTGTGTACTACCTGGGTTAGGATAGGGTGACGACAGATGTGGCGCGGCGGGCGAAGGTCCGCCTGCGACGCAGCAGATTGCGGGTTTGATTCCCGCCTTGGAACAAATGTTTGTACGATCTGCAAATAGTTGTTGCGGGTGTTCTGGGAATTTTTTATGTAGCTATAGTAAAAAAACTATCTATGTAATGTTTTGTATAAGGTATATCAGTCATCTAGTACCTACCCATAACACAAGCTCTATTAAGCTTGGGGCTAGATGATGCTGAGTGGATTGCCCAGCAATATTTATTTATTTATTTTATGTACGAGTAGGGATGGTCGCCATAGTCCCACTACGTGTCCTGTCTTTAAATAACATCCAATAATTGAAATCGAGTAGGTATTGGCTTAAAATATTTAACCTTGATTGAAATTCGTTGTTAAAAGGTATGGTCATATGCATAATTTTTAACCGACTTCAAAAATAGGAGGGCGTTCTATGTTCGCTGCATGTTTTTTTATGTATGTCAGTCATTTCTCCGTCATTTATGGACAGATTTGGATGATTCTTTTGCAGTTTTGTAAAGTATAATTCCGAGGTGGAGCCATGCATTTTATTCCCGAAGGATTAGTATGTATCTCGATTCGAAGTCGGTTTTTAGTGTTTCAAAACAATCAAATTATAATAATATCCGATGGTATATGAACCCTGCGCTAACAACTCTTATTATTTTCACTTTGAAACAATCTAATTTACAAAATTAAAAACATTCGTTCTCATTGATTCTCTTTCGTTAGACTATCAAAGCCGCGTCTATTCCATTAGCCTTTGCAAATGAGCGTTTTTCACACATCAGTATCACTGACCCACATTCTCTGCTAAACGCTCCTCATTAACGTTTTACGCTCACAATGTTATAGGCACGACGTTCGTGAACGTCCCTTTTTGTCTTCAATAGGTTCCCTTTGTTACTTTGGGTCGTGACGGTCGTTTTTGTCTTGACTTTTTGTTCTTCAGCCACAAAGCAAGCTATTACATACAATGTGTTTAATCAGAAAAGCTCAGTTTCATTTTGGTTCTGGATGTTTTGACTTGGATTACGATACGCATCGCAAGCCGCAAGTCATCCTATATCTCAAGTTTTACTGTAATATTTCTCAGTTTCTTGTGTTTTGAAGTTTTATCTTATTTTTAACGAGGATTTCTACAATGAGAACCTCTGTTGGGAAAAAATCTGTTTATTTTTTTTTTATATTAGTAGTTCAGATTATATTTATAAAACTTCTTTAATTTTTGCTCCACGCTCAATCTTTAAGTTTAAGAGGTTTACAACAAGTTTCAAACATCTACCATTTTTTTGTAGAGAACATGCCATTTCTGATTAGGTGAATAGTCGATATTTATAAAAAGAAAAGCCGAAGATTCTGTCACAATTTTAAACAGAGAATGGAAGGTAAAATTAAACGTTGAACAACGTCTTCTGCAGAGAGTTTTAATAGTAATTTAATTACATGAGCGAGGTAATTAGTTGAGATGTCAATTTTAAACTTTGACCTAGTGGGCTGTAATTAATTATTTAAGTTTTTTGCTAGTTATGATGAGATTTAATTTCAGTATTGTATTTTTTTGCACATGTCAGGTTGATCTTAATGAACATTCTGTAAAGAAAATTTTACATGTAAAAAGTATCAAACGATACTTGTGCTTAAAATAATCTCGTCATTTACCAGTCTTAGATAATTTACCATCATTCATGCATATTATATATTCTTGGTTCAGACAGACATCACTAGCAGACAAAGTAAACGTGTTAAGGTATTTTGGGCTAGGCTCCGCATCGCAAGTTTATGAAATACCTCAATATCGCAATCTAAAACGAGCAAGTCAAGGGAGGTCCATTCTGAAAATTGCTCTGCGGCTCTCCGCCAGTTTGAGTTTTCTATTTTCGAATGCCAATACGGATATCACTAACTTTACCGCCGAGAGGTTTAACTTCTATATCCTATGCAGTAAGGTTCAAAAGCTCTTGCAACCGAAATTCTGGAAAAGCATCGTGCAAAAATAACCTGACCAAAAATCTCTTATTTTTAAACATTTTGAAACTTCGACGTGAGCGATCAACATTGTTTATTATGGCTTGTTATTTGAGAGGAACTTACTTCGTTTCTTAATCACTCATCGCCTAAAAGGGGTCTTTTATCTGAGACTTTTTATAGTTACTCAAAAAACGCTGCTCTTCCTTCTATCTTAGTTTTTATAGCGATGAGGATCTGTTAATTTTTTGTCTCTCTTCAATGGCAACACCTTTTCATAGAACATGCAAACCCACTTCCAAGATTACTACATTTTGAACAAAAAGTGGCAAGACAATTTCGCTAATGCTAAAATCGGATTGCCATTAACATAGAAATCGGAAACGGCCACTCGGGCACACCTTGCAGCTGCTTGCATGAATGAAACAGAAAAGACTCGAAGACTCATGATTCAGGGGTCTCTTGATTCACTGTCAACAAGCGTACAAAGAGAAAAGAGCGTTATTGCTCTCATTCTGGATCGAATTTTAAATAAACGAGAATATGTTTCCCTGAATGTAGATATATTGATAATAATAGGTGTATCTACACCTACCTATCTAGGTATAGATAATGTGGAACTAAACCTTTCGCGATCGCCCTATCATGAAATACCGTCTGGTCAATCCTAGCCTATGTGATTGGAGACCCAAATCACATAGGCTAGGATTAAAATTTGAACATTCTCAGTGTCAACTGCTACGTCATCCATACCACAGTCGCAGGACTCATGAGACACTCCATTATAACAGCTAACAAAGGGATTATCTTGTTTGGGAACCTCTTGATGGGCTCTCGACTCTTGTATCGTGTTACATTTCAAGCAAAGGTGGCTATTCAGTTTTTGTGGGTGTGGTCCCTTTGTGCCGAGACCTTGCAGTGGGGTGAGAATTTGTCGGACAGCTCAAAGCGTACTTGCACCTTGTTTATTGTTTGTACACATAATAATGGCGGAACTGATGTAATTTAAAATGTATCTCGCGCTTTTGTGCTTGCAGTTTTTTTCTTCTTTCTTCGTTATTATATTGCTTTGTTACGATTAAATTAGTTTGATTTCTCTGTGCAGCTTCTTTATATTTTCCAACCATTGCTACAGTTTCGAAACGATGCCAAAAGTCGTGAAAATGTTATGGCACATTATTAATAAGAACGGCAAAATACCAGGGTTGGAAACTAGACCACATTTGGTCATTAATTATAATTACCCATAAGTGACAAAAAACGTCCCCTAGACCTTGAGAACACGTGGCAGCGCTCAAATCACTCTGGGTGTCTCTGTTCTGTGAAGCGCACGCCTACACCACATTAAATAGATCGAGTGCATCCTTTATGTCTCCTTTAGCGCTAAGTGCATTTACGAGTAGCCTATTCTCGGTTAACGGACGTTAGTACTCATGTTATACAGGCCACGTCAAAACAGCTCGACATTTTCTAAGCCTATCTTAATTTATAATCAAAGCTGAATTATTGTTTATGTCCTGTTTTCTTGAAACAGCGTTATTATACCTAATAAAGGAAGCATTGATCAAATATTCATTGCTTTGCCCTTTAACAATAACTCCTGTTTTGATGTAGCTTCGTGTTCTAATTTACCATCTGTATTTATAACCTCTTCTAAAATTTAGTTTATCAGTGCACTCAAAAACAGGCGGGTTTAATATCCGATATATGTACCATTAGATGCTTTTATTTCATTCGTTCCGTATTTACTGGCACTTACGTTGCACACATCTGTAATGTTTCAGTGATAAAAATGTGTGAGAGGCCGCTTAATATTATAACGGGGTTATTTAAATTAGAGGTGCCTTGGTGGTACATTCGAGGTACTTTAGATACAGTATCTCGGGTAACAGCTTGTTGAATCTTTTCTTAAGCGTTTGTTTTATTTGTTTTTACTTCGTTAAGGTGTTTGGTTATGGGGGAAAATGTTTTCTGAAATTAATAAGGTAAACTTTTATAGAAGACGTTGATTATAAAAATAAATGTTTTACCCCGGTAAGTGAAAGTATAATTTGGAGTATAGGTATACGTAACATGGTTTTTCAAATTAAAATGTGAAAAAGACATTCTCGCCCATTTTTGGTCTCCGAAATAAATCAAAGTTCAGCTCTCAAAAACCAATCTCACAACCGTCACACACAACGTGCCCTGACGGAGGTGTTCAATTATTATTCTATTTAATCCCCACGAGCGTTTGATTAAGCCCTGGTTAGCTCGCCTTACTGCCTCCGAATGGTAACTGGTTCGTCACTTTTAATTGCGTTTTACGCTCTTGGTTCTTAGCGCCCTTGATTCGAGTAGAAATAACAGTTTCCGTTTGTTTATTTGACTCTTTTCTCATGTCGTTTCATTGCTCTTATTCTGCTTGTGAGTGGGTCAAGTGTCATCTTCATACTAGAACCTGCGAAAATGCAAAAAAAATATCTTTCTCTTAAACATATTTTTTATAAACATTCTCTCAACCACAAAGTGCAAATGACCGGGTAGAATACCGAGTCATCGATTTCATAACTGCCCTTTGATAGATTCGAAAAGCCGATAGCTTTATCCGTATTTTAATTAACGTTCAAAGATTCTTCGACAGCCGTTATCGTATTGAAATACGTTTCAGTTACTTTCAAATCTGGGTCGTCCTTTTAAAGTACTGTTATTTTTAAGTGTTATCTCTTCAAGTGACGAAACTTCATTTAGATGTACTGTTACGCGTAACTAAAAAGGGCGCATGCCTCACGAAGCGATTGTAAGTTATAAATAAACGACTGCTTCGAGTGCTCGATGCCCCATGATCGGTCAAGGTACTTGCTTTCTTGCGTCAACCTCTCGATCATAATTCACTTCGGAACTAAATACCAGAATTAGAATTAGATAAATGCCGAGAAGTTTGTTTTCTTAGTTTTAAAATACCGATCATGAAATGAATGTAAATGGGAAATAGTATCTCGACACGTGAGATATGTTCCAGCTGATGAATGCTTGGATTCCTGAGGCGACTCCTAACGAGATCTAAAAACAAACACAAAGCTCATCGAATCGCCGTCGTCCCGTCGTCGTTAGGTTGAAAGAGACCGCCTCCTGTCATTTTGTCCGGTATTCGAATAATTAAAGGTTCGACGCTATTCCAGATAGAGGACTTTATAGATGAGATGTGCTTAATCAACGTCCGCAATGGAATCTTCAATTCATTTTATTTTCGAGCTTAGGGTTACATTGGCATTGAGATACATTATGATACTCTACTTTCACACTGATAAATTTTTGCCGTTTCCCTTGCATTTATATCTCTTTTGTGATAAATTATAATCTATTGTTTCATCTAGTGTCCGTTGAATGGAAAAAAAAATATTATCTTAACTAAAACATATTTCTTTGAAATTTTTAATGACACTTACTACACAAATTATAATGACACAGATAATATAGGTTAATGACACATTTTTCGGAAAATTTTATTCGTTAAAATAGAATGGAATTTCATATTACAGGGGAACGACACCTGAGAATTCCCGGAAGAAATTGAAATTTTAATGATTCCAATACAGCGGCCGCTAAGCGTCTCGGAACGGGAAAAACTCGAAACAAATCCTATTAAGGAAAAATAGATCCGAGAAGGAAATATCGTTCCCCACGAAAACGGAAATAGAAATAAACCCAACGGAAGTGAAACTAATTAACTTATCCACGGTTTGAAATTCTCGCGAAGTATTTTCGTTCAATTCCCTAGTTCGAATAACAATTCTAGTAACACTGTCAACACTGGATGAGTAACATACACTGATGTTGATAACGCCGAGCGAAATTCACGTGAGGAAAATTTTTAGCTGTGGTAACGTTAGAATGTAAGCTCTAAGTATGGATGTTAGGGGTGATTTTAGAGTGAAGGGTGGGAGATTCATAATGTGGGGTGCACGGTATCCAAATATCTATGTTTTGCGTGTAAATAGGCGCGAGTGAGGCGTCAAACCAGGTGCGGACTTTGAGAGAAATCGATGGCGAAACTTGGAGGGTACATGTTATTATGACAGATGCTATTTATTCAGAGCTTCGCAGCGACATGAAATATATTTCACCGTTCTGTAATTAGTGTGAGTGCGAAAGGAAAGCCATTAAAGCTATCGTGTTTCGTAAAGTTTCTACTGTTTTTGCGTTCGTTTGACGATTTGCGATGAAAACTTTGTCGTGGCTATTTTCTTGGTTTATGATTAGGCTTTCGGTGTGTTTATAATTCAGGTGAAACACGGTGGTATACAGGTATGCCAGAAAAAAGGGTGGCAGAGAGCAATGAAACATGATAAAAGGACAACAGGCTACACAAAATATATAGCAAATAATTCAATACAAAGTTCTAAATAAAATACCTATAAATTATATTTATATGCCTAGATCTTTTCCGTTCGCTCGTTCGAGAAGAAGATGCTTATTTATTTATTTATTTTAGGGGATCTTTCAGCACAATATGTATAATTGCGATGTGTGAAGAGACAGATGGCTATTAACAAGTTCCCACTTATAGAATTTACCATAATAGATATAAACTATAGTTAGAATAGTAATGATATCTGATATCGTTCGCTCATTTATTATCTTATAGAAATTTATTGAAGGAGGAATTATTATGTTTGTTTTTTAGACGAGGAATGATGCTATAACTATAATAATTCATGGGGTTGTACCAGTGTTTAGATAAAAGAGTTCTACATGTTAAAATTTGTGACAAAAACTATTTCGTTTGTTACAGATGTGTCAAGTTCACCAGAGCCGGAGCACAGCACAGCAGTACCGACACCACCCATACCCCTTCGCCCTGAATACGCCCATCCGGCGGGCGTAGAGGCTCTAGACCCATACAACTCCGAGAAAACTAACCAAAATGCAGGTCACAGAGAGTACGATGAAGATTACGACGATCCTCATAAAGAGGACGAACATGAAAACAGAGACGACGCGGACGAACTGCCCTCACTCTCAGGAGATCATTTGCTCCAAAGCTCCACCGATGACCTACCAATGTTCTTGCTAGAGCCTCAGCATGCGTATGTTGTTAGAAACAAACCGGCTATGCTTCGATGCAGAGCTGCTAACGCTCTACAAGTCTACTTCAAATGCAACGACGTGAGATCCGTGAAGAGCATGCAGTTCGAGTTCGTGGATCCTCAGAGTGGTGTCAGGATCGTTGAAGCCGAGTGTAACGTGACAAGGGATCAGCTAGACGAGTATTTCGGTGAAGACAGATTTACTTGCACGTGCTACGCTTGGAGTAGTAGGGGTGACATCAGGAGTCAGCCGGCCGTCGTCGAATTAGCATGTGAGTTGGAATTTTAAATAGATCTGTCATTCCTTCTATTAATAGGAGCCAGGCGATTGCATGGTGTGAATTGTATTACTGACAATCAAAGTAGCTTAAAATCTCTGTACTGTTGTATTTTCGAAATATAGGTAACATAAACACGGAATCCAGTAAGAGAGGCACATAAATGCTTTCCTTTAAAGGATATTCCGAGAATAACATCGGTGCATAGCCTAACATAGACATAAACTTCTAAAATAACGCGTATCAGTATCAGTCTTACGAAACAAATTTCCATTTTGAATGTCTTAAAGAAATTTTACTGTCGCAGAATTCAAATTATGCAAACAAATAGAGCTATCAAATTTTATGTAACAAGTCCAGTGAAGTTTAACAGACTCAATATTCGAGGAATAGTTCGATATTGAGGTATAAAAACATAGAGTTTCCGGTAAATCTAGGGCGTTGGGCGTTTCATCAAAACTCATAATATCTGTAAGTTTCCGCAGTTATTTTGGAATAACCTAGTTAGTGCCATCTCCGGTCACTTCTGTAACATCGTAGGGCTCTACCAACTAGTCTACAATCTGTGGCAATAAGTCGTAAATCCATACTAACTTTACTGTATTCTGTGCGTTGAGTTTATCATGTGTCGTATTTTGTTCAACAGACACGAAGATCTTCCGTTGGGCTGATTCATGTTTTTTGTATGGATTTTGACAGGTGAAATGACAGGTCATTTCAATTCTGACAGAACAGTAACATGCATTTTGACGGGTTACAATAGTTTTATTTCGTAAAGCTATTTTAATTCTTCGGACAAGCATAAAAATAATAATGCCAGATTGCCACAGAATGATGGAGATTTAATTATTCAAGACAGTAAAAATTAAAAAGATAGAATAGAGAAAGCATTTCATGGCTGTCTTAATAAACCAAAACCACACTCATCAATTTTATTATAAATCATCCGAAAAAGCCACGACCAGTGGGCGATCCATAATTTTCTATCAAGCCTACGAAATGATTCGACAAGACGAATGGACCCATTGGTTTGGGCCAAGACTATTGCATTAATGTGGTTCATAAAGAGCATTACGGGCAATAACACTACAATTTAATTCAATACAGTGAAAAACGTAAATCTTCTATGCATATTAAATAAATGTCGGTCGGACCGTACCTTAGATTTATAGGCCGTTGTTGGGCAATGTAAAAGCCGGTCAAGTGTGTGTAATTGCGTTAGTTTTTAATGTGAGATGCAATTTGGATGTTTATTACTGACTGAAGGTGGTTCTGGAATGTGTTGCTCTGTAGCAACCTTTAGTTATACAGTGTCACTGAATTATTGGCACTTGTGTACAGACGTGTGATTTTGTTTTGCCGTTACCTGATTAATTTTTAGCCCGCGCGATAATTCATAAGTCTTACAGTTTTTTTTATCCTCTCACTTTTTCATCGTAATTATCATTCAGTCCATGTTTACAACCACTTCTCAAATTTTTGCCACTCATTACCATCTTAAACGATCAGTTTAAGATGGTCGACATTATTAGCAATATAATCGATATTGATTCGTTACTACAAGTAATTGATAGGCCGATAAGTAGGCACAATATCCCAGGTTGTATCCGTTTTTGTAATGCAATATTTTTCAAAAACACTTCAGACCCAGAAGAGCTTTGTTATTATTTATATTTGTCTATTTAATGCTATTCTTGCGATACAATCCAAAATATAATGGCTAAGAGATTGCATTTGCAATATCCATTGATAACTACTAATGCTACTCTCAATTTTACTACCGTAGATAAAGTTTGTTGTATTGTTTCGCGAGCTATCGACATTGTCGGAAGTATGAACACTGATTATGCGTAGACTTTGCAAAGCCTGGGCTTAAGCTAAGCTTAGCTGGGGACTTTCAAAACAATGTTTTGCATTTTATGTTATGTTATCTTTCAAATCGTAATTATGTTGATATCCCTACATTCGTTTATAGATCAGAATGAAAAGAGGTGGATAAATAGTTGATAACTGTTAAACTGTGGAGTACCGCAGTTTGTTTACCACCAAAACTTCTAAATAATTAAGCAGCCAAATGCGTATTACTAGTGAAATGATATCGGTGGCCTTATCGTTAAAAGCGATATCTTTCAGGCAGAATAAAATAACACAATAGCGGAAGAGTTTAATATTTTTATAACCTTTGTAAAAGATAAGTTTTTTTATTATCTCTACAATCTTTTAAAAGTTTAGTAAAGAAGTGAAACTAAAACCGCTGCTGGCAAGATACTTTTATTGTTTAATTATATTTTTTTATTCTTTAATGAGATTGTAATAATAATGTTACTTATTATCTATATTATCCATATTAATAGCCACATTAATATTATACATTCGAATGTAACTCTATCCGTCTATCTGTCTGTCTGACTGTATGTTACCATTTCACGCCTAAACGTCTGAACGGATAATAATGAAATTTTACAGAAAGGTAAATGGTATCCCGGGGACGGAAATAGCTTACTTTTTATCCCGGTATTGTGCGCGCGAAGCCGTGGATAGAAGCTAGTTTATTTATAATTTCCTTTTAACTAATATTAAATTTCCCTTCAAATAATAATTATTAAATTAGTTTTGTATTACACCCTTCAATAAAACGTTCGAGCTGTTCTCTGATTTCTGTCTAACGGCAATTTCGGACTCACTTGTTGCACAATAAATATTATTTATAAACCAAGGGCTCGTAATTACTGCCTTTGTGTTGAGATACTAATCTCAGTGTTTATTATTTCGTATTAAATATGGCCGCGAGCTTTGATTGATAGTTGGGCTTGACCACGTCGTCGAGCTAATGTCAACCTTTGTTATTTATTAGCACACCTGGATTAGTTATTTTTACAATGTATTTTTTATATCTGATACAAGTTTTATGATACCTTATAGTGGTATAAGTATTATGTTGTTTTCTAGTTGTCTGCAACGGACATTACCTATTGGAAGAGATCGCTTCTAAGCTATTATAAGGCTGCTTATTGAACTTTTATCTTACGTAGATAATATCTCTTTGTAATGTATTTTGTTGGAGTACTATAAAGCAATCTTGTAGTTTAATATACATGCCATATTCATAATTTTTAACCGACTTCAACAAATGGTGGAGGATCTATGTTCGGATGTATGTATGTATGTATTTTTTATGTGTGTTCGTCGATTTCTCTGTCAATTAAGGACCGATTTTGAAAATGATTTCCCTATTGTATAGAAAATTATACCGAGGTCGTTCCATAAAACAATATTCCTTATATAAGTAGATTAGTATTTATCCCGCATAACTTAATAACAGTGTAAGATTAAGGGATTTGAAGTCGGTTTATAGTTTTTTTTCAAAACAATCTAATTATTGATATCGTGTTCCTATTAGATGTTTGTTATTTGATGACGATTTTTAATTGTTTCGACTCCTTTATTCGTACATTTCATACTCATAATTTCGGTGTCGATTCGATATTGTTTACATTAAGTCCAACAACTATATAGAACTAACTGTATAAATCCCACCAACTCTAACAAAGGAAATCTTTACAACTTGTTAGAGAACAAACACTTCTACTCCCATGTGGGGTTCCAAACTGTCTAAATATACCCAAAGTTTGCCTGAAGCTGAAGTCCATAATTGCTGCATGCAATGAATTCTACGTGACAGCTTTAATTGTTCTATTAATGTGAGCTATAGATCTCATGGGCTGAGCTCTTTGCGTAAATAATGAGAAGTCGTCGCCGTTCATAAATTAGGTTGTAGCTAGTTTCTAATAAATAGGACCTGAAATGTAAGTTGGCGCTAAACATTATTGTAGAACTTCATTAGTTGTTGGCCCCGTTCTCATCATGAAGCTATGGTCGAAATTGTTGTAATGAGGCGTTTTTTTAAGAGGGTGTAATGCGCGCCATTTTGTAGAAAGGATAGACATAGGATTTTGCGTTCTTAGGAGCGGGACAGAGCATACGTTTTTGGAATGGCGTAACTGCCAAAATCAAGTTTTTGCTTATTTACAAGAAAACTACACACCTTAACCTACTTATCAAAACATAGATCATTCCAGAGACTGCATGGTTTCTCTGAGTTTGACCAAATGATGTGCGAAACAGTGCACTTTCATGATTTCTTTTCATAGTATTTTTTTTTTCTCAAACGTGTTTTCACACAACCAAAGAAAAAAATTAGAATTTTATGTAATTCGAGTTTTTACTACGGGGATCCCGTGAGTACAGAGATCTAGGCCTAGTTTGACCACCAAACCCGATAGATTCACCTGTTAATGTCAAAAAATAGTTCGACCAGACTGAAAGATGGCGCTTTTAGTTTAGGGCTGTCAAATTAAAATGTCATAGACCCTGCATAGACCTGTTAAAGTTTTGGATAACGGCTTAATGACTTTTCACCCGGATACCGGGTAGCCGGTATCGAGTACCCGGCGACCGGGGCGTGTGAAAAGGCACTTCTTGTAATGTTCACCTTTTGGCAACCCTAGTCATACTGTTAAATCCTCGACATGACAAAGGACATTTGTGATGACTCAACAGTCAACATAGTGATCGGACCATTAAATTCCTTTATAATAAGTATTATAAAATTTATGCATAATGGTAACGATGTATAGTATAATTTCAAAGAGAAATTGAGACGACAGATTCTTGTTTTTACGATTAGGTTCAGACTGTGTATTATATTGACTATCTACGAACTTTGATATGTTCTGTACGTACATTCAAGGATCTTGCTATGCAGTGAGACCACCTGTGGACTATTTTCAATAAAGTTGTATTTGTATTTGCACTGAATATTTATTAGATCTTGTGTCACTAATCTCACGTTTTACAACTTCTCTGTAAATCTTAAGAATAAAATATCACCTACTATTACAGAATTAAACTGAGCATAAAACAGTAGTTTAAATGTAAATAAATTTAAATCTATGAATAAGGTGTTTTATAGTGAGTATCAAATTGAATTGGTAATATATTACTTTTGTGGCGGTTACGAAGTTTATTTTTATTGGTTTCAAGTCAATTTGTGCAACCGTTTGATGAGCCGTGTCAAAAGGTTGACGAGATTGCTCAATGACGTGTCTAGTTTGAGTCCATTTGAGTTTTTCGATATAATATGCAATTCTAACACATCTACTCACACACATATGTTCACTGCTAAACATGCCTGAGGGGCATTCCCATAATCAGCAGGCGGATCGGTATTCGCAGTTGAAGTTATAAAAATACTCATCTTTATGAGCTCGCTAAAGAAACTTAACTTAAAAATACTGATCTATTAGAAGCTACTGCCCTTCTACTGGAAGGTTTCCTTCCTTGTTTTCTATGTTCCACCTCCACGTGCTGAGTGGGGGGGTCGATTCTCACGCCGCAACCGTAACGGACATTCTAAAACATAGCCTAAACGAATTAATGACAAACACAACATAAACTAAGACATTTTGATGATCCGTCAGCATTTCGCAATGATAACTTCATCTTCTTTCTTTCTATAAATCTTTAGAGTATGGTCATTCATCAATTTAATTTTGATTATCCTCAGTAAATTAATATTCCATAGCATAGAATATAGACTCAAATGAAAGTTACGAATTCTCAGAGATATTAACTAAACAACACCGGAATGGGGCTGTTTATACAAACCCTCATCACTTATAAGCTCTGGGCAGCTTTATTTGAGGCGGGACCAGGAGCTCTGAATGTTTAAGATACTGACCGCAGCTTTGGAGTAGAATGCACTGACCTACTGGAGCTTGAAGCTACAACAGATTGTTAGCACCTATATATTTAATATTTTAGGAAGGTTACAGAATTGGACTGGTTAGGCAAAGCGACCCGAAGTACATCTTCGCCTCAATTAAGAAAAGTCGCCATTTTGTTTGGTTACCGACCAGCCTAACTCCGCTGATCGGCATCCACAAGAATTCTTATTCTGAATGTGGTCTATACGATGCCCTGCGCCCTTTAAACAGAAGCATCGATATTCCTCATATTATTATGCTATTCACCAGCAACCATGCAATACAGCTTTGCTACTTTTGAGTGGATAATACAGCAGTGCTGCTTTATTTATTTATTCTATTTATTTATCGTTTATACTTAAAAAAGACACTTTAGATAGTGTTGGTGAACGATACATCAACACAATCTGTCCACTCTTGATAAGTCTTCATGATATTCTTTTTGTTATTTCGTTTATCATTCCTGTTTTCTTGTGTCGTTTTGCTCTCTTTTTGTTGTTAATAATTGTAGTTTCTGTTTTTTAAATTACTTTTATGTGGTTAAACCATTTATTATTATCAATACGCCATCAATTACGCCACCGTCAGCTTCAATACGTACCGATCCTATCCATCCAAAGGTTGCTTGGAAGAGATCGCTGTTAGCGATGAGGCCGTCGATTTTGCCACACTAGATATAGTTAGTATTAAGTTCTTGTTTTATTGTTTTAGGTATTGATGGTGCAATAAAGTAATAATCTATCTACCATAGTAACTAAAGCTCTAAGAGCCTTACTCTTGTCCAAACGGCATATTACAATGACTTAGGCACACCACTAGAACACTTAGTCTTATGATTATGAGCCTTTCTTCCCTCACCTTTCAATCTATTTCGGGCCTACGTAACATATCCATTAAACCTACAAGCTACAAGCATGGACATAAACATGAAAACATCGCATTCAAGGCAGTAAATCCTGACAGAAGAATTACTACTGACATTTTTACGTGCACTTACTCTCAGGAAGATGCCACTTGGGGGTGTATTTTAAAATCTTTATTCACTCTCAGATAGACGGCTGTTAAAGTTGGGTCGCTGGAGACTCCGATGGAGTTTGTGCGATCTGGGTTTGATTCATGGTTGTATTCATTTGTCAGTTTCGTAGTTTAGTCTTCAAAATTATAGGCATGGTTTTAGTTCATACCTTACCAATTCATACCCAGGATGTACTGTGTAAGTTTTGGCTCCAACTACATAGACAGGAAAGTTTGAATGACTGTACCTCCTTTTAGTATTTAAAACTACTAAACGGATCGGTCAGAAATTTTATAAGGGTCAAATTATCCTGCGACGCAGAAAGTTGCGGGTTCGATTCCCGCCACGGGATAAATATTTGTACGATCTGCAGATATTTGTTTCGGGTATTCTAGGTGTTTTCTATGTAAAGTAAAACATATCTATCTATGTAATGTATTATATTAAGCGCAACACAAGCTCTGCTTAGCTTGGAGCTAAATGATGCTATGTGAATTTGTCCAGTATTAATTATTTTATTTATATATTTTTATTATGTATTATTAAATCACGATTATATTTCAAGAGCTATTGTTATCCACTCAATTATAATGCGGACAGAAGCAAGCTATAAAACATAAATGAAATACGATCACATTCTCTTTCCACATAAATGCACTAGCGAGCGTTTCGTGCATTTAATTATAATCAAGCTTCTACATTAAACCGCGAGCCTTTTCCATCTCACCTCCTTTCTGCAGATAGGAGGAAATGAAACGTACCTTGTAATTTATAGCTTTACACGAACCCAGCCGGATTCACCAACACTTATCATTTACACCCATCAGAGCTACGGCTTAAAATTTAAGTCTAAGCTTTGGTGTTTGAATTTAATATGTTTATAGAGATTTCGGTGTTGTTTTTTTAGAGATTGCTATAGTGGAATATATATACGCACGGTCTCTTAGGTCTCAATGATACCTACTTTTATTTATGTATGTGGAGCTGTTGCTGTTCCACTGCTGGGCAAACGCCTCCCTTTGCTCAAAACACTCCTTGCGATTAAAAGTGTTTTTCATTGGGTTACCTAAATAAAACTATTTGCATAATTTTGGGGACAGCCACTCATAAGATCTATGATTATTCTTACTTACTTGTTCTACGCCTTATATGTAGTTTCAAAACTTGAGAGTCACAATCACATAATTAAATGGAACAAGAAGCCTTTTCCATTCCATTGCAACAAACGTGACTCACAGTTTGTGACTAGCGAAACCAAACAAATCTCGTCGCCAAAAACGAATATTCTACATCAAAGCGTGAATGTTTTAAAAACTGCCACGTACAACAGCGTACAGGCGTACGCTGTTGTACGTGGCAGTTTTTAGGCCAGTATTTTGAGTTAGGAACTGTCAGAGAAATTCTTAAATCGAATTTGAGATGACGTGTGTCGCTGCCGGCGATAGTGTTGCTGTTGCAAAAATATTTTGATACAAACAAAACTTGTCACAATTTTGATAAGTATTTTGATTTACTTTGTGCGACCTACCTAAACTATTTTACATATACGGAGTGTTTCTCGTTGTAGTTTTATTCTGTCGATAGAAACTTAACTTAATCAATATCTAAGGCATAACAATATTATATAGGTTTCGTTACAAACGATTTCAAGAAATATTATCCCGATCAGCCCACGTCTGATAGGAAATTAATGATCAGAATAATCAATTTGTCAATTTAATAGCCGAAAAAATGATTATTATTATAACTAGTTTTAATAATAGAATTACTCTTTTAAGATTAAAATAAATTAAATTAATAGCACTTAATAAATAGGTAATTAGAGTATTATTATATCTTTCGCGCATATTCGTCAACACTGTAGAACGCCTTCTCGACGAGCCACGTTATACATAAGTCTACGCTTAAATGAACAGAGGTTATGTGCAGTAAATATAAGATCCGGGCAATGTTCAGAAAATCAATTCTAGGTATAACGTTCAAAAATTTGAGGTTTCAAACATGTATAGTGTTGTGTTTAGATGTGAAGGCTTTCACGGTAGCGAAGCTCTTAAGTTTCAACGCGAAGAGGCCATAAATCTGTAAGAGGACGCTTCATTGCTCCCACTACAGAACGCTGCGATGTATAGCTTGGTATTACGTGTGGAAAATGAATTGAATGTTCAAAGAGAACTGTGAACATTCATTGTTCAAGGTTCTGACGGTCGTTTTCACTTTGCTTTCTAAAGGCGTAACTATATTGAGGTAAAGAGCGTAAAGAAAATTTTTAACCACCTAAGCTATCGAGTTTTTAAAATAATAAAATGGCGGTGCAATATCAGTCAGTTTAGGCAATAAGTTTAACTCAGAGAACAATAAAAAAAAAACCAGTAATTCACACTATTATAAATGAGAAAGTCTGGATGTTTGTTACTTCTTCACGCCAAAACTACTTAACGGATTGTGCTGCAATTTCAACCTAACAAAAAGAAACGTTGCGTGCAAAGCCGCTGGCAGAAACTAGTTTTATATGTATAAGAAAGAGTACAAGAGTAAAAACCTTAGTAAATTATTTATAGAATCAAAAAATAAAGGTCAGATCTCTTTGTTTGATTCTATAAATTTATTATCGTTCCTCCGATGGTCGTTTGATACCAAACAGCGATTGGTCTATTGATAAATAAAGTAAATTCGGTCGTTTTCAATACAGCTAAATTATTTAATGGAACAACAATTATCGCCGTTGAATGTTGGACAAGCGATAGGCAATTGTATATAATCGACGACGGACTCATTTTGCGGTTATTGAGATTGACGTGAGAAGTCAGGAGATTGAGGGGGCGGGACGTGGAGAATAAATCGGTGATATTATGGAATTAATAGTAAAAACTGAGATAAAGTTAATTTATATATCTTATAATAGATTAAAAATATCAGATCGTAATCACAAGGCAAAAAAGATGAGGTAGAAACAATAATTAGTTAAAATGAAGAGTTCAAAAATAAATCACGTTAAAACTAGAAGCATTTTATAACAGGTTAAGAGTCATGATAAATTCAAAAGAGTTAAAGCTAACAATTGGTGTTGAGTTTGATGTATAATTTATAAAATGACGTTTGAATAAGTACAATAAAATCAACTAGCTTCTACCCACGGCTTCGCACGCGCTTTACCGGGATAAAAAAAAACCTATGTTTGTTCCTGGGATACCGTTTACGTCCCTGCAAAATTTAATTAAGATCCGTTGAGTCGTTTAGGTGTGAAAAGGTTACAGACAGACAGATAGACAGACGGCTAGACAGACAGAGTTACTTTCAAATTTATAATATTAGTATGGATTGTCATTCATAGACCTTTACAATAAGTACATAGTACGTTAGTCTACAGTAGCCCACATTAATTTTAACAAGTTTAAGGAACATCTGAACAAAGTTAATATAAAAAAATAATAATAATTTCTCCCACTATCATGATCTCAAACTTAGACCAAACCCCAAATTGCACAAGAGTGGACTATTGTGTGACAATTAACGAATTAGATCAAGTTTTTTCATCGAAACGTCACATTCTCAATTGAAATTGACAGTTGACGGTTTAATCATTTGGGATCCTGTTTCAAAAACATTTTAAGCTTAGTTCGTTTGAACGTTTGAAATTAATAAAAATATACGGGATAGAGAATAATGGTTTTTAATTTATTTTTGATGTGAGAATTCTGCGATCTAAAATAAGTCTTGTGCACCGATTGGAAAATTACCTGATTTACAAACAATAAATGAATTATGAATTAATACTTTTCGTAACTGAGATGGCCATGTTTATAGGTACTTATAACAATTCACACCGAAACGTTAGCTGCTTAATTGGCTGTTATAAACATTTTAAACTTATATGGTCATCCAAGCACTACAAAAGTAAACCAACTGGTACCTAATGAATGACAATATTATTCGATTTTTGCAAACTTCTTGACTAATCTCCAATTTTTATTTTACGACCCATAAGTAAGCCATTATTGACAAAGAAAATCACAATTCAATAATAAAAAGAAATTAGAACTAGTATTTACAATTGAAACAATTAAGCTAACTGCAGACTGTTGCAAACAATCTGCAGGTAGATCAACTGATCCATATCAGTACCAGTCGGAAGCGTTCCCAAGACGCTATCTGCATTGCCCCGCTGTATGGCAATGCTGATGCGCTGCGCCAGATACCCACCAGCTCTCGGGTGCAGCACTCGTCGCTTCGACCAGACGCTCAGATAACTTTTTAGAAACCTGGGGAGCCTCGGTACCCCACGGACCTAGGGTCTCGACCTCAAAGGGAGCAAATGTGTAGGCTCTGTGAAGACCTGCATATTTGCTTCTTTTGAGATCCTCGGCCAATTCTGCCGCCGCACCAGCCCTCACGAATGTCCTCGGAAGATGGGAAGGCGCAAGTGTGTCGACGCATATAGCGTCCCACACAATGGGCCTCTTTAAGTACCTACTCGTACTTGATTTTAATGTACTTATTTCGTCCACAGATCTCAAGAAACCCTTCTCCACCTCACCATCTCCAACCTCCGTTGAGGCTGGCTCAGCTGCCTCGCTCCGGTGCGCGCCGCCAGCCGCCGCTCCGTCTCCGAGAGTGACCTGGCTGAAGCATGGCGCTCCACTACAGCAGGATCACAATGTGTTGATATCAGCTGAAGGGAATTTGCTCATATCTAGAGCTACTTTGCAGGTACAGGCATTTACTCTGCAGTACTCATTTCTACCAATCAGCGTCAAGCTAGGTCCTTATCGGATATTATGATTGCCGATAATTTCTTTCAAAAATAAAAATATATTTCGAGAGCTCTCTTTTGCGATTTTTCGCGCAAGTTTCCACTCGTGTGATGTCTTCTCGCGGCTTCGCGCAAATGTCCATCGCACAAGTGTCACTCGCGTATCTTTGGGCTTCACTGCAACAAATGGGCTCCATTGGCTACTGGTTAATAGCCTATCTGCTGTCCAAGTTTAAATTCAATCGATTTAAAACAAATGACTTTAATTAAAATAACCTTCTCTATCTTAATTTATAGGCACACCCATCGTTCTTTTATATTATATTATTATTATTATTTTATTTAAGTTATTTATTTCACGCACAACAACGCTTTTATCTTTTAGAATTCAGAATGTCTAATGAATAAACGGTTAAATAACTTTAAACGGTTTATTTTTGATAATAAAACGAGGCCTACGTTCTATCTTTATTACAATGATTCCGACTATTATCACCCACACACTTGTTCCGCGAAATTTAATTGCCCATAAATTACTAGAAACATTACCGTTTGTATTATTACTCCCTTGTTGTAATCTGTGGCTAAAAACCACAAATATAAACAAGCTTATCGTCCTTTAGAACTCTAACACGTGTTTGATACTATTATTCTAAAACACCATCACAATGATTGAAGCTTAAAGTGAGATTGATGAAGAACATTCAATTTGAAACTCTAATGTCACAGAAAATGAGTTCGTAGTTGACTGAAATGAAGACGGATGGTAGAACGCTGGTTTCGAAGCAAAACATGAGTCACAACACACACATGGTGATACTTCCAGTGATCCAGGAATAACGTCAAGAGCTTCTAATGTTTCAGAATTGTGCTCTAATTTCAAAGATGTGATTATATAAATTTATGTAAGTAAAATATTACATGGGAAAGCAAAAGCACTTAATTATAGTGGCATGAAAAGGGCCCACAAGTGACTGAGTTACTTATTACCAGCTTTATTGGATACGTAACATGGGATGCACGTAGGTAATATCTCACATTTGAAGTATGTAGGTACTTCGAGCTTATCCCGTCACAACTAATCTTATATGAGTCAAGCTCTAAGAACAGGCACATTTGCTTAGTGGAAAAATATGCTGACAATTTCAAATCAAATGAACATTCACTTCGCTTTTTATTATTTTGATTATCATTTAAATTATCGTCATGTTTTGCATGAACTTTTGAAATACTTGTACTATCTATGTCTTAAAACAAGTTAACATTTATGTTACGCTCTAGATCTGTTTCAACTACCTAGATAGTGCTATTATCGGGTTCATTCATTTGCAAGCAGATTTCATGCAGTTATAGTGTGATAAGCAAATTGCAGACGCGAATAAAGTCTCATTCAATTAGCACAAACAACGCTTGTTTCGAAGTATGAGTGGACTTGCTGTCACAGGTTATGGAAAGCCAGCTGATACACTTAATGCTTCTTAACAATAAAATTGCAATTCCGTGGTTTTCTTGTTGAATTTGTCATTAAGAATATAAATATAAAATCCTGAGCTTTACATCTGGATAATCCAACCGCGTAACTATAATAATATGCTCTGAATAATGAACAAGGGCTCATTGAGTTGATCTCTGAATAGATTTAAATAAAGTTTGCGAGAGTCTTTAACTTTAAAGAAGATGTTAATTTCGGAGTCATCACTCAAAAGGGGCGCAGCCATTTCTTTTTAACTTGTATCAGTTACTTGGCTGCAACGTGTAAGTGATCCAAGATACATGCTCATAGTGAACTCATTAGCATTTCCAAGCGTCAAGTCTTACAATCGAGACATCGGAGACTTGAGCCCGCTGCGTTAGTTAGTCATTCCGTTGCTAATAGGGATCTGTTTAATTCTGCTTTAGTTTTATTTCAATAATTTAATTTTGCTCTTTTAAAATTACTTTGCATTAAACTGTTTTAGCATGTTTCTACTATTTTTACTATTTTAGTTAATAGTAAAAATAGTAGAAACATTTTTACTATTTAAGTTTTTACTATTTTATCTGGTAAAGTTTAATTCTTGTATTTTCTCACGCAATCTACAATAAACCACCAAACCAGCACCACCTTAAATGGCCTGTATGCAGCACGTGTTATTGCAGAAGAAATCCTTCCATAGCGCTGGTCTTCCGCTGTAGCCAGAATAAAGGTCCTTTCGTCTTCTAGTTAAATGCGTATTATACTATTTATCATACACGTGTCGAGATAATCTTTGTGAACTGTTGTTGTGTGATATTTGCTAATACCTACATATGCATGCTTTAAGTTTTGTATAGTTTTTTTATTGTCACTCGAAATTATCGCATATGGCTTTTATCAGTGTAAATCCTATTCTAAATATGCAGTCCACTGATGGTATACCCAAATATAGATCAAATCATTAAGTAGACAATAGGCAGGTATTGCAAACGCGACTTTATAGCGACAGCGACTAATTAGTCGAGCGCAAGAGACATTTATTAATTGCGACACGAAGCAACACGACTTACCGTTTTCTTTGCCTTTTTGCAACGGTGTACCCTTTCAAAGCTGATAAAACTGAGCTAATTTTAGACTACATTAAGCCTTATCTGCACTTGCCTCATTTATTTATCTCGTTTGCGTGTTGCATGTAATTTTCTCCAACCGCTTTGCTAAAAATCAAATCTGCTTCCTTTGTTTTTATGAATTTGCACACCCGGTTTTCTCTGCTACTGCAAAATTTGTTTCAAAATAAATACAGTTACATGTAGTTTGAATGTAAAAAGACCGTGAAACACCCACCAAAAAGAGAAACCATGCAAAATAACGAAACAGTGCAAAAGTTCTTAGAACGTACTGTTTTACTGGCGGTTGCCAGTAAAAAAAGAGAGTAAACTTCAAACAACCAACATACGGCAGCTTTTCCACCAGTCTTTACATCATTTAAGAAAGACCCTAAGATATGTATTGACCAAATGCCATGTTGAATCACCAGCTTAACCTTTCCAACAAATTTCAAACAAGAATCAATTTCAAGAAGTTTAACATTACACATGTTTCCGATTTCATCTCCGGCGTCTTTCGCCCAATAATTGCTTTCACATTTTAATAATTGCCTCCATTCCCAATACGATCTTACACGTCCATCTTCGCGTTGCCATCGCAAATAACCATTCCATCTCCGGTTTCCGCTACGAAGCACCGACTAATTAGGTAGCGCACGCAGACATGGATTAATTGCGAGCCGTGTCTTGCGCCTCACTCAGAATTAGATCGAGAAACAAAAGGATAAGATCCCTTTCTTTACTGATCTTCTGAGAATTCGAGAGATTGCCTTAGTGGGTCAAACATTTATATTCTGAATTCTCAAGGTATTCAATCGTTTCGTCCACTAGCTTCATCATTTTCAGTTTTGAAATTCCGAATTTTGTTCTACAATAACAGAGAAGACTACTATGACCCCTGTAAGGATGACACTCAAAAGTAACTACTGCCTATCTTTCAGCCATTTTCTATGCCAGCTTCCCGATACGAGCTATCAAATAGTTGTGAAATGTAAATGAGTCTAAATAAAGTCTCTAATTAGCGGCATAAAAATTTTAAAGCTTTGATTCTGTACCATTGCAATAAGATCCAAAATTAGTTAGCTTTCACTAGTCTTTCATCTCTTTAAAGCAACTCTGTTTAAGTTCAGCATCACTTTTTAGCATCTATTTAAAAAGCCCTGCCAATTAAAAGCTTCTTTTTTTAAGACTCAGCTTAATTCAAAACAGCTCTTTGCTCGGCATAGTAGAAAATCTTTTTACCCGACTCGTAAATAGGAGGTGGTTTTATCACGTCTTTTCTGTCTCATCTCATCCTCACGCGTAACTCAGTAACGTTATACACAAAGGTGTTAGATGCGTCTTAATTAACGTAATATGCTTTTATATTAATGGGTACGTCCTCTGTAATTTTAACGCTCTCACACGTAGTGTTGGTGTGTGTTTAGCTCTTGTGAGCCTTTTCCGGCTTTTCTTGTTTAGTTTTAATGAGTTTTTGCGCTCTTTGCATTAAAAGTTAATCATTTATTATTATATAACTTTGGATTATACTTATACAATAATTATAAATTCGAAAATAATTAGGAATGTTTGCTACCTTTTCATGCCTACACAGCAAAACTGATCTTGATGAAATTTGCCACGGAGGGAGACGGTATCCCAGGGATGGACTTAAGCTACTTTTTATCCCGAAAAAATGCATCCGAAGCCGCAGGCAGAACCTAGTGATCTGTATTTCACTTTGCTAATAAATACTTCATTTTTGAAAAGTACGCAAACTTTTCAAAAATGAAGTATTTTTTATTTTCCTATTTCTGATTACTTGTTTAAAAATACCTATAAACTATCTAAAAATGTTGACTAATAACATTTTATTTGTTATCACAGCTACAGGTCAATTCAGATGTATTCGTGAGTGTATCACTCATACTTGCTTTAAGAGGGCGCATTGCGCGCCATTTTGTGAAAGAGATAGGCATAGGGTTTCGTGTTCATAGAAGCGCGACAGAGCATACGTTTTTGGAACGGCGGCGGCGCGGCGTAAGCACAAAAATCAAGTTTTTGCTTATTTACAAGAAAACTACACAACTTCTGAAGAAACTGGTTCAAGGAACTAAATAATAATTAGTAATAATAATAACCTACGAATCAAAACATAAGTCATTTGAATAGACGGCAGGATCAGGAACCCTGCGGTCTTTTTCTCTCACCAAATTATGTGCAAAGCAGTACTTTCATGATTTTTTTTAATTCGAGTTTTTTTACCATGTGGATCCCGTGAGTACTTACTGAGATCAGAGCCTAGTTTGACAACCAAACTCGTTAGGTTCGCCCCTTAATTCGTAATGAAAATACTGCTAATACCTTTTCACGAAAACTACTAAGCTTTTTGTTACTTAGTTCTGCATTGATGTAGTTCTAGTCCTGGATGAGGATATAGGCTAAGCGTGCGAAAGCTAGTTGAATGATGAAACAAAGATAAAAATCCTGAGAATGACACTAACTGGAAAAAAATAATCACGTAATCCGATTGATCGAACCATGCGGTCGAACCACGTGGCCAGAAGCCACCAAAAGTGTATTCTACTGACTTCAAAGATCAGTCCGGCTTTCATCACCCAGCACTAAGCAAGACACTTAGGTAAATTCACCATTGTACGGCGGCACTTTCGTTTATGTTAGAAATAAACAAATTGCGATGAGGGTTTATTTTCACTCGGGTTTCGTTGACGAATGCTTGGATGTTTGCGTTAATCGGTGTAGATCGCTCTTCATTTTCGTTGTAGGAGCAACAATTTTCAGTTTATTTGTTTTCATAAAGAATACCATGGAGTAGGGCACACACAAGATTGAAAAACAAAATGGTGTGAAGATTTGAATTTCAATTTAGAGCAAAATTCCTCATGTTATCCAATTTTAATTAATGTTACACAAGTACATTAATTAAAATTAGATAACTTATGTATATACAGAATTTAAAGTGTATGCCTGTGTATACACAGTACCGGCCCTTATAAAATATCCATAAAAATTTACAACAAGCTTCCAAACGAAATGAAAGACATTCAAACCGATTCTTTATTCATAAATAAATTAAAACCATTATTAATTGACAAATGCTACTATGACGTAAATGAATTTTTAAATGACAACATAAACAAACTGACATAATAAAAATCAAAAAATTTAATTTATAATTTGTTACTTGCGTAGACTAGACAACTAGTACCTACCCATACCTACTACTCACCTTAGTACCTACATATTTTTATCAAAACCAACCTCGGTCTGCTTCCACTCGTTGTGTACCTACGCCCAACAGGGTCACATTGTGATACTTAAATGCATTTATATACTACCAATTAAGCCAACGTCATGACAAAAATAAACATATTGAGTATTGAGTGAAGATGGACCTCTTTTTATTCTTAGACAGTATTACCTGATTAGATTCGTTAAGTACATATTGTGAATAACTGAATGAACAATAATTGTACTAATAAACATGAAAATCAATAAAAATATAACAATAATATCAAAAATACAAATCTTATTTGTAGCTATCTTGTTTTTTCTTTTGCTATTTGGGAACCAGACGAACTTATCCAATACAATACAATACAAAACTCTTTATTGTACACCACAAAATTAAATAAAAAACAGATATTAACATAAAATAGAAGGTACAATGGGCGGCCTTATCGCTTATAAATGATTTCTTCCAGGCAACCTTTGAATGGATAAAAAATTGAGAATTTAAGAAAGGCAGGGGTGTATACAAGATAAATACATAATAATAAATATTCTTCAAGTAGAAATGAAAATAAAATAAAATAATATAATACATAGACTAGAAGTAATAAAATTACATATAATAGTAGTAATAATTTTTATTATTTGTTCTCAGGATATGGCAAACTACAGTTGCGTTGCTGAAAACATAGCTGGGAAGAGGATTTCTGAACCTGCGCTACTAACAGTTTACGGTGAGTTACGCAAATACGCCAACAACTTTAAAACTCATCTCTGACCAGGTTTACAAATATCATTTATGCACTGGATTTCCCTTCATATGAAGGGAAACAGAAAGTGACGTGCAATAGCTTTATGCGCCGTGTTATATATTTTATTTTTATTCTTGTATATTTTTTGAACCTGCGTGTGACTATTCTTTTGTGATTTGCTTTTTTGCCTGAAATAAACGAATATTCTTTTATTCATTTATTTTTATAACTAAAACCAGTCGCATGTCAAATTGGCCGAACCAATATCATTTAAGTTTAAATTGTTGATTACTAACAGTCCAAAATATAATCCTGGCCCAAACTTACCCCAAAACTCATTAGGTATCCGATAACAGAATGACTAAACCTCTATCAAATGGCTAAATGTGAGTAAATGAGCTGCAATATCTCTGACATTAGAAGCAATCACGTCATAACAGACAATTTAGCCGCCAACAAGACAATATCTTGCGTTACATTATTTCAAACGCAATTTATTAGACAACCGTGCATTCTGCGGCAAAGGTGCGGTTTGCCTGAGACCGTACGCGAGAGAATATTAATTAGGTTTGTGAACGTGAACCGAGATGAATTAGTAAGAGTGAGTTGTGTGAATAAGGAGTGAATGTGACTTGTGGTGATGGAATTTTAAGGAAGAATGGATACAATGTTAGATATTTGTAAACCATTATCAATGAAATCCATGGAATCACTTACCTTGAAGTAGTTGACAGACATGCCGAACTATGAGAAAAAATTGGTTAAGGGGAAAAATAAACATTATTCGAGTACTTAACGTGTTACAAGAGAAGAAATAGTACTACAGCTTAGAAGCGAAATAAGACCTATTCTATCCGTTACCATTGACTTTGAAAGTATGAGCAGGTAAGTTTCTCAATTGTCTGAAGCCACCAAACTACCATGAAATTCTGGCGCTCACACTGATGCCCGTCAAAGTTCAATTCAAACAACCATTTGCACGCGTACAAGTTATAAAATCAACAGGATCAATTCACACGTATCACTCATATTTGATTACTAAGCAATCAGTTCTTTAAAATTACTGTTGGCTCTCTATACCCAGCACCTTAAAGCTCATTTCACCCTCGGTTGTCCGTAATAACTATCTTTAGCGAGATCAAAGGGCAGGCGCCGATGCTGCAATAATTGCAGTGAGCATGGGAGATCATTAGGATGGTCTGCTTCACCCACACGGTGACTGAAATATGGCTGGAGTTTGCTATTTGTGAGTAAAACAATGTGGGAATAGTTTCACTGTTGGAACACAAAATTTTCACAATGTGGGTGGGTCTAAGTGTTTAATTTCCACAGTGCGAACACTATATTTTCATATTTGGTGGTATTAGAGTGTAACATTTTAGTCTGGTGCTTTATAAAATAGAAAATGTGTGAGTAAAACACACCTTCAGGCTTGCAATCAGGTCTAAGTTTTTCCATCTCGACGACTTATATAATGAATCAAGAACACTGATTTGGAAAAGGTAATATCGGGATTTGTAAAAAACATTTTATGATACATATACATACACTGTGGAATCATAAATCAATCAGTCAAAATAAACTTAATAAAACCGCTAACGTATGACTTACAAAACCTAAAAAAACCCGCGCTGCGTAATTTCCTGAATACACATCTAAACATGTCTCTATGTATATATAATGCAGTTTGCAAATTGTCGTCAAATTAACACTAAAAACTAGCCATACATCGGTCTCAGCCCACGAAGCAGAAAATGACTCCACAAGCTAACAAGCACCTCGCATACATTGCAACACAGCATGTGAAGTCATAGGTGATGCTATCAGCTAGCCATAGATAGGCCATAGCTGTACCATAGGGTTGCTATCATGGTACATTGCTTACGTGGCGAACTCTATGGCGCCATCATCGTTATTAACATTCGTGCTTGTATTTCGTTAGATTTGTTCTGAGTTTACTGATGCATGTTTGACGTTTTTTAGGGCTGAAGTGTCGTCATACCCGTTGATTCTTTAACTAACAACAGTTTGAGCTCTTTCCTTTCTTTTTTTATACTTCAAAAGATTCCTACAGGAATGTATAAACTGTAAGGATTTATCCTCACAGTTTTTTTTCTTCGAACATTATAATATAAGCGAATTCTTGTTGTAGGTAGTCACTAGATTTTTTCAATTATATTCATCTTTTTTGTTCACATGTTATCGATCACTCTGTTGTCTCACAAAAACGTATTCATTTCTTTGTATTTTATTTCAGACTATCTGTGCCGAATCTTGTGATTAAAATTTCCCTTGTGTCGGAATGAGACACTTGGAAGTTACAATTCCATACAAGTAACAAAATGTCCCTGTAACAACTAACAAAAACACATTTTTATCTAACTAAATAGTTATTTTATCAAAAACCTGAACCAATTCTGGTCAGTTCTGTCCATTATTCAGTTAACTTTCAGTACCCGTGCCTACAGCCCACGGGAAGCTCTGCCGGTCCAATTAGCGGGCACACTCAAACATAAACATTCTGTCACGGCCGCCTAATTGCTAGAACTTGCACCAATTACCTTTATTAGAGCCCTTCTGCCCTTTTGTTTGGGCGGATGCAGGGAATTTAGATGGTTAGGTACCTACACCTATACCCATGTATCGATAGTCAATGGTTGTTGGTGTATCGTTATATATGTGCCATATTGTAAGATATGTGTTTTGTTAGATATAATAACGCAAGAAACAACTGCATCTAGATAAACTACGAAGTTTATTGATACTTTACGATTCCTGTTTCAATTATCCTATCTAACTATCTAACTATCTAACCAGCTATTTACTGAATGTTAACGTCTTCTTTAATACGCCACCTCTGGCAGTCTTGTGCCAGCTGGATCCACTGACACCTTTGCTGCTGACACTATCTCAACCGACCATGTAGCCAGTGTAGGTAGCCACCATTGATCACTGAATTCGAACTTTTCGAACATTGTTTAAAAAAAGTCTAAAAGCTTTTTGTTACTTATTTTTTGATGGGTACCTCCTGACGTTTTATGTATGCTTTTAAAAAACTCACTTTACTTTGACCTATAAACTCTCATATTCCGGAAATCTTTACTTAATTTTCCGGAACTCTGCATTAACTTTCCAAAAATCCCCCATAATTCAAAACTTCAGTAATCATTATCAGAGCCCCCTGCGTACGGCATGCGTGCCATATATAAATTGTGGCACTTACGTGCAAATTGGGCTATACATTGTTATAAAGTTCAAATCCAGCTATACATGTTAGAATAGGTATACATTGCCGGCGTGGGCTGAACAATACTTTATCACTTTATACAATTACGAGATTTATAAGACTTACTTTTCTTTTGTTAGTGTTCTTTCTAAAGATTATTTTAAGCTGACAACTTTTAAAAGTGCTTTTTGGAGAAATGTATTGTACTTTTTAGTGAGACTTTTAGGAGTAATAAAATTTTAATCAATTTAATAAAATTGAAAAAACATCTGAATTATTTTGATGAGTAAATTTTACGGCGATTTAAATACTTAAAGCTCGAATTTATAGCAGTTATCTTTATGAACTACTCAACCAGTTAAGTACTTGCATAAGTAGGTTAAGTATAAAACATACTAATTTTGTTTGTGAGAAAATTATTTGTACTATCAACGATAGTATAAATAATTCACAATCAATGATCTGTTGCAATGCGTGGCGTGTCCATGAAACTTGATGTAGGTACTAATACAATTCTTCCCAAGGTTAAATTTGCCTTTGCACAACAATGGATGTGTTAATTATAGGAACACCAATTAAATTCAAATTCTTATATCATGCATTTGCTTATCAATTTGATTTTATAGGGTTCCGTATACGAAGGGTAAATTCGGCATGCAAAATACATAGATACAAAATATAAATTAGTATTGAGCAGAATAAAAAATACATGTAAATTAAATAAAAAAAATTAAAATATATAAAATGAGTTAATCTTAAAATGTCATTGGTTAAGGAGGGTCGATGGTTATGGAACTCGGATACAGTATAGATCGATTTGTCAATAAGCCACTTTTTTAACTTAAATGCATAAGCTTTGCAAGGTAATTCTTTGATATGTTTAGGTATCTTGTTTAAAGTGCGTCCACACATCGCATGACAACTTTTTTGGTAAAGAGCAGTTCTGGGAGTTCTAGATAAATCAATTCTATCTAGGTTCCTAACAGTCCTCAGGTAAATATCACGGACTTTCGTAAAAAGGTTTTTGTGTTCCTTAGAGAATTTAGCTGCTTCAAGAATGTGCATACTAGGCAAAGTTAATAATTTAAGATACCGGAAAAAGGCCTGCACGATTTCCAGGGAGGTATTCCCACATTATACATATTCTTTCCGCTGTCCGTCCGTCCGTCTGTCACAGGGCTCTATCTCATGTCACGTAAGAGGTAGACAGTTGAAATTAGAATATTATGTATTTGTTTTGCCGCTATAACAACAACTAATATAAATAAAATAAATATCCTAATAAGGGGCTTCCAAACAATAAACGTGATTTTTTTGGCTATTGTTGCTCTTCGTTTATCAATGATGTATCTCTTGAACCACGATAGGTAGACACATTAAATTATCTATAAATAAGTAACACTACAACTTTTTAATAACAACAAATACTAAAAGTATAATAAAGTTGAAAATTTAAAGGGGTCTCCGAACAAGTGAAAATTTGATGTTCTTTGAAAAAGTTGAGTATTTTTAAGGTACGGAACCCTTCGTGTGCGTGTCGACTCGCACTTGGCGGTTTATTTATACTCCTTCAAACCGCATTGGATTAGTCTAACTAACTTTTAGATTAATTTTTTTGTAACTATTTCTTGATATTCTTTATTACAATAGGCAGGTAAGTCAGGTTTTCATTAATTATTATAGTTTATACCTTCATGGTCGTTGTATAATAAATTAAATATAATTGCTATAAAATAATTAAACCAATAGTCCAGCATCGCGATAGCGACCACCCGCCGCCGACATGTTGTGTTTAAACAAAAATTGATTACCCTATTAACTAGTCTGTTATTAACCTATAAAAGTACTGTTAATATTAATAATATTGTCGATGTACTTACTTGACTAGTAAGAGCTGTGCATGCATGAGTTTGATTAATTTATTACTTTGGCCAATCCCTCATAAATGTTAGCACGATGCTATTCAAAAATAATTCAATTCTTTAAAAATATTGTGTGAGCCTTAGGAATTCGTTATATTGAATATGATTAAATATAACGAATTCCTAACGCTCCTAACACCCTCGCTCGGTGCGTTGGGCTCGAAAAGAGCTTTTACTATTTATTATTAATTTATATAATAGTCTGAATAATAAAGCCCATAAGTTTTACTAATACCATTATTTTTAATCAACTTTTTACAATTTTAGGGAACTAACAGCTAGGTAACAAAATATAAAAAAAAAAAAAAAAATTTTTTGTGTCTGGTCATAGCCACAGGCTTTGTCTTTAATCTAATGCTTATCTCAAAAATATTGATAAACATAGAATGCTGCATCAATAACTAGCATAATAAGCTTTAAACAGAACTTAACAGAACTGTGATCATGATGATGCAAGATTTTATAAGTATAGCTATATTAAACGCGTGTTTTATGACGATTAATGACTATCAACATAATATTTAATCCAATATAGTGGATAATTTTGTACCGTTCCCGTGTTCAAAGTGTCTTATTATAATAATGTGCAATATGCGGCGATAAACCTGGCACGTTACAATATCTACCAATTATCTTTAAACTTCAAGCCTCTTTCAACCTCTTTGAATAAGTCAGCCCGTGAACATCTTAAGTTACTAAGGTATCTCAGCAAGGGTGAGGTGCAGTACAACCTTCTCTAGAAAAAAATTAGAAATACCTTTTTATGTTCACATGAGATGCTAGAAGCTTGTAATTATACCTTCGAAAAAAACACGCACTAACTTTGGGGTTTGAGAAGCTGTCTAGTCAAATGTTCAACAGTGGGCAGTGGTTACATGGGGGACTTTCGGAGACGTTGAACCGTTATCATAAACAGGATGATTATGAACTGTAAATAGTTGGTCATGTGCCAGATTATAAGTCGTTATGCGTGCCAATGAAAAGTGATTGTTGTTGCAAAACAATATCGATTATCCTCTATTACTTGTTTTGTTTGATTATTTTGATTATACCTACATCTTAAACGAGCTGGGCGATCATTTTAATTTGCAGTCTTAGAACCAGTTTTTTCTCTAAATACTAATTGGTAACTGTTATTTTAACAATATTTTTATTTGTTTTGATTGTTTTCATTTATGGATTGGATTATCAACATAAAAACCTACAAAGGTACTTTCTTCAAAGAGGTTTACTTACCACTTCGTAAAATATTTTTATTTGTGCTTTTGTGTTTTTATAACTGCCTTCTTTTAGTAGCCCAACTTTTACACAAATAATTTTATAGTGCTTCAAGAAAAAGCTCATAAATTTTCATTATGTACTTTGTTTCGCGGCACAAGAAATTAACTCCGCCTTTTCAGCTTTCTTTCAGCGAAAACAAAATTAAAATTTCACCGAAAGTATCAAAACTTATCGCGGTATCCAGGAATGGGTACAATAAGCTAAGTAAATTCTAGGTCGTTAAGCTAAAATTTAGAAGCTAGGTGATGCACGCTACTTTGCGTGCTAGACTTGCATGCTGATTTCAACTGTAGATTAGGACTAGCTACTGTGCATGGATTTACTCGCTTGTTAGAATGTGCTTTATTAGTATCAAGATTGTACCATCCCAGTTGGCAAGTTCAGTTGGACGATGCATCTTTCGAACAATATAGTTGATTTATGATTTACCTCACCAGGTACCAGGTAGCAGTACCACCGTATTGCTTTAAATTTTGAAAGGGTTTAAGGGGATTGGTCAAATAACTTTACTTATTTTTTTAATTTACTTTATGTTTTAAATTACTTTATAAAGGCAATAGGCATGAAATATTAAAAAATAAAAAAAAATAAAACACACAAATAAAAATTGGGAAAAAAAAATATAGAAACGTGATAAATACCCCTTAAATAATACAAATAATAATTAATGACTTAATGAGGCATGATGCCCAGTCGGCTTATTGTACCGAGCCTGAAAACAAAAGTCTTATATGGCGCGATGCGAGTGCTACAATCAACATTGGCGAACAGTAAGCCAAAAAAAGTATATATCATGTGACTCCGTAGAATATCTACAGAGAAATTGTAAGGGTCCGTAAGCAGTTGTAGGTAAGTGTCATCTGCCCAGGTAAAACTGAAGAGCCACCGATCACGATGGCACTATTTTAGGCTGCTTGTCTATTGATGCGGAGTGAGGCAGTGGAGGGGGCATGGGCGTTGAACGCCCATAAAAATCCGTTCGTTTGTCGCACCATGGTCCGTCATCATCCTAGCCATCGCCATCGCAAACCATCGCAAATCACTTTTGTTGACAGCCTGTGACATGCCAATGTGCGTGAAGGCTATGTCTCGGCAAGCCTCCAGCAACTGGGGTCGGACCGGACTTTGTCACAGTACGATAACCAGCTTTCACAGAAGTCCTGTATATTAGATGGCGTGCTTCTAAATTACGTCATAAAAATCACGTCGACACGCCATCGTCACCTCTATCCGCTATTCCCAGTATGTCCAATTACTTGTGGAGTGATAATGAGTGTAGGACTGGTAGATAATGAATGTAAAACTGGTAGTTAGTTAAATTGACTCGCGGCAGTTTGTTTAATTGGGTATCCATTCCTGTCGTGATAGCTCATGCATGTCATACTCAGATTGGTACTTATTACAGTGCATATACTGTGTTATGAGTGTTGAAAAATGTGCTGGAAAAGGACGACAGATTTTAAAAGTCAAGTACAAGTTACACTATGGAATCGTAGATGTGTTGATGTTCAAAAGGTCTTCCACTTTTGAGTGAAAGGTGTTTATTTTACCTTGATATGTTAAAACTAGATTAGTTATTTCTTATGTCATAAGATGGATCATAATTATTTTGCTAGCTGAGGAGGGCGCTGACTCTGCTACACAGTTTTAACCTTTTGCGATAGTCAGCCCACAATTGTATACATTATGTTCTCTTCCTAATAAAGATTTTTTGTTTTTTGTATTTAGTCGAAACCAGTGACAACCAGTCAAAATAAACACAACACAATAAAAATCAGCGTTTTAACATTGTGATATATAATGATAGAGCAGATCGCCGTAGCGCTGCCATCTTGTATCCTTCCATATGAAGTCTTCAATCTTCACAAAACGTGAAATTTTTCCATACCAATCACCGTTTTTACGAGAACCTATAAGCGAATTCCTTAAGAAACCTTCGTTCAGTTATTCAAATATCCCGTTGACCCCGCCGATGAATCGCAGCCAGCCCATAGAAAGAATCATTTAAATTGCTAATCAGTGATGCACAAGAGATATGTACGTAAATAACCCACACCAGTCAATGGACATATTTATACCCTCTACATATTTATTATGAGCTTGGAATACTAATTGTATAAACATTTTACTTCGTTAATAGTAGACGTAAAGCCAGAAGTTTATAGTTTTTAATTTGCATTTAAAGCAAGGGTTTTGATGAAGCTGTAAAAGGGTATAGAAGCTTGCGAAATTATGTGTTTCAAATTTATATCTTTCAAAGGAAGTTATTTATACTAGTTCTAATAACTGTTAACTGTAAGAGCTCAATCTAGAGCACCGAACACCTGTCGCCAATTTACTTGCATCGAGTTATGCGAGTGTAAATTGCGCTCTTCTTTATATAGCCAATTAGAAAAGCCAACCTGGTGGCTGGTCTATCTAAAGTTGAACATAGAGTGCAGCATACAGCTACATTCAACTAACTCGAGTTAATATGTCAACAGTAAACGGTGGTTGGAGCTCTTGGGGGCCATGGACGCAATGTCGCTGCAACGGACGCATCGCTGGCGGCCAGAGAAGGACTCGAACCTGCACCGAACCACACCCGCTGAACGGAGGGGCACCTTGCCAGGGACCAGCTGTGCAGAGGACGGGCGACTGCGTGCCTTGCCAGAATGGTAGGTTCTACCAAGAAGCTTTTAGAATTTTTATGGGGCTGGCTACCGTTACGTATGGATTATTCCTGAACCAAGTGACAAACTGCTGAAAAGGTAACTGCGTGGACGTGCATAGTTAGAATTATAAGCTCTAAAATATCTGTGCATGTGTTCTTTTGGTTCACTACCGTTATAATTATGAAACCAAAAACCAACCCGCGGACATAAAGAGTACCACCGTGAATGTTTGTCTTGTTAGAATGTTAGTCCTAGAAGCGTCTATATTGTTCTATTTGTTCTCTACCGTAAGTAAGTTTGTAGGCAAACCTGCACATGGGTATGTTAAACCATAATACAGTTTGTGCCACTTGATTACACGATTTATTCTCGGTTCCATGTGAAGGATATCGCTAGGTTTTGTAATTTTTCATGTTCCTAAGGTGATTTAATTTGTAATGGCAAAACTGACTAAGTTATTCTTTCCACTGCTTTCTTTGAAGACGGATACATGGATCTTCAGGGATACGATAGCACGCAACAATTGCTAAGCGGTAAGTTATTAACAATTTTCCTTGTGAAATCTTTAGATTTGAACTAGGGTTAACACACAGGGAATTTTGCAGCCTGATAAGTTCTAGTACCTACGAATGTACGCAATAGTAATAAATTTAGGGACAGATATACCATTTTACGACTAACCAGCAGTAGGTCTGCATGACAATTATAGAAACACATATTATATACAGTAAAAACAGCAATAAAAAGAAACTTAAAAAGCAAAATAAACAGTACACATAAAGAACACGTGTCTGCCTACCGATGACCGGTTAAGTGGCATATTCACCATTAAACCTCTTTGTACTCAGGGCTATAAACTCAAGAGGTTTTAAATGAGGGATATGAAATGTATAGATATTGCTTGTGTTGTTGGGCTGTTGAGAAAGTATTGTATCAATTTACAACCGATACCTTCCTACTTTATTGTCTATTTTTGTAAACCAAATAAACTATCTATCTGACTGATTTGTTCTCTGTGAGCCCTGTTGGTACAGTAATAGATTTCATAATACTGTATATAGTATAGATTGTGGATTGAACATCGACTTTCAATCCAAAGGCTAAACGTTATCTAAGAAAGGTTAACGATATTAAAAGATACGATTTAGAATTAGATTATTGACCTATAATTTCATCCGAAGCTGAGAAAATAGTATAATGTGTTAATTAATTAAGGAATCAAGCAAATTCCCCCTACTTGCATGTCCCATGAAAACTTAAAATACTTACGTGTATTGTACAAACATATCAAACGAAAGCAAAAAAAGAAGTTGAATTGAAATAAGCGTTTTTATTAAAAGAAATTCGGACGCTAATGCACCTATAGATTTGTAACTGTCACTGGTTCATTTTGATCTGTTTTTTTTTTCAGTCTATGTATTAATCATCATTTTTTAAAGTTCAACGACTCGTTGTAACTGCGATGTCTTTTGTAACTCTGAAAAGCAAATAAACGTTTTATCTATCCATAAAATATGTTGTCTCACCTATTAACCCGTGTGTCTCAGATACTAGACCAACCACGCGCACAATAAAACACAATCAAGTGCTCGTAACGTCTCGCATTGTTGTAATTAGTGCCACATGTGGCGGTATGCTTGATCAACCCCAGTACCGTGTGTAAGTTTTTAATGGAATAATCACAGTCTGTCATCATAAAGGACGTTTGAGATGACTCGACCAAAATTTGGAAGGGCCATACATTTGTCTAATTTACCAACATATAAAACCCCTGACAAAGAAACGGAAAATAAAAACTTCAATATTGCTAAAAACATTTCACCCTGTTAAAGAAAATTTCGCTCCTAAAAAAATAAAAGAAATAGGATTAACATAATTTTCACGTTGGCAGAGCTAAAATTCTTGCCGTTATACTACGAACAAAATTCCACATGCCTACAGCTCGCAAAAAGTCTTTACTGAATTATCTGAAATTCTGCGTCCCGATCTGCAAGATAAATATGCGGATCTTCATGGTAAATAATTCACTTCACATGTTGCGTTTATAATATGCATTTTGCAGTTATTTCTTCTCTTCGAGATCTTCGTTAGTGTTTTCTTTTCCTCTACCACCCAATACACCAAAGTTACTTCTGTCGAGCAACATTTTGCAACATAATGATAACATTTATTAGGATACCTATTACATAAAGATACATAAATACATATATTTATTTACATTTACTTAGTTTTATATTAACACATTTATTTAGTTTCACAAGAACAGCACAGACATATACGCAGATATATAATAGTTACACAGACATATACGCAGATATATAATAGGTACAAGCAAATTGTGAGGAGTAAGATAGATGACAGATGCAGCAAGTAAAAGATATATCTAGGTAAAGCAAGACAAGAAGAACAGAAATTTCTAGAACTGATAAATTAAAGCGTAGTATACATATCAGAAATTTTGAATAAAAATTACCTACTTAGAATCAAATCTATTTAGGGTAGGTACCAACTTAACATACCTACTTAATTAACACAGAACTAAAACGAAACATTCTCGATTGGTAGGTAGTACCTACCTTCAGTGAAAACAAGAATGTGAGTAAATAATGAAACAGAATCTGCCACCATGTACCAGGTGCCAGGTACTTACTAATAATTTTATTCAGAATAAGTGCTTCATGGTATACCTACTAAGCTTTGACAAACACAAATAGGGATACCTGTAATATTCCAAATAATACAATAAAATAAATAAAACGTAAAATTTGGAATAAAACCAATTCTATGAAATACATGTCATGCATGATTTATGTAATTTACTCTGCTACTCTGTACTCTGTCATAAAGTTGTAAAATGTATCGCTGGAATAAGTAGGTCGTCCGTTGAGGATGAATCTTTAGTCTCGGAGTGACCACTTGCGGTTAAAGTAAATGTGTTCAACGCCATAACGAGTAGGTAGGTATCAACAAAGTGGTGTAAAGTCCATTATCTCCACAAAATTCGTTCCGAAACCGGTGTCGCTCACCGCAATTACACAGGAATTTATTTGTATAACTTTAAAAAGAGAAAATAATGCGTTTTACCATACACGAGGGTCCTTTGTCGTTTCTCTAACGAACCAGGACTGATTTATGTGCGCGCGCATTAATTAATAAAGGTGCGTTTGTATGAAGCGAGTAGGATTGAGTGCACATAAGGTGCGGTTGAGTAATGCGAGTGATGCGGTAAAGTGCGATGCGATGCGAGCTAGTTGCGGAGTGAGTGGCGATGCGGTATAATCTGATGCGATTCAGTTGTGGAGTAAACACCTAATAAAGTACTTAGTTACTAAGTCGAGTAACAAAAAATCCCGACGGACAACCAGTTTAGCTTACCTATAAAATTTCAAATCAATTTTTATAAAAAGTAAAGGTAGAAGTGAAGAAATGTCCTTCCTGCTTCAAATTTAACGATTGCTTTGATATCCTACTTTTCCAAGTCACTCATTGTAATTAGTAACTCACTTTTTTGCTGCACCTAACTGCACCTTTAAATAAATAAATAAATAATGCTGGAAAATCTACACAGCATCATCTAGCCCTAGCTAAGCAGAACTTGTGTTATGGATACTAGATGACTATATACTTAATACATTATAATACATTCATTTTTTATATTGTATAATCAATATATAAATGTATAGTCAAATAAGTAACACACTCAATATTTAACCTAGGATATATTACATAGATATATATTTTTTATTATACATAAAAAAATACTCAGAACACCCGGAACAAATATTTGCAGATCATACAATGATTTGTCCCAAGGCGGGAATCGAACCACTCGAATCGAATCTCCTGCGTCGCAGGCGGGGTTCCCCCGCCGCGCCACCTCGGTCGTCTTTACATGTGCACGTCGACATAGAAAGTGGTTGGTTCAAGCGATAAGATCTCTTGTGCTTGGATTAATATCTACACGAGCGTGTGATTATTTTGTTGTGATAATTGCTTCATATCATTTTCTGATAGCGAGTCTGTGGGTGTTGGCGTGGAACTAAGGGTCTTGGTATTTTCATTAGATGAATTATTGATAATATCTTGTACAATATCTAATTGTAAAGCGGGTTGGGTAGATAATTTTAAATATATTGTTTATTAAGCTTAATTTATATACTCTCTGCTTACTTTGAGGCTAACCAATCACTTTACTTTGACAATAGTACCGTTGCTGAATCGTCCACAGATGAATGAAAAACTAGCTGTGCGTGCGACGCACGGAGAGATTTCTAGAATGGTTTCAACCTTGACACATTTTACACGCGTCCCACCATCTATAGTTTATTTCATCAAAGGTAAAATGCCAAAATGTGTCATTTTGAGACGGTACCGTTCCGTACCGATGAAGTGATTAATTTAGTAGAATTAGGGCCCAGAACCTAAACTCGAACCTCGATACAATATTATCTATGAAAATCATATCTATATATATGAACATATTAAGTATATTTTGAAAATCCCGCCTTAACAAACCAAAACAATAAAGTCCCAACATTCATTTGCTCCAAACGCATACAAACTATCGTTTCTTTTGTAAAACAAGTGATTTATGCCCACAGTGTGGGCTGCACGATATTTTATTTCAATTTATAGAGCAATACTTCATAAACGTATTATTAGAGACGCCATTTATAATGTTAAACGATGCAGTAATTGCCCTTTGAGTATTTTCTGAAGCTATTTTTGGTCAGAAAATAAGTGGAATCAAGCCCTACCCCATTTACAGGACATAGCATAAGTATATTATGAGAGTGAGAGAATAGACAGTGCACATGTCTAATTTTACGCATTTACTATAATAATTGTAAAAAAACATAAAATGGGCCTTCAAAGCCTATCCTACGATAATACAGAGAAACTAATAGATATTATCAAGAAAATTATATTTTTATACATAAAGTTAACCAAGAATAGTGATTAATCTAGTTTTACTCTATGTAAGTACCTATGTACATATTATACACAAATTGTTTGCAACATAAACAACATTGTTAAACTTGCTAACCTTTATCGTAATTATAAGTGATTATTTTATTTAATAATTATATGTTTAATTTAGCACTACTGTCGCCTGAAACACAGGATTACCTAGTTCAGGCTAAATTGTTATACCTAGCTATATTTATTCATTTAGTGCTCTATATATATATAAATTTACGTTTCTTTGAATACATTTTATTATTATTATTATGTGTTTGCACACTTGTGCAGTAAATAGGCCCTGCGCACCTGGCTAGTCTTCGTTGAGACTGGCCGCCGCGTGCCGTGGCCGAAAATTGGGTTAGGAGGACATTATCAGGTATATATTTTATTTATGTGCGTTTTCGGTATACTCAAACCATACTCAATATACAATGTGAAACAAACAACTCAAAACACAGAAATTAAGAACTCTCATTATGACGTCAAGTATAAAAAGTAATTATCAGCATTAGTAATTATTTGCATTGTAGGAAAGAGCTCCAAACTGACAATTAATGACAACTCTGTCACAAAATCAACAACAAAAAGTGATTTTTAGGTTGAATATGATAGACCATGTTTACAAACTTGTTGTAGTAGGTATATTGAGATTTGCCGGAGTATAGCGACATTATATACTGTAGTTTTTGCCCGCGGCCTAACTCATGTGAAACTTATAATAAAATTAAACCTAAGCATTCTAGGATAATATAGCTACTTTGCTATTTGACGACTTATATAGCGGAACAGTTTTGTCTGTGACGCAGAAGGTAGGAAGGTAGGTTCGCTTCCCGCCGGCAAAAATTGTACGCTTAGCAAATAGTCGTTTGGGCGTTTCTATCTAGGAACCTTGTCATCTGGTTTCCATAATACAAGCTCTGATTGATTACTGTCATTAAATTCATTAAAGTAATTTATTTCATCTTTAAACTTATACAAAGCACTTAGACATGTCGTAAAAATGTGTACAAATGTACCTAGATCGCACTTATTCAATATCGTAATTATCTTCACAAAATAAAGATGTGTCCGCCAAAGCTTCGTCAATTGTATAGTAACATTTTTTTCATTAAATAGTTTTTGACATATTGTAGTAATTCAATGTCAGGTATTTTTCTTAGGTCGATTGGTATTTTATTATAAAATTTTAAGGACATTTGTAGCTTTTAAAAAAGTCTGGTCCGAGGAGCTAGGTGTGCGACTAGGTGATGCTTTGATGTGAAATGTCCAAAATTAAATATATCCTTTAGTTGTTAGTATTAGTATATTTATTTAGCGGTTAGTCTTGAATATTATTATCCGTGTGACTTCGTCATTATCTTCCCCAATTTTGATTTGACGACACCTGCCTGTTCGTTATTCAAGGCAAGTCTGTTGTTTTATCTTTTTTTGACACTTTTTACTACACACTGTTGAACATTTTACTACATTCATGGTATTGTAGGAATATATTTAAAGATAACGTTCACGCTGGAAAACAGCGGTTCACATTCACAAATCGCTGAAGGTTATGTAGAAGAAATAGGTTTAAGCGAACACGATCTCAATTTAATAAGGGCCTACACCGCAGTGGCCGGCAACAGGGGCTGGTCGGCTATGAGCTAATAATTAAGATGGAAATATATCTTTCTTCTCACACACACTCACTAACTATCCTGGCGCATCAACGCCGAAGTGAATATTGGCGTGCTACACAATAGATCGCCGCGGACTGTCTTGCGCCGCATCCAACCAGCCCAGTACGAAGACTTGGGGTGATTGTTTTTCTAATCGGAATACTTAGCTTGTAACTTCGATCTGCCGTTACTATACTAACTGAATAGTACATATTTATTAGATACCAGTCTCTCCAGACTCATCCTAAGTGAAATTGTATGTTCTTTTTTGGGTATACATACAAATAAACGATCTTTAAACCGAATTGATATAATACGATTTAAAAATATTTTATTTTTACTTAGGGGCTAGATAATGCTAAGTGAAATCTCCATCTTATTTACTTCATGATTGTATTTCGTTGATATAACCTATATCTTTCCCCCAGCTCTACCTGGCCGCTGGGGCGCGTGGTCAGAATGGTCCGTGTGCGGCGCTGACTGCAGACAGACCCGTCGCCGCTCCTGTACTGGAGACACGCCCTGCGCCGGTGCATACACGCAGCAGGCTGACTGCGTGGGGGACTACTGCGGGGTGCATGGAGGTGAGTGCTTTAACTCTTACAGCGCCCATGACGCCCATGTCAGCAGCACGGAGCAGAGGCGTACCCCTGCAGGTCATACGGAGAGTAAATGCGTTAACTAGTCTACCCTGGTCGGAGCTGTCCGTTTAAGAAGTTACAACCCGTCTATCAGCAATTCGATCGGTCAGAGGCCCACAAACAAATAAACAACGAAGTTCTCTACGCGCCACTCTCTACGGACACTTTTTATGTTAATGGTTATGAGACAAAGAGTCCATCTGTATCTATCACATTTTAATATTGGTCTTATAAGTACAAAAAGGGGAAATGAGGTACACTAGTACCTCATTTCCCCTTTCTTCGTTCTCGAAAGTGGAAGGCCGAAATTAGGTGCAATTAGGCCCGTTCCTCTCACCTCGGTCATTATCGGATCGGCATTCGTATTACGCATGCTTGCTACGACGTACTTTAGTGTCATTTATTGACTAAAAGACTACAGCAATGCCCTTGTGTTTGTTCATTATAATTATTGCATAAGATTGGATATGTAACAGTGAGCGAGTGTTTGCGTGTAGTTGTATAAGAGTAAGCACTGGGATAACGCATACGTTATATCAGTGCTTACTCTTATACACGAACTCTCTGTCTTAGAACGTAACATATTACGTTCTCCAGATTTTACTTGGATCTGTGCTTATACCTGGTCTGGCAATAAGTGGAAGGAGGGTAGGAAGGCTAGAGCCTTTGCAGTAGGACGACAATGGCAATTTACCCGGACGAGCCATTTAGCCTCCTTATAAACTACTTGTAGGTATTCCCATTAGTGAGAAGGATAACTCAAGTTTATGCAGATAGACTAATAAATTGAATACGGTAAACTAAGTTTGGAAACTCGCAAAGCTTTGGGTGTGACAGCGGTCGAATAACACGATGTACAGCGGGCTTGTTGAGCTGCGACTAATCTTTATCATCCCAAGTTTCACTATATACTTATCTATCGATTTCCTCTGTACGTAGGTATCTATTACATATGTACTTGTTTCGGATATATTATGAGTAGATTGTTTTTAGACAGCGGGAATGGAAGATAGTTTTTTTTTAATTGCCAAAGGAACTTTTGCGTGATTTGATGGCTGAAACATTTCAAAATTTTTAATCACAATAATAACGTTACAGATTATTAAATCTAATCCATTGTTTATGATACATAAACCTTTGTACGTACGTTCATCAAAAAAATATACCTACTAAGGAAAAAAAAATCATGTGCTTTTGTCCGGATCAAAATAGTTTTTAATTAAAATGCATCCGCTGTGTCTACCTCAAACTAAACGGTGCTTTATAAAAGTTTTTCAAAAAGATGCGCTCAATACATTTTCAAGTCATTTCTGCATCGACGACAGAATTATTTATCTTTTAATTAACATTCGAGACCAAAAATAACATGAAATCCAAAATGATAAATGGCATAATTATAAAATAAATATAATATTTTCGGCTGAAACTTCCTCTACTATAACATTTCCATCAGTGCGTCTCGATTAGCTCGTTATCATACGTTATATCTTGAAATATTTCGGCCTATAACCGCTACATTTTTCATAACCTCTCACATTTCCTTCTCAAAAATATTATCACTAATTGACACCATTCATCACATTCCGATTTCATTTCTAACACCAACAACACAAACTCCAAACGATTTAAACATAGGTCGGAAACTTTCGGGTAAAATTTTATAAAAGCTTGCACGGCGCGGACGGTCCCGTACAAATTATGAAACAGTTCCTCAAGGGACACGTTAATTAACTGAATTCTATGAAAAGCTTTTGGTTCCAGATGCCATTACTAAATATACACTTCCTTTTCCGCGCTCGCTCATCATAACTATTAAATGCTAGGACGGTCTTTGTAGCAGGCTATCGGCTGTAATTCCACCCATCATAACCAGACCTCCCTCTCTCCTTACTCCCGTAAAAACTCGAATAGGCCCCAAGGCGAAGAAAAGGTAGAGCACAGGTCACATTTAGGTAGACGTGTTGAAAAGATTCGAAAGATACTAAAATCGGGAGCCGTGACCATCTGGGTCGTATCATATCTAAATATAGACGACGGACTAAAACTTTATGCTGTGCTTACAAAAATTCTTGTGGTGAACTTTTATCATCGTAATGGTTTATGACCAAATTTGGTCATTTTCTCTATTGTGTGGCCAACTGCTTGTTTTTGATGACTAGCTATAAACTTTTAGAACAGCTTTGTTAGCGTCTTTGTGATCTCTATAAAAACTTAGAGACTACCTAGGTCCTAGGCTACAACTTTGTTTAAATTTCCATATTTAACGGCAGCCAATAATGAAAACAGGTTACCAATTTGAATAGATTGACCATAAACCATTCTTATCCATTCTAAATGCAAACAGAATGTAAACATTCCATATCACAATATGGAATCAACGCCGACAAATGCACAATGTTAAACGCTATGTATTTCGACTCGTGTTCGACTCCCTTGGCGGTCCAAATTCAATCTCCAAATGGAAAATGATCAGTCGATATTTTGTTTATAATGGCAATAAATCATTTTCCTGTTCCCCGTTGACTCGGTTTCAATTTCCCCACTCTGGTTATCGTACGTTTGATAAATAGCCCAGAGCCTCGTGAGCTGTTTGGTTTGTACAATTTCTTCTCAGCTTTCGATTTTCACGCTAAATAAACCCACAATCTACTGCGTTTGTTTGTAAATTGCTTTTGTTTATCTTTCTTGCAGATTGATTGTTATTTATTGTGGTATCAGTTAGTTGTTCTTTTTGTGGTTTTCATACTCGTACTTCTGGGAGATTGATGGAGTTATCTTGATTGATGCATAAAACATGCTTGTTATCCAACTACATCAGAATATGAGTAATGATATCAAATTTTGCATACAATTTTATTTATAAATATACAAAGAACTTTCGTATCAAAATGGCCATGCGGAGGTACATTTTATACAAACATATTGAATAGAGCAGCACAGTTAAGTAGAATGGAAGGAAAATGTACATTTACGTATATTTTATTGACAAAAACCCTTTCACATTTTCCGTACACGAAAATATCCGGCAACATATTTTATATTCCCATCCATTACCTAGATTCAAGTATTCGCATAGAATGTGGACTATCAGTAAATTACCCACATGAAAGAGCTGAATGCAAAGAGCGAGTGCATTCATTTCCACCTCGACCCTCGCTACTTCATTAGCCTAATTGCCGTTCAGAGGAAATGGTGGAATGGTAACGCTGGAATTTTATTGCTCCTCAACCTTTGTTGTGCGTCTTGCGTGGTCTTACTGCCAGAATCTTGGTTGCTTTATGGATAGAGGCTTTTAGCTTTAATAATATCTGAAACAACTACCTACTCATATTGTTTGTAAACTATAAAACCACTTCGAACTCTGCCTACTGAGCTTTTTGATTATTTCCTGACTAACCTTTATTCTCACTATCTAAATTTTACAGTATTCCTCAGAACAAGACAGAATTGCTTGTTCCCATCCTGTCTAAACGTTTAACTGTAATAATGAGAGACGTTTATGATTATAACCTTTTCTTCTCCTTTTGTTATCTGAACCTAAATGTGGTGTTGTATTCTCGCTTATATCGAGAAAGGAAAGGCCGTCATTAGTACCTCTATCACCGTTTAGCTTTATACTCTGCGCTGGCTTTATCGCTTGCGATTAGATTTATAGGCTTTTACAGCCTATGTTCTATAGAAACTTTATCGTTATTATAAAATACTGAACATTTATTGTTATTCAAAAGTGTTAATAATTTATTATTGAAATATTTATTAGTACTTTGTGATGATCCATTTCATTTGTATGTGTCGACGCTTCCGCTTTTAAAGCGATGATTTGTGAAATGCCGGTATAATTTGAGGCACCTGTCTAAATCTCCGTGTGAATTGACCCAGCATACGTTTTCCGTATAAATAAACAAGTAAAATAATCGTGTCACTTTCCAAATTTTTTATTTTTGACCTCTGGATTTTTTATACATTTTTGTAAATAATTATGTACGAATTAAAATGTATTGTGTTTTTGTACTGTGTTGTGTTGTTAAATTTATATGCAGTTTTGACAATAAGGAGATTAATGAATAAGCAAGCATCGGTAAAATCCAATTTATATGCGCTGCAGCCGTCATTATCGGAGGTGGGTCCCGTAAATGATTTGTTGTGATTTCGTCGAGAGAACGCAGCAGGATATCGCAAACTGCATACACACATACGGATCTTCCACGCGACTATCGCTTTTATCATGATCGCTCCAAGGACTGCTTTCGATTGAGCTGTTTCAGTCGTAGAATTAAATTCCGCCAGCCCTCCTACCACGTTATGGGCAAAACGACAAGGTTTTGTAAATTTCGACTGGATTTCCTATCTCGGATCTCTGCATCGGACACGAATATACGAGCGACGCAGACGAATGTTTACACAGAGAACAAATTTCGAAATTAATCGGATAAGCCCCTCACTAATCGTGGTAGAAATCAATTTAATACGAGTAACTGAGCACTAAGTGTAGTTGGAAGCAAGTAGCGGATGTGTTGTGATTTATTGAAATTCAAACATCGGTCAGTAATAAACTGCGGAGACTTGAAACTTGTTTATATTTGAGATTTATCGATATGGATAGTTTACTACGTTGCGCCATGACTTGGAAGCAGTCAGATTCATTTAATCATAGATTCTCTTGATTAAATAAATCACTGATTCGATACGCTGCTTCTTTTCCATAAATAAAATTATTCACAGTTAAATATGTTTCAATGATTGGATCCATGTTTATTCTATGTTTTGATAAAGTAGTTCGTTCTAAAATAAAACTAATACTAAGTACATTTTGAAAATTTAGCTTTATCTTTCAGACTTCAAGCAAAGCTTGAAGCATTGCTATACTCTTATTGCTTTGTGTAGCGGGGCCGGTGTTGTGGTGGTTGTTGAATAAAGGCAACACACAATTCAGTTCACAGGCAGGTTTATTTGAAGGCTACAGTTATAGATAGAAGGAGTGGAAGGCACAGTCGAATAGATAAGAGTTCACAGTAGAAGATAGAATAATGATAGGAAGAAGTTACAGCGAGAGCGGTGCGAAACAATAGCTTTTACAAAACAATTCATAGCAAGGTAGTGCGCGCCGTCAACAGATTCCGTACGACTGGCTCGTGTGACAGGCGGAAAGAGGTACGAGGCGCGGGGGGTTCCCGCGCACTAGTACAATACCGGTCGGCCTAAGTAAGCGGCCGAATATCGAGAGCTTAGTGCTGTTATGAGATAGATAGGTAAATCGATTACCATTAAATCTTAATCTATTATTATTTAATAAACCAGGTAGCAAACCTTTGTGTAATGAATATAATTGAAGCAATAAAATAGCGAGTAGAAAATCATTGAGGGTAGCGAAAATAAATGTGAAGTAAACATGTAGGAGTAGAGAGTATGAACAGGGTGTATGAGTACGAACGTTAAGCAAGTATGAACGGGAGATTGTATGGACAGGGTATGAACATAGTATGAACAGTGTGTGAACGTGTAAATATGTAATGTAGATATTATGTACCGAATAAATAAATAAATAATGTACTTATATAAAACATTTAATCTGTAAATTATGGGGAGATCCCCACATCACTCCCTTCCGAAGACCGTCGCTACGGGCGATAGAAATCCGGGAACCGGACTCTTCTACCGGAACGTGTAGTGCGCTCGGCTGGGGAAAGGTCGGGAACTGGGATTGGCTCGGGATTCAGGATAGGCTCGGGATTGGAGATAGGCTCGGGATGCGAGGAGTTCGACAAGATGAAAGCCGGCTTTAGGCGGTCTATCGACACATTCAGCGCCTTGCCCTTGAACAAAATTTTGAACACTTTGTCGCCACGCTGAAGGACTTCGTGTGGGCCTGAGTACGCAGGCTGGAAAGCTCCTCGTTGCGTTTCTTCCCGAAGAAATACGTGCGACGAGGAAACGAGGTCTTTGAAAACAAAACTTTTGCTAACTGTATGGCGAGACGCAGGAGCGGGTTGTAATTTACCTGCAATGGTGCGCAGCCTAGCGGTGAAGTCTGTAATGTCGGTCGTGCCGGTGATGGCGCTGTGAAAGAACTCACCAGGGAGTCGTAAAGGCTCACCATACACCAATTCGGCCGAAGATGACTTTAGGTCCTCCTTGACTGCGCTACGTATGCCTAGTAGGACTAGTGGGAGAGATTCTGTCCAATTGCTGTCAGCGTGGCAAGTGATTGCTGCCTTTAGTTGGCGGTGAAATCTCTCCACAAGACCGTTGCAGGCAGGATGGTATGCAGTCGTCTTGCGGTGCTTAAATCCAGCTAATTTAGCCAGGAATCCGAATAGCTCGGATTCAAACTGTCGCCCACGGTCAGTTACGATGTCCGTTGGGCAGCCGAATCGGGCAATCCACCCGAATAGAAGAGCCTTGGCTACCGTTTCTGCCGTGATGTCCGCGATAGGTATGGCCTCAGGCCATCTGGTAAACCGATCTACGGCAGTAAGGCAATAGCGGAAGCCATTGGAGATTGGCATAGGGCCAATGAGGTCTATGTGAATATAGGCGAATCGAGCTTTCGGCAAGTCGAACGAGCCTAATGGAGCGGAGACGTGACGGTTGATCTTGGAGCGCTGGCAATCCAAGCACACTCGCGACCAATCACGACAGTCTCTCCTAACTCCCGGCCAAACGTATCGCTGCGCTATTAGTTTTGCAGTAGCGTTTGCGCCAGGGTGACTCAAGCAGTGGAGGCTGTCAAAGACTTGCTTTCGCAGGGGTTTGGTGACGAAAGGTCTTGGAGTACCAGTGCTCGTGTCACAGTAAATTTCCACGCTGCTACCGGGATCTTTAATTTTCTCTAAGCGAAGAGACGTTGGTTCGTCATAGAGAAAAGAAGACAGCTCGGCATCAGCGGTTTGGGACTTGGCAAGGACTTCCAGGTCAACTGGATTTTGAAGCTCTTCAATTCTCGAAAGCGTATCGGCAACGACATTATCCTTGCCAGATATGTGCCGAATGTCGCTTGTGAATTGCGAGATGAAGTCCAGATGCCTATATTGTCGCGGCGAACAAGTGTTCTTCCGCTCGCTGAAGGCGTGGCAAAGAGGCTTGTGGTCTGTGTAGACCGTAAAGTCTCTTGCTTCCAGCATGTGACGGAAGTACTTGATACCTTCATAGATGGCGAGTAGTTCGCGGTCATAAGGAGAGTACTTCTGCTGGGACGGACTGAGTTTCCGTGAGAAGAATGCCAGCGGTTGCCATTCCTCATCCTTAAGCTGCTGGAGTACCGCTCCCAATGCGAGGTCGCTAGCGTCAGTGACTAACGCTAGTTCGGCTTGACAATCGGGGTGGGCTAGCAGTGCAGCATTGCAGAGGCTCTCTTTGGTAAGTTCGAAAGCTGCGAGGGATTCACCCACCAGATTCACGGGGTCATTGGCCTTTACCGAGCCAGCAAGTAGGGCGTTTAGGGGGGTTTGAATTTTTGCGGCATTCGGGATGAAACGCCTGTAAAAATTCATCATACCCAGAAATCGCCTCAATTGCCGGATCGTTGTCGGCGCAGGGAACTCCTTGATTGCCTGAACCTTGGAATCCAGCGGGTTTGTTCCAGCGGCAGAGATATTGTAACCTAAAAAGTTTACCTCTGGGACGCCGAAAACGCATTTCGTGGTGTTCACGACAATGCCGTACTTCTGCATACGCTCGAACAACTGCCTGAGATGACTTTCATGTTCTTCCTCCGTTCGGCTAAAGACCAAGAAGTCATCAAGGTAGCAGTAACAAAAGTTCAGACCACGCGTTACCTCGTCCACGAACCTCTGGAACGTTTGTCCCGCATTCCTGAGTCCGAAACTCATGTACGGGAACTCAAAGAGGCCAAACGGGGTCGTTATGGCGGCCTTCGGGATGTCTTCCTCGTACACAGGGATCTGGTTGTAGGCTTTGACCAAGTCAATGGTGGAGAAGACCTTACAAACGGAGATGCTATGGGCAAAGTCATGAATGTGCCTGATAGGGTACCTGTCGGCGATGGTCCGAGCGTTGAGAAGTCTGTAGTCTCTGCATGGGCGCCATCCGTTGTCCTTTTTGGGAGCCAAATGCAAAGGGGACGACCACGGACTCTCGGACGGACGCGCCGTACCGCTGCTCAGCATCAAATCGAACTCCTGCTTCGCCAACTTGAGCTTATCAGGCGCTAACCTGCGAGGGGAACAAAAGATAGGGGGGCCGGGTGTGGTGCGTATGTGGTGTACGGTGGTGTGTTTGTGAGTGTGAGGAGTGCCAGCTGGTTTGGTTAAATCAATAAACTTTGACAAAAGCTTGTGAAAACGCGAGTCGCCGGAAGGAATCTTTACAGAAAAAATATTAGAGTTAGGAGTATTATCGAAATAAGCTTCGGTAGACAATGAAGTGACATTATCGATGATACGTCCTATGCGTTTGTTGCGAATATCGACAATAAGGCCATAGTGACTCATAAAATCGACTCCTATTATGGCTTTAGTGACATCGGCAACAATGAAGCTCCACGGAAAATCGCGCCTAAGACCTAAGTCTAAGTTGAGCTGGGTCAGGCCGTAGGTGTGGATGACGCTACCGTTGGCGGCTCTCAGCTCGTATCCGGTCTTGACTCGACGCTCCTGAAGTGCAGACCGAGGGAAGACGCAGACGTCGCTTCCGGTGTCTACTAGGAAGGGTATCTTCGAACGGCGGTCAGTAACGAAGAGGCGACCAGGTGAAGCGGGGCAGTCGTCTGTCGCCATTACTGACTGCCTTGGGCGTTTCCCGACTTCTCATAGTCGCAGGGCTTGACGCAGTGGTTCGCCTTGCTGCCGTGCCGGTCGTGGTACCAGCAGATCGGGAACCGACGGTAGCTGGACTGGGATCTCGATCTCGAGCGCCTGCGTTGGTCGTTATTCTGCCGGCGATAGTTAGTGCGAGAACGATTTCCTGACTGCGGCTGTTGGTTGAGCTGCGTGGTGAGGTTCCTGAAGGCTGCTTTCAACTCTGCGATATCGTTTGCCATCGACTCCATGGATCCTGGGACGGCTGCTGGGGAGGTCGAAGCTACGTGTGCGACGGGTGCGACGATGTCATGTACACGGTCCGCCAGATCTGCAGAGGCTTCTAGTGAAGAGGCAGGCTGCGATGCGATGAGGGTCTGCAGGTTACTGGGGAGACGGCTGCACCAGATGCTACGTATGAAATCGTTGGGTACAGTACTTCTAGCAAGGCTTTGCAGATGCCGAAGGAACTGCGATGGTTTCCGGCTCCCTAGCTCTTCGTGCATAAGGAGCTGCTGTATCTTGCGCTCTCTTGACGCAGAAAGACGTTTAATCAGTTCTTCCCTTAGCTTCTCGTACTTATTAGTGGCAGGAGGGGATGTTATTATGTCTTTCACCTCTTTTGCGTATTGAGGATCCAGATGGCCCGTCACAAAGTAAAATTTTGTTGTGTCGTCTGTGACGTTGGATACAACAAACTGTCCCTCGACTTGCGCGAACCATAGTTCCGGCTCTTCAGGGTAAAACTGGGGTATCTTAATATTTATTTTGCCCTCGGTGTCGCTATGTAACTGCATCCTTTGCTTACGCGCACTACACCGCTTGGTCACCTTATCACTCTGTGCGGATTTGACTGAATCCGATGAGTCGCTCATTTAGGTATATGTAAAATTATATCTCTAGCTATGATATTCTGCGATTTATAATTAGGTACCTTCTTGGTTTGTTCCAATCCAGGGGTCACCAGTTGTAGCGGGGCCGGTGTTGTGGTGGTTGTTGAATAAAGGCAACACACAATTCAGTTCACAGGCAGGTTTATTTGAAGGCTACAGTTATAGATAGAAGGAGTGGAAGGCACAGTCGAATAGATAAGAGTTCACAGTAGAAGATAGAATAATGATAGGAAGAAGTTACAGCGAGAGCGGTGCGAAACAATAGCTTTTACAAAACAATTCATAGCAAGGTAGTGCGCGCCGTCAACAGATTCCGTACGACTGGCTCGTGTGACAGGCGGAAAGAGGTACGAGGCGCGGGGGGTTCCCGCGCACTAGTACAATACCGGTCGGCCTAAGTAAGCGGCCGAATATCGAGAGCTTAGTGCTGTTATGAGATAGATAGGTAAATCGATTACCATTAAATCTTAATCTATTATTATTTAATAAACCAGGTAGCAAACCTTTGTGTAATGAATATAATTGAAGCAATAAAATAGCGAGTAGAAAATCATTGAGGGTAGCGAAAATAAATGTGAAGTAAACATGTAGGAGTAGAGAGTATGAACAGGGTGTATGAGTACGAACGTTAAGCAAGTATGAACGGGAGATTGTATGGACAGGGTATGAACATAGTATGAACAGTGTGTGAACGTGTAAATATGTAATGTAGATATTATGTACCGAATAAATAAATAAATAATGTACTTATATAAAACATTTAATCTGTAAATTATGGGGAGATCCCCACACTTTGTATCTCGTTTTTTCTTCATTTGCTAGAGTTTCACTTTTCCTTTACCTGTTCTTTCACCACCTTACACCTATTGGTGTATGGTTCCTTACAATTTAATTTCCCATGCCCCAGCATTATTATGCATATCAACGTCGAAATGAGACAGTCGCATCCGACTCATTCCCGCTATATGAATACCCACGTCGTTATCTACATTTCTCAATAATGAAAAATTTGAAACATACGTGTCCTACATACTGACGCGAGTTGTTTCATGATCAGGGTAGCTGTTGGCAAGCGTGTTGTTCTACTATGGATTTTTGTGATTGTGTTGACTATTTATACTTAAGCCATTCTTAAGAAATAAATTTTTAGATTAAGTATGGGGGCAATGTATACAAATATTGTATCTTCAGTTTGGCTGCAGTGTAGATATCAAAGAACTGTAGAGCGTATGATGTAGTTTGGATTTTAAGAATCTTCTACTAACAACTTTTACTACCTACCAATTTTGATAAGTCACTATTGAGAGTGCTTCAAAAGATGTTAGTATTTTTGTTACACGCCAAAACTACTGAATGGGACGGTCTGTAATCTTGCATAGTTTTTGTTCTATACATGGATTAACTTAAAGACCCCTTTTTATTAAGGAAAAACGCAAGCAAAGCTGCCGGCTAAAGCTAGTTTAAAAAATATTTACATACTTAACTTACCGTTTTAATGACACTAAAGAAACTTTAAATGTTTTTTTTTATTCCAGTACTATGTACGCAATATTTTAATAAACAGTGTCTATAAATATGAGCACGGGTTGTGAATTAGTATCAAGTCCACCATTGAATATCGTTTATCGGACATCCGTGCATTAGTGCGCACATAAAACATTTGATTGCTGTGAAGTGGGTCACATATTAACTGCCTTGCATTTTATTTTCCACTGGCATTAGATATTGAGTAGGTAGGTAGGTGGGTTGATTTATTACAGAGTAAAGTAGTAGGTTTGAAATTTAAGACGAAGACAAAAGTATTTATTCAAAAGCCGGGGTGCTGGTTAAAATGACATTTATGTTATAAATGTTAAAGTCTGGATGTTTAGATGTGTCACGAAATACAATTGAACTGGGGCCGAATTCTGCTAAACAATCGCTTTGCTATGACAAAAAACTCACTCTAGTCTAGATAGTGTGTGCGGTGCTATTTGCACGGAGAGATTGATAGAATGATTAAAACCTTAACACTTTTGACACGCGTCTCTCTGTAGAAATCTGTAGTTTCTTTCATCAAAGGTAAAATGCCAAAATGTGTTATTCTGAGACATTGGTGTAGCGATTGATTTAGTGGAATTCGGGCCCAGAACGAATCAATCTGGAAATTTCCAAAGAAGTAGTTCTAGTAGACTTAGAATACCATTATAGGTTTCTTTTTGCTTTATACCCGTGGTGCAAAAAACGCGAGCAAAGTCGCGGGCGGAAACGAGTTAATTTAAAAAGTAAGAATACCTACTACACATTATGGAATCAGCTCACCCTATTTAACAGTGAATGGCTCAATGAACTCATTGGTTTACTATTTAGTGAACACGTGTTAACTACTATTGATAAAGAAACTAAAACAAAAGCCAGCAAAGGTCAATAATGGAATCAGAACTTGAATCGAATAAAGGCCAGCTTGCCATTATTTTTATAGAGAGTAGGTTGCATCTAAGTAGGCTGCATCTGTAAAAAAATATAAATTTGGTACGTACATATAGTAGAGACCTAGATGAAAACGCTATTGTATAAAAAATCGTAGAAAAGACTCGATTTCGTTCTAGTTTCTCCTTGAATAAGTATCCTGGATAAATCGAAAAAAACTTAGCTAAGTTAGATATAAGGAGGTTTTGGTTGATGTACGAAAGCTCCGAACTACGATAACTTCATTTAAATACCCCACATTCGAAAACAATATTAAAAAATCGAACGGAATTCTCCAAAGGTAAAAAACTCCTTGTTACAAACAGAACACTCGCGTTCTACATTCGTATCAGCTCCTAACCTATTTGAACGAGTGAATGAATGAATGGAGTCATCGCATTCGATAACTTGATAACAATCTGTTGGAGCATGATGCCTGAGTAATTAAAAGCCAGGCGCGGCTGGAGAGCTTCGCTTGGCACCGGTTATAAATCACCATTTTTTTCGTTCATTTATTATTGGTGCTTAGAATTAGTGGTTACAAAAATGTTTCTGTTTGTCTTCGTTTTGCTTCGATCTATTCGATTCGTCTTGGTAACTCCTCGTTGACAGAAAATAAATGAATCTTCTACGAGAAAGTTACTTGCTTTTTGATATTTATTAAAACCAAGCCACAACTTCGAGGGCTATAAACTCCTTTATGGCCGACATGGCCACGACTTCGATATAGATTGATAAAAAAAAATATTATTTTTACACACAAACAGCACAGGAAAAAAAACAGATGAATAAAAACAGTATTTAGGTACACATAAGATGGCAGGACAGTAGCAACAGGAACGAATTTTTATCAGTTTCCAATGTGACATCTTTTTTCATTTCGCTCGATATTAATTTGAAAGCTGCCAAAAAGCTTATTCTGCTACAGTATCACCCACCAAAACTACACCCTTTAACCGTTCATTTTTTAATACACAGTAGCAGCTTTCCAAGAAAAATTACTTGAGCGGAACCTATAATGTTCAAATAAAGAAATGATTTATGTAGAGCTAAACGTAGCACGCCTCTGTAAAAAGGGGTCGCGATGGAGCGCGCTCGCTTCCGACCGATAGTGAAACTACATTCGCATTCGCAGTGGATACTCTTGCAGTTTCTACTGCTCTCTGTTCTAGACTTATTATAACTTAATTAATATATAATATATTACAACTCTGGTGGTCATTGAAGTGTTGTTAAGGTTTTATTCGTGTGGACATACTTTCATTCTGCTATACAGAATGAGAGGTTCGAGAGGCATCTCTACAGCCAATATTGATCCACTGCTGGACTCAGGACTCCCTCTGATAAGCGCCTTATTGGCTTTTATCTCATGGGGGTAATTCCCATAATCCCCACGCTGGGCATGCGGGTTGGAGATCGCAGTTCGGTGGTAGAATTGTTCTACAGGGGGCGCTGCTGCCCGCCCCCCATGGATATCCCGTAGTCGCCTCTACGACACCCGCGGGAAGAGCTGGGGTGATGCAAATTCTAAGCCGGCACCACACAGCAATTGCTTCGAAAAGTTACCTATGACTCATTACAATATAATACTAAGATTATAAAAGGGTCGTATTATAGTGTTAAATAAGTGGGTTGTATCTTTATTTCTTAGTACCTCCGAGCCTTTTTGGATTTTTGCATTCAAAACGCTAAATCTACCTTGATGATGGGCTTAGAATACATTAAATACTTTACACCTATGTAAATATTAAGAGCGTTTACGCCTAGCGCGCGATGTGTATGGGACTGACTTGAAATGATTTGCGCGCAGCGTTTTAAAGTAGTTTTTAAATATTTACAGAAAAATAATAACAACAAATTAATTAAAATTTTAAATGTATGATTTTAAAGAAGATGCTCTTCTTTATTGGTGAGCTATTGTTATATTAAATTAAATAAGGTATATCGGTGAAAAAATCATTTAAAATTCGTAATAATTCACATTTTTTGAATTTGAATTTCTCGTAGTTAGATACCAAAACCAAACATCTTTTTTACTAACTATTTTTGCAAGGATCTTATTGATTGATTATTATTTTTTGTTTATTAGATATAACAGTATTTTCATAATATTTTGATCTTCGAAACTGAGGCTAAAAGGGAAATTTAGAAAACCTCTAACAAGTTATCTTGATAGAACGCGTACATACTATATTAATTGAAATATTTTCTTAACTAACTATTTGGACAACAAAATTTCCTAAAATTAATATTAATTAACATAGTGGTAATTATAAGTGGTTCATGTTATTAACGGGTTTGAAAAGTACTGTTTTTGAGCCAAACTGCGCATGGAAGGCGTAAACTCTCTTAAACACTAACAATTTGTTCCACAACGCCTCCACCAAACTAAAAAAAAAATCAGTTTCTATTACAGAAACAAATTTAAATGTTAAAATGCAGATTGAAGTACAAATACATGCATTCGACTATTCGACTCGAATCATTGAACACATAGTGAGTAGTTCTCTTTGCCAAGAAACTTTGTCGCTTTTCAGTCTAGACACAGACTTTTACTTGAAACACACGCTTTTATCATTCGTACGTTGCCATGTATTTGAAAGCTTTTCCTTATTTAGTCTGATGGGTGCAATTTGAGGCGCGCAATTTCAGAAACGCAACTTAGCAAACTACCGCAGTTTACCGCTTTGTGCAAGGTCTTACAAAAAATCCTGCAGTCTTTTTGCCTCTTTAATGAGCATAATTTGTAGCTTAAATAACGTTTTTAAACTACTGGGTCGGTTACACTTTGTAACCATGAAGTTTGACTGACAAGTAGCTGAATGAATTAACAATATACATATAGTACATGAAATTGCAAGAAACCAGAGATTACAGTGATAAAATTCGTCCGTTTACAAGCAGATTTTACTTATCACGTTATCACTTTATGGAATCAGCTCACCCTATTTAACAGTGAATGGCTCAATGAACTCATTGGTTTACTATTTAGTGAACACGTGTTAACTACTATTGATAAAGAAACTAAAACAAAAGCCAGCAAAGGTCAATAATGGAATCAGAACTTGAATCGAATAAAGGCCAGCTTGCCATTATTTTTATAGAGAGTAGGTTGCATCTAAGTAGGCTGCATCTGTAAAAAAATATAAATTTGGTACGTACATATAGTAGAGACCTAGATGAAAACGCTATTGTATAAAAAATCGTAGAAAAGACTCGATTTCGTTCTAGTTTCTCCTTGAATAAGTATCCTGGATAAATCGAAAAAAACTTAGCTAAGTTAGATATAAGGAGGTTTTGGTTGATGTACGAAAGCTCCGAACTACGATAACTTCATTTAAATACCCCACATTCGAAAACAATATTAAAAAATCGAACGGAATTCTCCAAAGGTAAAAAACTCCTTGTTACAAACAGAACACTCGCGTTCTACATTCGTATCAGCTCCTAACCTATTTGAACGAGTGAATGAATGAATGGAGTCATCGCATTCGATAACTTGATAACAATCTGTTGGAGCATGATGCCTGAGTAATTAAAAGCCAGGCGCGGCTGGAGAGCTTCGCTTGGCACCGGTTATAAATCACCATTTTTTTCGTTCATTTATTATTGGTGCTTAGAATTAGTGGTTACAAAAATGTTTCTGTTTGTCTTCGTTTTGCTTCGATCTATTCGATTCGTCTTGGTAACTCCTCGTTGACAGAAAATAAATGAATCTTCTACGAGAAAGTTACTTGCTTTTTGATATTTATTAAAACCAAGCCACAACTTCGAGGGCTATAAACTCCTTTATGGCCGACATGGCCACGACTTCGATATAGATTGATAAAAAAAAATATTATTTTTACACACAAACAGCACAGGAAAAAAAACAGATGAATAAAAACAGTATTTAGGTACACATAAGATGGCAGGACAGTAGCAACAGGAACGAATTTTTATCAGTTTCCAATGTGACATCTTTTTTCATTTCGCTCGATATTAATTTGAAAGCTGCCAAAAAGCTTATTCTGCTACAGTATCACCCACCAAAACTACACCCTTTAACCGTTCATTTTTTAATACACAGTAGCAGCTTTCCAAGAAAAATTACTTGAGCGGAACCTATAATGTTCAAATAAAGAAATGATTTATGTAGAGCTAAACGTAGCACGCCTCTGTAAAAAGGGGTCGCGATGGAGCGCGCTCGCTTCCGACCGATAGTGAAACTACATTCGCATTCGCAGTGGATACTCTTGCAGTTTCTACTGCTCTCTGTTCTAGACTTATTATAACTTAATTAATATATAATATATTACAACTCTGGTGGTCATTGAAGTGTTGTTAAGGTTTTATTCGTGTGGACATACTTTCATTCTGCTATACAGAATGAGAGGTTCGAGAGGCATCTCTACAGCCAATATTGATCCACTGCTGGACTCAGGACTCCCTCTGATAAGCGCCTTATTGGCTTTTATCTCATGGGGGTAATTCCCATAATCCCCACGCTGGGCATGCGGGTTGGAGATCGCAGTTCGGTGGTAGAATTGTTCTACAGGGGGCGCTGCTGCCCGCCCCCCATGGATATCCCGTAGTCGCCTCTACGACACCCGCGGGAAGAGCTGGGGTGATGCAAATTCTAAGCCGGCACCACACAGCAATTGCTTCGAAAAGTTACCTATGACTCATTACAATATAATACTAAGATTATAAAAGGGTCGTATTATAGTGTTAAATAAGTGGGTTGTATCTTTATTTCTTAGTACCTCCGAGCCTTTTTGGATTTTTGCATTCAAAACGCTAAATCTACCTTGATGATGGGCTTAGAATACATTAAATACTTTACACCTATGTAAATATTAAGAGCGTTTACGCCTAGCGCGCGATGTGTATGGGACTGACTTGAAATGATTTGCGCGCAGCGTTTTAAAGTAGTTTTTAAATATTTACAGAAAAATAATAACAACAAATTAATTAAAATTTTAAATGTATGATTTTAAAGAAGATGCTCTTCTTTATTGGTGAGCTATTGTTATATTAAATTAAATAAGGTATATCGGTGAAAAAATCATTTAAAATTCGTAATAATTCACATTTTTTGAATTTGAATTTCTCGTAGTTAGATACCAAAACCAAACATCTTTTTTACTAACTATTTTTGCAAGGATCTTATTGATTGATTATTATTTTTTGTTTATTAGATATAACAGTATTTTCATAATATTTTGATCTTCGAAACTGAGGCTAAAAGGGAAATTTAGAAAACCTCTAACAAGTTATCTTGATAGAACGCGTACATACTATATTAATTGAAATATTTTCTTAACTAACTATTTGGACAACAAAATTTCCTAAAATTAATATTAATTAACATAGTGGTAATTATAAGTGGTTCATGTTATTAACGGGTTTGAAAAGTACTGTTTTTGAGCCAAACTGCGCATGGAAGGCGTAAACTCTCTTAAACACTAACAATTTGTTCCACAACGCCTCCACCAAACTAAAAAAAAAATCAGTTTCTATTACAGAAACAAATTTAAATGTTAAAATGCAGATTGAAGTACAAATACATGCATTCGACTATTCGACTCGAATCATTGAACACATAGTGAGTAGTTCTCTTTGCCAAGAAACTTTGTCGCTTTTCAGTCTAGACACAGACTTTTACTTGAAACACACGCTTTTATCATTCGTACGTTGCCATGTATTTGAAAGCTTTTCCTTATTTAGTCTGATGGGTGCAATTTGAGGCGCGCAATTTCAGAAACGCAACTTAGCAAACTACCGCAGTTTACCGCTTTGTGCAAGGTCTTACAAAAAATCCTGCAGTCTTTTTGCCTCTTTAATGAGCATAATTTGTAGCTTAAATAACGTTTTTAAACTACTGGGTCGGTTACACTTTGTAACCATGAAGTTTGACTGACAAGTAGCTGAATGAATTAACAATATACATATAGTACATGAAATTGCAAGAAACCAGAGATTACAGTGATAAAATTCGTCCGTTTACAAGCAGATTTTACTTATCACGTTATCACTTTATGGAATCAGCTCACCCTATTTAACAGTGAATGGCTCAATGAACTCATTGGTTTACTATTTAGTGAACACGTGTTAACTACTATTGATAAAGAAACTAAAACAAAAGCCAGCAAAGGTCAATAATGGAATCAGAACTTGAATCGAATAAAGGCCAGCTTGCCATTATTTTTATAGAGAGTAGGTTGCATCTAAGTAGGCTGCATCTGTAAAAAAATATAAATTTGGTACGTACATATAGTAGAGACCTAGATGAAAACGCTATTGTATAAAAAATCGTAGAAAAGACTCGATTTCGTTCTAGTTTCTCCTTGAATAAGTATCCTGGATAAATCGAAAAAAACTTAGCTAAGTTAGATATAAGGAGGTTTTGGTTGATGTACGAAAGCTCCGAACTACGATAACTTCATTTAAATACCCCACATTCGAAAACAATATTAAAAAATCGAACGGAATTCTCCAAAGGTAAAAAACTCCTTGTTACAAACAGAACACTCGCGTTCTACATTCGTATCAGCTCCTAACCTATTTGAACGAGTGAATGAATGAATGGAGTCATCGCATTCGATAACTTGATAACAATCTGTTGGAGCATGATGCCTGAGTAATTAAAAGCCAGGCGCGGCTGGAGAGCTTCGCTTGGCACCGGTTATAAATCACCATTTTTTTCGTTCATTTATTATTGGTGCTTAGAATTAGTGGTTACAAAAATGTTTCTGTTTGTCTTCGTTTTGCTTCGATCTATTCGATTCGTCTTGGTAACTCCTCGTTGACAGAAAATAAATGAATCTTCTACGAGAAAGTTACTTGCTTTTTGATATTTATTAAAACCAAGCCACAACTTCGAGGGCTATAAACTCCTTTATGGCCGACATGGCCACGACTTCGATATAGATTGATAAAAAAAAATATTATTTTTACACACAAACAGCACAGGAAAAAAAACAGATGAATAAAAACAGTATTTAGGTACACATAAGATGGCAGGACAGTAGCAACAGGAACGAATTTTTATCAGTTTCCAATGTGACATCTTTTTTCATTTCGCTCGATATTAATTTGAAAGCTGCCAAAAAGCTTATTCTGCTACAGTATCACCCACCAAAACTACACCCTTTAACCGTTCATTTTTTAATACACAGTAGCAGCTTTCCAAGAAAAATTACTTGAGCGGAACCTATAATGTTCAAATAAAGAAATGATTTATGTAGAGCTAAACGTAGCACGCCTCTGTAAAAAGGGGTCGCGATGGAGCGCGCTCGCTTCCGACCGATAGTGAAACTACATTCGCATTCGCAGTGGATACTCTTGCAGTTTCTACTGCTCTCTGTTCTAGACTTATTATAACTTAATTAATATATAATATATTACAACTCTGGTGGTCATTGAAGTGTTGTTAAGGTTTTATTCGTGTGGACATACTTTCATTCTGCTATACAGAATGAGAGGTTCGAGAGGCATCTCTACAGCCAATATTGATCCACTGCTGGACTCAGGACTCCCTCTGATAAGCGCCTTATTGGCTTTTATCTCATGGGGGTAATTCCCATAATCCCCACGCTGGGCATGCGGGTTGGAGATCGCAGTTCGGTGGTAGAATTGTTCTACAGGGGGCGCTGCTGCCCGCCCCCCATGGATATCCCGTAGTCGCCTCTACGACACCCGCGGGAAGAGCTGGGGTGATGCAAATTCTAAGCCGGCACCACACAGCAATTGCTTCGAAAAGTTACCTATGACTCATTACAATATAATACTAAGATTATAAAAGGGTCGTATTATAGTGTTAAATAAGTGGGTTGTATCTTTATTTCTTAGTACCTCCGAGCCTTTTTGGATTTTTGCATTCAAAACGCTAAATCTACCTTGATGATGGGCTTAGAATACATTAAATACTTTACACCTATGTAAATATTAAGAGCGTTTACGCCTAGCGCGCGATGTGTATGGGACTGACTTGAAATGATTTGCGCGCAGCGTTTTAAAGTAGTTTTTAAATATTTACAGAAAAATAATAACAACAAATTAATTAAAATTTTAAATGTATGATTTTAAAGAAGATGCTCTTCTTTATTGGTGAGCTATTGTTATATTAAATTAAATAAGGTATATCGGTGAAAAAATCATTTAAAATTCGTAATAATTCACATTTTTTGAATTTGAATTTCTCGTAGTTAGATACCAAAACCAAACATCTTTTTTACTAACTATTTTTGCAAGGATCTTATTGATTGATTATTATTTTTTGTTTATTAGATATAACAGTATTTTCATAATATTTTGATCTTCGAAACTGAGGCTAAAAGGGAAATTTAGAAAACCTCTAACAAGTTATCTTGATAGAACGCGTACATACTATATTAATTGAAATATTTTCTTAACTAACTATTTGGACAACAAAATTTCCTAAAATTAATATTAATTAACATAGTGGTAATTATAAGTGGTTCATGTTATTAACGGGTTTGAAAAGTACTGTTTTTGAGCCAAACTGCGCATGGAAGGCGTAAACTCTCTTAAACACTAACAATTTGTTCCACAACGCCTCCACCAAACTAAAAAAAAAATCAGTTTCTATTACAGAAACAAATTTAAATGTTAAAATGCAGATTGAAGTACAAATACATGCATTCGACTATTCGACTCGAATCATTGAACACATAGTGAGTAGTTCTCTTTGCCAAGAAACTTTGTCGCTTTTCAGTCTAGACACAGACTTTTACTTGAAACACACGCTTTTATCATTCGTACGTTGCCATGTATTTGAAAGCTTTTCCTTATTTAGTCTGATGGGTGCAATTTGAGGCGCGCAATTTCAGAAACGCAACTTAGCAAACTACCGCAGTTTACCGCTTTGTGCAAGGTCTTACAAAAAATCCTGCAGTCTTTTTGCCTCTTTAATGAGCATAATTTGTAGCTTAAATAACGTTTTTAAACTACTGGGTCGGTTACACTTTGTAACCATGAAGTTTGACTGACAAGTAGCTGAATGAATTAACAATATACATATAGTACATGAAATTGCAAGAAACCAGAGATTACAGTGATAAAATTCGTCCGTTTACAAGCAGATTTTACTTATCACGTTATCACTTCCATTTAAACGTTGATTTTTCTAATTACTTAACACTTACATTTGTCACTCGCACTTGATACTCAGCAAAGTTAAACTTTGCTGAGTATCAAGTGCGAGTCACATAATCAGGCATAAGTTAATAAGAGATGAAACTTTATAAAATAACGGTTTTTAAACGATCTCTATAGCAAACATCATTACAACCAGATATTACAAGCATACACATAAACGAAGTCCCCAATTACACCACATGGGACTCTTTTCTCGGCACCTCCTCAAAGAATGCATTCGAAATTCAAATCGCATACATCCCCCGTAGAGACGTTAAAATCATAGCTTTAACAAGTAAAAAAACTAGTTATCACATAAAAACGTTGAAAGCTGTTAACGTTAAACGTAAAAGCGATGACATAAATAATATTAAAAGGCTCGGTTGAATCTTAAATTGGGATCCTTAAAAAAAACTTGAAAACAAACGATCAATTTTGTGTCTTGTTCTATAAACAGTAGAGAACATGTTGCCTTGTAGTTACAACGTTGTAATTTCATTTTTATTTTATAACTAATCGTTAAAGCTTATCATATGCAGGTGGCTTATTTTGTGGTTCGTTTTATTGCTGTTTTTTCTGAATCTTCAGAAAAACTTCTATCAATCTATTTTAAATCTTACTACACATAGACAAAGTATATATTTGAAGGTTTCATTATAACTTTCAGCAGGATAAATGAGATTCAAATTTTTCTCCCACGCAATAAAGTTAGCGAGAAATGGAAACTTTGTTACATAGTAATTTATGTCTCTTTGTTTTAACTTGAAGTTATATCAAAGAATGATGTGGCAGCTAATATTCATTTCAGAGTGTCAAAAATTAAATGCTTTTTCTTTTTAAAACTCCCTTCTTGAAGTCGGCCGATTCAGCTAGGAAAGTTTGTTCAGTTTTACCTTTACTAGGATAAGTACGTCTGTTAGAGCTACCGCGAAATGATAACTTCAACGATGATAATTCGCAACTGAGTTATTTATTACTTTCATGTAGGCAACAACGATCACGTATTGCAAGTAGACATTACAATGTAGGACTTTAGGTGAACTAGATTTTTGGCCTGACCTGACACATTGTACTTTGTACAACGTCCACTGCTGAACAAGCTTCCCCCAAACCAGAGGGGGTTTGCCATAGTCATCACGCTGCGAAAGGTCGATCCTTACGTCACGACTGCTGCGGCACTATTTAGTGTATGAGTAAGTTACTTTTTTGGGTTCTGTACACGAAGGGTCAAAACGGAACCCTATGACTAAGATTCCGCTGTCGGTCCGTTGGTCCGTCTGTCACAGGGTCTCATGGGTCTCATGAACCGTAAGAGGCAGACAGTTGAAATTTTCAGAGAATGTGTATTTCTCTTGCCGCTATAACAACATAAATAAAAATAAAATAAATATGCAAATTAAAGTTGGCTTCCATACAAAAAACGTGTTTTTTTCGAGTTGACTTGCTCTTGGCGGTTTATTATACCTACTTCTCGATTACCGGGTAGCCGGTGCCGGGTAGTAAGTGTATGGGCGGGTAGTAAGTGTACGATGTGTGGTTGCTGTGTGAGTCCGGCTTAGAATTTGCACCACCCCAACTCTTCCTGCGGGTGTCGTAAGAGGCGACTAAGGGATATCCACCGGGGGCGGGCAGCAGCGCCCCCTGCATAGCAATTCTTTCACGGAACTGCGATCCCCAACCCGCATGCCCAGAGTGGGGATTATGGGCATTACCTTTCTTGAGATAAAAGCCAATAGAGCGCATATCAGGGGGAGGCCTGGGTCCAGCATTGAACCAATATAGGCTGTTGAGGTGAGTGATAACTAACCCCCACGTTTGTCGACAGTAGCGGCGCACAGCGACATCCCCCTGTACATCGGCATCGCGGTCGCAGTGGTGGTATTTTTGGCGGGTGCTGCGGTGGTCTACAAGTTGTTGCAGAGGAAGACCAGGGACCATTCGCTGTACACCATGACTAGGACTGGTAAGAACTTATATATACTTTTAAGAAGAAGAAGTAAGATTTTATATCTATATATATAAATCAACAAGCGATTTTCTGGTTACAAAGCCCAGCCCAAACCGATGAAGCTAGAAAACTGTAATTTGAAAAGCAGGTACCTGTTACTACACAACCTCCCGCTAAGAAGGGATTTTTGGAAATTCCACCCCTAAGAGGATAAAAAGGGGGGTTGAAGTTATTTGGTGTTTTTGTAACTCTAACCAGTGGCCCAATTAGCTTGAAACTTACAGAAAATACAAAACTAATGAACACTTATTTCAGGATTTTTAATTTTTTTCCTGAAAATGGGGTAAATTGGGTTATTAAAGTGATTCGAAATATACTATAAAGTAAATAATGATACACGTATTTTTTATTTTTACAAAACTACCCCTAGGTAGTGTGCATACAATTTCCATGCGGTAGTAGTAGGCTAGTATACTTATATATTTTGAACTTGAATCAAGTTAATCTATTTAGATACGAGAGGGACTCTGTCAGATCATAATAACAGTTTTAGTTCTCGTTATATTTTTGCATTAGATTTAGAACAGCAAATCATGATTGCGTGTGTTTTGTTTATAATATTTTAGGCTTTCATGTAAATTATTATAACAAAAAACGTTTTGTCCTTCCGACATGCCCTCCGATTTATAGGCAGAATTTTTAAATAATTCGATTCAGTTCTTTTATTTAATTTATATTTTACCAAAACTGTAACTAAAGAGGAGACATTTCAATTAATTAAATGAAGATTTAGGCATTGCTTTACCAGTTTTCCTTTCATAACTAATATGCCAGTAATCAAAAATACCAATTTTCTAACAAATATCCTTCCCAAACAGATTTCCAACCAGAAATGTACCCGACGGTGGAGAAGCAGTCCCTCTCCCTGGCTCCAGACCTGATGCAGCACCGGCCGCCGCGCTACGAGCATCCGCCTCTTGACACCCGGGCGGAACACCATTATGATGTACCACATCTTACTAACAGGTCATTTTTTACCCTTATTAAAATAAATAATGCTGGACAATTCACTTAGTATTATCTAGCCCAAAGCTAAGCAGAGCTTGTGTTATGGGTAAGAAAGTACTAGATAATTTGTAATACATAATACAGGTTATTCCAGTTTTCCTCCCTAAAACCCCTTTAGTATTATTCCCTTTAAAGGGAAAACTCGAATTAAAAAAATCTATTCCAGTTTTCCCCCTTGAATATCAATGCACTACATAATAGTTAGATAGATATTTTTTATTATACATAAAAAACATCTTTTCAGATTATACAAACATTTGTCCCGAGGCGGGAATCGAACCCGCAACCTCAAATTAAATAAAAACGCAAGTCAAATTAAATGACGGTTTTGCCGCCAATGCAAACGGTATTTTGAAACCTGATGGCGATTCGAAATGAGGGGTTTTAGATTTGGCATACAACTATGTATTAAATAATTTTTGTCTAAAGTTCCATGTAGCCCGATAGATGGCATATAATTAACACCGGCAGTAAAAAGGTTTAAGGTTGAATTACTTTTTTAATTCACCTCATTGAAACTCAAACCTTCATTGATACACAGGTATATGCAAACTCCATGAACTTGATCTTTGAGGTTGACATATTGGGAATCGTCATATATCGAGCTATTCGTGAATAATCGGCGTACGCAAATCGACAAACCCTCATTATTGCCATTATTAATAATAGCAATAATAAGGGACTTATATTTCAATTTATATTAAATTTGAAATTAAAACATAGTTTAATTTTTAAACGCACTAAAGCGTTAAAAAGTAGATCTCTTTTTAAATTTAAAAATGGAAGTAGAATAAATATTTCCGCCCACAGAAACACAGACGTCGTTTCTTTTGTCTTTTGCCTCAACAGCTCATGTGTAGAAAGACTAGACTAGAATGTGAATATACAATTATTGTAATAAGTAGTTAAAAATGTAGTTAAACCTTCTACTAGAGACAATCATACTGCAGCATGCCATATTTCAAGTTTATACTCATCGTTATTGGCTTTGTTATCCGTGTACCGAATTGTATTTTCAACGTAAACAATGTTGCCAACCAGAAGCAAGTAATCTCCATGGTGTCTCCAAGCGAGCGGCTTACAGTTAGTTTCCTATATAGCCTTGTTTTTGCAAGTCGACAATGTAGCGAGCTTTCCTATTTTATTGCCAGACTTCACAAAACTCGAGGAGAGTTTCAAGTGCCTACTTAGATAGTTGCTGTGATAAACATCATCCTGGCATTGAAATAGGTTGGTACATTACTTACTTACTTGAAATGTAATTGTTCGTAGTTCATTGTGTTCGTTTTGCACACATTTGGATTCGAGCTTTCACTCTATAGACATAAGTCACTGTTTTGAAACTAACTAGCCCTCTTTGTTACAGCTACGCATCCCCGGTTGACCATCAGGTGACTCCTTGTGCCTCCAGCAAGGGACAAAGCGATGAGTACGACAGCAAGCCTTACAGCGAGTCTGAACACTCAGTGTCTAGCTGTTTTACCAGCTGTAAGTGCTATACCTGTTACTTTTGTTCTTCTGACAGTTACTCCTGAGGCTCAGTGACCCAAACTTGTTCTACGACACAAGATTTCTGTTTTTGAGCTGTATCTCATAGCGTCGAGCTTGCGAAGATTGGTATCCACGTTTCCGACCGTCTTAATGGTGTTCTCTTCTTGTTATTCTTATATATAAGAGATATTTCAAATCCAGAATAAAACCAACTAAATAGATCTAAGACATTTTGTAAAGAACCAAACAATTCCTCGATTACTTTTCACATTAAGGCCAGAACATTCTCGAAGATTTATCTCATCAACGTTTCTAGCTGGATCCATGTACGACGCTGCCAACGAATCAGTCACCCTACAACTTGCAGAGCTGGTATCAAACTCCCCCACGTCACAATCCCTGTCAGTAGCCAGCGGAGGTGCAAGACTAGCCCTGCCCGCAGCCGGAGTAGCCCTGTCAATAGCTGAAGGAGCCCTCAGCAGGGGCAGAAGGGAACAAATCTACGTGGCCGTAGTTAAAGACGATAGATACCGACCACGGCTCGGCAAAGGTAAGTCGTACCAAATTATTCATACAATTCAAATTAACCAAATATTTTCATTACCTCAACTGAATTTACTAAACCCTAAACCATCTTATGAATATTTATAACCATAATAAAAACAGATTGATTTCGCAACACGATAGAGTATCTTCTGGTATTTATGTTGAAAAATGTCGAGTGCCCGGGGCAGTCACCGCTCCTATACTGGTCTATTAAACGTGGTGTATTAAAACGAATTTCGCCCTGCAGGTATCACGCAACTGAGTCCGGTAGTTAAGTGCGGCCCGCCGCGGCTGCAACTCAACAAGTCGGTCATCCTTCAGATCCCGCACTGCGCTAGTCTCAAACACGGCTTCTGGAACCTGTCTCTCTATGCCATAGACCACAGCAAACAACCAGACGGCACCCCGCCCCAGTGGAAGAAAATCGTCGGCCTTGGACAAGAGACAATAAACACACCCGTATTCACACAGCTCGATAGTGACAAAATATTCCTAGTTACCGACATGCTCTCCACCTTTGTGCTCGTAGGTGAAAGTTTCAATGGAAAAGCTGTCAAAGGGCTTCAATTAGCGATATACGCGCCCGCCACGCTGAGTGATACAAGCCTCGAATACAATATCAGATTGTACGTGTTCGAAGACACGCCGTGCGCCACCTACTACTGCCAGGAGCAGGAAAAGAAACTCGGTGGCGTTCTACTCGAGCGCCCCAAAACAATTTTGTTTCAAGACGGAGGGTCCAACTTGTGTTTGAGTTTGGATCACGTTAGTCCCGGTTGGAAAGCTAAGCCGGGGATGGGTTACCAAGAGATACCATTCCAGCATGTCTGGTGTTCGAATTACAACGCTTTGCATTGCACGTTTGCCTTAGAAAGAACTCACGACTGCGATAACATAGATTTCACAGTATCAGCGTGTCAGAGGACCAATCCTTCCTACAAGCAAACGTTTAGAATATCGCTCGAGGAAGTTCGGAGCCGCTCGCCGCGAGGCCGTTCGCCTCGCGCAGAGTCACAGCGCAGTTTCAACATCACAGAGAACTTGTTAGAGGCTAGAATGTGCAGGAGCGAGGAAGGGAGCGACAGCGGTAAACGGAGTGTTCCTGTAGTGGTGAGCGAGGCCGGGGTGAACGAGTGTGGAGAGGGGCCGTTTAAACTGAGTGCGAGGGTCAAGAGGCAACTATGTTCTATCCTCGATCCGCCGAACGCGAGAGGGAACGACTGGAGAGCGTTAGCGGCTAGATTGGGAGTGGATCGGTATACGACGTGGTTCGCCACTAAAAGCTCCCCTACTGAGGCTATTCTGGAGCTATGGGAGTGTCGGGAGAGGGGAGCGGGGGCTACTGTGGCCCTTGCTGCTGCCTTGAGGCTGATGGAAAGACATGACGCCGCTGATCTGCTACAGAACCGACCTTCTTGGCTATAAACTCATGATTATTCTTAATCTTTGATGATATGAGCCACCATATTACCTTTATTCTAATTTATAGCGGTGGTATATCATCACTGCTTAGTTTTTCAAGGTGGAAAATTGTATAACATCAACTAGTAAAAAGGGGGTATAGTAATATTTTCGAATGTGTGTTAAAAATTTGGATGAGATTTGTAAAAGATTATAGTAACGCGTACTAGTATAAAAATGTTATCGTATAGAAAGTATGGTACGGCCAGCGGCCTATGTAAAGTCTTGTAGTATATTTTGTATAGATATTCTACGCTGTAGAGTAGCGGTGAATAAATTATATTTAGCAATAATAGTGCCTACAATCTTAAAAAGAATCACGCCGGTTAGTCGGCAGACCGTTGGTTATTTTGTTATTTCTTAAAAGTGTTTGAGTGTTTATCGTATGCCTAAAATCTGAATACCTAATTGCTTTTGTTTTGCTTGATGTTTTGAAAGTGCCAAATGAGTGATGCCACTTGGCAAAATGATGTGAGCTTATAAAATGGAGCTAAGTTTTGTTACTTTTATATTCTTAAAGCCGTGTCTAGACTCACGCTGAGACGATGCAAGTATGCCCCTCACTGCGATATGTTTTCTTGCGCATATTCTTAGCGTCAGTGTAGAACTAGTTTATCTTCGCCTCTAACTACAACTTCTGTCACTATAAAGACTTCAACTGCATTTATACTTCACAAATTCTTAACATTTTCTATGTGACTATTATCTTAGATCGCATATAACTTGTATATAAAGTCTAGATTGTAAATATTGTACAGCAAAGGTATTATTGTAATGAGCAGACAGGAATATCCAGTGGATCGTGAGACTTATCTTTAAATATTCATCTTTTTTATTCGTCTGGAACAATGAATAAACGTTTATGTTTTAATTCCTGTGATTTAATGACGAGGAAACTACGTTTATTGTTTCGGTGTCTTTTTAATTATGTTTTTGAAATTAGATTTAAATGAGAAAATGCATTATTTATTTAAAGAGATTCAATCTTTTTTCAGTGAGTCTGTTACGCTTACGTACGAAAATACGTTTATATTGTATAATAAATCGGATTAAACTTTCATGATCTTTACAAAATTCTGGAATATTTTTATATGAATTCACTGTCTCCTATTATTTTATGTTCTGTTATAATAAGACCTTTGTCAACAAGTAGAAACAATAAAATACCATGCTTTTATAAAGCCGGAACCACATGACTGACGATACTGGTGGAACTGGAACAGAGTTTTCATCAAAAATTATTAAAATAAATATAGCATTCAAGCGCATGAAATACTTTGACGTTTGGTCACCAAATATTGTTGTCAGATGTGCGGTTTCGGCTTAAAAGCGTTTCCACATTGTTTGATACGACAAACGCATATGATAAATGATTAGTTTTCAAAGTCTGCTTGAACAGACATTGGATGAAAGGACGTGAATGAACGATGTCGTATCGTAAAGTGTGGAAACAGCTTTATGGTGTTCGCATCACTACAGTAGACAGTGATCTACTAGTATGTAGTATCTATATTATATTTTTGTTAACGTGATGACTATTAAAATAAATGAATCTGTGATAATTAAATAATATGAAATAAATTATGTTTAACTGCGCAATCTGTAGTTTCATTTTATAGTTTTCAGCAGAGTTTATTGAAATGCTGTTAATATTGTTCAGATACATTGCTTACAATTATTTATATCAAAAATTATTTATATTATGAGTTGATTATTTTAGTAATGGTTTTAACGATACATTATTAACTAACTATGTTGGTATGGTAAAATTAGGTGCCTATAAAAATAAATCTCAATAGGTATTTCAAATAAATAAGTTTTTATATACCTGAAGGAAAACCAGAAGCTTAGAATTATAGACTAAACAACTTAATCTAGTATCCATAACACAAGCTCTGCTTAGCTTGGCGCTAGATGATGATCATGATGCTGTATGATGTGTCCAGCATTATTTATTTAATTATTTATTTTATGAATAACAGGAAACTTCAATATAAATATTCAAATCAATTTATGACAAACCCCTTTATCATGTAGATTGTAAATCACGATGCTCTGACTGTCGTAAGACATTGGGAATGGCGCGTCTCGCGTGAGACGTTGGGCGTAACTTTTTGTTCGTGGGCATACTGATGGCACATATTTACACACCAAACTGGTGACATTTAATCAACGTAGAAGTCAAAATTCCTATGACGATGGCGTAGTAGGAAAGTATGTAAGTACTTCTTCGCAGTAACTCTAAAACACTGCAAGGCAATAAAACAGATACCAGCGAGGAACGAAAAACTGTATGCAGAATACTGGATGCGGCAAGCTGAAGAGGTATCTATGGCGCTCATTAGGGGAGACTTATATCGAAATAGACACAATCTGTACGATAATACTCCAAATTCTTAAATATCGATAATTATTCCGAAGAACCCAGCCACAAAGACACCTATTGAAATTCCAGGGCGTCTCCGAGGCAAAGAATTCAAGATGTAAAAAACTCGCACGCTCAATAAGTTAATAATGACAGGCGAGGAAAGTAAAGTTTAAACTTTCAATAGATAGGACATGTAAATATGGCGGAGGGTACATTGTGTGTTGTAATTTGTAGTAATGCGGCAGGTGTGCGCTTGGCTTTATGTTGGTGCGAGTTCTGCCCCTGTGACCGATTGGGGCTTGGTCATGGTGCCAGCGAGGCGTGAGAAGAATACATTCACGTAGGTTTTGTGAAGAAAGTTGGTTTTGTAGTCCTGAATGAGTTCTGGAGACGTGTTTGTTACCGAAGGATGCTAAAAATAAATCATACTCAATGTAGGTAACCTAACGAAATAAAGTTTGAAAAATTTCTGTAATACTTGTGTGTGTTTATTTATGAATTAGGTAAGTTTTTTAAGGCTCTATTGCCAGTAACAAGACATGTCATGATAGATAGATAGATAGATAGATAATTCTTTATTCACAGAAACTTAAATATAAAACAGTATGTTACAGAAGATAACAGAATTGGCGGCCTTATCGCTTGAAGCGATTTCTTCCAGGCAACCAAAGCTTAAAAGAGACTACAAAGGATGGCGGAGCTAATTACAAATATAAAACTAATACAACAAACTAAAATAATCCTAATACACATATACCTACCAAATAGAAATATAAACTAGTACATAACAACAAATACAATAGTGACTCTAAGAGACATACTAATTACTTACTTAAATAATATGCGTAAACTTTTCGTTTGTCACTTGTTTCGAAAATTTAAACATGAAAATGATGCATTCGGTTCATTCGTTTTTTTGCATCATGCACGATATGCGGTGCGGACTATCGTTGGACATAGTGAGTGGAATCTCGAATTTAAAACAAATGACATGCGATATGCGGTGCGGACTATCGTTGGACATAGCGAGTGGAATCTCGAATTTAAAACAAATGACATGCGATATGCGGTGCGGACTATCGTTGGACATAGTGAGTGGAATCTCGAATTTAAAACAAATGACATGCGATATGCGGTGCGGACTATCGTTGAACATAGTGAGTGGAATCTCGAATTTAAAACAAATGACATGCGATATGCGGTGCGGACTATCGTTGGACATAGTGAGTGGAATCTCGAATTTAAAACAAATGACATGCGATATGCGGTGCGGACTATCGTTGGACATAGTGAGTGGAATCTCGAATTTAAAACAAATGACATGCGATATGCAGTGCGGATTATCGTTGGACATAGTGAGTGGAATCTCGAATTTAAAACAAATGACATGCGATATGCAGTGCGGATTATCGTTGGACATAGTGAGTGGAATCTCGAATTTAAAACAAGTGACATGCGATATGCGGTGCGGACTATCGTTGGACATAGTGAGTGGAATCTCGAATTTAAAACAAATGACATGCGATATGCGGTGCGGACTATCGTTGGACATAGTGAGTGGAATCTCGAATTTAAAACAAATGACATGCGATATGCAGTGCGGACTATCGTTGGACATAGTGAGTGGAATCTCGAATTTAAAACAAATGACATGCGATATGCGGTGCGGACTATCGTTGGACATAGTGAGTGGAATCTCGAATTTAAAATAAATGACATGCGATATGCGGTGCGGACTATCGTTGGACATAGTGAGTGGAATCTCGAATTTAGAATACCAAGTTTTTTATTTCCTTTAGACGTGACAGAGCTCTTAGACATTGACACATCAGATGTTTGAAAGGAGCGACGAAAACTGAACAAATTCTCGAACCATTATGTAGAAACTTTGTTAATTTAAGTTAAATTTTGTGTATTGTTCTAATTCTAATAGGGAGGCATGTAAGGTATTTAAGGTCTCCGATCAGGTATACGCCGCCTAGTGCCTCCTCCGCGGGTATCTAGATCGATGCTTAACACAGAGAGGTCCATGTCGACCGGTATTTCAAAAAGTAGGTACTAACGAAGATTAGGACCCTATTCTCGCTTCCAATTCAAACAAACCTTAGAACATTTCGGGCATCCATTTAAACACATTATAACACCACTCGGGGAGGGTTATAAATAGGCAGGTGCTGCTATAAAATGCACATTACGGCTACCGTACGGTAGTTTTTGTGGGGTAGGACTGGACTTCACACATTATGTGAGGATAAGATCGGCACAGGGTTATGAAAACATACGTTTTTGAGTGAAAAATTACGGGCTTCACCTGCAGTTAATAAATACTTAACAGCTGTTAAAATTAATTACTCGGAAATATTAGGTCCTTACATATGAAATTGGCGTTTTTCGTACTGGCCACTTTAATCACAAATTTCTCCTCTTTGGTAAGGAATTCCAAATTCAAATTTGTACAGCTATAGACTCATGTATTTGTGCTTCGATGATCGTCATTCATTTGTTTTTTTTCTTCTGTTTTTTTCTGTTTGCGTCACTCATTTTACAAAATGGAAAACTTAAAATATCGCATTATTTACGAGTACGAGTTCCGCCGTGGCACTAGTGCTGCGGAAACAACTCGAAGGGTGAATGATGTGTATGGCGGTCGTGTTGCAAAAGAAAACACAGTTCGTTTTTGGTTCCAACGTTTTCGTTCTGGAAATTTTGACCTGCAGAACAAGCCCCGTGGACGGCCTGAGACTCAAATTGATAATGAAGAGTTGAAGGCTATTGTGGAAGCGGATCCATCGCAAACCACGTCCGAGTCAGCTGCAGGCTGCGATGTTAGTGATAAAACTGTTTTAATTCACTTGAAGCAAATTGGGAAGATTAAAAAGCTTGAAAGGTGGGTACCTCACGAATTGACTGAAGCAAACCGGCAAACGCGCGTCGACTGCTGCGTTACATTACTAAACCGGCACAATAATGAAGGTATTTTAAACCGAATCATTACCTGTGATGAAAAATGGGTTCTTTACGATAATCGGAAGCGCTCAGCGCAATGGTTGGATCCTGGCCAGCCAGCCAAATCCTGCCCCAAGCGAAAATTAACCCCAAAAAAGTTACTTGTAAGCGTTTGGTGGACTAGTGCCGGTATTGTTCATTACAGTTTTCTCAAATCTGGCCAGACTATTACGGCTGATGTCTATTGTCAGCAATTGCAAACCATGATGGAAAAGCTAGCGGCTAAACAACCTAGGCTGGTCAATCGCTCCACGCCACTGCTGCTTCACGACAACGCTAGACCACACACTGCGCAACAGACGGCTACTAAATTAGAAGAGCTTCAATTGGAAAGTCTAAGACATCCTCCGTACTCCCCGGACCTTGCTCCAACAGATTACCATTTTTTTCGAAATTTGGATAACTTCTTGCAAGGGAAAAAATTCAACTCCGATGGGGCAGTCCAAATCGCTTTCAAAGATTTTATTGATTCCCGTCCGACTGGTTTTTTTAGTAAAGGGATCAATGAACTACCTATAAGATGGCAAAAGTGCATAGAAAATAATGGTTCATACTTTGATTAATTAAATATATTATATTAAAAAATATTCGACTTTTTGTTCCTCCCATACAAAACGCCAATTTCATATGTAAGGACCTAATATTATTATAATACATTACATAGATAGATATATTTTTATTTTACATAAAAAAACCCAGAACACCCGGAACAAATATTTGCAAATCATCGTACAAACATTTAACCCAAACCGGGAATCGAACCCGCAACCTACTGCGCCGCAGGCGGACCATCGGCCATGGCGCCGTATCGGTCATCAACTGTGGACCAATTTTAATGATTATTTTACTATTGTATATAAAATGATCCCGAGATGATCACATACCATTTTTATTCCTGAGGGATTCGTATTAATCCCGCAACACTCAAAAACAGTGTAATTAAGAATATTGTAGTTAGTTTTTAGTTTCTTTAAAATTATTTGAGTAGACTCGAGAGCTGGAATAACATTTGAACAACTTTTTATTCACGTATGGATCACGTGAGCAAAGCCTACACCACCTACTTTATTGATATCGATTATCGATAGGTACATACTAGATCAAAGTTCAAGAAGCCTTCAAAGTTAAAGCTTGTGTTACTTAAATTTTACCTAAACATAACCTACAACTCCCTGTTCACCCACGCCTAATTAATCAACATTTTGTAGGAAGTATACAAGTGAATAGTAGTCCATTCACTACATTCAGCCCTTAAACAACCCCTACTTTGTGCGGCTTCCGAGACGCCTTAGTAAGGGCTAAGGGAAGGGGGGAAATGTCGGCTAATCAATCGCAAAGGGCAGACGACGACAAAGGAGCTCTGTAGGGTGACGTTCGTTTAACATTCTTGTAGGACTTTATCAAAATAAACTCACAAGGAAGGCTTTTTAATAGACTAGAATGATCTCTAGAGAGTGAATGGGGAGTAGGAAATATTACATTTTGCTTTAGTATTAGTATGGTTTTAATTAAAAAAAATAAGATCTATGTACTCTAGGTGGGCTCTGTTGTGGTGGGTCTGGACACTAAGAGGCTGTTTTGCAAAATTTTCGTAATAAAATATCAACGAAATGAATTCTGTTCGTTGGCTATAATTCAAGAACACTGCAGCAATAAACGCAAACTTTTAGAGTAAAAATCCCCAAAAACCTATAAACTACAAAAAATATCCAATTTGTATCTCTCTGATTTACGGCGACAATTTATTAAAATAAATGAAGCAATAAATTTAACCCGTGCCGCGTAAAATAAATACAAAACTATGATGCGGAAATATGTCCATAATATGAAACGGTTGCACTCTTTCGAGTGACGTGGTGGTTGCATCTGACCACAATGTCAACCGCACCTGTCAAAGTCAATGTGCTTGAAATAGCTACCAGGTAACCATAGGTTTATTACCATTGGGAATTCTGCTGGGTAACTGTTGTTACACTACATACCTACAGCCTATTTGCGATGTTAAAGTTAGCAGGTAACTACTCTGGCACTCAAGTTTTTATATTCTTTATCTTTTTTTAGAAATGTTTGGCCCATAAATAAAATAAGTTAAGTAGTCTAACCTAAACCTTCATCGTCCACGCCTCAGAATAGGTAAATATACCTACTAACCTAGTCCAGAATTTGGTATTTAATTAAAACCTTAGTGTTCCTGCCGTTCAAAAACTCAAGAACATGTATTTGATGGTCACCCTTCACCACGTCAATACATCAACGTAAGGTCATCAAAAGGCACCGCTAGTTTTTGTTCCTATAATTAATTTCTCCACCTATTCGATCGAAGGGAAGGCAATGAATTGAGAACGCTATCTATCTATCGCTAGGTTTCGAAGGGTGACACGGTAAGTTTTTGCAAAGCCCTCTCAAAGGGTACATCCGAGCAAGGAAGTTCTTTATACCACCATGTTTAGGTGTATGTTACGGTCTTACGGTGGTACAGTATGAAGGGTTCTAACCAGCGCAATAATGGGCAAATGCCTAATACTGCAAAATACTGAGGTAGAGACCCATTTTACCCTATGTGAATTGTTAAGTATATAAGTCTTAATTCTTCGTAATTTTTTTGTTTATGTTTTTTTATTTTATTTTCTTTATTAGGTTTACCAATGGTTTCATACACAGAGTTCTTACATCTAAATATCTTATAAAAATACCAACATGTGAGAAGTGTCTTTAATCTGTAACTCTACGTTTACAGATTAAAGACATTTTATAATTAACTTAGTTTTTCCATGTTTATGTTCTTGTGTTTTTGGGTCAGATAAAAGTATTTATCTTATCTTCATAAGTGAGACGTAGGGTGGCTATAAGCAAGCCCAGAACCGATAATCACTAAAGTTTCTAAAAACGGAGTGATTACTGATGGACCGACTGTAAGACAAGATGGACCAACGATGATATACCTAAGTAAATGTTAAGTTTACTTATTAACGACATTACCTCTATAGCGGTCGCGAGGAGTCGATGGATGGAAGCGGGACAGGACCGCTATATCGTAGTGTGCGTCGTCGTTTGGACGGAGGTCATGTCCAACTGTAGACGTATAGTAAGTACGTATACAAGCTGGTTATGATAATAATAATAATAATATAATGCTGGACAATCCACACAGCATGACTATTATGATTATGGTTGCTAAATTAAAATAACACAGATAAAATTATATAGGTCTGTGACAAAGCCACACTCTGGCTGGACACCTGTCTCATGCTGATGCGTGCAGAACAATGCAAGAAAATATTCCAGGACACTTTCTGCTGTGCCAGCAGCGATCGATTCCTCAACTCTGTGTACTTGTGCTTGCGCACAGCTTGTGAACTATAATATTATGACCTGCGCACACGGCTAGTCTCCAGAAGACATATTCCTAATTACTCCAATAGTAAAAACCTAAACGCCAACATAAATTACTTAATCTCGAAGCTTGTTACCCTTATCGCACTGAGAATACTTCTAAGCAAAAAGAACAAAGTTCTTATCAATAACATTCCCAAGCTCTGTTGGTGGTCTTATCACCTCCATCAGTTACTTGATTAATCACCTAATGTATGATCAGAGCTCTGGTTAGAATCTCAGCTTTATCAGAGAAGTTATCAGGAACAAGATTAGACGATATGAAGGACACAAAAGGGCATGTTGAGCATGGGAGAACTAAACAATAAAATTAAATATTATAGTCAAGCTTCCTACCTAAAAAAATATAGCACCACAGAAATAATTTGGGTTTTGGTATTGATTATGATATTAACTTATGTTTTGTGTCATTATAGGTACCTAGAAAGTAGTATTAGGCCTATGCCCACCCAGCAAAGGCTCATGGGTCGAGGCAAGTACATTACATGACGTGTACCACATAGTAAACAAATAGGAATAAATAATTATAATAAAAATTGTTTATTTCGAGTACATACCCATAAGAATTACATTTAAAATACACAATAATATAAAATTATAATCAAAAATCAATAAAAATCTTACATAAAATCAGACAAAAAATATTATATAATTACTTAAATCATTTACATTGTGCATTTTAGTGCACCCCATTGAAAATATTTAATATGTATTCTTGTATACACAAGAACTTGAAGAGGTGTCTTATTCAGAACCGGGACACCATTGGTGCACCAATTGCTATCAAATCGATGAAATTAGCATAATCTTTCGATATTTATTCCAGGTCTATTTTTCGCTACCATAGTCGAGCAAATAGTAGATCCTTGTCGTTTATATTTCTCTTGGCATTATTATTATAAACATCACCTCAATTTCACCGACTGCTAAAAGCTCTGTATGTAAATAAATAATTAACTTTATTTTATTAACTTGGTTTTTACAAGGTAGGAGTTATTTTCTATCTTATGTTACGTTACTATTAACTTAGAAGCTAAGATTGATAAGTAGGCAAGTACTTGAGTCACATAAGATAGTAACATGTAGGTACAACTATGGCATCCTATGCTCTATTTTTATTTTTCTATTCACAAAACTTGGCTGCCTTTGGGATAAAATGGGATATGGGATAAAATTGGCAAAAATACAGAGACCGTTTCTTGTAGTTGATCTGTGGAAGGTAAATTCAGGGTTTTGATATCAAAATTAACCATCCTAGGACTATACTAAGACTCACCCATTGACATTTGTTGAAAAGAACAACATCGTATCGAATACCTAGTTATTTTTATAGTCTTTGCCCATACAAAATCTTGTAAAGGGTGTTCGATTTTTCATAAAAGCTCTTACAGAGAAACTTTTAAAGGATGGAATGACCACAAACTCTATCAGAATCTGATGACTCATTAAGTTAAGATGAAGAGTCCATTCTTAAATGAAACAATCGTGCGGCGCGTCAGGCCTCCGCCCACGCTTGGTCCGAACTAGTCTGGACCAGGGCGGAAGGTATGGGATACTGGAGACTTTACAGAGGATTCATCCTGACAATCACTTATGAGGTTGGCCTTGTTTCATTTAAGAATGGACTCTTCATCTTAACTTAATGAGTCATATGATATTTTGATTTATGTCAGTAAAATATTGTTTTAATAGAAGCCAACAGTTCCAGAAAAAAAAAGAAGTAGCCGCTCCGCCGTGGTTGGGCCTAACGTGAGTTAAGCGCACCTCTCTTCTCTAATACTAGTAGTAATTCTAATCTACTTCTTTAGCGACTTTAGTATAGCCAGGTTCATAACATTATGGCAACAAGTGTCAGTTGCATTTCTACAAATTCTATTCTTATTTTGCATCAGTTTCTCTGGTGTATGGAAAGAGCTATGCTCGGAGTTTCTCTGAAGGATAGGATTCGTAACGAATACATCCGACAGAGAGCCAAAATTATCGACATAGCTCAGAGAATTAGCAAGGTGAAGTGGCAGTGGGCCGGCCATATCTAGCGAAGAACCGACCACCGCTGGGGTAAACGTATTCTCGAGTGGAGACCGCAACTCGGCAAACGTAGTGTAGGACGCCCCGGCCAGGTGGGATGATGATCTACAAAGACTAAAGACTGCAGGCAGATGCTGGATGCGGCAAGCTGAAGACTGGGCTCTATTGCGCTTATGAGGGGAGACCATTGTCCAGCAGTGGACAGAGATACGTTGATAATGATGGAGGATAGCTCCGATCTCTCAATCAGCTGGTCAATTAGGATGTATTCGTGATTGTTTTCCTAATCAAAATGCAGCTAATGAGCGTTGAAAATAGCAGGAGAGATACACTCACGAATACATCCGAATAACTAATACATAGAGAGATTGTCGATTGAATAATGAGCTTTAAATAGTCTGAGCTTAACTGCCATTTTGCAAACCATAAAAAACAGTGCAAAATTAAGGAATTTGCAGTCGCTTTTTAGTTTTTCAAAACAATAAAATCCATTTCTCTCTTACCTTGTCCCGCGCCCGGTCAAGAATGGTAAGTCACGAGCTAACAAGCCCCTGCGACATTCGATAACATCGTCCACTGTCCCGTCCCGGTCCCGTTGACCCGCTGGACCCGACTTGGTCTATACGTATGATATTTACTTCATTAGGGCTTTATATGTTTGGGCTTTGGTGGATTATATAGAACTATACCCTCTTAGAAAAATCTTTTAACTTTAAGCAATGTCTAATCTAAGCAGTGTTTTTTCTTTTGGATGCCCATTTACAGCAGATATAGGTATGATTTATTTGTTTTGTGTTCCTTGATTATTACTCTATGTCTTAATTTACTCTATATCTTTTAAAGCTCAATCTTTATATATAAGTGAAATGTAATGTGTTGAAAACTGAAGCTTTTTAAAATTTTGATTTAGATACTAGTTTTACATAGTTTTACTAGTTTTGCATTCAGTTTTACAAATCGAATGTGGCTTAAAATTTATATACCTAGTTAATATATAATATACCTGTTTGTCCGGGATCTTAACTGTTTTAAGATCCCGGACAAACAGGACCAACCCAACCCGTTGAAATCCAAAAATCATCACAAACAAAAAGATGACGCCAAACATTTTAATACCGGTTTTATTATGACGAGGGTGGGTGATTTGTAGCCTCTATACGTCACGCGGTCGGCTGATTGGACTTTTAACTTTTTTAGCAGTAAATCTCTAGGGGGTTTGTTTTTGTGATTTCAGGGTTAGGTCAGTTTAAAGTCAGGGCTCTTGGTGGTCCAGAATTGTAAAAAACTTGCTCAAGTATTTTATTATCTGTGCCCATAGTTATACGAATACACAGACCAACTACATAATAAAATAACTGTATAACGTTTAGTACTCACTTAAATTCTCAGCCTATTATAGGATATAAAATAATAAAGAATAATTATTATTATACATTTCATTCATTTAAATTCTCGTTATAAAATATATTTTTAATATAGAAAATAAAATATTATAAAACTATTCTACAGTAAAAAATATATCAAAACGTTAAATCATCGGTCGCGAAGCTAGTTTATTACATTATTATTTTTTTACCTTAGGTGTAAGGTATCTTCATACTAAGTATGGATAGATGACCACTGAAGTTGTAAAAGACAGTAGATAGGATGGGCCTTGCGAACCTACCAACCAAATCAGCGAATGTGGCTCGATGGCGAGACTTGATACGGCGGATCAAATTATTTTTTGACTGAAGAATAAAAGTTTTCTCCTTAAATGGACTATATCACAATAAATTACAAGTCATAAAATATTTATTGCAGTTTTAAGATGTTTGCGCCTTTTTCCGATTTTGATGACTCAATTTCTCCAGAAAGCTCGGAACAATAAAATAAATATTATGAAACATTTATTGACCTTAATATAAATAAACACCTTGTGATTCTCGTTGAGCAAATTTAAAGCGATGACATACCTTATATCTTTTAATTCCAATTCTTACAATTTGAACAAGTAATTTTTAAAAAGCAACACAAAATAGGTACAACTCAAAATAGTGACGATACAAAAGCTTTAAAATAATTATACCTTAACTTATCCACTATAAAATGTTTAATATTAAGAGGTCCAATCAAGAATCAATTCCTTATCTTATTTAAAGAGGTAGGCATGTTTTAACCTTAATGATGTAAATATTTTACCGAAACAAGCGAATTCCCAAAATACTCCCAGTGGGGAGCTACCTTTTATCAAGCCAATAAAAACTCAATAAAATGTTAAAACACTTATTTTCGATAAAATAAATTCGACAAAAACGGTTCGAAAGCTGTTACTAAGACAAAGATACCGACAAAATTGAAATAAGTAAGTATATCGTAATAAAGATAGCACGAGAAGGTTTTTAACCGACTGACACAAAAGGAGGGTAATGGGTTTTCTTGTAACTGGGCAGAAATTAACGCCGCACCTTGAATATCTTGAACCTTTTCGTACATTTATCTGTATCGGTAATTTTCTTGCTGTTAGAGTTAAAGTGACAGAATGACACCGGTGCTCATAATTTAGTATTAAGTATTATGTCAAATAACTAACCCTAATTATAAGTGCTTGTGTAAATTTACTAACAAATTAAGGATCTTTGTTGTTTCGGACAATAACAAAGATAAAAGATTATTATTTTTTTTATTTTATAATGACACGAAGGCTTCTACTCTGCAAAACAAAGAGGTGGTTTCCTAAATAGAAGAAATACCTCAGCAACTACAGCAGCAAATAACGTGAAATTTAAAATTATAATACATTTCGTGCGCCTGTACAGATTAAAAGAAAAAAAGAGAATAAAGAAAAATCATTACAAATTGTGATGTCGAAATTTTAAAAGAGACCTACAATGTCAAGTGGGGTATCAAACAGATTTTTAAATTTCTGTAGGTTTCATATTTTTTGAAATATTTTGAAAAAAGTCGAAAAAATACCCATACTACCCCCCCTTTATCTCCAAGGTTTGCAGAGCGATCCATCTAAAATGTATGTAGCGTTTGCAGATATGGAACTATATTGTACAGGAAAAATATAGAGAAGTCTGTAAATAGACAACCTCTTGAAAAAAAAAAAATAAGGGGAAAATTTTTAAAAGGGGGGCTACCTCACCGAGTGGGGTATCAAATAAAATATATAATAGATTCAAGCGTTACTTTGCGGAAATCCATGGTAAATATAAGGATGAAAGATATTTAATAACAATTCCGCGAAAAAACCTTCTCCAATAAGATCTAACAAAAAGTAGTCCGTGTAGAATGGATATAGTAGGAATATGGTTCATGGTCTAATTAGGAGCAAACAACGTAACATTGTCCGTTCTTTATTGTATCCCGTTGGCCCAGACAGGATAGATAAATATGTAGGTAGTTTAACTTATTTAGGTTCAGTAAGGGAGGGATTTTCAAGGGCTTTATCCAAAATTTTACTAATACCCTCTGTACCTACTCCGATGTTTGCAAATCGGTACATCTGAAATGTAGGCCTTTAATTTTTTGGTATTCATCAAACAGCAAAATCTTTTACCAGTACCTATAGTACATATTGGTATACTTGACAACCGTTCGAAACTGTAGTGTATTCTCAACTACCTACATACTAATTAACAATATGGTGGAGGGTAGCTCGGGGCGAAGGCGCCGACAGTCTGAATAAATTCACGTAACGGAACTGTTGCCTCTTATTTCTAATGTATATTCTTGCACATAATTAGATACTTCTCAGTGGCGATCGAGTATAAAAATTGAGCGTGCGAGACTATTTACGATGTCTATCGGAAAAATTGGTGAATTTGATATGAAGAGTGGTACGTGGTCGTTGTATACAGACAGACTTGAAATGTATTTCAAAGTGAATGCCATAAAGGACGATTTGAAGCTGCCCACCTTGATATCTTTCATGGGGGACAATATCTACGAACTACTAGTGAACTCGGCAAATCCTTGCAAATGTTGCGGAGCAGATCATGAATATAGTGACTGTAAATACCGGGATTTCGTATGCAGCCGGTGCAGACAACCGGGGCACCTGCGGCGCATGCGCACCGTCGGTGGCGTCGGCGCAAGGACCAGCAACGCGGGGCGGCCGGGTGCTGGCGACGCAGCTCGGAGGTTCCACTACGGTGAGGCGACGCGCGACGACGACCACACCGAGGAGGACTCGTTTTCGGACCAGGAAGAGGAGGTGGATTGCCTCGATTTACATCAGTTGTGTGTAAAGGACTATAAGGCGGTGAGTTTGCCCATGTCAATCGATGGCCAAATTATTTCGATGGAAATAGATACTGGTACACCAATATCTTGTATAAGCAAGCAACTTTATGATAGGTATTTTAGCTCCACAAAAATACTGACTCATGATTTGCGCCTTAAATTTATTGATGGTACGAACATTCGACCATTAGGTGTGATTTTACCTAGGGTAGAATATAAAAAGGTGCAGAAAATACTAGAATTGTTTATAATTCAAGACGGAACGACTTCATTACTAGGCCGGCAATGGCTCACCGAATTAGGCATATCAATTCCCAGTTTTCAGTGTAACAATCTAACTTGCAGTAAAGGAAGTTCGAAAATTAATTCTAATGTAAAAATGTTGTTAAACAGGTTTAGAGATTTGTTCGATGGCAGGCTGGGAAGGTTCACGGGCGGCAAGGCAACGCTGCGGGTGCGAGAGGGTGCTGCGCCGGTGTTTCACCGCGCGCGGCCGCTGCCTTTCGCGCTGCGCGAGCGTGTTGACGCGGAGCTGGACGCCATGCTGCGCGCGGGCATCATCGAGCCCGTCGACTGCTCTGACTGGGCCTCACCACTAGTCCCAGTCAACAAACCTGACGGTACGCTTAGGATTTGTGTGGATTACAAGGCAACTCTAAATCCGGTTTTAGTGATTGATCGATATCCGATACCTAAAATTGATGAGGTTCTGGTAGCGTTAAACGGAGCACAGTTTTTTAGCAAAATAGACTTGTCACAGTCATACAACCAAATTGAGCTGGACGAGTCCAAACAGTACATGGTTATCAATACGCACAGGAATCATTTCACGGATTACGTAACGTAACGGAGAATAGACCAAACTTAACAATTGGGTGGCATGCACTAAATGTTGGCCACTAGTTCAATCAATTTATGTAAAAGAAAACAAAAATCGAGAACACAACGCAAATTACCAAAATTTCAATACTTAATTGGACGTAGGTGGTAATGGTAAGCCGGTAATGAAGAGTGCTCAACGTGAATTTAATGTGATCAAAGATGGATCAAAACCTACTCAAATATCATCATCATTACCAGAATAGGATCCCCCACTGCCTCGCCATATGGTGCCGAGTTAGGATCTATACCACCCAAACTGATGAATAGATTTTCTGTCTACTAATCCCCTTACCAGTTACGCCACTAAAATGAGATGCTAAGGGAAGTTTTGGAAAAAAAGTCTGAGAAACCCCTTTGCAGGAGATTCTCTCGATTTTTTTCATCCGCCGGGACGGGTAGAAGCGCCCCTTACAGAACAGATTAACCACTGAACTGCGATCCTCAACCTGCATGCTCAGCCTGGGGATTATAACAATAACCCTTAACGATAAGAGCCAACTGAATAAGAACTACAACTCTACAAAATTTCAGACCAATCCTTTGCGTACAGACCTATTTAATTGTTTCTCCTTTCTGTAAAGTTTAACACGTATGCGGCCGTGTACCTATATTATACAGGGTGGGCCATAAATTTTTGCAAATAGCAACACTTGATTTCTCAAAACCGTTTGAGAGAAGGGTGTGCGGGTGGCTGGGAATTGTGCGTCGCTTTATGCAATTTTAGTCACAATGGAGCGCTTCACGGGACAACAGCGTGCTTTTTGTGTGAAACAATTTTACAACAACAACGACTCCTACGTTAATTTACGACCTGTTGAATAAGGATTACACCGTGTAAGTGAGTGTTCATGTGGTAATTTAATTAAAGCTTGGGTCAAGAAGTTCGAGCAAACGGGATCGATGACGAATATTAAACAAACACCACGTTCAAGAAGAAGCGAAAAGAACATTCGGGAAGTTGAAATTTCCGTAAGGAACGATCCAGAATCATCTACGCGTAAGCGTTCGGCGGCTCTTGCAATACCAAGAACGAGGCCGCCCTGTTTGTTTTATTAATATTCGTAGTCGATCCCGTTAGCTCGAACTTTTTGACCCAAGCTTTAATTAAATTAACACTTACACGGCGTAATCCGTATTCAACTCTAAACAGGCGTCGCACAGTAACGTAGGTGTCGTTGTTGTTGTAAAATTGTTTCACACAAAAAGCACGCTGTTGTTGCGTGAAGCACTCCATTATGACTAAAATTGCATGAAGCGACGCACAATTCCCCGCCACCCGCACGCCCTTCCCTCTAACAGTTTTTGAGAAAACAAGTGTTGCTATTTGCAAAAATTTATGGCCCACCCTGTATTATAACAGGTTGACACACTGTCGTGGTCAGTGGAAAACTGTTGAAATGTCGGGAATATTTGGTAAACGACCACGATAAATACCCGTGAATAGTTATTATATTAAATAAAATAAATAAATAATACTGGACAATCCACACAGCACATAATGTTTTCTGGTCTTTATTTAGAACCACTTCAGTTATTGGTATTTTATTTGCCTTCTCATAAAAAACCGGTTGATATCTCAACCCATCGAATTATAATCCCGTACCTTCATTATCAACCGTCCACTCAGTAGTAATAAAGGGTGCAGGCTGCGGCCGTGTATAATTACCGTGGAAAATGTGGAAATTCCGAACCGGAAACCAATTTAATAAACCATAATTCGATTAACGTAAAAATGCTCCTTCTCGCGCCATTTTTATTGGTCCCCGTAGAAAAGTGAATATTAGAGCGAAAACGTAACGAACTTTTTAATAATCTAACTTTTTATTGCTAGGCCAATGCTTCTGTTTCAATATTAGTTCAAGTTTTTCCTTAGTTTCAAAATTATATTTTACGCCATTGCAAATTATGAGCATCAGTATAATTATATATGTACATATAACACATTCTTAGTCTTACGGGACTTTAATCCCGTAACTGCTGGTCGAGGGATTTCCGAAATGTATTATTAAGCATTGTCGATTCCCACGAACTTATTAATTCTCTAGACCGCTGGCTGTAACAGGAATAAAAACTACTCTTATGGACTATTTAGGTTATTCAAAATCGACTTTACATCCATGGGTAAGAAGGAGTCGACTCTTACGACATCCATGAGTAAGATGGGGTCGATTCTTAGGCCACGACTGCCGCGGCTATTAGCATTCCATAATTTTAATAAAATTGATACGTTTTTATAAATGTTATTTTGTCTCAGCATAATGATATTACGCTTATGTTCGCAAGCCATTTTGTCTTCATTATCCTGCCAAATGATTGAATGAGATTGTATATTAATTAGTTTTTAACGCATTTTTCCATACACGCAGGTTCAATAGCGTATGATATCGACTTTTAATTAATTTGACGGCGCATTTGCATTTGGATTGGGTAATTTAATTTTTCATTGAAATTCGTGATGATACCTGCAGGGTTGTTGGGAATAAATAATTTATTTATTTATAATCTCGCAGCACAAATTATAATAAAATAATAGAAAGTACAAGTAAAAAAAAAATTGTCACTCGCCGGCAATCAACCATCGTGTTTTAACAGTCGTTAATATATTTCGTGGATTATCGCTAACTCTAGAAATATACGGCAGCGCTCTTGCTTGGCTTGTGCAGCAGTGGACGTATGGCTGAAGAGGAAGAAGAATATATTTTTTTAGTTTTTCAATGTAAGTAAAGCATAAAAAAACTTTCGTAGTTTGACGAATTCATTACGAATGTAAGTGGGTTAACTACGAACCTAGTTTGTGTTGGAAGAACACCAACGTTTCATCTAACGAGGGACTTCAGCAGGGTCAGTGGTTCGCGTCGCGCACGTACCGCGTCGTTGTGCACACTACGGGCTAACGCGCGCTGTACGCGGGGAATAGGCGCCGGGGGCGGAGTGGTGGGGGGCACGCTGTCGATGCTGTAGAGTAGGAGAGTCTTTCTCAATTTCAGTTTTCATTATTTTTTTCTCATTCTCACATTACATTGAACTTAAGAAATTCTTACAAATAAATTAAAATAACAGGTACAGGTACATAGTATTAGAAAAAAAAAAAGTATGGCTGACTCATGCAATATCGTTCCAATAATTGTGATTTGAGAGATATAACCCTTTATGCCATAGTAGGCTCTCTCGGTTAGGTGCTTTTTGATGGTGGTCCTAAAGGCCTGTTCGCCAAGATTGGTAATATTGGCTGGCAATACATTATAAAATCTAGCACTATTCACGACAAAAGATTTGCTAACTTTCGCAAGTCTTGCCTGAGGTAAGCTTTCCTCAATTCTCTCGCGGAGCTCCCATCGTGCCGGGTAGTGCAGTATACTCTGTGTGCATGCGGATCTGACAGGATCGCGAGTCAGTAATGCACTCTGTAATGTACAGCCCCTAATTTTCATCACATAACTTTTTTATCTTCTGCAATAACCAGTAATGCTGTTCAGATATCCGCAGACACCTCGCGATGATAATAACATGATCACTTTACGTTCAGATAATTATTGTAGCAGCATGCGGCGCTTAATATGGCAGGTACACTTGATCATGAATCTGGTCTAGGAACCTTTCAACCAGCCTACCGCCCCCAGCTTCCATGCACACATTTCCAGCTCGTCAAACTTATCTTTTTGGCACAAAGTCAAAGGCAAGTAAAAAAAGTTTATTCCCCTAAATAAATACCTACACATGTGCACTTGCAAAAAGATATATAAATAAAAACAGTATTGAGTGCTCATGACGCAAATAGATATGTACTACCTAGACACCGTAGTTATAAGCCTATGCAGGTTGTATAGCTGAGCCATAGTTTAGTGTACAGAATCACTGTAATATGTATTCAGCAAATGTGCCGGTATAAAAGCTGAGCATTGTAAAATCGTTAACTTTAATTTGTTTTGGTTGGTGGTTTTTAAAACGATCAGAATTAAACAAATAATTTGACGGTTTTTAAAATCGGTATTTTATATCCTTAATACCTTATTACTGTACCGGTAAATTACGATGACAATATTATTGTAAGTGTCAACGTAAATATTGTGAATTATGGGCACTGACGGGTTAATTGGCCAGTGACTGTAAGCTTTAGAGAGGTTTTATTTGAAGTGGTAAAATTTTACGGTATAGCGGACTGGACGTGTTAATGAAGGTGACAGGTTACCCATCTCTTATTTATATTTTATGATAATGATGTCGTCCAACTTAGACGACATCGTCATCATCACTTAAAATATATTCTACGATCCAAGCAGGCTAAAGTTGAACCCTTGCCTCTAAACTGTAGGCATCTTCTTTCGTTTTATTTGCAATTTTGTGTGATTTTTGGAACTTATTTATATAGTTCGACAATGCTACTATGCGACACTACTTCTGGTCTATTTAGATGTATTGGTGAATCACCCCTACTGTTTTCGCTGCTCATTGGCTGCATTTGGATTACGAATAAAAAACAAAAGAAAATCGGCAAAAAAGTATGAGTTATACACTCACACATACATTTGAATCGACCAGCAAGTCCATGTTTGTTACCAGACCTGTTTTCGCTTCCACTGTCCAAGAAAAGCTAGATCCACCACCAAACTTTTAAGTCCAAGTCTAAATAAATTTATATTCCGACTATTCAAATGATGGGAGGTCCAACACCATTTAAATTTTCCTCCAATAAAACCGCTTTCAAACAACGCACAATCAATGACATCTCAATAAGGCCTCACGCACACGAACTTTCTCCATACGCGTCGTACCGTACACGACAATAAATCAGTACGGTCTGTAATTACGTCGATGTTCATTAATAATGCATAACTCGATCAAACGCGTCCCGGCCTCGAAAGGAGGCGTTTACATTGAAGCTATTAATTTATTACATGTTGTAATTACTAAGTTGTAATTGTGTAATTATTGTCTTTGTGTTTGTGAGTTAGAAATCTAAGGTTGGATGCTTCCCGCGGATTGAAATGAAAAGTTTTTTTATGAATATTATTGTAAATGCTAATTTCCTGAATATAAAATGTAGTGGTTCAAAACATTTACTGCGACGGAAATAATAGGGATCAAAAACACATGAATAATTCTGTATTGTCTAATTTATGTTAATTTAATTTTGAATCTATTTGTAATTTGATAATAATGTAACTTATGTAATTGTTTAACTATTTAAATCGTGTTAGTTACTCTAAAAAAAATGTTACTCTTATTTTACAGCATGTTTTGTTTTTGTATGAGTGGGCAACTCATATAAACATTAAATACATAAAATATTCTTATTCAAAATTGTTTTCAAATTAGTTCCGTTAGAAATACATCAAATTAATATGAATGTTTTTAATAGAAATAAATAGATTTACTTTATACTTATAAAAAAATACCTACCTACCTACCTACCTACCTGTACCATACATTATTTAATTTAACCAGGTAAGGTTTACCAATTTTAACTGACTTGATTAACTTTACCTTCGTGTCTACCATGCATTAGCAGTTTACCAACAAATGCCTCATAAGTATTCACAAGATATTGCAATTATTTGCAATATCGTATTTTAAACATAAATAATATTTCTAACACAAAAGCTATACATAAACCACTGTCAAAGCACCTGTACCTTTATCATTAGTACCGTAGAGTTTTGAAACAAGACAACTGGAGCATAATTTAATTTAATTTAGTAATATTTCAATTTGCGTGCGGTAAATTACGTTATAACTCATTCGTGTACATATACCCTTATTGATTGAACATGGGCCGTGTTATTCTGTGAATTAAAACCTCCTTCGCACGCATAATCGACTGAATAAATACTTGGACGCTACTTTTGGAACTCGAATACAAAAGACAAAAAGTCTAGTGCATAAGCTTTGTAAAAACGTATAGAACATTTTGGACATGTTAATATTTCTAATAATAATAAATAATATTATCAAACCACCCGAATATTAAAACGCCTTTTGATAGATTCGATTTTCATTGAAATCGGTTTAAAAATCGCGACCGAGGCCGCTCAAAACTGATTTGCTTTTGAATATTCGGGGTTGCTAAGGTCGAAAGGAAATAAACCAGTTTCACTTTGAGTTTAATATTAGTAGGATATCAAGTTGTAATTTTCCCTTTATTTCGTTCTTTTTAACTTATAAATATTGTAGGCTGATAAGATAATCTGTACGCACCTACCGCGAATACAGAGCTTTAACAAGAGAGAGAACAAATATGGTTTTATTTATCCTATAAGAGTATTTGCAATATAAAATGAAGAAAGAGTATTTCAAAAGAAAAACAATGTTGTTTCAGTAGGTAATGAATGACGAAAGCTTAAAGACTAAATTGAACAGAAGCATACGCACGAAAAACCTTTTTCTAGGTATTTATTCTCATATATATTTATTTATTTATTAATTCATCATAACATCATAAGTTTACTTTTTTAACCCTGAGGCGATGCTAGATTTACGTAGGTACTTAACTTATTTAATGTTAATACAAGTAATATACCAATCAAAATACATTTTGTTTATATCACGAGCTGTGCCACTTCCATGACTTGACTTGAGTTGAATGTTTATATTTAAATTGAAACCGTAACTTTCCGTACCGCAACATGACTCCGGTTGAGTGCAAGGTGTTGCGCGCCTCATCAATGCCAGTGCGGTACTGCTATCGAACAGCTTGCTCATCACGGATTATCGTGTACTAGGGCCGCCGCGCCGCCGGTCGGATATCTCGTCATGCCAGCTTTAACGGCATCATCCGGCGGGCCTTTGTCACCGCTAACGTACCAGCTATTCTTGAACCGAATGGTCTGTTGCGTGACGATGGTAAGAGGCCCGACAGCATGACACTAGTCCCATGGGAGTTGGGGAGACCTATTGTGTGGGACGCTACATGCGTCGACACACTTGCGCCTTCCCATCTTCCGAGGACATCCGTGTGGGCTGGTGCTGCGGCAGATTTGGCCGAGGATCTCAAGAGACGCAAATGAACAGGTCTCGACAGAGCGTATACATTGGCTCCTTTTGGGGTCAAGACCCTGGTCCGTGGGGTACCGAGGCTCTCCAGGTTTTTAAAAAGTTATCCGAGCGTCTGGTCGACGCGACGCTTGACCCGAGAGCTGGCGGGTATCTGGCGTAGCGCATCAGCATTGCCATACAGCAGGGCAATGCAGCCAGCGTCTTGGGAACGCTTCCCACTGGTATTGATATGGATCAATAGAGCTACCTGTAGATTGTTTGCAACAGTCTGCAGTTAGCTTAATTGTTTTAATTGTAAATACTAGTTCTAATTTAATTTGTTTTTATTATTGAATTGTAACTTTCTTTGTCAATAAAGATTTTAATTGAAACCTACTTATATAATGTATTTTATAAAGTTCTATGGTTTCATAGCTGTTACAGGTTTTACCATACAGCAGAGAATTCATTAAAATCGAGAACTCGTAGTAATTTCGGCAAATGGGCACACTCTTAAATGTTCATTACGATTTTACATACAAGCACATTTCTTATATAAAGGATAGTGAAGGAAATACCAGTTCCAATAAATGAATTAATTAAAGTTTTACTGCACTGTATAAATAAAACCTTTTTATGGAAGAATGTAAAATCTCTTTCTTCCTTATTGCGGAAAAAAAAAACATTTATTTTAATCACTATTTTCTGCGCGTGATCATTATAAGGCTGACCCTTGTCAAAGTAAATATTTTACGTTACGTCACATTTATTTTAAATTCCGCGCATTTTCAACTAGAATGGAACCCTGTCAAAATAAAAGTACGACCGCTTTGTTTTAGTTCGAAATTATTCAATCCCCTTCTGAAAGAATTTCGATTGTCAGTTGTTTTCTTAAAAGAAAGTAAGATTTTTTTATTAATTAGCTGCAGAAGGTTGCTGGTTTGATTCCTGGCGCTATAAGATGGTGGTGATGATCTGCAAAATGTTTTCCTTGTATAGTCTAAATGCTATCGCATAGAACGTGTTGTCACCTGCAGGTGGTCCGATTAAACCGACATAAAGTCAATAAGTACAATCACTGTCAAAGTCTGTCTATTACCATGATTTTATTAAAGTTAAAAATAATTTGTTGTGTTTTAAAAAACGATAAACCGACTTCAAATTCTGGTAGATAATATTCATCTATGTCTCGGACGGACGAAATCACCCCTCCTTTACTTTCCCTGACCGAAGGTCTATGTATGTTCAGTTCACGTGAAAAAAATTGAGTTTACATTGGCGACATCTAGTTATAGTTGAATTCTAATTTAGTTTGATGACACATGGATGAAACTGTTGATGCCCGTTGCTATGGAAACCATTAGCTGATATTAAAATAATCATGTTGTGATAAATTTTTACAAATCTGCGTTTTATAGCGCACATAGCAACTCCTCGAGAATCAAACTTATACCACCTTAAAATCAATTTTGATACAACAACGAAAAAATCATCAAAATAAATTAACAATGGCGCAGATATCACTGATTTTCCAAAAATATTATTAAAATACTAATTTCTCGGGAATTAAATTTTCATGGGACCACCTCGGGATCATTTTCTATACAATAGAATTAGTAAAAGCAGTTAACCATAGGCGGAGATATCAAGTAACATATGTACATACATAAATAAATAAAAAACAGACGAACTGAGAACCTCCTCCTGTTTGAAGTCGGTTAAAAATTGGTGTATAGGTAAGGTATATTCATGCCTTGCAACGTTTGACATTTGTTAAAGCTTTTAGGTTTCCTCAAGTGACTTATCCAATGTCCATTATTACGTATTCACGCGAAAATTACTGTCCTTTCTAAAAAATAAATTCGCTGTTAACTATCCACCAATGAAATTTAGCTAGGATAAAGATAGGAACCCTGGGGAAGAAAATTATGCTTTTTGTATGCTATGCCTAGCCGCGGGCAAAAACTAGTCTCCAATTGTTTTAAACTACGTGACTAAACATTAAATAAGTAAGGCCCTTAGGTGCCCTAACGCTGTGTGATTCCGTATTTTATTACTGTTTTATGTCTTTTAAGTAATATATAAATGATTTAACACACTTAATGGAATATTTTATAAATAGAATTCAATTTATAATGTTTATTAATTTAGTTTTTAAATACTTATCTGAGCGTCTGGTCGAAGCGACGCGTGACCCGAGAGCTGGTGAGTATCTGGCGCAGCGCATCAGCATTGCCATTCAGCGGGGCAATGCAGCCAGCATCTTGGGGACGCATCCGACTGGTATTGATATGGACCAGTTGAGCTACCTGTAGATTGTTTGCATCAGTCTGCAGTTAGCTCAATTGTTTCAACTGTAAATACTTGTTCTAATTTTTTTTTTTTTTGTTTTACTTTTCTTTGTTAATAAATATTTGTAATTGTGGTAACAATAGATGATGGAGACGAGATGTCTGGTCACGATATTTAGGTCATATCAAAGTTTTTTTAATTATCCAAGTCTAACAACTACTATTTTTTAATCTTTTCTGCAGAGATAAACACATAAATATAAATTAAATTTAAATAAATATTAAATAAATAAATAAATTTATTTATTTAATATAAAAAATCTAATTGCCTGTAATACAATACAATATTACATACACAATAATACTTTCTTTGTTAACAAAGAAAATTACAATCAAATTATAACTAGTATTTACAATTGAAACAATTAAGCTAACTGCAGACTGTTGGAAACAATCTACAGGTAGCTCAACTGATCCATATCAATACCAGTCGGAAGCGTCCCCAAGACGCTGGCTGCATTGCCCCGCTGTATGGCAATGCTGATGCGCTGCGCCAGATATCCGCCAGCTCTCGGGTCACGCTTTCTTTGTTATTATAACTTCAATTCAAGGTAACTCATCTCTCTTCGTCACCAAAAAAGATACTAACGTTTAGAGTTTATAACAGCTCGTTATCATAAAACTAAATAAACAAATCAAACTCTCCCCCATCTTTTAACTAAATATAAATTGAGCATCAAAATTGCCATAAATGTATTTCTTAGAGATAAGAGTTAGCAACACTGAAGTAGCTTTTATAAGTTGGGGATATTTGGACTGACGATAAAACGTCTAATCTGGCATAAAATAAGGCAATTGTACCTTCAAAAAGAAAAAATCAACTTACACTATGTAGCCAATTCCCTTCAAGATTTTCGATTACCTACAAATATAGGTCATCAAAATTATCACTTTATTCTAGGGCGTATTATAATTTTACCTATCTTATATTTGGACTGACGATAAAACGTCTAATCTGGCATAAAATAAGGCAATTGTACCTTCAAAAAGAAAAAAATCAACTTACACTATGTAGCCAATTCCCTTCAAGATTTTCGATTACCTACAAATATAGGTCATCAAAATTATCACTTTATTCTAGGGCGTATTATAATTTTACCTATCTTTTTATTCTAGTCGCCAGATCAAAGTTCTAGGCGAACATAAGAAAATAATAAAGAAAAACCGGATTCGAATTTGAAACAGTATCGTTTCAATAACGTTTTCATACCGCTCCCATCTCGTCACACCATAAACACCTTGATGATTTGCATTTTAAATGGAGAACAAAGGTCGGACCGGTCACCTGGGCTAGGTACCGGATTAGGCCGGGCGATAATGAACTGTTTTCATTAAAGGGCCCAGTGTTTCCGGGGCAGAGACCCGGATTTAAGGACCCGGACCCTGTTTCGGAAGTTGCTTAAAGTCGTGTTGACATGGGACGTTCTTTCATTGTTTTAGTTGCTTAGGATTAGTGAGAGTAAGAAAAATAAAACTGAATAAAAAGTCTTTTAAGATACTTAGGCCAATTGGTTTATTTTTGTAAGGCTTCGAGTTTGGTGGGCCTTGAAAGCGGGAGCGACAGCAAATCAACAACTTTCAATCAAAACTGCACGCCAAGGTGAATAATCTTACATTCCAGAGTGATTTCCGAATTTGACTGACACTCTATCGTGTGTCTTAAATGTCTTAATAGAATAGTGCAGGTAAGTTACATACCGACGCAATAATCGATTAAAAAAAGTAACGTTCTTCCTTCACCAATAAACTAAGAAACGTACACTCGATTGTAAGAATTAAGACAACATACCGACTCTTACAGCTAGGGGGTTTTGAAAAGGCTATTGTGATGAAATTAATTGCATTTTCCCCTCTGCAGCGCGGGGATGTATCGAGCTGGTTCAACAGCCGTGCAGATAAGGACAACCTCGAATTATGGCTTAATATGGTGATTAGAGCTTTCGTTAAGCTTAATAGGGAGGTTGGTCATCGAAGGGCGGTTAGAAAATTCACCTTTAGATAGTACTAGCTGCAGCCCGCGGCTTCGCACGCTTTTTTCCTAAATAAAAGGTAGCCTATGTCCGGCCCCGGGATACCATCTACCTCGCTGCCAAATTTCACCGAGATCCGTTCAGCCGTTCTTGAGTTATAAATAGTGTAACTAACACGACTTTCTTTTATATATATAGAAGACTAGCTGCTGCCCGCGGCTTCGCACGCTTTATTCTGGAATAAAAGGTAGCCTATGTCCGGCCCCGGGATACCATCTACCTCGCTGCAAATTTCACCAAGATCCGTTCAGCCGTTCTTGAATTATAAATAGTGTAACTAACACGACTTTCTTTTATATATAGATAATGTATGGCTCGAAGCATGAATGTGCCGTGAATTTGAATTATAATTTTAGAATTTTGTATGTAGTTAATAAATGATCTTCACCAACGGCGCCACAGTGGTCGAAAACGTTTTTCCATCACTTAGAATCCCTTCACGACTTTGGATGCTACAAATTTGGTTCTAAGAAATCAGTATTACTTTGTAGGTGCGTTTACCTGCACTTTAGGCTATACTTTATCGGCTATTTCTTTTATCGCTTGATAACAGGTAAAGCAATGAAGAATTGGATTAATTTTTTTAATTTTTATTAGCAAAATGTAAATAAAATAATAATAAACGATCGCGATGTACATACTAAAAAGAATAACGAAATTTTACGTGCAATGATTATGCATTGAGAAAATGGTGGACATTTTAGCAAAATGTTGATATCAATATTTCACAAATCCTCTCAGCTGTTCGATTCATATGAAATCGTGATCACTATTTTAGCTACACATTTTATTTTGTTTTTTATTTGTAATCAAAATGAAACTAATTGTCGGTGATACTCATGAATACATTGGCCCTACAGAGTGAAAGCAATGTTTCTAAAGTTCTAAAACTATCATTTATGAGGCTATCTCGTGCAGTCTCCTACAATGTACGATCACATCAAAAGTCACAACAAAACGTAGATAAATCTCTTTAGAAATTCCTTATACCAGATTCTGTTAAGTGGATCTATCACACAAAATTACGATCACACAAAGTACCGTGAACTGAAATTTGTATTCGTGCACTATCTAGTTTCTGCCTAAGGCTGCGCCTTCAGATCCGTTAAATCCATCCAAGTCAACAAAGATCCAAATATTGTATGGAAACTTTATACGGTTATTTGAATGAAAACATTGAGAACTGATTTTTGGGATAAAAAGTAGCATATGTGGATCCAAAACTACCTAGGTATACATAATTTCAGCCAAATAACAAAATCGAATCTGTTTCTCAATTAATCTTATTGAAAGGATGCCAACGTCTAGTCAACTAACGACTACGTTTCATTTATTCGTGATAGATCCCCTGTTCGTGATCTGCCCTCTACGTAGTTTTATTTACGGATAGAGATATAAAAGCGTAATTGGATTGTAAGATTGAACTAGTTACCGCCCACGGGTTGGTCGATTGTAAACTTTTATTGGCTTGCTTTTGCCTCCCGTGTAGGTCTTAGCACTGCTCTGAGCTTTTTCCATACAAATTAACCTATTAATCGTAAATAACTTGTAAGTACATACCTACATCTACTATTGTTTTAGTATAGTAAATAAATTTTGGAAATTTCGTACTTGTTATTGATAATGCAAGTAACTCTGGCCTTATGTGTGTTTTGATTTTGGCAAGAATATAATTTATTTCTGTGGATCTACATTTAAAAAATAAATTAATTTAGCCGTAAAAATTTACTTTTTGGATTAATCGATAGATCAATAGAACCTTAATAGTTTAGTTTTAATAGGTATGTACCTAGATAACACTAGTGTAGTGCTCGAGACAAGAATATATAATTTATTTATTTAATAAGATCAATTAGATACACCAGCAACTGTGAAGAACTACTAGTTCAACGCACTAAAATATCCGAAAAATATTCATAACTCACCTACTAAAAGCTGCAAACACTAAAAATACACGCATAACACTAACTAACCCAATCAACTAAAAGCAGACACCCCAAACCGTTCACTAAACCATTTTTAATACTTATTTTAAGTCGCTGCGACTAAAATTGACAATATTTTAAATGGACGGACTGACAAAATAAACAGGAGATGTCACATCAAACGAGTTAAAAATAAAATAGAATAAACAAAACCATTCGGATTTGGATATTTACAGATCAGGATGAAATTTTACTTCAATACGGAATGGATGTTCATGGCATCGAATAATGTCATTTATTACCTTATAGATTTATTTTGATATCATATAAATCTGTGCTTCGGTTCCTTGTCAGGGAAAACTTAAAGGAGCCTGTAAACCAAAGCTCCCAACGCCGCCGTCGACACAGCCAGGTTGGATGTTAGCGTTTTGTCGGCAACATGTTGGCGGCTTCACATGTAGGAGCTAACACACCAAAGCCACCGAGTTGTGTCGCCGAGTTGGTAAACATTGTTGATGGTATGTTATAATAAATTAATAATACAAGGTATGGCATTCCGAGACTTCACGGTCACGTGGGTGACACAAGCCTACGTCATCGACGCCATCGCCGAATGAGAAGACAAATCTGTTTTCTGGTGTTACCAGTAGCGTAAGATTGTAACTCCCCGAGATCCATAATTACCTGTACGAATCTGATTAAACTATGTGTTTTAGTATTAACCAACTATTTATCACAATTACTCGTGTCGACCAAGAAAACAAGGTCTGGTTTAAGTTTTACTTAAAAAACTGTTTTGACTGATCTAACGAACAAAATTCACGATAGACATTTTTTTATTTTTAATTAACTATTTGTTTCCCAACTTCCATGTTTTGTTGTATTTCAACAGTGGCAACTGGAAAGTGACGTAGCGTGTCTCACTCTTGGAGTGCCAGACCTTGTTTTCTTGGACCTTGGTCGACGACGGCACGAAATCAGCAATTTTTGACCGACATTGTTGCAGACGTGTCATAACGCAGAAAGTCGTCGGGTGCTGTGGCCGTCGTGATTCTTTAAGAAAAAATGTTGCTCCCGTGTTGGTGTGTAGACTCCAAAACACAATGGTTCGCAAAGGTTTTATGAGATGGGAGATTGATAGAAACATCACCATGCAATTTTTTTTCACACTATGCTCGTAAAATGCACTGTATAATTTATGTCATGTAGCCCGAACCAAAAGCAAGTGATTATAGCTCAGTTAGCTGAAAAAGGGGAAGGTTTTACCAAATTCAAACAAATCGAATGAGATCTCTTAATGCGGGACTTCTTGGTGAACAGAGGCTTGTTCGAACTTCGAAGAAGACGTCATTGTACGGATCACCTTGGTTAAAATTCATACATATTTTGATCTTCCAAATTCAATCTCATTATCTCACTATGCATAGAGTGTAAAGTTCCTTGGGACTTTAGACTCTGTGTATAATTTACTATTGTCGCAAGGATTTTAAACTTGTGATTTTAGTACATTTGGTTCCTTTCAATTATGAGTTTTATTCTTATCTGTAGGCTTTTCATAAATAGAGAATGGAAGAGATTGATATAAACTCTATGGGCCGCGTAAAAATTTGAACTACTAGCAAGTTTTAATAATATATTTTCTTTTAACCCCCTGTTATAACTTTCCCCTATTCACCACAGCCCTTTGAAAGAAAACTATTTGAGCCAAATCCGCTTTAGGGCTCTAACAACATAATCAATTTTCTAGTACCTTTGAGTGTTAGGGGTCGATTTGGACATCTGTCTCTATATTTTATAAATTTTGGGCGAGCGTATTTGGATTTAGAACCTTATGCTATAGAAGGGCTAAATGGAGGCTTAAGTATTAGTAGATTATTACAATATTTTACAAGTCTTCAATAATAGTGCACATTAAAATAAACCTAAATAGACTTTGATAATTTTTAATATACTTTGAGTTAAATTGTTTTAGCGCCTTCTTTTGCCGTAACATTGAATAAGAAGTATCAAATTAATTCAATTTTTAATTATTTTAATATAAAATGTTATAATATAAGGGATGCGTTTTTAGTTGCAACTGAGTTTTTGATAGCTTTTTGTGCTGAAGCTAGGAGAGCAAACGTTTTTTAAACCGACTTCAAAAAAAGGAGGAGGTTCTATGTATTAGAAAATGATCCCGAGATGGTCCCGTAAAACAATTATTACCCGAGGGATTACTTTTTGTCCCGAAAAACTTAAAAAACAGTCACAGATTACACAATATTCAGCAATTTGAAGTAGATATTTAGATTTTTCAAAACAACCAATTTTTTTTGAGGAAATACTTAATGTCAAGAATTCGCTTTCGCTCCACTGAAAATCTTTTTGCACACGATTGTACCAATAAGCTACATTACTAAATCTAGTTTGTGAAATGCGAACACACATTTTATTACGCCACATAATCCTTCTGAGCCATATTTCGTGAGTCAGCTACCGGGTATCAGTAGCCATACATTAACACCGACACAAAAGGCGGACTTGCATATAAAATGTATATTTTGTGAATGCAGCTTGTCGAAGATATTTGTGGTCACTTGTCAAAATAGGTAGTTTGAAATCTCGCACAGCTTTTAGTTAAGACGCATCCACACAGAATTTATAAACTACAGCCATAACTAGCTTCATAAAATTACTTACTTTCTGGCGTGGTGCAGTGACCCGAAGTGGACCTTGGCCTCGGACACCAGAGATCGCCAGTTGTCCTGGTCCCTTACCGTTTCAGTCTATTCGACGGCACGAAGTTCTTGCAGGTACATATATCTGAACTTCGTCGTTTCTCTGTGTCGGTTTCGTAACCTTGTGGTTTTCCGTGGGCGGGGTGTTAACCCACCGCACAACTGTAATGCTGGAGGACCACACCCTTTGTTTGTCAGCTAGTCCGTCGGACTTAGACAGTAGCGTAGCTAGGCTGTGCTACCGACCGTTCCCGCATCCCATCCGCCACCCGGGGGACGCTCCTCTACGCGATCAGGGATAGCGCAAGAAAAATTACCCAATTAAAAGTTATAAATTTAGCAAACAATTATTTAAAGAACATTGTATCTTAATGTCGGATGTGCGATGAGGAAGTTGCTCTACAAGAAGTTAATTTGGTGGGTGCACCTTTTGATTTAGGCTCACTACCACACAATGGCGTCATACGCCGTGGTGCGGTAGTGCACACCACCTTGCGGTAGGTATTAGGTATAATTGAAGTATACATAAACGGCTTCAATATTGTTCTCAGAACAATTAAAGCATATTATCCACCATGTCTACGCTCTCTATACCCACACCACACTCAGAACCTTTCATACCGAAATTCCGGAGTCCTAACTGTCTCCAACAAAGCATGTCGCCGTCAAAGTGTTCCGGCCTGTTCAATGACTTTGTACGTAACATGGGCCTTTGTGAATCTGCCATATCTTCGCAGGAAACGCTATTGTATGGGAAAAATGTGCAGTTCAAAGGACTTTTGTTGTATTTGTGCCTAAATTTGGTGGTTTCTAAGGAAAGTTTGCTATCTATTGAACGTCTTATATGAATCACTTGGATTCGAGAATTGCTGAATAGGGGCTACCAGAAGCGAGAAAGCGCTATATCCAGCCAGCATTGGGTGATCTGATTCAGCTAATGATAATGATGAGCAAATTTGTTGGTTTCAATTTAACTATTCGCAGCCAGCGTCTTGGGAAAGCTTCCGACTGGTATTGATATAGATCAGTTGAGCTACCTATAGATTGTTTGCAACATTTTGCAGTTAGCTTAATTGTTTCAATTGTAAATACTAGTTCTAATTTGTTTTTATTATTGAATTGTAATTTTTTTTGTCAATAAAGAATTTCAAAAAATATTTAGAAATAATTTACAATTGTGTTCGATATTGGTACACTACACTCAGCATATCAAATAAATAACATGAAACTTGAACACATAATATATTACCTCTGTTTTATCATTCATTCTAGTACCTCTCTTCACTAAAATACGGATAAGATAAGATTCTGGGTAGACAGAAGGAATATAATCAGATTTTTGATCATATTCAAAGAACTTTTGTCTGCTGTATGCAATTTTCAGTTGAGCTACCTGTGGATTGTTTGCAACAGTCTGCAGTTAGCTTAATTGTTTCAATTGTAAATACTAGTTCTAATTTGTTTTTATTATTTGATTATAATTTTTTTTGTTAATAAAGGCCATTTTGGTAAAAAAAATATAATTATACTTTTGAAAATCTTAGAACACATACGGAAAAGTTGAGAAAGGAGCAATCAAAATCTACGAATTCCATATTTAGAAAATAGCCCATTCATCCACGCGAATAAAACAAATGTCTGACCTAAATCACATCGAATAGCGGTATTAAATAATTTTCCCCAATCTGATGTCTATTTTCCCATAAATCAGGCAATTCGGGAGCATGTTTGCAACGCACTTCCATTACCCGTAAATGGAGGGGACGTGTTTACCCGACACTACTCAACTATACACAAAATAGACGAGGAAATATTTTACAAAACATTACCCGCTTGAAAATGATAACGTAGATAGCTAGGATTACGTAGGTAGCTAGGAGTGTGCTCTTGTTAGTCTGTTCTTCACTCACCTCATACAATATCTTCATGAAAAGTACCTACAACCTCGGCACCTACCCTTTTGAAAAAGAACAAAGTGTAGGTTATCATAAAAAATCCGATAACAAACTCTTAGAACTTCCCTAGAACCTACGTTGAAGCAAAATTTCAGCTCGACCCATATTATTTTTGGCGTGATCTACATTTCAAATTTTAAACAAAAACAACTTTTTAACATTGTATGATTTCGATGTCAGAGCGTATGTGCAACATTAATCTTTATCTAAGTACATATACTGGTATATCTAAACTCTCGGTAAGGCGTGCTAAGTCACTGACAATATTTACAAAATAGTAAAGGAACACTATTTGTCCTGTTGTCATTGAATTAACTTGTTTCCCTCTGTAAAGGATAAACAATAGTTATGTCTGTATTTATTTATTAAACATATATTATACCATGTATAAATAAAATAATATGTAAGAGTAAGTATATGTATGTAGCTTGAAATGTATAGTATATAATTATTTGTTAATATTCTATGTAGTACATACCTATATTATTATGGACTCAGATATTACCCCATGTACAATCTAACGATCCTACCCATTCAAGGTTGTCTGGGAGAGATCGCTCTTGAGCGATAAGATCGCCAATTGTCGCTCATACTATAGTTATTATTTTGAAAATTCTTTCTTAATTAAGTGTGCGAATACAGTATTATATATCTATCTAAACAACCAAGAGCTGCTGAGCAGCATCTTCTGTATGTACTGCCTCATGTCTCGCTAAAACTATTTCACTCAGGGTACAAAGATTTGACTATAAGTACCAAGTTTTGTAATAAAAATAGGTACCTAATGAAAACGTCTAAACGGATTACAATCGGACATTTCATGGGCGAATCGGAACTATTCCGGAAAAGCCAGACCGGTGCGACGTTTCCGAACGGCGCGCCGGAAATAACCGGAACAAATCCGGCTGTCACTTCGCTGTTTTACGGACACACGGGTACTGTGTTCGTTCTGAATTTTGTTGTAGATCTAATTGAAGTTTCCTATTGTTCGAAAGGTGATTGTTCAGTTCTTTCAAAAACCATCTACCATGCTACTTACACTTTTACTAAATACGGCATAAAAGGGTTGGGTTGGTAGAGTTGAGTTAATTAGGAGTGTAATATGAGTTGGTCTGTTAATAGTCAAATTTTTATTGCAAACATGTTGTACAAGGGATCTTATAAAATAACAAGGTGGTTCCAAACATGCACCCTGCTAGGGCACGGCAATATTATGCTAGGTGTTTTATGTTATGTTATGATGACACTTCAAATTATACTTCTACTAAGCCGTATGTTATGTTTGTGCCCCCCCCCCCTCTTGTTTGGAAGTGTTTTTCAGCAATGGACGTATGTAGGCATCGCAACATCAACAACAAAAAGCTAATTGTTTCTAAAACGTACAACTATTTTTACAGGGGCACCTAATGCAATAGTGTACCTAGTCTTATTAATACATAATATATAATTAATATGCATATAAATAAATGTTTTGTATATTAAAAATTCATCAAACCTTATAAAAATTCAATCTGAAAAAAAAAGTTTACCTATATGTCAATCCATTATTTTAAATACTTATCAATACAATCAAGACAAAAAAATAACAATAAAAAGAAAAACAAATATTATATGCTATGCGTCCGTGTGTCCCTCGATGTCAACACTCGCCCCGTCAATAGCACGGCACGTAACTCTGGGAGGAGCCAGCTGGAACAGCAGAGTACCCAGACTACCTATGTTCTTTACAGATTAGGATTTACTTTGCAAGATAAAAGGGAAAGGTATTTGGATAAGGTTCGAAAGAGTCGCCTACTATCTACATAACATTCTAGTCTAAATAAAGTCTAAGTAAGTAAGTCTAAATAAAGTTGATTTTTAATTAGAGCGATTAATTCCGATAGTTTCTGTACGTGCATCGAACGCGTTTTTCATGAAATTATTAAACTACTATAAGTCATCGGATCAGTTTTCCCACTACGTTTGAGTATGTACCATTTAGAGTTTGGATGATGCATCGTCAATTAATTACCTGCAGCATTTATTTTTCTAGTGACTGATTAACAACAATGAGAAATTAACCGCCAAGTGCGAGTCGACTCGCACACGAAGGGTTCCGTACCGTAAAAATCAGGCAAGTTTTTCAAAGAACATTATATTTCACTTGTTCGGAATCCCCTTTAAATTTTGAACTCAACTTTATTTTTAGTATCTGTTATTATTATAGTTGAAGTGTTACTTATTTATAGAAAGTTTAATGTGCCAACCTATTGTAGTTCAAGAGAGAGAGCCTAGACATATTAAGAGCAAAAAAGGGAGCCTCCTTTAATTTTGATATTTATTTTATTTTAATTATTTGTTGTTCTAGCGGCAAGAGAAATACACATTCACTGAAAATTTCAACTGTCTACCTGTTACGATTCATGAGATAGAGCCCTGTGACAGACAGACGGACGGACGGACGGACGGACGGACAGCGTAGGCTTAGTAACATGGTTCCATTTTCACCCTTCGGGTACGGAACCCTAAAAACAGAAAAAGATGAAAAAGGAAGGACGGCCTTTTTCCTGCAGTGGGACTGTAGGAATCTCGGTTAGCTTTGCCCGGGATGCTGATATAAAAGTCGAGTATATGAAACAATAGCTGTATTGTATAAAACTACGACTAATATAGATGTTAATGAGTGCGATTGAAATGGCTGCTGCTGATGCACTGACCTACGTAGGCGCCCGGTCCGCGCTCGCGGCACGAGTAACCTACTTAGGTCAAACTGCTGATGATGCTAAATACATACCTATGTATAGTGATCGATGTATCGAACAGGGACTCATAACATAATGCCGTATTATCTCAGTAATCATATTTTTTGTAGAAAGACAATTTGAAATAGTACGCACCGAAACAATACAAATGTTTAATAATTTCGCTAAAGCGAAGTAGGAATTCAATAGAATTTATTTGGCCAATTTGCGCAGCAATAACTCAATTTACCGCCAACAGCCGGAATTCCGAATCGGGATGTATTTTCCGGATACTATTGGCATTTACGGAATATTCTCCAGCACTACTAATAGTAGTAATGCAAAGATTTGACAAACTTGTAACCTCCCCGTTTAGGCTGAATCATTAGTAATTCCTAGTGCTGGGTAATTTTAAGCTGCTAACAGCCTAAAGTAATATCATATTTTTACATTAATGGTTGAAGTCTGTGTCATGTCTTCGCTCTCTCGATTATACCTAATGGACAACCACTTAAGGTTCAAAATAACATTCACATTTAACATAAATTTCAACGAAAACCTTAATTAAGTTACTCAAACACTGAAAAAGCGGAACTAACGAAATTAATTTGCTCCATTTGTATACCAATTAGAAATCTTTTTCAGCCCTGCATTTCCATAAATCATGTTGCCTTATTACCATAACAAAAGGTTGAAAATTCACGGTTCAGTGAGCAGGCTTTAGGTTTGTATACAGGGTGACAAAATAAACGATTTGTTACAGCTCGAGTCGAAATGACAATTCGACACGGTTTGGTAATTAAGGTGTTGTGTGCTGCTTTTTACCCGACTGCGCAAGAAGGGGAATGTCGCATTTTTATAGAAGTTTTATTTAGCAATTTTTATTATATCCCCAGCGATATTTACAAAATTTCTAAGTAATGTCTTCCAAAAGGTGAGTTTTAATAGAACCAAGACACATAGTTGCTACAAAAAGTACATAAGAAAACTAAAAAAAAAACAGAAAATCCAAATATTTATCCACAAAATATCAACAGAATGCAAAATCTATTAATCCTCGGGAGAGTCAGTTTAGATTTCTTACTAGAACTAGTAAATTATTAGTCTCGCCACAATTAAATTAAAAAAAATATTAACACGCTAAACGCACATCACTTAGAAAAAATAGAATATAATAAAATAGGTCTGTTATTTTAAGACAAGACACAAGAACTTAATTATCAGTTTATTTATCGTTATTGACAAAGAAAATTTAAATTCAATAATAAAAACAAATTAGAACTATTCAGTTTAATACAAAATATCCGTTGAATACAATATGTACATAATATGTACCTATGTATACAATATGTACCTACAGTTTTTACCAACCAACATTACTGTGATTTCCAGTTTCATTACACATACATACCTCCACGAATGGAGGAAGCACTAATATCGCCATGCTTGCTGGTATGTCTTCAAAGATTCCTCATAGCAACAGAACTGTTATTACCAATAGCGAATAGTTTAAAGTTATTTCTATACAATTAGTATTCACCTCAGTTGGGTATTAGCTTCGTCACTTTCAATCTGTTTATAGTTGAAATTCGACTGTATTGGTATGACTTTGGGTTCAATATCTTATTTATCAGCTTAAACTTCAATGGTTTTAGCCTCTTGAAACACGTTCTATTTGAACCTTCGATAATTTTCATCGTTTTTTCATGTTTTTACAAGACCATTGCCATTCCTATAATTTGTCTGATTCAACCTTTTTAACCCCCGCTGCAAAATACAAGTGTCTATGTAGCTCCAAACTTACCTACCTATTTTGATTTAGTTTTGTTTGGTGTCACTACGTAGTCAAATCTTAACAAAAATTAGCTCTCGGCTACATAAGGGTCGAGAGCTAATTAAAAGTAATCATACTTCTGTTGGATGATAGTGTGCCTACCCATTAAAAGTAATATTGTCAGAGTTTTAGCTTGCCTTTTAATCCAATCTTGTCTACTTCCATCTACAATATCGTTTATTGGAAGTTTATCTATGACACCTTGGCTTTGTTTCAGTTTCAATCCGTCTAAGAAGTTTGTTCCAGTGTTTCAATACAATACTGTTTGTTACATCATCCGCGGCGTTTCTGAGAACGATCAAGGAAGTTTCTCGTATAGTTATGTTATTATTAAGTACCTTTGCTTAGGAATCGAGTGTAACATGCTTTAGAGCTATTGTTGGAAACTTGACTTGCATAGCAATGTGCTTGCCAATATCCTGTGTTGTGTTGGGTTCGCAAATTATTCTTTTGTTAAGATTCTGTTCAGTCCCAAAGGATTCTTAAAACTCTCGCGAGATAAGGTAGAAAATATAGCGTTTTATTGTCGAAAGAATGAGAAGAGTGATGAGGTTGTCTGCAAATCAATGATTTGATTTAATTTGATGATTATTATAACAAGGAAACTCTGTAAGCACTTCAAACTATTTGCATTGTGACCAATCAATAACACTTTCTTTGTCACCATTATTACGATGTTTATATTACATTGGGGCTAACTGATGGCGTAGGAGTTCATCAGGGGGAGGCCTGGGTCCAGAGATAAACCAGTGTAGGCTGTGGAAGTGGAAGTGGAAATGATGGCGTATGAATTGTCCAGCATGATTTATTTATTTATTGAGAAATAATTATCTAAGTACAGGCACGAAACAAGTAAATGTAAAAGTAATAATCTCGGAGAAAAACTAATGACTTTCCATCCTCCTCGTTTCATCGTAACTTAGGTATCATACTTATTTGTTTCCATCAAACTTATGCGAATTCGCATTAGATACATTATCGATCAAGCCACACACACCAAAGTAATATCATCTCTTGCACTCCAAATATCTCTATTCCAAATACCACAAGGTTTATAATTCCTACTTTTTAAAGCCACTGTAACAGAGACCAGTAGTAAACCATCACACCTGTCACAACCACACGTTAAAATTTTATGTCTTTTCTTTATAAGGTTTCCGACATCGATCCTCGATTATTGGGATCGAGTTGCTAACGAGTAAAATAATATTCGATACTGGCCGGTATCGCGTGACGCGAATAGGAAAAAAAACAGTAATCTGTAATGTATATATACCAACCAAGTGAAGCATTCGGATTTGGGGTAAAGATAATGGCGAAAAGCGTGGAAAGGTAACCAAAAAAGCTCCATGTAACTTTTAAGGGTTATATATTTGTATAAATAGATGGCGGCTAGCAGACCCCAAAATCAAGGTAAAGCTTTATTTTTTTATTTGAAGACTTAAAAGCTAACCTTTTACAATAACGATTAGCATAAAATAACATGCATGTGCTGTATCATTTTGGTTTTGTTTAGCAAATGACTCCGGGGGAGGTCCCACAAAAATAAGGAATTAGAATTTGTCCCGCTAAACTTAATAAGTGCGTGTCACTCGCACACGAAGGGTTCTGTACCAACGCTCAAAGCTCTTTATACTAAACTTTCGATTTAAAAAAAAAACAGTTTTTTTGGGTTGCTGCTGAATGCGTTTCCACTCATAGGTAGATTTTGAAATAGAGCTTTATAGAAGAGAAATTAGACACAGATGTCATTTAGCTACCAACAAAAATTAAATTTACATATCTACTAAATTAGATTTGCACATTATTGATGGTCGAGTTATGGCGGGCCTAGGCTTACTTATCAGGCTGTCAATTCTGTTATCAGATACCTAGACGTAAATAGACTCAATAGCTCGGCCAACATGTGGACGGACCATATACAGCGAATTATTGTTAACCATAACCACTTATGATCTGTTCACAAGGTTTCCATGCCTTGCACCACAAGCTAATTGCGTTTTCCGTGAACTCTTGTTTTGACACAGTATCGGGTGTTTGATGAGGTTCTGACAAAGTCGACGCGCGACGTGATTCGTTTTTCTATTTAATTGTTATTGTGTCGCTTTCGGATTAGTTTACTGTTGGTAACCTAGTTAGGACGTTCTTTTATTATTCTATTCCGTCTTCTAATTAACTTCGATTTCGATTCGATAGTTGGTTTCATTGTAGGAGGGACCAGATTTTTTTTATGCTGGACAATTCATACTGTATCATAAATATGCCCAAGCTAAGCAGAGCTTGTGTTGTTTTGGGGGTAATAGTGGAAAATGTGTACCTAGGTTTCTATAATGCCTTAGGTACCTATCATTTGTTTAGTGCACTAATGTATTGTCTATTTACGTTCTTTATATAAATTTTATGCTTATTATTTATTATTATTAATAGTACTTAATACTGATAAAATTACAATCTAATAACAAAAACAAATTAGAACTAGTATTTACAATTGAAACAATTATGCTAACTGCAGACTGTTGCAAACAATCTACAGGTAGCTCTACTGATCCATATCAATACCAGTTGGAAGCGTCCCCAAGACGTATTACTAGTAAAGATAACTCATATGAAAACCTAACGGTATGGTTTGGTTAGAAAGAGGCATGAAAATCGACCTCAAACATGATTCTTGTCACAAAGGCCATGAAAAAGTAATAATAAAGTCGCTCCGCTTAAATAATTTCTCACTGTTCAACATTGTGTCTTGAATAACACAAGCAAACAATAGTAAAAAAACATTAAAATATCTTTATCAACGCGTTTCCAAATCGAGTAACAGAGGCTTTCAATAAATTCTGCTGATAAAAACATCACGCGAGATCTGGCGTCCCAATCAGCATTGTTGGGATCCCCAAACGTGAGCTCGACTTCATCGATGGATAACAGGCCGTTAGGTAACCCTAATTTTGGCAAATAAAGGTTTAAATGAGAAAGAATTACGCAATTTTATTACTTTTTCAAATGGATAGCAATGATTGATTAATTTTGTTTTTTCTAGTCCTTAGAAAAGTGTCTAATAAATAACCCTGTATGAGATACTTTTCTATAAAAAAACTTTATTGCAAAGATTGTTTTTGAACCTCTAGATTAAATCTCTACCTTATGGCATTGCCTGAGGTAAGAAGTTAAATTGAATTGAAACATTAAGATCCATTTCTTCATTCGATGGTGATCGAGCGTATGCGAAATCGTAATCTACCTACTAATTGATGTCGTAGCTTTTTAATGTTATACGTTTTATAGACATTAAATTTGTATTACATAATACAAACAAACATTATACAAATTTTATAATAAATACATACTTATTACATTATTGTGGTTACGACTTCGCACACGCTGGATAACAATCTGCTGGATACCTATATTAATCATTGGTTCAGGTATGGTTTACTTCACCCTTAAATTTAAAATTATAAAAGAATGTTTCACCTGCCTATATTCGGAACAAAAGCAATTGGGGTTAAAAGATTAAAACCAGTTAAAAGCGGTTAGAGCCCTTTAATCAAAGGGCACATTGCAGCCCTGACCGCCCGCGCCGAGACATCCCCTAACATTTATTGGAAAAGTTACAGCTATACTATTGGTTTAAGTTAAAAGCTGTGGATTGGTAAAAGACAATAAGATATGGAATTTAAAAATAAAAATTATTTATTTATTTATTCATCATCAAATCTATCTTTACAGGCGCAGGCACCCAATGCAATAGATTACCTCACAAACATTCCTTACAAAAATAAAATACCATTAAAATAATAATAATAATTACATGAAAGAAAAAATAATAATAATCATTTAGTAAAACAATAAAATAAAAATCTGTCAAAGTGATTACAATTTCATAATATTAAAACATAATAAATCTCACCCCTTATTCATATAACATAATATAAATAACAAAGCCCTAACCAAAAATATAGCCAAAAATAACGGGTTCTACATAAGACAAAGCTAATATGTTGTCGTCTTCGATTTATTTATTCATTTATTAAGACTACCAACTAGATATACACAAAAAACGTGAAATAACTATGACAAAGTACGTACCTACTATCTAACTTAGGAGTAGGTATCTCTAATTTGTAGACGGATTTCAGAGTAAAATAACTTTATTTCTTTAGGCTTACAAAATGGTTGCAGCATGCTTTTAAACCAAAGCAGCCAACTATTAAATAAAGCGATCAACTATTAAAGCAACAAACTATTGTTTTCTATTAAGTTATGATAATTATGTTGTCGTCTGCTATCTCGTGGCACTCATTTTTCGGAATCAGTTTCATACAAATAAATATTGCAAGGAAATGCACATGCCTCTGCCGTCTGCCGCTGCCGGCAGCCATCTGCCGCGTCTTACGGAATTGCACCTTTAGTCTACCTATACTTTCTATCGTCTACAATACTTACCCTGTATATCCAATCAATCCTTCCATTTGCATTGGCAACTAATTAGTAAAGATTGTGGATTGCGCGCTGGTGATAGAAGTGGAGATACGGTTCTAAACAGCCGTTTCCCATCACAAGTTGCAACTTGGACGTCTTCTCCAATCGTCGTGAATCCTCCAGGAAAGCCAGCAGCTCGCCGACGTCGATGCATGCCTCGTCCTTGGTGTCCCAACGCAAAACCAAACAAAAACGAAAACAACAACGCTTACTCTTATATCTTGTTCACAAGATGAAAATGCAAGGAATGCACCTTACCAGTCGAAAGTTATAATTTGACCACTGACGGCTATTGGAGCTGCTGACCGACAGGTAGTTAGGAGTTCTAGCTGATTCGGGTAATGGGGGACAGTAACTTTACTAATGAAAGTGACTCGCAGGTCTTAAAACTCATCCTAGGTTTCAAGTGAACGTTAAGGAATTCTTCGAGAGTATCCTAAATCATTGATAAGTCTGCACCTTTCTTTCGTTTTTTGTAGAATTTTTGTCCGGTGCGTGCGAGTAAAAAAATCTGTCAAATAGCTTCCCATCCCGCTTCCATTTTCACAGCCTTAAAAATGCACCCAAATTTTAGGTTTCTTTATGTACCTAAGTTAATTGTTTATGCAACTGAGCAACAATAAGAATAAGAATAAGAATAAGAAAATCCTTATTTGTAGCAAAGTTACAGTAACGCTAACTTATAGCAGATATGCATACAAAGATATATACATATAATAAGTTATTCAGCCTTATGGTATCATAAGGCTGAATAACTTATTATATGAGTATTCAAAGATACTTAAATCGTATGAAGTAGATAGGTATTATTTTTAAATCGTTAATTGTGTTTCGTTTGGGTTAGAGTACATTTCGTCCTCGAAAAAAATCGTCTGGCCACTTGAATTTTGAGTAAGGGTACATCTAAGTCGTCAAAATCTTTTCAGTCAAAAGGTTTTAGATTCGGGCGAGTTAAACCTTAGCCCAAAAAGAAATGGGCAACTCGTCCGCGACAAGATTGTCGTTACTTTTCAAGGGTTCTGTAGGTATTGAAATGTTTTATATAAACATCCAGCCAACCTCACCTGATGGTAAGTGACGATGGTCGATGATGTGCATCGACGCCTATTCAGTATTCACTCTTGCTATGAAGAGACCCAGGTTGTATCCAATTGGAATAAGTAATTCTTAGGACTGTAACAAGCTCTGGCCCACATTTACTAATTGTAAACCTTTAAACATCTACCTTCATAAAAAACTCGACTGACGAAGTTACAACAAAGAATAAAGTAATTAATTCGTCGATAATTAGACAACTTCACAAAGTTACAGCTTTTATTAAACAAAATTCGTAGATTTTCGTATTTAGGTAACTTTTTAATTGAGATAGCTTTAGAATATTTAAGTTTGAATTGTTACATTCAAACAAGTTCAAACGAGATTTGGTGGACCTTCCAATGGAACAGGGCAAGAGTGAGTAGATAACAAAACGAATCATAATTAATGTCTTCAGCTCGTTTATTACACGAGTTCTAGTAACGTTATTTATTCTTATTTAAATAAAGAGTTGTACAAACTTTTTCATTGTGAATAGACGTTCGTTTAACCACAATCTCACCTGATGGTAAGTAACGATGTGGTTGAAGATGTATAACGAAGGTTTAGAAGACCATTCACTCTAGTCTTGAAGATACCCTAGGTTGTAGTTGGTCGAAAAATTCTAAGCTGGCAGCTACTCTTCAATCTATAGTAAAGCTCTGCGCTCATTAATCCAATGCGCTACCACACAGCACAAAAACGTGCATTCAAATATGGACATAAACTCAGATACATTTTAGAGTGACAAAATAGCTTCCCACAAGCTTCAAATGAGTGGTCCGCGATCTGTCTTAAATCTGATGCCGTCAATATAAAATATATCTAAATGTTACAAATTAAAGCCCATATTTGAATGCACATTTTTGTGCTGTGCTGCAGCGGTGCTTTCCAGGTGTGTGACAAGCTTTAGATGACCTTCAACCACAAAGTTGTTTATGCTTTGATAACCCTTAAAAGAACCTGAAAACGAAGAAAAACAATCGGGAGCGTAAAAGCGAGCGCCATAAAATATTAGCTGCCTTCATAACAGAATCCCGGGAACTCATTTACAGTTTACGTGTATGTTGTAGGCACTGTAGGCGATAGAATCTAGCTAATCAGGGGTTTGTCAAAGACTAGCAATTATTCGGTACTAATTATTGTAATATTAAATATTCGGTACCTACTAATTATTGTATTTTCAAATATTCGGTACTAATTATTGTACTAGCAAATATTCGGTACTATTTATTGGACTAGCAAATATTCAGTACTAAGTATTGGACTAGCAAAAATTCGGTACTAATTATTGGCTTCGCACGCATTTTATCAGAATAAAAACCCCTACCCCTAACCCTATTACCATGTTATTTCAGATAGACGCGATTTATTCAGTGGTTTTGGAGTCGTATTCGTCCTACTTTTTGAGCAGTCAATTCACAATTTTAAGAAATTTTTTCTTTATGTATGTGGCTCTTAAATTACACCTAGTGTCTTTTCGATTCCAGCTTACAAATCGGACCCTTATTGAGTAAGGGTGAAGCTACATAAAGTGACTACTTAAAGTTTATACGTACTCCGTCCACCCACCACCCATTTATAACGCCTTTAATGATGTTCTATAATTGTTGAAATTCAACTGAACGAAGACTGAAAGGTTGTCACTCGAGCTGTCGAAAGTAAAATAAATGCCTAAAGGTAGGTGAACTAGAATAACTTTACCTAGAAATGAAACTTCGGCTGCTGCCGTATACTTGTGACATTACACGAGCGCTGTAATATTCAGCCGTTAATTCTACTTTCCAATCACATAAATACCCAGCCTTATACCCAGCCAGTATTAGTAAACATTGGTCAAGTCCGACTATGCCTAGCCATGTAACTTTGCCTACAACACACATACTCGTGAAATGACACGGACGCTGTAATATTCAGCAGTTGATTCTCCTCCCTATAATATTAATACCTGGCCTGGATTCTGGGGGGATTCTAAATTACCTATTCTGTACCGTTTTAGATTCACAGGTACTCCCTACTCGTAGCTTTGGGTTACATCTCTTGGTTGTACTTCAAAGTAGGACGTAATAAATGTACGTATGTAACAGTTTTATTAAGAAATGAAAAATGTACCAATTATGATGTGAGCAGTGTTGGTAGAGGTTTCTGTTAGAGATTGAGATTGGTAAGAAAACGTAAGTAACGATTTCAATTCTCAATTTATAGTTAATACCTATTGAGCCTGGCCTATGGCCCAACGGGGTTGAGAAAACAAAATAATTATCTGTAGCCGTATAAATAATTTGTTTTATTCGTAAAACGTACCATTTGTATGAAATATCTTGGCAAATATTTGAGTGAAAGAAAAATACTCAAAATCAACAGCTTTTAGAAAATGTATCCCCTTTTAGAATAAATTTTAAAATTCTAAATCTGGATATATCTTCTAAACGCTATTGAGTTTAAGTATTTTTCTTTCACTCAAATATAATTATGTCAAAGTATTTTACACAAATGGTACGTTTCACGAATAAAACAAATTATTTATACGGGTACAGATAATTATTTTGTGTTCTTAAGTCCGTTGAGGCATACAACAGCTTTAAGACTAAAGCGCTGCGCTCATTAATCCAAAACGCCGCTACCGCGCAGCATAAAAATGTACATTCAAATATGGGCTTAAAGTAGTTCTCTTTAGATACATTTTACAGTGACAAAATGGCTTTCCACAAGCTTAAAACGAGTAGCCCGCGAGCTGTCAGTCACCTGATACCTTCAATATGAAATGCATCTAAAAGGTTACGACTTGCCCATATTTGAATGCACATTTTTGTGCTGCGCTGTCAATCTGCGACACCTTTAGACAGAATAATCAATTAAGCAAATCGTAAACAACATATACGTAATTCTTCTGGCTGCATTTTGATAATAAATAAAACAAAAAATTAAAATGAACCCTGTCAAATATTTAGCTTCCGTTTAAATGTAATAGATAAACACGCTTTTGTCTGTGTTCCGAGTTTTAAAAATTGCATACAAACTATGTTAGAAGGAGTGGCGGATTGGCTAATGCTTATCGTTTTGTAATGTATTTTTACTACAGCAGGTAGGTTATACCTACATAGTGAAACTTACCGCCTACCGGCCCCGGAGGTATAGCGTACTTAGCATATACATTATTTTTAAGAACTTTTTGTATCTCATTATAAGTGGACATTTTGTTGTTTTATGAGAATAAACATCTTTAAACCGAACCAATGAGCGTCGAAAATAATAGAGTGATACACCCACGTATTCATCTGAACCGAAGCTGGGACTCGAAAAAATATTTCTGCGTGAAGCCTGAGGCAAGACTACTGAATATTTTACAGAGCAAAGTTTTACTACTTTGTTCCAGCTTTTTTGGCCCAGATAAGTTAGGAAATTAGCCTAGAAACCAAACTTAGCGTACATTACTGGGCAAGTTTCTCCAAACGGGTCCCAATAGCCACATCTGCATTTACTAGAACAACGAGCCTCGCCTAGATATCACTTCAATTAAAATGGTCTCGTTATAGAGATTAACACGGTATCCTAGTTGGGAGGCTGCCAACAACGCTTTTACAGGGGTTGTATTATTGAGAGAACGATTAAAAATAATAACAAGGACTTCGCTAGGTTTGGTAGGGTAGATAAAATGATTACGTAATAGACGGCTATGGCTCCCGACATTTTATAATTCTTACTCTGAAATGCCTCTACATTAAACAAGCGGCAGAGCTCGTTAAACAACATCCAGAACTTTAAAAAATATCTGACTTGAGATCTAGAAGACTAAGAGAAATTTCCAACAACAGATTGCACACACCAAAATATAAATTAACAATGACACAAAAACAATCGTAGGATAAAATATTCAATAATCTACCAGAGGATCTAAACAACCTACCTATCTGGAAACTTATTCAATATACGAAAAATTGGCTACTTAATAAATAAATGCTATTATTCTATGAATCAATATTTTAAATACAGAAACTTGGAACACTTCGAATATATTCATTGTTTTATAATATTTTTGAATTTTTTTTTACTTTTGTTACCTATATATTTAATTTATTTATTTTGTATTTGTAATTTAGAAATAGAAAATGTAATATTGAGTAATGGAAAAATTAATATTTGCATGCCTATGTATGTTAGGTAGAATATAACTGGACCTATATAGTTTTAAGAGCTACATTGTTATTATATTCTGGCAAATAAACATCTTTAATCTTTATAAATCGATGGAGCCGAATAGTCTTGGTCAACATTATAACAAAAACGCACAATCGCGTCTTATACATAACCAGCTGTACTTGCGGCATCGTTCGCGTAAGATTAGAGATAGGGAAACAACGTCAGAATATCAGAAAACTATGAACCTTAATATGTGTTCGTTTCAAAAGGGGAATCGTCGTGTAAAATTTTGTTATTCTATTGCTAATATTTGCTGAGATGCTGAGCATTTTCGTTTAAACTTTAGCCTTTTCGTTTAATTGTAAAGATTGGAAAACATCGTGCGTCAAGTTTGAAACTACTAATTTATCTCTCCGTGCAAATATAACCGCACGCACTTTCTGGAGTTTCATAAATCTAAGGATTCTACGTGACGATTCTGCGTCGATACCATTCTCATAGTGAAGCAATTGTATAGCAGAATTGGGCCCTTGGTCAGTTGACATGACCACTTCAATTGTTTTAGTAGGTAGGTAAATTGATTGTAAACAAAAGTAAAAAAAATCTGATTGAAAATGCTTCGGTGGTACAGATAAAGGGAAAAATAAATTTGCGGGTGGTCAACTGGTCCTGGACCTGCCAACTAGTCAACTGGACCTGCCAGCTGAACGAAACCACGAATGTTCATGAAGATCACATGGACCATTTGTACATTCTACTTTGCCTGAAATAGGTATTGGGTCGTAGGTAGGTACCTAACTAATGGGGGCGTCTTGGAAGAAAAGAAATAGATCTAGAATCTTGCCTAAAACAGTTTTTTTCAAATTTTACTGATTTTTTCTTCAATCTACGTTTTGGATGATTCCTCGTAGCAGGATTTCAAGAGGATTCTATGAACCAGGCTTTTAGGTATGCTACAGAACGGCTCGGGGCCCAGCTGAGTCCCCTTGGAACCGAAACACGCGAGATCGCCAGCACACTCATTGCCGTTGATTCCCGCTCTCGGTACCCATATTAGGACGACTCTGTTGTTCGAGCCCAGCGCGTTTAGGCGTGACAGATAGTCCTCGACTAACCTGGACGTGATAAGCTTCGAATCCAGTACCTTACTTATGGGTGCGTCTTCTAAGAAAAAATAGATCATAGATCTAGAAACTTACCTAGAGCAGGTTTTTTTTTCAAAATCTACAGATTTTTTCTCTAATTTACTGATTTTCTACTCGTCTTTCTACTGATTTAGTCAAATTAAATTTACCAACAATGTTCTTACGAAAAAAAAATTTATTGAAATCGGACGACGCGTTAATGAATTACAACTAAGTACCTGCACATTTTGAATTTCATCCCCTCTTCCAAGGGAACCGCAACTACTGAATTACGGAAAAAAAGTATTCCATGTCCTCCCTCGTATTATGAACTCAAATCATGCCAAGTTTCATATTAAACCATTCAGTAGTTTCAGTGTGATGCACGGCCAAAGAATTTGACATTCATCTCCTCTCCCAGGGGAACCGCACTGAATTCTGGGATAAAAAGTATCCTTTGTCCTTCCTCGTAGTATGAACTCAAATCGTGCCTTTGAATTTATTCAGTCGTTCCGGTGTGATGCGCGGCCAAGATACAGACAGACACACAGACAAATATGAAAAAATTACAGTTTTGGCTTCAGTATCGATAACATACTACCCTCCAAAAAAAAAACTAAATATTTTTAATGTCAGAATTGAACTTGTTACAGTTTTGTTATATGTATTTAAAGATTACTAACGTACCTACTTATTAACGTATTCATTGGTAAAATTACAAGTCAAATAGTATATATATTATATATAGGTAGATGCTACCATTAACAATTAAAATAATAAATTATACAATGGTAAATGGTAATAATATAATGGTAATATGGAAAAGGTAGGTAAGGTAATCGTTGGCTACAGAAAAATCTTACGCCTCCATTGGCGCCTCCAACGGAACAACCAAACATCATCATAAGGATTTCATAAGAATTTTCTACCTAGAAAATTCGTCAACCTTGACGAGTCGAATCAAAACGCACAAACATGTCTTAGGGCGCTGTTGTTGGCTCAATAATAACTTAGCGTGGAACTATTCGTACCAAGTATCACTCTGTGTCACCAATAAAGCGGATTGTGGCAAGACCTCTGATAGCCCTTCAAACCCATTATTCACCCGCAAACAGATCTGCCACAAGCAGTTATCCAAAAACTCCATTGTTTGAATAAACGGCGAAACAGCTAAAATCTGAAACCGAAAATAAAATGACGGCAAAAACATGAAAACGTTCAAGCTATTGTCTTTGCACAATAGACAAATAAATGTGTACGTTGTAGGAACTTTGGAAATTCGATTACATAGAAAACTGACCAGATTTTTCATATCAAGACAATTTTTATTGTGACCAACGCAAAAAGATTTAGTCGCGGAAGCAAAATTTGCACAGATATCTTATATTACTCGCGGCAAAAATGTTTAAGGTTTATATTTTCGTTTAGCAGTTACTATCTCGCTTTTTAATAAATAACCTAAACGTTGTGGCGATCAGCAAACGATTGCAGGCAGATGCTGGATGGGGCAAGCTGAACACAGGACTCTATGGCCCTTATTAAAGGAGTCAAGATAGTGATGGCGATGACCCATATTATTCAGGACCCTTTCAATTCAAGAACAGAACACCAAGGGCTACTTTTGGTAAAAGCAGAAGCGAGGACGCCTTTTTAAAGGTATCCAGATAAAGAAAATCCGCGCGTGGCGGGAAAACGTTCTATTGCGAACTGTCAAGAATCCACTTCTGCGGAAAGAAAATCCCGCTTCCACCGAAATAACTAAAGAAGATGTATCTTTCTTTGTCAATATTCTTATTAAGCTGCAACATGCATATGAAATCTAAGCGGGCTTCATGCGGTACACTAGGGTGCAGTTATACGGACTGGCGCCATTTCACAGTTTTGCTATTTCGTTGTCCCCAAGTGTACTTACCAAGCCAGTTGTAAATGATGAATGGTGCTTGCCAAGTTTTTGTTTTATGATTTTAATTTTACTGTTATCTATGATTTTTATGAAATTGTAAATAAACTGAGTTTTGAAAAACCCCGAATATTTGCAAAATAATAAAGTACCTACCAGGCACTCGTTTAATATAAACTGAATCACCAAGTTGTAAGATAATTCATGCTTTATGAAAAAATTTGCATCATTACGTACATATTTACAATATTTCAATATTCAAATTATTTTAAAATTTAATAAAGCCTACGTAATATTGTACCTATGAAATTAAATGCCATATAATTTGATCTCTTCGTAAGTATCTCTGCTTCTTGTCCTTAACTCACTCTAGGTGGGGTATTTTAAAGAGTAAAGTGAATGAAAATACTTCGTTCTTAAAATGTCGCACCATGGACTTTACCATCTTCAGGAACCCTAAAAATACCAATTTACTCCGTACTTATAAACTGAGAATAGCAAAGCTTTTAAAGCCTATGCACACGGCGGCACGCACACGGAGACGAGCCGCGTAACTGCTGAGATTGCGTCGAAAAAGCCTGTTATTACGCTTCACTGCACTGAGCTGAGCACTATACATTTTAATGTCGAAAGATGAAATCCTATTAAGATGTTGTGTGACGAAGAACGTTGTGAAAGTATCTGCTGATCATGATTTATTTTTACAAAAAGCATCCTTAGGTAGATTACCCAAATCAAAATATTAAACAGTTACGATCTTTCAATCAAATCACGGCATAGCAGTGGGAAAAAAGCTCTGCCAATTAAAAATAGCCATAATTAAAACGAAATATTACCTACTTATTCTGAAATACTTGTTTTTGACAAGTATTTCAGAACAGAACCCTTTCATCTGTACCTATTCGCAAGTTTATAATGTGGTAGGTATTTCCAGTTTAATTTATCCGTAGATAACTTTAACAACAGTCTAATAAATAGAACAATTCCGAGGGATTTGAAGTTACTTCCTTTAAATAATAGATTACCTCGTAAATAATTTTAAACTAAGTTCTAAAACTTCAAAATTGCTTCTTGAGGTCCACTTGGCCTTTTACCGTGGTCACAGTCATTTTTTTTTTGTCTGAATGGGTAGTAAGTCGTCGACGATGCTGAGTTTGTAATGTACCACCACGCGATATGTGTATATTGTGTATACCCATTAATATATACAAGACGTCTTCTATGTTTTGAAAATTGTCAATGATTAGACCTAGACTGCTGTATAGGCGTGAAAAGGTTAAAGACAGACAGAATTATAATATTAGTATGGATGTCGCCGACAGTGCCGCAACAATGTCGAATTTCCTGCCGCCGATTTACCAACCTGGCGACACAACCCGGCGGCTTTGTAAAGCCGACAACATGTCGCCGACCTAGTCGCCAACATTCAACCCGCCGCCGTGCGTGAGTTAGTGGAGTAGTACTAACACCATCCTGCAGGTTGTGTGCAGCAAGTTTACCTCGCCCATCATGCAGTCCTTCAACAGAGTCCTCATTCTTTAGACTTCATGGGTTGGGTGGGAGTCTGTTGAATGACTGCTACAAGTAATAATAGTTATAAATAAATATAGGCTTTCTTTTATTGTATTTTATTTTTGTAATTTTTATTTAGGTATGTAAGTGTGGACAACATTATGTCTGAATAAGGAAACTTTATAATTTATTTTAATTTATTTTTTATTTAGCGGCGTTGGCGACGTTGGTTTTTGGATTCGTTTAGTTCTTCGTCATCATCATCAACGTCTCATATATTATATACTAGCTGCGCCCCGCGGCTTCGCCCGCGTGAAAATTGATTGCACAACCCTTAGGGGTAGTTTTGTAAAAATAAAAAATACGTGTGTAAAAGCGGTGTAAACTTAGTGAGCAATTCGGTTGCATTTTCTCTGCTCTTGCAATGTTTTAAGTAGGTTAGGTATGATATGGGTTTTCTAAACTGCTGTTGGTCACGGTATCTGACCATTTGAAAGCTTTTTACCTTTATGTTTCACAGGCGGCCTACGCAGCTAATAACTGTCACTTTTCAATTATACACTGTCAGTGGATGATCGAGTTTAGTGCTAATAGCCACGTGGGAAGCTACATTCGTTGTTGGTGCAAATAGAAGTCTGAGCTTAGAAAGTACACAGCGAAACACAAATCTGCTTGACGGCAGAAATAGGCACGATTCGTCATTGAAAACCCAATGGAACCCTAAAATTGCAAATAGAACCGTAGTAAACCTGCGCTGACTGACAGTCCAGCATGATCACCATCTCTGTAACCGTATTAACTTATTCCCTGCCCAGCCTATGGACAATGAAAGTGTTAATTAGCGAGACCAAGAATACACTCTAATGTGACTATGAACTATGAACATACTTGGCCTGTTTATTTTCTTCTTGGTACCTGGCACTGAAGATATTGCCATCATAGTATTCAAAGAAGCAGTAGCACAAGGCTCACTACTTTCTAGCCATTCCTATTTATTGTTTACAGCTTTAACCTCTAGACTTAAACAAGCAAAGTGTAGCCCACATTATCAAAACATGGCAACATACAGCAAACTAAAGGCAAGTTTACACTGCCGAAGCCGAGTTAGCAAGTTCAAAACGTGCTGTACCCGGCATTTCCTAACATATTATTAACTAAGAGCAAAACAGTGTTGGGAGGACCCGTCATGCATAAAATAAGTGAGCGTTAAGAAATTTCAAACACCTCCGCTTCATAGGGTGTGTTTTTATTAAACTGCGGAAGCGGGAGCAGATTAAGGACTGTTTTCGTTAGCACGTCTGCCTTAAGAATTCACAGGAGCAGACCGGAGTCAGTAAGTCGGCGGTGTTACACCCCCGTGCTTCAGAAAGTAGTTAGTTAGTTAGATAGCTGACTTCTCCCCGGAAGTGTTGGTCATCGGATTATGAGATTGAGGGAATAGAGAGTGCGTGCAAACACAGGTGTGTTTGTACACACTTGTACACTAGAATACGTTTCGCACATAGCTAGTCTCCGTTGAGACTGGCCGCTTTAGCCGAGAATTTGATTTGGACCACACTAATTTATGCCGGTCCACCGCGTGCATTGATTCCTTTCAAAGCTGTTACAGAACTGCTGCCGCTCCCGCTCTTGCATTTCACTGAGAATGCAGCCTTAGGATGTGAACTCCTATGTTTGCAGTGTTTACGTTGGAGGGATTATTTGACGTGTTCAAGTTTCTTTTTCAACGCGTATCAATAGGTACAGTCAACGACAAAAATTGCTGCGTTGTGTTATTCATTCAATATGCATTTTCTATAGGTTTCTGTCACTCGGAACAAACCAGCCAAAATAATCCTGGTTTTGATTTACCTACCAGTTTTTGTAAATAAGTAGATAAGTAACGATAAATTAAAAGCAGAAATGAATGCGCTAAATTTTCTAAAACTTAACGCATTCACTGCCCAGCCTCAAGGATCTGTAAATCTGTGCGTCGTTGGCCTTGAAAGTGTTAACGTAAGCAAAATCCGGATAAAAAGTCTAAGGCTTCAAGGTTCTCACAGGTTGACTCCCATACAAACTGACATGATTTGTATTCAGTTCTGAAACTCATAAGAAACTCCCAAAACCCAAATTCAAAATCTTTCCCAACTTCAGTTCTGCTGCTATCAATCATTCTGAACCATGGTGAGTTTCAGTTCCCTTTGAAACTCCAGCTGAGTTTGAACTTGGTCGCGACAGACGGGAAATTTTAGGGAAATACTTAGTCTCAAAAAATCTATCTCTCCTTTATGCGCATTCGGGTAAAAAGGGCCCGACTACAAATGTGCAGCCAAAAGCTTAAAATAAACGTTGTTGTTTGCCGACGAAATTAATATGATATTTAAAGTAGATATAGTTTTATATCATTAACTTTCGTGAATCCAAAACATTAGGTACCTACCTAGGTATATATACCTACGGACATACCTTACTTTTTAGTTTTCCCTGGTCCAGTCTGTAGTGTTGCTCTGTCAAACATAATCAGAAAGAGATACAATCCGGACCATTTTTTAGGGTTCCGTACACGAAGGGTGCAAACGGAACCCTATTACTAAGCCTCCAGTATCCGTCCGTCCGTCTGTCACAGGGCTCTATTTCATGAATCGTAAAAGGTAGACACTTGAAATTTTCAGAGAATTTGTATTTATCTTGCCGCTAATAATAAAAATAAAAATATGTTAAAATTAACAGGTTGTTTTTTTTGCCTTTTTGCTCTTAATTTGTCAAGGCAGTATCTTCTCGGCACATGAAACTTTCTGTAAATAAGTAACACATCAACTGTAATATCAACAAATAATAAAAATGAAATAAAGTTGAAAATTTAAAGGGGTCTCCGAACAAGTGAAAATGTAATGTTCTTTGTTAAGTTATAAGTTGTTGTAAGTTGCCTGATTTTTACGGTACGGAACCTTTCGCGTGCGAGTTGACTCGCGCTTGGCGGTTTAGTTATATTGCTTTCTTGGTACTTTATTTAAAATGCCAACTTTTCTTTATTTTATTTATTCATTTTATCATATTTTGTCAGGACTTATTGATTATAAATATTATGGAATACACACAATATGTAGGTACCCATTTAGGGTGTTGCAATGGTAGACGGCCAGATACGTTATATAATACTAATTTAATAAAATGGTATGAAAGGTAAGTAAGTATGTGCAATAAAATTAATGCAAGATTTCAATTACATGTCACCAAAAGTATCACTTAAAAAATCATTTAGTTCGTAGTAGCATTTTTCCAAGAGCATCACTTTTAATCTTATTTCAAAAATATTATTATTTCCTTGGCTTTTAATCTTGTCTGGAATTTTATTAAACATTTTTACAGCCATTGAGTGTGGAATAGATAGTGATAGTGGTTACTCAGCAACTTGAGTAAATTTGGGTGAGTATATGTGACTCGTTTGCTCCGCCCCTAAACTGTAACTTTCGAAATTGAAACTTCCATCTTGTTCAGAGTTCTGGTAATTAAAAGGCACTTAAAGTTTTCAAAAGTTTGAAACAATTTTTGGAACAAGTTGGTTACCTATTTATTAACATTTAGTTTCCGCGGCTTTACTCGTGTTATCGTAATAACACTAAATAGTGATTATTTAGTTTTAGGCAATGAAATGCAAGCTACGGGCGTGCGACGGCGTCGGATAGACACAAGTAGACGAGACGCCGACGTCTGTCCTTACGCGTGCGGAAAATCTGCAAGTTGGACGCTTGCATCCATCTGGGCAGACGATATCGTCCAAGTCACAGAGCGCACATCGATGTGGGAAGCACTAGATATAGGAGGTTGGTAAAAGCAAAGATCTATTCATCACACCTGCAAGTAAGCTTAAACGCTTGCTCAGTGATAACTTTTTTCTTGTCAGATAACAACCTACATTAATTCATTTATTTTTATTGTTTTTGCTTTGTGTTGTGTTTTTTCTTTTTATTTTCTCTTTAAGTCGTCTACTTTTACTGTGCGTCATTTATTATCCTATATAACTACTTACCTGCGGAAACTTTTTAATTGGCCCTCAGCACACATGCTGGTCTGTACCGGCATGTATTATGTAAATTTATACTTAAGACCTAGCTGTAAGTGTTTCTAAAATTTCGTAAATAAAAAAAAAAAGAAAAGGCTAATACTAGTAGTGGGTGATTCCGGCCTGATTAATGATGATGATGACTCTCTACTTACTCCTACTTCTTACGTATCAGCACTCATACGTCACATCTGAACGTGCCTCCCACAGACAATAGGTTTTGCCATGATCACCATGCTCGGCAGGCAGATTGGTGATCGCAGTAGAGGTGTTAAATAAACAAGGAAGCTGCTGCTCTTCCTCTGGTACGTACCCTAAGTCGTCTCTTACGACATCTACGGCCTGAGTTTGAGGGGCCTATTCTCGCGACCGACACAGCTTTTTACTCCAAGTGGTATCGCCGGTTAGGTTAGTTCATTCTGCCGCTCGCACATTTCTGGTTAATGGTAGACCCTAACGTCAGTGAAATACCAGCGCAATATTTCTAGGACAGACTAAAAATCCTCTTAAAAACTGATTGATTACTAATAAACGATGATCAAGCAAGAACAAGTTACTCTTATTTTACAACCAGAAACAATGCCTCATCTCATTAACTCAGCACTTTCAGCACCATTTTTATGAAGACATCATGTTAATAATAAAAAACATTCATAAAAACAATACAACCCTATCACGAAGTTATGGCAGATTGCCGCCTGAGTGAGCGAAGTCGGGGTTTAATGTAGTGTAAATAATAAAATAACATTTCGGTTATCTTAATGCGCGCTTCCTTGCCAAGTTCTGGATAGATGGTGGTGTTGGGATGTTCATCTATCATCTTGTTTTGAAGTTTGCAGAAGTTAACAATTTTCGATGCACAAAATGATTGAGTACCATAAAAGTTATTTGTAAATAAACTACAGAAACTCAAGATGGTTTCGACACTATCATATTTATTTTGCTTCTAACTGCGACTTCGCTCGATTAAACACAGTCTATAGTTCATAAGGTTAGTGAAGCCATCAGGGAAATGGACAGAATTAGACCAGAAGGTAATTTCGGAAATGAAGCTGGCTGGTAAGAAGAGTGTAAGAAATAGTCGTCCTTCATGTTTATGCTGTCCTAGTACCTAGTTTATTGAATCTTGTGATGCAAAATGACACAAGGGCAGCACTATTTTTGCATTAGGTTTAGCCCCAGCTTTACCTACCCATGGGGTTAAGCTAGTTGGTATGGCGGGTACTCAGTGTTCCAAAACAACCTTGAGTAGGATAAGGACAAGAAGAAGGACCAGGAGTCTTATGGATTACCCATAACACGCAAGCTTAACATTATTTTCTTCTCTATATGTGCAAAATTATTCTGTAAATCACACACATCGGTGTGTGATTTACAAACTCACTGAAAACATTGTAAAACACATCCTAACATCCAGGTCAAGCAAAACTTGGAAGCCAAGGAGTTCAAACTCGTATCTGGGCTCATGTAAACAGAGTTATAGCACACTTATAAACCCCATCTGTTGGCTCTGCACATTCGTAAGGCGCGAGGGTACTCATAAACTTACATATTAATCTGTATGCCTCAGACGCGACCTTGGGTTAAGGTTGTGTTCCACATACAATTCAATAAGATGAAAGTACAAGTGCGTTTTTAGTCAAATTTGTAGGTAGTATTGAAAATTGGTTCGCACTGCCGCTTCTGCATAGCATTAGTCCTGGCCGTGGAAAGATGGAAGCGGGGCGATTATTACGAAGGAAATCTCGTGCGTGGCTGAAAAACAGTAAAAATATTCACGGAAATCTGTCCAAAATCCACGTTCTTGGTTACAATAACCGATGGACACCATAAAGCCTCCAAAATAACTCTACTTCCCACCGATAAGGTAGGTACCCTAGGTAAAGAAGTTCCACGCAAAAAAGCCACACTAAAGGCCTAAAAAGCTTGCCTTCTACCAGAAAACTCTATGTACTTTGCTGTTATTGCTTTTCGTAGTTTTTTGTCATAAAATCGTGCATGGCACAAAACATTGAAAACTTTACAAGTTCTTCAGTCTTTTTTAGATAGTAAGTGTTCATGACGTGCATCATTAACTTAGCATTGCTTCGCTCAGTGGACGTTAGTCTCTAAGCAACTTCGACATATTTTGAGCTCCCTGAAGTTAGCTCGAAACTCGTCTACCCGCGTCCCGGCAGGGTGCCGGCTGGGTCACGTACGGAGCCCTATATTTAAAGGAAAACACTCCAATAAGTTGTACACCAACTGTATGTGGAAACATACGGAAATTACGATTGTACGATTGTACAGGGTGTCCACTGGGAAAGTTAAATTTTCAATGGTAATAAAAAACAAGCATTTTCAATAGGACTCTGATGCTCGCCATCCAATCGTACAGTCTCTCTTAAACGAGTCTATAAGTTGGTGAACACTTTCCTACAGAGCTGCGGAGAAATGTTTTTGATTTCTAATGCTTCTGTTTCGGTTTATCTGGAGCCCAATATCTGCTTGGTAACATAACGTTCCAGATGGAAAGGGGCCTCATCACTGAAGAAAATGTTCCTAAGTCGATGTGCCGTAGGAAATTGAGTAAGGAGTCTTTCAGCGCATATTTTTTTCGTAAAAGATAGTCACGTTCCTTCAAAGCTTGGACCAATTGGATCCTTTATTTTATTTCCAAAGCTGCAGCATGCTTCCGGACAGATCGCCGTGGATTTGCGGTAACTGCATACCTAACTCGTTGCACGTTTTCTTGTGTTGAAACAAATGGAATAGGTCCCATTTTTGCACCTGGCTTCTGTGCACGATTTGCCACTCGTCACATACATATGGTTTGATTACAAAAACGCGATTGTGAATTTGTGACTAAGAAACCCGCACCGCACCGCACGTCCGACGTGTCGCCCAAGCCCCTTTCCCGCTTCCTCACCTCAACTACCGCCACACTAAAGAGTTTTTAAATATGAACTTACCCAGTGGACACACTGCTTAAGATACCTAGAAATCGTATCGTTCTTCAAATATCATAAATTCAGTAACAATGCTGCAATGTGTACATACTTTAAAGAACGAGTCGCCTACAAAAAGCTCTTGCATCTGACTATGCTCTAAACTCAGCAACACTTCCAAAAGAGGTCTGTAAAGATTTCATTTTTAACTGCAAGTATTTTGACCCGTAAGTTTACAAATTTTATATGTCTTATCCCGAAGTCGTCCATGTTGAAAGCCGTGACCGGAGTAAAGTTGGACCTGCTTACCTTTACAGTCAGTAAGTAGGCAAGTACCTAACTTAATCTTATGCTTGATCCGGGTTTTAGGTCAGTTCTGAATTTGAGTGGTTTATTTTATTAAAGCTATCTTGGCCGAGATACTAGGGTATAGAGGTAAATATTAAGGCATAATACATAAAATCAATCGAGGTCGTATTTTTAACTGTGTTTAACATTGCAGCGCTTTTTTGAAGGCTTATCCAAGTACCTATGTACAATGATTTGATGTAAGCGTGTAGGTATAAAGGTTGTCGTAGATCTAGACTGCACCACTGCCGCACAACACAAAAATAAGCATTGAAATATGGGCTTAAACTCGTAACGTTTAGATACATTTTACTTTTGTAAAATGTATCTAAACACATTGACACCTACATTGATAGGGTTGTAGGATCACACACTTTGATAGGGCTACATTATTAGGGATGATAGACTAAAAAGAGAAAGAGAATAGTTTCGTTTATGTCCAGAGTTAACATGTGTAGAAACTATTACAAGAAGTATGGCAGATCGTTTGATCTTGTCGGAAATGTACAAACCGTGGGTTTTTTTTCTGACTTAGGTTCTTTCTGATCTGTTTTTTTTTATGTTTCGGGTATTACTTTTTATTACTTTAAGTTGGATTTTTGTTGTACCTATACCATGGATCTCGTGTCTGGAAAAAATAATATATTATTAATATATTATAAAATACGTGGTTAGGGTCCGAATAAAGGTTCCGTAAGTAGGGGTTAGGTAGGGGTAAGGCTTTAGGGTTAGGCTACGTAGATTAGGCATAGTGAGTAGGAACGCGTTGTGCTTGTGTACTCCCGTGTGTACCTACACTCAACGCCCACACGTAGGGCAAAGTACCAAGCACTGGGTTCTCCTACAGTAGGAGTTTAATGTCTGTACCACCGCCCGATCATCACACACCCATGCGTTCACCAGAAACTTACGTAGAGTTAAGTGTAGACTATCAGGTGGTTGTACAGATACAAAAACTATTACCTACATCTGACTGAATTGGCCAGCTGCTGTTGAGCTGAGCTTGTTAGTGTCTTCCAGTTACTTTACAGCTGCGCAATAATTTTATTTTAATTCCAGCTTTGTATCTACCAGTGTACCTGACTCGCTAACCACTCACCGTAAAACATTTCACAACTGAAGCAAAGGTATTCCTTTGATATCTATTTACTGCATTGAAGTTTCTTTGAGAACCGCAACCCTCAAATCGAACGGAACTCTAAAACAAAGACTGCCTGACCTGATTCCGTATCAAAGGGTTCTGTGTAAAGTAATCTGTGGTTTTAGGGAACCATTTCGCATTTATCGCTCATTTTGTTTCCGGTTCTTGTCCACCTTTCGATTCATCAGTCTAGTTTTTTGTTTTAATTTTTTTTTCACCAAAAAAAAAAACATTTTCAGACCTAGGTAGGTACGAAAATTATTTTCTGTTTTTGTTTGGTTTGATCGAGCTCTTTCATCTGAATATCGACTATTCCAGACTTTGCAAAACAAAGATTTCAACATGGAAGTTAATTTTAACTGTCGCTTACGACGAACTGTGTTATCATCAGTAATAGTTTTTCTTTAAAAGAACCAATTAAATTCATAGCATTTTCTGCAATAGTCTGAATTTAGCTCAACTTTTTATACTAAACCTGATTTGTATGCATTCTATAGCTGTAATTTTCTTCGTTAAATAAATCATTTTGACCTAAAACCTTAAACTGCTCTTCAAATCTTAATAGCTTTACTATCGAGCTAATTTACCAGCCCAACTGAGAAAAAAACTGTATCTGCAGAACTCTATTTACTTCCATGGCTTACTTGCAAAAACTACTATAGAATTTAAAGCGATCAAGGCGTGTCATCACGATGATCTTCCATAATTAGGAGCTTTCAAGCTCAAGCTGGTAACACAAAACTCCAAGTCATAAAACGTAAGGATCTTGTAACTACACTCCTAATCAATCTTGGAGGCGTTTCTTATTAATTTCTCTGCTAAATCACCTTTACGGCAGCAAAAAGATTAATCCTCATCAAGCTGCGTTGCAGTTTTGACGGGTAATCACTACGGATTTTCGAATCTACTTCATGTTCTAGTTTTCTCTGACTTATTTTTTTGCTTCCAAACCTATCAAACCAAGTGAATTTCTTGGTTTTCTGCTAAACATTGCTACCGTTTTTACCTCATCACGGGTATTTTCACGCATCCTTCGCGCATCATACGCGTTTTTTTATGTGTTTTTTTGTTTACCTAGAATGTGTTATGTACCTTTCTATAGTTATTTTTTAAAAGTGCGATTCTCTTGTTTTTTGTACACTGGAGGCCTGGATTTGTGGCATCAGCGTGTATAATTGTATGAAAAAACAAAAGACAATCACGCCAGCTTTTAATCTATATATCTTAAAGGTAGGTCACATTATACTGATCGCGTCAGTTAAAAACTAATTTCCGTACACTCTCTTCTTATAATTTTGTTATCATCTTTTGTTTTTATATCGAAACTAGTTTCAGCCCGCGGCTTCGCACGCGTTGTTTGTATGGTTATTTATTTCCTATTGGAACTGATTTATGAGATAAAGTTAATGTAGCTTATGTTTTATTCCAGGCGTAGAACCCAGGTGGTTCTACGCCTGGAATAAAACGTAATATGTATAATAAAAAAAATATTAAAAAAATATATTAATATAAAAAATATAAAATAAATAATAAAACGTAGTATGCAAGATTTGAGCCCAATCCGTCCAGTAGTTTTGGCGTGAAGAAGTAACAAACATCCATACATCCAAACGTCAAAACTTTCGCATAATACAATATAGTGTGATCAGCAATGGCCTCTATTAACTGTGATAAATGTATTTCGTTGATATTCACTATACCTACTGTTATATCAGTAAACATAAATCGAGAACCAATAGTAGTCCTTATAATCCTACGTCGGGCCGTGGTCGGGCCGGGAAGTCATTAAGGTTCAAATAAAAAGGTTTTATTACATATTTTTATTTCGTGTCGGAAACTCCATGAAGATTTTAAACGAATCGCTAAGCAAAAGAAAAAGAACGCCAAAGGATGAAAATGAGAATGTTTACTTTTTACACTGATATTGGATACGCTTTAGCATTTAAAATCGCTATAACATTGTTTATTACGTTAACTTTCAAACTAAAAAAACACATTAAAGGGGTTCGGAAACGTTTTTTGTGATTTCAGACTTTTTTAGTGCTCCAACCTCAATAGCTCCGATTTAAGTTTTTGATCAGTTTAGGAAACCAGATCGATTGGCATCAAAATTAGTTTTTGTGTAAAATGCCCATTTTCTTGCTAACTGTAATTTTAGTAGTAAATCTCTATACGCGTATTGTAACGAAACGTTACGACTGTATTTATTTTATTTTTATTTTAGAAAATAGTTAACTATATCAATTTTTAAATCGATTAAAAACTATTCGAATTATAATTGAAATTATACCTTGTTGGTAGATTTTTTTCACTTCTCGCTGTGAAAATGATACATCCATTTTGGATTTCTCTCGAAAATAATCAAGTCACGTCCGCAAGCGATCTAGCTTCAATTTGTGAATCTCATATTAAAAAACCTAGCGCAATAGCTAGAATTTAATTAAATAGTTGTTTCCCGTTTCTAGGGAGCAACACCGGGAGTAAACACTACTTCCTGATTGAAAAGGAATTGACGACCCGAGAATTTACTACCATCAAAGTGCTACCAGATTGGTACTTTGGAATCAATACCTTCCAACAAGGACCGCATTGGAAGCGCGCTAGCTTCTTTATAAGCATCCGCTGCAGCCCCCCTTCAACCCGTCCCGTCTTACAAGGGGGTACTCCGACCAAACGACTGCGCAACCGGAACTTAAACACGAATCAACCACGACCTCATAAATGTATGTGCCTACCGAGAGCTAGTGTACATTTCTTTCTTTCTAATTAATCTTCTTGATTTTAATTCTTATATAACTTCTCTCAAATTAACTTATTTAATTTGTAAATTATAACTTTTCTTTAATTAAATTTTATTTCGTATCTGTCGCTCTTGTTTCCATATACTACCCTAGTAGCTAGGTAGTGACAAAGGGTTTTTCAGTACAGTATATACATAACTACAAATTATGGATCATCTTCTAAGACTATTTTGCTGTAGCTACACTGGTTAGGGTAAAAAATCCACCCGTTAAAAATATTATTGGAAAGTATTTTCAAAACTGACATAATAAAACGTTTTTATTGAATGGCCAAAATTCATCCCAAGTACAGATTGCCGCCTTTGATTTTATACGACTCTTATGTCATATCTCTGTATAACTTCGATCTCTTCAAGGCAAGATTGATTATGTGTCTTCTAGACCTTCGTGATACATCGACGACCACAACTTACCATTAGGTGAGATTGTGATCAAACAAAGGATTTATTTATTTATAGGTTTAAACCAAATCCACTCTCCATTCCAGTCTGATCCACTTTGCAGATCAACTAATAGATCAGTTTCTACTGCTTGAATCTATTCCACCCTGATCCACAGCCCTTAACTAACACAACTATGTTACTTATCGAAAATTAAAGCCAAAAACGGATTTAATTTAAACAAATAAGGATATGCTCGATAAAAAAAACACATGTTATCCATGGTCCTACCACCAACGCGTATGTAGTTTCGTTTGACGGCACGTGTGCGTAGAAATTACATTGGGTAATTAATTATCGCGTACCTTTCTCATAATAATATAAAAATCTACAAACCAAAACTAATACTTTGAATAATAATAATATATTAAAACTTGTACCTCGTAGTCGGGGCCCAGTCCAACCCTAATCCTTTCGGAAAGCCCTTTCCGGGGCGGAGCTCATTTGCCTAAAACTGCTCCAATTTATTGGCATTCCCGGAATAATTCTGACGCGGTGCATACCAGACCTGGTCAAATACAATTCCAATTCCAGGCACCGACAGATGATCAATTTATTTTGTATGTTCGTGTGTAATTTTGGTGGACAGGAACTTGTTTGATACCTAGTTTTTGTCTTTGTAAATTGTCAAAAATCAGCTCTCGTCTGGACTTTGGATTATGATTAAGGCGTATAGGCGTTCGTGAAATGCCTTCTCCTAGATGTGACCAATTCTGGATTTGCCCGCTTCGTTGAATGCCCTTGGGGCAACCATGGGGATTGTAGTTGGCTAGGGTAGAATAGAGAAAAATTACGTCACTTTGTCAGCGAATGCGTAAATTATTTGATATTCATTTCTTCAACATCAATGTACGCAATGTATGATGATGTGATGTCATTATTTTCTATTCTACCCTAGATAACAATCCCTGTGCTTGGCCAGCAGGAAATACAACGAAGTTACGGTACCTACAAATTCAAATTCAAAGTGCTTTATTTCCCTTAGACCTTACCTCCTCCTCCTCCTCAACCTCAAATTTGAATTTTGAAGGCCTCTTGGACACGTCACAAAATTCAAATTTCATAACTAAAACTAGGAAATAGAGTGATCGCTTTGATTTTTTGTTCACTTCAATCGTTTTAAGGTGCGAACAAGAAACCTTTACATTGTAAGGTTGTTAGTTTTCGAGTAGAAAGTACACAAAGTAGACTGGCAAAATCAACAAAGTAGTAAAGTACATATCTACCTTGAATATTGAAATGGTACCAAAAAAGTATTTAATACAGAGGGGTGATATTTTGATTAATATTTGATCTAGAAGTGATAATTTACTGTAAAAATCACAAACCTACAAGCAATATTTTTCAACTACACATAATTTTACAGAGTAAGTATATTTTTATTTACATAACTTGTACAGCTTACATAGGTACAATTCTTACACGAATTACACTTTACCCCAGAAAAAATAAAACTAACTCCTAACGACTACAAGGTGTACCAGTAACAAAGATATAACATCCCCACATTAAAACTTGAGAACACGTGTACCGACCAAAAATATACATAGGTAATATTAATGTAGACCGAAAGAGAGTTCTTATGTCGGGCGAGTAAGGTCGAGTTTTGCTGAGCACGTGTGTGGGAAAATACAGTATTTTGAAGAAGCTTCAGGTGAGTCTGAGGTGTAGGATACACGGGTTTGGAGAACGAAAGCTTTTTGTTATACATCATTCACTATACAATAAACATATATAGAGGTATGTATATACACAAAAACATTCAGAACAACCATATGAGGTCAACTCTCTCCTACAAGCTAGGTAAGTGACTTTATCGCTGAGGAATGATCTTTTCCAGACATTCTTTAAATGGGGAGGGTTTAAATAATACTCTTGAAACACAAATAAATAGAGAAACATTTATTTACAAGTTCCAAAAGAGGCCCCATAGTAAAAAGCTTGTAGTTTGGAAACCACAAGTTTTTACGGCGGGAACCAAACCCACAACCTTAAGCATGGCTAGTGGATCTTCGTGCTTAAAAGTTTCAACCAAAATTTAAGAAACAAATAAATATATTTGTTTGTCAACGTCTTTGTTTTCTCTTGCAGAAAACGAATCTCAAGCATTTAAAAGCGCGAAAAATTCCTTCTTGCTTTCTGAACTCTCCATCTGTGTGTCTAATCTAAGACACGCCTAATTTGACTTTATGAGTCTTTATGAGGCTTGCCCGTGTTGTGTACGAGTACACCAACCCTTACACTTGGATGTATGTATGTATATTGCATACATATGGATATGCCAGGATATGAGTACCGGAGATAAAATTTATGTGGAAAGAAAATAAAGAAAGATAAGAAAGAAAATACATTTATTTGGACCCAATAATACATAACACGACCTATAACAAGACACATTACAATAAGAAACAAGTACAAAAAAGAAATAAGATTAGATTATAGATAAAAGAGGCATTAGTGCAGGTTTTATCATGGCCTGGGCAATCGGTAGAGTACCTACCGCTGGAGAATTATCTTATGTGGAAATTGTTATCTATTTTGTGTTTAGGACTCTATGTAGAATGAGATGTAAGAATTAGCAAGCTGAAGTGGCAGTGGGCCGGCCATATCCCGCGAAGAACTGACAACCGCTGGGGTAAACGTGTTCTTGAGTGGATACCGCGACTCGGCAAACGTAGTGTAGGACGCCCTCCAGCCAGGTGGGACGACGACCTGCGAAAGACTGCAGGCAGATGCTGGATGCGGCAAGCTGAAGACAGAGCGCTATGGCGCTCATTAGGGGAGGCCTGTGTCCAGCAGTGGACTAATATAGGTTGATGATGATGGTGATGATGACTCTATGTAGTGGTATAACCGGTTTCATCCACCTAATCTTGTTAGGATGGCTACATTTCAGACTTCATTAGAGCCACGTATGTTGTTTGGATTTGATGTACCAAATATGTACCTCCACAGCCTATATTGGTCCACTGCTGGACCCAGGCCTCCCCTGATATACGCCTTATTGGCTGTTATCTCACGGGGGGTAATGCCCATAATTCCCACGCTGGGCATGCGGGTTGGGGAAAATATGCATAAGGTTTATGTAAGCTATGGACGTACATTAGGGTAAAGAGGAGTCATAGTCGGCTCAGTGGTGATATTGTGTGTACTAATCTCTTGTTCCGTATTCATCCCATTTCCTATCTTCAGCTGTCTGAACTATTCTTTCTTATTCTGTTCCTCCTGTTAGCAGCTCAGCTACTTTTGATGTGATTGTACCTTAATTATAAGCGATTAGATGAATCTTGATTATGTCCTTTTGCGGCATTGTTATTATAATTATTGTTTTAGGTATATCTCTTAGTTAGTATATGAAGTATAATATATAGCCATGTATTATAAACTATTATACTGTCTGCTCCTAAAATCTTTGCACTACCAACTCTTAATTTATTCATATATTTTTTTGTTAGTAATAGTAATAAGGTTGCCTGGGAGAAATTGCTTTAAGCTATAAGGCCGCCTTTTGTAATGTTTTTTATATAACTTATATATAAGTTTTGTAGGAATTCACATAGTCATTTATTCGACAGAAAAAATGTACATAAGTGGGTACCTACGCGTCGAACGAGTAGATCCTCCCAACTGCCAAATAAGTGAATGGGATCGTCGAACGATATAATAGAATGAACACATGAATGAAAGTAGGTAGGGAGGGATCCCACCAATAATCGAATCAATCGATGTCTAATCGATTTAACAGTATGCAGAGATGAAGAGTACCCTACAGTTTTTTATTTAATTCAATAATTTGTACAGTAAAGTGTTCATTCATTCATAAAACTTGTCACGGCTCTGCGCAAACTGTCTGCGTAAAAACAAGTCGTAGACAATTTCGAGTCGAGACACTATTTTTGTAAGGTTCTAGGTATCTACCAAACGTAGTGTTAGGATCTTTGGTATCTACGGAGGTGGCGCTAGGCGACGGATACCTGATCAAAGGTACCACTGCCAAATAATTCAAACTTCTGAAAATCGCGATTAGATACGAATACATAACATTAGGATTCTACCTACACATGAAAGTTGCGACACAGTCCGGCAGGTTGTTGTTGGCAGCCGAAAAGGTTGTGTCAACTCGTTGTCAGCATGCCGACTTTGGTGTGCAGACTCCATAACAGGCGTTGAGACCTTTGATGACCTCTGTGCCTCAAATAGATGAACACATAATAGATGTAGGTTTAAAAACTCTTCTTATGTTAAGTGTGCAGAAGATCATGCAAGACGTTGTTTGATACTTTAAATAGGAAATCTTTACAAATGTACAAGTTAAAACTCCGAAAAGGTCCATTTACTTGTTTGATATCCTTCGAAAGCTGCCTATTTATTTAGAACGTGGACCATTTGCTTGTAAACTGGTTCATTATTGGTGAACCTACCCTCATTTGTTAGCAAGACCCAAGGACCTAAACTTGGTCAATCCTGGCACGAGGCAATTTGCATTTTAAACGCTAAAGGATAGACGTTATAATTGCTTGCTGTAAATGAGAGGTGCAGGAAATGACGTCGACTAAGTGACGTCAAAAGCGAGTCACTTGTAATGTGTAGAAGGAGACAGCCATTTTTTTTTTTTTTTTTACCAGAGAATACTTGCGGATGTTGTAGAAAAAGATCATTATCTTGTCAAGGGATATCAGCAGCATCATTCAGCGTAGCATCAATCTAATTTGAGTTCTACTAACCACTGGAAGCCAAGTTTGAAAACATAATATTACGCTATTGACGGATAACGGATCGCACAAAACGACGGAAGACCGATTCCTTTTTTCGATGGGTCATCGACTTTAAAATTGATTATGAAATTTAGTTCATAAAGATCCGAAATGAAAGTTATCCGTAAGTTCGTGATACATCCGAAGCGGTTTAGCGGTAAGGTTGCTCATTTAGGGCGATCCGAAACTCCGTATTTCGTATATAATCCTGTTGTCGTTTTAGCCTCAATATCTACAAAATTGTTTTGTTTAGGTTAGTTACCAGTAAACTGTTTTCACATAAACTTCACCCGAAGCACGCACTATTTGAACTTTACAGGATCCTAGAGGTAAAGCAATTTCATAAAGTTTTGGCTTCATGCCACTAGCTCATAAACTTGACACATTTTACACGCGGATTCTATGCCATAAGACTTTTATGGCACCTATACCTATCTATTTTTGATGGAATCAAAAGCACCAAATCAATATGGTGCCAAGTAATAGAGATTTTAAATGGATTTCTCCGGAGAAATACATGCGTAATTTATTTTTGTATTAATTTTAATGTATTTACCTAGAGAGCACCATTCTAACACTCGTGACCAGAGTCATGCTTCGAGTGAGGTTTCAACCGGCAGAAAGAGCGGAAGCGGAAGCGTGTTTTTAAAATTTCACAATGCAAAGTTTTCCTTATCCTTTCCTACACACTTAATGGCGTGGCACAGTGACCGACACAATGTTCAAGTAGGTCTTTCTTATCTTCGTCATTCCTGCGGTACCTCAGACGTCGAATAGGACTTCGGTCACTTGGACCACCTACGTACGCTCAGCCAGAGGTACCAGAGTTTTCCCACCCTGCACAAAGAAAATTATGTCAAAAATCTGCTTAAACCGTCCACCGTCCGTCTCTTAGTTTCGGTGCCTAACTTTTTGATCGATAGTTATTCAGCATTCAGTGAGCCATTTGCTTTCATCTGTTCACAAAAAAATCACACTGACTCTATACGATACAACATCTCGTTTCCTTGACAGAGTCAAAGGCGCCTCGAATACAAAGAACTGGCTTTGCAGACTCTACAGTTCATTTATTTTGAGTGTTTAAATTATAGCAAAGTGCTGTTTCAGCTGAAAAGTGACAAGGAACGGAACGACATTATTAGGAAACTATAGAAATTGAAGGAGTTATTTTGGAGAATGTTTGATCAAGAAAATGAACTTGTTCTTCATGGTTCAGTTTTGCAAATGCGTATTTTCTTGTGATAGACGTAACTGCAAATTCATGATTAGAAGTAATGCACAGCATGTGTTTTTATTTATTTATATATTTGTTTATATTTATTTGGTTTTAATTTCCTCTTAATTAACTTTACAGGGAGCTTTCAAAGTAGATGTTGTACAAGTATGTAAATACAAAAAGATTTATTGCTTACAAAACATACCAAGACTGGACAGCGTATACGTTGGGTTGGGCGTTTATCATCTATCAACATCATGCGACGACCGATGTGGCGCGGCGGGCGAAGGTCCGCCTGCGACGCAGAAGGTTGCGGGTTCGATTCCCGCCTTGGGACAAATGTTTGTACGATCTGCAAATATTTGTTCCGGGTGTTCTGGGTATTTACTATATATAATAAAAAAAATATCTATCTATGTATGTATTGTATTAAGTTTATCAGTCATCTAGTACCCATAACACAAGCTCTGCTTACTTTGGGGCTAGATGATGCTGTGTGGATTGTCCAGCATTATTATTATATTATTATTATTATAATCATCAAATGTCTCTAATGACTGTAACAAAGTAAAGAGATACAAAAAGTATTAACAATAAAACAGTCTAGCCTAACTGATCCAAATCGTATTGATTTGGATTAGTTGGGAATCGTGATAATCTATCGGAAGCGTCCCCAAGACGCGCTGGCAGCATTGCCCCGCGCTGTACAGCAATGCGTGCGCTGCGCCAGATTCCCACCTAAAACTGTAATCCAACCTCGTTACCTATGTGAAAAACATGAATATAAAACAAATCCATGCATATTTTATTATTTCACCACCTGCAAAAAAAAAAATAGAAAAAATGGGACAATTCGTTGCTTGAGCCTAGCAGTCGGGTAAATCCTCGATATAGCGAACAAAACACGCGCGATCACTATTGCTGTGGGATTTACAATGAAATATTCATAGTTTTTCCGATTGTCCGGTTTATTATGTTTTTAGGGTTCCAGGAAAAACAGAAATACCTTTAGGTATTTGTGTCGTAACTTCATTCACATTCGGTCCGCGCGGGCCAGATGTTGTATGCATTTGATGAGTCATAATAGCATAAAGGTTCGAATAGCTTTCCTCGTACAGTTTTGTGTATGACAATTAATTTTATTTTTTAGTAAATTGAATAAAGCAATATAATATGTACTATTTCTAGCACTATGTACCTACTTAATTTAACTATATATTATATTAAAACCTAAGTAGTAAGCCCTGTAATTAGTATAATTGGCCTAAGGCCGTTCTAATTACATAAATAAATAAATAAATAATTACGCAGGTAAGTACCAATTTAGGTTTACACCCTAAACATTATTTTTTAAATTTCTATGATTTTCATAAAGAATTATAGGTAAGGTAAGTATTGCGGGATACATTTACTAAAATATTAGGTATAGGCTTTGTAACTAGCTTGTACTGTACAGTGTCGTCAAAACTAAGCAGAACTTGCGCAATAAAGCGCCTTTTAAAATCAAGCGTCGGCACTCTCGGCCCCAAAATCAACTCCCACTTGACCGGCCATTCCACGTTTGTATTTATTAAGCTTTTTACTAGCAATCCGACCCGACGCGTGTGAGGAATAGCGACACAAAAATGTAGAGAAACTTTTCGGATAAAGTTGCGGGAACATGACAAGCGCCCCAACTTTGGGAAAACTTGTTCTCTTTTCCATACAGATGCATTTTGCCGGACACGTGCTTAGGTAATGTGCCCATATTTTTGTAAAATTATTCATATTTTTTAATTTATCGAATCATGTTGATTCGACACAAACATTACCTTAGTTAAGTACCTACCAAGTGAAATCTACTCTATACATTTCTTCAATCTCCCTTGTACTACTGTAGCTTAATACATTGAGTGCGGATGACGCGAAATGTTGAACTTAAACAGCTCGTAAAGCAGCAAGCAACGCGCTCTTAGATACACATCGCACTGCTGAGGCTGGGCGGTGAATGCGATAATGACTAAAGACAAGTATCTATCTCATGTAGGAGATATACTACCTTTATATGTATCTTTTAAATCTCTGATATTTTGGCCTTCTTATTAAGAACTACTTTCCATCAACTTTAAACTTGAAAGAAAAAAGATTCCACAGAAAATAACTAACTTCATCCACACAAAATCTCCACATTTTCTCTCCACCATGTCGATGTCATTCGATATCTCATTCAAGCCCGCCAAAACAAACAACTCAAGACCGCACAAAGACACTCATTACCCGTGAAAGCCTCCCTAAACAAAGCTATCTGCGCACTGCTTCATCAGCAGGTACGCAGGCAGAAGTAGCTGAGCAACTCTAGGGCTGCTAAGGTATGCCAACTTACACTATAGTTATTTTTTATAGATAGATAGATAGATAAAATTAAAAAAGAAGATAAAGAACGAACAGAGTTCTACAGACCAATTGCTCTCATATCCATATTCGCAAAAATTTTTGAGAAGTACTATTACAATGAAATTAATGGCTATTTAGAAAAAAACAATATATTGTGTAGTGAGCAGAAGGGTTTTCGTCAAAATAAAACCATTAATATGGCAATGTACGATTTTTTCAGAAATGTTATCTGCCAAGTTGATAATGGAACTCCTGTTTGCACCATATTTTGTGATATGACGCAAGCCTTCGACTACGTAGATCATAAAATTTTATGTAGTAAATTAGAAGCATATGGGATAAGAGGAAACGTGTTAAATTTAATTGCCTCATACCTAAGAGATCGGAAACAAGTGACAGAAATTACTCGCTTTAACTATAAGACCAAGTTCGATGATATCTATAAATCTAATGAACGTGTAATTCAATATGGTGTTCCCCAAGGAAGCGTACTTGGACCGCTACTTTTTATTATATACATAAATGATCTCCCATTAATTATCAATAAAATAAATCAACATATGACATTATCAAAAATTCAATTCAATCTCTCACAATTTGAATTAATTAAAAATTAAGAATCTGACATTAATCAATCACTAACCTCTATCATTAATTGGCTAGATGACAATAACTTAAAAATAAACCTGACCAAAACGACGATAATGCATTTTAATCAAATAAAAAATAAATCTGACATAAATATAATAATTCAAAATAATAAAATAGAAAACACTGACTCCATAAGATTTCTAGGTTTACAGTTAGATGACAAACTGAAATGGAACACCCATATTGAATACATAACTAAGAGGATTAGTAGTTCGGCATACGCGTTATTTAGATTATCCCTAACCCTCAATATTGACACGCTCATTGTAGCATATTACGGCTTAGTTGAGTCGATACTGAGATTCGGAATAATTTTTTGGGGAAATTCTACGGATAAAGACATTATTTTTAAAGCGCAAAAACGTTGTATGCGAGCCATGTTTAGAATGACTGACGACGAATGACGTGACTGATAGCTGTATACCTCTATTCACAAAGCACAAAATACTTACACTTCCGTCGCTATATATAATTGAAGTGGCTCTGTTTGTGAGAAATAACCCCCACCTATTTCCACGCAAGTCAGACGAAACTCCAAGAAACAGACGTGAAGATAGGCTTTGTTTATTTCCATCCAAAACTGCGTTACTAAATAAGAGCATAGTGCCAATGGCACCGAAAATTTACAACAAAATACCAAAGAGCTACTTAAGAGCTTAATAATTGTGAATTTAAACATAAATTTAAGAAATTGTTAATTGAAAAATGTTATTATAAGATTGACGACTTTCTAAATGATAAACTATAACTTTTAATGGACATGTATAGAATAATTATTATTAGAATTCAGTATCGTTATTTCTTACCTAATTTTATTTTTTTGACATTGCTTCTAATAACTCTATTTATTATTTTACTTACCTACTGCATGTCATCTCATCTCTCACAATTTGTACACCGTAATCGGTAAAACATGTTGATACCTACATACCTATTTGTAAAATCTTATATCAACACATGTTTATGCAAATAAATGATCTTTATCTTTATCTTTAAAGATAAAGGTTTTTATTAACTACTTCGGCCACACACATACATATCGGACTACAGCAATTAAACTGGATGGTAGTAAAAAGAAACAATAATAAAAATACAGTTGAATAAGTAATAAAAACAAATTATAACATAATTAAAATCTAAGTAAAATGTCTGTGTTTATAAATGGTTAACTAAGCCATTTATTTCAAAATCGTAATACAATTACTGATCGAGCTGGATTTCGCATAGAGGTCGTTATTGGCTCGGATTAACGTAAGTATAGGCTACATTTTACCAAGAAAGAACGCGAGCAGAACCGCGAGTCGAAGCTAGTTTTATATATTAAACTAGTTTTTTATATGTGCGCGAGCTGCAAGCAGCTCGCGAGAGTTGTTTATATTGTTTATTTTTTTTATTTAGTTCCCCTTGTCGTAACCTACACCCTCGATTTGGTCGAAATCGATAACCAAGAGTGAAATTTGCTATTAAAAAATGTCAGCCATCTTGGATTTTAAAATGGACATCTTTTTCGTAATCTACGAGTTTGAGTTATTCGAAAACGATACCCATATTAGTGGGTGTGCTGTCACACAGCAAGGCTCGCTTCGCTCGCCTTGCTATGTGACGGGTGTCGAATTGCGGTTCGCTTCGCTCACCGCAATCCGACTCGTAACACACGAAGCGCGGCTCGCTTCGCTCGCCTTGCTAAGTAACGGTGGTCGCATTGCGGTTCGCTTCGCTCACCGCAATACGACTCCGCTCGTGCTGTCACAAAGCAAGGCTCGCTTCGCTCACCTTGCTGTGTGACGGGTGTCGAATTGCGGTTCGCTCCGCTCACCGCAATCCGACTCGCAAAACACGAAGCGCGGCTCGCTTCGCTCGCCTTGCTAAGTAACGGTGGTCGCATTGCGGTTCGCTTCGCTCACCGCAAATACGACTCCGCTCGTGCTGTCACAAAGCAAGGCTCGCTTCGCTCACCTTGCTGTGTGACGGGTGTCGAATTGCGGTTCGCTCCGCTCACCGCAATCCGACTCGCAAAACACGAAGCGCGGCTCGCTTCGCTCGCTTTGCTACGTTACGGTGGTCGCATTGCGGTTCGCTTCGCTCACCGCAATACGACTCCGCTCGTGCTGTCACACAGCAAGGCTCGCTTCGCTCGCCTTGCTGTGTGACAGTTGTCGAATTGCGGTTCGCTTCGCTCACCGCAATCCGACCCACAGCCCACGAAGCGCGGCTCGCTTCGCTCGCCTTGCTACGATGCGGTGGTCGTATTGCGGTTCGCTTCGCTCACCGCAATCCGACACACGCACGCCGTCATCGAATTCGGAATCCTCACCCCCATGTTAGTCGAAAACGATACCCATATCAGATTTTTTGATGGGGGAGGGGGTTCAGGGGGGCTGGGGGCGTAAGGGGTCACAGCAAGGCTCGCTTCGCTCGCCTTGCCGTTCCCCTTGGTCGCATTGCGGCTCGCTTCGCTCGCCGCAATGCTCCCCCCGTTTCAGGGGGAGGGGGTTCTGGGGGGGCGTGGGGGGTCACAGCAAGACTCGCTTCGCTCGTCTTGCCGTTCCCCGTGGTCGCATTGCGGCTCGCTTCGCTCGCCGCAATGCTCCGCCCGAAAAAAAAGGTCAAAATTAAGGCAAATTTCGGTTTTTTAATAAAAAGACCCCCCTAGAGGGGCGGGGGGGGCAAACTTTTTTCCGCATTCAAAATGACCTATCCTTCCCTACATGATCCAAAAAAAAAATTTCTTCCAAGTCACTCCGCTCGGGAGATACGAAAAGGGGGGGTTGAAAAGGGGGCGAGAAGGGGGGTAATTTTTTTTTTCTTTCTATTCGAGAAGAAACCCTTTATACGACCCCGCAATCAAAACCTCCCTATCGCGACGAAATCCGGTAGCAATTTAAAAAGAGGGGTACTTGGGGGGGCCAAGGGGGGTAATTTTTTTTCTTTATCTAAATCACTCGTGCCCCTCTACACGACCCCCTAAAAATTATTATCCAGTATGACACCGTTTGGGAGCCCCCCTAAGGGGGGGGGGTTCCCGGGGGCAAATCTCAAAAAGTCGGAATTTTCCCTAGGTCACCCGGACCCCCTCTACACGATTCCGTAAAAAAAAACATACCTTCCCCTCCACCATCAAGGAGAACAATGATGTCAATGAGTGAGTCAGTGAGTGGTAATCGAGCTTTATATAGTATAATTAAAGTGAAAATATGTAAAGGCACCATCATCGTATAGTTAGGGTTGTTCAGCAATTTTTGCCGAGTACAGGTAAAGCGATAAGAGTCACCCTGTCAGTTCTCAAGTAATGACATCTAATTATTTAACCGTTGTCGAATTTTCACGCAGCATTTAATTTTGTTTGGATTCAATGCGACGCGACGCGGCTGGTGCAATTTACAGGAGGATAAATTGTTTTTTTTTTATTCAGATATTGTCTTATTTTTTTTTATTGTTTATTGCTAGAAAGCACACCAAGCCTTAAACAATAATAATATCCACAAATATGATATATTTTTGACAATTGTATTATTATCCAAACAATAATTAATTTATAGCTAGGTACAATCCACAATCTACTTACCTAATGTACTAGTTGTTTTTTTAGTTAAAAATAAATTTACGTGCTGCTTTCTTTCTTCTTTCTTTAATTAAAAATGTTTCTTCTGAGTCGCCGAGCAACCTAACACAATATTATACCATACACCAAATAAGATTTTAATTTACATGAGAGCGTTCAAGTGTCATAAATTCGTTTTCCTTTACGATATTTCCATGACATAATTAATTATAATAAGCTCAATAATTGTCAGCTTATTAAAACTTGAGGTAAAATGTTTATTGGATTGGAGTGAGTGAGACAACACGCTTTATTTTGGAATGAACCGGTTTTTGTTGTCTTTTGGACAGATAAAAATTGTTTTTTTTTTTATATCGTGAATAGGTCTTCGTTTGACCACAATCTCAACTGATTGTAATCTTGAAATGCTTAATTTTTAAAGATCATTTGACTTAACCTTTGCCTATTTATAATTGTCAGGCAAAAATATACAATAAGAAACTTACACTTTACATTTTATTTATTATTGTTGAAAAAGTTCTCTATTTTTTGCCTTTTTATGAGCTATCTCCAGTACTTAAAATTAAAATTAGCATACTTCTCTCAACAATTCATATAAAAGAACGAACATTCCCACGAAACAAGAACTCCAACAGATTTAATTTGGAGATCCCATAACTCCTAAAGTTTAAACTGCTCCAACAACAAAAACACTTCATTCACAAACAACGCTGTAAGTAATCGCCAACTTAAAACTACCCGCACTAAAGACTTGAAGTAATAAAGCTAGTTAAGGCGCCCTCTGTCGGCCGAAAGCTGAAGCACCTGGGACATAGTGATAATGAAACTAATTTACTAGATTTAGTCCTTGATGGAGCTGAGAAAAGGAGGAGGAGGTATTTACAGTCTATTGAAAATAAGCCACTGTTTACTATCTATGGAGTGTATTATGTCTCCGCCAGATCGTAAAGTCAGCCCGTTCGTAGAATGGCTAGGCGGATAGCAAAACGGCAGCATTCAGATTTTTTTTAAACGATTTACGTTCTAAATTATGTCTAATTAAACGTCACCATCGAGCATCGTGCTTGATGTACGTCACTAAGCCATCTCGTCGAATGAAATTAAATAGGTTTTCCTCAAAAAAATTAGTGTTCGTTTTGTAATCAGCCTAGCCATTCTACAAACGAGCTGATTCTACGATCCAGCGGTGACATAAATACTTCCTCCTCCTTCGCGTAAGGATGTAAGAATCGACCCCTTAAACTCTGCCCGTGGATGTCGTAAGAGTTTACTTCCGTAGGTTACGAGAGAAAGAGTCCTTTGGTGTATTTTTAAAAACTCCACATCGGTCCTGAATATAAATCAACCATAACTGGTTCATCGTAGGTAAAATAGTTCGCGCTTTAATATCTTGATTGAAAGAAAAAGCCACGAAGCAAGGAAGAAGAAAGAAGCTCGCTCTAGATAAACAATCACAATTAATTTTAGCACATCCACAATTTTCTAGTTTCCCGTTTTGAGCGCGACTTTGAATCCAGTCAGGATTAAATTTTCTCTTTCGCTGAATGCGGCATGATACCTTAGGAGCTGCACTGAATGAGTTGATAACTTAAATTCACTTCGAGGATCAATTTAAATCATGGAGTTGCAGTTTCCAATTCTGAAATCAATCATTCCAGCCAGATTATTAAATTTATTGAAATTTGTTAGTGTGCAGTTAATTTTGAAGCTTTGTTTGCTAAGATATTTTAAAAAGCTATTAAAAATAAAAAATTAATTTAACTAATTGGCCTAGGCCATCCAGTTGGTCAGTTTCAGTTTCAGCTGGTCATTATTATACCTGGTTTAATTTGAAACAAAATTGCAGTAGCTAGGTATATTAAATTATTTATAAGTTTGATGAACCGAAACTATTCAACCACAGGTTTGTTAAAACAATGACCATCGAACCAAATTAACCGGACCACACCAGCCGGATTCAAAACAAACCTTCCTTAATAAATTATTCAAAAACTGTTCTGTGCTCAACTTCGGAATAACAGTGCGTCCGTCGGACTCGTGAAATTTTAACTAGAGCGATGTTCCGTTTTATTTGCACTGAAGTGCTGTAGGTGGGGTAAAGTTTACCAGCAATAGTTGAAGCGTGCCAGCGTTGTTGACGTGGTACACTGCGTGCAAAATAATTTGATGTGTCGTAGCGCTGATAAATATTGGATGTTTTAATAATTTAGCGATTACTTTTGCGGTCGGAGGTTGTTCTTAAGTTTTTCATTTTTATGTAGCCAATTGTTATATAAATCATGTGTTCCTGCATAAAGTCAAAGTCAAAAACTTTTTATTTCCATAAATACAATAAATGTATACTTAGAAAAGGTCAAATTCTTAATAAATAATAGTTAAACACTGACACGGAAATAAAGTGATATTTTTGATTTCAGTCGCTTCGGTATGTAGACTAAAGTAAAGAAGCGACGAAGAAACCTTTAGCCTGTTAGTTAGTTGTTATTTTTCGAGTTGGAGCAAATTCCGTCCCACGCTTTTTTATCCTCTAGATAATCTGATATTTTATAGTAGGCCTTTTTACACAGGAAGGTTTTGACAATTTGTTTGAATTTATTTACTGATAATTTTTGCAACTCACTAGGAGTTAACGTTAAAAAAACGTAGGTACTTATTAACAACGAATAAACGAATGTTGAACGAATTATTAATATTTTTTTTTAATAAGGCAAATGTTAATATTTTAATATGAATTGTAAATCTTGAGAGTCTTTCGAAGATTGTTAAACGAAATATTAAAACCACGATGCTAAATACCTCATTTAAATTTACAATTTCAAATGAGAAATACCTTTTACTCGTATTATTACTTAAAAGCTCCCGTCCTCGCAATTTGAATCAAAATTCATATGAATTACATATTCAAATAAAATACTTTTATATAACGCGGGAAATACACGCGAATTCGTTTTGTTTGCGGCCATTGTGCGAATATTCGAATATTATAAAGAGGCTCACTCATTCGCGAGGGACGAGTGATTTTGAACAAAACAACTCTATTTATGAATTATTGCATTGTTTTTAAATCGTATTGTGTTTTGAGTTTCTATATATTTCTAGTGTAGTTTATATTGATAAGACTATTCAATAAGAATTATTATTCAAAATACCTTAAAACTAATTGTTTAGAATACCTAGTAGAATTTTTTTTATAAAATAAAACATATGGTGGAAAAGTTGAAGGTATGTATGCTAAGTATAGGCAAACCACTGAACGAATAAGTATCTATAACCTATCGATTTCGAATCCATCAAGATAACAATGTACAGCATAATGCCAGTCAGCATAAATTATGAATGCCAAATATTATTTTCATGTAAGCAGGATTATTCTTTTTTACTTTTTGGAGACCATCCTTCACTTTTCCCTGGCTGGACTTACGATTTTTTTTATTTATTTTGCGATCTTATAGCAAACATAAACCTACCTAACCTATTAGGCTTCATTTCCATATCATCATTTAACGATTGCATCGTTCACTCACTAGATAATTTTCGTTCACTGAAGTAAAGGTGGTCAATTATCCAGTAAAAACAAAGAGGACTTCATCATTAAGATTCATCTAAGTGTAAAAGTCCTCTTCGTTTTCCTGGGATAGACTTAACCAAGGCTCTTAATGTAATATATACATATGTGGGTATGAATACATCGGTCAAAGCGTACATGTAAATCTATGTATTCTAAGAGTGTAGGTATTCATACCTAAAATGAAAAGCTCTGCCCCTTCTGCACCATCATCTTTGCCAGCCCCAAACGTGTTACCTTCATCGAGGGTGCCTTGAGATCGATGGTTCAATTCCTCTAATGGCTTCATATTGGGGGGCTAGTGGTTCAGATATTTGGAGCAAACTTATGAATTGATGGAAGGTAATGGGTGGTATTGATTGAGTTTGACAGGTGCTTAGTTTGGTAAGTGACTCAAGATTTTCAGCTGTGGGAATTCGAGCCAGATTTTGCTTTGCCTCATAATCAGTACCTGACCTTAAGGTAGACCAGTGCCTAGTCAGTTAGTCATTCAGCTATAGCCGAGGTTGGCGCATGTTCAAGCGTATTTTTATTCATAAAAAACATATTTCCTGATAAAAATTTTTTAAAATTGTGAGTTTTTTAAGAGGGTCCGAAAAGGTCGACCAAAAATATATTTTTTTTCTTTGAAAGGGCCCATCTTAGTCGCAGGCCCTTTAGTACCTACTGTCTTCTGTTTACAACTTCACACGCATTTTTAACTTTATTAATGCAAAATTTCAGTAAGATAGTAGTTTTGGCGTTATTTCCGCATAAACACGTCGTCTTAAACTTTCGCCTTGGTTTTAATATTCGAGTAGGATGTCGTCGGAGCAATAAATATAATAGTAAAAATAGCGTGGTGTCAAAATTTATATTATCTAAATTAATAAGGGGAAGCCTTTATCCAGCAGTGGACTATATTATGGGCTAAAGGTGATGATGGCGCAAAGATAGCGTCGGTATTTGAGATTCCATTGATAGTTTGTACATCTGTTGCTCCTCCTTGGCGGAAATCAGGCCTTCAATATCACACTAATATTATAAATGCGAAAGTTGTGATGTATGGATGTTGTTACTCCTGAAGGAGTAACAAACATCCGGAACGGATCGTGCTGAAATTTCGCATACAGGTATTTCTTGGCCTGGAATAAATTACAGTAAAAGCTCCTTATTCGCGGTTCCCTTATTCGTGATTTCACTACTCGCGGATCCAGTAGGTATGTTAAATCGAAATCGGTGTCCTTTATTAACACGTCGGCATCCTTTGTACTACTGACACGTGCCTGTGCAACTTTTACAAAGGTTTTTGCGGTTTTGCACCGAAAGAACAAATATAAAAAGAGAAATAAGTCTTATTGCCACTATGCCTAAAGTTCGTTGTCAAAAAAAAACCAGCTTAGAGGAAATGTTAAACCAGCATTCCATTGAATATGATCCTTCCACAAGCACTGAAAAGGCATCCTTAAACCTGAAAACCCTTAGTGGAGGTTTACGCATGGCAAATTAATTGTGTGATTTTTTCTTGATAATTGACCCTATATATCTATAGATAATATATTTATAGAGAGAAGTCTTATTTTCAAAAGGAAAATTGCTAACGCCACTGCCGAATATCAATTCAAATTTAAAGACCTTTTAAAAGCGGCAAAACAAAACAAAATTTTTAGTTTTTTAAACCTTTGCCAGATAATAATTAGTAGGTGTTGTTAAAAAAACGAGTTACGTTATGTGATTAAATTGATTTTTAGTATGATTTTTAGTATGATTTTTTTTGAGTTCTTGGAACGTATATACCCTACATTTCTATACAAATTACCGTTCCGTATCCACGGTTTCTGTATTCGCGGCATATTTACGTAAACCCCGCGATTATGGAGCTTTTATTGTTTAGGACTTTTTACCCTATAAATCAGTTCCCATGGGATATAAAATAACATTTATACTTTACCATAAAAACAACGGGTGCGAAGCTGCGGGCAGAAACTAGTATCTAATAAGTCTAAGCCTTCATACATACTTTTACTTACATACACTTCTTCAATTATCTTCACAATTCATAAGTAATACTCGTCTTTATTCAAATCTACAAAATCTCCTTTAGAGATTTACGGCGATCAGACGGAGTCCTTCGGGAAATTCTATGCAGTATCGATTTAGGACATAGGGATGCAGCTGTTAGGCTATCGATATCGATGATAGTATGTGTCGTAGAAACAGAAATTTTTCAGTGAAGTTTTATTCTGTTTTGACAATAATTATCTTTTTTATCCAAACGCAATGTTATATATATGTAAATATAAGTACAAAACGAGTGTGAGCACCAATACAAACCAACGCTGGATTAATGGTGCAATATCAGCTAAAATACGTATACTTTTATAAATAAGTAAATATTCTATTCGATTCTATTCGTAGTGACAGGATCTTTGAAACTACGGGCTTGATAAAGTTTGCTATTCCTACTACAAAATTTTGATAGATATGTATTCTTATCGTCATATTGATTTTGATGATGATGGAAACCAAACCATCTATCATAACTTCAGCAAACCATTGACAAACTATCCTTGAAACAATACATTTACAAACTATCCTTGCAACGATACATTTTACCAAACACATTTGATGTAGTTAAAGTAGTTGTAGGTTTCAAACAGAGGCTGAGATGATGAGGTTGTCAATAACAAGACTCACAAATTCATAAGGATTTTACTGATAGGTATTTCAGATCTCATGAACAGCCAAGAAAAATTAATAGTGTGTACAGGAAGGGGCTGTACACTGTATTAATTTCGATCAAAAAGTATAATGCTTGCTAAGTTATCGATAAAATCGATAGCATCGTCGCATCCCTACCCGGTCGGATTACACACATCGCGGTACCTGCGAATATTCAGCTCCACATTTCAGCCGCATGAAGATTGGCAGCCACTCGAATTACGACGGGATTACCTACTCAGAATCGCATTCTCATGTTTCAGGGAGTTTAGGTACGGCTTCCATACATTTATTGTTCTTGAGTCGTCTTGCTGAATCGTCAGTCTCTATATAAGACGTTGCACATCTATGCGAATCGAATACGCTGACAGATTTAAAATAAACTAATGAATTTTGTTGATTAAAATGAATACGTTCAACTTCGCGCGCCAAAAATTGTGAACTGTTTCATACGATTTTAACACAACGAATTGTAATGTTTGATTGCATTTGCTACCCAAGGTCTAAATCTAGGTTTTAAAATATATTTGCTTAATTAAGTTACGTTACCGAGGCATGACAGATTTATCTATAGAGCGCGTTACCCAACAATGCTTGCGACATGGTAAATGGTAAAGTATAGGAAACATTAACGTCCCTGTGACACATAAAATCGTAGAATTATGGGTAGAGGAGATAAACAACCAAACCCGGTTAGGCTTGTAGCCAAAAAACTACAAAGAAGTTCCCACTGTATTGGGGTGTTGTTGATATGTTTTCCTTCTTTTGTCGCACTTACTAATTTTGTGACGGTCAGACAGACCGTCATTTATTTTAAGAAAACCTATTTTTTTTGTCTTAAATGTATTATACGTCATTCCAAACTTTTAAACTTTACCTTGCGGAACATTTGCACTAACGTAGCTGCCACTGAACCTGGAGGTCTGCTTTGAAAAACGATAATAGACGAATGACGTCGATCGCATTTAACTACCAATACAAAAAATAAACTTTATTGTACACCAACAAAAATAAAATACAAAAGATATCACATAAGACACAAGTACAATGGGCGGCCTTATCGCTTAGAAGCGATCTCTTCCAGGCACAACCTTACCACCAAGTTGTTTCGCGGGCGCGTCACCAACAGACACCTTTCGTTTCGGATCTCTAAGAAATAAATGTCGGAATCATTTACATAGTAAGGTCACCGAAAGAACGGATCGGCTATCCTTCGTTTTGTGCAATCCGACGTAATCCGTCGACTTCGTTGGTTTTTAGGGTTCCGTATCCGAAGGATCAAAACGGAACCCTATTACTAAGCCTCCGCTGTCCGTACGTCTGTCATAGGGCTCTATCTCATGAATCGTAAGAGGGAGACAAATGAAATTTTCAGAGAATGTGTATTTCTCTTGCCGCTATAAAAAATATAAAATAAATATCAAAATTAAAGGGGGCTCCCATACAACGAACGTGTTTTTTTGGCTATTTTTGCTCCTAATTTGACAAGGCTGTATCTCTTGAACAAAACTATAGGTAGTCACATTATTTTTTTTTATAAATAAGTAACACTTCAACTGTAATAACAACAAATACTATAAATAAAATAAAGTTCAAAATTTAAAGAGGTCTTCGAACAAGTGAAAATTTGATGTTCTTTGAAAAAGTTTCCTGATTTTTACGGTACAGAGCCCTTCGTGTGCGAGTCGACTCGCACTTGGCGGTTTATTCAATGTATACCTCTTGACTCTATACACCCCCGTTACCAACTAACTACAACCCTAAAACCAGCTTTGATATAAAGATTTGCAATGTAAATGAACATCCATTAGGTTAATGGAGGTCCTGTCCTGGGCCTAATGAAAGCAACAGGACGGCTGAATCAATCAGTGGAGTAGCCAGCGAAGGCTTGGATTAGATTAGTAAGAACTACAGATCAGGGGCCTTTGGAAGCGAGGAGTGTTTCACTCTCGGCAAAATATTGAGCACCGATGAACTGCAGGTCTATTCAGATTCAGTGAGTGTATCATTCATATTTGTGTGCTAGTAAATAGGTTTATCTTATGTATGTTAGACTAAGGTATATATTTTATATGGGCCGTAGTTTTTAAGTACTTTACATCCTGTACTAGACTAATTTTGCCTGAAATAAATGATTTATTATTATTATTATTATTATTATTCACTTCATTTATTTTTAATCTCGTTATAAAATACATTTTTTACTATAGAAAATAAAATATTATAAAACTATTCTACAGTAAAAAATATATCAAAACGGTGAATCACCGGCAACGAAGCTAGCCTTAAGCGGCCGGTGACTAGGGCTGCAGAGAGAGGAACTTCCTGACGATGCGCGCCGAGTCCAGGAGTACCGCCTTTTGAATCTGACCCTTGATCCAACTTCCTAGCGAGAGTCTCTTGAGATGTTGATCGAGGCTCTTCGCTATTACGCCGTTAACTGAAACGACTATCGGGACGACGGTCGCTGAATCAACATCCCACATGCTGACAACCTCGTTGGCCAAGTCAAGATATTTGCTAAGTTTATCTTTCTCAGCTTTAACGAGGTTAACATCATGTGGTATGGTGACATCAGCGAGCACCGCCCTCCGTTCTAACCGATCTATCAGTACAATATCAGGCTTATTCGCAAGAATAGTCCTGTCTGTAATGATAGATCGGTCCCAATAGAGCGTGGCACGGCCATTTTCGAGAACTGGCGCCGGTGTGTACTTATAGTACGGAACTTCAGGGCCAGTAAGGCCATATCGGAGAGCAAGTTGCTGGTGTATAATTTTGGCTACTTGATTGTGTCTGTGCAAGTACTGAGAGTTAGCAAGGTGCGAACAACCCGAAAGTATATGACGAAGGGTCTCCCCAGGAAGATGACACGCTCGACAAATATCGATCGTGCCATCTTTCATTATATACTTTCGGTAATTGTTCGTCTTTACCACCTCATCCATAATTTCACAGACAAAACCTTCGGTTTCCCCAAAGAGGTCACCGAAGCGTAGCCAGTTTACGGAGCTTAGGAGATCTACATCAGGTCCTGTGAGGACCTTGTAGAATCTCCCATGCAGCTCTTTGCTCTCCCATATAGCCTTCCTGTCCTGAATGCTCATCACCTTAAGTTTGCGCCAGTTCTCGTTAGCTAAGGAGAGAGGAGTAAGGTTCTTATCAACTGCAACCACATCACGATGTATCTGGTATTCGGCTTGATGAAAATGATTTCTGAGATTGCATACCTCACGGTTGTGTAGGGTTTTGGCGTTTAAAAAGCCTCGACCACCACATTTCCGCGGGATATACAATCTCATTACCGAAGCTCGGGGGTGTCGCATGCGATGAGTGGTTAAAAATTGACGAACCTTACAGTCCAAGGCGTCTAGTTCAGTCTGAGTCCATCTTAGTATGCCAAAGGTATAAATGAGTAATGGCATTACCCAGCCGTTGAAGGCACGCACCTTGTTGCCACCTGACAAAAGGCTATTTAGCACTTTTGTGAGGCGACAAAAGAAGCGCTCTTTCACCGACTGCTTTATGTCCCCGTCTACTATACCCAACGCTTCTGGCATACCAAGATATTTGTAGGTTTCACCCTCTAAGAGATATTTGAGGGACATTCTCTCTGAAAGTTGTAAATTATTAGAATTCACAACTTTCCCTCGCTGTATTTGTATGACCGCACATTTATCAACGCCGAACTCCATGTTAATAGCACTACTGAATATCTGTGTGATATTCAGAAGCGCCATTAACTGTGTTTTATTCGACGCAAATAGTTTGAGGTCATCCATATACAACAAGTGAGAAATGACCTCACCATCTCTCCGAAGGTGATAGCCTATTCCTGAATCTTTCAGTAGAGTACTGAGTGGATTCAGAGCTAGGCAAAACCACAAGGGACTCAGACTGTCGCCCTGGAATATACCCCTCTTTATTCTTATCAGATCATTGGTGGTTGTTGGATCCAATCGGCTCCCTGGATGACGAAGAACAGTGGTCCACTGCCTCATACATGATCCCAAGAATGATCTTAGAGTAGTATCTACTTTATACAACTCTAAGACCCTCTCAAGCCAAGTATGAGGCACCGAATCATAAGCCTTCTTATAGTCTATCCATGCAGCCGACAAGTTCCCTCTGCCACGTTTGACCTGTTGACTAATGGCCATGTCAATGAGGAGGAGTTCCTTTGTACCACGGGATCCAACCCTGCATCCATTCTGAGTAGGTGCCAAAATTTTGTTTGTAACAATATGCGTGTTAATTTTTGTGGTCAGAATGGATGTAAGCAGCTTGTAGATGGTGGGTAAGCATGTTATGGGTCTATAATTCTTTGGTTCCGCAGTACTACCAGACTTATGGAGCAGGAAAGTTACACCTTTCGTCATAAAATGTGGGAGGGACCCGATCTCAATTGCTTCTTGGAATTGTGCGGCCAGAACCGAGTGTGAGCATCGAAACCATTTTAGCCAAAAGTTATGCAATCCGTCCGGGCCAGGACTTTTCCAGTTTTGGGCCGAGCGGATTGCATTACTTACATCTAATGGAGAGATGTTGATAGCTTCCATAGTTTCGATGTTTTCACACTCAGCACTTACCGCATTCATCCAGTCCGCTTCCGTGTGCTCGACTGGCATGGACCAGATGCTTTGCCAAAAATTTTTTCCGGTTTCGGCATCCGGTACCTGACCGTCGGACACACGTAGATCGGGTTTCTCCCAGTCGCGGTAAACTTTCCTTTGGTCACTTTGAAATATGCGATTCTGCCAAAATCTGTCAACTCGCTTTTTATACCTCCTTATTCGACTTGCCCACGCATAGACTTTTTGCTTTAGGTAGTCTATGCGCTCTGTGACGCAGGCTAAATAGTCCCGAGGTTGAGTTTCAGTTCCGTCAAAAGCCTGTGTCACAAAGCGCATAACCCTCGGTCTATGGTTGCCCTCCCTAAAGCAAATTAGCTTAGCTATGAGAGTCCTGAACCTACTGATGCGCCTCTCTATTCTCTGCTGCCAAGTAGGAGTACTGCTAGCCTGGCGCGGAGCACGGTCATAGTCAGGAAACTTTACCCGCGCAACGTGGCAAGCCGCAATAGCCCCACAGTAGAGAATAGAGTGCGTATCAGTAATATCACTACTAGTCAGTAGATATGGGACTAGTAGTGGGTTCAAGGCCCCCACTATAGCTAAACCACGTCTATGGGTGGGAAAGCGAGGCAGACATGGTCTTTCATTCGAATGTCTATAATTTAGAATCGCATCTTCCAAAGCCCTTCTCAATTGCTCATTATTTTGGGTACTTACCTCAATGCTCTCGTGACTGACCTCTTCCATAGCGTAATCAGGCTGGGGAATCACTAGTGTTTGTGTGATTTGTCGCGGTGGCGACGTAACAGCCCGGTTACACTGCGGGTGGTCCACCATTTGAGCACTAAGGATTTCATGTCGGAGTTGATCAAGTGCATTGTCATCCAACAATTTTGAGCGTTGGATGACCCGTACCTGATCAGATAGTCGTTGCACATTAACGTCGACTGTCGGTTCAAGGGCCTGAAACAACGGCATCATCCTAGAACGGTACGCGGTCAAGTTAATTCCTCCCTCTGTAGCCCTATAATATGCGCGCATGACATTTTCGTTTATCTGTTGGGTCCACTTCATGCGCCGCACTCTTCCATCAGCGGCGGGGGCCGGTCGCGGGGCTGTGCGCCCTGCAGGTCCCAAGCCAGCTGACAGCGGGGGTCGGCCTCGCCGCACAGGTGTTCGCGACGGTCGAGGCGACGGCGACAGCTCGTCTTCGCTGCTCAACACATCACTCGTCTCAGGTGGTGTTCTAAATACCTCTTCATCTGAAGACGAGGATGGGGAGCTAGCCGAGGCGGGCTGCGATGGTCTTCTGGGGAGCGCTTTTGTTGCCGCCCTAGCTCGTGCTCTTGTTATCATTCGTTTTTATAGCATTTTTATAGGTTTTTAATGCACGTAATGATAATAAATAAAATTTTTGAAAAAGAGACGTGTGTAACGGGCGGTGTCATTATTTTTATTATTATTATTATTATTCATCTATTATTTTCCGCTCATATAATTTCAAACTACAAGCGCCATCTTTGTGGTATGGTCCAACTATTTTTTGACATTATACGCCACACTATTTATTTTTTGGTTCATTTAATTATGTACGGCTGCTAGGGAGGGTACAGTGAAAGTCCGAAGTTGGTGCAAATTAATTATAATGATAAAAAAAGATTACATATTAAATTAAAACTAGTGACCTAAATCGAAGTTGGATTTTAAGTGCTTAATATTCTCACAAAAATATAGGTACAAGCATGTCGTAATTTAGGTACAATGAAGCCGCGACACTCAATTTAGTTATAAGTCACATCAGCAGTAATTGATCTGTTCGCGATAAAGATTCCGGTGGTCGATTTGGGTGATCGATGGCGCAATGCCTAACAAATTTAAAAATAATAATAAGTTTTAGCTTACTAGTCTCTGGTTTTAGGTAGACTAGTATGCAATTGTATTTTCTATTGTATTTGATATAATAGTAACAAGATTCCTTTTTATTGTAAGTACTTACCTATGGAATATTCACTACCAGTGGTCGGTTGTGAAGTCACCTCATACAGGTTTCATCTGAAAATCAGCGCTACCTTGCATTAATGTGAGGTAGCATTATGCTGAGGTGGAACCCTTTGGCCTGCTCCGTTACACGCACTTGGTAGCTGACTCACCCACTGCCTAGCTTACCTAGGGTATTTAACAATTTTGGTTTCAGTCTGTAAGTTAGGTTCTAGTTAGGTAGGTATCTACTATTTTATATTTTGCTTTTTTTTTGTTCTGTTCTGTACTGTACCTCTGTTGTGTCAATAAATGTCTATCTATCTCATGGTTAATTTTTTGTTTTGTATTCGTAATGAAATGCAGCCTATAAGCGGCGAGAATATTATGAATCATGCATACATTTGAATCGACCAACTGGACAGAGGCATTTTAAAACGGGAAGTGTTTAACTCTCGACAATATTATCATTTTGATTTAAAATTTATATTATGAACTGAGCTCAGGAAGATATTGGCAAGGAAATCGTAGGTGCTCAGTTTACTGAAAAGTACTTTATTGCACTTAAAACATAACAAAATAAAAACATTATATCAAAACATAATCAGTTTAAAACATAATCAGTAAAATAGGCGGCCGTATCGCTAAGAGCAATTTCTCCTAGGCAACCTAGCTATAGTAAAGCTGTAATAGGTAATATGCTTTATGGAGTCCACTCTACACACAGACAGACTTGCCGCTGTGACGGGCTCATTGACCAAGTAGTCCAAGCAGCTGACTGACACACGTCATGGGCCCAGACGTGTACAACTGGCTTCCCAGTTCTGTTACAGGAACCCACAGTCTGCCTGCATTTAAAATGAAACTTAAACGCTGGCTTATTGAGCGTACTTTTTATAGCTACGATGAATTCGTAGCTTACGAGTATAATAAGAATTAAGTGATACGTATAAAATACACAAGCACTTGGCTAATTAATTTTTCATATTCATTTTATTTTATTTGGATATTTTATGAATTATTTTCTTTTGAATATATTATTATACGAATTTTTTATCAATTTGATAAATTTTTTATTATAAAATTTATTTCAACACCAATTTATGTTTATTTTGACTTAATTACTAATAATTATTATAAATAAATGACTATTATGACTATTATTATGATGTCACACCAAAGTCGGCGACACAGCCGGTCAGGATGGTGCGTCATTTGAGTGTAAATGTTGTAAACGTACAAACGCTTAAATCCTCTTACCTTCCTAAATAGCATTGAATAGCCTAATAGGGAAAATAAACTTACATATTCATATGCCACTCTTTATTCTTCGAGAACAGCTGACAATTGAAATAACGTCGATCTTACAGCGTGTAATTTGTAGATTTGTAGACAAAATATGCTTTTCTTCTGAGCTCCGCGGCTAGCTAGAGTGAGACTAGAGCTATATCAAGAAATCGTAACGTAACGATAAAGCGCCTCCATATTTGGCCGATTTGTACTGACTGTCTAAATCAAACAAAGCGAACCTTGCCATCATGTAGGTAGACGGAATTTACGGTGCAAAGCACACGAGCACCTGGGATGTTAAGAAACCTTAGACAATTAAAAAAAGTCTTCATAGAAACCTGTAAATATTTTATAAACAAGTGAAAGTACTACGTCATACGCGAAAGAAAAAATCAGTTTCAATCAGCAAAATTTCTGGGTTCTACATGTTAAATAGCCTAGCAAAAAAGTAGTTTTGCGACCAATCTAACCCGTTGTCCTACGTGAGCGATGACGCGATACTGTGCGACATAATGTGATCAATACCCACACAACGTGGCCTATTTTGTAGTCATTTACTGTGAGCGACAAACGCGGCAATATCAGTTCATTACTGTTTTAACTAAGGAAAAGTATACTGCGTTGTTTTTACTATTTAGGAAGGAAAATTCATATTTTAAATACTTAGTCCTACAAAAACTTTGTAAACAAATACCATATATTCAGAGCGAAATAAATTTGAGAGTTTCATCATTTTATATCCGATACCAAGAAATAATCCACGTTTGTTTATAGAATATTATGGCTTATTGCCAAGAACTTTCGATTACATACTTGCAGCTATTAAACCTTTTCAACTGAAAATAAGCAATTTGTAAAACCTATTTCTATTGAGGTTGTTACTACTAGCACCGCGCGCGCTATCAGGAAAATTCAGTAATCTGTGTTGCCAATACACCTCTTCAAGTCGTTTTCGCGTCTTGTCACGCACCAAACAACGTGGTCGCGTCTCGTCGTGGCCTGATTAACTCGACAACATCGACCAGGCCACACATACATACAACGATACTTGATATTTTCGCATGGCGTCAGGACATTCTAGGACAACGGGTAAGCCATTTGTTAAAATCCATGCCAAAACTAATTTAAATAAATTGTCGTTTAGGAGTATATCGACAAGTTAGAGATTTATTACTACAATCAACAAAACTTCCAGTAAAAAGCAAAGTTACAAAAAAATTACAGATTTATCGTCATTTTCCACCTTAATTCTGGATTCAACGTCACACCTGGCAAAGCGCGAACTCAAAAGATAACCTGCTTTATTCTACGATGCAATCACCACCCCCTCAGCCGTCACCTTCAAACCTGTCTCGTGCTAGGGGCTCACGTTGAACGGTAGCTACAAAGGGTCCGTTAACGAAATGCCGGGAGCAGATGCATGCGACCGTGTGCAATCTCCTAGCTTTGGAGATGGCATTATCGAAAATTTAATACGACGAGCAGGGTTGTGTTTGAATGAAAAATATTATGTTGAAAACTTGTAAGCACATACCCAAAGTACTCAATAAGCTATACAATACCAAAATTCTAACCTATTCATCCAGGCCGCCAGCAGAGCCACTCTGGAAAGACACAGCTTAGCTTTAAGCACGTCCTGGCTGGTCGTGTTCACAGCGACATCAATCTCTTCCGGTGGATCGGAGAGTTGCATATTGGCCCCTCCTGGTGGATGCTTACTCTCAAGAGATGTGAGAGTAGGATCGTCATTTGGCGCCATCGTGTCGCTTAAGAACATTATGCAAGAGGCACCTTTGATGTCACCATCATTGAGTTTACTCTCTACAAGTCTGTAGATAGTAGACTCAGCTAATGGTTTATTAGATTTTGAATTTTGTAGTGTGTCCTGATCAACAATTGAAATAGGTGGCCCTTGCTTGAAGTGAACCTAACACAATGTTGTTTGATCTTAACCGTGATTGACGTAGATTATAAGAAGTGATGCAAATGCATGTATATTTATGTATAAGACGAGTATGAGCACCAACACAAACCTATTGTGCTTTAATGGTGCAACATTGATAAACACAGTCATATGTATACTTTGTAAATATAATATTAAATATTCTATTTTATTCTATGCTGATGCTTTGTTGGCCAAATCTTTCTTTACGCTGTGAGGAAAAACTAGTAAATGCTCCAAAGCTCGCTCGGTGTTGTTTGAAACAGCATTCCTAATGGCCCCTGAGAGTGCGGAAGCGACAGAGATGCGGGCACCTCGAGGAATACGTAAAAAATAGGGGTTGTAGCTTTGTACTCACTCGGAACTTTCCAAAAAAGGGGTGTATCAGCCGTATAGTCTGAATTTTGTGTCGAAACATCTACCGCTCCTGCAACCGGAGCAGACAGCTGGATAATGGGATCCTTATGGATTCTGGTATGATGAATTCTGAGGCAAAATAAATTTTAAATACATAATTGTAATTAATTTTCAAATCTTGCCTCTGCTGCTAAACTAACCAAAAATCCATCTAACAACAGTGACAAAATAATGGTAAAACTCTCAATGTAAAGCAAAAATAGCCAAATATTCACGTTATTTGTATGGGAGCCCCCCTTAAATTTTAATATTTAATTTAATTTTGTCAATAATATTTATTAGGAGCATCCCTGAAACTTAGCTCGTATTTTCGTCCATGACCAATGGGTTGTAGATAGATCTTGCAGACGAAAATTCACCTATTTTAATGTAATGTAGACTCGTAGTCTTTTCTCTACATACAAAATTTTTACTTACGGTTTTGTTACGAATTACTCTATATCGAACTAGCCCCAGCCCGTGGTGTTACTCACGTGGTATCTACCTGATCAAAACGTAGAAATATCTATCATAGTTTTAGAGTTGTTTTTATATATTTATACATATATATAAGCTTTTCTGTCAAAACTGATCCAAAAAATGTCACTTGCGAATAAATTTATGTTCAATTTATTATGAAAAAAATTGAACATAAAACAGAATGCTTTTACTAAAAAGTCGTGTTTTGTCGGTTACGCCAATTGAACCTGCAACCGACGATATGTGAAATTACGTTATATTCGCATATATCCGTTTGTGTCCGCCTTACCGTCCCGTGGTAGGGTTACTGGCGGCAGTGGAGTCGTAATTAGGTTAGTTTGGTTGGCCTCAAGTCGAGGCTAACTGGCTTTGGACTGATTGACTCGAGTTAGTCAATCTAGGAGTGGACATGATTAGTCCAGTCCATTTAAATTTACCTACTCTATGTAATATTTTAAACTGGTAAAATTTGTTTCATTTTGTGAGTGTGGTTGATATATCGGGTCCGATTTTTAAAGGTCTCTCAGTAGTGGAAAGCTACATTTATTCTTGAGTGAGTGAGAGCTATACAGGTTGTAGAATCCTAGATATTATTAGTAAACAAAAGTTTACAAAACCAAAGAAATATTGGTTTAAAATATTTTACGACACTGGTATTATGCTCGGCCGTGCACCGTCGTCAGCTGACACCATGATAGCGTCATATACGTCGCCGCCGCCGCAATTTAATTTATAACGTCTACAATTTTATAACTTTTGGTAAAGTTTTTTATATTTCTATGTATGTTAGATTTAATAATAAATAATTAGATTTAATTTAATTTACATTTCATTAATATGGATATGGAATTAGTTAATAAGATCTATATTTGTTCTAATGTTGTCGGAAATAAATGTATTATTATTATTATTATCGGAAAAATCAGAGAAGATTGAAACAATTCTAGAACTATGTATAGATACGCAATATTCCAAATTAATATTGAATATTGCAAATCCAAATGGTGTAAGGCTCGTAAACCAATTGTTATGGCTGTTCAATTTGATGTAGGAGACGGCGGCGTGGCGTCTGCTTATTGGTTGATGTATCTTTATGTTAAAATTTATAAAAAAGTACAGAAATATACATAAATTATCATATTACATAGTGTCGTTTACGCAAATTTTACTGTAATTTTAAATTTATTTAGCAAGGATTAATTTATAAATAAATTAAAATAATAATATAGGTACCTACTTATATAATTCATACATAACTCTTAATCTTACTCTACAAATAGCAACTCGTTATAATGATTATTATAAATATAATAATAATAGTACTCCTGGACTCAGCGCGCATCGTCAGGAAGTTCCTCTCTCTGCAGCCCTAGTCACCGGCCGCTAGAGGCTAGCTTCGCGACCGGTGATTCACCGTTTTTATATATTTTTTTACTGTAGAATAGTTTTATAATATTTTATTTTCTTTAGTAAAAAATAAATTTTATAACAAGATTTAAAATAAATGATGTGAATAATAATAATAATAATGCTGGACAATCCAAACAGCATCATCTAGCCCCAAGCTAAGCAGAGCCTGGGGCTAGAAATATTAAAGTGGTTGTGATTGGTTATACGAAAGTTAATGTAACAAATCTTTTCGACGTTTTGGTGAGTGCTTCCCCGTTCAGCCCAAGACTTTTCTACCCAATAGGTATTTGGCTCCGTTCGACCCAAAACATTTGATTTAAATTCCCCTTTGTACCCACGCCTACTTACGCCTAATTTCTATTGTTTAAATTCAAATATATAACACAGTGAAATACTGAACTAAAAGGGTCAGCAGACAAAGAAATTTGTAGATACTGGAGGTGTGTGTCTGGAACGTCGAGAAATATAGTTAAATAGCAAAATGCTATAAATACCTGTCAATAATTATATTATAAAGGCGACTTTAATATTGTCTTCATAGTCAAAGTGTTCGAATAACTTCGGTGATATCAGATCACACTTTTTACAAAAGTCTCTTCTTGAGTCTATTTTTCCAACGAAATGCATGCATAGCTTCGAAAATGAATTACCCAGGAAGGTACTCACACATCTCGCTCTTATAGTGTGAGTCGGATTATGCTCGAAGGGTTCCGTGCCGCATTGCAGTTTTTTTTTCATGTTAATGGCCATTGTATAACACGTATTCTGTAAAAAGTCAGATAATGTAGAGAGTCCGACTTTTTACAGAATACGTGTTGTTGTGCCTGTGATGTTGGATGGACTGACAAACTGTGTAGGAGCTAGTTAGCTTTGCTCCTTTTGGTATTGAGAAAATCCCAAAGAAAAACAAAAAATTTATAAAATAAAAATTGAGGACAATGTAACAGAATCACCGATGATCAAACTTTATTCTGTATCGCAACAATCATTAACCTCTCGCCACTTTCAAAACATTTATTGATTTATTATTTTTTACCCCTCTCAGCGGGCAAGCGACCCGTAACGGGTCGATGAAAATTTATTTCCCACTTCTCGTTCTTTTTAGTTCCTTGTAACTTGAACTACAAATCGAAAACCTTTTAAATTTGTAAAATCGATTGCAGCGGACAAGTCCATTAGAGTAATAGGATGGCATTCGGTTCAGTTTTCAGGACTTCGGGCTGAAATTGGATGTTATGTAGGTCGTATTGAGCTATTGTGGAAATCTGGTACAGGAGAAAAATATTTCAAGAAGACTAGACGAGAAGAATCTATACAGAGTTTCTTTAGTTATTTCGAAATTGAAGTGTACTTATTGTAAGGCTTTTTCTTTGTGCACATTGCATTGCATAAGTTTCATCCCGTAACAACTGGGCGCAGGGTTGTAGGTAAGCCTGCTGAAATGTTAGGTAAAAAATAATCTGAAGAAATTCCTGCTTATTAATAGTGTTCCTGTTTTAAAATAGCCGAATTTTGTGCACAGCAGCCCGTCTCAATGGAGATGTGATTTCAGTGCACAAGTGCGTGCGCAAACACTATTCACTATTATTATTATTATTAGCACTATTTATTCTCTCACTTAATCCAATAAGAGTTCATGGTATGTAGGGAGATTAACACATTTTTTATCGGATGTGAAACTCTTTGAACACTAATTTCTAAAACAACCCGTCTGTATTAAATTAAGTTGCCCGAGGAGTTGGTGCTAAAATTTTCCATTATAAATCGTTGCTTTTATTAGGAAAGTCAAAAACAATAACACACACATAAGTCCCAAGCCCAAAGATATCTACCCCCGCTTGCCGGTAGAGGGCGTAGAATAATGTTCGGTATTACGACACACGTCATGTCGTACGTCAGGCCATGTGGCTGCTGCCACGGTGCCACGGATATTGCACACGGTAAAGGGTGTCCTAGAGTAAGCATGGAAAAAGAGGATGAATAGTTCAATTTAAAATTATTTCTCTGTACGTACAGTCAGCTGCGGAAATATGTACTAATGCTCTCCCAAGTTTTCAATTGAACTAAAGAGTAACCCCCTTATTTCTAGTCTGCTAACTTAATCGACAGACTAATTATAAGACAGTTCACGTCTGTTAACTGTCTTTTTCTATTGACATAAGTCTGAGTGAGAAATAATGCTGTTTAGCAACTGTTTCAAGTTAGCGGACCATTATGAATAAGGGGGCATAGTATAGGGGATATGGTATAGTAATTCTGATAATTTATATGCCTACAGCATTGTGATAAGTACGATGACTAATTTGTACGAAAAATGTGCGCGTGGACTTTTATATGAAAAGTTTTGAGTAAAATAAAAGTATAAACTTGGGAGTGTATACATATCTGAGCAGCTGACTGTACACACACCGGTAGCGAGGTGGATCGTCAACATAGCACACGTCGACGAAAACCCAAACTGCAGGAAGCCATCTGGCTTTCTGCAGTATGAGTTTTCAAAAAAAATTACGTTTTTTGATTTTGGAAAACCAATCCAAATGTTTGCTTCTGGACTAAAATCAATACTTGTCTTTGCGCGCCCTATACAACACTTTTTATTACATTACGCAGTAAGGTGTTCTGGAGTACCTACGTCTAATGGGTGCTTATAATAATGGTATTATCGTCTTCATAAGATCAGCATTAATCATAGACGTTTGTACCCTACTGTGGCGAAGCAATAGAAGGTTAAAAAAGCTAAAAAGCTAGAGGTTTCTCTCTTGGTGATATAATTTATGTTACCAAGATAGAAACCTCTACTGTTTCTGAGGAGTCATTTCTGCGCCCTTTTAGATTCTACCGAATGAGTTTATTTTTAAATTAATTTTACCTAAGATTTAAGGAATTTTAAATTCAAGTTCGAGTCCTGCAAGTGATTCGGTCGATCGAAGCGAGCTTCGATATTTTATGCACCCCGAAAGTTTGACTCCAGAAGAAGAATAAAGACGGCAATAGCTTCCGTTTTAATAATATATTAGATATTCCAACCTGCCTAATGGGTTTATGTCTGCAGCCAGTGGGTAATAATAGTGTAGGTGTATTGTTATGGAAAATATAGGATAGGTAACCTCCTAGGGGGTGTTCTTTTGCTTTTGCTTTGGGGAAACCCATGACTTAAGTTTTGAACAAGCGCCTGAAAAGTGATTAAAGTTATTAGCTAGCTATTGACTTAAACCAATCAGTTCAACTGTATTCGTGTTAATAATTTGGGTGTTTATAAAAACGATAAACCGACTTCAAATTCCGGTACATAATATTCATCTATGTCTCGGACGAACGAAATCACCCCTCCCTTACTTTCCTTGACCGAAGGTTTTTGTTAACGTGCAAAAAATTTAGTTTACATTGGCAACATCTAGTTATAATTCAAGTCTAATTTAGCTTGATGACACATGGATGAAACTGTTGACGCCCGTTGCTGTGGGAACCATTAAGTTATAGTAAAATTATCATATTGTGATAAATTTTTACAAACCTACATTTTATAGCGCACATAGCAATTCCTCGAGAATCAAACTTATATGGGACCACCTTAAAATCAATTTTGATACAACAACGAAAGCATCTTCAAAATCTATTAACAATTAGCGCAGACATCACCAAAACTGTTGTAGCTAGTCGTGATTCTCCAAAAATATTATGTTGTTTATTTAAGTTTAACGGGATAACTAATATAACTAATATTGGCATTCCTCAGTCTAAAACAGAACCAATAGAGCAAATACTCCATAAATATAAAAAAAAATATAAAACAATATAAAATAATAACAAATATAAAAAAGAATACTAATCCCCCGCGAATAAAATAATGGGACCACATCTGGATCATTCTCTATAGTACAATAGTGAAAGAATCAGTAAAATCTGTTAACCATAGGCGGAGATATCAAGTAACATACATACATAAAAACATACAGACGAACTGAGAACCTCCTCTTTTAAAGTCTGTTAAAAATGGGATGGAAACTTTGAAGTTGATAACATAAGCAGAATTAAGTTTAACGGAGTCTACACGCCAAAGTAAACATCATACAAATTATTAGCTAGATTATAAACTCCCCTGTAACATTATGTAGGTCATCACATATTATTGTAATAAACTAATAAATGATAGATGAATTGACATATCAAATTCAAAAGTAGTACAAGAACTAATATAATTAACTAATTATGTGTTATAGTGTCGATTTTCTTCGTTCTTTTCTTAAATAAATTATGTTATAAATCATAAATAAAGTTTAGCAATATTAAACAGCCAATCATAGGCTTACATCACAGGAAACCATTAAATGAAAGAATATAATTTATCAGCCCGCTATTAAAATTACATAATTTCCGGACCACCGACAGTTACAGAGATAATTTATTAATATCAATGGAAAGGTCATCTTTGTATCAATAGGGGAGAAATTAACACAATAAAACTATCATTAATCTGTATCATACACTAAATTGTCTGTTTTTTATCGAATTGATAAAAATTGGACATCATTAGTTATATCCACCATAATCGAACCGATAATAATTTACCGTGTATTTTTAAAGATGGGAAAGTGCGAAAGAAAATAAGATTTTTGGAAAAATAAACTAGTCCCTAGATTCTAGAGCCAATTATTGAACTTATTGGCATACACCTGCGGGACGACACGCAGAGATCTACATATTTTGTCAAGGATTTTGTTTCAATAGTCGTCAAATTCGGAAATGGCTATAATTTACAAGTGAATAACATTTTTCCCTCATACTCGTCACGTCTAGACAAAACCATATCAAGCGTGCTTACGCTAGGCATGAGCCACACTGAGCTTCAATAATTCCCTATTTAACATTCAATATTTCCAAATTCCTAATTTATTTTCAAATTAAGCCAATCAGAACCCGCTTACTCACTCACGAACAATAAAGCCAAACTATCAATATTACAAAATCAATTCCGCATCGGGCCCAGATTTCAGCGTTCTACCATTAGTCTACCAACAATGGTGGTATTGTCCCATGGAATGCCAATATCGAGCCATTGTGAGAGGGGGACAAACGGTTTAATGCGTGGGGTACGGACGTATCTATAGCATACATGTAGGATACTTATAGGGTACTTACCCCTCTATGAGCTAGGGATTGCGCTTGGTTTTGTATGTATTCCTGTTTTTTTTTTTTTACGGTCCTCCGCATACTCGTAGCTTTTGACCTTCTTCTCACAAAAGCAAGCTTTTAGACCTCATAAGTCGACGCGTCGCGTCGATAATAACTACCAGTACCAGCAAGCAGTACACTGTTTCATACACAGTCATGCATCTCGAGCCTGAATCAGTCGACAGGTTAGGCTGTGCCCATTAGCAGTATATTATTATGTACCTGGTATGAACCCTTCTGTGATATTTTCTTTATATTTTTACCAAGAATCTTATTTTTTACAATGTCCTCGTACAGCAGATATATGTATAATTTATTTGTTTTGTGTTTCTTGATTATTACTCTGTTGTTTTTTGGATATACTATGTATATGTATGTATATAATATCTTTATTCATAAGTGAAATGTAAACCGACGTATCCAAGTGTGCCTTGTGCTCCTACGGCGAATAAATGGATGTGTATGAGAATGCGTATGAGTAACAAATTATGGAAACAAAATGTATAAAGGTAGCTGCAGTTTTCACAAAATTCATATCAATGATTTGAAACAATCGCAAGAACTGCAATTGTTTCATATCATTGAAACAATTGCAATCTCGATTCTTATTCCAAACTTACCATTTGCTGCTTCAAGTATTTTCAATTTTCGAACAAATAGTTGATTTCATTTTATTTCATAAAATTCCACTTCCGAACGACCGCAATCGTGGGCTATTTATAGAAACAGCGCTGAAATCTACAAAATCAGTTTGGTATTGAAATTGTTTACAGTAGCGAGAGTTAAGGCATCCTGAATTAGTTCCACCAAGACCGCCCAAATAACTGATAGTCAGACACACCTTGATTTAATATATTTAGATCGGTAGATATACTTGGAGGTTTCACAGGATTAAGGCAAGCGAGGTTCTATATTCAAGGGACGTTTAATCACGGATAAAATTTTTGCGGGCGTTTGTTTTCAAATACTAAAATTCTTCGCACATTTAAAATGCAAAAGGGTTTTTTGATTTTGCGTAGTGATTTTACCCATACCTACGGGAAGTTCAAATAGAGGGAAGTTGAAGGTCCATGTATAATAATTGTTACCTACAGAGAGAGTAGGTACTGTGGCCGAGTATAAAACGCCTGAGAACCAGAAGGCTTAAGAAGAAGACTAGGTTCGGTTCTGCACGGTACAGAAAAAAAGTTTGTACGAGTGCAATATATTTTCAGGGTCTGGGAGATTTCTATTATTAATTTACCATCACTGCTGGGCGTAGTCCTTAGCTTATTGCTGCTGTATAAAGGTACGTAGTATGTAATTTACAAAAATCAGACAGTGGTAGATTGTAAAGAATACTGATAGAGTAGGAAATAACAAATTCTGGGACAGTGACTTGTAAAATATAAGAGTTCTCTCAATGATCAACAAACTAAAACCAACAAATCTCAGGATGGGTTATCAAAAGACCATAAAAATATGGACGCAGAACATTTTACGAGAGGATTCCTCTTTTATGGAGTTTTTAGGGCAACTTATCATTTTTCCCATAAACCTGATGTAATGGATCTCTGAAAACGAGACCCGGTTCAAATGCCATGGACACAATTTTACTACAGTTTGATGTCAAAGTTGAAGTTATTGGGTTCATGGAGATTTTGCTCTTCGTATTGTGATTCCAACTTCGTTAGATTAAGTTATAGATATTATAATGGGTATTGCTTTAAGGAAAATCGAACTCAATACGAATTCTTACAAGGTTTCTTCTACAGGTGTACCCTACATATTAACAGCTCAAGGGGTTGCAGTAGATAAAGTTATAGAAAGTAGCCTAATCAATATACGAAGCAATATTTCGATTTCGTAAATTCTTCCAATTATAAGCACAGAGCCGTCATAGGGCAAAGTGCGCACGCTTGACTCGAATTACTCCATTTATTTTATGTCATTTTCAAGAACTAATTATCTGAGCAAGAGAATGGTTTTCTGGTATTCTGGTGGTTTATACCAACATTTGGACCTGGATGTCCAGATGTTTGGTATGAACCAATATGATAGAGATTTCTATTAAACCTTTTGAATTTGGCTCAGATAAAAATGTAGGTACAGCTCTAAGAATTAGAAAGAAAGGAAATAAATAATATTTGACCCCAGAAACACAATAAGTACATTACAAAAAATAGATAGGTACAAAAAAACAGATAAAAATACATACAAAATACCTACTTACTATATACAAAAACAGAAACAAACAATTTAATGTTACAGGAGTCCAAAAAAGTCCCGGTCTCAGCAATATGCCGCTTCAAGTCGCAGCTAGTAGCGGCGCTGGTGTTCAAACAGGACAGGACCTACCTCGGTAGAGTGTGGTGACACGGGGTGGCACAAGGTTGTTGGGGTAAACGTGTTCTTGAGTGGCGACCACGACACGGCCCTCCCCGGCCAGATGGGATGACGACCTGCAAAAGACAGCAGGCAGATGCTAGATGCAGCAAGCTGAAGACAGGGCGCTATGGCACTCATTAGGGGAGGCCTATGTCCAGCAGTGGACTAACATTAGGCTGATGATGATGACAATGTACATAATTTGTATTCTAACGCTGCATTACATTGATTGCTAGTGAAGTTCTGCACCACGAATAGGAAACTTCGAACCGCATCTATTTATTACTAGCTTCAGGTAACAGCACTCGAGCGAGATTTGTGCTTCGAACTGCGCTGCGCCTAACTTCGGGCTTTAACTCAGGGAGCATTGTCATTGTTGCCATTGTTTCGAATTTTCAAAGTTACATTATTTTAGTTTCGCCAGCTTGACTTGTACTCAGTCCAGTTTCTTCTTCTTTATTTGTGGCTTTAATGGTTACACAGTTCTGCCAACGTCATTTCATGTTTCATTTCATCAGTGATACAATAAGCCCTAACGAAAGTTTAGTTAGATGTACCTTTACTATTAACAACTATTGACAGTTTTAGAGTAGGCCAAAAAAATTTGCAATCACCTTCAATAAAACTAGTTTAGTGATTATTTAAAAGTATGCACCATCAAGGTGAAGGCCTTGTATAACTTTGTCCATTGCTGCTTTATTTGCCTAGATGTCACGTAAATATTGATTTTATTAGTAAGGGCTAACATGCCAAATGTAATTTAAATTTAATTATTTTTCTTTTTGTCTGTTCCATCGCCTCTCCTATAATATAACTCTAAGGTTTGCTGGAAGATAACTCTTTTCACGGTTAAGCTCGCCTATGTACATATCCTATTAAATAAGTTCATGTTTTTTGTGTACAATAAAGAATTACAGAATTAAAAAACTTGTAAGCCATGTTATTACGTACAAATAAAGTACTTAATAGTTCAAATCACAGAAAAAAAAACTAAAAGGACGAAAAGGACAAAAAAAAAACAAAGGGTTTCGAAACCCCGATCTCCGGCCTTCGAAACCCTTAAAAAATAGCATTAGGACATAAAAAAACAGGAATACCAAGGTAAAATAACAGAGAAACATCAGGACAACATATTAAGAGTGGACAGATAGTGTTGATGAACCATATTTTCGAAGATAGGAAGGAATTTAGCCTGTCGGATAGTAACAGGAAGGGCGCTCCAGAGTCTCGCGGTCTGCAACGTGAAGGAATCACCATAGAACTGGGAACTGTGCGATTGAATTTTTAAAAGAAGTATCAGTATATACTTTAAATCTAACATACTACACAAAAATATAAAGTAGTATAATATAATTAATAAAATAATGCATTATATAGGCTTGGTCTAAAAATTCCCTTAGAGAACCCCTGCCAAGGGGATTCTTAGACTTTTTGCCCAAAAATCCCCTTAGCATCTCATTATAGTGACGTAAGGGGATTATTAGACAAATCTAGAAATCCTCTTGAAGATTTAATTTATTATCTATGCTTGAGTAACGCTTTTGGCATAGAAAATCGTTACTCAAGTGAAGTTCGATGACTAAGCAAGCTTTCTTAATACGGGCCTAAGAGCAAGGAATTCTAAAGGTATTCTTAGGCGGGTTCGACTTGGAAATTCTGCGTTCAGCTTAAATCAGTTCCCAGTGTCGGGGCCCAGTTGAGTTTGCAGACTCAATCGCGCATTGCGGCGCGACAAATCATGTGTGTATGGTAATGGGTGAAACTTGTGTGTTGTCTAACGCTAAGCGCACAACCACTTGGATTGCTAGTTTCAGTTCTGTTATTCATTTGTTATGGTGGAGTTTACTCTGGCTTGGATGGTTACAAGGAATACAGCTAAGTATATCTAGAAAATTACAATCAAACAATATAAATAAATTAGAACTAGTATTTACATTTGAAACAATTGAGCTAACTTTAGACTGTTCCAAACAACCTACTGATCAATATCAATACCAGTCAGAAGCGCCCCCAAGACGCTGGCTGCATTGCCCCGCTGTATGCATTTTTTGAATACTCTTGACATTGTAAAATTTTTAGGTATAAACATTGACTCAAAATTAACGTGGACTAAACACATTGACACCCTAGTTGGCAGACTTAAATCAGCGGTCTTCGCTATCAAATCAATTCGACAACTCAGTGATATAAAGGCTTCAAAAACTGTTTATCATGCGTATTTTCATTCCACCATGATTTATGGTATAATGGCATGGGGAAATGCCTCGCAATCTAATAGAGTTTTCATATTGCAAAAACGGGCAATACGCGCGATTTTGCAAATGAAAAACACAGAATCTTGTAAGGACAAATTTAGAGAATTAGGAATTATGACAATGACTGGTGAATATATATGTATATCAAAATTTAATGTATGTAAAACTGAACATTGGTAAATTTAATTTAAATGGGGACTCCCATGGCTATAACACCAGAACTAGAAATGCCATTGTCATACCTACTCATAGACTTGCAAAAGTGGGTAAAAGCTTTTTATGTGTAGGTGTTAAACTATATAATAAGCTGGAACATGGCATTCGTAATACAGATATAAACAATTTTAGTAATATAATCAAAAAAATGTTAATGGAAAAATCATGTTATACACTCGACGAAGCTATTGTTGATGATCTTACTGTTACACCTACCTAATCTTAGTATATTTATGTACTCTGCTTGTACCAATTTTATTTCATATTATTTCGTGTTTGTTTTGTAACATAAATGTATCTAAATTGACTTTTCCAAGTGTACCAATGTATCTTTATGGAATAAATAAATACAATACAATACAAATATGGCAATGCTGATGCGCTGCGCCAGATACCAGCTCTAAGGTCACGCGCCGTTGCTTAGACCAGATGCCTCGTCGCAGCTTCAGGGCTGAACACTCGAGTGGCGATCACAATAGGCCTATCATGGCCGTAGTGACACGAAAGCCACCTAAAGAAAAAAAAACAAAAAAAAAATTTACCAGATGCACAGATAGTTTTTAATATCGATCTTGGATTGATGGATGAGGTTTAATAATCTCCAAGTGATCAAATGCTTCATCTGCCGATGTACTTACTGGCTTGAATTCATAATAAATACTTTGTTACATAAACTGTTGTGTGTAGACATAACCTAATTTGCATTTGTTATTTTGTCTTTGCTATTTTGCTTGCAAGGAGCAGAAACCGTAAAATGTAGCAATATTAATTCGTAGGTAGAGGTCCATAGAACACCAGGCCAGGTCTTTACGTTAAGGGCCAGTTATAGGTACTAGGAACCCTGTATAGGTACTCAATATTGATCCTCTCAAATAACAATTTAGTAGGTAGGCATTGGTTATGATTAACTTTTCCCATAAATCAAATGGAACTTTAAAAGCTCTGAAAAAAATCTTGTAAAAACTTGTTGTTTAATAAAAATTAAGCTGTTCACGCATTGCAGGGAAGTTATTCTTCTAAACACATTTCTTTTCCTAATTGAATCCCTTTGTTAGTGCAAGCTTTGTGTCTATTATTAATCTGTGGTACGGTTGTAGAGACGAGCAAGAAACACATCTCTTAGAAATGATTAAAGGTACGAAAAGTAAAACTATTATATCCCTAAAAATTACTAGAATAGAACATGACTAAAACCAAACATGACCAAGTATAGAACATGTCTAAAACCGAACATAAAATCCATCACACAACCCGTTTCTTTAAATAGAAGTTTAATCATTTATAAATTATACTTAAACTCAATTTCATTTCACCCAAATTCGATCTCAATTGTCCGCACGTGGATAAAACCATATGGTTTGAGTGCCAAGATTTACATAATCGTGATTTTGATTAGTGCTTATCAATCAACATAAATAACTAAAGCTTTTTATGCATAGTTATAAGCTTGAAACTACATATAAACTGAGATAACTAGGTACTTATCATAGTATTTTTTGTGATCAAGCATGTTCTACATTTCTTCTCTACAATTTCAATTGAACGTTGGGTTGTACAAAAATAGGCTAAATATCCAGATATTGAATGTGCTACTTCCGTATATACGGAAGTAGCACATTCGGATACGGAAACAGAGTTCAACTCTATCGTACAGCTGTTACTCATGGACGTGTAAGATAAAGAAAAATGTCTTTTGCACTCTTTACAGCCGGGAATTTGTTCTATAAATAAACAAATAAATAATGCTGGACAATCCACACATCATCATATACTTTGTTACTTATTTAGCCCTATACTTTGTTACTTAACTTACCATTATTCTATACGTCTGTACAAGTCGTATAAACAAGCCGTAAGTTTCTAAAGAAATAATATCAAATAAGGATTTCAAATACTTACCACAATGACACTATTGCCGTTCCCTTCAGTTCTGTACTGTCAGTTCAGGGAATCTGGATGTGCTAGAGAAAAGTTCGTTCGGTCATTCTAAACTTGCGCAGGTTTACCGCATTTAAATATACACATAGATATAAGTAAAATTTGTAAATATGGTACGTTCTCCCAGCGCACTCAATAACTGACCAGTGTTACAACTACACGCAAACACTCGCTCACAGATACATTTCCAATCTTGTGCAATAATTATAATGAACAAACACGAGGGCGTTGAAGTACTCTTTTAGTCAATAAATAACACTATAATACGTCGTAGCAAGCCAGCGTAACCCGAACGCCGGTCCAACGGCGTGGATAGACCTAATTGGACCTGATTTGAGCCTTCCACTTTCGAGACACTAGTACCTCACCCATTTTTATTTATATCGATGGCCACATAAGGCCCTGCATTAACTGGACACTACCTACACATAATATAACTATAATTAAAAAGAACAGCAGTGAGACTAATCTGTCCGATACATAGAAAAGCCTGAGCGAGTCAAGAGTCATAATGACCTGGTCAAGTGGTCATTGCGAGGATACGTTTTAACATTAAGTATACCAGTATGTCTAGTATGAGCTTCCATAATACCAAAACAGAATAAGTTTTCGAGAACGTGACAGTTTACTGGAGGTAAACATTTACTCCAGGGCGAGGATCGAACTCGCAAGCTCCTGCGTCTCAGCAGGAACTTCACCCTCTGCGCCACTAAGTTTGTCTATGAACCCATCATGTCTAGCCAATGTAGGAACTACGTGAACCTAATCAAGGCATTACCGTTGGAACAAATGCATCGTCCTCATTACCCTACCGGGTCCATAACCACATCTTTACTGTCAGATGGCATTACCATGACAATGGCAGTTCCGCCTCTCGCGCAATAATACGTCTTAATGCATCGTTATACGGGCGTGGGCGTAAGTAGGCCCGGTTTGGTATTAAGCTGTTGACTGGTTGCTGTTGCCTCCCTTTGCTATTAGTTTGATCCATCAACCGCCTGTTACTGGAAGAGTATTAATATTATAAATTCGTAAGTAACTCTGTCTGTCTATCTGTCTGTTACCTTTTCACGCCTAAACGGCTGAACGGATCTTAATGAAATTTGGCAGGGAAGTAAATGGTATCCCAGGGATGGACATAGCCTACCTAATAAGCGCGTGCGAAGCTGTGTGTAGCACAATAACTTAAGGCACTAGATTAATCCTAGACTGCTTGTTGTGCTTGTTGTGATTGTTGTGCGTAGCAGAGCTTAGGGCAAATATGAGCTACACTCAGTATTGTGCTGGCGGTGGTCACTGTATCGTCCAAAACTGGACGCTGATGAATAAATAATTTTTATGCTGAATAGATTATCGCAGTAAGAGACATATTATTTATAAAACTGCGATCAAGACAAATCACAACATAAATAAATACTCAAACTATACACACAAATTGGTCCATTGGTCCAATATTTTTCACTATAATTGGAGCTGTACTGACGAGTGAAATGTTTTCCCGTGTATTCCTATTTACTTAAATCACCAATTGAAGGCATTTCTATGAATGTTTCAGTGAGTTTAATTTTTGTTCTGATTAGTGACGACTAATGTCCGAAACGACGACGACGTTCCGTTCAGTACTGAGGGTGAGTGAGTCCCTGGACTAAGTTCAGTCGAATCAAGCGCTGTTGTTAGTGCTCTATCTACTTCAACTTCTTTCTAAATGGCGCCGCTTGCTTTTCATTTTATAATATCAAAATGCCGCGCACGTGGCTGCCACCGTCATGTCAAAATGCAACAAATCAATCAATGCAATCAACTCAAAATAATTTGAAAACTATCATCGAGTTTATAAAAAACTATTGGATCATTGTTCTACTAAGAAAAGTAGTTCCTCACGATCTGGTAGGGGCGCTGCGACGTGTTAAATGTATAAGTAAAAAGTATGTGAGTAAACATTTCTTTATTTTGTTGCACCATACAAACAATTTAAATAAGAAACAATCCATTACAGTAACAACAAAAATGGCCAACACTCAGCGGGTGCTAAATGTATAAAAGGGACTCGAAAACGAAAAAAGTATTCGAAGACAATGCGCACAACCCATACTAAGCACTCAGACAATTCCATAGAAATCTAGGTACCTACCTATTACTCGCACGCTATACATCTTTCATTCAAACAAAACCAGAATTCTCTCTACTTTTCATTCAAATTTAAAAATACATAGACATCACGATCCAACAACGATCTATTTTCAGTTCGTCCGCAACTTTAAATTACAATTCGCTCACCTCTATGCAAGTTTAATGGCTTCCAACATCATGTTACTGTACCATCAATACTTTTACCATCCCACCACTACGAGCAAACCCACCCCCGAGTTTCACTCCCAGTTTATTAACCATTGCTGTATTTGTTCGAGAACATTTTAATCGAGTGGTGCTCAACGCGCAATGGATAATAAAGCTAGGCTGGTTCTTTTGTTTAGAATGGTGTCGTGGTAGAAGATTGGGTAGGTTTGCTCTGTAGTTCATTCAATCAAACGGCCCAGTGGATGCTGATTGGTAAATAAGGCTGGTGCACACTGTTTTTTTAGCGAAACGATCGGCTCAGCCATGAAGCCTAACAATGTGTCAACAGCATTCGAGATGTTGTGTATACAGCTTTATAACAATGGCGCATGGCGGTCAACATGTTAATAGTTTGATGAGTTTTTACAAAATCGTAAATTGGATTTTAGGAAAATGGAAATATTTGAAATTGTGATCGGAAAATAAATTTACCGATGCAGCTGCGTGTGAAGGCTCGAATTACAAAATATGGAGACATACACAATATTTATATATTGTCTCTATGTAGATAGTTGTAGGTAGGTTTGTACCTAAATTAGGCGTAATGTTTTGAAGATCACATGGTAGGTTTCTGTTATTAACATGCGTGATAAAAAACTTATATTCAAATAATACAATAAAAATAAAACGATAAACCGTTTTCAAATTCCGGTAGATAATATTCATCTATGTCTCGGACGAACGAAATCACCCCTCCCTTACTTTCCCTGACCGAAGGTTTTTGTTCACGTGCAAAAAATTGAGTTTACACTGGCGACACCTACATAGTTATAATTCATGTCTTATTTAGTGTGATGGATGACACATGGACGAATTTGTCGACTCCCGTTGCTATGGAAACCATTAGGTGATAGTAAAATGATTACATTGTGATCAATTTTTACAAACCTTGTTTTATAGCGCACATAGCAATTCCTCGAGAATCAAACTTATAGAGGAACACTTTAAAATAAATTTTGATACAACAACGAAAGAATTATCAAAATCTGTTTCAATTGGCGCAGATATCACCAAAACTGTTGTAGCTAATCGTGATTCTTCAAAAATATTATGTTGCTTTTTAAGTTTAACGGGATAAAAATACTAATCCTCGGGAATAATTTTTTTTTGGGACTACCCCTGGATCATTCTCTATACAATAGTAAAAGAATCAGTAAAATCGGTTACCCATAGGCGGAGATATCAAGTAACATACATACATAAAAAACATACAGACGAACTGAGAACCTCCTCCTTTAGGAAGTTAAAAAAAAGAGCTACTTGGAAAGCCTGTCCGAAGACTCTCTGAAAGACGTATTTTATAATATGTAAATCTTACGTTGGCCGTTAGTAGAGAATATATACCTTAATAATACCAGTAAGATAGATTATTAAGATTTCGAATGGCTAAATTTAGGCTTATTCCAGTTTTCCTCCTTGACAAATCCCCCTTAAAGGGGAAAACCAGAACCTTACTTTTTAAAAGTCCAGGATTCCCCCTTAATGTTTATTCTTATTTCATTTTTCCCTTTCTAGGGGGGATTTCAGGAGGAAAACTGGAATTAAGAGCTGTAGATTTGTTGAAACAATAAAAAACAAGATACGTCAAGTGTGAGTGTGACTCGCGCGCGAGTGTCGAGGGTTTCGAACATTGTCAAGTATACCAATATCTACTATAGGTACTATAGGATACTATATGGGTACTATAGGTAGGTTAGAGACTTTGCTATTTGATGAATACCAAAAATTAAAGGTACCGATACATCTGAAATGTAGGTGTACCTACATTTCAGATGTATCGGTTTGCAAACTTCGGAGTATAGAGGGTAATAGTAAAATTTTCGACTTGTTTAAAATATTTCAATAAGTATTAAACTTCCCTATAGAAAATTCAAAAACTGTTTTGAGATGTACAAATCGATACCTTTCATTTGATGGCCCACTCGCTGAGGTAGCCCCCCCCCTTTTGAAAACGATCCCCCCTATGACCATTTTTCAAAAAGTGGTCTCCTGTAAAATATAGATCCATATTTAAAGAGGGGGGGGGGGGTAAAATGTACAAATTGATACCTTTCATTTGATATCCCACTTGACATTGTATCTTTTTTTGCAAAATTCGACATCACAATTTGTACCGAAAATTTACATTGTCGTTTTAATTTTTTTTTCTTTTAATATGTACAGGCGCATGAAATATAACTATTATTATTATTTTAAATTTCACGTTATTTGCTGTAGCAGTTGCTGAGATATTAAAGACAGAAAAAAGGACAGAAAAAGCGACGACTTTTTAGGGTTTTCGAAACCGATCTCCGATCTTCGAAACCCTAAAAAGGCCAATGCTCAGACGGATGGATTGGACGGACCATTACAAGTCCTCAAAGCGATTGGAGTCTCGTGGAAGAAAAAAAAAGCCTGAAAATGAAATTGACGAACTAACAGTAAATTCCTGATCTGTAAAACCTATCTGAGGAAGGGCAGCAGTTTCCTTCTGTGTATTTTTAGCACCTTTACTGCGATCACCAATCCGTTTATCAAGCGTGGTGATTATGGCAAAAACCCCCCCTCGTTTGGAGTTGTTGTTCAGCAGTGGACGTATGGTGCTGATCAGTACTGTAGATTCCTGCATGGTGACGATGAAAAATGTTTTCCTCGTTTCGTTCCGAAAATGATACAAAGTTAAACCTTCAAGGCTGTAAGCAGTATTATGGCCCCACACATCCCCGCACGAGAATGTATTGGAATATCCGAATATCCACAAAGAACTGCTCCGTTTGATCTTCAAATAGAGAGATTTTCAATTTATATCGTATTTCTGAGGTGGGGAATATTCTGGGTGGTTTTGTAATGATGCGATTTTAAAACGATATTGCTTCTTTAGGAGTACTGAAGCGAAGAACTTTAATACTCGACCCAACATAACAAAATAGTTGTACGTTTTAGAAATAAATAAATATTATCACAAAGAGGGGCCTGTAGATGAACCTATACACTAGCCAAACTCTATGTAGAATGTTTGTACACAAACCGCCCATACATAACCTAAATTTCACTCTGATTGTTGCGTTTACTTTACTTGTCGATTTAAGATCCTTCCTTCTATAAATATTGCTTACAATTATATCTGAAACTCAACGCCAAGCAAGTTAATTATGTATCGAATTTGTAACGTGGTTTGTTTACAAACATTCTACATCGAGTTTAGCTAGTGTATATTGACTCTACGGTGAGAAAATAGGGCAGCATAAATAAATAAAATAAAAAAATCAACATTTAGAATTGAACATTCAATGAACATTTAGAAACCATTTGAAATGTTACCAGTGGAAGCGAGAGCGGACTTCAGATGGATTCACTATCTGCAGTCCGCTCCCGCTTCCTTTCGCGCTGTTCAGTGAACCGACGGAGAAAATCTGGAGAGACGTATAAAAATAAGTGCCAACACGAGTTTAATTTTTACCATTTTTATTGGCAACCCCAAAAATATCTTCGCTTGTCACCTTTTTATCACCAAACTAAAATAATTAAACTCCTCGGATTTCCGTAATAGGTCTTCGAGAAGGGACGCGGAGACGCTCACGCCGCGATCTTCAATATCGACGAGACGCATGGCCGACACGTTTATTAATTCTTATTTTGTATATTTGAATACTTGCATGTCTGAGCAGGTCGCTTCAGAAAAGTACAAAATGCTGATCTTTTTGAGAATGTTTAGGGGACAACCCTCAAAGGGATGTCTCTTTCTATTGAGTTTAGATTATCTTCTCGACTGTGCTCTACATTATGTACTTTGATATAGATAGATATATAGATAGAACAATTAAATTGTTTTTGTGACTGTACCAAAAGTTTTGTTTTTGTATTCGTTAGGAATATAATTTTATGACTTCAATAAACCATTGGTATTAGTTTTTTGGTATTAGAAAGGAATAGATCAAATTATTTATTGCACACTTTACGAAAAAGTTAAAAAATTAAATAAAAATTACAAAAAATGTTACAATTAGCGGTCTTCTCTCTCAACAGCGATCTCTACCAGACAACAGTGGATGGATAGGAATTTTGGATTTAACATGGGGATCTGTGTGCATTATTATGATCTAATACAAATTACAACATTTAAGTCATTAAATTACAAAAATAGGTTAATAGTTAAACCTACTTAAACAGACTTATATAAATACGTACATACATATCTTTAATTTTAATTAGGGAAACAAGTGTGGTCAGTGAGAGCAGGACAAATAGTGTTCCTTTACCATATTCTTGAATATTGGCAATGTGTTCCAAAGCTGTACAGCACGGGCAGTAAATGAGTTATCGTAGAAAGAAGGTTATAGGGATTTGATAGTGTGGCCTCAAACGTATTTACTTCGAATAATTTTACGATATCATCGGCTAGGTACATATGTATTGATTTAGCTTTTATAACAGGGAACTAACGCACACTATGGGAGGCCTATGTCCAGCAGTGGACTAGTACCAAGCTGATGATGATGTAGAACTAGTAAAACATTTGCTGATTATTTACCCTATGGATAATTAGCCAGTCAAAGCTTGCGGTGACAGGACCAATATGTGTCTGCTCTTAAAGCGCTGCGCCGCGCACATTTTTTTTTTTCGTATAAAGCTATTTAAACATACGTATGCGGCCTGTGGCCGCAATAGTTGCTCTGTCTGCATAGCGTGATAAATAAATTAAGTTTTCATGTTTTATGTATGTTAGTTTTAAGGTTATATCTATAGACCGTAGAATAAGTTAATTAGGATCTATAACTGTTATATGTTGTCTGAAATAAATGATTTATTATTATTATAGTGCCTTATGGTTTTGCAAATTCTATGTTAATCTCCTGTCTATGAGGTTTCAGATGATTCAAACATTATGATAAAAGTAGATTCAGATTCAGATTCATTTATTGGTACAAGATAATATACATGACAAAAAGGTGTAGGTACATATTTACACAAGATAACAAATTATATTAAATTAAGTACATAGAGTAAATTAAATCGAGGTAGGGTAAACCTTTAGACACAAAAACTCATCACTTTGCAGAAGGTTTGCTCGACAAGCCACATTTTTAACCTTCATTTGAATATGTTCAAGTTAGGAGCCGCTGTAATAGAACTTGGTATCTGGTTGTAAATGTCCGGTAATCAAAAAAGCTCAAACATTGATACGTATGTATGGGACATACATATCAATGTTTGTGCTTTTTTGATTTGACTAGCTTGTGCGCTATTCATGCTTGTTGTTCAGCCCGGCGCGTCTCCAATCGGTGATGGACTCCTAGCCACTAGACTTTTCACTACAAAGAACTTAGGTTAGTCACGCATATAGCGATTTGATATATATGACTATGCAAGGAAGGCTAGTAAAATCTTAAGCAACATACCTTTGCGTAATAGTAAACTGTCTACAAAATGAACCAACATCAAGGGTTACTTGAAGTGATCCTTCATAATAAGCAAGTTATAGCAACAAGGGTAGTTCCCGGGATTTAGTACTCTCCGGAGAGCTCGGGACAGAACTATCTTTACGACCTACATAAAAGTTTGTAGGAACAACACGCGCTGACCTGGATTACTTACGTTTCTGTTATGTGTTGGTAGATGGTTACCTGGTAATTTTTAGGGTTCCGTATCCGAAGGGTGAAAACGGAACCCTATTACTAAGCCTCCGCTGTCCGTCCGTCAGTCCGACAACTATGAATAATTCTGAGTTATTTTTTTCTAAAATAATAAAATTTGTATTAAATTCTTCTAAAAAAATATTAGTTTGATGATGATTTTGATGACTAATTAGATATCTTTATTATAAAAAAGCCTGCTAAGTTCGAGTCGCACACGGAGGGTTCCGTGCCATCGAAAAAAATTATTTCGCCAAAGAAACCCTAAAAAATATTACTTTGCTGGATCGAAACGAGCTAATATTCCTATTCATATTTATTTTATTGAAATCATTGTATACATTTTTAGGTCTTAGTATCTAGTTAATGTTTAAGAGACACAGTGGTAGCCAAACAGGGCGTGGCAATAGGTACTGAGAGTACGCGGGTGTTCATCCAACACAAACTAGGTTCGTAGTTAACCCGCTTACATTCATAATGAGGTACTGAGAGAGTAAGTGGTCCGGGTAAAATGCTAACATGACGCGGTCACGCATCCAAGTACTGACCGCGCCTTACGTTGCTTAACTGCGGATATAATTGATCGAAGACTGCAGTGTTCGGTACACAACGTGGCATGGACGTTGGCCCGTTTATTTATTAAATGTATTTTATTTGTTTATTTATTTGTTGTTATGGCGGCAATAGTAAAACATATTCTGTCAAAACTTCAACATTCTACGGTTCTTGATATACAGCCCGCTGACAGACGGACCGACGGACGTAAGGACGGGCGGACGGACAGACCGTGGCTTAAGGGTCCCGTTTTCACCCTTCATGTACGGAACCCTATAAAAACGATAAAATTAATTCAAAATTATTAAAATGTGATCGATCTTGGTAGAATTCTTCTGCAGGGGGCGCTGCTGCCCACCCCCGGTGGAGAACCCTTAGTCGCCTCTTACGACATCCGCGGGAAGAGTTGGGGTTGGGGCTACCACCGAACTGCGATTCCCGACCCGCATGCCCAGCTTTGGGATAATGGGCATTACTTCCCGTGAGATAAAAGCCACCTAGATAGATAGATAATTCTTTATTTTTTTTCCACACAAAGAAAGAAAACAACACAGAAATATGCTAAGAGTAGACGAAGTACAACGGCGGCCTTATCGCTATGAGCGATCTCTTCCAGGCAAAGGGATAGACTGGACATGTAAGAACAAAGTAGACGGTGGCACTCAAAGAATAAAAGAAAAACAATAGTAGTTAAACTACATTCTATAATAGGTAGGTACCTACAAACATTATAATAAACTTACTTAAACATAAAATTTAGGTCTAGATTAGGTTGGTAATTAATACACGTAAATACAGTCTGTCTACCAATAAACCAATTGACCTGGCCAATTCCGCACTAAAATCCTATCAGTGCATAGGTTGCCCTGGTTCCGACTTAGCCTGCAGACTACGTGAGGGGCATGCCTCTGATTATTGCGTTACAATTAGCAAGGCTTCGGCGCGAGGGGGTCTGGGGATTTCGTTTATCTTTACGCTATAAAACTGTACTGTGCCTTATTACCGTCGTATTTTGTTACTTTCTCTTACCAATGACACTAGTTTAATTGTAATTGTAATTAATTTTGCTCTAACACCAATCAGTGCATAGGTTGCCCTGGTTCCGATTCAGACTGCAGTCTACGTGTGGGGCATTCCTCTGCTTATTGTGTTACAGTTGGCAAGGCTGCGGCTCGAGGGGTCAGGGGATTAAGTTTACTTATACGCTATGAAACTGCAGCTTTGGCTTTTGCTTAAGTATTGAATTTTGTTTCCTTTTTCCCGAGTTTTCAAGCTATCCCTTCTATACAATTTTTAGTTTTCGTGCGTGTTAGCGGTAATGTGATAACTTACCGACGTTATTGTACAAGTACAAGCACACGCACACCTATGGCTTATACTATTTATGTAGCTCATGAGTTCATTTACTATCGTTTTTTGTTCGTAATCAAAATGTAGCCAATGAGTGTCGAAATACACTCACGAATTCATCTGACTTGACCTGCAGCTGTGCATGAGGCTATGATGTAAATGAAATCTAATCAATAGCATAAATGTGATGTAGCCAAGTTTGTTCAGATACTTGCTTCACCGATAAAAGAGCTGAGATCATAATTAGATAGGTGCCAAGTTTCGTAGTAGTTCATAATCTTAATTGGTTACGTTCTTTCATTATTTAATTTATGTTTTGGCAAGTTTATACCCACCGCATTTGTTTTAATGTTGGAAAAATTATGGGTGATTAATAAAAATCTTATATTGGCAATAACTGAAGAACTTTTAGGCCCGTATTATGAAAGCTAGCTCAGTTATCGATCCATGCTTGAGTAACGCTTATCAATGGCATAAACGCTACTCACGCATAGATCTATCTATAACTGAACAAGCTTTCATAATTCAGGCGTAAAAGTTCTTCAATTATTGCCCTTTCCAACGATATGCTACATGACTTAAAACATATTTATTACGTGGTCAATATAAGATCCTTTTTTTTCTTTTTAGTAACTACTTCATAAAGCAATCTGTGAATTGTATCGTGGGCTGCATTATTATCTAAGATTATCATATTATTATGTATACCTAATCTAGTTATGTAACTACATATATATTATGTAGCCGTTATCTTTTCCTGAATAAATTTAATTCAATTCAATTGGTTAAGCAGACGCTTTTTTATGTTCTTATTCTTCTGAATTATATTAAATGACAAAATTTGCTCAAATTGGCCGCCTTCTCAACTTATGCAAGCACTCTGTCGCAATACCAAACATCCTGTATATGTGTATGTGTGAAATTTTTAAACTCAGGATTTTTTTTTCGAATTTTTTCCTCCGATAGAGTTTGATCATCTACCCTCGTACCAAATTTCAACTTCCTAGGTTATCTAGAAGTGGTTTAGGTTTATAATGATTATGTTGGTAAAAATTGCACTTTTCGGCTCATTAACTCAAAAACCTTATTTATTATTTATTTATTATAATAAATAAATACTTTGTACTCTTACTCTACATGACGCTCTAGCGTGCGTCTCAATATATCTGTGAGTTTGAATCACGTTCATAAAATTAACAAAATAATAAAAAAAAGTTCAAATTTAATAAAATACAATGTATGTTAGTACAAGTTTTTATTTCTTTTTGGTTTCAGCAATAAATTCAAAACGTTCTACCTTCCAAGCGAAGCTTCCAGGCAATCCTATATTTCACAATTTCCTTCCTCAGTAAAGCATCCAATCTGCATTCCTGACATGACTCTTCAAAAACTCTCAACTGTCATTTCAAACAGCGCAATACCCGGCGAATTTTCAGAGCTTTTTCGACAAAAGTTCCTTTTCTAGTACTTCCTCTATTACCTATCTCTTCTTCAAAACTTAATCCAGAACTGAACTTCAAAGCATAAACATCCTGATATTGGAAATGGGAGTGTTTCCTGTAAAAATACGCAAGTTTGAGAGGAAATTTAAAATAGATAGCATTCGAGTCCCGCGGCGAGCGACGACGCCGATTTAATAAAAGTTTCGTGAACGTTTTGTATTGCGTTTTTGAATCGCGTATTGTCTGAAATTTAGATTTGTGAGAATTTGTAATTTGAATTCAGTGGGATTTTATTCAGCATGCTGTTTGGTGACACGGGTAATGTGCAACATTGTCATTCTGTAACGTACATAGAATGCTCAAAAAGGATAGAACACAATTTTTTTCAGCGCATTGTGCAGATCGAATCCTTAACGTGAAGAATCAAGAAACAAAATATTATCATTTCTTTATTAAATCTAAAAAAAAATGGCTGCAGTATCACGTCAACCAAGTTAGTCTTGTTCTGTAGTGTAGCTATCCATACTAACCCATACAAATAATATTTATGTTTGTCATACATCACATACAGACAGAATAACCTTTTCACGCCTAAACGACTCAGCAAACCTAAATAAAATTTTACAAGAGCATAGATAGAAAGGACATAGGTACTTTACTACTTTTTGTCCCGGAATTTTATTGCGCGTGCGATGCCGCGGGAAAATGCTTGTTCAGTAATAAAAGATTTAAGATAAACTGAGTGAATTAAAAAAACTACCATCGCTACTGAATTCTTATCGCTAGAAAATAAAAAAAGTATCGTATACATTCCAGTTCATTTTATTTACAATCCGAGTGTTCTCGGCTACTTTAGGATTAACTTCTCGCTCCATTCGAGATTGTAAACTTTTAATGAGTACAGTCGCACAGTAGTCTCTGAGTTTAAGTTATTGTCTACTGGTTTACTAGTTACTTATTTAACTGTTCGGTTAGCTGTTGCTAATGCTGACAGTAGAGCGCTAATAGTAGAAACACACGATTTTTACAGGGATGAGAGGGATGATGTCGAGACGGTCGCGGTCTAAGAATCAACCCCTACAACTCAGTGGATATCGTATGATGCTAAAGAAACCTACTAGAATAAAGGCAGCAGTTTCCTTCTGTGTATTTTTAACACCTTTACTGCGGTCAACAATCGGGAGAAGCACGTTCTGCAGTAGACGTAAGAGTTTTAATAGGTGGAAAGAGGTGATTTTCTTTTATTATTTGAAATTTTTAATACACGAAAGAAGGTTCTATTCTGATGATAAGACAACATACATAAGAACTCTAGACAAGAAAGTGATGTACGATGTTAGGCGTTATTAACGAGTAGGTATTGTAATAGAAATCTGAAATTACAACGACTGAACCATGAAATTAATTCAGTTTTACAACTCCATCTGTTCCTGCCAACAAACACAATCAAACATGCATCAAAAAAGCCATGATGTTATTAAACAGTGTATTAACAATACTTGTTCTGGAAAAAGTCGGTGCAGTGGAATTAGCTGCAGAAAAACCGATCATGAAGGCTGTAGACTCACTGAATACCGATAAGGATATTATTGTGAAGATATCACCAGATACAATTTTCAAGAGCTTCCGAGCTATGGTGACTTCGGACTACCTTCAGAGCCTGGCTAAAGAATTTGCTCAGCAAGCAGCTGCACACTTTATGACTATTATAAAGGAGTCAGAGGAAAATAAATTCAGACAAGCCAAGTAAGGAAAACCTCGGTCACCGCTTTTAACTATTTAACCAACTTCGAAAAAAGGAGTAAAGGAGGAGGAGAACTTCTTTCTATATATTTTTTTTAGGGTTTCGAAGATCGGTCTCGAAACCCGCTTATCCCGTCCTTTTTTCCGTCTTTAATATCTCAGCAAGTACAACAGCAAATAACTTGTAATTTAAAATAATAATACATTTCGAGCGCCAGTATGGATTCAAAGATATGAAAATTAAAATTATAGGTATCAGTTCGTACATTTCAAAACAGTTTTTGAAATATTATATTGAAAAATGTCGAGAAATTACCCAACAACTTAAAAAACGGTGTACAATTGAGAAAGTTGAAATCAGTTTTTATTTTTTTCAAAACAATCAAATTAATGTCAAAGTCAAAGTCAAAAACTCTTTATTTCCATAAATACAATAAATGTATACTTAGAAAAGGTCAAATTCTTAATAATTAAACACTGACACGGAAATAAAGTGATATTTTTGATTTCAGTCGCTTCGGTACGTAGACTAAAGTAAAGAATATCACAACGGTCTACAAAATGACAAAAAACTAGTTAGTATAAATACTTCATTGCCAATAACACTCCCGAAATTACAAAATACAAAAATACAAAATGTTTATTAATTATTCTCTTAAGTTACATTTTACATTGTTCAGTGTTCGAGACCTCCTTTTAAGTATATAAATACCTGTATTAGGAGGTAACGCTCTTCCTTATCATACATTATGATTATGAGTTAAAATAATAGTTTATTACAAAACATTTCACATTACTAATCCTATTAGAAACATGAACAACAATTTTTACACAATTTGTTGAGGGTGAAATTTAGACAAGTGTTTTGATAACTCATGTAACAAAACTCATAAAGATAAAGATCATATTTTATTTGCATAAACATGTGTAGATATAAGATTTTACAAATAAGTATGCAAGTATCAACATGTTTTACCGATTACGGTGTACAAATTGTGAGAGATGACATGCAGTAGGTAAGTAAAATAATAATAGAGTTATTAGAAGCAATGTCAAAAAATTAAAGTCTGCTTGCTTTGGGACTAGATGATGCTTGTGAAAATATCCCCTGATAATTTTTTTAGACTCTACTCTAAAACGATCAGTTTTCCAGATCACCAAACAAAACCAAGGCCAACCTTATAATCACACCAGTTGTCAAAAAGAAAGGAAAATATTTAGTCAACAAAGAGGAATTGCTTGTATTGCTGCGTCACCCGGCTATAGATGGAGACAACCTTGAGAAGGCCCTCTCGGATGAGATCTCAGAGACGACCGAGGGGATTACCGTCAGGTTGAAGATCAACGGGGCCTACTATAAGAGACATAATCTGTAAGTCGCATTTAGATGCATTTTATATTAACGACATCAGATAACAGACAGGTCGCGGGCACTTGAGGAGGCCCTCTCGGTTGAGATCTCGGAGACGATCGAGGAAAAGACCGTCAGTTTGAAGATCAACGGGGCTAACTATAAGAGTCATTATCTGTAAGTTACATTTAGATGCATTTTATATTAACGACATCAGATAACAGACAGGTCGCGGGCACTTGAGGAGGCCCTCTCGGTTGAGATCTCGGAGACGATCGAGGAAAAGACCGTCAGTTTGAAGATCAACGGGGCTAACTATAAGAGTCATTATCTGTAAGTTACATTTAGATGCATTTTATATTAACGACATCAGATAACAGACAGGTCGCGGGCACTTGAGGAGGCCCTCTCGGTTGAGATCTCGGAGACGATCGAGGAAAAGACCGTCAGTTTGAAGATCAACGGGGCTAACTATAAGAGTCATTATCTGTAAGTTACATTTAGATGCATTTTATATTAACGACATCAGATAACAGACAGGTCGCTGGCACTTGAGGAGGCCCTCTCGGTTGAGATCTCGGAGACGATCGAGGAAAAGACCGTCAGTTTGAAGATCAACGGGGCTAACTATAAGAGTCATTATCTGTAAGTTACATTTAGATGCATTTTATATTAACGACATCAGATAACAGACAGCTCGCTGGCACTTGAGGAGGCCCTCTCGGTTGAGATCTCGGAGACGATCGAGGAAAAGACCGTCAGTTTGAAGATCAACGGGGCTAACTATAAGAGTCATTATCTGTAAGTTACATTGAGATGCATTTTATATTAACGACATCAGATAACAGACAGGTCGCGGGCACTTGAGGAGGCCCTCTCGGATGAGATCTCCCTGGCCCTCACTGGCCTTTATTAACGAAGAAAATACAGTCAAAGAATTAAAACAAATTAGAACTAGTATTTACAATTGAAACAATTATTAAGCTGACTGCGGACTGTTGCAAACAATCTAAAAGCGTCACTTTTATTTTCTACATTCTAGAGCTGTAACCCCAGATTTGAGCATTACCGAAGAGCCCAAGACGACCAAGCTGATAGAAGCACTGAAGACACGGACATCAACCACAGAGAAACCAAAATGGACAACCCAAATACCTACTAAATAAACTTTTTTGTTTCCACAATTTATACCCCCTTTATCCATTGAGCTGTGGCGGTCGCGACGTAAGAATCAACGCCTCCCACCTAAGTGGGAGGGGCTGATTCTTCAGGCCCCTGGCCCAGAGCAGTGACTAAGAGAGTAGGTACTTTAAGCAAGACTAAGTGTGAATAGGTGTCTCTTAGCTGGACTACTACTACATCGTCTATATTGTACATCGTCGGCCACATCCACGTATACCATTTACCATAAGATAAGATTGTGGACAAATTATGGTCTACTCACAATAACAAAAGCGTGGTGATTATGGCAAAATCCTTCTTCTATGGAGGAGGCGCGTTCAGCAGTGGACCTATAAGTGCTGATAGTTTTATCAGACGACCTCTGTGGCGCTGCGGGTGAAGCCCGCGACGCAGGAGATTGCGGGTTCGACAATGCTGAGTGGAGGCCATATTTATCCTAAGCCCTGCTGCGCACGAAAATAACAAGCACCTCTAGTAGGTGGGTACTTTATAAGTTAGACTCTTATGTTAGTTTGCTGTGTAGTAGATTTAAGGTTTAGGATAAATAAAATATTGTCTTTCTTTCTTCGATTTCCGCCTCGGGACAAATATTTGTATGATCTGCAGATGTTTGTTCCGGGTGTTCTGGGTGTTTTCTATGTATATTAAAAACATATATCTATGTAATATAATGTATTATGTATATCAGTCATCTAGTACCCATAGCTCCAGCTCTGCTTAGCTTGGGGGTAGATCATGCTGAATGAATTTTTTTATGAGACACAACATCCATAAACATTAAAAGAACATCAATTTCCATATTATAAAACACATAAAAAAATTAAGTTAGGTACATATTGGTACATAGTATAGAATATATATATATATATATAGTTATCTATTGTTTCCTTCAACTAAACACTTTGCTGTTACCTTGTTTCTATTGCTATAAGTTTAGGGACATTTTTATTCATAAACGCCTTTGTTGACATCAAACACCTTAGATTCTAAAACGGAATAAGTGCTTATACGTATAAGTTCTAGTAGGTAGTATTCCTAACCATGACATCTTAGTTAGCTTATACTAAGCCTTAGACGTGCATCTTCAAAGCTATTTCCTCCAGCATCCATCATCTCATCCGGTCCACTAAGCATCCTCTTTCACGTCTCACAATGAGGCGACATTTCCGCGAAGGAATAGCCAGCTCCGCCAAAGTAGCGGCATTACGTCCACAATAGCAGGCCCCAGATACCGCGAAGAAATCCCGAGGATCGGATCCCTTGCTATAATTCACACGCGATGAATTATTGATGGCTGTGGAGCTGGTATGATGTACGGCGGCCTTAAAAATGAAATAATGTGAGAGTGTTTGTGTTTGGTTCGGAAGGACGGAATAACCGATTGATAGCTGATCTTGGGTTGTTTTTGCGGTTTCTGTACTTCTTTATTACCTCACCTTACCTTTTATTCTTTGTGACCTGTAATACAGGTTTTTTTACAAACCTAACGCAGGCACCAGTCTCGCGCAATGTTGCTTTTATAGTTATACCTACTATTTTAGTTTTAAATATTAGCTCATTGTGTGAAGAGAACAATAAATGATTTATTATTATTTATTATTATTACTGTTGTTTTTGTAATGAGTAGGTAGTTCTTAAACTCGAGTACTTAATAAGTTGTGATTTAAAAAAATCAAATCCTTTACTCTAAGGACTGTCGCAGTATGACGAACTCATTATTGTTAACATCGAACCTTGTTTGAGATGGAAGACACAGAATCACTTTCAGATTTATAATATTAGTATGGATAAACAAGCTTATTACAAACAACTAAAACCTCAGACTTTTTCTTTCAACCATTAAAACAACAAAACAACCCTTAGACCATGGCTGCATCGACTTTCATCCATCGCTGTTGAAATGTCTTTATGACGTGATTTTGAAGGTTTGCCGCAGACACACATAGAGGTACATATGTAAAACTCAAATCATGGTGAAAATCCCGTTGTAAATGGCTTTAGTGTTAATAAGCATGATGAGTTTAAAAGATTTCTACAGAAATATGGGAACAGGATGCTATTAGGGCTCCCGCGGTCCTACAGCGCATCCGGCATGTTCGCCAAGACGTGTGTGGATGGCTTCGCTGACTGCATGCGCAAGAAAATGCTCTCCCTGTTGAGCAGAGTCCGCCGGTCCACTAACAGCATCCTGATGATGATTGCGGTTATGCTAGATGGGCCGATATACAAACACAGCATTGCTGTTTTAGTAAAATGACATTCTCTCACATGAGATAAACAAACATAAATTAATAAGACAATTGTTAACTAACTATTATAATAGATTTGTAATAATCTGAAATTAATGACTATTCTTATTATTATAATTAAATATGTGTTTTTAAGATAACACCCCTTTTTATCGGGGTTTAAAAATGTTCTGATCTTTCGCCTTTATATTATTTTTGTGATTTCATCAATAAACGTTCAGTAATACTGCTAATTGATTTTCTAATTGAATTGATACGTCAAATAAAAGGAATTCCTACGTAATTCTTATAATCCCCGTCCGTCAGACTTACGGAAACGCTAAGTGGATCATAGGGCATTAGCTCCGGATCAATGAGGCAGTGAATGCAGGGATGTACTCAGAGTGGGGATGAGTGGGGATTTTGGGGGCAAAAGTCCTTTCCCGGTGAGAGTATCACGGAGCTCAAGGGAATATACCTAAAGGCTAGGCAGAAGCTAAACTATAGGAAAAGATGCACGATCAAATCACGATATGTGCGAGCGAAGAAAATGGTAAACTACCTGCCATTTTGAAAAATATGATCGGCCCTTTAAGCAGGATACCGCACTTTGTGGGCATGACACAATGACAAATTCACTGGTGAACGGATGAAGAATATTTATTTATTTAATTCGGATCGCCATCAGCTTAACTAATTACAATAGAAATTAAAATAGACTCAGAAAGCTAATAATAGGCATTCGCTAATAGAATCATATTAAACTACAAAGAATGCGGTATATTGAAGTTCATAATATGTGAAAGATTTGTAAGGGATCTTTACTCTAAAACACAGGTATCTTAAGAACCGCCTCTGAATACTTTCAATACGATCGATGTACTTCAGGAAACGCGGGTTCCATATCTGAGACGCGTATTCTAGATGACTCCTTACAAACATACAACTTAGAAATTTAAACGTTGGTAAAGCTCTTAGAGATTCGCATGATAAATCGCAGTGTTGTTAATGTAAACGTCAAAGAGTACTTTTGAGTCGTGGTAGACTCCGAGATCACGCATACCAGTAGCTTTAGCTGTCCTGCCAGTACACAGCATAGCACGTTGGAAAAGCTCGAGGTTTGCGAGTAAAAGAAGTAGCGAAACGTTTACTGGGATTTAGTTTAAGCTTGTTTAATAGGCAATAGTCTAAAAGACCGGAAAGATCTGACTGAAGAGCAACGATAATCGGCATCAGTGACGATATTGGCTGTTGTTAGAGCTCCAGCGTTTCATGGCATGACTGACTATTCGTAGGTACAAGTATGTAGGTTCTTTAACTGTCATTGTATAAATTCGTGGATCATCTTGGTCCGTTGATGTACAGCACAGCATAAACAAAACTCTGCTTGTTCTGACCCACCCATGGTTTGTGCATTTGTGCATTGTTTAAATCTCTGTATAAACTCCTTTTTAGAATACAGTCCATAAAAGAGACGTTGAATTAACTAGCCTCAAATGAGGTTATTTACCCATTTCAAATCAGTAAATTCATTTGTCTGGTCTCGAGTTAATAAACCAAAACTCAGTAGTTTTGGTTTATTAACTCAATTAACACTGGGCAGTCCCAGTGTAAATTACCCCCTTGATATCCCGAAGTTCGTCCCTGGAGACACAATTCCGGCAGCCGCGCCGGTTTCGGTCCACTCAATATCATATAGGATTTATTTCAAGTCGTGATTGGATAGGGGATGTAGCTTATTGATATTTATTTTAAAGTTCTTATACGTTTTACATTTATATATGATTTGTATATTTAGAAATAAAAGGCAACTTTTATAAATTATGATGATAAATTAATCTAAAATGGTTAGGGTACGTTTAACTTGATTTTTGTAAATTTTTGGTTGAAGGTTTTATTTTACCTGCCCTGTTATCATTTAGTTTCGCAGTGTTATTGGTTACGATTCGGTAGATTTTAACATGGCATAACTATAAGGAAAAATTATGTAAATAATACAACCTTGATTCCCGAAGTATTACAAAAAAACAAGTTCTTACTGAAACACATGGAACCACAATGATTTGCGTTTTAATATCCAATATACAATAGTTAATTAATACAATACAAAAGTACTTTATTTTTTCTTCCTGTACATAATTCCTATGACATGTTTAAGAGTGATTAAAACCAGGGTCAACGACAAGATACATATTTTCAAAAAGAATAGGTTACGTACTCATAACAAATTGATGTAATTTCTCATCTAATCAAAAACATAATTGCGAAAACTAGCCAAGTTCGTTTAGATTTTAGATAGTGGCTTTCCGTTATAAGAGCAGAGTTCATATAAAAATATGCCAAGTTTCATAGCAGTTCCTAATCTCAATTTGTAACGTTGTTTCATTATTTAATTTGTATCTTGGCAAGTTTCTATCCACCGCATTTGTTTTAATGTTGGACTTGCCAAGAAACAAATTACGGACAACGGGACTGAAAGACCTGAATATTGCTACACCCCCTGCGAAAGTTTATTGAATAAGAATAGAATAGAATAGAAATCTTTATTTGTGTAACATTACATAACATGACATGATGACTAAAATTAGAATTAATATTAGACTTAATGCTACACAAAAAGGCCAGCAGCTCAGCTTAATGCTGCTATGGCACAAGGGCCCTATGGCCCTTGTGCCATAGCAGCATTAAGCAGCGCTGGTTTACAGCGGTGCCAGGGTGAAGTGCATTGCTACCCGCTACACCAATCTTACACACGTAATATATACAAATTATATATATATATATTATATACAAATATTGGTTTTTCGTAGCACACTCGTTCCACATCCACACAAATCACACATTAGGTAGGTACTTAATTATTCTAACCTCAGAACCTTATCACTATTGCTTCATGTTAACATTATTAAAAAAAACATTAGGCGTAACCCGCATTGCGAAATCTCACCACGCGATATTTTTCTGGCAGATTATAATCCGCGTAGGAACTGAATCATTCACGCACGGTAAATAAAATTTCTCGCGATTTTGTTAGTTTCTACACAGTTTACGCTGAGACGCGCGTCAAATCAATCAACAACAGAACCAAAATATTGTGTTGCCTTTCAAATGAATAAAAGACGATTAATATTAGTATTTATTATCTCTAGTTTAAAAAGAAGCAGGCAGCTTAGGACAGGGTCAGTGAGTTTAGTTAAGACCTTAAGACGTTAGACAACTTTCGTTTTTTTCACAACGAAAGTTGGTAGTCATGGTCGGTTTTTGAGATTTTCAGTACATCTTTAGGCAAAATGTAGCTGTGGAAAGTCTGTTATTAAATGTTCAGTTGGTTCCTCATAACTCTCATAAGAATAATTGAATTCAAAGTAACAGCTCCCAAACTGTTCCTAAATTTATTTTTTATTCTGAAGAAAACGTCGCCAAAGCTTTTAAAAATCCCCTAGATCAAGCGGCCCGTTATTATTTACACTTTATCGTAAGAATCGACTAGTACCTACTACCACCGTGTACTGAATTCTTATTTCAAAGAATGCCCAGTATGTCAATCAATCGACCAATCACAACCATCAACCGCGTCTGATCAATACTGGCCGCTGTATTATTGACGACCTGCTCAATAGTTCTGTTAGATCTGCATTATTGATATCTACCAACTGTGAGGAGTTCGAATTTACACGAGACAGTGTACGGTCAGTAGTAACGCTGCATGCAATCGACAGAAACCTAACAGAATAATAATAAAAATTACGAAATTTAATTTAAATACATTATTTTAACAACAATCTAATTTATTCATAAGTTTTTTTAATAAACTTTCGTACCTACTGAACTATATTTTTATTACAGTACGTGTTGTCTCAGTCCTGTTAAAATGAAATGTTTTGTTTCACGGTCTCCACGGAAGAGCAGCGCTATGGCACGATCTGCTCTACCATAGCACATGCTGAGTGGAGTCCGATTTTGTCAGATTACTAATTAATGTATGGTTTATTTTTATATGTATATTTTTCTCAGTATGTTCTGGCAAAATAAATATCTTTTACTCTTACTTTATAATTTTTGCTAACCTACACTAGACAAGTAGTTACCTACTACTCACCTTAGTACATATTTAACCACTTGTTGTTACGCCCAACAGGGTCACATTGAGATACTTAATTATAGATAATTACCTACCTACCAGTGTCATGACAACAATAAACATATTGAGTATTGAAGATCCTCCAGATAGCCTAAAGATTCTCATTTTGTTACTCTTTGGTAAATGATAAAACTTAATGAAGATTATTTAGAATTAAAATATTTAAAAAAATTGTCATTTTTTAACTTTGTTGGCTTTTAGTTTTCTGTTTATTTGATTGTTGGCAAAGTGATTCGCCACCATCTCACTTATTTCTGACACATGAAGATAGCATTAGGTGGAGCACGCTTTCCAAAAACATGTACCTACCTATTAGACTTTATAATTGGTCAAAGACATGAAGTGATTTATATTTGAGAAATGACTACTGCAGGTACACCTTGATCACGGTGAGCCTGCCGTAACCGCAAGGTTACAAACAGATCCGACAAATGCCGGTATTCGCTGGTCTAAACCGGATTATAACCCAAGATTAATGTGTCGCATTTTAGTTCTAGAATATTCTATTCCCCAGAGTAGGTAATCTACATATAATTTATAAATAGTAATACTTCTACCATAAGCTACGGATATCAACTAGATCCTTTAACTATAATACCTCTATAATATACATATATCCATAAGTAATATTATAAATTCGAAAGCAACTCTGTCTGTATGTCGGTCTGTATGTTACGCACGCCTAAACAACTGAACGGATCTAAATGAAATTTGGCACGGAGGTGAATGATATCTTGGGGATGGACATAGGCTACTCAAAAAGCGAGTGCATAGCCGCGGGCGGCAGCTAGTATACGATAAATTCATTTTAAACTCGAACAGCATTTATTCCACTTATCAAAATTGAGTAACACGAATTAACTTAATACACTTCTTACATCATACATAATCCATCCAGTAGCTGTTATAAACTAGTTCTAATTACAAAATAATAAAGCTCAGATTAAAATAGTATCGGAGCGAAGAAGCTTTGCAGTCAATGCTATCTAGTGCAATAAAATGTAATGCGAGCTGTAACACGATACCTAGCGGTTGTGTGTGGTGGCGTTGTATTACGACACGAGAATGGAATACAATATTTAACGTACGTAACACATTATTTTGCGCTCTCATTGAATCAAATCAAAGCTTTTCGCGCATGTTTACAATCTGACGAAAATCGCTAGCTAAAGCAAGCGTCGATCAAAGTGAACTTAAGATCAACCTACCACTTTTAGTTAAGTTGTAGGTTGACCTAGATAAATGACCTACTGGAGCGCAGTTGTATTTTATAGCAAATATTATTAAACACGAAAATAGATATAAAATCTCTAGGTAGGGAGGTACAGTGCCCTGAAACAGTCAAAGATGAAATTCCAACTTTCAATACGGTTTTAGATGTTTTATTGAAGTCGTTCTGAAAATTGACAGGGATCAGAATTCTAGTCGAATTGGCCAACCACAGATTCGCGTCACTTGGACAAAATTATGCTCTACCTACATCGCGCAATAAAACGCCCCTTGATTAAATCACTACTTATTCATCAACCTCTCAACACATTGTCTAAACCCTTCCTAATTGCAATTTGAGTGCAATATCGTAGAACAATGACCACGCGCTCGCAGCACGTCAATTCAAAGCGCCACCGCCGCGCCGACTAGTGCCAATAAAAGTTAATGAGCTTCACCGATTGTCGGGTGTGTGCAATGGACATACGTCCTGGTGCTGGTACACCACCCACCATAGAAGTTATGTATCTTATTATGGTCTAGAACAACCTGTCATTCCTAAAAAATCATACTTAATTGACTAGAATTAAACAATGGGATCCAGCAGGTTGATTCGTTATGAATTGTTCGTTATGATGACTGCAACTTTTTTTAGAAAATTACTTGTTATCCTGGGGCTCATATCTTATAGATCAGCTCATCCATCTATGAAATTCAGTAGTGGATAACTCGCTGACTATATTCTGCATATTTTCTGAAAAAACAATGAGCGGCGACTATTATGAATTTATGACTATATGAGTGAGTTATTTATAGACAGATCAGAATAACGCGACCGGATCATACAAAAAGCTCTTGTTATTTTGGAGCTTTAAGCCACAGACGCTCTGCTGCACACGGAGAGCTAAGCACGTGCGACTAGCTTCGCTTTGCAAGAAAATGTATGTAATAACGTCTACTGCGACCCACGATCACGCTGCGTAGCGTGATCGAATACGAGATTAATGACATCATTACTACACACGTGGCTTGCTCAAATATGGCGCCCACGCAGCTCAACCGTGGGATAATTTTCATGTATAGTGTGTGCTGTGTGTGAAATGTATACCCACGTTGTCAAACAAACGCACCCGCGCAGCATAAATGCGCCGCGAGGCCGTGTAGAGCGTGCGCCGCAGTGGGCAGCGTCTTTATTGCGTTACTTGCTATAGTATACATAGGATGCTTTATGACATATCCATTATTTACTTGCCTGTGAGCGTGTTTCCATAACCGCGGTGCAATACCTGTACCTATTAAATCGCTGTGAAACTCCCGCCTATAGAGATGATCCCTATACAAAACATAAAAAGTATTTATTTACATACTCCTAAGTCCATTACCTCATACAAGGTAGATAATTGATAGATAATTACGAAATACCCGTTAGAAGCAAGCCGTATCCCAGGATAAAGTAAATCAAGCCGGGGGATAACAAGTTGACTATGGTAATGATATTCTAAGCCAATCAATTAAAGTAATTAGATCCTCATTGGTGCAGATTTAAATATGCCCTTTCTGAGAAGCCGACTGGAATGTGGCAGGCAGAGGTTTTTTTTTATAATTACATCTATAAAATACAAAGTTAGCGTCGCGGCGTCGGGAAAATCAAAGGTGAACGCAAGAAATTCACGACTTATTTTATTGCACACTAAGCAAAAACAATTTACAAGAATAACAAACGACATGAATGACAACTGGTGGTCTTATCTAATCTCTTCCGGACAACCTTGAATGGATAGACATCCAATGGATAGGCCAGAAAGATTATTGGGTACGAAAAATATACCATTAAAATTATAGTCACTGAAATGATCGTTAAAGGTACGGAAAATGTTACGCCGCCGCGTAGCTCGTAGATGCTACGAGAAGTGCTACGCCACGTAGAGGCATGGTTTAGCTGCTACGAAAAATAATACCGATTTTTTTTGTACATAATATCATTTTTTTCAGTTCTCAACTTGAACTGGAAACAAAGAAAGCAACTAGTCGGGCCATCTATGCCTTACCAAAACTGCTACGAAAAATTGCCTACGATTGTGCATTCCGTATTTTTAAAATTCGAAGAAACCAAAAAACTTTGAAGCAAAAGCAAAAGAACCTCCAACGAAGATTGTGTGAATAAAACCTCATTGGGAGATATGGGACCTCCATACTTACTACCTAGTTCCTAATCTGTCTCGCATACCGGGTGCGTTCCGTTACCGTCTGCAATGTGAACGCCTCGGCGCTATGCCTCCGAGCGATGCCGAATTGTGCTCCGGTTACTAGGGATAGGAACGCATGACGTCACAGATTAGAATAGCTTATAGCTTGGCAATTCGGAAAGCACCAAGAACATAGTTTGTGTATTATTAGTAATATGAAATCACTCGGTTGTGTTAATTTATTTTGTTTTCCTTTATTAATCAAAAACTTATACTTTTATTATTATAAATCCAGAGAAGGTTTCATTACGGATGTAAGCGGGTTAACTGCGAAACTTATTTGTGTTAGAAGAACACAGGGGGTTAAGAAGGGTTGTCTAGCGTCGCGGTTACAGCGTTTTGCCTCACATTTGGCAAAAAATTATAGATAAACATATTATTATCATAAACGTACTAAATCTTAGTAGGTACCTAACATTGTTAGCGGTTGAAACGAACAGTTCAAATACCTACCACCACAAAAAGCCAAGCCACACACTAGGTTGCTCGAATTCATATATAATATATACATATATATGTATCTGATTTTGCTAAGTTAGAAGTTTTGTATCGAATCTCGGTTAAAAAAGGTTTTATCTCTAGGTAGGCCTGAATAGTCAACATTTATACACATCTCAACACGCATTTTTTTTAAATTTTTCAAAAATCGCGATTTGCGACGTGCTTATAATTATCTGAATTGCGTTTGAGTAGATATTCTTGAGTAAGTCGTCTACTAAAGATTGTTAAACAGAAAGATCTATAAACTTCCAAAACACTGACAGGAAAGTCTGACCATGCCACTTCCAAAATTACCTCTAAAATAACTCACTCGGCGCGTTCCGAAACCGTTGCGATAGACGCCCGAGCGCGTGTCACGCCTCGACGCCTTCCACTCCAAATTCAAACGGTTGCCGTTCCCAATTGAAATTGTTTTTCATTTTTCGACTGAAAAGGTTTACACACACACTCCGACAGCATTTTTCCATTCTTTTGTACCTATTTTGTAATTTTTTGCGACTATCAACTCGATTGTAAAAGTTCACTTCTGAATCATGAAAAACTAAACGAATTTTACAGCACTAAAATATCACTGTCTTTTTTATTTCTATCGTTATGAACGGGATGACAATATTTTTAGGGCTCTCAAAGTTACTTTAGTTTTAAATGTCTAGTTTATATATCATCCATTTGGAATTTACCTTAAATTACAACTAGGTAACGTAAAAGATTCATTTGCATTTTGGGCATATTTTACGAGGCATCAAAACAATTCGACGTGCAGTGCACCTTACATTGCAACCTACCATCTATCGAAGTTCAGAGTTTCGTCCGATACAGCATCGCATAGTGTAAACAGAACTTTCTGTCTGCGGCCAGCGATTTCGCGTCCCAATGACAGAGAACACAGGAGATTAAAATTGGTAGGTGTGGGTGTGCGTCGAGCGTCCGACGCGACGCAACGTGTCGTGTAACCTTTCGAATTGTTTCATTCTACGTTTCGAGGTGTGAGTGGTTAAAGTTTTTTAGTTGTTCGTGCGTTTATTGTTTTATTGCACACACAAAAGAAAAATATTTAGTTATAGAACATCTTTGCCGCTCATAAATAAAGGGAAAAACACATTTTATGATAATCCGGCAATAATCATTACCAGAAAATGTGTAATTTTAAAATATAAAGCGTACTTTAAGGGCAGGAGTGAGTTTTATGATGGCGGAGGGAGACATTTAATTATTGACAAGAGGAAAGCTTTTAAATATTTTTATTGCAGAAATTTTCTGTAATTGCACTGACGTAGACATTAATGGAAGCTTACCCTGCGCAGTTAATGCGTTCACTGCCTATCCTCAGTGGTGCGACGACGCGACGTGAAGGGCCCGCACCGGCGGCGGCGCGGCGCAACATGGTGTCCAACAATATGGTCACAAGACCATGTGCATTGGGCACTCTACATAAGTGTTACAAAAATTATATTCGAACTAGTTTCTGCCCGCGGGTTCGCACGCGTTGTTTCTGATAACAGATTTATGGAAATGTTTTTTGTATCCCATGGGAACTGATTTATGGGATAGAACTACATCTGCAAAATTTCAGCCCGATCCGTTCAGTAGTTTTGGCGTGAAGAAGTAACAAACATCCATATAAACATCCAAACATTCGCATTTACAATATTAGTGTGATTCCTTCTGAATACATTAACACAACACAATAGCATGAACTACTCTCTATCTATCCGTAGTTTCCACATAAATACGTACCGAAAAAGTACCGTGTAGAATGATATGTACCTACCTACTTACCTTCTTACTTATGTACCCATCGAATAACCTACCAGTAAAATCCAAAATCCAAAACAATAACCTGAAAATTACCTCGCAGATTAAATTCCAGAGATTAACCCGCGCATAGCTCAGGAATCAGAATCGTCATAATATCCATTTTCCATTGTAATTGGGTCCAATCCTGAACGTAATTAATGCGCTCGATTGATATTTACGACAAAATGGCGCTCCATTCAAATTCAGGTTTAAGAGGGCGCTATGAGCGTCATTTTGTGAAAAGAATAGGCATAGGATTTCGCGTTCATAGGAGCGGGACATAGCATAAGTTTTTGGAAAGGTGTAAGCGCAAAATAACTTTTTTTCTTTATTTACAAGAAAGCTACGCAACTTATGAAAAAACTGGTTCAAGGAACCAAATAATTAGTACTAACCTAAAAATCAAAACTTAAGCAATTTCAATAGACCGAAGGGTTCCTGAGATCTAGTTTGTTCTAGTTAATTCTAGTTTTTTACCACGGGGATCTCGCGATTACTGAGATCTAAGCCTAATTTGACTACCAAATCCGTTAGGTGCACCCCTTGCATTTTTAATCTCTACTATATAAAAATAAGTCGGGTTTTCCTTCCTGACGCTATAACTCCAGAACGCACGAACCGATTTCCACGGTTTTGCATTCCTTGGAAAGGTCTCGGGCTCCGTAAGGTTTATAGTTACATAAAACGAAGCCATCTGGTGGCGAAACGGAGTTCGCTGGGTTTGCTAGTTACATATATAATATTATCCGTAAGTACCCTATAATAAGAGGTAGGTAGAGTATCTAAACGGATTTAAATTCAAAGTGCTTTATTTCCTTTAGACCTGACCCCCCCCCCCCCCATGACGTGTCCAAGAGTCTTGTAGACTCTTGGACACGTCACAAAATTCAAATTACATAAGTCAAACTAGGAAATAAAGTGATCACTTTGATTTTTCTTCACTTCAATCTTTTTTAAGGTAAAGTAAAGAAGCGAACAAGAAACCTTTACCTTGTTAGGATTCAATCCCGCTTCATCATTTACCTACCTATTTATCCACAACTACATATGTTTACACCATCATTACAAACATTATTTATCTACATCTCTATAAAAAGCATATTACATTACACTAAATGAATGAATTAATTGAATTGAACACTTTATTGCACTTAAAAAATAACTTTTTAAAAACCTCAAGTCGATTTGAACGGTTTAAATTGGATTGGGAGTCTACACCATCACCTTATCACTCACTTAACAACCCAAATGAGTCGTATTGCAGTTTTTTTAACAAATTCACCAGTGTGTTCAATTCAATATTCACACCCAAGTCGATCATGGTCTCAGAAAAACTTAACTTTAGTGAGTGGGCAACAGTGGGTATACATAAGAGTAGACAAAAGTTGTATGAACTGTATAGTGAAAAACAATACAATTTTAGCCAGGAGTTCAAAGTAAAAGTAAAAAATTACTCAAAAATGTTTAGAAAAGTTTGTCATATAGCAAAATCAAATTATATTAGCTCAAAAATAAGAAATAGTGAAAATGTAAATGTAATTTTAATCATGTTGATGAAAGAGATATTAAAAAAACCTTTAAACTATCAAATATAAATAAAACTGCAGATCTCTGGGGAATTTCCGTTAGAATTATTAAACCATTGATTGATATCATTGCACCAGATCTAGCTTTTATATTTAATGAGTCTATTGATTGTGGCGTATTTCCTGATCTAATGAAATGTAGTAAAATAATCCCACTGTTTAAATCGGGTAGTAGGTCAGACCCCACTAACTTTAGACCAATATCAGTACTGCCTACATTCAGCAAAGTTTTTGAAAAACTTATTTTACATCAATTGCTTAGGCATTTCAATGGAAATGACCTGCTACATAGTAAGCAATTCGGGTTTACTCGCGGCAGGTCAACTACTGACGCCGGTGTAGAGTTAGTAACGCATATTTTTGATGCTTGGGAGAAGTCGCAAGATGCATTAGGCATTTTTTGCGACTTGTCAAAAGCATTCGATTGCGTACACCATGAAACATTAATCAGGAAACTAAATCACTATGGAATAAGGAACAGCTCTTTGGGTCTTCTTACATCTTATTTGAGTAATAGGATACAAAGAGTCGACATTAATGGGAAACGGTCTTCGGGGTCTGTAGTTACAATGGGTGTACCGCAGGGATCTATCCTCGGCCCTTTCCTATTTTTAATTTATATTAACGACCTGCCTCATCTTGTTAAGAATAATCACGAGATTGTATTGTTTGCTGATGACACTTCATTAATTTTTAAAATGAAACGACAAGACACGAATTTCAATGATGTGAATAATGCAATCTCAAAAGTAGTCCATTGGTTTAATGTCAATAATCTTTTGCTTAACGAAACCAAAACGAAATGTATTAGATTTATTCTACCTAATGTTAAACAAGTTCAGGCTGATGTAAATGTAAAAGGAGAAACGTTAAAAATTGTAGAAAGTACCGTTTTCTTAGGAATCACCTTAGATAATAAACTTCAATGGGGCGCACACATAGATAAGCTATCGAAGAGACTTAGTTCTGCAGCATATGCTGTCAAAAAAATCCGTCATCTTACAGACGTGGATACATCTAGACTTGTTTATTTCGGCTACTTCCATAGTAGTATGTCATTTGGTATTCTACTGTGGGGGAACGCTGCAGATATTAACACCGTATTTGTGTTGCAGAAGAGGGCTGTTCGTGCTATCTATAGTATGGGTCCCAGAGAATCCCTGCGTGATAAATTCAAAGAAATAAACATAATGACAGTACCATGTCAATATATTTATGAAAACCTATTGTACACTCATAGAAATATCAATCGGTTCCCTAAAAATAGCGATGTACATAATTTGAATACAAGGAATAAACATAAACTCGCTGTGCCCACAACTAGACTACACAAAATTAATGTATCTTTTAAAGGGCAATGTATACGCTTCTACAACAAAACTCCTAGTGAGTTGCAAAAATTATCACTAAATAAATTCAAACAAATTGTCAAAACCTCGCTGTGTAAAAAGGCCTACTATAAGATATCAGATTATCTAGAGGATAAAAAAGCATGGGACGGAATTTGCTCCAACTCGAAAAATAACAACTAACAGGCTAAAGGTTTCTTCGTCGCTTCTTTACTTTAGTCTACGTACCGAAGCGACTGAAATCAAAAATATCACTTTATTTCCGTGTCAGTGTTTAATTATTAAGAATTTGACCTTTTCTAAGTATACATTTATTGTATTTATGGAAATAAAGAGTTTTTGACTTTGACTTTGACTTTGACCTCACACACACTACACTGTTAAGTAAGTATCTATGTATTTAAGTACCTAATAAGTTAGGTACTAGGTACATTTTGGTCGTTCGTATTCGAAAGTAGATAAGAACATTTTCAGTCGTAGTTTTGGGTTGTTTGACTCCATAATATGTTGTATCTTGATCAACAAACTCACTTTAAAAAAACATTGAAAAGATATGATCAAATTAAAAACTCGTCTTTTCTAAAGGGTTACAGTAATTTTCTCTGAGCCGGGTTACGCTAAAAACCTTAATAACGTAAAACGGAAACTGAAAGAAAGCGTCTTAAATAATGCACTACAAAAGAGATAAAGCGTTTTTTCGTTTTGCAGACGTCTTATATGAACCGGTTCCTTGACTTGGCTCTGACATTTGCATTTCTTATCAGTTTGCTGTGACATGTTCACCGGTATAGTGCACAGTGCGTTAAGATATGAGACTATTAATCTGAAAAATCATGGCTGGTAGTTCAAGTGTGTAGAATTAGAGAATTAAATTAATTTATCTTTAAAAATAAATCAACGGTACTCTTACACGGCGGACATCAATATTGTGCCAAAACAAAAAACAAGAATGGATCTGTTCTTTGGGAGAGTACGCAAATAAGTAAAATAAATGCACCGAATCCATCATCATACACGTCAAACTTCATCCAATCTAAAAATGATTATTAATGCTAGAATCTGTCCAAATGAAAACATAAAAGTATTCTACCTCGGTGTTCGGAAGTCTGGAGTTTTAAATTTAGCGATCCAGCCGAGCGTATTCAAAATCAATTATTATAATATAGATTTCAGTGATATTTTAGTGATAAACATAAGACTCCTGTCCTTCGACAAACAGGTACGTTTATATGAAATGCAAATAAAATCCCAAAAAAAAATTTACTTTGACAATTTCTTATAAATTAACCCAGTGTGAGGCTTACGCACTATAATAATAAAAAAACTTTAGTTATGTTTATGTTACAGACATTTACAATTACGATTTAGAAAAAAAAATATCGCCGGCTGCCGCCGGATCTTATCCCATAATTTTTTTACTAAGTATGTTTTTTTGATAACTATGTGTAAGACGTTAAGTAACAAACAACATTGCAAAGTTTAATATAATTATTATGTGCATAATGCATGTGAACAAAACCAAAATCGGTATATTACTGCTCTAAAATATATTTTTGAACAAGTACTGATTCCTGGAACCGGCGACTGTGGAACTCATTTGTGTAAAATTGTTTATATTACTGTTGTTAAAATTGTTTATATATGACATGTGTATACACACTCTAGCTGGGTTTCTTAACTAACCTAACAAAAGCTAGCTTTTTCTACTAATATAATTATGGTCAACGTTTTGTCAGGAACAACAGATTAAAAATGAAAAACGTCATAATATTATGTGAAGAGGATTTTGCGAAGAATGAAATAGCGGTGAGGCTGGCCAAATTGAAGACAAACATTTTGGATCCTGAAGCGCCCGGCATTTCAACAGCCTACAATTCAGCTGTGACCTCATTAAAATATACTGGACTCGATGTAATTGGAGCATTTCCTCGCCTGTAGAACATTAAAGCGACACTATATAACTACAGGAATGCAGCACTGGGTGTGAACAAAACGCAATTTCAAGACGTTGTTGCACAAGTCGAAATTCCAAAGATGCACCAGGATTTTTGGTTAGCTGACTATAATGATGGTACTATACGTGTAATAGCATTTTGCTCCAAATTGGCCCATAGCTATATGAATACGCATAACTTCTTTCTTCTGGGAGATGGAACTTTCTGGACCTGTACAAAACCTATCTATCAACTCTGACCATCCATGGAGATTTGGGTAGCACGAACAAAGATATTAACGTTTTGCCGTTGGTGTATGTATGTGCTTATGAGTCACAAAAATCAGCGAGCGTACGAAATTATTTTCGGTGTTCTCAAATCTGATCTCCCAGAATGACAAACGAAATTTTTCAAATGCGATTTCGAGGAAGCTGCAATAAACGCAATGAGGAATACATTTGAAGATGTATCTGCTGCTATGTCCTTTGTAGAGATGCGATTTGGCGAAAAAGGAAACAACTAGGACTTACTAAACGAAAACTGATGAAAAGACAGGTGGCGCTTAGTGCAATTTGCCTATGCTACCGTAGGACAAAACTCTACAGGCCTGGTTTTATATTGCGTAAAAGTAAGGAGTTTAGAACATATATGTTAAAACAGTTACTAAAAGATAATTCTATGAAAATATTATTGAAAAATTTTAGAATACAAATAACTTAGCCTGGAACGGCAAAATCAAGAAACGAATAGTTAAAAAGAATCCCATCCTAATACGGCTACTCACTGTGTTGTCGGAAGATGCATCTTTCTACAATATTCACGCTAAAAAGTTTTATGATAGCGGAAAAGGTATTTCAAACCGACCACAAAAGAGCATTGACAATGATAAATTCATACAGGAAGTCCAAATGGAACTCATTAACGGCGACATAACGATTGGGCACTTTTTAGAAAAACTTCGTTTATTTATTGTTAACCTTATCAAGATTTTACTTCCCAAAATTTATATTATTCAGTTTGGGAAGTTATTGTCATTGTAAAAATGTGAATGCTAATAAAAGTATTATAATGCGATATAAAGCAAGAAGAACTAGGCACGCAGAGGGGAGCATGTCACATGTTTTCCTTGGGTACACTATTGATCACACATTAAATCATACATCACACATTGAAACAATGTGCAAAAGACTTGCAAGTGCCAACTACGCTCTTTTAAAATTAAAATCTGTGGTTACTAAAAGGACATTGGTCACAGTGTATTACGCTTATGTCCATTCCATAATAAGCTATGCCATAACAGTATGGGGAAACAGTGCTGTTGTAAACAAGGTCTTGATTTGTCAAAAACGGGCCATAAGAATAATTTGCGGATTACATAGAAGAACGTCAGCTAATAAATATTTTGAGAAATATAAAATAATGACTGTGATATCACTCTATATTTATAAAAGTCTCTTAGAAATACATAGTAACAAAGAAAACTATCTACAAAAAAAATATACTCATAACTATAATTTAAGAAATAAGGAAAAACTAGTCAAACCAATCGTACGCCTTGCAAAGGTACAAAAGCAGGGAGAATATATTAAAATACAAGTATATAATAAACTACCAATTAACATTACGAACATTGACAACTTTGAACATTTTAAAAACATAATCAAGCATTTCTTTGAAAGCCATGCATTCTACAGCATCAGTGAATTTATGAGTACTAATCTATTGCAATCCCTTTCTTTACATAATGTGAAAACATGACATTGAACTTTATGATCTGGAATGAAATGACATGTGTATTTTATCTTTTCAAATTGTACAATTTGTGACTTGCCTTGTATAACGACCTATGTTATAAATGGTAAATAAATAAATGGAATGAAATGAATTTTCTGTGATATTTTGATTACTTAGTTATAGCTGTTCAATATTATTTAAGATCATATAACTTATTTCTAGGAACATTACTGTTAAAATCTTGATTTTCTGTGATATTTTGACTACTTAGTTATAACTGTTCAATATTATATAAGATACAGAACTTATTTCTAGGCAAATTACAATAAAAATTTTGCCATTTTTAAGAAATTCTCTATATCCTACATCATTCGTATTTATGAGGTGTTAAATTTTGAGAGGTAGTATGAGGGAGGTAGGTACACAATTTATTTTGTATATATTTTGTTGATTTTTATTGTTATACCACTAACGTAAATTACTAAGGTATTCTTATTCAATATTACTGTACTAATAATCTGCTATTAAAAAACTAATTTATAAAAATTAAAAAAAATCGTGTGAGACTTATTATACTATAATAATTATTATGAGAATTTATGAAAATTGAGAGGTTTTATGAAAATTGTACGCAGATTTGGTTATTGGTTTGCTAGGTATGTAAAATAAATAAAGATTCTGTGATTATTTAATAAGTTGTTTTTATTTGATTTGTAGTACTCATAGCACAGCTGGCTAAGGTGTTTCTAAGCGATCAGCAATGTTATGTTATTACTAGATTTCAGCATGCGTTCAACACCGTTGATTATGACATTCTTCTCTCTGTTCTTTCCTCTCTCAACATTTCTCCCTCAGCTCTTGGTTGAATGCATCTCTCAGGCCGGTCGCATATGTCCGCTTTGATGATTCTTATTCAGATTGGTGCGACATAACTGCGGGCGTACCTCAGGGAGGTGTTCTCTCTCCTCTTCTCTTCTCCGCCTTCATTAACGCTATCATTTCTTCTAAGTTTCACCTGTACGCAGACGATGTGCAGATCTATTGCCACTTTAAGGCTGATGAGATCTCCATGGGAGTTGACCAAATGAACGCGGACCTCAACAACATTAACGCGTGGGCCTTGGGTCTTTTGGTCAACCCTTTTATGTCCCAAGCCCTAAACTACTAATTTTCCCATTCGTAGTTTTTGTATTCTAGTAACCATCCCAAATACTAACCTAGCCACTGGTTCAGTGTAAACCACCCCAGGAAATTAAAGCTGCATTCCAATTGGTAAAATAGTTATTCATTGCGTTTTAATTCCCCTCCCCATTCGAATATGACAATGAAGTGAAAAACAAGAAGCAGCAAATTGATTCTCCTAATTGCTCATTACTTTATTAGAGGAAAAGTCGGGGCAAGAGAAACAAGAAAGATTTCAAGAATGATCCGGCAACCAGTGTTTACGACACTTTCGAATGTTCTCCAATATTCTAGATCTAGAATATTCTTCAGCCTTGTAGAACTTTCTACTCGTTTTCCGATTTCTATAAAAACCTTTATAATGTTAGTTAGAGCTTTCGAGTCTAGAGCGTTCGAATGACAATGCGTTGTAATAAAACATTCCTAAACTATCCCAACCATTTTAAATTTGAGTACCTGCTCAATATAAGCATCTGGTTCTAATAGGTAATGAACATTGGCAAAGAAAATCAACTACAGAAAAACCTTGCTCCAAACTTGAGACGCAAACTGTCTTATCCGCTTCACTGAGCTACAGCCACAATACAATCGATTATCCCTCTTTCCCACTAACAAGCCCCCACCTTTGCCGTTCCCAATCACAAAACAAACAAACTTCAACCTTATGTTCACCGTAATAAAGCTCTACAAGGGTAGAATTGATGGAAACTTCTAGAAAGCTGATGTGAGCATTGGCAGTGACGTTTGACGTCACTCGCGATCTTCTTTTGTTTGGCGATAATGCATTCCGACTATATGGGGGTTGCTAAGGAAACTTGGTATTTGCTTTCTTGCTAGTAATTATTGTGAACTAGGTGCAGGACACTGCTTTGCTCGCCTGGTTTTTCGATAAATCGTAACCTAGAAAGTATAGGTCTCATGCTTGCTTTCCAATTATCCATACTAATATTAGGTCCTTACATATGAAATTGGCGTTTTTCGTACTGGCCACTTTAATCACAAATTTCTCCTCTTTGGTAAGGAATTCCAAATTCAAATTTGTACAGCTATAGACTCATGTATTTGTGCTTCGATGATCGTCATTCATTTGTTTTGTTTTCTTCTGTTTTTTTCTGTTTGCGTCACTCATTTTACAAAATGGAAAACTTAAAATATCGCATTATTTACGTGTACGAGTTCCGCCGTGGCACTAGTGCTGCGGAAACAACTCGAAGGGTGAATGATGTGTATGGCGGTCGTGTTGCAAAAGAAAACACAGTTCGTTTTTGGTTCCAACGTTTTCGTTCTGGAAATTTTGACCTGCAGAACAAGCCCCGTGGACGGCCTGAGACTCAAGTTGATAATGAAGAGTTGAAGGCTATTGTGGAAGCGGATCCATCGCAAACCACGTCCGAGTTAGCTGCAGGCTGCGATGTTAGTGATAAAACTGTTTTAATTCACTTGAAGCAAATTGGGAAGATTAAAAAGCTTGAAAGGTGGGGGTACCTCACGAATTGACTGAAGCAAACCGGCAAACGCGCGTCGACTGCTGCGTTACATTACTAAACCGGCACAATAATGAAGGTATTTTAAACCGAATCATTACCTGTGATGAAAAATGGGTTCTTTACGATAATCGGAAGCGCTCAGCGCAATGGTTGGATCCTGCCCAGCCAGCCAAATCCTGCCCCAAGCGAAAATTAACCCCAAAAAAGTTACTTGTAAGCGTTTGGTGGACTAGTGCCGGTATTGTTCATTACAGTTTTCTCAAATCTGGCCAGACTATTACGGCTGATGTCTATTGTCAGCAATTGCAAACCATGATGGAAAAGCTAGCGGCTAAACAACCTAGGCTGGTCAATCGCTCCACGCCACTGCTGCTTCACGACAACGCTAGACCACACACTGCGCAACAGACGGCTACTAAATTAGAAGAGCTTCAATTGGAAAGTCTAAGACATCCTCCGTACTCCCCGGACCTTGCTCCAACAGATTACCATTTTTTTCGAAATTTGGATAACTTCTTGCAAGGGAAAAAATTCAACTCCGATGGGGCAGTCCAAATCGCCTTCAAAGATTTTATTGATTCCCGTCCGACTGGTTTTTTTAGTAAAGGGATCAATGAACTACCTATAAGATGGCAAAAGTGCATAGAAAATAATGGTTCATACTTTGATTAATTAAATATATTATATTAAAAAATATTCGACTTTTTGTTCCTCCCATACAAAACGCCAATTTCATATGTAAGGACCTAATATTATAAATTCGAAAGTAACTCTGTTACCTTTTCACGCCTAAACAGCTAAACGGATCTTAATTAAATTTTGCAGGGAGGTAGACGGTATCCCAGGGACGGACATAGGCTACTTTTTATTCTGGTAATGAGCGTGCGAAGCCGCGGGCTGAAGCTAGTATTATATACTATAGATGGTCAGACCTCATCACCTCTCTGACACAGTCTACCATGACCACAATGACCGATTTTTTTTTCATACCTACCTTGGTTTTTTTCCATACTTACCTATATAAATTGGTAAAACATGGTTGTGTCATAAATTACTTAGCATCTTTGTTTACACGTGTTTGTGCAAATAAATTATCTTAATCTTTAACTGGGAATGATGGCGGCGTATTGCTCGAGCAGACGTTCATCAGGGCCCTATCATAACCACGACCATTCGGCCAAGAATGGTCGTGGTTATTACGGCTATGAAGAAGGACCTTGATTATCTTCTACAATCTACATTCAAACATACAAATGTTTCCATTCTATAATATTGTTAGTATTAGTAAGATTTAGGGAACGATTCAGGAGACAAAGAGGATGAGTCACAGTTTTCCAATATGGAATTAGTTTTACTTATTGAATGAAGTAGGTAGGTGTACATAATGGAGATGTTGAAACTAAATTCCATTTTTAGTTTTGTGACAAACACCCGAGGGTCCTACAGACGGGAAAGTCGCTGTTGCGCCAGGTTTCAATTGGTCATGGTATCTGTTAAGCCAAGATTTCCAACATTTCTGAATATTTTCGTACATTGTCAGTTTTTGGAAGAACTTTCGCACGCAGCTAGGCAAAAGTCCAGCTAAATGCACGCAAGAACGCAAGATCTTAAATGTGTTTGGCAGGAGAACCCGAAATAGGATTTTTAAAATTATCACAATAACAAAGTTATTACTTAAACCAAGTTATACAATAGGTAGTTAGGTGTAACTAGTACCTATTGCGATTAGATTTAGTACAATACTTGGTTATTGCATAATCTTCTGTACTTTAAAACTGTAACAGGTCAAATTCTGTACATTGAACATATTTTGAAAATTTTTTTTGCAGAGTAATCTATTGTCTATGCTGTAGCCAAAACTGTGATTTTTTTCATTCATGTCTGTGTCATGTCGTTTTGTATGTCTGTCTGTCTGTATCTCGGCCGCGCATAACTCCTAAACTACTGAATGAATTCAAACGAAACTTTGCATGATTTGAGTTCATACTATGAGGAAGGATATAGGGTACTTTTTATCCGGGAATTCATAACGGTTCCGTTGGGAGAGGGGATGAAAGTCAAAATGCGTACTTCGTTGTAATTCAGCAACGCGTTGTCCGATTTCATTGGTCTTTTTTGTTAGAAACAATGTTGCAAGATTGTAAAAAATAGTTAACATCATCATCTCAGCCTATATTAGTCCACCCTTGGGAGAGGGGATGAAAATCGAAATGAGTTATTATAATTCATCAACGCGTTTTCCGATTTCAGTCATTCTTTTTGTGAAAGAAATGGTGTTGCAAGATCGTTAAAAAAACAGTCAACATTATCATCATCATCATCAGCCTTTATTAGTTCATGCATAGCTCTTTCCATAGCTCGCTGTGCCGTGGGTCATGACGGGTAGGACGCACTGATTAAAAACTTTTCGAAACAGTGTTGCAAGGTACAAAGTGGAATAAAATATACTTAAGTAGATTTTGAAATAAGCAATTATTTTTAGCCATAGACGCGATAAGCGTGTGATTACGTTCTGCTTCATTATAAGGAGTTACCACGATTCTGATTTATATAGGTAAGTAGTTTATTTTTAAGTTGAGCGAGTGTGAGTGTTTTTAATTTCATCTAACCGTCGCTTTATCTTGCGCGCGCTAAATCATTAATATCATTGGTATAGTAATATAGGAGGCAAGGTTGTGTCGCTCCACATCATGGAATACCTGTGCTATAGGCAATTTAACACGTGAGCGCGCTCCGTAATACCTAGTCGGCTCAGCTAGATTAACTAGGGTAACAGTCTATTACTCCGCGGCCTATCTACATAGGTACAACTACCTATTATATTTCATGTGTGCCTTTTACTAAATATTATCCTAAAGGGTAGATATGTTATTTAGAATTGAATAGAATAGGGCCAGGGACTTGGGTATATTTTTTGACCAAGAACCGTCTTTGAAAGATCATTATGACCACATTTTAGAAAAGATCTCACGGCTCTTAGGTTTCATCTCCAGATTTACTGAAGGTTTTAAAAAACCAGACAGCTTATTGCACCTTTCCAACAGTCTTGTCCGCCCAGTTCTTGAGTAGGTACGCTAGTCCTATTATGTCACCATACTACGCCATATATCTACGCCAACCACAAAGAAAGGATCGATGCCATTAATAATAGATGTCTCAAGATTTTCAGTCATAAATTGGGTCGCTCACTTTCAAAAAATTCAAATACAAAATGTTTATTAATCATTCTCTTAAGTTACATTGTACATTGTTCAGTGTTCGAGACCTCCTTTTAAGTATATAAATACCTGTATTAGGAGGTAACGCTCTTCCTACTTTCGGGTTATGAAAACAGATGTAAACACTAAGATCGACTATTTATGTAGTAAAAGAGATTATATTAACCTCATGTACCTGCACAAACTTCATTCCCTTAAAGATTGTCCCAAATTATCAGCGTCCGTCAGTATAAACACAAAATACAGGTTCCGTTCTCCCGAAATATTTTCAATAAGAGTGTACATAAACAATGTTTTCTATAATATTCCCCTACAAGTGTCGTTTGTATAACGAAGTAGCTAAGTCCAATAACATAGATATTTTCGATAATAACCATTTAGATTTAACAGGTGCACAAAAAACAAATCTTTTTATATTATTATTCCAGTAACAATGTCAATGTCTTTCCTTTTTTACGTCTTAGGGTAATTTCAATCTAATGCATACAACATTATTTTTTCCATGTCCACATAATTAATTTCAATCTAGATCAAAATTGTATAAGTCACTGAAGTTATATGTACAGTACATATACCTATGTATATCGATGGTAAAATATGTACTTTAAGTTTATATATTATATGTAATTCCACCCATGTAACCATAATATGTAAACACCTTCCAAAGCACTCAACCATTGTAAACCCAGGCCTTGCGACTCTGCCAGTTTTACAAGCAGTAAAATAAATACAAATAATATCTCATACATCACAGAGCCGCCAAACTTTTCAGCGTTATTTTCATAAGCCGTACGCTGTCCCACTTCGAAACTGCATCACTTCGAATAGCGGAGTGTTTTCGGAGTTTCAGAGTACTTTTAAATATTTCCTCGCAAAACGTTCGCCAAGTTTGGAATCCCATCAAACATTTATCTCGATTTACGATCGTTTTGAGTGCAAAGTTCCCCCAGCTCGCCTGTGCCTACGAAAGTATAATAGATCAGGGATAGCTTACGAAATCTTACCTGTTCTTGAACCTATGATTATTGCATAAATACTTTGTCTTCATACGAATGTGTTCATTGTTGACCGTAAATGTAAAGACAAGGTATAGCCTACAGAATTATCAAAAACTATTTATACCAAAAGCTAAATGAGCTTATTATCTCCAACCAGACCAGAGGAGGCTGACAACAGCGAAACGACCACCACTGGGTGGTGGGCACCCACCCACTGGGTGGGTGCCCTACTGGGTGCCTATCTGCCTAATGGGGCACTGGCCACATTGGCCTGCGATCACACACTGGTGATCCCATCATCATGAATGTGTTAATTGATCATGATGATGATCAATTAACATAACAGTCAACATAAACAGGTAGCCCTTGCAAAAACATGAAATATTTTCATAAAATATTCTTTACTATCCACACTCTCCATAAAAACTTCAACATTTCATGATTTTATTATATAAGTTTTGTAAGCACCACCTCCCGTTCTACACGAACTTTGAACAAAATCCGATGATTCTGAATCACTTTAGCAGCAGAACGTTAAGTATGCTGCTTGTAAACCTATTAGCATATTGAGGGACTTATGAAGCGTTGGAGGGAGAAGAATCAAGGTTTCGTTTCTTGCATTTCAGGGTATTACTTTACAAGAGATTTATGTTCAGTTTTAATTTGCCGTTACGTGATGGTCGCTCCCACTCAGTGGATTCCTCCTCCGTGGATGTCGTAGTAAGAGGGCTATAGGAACTTATCGTAGGAAGGGCAGTAGCTTCCTTCTGTGTATCTTTAACACCTCTACTTATAGAAAGAAAGAAGAAAGAAAGAAAGAAATTATTTATTAAACACTACACACACAAAAAAAAACTTTAAGACAATAAAAATAAAAAAAGACTACTTAGTACTAGCATAAACTAACAAACAGCACAGACAAACACATGTGAACTAGGTAAGTAGTAAACTAACACAAACATTGGGTTAATTAATAGGTACTAAGTAGTCCACTCAGCAAGCGGACTAGCGCGTGTGTGTAGGTCTAACAGGTCCTGACTCAGCTTGTTGCTCTAACACAGAAACCTGGGGTAATTTGTGAAAGAGCGCTGGTTTTCAGTCAGAACCGTAGAGCAAGTGACAAACACACGGAGCAGATACAGAGTATCTGTATCTGCTCCGTGGACAGACACGATCTCAGATCCAGCGCACACAAGTCACAAAGTAGGAAAATAAAAACGAAACAAGGTGGCAACACTGGATATTATTTGAAAACGCGGTGAGTAAATGATGCAGCAATTATTAAGGGTGATTAAGTAATATAATGTAGTAAGAATAGTATAAAATACAAATATGAATAATAATGTAACGCCTTGTATTTTATAAACCATTATTCGACACATAGACGTAGGCAAAACTCCGAATCTAGATCTGTAAAACTACCCATTCCTATAGACACCTAAAGGTTGATTTTGTGCGTCCATGGTTAAAAATCACAAGTGTCATGCCATTATACCGTCAACGAGAAAATAGAAGAAAAAATAACGCAAAGATTTTTCAACTCAAGTTTCTTAATTCGTTGAAAAAACTCGATCGACGAGGTTCTACGTTCTTCAAATTCGAGATTTACTGTTTGCAATTCGCATTTTTTGGTTTGTTCGAGTAAGGCACGCGCGTAATACCGTTGAGTCACGTAAGCCCGGATCCGCCCTCCTTGCATCCTTCAAATGCCGTGTGTTGTGTTGTGCAGCGCTTCGAACCACAATGAGTTGTTGAGAGGAACACCTGCCTTCTCGAAAGGAGACCTGCAGTTGTGTCAAGCGTGCATTAAATCCGCACCACGATGCGACGTGCGCGTGGCGCCTCACCGCCGGCGCCCGCGACCTGCGCAACACCCACCCGCTCCGCGAAGACGACGTCCCTCTCCTCCAGCGCGACACCCAGCTTGGCCGCCAGCACGGTGACGGTGTGCACCACGTTCTCTCCCTTCTCCTCGGGCAGGCGCCCTATCTCCAAGTCCGTGAGGAGGGACTCCTGCTCCCGATCGCGTATCTCCTGCTCCAGCCACGCGACCTTGCTAAGAAGACCAGCGATCTCAGGAGGCGCCTCGCGCTGTTGCTCAACTGTCTCAATCCGCCGCTCCAGTCCGTCGAGACGGGAGTTGACTCCCGCCAGTGAAACCCGAAAATCCGCTACCTCAAGCCGGAAGTCCCTCATCTCGGCGGAGAAAGATCTCATCTCTTCCTTAAAAGACGGCAGTTCTGCGAAGAAGTCCTCCCTGATCGAACGCAAGCCCATTTGAAGCTCCATTTGGCTGTTGAACTCTGCAGTGATGTTAAGTGCCGTGTCCTCAAGAGCCAAAGGGGAGGTCGCATGAACCGTATAATCATCCTGAGCGGCACGTACAGGCGTAGCGGTGTCCCTACCCTTCGGTGCCCGAGCCTGGCATTCTCCGCATCTCCATGTCTCTGCGACCCTCGCCCCGACCGGAATAGATGCAAATGCAATGCATGCATCTATTCCGGCCATTTTATGCGGCAAGTTTAACCATTGCTTGGCCTAGGGTCGTAAAACGAAGTAGAAATTATTGAGAGCAGAAAGTATTTGAAAAATTCGAAGTTTGGCTACTCTTCAATAGATGGCGTTGGCGTCGATTAAATTATCGATCTTATCAATGGGCTGAACTATAAAAATGAGCAACGTAGACAATTTCCACGTACGCGCCGCGGGTGACGTGCTCACACAGACAACAGCAAGGAGCGAAGAATTAGGTGACTTGTATATTTTTTTTACTGTCTTTGGGTAAATGAAGGTAGATATTTACTCACTTTGTCCACGAATAAATGTTTTATCAAATAAAACCAATTGCACAGTGATTATCGTCTTAAAAACAGCACCAGTGAAACACCACACAGTGAACTATCTATGATCACACAGCTTGAGACTAAGGAGACTAATTAAGTATTTTTAAATGGATAAAATCGTACGGTCAGTTACGCTTTCTCTGACAGTCGTGACGTCACTTATACTCTATTATTATCTTTTTAACAACAAATTTATAAAACTTAATCGCTAACTCTAAAGCTTACTTGTACTCGTACGTAGTAATTATAAAATTGCCAGCACAATTGCTGTGTATAGAATTCGCCTTTGTTTATTTAATAGGTGCCTATGAAATTGCCGTTCTAGTTTGGTCAAAAGTTTGGTCGACAATGACGAAATAAAGGTGATTGTGGAATCTGGTGATACTCAGTCTAAGGCTGAATTAGCAACAGCTTTGACGTTAGCTTCAAAACAATATTGGCACATTTGCGTAAACATGCAAGGAAAAAAAATTATAAATGGGTTCCCCACGATCTCAATGATCGCCAGCGCAAAGTACACGTCCAGACGTGCCTTGCACTGCTCAACAGGCACTCATGTGCCTGTTGAGCAGTGCAAGGCACGTCGTAGGAATTTTGAAACGCATTGTTACCTGCGACGAAAAATGGATTCTGTTTGAAAATCGCAAGAGCTCAGCAAGTTGGTTGGATCCTGGTTCAGCACCTAAACAATGCCCTAAACGAAAACTTACCCCTAGAAAAGTGATGGTCACTGTTTGGTGAACTAGCGCCGCCGGTGTGATTCATCACAGCTTCTTACCAAATGGGATGAGCATTACTGCAGATGTGTACTGCGAAGAACTGAAGACAATGATGGAGAAGCACGCACGTCTCCAACCAGCTTTGGTCAATCGCTCGTCCCCACTGCTCCTGCATGACAACGCGCAACCTCATACTGCACAACAGATGAATTCCATGTTACAAGAGCTGGAGGCTTTCCGTCATCCGCCGTACTCACCAGACCTTGCGCCTACAGACTTCTACTTTTTCCAGAATTTGGATTACTTTTTGGCAGAAAAAAATTTCAATACCCAAGCGGCAGTGAAAAATGCCTTTAAAGAAAATGCTGCCTCCCGTCCAGCTGATTTCTTCAAGAAAGGCATCAATAAACTGCCACTGCGTTGGTAAAGATTAAAGATGCATCGATTGCATGGGTGATTGATTACTTTGAATAATAGAAATAAAACATAGAAAAAAATATTCGTTAACTTATTTAATACAGTAGAATAGAATACATTTATTTATAACAACAACAATATGAACAGTTAAAAAGACAAGACATACATAAAGGATAGGTGCATATATAAAATTGTTATAAAAAGGTCCTAACTCAGCATAATGCTGGCTAAGTTCCCGTAGGAGGCCTAGCCAGCGCTGATCTTCCGTTATGTAAAGTACAAAAATAAAAAACCAAATAATATGTATAAAAAGAACCAAATTAAAACAACATGAAATACAGAACTCACACAAAAAAAATTTTTTCAAGTAAAATAAAAATATTTTTTTTCATCAAAAACGGCAACTTCATAGGTAGAGACTTAATATTAAGATCATTGTTATAAGTTTTAGTGTTCAACTAAAATGCTTGCTTACGACATAAGTTAAATAACATAGTTTGTAGAACTAGTATTTAAAAAAATGTACCTACTCTATACGTTGATACTGTAATGCCTGATGTTTTAATAAAGAAAATTTAAATTGAAATTGAACACCTCTACTACTGCAGTCACCAATCCACCTGCAAAACGTGGTGATCATTGTTTGGGGAGTCACGTTCAGCTGTGCACATGAGTGCTGGTAGGTAAGGTAAGTTTTCAATTTCTACCTTAATCAACCGAGCTATTTTCTGCGAAAGACTGCAGCAGGATGTGGCAAGCTGAAGACAGGGTATGACGCTTATTATGGGAGTCCTATGTCCAGCAGTGGATCAGCCTATTTTCATGATAAGAGACAACTTAGTGCAGCCTACTAGGGCCGAACAGGACAATATTGATGGTCCAAACGAAAGAGTACCTTGTAGTAACTTGGATAGAATTGGTTTTCCCAGCACCTGTGCCTGTACCAAAGCTTTTGTAAGTCAATGATGTTTGACAATTTTGTCTTATAGCTTAAAATACGCATCTACATATTAAAAAGCGTTAGAAAAGGTATGTTTCTCATCAGGGCGATAAATTAATTCTAACCCGGTAACATTTTACTTTTATTACGATCCCTTTACTCTTTAAGAGGACTTTGCTTCTAATTGCTTCGTCTAAAAAAGAAACCCCATGTGGTTAGTGGGGTGCGAGTGTTAGCGGGCTGAGGTTGGCAGCTTAGCCTCTGAGTTTGGCCTCTAAGGTTGGCAGATATTTGGCAGCTTATTTAGCTTACGAATTTTATTATTTATATCTAGCAAAAGGTAGATGAATACTATTTATATCGGCATTTGAAGTCGGTTTATAGTTTTTTAAGACACGCCAAAATTTCATTCTAAAAATCGCGTGCAAAGCCACGGGCAGAAGCTAGTTTACCATAACAAGGTATCAAATCGTGATAAAGTTAAGGTTTTCCAATTAAGTTAAATTAAATATTCTTAGTATTTAATTGCAGTCTTATTACATCTACAACCTACACTAGGCCTGCTGGACGCAGGCCTTCCCCTGATAAACGCCTTATTGGCCTTTGTAACATGGGGGATTACGCCCATAATCCCCACGCTGAGCATGCGGGTTGGGGATCGCAGTTTGGTGGTGAAATTGTACTGCAGTAGGCGCTGCTGCCCCTTAGTCGCCTCTTACGAAACCCGCGGGAAGAGTTGGGGTGGTGTCCTAACTCTTCCCGCGGCCAAGCCGGCACCACACGGCCAATCTTAATTATTATTATTATTTTTTTTTTTATTTAATTATTAACTAGCACGATTACATTACAACCAATTACACTAGTTAATTACAATACCTATATATTAGAACAACAGAAACATAAAAATTTATACATAAAATTACACAATAAGCAAAAATAATAATGATTGATCATTTATAAATATAAAGACTCCAGACAATAAAATTCTATAAAAACTCAAAATATTACTTTATCATTCATTCACTCTCGCAAAACCTCAGGCACACCAACATAATATCCATCCATTCGTCCGCAAATATATCACAGTCCGGGTTCTGTTCAAGAAGTCTGTTGAGGGCGGCGAGAGTGCGAGGCAGTGGAGAGTTGGCGCGAGCCACGCTTCTGCAGAAAGGCTCTGAAAAAAGCCTAATGTTTCTGTGGCGAAGGTAGTTATCAGGTATGTTAAGACGAAAGAGAAGGTTGTGCAGATCTGGGGCGTCGATCAAACCGCGGAGTATCTTGCACATAGTTGCCGCCTGATCATACGCTCTCCTGGTTTGTAGGGAGTTGTACCCAAGACATCCCTGGAGAAACTTGGTTGGGTACATAAATGGGTAGTACCCAAAAAGTCGCTTGTACAAAAACCTTAGAAACGCCTTCTGAACCTTCTCCAGTGACAGAGCATACGTACTTTCATGGGGGTTCCATACGCAACAGCTTGACTCCAGCTTGCTCCGTACAAGAGCCCCGAACAACAGCCGCACCACACTGTCACTGCGAAAGTCCCGGGCATTTCTCAGGACAAAGCCAAGTCTCTGATAAGACTGCTTGGCGACTGTGGTGATGTGGTCGTGAAAAGTGAGCTTACGGTCAAAAGTTACTCCCAAATCCTTAATTAGCGTAGCTCTAGGAATCACGTTACCACGGATAGTATAATCGAAGGATACCGGATTTTTCTTTCGACCGAAACTCACCACGGAGCATTTGGAGGGATTAAACTCCATCTTGTTATCTATGCTCCATCGACAGACCGCGTTGACATCACCTTGAAGCACTGCACAGTCTGCCACAGAGTGTATGACAGTGTAGAGCTTAAGATCATCCGCGTATAATAGGCACTCCGCGTGCTCTACAATAGCTGGTAGATCATTTATCATTAAAATAAAAAGCAAAGGTCCTAAGATAGAGCCCTGACTTATACCAAACCGGGTGTGATATGGTGCAGATTCATATATTCCGTGTCTGACATACTGCTGGCGATCACGCAGATAGTCAGCGAGTAACCTAAGGAGATCCGGCGCAAATCCAATGACGCTCAGTTTGGCCAGGAGTATGTCATTATTGACTCTATCGAACGCTTTTTGAAAGTCAAAGTAGAGCACATCTACTTGACTGCCGAGGTCTAAGTTGGTTGAGATATACTCTACAAGAGTCAAAAGGTTGGTGTTAACTGACCGTTTATCCCTGAAACCATGCTGAGCATTACTTAAGAAGGCTTTAACTTGCGAGTAGATGATCTTGTGCAAGACATTTTCAAAAACCTTGGCAGGAGAGGATAGTATGGCGATGGGTCGATGCTCCTCGACAACTAACTTATTTGATGTTTTTGGAATCGGTGTTACCCTTGACACCTTCCATTGCGCTGGGTAGCTACCTGTCCGTAGAGCCAAATTAAAAATGTGATAGAGTGGAGGCATAAAGCTTTTATAGACTGACTTAAGTATAGCTGGCGGTACGCCATCAGGTCCGATAGAGCTTTTAGGTTTTAACTTTTTAATTGCGTGGATCACATCCTCAGGCGTAAATTCAAGAACACTGACATAGTTGCTATTGCAGCTCTTATCGCAACGATTGATATTTTCAGCGTCAAGTATTGGGATATCGGGCAGAAACATACTACCGAAAAAATTGGCAAAAGCTTCGGCCGCTGCGACACCCGAACACGACTCTCCCTTAAATGTAACATTTGCTTCAAACCCACCCTTAGCTCTCAAACTAGAGACGTGGCTCCAAAACGCGCGGGGGTTCAATGCTAAATTATTTTCAATATTCCTCAGATATAAATTATAAGCACTAGATACACGTGATTTTAGGGAAGCTCTCATTTCTGAGAAAAATCTGTACGTTTCGTCAGACTTGGTTTTTTTCCAATTGGCATGCAGTTTTATCTTTCGCTTTGTATCATCGATAATTTCTGAAGTGAACCAAACGGGATAACGCCTACTGTTCGTTTTATTGCGACGCTTTTTAGGTAAACAATCATCAAATATTTCATAGATAGTGGCATAGAAAGCATCAGTCGCGAAACCTACATTATCAGAGAGTAACACACGATCCCAGGAAGCGTTCGAAAGAGAGAGTTGCTAAAATTAAAATTATATTTTTAAAAAGGCACAACTAATCGCTCCTAGTCGCACCCCACATCGACCCTAGGATAATGCCGGCTGGTTGCACTCGTTCTAACGATCGTTATGTTATTTCGGGCCAACCCTTTCCTTGTTCTAATTGACGAAACGCATTTTTAAAAGGCGATTCATTTCAATTTATTTCAATTTATCCGAGATCTCTGAAAATTTAATTATTCTGCTTAAATTTCCTTTTAGGAAGGATTTTCCCTGCTCTTTTCCCTTTACAAACATACATAAAAGTTTTCTTTTTGTATAGGTATTAATTTAAAGCTAGCTTTTTGTCCATAGATCTAAGTAAAATTCGGGAGATATGGTAAGTTTTTCCAGCGCTAACTCAACAAATGGCTTGTATTGTGTTACAACTAAACGCAAAGTCACGCAATTTCCAATTAACAATATACCTACCTAATACCTAATGAACAACAAAGATGGAAAAATGTACCTATACCAAAGTGCGACCGAGACAATACCATGCACCATGCTACCCATGCAATACTCGCAACAAGACGTGTATTGTTATTTCTTTTTACGCTCGAATGTATTGTATACTTCTATCCCTGTCTGCAAATGGTGAAATAAGGCAGTAGAATAATTAAAAAGTTAAAAGTTTTGTTGTACTTACGAGTGTGATGCTTAGGCTTTGTTTTTTGTGCTGGAGTTATTAGTACAAAAGTACGTCGCAGCAATCACGCGAAACACGAACGCCATCGGTCCGACTATGACTGAGGAGTGTGGACCTAACTGCACCTAATTTGAACCTTCCACTATCGATAAGCTAGTACCCAATCTCCCGAATTTTACTTAGATTTACGTTTTTGTCGTGGTTTTGCGTCCTTGATAGTTTGACCGGGAATATGTAGCCATTAGTAAAACAGTTTCCCAAATTAATCCGGAGATTTTGTATCCATTACAAACAAATCTGATTTCCCTCTTTACATGTAGGTTAGGAAAGTAGGTACGTTACTAATATACCTATTAGTACAAAAAATATGGAAAATATCAATATTTTATGTACTCAATGGGATAAAAAGTGCTTTAAAACACCAAAACCAAAATTTATCTCTAAATTACATTTGTTTAGAAATTCAAAAGGTATTATATGCCCAAGCTAGAATGGAAACTAGTTCAATATTCCACAGAGCACTTCGTTCATTCAGTCTCTAGAACCAGAATATCTAGCATTCAGTGCATTCTTAACCTATTCGAGCTCGTAACGTACGTTATTCTGTGTTTTAGACAAAGTGGAGAATAGAAAGCTAGCGTTAGCGAAAAAGGTAGGAACCTAGTAGGTACCTACCCGTTTTCATAAGTTTGGTTAGTAGGTAGTACCTACGCTACGCCATGCTTATGAAAAGGATGAATATGATTTGGATTATGTAATAGTGTAACATTTTATATCAGTTAATCCGAAAACAATCATGAAAACATTCAGTTATTGACTCACTCATTGGTTTGTGATTGTTGATTATTTTTCTGCCAGTATTCAGAATGCAGCGAATGAGCGGCAAAAATAATTTCATCCCATCTATTCGAAAAGGACGACTTGGTTCGTCTTTTAGTGCACCCAAAGGTGGTGTTTACTATAAAAACTTTTAGCGGGCAGTAATGAGTTTTTAATCCTGTTTATAAGTGCGCCGCAATTATCTTTGCCGCGCACTTTTTGAATTTAGATCATCTTAGTGTTCAGCGCCAAAGAAATCGAACGCAAATATTATATTGTTTGAATAAAGACTGGCTGCTACTACATCAGCAATTCGCTTCAATGAAGTCCTGGCCGGTAATAAAAAAGACGACCGCTTTGGTGCGGCGGGCGAAGGTCCGCCTGCGACGCAGGAGGTTGTGGGTTCAATTCCGCCACGGGACAAATGTTTGTACGATCTGCAGATACTTATTCCGAGTGTTCTCGATGTTTCTATCTATATATATATATATAATAAAAAATATTTATATTTGTAGTGTATTTGTAATATTTATATCAGTTATCTAGTACCCATAACACAAGCTCTGCTTAGCTTGGGTTTAATGATGCTGTGTGGATTGTCCAGCATTATAAATTAGTAGTAATTTGGTTATGTACATAAAAATATAAATATTTGTCACTACTAAAGCATCTCTTATTTATTTTTCTCGTATGATGATTTTTTCTCATAGCTTAGAATGGAAAGCAGAGTGTGCCACACGGGATCAAAATTAACCTCGCGCGACGTACTTTGAATCCCTCGCTTTGCTTAGGATTGTACTCTAGAATCCTTCGCTGCCCTCGGGATTCTACTATAGAATACTTCGCTTCGCTCTGGATTCAAAAAATCACTCTCGCCCTTAATACATTATTTTTCCCTTGTGATACAATCTACTATTGACTCACTATAAGTTTTATCATTAATCAGATTAAAGTAAACGCTTTTATTTTTATTTTATTATTGTACGGCATCGTACCTACTGCACATTTTTAGTATAACGGCGGGTAAAATTGTAAATTCAACTTTTAAATCAGTTCCTTCATAAAATGTGTGATGAAATGAAACATCGTCCTTCACGATTTGCTATTTAGCGAATGCAGCCAACCACATATCTCCACTCACTTGCTTCCAAGAATCCCTAACCTCCCTGAAATCCACCGGGAATATAACTCACTTTGAATACATTCTGAAACTTCAGTGATTCCATTGTGCAGCGCTGGTAACTTCCATTGGTATTCATACTCCTGGACCTTGCTTCGGATGCTTCGATACTGATGCTGAACCTTTTATACCATCTACAATTCATTATGTGTTTGTACTTTCTAACCGATCGGTGTTTGCTATTTTATCTTCTAGCATATTGTAATTTTTAAGCAGGCCTTAGATATAATACTGAATTTTGGTACATTATCGCAGGCCTCGCACACGCCGAGTCGTGCGAATAGTAAGATTTCAAGCACTTCCATCGACTACCTCGGCGCGTTCTGTTTGAAGACCCTTAACGCCAATCTAGATACATTAAAATAATAATAATGTCGTCCTAGTCGAATTTTCGGCCACGGCGGCGCGGCGGCCAGATTTAACGGAGACTAGCCATGTGTACAGGACATTTATTATAGTGCACAAGTGTGTGCGCCAACACAGGTGCACTAAAGAGTGCACTCCCTTACTCTCTTAATCCGATACGATGGCAGACTTAAACCAGGGAGAGGTTATGCGCAGGACCAACGGTTTAACGTGCTTCCGAAGCGCACAGGGGTGTAGCACCACCAACTTCCTGACTACGGCCTCCTACTAATCAATAGTAATTGGGATTTTCTAGCAAGAAAAATCACAGACATTAAATTAAACAAGTTAATTGAGTGCTAAACTAAACCGCAGTCGGCACATCCGCTTGTGAAGCGAGCCGAGGATATCTTCCCTCAGCCAGACGACGGTAGCTGGAAGTCCACTCGAGCGCACATTCACGGTGATAGCCCATGCACCATGTGCTACTGCACGCGACTCCACTTTACCTACTCTTGAACCATGAAGTCACGTCAATAATTACGATTGTGATCAGCAATCTTTAGGGAATAGATATGGCGTTTTAGCACAACAGCATAAAAGGAACTGAAAATTCTGAATTCTTCCTGGCCTATTTTAGTACCTCCATTTACAGCAATCCACTGCTAGACGCAGCCTCCCCCTGATAAGCGCCTGATTAGCATTTGTTTTATCGTAGGGTAATGTCCATAATCCCCACGCTGGGCACGCGGATTGGGGAAACCATAGTTTAGTAGATAGATGGTATAGATGGATTATTTGGTTCACAAACATAGAACAGCACAAAACAAAATCAAACATAGGCAATAAAGTAGGTAGGTATCGGTAAGAATGCAGTAACGTAGGGTTCCTATATTTAAGTACTAAACACAAACACTAAAAGTTAAAATCAAATCTTACAAAAGTACACTTATGAATTAAAAAACTAGAATTTAAAATTATGAGTATAAAAAGTATAAGCAATTATTTATAGTTAGATTCCCAGATAGATAATTACCTAATTAACCTACTTACTACTAAAACATATCCAGCTACGAAAAATGTAATTTGTTTTAATTCATTAATTATACATATGTATGTACATAATGAAACTCAAGCAGCTACCGTGAATTGTAGCGTCACAGGAATAAAAACATATGCGAATATTCAATTAATTGTAACACAAACAGACAAACATTCCACCTACCTTCGATATTAACATAGCTAGAACTCATAGGACAAGCTGCCGCCTCGCAGTTTCGGCAATTAGCCGGCTACGACATCCGATTGTGAACCCAACTGTGAAGAGATAGGGTGCTAAATTGAAGTAGATTCATCTTTACACCCATCGAAGTGTAATACGCACCGAGCTCCAGCAGTTTAATAAAATCGACGAGACTTATATACATTTATAGACATATATGTATACCTAGCTATTGAAAGTCTAATTTTTATAAAATCAAATACCATTTATTTCTTTAGGCTTACAAAATAAGCTCATAGCCAGGTACAATATTATTATCAATAACACAGCACGCTTGCAATTCCACTCAAAGCGAATGCTCCATTTTTTAATCACACAAGCCACACAGAAACATTGAAAACAAAACCACATTTGTACGCTACATTCATGTAGTCACAGTTACAGCATTTCATTATTTTCCACTCGCTTGTACAACGGTAATATGAAAACAAAAAATGGTTCGTGCAAAAAACAAAGCCCACTCTAAGCAATTTCATTCTCCCTGAAGTGAAATAAAAAAATCTAGGTCAGGTGGTGAGGTACAGGGTTAGTGTAGGTAGCCGAGGTGGGGTAGTGATGGCTGGAAGCGGCCTTGTGAACAAAAGCTGCAGATATGTACTCGTTGAAAAAAGAAAACACATCTCCGCCAATAACTATCATCGAAATTTTCAAAACCAATCATAAAATATATATTTTAAATAGTAAAACGTATTGGTTACAACATGTACAACGGTACATTAAGACAGAAAATAACGATAATAATGCTCTATAAATAGCACTTACCGCAGGTCTCCCTAATTTTATGGATATTTAAGCTATAGATTGCATAGGTACGTATAGGATCTTATTGATTAAATTAGACTTGTTGTGATTACGGCCAACATTCAGAAGGACCATAAAAATCCCCTTCTGAAGCACAATATGCCCTACTACACTGGTTAAATTAGACCACTGGACTACGTACACACAAATGATCCTACACCGATTTAGTCTAGGGACTCCACAGCTCAGCCTTCATTAGGATTTCAGTCACGTACGATCCCAGCATGCAGCAGCCTTGTCTCTTCCAGCGGAATGCGCTTGAATCCTTGTTCAGAATGTAGGCTACGATGTGGTTGCCTCTCGATGCGGCATCACGACTGCGCCATCTGCTAGCCAGCTCCATCGGCAGCTTGGTACCTGCTATTTTGCAGGCATTTATGTAAACTTGTAGGTCCTTTTTACCCAACTTCGAATAAAGCCAAAATTAAATCACACACACCACACAAAGACAAAGTTGATACTTTGAATTTAATTTTGGCTAAGCATGGTAAAATTTATCATTTATCTTTGTTAATGGTAAACTTTATGAGCATCCATTTAACACACCTTCGATAGATAGATAGATAAAAAAGTTATTTGTCACTACAGACACTCATACAATTTACATAAATATACATACAATTTTAAACTTAAGTAGGTTTAAAATATTGTAATTAACATTTTAAAAAAAAAAGGAAGTACTTAGAAATAACATAATGTAGGTAAGTTAGGGTGTGCTGCAGCACGACAAATAGGCTATGGCTCATTGATTTATTTTTGCTTAAAAGCAAAAACACTGATATTCAGCCAAAACCCGATCGATCGAGATCGATCTCTTGGTGGACTTTTCGGCCCTTTACAACTCAATTGCTTATTCGTGTATTCACCAGCTGGTCTATTCATCTGGATTCGTAAGTCAAATTCAAAGTCAAAAACTCTTTATTTCCGTAAACACAATAAATGTACACTTAGAAAAGGTCAAATTCTTAATAATTAAACACTGACACGGAAAAAAGTGATATATTTGATTTCAGTCGCTTCGGTATGTAGACTAATGTAAAGAAGTGACGAAGAAACCTTTAAGCTGTTAGTTGTCATTTCGAGTTAGGAGCAAATCCCGTCCCAAGCTATTTTATAGTAAGCCTTTGCACAAGAAGTTTTTGACAATTTGTATGAATTTGAAAGCGTAACGGTCATACTATTTTCACCGCTCATTGGCTGCGGTTTGATTACGAATAAGAAATAAAAGAAAAGGAACCAAAGAGGGCGATAGTATAAGTGATCCACTCAATCTGAATAGATCGACAAGTAATTCCATAGACCACGGCGATGCAATGTTTCCCAACACTATCGCTCCACCAGCAGTAAATTCTATGGGAATTTAATATAACTCATCGTAAATCCGCCACTACTTATTTATAAGAGACTTGGTAGAGCGTGATAAAGCTCGGTATTGAAGATCCAGGTATCTTGCTCGCTAAAGCATTAGAGCTTTTTGGACGACTGTCTCCTTCAGAGAAACCGGTACCCGGAAACATATTCATAAAGACTACATTTACATTCAGGAAATCTAGAATCCGTAATTCTAGATATCTTGAAAGTAAATGTAAATTTTACTTGTCAACTTGGGTACAAAGGTAGAAGTAACTACCCTATCATCATAACATTGGAAAGGCTGCACCGATTTTAATGAAACTTTTCTAAGAACTTTTCTATGAACTCTATTGAAATGGTCACCTATGATGAAAACAAACCACTTCATCCGTTTATGAGCTGGGACACAACAAATCACACAAACTACACGAATAACATCACTGGCCCGGTGCAAGACGCACATGTCGAACTTCCGAGCCTGAGAGCGCAGTGAATGCGATAAATTAACACTTTCATGGCCCAAGACGCAAATATCGCACCACCCAGCATGGCTGTGAATGCGTTAACAAATAGAACGTTCATTCAACTCATTGTGAACGTGCCTTCTACAGTTCGTCTGAACCCAAAAGCTGCACAATGCCCGTCGCAGCGAGCCACTGAAGAACCAGATAGCGCTCAAAGTGAATAATTTTAATTTAGGCTTTGCCTTTATAGCCTACGAGATGGCAGTCCTTTGTTCTGAAGGAATCCTTTTTGTTCCTTTCGTGGTTGAACTGGATAAGTTGTCTGGAAATTATGAATTAGTTTTCGAAGTTGGCTCTTTGGGTCCTAGCGCTTTGGCTATATTCAGTTTATTCAAAATGAAATGAATTATTTATTTAAAAACTTAACCACAACTTTACGACAACATATATTGATTCGTATCGTAGGTAGTTGAGTTGGCTGGCACATATGAATGATGTACAGGGGATACAGGGTTATGGTCCAACTAAAAACGTATAACTTAATACGTGGACCAATATAGGCTGTGGAGGAAGGAGGAAAAACGTATTTCCCTTGACTGAACTTGAATCTCATGTCCAGAAATCCCATTGCATTCATCAAAAAAAGTCTTTATACCTAATAAAAATATTTTTTTTAACAAATATCCTTATTTCTTTTGGCAGGATTAACAAAAGTAGTTTAGAGATCGTTTTGTTCATACAAACTCATACACACAACCAAGTCAAACCTATATTCCCGGTCAATTAGCAACCGCTCAAGACCCAACTTAAAACAAAACACCATCAAAATTCAATAAGCCCGTTCCAGCCCATTACCCTACATGCGATGCGGGCACTCAGGGTCACTCTGACCCATCCTGCCATTCGCAAGTGATGACGGGCCCCTGCGACCCTTCGATGACCCTCGCAGGATATGATAAGCTTGTTGCATTTGAGACGATGGCGTTGTAGTATAGGAGCTTTATAATTTTACTTTAATTTATTAGTTAGATATTATTTATCCACTAGATAGGTAGGAATCAGCGCAGACGGATAGATCACTCCACTTGCCTCTTGTGTAATCCTCCTCCCCCACCTCCACAGCCTTTATTGGTCCACTGCAGGCCTCCCACTGATAAGCACCTTATTGGCTTTTATCTCACGGGGAGGTAATGCCCATAAGCCCACGCTGGGCATGCGGGTTGGGGATCGCAGTTTGGTAGTAGAATTGTTCTCCAGGGGGCGCTGCTGCCCACGTTTGGTGGATATCCCTTAGTCGCCTCTTACGACAAAATCCACTGATGTCCCGCAGTATGTAATCCACTGATGTCTGGTAGGACACATACCAAAGCCTTTGTGTTCTTCAAAAAGATAGTCCGCCAATTATATTTTTACATTACAGCACAAGAGTTGACGAAGAAGCAGCCACACAAATATCGCAATATCATGACTTGTTGGGGGGTTTGGCTTTATCAACAAAGTAAAACTGAATGAATAATTTCGTATTTCTAGCACCTCTGGCTTCTCGGCTACATTTGCAACGATCCCTAAGTGCGCGCACCCTCGCATGATTTGAGTTTAATATCCTCTTTGAGTGCATTCTTCCACAGGGAAATGTTGGGGTGTCTACCCTGCTGACAACGAGCGTGCACGGTCGGATACTTTGGATATTTGGCACTACCAGCATAAAACTCTTCTTAGTCTCTACACTCTTGACAAAGTGGTCGTGGTCGTGGTTGTCATATCAGGGACCCACTTGGGGCACTACAACATAAAATTATATCGAGACACAAAATTATAGAGAGAATGTAGAAAACTTAAATAAACTAGAATGTTTATCTTAAAAATTAGTATTGTTTTATTCTAAATATTATTTTAGATAGCATGTATACACTTGAAATTCTCTTAATTTTGTTTAGAAAGTTGCATCCTTTTCAATATCTTTATTTGTGAGCGTAATTTATTGTAAACTATGATGACAAAGAAATCTCATATGTATGGCCAGTTATCTGTTCTCTAAAGGTCTGTTTTCTGCGTTATTTCAATAGCTCTACAGCCTGTTTTTTGTTTCAATGGGAAGAGATTTGAAAATGCGGATTTGAGCTAAAAGAATAATGTTACATATTTTAGCATCTAGCTAACTAAATCATTGCTACCACATTGTTTGCATTGGTCGTAAGGAATCGGTATTTTTGTAAGTCAGCGTTTATTTTGATTAAATCTAGATAAATCATTTCAAACACCGTGTATTCGAGAATTCCTAGGGATGACAGAGTGAAAACATTGCTGTCAAAAGGGACTGTCAGATTGTTGTGCAAGTAAAGTTGTGCGGTGTGTCACGCACAAAGTTGTGTTGTGTGACACGCACAGAGTTGGGAAGTCGGATGATACCGCACGCACGGTGTGTAGATCCTTAGACAGATAGACGAGGTTCTTATTGTTGTTTGATAATATCTCAGGAAACGTTTTACATTGCTAGAGTTCGCGATTAACGATAGGTGAAAGCAGAGTTACTTTATCATGTTATTTTTCACTGCAAGTAGGTTATTAAAAATCGTTAAAGTCCTCACTACTAGGTAGTGGCATATTTTTATCGCATTCAGTTACCTATGGCTATCTAAGAAGGTAGGTAGGTAATTTAAAAAAGATATCGACATAAAATCCCCGTTATCTAACTATTTATTTATTTGTGACAAATCTTATGCAGCTGCTCACTTTGGGTATAAATTGTATTGAAAAAAAACCGAAAATACAATCGCAATTAGTCGATAATTCATTGTCTTTTGATATCACTTATGTATTAGACTAGACGATAACCTAGCATGTTAAGTTGGGGACTAACATTTGTATGTTGGCGATAACCAAGTCGAAAATTAAATTCAAGTTACACAACAAAACTCATGTTTTAGCAGAAATTCTCAGCATTTGTAAACAGCGATCGCAATGCACTTTGCGAATGTACAAGTTAACCACCGGCTAAACCTGAGCATTAAAACTTTGCAACAATAACAACATCAACTGCGAGAGTTTGTGGTTGCTGCTGAAAGCTGGGGGTTGCTAGCTTAAGGTTGCTAGTGGAATAAATAAACTGAATAGTGTACTCGTAAGTACCTACCGTGTTTGAACCTTTTGGTGCCTTTTAGAAAGTGTAGGTTACTAAAACTTCATCATATCAGCGTATATATTTGACATGACTGTTGAAACTCAAAAATTACGATCGTAGACCTGACATTTTGGCTACACTTGGGGCAAGCCTAAAATCGAATTTTGACCAAAATTTCAAAAAAAGCTTTTAATTAACTTTTGAACGACTGAAAATCGCGGAACATACAGGGGGGTTAAATCGATAGGCATTGAGGACACCCATCGCCACCGATGATCCACCCTTCCAGTTACACCGTGTATAGGAGACGTGAGGCCATACAAAATGTACTAGATTGACATTGTATAAGCGTAACCAATATTTGACTTAAATTTGCTAGTGATGTAGTCATTGTAGGTATTTGAATTTTATCGCCAGCATCAAAATACTTTTGTTGTTTAAATTTAATTATACTTTTCCAACAGATGACATATAAGACCCATCAAAGGGACTATGAGTTCATTGTAGATAAAATATGTATGTATATCAAGGACATATTTCTTTTAAATAACCTTCAATTGTCGAGTGACACTTCAGGTAGTACCTAATCATTAATAATTATGATTTGATTTTAGTTTTAAGCTCAATTTCTCTTAAAATTTACTATTAAATCGAACACGTGGGTAAAACCGCGAAAATTCAACTAGTATAATTAGTATTTTAAAAATGTATCTTCTCTATTATCGCTATTTTGTGCACGATTATGCAAAATTTTATTTATTTCCTTTTAAAATGACATCAACATCGATGAAAAAAGTTGGTCAAATTTAAATTATAAAAGTTTATGAGGTTATTCAAGAAAAGGTCTTAAAGCGTATCCATTAGACTCCCTGATCGAAGAGCAAGCGGGAAATAACTCGATATTTCACTCATTTGGGTAGACCGCCGTCCAACTGTGGACTTTAAGCTGATGATAATGCTTATTTACAAAGATGGTTAGAAGGTCTAAGTCACAAATTAATGCCAAGACCTGCACTTGTCACAAACAGACAAATTGCAGCGAAGTGACCCTGTCAAAAACCAACGCAGTGGCTAATTATCCGTGACGTCATAGCTTGCACGATGCGCTGCTACGTCACTGCGTTCGGAAGGACCGGGAAATAGCACCGAGTGCATCCTTAGACACTCTAATACTTCATTGGTGCATCCCCTGTGATGGAGGGGTCATTGGAATACAGAAGAAAAACTACCCAATGTTATACCTGCTTTGTTTTATGTTACCGTAGTTTTAAGTTCAGGTCAGAACTTAAAACACAATAATAATTTAATATTATTTGTATCTCTTAATTTCATTATTTCAATAACATTTTAATTTTAGCTATTAAATGTTTATAATTTCTATAACTAGTTATAAAAATAAATAAATAAAATAAAAATAAAAAGCTTTTATTTCTCGAAATACAAAATTAAATTAAATTACCTATCATCATCTAATTAACAATATGCATAAAAAAAAAATTATTAAATAATTTTTTTGCTTATTTACAGGAAGCTTAAAAATACTTTAAATTTAATCTATTAATTATAATTTTTTAAGCTTCCTTAAAGGTAAAGATTTCTTAGGTTTCTTGTTCATTTTCGAGAACCCCTATTAAGGTGAAGGCCTGCTCCAAAGTTTGCCATTTAATGTGTGGATTGTCCAGCATTATTGATTTATTTATTTATTTATCCCTCTCTTGAGCCAGTTGTATCCAGTACGGTCCTGCAGTGTTTTTGATATCGTCGTCCCATCGAGCATAAGGCCTTCCTTAGTGTCTTTTGCCTTGTGGACCCTTCCATGTTGGCACTTTTTTGTCCACCTCTGGTCTTCTATTCTTGCAACATGGCCAGCCCACTTCCATTTCAGTTTTTGATCAAAGTTGAGAGCATCAGTTACCATTGTTAATTTTCTTATTTTAGTATGTCTAAATTTGTGGATTTTTTGAATGCTCAGCATGCTTCGTTCCATGGCTCGTTGACAGGTGTTGATTTTGTTTCTGATTTTGTTTGTGAATTCCATGTTTGGCAAGCGTATGTTAAGCATGGAAGTAAATTAGATACCATAACTTTCGCTTTTATACCTATGTATTGGCATTTTGAATTAACTTGTTAAGTAGTATTAATCCTAAAATATTCACATACCCTGTACTTGGCTAGATACTCAGCTTTGCTGTCCTTTTCTACCAATGCATTTTTTTACCATGTCTTATGTGAATAAATATTACTAATTACTGAAAAATAGTTTATTTTAGACTGATGATAAAGCTCAGTTCTTATCGCCAAGAACTGAGCTTTATCAAGCGTAAGTCAGGTCTGCATTTGTTACAAGCAGACAAGTCCCAGCGAGGCAGCCCTGCTAAGAATCAATGCAGTCACTTATTATCCGTGACGTCACAGTTGCACAATACGCTGCTACGTCACTGCGTATGGAGGGAGAGGGAAATGCCACCAAATGCTTCCACATTGATAGGTGAATTAACAGGATAATTTTGTGGAAGAAAGATTTGAGGGTGTAGGTATATCTTCCGTACGTACGTATATTTCGATTAAGAAGCTGGACACAGGAATATTCCACAAAGTTTTAGCGCACGCGACAAGAGCCATCACAATTACGAGTATGTAGGTAGAAGATTAGTTTTGTTTGTTAGGTTGTCTTTTATATTTTGTAATGTTATATTTTTTTTTAACATATTTTTGTTAGAATCAACTTTGTTGTGTATACCTACAATCGGACTGACATATTAATTTATATAACTAAAGTCCTTACAAATAAATTAGAATTAAAAAAAATTATTATGATTCCCATAAACAAAAATTACACTTTTGGTTGGTATAATGTAATCCATCCAAGGCGCTATGGCGCTCATTAGGGAAGGCCTTTGTCCAGCAGTGGACTAAGGTAGGTTGATAGTTGATGATAAAGGTAATCCATACTAGTATTATAAATTCGAATGTAACTCTGTCTGTCTGTTTGTCTGTCTGTTTCTTTGGCTAAACGGTCAAATGAAATTTGGCAGGGAGGTATACCGGGGACGGACATATAATAGGTACTTAAAAAGCGCGTGCTACGCCGCGGGCAGCAGCTAGTATAATACAATATAATAAAATTGTAACCTTGGTGTTTATTTTTTTACATTTATGTTATGAAAAATTCACAGAAAATCTACCAGTCTCCGTGTCACGAACAATCTCTGTGTCATCATAATCGTTTGTTGACAGAGAGATTGTTCGTTGGATTGCTATTACCTACTACTCCGGTGCAACCCGAGTAATATCAATAAAGTATGGAAGCTTCCGCTGAGTTGGTCCTAATTTCCTCGAAATCTTCCCTAACCCCCCTCACATTAACAGCCGTAAATTCTATAAGATAAAAATAAAACTTAATATTCCGAATAGTTTCACAAACTTTTCCCCTAAGCCATTTTCTTTCACCACGAAAACAAACCGTCTACAAGACAGTAACAACTAAATCACGGACCCCTCTCCCCGCCCCCTTTTTGCAACCCCCCTGTCCCTTGCATCCGTTATTTATGACGTCATGGACTATTAGACCACCCGGGCTAGTTGTAATGTTATGAGTAGATGCCTAGTCGAGTTTGCGACGTGAACTATGAAATTGTTTATTGGTTTGTCTATGATTGCATCTTGGCTCGCAAGCAGCCCAATTTGAAGGAGAAGCTATGTAGAACAGAGATAACACGTGTTTTATATCTGTAGTATTTCAGAGGGATTAAAAAAGTTAGAAGCCTATCACAAACTTGAACAATGGATGTTTGCCGTAATACCAACATATTAATAATATGAAAAAGTCGGCGGTGGCGGCGCTAGTATGAGCTCTTCATTCATTCAAAAACAAACTAAAAGTATGGCTCATCGAGAAGGCGTACTATAAGGTAGAGGATTTTCTTGGCCAAAAATTGTGATATGTGACATAAATTTTTTATTTAAATTATTATGTTACTATGGAATTATTAATTATTATATTACTATGGAATTTATTTTATTTTATTTTTATATTAGGTATCTACATTAACAATTAATAATTACTTCAGTATTTAAAATTGTTATTTAATTTGTTAGAAGGTACCAATTTCAATTAGATTTGACTTGTAAACATGATTTTCCCAATAAAATGACTATCTATGAACCATACGCCCCGCCCACTCAAGTCTATTACAACGTCTTCGGTTCATGTATGACTTTGTTCAACTAGTTTTGTCCTTGGTCCTAGTTTTAAATTTCGCTTCTCTTCTTTGCTTTTCTAGCTTTAATTGTATATACGGCGTCATGTACTGTAGATAAGTAATAGGTAGGAAACGATAATTGTAATAGGTTCCGCTATTTAGCCCAACGTTTTCAATCACTATTTCGCTCAAAACAACACTTTCTACAACCAAACCCGTACTCGCAAATTTATCAGCAATTAAGCACCTAATTAAAGCAAACGTACTAACGCCTGCCTCGCTAATGAGTCTGTTAGCGTTGATTAAGATTCACCTTCAAGGACTGAGAGGTGGAATTGGGGCAGCCGTGGATTGTGGAACTTGGATAGTGGTAGAGGCGTATTTTATATATGGAATAAAGGACTTCGATCCTTTACGAATCGGTGGAGGCAAGCTTGCGAATAAAAAGTAAGAGTGCAAATAAAAAGTGCAAATTTATGAAAAGTGGTTGGCATAGGATTTCGCGATCATTGGAGCACAGCATACGTTTTTGGAACGGGGCGTAAGCGCAAAAATCATGTTTTTGCTTATTTACAAGAAAACTACACAACTTATGAAGAAACTGGATCAAAGAACCAAACAATTAGGTAATAATAATAACCTACAGATCACAACATAAGTAATTTTAATAGACCGCAGGGTTCCTGAGATCTCGACCAAATTATGTGCGAAACAGTGCACTTTCATGATTTCTGTTAACGTAATTTGTTTTCTCAAACGTGTTTTCACTTTCAAGGAACCAAAGAAAAATCAATAATTCAATTTAATGTAATTCGAGTTTTTTACCACGGGGTATCGTGAGTACTGAGATCTAGGCCTAGTTTGACAACCAAACCCATTACGTTCGCCGCGAGCCATGTGATTTTTTCTTATCTCCATTTAAGGAAATTTAGCAATGGAGCTCCTTTCTGTTCATGTAATATATCGGTTTAATTTAGTTGATCGGAGTGTAATGTAAAGAACACTTCTGCATGCACTTGCCGCAAAAACACCTCTCTTTTATCACTTGACCACATTTTAGACATCCGCTGTCCGTTTCTATAACCGCTTTCCCTACTCTGTGGAACAGTTTGATGAGCAAGATAACATGTTGAGATAGAAATGAGATAGGTAGCTTCGTTCGTCAATTTGCAAAGAATATTCTATGATAATATAACCCAATTCGCAACTCATAGATACAATTTATGCGCTAGTTACTGTGCTGATTATTCTGTGAATAATAAGTTTCTTCCCGTAAACCTACAAGGTGTCACAAAATACCTGTTCTAAGCGCCGAAAGAGTTTTTTAACCGGCCGACAAAAGACTCTGAATAATAGCAATTTGATCTATACTATAGCACATGGTGAGTGTGGTGGCTATTGTATATCGTTGATGAATTAAAAATCCCATAACTATAATTTATATATATTTTTTTTACGTTGGCAGATTTGGCCGAGGATTTCAAGAGATGCAAATATGCAAATCTCGACAGAGCCTACACATTTGCTCCCTTTGGGGTCGAGACCCTAGGTCCGTGGGGTACCGAGGCTCTCCGGGTTTTTAAAAAGTTATCTGAGCGTCTGCTCGACGCGACAGCTCTCGGGTCACGCCCGAGAGCTGGCGGGTATTTGGCGCAGCGCATCAGCACAGCCGGGGCAATGCAGCCAGCGTCTTGGAGACGCTTCCGACTGGTATTGATATGGATCAGTTGAGCTACCTGTAGATTATTTGCAACAGTCTGCAGTTAGCTTAACTGTTTCAATTGTAAATACTAGTTCTAATTTGTTTTTATTATTGAATTTTAATATTCTTTGTCGAAGATTTAATTTATAATAATTAACAGCTAAGGCCAGATTATCCTGAAAGTTATTTTCCTTTGGACGAATTCGAGTCAACGTCTTAACCGATCAATAGGACAAGCAGCTCCTTAGAGATAACAAAACTCGAGTTGAAACTCCTTCACCTCGGTTAATAATATCGTCTAAAATGATCGAAGTCGCCCCAACTTGTACAATTGCCGAAGAACTGTACAATTGGAAAAGTAACTACGATTTTAAAGTCGAAGTGAACTGGACATCTTGAGGTGGGACCACAGTGTCAGCTCCCCTAGTTGAATTATTTTCGTGTTTCATCATCATGTGTTAGTATCTACCCAGTGCTGGGTACCTCGACTTATTCGTGTTTCACCCAATGCGTTGTTCCCAAAAAAGTAGGAATTCGTATTCCGCAAACGCTTACTTTTACTTCCCAACAATTGCCAACACGTCGCGGTCGCGGCGGCGGCTGTAAGCAGTTCCATCTTTTCAAATCATTTTACTTTAGGTGTAAAATGATCTCCACAAATCATTGATTATTTTTTTTGGTTATGTATGAATTATCTTCTTTTTCCCAATAAAAAAACTACTTGTCAGTTCATACAGCATCCATACTAATACATATAATATTATAAATTCGAAAGTTTCTCTCTGTCTATCTGTCCGTTACCTTTTCACACCTAAACGGCTGAACGGATCTTTATGAAATTTGACAGGAAGGTAAATGGTATCCTGGGAACGGACATAGGCTACTTAAAAAGCGCTTGCGAAGCCGCGGGCAGAGCCTAGTATTATAAATTTGAAAGTAACTCTGTCTTTCTGTCTGTTACCTTTTCACACCTAAACGGCTGAACGGATCTCAATGAAATTTGCCAGGGAGGTAAATGTATCCCGGGGACGGACAGCATGGTATAAGTGAAAAGGTAACAATCAGATAGACAGAGTTACTTTGGAATGTATAATATTAGTATTGATATACTTAATACAATGCATTGATCTTTGTAATTTTTTCACGTTATCCCATCATCGTAGTTGGAGGGTCGTAGTCGGTAGGTGAAACTGGATGGCAAAGTCTCCAAAAATATTGACCAAAGTTTTAATGCATCCTACGAAATACTTGGTCAGTCAGCCTCTAAGGTCCGACCGGCTTGTTTCGCCGAACAAAGCCTTATTGGCTCCGAGTCGTTGTGGGGCCCGGGCTTAAAGTCCTGCACAATACTTAGATGACTACTCCAGACCAGACTGAACGGCTAAACTAAACTTTAATACAATAAAATAAGAGGGACGTCTACTAAAAGTTAAACTGTTTCTTTTATCCGAACAAGAAGGTTTTGTTTTTATGTATGGAGATGGGCAGGACACATTGCAAGGCGGGATGTCGGCTGATGGACCAAGGCGATCATAGAGTGGTACCCGGTGGGTGCGCAGCGTCCTCGAGGTAGACCTCCTGCCAGATGGTAGGATGACATCGTCGCGTCGAGATGGCCGGAAAACTGTGGACAAGGTTCTTACAGGATCGAGCGAGCTGGGCGTAGAAGAGGAGGCTTATACCCAGCAGTCTTAGCGGGCTGATGATGATGACTTGAATACGCATAACAGTAGTGGGTAAATTTAGTATGATAATGATTTCTAGTAGGAACTTACTAACATTAATTTGATAATGTAACTTTGCAATATATTATTTTCCATGACACTATGCTGCTAAGCTTTATAACTTTTATTAGATAATATCTAATAGTAGTTGATAGCTTTTAACAAGATATCTAAAACTTTAAAGTATAGAAGGAAATCTGCGTTCTTAACACTTTCATTGCCCATGACACACGCCCCTTCGGGTCTCACCGCGGAGACCGAATAGAGAATGGGATATACCTGCAAATCTTACAACTGTGGACGTACGTAAGTAAGAAGTTCTACGCTACAATACAATGTTCCACACTAAGCACCTACCTCCTAAGTTACCAAGTAAAACTTTAGCGCTTAGATATTGATAGTACCTGCCATCTAAGTAGCTGGAACTACTGGAACTAGTTACAACTTGTATCTCGGAACTAGGGCCCTGTTTAACACGTTTCACATGCTTACCGACTTAGCTTCCGAAACTTTCACGATGGATGGACTAGTTGCGCTGATAAACTTGCTTTATAATGTTACAGTCTATTCTATTCAGTCTGGCTGCCGTTTAAGAGTGAGATTTGTTTTTATCCAGTCAAGCCCTGTTACTTCCATAGGTATTTGTTGATTATCCACATCGATATCAGTAAAAAAGGCGAGATGAGGTACTAGTCTCTCGAAAGTGGAGGGCTCAAAGTATGTGCAATCAGGTACCTCAGTCATAGTCGGACCGGCGTTCGTGTTACGCGTGCTTAAAATACGTAGTAGCTACGTACTTTAGCGTGATTTATTGACTGAAAGACAATTACAATCAAACAATAAAAACAAATTAGAACTAGGATTTACAATTGAAACAATTAAGCTAACTGCAGACTGTTGCAAACAATCTACAGGTACCTAGCTCAAATGATCCATATCAATTCCAGTCGAAAGCGTCCCCAAGACTACATCAATGCCCTCGTGTTTGTTCATTATAATTATTGCACAAGGTTGGAAATGAACCTGTTACTGTGTGTGTGTGTGTTTGCGTGTAATTATAATACATGCCAGTTGTTGAGTATTAGCGCTGAAAGAACGTAACATATCCACAAATTTTACTTATATCTATGATTAATGTGATTATCCACTAGTCCCTTAGTGCATAGGTCAGCAGCAGTAGGTATGTACCAGTAGTGACTAGCCGAGCCCTCAAAATGCGAGTTCAATTCTTGATGTAGAACCAAAGTACACGTTTTCTTAACAATAACAGCTACACAAAGAGCTTCAAATGGAAAACAGGCGGGTAACTGCACAGCATAGACCAAAGTGCCTTTCATTCTTTTTGGAACAAAGTTATCCTAATAAGTAGGTACCTACTGTACAATATATCCATGTCTTTTATTGGTTTCATTATTGATTGGTTCTTGAGTTTTCGGCGCTCAGCTCAATCGGCCAGTATTTTCTTACCACAAACCAGGGGGAGGGCTCTATGGATTACCAGGGGGTGACTTGTACAGTACTTCTTTGAAGCGACATAGCACTGAAAGCTAAAAAACTAGACCAAACAAAGGCGCATTCAGTGTATTTATCGTGAAGGGCAAACAGCAAACAAGATGAAGACGGAGTCCATTCCTGAAGGGTTCGTCCTAAATACGTTTCAGAGGCCGGTGACAAACGGATTCCTGCCGCAGGCGCGGTCGTCGAAACACACGGGATAGGATTCTGGGCGCGAAATTCACAGAGTCCTTACAAATCTATTAAATAGCACAAAATAATTAATACTTTCATGGGTCCATAGCTCAAACAAACCAAGACACTAGCTGTTAGTCTTGCACAAACTGTACAGCAACGTCGTCAATCGATTCTTTTAAGTGACAATGTAAGCCAATTTATTATTTTAGTAGACTATTATTGTTATAAATAAAACCACTTTAAACTCAAATAATAATAAAAACAAAACTTATCAAACTATATCCATGACCATTATAAGAATGTCACAAGAATGTGGCGGCATTTATGCGCACCAGTATGAAGTCAGGCAGCAGCCTGACTCATTTCATAGAAATCAGTGTATGATGTTGATCATGCAAAGACAAAAAAAGCTGATGGCTTAACTAGCGCCACCTTCTGTCGTCACTAGAAAGGTTAAATCGCGCTATCGAAGCGTTTCGCGTTTAAAACGACGACTAAACCTAATATTTGGTTTAATCAATATTATGCAGGAATGTGAACATAGATGAATATTATTTACAGGAACTCGAAGTATAATTTTTTAAAACACGGCAAATTAATAAATAAATTTTTCTCAAAGTGGCATAAATCCGAGAATAAGACTCAGTATTGTAAGGAAGAAATTGCTTTTTCTCACACCGCATGCGATGCACACTCGTATGTCCACATCCTAAAGATCGTCAGATATTCAAGGCACTTTCGGTCAAGAATGGAATCCTGGCACTTTTCTTAACAGTATTACCCACAGACCCTAACGAGGAAGGAAAAATCTTCAATATGGCGGGACTTCCGGTGGAATTACTGGATATCCTTCTCAAAAAAAACACCAAAATCAAAAATCAATTTCCGGTATGTAAAGCCGCGGGAAAAAGGTACCTATAATTGATATAGGTACCTTTTTCCCGCGGCTTTACATAAATAGTAATATTTTGCATAAATAGTGGCCTTTGGTCGTCACTCGTGAGCCCTATGCCTCGGAACGCCGCGCCGCCCCGGTTCTGTAAGCATACCAAACAAACAATACAAATTAGTTTATAAACGAACATAAGGGCATTCAATAATTATAAATAGCAATGATTACAAAATGTATCTATAATTTTTTTAACTAGAGTATGGAAATAACTTTAAAGTAAAGTATGTGTAAAAATTGTGTATCTTCACAAACTTTCGCCAAAATAATATTGATAGGATAGGAAATAACTAGGTACCCGTAAAAACTTAGATGAATTACAGGAATGTTTTATACAGTACAGAATATATCCCGGACTTCATTAAATCTGCACCGACCTAAGCCCCATCAATATTCTATCAGTCGTCTACGGGAGGAGACGGGAAATAAAAACTGGACGTGTGACGTCATTGAACAGAAGTGCCCGAAATACGGTTTTTAATATTTGAGCGCGCACTGGTTGTAGAATAGAATACTAAGCAGTATTGAACTAAATAACTGTACGATGTCTGCTCTGACCGAATAAGATGAACGTTATTTACTGATAAGACAATTTAAAAAACCATAAAGTAGGTAAATAATTTACTTATATTCAAGCTAAAGTAGCTCGTCTTTCTCTTACGTTTTCACGGCTGAAAGAATTCTACCAGATTGTATTTTTGTCTGACGAAACATGTAGCGAAAGCATGTGTATTTTTCACGTTATAGGCAAACGCCAGAATTATTAATTATAATAATTTTAGAATTATTAATAATATCTTGTAATTTTTGTTATCCCTAATATAATTGTTGTCCACACTACATATCCAAAGGTTATCCTAAGTTAGGCCTACAATGGCCGCCAAGTTTGATGCAATAATGTATATTAGGTATATAATATATATATAAGAAGCTGCGAATGTCAGTTAGTTATTCATAGGTATAGCCCAGGGGTCTTAGCCTTGTTGTTGATATTTGTAATATCAATTTCTATCCCAAACTTGATTTGGTGGATATGGATCCTGCTCGCTGATATGGATCCAGCAACAACCAAACCAACCCCCCCCCCCCCTCGATTTGGTTACCAAACTAGGCCTATTAAATAAAATTCAACACTTTTTCTTTAGTTCCTTGAATGTGCAACACGATTGAGATTAAAATATGAATCTGCACTGTTTCGCACATAATTTGGGCAAGATCTCTGGAACCCTGCGGTCTATTGAAATTACTTATGTTTTGATTCGTAGGTTATTTATTACTAATTATTTGGCCAAAAACTAGTTCAAGGAAGAACCATTTTTTTCATATGTTGTGTAGTTTTCTTGTAAATAATAAAAAACTTGATTTTTTTCGCCTACGCCGCGCCGTTCCAAAAACGTAGAGCATACGTTTTTCTCGCTCCTATGAACGCGAAATCCTTTGCCTATTATTTTCACAAAATGGCGCGCATCGCGCCCTCTTTAGCATTTTGGTTAGTAGGTAGGTACAACTTCATCCAAAAGGCCTAGAACCTCGAATTATTGCGATGAATTCACGCTCATACAGGGTGTCTATCGCTCAGTTCGTATAATAAAGCGTGTACCCCCGCGGATAAGCGAGATATAGAGGGATGAACGAAGGGATGCTGTACACCCCTTATGTTTCATTAACGATTGTTTGCCGTAGAGCTATAGAAACGACGTAGAAATGGCAAACCTGAAATTGCTTTCATGAATAACGTAAGGGTAAACGAGGGATAATGTTTGAGATGGAATATTGCATGCTTGGACTTGTACAATGAGTAGAAAGCTAAAGTACCTGCATAAGTAAGTATAGCTACATTCTTATTTTGTAACTCGCTCAGCCAAGCCCAGCCTTGAGTCACGAAAATAACAAGAAACAAAAAACTCGAATCGTGTATGAATTTGTTTTTTTTTTGTTCATATATTTTATTGTTAAGGAAAATTACAATTCAATTATAAAAACAAATTAGAACTAGTATTTACAATTGAAACAATTAAGCTAACTGCAGACTGTTGCAAACAATCTACAGGTAGCTCAACTGATCAATACCAGTCGGAAGCGCCCCCAAGACGCTGGCTGCATTGCCATGCAGCCATACCAGCTCTCGGGTCACGAGTCGCGTGGACCAGACGCTCAGATAACTTTTTAAAAACCCGGAGAGCCTCGGTACCCCACGGACCCAGGGTCACGACCCCAAAGGGAGGAAATGTGTAGGCTCTGTATTTGTTGAATTTCGATAACCAATTTTTAAATAATAAGTTTGTGCACAACGCTTTTAAGGTATTGTTTTTATTTGTTTAATTCATCATCTGACAAAAAAGATTGAATAGATTCAGTAGAGGTTGCACAGCTTTCATAAAAATAAAATAACCCTGCTTACAAATCCGTTAAATTCAGGAACCGATGGATTAAAAGCATTCTGGTAAAATAACATACGTTAAATATAAAGCTATGTTATATATATGTTATCTATGTTACCTAAATGTTATGTTGGTTGATAGCTCTATCTAGTGCAGGAGCCGACACAATGACCCGGCGTAAATCTCCAGCGGCCCGCCCGCACACCGGAATTCATAAATTATGATTCACTTGCTCACCGAAAACCTTTTTTATGGTAACGCTTATTCGCTGAAAGGCGGCCATTTTTATTTATCTCGTTTGTCGTGGTGTATGGAATAGGGATTTTGTAGGTTTAGCTCCTGTGCTAAATTTTATTTTAGATTTTAGTGTTATAATAGCTGAATAGGCAATCGTGAAGATAGCAATACTTACAAATAACAAAGGTACCGGCTCAGGAGCACAAGCACGGGTTTCGTTAAAGATCGATGAGCACCGATTTTGTTTCTGGTGTCGATAAAATTAAACAAGAACAGACCGTTCTTACCGAATTTTGACTATACCAGAGACAAAATACATTATTGTGTACCCACTAAGACTACCTACATCTAAGAACAATGCCTGTATGCATAAAATCACAATAAACGATATGAATTAATGAATGAAAATCGGTTTTTATCGAAGTCCGTTCTTTTGCTCCATTGTTTAAAAACTTCTATGAGGTAGAGCTAGGTTAGTTTAAAGAATACATTCGCTGTTTTCAAGGCGAACTACATAGGTACAAAGAAACTTAGATTAGCATTCTCGGTTAGTTATCGCCTTTTTTGGGTGTTCCTACCTTCGTCTTTCAACAAAAGACGTTGCAACACCCCGCTCACCTCATAAACTTGCTACCATAAAAACGGCGCCAATCCCCTTATACTTCGTAAATTTTAATACTCTACACATATTCGAACAAATAATTTAGAGCATGATGGGTTTTGTAGTCGACATTGATATGGAACCACGTCCAAAACGTGGCAAAGTGCATTCAAAACCACAAGCTTCAATTTAAACGCGTTCATATAAAGTGGTATTCTTCGGCGGACAAATCGAATCACATAAAAGTGCATTTCGAAGCATTTCATAAAACTGAACGGTTCAATCTATTTCTTCCGCCGGCAGGGTTACCATATAAGTACTTCCAATCTTCATAAGTTAGAGCATTGATAAATTTAAAATTTAAGTTTTCCACACACAATGTATTTTGTTTATAATGGAAATGAATAAATTGAAATATAAATAAAATCTAAATAGATGGATGGATTCAAATTAGTCTATGGTAAGTATAATTTTCAGTAGTTATTTTTCAAGCAGCAGGATTACTAGTTCGTCTGTACGTACATTAATGTATGTACATATGTAAAATCTTCTCTCAACTCGTGTGTTTTATTGTTTTCGTTGACACCTACATCACAGATATGACGGTAGAGAGATCATAAATGTCTTGGTACTTGGTGATGTACGCTTGTGTTACGAGGCTGGTGACGTTCGAAAGTTGGACTTATTTAAGGCATCGTCATTGGGTTTTGAAATACTTAGAAGTTCAGCCTCTACTACGAACTATAACAAAATCAGATCCCAATCGTTTCTTATAAATATATTGAAAGTAACACTACATATCGCATAGAACAACAACACTGTAGAGTTGTAGACCACTGATAAAAAATAGATAAGTTAATTTAGTTACGAAGGGTATTTATTTATTATTTTATAATTTATGTATGAGTCTTCCCTAGACACCCAAACAAGACAGCATGCCTCATGAAACCGGGGCCGTATGACGAATGCAAGTACAGAGTGCTTCCGTCGTCGCGTGCCGATCATAAACCGGTTCACATAAAATGATCATAAACATTTTCATATTGTCATCACACGGTATTAACTTTGCCATTGCCAAGTTGGATTTGGCACTATTACAGGCCTAAACCTGGTTTTAGTGCTATGCAGTAAAAGTGATGTTAAAGTTTAATATTTTTAAGCAATATTGGGGATAATTTATAGCTTAGAATGAGTCATCTCATATAGATGAACTTAACCCTTAGAAACACGAAATTATTAGAAAGCGATCTCTAAGAACTTGACTAAAACTATAAGTTGTAAGCCGTAAATAACACATTAGATGAAAAAATCTGTAACGTTATGTTATTAATAAAGCGAATTTGTATTTGACTTGTAGAAGACTGAGATCTGGCGAATAGTCTTGTCTTGGATGAACAAGATCTTTAGATCCTATGGCATGTATGCCATGCCACTGGAGTAAGTGAGAAACGTTCAATGAACATTCAGAAGCAAGACACGGTATGAAAAGAACTTTGACATTCTTCGCTTTTTCTCATCCCTTGTAGGTAAGTACCTAGATGTCCCAAAACAGTAAACGAAAAATTAAACAGCCATTCCAAAAACGTGTTGAACCTTTCCTCCACACATGAAATTGGAAAAGAATGAACGCACCATTCTTTTGCATGTGTCCCCAAAGAACCCTAGAATAACAAATTTCAATTCTTTGAAAAGGGTTGCTTTTAATTTAGCTAAATTCAGTCCATGAATCATGGCTATGAAATGTGGGCGTAGCGTGCAATCATAGCTTGCAAATGGCGATTTAGTCACAGCACAGCCCCTTTTGTGTTACGGAGATATTTTTTATGGAGGACAATGGAACATGATTCATATAATTAGCGAAATATGCATGATACCTACTTATCACAAACTATCATGTAGACAATAAACTTCGTTTTTGTGAAGATACGTAAGTTGTGCCAAATGTACGAACCATGTTCCAATTTGACCGCTAGTTACAGTGAGCGGAAAAACGTTCGGCTACGATAACTGACTGATTTTTAGTAGATTTCCTACATTACATTATTTTGTACCAAAGTTCATCGTCAAATCAATAACCTGTAAATTGCGTGTTGCGCAACACTAGGTACTTTATAGAAGTTTTGTGTGAAGATTTCAATTTGCCACAGCTATATTTGGGCCAAGGTCTGCGTGCGACGCAGGAGGTTGCAAGTTCGATTCCTGCCTGGTGACAAATGTTTGTACGATCTGCAAATATGTGTTCCGAGTGTTCTGGGTATTTTCAATGTATAATAAAAAATATATATCTATGTACGTATGTATTGTATTAAGTATATCAGTCATCTAGTACCCATAACACAAGCTCTGCTTAGCTCTTGGGGCTAGATGATGCGGTGTGGATTGTCCAGCAATATTATTATTATTTTTGCACATGTTTTATTAGATCGATCATCTACCCACGTATCCGCCAACATTCTTTCAGTTTCCTCCGTATCTACCTATCGACCTCCGTAAACGTAACTCCTTTGTGCCTCCGCCCGGCATTGTCGCGCGAGTGCTTTTACCGTGACGTGTGGGGTACGTTCATACTACACGCTCTATTATAATAGATTATCATTTGGCGTGTTTTAAAAAACGATAAGCCGACTTCAAATTCTATGTCTCGGACGAACGAAATCACCCCCCCCCTAATTTTCCCTGACCGAAGTCACATCTGGTTCACTTGCGAAAAATTGAGTTTACACTGGCGACATCTGCTTATATAATAAAAGTGTCAGTAAATACATCGAGAATGAAAAATTTATGGGACCACCTTGGGATTATTCTCTATAATACAATAGTGAAAGAATCAGTAAAATCAGATCATCTAATAACTATCACATACGACTACTCCTGTTTTACGTGAGGTAACATAAAGTAATTAGTAAAGCCAACACTGAAAAAAAAACTACTTTCATATAGGTTACTTTAAGACAAAATGGGGTGTTTTTACATCAATGGGAGCGAGACCGATTTTCGGAAGCTTTCAATGAAACTTTTGCCCTGGAGAGATTACTGTCAAAATCGACTACCTATAGCTCTCTCTGAGTAAAAAAAAATTCAGCCAATCTAAGACTATCTAAAAAGTCTACTTACCAACGCTTCATATTAGAGTTATACGCTGAAAACTAAGAAATATCCCCGAGGCCGTTCAATCTGTACGCACACAGAGGAAACGTCTAGGGCTGCCACTGAAATGGCCTGTCATTTCAGAAGGCCATTGTAGCGTGTATCAGAGAGTATTTAAAAATATAAGTATGTAAGTAAAGTACGAGGGGCTGAGGTAAATGCAGGATGTAGAATATAGAATAGGTACTTGGAGGGGAGATTTTAAAGCAGAAAAAAGACACGCAAAACGGTAAAAGCAGTGACATGTTATGATTTTACTCAACCTTAAAATTATTGCAATACTGACTGCCAAACTCTCAAGTAGGCAATATAGCTGAAAGAAAGTGGATGATGACCGCATACGCATACCAACGAAAACGATATCTAACGATACCTATACGAATCTTACTTAACCTAGCGTTTTCAGCAATTTATGGCATAGTAGTGGTAGGCGACTTTTGTATTATAAAATTTAAATAAAATAAATAAAATATGCTGGACTTTTTTAGCGTCCGTTATTTTTGGAGTGTTGTAGTGCTACATATTACTACGCTACATGAAGGAGACCTAGGTGTATTTCTATTGTGCATACGTGCTAGAGGGCGTGACAATGCAAAGTCCATCTATACTAGTACGACTCAAAAGATTACATAGCGATAAGTCTAATACAACTTTCAGGGATTGCATTACAGACATTTTACTAAGATTTTAATTATGTTATTGTTTGTTTATATAACGTAACTGTATTTTATTATTGTTTCTTTTTACTGGCGTACTGTATAATTATACTCTGATCTGTAGTACGTGTGTCTGAAGTTGCAAATAAATACTTTTAATTATGTATATATCTATCGTGTTATTTATATTATGTTATCTGAATAAGGGGTGAGATTTGTTATTTAATTTTTTTAACTTATTTTGATTATTAAAGTTTGACAAATTTTATGTTTTAATATTACGAAATTGTAATCACTTAGACACATTTGTTTATTTTTTATTTAATAATATTTAAATTAATGATTATTTTTTTCATATAATTTTTTTAAATGGTATATTATTTTTTGTAATGAATGTTAAACGTTAAATAATGTGAAGACTAGGTACTCTATTGCATTGGGTACCTGCGCCTGTAAAGATAGAGTACATTTGATGAAAACAAAATACATCATAACAACATGAACAAAGCCGCAGGAATTAACTACTTAGCAATAGTGTTTTTTTTATGGCACCGCTAAAGCTCAGAATTAAATAACATAAACTGAAAATTCGCAGCATAAGTACCTACCTACCTTCTACTCTTTCGCCATTTTAATCGCTATCAAAGAGAGGCAACATTCTCTGTAATTTTTTCTCCATTGCAGAAAGTCCGCAATAAAAATAAAAATAAATTATGGTTTTTAATTTTGCAGCGCTTGCCCATAATGATAGGATATTTGGAGGGGTAACAACTTAAATATTGTTTATTTAGGCGATGTCGCGGGTCTATGAAGAGTTATATATGCTAACATTTGTAAGGCTGTACGGAATGGGTTCTTGACTGTAAATAAATGTGCAGAACAAAATATCTCTACCTATTTATTGGGAAGTTAATAATAGCTTCTAAAAATAATAAGTTTCCGTAGCCTAAATTAAATATATTTGTAGCTCAACAATTGTATAAAGATGATGTCCCTCTAGCCGAATTTCGGCCAAGCCGGCGGCCTGTCTCGACGAAGACTAATCAGGTGCGCAAGACATAATATAGTACACAACACTTGTGCACTCTATTCCCTCACTCTCGTAATCCGATGCGACGGCAGATCGACACGACTGGGGAGAGGTCAGGCGCAAGACTTGAATTTTCTTAAAGAAGTGAATTTGCTTAGTAGAAAAACCCCAATAACACACATCTTGGCTCGACCCGAAACAAACATATCTAATAAGATAGGTGCAGAAGCAATTCACAGCAATGTCTGCGATTCACAGTAAAATCATAGGTTCCTGAGCAGACAACAAGGCGTCGTTGCTCCTACCAGGAGCCTGCAGTCTCTCCGAACCCACTACCCATTCAGCGGTTGGTGGTGAGAACGTAGCATAATATGGTCGGATAGATATTTAGTCCTAACGCGATGTAGTCATTACAGATTCAGTCATAAAGCGATCTAGTAGTACCTGCTATCTAGTCAAACGAGATGTAGTCCTAACGCTTCTAACCCAAATTATTATCCAGAATAATCCGTGAACAAAGTCTTTTGCGCATCTGCAGTAAGTTTCATCTAATACTACGTAATATTACATTGGAAATATCTCATAAGAGATAAAAATATAATAATTTATCATAAATAATCATAATGCTAAAATTACGCCGGGATTTTCCAAGAATTCAGAAAATGGTTGAAACACGCTTTGAGACTCCTTGTCGGTTGTTTCACGAATATTTTAAAACAAGTTACAAAATTTAATTCACTTTTAAGTAGGTAAGTCTGAAAGGCTATGCTTTCTCCATTCTCAAAATATTTGTATTTTAATTTGACAATCTAGCCGAGCAAAATTTAATAATAATATATGTATTATAAAAATTATGAATCGACTGATCAAATAATTATTACATTAGGTGATTTAATGAAATTAGTATTTAGTTATGCTGAAATCAGCGCTACCCAGATCACATACAACAACAACAGATCAAATTATCATTTATCAGGTCTTTAAAAAAACCTGGAACTAGCCAGGCTATATCTTATCATGATAAATAGTTTGCAAGCCGACAACATCGTGATTACTTGCAATCCGGTCGGCGGAGACTGCATCTCTATCTCTCCGCTCCATTACCCGCGACGATTCATCAAAACGACATTAATCTTGCCGAAAGAACTGCATTAGACTGCAGAATCAGAGTGAAGTATAAAGCTGTGTCACTTCCTACGCTTAGGAACCAGAAAAATATTAGTCTTTAACCATAAACATTATCTATCTATTAGATAGTCATCCTATTTTCAGACGAGCGTTTGCATGAAAGATAATGCACAACCAGATACCCAAGCGACTCTCTCTTTCTCCGTCCTAGTCAAAAATCTGTCATAAATCAATAAACAACAAATTTCATGTTCTCGAAAAGTTGAAATCTGTTCAGAATGCGACACGACTAAGAAGAGTATCCGCGACAATGCAGCTTATTAATAACCTACTAATAGCCTTGGTCTTATGATCACTACGCAGTACGCTGCAATATGCGGTGCCGGACACATAATCGTATGAAAAACGTCTAGAGTGGTATTTTGTTTCATTGAAGTCTGCGTCAGTGGTGAGGGGCAACCGCGGTGTGCCGCAGTACGCAGCCTGTTGCGTACCGATCAAGAGACTAAAGCTTTACGCGGCTTATGACATGACTGGCCAAATCGGACAAGTTGACGCACGTAATGGGACAGGCAACCTCAACAAGCTCCCGGATAAAGTTAGGAACGCTCCGAGTCTCGAAAATTTTAAGAGTAAGCTACTAAACTGGCTCGTAGAGAAGACGTTTTATAACTACGACGAATTATTAAATTTTCTATAATGTTCATTCAATTCAATTCAATGCGTTTTTTTCAGCTTAGGTACACATACACATATACATATAAGCCATATTAATAAAAACTAAGGTACAATAAAAACATCATCCATTAATAAAACGAACAATCTGGGCCACCCAATCTTTATAAGCGCATGGCACTATGTGTGCGCGTCCAGTGCTTCATGAAAGCGCAGTCCGAGTTTAGCCTTCCAGCTATCATTATTTTTATTATAATTTTATTTTGTTATGTTAAAACAAATTGTGACGTATAATTTGACAAATTATAAATAAAAGGTTTATCCGTTTTTAAGGCTGCAAGTTGCTTCACCTTGTCCGTCTAACCCAGCCACTCATCCCCTCACTGCGCCAGCGTGATTACTTCCTTGCCGGCGGGCTCATAGGCGATCAACGGGGTAGCGTAGCTCCGCCAGTAATTAGTGTTTTTATTCGCATCTTCAACGTTTTTCGTGTTTTTCTTCTATTTTCCGAAGAGATTTACTGGAGACTTGTGGCTTTTCTGAACTTCTTGGATGTTTTATCTGATGGTGAGGACGGAATACTAATGGCTCAAACAGAAAATTTACGTAACGTTGGCTAAATAGCTTGATTTTTTATTGTTTTACACTAAAGTCATTTATAACAGGATATTTAATGACTTGTGATAAATCATGGTAAATTTCCCGTTACTAATTACTTTAGTGCTAATGAACATGATAGGTACTAAGTAATTAAAAGTTTTATAATTTTGTTCCTGAGAAAATGGGTATTGACTTGACAGACAGTACAACGAAAGATTCACGACATAATGGTCAAGCCTTATTTATTTTCTGCATTTTCATCAAGCTCATTCTACTGCACACTCGTCAATACTGTGAACTCGTCAAGCATAAAAACATACATAGCTTTACAAGATTGTCTTGAAAAAAATTGCACTTAGCGATAAGACCGCCTGTTTTACTTTATCATAATTAATACAAAATTAAAAATATCTAAATTATCCTTTAATGTTTCCTTATTTTTTTTCCATTAGTGGTGCGGAACCCAGTGCTAATACTTAGTAGATAGCTTCGGGCGGGTAGCGTTAAGTGACCTATCATTAGATAGGTAGGTACTTATAATAAACACCTTTACCTAAGCAAAGTGCTGAAGCTATCCATCGAAACACTATTCCCGGCATCCGCAACACAAACAGCTGATCGCAAAGAGTTTAACATCTGCATGTTTGGAGCGCTTATTAATCGCAGGCCAATCTCCAGCTCTGCATAAACTTTCACCGGAATGTTCCCGGCCTTTTGTAGAACGAGAGCTGGGGAACTGCTAACCAGTTCGTTCACTGACCGTCAGTCTTTTAGTAGAACAGAACTAGATGATTTAGAGTGATTTTTCATCATGAAAGCCGAATCAAACATAGTTAATTTACTAGCTTTTTTAGCTTTATCTGACCAGCCTAGCGAGTGGCTTGTCATGATTCCACATAGTAACATAATAATATTATGTTATGATATATTATATCAATGAACCACATAATAAATAATGTATCAAAAACCGTAATGAATGATGATTTAGGTCAAGACGCGAAAAAGAGTGTATTTCAAGATAGACACAGAGAAAGGCTTTTGACTTTGACTTTGCTTCAAGAGGTCTTCCAAGATGCCGCAAAAACACCACAATACAAAATATAGCTACAACTCCACACCAACGGAAACTTGTGTAGCTTTTCACCAAAAATTGTCAGCAGGCCGCTTGCGTGATTTCATTACTTATCATTATTTATTCATGAAACAGATTTAAAATCGGCCATTTTCTCAGCACTCACCCATGTAGCACATTCATAATATGTCCTGCACCCCTGGCTGGTCTTCGTTGAGACCGCCGTGGCCGAAATTCAGCTAGCATAATAATTAATCACATCGGGGTCACTCGCTATAGCTACAGGTAAGTCCTTGCTAGAATAGCTATACCCACTTTAGTGTAAGATTAAATAATAGAAGTGAACCATCACCTGCAAGCAGTAGTTCGCTCTTGCTCCCGAGCTCGCAGCTCGCGACCGGCCAAAGATCTATATTCAACGAATGCCTACGAAGCCAACTCTCCTTATTACATCGCAAGAATTTTAACGAGACCCCTAACTTGTTTATAAATTGAATTTCGAACGGCAACAGCTTGTTGCTTGAGTTTGAAAAAGTTGCGGCGATATTTTGTGGCCCGGGGTTGCCTAATAAGGTAATTTCGTTAAGATGCCCTCAAATTGTTATTGTGACTCGATTTGCGGGTGAAGTTTTGATTTGGTTTGGCGGAAGTTATTGAGTGAATTTTGCAGTCAATTTATGGAATTTGTCGGCACTGAAATTGTTAAATCGTAACTGATCAATTGTTTGGATGGAATGGCAGAGAGTTCAAGTCAATTGCCTTGATTGAAAGTCCGATAACCTTAAAATATCAAGACGTTTTTCAAAGTTGACCTGTTTTCTTTAGTTAGAATCAAATTATAAACATTAGCACCAACAACATCTCAAGCACGGTTCATCAAATCATTTTTAATATTTCGAGCACAAAATAAAAAGCCCTTTAAGAAAGTAGGTAGGGGAAGGTAGAAAAAGTGAAGTGGAAAGGGAAGTAAGATATCTTACCGACCGAACCGCTGCGTCAGCAGAGGGTTAGCGTCGGAGCAGACGGGCAGCTTTAAGTGGCGACCACTCGCTACTGGTTGGGCGATTCAATCGCCAATGTAGTAGCCATTGGCTTCTAAGTTATTTCCTATGAAACGACACTGTTACGAATGTTTAGATGATTGTTCGGACGAATGATTATTAGGTAGGTACTCACTTTTTCACGACAAATCTTCTAAAAAAAGGGGCTGAAACATTCAAATTTTGTTAGAGTTATACAATCTATAGGTGACTTGAAACCGAAATAGAAACTGGCAACGGCAGTGACTTTCCAGCTTCGGCTACGACTGGCAGATAATTTGTAGCCACAATAGATCCTTCTCCAGGATCGGCGTGTGTGGTTGGTTGCCATAAGTTGCTCGTCTGCTCGATCCCAGTCTATCAATCAGTTTATTACGCCCGTTGCTTTCTTGATTACAAGGCCGCAAGGGTGAAATTGAGTTCTCTTCAAATATTAATAATCTCTTGTAAGAACCGTTCTTATAATTTCGAAAATCGTGACCCCTGTCTAAAGATCTTGTCATGCACCCTGATGAAATTAAAAGTGAAAAGTTTGTCGGGTTTATTAAAAATAACCCAAAAATAATTATAAGTTATTAGAACAGCTCATTTCAGCTTCCAGTTATAAAAATCGCGCAAACACAAAATAATAACACAACGAATCTAAATATAAAAAAACGTTACTCTTGAGATCACAAAATTAATAGAATTTCCTAGAGAGCTACAAATCACACTTTAGTGGTATCTGTAATTTACATAATTTCAATATATTATTGTCGCCGCATTAGTTTGATTTGTGTACAGTGTTCAATTAGATTATTAATTTATTACCGAGTCTATTTGGTACTGGTAATAAAGACGATATTTTGACTAAGTATGATAACATGGCTTAATCGTGCTTAAAGTGAGTCCCTAAGCTAAGCTCAATTAGTTACTTAACGTATTTGTTAAATTTGTAGGTAAGTAAAAGTAAAAATTATTTATTTTGTCACCTTAAATACAAATAAAACTACATATAAAAATAAAATATAGGAGACGAGAAAAATGGTTCCAGTGCTGCAGCGTGTCATAGCACACGCTGCAGCGCAGGAACCATTTTTCTTTGACAGAGCGCATCATGCCACATCGCTGGTCTTCCGTGGTGACCTTGGTACGTTATATGTATGTTATACGATCCTCACGAGAGACTTTGAAGAGTCACGTATCACAATACCGACATAATTTTAACATCACAGGAATCAGCAGATGTTTATGCTTACTAAACTAAAGGTAGGCAGAAACATTTCCTGAACACAAGGCTCACAGAAAACACAATAAACCAAACAGTACATTAATAGGTACCTCTATATTACAACGACACATCATTACAGTACCCATTACGAAACGTAATAGAAATCCGATGGGATTCCATATCCATAGAATGTACAATTACAAGCTTTATTAGGAAGGAACAAAATTATAATCCACTGGGACCAGTGGCGGAGTAGTAAGATGCGTGATAGTTCGAATACTCGGTCTCGGTCTACTAAGAATTGTTTGTTTTTGAGTATTAACTCAGTGGTTTTTGAACTGAAAATTAGAACAACATGCTGTTTCATAAAGGTACCTACTTTTGATCACCCACTTAAGTTTTGAAATTTTCTTGAGCAAAGCTCTCTACGCAAACGCAGCGAGCGACCGCAATCGAATAATTGAACATGAAATCAAAGTGACCACTTTTTTTCCTTGTATTACTTACCTACATATTTGGCCTAATGTGGCGCAATCATGGTCTAAAGTCTAAACTAAAGGAAATAAAGCACATTATGTATGCATGTATTTTACGATATGAGAAACCCTCATCGAAAACTCCTCAGTCATGGTGGACGCCTTTAGCCAAAAGATGTAAGCAGCTGCGGTAATTTACTGACTGACTGCACAAACTTGGACAAGGATCCGTCCTATTCTACTGTACGAATAGGTACGCCCATTCCCATTGAATGGGTCATACAGGGAAACTGCGCGTAAACGATTTCGGTTTCCAATATGGTACTTAAAAAAAAACATTACTTGCTGACGGGATCGGGATGGAGACGATCGACGACGGGAATTTTGACATCAACGTCAAGATTTAACCTATGTCAATCAATTGTCATATTACTCACACTCGACCTTTTATCGGTCGATTACAGCAATTCTGATTCAAAGTTACAAACAATAAAATACATTGCAGTAATTAAACGTACTCGAGGAAAAGAACATCAGGCTTAACGACAAATAAATACCATTACGATTGAGTTTGACATTTGTGATATTTTGACATTGACAGCTTGGTCGTCGGTCGGCTCCATACAACCAGAAAATTGTATTTTTGTACCGTGTGATGGAAACCGAAATAATTTATACCCACTCTCCCCGTTTAGCAATCCATTGAATGGGAAACTTTAGATAGAAGCATTGTAACATGCTTGTATGAAGTCCCGTTCATAGTACTTTGTTCTACATCCCACTCCTTGTTACTCCATCCGTCCAATCAACGGAGACTTCGATCCTCTTACGACTATTATGGGGCAAATTATGTGAAAGCCGATCCACCATGTAAGGAACACACTTTCACCATTATGCTGCGCATTAGCTGTGACATGGTGGTTTTCGAGAGTTCCTAGTTTTTTCTTTCGCTTTTGATAGTTTTCTGGAATGATGGTTAACTTGAACTTTTTGTTGAGCGTTTTCGGTTCAGTCAATCAATAAATAGGTATTTACATCCCAGCTGAAAGACGTCCGTGGGTATTAGGCCTCTCCCAAACGTCAATAGTTTTTCATAAAAAATGGCCACATCTAAGTGTTATGCATCAAAATATTCATGTAGGTATTTAGCCGATTGTAAAATTACTAAGGTTACTAAGGTGCGTGATGACGCACGGCATATTCACTTAAATGCATTTTAGCCAAAACAAAATGAAGAGTGGGATATGCAATTTTACACTATGGCTTTCTACATTAGACGCAAACTTAGTGGTACATCTGTCAAAAAATCCGGGAAAGACGAGCGCAACATTAGAGTACAACCACAATCATAAATTTAAGTCTTCATAAACTAAATCTTATAAAGGAACATCTAGAATATTATAAACCAGCCCAGATTCCCACTTTGTCCCCAGCATGCCATCGGCAATCCTAATTTGGACTCGACTCACTAATCCATGTTCTTCAATAAGAATTAACGAGTCAGATTTGACATTCAATTCGAATGTCTCTCATTCCGTAATAGGAAGTGAGATTGGGAAACAGTTAAACAGACAAGTACCAACCTATCAAAGACATGTTTCCTACCCAACCTAAACTGGTAAATACTTTCATACCAGTTGAATCTTATGTTTAAGTGTCAAGAACCTATGGAGACATTAGTCATAGCCTGACATCGAGGAAACACTATTTGAACGGTGTTTTTCTCCTTTTACACAGCACAACACAACACATTACTCACGGTTAAAGCCGTATTTTTCACCACTTTTGACCGAAAGCGAAAACATACATCACCCATCTGATACTAAACGTTCAGATCTTATGAAAGTACGAAGGTACGCACAACATATTTGTAGCATCGATTATGTGCAAAAGTCGCCAACTAATATTATTAATGTAGCCATCCAACCAGTTTTTTCATAAATTGCTGAAAACAATTGTCACGTTTTCGTGATAATTTTTTCATCAACGATTTTCCTGTCCAATGTTTAGCCCGAGTCAGACAAACGACGTTTGTGGTTATACAAATTTGACATAATATAAAAGATTTAACGCTTGCCATAACTCGGGCTATCTTGGCTAAGATATCAAATTTCCTTAACTTTATTTCTTACAAAATAACCAATCGGACAAGTAAAATTTTATACCATAGATAAGAAACAAAGTGTTACTGATATTCTCTTCACTTAATTTTTTTGTCCAGTGACTAGAAGCAGAGCATGTTACTTAAACATGAACAAAAATAACTTCTGTAAGTTTTAGTTAGCCAAGTGCACGAATTTATCTACATTTAACCTAGGAACCCAATAGAAACCTACGAGAAACGGGCAAAGTAAAATAAAATCCAATTTCATTAGGCAAGGTGAACTCAGTGCATGCCCGGCCGAGAGCCTTACAAACGGCTGAGGTCAGGGCGGCCTTTGTAAATTTGGCAACGGCAGCCTGTTTACTAGGCAAAAGCAGCAAGCTCACTCTTCTTCACCCAGTTTATGACTTTACTGGGGCATTTTTATGAGTTGATGGTGTCAGCTCCGCAACTAACGGTTTCTTACGGGGTAACAGGAAGGACTTTGAAGGGTGCTTTGATGCTTATTTTTACGAAAATCGAGAACCCCTTCTACTATATTGTGAAGTGCATAGACTACCTGTCTATGTACTTCACTTTGAAACTCTGGTATAAATACCATTATAACATTAGAGAGGCAGCATCGATTGTAATCAAACATATCAAAAACACTCAGTATTAACTGAGTGTTTTTGATATGCGTGCACTGAAATAATTATATTTCAGTGCACGCACATGCCGAAGAGCCCACAGCTCAGCGTAGGTATTGCAGCAGCGCGCACATGCGGGTCGCACCTCTGAGGCTGTGCGTACCGTCTTAACGTATTTAGGTACGCCCAGCAAACTAAGAAAACTAAATCTAAATCGGTTCATCCGTTTCGGAGCTAAGTAAATCTTAGCTCCCAAACGGATGAACGTACCGAACTGAACTGGTAATTTTTACATGCTGGACTGTCGAAGTGGGCTATCTGTTCTTACTCCAAAACAGAAGCAACTTACTGCACCGGGCATGGGCAATAAACACAGCCTCCTTTGGTTAGCAATAAAAATAAATTACCTTTGGTAATGTGGCTAATGAATTGTGGAGAGCGGCTTTACAGGTTTCACGCTTTCCGGTTGCATTCTGAACTTTATTACAAGTGCTCATGGTTCAAATGATGGTGTGGTTCGATAATCATTCTTAAAAAATATCTTCGTACAATGCTGTATTTGCAAGCGAACAATATCAGGTCTACGCGTAGTCTATGGTTATGCTAAGACTTAGGACTTAGCCTTTTAACATTTCAAACACATTTTTTAATTATGAATTAGGTAATAACCTAAAAATATCAATGTTGTATGGGGTTTATCTTTCCAAAGCATTTTTTAATAATTATGGCTTTTGTAGTAAGGTTTTTTGTTGTCTAATAAAGATGCGACTTTTCAATTAAATGAATAAACATCAAACATCAATAGCTTTATTTCCCGTAGACCTTACAGGACTCTTGGACACGTCAAAGCTTGGGACGGGATTTGCTCCAACTCAAAAAATAACAACTAACTAACAGGCTAAATGCCAGGGTTTCTTCGTCGCTTCTTTACTTTAGTCTACATACCGAAGCGACTGAAATCAAAAACATCACTTTATTTCAGTGTTTAATAATTAAGAATTTGACCTTTTCTAAGTGTACATTTATTGTATTTATGGAAATAAAGAGTTTTTGACTTTAACTTTGACGTCACAAAATGTTTATTATGTACTTAAGTAAAGCTAGGAGATAAAGTAATGAATAATGTTGTCAGTTTCCCGACGTGCGTCTAATGGTCAACGCACACTACAACGTACCGCAGATAGGATAAATTTATGGAACCCTCAGACAATTTATCTGAAAACTGTTGACGCTCCTAATCTTATGTAAAGCTAATCCCAATATTACTAGCCAGGCAATTATAGCCCTAATTGCTATCATGTTACGGGTTTACGAGCCTCATAAACCATTAGGTCAGGTGTCCTGCTTGGGTAATGGGTGTCATTACGAGGTAACAGGACTTTGAAAGTCCTGAAGTTCATAGATTTATGGTCATTTGGGAAGTGTAAAGATAGGCCTTGATATCAATTATTTTTACTCGTACCTTACCGCCATATGTCTTAATTTATTTATTTATTTATTTTAACACTTTATTGCACTTTCAGGTACAAAGGGTGGGCTTAATGCCTAGACATTTTCTACCTGCCGACCAAAACCATATGTTTTACAGGGGGCTTAACTACTTAGTATCAAATGTAATCGTATCGTAAGAGGGGCCGCACATCACACATACAGTTGTATTAAAGTCAGTATTAGATCAGGTATAGGTCAGTTTGAGCACAGTTTCAATTGCTGCAAAGTGACGATGTGCCGACGATGTATCACGAAGGTATTACGACAATCGTAGCGCCAAATTTGAAACGCGACATATGTATTTATGTAAGTGCCTGTCGGTATTAGACTTGTGCCTTCTTCTATCAACTCGTTTAAATCTAAACTGAAGTTCTATCTCCTATCTTCAGCTTTCTAAACTCTTCTTTCATTTATTGGTTAATATATTTAATATTTTCTAGAGGTACATATATATAATAAAAAATATCTATCTATGTTATGTATTGTATTATGTTTATCAGTCATCTAGTACCCATAACACAAGCTCAGCTTAGCTTGGGGCTAGATGATGCTGTGTGGATTGTCCAGCATTATTATTATTATTATTATTTTCAATCTTCCTCCTTCTGTAACTTCAGAAGTGACTGTAGCTCCATCAGTGATCAAATTTTATTGCAATGTCGTTCTGTAGTACTTACCTTTTTAAAAATATATATAAATATATTATTGTATTAAGCTATTTGTAGGTATACTTCTAGGTTAGTTTCTCGGTTAGTATTGTATTGTATTATTTTGTACCTATGTATTTTCTTGATAATTTTTGTCTACTGTTTGTGATCTACCAAATATTATTAGACATATCTTTTTCTCCATCCCTTGGTTGTCTGGGAGAAATCGCTATCAGCGATAAGACCGCCTATTTTACTGATTATGTTTTAAATGTAAGGTTTTTATTTTGTTGTGTTTTAAGTACAATAAAGTATTAATTTATCGCCCCTGTACATATATCTGCGCGCGAGCACGCACCCCCAGGAACCTTTAGACTACTACTCAAAATGTGAGGCCGCAGATCAGAAACACACGTCTTGTATTTCATCTTTAGTTAGTGGCGTTTACTTTTCATTGAATAAATTGTTTTACAATGCAAAAGCAACCACATATTTTGATCTGGTTTGTGGTACTTGTAGAAAGCAGCCGTTCGTGGTAAAGTATGTAAATTAATAAATAACACTGGCAATGGCGTTTATTAACAAAGTAAATGACAAATAAATAATAGAAATAAAGTAGAACTATTATTTACAATTGGAACAATTAAGCTAACTGCAGACTGCTGCAAACAATCTACAGGTAGCTCAACTGATCCATATGAATACCAGTCGGAAGCGTCCCCAAGACGCTGGCTGCATTGCCCCGCTGTATGGCAATGCTGATGCGCAGCGCCAGATACCCGCCAGCTCTCGGGTCACGCGTCGCGTCGACCAGACGCTCAGATAACTTTTTAAAAACCCGGAGAGCCTCGGTATTCTACGGACCTAGAGTCTCGACCCCAAAGAGAGCAAATGTGTAATCATTAATAATGGTAGGTATACATTTTACACAGCATGTTTTAGCCCCCAATTATGTGGACTTGTATTAAGTCCCCAAAGGGAGAGCTTTGCGCTGCAGTGAGACAGCGATGGCTGATTAGGATTACATTAATCTGTAATAACAATTGTGTCAGCTTAAACTTTAACTTTGAAACAACAAACTTTGCGTTTCAGGCAGACCTTCGCACACTCGCGCCATTGAGGTCATCTTTCACCTACGGACAAATGTACTCAGGTAGGTACTTATTTTAGACTCGTAACTTTATTCGTTCGGTTTTATAATGAAGCCTTCCTTATGTTGACAGCACTGAAACATTTCGTGTATGTGAGTGGGAATACATTTTTTTCATTTAATAAACGCTGCTGGATCTGATTGGTAATATTTTTGGATGTGATGGGAAGGAGCCGGAATAACACTGAAGTAATAATTTTCCAGAGATTCCTGGAAGCTTCTAAAGCAGTTTGCCCTCAGCCTATGCTCAATAATGCATACTAAGCACCTCGCGCGAAACGACTCGCGACAGATGTTCGAGACCGCTTGTGTGGAGGGTCCTTTAGCACCGTAGGTAGTAGACCTCCGTCACTCACTCTTGCTAGCTATTTAAGACCCAAAGTGTCCTTTTTGTCCTTTTGTCCATGTGCTGCTTTTCTGTAAAGATCGCAGTCGCGTTTGCTGTAAATTATCAACATGAATATAAATAGATGTTGACGATTGCCAGCCAACAATTATTATGAGCAATCCCTAGGTAGCTCAGTAGGTACCTAGGGATTTTATGGGGACTTTATAAAGATTGTATAGGGATTCCTTACAGAAAAGCGGCACATGGAAAACAGGGCAATCAGGACATTTGTGGATCAAATAGCTCGCAAGAGTGTGTGAAGTAGCCCTAACTTAAATTCGCCTGTGAAAATCATCGATTTATGTAAAAAAGGGAGATGAGGTACTAGCTTCTCGAAAGTGGAAGTCTCAAATTACGTGCAATTAGGTCCACCCACCTCAGATATATTCGGACCGGTGTTCGTGTTACGCGTGCTTGCTACGACGTACTTTAGTGTGATTTAATGACTAAAAGGCTACAGCAATGCCCTTGTGTTTGTTCATTTATATTATTGCACAAGATTGGATATGTAACTGTGATCGTTTACTTGTAGTTGTAACACAGGCCAGTTGTTGAGTAAGCGCTGGTAGAACGCACCATATTTTACTAAGATCTATGATGAAAATGCTCGGATAGAATTGCTCCTCATTATCTCGACCGCCACGGAAAATACATTTGGCAAAAAAGTAAATAACTAGGGTACTTACACCACGGAGCAAACGAGCGCGTTGGCAATTCTTAAATAACCCTAGGCGTCCATTTAACGACAAGGTTCTATAAAAGTGAAACTACGTTATCTACGTACTATGCAAGCTCTGTGGCAACACTAGCGGCGGCACTCGACGGCTCTCGCGGCTGATTATGGCACATTACGGATTCGATGGGGGTGAAATTGCAGGTGGCAAGTGTATAGCTCTTACAATTGTATGCTAAAAAGGGTGCATGTACTTTTGCGTGCAAAAGGGTGACTTTGTTAGATACCTACTCTATGTTTTATGGTTTCGCCCGTCACTTCGCTCATTTTTTCCTGTATTAAAAGTTAATATATTTTAGAACTACCTACGATTGGATACATAGAAGTACGTAGCTTCAACCAAAAACATGCTAAAACGTCAAAATTAAATGCCTCTACTCCACACAGTCATAACAACAAACTATCTATTAAATATTATTTTGTATTTTTTCTAACGATGATTTGAAAACGCATTCTCTACGCCAAAAGCAAAGGCGGTAAACACTAACTCCCAAATCTTCCCCAACTGACAATAAGGAATATTAAAAGCAGCAAGCGGCATGAAACTTGAAAAATCCCCCATATCATTAGACTACCCTCGTCCATCTTAATTCACTTACATTACGACCCTGTTCGGTAAATCTCGAATTATTCTCGAATCACAGCGTCTCGGGAGAAATGAGTCGAGCTCTAATCGAGTTACGGCCCTTCGGTAGCGCGTTCTGACTTGTGGTATACGTTACGCCTTCAACTTTCAAACCGGTGAAGAAAACAAATTATGATAGTGAAAAACTAAATAATTCGTATAGCTGTTGTGTCTTTATTGATATATTTCGCTGCGATAAGGCCGCCAATTCAATAAGGTAAATTCTATCTATAGGTTGAAACTAAGTAATAAACAAACTGTTTTACATGAAGGGTTTTGTTTGAGTAATGAATGATCTATCTATCTTTGTATTTTTTATTTTCATAAAGACTCTTAACAAAGCATAGGATTTTTTAGTTATTTTTGTAGCAACAAAAAAACAATTTCCTTGATGATACATAGCAGCTTGATTTATTTATTTTTAATTGGTTTGATTTTATACACTCGCTTTTATACTTACCTACTTTTAGCCCCTCCACGGGCACCGATGTAAACTTCAAGGAACAAGAATAAGTCCAGATAATAAAACGTGATCGTAAATCATAATAAATTCACAAGAATACATCATGCTGGGTGGTCGCAAAACTGCCAACAGGCATCCTAACGTTATGCTTCTTGAACTGTGATCTCGCTCATACTGCGCGCATCTAAAAATACCAATTTCATTTAATTTCATTTATTTTCAACTATAGGAACGCTAAGGAGCACTTAGTTATGTCAAAATTACATAATTGCCATATGTTATGTCGAAATAATATTATAATAAATCACACAAAAAAGTAGACAATTGATAAAAACTTCAGCTGTAAAGAGGCTACGTCTTAAAGGTATAGTGGAAACAATAAACAAACATAATTCAATAAATAATAAAAAAAACTAAGTGGTTTCGAATTCAATAATTTAAAAAAACTTAGTTTAATTTATTGTGTCCATCTAGTCTATTATAGTGTTAAAATGGACTTGTTGGACGCAATTTGACAGAAATTAACATCATTGAATGAATTTGAATGCCTCGTTTAGTGAGTAGTAACTTTTTTCAACTAGATTTTTATTTAAAACTATTTTGAACTTACTTGTTTAAATTTTTTATTTCGTCATTTAATGGATTATAAAACTTAATACCATTTAAATTTTAATTTCTAATTAATTATTGCAAAGAAACTATTTGCTAATATCATTTATATCCATTTTAATTTTTGAGATTCCTTCCTCCTTGTCCCTGCTTTGCACAATAAGTGAGATATCATCAGCAAACTTAAATATTTCTATGTCATTTCCTATACAGATACTAATGTCATTGATGTACAAAAGAACTAATAATGGGCCCAGAATGGAGCCCTGAGGAACCCCATATTTAATATATATTTTTTCTTTGAGTTTTCCTTATTTACGAGAATATTAAAAATTTGTATCCTATCTTTTAAATAGGAGCGACATAGGCCTATATATTTGCCCGACAAACCATAAAACCTAAGATTGGTAAGGAGAATGTCGTGATGTACACAATCGAACGCCTTAGATAGATCGCAAAACTAACGTTTTCAGGACGAACCTTGAATAAAAATCTACCAATCATCACGAACCATTCAATAATCGTTATTTAGATAGGCTTTATAATGAAACTAAACTTAAAAATGACACTGCCCTGAATTAACAGTAGGAGTGAGAGTGGGAGATCGGTCTTTAGTCATTCATTAGGTTCCGGACAAACGTGTTTTTTTCATTTTGGTACATAGGTGATTAAGAAAAAAAAAATAAGAATTGAATTGAACTTGCCACAGGGTGAAACTTCTTTTTTAAGAACTACGCCGTCAGTTAAAATAACCTACAAATGGTCGAGCTTAGAGCTAGCTGCAAATTATGTCAATAAATCCAGACAAAAAAACTAAAATTCACATGCTTGTAGTCGAGATACAGATATAAGTTTTGTGTATACTTGCTGAAGAAAGAATCTCAAATCGACAGGTACTTTAAATTGTGTTAAAAAATCAACAACAAGAGAGTTCATTGAAGGATAGGTACTGCGGGATTGTTTACCTTTTTTGCAATTAATAAAAATCGAGTAGGAGCCTATAGATTGTCTGAGAGAGCTTACTTCGCTCGATAAAACTGTATTTTAGATAACATTTATGTATCAAAGCGTGGGCAGGACACTCGTCATAATAGTTACATCGTAAAGTACCAGTTAAAAGTTAGCAAAAGTGCAAGTTGGCACGTTTTGGCGTTTGTCTGTGACAAATGAGCGCGCCACCATAGATTTATAGGGTTCCCATTTGGCAACGTATGGAATGGCTGATTTTAATTCTTTTGTGTGAGTATTTTATTGTTTTATAAGTTAAAAATGTGGATGAACCGTCTTAATGGAAACTATGCTCGTCCTCAGACAGTAGTATTGTTTCACAACTTTGTTAGTAGGTAAGATTTGTTTTTAAAGCTTCGCAAGGGATTTTATTCCCCGGATCTCTTAGGCAAAAAATGTACCTACCTTCTACAGGACATGTAAGGCAACACTTTTCTTTTCGCTAAAATCCTTTGTTCTACGCTAAAAGCTGAATAGCAGGGCATATTTCAAGCCAGCATTGTCCCAGAACAGGTTATCTATAAAAATAAAAGCCAGATCCATTATCCATTAATCTCACATAGTCGACACCCCTGGAGCACAGAATTTATAGCGTCAAGCGCTTGCCCAGTTTTGATAAATGCGTTTTTAGGGCTTGTTACTTGGATAGTGTCGCAAGATGTTTATTTTACGAGTTGCTAACTTCTGCTGTAGAAAGGTCGATTGGTTAGGGAATAGATTAACCTGTTAGGGCTCGATAGTCCGCCGAAATAATGGGCCTAGCAATAATAGCTATTGAATGAAGCAAGGAATCCTACTTTATATTTAAAGGCAAAAATTTGTGCCATTGTAAAGATGTTTGGCCGAAAATACTGAATGGATCGAGCTATTATTTTGCACACATTAAGTTCTAGGCCTGGAATAACGTGGAATAACGTTACGGGTAGGTACTTACTTTTATTTCGAAAAACGCGTGCGAAACTGCGGGCTGAAGCTCATAATCGAAGTAATATTTATTGCTAGGTATCTATTTGACTCCTTATATTTTACGCGCGTCAATTATTTAAAATAGGGGTGAAATGAAAACACTCAATCGGACTTTCCGCTGACAGAAGCAACCATTCGTTCATTTCCAACCATCGACAATAATCTCCGGAATCCTGAAAACGACAGATATACAAAAAATTCGCATTTTATCGTTCAATCAAACTTCAGTTGTCATTTTCACATTCGATTCATTTTCGCTGTTGTTTTATTCATCTCGATTGTTTTAAGTCGAATATTCAAATGGTGAGTGTAGAATTTGGATGATTTCGATAAAAAAAATCGGAATGGATTTTACTAGGAAGATAAGAGTTTTTTTAAAGAGCTAGCGCGATTGTCTTATTTTTTCACAAATCCAGGCATACTACGTATACGAAAAACAAAAGAGGATCGCGCCAGCTATAAAAATTTTTATCTATAAATATGCGTTGAATTTTCGTAGAAAGTGATTCAATGGCACTACATTTTCGATTTAACTTAGCCACCAAGGACCAAGGATTGAGGGGTGAGTCTATTTGACGTTAGTAAAGAGACGTGATCGTGACGTCTCCTTTTTCCATACAATTTGGTACAGCGCCTATATCGTGGACAAAGAACTACGCAAATCCCATACAAAAAGGAAACGTGATCGTGACGAACACTTCTCGTTACTTATGTCAAATACCTGTTCAGGTACTTATGATGCGTATTTTCAATTATCTTTTTTAGCTTACGTAGACTATGTACGCGACGTAGAAAACTGACGTAAATTAAATAGTACCTACTGTAAGTTTGTAGAAGTATACTTTGCGTGAGGTCGAGGCTTTGTGCTTTTCTTTCAATGTTTTTTTTGTTTACATTAACTTTTTTAATTTTTAGCTTACTAAAAACTTTTAACTTCAGATTTTCTCTTTGGAATATTATTTGTTTGTTTACTTAGATTTTTATGTTTACATAAGTACATCAAATTGATTTGTGGCGTAAATAGACCGTGAACAGTGTCATGAATTGAGCTTGAAAACTTTTACTCAAAATGATATCCACTATTTTCGAAACTTTTGATACGGATCGCCAAAGTTTAAAACTCATCCAAAGTCGTCCCAACTCAGCCCAATCTCCGCCGCTGAGGAAATGATTAATGATCTGTCGGATTGAACCCAATACTGTTGAAAGGATTGAAGGGTACAAAGGGCTCAGTGTCGAAATTCCTTTTGAATTCTGCGGTTGGTTGTTAGCTTGACTATGTCTTTACGATACTTGCTAAAAAGGAAAACTAAAGAAGAGGAAGAGCCAAGGTGAAGTCAAAACAATCGTAAGACTAGGCCGATAATTATTTAGGCATCGTTATCATAGATAATGTGGACAACAAAGCTCCAAAGCGCTTGAAATTATAAAATCAAACACTACACTAGTTATGCAATCTATCAAAATCATTTATTTCTAAACTCTCAAATAATAGAAGCAAATTAGAGCTAGTATTTACAATTGAAACAATAGAGCTAACTGCAAACTGATCAAAAAATCTATACGTAGCTCAACTGATCCATATCAATACCAGTCGGAAGCGTCCCCAAGACGCTGGCTGCATTGCCCCGCTGTATGGCAATGCTGATGCGCTGCGCCAGATACTCACCAGCTCTCGGGTCACGCGTCGCTTTGACCAGACCAGAAACCCGGAGAGCCTCGGTACCCCACGGACCTAGGGTCTTGACTCCAAGGGGAGCAAATGTGTAGGCTCTGTCGAGACCTGCATATTTGCGCTTCTTGAGATCCTCGGTCAAATCTGCCGCCGCACCAGCCCTCACGGATGTCCTCAAAGACGGGAAGGCGCAAGTGTGTCGACGCATGTAGCGTCCCACACGATGGATTTATTTCTGAGTCTTACGTAGTGACAAGATCCAAGTGTTTAATGACCTCTATCTATCACCATTCATCTCCTTACTCTAAGTCCTAGACTTGTGACATAAGTAAACCTCACGTCGACGACCTTAGCGGCGCAGCGGGCGACGCAACCCTGCGAGGCAAAAGGTTGCGGGTTCCGTTCCCGCCGCGGAACTTACGGTATTACTGCAGATATTTGTTCCGGGTTGATAAACGTACCTACTCTTAATCGATACCTACTCTTTAATAATAATCTACGCGTAACAGGTGCGTTCTAAATCTAAGTAAAGAGTTAAAACACCCATAGGCCATAGCTGTTAAACCTTCCTAATATCATCCATCGACTTTACCAAACGACACCAAAAAAGCGGAATTGCTCATTTCTGTCGTCACCCCCACAATAAAGCCCTTGGAACTGTAAGCCGAACGACAAAGGCGTTTACGCCCCGCAGTTTTACGTCCAAAGCCCGAACACTTACCGACCGCTGTTATCTTCCCATCGGCATATTGTGAGTTTCAGCGGGCTTGTTACGATCGCTGAAATGCGTTGGATGGGAGACACACGGGAGGTTAAACGGGGTCGGAATTGCAGACACAAAGCAAAATCACAATTTCATAGAATTTTTTGAGGTTACGTTTTTAATGCCCACAGTAACTGTCAATCAGTAAAATCAATTCCTAGGCATAAGAAACGTAACTACTTGACATACGGTGCTCATGCTCATGATAAGCACATTAAATATTTGTATTGTGCTAAACATAAATATTATTTGCTAAATTAATTTTAAGGTAGTAATGCTATCACATTATACCAATCATTCTGTAGGGAATCATCGCGTCTGCACACTACACTAATCCAAATCAAATGTTTCTTGAAACGGCGACACTGGTCACTTTTTTAAGAAAAAAAACTTTAGGCGCGAATATCAACTACCTCATGTACTATAAAATTTTTCAATTGTTTATCTCTGAACTGAATTTTATCCTACATTATTTCTTCTAATAAAGATAAAGATACTTGCAAATACACGTGTTATCAAAGATCGTAAAAAATTTATGACACAACATGTTTGACCAATATGTATATCGGTATGCAAAAAATATGTCGAGAGTATGGCATGCAGATCTAAACTTAACAACTAAAGATTTAGGTAAACATTAATGCAGATTTAATACAATATCACATACAAAGAAGAAAGAGAGTAGATTATTATTTTCTTAATAGTTTTTCTTTTAAGTGTGATGCTGTTTTCAAGATTCCCTCCCGTGTATTTCAATAAGGCTTTCCCTGCAATAAAATTTACATAACTACGCTCTCGGCAGCCACAGCTTCTTATTAAATTTCCACCCCTCGAAAAGTCATTAATGGTTTGTATTTAACCACCTACCGATGTTATCGTGCCATAAATCATAGGGATCAGAACGTGCCTCTCACTGCTTAAAGATATTGCTATAAGCTTGCCATGAGGTGCATATGCTTTATGTATTGGTTGGCTTAAGAAATAGCTGCAATGATAATTTTAGAGACCATAAATGTTACATTTTAAATAGGGGTTGATAAGTGGGAGATTTAAAGTGAAACTCTTGAGCAGAGCAGTAGGTTAGTAATTATGTAATCGATCATTGAAAATTTGCGAAATCTACACCGATTTTCAATGAAAGGCCTCTAGGCCAATAAAACCCACTGCGAAGCGCAAATATGAGCCAAAACCGAAACTCAGTGGCTTGTAAAGATCACGTTGGCTCGAACCAGTCATGTTTACACCAGGTTCCACCCACAGGCCTGAATCAGATCGTACATGTCACGGACATCAAACAATCGCGATAAACAGACAGACGTCCCGTATCGAATTACAATACATTACCCCATTCGTACGCCGTCGCTCGATCAATATGGACACGCTCATTTACAAATTAATCATCATGGGTCTCGTGTCCATTACATCCACCGCTGTCGTCAAATGGGTTCCAAACTCAAGCTTCAACTTACCTATCAACTTCTTGGATGAGAAGCTTCCCTGCTCGAAGAACAACGTGGTCTTCCCGAATGTGATTTCTGGGTCTGTTGAATTGCAGTCAGCCTTGGAAATAGGCTCGCTCGTTCTCCCCGAAACCGGAGAAATCATCCTCGAAGACGCTATTATAGAATTCGGAGGGACATCGGTGGACAGAAACTGTACAGAAGGGAACGCTTACTATCTGGATAAAGCTACGTCTTCTTGGACAGAAGCCGGTGTTTGGAGCTCGTCAAGGTTCAACGAGGCGACGCCCGACACGGAGCGAGTGCCTTGCTACGATGACTTCGTGGAATTCTCTGCCGACGCGAAGTATACGGTGATACTGCCAGATCAAGAGCAGGAAATTCGAGAACTCAAAATAGGCAATGTGAGCTACACTTCCTACCTAGAATTTCTGAGAAGGGTTGTATTTCAAACAGATGAAATACAACAGTTTAAATTGAACTTCCTTGCGGATACAGGTTTGGCTATTGTTCCGCCTAACTGTCATAACAAGTTCGGGTGTCCATGCCAGCGAAAAACTCCAACAATCGACTGCACAGTGAAGTTCTGTCCGAAGCCAACCTGCGTTGCCCCGATAAAACCAGAAGGATTCTGCTGTTCTTTTTGTGGAGGAAACATCATGTTTGCGGCAGACGTAGGATTCGACATGATATCTTTCAAACAGCTAGTTGATAAAACCGTCAGTGGGTATAGTTCTAGTGTAGTTGACCACATCGGAGTCGTGTATAAGAACAAAAACTATCATGTGCAACTGGTGATCGTCGACAAAGGAGAGTATGAAGGTAACAGTGCTGGAGCGGTGAATGCCATTAACAATGAGATCCAGGGTCATTGGTACACAGGGGAGAAGTTGTTCTACATCAGTGGCTCTCCTCTTTCGAAGCAAGGTTTGGGATGGAAGATCTTTGTGTCCATGTTCTTTGGGGTAACGATCGTTATGGGTTTGATATACGTATACTATTACAAGTTGCCTCATGTTCAGATGCCTTCTGTGGGAGGGGGGCGGCCATCTGGAATGTTTTCGCAGTTCCAGTACAGGTCTGACAGTGTTGTGTCGCTAACTAGGCGGGATTCCAGCATATCCGCAGTGCTGCCATCTCGCACTGCGTTTAGGAATCCGCTGTATGACTCGAAAAGGGGGCGGGTGGAGGTAGAAGAGTCTGTTGACGAAGAGTTTTGATAAGACTATTGTATTTCGATAACAATTAAGAAATAAAAACATTTAATTGTATACACACAATATTATGCCTTTTCGTTATTATTTGAATGTCTATTCAATACATTTTACCATTTCAGTCTATAATAATAATAATGCTGGACAATCCACACAGCATCATTTAGCCTCAAGCTATGCAGAACTCATGTCAAAGTCAAAGTCAAAAACTCTTTATTTCCATAAATACTATAAATGTACACTTAGAAAAGGTCAAATTCTTAATAATTAAACACTGACACGGAAATAAAGTGATATTTTTGATTTCAGTCGCTTCGGTATGTTGACTAAAGTAAAGAAGCGACGAAGAAACCTTTAGCCGGTTAGTTGTTATTTTTCGAGTTGGAGCAAATCCCGTCCCAAGCTTTTTTATCCTCTAGATAATCTGATATTTTATAGTAGGCCTTTTTACACAAGAAGGTTTTGACAATTTGTTTGAATTTATTTACTGATAATTTTTGCAACTCACTAGGAGTTTTGTTGTAGAAGCGTATACATTTCCCTTTAAAACATACATTGATTTTGTGTAGTCTAGTTGTGGGCACAGCGAGTTTATGTTTATTTCTTGTATTCAAATTATGTACATCGCTATTTTTAGGGAAGCGATTGATATTTCTATGAGTGTACAATAGGTTTTCATAAATATATTGACATGGTACTGTCATTTCCTTGAATTTTTCACGTAGGCTTTCTCTGGGACCCATATTATAGATTGCACGAACAGCCCTCTTCTGCAGCACAAATACGGTGTTAATATCTGCAGCGTTCCCCCATAGCAGTATGCCATAAGACATAACACTATGGAAGTAGCTGAAATAAACTAGTCTAAAAGTATCAACGTCTGTAAGGTGACGGATTTTTTTGACTGCATACGCTGCAGAACAAGTCTCTTCGATAGCTTGTCTATGTGTGGGCCCCATTGAAGTTTACTATCTAAGGTTATTCCTAAGAATATGGTACTATTAACAATTTCTAACGTTTCTCCTTTGACGGTTACATCAGCCTTAACTTGTTTTACATTAAGTAGAATAAATCTAATGCATTTCGTTTTGGTTTCATTAAGCAAAAGGTTATTGACATTAAACCAATGGACTATTTTTGAGATTGCATTATTCACATCGTCGAAATTAGTGCTTTGTCGTGCATGTTGAGTACTAGATGACTGATACACATAATACAATACATAGCATTATTCAATTTACATACCTAAATAGATTATATTTTTTTAAATACTGGACTTAAGGTAATTTCTATCTTTTTCAATAGGTCTACATATAAATAACCCAAATATAACTATGTAGTTCACAACATAACTCCAATTTATAACAACAATAAAAGCGTCGTCACATCACCATTTAATAACTAAGTTTCAACGCGAGAACAGTTTCTATTCCACAAACTAGATTTTGAAAAGTTTTCTAACATCGATCTAAGTAAAAAAGGTTGATCGACGAGGTACTAGCCTCTCGAAAGTGGAAGGCTCAAATTAGGTGCAATTAGGTTCACCCACCTCGGTCATAGTCGGACCGGCATTCGTATTACGCGTGCTTGCTACGACGTACTTTAGTGTGATATAATGACTACAAGACTACAGCAATGCCCTAGTGTTCATTATAATTATTGCACAAGATTAGAAATGTAAACTGTGAGCGAGTGTTTGCGTGTAGTTGTAACACAGGTCACCTGTTGAGTAAGCGCTGGGAGAACGTACCATAACTACATATTTTATTTAGATCTATGTTTCTAATTAAAGCTGTAGAGGGCATGAATCATAGGATTTCAGGCCCGCCCAGACCGCGCCGCGGGGCGTCGCTATATTTCAGCTATTCGTTGACAAGTATTATGTGTTGTTTTGTGTTGACGCTTCCTGTATTATTTTTAGTGCCCAAAACTTGTTTACAACTGCACTGTTCATTAGCTCCTATTGGGATTGGAAGTATATGTATATTGGTTCCTACTGTCAAGATTAATCGTTTAATTATTTTCGTTTTAGCTTTCGAAATCAATCCGCTCGCCTCGCCCGGCATTTGTTTTCCGACAAATCGCATCGTCTCGCGACGTCTTTTGTTCTCAGGGCTAAAGAAACCCCTTATTCATAATAGTCTGCTAACATAGAGCAATTCTATCTTTCACTCTATCTTCTCCTACTGGCATAATATGTCAGTTGAGAAATAACGCTGCTTAGTAACTGTTTTAAGTTAGCGGACCATTATGAATAAGGGGGAGTTTTTCAGAGCTGCGTCATTCCAACAATGATGCAGTGTGTCCATGTACCATGAGTTGTCACAGTTAGATCGCCTGACGTTACTACAATAGTTACGTAAATATTAGTACCGCGCATTTTAGTACCCAACTATCCGCTAGAGGCGCTGTTCATGTTTTCATACATTTTTTTAACAACAGCCTAGCGAGTATGGATTGTTAAAACTCATGGTAGACACACAGGTAACATTTGTCATATAGTTTCAGAATGGTCTACACCCGAACATTCGAATAACTTATTTGAAATAACCTATAGCAATGATATCTAGTTACCTACTAGAAAGTAAAAACGTATTTATTACAGTAAAAGACAGGTAATTAACTGATGATATTAGGTGCACATTCTTAACTATGTATAAAATACAGGGTGGTTTTTTGAGAAGGGCGGTGATGGCCAACTCTGAAACCACGAGAGTTAGGGAAAAGTCGTGAAAGGAGTCATGCCCGCGATTTATAAGAAAACAATAACTGCATATTTATTTTTTTCAAAAATCTTTTACTTTGACGGAAATGGACGCGAGTGATTTTTGAAAAAAAAATACACCCTGTATTATTAAACTAATCGATTTTGTTGCTGATAAGGATCAATGTTGTATCAATGTGTTGATCTTTGCAAATAAATGTTGTACTGAAAATGAATGGAAATAGCAAATTTTCACTTTTTTATTTTTACACGGAAGAAAACTCACCTCCTATTTAAACTTTTTGGTCGTTATGTGTGAAGATTTGATGGAGGCCTATTTTTTTAAATTAGATCTGTATTTCCAGCAAGACGGGGCCCCAGCTCACAACAGCCGTGTGGTTAGAGATATGCTGAATGAACATTTAGGGGATAGATGGATTGGCACTCATGGTCCGGTGAGATGGCCGGCAAGATCACCCGATCTCACACCGCTTGATTATTTCCTATGGGGTTACGTCAAGAACGAACTTTACAAAGCTCTTAACGATACAGTTGAGAGCTTACAAAGCTCATTGCTTGATATTTGATCGAGGATAAATCCTGTCATGATATCAAATGCAGTTAAGTCTCTAGAGAGACGTATAAACTTATGCATTGGAGTCAATGGAAACCATTTTGAGCAACTTATTAGTTAGGTAAAATTGAGATACTAAAAGTAAAATATAAAAATTTGCTATTTCCATTAATTTTTAGTAATACATTTATTTGCAAAGATTAATCCTTATCAGCAACAGAATCGATTAGTTTAATAATACAGGGTGTATTTTTTTTCAAAAATCACTCGGGTCCATTTCCGTCAAAAGTTAAAGATTTTTGAAAAAAATAAATATGCAGTTATTGTTTTCTTATAAATCGAGGGCATGACTCCTTTCACGACTTTTCCCTAACTCTCGTGGTTTCAGAGTTGGCCATCACCGCCCTTCTCAAAAAACCACCCTGTATATATATGTATCTTAGGATGAGACACAATTAACACACAAAAAATAAAGAGAAGAGAAACTAATCAATCACATATACGATGGAAATAAAAAATAGGTAGGTCTTACCTATTTTAGTTTAATCTTTTTATTTTATATTTTTTCTAATGTGAGCATTGTATTTTTTTTATGTGATATGGGTCTTTTTGTGCCTGCTTTAAACTGATTTTATTTTTATTTTATTATTTATTTATATACCTAGAACCTATTGTACTTGTCTGTTGATTTCTTCACTCGGCTGAGCCTGTGTCGAACAAATCATCAGTATGAAAATGTTAATCATTCTATTAGTTAGTTACGGAAAATTTACTGTGAAAATAACAAAAATTAACAAATGAGAAAATTCAGGCAAATAAATAAAACTTATTTTAAAGTTATTAGCAATATTTATTAAAAAAAAAATTATTTAATTCTTTATTGACATAGATAGTTACAATTCAATAATAAAAACAAATTAGAACTAATATTTACAATTAAAACAATTAAGCTAACTGTAGACTGTTGCAAACAATCTACAATCTACATATTTATTAAATTATATTATATTGAGAGTAAAATAGTCTAATTAGTTGTATGTAGAATTTCACCAGTTTTATGATAGTTACATTTTCTTTAGTGGGTTTATTTGCAAAGTCAAGAATAAGTATGTAAGTTTGGATGTATGTATGTATGTATGTTCCATTATACTAAAGTGTTTACCATCAATATTGAGTACCACCACAAAGGCAGTCATTGCAATACCCTAATTGATTAAACCAGCAATGTGTTGATTGATTGGAGATGTGATAATAAACTTAATTGAATACCAATCGTTAATTTAGCTATGCTGTTAATAACTTATATTAGAGCATGTTAACGTTAATGCATGATCATGCGTTATTTATAGTGCTTTTAGCGAGATTATTAATTATATACCTACCTACTATCTGAAGTGCCATAACTATCATAGGCTGGTTGGTGGGCGCTGGATGGATCGTTGATCGATTGTTAAAAAGCGACAACACAATAAAACTATTTGGAATAAGTTGTTTATGTATTATTTGAAGATTTTTTTAAAGCCTACCTAATTTTGCGAAGTGGTCACAGAACGCCTAACGTACTATCTAATATTATGTAACATATCAAATTTTTTTTTTTAATATTCGTTCACGTCACGTCTTTGGTCGCCCCTGGCTTCCTGTCTTAATTCCGCCGTTACGAGATTGTAGCCTGACTAAAAAGTTAAGGGATGAAACGTTGGTGTTCTTCCAACACAAACAGCATTCGTAGCCCTCTAATAAAATCAGGGCAATGGCCTTTATTTACAAAGAAAATTACAATCAAATAATAAAAACAAATTAGAACTAGTATTTACAAATGAAACAATTAAGCTAACTGCAGACTGTTGCAAACAATCTACAGGTAGCTCAACTGATCCATATCAATACCAGTCGGAAGCGTACATACGCTGGCGCTGGCTGCTTTGCCCCGCGGTATGGCAATGGTGATGCGCTGCGCCAGATACCCATCAGCTCACGGGTCACGCGTCGCTTCGACCAGACGGACTTTCAGATAACTTTTTAATAACATTAATAATGTCTTAAAATCCCATAATTTGGCAATCGAACCCGCAACCTACATCTCGGGTATTCAGCCTTTCCCCAATTCCCCACAGAAATCATCATAAGAATTTGAAGCTCACCATAACCTTAGACAAAGGAGCCAATGACTTCCAATTAACTTGATAAGGAAGGTCAATTCCTTACCTCTAAAGATTAACTTTTAAATCCCCCATAAGCCCCACGAGGCCCCCCGGATCTTTCAATAGCCGTGATAAATTGATAGCGATACTCATGAAGTCGTCATTAATCAATTACGGGAGATGTTGAAGTTTCGCTGAATGAAGTATCGGAGAGGTGAAGTTATCGTGAGAATAGTTGAAGGGTTCGGATTGAGAAATTGGAAGAAGTGGTAGTTTTCGTAACAAAATATAGGGGGTAAATATCTGCTTAGAACTACCTATTATTAATATACTAGCTGCAGCCCGCGGCTTCGCACGCTTTTTTTCGGAATAAAAGGTAGCCCATGTTCGGCCCCGGGATACCATCTACCTCGCTGCCAAATTTCACAGAGATGCGTTCAGCCGTTCTTGTGTTATAAATAGTGTAACTAACACGACTTTCTTTTATATATGTAGATATACATATAAATAAATAATGCTAGACAATTCACACAGCATCATCTAGCCCCAAGTTAAGCAGAGCTTGTGTATGTGTACTAGATAACTGATAAAGGTACTTAATACAATACACTACATAGATAGATATTTTATATTACACATAGAAAACATCCAGAACACCCGGAACAAATCGCAGGCGGACCTTCGCCTGCCGCCCCACAGAGGGCATCTATTTTCAAGTAGTTTCAGCTAATTCAAAGTCAAAGTCATAGTTCACGCAGTTTTAACCTGTGCTATTGCTATAGTCCTAATAATCAATGCCATTTGCACTCCTTTGTAAATTAAACCAATTCTCTAAATCAAAACACCCTGTACGTATTCTGAGGTAACCAATGAAAGGCTGAGCGAATTAATCTATCAAGGGCCCCGCGGGAGGCCTATCAACCCCAACAATAATCCTGATTCTAAGGATTTATTATGATTTCGCCTCTTGAGGCTGCAAATTGATGATTAATTTTATTTCTTCGATAGAGTATTAAGCGCGATGGTGAGAAATCTTTTAAATCCATCATGATTATTAACACTAACGTCATTTACAACGGGATATTAACCATACATACTCAAATCATGGTAAATATCCCGTTGTAAATGACTATAATGATGGTGAGATGTTATTTCTATAATCGTAAAATCAAACATCGTTAGAGCTGTTTTCTGATCATTCCTTGATAGATAACTAAATATCTGAATTGATTTAGCAAGTCATAGATTAGTAATTTCTAATAAATCTTCCAACCTACCAAGTACACTTACCTCCTTGCCGTGATTCTGTAGGACTTACAATACCCGGCATCAGATTGTACAGAATCTGATGCCAGGTACCGAATGGCGTTACGGGGCGTAACGAAGCATGTAACACAGTTAGGGTTCGTGCAGTCAGTACGGGAAAAAAGGCGCTCGCAACGAGCAACGAGACACGGATTTTAGCACACGGCGGCGGCGGCGTAACGTATGATAAGATGATAACGTTCGCTGCGAATTGTATTATCTACGCCCCGTAAATTAGGTCAGTGCCCGGATTTAGACTTGGCATGACTCAGCTAACAAAAGGACTGACGATAGGTATAATACTACCGTAAATTTGAGTACTTATCTGTTCGTCACGGGACAGAGAAACCTGAAAAAAAGGGAGAGAGGTGTGCGGGACAATGCGTGCTGAAAATAAATAGTATATTAGTGAAATATAATTATGCCTGCATCCCACGCAAACATTAAATTACCTAGTCAAGAATAACAAGGCGCACCACACAGCACCGTACGATAAATTCCAGCAGATATTCTACAAAACGAAGCCGCGGCGAAGATTAATGTGGCTGGTGGCAACATTCCTGATATTTTGTGTGCGGATTTATGGGGAGCGGCTATTTGCGACTAATTGTACGTCTGTGAGTGTCCCTAGAGATCAGTGGCGTCACTGAGCTAGCGCAATGCGCTTATGCCAAGGCTCTAATGGAAGTCCAACGCTGGCTAGATCTCTTACGGGACCTTTAGCCAGCATTGTGATCAAAACGCGCATATTTAGCTTTTGCTTTTATTTCTCTGTTATTGTTATGACAAATAAATGGCTCCTAACTCTTGTGCCACTTCTTGAAGTCTTACGTTAGTCTTATCCAGGTTAGTCCTGCGATGCACATAGGCACATCATCAGTCTTTACTTGTTTACTGCTGGACACAGGTCTCTTCTGATAAACGCCTTTTGTCTGTAATCATGAGGGGGTAATAATCCTTACCATGTTTAGGCATAAAGCTCTAATGATCAGAGTGTAATAACCCTGCTTTAATGTCCACGTTGGGCATACGGGTTGGGGATCGCAATTTGGTGGTGGATCTGTTCTGCAGGAAGTGCTGCTGCCTATTGATGGTACTGCGTTGCGATGAGCTGTTATTATAATGTTATTGATGCTATGATGGAAGAGTTTACCCGCTCTTCAAAAGTTTCTAATTGTTTTGACTATCATCAAAAAGGTAACTCTAGTTCAAAGTCAATCAGCGAGCTGTGCTTGGAGTTTCTCTGAAGGATAGGATTCGTAACGAATACATCTGACAGAGAACCAAAGTTATCGACATAGCTGAAAGAATTAGCAAGCTGATGTGGTAGCACGGCTCACGGCAAACGTGGTGTAAGACGCCCTCAGGCCAGGTGGGATGACGACCTGCGAAAACCTGCAGGCAGATGCTGGATGCAGCAAGCTGAAGACAGGGTGCTATGGCGCTCATTAGGGGAGGCCTATGTCCAGCAGTGGACTAATATTGGGTGATGCTGATGACGATGATGATAAGGTGACACCAGATGATACCATGGACGAAGAAAACACAGACGGAATCGCAGTAGAAAAATAACTTATTCATACGCACTCATTCATAGTATATCAGTCATTGTCGTCAGTCGTCTGTGCGTACCTACGCATACACACTCACACATTTAATTCATAGTATGTAGATTTTTTCAGTGTCAATGTAAACACTCTAACACTCACACATGATGACACGTCCGTCCGCCATTGTTGTACTCAGGTTTAGTTCAGAGAAATTCCGTTCACCTTTTCCGTTGTGTGTGGATAGTGTGATTCAAATTGTTTTGACCATTCCCAAAAAAGTGACACTTATTTTTTAATGTTTGCGTTCCGCTTACATTCTTGCTGACCTTTTCTCTTTACTCCAGAACTGGTTTCAGTTGTAATTCCATAAGTCAATGCAATTTTATTTATATCAGTTACATACATGTTGTAATTTGGAACAAAGCTATCTTCAAGTGCCTGCATTATGATAATGAAACTTAGCATCAGCGGGTTGATTTTAGTGTAATCGTGAGTGCCTCACACATACTATTTTCGCCACTAAAGTCATTTACAACGGGATATTTACCATGATTTGAGTTTTGTCTTTTCAATATTTCGCCGCAGTTTCGTTGCCAGACATACCGATCTATCTTCATTTTTTGTCTTTTGCTGCAAACGGTACCACTACCACACCACCGGTTTCATAATAGATAAATATCTCGTTGTAAATGACTTTAGTGTTAATAACCATGATGGATTTCAAATATTTATTTTCGCCACTCATTAATATATTATATATACCTAGGTACCTTTGGTTTTTATTCGTTATCAACATGAAGCCAATGAGCGGAGAAAATAGTATGAGTGATACACTCACGAATACATCTGAATCGACGAGCATGTTTTATTTTTAACCGACTTCAAAAAAAGGGCGAGATTCTATTTTCGGATGTAGGTACATATTATATACATATCAGTTATGTTTTTTTTAGTTAAAAGATAGTTGATCGATATCTTTTTGCATCATTAGATACTCTTTCGACAATGGCTCCTTCAGAATGCAAAAATAAATAATTGTTAGTATTCAAATATTTTTACTGCACAAAGGTACAAGCTGTTAAATCGGAATAAATTATTCACTCTTGTCTTAACATTGGAATTATTATACGGAACAGAGATGTCACCAACCAGTATTTAATTTTGCATATTCAATTTCAATAAAACTTACATCCTAACTCCGTTAACTAGAGTTCAAATTGCAAATACCTCTCATTTCATTATCTTCTCCTTAATTGTAACAGTCATACCGTTTAGTTCGGTTTGTTTAGCGATTTCGGTTGTGCAATTTTGAAGCTAAAGTTAAATTGTTAAAGTTTAAATTAGTTTGTGCTGCAGTTTTTGGCCGCCCGCTGCGCAGGAGAGATCATAACAAATCATCGAGAGAGGAGAGGGGGGTCCACCGAATAATGAAATGTTTTGTGATACAAAACTTATGAACAAAGACTGAATAGTGAGAATGACGAGGCAGTAAGGGGAGGTACCTTAACCGGTATAGCTACAGGGAAATAGGTATAATAAAAAAATTTCATACTAATTCACAGATTTAAAAAAAACGGTAACAAGAAAACTTGCATTTTACATGATAACTTTTTTTATGCTAATCGAACTTCTTTACTTTATCATAAAAAGATTGAAGTGAACAAAAATCAAAGTGATCACTTTATTTCCTAGTTTTACTTATGTTATTTGAATTTTTGACGTGTCCAAGAGTCCTGTAAGGTCTAAAAGAAATAAAGCACTTTAAATTTGTCATTGTCTTTATCCTGTTTCTTGCACCGATCAACAATTTCTATGATTTCCAAAAAATACACCCTGTTTTGAGATTAAAGTTAATGTAAAAGTTTAAAAACTGTATGTTTTGTATACATAACCTAATTTAAGTAAACTTATTTTTATTTTATTGACTGTAATTTTGAATGTTAATTGATTTTATGTGTGTGTAATATGGATTTAATTATCTGAAATAATGAATACAATACAATACAATACATAACTCTTTATTGTACACCACAAAATTAAATAAAAAACATAGACATTAACATTAAAAAGAAAGGTACAATGGGCGGCCTTATCGCAAGGCCTTATAGGAACGATTTCTTCCAGGCAACCTTTGGATGGATAGAAAATTAGAAATTTAAGAGAGACTGGGGTGTATACAAGTTTTATACATAATAGTAAATATTATTATGCAAGTAGAAATAAAAATATTAATTAAATAAAACTACATTATATGTATGTCGGCGCGAAGACGTTATTTCAATATGAAAATCTAGTTTTGAAAGTTAATTTATTGTTAAACCACATAATCTAATCACTAAATTGAGTAAAGTTTAAAAACATTGTAAAAAGTTTTGGAGTACCGGTAGGTAAGGAATGTCTTGACACCCAAAACACAATAGATACTCTCTAAGAAACTGTTTATTGACACAGATACGCGAACACAAAGATAGGCACAGAAAGATTGTCCATTAGGTATATCGAACGTGTATTTTCGGATCACTTGTGAATTACGAAAGATACGAGTAGGTACAATTAAGGTAAAAGTCGTAAAACGTAGAATGCAGGAGACCGGCTGTAAAATCGACTCAATCGCGATTTTTTTCTTCCGTCACCAGCACGTGTCTCTACCCGTCATTATCAACTTTTCTATCTGACAGACCTACTGTCAGCGCCGCCGGTGCGTTCCGTTCCTACCTACGGAATTGAACGCCACATCACCCCCCTACGCAGAAAGAAAAGCCATACAACAAAAAAAAAATGTAACAGAATAAATTTAAAAAAACACAAAAAAAAATATATTAAATATAGTCGAGAAAATAAAAATTATTACAGGTCGAAAGGTCTCGCGAAATGGACTTTGCGACCCGACCGTGTGGTATACTCCGGTTCTTTTGTTTCCAATGGTTTTATTGTACGATTCTTGTTCGGAGGCGATTTAGTCCGAGGGGCAGACGACGACGGGCCTATTTCTACGGGTTGGGAAGAAGTTGGGGTTGCTGGTAAAATTTCTGATGAAGTAACATCTTTGTATTCTACGTGGGCGGGTTTGATGCGGTCTAGGCTAACGACTACATTCCTTCCCCTTATACTGAGCGTTATCGTCTTGTCCGTACGCTTGATGATCTCGTAGGGACCTGTGTAGGGAGATTGCAATGGTCTACGAACAGTGTCGTCTCGGAGAAAAACGTGTGTGGAAGTAGACAGTTCTTTGGAGATGAACATCTTGTGTTGTCCGTGGTAAGAGCCGGGTGTAGGGCGTAATTTTGCCATTTTTATACGCAGTTGTTCAACGAAGTCTGCTATGTCTTCAGGATGTTCGGCTGAAACTGGGGCAACAATGAGTTCTCCTGGCAGCCGTAAGGGTTCTCCATATAATAATTCCGCCGAAGATGATTTCAAATCTTCTTTAAGAGCGGTTCGCATGCCTAGAAGTACTATAGGCAATGCCCTGGACCATGTGTTCTCGTGGCACATTAGAGCGGCCTTAAGTTGGCGATGAAGCCTTTCCACCATGCCGTTGGCGCAAGGATGGTAGCTTGTTGTTCTGATTCTTGTAGTAGCACATTGCTGTAGAAGTCTTTGAAACAGATGGGATTCAAACTGCCGCCCTTGATCCGTTGTTATAGCGCTTGGAACCCCAAAACGCGAAATCCAGCCGATTGTGAAAGTTTGGGCGACTTCTTCTGCCGTTATACCAGTCATAGGCCAAACTTCCGGCCACCTGGTGAACCTATCAACGGCGGTGAGACAGTATTGGAACCCATTGCTCATTGGTAGCGGGCCAATAATATCAATATGTACATGTTTAAGTCGTCCCGTGGGGGTATTGAAATGTCCCAGTGGTGCGTTGGTATGCCTTGAAATTTTATTTCGTTGGCAGGGTATGCAGGTTTGTGCCCAGAGTCGGCAATCTTTTCTTATCCCCGGCCACACGAAACGGTCTGTTATGAGTTTCAGCGTGGCTCTAATACCAGGATGGCTGAGATTATGGAGCTGGTCAAAAGTCGGACGACGAAAGGGGGGTGTTAAATATGGTCGAGGTTTCCCTGTAGACATGTCACAAATGAGTGAATTGTTGGTATCTGGAATTCTGATTTTCTTAAGACCCAATGAAGTTGCGTCGGAATTTAATAGCTGGCGTAGTTCGTTATCCACTGCTTGGGACTGTGCTAGGGGTTCGTAGCCTGCTTCGATAGTGATGGCTTCTATGCGAGACATTGTATCGGCTACTATGTTGTGTTCCCCTTTTATGTGCACAATGTCAGTTGTGTACTGTGAAATAAACGATAATTGGTTTAATTGAACTGGGGCAAGCTTCTCGCGACGCTGTTTGAAGGCGAATATTAACGGCTTGTGATCCGTGTATATTGTTATCCTTTGTCCTTCGAGGATGTGCCGGAAATGCTGGACACTTTCGTATACAGCCAGTAATTCCCGATGGTATGCTGGCCATTGGCTTTGTTGAGCGTCTAGTTTCTTACTGAAAAATGCAATAGGCTGCCAATCTTTATTGACTTGCTGTTGCAAGCACGAGCCAATTTGAGCGTTTGATGCATCGGTGAAAAGACCCAGCGGTGCATTATGGACAGGATGTACCAGTAAAGTGGCGTTAGCTAGGCTGTCCTTCAGAGTATGAAATCTTTGTTCAAGATCGGGAGTCCAGGGAACAGGTACAGCCCCTTTTCCTTTTATAGCCGTTATTGCGTTTATAAGTGGTGCTTGAACTTCAGCTGTGTGTGGTAGGAATCGGCGATAATAGTTGATCATTCCTAGAAAACGGCGAAGGCCGCCCACTGTTTTTGGAAGTGTGAATTCTCTGAGAGCCTTGACTTTTTCCGCAGGTGGTAATGTACCTTTTGCATTCACGGTGTAACCCAGGAACGTAACTTCTTCAACGCCTAAATGGCATTTTGATGGGTTTATTACAACCCCGTATTCATGTAGCCTTTGAAATAAGATGCGCAAGTGGTTGGCATGGTCCGCAGTATTGCGGGAGTACACTAGAATATCGTCGATGTATGCGAAACAAAAATCCAATCCATGCACAACCTCGTCTATGAAGCGTTGAAATGTTTGCCCTGCGTTTCTTAAACCGAAGGTCATATACGGAAACTCAAAAAGGCCGAAAGGCGTAATTATTGCAGTTTTACATATGTCATCTTCGTGTACAGGGATTTGCTGGTAGGCTTTGACGAGATCCAGCGTGCTGAAAATCATAGATCCCGCTAGATTATGGCTGAAGTCCCCTATGTGTCTCACTGGGTACCGATCTGGAATGGTACGCTGATTCAGAGCACGGTAATCGCCGCAAGGTCGCCACGTGTTGTCCCGCTTTTGAGCCAGATGTAATGGAGAAGACCATGGACTTTTAGAAGGTCTTGCGGTACCGCATTGTATCATATTGTCAAATTCTTTTTTTGCGATCATGAGTTTTTCGGGACCGAGGCGGCGTGGTCGACATGAAACTGGTTGCCCGTCAGAAGTTTTTATGTGGTGGACGGTGCAGTGTTTCACGGTTCGGGGAAGACCGGGAGGACGCGTGATGTTCGGAAAATCTTTTAGGATGTCGTCAAATTTTGAATTATTTTTGAACCCTACTGATTTGACACTAGTTTGTTGAATGGATGCAATAGTGGCGGGAGCTGAGAGGCCGGTTTTTCCATCAAGTAATCGCTTGTTTCTACAGTCAGGGAGCAAATGGTAATGAGCTAAAAAATCTGAACCGATAATCGCGGTGTCTACATCAGCGATAATAAAACGCCAATTGAAGGCGCGACGTAGGCCAAGGTTGAGTGAGAGTGAAGTGTCACCATAAGTATTTATTACACTACCATTAGCCGCATTTAGACTATAGCCAGCACACCTCAGCTTGTTTCGAATGAGTCGTCGGGGATAGCAACATACATCTGAACCAGTGTCAACGAGGAATTGACATTTGGAATTATTATCTGTGACGAATAGTCGGCGACTGATGGCGGGGCAGTCAGCTGTCGCCTCCGCTACTGACTGCCATGAGAGTTTTCCGTTCTATCTACCCAGCTACACGGTTTCGTACATTTAACAGCTTTGGTTTTGTAGATTCTATGGTACCAACATACTTGGGGTTCTTGCCCCCGAGAGTCTCTTGACGCTGATCGAGATCTGTTTGGCCTGTTGTAGCCTCTGTCTCCACGAGACATGGCCGCCACTATGCCAGAAAGTTCATCTATTCGCGTAGCTAATGCTAAGATGTCAGGTGATGCCTGTGGGGCGGTGATGGTTGCATAAACGTTGGGATTTATTGGAGCTGGAGTAACCTCTAAAATTTTGTCGGCCAAGTCCGCCAGTTTCTCCAAAGGCAGATCCGCTTGGGCAGTTATAATGGCCTGTATGTGGTTTGGCAAGCGACGAAGCCAGAGTTGCCTTAGTATTGACTGGTCTTGTAAAATTGATCCAGCCAGAGAGCGGAGATGTCTTAAGAATTGTGAAGGTTTCCTATCACCAATTTCTTCGTCTGATAAAAGTTTACGAATGCGTTGCTCCTCTGTGGATGATAGTCTTCTAATAAGTTCATCCTTGATTTTTTGGTACCTTTCAGTTTTTGGTGGCTGCGTAATAATATCCTCGATTTCTGCTGCATGGGCAGTATCGAGCTGAGCCACTACATAGTTGTACTTTGTGGTGTCTGCAGTTATTCCTGCTATATCAAATTGAGCCTCTATTTGAGCAAACCACACGGCCGGACGGTCAGCCCAGAAAGGAGGGAGTTTGACAGACACCTTTGATACACTATGAATTTGGGGGGCGACGGTTGCATCGGCAGTTGCAGTTGGGTTGTTTAGATTCTGATTAAAGATTGCTAACTGTGCTTGGAGGGCAGCATTTTGTTCTTTAAGGTAACGTACTTGAGCCTCAATCTCCTCCATTCTTGTTTTTTTTTTTATTATAGCTTATATTAGTAAGGTACAAAAGTTTTGTTTATACTTAAATTTAAACGAGGATCAGAGCACAACAGCAGATAAAAATAAAGCAAACTAGAAAAAAAAATTATATCATTGAAACTAGTCGAGTAAAAATAAAATATTGGTTAATGTTGCAACATTACAAGGATTGACAATGGTTACCTAAATCATTAGGTAAAATAAAAAGAAACAGAAAACAAGAAAGTATGACAAAATAAAAGTATTAGGTTTGCATTTATGGTTAAGTTTAGTTTACATACAAGGGGTTAAAACTATACAACCTTCATTTATCAACTAAAAGGTATCAAGTACATAACCAAAGGATATTTAAATAATGATATTTGTGCAATTGTAATATTAAAATTAACATGTACCTATCAACTAAGCGTTTGTCCTTGTTGTATAACTGGATGTTGAAAATTAGGGATATTATTATTATTTTCACCGGTAATATTCACTCACTTCTTGTTCATATAATGTGGTCTGATAATGTGAAATGTTTCCGTATTGTAGCTGATGAAAAGGTACTGATCAATCACTTTGATTGAATAGATACCAGGGTCTGTTTACTAATAGCGGGGAAACAATTGAACAAATTTGAAGAAAAAAACAAAAATAATATACAGTTTTTCATGAACGAAGTAAAATGGAACGCACTGACCAGTGGTGGCTGGTAACCTGTGTTGTACTGGTGGCACAGATTCAGCTTGGCGCCAGCTGCTGGTCAGGTTACTTGTGGCGCCTTCCTGGAGTTGCACGGAAGATGTAGGTAGCGTGGGGGAATTCCTAACGTTGTTGAGGTGGTGTCCACAACCTGCTCTTTCTTGAGGGTGGCGGCCGAGGGGCGAGGAGGTAGCTGCCGGCGCTGATGGCGAGATTGATTTTGGCATAGGCAGGGGAAAATCTTCGTCTGACGGGAGACAAGTGCAACTCGTTGATGGCGACTAGGCGTGTTCTTTCGTGTTTTGTGTTGTTTACGGGGTCACCACTTTGGAGTACCGGTAGGTAAGGAATGTCTTGACACCCAAAACACAATAGATACTCTCTAAGAAACTGTTTATTGACACAGATACGCGAACACAAAGATAGGCACAGAAAGATTGTCCATTAGGTATATCGAACGTGTATTTTCGGATCACTTGTGAATTACGAAAGATACGAGTAGGTACAATTAAGGTAAAAGTCGTAAAACGTAGAATGCAGGAGACCGGCTGTAAAATCGACTCAATCGCGATTTTTTTCTTCCGTCACCAGCACGTGTCTCTACCCGTCATTATCAACTTTTCTATCTGACAGACCTACTGTCAGCGCCGCCGGTGCGTTCCGTTCCTACCTACGGAATTGAACGCCACAAAGTCAAACGCTTAGCTTCGCGACTTCGCTCGCTCTCGGAATCGTTCGACGCGGGGCTAGAAGAAGTCGGGTATTGTGGAGATCAAGGGATTGTAATGATCTGAGGCCGTTTCATAATGACGCTGGGAAGCAGTCTGTATGAAGTGGGTTACGGACTCGAGATTAAGATCTCGATGGTGACTTTGTGCAGGAATCTATTTTGGACAACAGGAAGGGGGCGGAGGTTGACCGAGTGGCCAAATACTACAGAGGAGTATAATACGTCATGACTGGGCATATGACCGATTTGTAAAGTGTCACCTTATTTCTAAGGGACATTTTACTCTTCGCTCTAAGGACCAGCTAAGTGTTCAACCGGCTAAGTATGAACTTTGCGCGGTTGGTTACAGTGCGAATATGGGGTTTGAAACTAAGGCGGCGATCTAGGATCACCCCTAGGTATTTGGCTGACTTCACCCAGGGAATGGGTTTGCCAAAGAGGGTTCTGGGCACACTGCTGCTCTTTTCTTCGGATTCACTTCTATGCGCCATAGTCTGAACGAGGGCGGCTTGCAGTTTTATACTTACCCGACTTGCATTCAAGTCGGATGTGTACAAAGTTGTGTCTTCCGCGAAGAGGGCAAGTTCGAAATGCGGATGACGGGGGATGTCGCTGGTGTACAGCGTAAAAAGGAGCGGAGCAAGGACGGATCCCTGGGGGACACCTGGTCGGACGGGTCGGGGGACGGAGAGAGTACCCTCCACGCGGTAGCGAAAGCTGCGATTCGACAAATAGTCTCGTAGGATGAGTACGAGTCTGTCTGGCACACCAAGTCACTTGAGTTTTGTCCGGAACTCCTTAATATAGTCATATTTGTGAAGCCCAAAAACAAACCGTATACAGACGTTTTGGAGTCCTTCAAACTTATTGAGCTGCTCCTCAGTGAGGTCAGGGTAGCAGACGTTTGCATATTCATGAATAGGAAACATAAGAGACTAAGCGATCACAATTTTAGTGGCAGTAGGCAGAAAATTTCGGAGTCTCTTAGCGAGGCGGTGGAGGCAAAAATCTTACGACTCACAGCATGCATTTGTGGGGCCAAAGTCATGTCGCAACGCAATCCATTAAAATACCTAGAATTTTAATCTGCTAAAGTTTCCTTTTAGCAGATTAACTGAGTGACGCTATTAAATTCAATAATGGACGAAGTGGTTCAATTGATTTTAACAGAAGTGCGTGAACTGCCTATTATATTATAATAGCCGGTGTTTTGCTTGGGTTAATCTGGAGACCACGCTCCAATCACGAAAACTGGTAAGGTCGCTATTCGTGCGGTAAATCGCACTAGCCAGGTCTTGCAATGGGGCATAAAACATATACCTGACTAGAAGATTACAATCGGCATTCGCAGCCTTATCACTTGAAACGATCTCTTCCGTTAAACCAAGGGTTTACATCCCTGTTTTTCAGTTGCAGTGAGCGTTTGAATTTGTATCACTTTGCCTTTACTATGAAATTCTAAAATTCAAGTGGTTCCAAAAAAAACAACCTGAAATATCAGCAAGGCGTCTTGACAAAATACTGAAAGATGCGCCTTTGTGTATTGTATTAACGAAACCGTTTTCCTCAAACAAAACAATCAGCCCTAACATTTGCTTACCTCCTAAATCAGAGTATTATTCTATAGGTAAATGAAAAATAAATACGATAAAATGAAAGACAACAAGTTGCATATTAAACTCAAGTGACGTAACTGCAACGTAACGAACGTTAACATAACGGCTCGAGAACGTAACGCTATGTTTAGTCCTACGACCTGATTCTACATTAAATAAATATGAAAAATTAAAGACAACAAATTCATTATAAAACTCAAGTGACGTTACGGAAGAATTGAATGAAAATATATTTAGGAAAAACTAACTACGTGGATAATATAAAATACTTACTTCTCTTAATATTTGCACACTTTCGTGCAAGCTAAATACAATTACTAAAATAGTTTTTATGATTGATTATAATTTTAAGATTACGGCAACGTAACGAAAGGTAACGTCACGAGAACGTAACGCTACAGTCCTACGACCTGATAATTCTACATTGAATTTTCACCATCTTGGTTTCAAAGTATGGGCGATAATGGTTATAACACCACTTACCTGTTGATACTGCCTATTGCAGGCAACACGACCGACAAATCGGCACATCAGGTATCTCTTGGGTCCAGCTGGATGGTTGGCTTTTTGGGAGTCACACACAAAACTCAAGGCCACTAGCAGAAGTACATAGTTTGTTGATAGAACGAATATCTTGATAACTTAACAAGGTTAGTACCGAGAGAAAAGAACGTGTCCACTTTGCGTTATACTGCTGAGATCCTCAAACAGTAGTTGTTTGATCTAAAATACCTATTATACAATTGTTCAGGATGGCCCCGTCGATCCCCTCACAGAAGGTGTGTTAAACCTCTCAGAACTCACGAGTCTCTGAATAATTAAATTATCGCGTTTTCACTCGCAAAGAAAGCACCACTCGAAAGATTCCCGAATGAAAAACCAATTAGAATAATGAACCTTAAAGCTCTTGAAGATCAGGCAACACCGCCGTTCTAAAAAGACCCTCTTCGTCGTATAATCCAATTTAATTTGGGGTTCTAAGTTGATTGGTCTGTAGTTGGTCCGTACCGTACTGGGCCTTCACGATTAAAAGTGTCAAAAGATTTTCGTGTTAATGCACTGAAGAGGCCTTTGTCCGTCCGTTCGTAATTTATTTTGGACTGGTGGACCTTATTGTTGTGGAGTGGTTATTGTTGGGTTCCCTGAAAATATTCGCTGGAAAGATATTGGGTATTGTGTTGTGGTGTTTGGTAGAGAGAGAGGTTGGGAGATTGCTTTGACGGACTGTGTTGTTGATTCGTGGTGGTAATGGTCACGGGATGTTCCAAATGTGGAAATGATGTACTAATTAAATGAAAGATTGAAGAGCGTTCGTTTCTTCCCACACTTACATTTTCTTCAAATGCAGGAAGAAAAAGTTATTTTCATCCTATCTATTCGAAAACAGGCAAAGGGTTCCTCGATAAGTGCGAACGAAGTGGGTCATTTCAGCGCACTTAATAACAGTGACGAAATGACTTTTGAAGTTGGAACACTAAGTTTGAATGCAATTCGCTTCAATAAAGTCCTGGCCGGTGATAAAAATGACGACCGCTGTGGCACGGCGGGCGAAGGTCCGCCTGCGACGCAGGAGGTTGCGGGTTCGATTCTATCTCGGGACAAATGTTTGTACGATCTGCAGATATTTGTTCCGGGTGTTCTGGGTGTTTTCTATGTATATTAAAAAAAACTATCTAGGTTATGTATTGTACTAATTAAGTATATTAGTTACGTATCTAGTTCCCATAATACTACTCTACTTAGCTTAGGGCTAGTTGATGTTACGAAAATTGTCCAGCATTATAAAAAAAACTAAGTGGAATCAGCAGCAAGCAAACGCAAAAGCCATCCTTACGGAATATAGTATCTTGTTATAGAAACCTACAGTTTTCTTTTTTGATAGGCTAGTGTTTTGTATTTTATTTATTTCCGAAAATTCCGCTTCATTTGATTAGTCTGTAATCTTTACGACATCATGATTCCATCGATTCCCCATCGCGACATAAAATGAGTAAAAGTCAAGGCAATCGAACTGAACTCGCAAACAAGGGTACTCGTGAACAAAAGTCGTTGCGATAGAAAGACGCTTTTCCAATTAAATTGTTATCGACATTACTGTAGCGTAGCGAGCGGAATTGAACTTTATTGAAATGGTTTAAGCTCCAATGTCGATTTGATGACCGTTTTATTGTTCCTATTGTCGGATTAGGTGGATAGTGGTACTAGATGTGACTTTTAAGAAATCAATTATTTGATAAGTCGAAAAGTGCAGTTTACATCCCTGCGAAAGGTATTTCTCCAATTATAGCTTATCTAGCTGCTGCCCGCGGCTTCGCACGCGCTTTTTAAGTAGCCTATGTCCGTTCCCGGGATACCATTTACCTCCCTGCCAAATTTCATTTAGATCCGTTCAGCCGTTTAATATTTAATATTAGTGTGGATATGGATGAACACCTAGCCGAATTTCAGGGTGGCCAGTCTCAACGGAGCTCTGTGCGCAGGACATATTATGGTGCACAAGTGTATGTGCAAATACAGGTGCACTCTCTATTCCCTCACTCTCATAATCCGATTGGACGGGGTGGCAGACCGACATGACTGGGTGGGAACAACGGCTTAAAGTGCCTAATAATTGCAAAAATCTTCTAAATATATCTACGAATGTTTTTTGAATTTCGAAACTACACTCGAAATAAATTAGTTATAACCAGTGGTTCTAAGCATTTTGTGAGTCTCTTCTGTTATCTGTAGGTCCACGTTAGCACTTGAAGTACCTTTTCAAACGGACCAATTAGGAAAATAATTGATGGCCAATGAGCGAGTGCCAGAGGTGGCATAAACGGAAAGCAATTTGGCGGGATTCTCTACCACCGAATTCAAAACACGAACATTACAAAAGGTGTTTCGGTGTGTCTGCTATCTTGTATTATTTTGTTGCTCCGGTTTGTGATTTTTTCTCTTTGGTTTTCAAAATGCAATGTGCAAATTTTTCTTTGTTTTGAAATTTTGAACTGACTGGCGTTCTTCTCTGCAAAATTCTCTAAGCGTAGGTACCATAGAGTACTATCTAATTACCATAGAGTCAGTTCTAGTTTAAATTTTTTTTAGAGTAATTTTTTTTTAGATTTTGTAGAGTTCGGCAATCAAGAAAGCTATGCTTCTCTACCACGGTTGAGAACGGATTTGGTTGGAATTTTATGAAACTTTTCGTTCAATTTTGTATCCGACCTTCAAGCATTTCCCAACGTCATAATCTTATTCCATAGCAACCTACAGGTTACGCCATAAGCCCAAAGCTCATTACGTCTCAGTTAAATCTGCGTAACCCCGCCAAATTCAAGAGGCCATAAATTGAGGCGATTGTTCCCCAAGGCGGGACCCCCCAAATTATTAGCATAATACCCCGCTTACTACGCGTGACGCAAACATGGAGGCTCTGGGGACCCGCGGAAAAATGGCGTCAGCGTGGCGCTCAGGTGAGTGACAGGAATTGAAGCGGGTAAGGTGTAGACTCTGGTTCAGCGCTGCTAATTCAACGGTCTCGTAATAGTAAAACCTGGAAAAAAGTATTTATGGGGAAGAAAGATTCAAACAACCAATAAATTTTCGAATACCTACGTCATGTCGGACACCGGCATGAGTAGGTAATAATTTGATTGTTTTGAAAAAACTATAAACCGAATTCGAATTCCTTAATTATACATTGTTTTTAAGTTTTCAATCCTAATCCCTCGGGAATAAAATTTCTGGGTCACCTCGGGATATTATCTATAGCATTAGCGAAAGATTTTTCAAAATCGGTCCATAATTGACGGAGAAATCGACGAGCATACTTACATAAAAAAACATACATAGGTACAGCCGAACATAGAACCTCCTGTTTTCGAAGTCGGTTAACAATAAAAGCAGTTTTTCAGGTATAAATTTTGTCGCTCGTTGTTGTGAGGTAGCCAGCCGGGTAGCAGGATTTTTGGCAATGGAACGCTTTTCTGATAGGTGAGATATCTAAGAATTTATACGTTTACTTAATATCCTAAAAATTTACGTACTAGACATATCCATACCATACTTATATTATACTGTCTGTCTGTTACACTTTCATGCCTAAACGGCTGAATATGCTACTTTTTACCGCGGAAAAGCGCGAGCGAAGCCGCGAGCAAAAACTAGTATACTATAAAAACGATATAGATACTATAAAAGCTGTCAAAAACCCGGTCCCGCTATTCCCCGAAAATGCAGGCAATAAAACCTGCGCGTGTCGCTCAGTATCGCTTTGCTCGGCAGTCTATCGCTTAAGAAACGGGAAACAAGGTCAGTTGTTTCATATAGCGTCGCTTTCTTTCACTTACAGGAAACTAGAACACGCTGCGGAGCCAAATGAGAAAACGAAACCCTTTACAATTTCTATGCAAACTTTGCCAATGCTGAGTTCTGTGTTTACCTTCACATTCCACAAAGAATATATGGCCCGTTTATGAAAGCTTGCTCAGTCATCGATCTATGCTTGAGTGGCCTTTATTTCATAGAAAAGCGTTACTCAAGCATAGATCGATGACTGAGCAAGCTTTCATCTTGCCTAAATCTTGTGATAAAAATGTTTTAATTGAGGACAATGTTAAAATTCACGATTCTTTGGTAAGAACAAAAATTCAAGTAGTTTAAAAATGTAGGTTTCATATTCACACCCTGTCCACCAGTAGGAATAAGACGATAAGCTCATACCACCAATAAGAATAGGATCACCTCCATTAGAAATTCTTGGCACAAAAAACATAAATTGTGTGGCTTTATTGGAAAGCCTTTTATATATTTATTTCAAACCGATCCATTGACAAGCAGAAACCGTTTCCGAAAACTAACAGATTTCCCGCAAATTAATTTAGCAGTGATTTGATTAACTTCAAGACTGCAGACGCGATTCCAATTAATATATAGAAGCGAGTGTCTCGATAAATCCGCTTGAAGCGATCAAAGCGGCTTTAAATATCGCTGAGTAATGCCTAGCCTGGGCAGATGCCGGCTTAGCGGCCCCGAGCGGACCACAATCAGGCTGGCAGTCCAAAAAAGGATTGATGATTTGACGGATTAGATGGGATGAAAAGGGTCGATAAGTTTTGACAAGAAGTTCATTTAATATTTCTAGAGCAGTTTGCCGCAGTTTTGCCCCTCTTTCGTGTTAAGAATAAATCGGCATTCGTTGTTGTTACTAAAAATTACATATTTGCTATTCATAATTATTCCGATAACATGGGCTGCTCAATAAAATCGTAATATAGAGTAATATAATGTTATTCCCAACGTCTCACGAAAATCAGAGCATCGTGATTTGCATCTACATCATTATATTATAATGCTTCTCATTCGCTTCTCAACGAGTACACTACCTTGGACACCGAGGTCGCCTAGAGAGGCATGCACCGTCGTCAGCGAGCTGCTGGATTTCCTGGAGGACATCGGATGGTTAGATTAGCAGCCCCCCACCCGACACGCAAAAACGGCCCACCTGTGGCCTAGTTGCAGAAGTCCAGAAACAAGTAACGTGAGCGCCACCGTGTATCGGATGACACGTTAAATTATAGGCTAGTTATGGCTAAGTTAAATTACATGGTTAAGGGGATTTTTGGACTTTTCTGTCTAATAATCATCTTACGCCACTGAAATGAGATGCTAAGGGGATTCTTAGACTAAAAGTCTAAGAATCCCCTTCGCAGGGGATTCATTAAGGGGATTTTTAGACCAAGCCCCTCATTGCAAGCATTTTTACGATGATTCTACGGTTTCAATTGATGGCGAGGCGTTACGATAACGACTTAAGACGATTGGACTTAGATCTGAATCTCCTTGCTGTATAAGCAGTTTCACAGTTGTGAACGTGTGCGGCGACCTTAAATGGCCCTTAATGTTTAAGAAAACACATACGGGCTAGTTCGCTAACAACTCACGTCACAACTCAAGATAAATCTCAAACATTTCCTGAATCCCGCTTCTCACCATCACTCTCACCTGCCAACCAATTCGCATGCTCAACACGCATATTTTCAGATCAATGGCTTTTCCACCACCTTTATATATAGAAGGGTAAGGTTGAAATTGAGGGGTGTTGGTAGGTTGACCATGAAAATTGATGGTATCGGTTTGCAATCAGTTGTATGCAAACGTTACGTGTAAATAGGGGCGACGCGACGTGTGGTTTCGGCTGGTGAGGCTCGGGTGGAGGCCTGAGTCCTTAGTACGGGTTGTGCAAATTTTACGTAAACTATAAAAGCGTTCGTTTCTTCCCACACTTACATTTTCTTCAAATCCAGGAAGGAAAAGTTATTTTCATCCTATCTATTCGAAAAGAGGCAAAGGGTTCCTCGATAAGTGCGAACGAAATGGGTCATTCCAGCGCACTTAATAACAGTGACGAAATGACTTTTGAAGTTGGAACACTAAGTTTGAATGCAATTCGCTTCAATAAAGTCCTGGCCGGTGATAAAAATTACGACCGCTGTGGCACGGCGGGCAAAGGTCCGCCTGCGACGCAGGAGGTTGCGGGTTCGATTCTATCTCGGGACAAATGTTTGTACGATCTGCAGATATTGGTTGCGAGTGTCCTGGATGTTTTTATGTATAATGTAACTATCTATGTATGTAATCATCATAATCTATCTATGATTGTAGTGTATTTGTATTAGGTATATCAGTTATCTAGTAACTGATATCTACTCGTATATATCTATTCTATATATATAAAAGAAAGTCGTGTTAGTTACACTATTTATAACTCAAGAACGGCTGAACGGATCTCGGTGAAATTTGGCAGCGAGGTAGATGGTATCCCGGGGCCAGACATAGGCTACCTTTTATTCCGGAAAAAAGCGTGCGAAGCCGCGGGCTGCAGCTAGTACTTAATACAAATACACTACATAGATAGATATTATTTTTTATTATACATAGAAACATCCCAACCAAACACTTTGCGTAGCTTGGGGTTAGATGATGCTGTGTGAATTGTCCAGCATTATTAATTAGTAGTAATTTGGTTATGTACCTAAACATAAATATTCGTCACTACCAAAAGCATCTCTTATTAATATTTCTCGTCAGATGAATTTTTCTCATAGTTTAGGATGAAAAGCAGAATGTGCCACACGGGACCAAAATTATTTAACCTCGTGCAACGTACTTTGAATCCCTCGCTACGCTTAGGATTCTACTCTAGAATCCCTTGCTTCGCTCTGGATTCAAATAATCGCTCTCGCCTTAAATACGTTATTTCGTTCCCTTGTGATATAATCTACTATTCTGGAAAAGCGTGCTTTACCTTAGGCCACATCTTCATACATAATATGTTACATAATTGCCAAAGGCTTAACAATAAACAATTTTAAAAAATATTTGCGCCTTGATGAGCCATTACCTATTAGAGAGGAACTACATTTTGTAGTAGATATGCCAGCGATCCAATAGTCTCATACGAAATGTTCTTCTTTTTGTTTCGTGGCTTCTGCGACTATTAGCCAGAAATCTGCCAGTTCTATTGTAGTTTTCGAATGATGCATTTTAGCAGAACAACTAATTCTGACAACATTGACAGTTCAGAAGTAGATATCGAAGACTTTTTTCTTTTTGGTACTGTGCAATCCCATACTAGCCGCTCTGCAGGTAAATAAATAAAAGCTCTAACGCAAAGTAAATAACTGTGGTACCTGGTTGTTAAACTGTGGTCGTATTGATTAGTGTACCATTAGATTCATTCGACAAACAACAAAAATCTCTGAACCCAATTTTCTATGATCGCAAAAGCTAACGATTTTCGGATTGAACCCTTATTTATTCTCATTGCCTAACTATGTAGGTACTTTGTCAAGGGTATTTTGTGACACAGAATAAATACTCCTTACTTTACTTTACTATACATACTCGTAGATATTTAAACATTTCCTTCTTACGTTCCTTTCAACTTCAACTTCTTATTGCGTGAGTCGCTGTGTCCTTCCTTTCTAATTGGGTAGGTGCCTAGGAAGGTATTGTTAACTTAGTTCATATCGTATAATAAACCTTACAGATAGCATCCCTGAAGACTAATCAAAACTTTATCATCACCGAAACTTCTTCGATAGCACATAAAACGAACTGATTAGTGCACTTTTCCCAACTTAGAGCTTTATTTCTACCGTTTCCCATTATCTCCGATAACGGGGATAACGGGTAATGGGGAAAAGGTTGTATTTATGTTGCTTCTTTTGATGGGCTTCGGTAATACGGTTTTCTGATTAGATACCTACGGCCGAAACATGAGCTATTAATATAAATCTTTTGGATTGATGGTGGATATTTGTTAAGTCAGCACCATGAGGCGTTTTCTGTGGGCTTAGAAGGTAGAGCTTTTTTCTTCCATATGTGAAAATATACATTCAGGTTGGAGATTCAAGCCATCTTTTATCATTATTTGATATTTTTAATGAATTATTTATTGACAAACAAAATTACAATTCAATAATAAAACAAATTAGAACTAGCATTTACAATTGAAACAATTAAGCTAACTGCAGACTGTTGCAAACAATCTACAGGTAGCTGAACTTATCCATATGAATACCAGTCGGAATTATTTGACTACATTATTGACTTTCAGTGCCTGTAGCATAAATCTAAGTTCTCAGGTACAACAAATTGCCTTTTTTCGGCTAAATAATTCAAATGAAAATAATTTACTAGTTAGCATTTATTTGTCCATATTATAAACCCCCGAGCCGAATGCATAAAAAAAGCAAAATAGTAGTAAATTCTGAATTCGCACACTTCACTTTATGAAACATTTTCACAAACTCAACACTGAACCGATTTCAATTAAACATTTCAACAAATCAAATCGTTTAAAATAAACGGAGGCATCAATCAAAACTTGGACCATAATGGAACTTTAAACCAATCCCTAGTAAAAACGATCATAACTCCGCGGGTCTGAACCGATACCAAACATATGTTCAGAGTTATAGCTAAACTTTATTTCGGTACAAATTGTTCCAATAGTCACTGTAATGTATGAAGTTGTTTCATATTAGAAACTGTTTAACACATCGGAAATCGGTTCTTATAATAATGAAGAAATTACTAGTATATAGTCGGTAGAGTTCGCAAAAGATTAGAATTTAACGAATAAATTATAACTAGTATTTACAATAAAATCAGTTAAGCTCACTGTAGACTGTTGCAAACAATCTAGAGGTCACTCAACTGAACCATATCAATACCAATCGGAAGCGTCCCCAAGACACTGGCTGCATTGCCCCGGCGCTGTATTGCAATGCATCGGCACTTGGGTCACAAGTCGCTTTAAACAGACGCTCTGATAAATTTATGAAAACCCGAAGAGCCTCGGTACCCACGAACCTAGGGGCTCGACTCCAAGGGACACAAAAGCGTAGGCTCTGTTGAGACCTATACGAATTTAACTTTCTCTTAAGCTCCGCAAGTATTTCCGGAGGGTTTCCTAAAAAAATCGCCAAAAATGGCACCACATTCATATGCTTATCACATCTATCAGAACTTACCTACACAGAGATGAAAGAGAAAATGTTCGTTTTCGTTTATTGTAGTAGTCGTGCGCTCTGCAGTAATTCTGTATAGAACTCCCAGTAGTTCATATAGTATATATCTACACTACTTCGTTGGACATAAGCATTATTTTACCACCACCATAAACCTTTTATGAGATCCCTCCCTTCCAAGTAGTCAGTACATTCAAGACTTAGTTTCCTCGAAGCCGCGACCACACAGGCCTTGCGTGATGACGTCAGACACGCCACCGATCTCAGCCCTTAATTGGAAGGTGTGCGTGCACCTTTGTTATAAGATTACATCTTATTTGGCTGCCTCGTTACCGGTGAGCTGAACTCTGAGCCCACTCGAATAGAAATAAAGTTTTATGAAATCCTCGGGAGTGGAACTTTACCATAAAGGGGTCTATTCGGTAGCTATAATCAGGAAGGATTACTTAACATATTGTAATTAAAGACATACACACTATAACATCTGCCAAAAAAGTAAATTAATTACGGAATCGCAACAATCCCATCTTACCAAAATATAGGTTACCTACGCCCGCGCAAATTTACAAATCACTACACACACAATTCACAATCTCAAATCTAGTCCATTGGTTTTGTCAATAATCTTTTTTAAACATAACCAAAATTAAATACATATATTAGATTTATTCTACCTAATGTTAAACAAGTTAAGGCTGATGTAAACGTAAAAGGAGAAACGTTAGAAATTGTAGAAAGTACTGTATTCTTAGGAATAAATTTCAATGTCCACACATAGATAAGCTATTGAAGAGACTTAGTTCTGCAGCGTATGCAGTCAAAAAATCCGTCTTCTTTCAGACATGGCTACATCTAGATTTTGTTTATTTCGGCTACTTCCATAGTATTGTGTCTTATTGTATACTGCTGTGGGGGAACGCTGCAGATATTAACACCGTATTTGAACTGCAGAAGAGGGCTGTTCGTGCAATCTATAATATGGATCCCAGAGAAACCCTACGTGAAAAATTCAATGAAATAAACATAATGACAGTCCCATGTCAATATATTTATGAAAACTTGTAGTACACTCATAGAAATATCAATCGGTTCCCTGAAAATAGTAATAAACATAATATTAATACAAAAGGTGCCATTTTGAGTTACAACTATTTTGTACCAAATTTCGTACACTTCACTTTTTATCATCAAAAAACCGACGAGGACCTTTTTTTTTACCCCGTTCGGTAAAAAAAACGGTACCTACAGGGAAAACTCTCGCATTACAGGTCACATTTGAGTAATAGCACCTAAGCCGGGGGCATGAATAATGACGTCACGCCGTTTCACGTCACTGTGACATATATCTTACGTAGATACGACGTATACGTCAGACAAATGGCGGGAGACAATAGATATTCATTTTTATGAAAGGTGATAGGCGTTGTTTTTTTGGGAAGCTTTTTGCTATATTTGGCAAAAAGCAAGTGACAAGTTGGTAAGGGACTTGAATTTCTTTCTCAGTTATTTTATTTCCAAGGCTGCAGTCAAACGAGCGTATTTTATTGAGTGCGTAAATGCGTATTTTATTGAGTGCGTAAATGCGAAAAATTTTCAACAGAAATAATAAAATAACGCAACTGATAACACAGCTCAAAAAATTACGCTCATTTGGCCCCACCCAGCCATAGGACTTTTGTTTTTATAATTAATCATTAGGTTACCAGATAAGTGTTTATAATTTGTTAACACACAATCCCAAATAAAAAATATTACTAAAAACTATTTAAATTTAATTGTTTAATAGCACATATAGAGGTAATTTGGTGTTTATCCTTATGAAAATACTTCCAGCATGCTTTTAATTTATCAAAAGAGACTATAAATTCGCTTTTCGTAACCATTATACAGGGTGTAATAAGAAAGTGGCACTTTATTAACTAGTTCAGATCGTATGCACTGGACGTGGTGTCGAGAATTACTGCACTGCATACAAAACTCGCCACCTGCAGGGGTAGAACACAGTTGGTACAGAGGGTAAAATTTTGTTGAAAGTCAAGTCAACATATTCTGATTTCTACCAGATACAACAATACACATTTAAAAATCGGAGTACTTCATATTATTCATTTATTTAAACATGTTAGAGTGTACCTGGTCAAAAGAATAAGTTTCAGGATATTGTAAAAATGTCGGTATTAACTATAAAAATAGTGCGTCATCGATGTCATCGTCATATTAATATCAAGAGACGACACCGAATTGAACTTGAACTCCCAATATCGTCAGCGATTTGTTTCACACCATTAAATCTAACAGTTGAAGACCCCTGGATTTGTTAGTGAAGCCAACTCTACAATTCGCGGCGGACGTGGATAGAGCGAAAGCATTAGTCTAATGTTCAGCACTTTAGAGCTAGAATAGCGCGACACCGCGCCAAGCTAACGCATACACTTCATACGCCAACGTTGACGCATTGATAGGCGATTATGACCCCTATTGAGTTGTTAGTGAGATACAGTGTCGAAGGCGGCTGACAATATATAAAATTTATAGAGATCATTTGTTACGTTTGCTAGAATGTATGTCTACAATTAACATATCGGTTTTGTGCCCTACAAAGCTTGTAATTCAATTTGTAACTATTCCAAAACCAACGATAACCGTAAAGTTAAATTTACATCGCCAACGGATTGAAATACGTTTGGAAACAAAGGAATCTACCAAATAAATACTTGAATCTGCCAATTGCTAATATTAAATTAAACATTTATTAATTTCCGTTCCATTTGCGGGTATTAAAATTTAATTTAATTTATCCTGTTGTTTCCCTGCCTCCCCTGGGTCTGCAAATCACTCGTATAAAATGTCCGGGACACAAATAATATGACAGGTTATGGTCTCGTATTGTCGCGGGTCGCGCCGGGAATGTTCAGATATTTTGTATCCTTTTGAATTGGCCGTTTTTCAGAATAATAAACTTGATTTGTAAGCGAGGATTTACCAGAATTAAATTGATATTACATAGGTATTTTACAGGCTGATTCACTAACTCGCACCATGATTCTTGTCCCAACTGGTGCGAGTTGACGAATCGTAAAAATGCTATACTTTTGATTGTGCTACTCGCATGGAGCGAGTTAGTGAATCACTAATTTTACAGCTGAGTTCATTTTATTATTACAACAATAATATTTTTGTAAGTAGGTATATAATTGTGTGGCTTTTCGGGTCGCCATAGCATCACCTTCCAACACCTAAAAAACAAATAACCCTATTATAAGAACGCGTTTATTTTCCTTAGAATTATCCGTCGTCGTTAAACCTCCCGACGTAGTTGTTTCTTACCTCTATTGACAGGTTTTTAGTATACAGCCCGTTTGATGGGAAGCGGTTACTACAGCCTACCTCGTTCTATTGCTAGACAAAAGGAAGTGGAATGTGGAAGTGAAAGAGGAAGATGGAAGTGGAAGTGAATGTGGAAGAGGTTGCGGGTTCGATTTCCGCCTTGGGACAAATGTTTGAACGATCTGCAAATATTTGATCCGGGTGTTCTGGGTATTATCTATGTTTATAAAAAAAAATCTATCTCTGTAATGTATAATTAAGTTTATCAGTCATCTAGTACCCATAACACAAGCTCTGTTTAGCTTGGGGCTAGATGATGTTAGGATTGTCCAGCATTAATTATATTTATTTATTTACTTACATGTACCTATTAGATACCTACTATTAAAGTTAAAGATAAGCAACGTTAAAGAAATGCCTAAACAATGAAAACTGAGAGCTGGAAGTGAAGGGCTCGCTCTCCACAGTCCCCCGTCAGTGATAATTCGTGCGATTGTCTACTGGCAACGAGCAAGTGGTTTGATTTACCGCGCCTGCAGCAGACTGGCAAAGGACTCCATCCATTGTCTCGGCGCTGGATGTGACAACTGAGAGTTAGGTACCTCCATTGCTATAGCCAATGGCTGTAAAAACTGCTCATCCATTGATGATTTAGTACCAAAATCTCGAATCTTAAATAGCTGCTTGTTTATTAAAGAAAGAATCATTTAAAAGTAGGTAGGTATCTAATTTAATGCCACTTTCCCTTGTCTGGGGGAGGCAAGGAAGGAAAGCGCGGAAAATTGCGTACCTAATGAATTTTAAAAGGATTCTACGCTTTTAAATATACCAGCATATTTTAAATATTTTAAAAAATTCTTCAATCCTACGTTTTTGTTGAAGTTTATGTCTCAAAAGACAATTAATTCTCTAGAAAAAGAAAAAGAAAGACGTTCCGATGCGGTCAGACAAGTGCATCATTATTTTGTGTACCTTTGCTCTACGACAAGGACTAGGATGCTAGATTTTACCCAGTTACACAGTTTTCGGTCTTTTAAAAAAAATACCTATAGATTTTTCTGTGGCTAATAATATTTAGATAAAGACCTGTTCATTTAATTAATGAGTCCATTGTGAAACGGCCCGGCTTATTTGATTTGTGTCAAAATTTAACATAAAGGTTAACGTGGTGGAAAAATAACGGCCATTTTCTTTTGTACCTGATTTCGTTTTCACCTGATTTTTTTTGTGAATATTTTCTTTGTTTAATTGTGTGGATTTAATACTGCATAACTTTTGAAATTAGACTTTTTTACTATTCAACAGGTCAGAATATAAAAACATTGCCTTTTTAGATAAGTTGGGAAGTTCTAGATCTTGCCTTAGCCCCGGCTTCGTTTTTTTCTGTTCTTTCTCCATCCTATATTTTTCCTAGTATTGTTCCTATAAATAAAAGGAACCCACGATTATTAATCTACCCGAGTAGCATGTCCAATATTTTTACACTTAGCCGTCACTCTCGCATCGCTCGAGGAAAAATGTCTCGAACACAAAGAGGGAACATATTTTTTCACAAAACTCGCGTTACAAATTTTCCTAATAATTTTTCACGGGACCTTTGTGGGTTTGGATTCTTCGCAAATGAAAATGCCTGCTTTGTCAGGTTTTGGGAAACGTTAAATAATGAGGAGCAGCATTTTGTTGTGACAATTTTGATTGTGAAATTATTGTGATGGCTGTTGGTAAGGTATTTTAATAAGGCTTTGTTGAGGGAAATATTAAATTAAGACTATTAAATTATTTCATGAATTGTAATAATATTGAGCACTCGAGTCTCTAGATATCTGGATATCCCAGTTCGAAATCACTGTTTATTTGTTTGGTGTTCTATAGTTTTAATTAAAGAACGCTAAAGTCATTAACAACGGGATATTTACCATGATTTGGAAAGCTCAAAACTCAAATCATGGTAAATATCCCGTTGTAAATGACTTTAGTGTTAATAACCATGATGGATTTAAAAGATTTAATTAAAGAATTTATTGACGATAGGTACATTATATTAATGTAAACTTACTTAGTTCAGCCTAGATTTTAGCTAATTAACTATAGAACTTAAGTATTAAGTTTAGTTGTCATACTTATTTAAGTTATTAGTCAGACCTCTCAAGATGCATGGTGTCCTAACAGGGCTCCTAATACCTAGCGTACGTGATTAATGAACGGCCCTTATGAAATGTATCGTCAAATATTTACTCTGACAAGATTCCGTGCCGTTCCGAAAGCGTGGATCATACTTGTACCAACAATGCAAACCAACCGCAAAGGCTGGCTAATTGAATGCACCGTGCAAGAGATACCTGCAAAGCATGCTCTTCCGCAGATTTCCTCCGAGATGCGAGCTACCTGCAGTTACTCAATCAAGCTGTGCTTTATAGATTGTCTGGCGTTTAGTTTGTGGTACTGGAGGGGAAAACTGGAATTATTGCAATGTTGGAACAAAATTTCAATTTATTTTAGTCGCAGTTCTTTCTTAACGAAAGTAATTTCTGATTTCTTAACTATTTTATATTGACTTTACGGGTGGAATCTTCAATTATAAGGTACCTAAGAATCCTTTTTTTGTCGAAGATCTAGTTCGATCCTTGTTTTTCCTTAGATACAAATAACCCCATACTCCCGCACGTGTTTGTAGAAAAAAGTAATTTGGATTATTTTGACTTTTCAATGCAATTATTAAATGCCCCAGCACGCTCCAGCACGGAGTCAAATGTGAGGAAATACATTATTTTGACCAGCAGCGCCTCAAAAAGCCCACATTGTTTAAGAAGGCCGGCAAATCATTCAGCTGCCTTATTAAGGCAGAGTGAATAAATAATTCCATCTCCTCATATGGGTGTGCCGACGCGATAATCAAACCCACTCTTCACGCAGGCAGGCCATCCATTACAAAGGAATAAAGCTGGCCACTCGCAATTCGACTTTATGTAATGTGACTAACAAAACAACCAGTTTCTAAATGTCCTGTTTGGTCTTATGGTAAAAAAGATTTTTTTATTCTGATTCTTTGACTCTGATTTCCACGTTCACCTAATGTTGTTTACATTAGGTGAACGTGGAAAGAAGAAAGACAAAACCATTTTTTGTGTAGGTACGCTTTACATACCTACGTACCCATTTTTTTTTTTCATGCATCTATCATCTTCATTCAATTTATCTTCCTTCTAGGTGTCAGTCCAATTAAAAACCCTCTCATCTAATAGTGGACACCCCACGTAAAACAGAATTTAACAAAACATGAATTTAAAAATCATATTCGGACGAAACCACCATATGAGACCACAAGCACGCGCGACTTTATGTCGCTCTAGGAATTCCTGTCAAGCCTAAGGAAGCCAAACAATAGCTGGTACTGGCTACACCATCAGCACCTCTAAGTGGCGAGCGCCATTCACACGTCCATCCGCGTCAAGCCGCTTGACGCTTGATGCATGACGCCTCACGCGTAGAACGTGCCAGACGTTTCTGGGATGTTCAAACAAAACATGGAAACTGGAAGCCTGTTTTCAAATTTAGAATCTGTGATCGAACCTGCGTTAGAGCAACACTATACATATTACAAATCCTACACGTAATATTATTTTAAACTCGTTCATAATTAATCAGAATTTGCATTTTGCCATTATAGGAACTCTCGTTTTGTTGTTTGTCAAATAAATTGTTCTTTATAAAACTGTCGAAAATGCCCTCCCGCTGTTTATCAAAAATTTAACCAAAGTATGTAGATATTATAGAGTTTATATATATTATATATATAAGATATTATAGAGTTTAGATCTACGATTAAAATATGTAAATCATTTGCAAATAAACGGCACCTTCATCGTATCTACCTACTCCTCAGACCCAAAAGCAATTGTCAGGACTTTGACGCTCAAGAATGAAAACCAGAACTTAATGAGTAGGTACACACACCAAGCAGAGTTTTAAACATCATTTAAGCAGCGACTATGAATTCAATCAGCAACGCAAACAAGGGTCCTCGGAGCCCCACGCGTCCCAAACAGATTCATAAGAAATGGATGAACCTAAACTGTGGACGGTTTTTAGTGGCGTGTTCCGTCAGACTTGCTCGATACCGCATCGATACCTTGTAGATTTCATAACCTTATCTAAACGCAAACGTTTAGTTTGTAAAATCCGAAACAACATCACTAACTTTTAAATAAATATACACATATGTAAGTACATTATATTAATTTCAAACTGATGAAATGAGCCTGCATGAGGTCTTATCTAGATGGGCTGCTTGTCCACCATTTCACTTGATTATGAAAATTAAGGTAGTACGGAAATAAAGTGATATTTGATACAGTAGTATCAAATATCACTTTATTTGTCAGTGTTTAATTATTAAGAATTTGACCTTTTCTAAGTGTACGTTTATTGTATTTATGGAAATAAAAAGTTTTTGACTTTGACCATTAAGGCTTTCCCAAAGAATTTATTCATTCATGTTTTGAAAACTAAAAGACTGTTCCTACCTTATCATTTTCAAAATCAGACTCGGGCAGAACGTTTCTCTTTTTCCCGCGACCACAGAATATAACCCGCGCCGGGCGGGTTACGTTTTTAGAAAGAAAATAAGAAAATCAATTTATTGGCTCACACCTCAAATACCTACACAATAATAAAAAATTCTTAAAATATAAAAACATAATTAATTTATATGAACCAAAAAGGTCTTGCCTCAGCTTAATGTTGCTTAACAGAAAGTTAAGCAACGCTGGTTTTCTGGCAGGACCTTTGGTGGTTTCGTGTCTACACGGCTTACAGACTAGCATATTATACAAAAAAAATTAAATATACAATTAAACAACTCAAAAATATATAATAATATATAAAAATAGGTAATAATAAATTTTCTGGTCGACGCAACGCGTGACCCGAGAGCTGGTGTAGGTATCTGGCGCAGCGTATGGCAATACTGATGTATTGCCATACAGCGGGGCAATGCAGCCAGAGTCTTGGGGACGCTTCCGATTGGTATTGATATGGATCATTTGAGCTACCTGTAGATTGTTTGCAACAGTCTGCAGTTAGCTTAATTGTTTCAATTGTAATACTAGTTCTAATTTGTTTTTATTATTGAATTGTAATTTTATTTGTCAATAAAGTATTTGTTAACAATTATTATATTTAAAAAAAAAGATAAATCTAAGTGAATTATCTTTTTACCAGTACCTTAAAATGAAAGTAGAGCAAATGCATGACCCCAACCTTTAACTCAATCCTCGTTTTACAGTATGAAAGCATTCTCTGACTTTGGATCGGATTCATTATCTTTATTTTTAAAAGAAACGTGACCAAGAGCGGTTACGCTCTGCATCCGTTCACTGAATCCGTGAATCTCCAGTTCGGTACAGAATATTGACAGACAGTCAGTCAATGGTCCGAATTGAAGATTCTCACGGATTCGGAACGGATGCAGTGCGTAACCGCTCTATGTTAGGCTAGGTACCTAAAATTTTTTCTAAGGTCATAAAAGAACTATTAGATTAATTAGTTAAAAACCTCGTTTTTTGTCCAAGGAACATCCATATATTCATCATCCGAGTTCAAGCCACTGTTTACCAACTGGACATCCTCTCCGAGATTAAAATGTACGAAACCTTTTAAATCTATGGGAGACATATTATGTACACCCTTTATGAGCTGTTAGGGTAGAGTCATTTAAGGGATATCCACCCTCAGGGTTTTCAATTAGTAAAGTGCAAATTAAGCCCGAATCTGTTTCTATATTGGCTTAATAAACCTAAATCTTTTTCGAGACAACAAAAAAATTACAAAGGAGGTATTTTCATCGATTTTTCAAATTTATTCTGAAACTCCGAAAGTTCATTTTTGAGAAAAGTATGAAATCCTTGATAAATTTTCACGGTTTTGCGCCTCACGCAAACAACGCGTATAACTTTCTGAGGCTGTAGGGATAGGAAAATGTGAGGCGATATATCGATGATTCTACCTGAATTAAGTATTTGAAATGGGTTATCGACATGACGCAAGCAATATTGAGCCGGATCTTTTTTGTGCTGGTAGATAAATGAGTTGCAGAAAGATATTACAAACCATGTTGTTTTTGTCTTATACAAATTAATGCATTTGTGATTCATCGTTGCATTATTTTTAACGTCAGTCTGATTGATGGTGAATGCGAAATGCTGTCAGGATTATGATTGCTCTTGGTGTTCTTCTGAGGTTTGTTTATTTTGTTTTTGAATTAATTGTGTACGGCTGCTAGGGTGGGTACAGTGAAAGTCCGAAGTTGGTGCAAATTAATTATTAGGTCCTTACATATGAAATTGGCGTTTTTCGTACTGGCCACTTTAATCACAAATTTCTCCTCTTTGGTAAGGAATTCCAAATTCAAATTTGTACAGCTATAGACTCATGTATTTGTGCTTCGATGATCGTCATTCATTTGTTTTTTTTCTTCTGTTTTTTTCTGTTTGCGTCACTCATTTTACAAAATGGAAAACTTAAAATATCGCATTATTTACGAGTACGAGTTCCGCCGTGGCACTAGTGCTGCGGAAACAACTCGAAGGGTGAATGATGTGTATGGCGGTCGTGTTGCAAAAGAAAACACAGTTCGTTTTTGGTTCCAACGTTTTCGTTCTGGAAATTTTGACCTGCAGAACAAGCCCCGTGGACGGCCTGAGACTCAAGTTGATAATGAAGAGTTGAAGGCTATTGTGGAAGCGGATCCATCGCAAACCACGTCCGAGTTAGCTGCAGGCTGCGATGTTAGTGATAAAACTGTTTTAATTCACTTGAAGCAAATTGGGAAGATTAAAAAGCTTGAAAGGTGGGTACCTCACGAATTGACTGAAGCAAACCGGCAAACGCGCGTCGACTGCTGCGTTACATTACTAAACCGGCACAATAATGAAGGTATTTTAAACCGAATCATTACCTGTGATGAAAAATGGGTTCTTTACGATAATCGGAAGCGCTCAGCGCAATGGTTGGATCCTGGCCAGCCAGCCAAATCCTGCCCCAAGCGAAAATTAACCCCAAAAAAGTTACTTGTAAGCGTTTGGTGGACTAGTGCCGGTATTGTTCATTACAGTTTTCTCAAATCTGGCCAGACTATTACGGCTGATGTCTATTGTCAGCAATTGCAAACCATGATGGAAAAGCTAGCGGCTAAACAACCTAGGCTGGTCAATCGCTCCACGCCACTGCTGCTTCACGACAACGCTAGACCACACACTGCGCAACAGACGGCTACTAAATTAGAAGAGCTTCAATTGGAAAGTCTAAGACATCCTCCGTACTCCCCGGACCTTGCTCCAACAGATTACCATTTTTTTCGAAATTTGGATAACTTCTTGCAAGGGAAAAAATTCAACTCCGATGGGGCAGTCCAAATCGCCTTCAAAGATTTTATTGATTCCCGTCCGACTGGTTTTTTTAGTAAAGGGATCAATGAACTACCTATAAGATGGCAAAAGTGCATAGAAAATAATGTTTCATACTTTGATTAATTAAATATATTATATTAAAAAATATTCGACTTTTTGTTCCTCCCATACAAAACGCCAATTTCATATGTAAGGACCTAATATAATGATAAAAAAAAGATTACAAATTAAATTAATACTAGTGACCTAAATCGAAGTTGGATTTTAAGTGCTTAATATTCTCACAAAAATATAGGTACAAGCATGTCGTAATTTTGGTACAATGAAGCCGCGACACTCAATTTAGTTATAAGTCACATCAGCAGTAATTGATCTGTTCGCGATAAAGATTCCGGTGGTCGATTTGGGTGATCGATGGCGCAATGCCTAACAAATTCGATGGATACAGGTCGACCTAGTCGTCAGCAGAAGTATTGATTGCGAAGAAAAGATAAATGATTCAGCATGAATCGAGAATGTTATTTTGACAACCGAGGCAAGTAAGGTTGGTAGTTATGTTTATTGTTTGCTCAAAATTATCAATAGTTAGGGAGGGCGGTACTCACACAGAAATCTAATAAAGTTGTGTTGTTATCCATCATTATTTGACCCAATATTCTAGTTTTCCATGTAGGTACTGCTTTCTGTACCTAAGAAACTAGATACAGTCTGGTACTGGTACCTAATTAAAACGATGGTTGATATAACTATCCACAACTAAGGTTGAATAGACGATAAATCATATAAAAGTATCATCTCATCGATATGTACAACTTCCCATCCCTCCAAAAGTTCCACCGTGTGGGATTGTCGAGTGTCCTGTTTGCAGGTGCTCCGCAACGCTGGGGTGCCATCATCCCAATTCTTGGGTAAAGTGTTTATTTGCCCACTTGCTGTGGAGTTTTCCCCAATTTTTTCCTCTACCTAAGCACTTATTTGACTTCGGATCTTCGACTTGTTTGCTGAAATGATGATTATGCGGGCCCCTGTTTACCTTAGTTTATTTTTGAGTTCTCCGATACAGATTAAAAGTTTACTTTGTTACTAACTAAACATATCGTGCGCTAGGGCCGCCGGTGCCGGTCGGATGTCTCGCCATGCCAGCCTTAACGACATCATCCGGTGGGCCTATGTCACCTAGCGGTGATAATGCTTGCCCCAATGCTGCTCCCCCAAAATCTCTTTTATCTCAACGGCAATGGGACGGGCCTCTGTGTGAGTTGACACGGAATAGTTTGCTTCAAACGTGCTCCAGCTCTGCGGATCGTGCCCGTCTCCTGGCCGTTTCTAAATGGGAGTCAGGACATTGGTTGCAAGAATTTCTTTCATTTAACACTGGCACTTTATTGGATCCCGTAACTTTCCGTATCGCTACATGTCTTCGGTTGGGTGCAATGTGTTGCGCGCCTCATCAAAGCCAGTGCGGTACTGCTGTCGAACAGCTTGGTCATCAAGGATTATCGTGTACTAGGGCCGCCGGTCGGATATCTCGTCATGCCAGCCTTAACGACGTCATCCGGTGGGCCTTTGTCACCGCTAACGTATCAGCTATTCTCGAACCGAATGGTCTGTTGCGTGACGATGGTAAGAGGCCCCACGGCATGACACTAGTCCCATAGGAGTTGGAGAGGCCCATTGTGTGGAACGCTACATGCTTCGACACACTTGCGCCTTCCCATCTTCCGAGGACATCCCTGAGGGCTGGGCTGGTGTGGCAGCAGATTTGGCCGAGGATCTCAAGAGACGCAAATATGCAGGTCTTGACAGATCCTACACATTTGCTCCCTTTGGGGTCGAGACCCTAGGTCCGTGGGGTACCGAGCTTCTTCGGATTTTTAAAAAGTTATCTGAGTGTCGAGTGGTCGAAGCACCGCGTGACCTGAGAGCTGGCGGGTATCTGGCGTAGCGCATCAGCATTGCCATACAGCAGGGCAATGCAGCCAGCGTCTTGGGAACGCTTCCCACTGGTATTGATATGGATCAATAGAGCTACCTGTAGATTGTTTGCAACAGTCAGCAGGTAGCTTAATTGTTTCAATTGTAAAAACTAGTTCTAACTTATTTTTATTATTTGTAATTTTCTTACTAACTAAATAAATATATAAATAAAAATAAAAATAATTTATTTCGAGCAGACATAACTCGTATAATAGTAGGTAATATTTTTTTCTTATTGAGACAAGATCCGTAAACATTAAAAGAAGACCAATTTCCATATTATAAAATACAGAATGTACTAATACTAATTAAGATGCGATTAGCGCCCATCGCATCGTCAAAGCATATTAAAATTTGTCAAAAGGATTATTTCTGCCAGACTAGGTAAGAACAGGTTCGTATTATTATTATAGTAATATTACGAACGGAACGTAGGTAAGCCTCACACTCGGGGTAAATTTATAAAATATCAAATAATATCGCAACAATTGTTTGACATCGACCGGACTTGAACCGACTTTGACTTTTTGGGATAATATTTGATTTCTTAGCTATAACAGAGTTTTTGCACCTGTCAATTCTAGACATAAATTTGGCAACCCGGTTTCATTGAAAAAAGCACAGAACAAATAAATCCTAACGAAGGAAGGGCGTTGAAGGAATCTACCCGCGCTTCGAAAAACATGCCTGCAGTATCGCTCAAGTCCCAACAGTTGTCCAAAGATTTTGTTATATGCAACACGTATGCCATTATGTGCTTTCTTACAGAAGCTAATTTACTAATTGTCCGTAAATACATTCACAGTCCACCTTTTATAAGTACCTATATGTATTAGAACCTTTCTCATGTTAACATTTATTATATAAGCATAATATTTATGCTGTTGGTGTAGGTTACCTACCCATTTTAAATAAATAAATAGATACCTACATGTCTACATGTCTACGAGGATCCGTCAGGTAATTCAGGAAGGATGGTTGTCGTGATAGCATGTCACGCTTGACCGTTAGCCAATTTCGTTCGATTCTGCTTAACTATCGCGACAACAAATCATTTTCACAGATCTCTATAAATAAAGGAAATAAACGAGTAATCACCTGGCTCCACTTATTGTTCTGCTGACAACAGCTTCCTTCTGACAATGATCGCGTGCGCAGCCGCCGGCGCTCGTTAGCTACCGACGGGGACTGTTTATGGTGGACCGGCGATGGTTCTGTAATGGTCACCTGGAGCATATTCATTAGGTAGGCCATTAGGTGCCCTAGATAGATGGAAGAGATTTTATAATTATCTATTTACGCCGAGCTCGAGCTTCCACAAAAGTGGAAGGAAGACATGTTAATAACAACCTTAACAAAACCCCGAATACATTTAGTGCACGTTTAGGCGCTCTACACCAGCACCAAATGGATTCAATGACCACATTGTGACGCTGTTTTGACACTATGTTTTACACATCTTCGCCCTCATGTTTAGTAGGTCCTAGTCGGCCCTAGTAGGTAAAACGATCAATCAATGATTTAAATTTCAGAAGGAACAAACCGTGGTCCACCGAGGACAAATTTTCAGATTTGTTAAGCTTTTGCACACAAAGGGTTATTGAGACACCCCAAACAGATGTTTTCAGGCATTTATCAGCCTGTAAAACTGCCTTCATTTTACGTTTCTCCCTTCGCAACGGTCCGTACCGTAATTTTTCAAAACACCGCCGCCAATTGAAGCAAAAGTCGTAATAAATTCCACTCAGCGCGACCTACGTGTACGTGACCGCATATCCGTGAAACAGACGTTACGTGGTTGGCACTTGTCCCTCAAAACAAACTTAAATTTCCAGTATTTTCTGGAAAAATCACTCTTATATGCAGGCTGTTGAGGTGTATGAAGCTGCAGATGCAAGGGGTTAAATTGTTTAAGAAATCTTTGTCTGTTGAATTTGAGGTTGTTGAAATGTTTTTCCAGGATCTCTAACAGGAGCTTCAGGGACATAGGTCAAAGCTACGCCATTGCTTCAAAGAAAATAAAACCAATGACTGCATTGTTTACCAAATAGGCAAAACACTTTCTATCATGAGTGATTTCCGCTTACATTCATAATGAATTCTTTAAATTACGATAGTTTTTATAGATATCTTATAAGTATGATGCAAAAATAGCGACAACACGAGGAATAAAACACAAATGGCAGCATTATATCATAGACTTAAATCAATAATTATCCGAAAAACTTCCAAATGTCATTGGAATTAAACTTTACAATAAGCTCCCAATTACTATAAAATATATTAACAATTACCACAGCTTCATCTGTAACGTAAAACATCTTTTATTAGAGAAAACAGTATATTTTATAAAAGAGTACTTGGAAAATTACTACAACCAGTTCAATGTTAAAAATGTTAAATCTATTAAGTATCTAACTTTAGTAACGTAAGAGTAAAATAGTGCCCCTTTACAACACACATCATGTATATTTTTAGACAAGTCAAAGATTGTTATATTTATCACAATAAAAACATTATTATTGTAATATATAGGTATATCATCTTTGCCAAAAAATTACTTTATGCTTTATTATTATTCCTTATTCAAGATTCTGTTTATTATAAACTGGCTTCAGACGGCTTTGAACGTTTATCCGGCAATAGCGATTGCCCGTTTCGCTCACGTGGTAGGTACCAGAGCAAAACGTAGATTGTGATTGTATTCCTTTATCTATTAGTGAAAGATTTACGAAACCGGCCAGTAGTTCCTGAGATTACCTCATACAAACTTTTCCTCTCTTTTTAATTTTGTACGTACAGATTACTAGCGACTGATTTCTACATTGGGGAGGCCAACAGAGGACGTATTTCAACAAAAAAAAATTATAATCAATAAATAGGTAGATCTTTGTTTGACCACAAATTATGATAGAAGAACCAAAGATTTATAGGTGAGTAACCACAAACACAACGCTCGAAAAAGATTAAATAGTACCTATTCCATGAGTTACTTTAAAAAAACTCTGTTGTAGGTACGAACCAGTCAAACCCTGAGGTAGGTACCAACCAGTCAAAACCCTGAGGTAGGTACCAACCAGTCAAAACCTCTTTGTTCCGGATAACACGTATCCAACATACGGACACGTGAACAAAGCCAGCAAAAGCTTAAAGCTGACTTTTTATCGCGCGTTCGAAACGTCGGTATCGCTCGTCACAAGGCACGAGGGTAGTTCTAGAAAAATACCGCCGCCTGTATCCGACACTGACAGCTACGGGTATGGGGGATTGAGAGCAAATAGAGTAGATACTACATGATTTGGCGTACAATTTTTAGAGTTCTATGAAAATATTATTACAACAACAGAAAATTCAGAAAAGACTCACACGTTGTCTTATGCATTGTATAATTCGATTATAGCTGCTCAGAATATAGTATATAGGTTTTTTTATTTATTTTACCAACCTCTCGCCTAACACCTAAGGGAAATTAATTTTCAAAAGAGATGTCTGCAATTAGAATTAGAAACTTTAAATAATTGCTTGTACTTACTTATAAGTTTAAATTCTAGTTTTTTTATTCATAAGTGTACGTTTTTGTAATATTTGATTTAATATTTTTAGTGTTCATGTGTCTTGTAAGTAGGTTCCTAAAACACCCTAAGTTACTGCATTCTTACCGACACTTATGTACCTACTTTATTGTCTATGTTTGATTTTGTTTTGTGCTGTCTATGTTTGTAAGCCAAATAAACCATCTATCTGTCTAGAATAACTATCATTCTGTGCTTTACCAACACAGAGTTGGAGTGCAGCACTGAAAATGGGTGATCTAATTGCAGATTATTGTTTACTATTCTGATATCCTTAGGTAAGTACTTTTGATTTGGCACCTAAACTTTTTCGTTTGGTTTGAGTAGGCACCTGCCTATGGCTGTACCATTTATCTCCCTCTTAGATCTCCCTATATCCGTGTGTCCGGACCGGACATCGGTCCGTTACAGTTTGACAGCGTGTTCTAGCCTAACCGGAGTTAACTATCAAAACTGTCAGAGAATGGTAACGCTTACGATACGATTGACCTTGTTTGCAAAAGAATACCTTACAATCACAATAGGTATTCTATACCTAGATAACAAACAGTACAGACAAACACATGAAGTGCACGCTTTATTCCCTCACTTTCATAATCCGATGGTGGCACTGGATTTCAAGCCTGGTTGATTAGTGTGCGAGTGTTCAGTGTGCCAAACATTAATATAGCTGAGATGGTGAGATGGTATTGTGTATGTCTGGCACGAGTAATTCTGCGTCTACACAAGTTGTCGAACTTTTGAACATTTCTGCGTGTGAGCTAAGTTGATGAAACTTTACTAGCACAGACCAATTAATTATATATTATGGTTACTAAAGTAACGCCCAGACTCTGTGAATCGTACAGCGCATTCCTAGCGGCTGTGCCTTGCGAGGTATCTACTTCTAACTCTGGTGGATTATACCTGCTGGTTCCCTCAATTACTAGAATTGAAAACCTTGAAAACCGTTTCTCGATTGTGGTGTGGTTAAACGGACACGATATCTATAGTATAAATAAATCGCACCAGAAATAGATAATGCTTTATTACATAGCCTTATTAAATATAAAGTACTAAATTCCTATAAAAAGGCAATAGAATTGGCGGCCTTATCGCTTAAAGCTATTTCTTCCAGGCGAGCTAGGTGACAGGAGAAGATCATAGGATGGTGATGTTTAAATACCTAACATTGAGCATACACACCTACACACAGGATCACCTGCGGGTAAAAATAGTTTGTCGGTCGGAAGTCTGGATTCGGCCTGGCTGGGCAGAATACCTGCAGGAAATGCCAAAAGTCTATCAAGACATTCAATGTAGACATCAATGTAGTCTCCTAGAATCTCAATACACTTATTTGTTCGGGAAAGTAACTTTTCAATTCCCTCTAAAAAATATTTTTCTTCCTGGCCTGAAAAATGTTCATTTATTGCTGCCTTTAACTCTTCATCGTCGGAAAAATGCTTTCCACGAAGGACTTTTTTAAGATTGGGGAATAGAAAGTAATCACTAGGGGCTATGTCCGGGCTGTAGGGTGGATGATTGATTTCTTCAAATCCGCACTCCCGCACAGCAGCCTTGGCAATACGCGCCTTGTGAACCGGCGCGTTGTCGTGAAGCAACAAGACACCTGCAGTCAATTTTCCACGTCTTTTTTATTTTATTACCTCCTTTAAATTACGCAGGGTGTTTGCGTAAGATGCACCAGTAATACTTTGACCTTTTTTTGTGTACGAATTCGACGTTTTCTTCAGTAGAGGCAGTAACCGGCCCACCGGCACGGGGATCGTCTTCAATGCTCTCTCTACCCCGTTTGAATTCACTTGACCACTTCTGAATTGTAGATAATGAAGGCGCAGAATCTTGGTAAACAGCCTTTCTTCGTGAATTAATTTTTGAGTTTTTCCTTGTTTTGTGAGGAATTTTATCACAGCGCGATGCTCGATTTTTTTCATCATTGTCGAATCAGTCATCGTAGTTGTACTTTTCGCAATGATATCTTGAATACTAATGGTGACAATTAAATGAAATTATGTATTTATACCCTCAAAGAGTGTCATTAACTAATGAGATAATTTACCTACCCTCATCATTAGTATATCACTTCGATACCGAGAATACATTGAACGCCCTGGTACATAGGAAATTGAAATCAAATTAAAAACCATTGGATCTGAACCCTGCAAAATTGGTAACAGCTTGGTCCAACATAATACAAATCTCGTTCTCGTGGCACATCTTGAAGGTGTTTCTTAACTTTAATTACGCTGACTTAATTATTTTAAGGAAATAGAAAGCATACCGAATAACGCAACGGAATTGCAAACTGTTTCCACGACCTTTTCTTGCATAAATTTCATATTAAAAGCAAATAAACAAACCTAAAGTTTACATTTATTCGAAAAAGTTTAAACGATTCGATGCATATCTAAAACGAACCCTACAGCTCAACACACACACGGTAGATAGTATTGTCTCCGGTTCTTATCGCTAACAAAACATACAAACTATACACCAACGAAGTCGTCAGTATTCCGCGCTCACCTCACCATCATAAACCCGTGAACCTCGCTGATCTTTCCCTCTGTTCGCCATTTGCACTTGAAGCCCTCGATAACGCCCTCAAACTGCTAAATCTATTACCGGGGAAATAAAACAGGCGATAAAAATCCACTCAGCATTGTAGTAGACGCTTTCTAGCTGAAACTTACAGCTTTAAAGAGAAGTCTGACTGGAGGCGAGCAGCAGGGTATCAAATCAATGTTAGGTTATGTTTTCGTTGGAAGACTATGTGCTAAACATAGTCTTCCAACCGTTATGGTATCGTTATGGTTTCGTGCTGAAAATGGGATACCATCGATCCTAAGATTATCGGTGCTGATTGATTTATACTTCCATCCAAGTACGACGTGTTCTTATTATTATTATATTATATTATTTGTTATCCGTCACAACATTTAACTGCCCTTAGTAAAATTTACAAAAGAAAGAGTTTGTATATTGTTTGTTAAAACCATCACCAACTAAAGAGGTTCCATGCCACGCAATATTACTAAGTATACCAGTTCATTATACATCTAGGCTAGTTGAGAATCAATTCAAGCAATGCTGGGTACGCCACTCCTGTATAACGCCGAACCACTTCTATTGCGCGCTCGTTCATACCAACCGCCCCTTTACCAGCAAAACATCCCTTTTTCACCGTCCTAGAGTTTAATCCTCGTGCGCACATTGCCAAGCTTATAAACAGTGGCACGTCAGCGCAGACGCATAAATAGCTGCATGGCCGGCAGCCAAGGAAATAGATTTCTCAGTGAAAGCCAAGAGAACGAGATTTGTATGTTGGACCAAGCTGTTACCAATTTTGTAGGGCTTAGAGCTTATTGAGAGTTTTTTAAAAATATAGATAGCCCCGACGTTAGGCTGGTATTTCATGCTTTACCGGTGTATATAGCGAGTTCACAGACGATTTTTTTTGAATTTTTGGTGTGAATTGTCGTGCTACAGACGGTGGTACTGAAGATAGAAGTGTAAATGAGTTGTGCATATCATGTGTACCTATATAATATGTACAACTCATTTACACTTTATTTTATTTAACATAATAAAAAATAAACGAATGTTTCCTTTGAATTTTGCAATCAACAATATTTCGGGTAGCTACTTAACGGGAATCGAACCCTTAGTGGGTTTGATTCCCATTTCCCCGCTCTTCTTTTAGTTCCCTGATTCCCGGCTGAAGCCAGACCTTCAGTATTAATTTGAGGTATTTGCCCTCCAGGTAACGTACCATTTATTCCCCCTGTATACCTAATGGGTGCCTTGGCAATTCTTTTTTAATATTCTTTTGACCACAATCTCACCTGATGGAAAGCACACCACTACGTTTCATGACTGAAAGTTATCTTGTCTGAAAACTTTCAAACATACAAAGTTACTCTTCATATTACGTACGGTAGGCAACCAAAAGTTTAGCTTTGTCGAGACCACAGTTTCCTATTGAGCTACCGATGGCAATGGCGATGGTGGAAAATCAAAGGAAATCCATTTCATATGGTGGCTCAGGTGGCGTCTCCTGCGAGAGATGGTCGGATGGAGGAAGTAGGAGTCGAGTCTGATGGGTTTGATGACGAGTTTCTGGATGCAGGCTCACCCAGTTCAGATGTCAGGGTTCGCGGTACAGAAAATCCTTCTGATTGTGAGGCGGAACCAAACCGTCGGAATCCCCGTAGAAGGGCTAGACAACCTGTTAATTATAAGATTTAAATAGTTATAGTTAGTTAGTAAAGTTTTAATTGAGTATATTTTAATAATAGTGGTGGAGGGATGTAATTAATGTGCACCATAAAATGTATGAGGGTAGGTTGCCACCTCAGTTGATTGTATTTTGATTGGTCATTACAGAGTTTATGTGTTCACCCGTGTTTAATTTATTATATTCCTTGAAATACGCAATAATTATGCATTACCTACCAAGATCATAAACTCAAGAGCTCTTTTTATTCTTGCTGACGCGGGCGTGGACAGCTTCCCAGCTGTGCTACGAACTCGCTGCGCCGCCGCGCTGCGTCGCGTGCGCGCTAGCCGCAACAGCCTCCTGGCAGCGATGGCTGAAGACCTGAGCAGCCGATTCCTGCAGCATTGGGTAGGGGTGCATTCAGTGCTTGCAACCTACACCTGGCACTGAGTGCACACCTGTCCCTGTCCTCCTCCTCGATATGAAACTCTCAATTATGTAATAAAAATATGTCTGTATGTGTGCTTTATTTGTACCTACTAATGCCTACTAATGCTGAAAAACTAATCCATGTACCCTGTCGGACAGGGCATTGCAACAGATCTTAATCTAGGCCTTCAGATACAGACTTGTTGAGCTAAGCAAAGTGTAAAGTCGAATGTAAAGATTTTCTAAAGGTTTTATCTGATGATTGTGAAGACTTAGTAGGTACCACCTACCACGCTTTCCACATTCATGCATTTTGAACGCCGCACGTAGTCTCTTAAAACGTGGTGTTATGTGAAAATATAAAAATAAGTACCTGTTATGAAATCAAATGTGAGAAAATCAAGGCAAAACGATCTCCATTCGGTTCCCATATCCACTCCGCACGTAATACTGTCTCTGTTTACGTCTATTTACTGTCTCCGCATCTTATAATAGTCTCCAAATTGACTGAAGACGAGAAAAGTAGTACTATTTCGACGTATTTGCATTTAATTTCACTCTCAACTGGGAGTTTGAGTGCTTCTGTGCGGGATACGCCAGACAGAACCATGGAGACGGAAAACGGAGTGGAATAATCAAAACATTACCAGGCTAGAAGGAATCCTGGAGTTTTTTTTTTTGTTTTGCTGGTTCATTTTTTTGGTTTTGCTGGGCTCAAGTTGAAAAGCAATGATGTAGGTACAATTAGACAATGATGTAGGTACAATTAGACAAAAAGCGACAAAAGTAGCTGACTATGACCAATCTCTGAAAAGCGTTTTAGTAGTTAAATAATAATACATAAATTTGATAAGCTTTTCAAAAAAATCTACGTCGTAATTGTGTAAGGTCTACTGTAGACGCACCTCACCCAATTACGATGTAGTTTTTAGGGTGTCGAAGAAAATTTTATTTTTTTTTTTTCAGTACGATGTATACTTGTGATGTAGAAATTTTAAAAGAGACCTACAATGTCAAGTGGGGTATCAAATGAAAGGTATCAGTTTGTACATTTCAAAACAGTTTTTTGAAATTTCTGTAGGTTTCATTCATACTTATTGAAATATTTTGATAAAACTTGAAAAAGTAGATATGGATCTATATTTTATAGGAAGATTAAATTTACCTATAGTACATATTTATTGGTTATGCTTGACAAACGTTCGAAACCCTCGGCGCGCGAGTGACACTCGCACTTCACGGATCTTGTTTTTTTTATGTTCAGCAGTTTTTGCGTTGACCGTACTTAAACAACCAACCTCGAACACGACGGAGAGGCCTATCTCATTTCTGACCTCATAACTCTCTTCAAGCTCACATAAACCTTACAACGTAATGAGCAGCATAATTCACACTCATTTATGGAAATTATCTCCAAACTTGCGAGACATAATCACACACAGACATCCCTTGGTTCCCGGCAAACAGCCCGTCCCGCCGGACATCCGGTCTGCCCCCCTCTCCCACTTCCGGCCCCCATGAGCCGACTTCCGCCGCTGACGTCACAATTAATCTTGCGAGCATCTTCCGGTAAGTTTTTCTGTTTTATGTGTTGACCGGCTTTGGAGATTAGGTGGGAAATATGGCCGTTTGAATTTATTTATTGTTGAAAGGACGGGGTTTTCCGCGTTTTTGTAATGAGGAGGAAAAGCATTGAAAGCAAATCACTTCATTCATGGTTTTGTTCGTATGCAGCTAGATGAAGAATAATTACCAGCTATAGAGGTATCTGATGTTACAACAACAGAATAAAACAATTACAACTAGTATTTACACTTATATCTATTTCTTAAAAATCTAAGCCGTCACCAGAAGGCAGTGTGTACAGAATGCTGGCAGCATTGCTACGTTGAATGGCAATGCTAATTTGTTGACCGAAATGAAGCCAGCATTCCGATCACCTGTGGACTCTATGAGAAGTATATATCTACTAGTAGGTAATATTTCTAAAGGGGTGATGTATGTATGTATGTATACGGGCAGGAAAAGGTTTTTGCGGATATAAGTGGCTCATGTACCTACGCCCACGCTTCTCTCTCTCTTTAGTTGGTTGCTCTCGCCTCGTCTCTTAACCTTTAAAATGTTCTAAATTGGGGAAGGCAATTATGAATATTTTAACTCTATCTGGGTTCTGAGCTGCCTGGATACCTGAAGTAACCGAGATGCCTGGAGAAGACCTCTTAGGTCTTGCTCAACGGTCAGCGACCCAAACTTTACTAAAGTTGATCAAGATCAACTTTAGTAAAGTTCAAAGTATGTACTCTACGAATTAATCATATCAACTCCGTCCTATCGAATTATGAGAGTAAGGGAATAGAGAGTGTATGTGTATTTGCGCACACACTCCAGCACTATAATGTGTCCTGCGCACATCTCCCTCTCGTTTCTGTTGAAACTGGCCGCCGTGTCCGAATATTCGGCTATGAGGACATCATCACACCAACTCCTAAAAAGACCTTGAAAAGTTACTTTGCTAAATTATTTAAATCGTTCTCAAATTGAAATCCATCAAGATTCTATCACCCACAATAAACAGGCTAAATAATGAAGCGAATGAAATGATCAATTCTCCTCGTTTCCGTTTGTTCGCTTCGTATCCTCGAAGCGGTATCAATATTGTCCAGCTTCCCCTTGCGAGGATAAACAAACTCTGGATACGGTTTTTGTCTTTGTAGCTGGGTAATAAACCGTTCATTTTCAGAGATGCAAATAAGAAAAAACTATCTACCTATTTTTGAACATAAGAGAATATTGTTATTACTCTTCCTTGCTACCAAATTTTCATCTTTAGAAAGAATGATTTTACCAATAACATACTGTAAAGTCCTTAGGAACTTAGTTATCTATTATAAAATGTGTAATTCCATCCACGAAAACAATATCGTTGTGGCGAGTGCAATCGGTTCAAGATACCAGCTTCTACAGTCAAATGCCAGCAGGAATGCCAAGCTTCGCGGGTTGCGAGCTCAAAGCTTCAACTCGGTGCTCTACACGTGGCACTCGGCAAACCCGGTCTGTTCTAAATCCTTTCATGGATTTCTAGAATGTTCTACAGTCTTCCTTCTTCCTATTAGTCTACACATATGTATGTACATGTACATTATATATCGGTCGCCGACAAATATAATAAACTATGTAAGTGCTACGAAAAGCGTAGCACGTCGTAGCAGCTTGAAATGTGTGCGAGACAAAGTTTAATAAATTAAGGCTGGTCTATGGCCCAACGGCCTTGAGACCACAAAATAATTATCTGTAGCCGTATAAATAAATTTGTTTTGTTTATTTATTTATTTTAATACTTTATTGCACTTTAAGGTACAAAGGGTGGGCTTAATGCCGAGGCATTTTCTACCTGCCGACCAAAACCATATGGTTTTTACAGGGGGCTGGCGTGCTAATAATAGTTAATAAATATATATATATATATATATTATATATACTTATACCTAAATACCTATCTAAAGCATAAATATGAAGCAATAAACAAAAACATTTTATGAAGTAAATTAACTATTGGTATAACCTCTTAAGAAAAAGCCTGCGCACCATTTGCTTAAAAGCATCTCGTGTATCTGCCTTTCTAATGTCCAGAGGCAAGTCATTCCACAACCGCACTGCCTCTATAGAGAAAGAATTTCCAAAGAAGTTTTGTTCGTGAAATGTTCAATTTGTGTAAAAAAATTTGACAAATATTTGTACAAAATAAACATGAAACAGTTGAGCTATCTACAGACTGTTAAGAGATCGCTCAACTTATCCAAATCAATAGCTATCAAAGCGTTCCCAAGAAGAATTTAGTTCTAAGATTTATAGAGTAGTCGTTTTGGAATGAATAGCTCCTTTTCTAGTCCAAAGTCAGAAAGCTCCTTTGCAGTGGCTCTGAGTGATCACTTTTCCTATCTTCCCGATTTTCTATCATTAATTTTTTTGGCCAGCCTCTTTTGCACGATAGATAATGGTGTCTAATCAACGGAATGACGTACATTTATTACGTTTTAGCTGCAATTTATCAATGTTTTTGGTATTTTTTGGTTAATTTAGCTTGAATAAATAAGGATTTTTATTTAGGCTTAAAAAAACTCCAAAACTCAAAATGCTTTATTTCTTTTAGACCTTACCATTGTAAGGTCTAAAAGAAATAAAGCATTTTACTAAAGTAATTTACAACGTTCGCGTAAAAGTCAAAAAATGAAGTAGATCTGTATGTGTGCCAATAAAAACTTACTCGCAGTGCCTTCAGTTGTTCCTTGATCATGGCGCATGAACATGTGCCGAAATATTGGAAAACTCAAACTCAAATCATGGTAAATATCTCGTTGTAAATTACTGTAGTGTTAATAACCATGATGGATTTAAAAGACTTGGACACGTCAGAAATTTAAAATTACATATAGTTGCTTAGTGATGACTGATGGATGATTGATCCTTATTTCCATCGAATATAATTTTCAAAGACTATTTTCTAGTCTCGATGAAGCAAACAAAAAACAAAATCGGAATCGAAGGAAATCTAAATATAATCAGATAAAGAAAATTACAATCAAATAATAGAAACAAATTAGAACTACCTAGTATTTACAATTCAAACAATGCTGATGCGCTGCGCCAGATATTCACCAGCTCTCGGGTCACGCGTCGCATCGACCAGACGCTCAGATATATTTTTAAAACCCGGAAAGCCTCGGTTTAAATACTCTTTTTGTAACGTCGGGACATAAAAATACGTCATAATATTATCCAAAACCGGATGTTTCATTAAATTGTTCGCGCAAACCCCACAAACTGTTCTATAACTCTCCTAAGCGATATATTCCCAACTTTTCCAGTTCCCGTCCGATCCGCAAGTGACCAGTCAATGTCGTCTAATGACTGCCTCAACTCATAAAGGCAACGTGTAACTCTGCTTTAAAATTACAAACAGTCGGACAAGTTTCACAAAACTCATCCCTGTATGGGACAGGGATATAGAGCTCTAGATGATAGGCATAAAATCCAGTGCCAACTCGTAGTCACACCAGATCGACACACCAGAAAATCTTACGTTATTAATATTTAAAGATTAGTTTTGCTGTAGATTGTTTGCAACAGTCTGCAGTTAGTTTAATTGTTTTAATCGTAAATACTAGTTCTAATTTGTGATTGTGATGATTGTGCGTTATGAATTCCTGCCATAAAACCTGCTTATTTACATTTCGCTTTGAGATAGACCATCTGCAATGGATGGTTGCGTGCCAGGTAGATAGGTAATGCCTTGGGATGAAGCCCACCCAGCATTGTGTTACGAATCTGATTTAAAAAAAAATATAGCAACTAAGTGAAAAGTAAATAGTAAGTAAGTAGTAGTAGTAAGTTGTAGGAAGTGTGGTGTAAGTCTTCCTAGGAGAGTGTAATTTTCATGTGATAATTTTCACGCGACTCACACTGCCATGTTTAGCCCTACGAGGGCGAGTCTTTGGCGGGTCCCTGAAGCTGGGTGATGAATACGATATTTAATCGTGCTCTATCATGTTCTTAGCGACGAGAGAAAAAATTCGTACAAGACTTTGGGTTTTTTCAGATCATTTCATTTCATTTATTCGCAAACAATTTACATTGTGTCGGAAATTACACATCGATACACAGATAATACAAAACGGAGAATTAGAGTACAGTTACAATTTTAATATTACTCAAATGTCCAAACAACTAATAATCAAGAATGTCAGATATGAATTAAAAATAGCAAATATAAAAAAAGAAAAATATTATTACGTAAAATATCAAAAATATTCATAAAATTATGTCAAATAAGTTACCTAAATGTTAAATTATTATCATTACAGATTCTCAGACTTATGTTTGTCAGCGCAGAACTCCTCCAAAGAATAGTAGCACTTCTTCAACAAGAATTCCTTGAGTTTATTCTTAAATTTGTCTGCATTAAATATACTTATATATGTTGCGTGACGATGGTAAGAGGCCCGACGGCATGACACTAGTCCCATGGGAGTTGGGGAGGCCCATTGTGTGGTACGCTACATGCGTCGACACATTTGCGCCTTCCCATCTTCCGAGGACATCCGTGAAGGCTGGTGCGGCGGCAGATTTGGCCGAGGATCTCAAGAGACGCAAATATGCAGGTCTCGACAGAGCCTACACATTTGCTCCCTTTGGGGTCGAAACCCTGGGTCCGTGGGGTACCGAGGCTCTCCGGGTTTTCAAAAACTTATCTGGTCGACGCGGCGCGTGAATCGAGAGCGGGCGGGTACCTGGCGCAGCGCATCAGCATTGCCATACAGCGGGGCAATGCAGCCAGCGTCTTGGGGACGCTTCCGACTGGTATTGATATGGAACAGTTGAGCTACCTGTAGATTGTGTGCGGCAGTCTGCAGTTAGCTTAATTGTTTCAATTGTAAATACTAGTTATAATTTGATTGTAATTTTCTTTGTTAATAAAGGCCATTGCCGCTTACTTATATACGGGATAGGCAATTTATTGTATAGTTTTACAGCCTGGTGCCGTACACTGTGCTCTGACTTGTTCAGCTTAGGCGAAAATTCCTTTACTATGTCCCTTCTTCTAGTTTTGTAGTTTTTTTCTAGTTTGGACCTGTTTGGATCTGCAACTACCATCTAAAATAATTTAACGACTCAAGCCAATTCCAACCCCATAGATCTGTGTGGAAGTATTTTCCAGCACTTCGCATGTAGAGCTGAAGTTGCGCGTTACGGATATAATGGGGAGAGGATTCATAGCTAACAGCGTCTTTGCTAAGCCTGCTGCCAGCCCGCTGCCTCCACACAACGAACTTTGCTGCTATATTATGAGTTAAATTTTAGGCTGCACTAAGGTAGTGAAAGTTGGCTGTTGCTTGCCCGAAAATATATCAAGAAATGCTTATTAAAATATACGTAAGAACAGTTCTTGCAACTTCTTGCAATAAGTTAGAAATTGGAATTCTAGAATATATGTATTTTGTTTATTTCTTTTTCTTTTCTTTGTAAATAAGATAGTTTATGGGGCGCGTTTTGGGTTGCATCTAAACTCTCTTTGTAGGAAAACAATATTAACATTTTTACCAACTCTCGTAGAGGCTCTACGAATTCGTAGACCCTGGAAACTTGTAATTTATATGAAACTAGTTCCTGCTCGCGGCTTCGCATGCGTTGTTTCGATGAAAATTTTACTTCTATTCGATGAGAACTAATTTGTTTTAAAAAGTATGTAGATAGGTTTTATGCCAGCTATAGACACGCAAAATTTCAGCGTGTTTAGTAGTTTTGGCGGGAAGAAGTAACTTAATATGAATGCATCCAGTCAAACTTCCGCATTATATTAACTAAAAAACACTATAAGTGTTATGTGAATATAGGGTAAATTCTAATAATGATCTTTTTGTGTGCTTACAGTTTCTCTTGTTCTCACTATCGCGTGTCCATATCTAGTGCTCTAATATTAGGCGATTAAATATTTTTTTTATTTAAAATTCCTATGTATAAACCCAACAGCAAAACACAGCAACTTAAAAATGTCAACATTCAAATTGAATCGCTAAAGCACGCTCCGTAACAAGAAAGTTCCAGAAAGAGCTATAAAAGTGAGGGATAAATTGAAAACACGAAGTAAAAAGTGGCGCTCCATCGGCCGTCTTCATTACCATTTATATAGAAGAACTTCTCCACTCTGATAACTTAGAAACTTGCTAATACATGGAGCTCAGGCTCGCGATGGCCGGAACGTAGACACTTTACTCTGTGAAAAAAAAAACAAGATTCTACCACTTTCTTCTACGTATAGTATTATAAAATCTGTGCTTCTACTTAACTTCATAACTTGTCTGGGTTTTAACCGACTTCAAAATAGGGGAAGGTTTTAATTCGGCTGTAGATTTTGCTTTAACAACTTTTTATTTAATTTTTTTTGACTAAGATAAGTTGATGATGATGATGATGATGATTTTTAAAAAGAAACAGAGTCAATGAAATATTGTATTCTTTAGTTATATCAAAGGAAATAAACGCGTCGACAGACGTAGCTATAGAAACTGAGAATATACCCATAGTAGCCAATCTACACCGATATTTTGGGATAATCGGAGACAATAAATAATATTTTGTAGTGCACCTGTGCGCACACACTTGTACAAAATACGTCCCGCGCAGGTGCCTTGTCTCCGTTGAGATGGGCCCTGGTCGAAGATTCGGCTGGGAGAACTTAAGTTTACTTAGAGGTTCTTGACCTCATCACGTCCACTGCCGAACATGTTTCCGCCAAACAACGCAACGCCCGGAGGGTTTGTCGCACGTAGATTCATGATCGCAATGGAGGTGTTAAAAATACAGAAGTAATCTGCTGCCCTTACTTATACTTACCTAGGACTTACCAAGAAATCCGATCATAAAAATGTAATGTAACAAGGAGCCCCAAAAGACAGCCTATCTTAAAGAAGGCAACATAACCCCATATCATCGGAGCTTTATTCATAAATCCGGAAGTAGGTCACCATTCCAGCACCCCGTGCCCCGGTGTTAGTATGAAAAGAAACGCGAATTTTCAGACATTCGCACTCGGGCTTCTGGCAACGTACTAGCGGATGGACCAATTTTTATATAATTTTACTTTGAAATGTTAAACTTCACTTAAACTGCGCTGTGGTGCCGGCTTAGAAATTGCACTAGACCAACTCTTCCCGCGGGTGTCGTAAGAGGCGACTAAGGGATATCCACTGGGGGGAGAGCAACAACGTCCCCTGCAGAGCAATTCTACCACCGAACTGCGATCTCCAACCCGCATGCCCAGTGTGGGGTATACGGACATAACCCCCCATGAGATAAAAACCAATAGTGCGCTTGCCAGGCCTGCGTCCAATATGGGCTGTTGATGACGAGGATTAGGTTAAACTTCACCGACAGTGTTCTGAGTGTTTGATGAAAATCGCTACCCTCTAAATTATAATTAAACCTACATAATAATGGTGCAAGGTAGGTAGAATAGGTAACCTAGTTTTACCTACCTACATTCATAATATAAAAACTTGGACACCGACCAAAATTTTATTTGAAAGTCCATAAAATACTCAAAAGAACAGGAAACTATTATATCCCTATAATATTAAGTATTAATCAACTCAGAATTATACAGTTTCACCGCCATTAACAATAGGCAGAACGGCGGCATCGCTATCATTTCTCAAAAGCCCGCGTTTATTATCACCTCTGGAATGGCGGGAAACTATCTTTATTTCAAGCTTTCAGAAATATTGCGTGACTCACGCAACCTGCCGTGGGGGCGGTTCCCATTTACGCACAGCCTTCATAAACTATGCGATATATCTATGTGCGAATAATAACTAGCTACTTATAACCCGGCGAATTAACATAGCACCTGATTTGAACAAAAACTTAACAAAAATCCAATAATAATAGCAATTAACAGCAAGAAAATAAATAACTCGAAAATTACACGTGCAAGGGTTATTGTGATGCTATTGCTACAGCCCTTGCACGGCGACCGACGACGACGTGACGGCGGCGCGGCGGCGGCGCGGCGGCGGCGCGGCGGCGGCGCGGCGGCGGCGCGGCGGCGGCGGTGGCGGCGGGCCGCGGGCGCGGCGCCGCCGCGCTGGGCAGCGGGGGAAGTATCGAGTTCCAAGCCAGGAAGTCAATTCTCGCTAATTTATCACTCGTTAATTATCAAAAGATCTGTCAAATTTGACAGTTTTTATATGAAAGAACTGTCAAATTTGACAGTTTTTTATATATATATATATATATATCGAGTGATAAATTGGCGATAATTTGCCCCCTGGTGCCATGTTAATTCGCCCGGGATAAACATTACATACCTACCTGTTTTATTTTGATCATGCATGACAAAATTCAGGGCCTGCGAATGTGGGGTGCAGGGGGGGCCAAATGCCCCTCCAAAATCAAACGGGGGAGGCGCTGAGGTCCTCCCGTTTGAATGTACTATCTGGCCAACTTTACTACCAGGTTAAGAAAGTTTTTTTGTACTATCCTTCACAGAGCTTAGTTTTTTTGTTAAATTAAAAAGCGCTTGTTACTAAGAAAAATTGTCCGAGAGAGCAGAGCATAACTATATTTTTAACACGCTTTTATTAGTTCCACCTGTATGTAGGTTTGTTTGAAACGGAATCTTTGAAAACTTTAGATTGATCTGAAACTTTACACATGTATCAAGGACCGACAATACAATAATTTAACAAGTTTGTCCCATTACCCTGACCAGGATCTTCAGGATCATCGATTTTTAGCTTAAAATCATAAAGTCTTCTTTACCGGCTGCATGTAAACATACAAATTTATGCCAAATTCACCGACTCTCCGTCTCTTTACATGTATAAGAAGTAAATACAAAATAATTCACTCAAGAACTGAAAAACGCGAGGGTGGTGGTCCGCCCCGGGTACCAAGCTTCGAGGGGTGCCATCTTGGTACTTGCTTTGTTACGCCAAGCAAGCACCAAGGAGGGGTGACAAATATAACTCACACGCACAGCCAGATCATAAAAATTTTCACGGCTTTCTTCGCTCGCCGTTAAATCTTTTTTTGTATTGCTAACTCTTTTAATAATCTCCGACAAAAATAGCAAAAATGCTACAGCCATCTCCGCTCGCTGTCGTCTTAGCTTCCTTGTCTTTGTTGCTAACTCAACCTCACCTGACTTTAAAATTATCTCACTGTTCCTTGTATTCACACATTTTTAAGCTAAAAGTAGCCGGAGGTTTGAGCCCTCGTGTCTAAATACAAGTTTAATGTAAACTTAGTTAGAGCGAGGTGTCAATAACTCTTACACGTATAGGTACCCATAGTACTTTGTATATTGTATATTCTACCTTCTACCTGTACCATTTTGTAAATAAATATCTTATTATTATTATTATTATTATTTTAATCTACCACCGCAATTTTAAAATATTTGGGGCTCGCTTCGCTCGCAATCATTTATTTTGCCATAGGTCCACTTGCATACTCTTCCCCATCATCCGAAAAAATTTCGTGTACAAAAAATGTTACAGTTGTGTTGTTAAATTTCGAAAAACATAATAATCATAAAGTTTTATAACTGCAGTATATTGACCGGAGGAAGCCACAGTCGGAAATTGGAGTAAAGTGATCAAAACAGTTAGCCCCCCTGTCATAAAGTACTTCCGCAGCCCCTGACAAAATTTGACAATATTGAATCGACTAATAAAGACTGAAAATAGAAAGACATTCATGGGATTCGTCTGCTAAGGTAATGAGACGATTGCATTTATTGAATCGTCGCTTTTGACAGAAGTTTAAATACCTACAACAAATATACCTAACTTTGCATTTAGGTTAGGTACACTAACACGGTAGATTTCGAGTGTAATTTTTATAAGGTTCTCGGTATATACGTACAATAAAATTACGTCAAGCAAGACAAAGATAATCGACGGAGCTGCTGATCGATCGATTATTAGGTATAATTATCTTTTAGAGAACGAACACCACCCTAAGCTTCTGTCTCAAAATATTGCTAAGCGCCATCTCTGTAATATTGCGTGAACTTAATGACAATACCACCGACCGCGTGGCGGGGCAGGCAGCGGCGGGGTGCGGCCGAGGCGGCGCGCGGCGTGGTGACCACGTGCCTTGCCTTTAAAATTGTTTTGTTTACTTTTGGTCTCGATCGATAGATGGCAGTAAATGTTAGATTGCTTGATAGTTTTAGTTTGATGAAATGATTGACGAACTAGGCCCATGTCAGAGAATATACATAACTATATACCTAGCTGCTGCCCGCGGCTTCGCACGCGCATTTCAAGTAGCCTATGTCCGTCCCCAGGATACCATTTACCTCACTGCCTGATCCGTTCATCCGTTTAGGCGCGAAAAGGTAACAGACAGACAGAGTTACTTTCAAATTTATAAATTTATAGATTCTAACGTGGAGAATATTCTATTTTTATATCCTTTGAATTAATATAACAAAGTATTCAATCAATCACAAACTGAAATAAACGGTCTCGATCTTTGAAATGCCTAGAACACACGGAACAAATTATTTGCAGATCGTAAAAGCATTTGTGCCGAGCCGGGAATCGAACCAGCGACCTTTACCCGCTGCACCATAGACGTTGTCTATCGAAATGAGGTAGAAACGTTAGAAATCACGAAAATTATGATATTTGCGTACAAACTTGGTAGGTCGTCGCCGGTCGCGCGCACGGTCTACTGTTTGTAAGACCTACTTATTACTCTGTAGAAAAATATATCCACATAAAGCGTAAATAAAATCATTTTAACAATTTACTCCTTAATGCACTCATCTCATGCTCATCTCGGATAATCGTTGTTTAATGGACATCCGCCGACATTCGGTGGGTCCATCAGATCATAAAATTTATTCCCTCAATGTTGCCATTATCAAAATTATTAAATTCATAGTCTCAGTCTGGGACTATTATAATGTTATAAAATAAATTTTCAAAGAAGACTTATGGATGGAAGATGATATTGATATGGATCAGTTGAGCTACCTTTAGATTGTTTGCAACAGTCTGCAGTCAGCATAATTGTTTCAATTGTAAATACTACTTGTTTGTAAATACTATACTTAGGGCGTAATAATCGCATGTGCGACAAAGCCTAAAATAAAAGAAAGCCTAAATTAAAGAATAAAAAAAAATACTTATGTACTAGTTCTAATTTGTTTTTATTATTTGATTGTAATTTTCGTTTTTATAAAGGCCATTTCTAGCTAAATAAGAAGATCTACTATGAAACTTAAACGAAAAAGTGTCACTAATGTTTATTTCGGTCAGGAAATTCAAGTTTTGCTGTTTATTGTTTGTCTAGCCGTTAGCCGCCACGTACCTATAATTAGCGGCTATACCGCCGGCCACTGATAAAATAATTATATTTTCTTAGAATGCACCTACCTACCTACCTATAGCAATTCATGGAATAATTTCGTATTTTTGCTGGAGAAAAACATTCTTTTCATATTTTTACAAAGCAGTTATCATATCACATATATAAGTAGTAATAAGTACTTGTAGTACTGGCAGATTATATGATTTCCTTCCTATGTTAACAGTAGGAACTCTGTGGATATGACTATATCACAATCACAATTTTGATTTAAATAAAATTCTTGACTTATAGCGGTTTTTTTTTGGATGTGTGTAAATTTAATAATTCACACATTTCTAAATGTACCTGTGCCAAATTTCATCTAGGTCTGTTCAGTAGGTATTTTTGGAGACAAAAATTTCACATTTCACTAACTTTCGGCATTATAATATTAGTAGGTACGATAGCATAGGATAGGATAGGATTTTATAATAAGCCTTTAGCGCGTTAGTGCATTAACTGGGTCTGAACATCTGATGTCTCCTCAGTTTGCATAGTGTAGAAAGAGATGAACTCTATTTCAACTCAGAAAGACAGCTGTTAGCCATTCAGCGCTCTGACGGAAAAGTACCAACTAAAATTATCTTTTTTGCGTTGAAGCTATAGTCTAAGATGTATTTTTTCCCGACCCAGAAATATAGGCCAGAAAGACTAACATATTTTGGCTATTAAAACGATAAGTTTGTAAAAAGTTAAAAAGTGTTTTCGTTATCTACACCAAAAAAACTAAATCTGGTTGTAACTTTGCATGCAAAAAGGTTCTGAACCTGTGCAACATTATCATTCATATGTAGGTACTATTTATCCCGGAAAAACGCGCATGAAGCTACGGGCAGAAGCTACCATTAAGAAAACAAGTTCGAAATGCTTAAGTCAATGCCTGAGATGCATTATTCAATTAGAATGATAACACTTAAGCAAGTTACTGGTAAATTGTAATGTTTCGTTTCCGACACGCGTGGGCTGGCTGTGTGTGACCCTTCTCTCCAAATTACTGACATCTTTATGAGTAATCTAGGTCTGCTAGGCTTTTCTTGCAAGCGCTGGTCTCGCTTTTGGTAATAGATCTATGAAGTAGATATCTACCTAAACGACTATGTGCCAGGCGCATACCAGGAGGAGCTCCATAAATGCTTCAAACATAAATGAGAACATGCATTGTTCTGTTTTAACCTTTGAGTAGGTATTTAATGTAGCAGTAGGTACTAATCATTGAGAAAAAAATCTAGTGTATAACTCCCTGATCGAACGTACCAAAAAACAAACTTTTGGCACTGTCCTATGTATTTGTGACGCCTAGTACCTACCTACTAATATGCAAAAAAATCCCATAGCAAAGTAGGAACTTTGTTATAAAACAAGATCCGTCAAGTCAAGTGCGAGTGTGACTCGCGCGCCGAGGGTTTCGAACGTTTGTCAAGTAAATATAGTTTGAAATACAGTACCTATACCAATAGCACTATAGGTACTGGTTAGAGAATTTGCTATATATTGAATACCTAAAAATTAAAGGTTCTTTTCAAACTTCGTAGTATAGAGGGTAATAGTAAAAACTTCTACTTTTTTAAAAATATTTCTATAAGTATGAACTGTATGAACTGAACTTACAGAAATTCCAAAAACTGTTTTGAGATGTACAAACTAATACCTACCTTTAATTTGATAACACATTTGGTGAGGTAAACCTCCTTTTCAAAATTGTTCCCTCCCTTTTTGACCATTTTTTCAAAAAGTGTCTGTAAATATAATAATTTACAGACTTCTCTTTATTTTTCCTGTAAAATATAGATCAATATCAAACGCTACATACTTTTTAGATGGATTGCTCTGGAAACTTCAGAGATAGGGGGAGGGGATGGGAATGGGTATTTTTTCGAACTTTTCCTAAATATTTCAAAACCTTTTATTTGTTACACAAATGGGTGAAGTAGCCCCCCTTTTGAAAAAAATCCCCCCTTCTTGACCATTTTTCAAAAGGTGTTCTTACAGACTTCTCTATATTTTTCCTGTAAAATATCCATATCTACAAACGCTACATACATTTCAGATGGATCGCTCTGCAATTTCGGAGATAGGGGGGAATAGATAATTTTTCGACTATTTTCAAAATATTTCAATAAGTATGAAACCTACAGAAATTTCAAAAACTGTTTGTAATGCACAAACTGATTCCTTTCATTTGATACCCCACTTGACCTTGTAGGTTTCTTTTAAAATTTCGACATCACAATTTGTAGGTACTTAAAATTTTCATTTATTTTTCTTTTCATATGTACAGGCGCACGTAATGTATTATTGTTTTAAATTTCAAGTTATTTGCTGCTGTAGTTGCTGAGATATTAAAGACGGAAAAAAGAACAGAAAAAGCGAGACCCTTATGGTTTAGAAACCGATCTCCGATCTTCGAAACTCTAAAAACAGAAAAGTAATCATAAATTAAATATTAAGTAAATTAAGTTACACTTCATACAATACCTATAGGTATAACAGGCCAGTGAGTGTTGTAGATAATTATTAGGGAGTAACATCAAGAGTTAAATAATACTTAGTGACCTTTGAAGTAAAGAATTAATTGCCAAAATCTGAGTGCCTAATATCTGCATGACCAATGTTAAGAATTTCAGCCTAATTGATCCCAATTAGCTGAATCCCATCAAAATCATCGTGTGTTAAGAACAGATCAAACGGCTCCTAAAAATTGCTCGATTTTGACAACGAAATCGTGGAAATCTGCCTTTATCAATTTGTTATCATCAGAATCTTAGGATTTCAAAAAAAACTTATCCATTGCTTATGTATCTACCGATCCGAAATTGAATGCCCTTCAAACGTTTGAAGAGGGACTAGTTTCTTAGAAAATCTCGGCTATCAGGAAACCTCTTATATGCACGTTACCTATTTACTGGACGAGTGAGACAATAAGCACTGTGAGAAGGCACCGTGGCCCCCTACAATCCACCCCGAGTTGCGCAAACGCAGTCATATTGTCTGCCTACTTTGTTTGTGTAGCTGGACCAACAAATAAGTAACTATTTTGTGTACATTTTTAGTTGGATAGCTATCGTAACTAAAATATCGCCATAAATAATCATTAGGGACTGATTGCGGGAACAAGGCAATTAATATTTATCTAAATTACCAAACTACCACCTACGGGTTAAGAGGATATTTAATTAGCCACCCCTAAAGAAACCAATTTGTCTATCAATTAAAATTAACGAAAACTAGTGTCCACAAGAGGGCCGATCATCCAACGGTTAAGTGTTAGGTTAATAAAACTGTTAATTAGGAGCGGCGCGCCTGGGTTGCTTGAGGGCGCAGTGTGTCAGTCGTTCACGATGCGTGCGCGCATGATCGCGCTCGTCGCTCTGATCTGCTGCGCCGGCAGCATGCGGCAAATGCGCAGCATCAACATCACAGAGTTCACCGTCCCTCACCTCGTGTACGCGGGCCAGGTCGACGACGTGCAAATATCGTGCCACTACGTTGGGAACTTCACGATGCTACAAATTTTCAAAGGGACGGAAGAAATATTCAGGTTCAAACCGAGCGCCTGGCCGGCTATACGCGGCTTCCCAGTCGCCGGTATCGGTGCAATCGGCACTAATCACTGCGGGTCTTCCTCGTGCCATCTTCAGCTCAGCAACGTGACGGAGCAGGCTAGCGGGCTGTACCGCTGCGATTTGGAGCACGATTCACCTCCATACCTGTACACAACCCGCTCGGCGAACATGACAGTGCTGCCGACTCCAAAACGAATGCCATTTGTGGATGGATTCGCGTCAACATACAGCGAAGGGGAGGAGATGCAAGCTATCTGCAGAAGCGAACCGGGCAGCATGGTGCAATGGTACCTGAACGGGCAAATCATTATTCCAATGTACGGATTGCGGACGTTCAAGCAGAAAAGTACAAAGACTCTCTTCCTCGGAGACCCGCCGATGGTGAAATTACAGTGTATGGAGGAACGGGGCTACACCACGCTGGGCTCGAAGATAGTGGCGGCTTACTGGGCGGATGGAAATACGACTAAATTTATAGAGGCGTCAGAAATCACGAAGGTGTCGGATAGTGATTGTGCTAATTTAGCTAGTTCCTTGTATTATTTTCCGTTATTGTATTCAACCACCTTTATTTCGAAACTATGTTTTAATTAGAATTTTAAGCTTGAAGACTATATTTATCATGTCTATTTATTTTGTAAATTTATTATGTAATGCTCAGCATACATTTTTGATTGAAGTAGGTAAGGTACCTAGGCACAGATTAGGTAGGTAATGAATCAAAAGTTGGTAATAGTAAGACCTACCTAATGTTCTCGCAAGACCTAGTCTTAATGCCCAGACTGCGTATGATAAAGATAAATTGTATTACATTACCTGAGTAATCATAAACGTTTATGTTATGGATCCTGGTTTATTTCATGTTTTTTATAAATTCATTTGAATATTTCATTAAACTTAGGAACTGGGTGCCAACCAACTTATAGAATGCCAATTTCACCATAGCATCAATGAGCATTTAGATACCCGACTGAAATGCTATAAGTACCTACTCAATACAAAATACACTGTCTATTAGAAAATTGTACTTTGCATTCAGTTATCATCAAATGTTGATATATATACATATTTTATACGACCCTAACAAAATTAAAAATAATATAAAAAATAAACACGCAATTAATAAAAAAAATTATATTAAATCGAGCTTTGCCGCTTGTCAAAACGTAGATAAAGCGGCACATATTACAATAAATTAAATTAAATTCTAAACATTTATGCTATGCAATATGAAATCAGTTAATTTAATTTTACAAACCGAGTTGGTCAATACTATGTAAATGAAGTCAGTAAATTTTTTACTATATTTTTTATTATATTTGTATTTTTTTCTTCTTGATAAAATATTGAAATGTAAATCTATAAGTTTAGATATTTTTATAACAGACATTGTATGAATTTTGCTTATTTGGTTTTTTTTTAGTCTCCCTGCCGATCCTATTCGGAAAAATAAGTGGACAGCTGCAGTTAAGCTAGACAGACAAGAGAAGGACTGGATGTCTGTGAAAACCAGCAGAGTATGCTTTATTCATTTGCAGGAATATATAAAGCACATTGATATTGATGTTATTTGATTGAATTGAAAAAAGTAACAAAAATAAATAAAAACATTGCAGGTACATTAATATTGTTCTATTATTGATTTGGTCCAATCTACATACTGCATACATCGTCCACGTCACTATGACTCAGCTGTCATGGACTCATGGCAGACATTACACCACGCGCGCGCGAACCAATCCGTCCTTTCGTTCAGCAAGTGCCAACCAATCCCTGCATTTGTTCTGAATTTTAACCAATCACGAAGAATGTATCATTGTAACTTTGAAAGTGAATCGTGTTTTAAATCATACCTACGTCGTTTTGGTTTGAAGTAGGACCACTTTTTTTTTGGAATTTATTCCAAATTAGACTTCCTGACTTGTTATTTATTAATTTTAGGTACCTACCTACCTAAAATTAATAGCAGCGACTAATTTCTCTAAGATTGCAACATTTTGAAATAATTTTATTCCCGATTAACGCTACTTTACAATCGATGGTGAAATTGGCACTAGACCCATAGTTAATGGGACTCCTTATCAGAGAATATCCCATCATTATCTTTACGTTATAGATAATAACTTAGAATATGAATCCATCTAATTACGGATGAGAACGTCAAATACCTATGTGCCAACTGCCTACCACAAAAGGTACAGAATAAGTTTATTTTTCTATCTAAGTAGGAAAGGAACCCAGCTAATTACGAAGAGGAACATTGGTTAAGGAACGTTATCGTGCTGCCTGCAGTCTGCAGTGGAATCATTCAGGGGCGAACCTAACGAGTTTGGTTGTCAAACTAGGCCTAGATCTCAGTACTCACGGGATCCTCGTGGTAAAAAACTCGAATTACATAAAATTAAACATTTATTCTTTGGTTCCTTGTATGTAAAACACGACTGAAAAAAAATACGATATAAAAATCATGAAAGTTTCATACATATTTTGGTCGAGATCTCAGGAACTATTGAAATGACTTATGTTTTGATTCGTAGGTTATTTATAACTAATTATTTGGTTCCTTGAACCAGTTTCTTCATAAGTTGTATAGTTTTCTTGTAAATATGCAAAAACTTAATTTTTTTAAATAGGTGTCCCCACCTTTTTAAAAATTGGAAGTGACATATTATAATAAAGTAAATAGCAAAATATCTAAGTAGGTACTATTATGCTCTCCATATTTAGAGTAATGTTTCGTCAAAACAATATGCAAAGAACGCGTACTATGGACACTTTTTCCCTCAATGGTGATTTTTTGGTGATTTTTTGGAACTCATCAACTGAGTTTCCCCAAAAAATCACCATTGGACTTCAAAGTCCAATCAGTTTTTGTTATAAAAAAAAATGCATTAGAGCCATATTATAGAGTACTCAGTCTTTGCGGGATGTTTTGAAAAATAATGATATTCTAACATTAACTGGGATATTCATTTTAGAGATTTGCTTATTCGTAAATAATAACTCAACATTCTTCAATATAAAATCTAATAGATCTGATAACTTGCGAAATAAATTTATGATTAACATATTATGTATATAGGTACCTACCTCAAAAATCAACTACTCAATGTCCCACAAAAGAACGCGCAGCTATCAAAGTATTCAATAATTTACCGGTAGAAATAAAACAACTTGATGGAAACATGTTTAAACTTAAGCTATGGAAGTGGCTTGTTAATAACGTTCACTACAATTTGAAGAATTTTTTTGACATTTAACGATTATTTTTTTTACAAAGAGTATTACTATATAATAATACAAACAAATTAGAACCAGTACTTACAATTGAAACAATTAAGCTAACTGCAGACTGTTGCAATCAATCTACAGGTAGCTCAACTGATCCATATCAATACAAGTCGGATGATGATGATTATTAACTGATGATTATCTGCCTAGATTATATGCCTAGATTGTATGTCCGAATTGTTGCGGACGGTAACCAGGATTACCTAGTTCGCCCTGGGAAAGTATCCCAACTTAAGTTCGACGTGCGTTCCTTTCTCCTTCCGAAGCTGGTAGACGCACGCCGCCACGCACCCCTGAATGCGTATGAAGCTATGACTACCTGATCTTCCTTCCTATGGGGGAACCTCAACGTTGAAATGAAACAGGATCTTGAATTTTTCAGGTTTCGGCTGTTCCTAGGTTTCCCTACTACTACTTGCTGTCTTCCTATTGCTTCTTGCCTCTTCGGTGGCTTAGCTGCGACTTGCCTCTTCGGTGGCTGGACTGCGACTGACGGCCGTACAAACTGCGCTCATATTTATATGGCCGTGTTTTACCGGCAAGACGCCTGCGTGCTTTTGACCCGAAACCTTTCCTTCCTTGAGCCGAAACCTTTAAACCTTTATTTCTTGTAATCTTCTTAAAAAATACTTACAAATTTATGCCTTATACATAACAAAAACAAGCCTTATTAATATAAAATTACAAAATCTGAACATATTTAACAAATAAAAAAGTTTCTAGAACTAAAACTTATAAAAAACTTGATTTGGAACATTTTCCTTATACTAATTTACAATAACTACAAAACTTAATTACAGATTTATACAATTCAAACGGAAAACCTTGTTCCAAGCCAAGACCCTTCAAATAACACTATTTTTGTTATGATTCATCAATAAACAAAAAAGTACTTAAACAAAACGATGTCTTAAACGAATCAGCCTTACATTAAGGTTTCGTCGCCGACATTCTCCCCCTCGTGCGTCGCACCATCCTCCAGACTCGGCGATCCTCCCGTCGTTAACAGCACCACTCTCGAGCTGGGTCTGCGCAGTACTCCTCCTCTGGTCTCGACGTCGACGATCCGAGTGCGCCCATCAGGTCCAGGATACACTTGCTGGATTCTGCCGCGTGGCCAAGTGCATCTCGGTAGGGTGTGGTCGACGATCAACACGATGTCTCCAACTTGTAGATCCGTGATGCTGGTCCTCTTCGAAGTCTTCCTCGGCAGTAGAGTAGGTAGGTATTCTCGCAGCCATCGTTGCCAGAAGTGGTCGGCAAGCCGCTGCGTGGCCTTCCAGGTGTGTCTGCCTACGAGCTCGTGGTCTTCGAAGCTGCCGATTCTTGCAGCACCGCTGGATCGCCCGAGGAGGAAGTGGTTTGGAGTGAGCGCTTCCTCCTCAAGGCTCTCGGAGAGGTGAGTTAGAGGCCGAGAGTTGACCATGTGCTCGGCCTCTAGCAGGAGGGTGTGGAGTACTTCCTCTCGTGGATACTTCTCGTAGAGTGTGGCGCTTAGTGCGGTTTTGATGGATCGCACCAGACGCTCCCATGCACCGCCCATGTTTGGTGCACCAGGTGGGATGAACTTCCATTGCACGCCGATCTTCTCCGCTTCTGAGATGAGGTCTTCTTTCTTCATGTTGTCCATTGCTTCCCTCAGTTCCTTGTTTGCGCCGACGAAGTTGGTCCCGTTGTCCGTGTAGATTTTCTTCGGCATTCCTCTTCTTGCAGCGAATCTTCGTAGCGCCATGATCATGCTGTCCGTAGAGAGTGAAGGAACAAGCTCAATGTGTACAGCTCGAGTTGTTAAGCATGTAAACAGAGCGCCCCATCTTTTCTCGTGACGTCTTGCTACGGTGATTGTCATCGGGCCGAAGTAATCTATGCCGGTGCACGTGAAGGGTGGATTACTGTGCATCAACCTCTCAGCTGGTAAGTTGCCCGTCGGTAGTTCTTGAGGTCTCGCCTTTCTTGTCTTGCACCATTGACATTGATGTTGAACTGTCTTGATCGCCGACCTCAATCCCAGCACCCAGAAGCGTTGCCTTATCTCGTTCATGACCGTTGCGTGATTCCCATGGTTGAAGCGGCGGTGGAACTCTTCTATGATGAGTCGCGTTGCCTTGTCCTTGCTGTCGAGCACTATAGGTCGTTTGTAGTCCCTGGTCACGCCTTGTATCGCGTCGATTCTTCCTTTCATCCGCAGAAGTCCATCTTCCAGCACCACGTCGAGCCTCTTCAACTTGCTGCTGCCCTCCATTGGTTTTCCTTGCTGAAGACATCTGATATCTTCTCTGAAGCTTCTTTCTTGACTCTTCTTTAGTAGTAGAGTTTCAGCTTGCTCTAGTAGGTCTGCTTCCAGCGGTACGTAGTTAACCGCTTTCCTTGAAGATGATTGTCTCCGAGTGATGGACTTCTTTGGTTTCCTTGTAGTCTTCTTCCAGTCAGGGTCTGCTTGGCTGACGTTGACCTTCTCCTTTCTTCTGCAGAGTTTGATGAACTGCAGTACTCTTGCTGTGGCTCGCCATAACCTCTTCCATGATGAAAACCTCTCAGGATCTGGAGTTGGATGGGTGAAGCTCGCTGCCGCTGTAACGTCCGTCGCCTTCTCCTCGCCGGTGGTCTCCTTCTTGAAAGTCCTCGCCGCAGGCCAGTGAACCTCTTCCTTCTTCAAGAAGTCCGGCCCGGTATACCATCGATGATTGCAGTTGAAGTCTTCTGGCACGTCACGTGTTGCGTCATCTGCCGGGTTCTGTGCTGTGGGGACCCATCTCCAGTCTTGAGGTTTGGTGAGATCTTCTATCTCAGCCAATCGATGAGCCACGAACGTCTTGAAAGTTCTCGGATCCGTCTTAATCCAAGAAAGTACGATGCTGGAGTCCGACCAGAATGTCTTCTTTGTCACCTTCAGGTCCAACTCTTTTTCGACCGAATGCGCCAATCTGCTTCCTAGGAGGGCTGCTTGAAGCTCAAGCCTTGGGATTGAAACCGGCTTCAATGGAGTGACTCGTACTTTCGCTGCCATCAAGCTGATGTGGTAGGTCCCGCCTTGGTCTTCTGTTCTCCAGTAGACTGTAGCTGCATATGCCGTCTCGCTGGCATCCGTGAAGGTGTGTAGCTCCCCCTCGGTGCGATGTGGCGTCAGGCATCTCGGGATCTGTAGGGCTTGAAGCAGCTTCATCTTCTCCAAGTAGATCTTCCATTTTGAGTATTCATTTTCCTCGATCTCTTCATCCCAGCCGACGCCGCTTCGCCAGATGCCTTGGAGCAGCTTCTTGCCTTGGATGAGAACTGGTGATGCCAATCCTAGTGGGTCGAAGGTCGACATCACGGCGCTGGTGACTTCTCTCTTGGTAGGCACTTGAAGCCCCTTTGCTATTTCTTCTGGTGTGTTCCGGAGGTTTGCCCTGAAGCCGATGGAGTCTTGTTCCGTGAACCAGCGTAGTCCCAGAGTTTTCTCCTCTTTCTCGCCGAGGTCCACTTCTGTCTTTTCCGTTGCTTCAGTCTTGATTCCTTGTAGCAGCTCAGGTTGGTTTGATGCCCAACCTCTGAGTTCGAAGCCCGCCTTCTTGTGTATGCAGTCCACTTGTGCTGTCACTCTTCGGAACTCCTCTTCTGAATGGAAGCTGTGGAGGTAGTCGTCCATATAGTGGTTCAGCTCGATTGCCCTTGCTGCTTCTGGATGTTGCCCTTTGTAGTCCGCTGCATTCCTGTTCTTGACGTAGATTGCTGTGCTCGGAGATGATGTTGCGCCGAAGATGACTGATGTCATCCTGTACTTCTTCGGCTGCACGTTGCGACGATCCCCTCGCCACAGGAACCTCAGGCTGTCTCGATCCTCTGGCCTGATGCGGACTTGCAGGAACATCTCCTTGATATCAGCTGCTACTGCGAAGGGTCCCTGCCGAAACCTCAGTAGAACTCCGAAGAGTGACTGAAGCAGATCTGGTCCCGGCAGTAGAGCGTCGTTGAGGCTTCTTCCCTTGGACTTGGCTGCAGCATCGAAGACGATCCTTATCTTCTTCTTCAAAGGGTGAACCACGGAGAAGTGCGGCAGGTACCACATCTTCTTGGACTTTCCTTGTTCATCGGGTGCTTCTTCTGCGTAGTTGCTGTCGACGAGATGCTGGATCTGCTTGTTATACTCCATCTTTAACTGCGGATCCTTGTCGATCTTCTTTTCGATGTTGAAGAGGCGGTTCTTGGCGGAAGCGTAGCTCTCCGGCATCGGTTCCTCTTCATTTTTCCATAGGAGTCTAGCTTCGAAGCGCCCATCCTCCAGTCTTCTGCAGGTCTTCTCCAGGATGGTGAGTGCTCTTTCTTCAGAGTCCGTTGTTGGTCTTCTGGGTTGCACACCAAGAGCTTCGATGGCGAAGTGGTCTTTGATGACTTGGTGCATCTCCTCCTCCGGCGTGCTGACATGTAGACACGTGTTGAGGAAGTGCACTGGCCTTGCACCTCCGACGTCAGTTCCATGGAGCACCCATCCAAGTCCCGTTCTAGAAGCGACCGGTTCGCCTGGCTTGCCTCTTCTTATCTCTTGAGTCACGATCAGCTCCCAGTTGTCTTGCCCGATGAGCAGCTGTGGTGACTCTCCTTCGTATTGTAGAGCCTCGGCGATCTTCTTTAGATGTGGATATTCTTGTATCTTCTTTTTGTCCAGGAACTGTGGCGTAAGCTTCAAGTCGTCGATCGTCCGGACTCTCTTCAAGGTCTTCCGATGTCCTTGATGAACCCCCTTCAGTATGAGGTTCAGCACCTGTGAGTCCTTTTTCTTGATAAGCTTGCCTCCCACTGTTTCGATGACCAATTCTTCTTTGTTCCCTTGAGCGCCGATCTCTTCTGCCACCTTCTTGTCCAGAAGTGATACCGTTGACCCTTCGTCCATGAGGGCCAATATCTTCTTGGATGTCTTTGACCCGAAGACTTCTACTGGAACAATCTTCAGGTACGCCCTTGCGTTGTTGACCGAGTTCACTGTCCCAGTGACGCTTGATGTCTCTGGTGATGCTTTAGTTTTCTCCCCCTCGGTCCTATCTTCCGTCTCGACGTGCAGCAGATGATGATGCCACCTCTTGCACTCCTTGCACGACGGCTTCCTGCAGCTCTCCTTCCTATGCCTCCCTTGAAGGCACTTGAAGCAGACGCGACTCCTCTTGACGGCTGCCCAGCGGTCTCGAACTGACGCCTCCAGGAACTTCTGGCATTCCACGAGGAAGTGTTCCCCTTCACAGATGGGACAAGTCTTCTCCGTCTTCCTCGGGTCCGTTTTCCTGAAGTCCTTTTCTTTTGTTGAGTGCGCCGCTTGTCTGGTTTTCCTGAAGCCACCGCCTTTGTCCTCTGATGTCGCGAAGGCCCCGCACTTATCTGCTTCTGCGTTCAGGAACCTAGAAACAAGCGTTAGATCCGAGAACTCGCCTTCTTCTGATGCTGCAGTGAAGTCATACCAACGGAACTTGAGAACTGTCGGCATCTTTTCCACGATTTGCTTCACTATCTCCGGTGAATGCAGGTACGGAGGCTTCTTCAGTCCTTTGATTGCTGCTACGCTGTTGCTGATCTGGCTTGTGAAGATGCAGATGTCCCTCGGGTTCTCCGTGATCTTCGGCAACGCCCTGACCTTGTCCAGTTCAGCCAGTACCAGCGCATCAGGTCTTCCAAATCTTCTTCTAAGGGCTTCCATAACTTCCATCGGAGAAGCTTCGGAGTACAGCAAACTCTTGATAGCTTCTCTTGCGTTGCCCTTCAGTGCTCGTCTCAATCGAGCCATGTTCTGGACATCGTTGAACATTGGTGCTGTATCGGCGTAGACGACCTTGAATGCCAACCACTCGCTGCTGTCACCGTCGAAGTAGGGTAGCTCGTGAATGTAGTTCGGCTGCGATGCTGGACCTCTTCCTCCGGTGAAGGCTTCCTTCAAGGCTGTTGCCAGCGCTTGAATCTCGATCGTGGCCCCTCTTGTTGAGTGGTTTTCTTCAGGCTTCACCTTCTGGGGCTCTTCTGGGGGTTTCCGACTTTGTTGCTCTGCCCTATCTTTGTCGTCTTCCAATACGGATGTCTGAATCCAGTTCTGCACCTGTGCTGCTCTGTCCTCTTGTTCCACCTGGTCTTCATCCACGGAATCTTCATCTTCATATTGTGCCAACTCCAATCTGACGCGAGCCAGCTTCGTCGCAGCCTGGGCTTGCTTTAGCTCCCGGCGCGCTAATTCTTCTCTGGCTTCCAGCTCACGTCGTCTGGCTGAAGAACTCGTGGTTTTTGTAGACCGCGCTTGACGACCGACCCCCGTCGGCTTCAGAGTTGTGGCTGATCCACCTTCCTGTGCCGGGGCTTGTTCTGGGGTCTTCTTGGCCGTCTTCTGTGCTGCTTCTTCTTTTTTCTGTCCCTTCCCGGACGCAGCCGTGGTTGCAGTAGCCACCGTAGTAGAGGTTTCTTGAGTGGTCGTTGTACCCGAAGAGTCTGAGGTAGTTCCCATGGTTCCCGAAGAATCCGAGGTAGTTCCCATGGTTCCCGAAGAGTCAGAGGTAGTTCCCATGGTTCCCGAAGATGCCGTCCCTGACGCAGACGTGACCCCTTCTAACCCTGACGTTCCTTCTGTCTCGTCCCTTCCCAAGGGACGGGACACAGGGCGTGAGGGGGCATCCTTCTGTGACCTGGTGACCGGCATCTTGAGTCTTCTTTCCTTCCGGGTTCTTCCTCTGGAATCTTCTAGCTTCTTCTAGCAGGGATCCGGCTCGAAGGACCAACTGTTGCGGACGGTAACCAGGATTACCTAGTTCGCCCTGGGAAAGTATCCCAACTTAAGTTCGACGTGCGTTCCTTTCTCCTTCCGAAGCTGGTAGACGCACGCCGCCACGCACCCCTGAATGCGTATGAAGCTATGACTACCTGATCTTCCTTCCTATGGGGGAACCTCAACGTTGAAATGAAACAGGATCTTGAATTTTTCAGGTTTCGGCTGTTCCTAGGTTTCCCTACTACTACTTGCTGTCTTCCTATTGCTTCTTGCCTCTTCGGTGGCTTAGCTGCGACTTGCCTCTTCGGTGGCTGGACTGCGACTGACGGCCGTACAAACTGCGCTCATATTTATATGGCCGTGTTTTACCGGCAAGACGCCTGCGTGCTTTTGACTCAAGTTTACCTAATTTTTTCCTTGAGCCGAAACCTTTAAACCTTTATTTCTTGTAATCTTCTTAAAAAATACTTACAAATTTATGCCTTATACATAACAAAAACAAGCCTTATTAATATAAAATTACAAAATCTGAACATATTTAACAAATAAAAAAGTTTCTAGAACTAAAACTTATAAAAAACTTGATTTGGAACATTTTCCTTATACTAATTTACAATAACTACAAAACTTAATTACAGATTTATACAATTCAAACGGAAAACCTTGTTCCAAGCCAAGACCCTTCAAATAACACTATTTTTGTTATGATTCATCAATAAACAAAAAAGTACTTAAACAAAACGATGTCTTAAACGAATCAGCCTTACATTAAGGTTTCGTCGCCGACACGAATAGAATAAAATTGTCGATACTTACTATAATTTAAGATCTTCAGTAACTATAAATAACACAATTTTACAATAAAATTAGTCTTATTCTTTATCCTGAAAGACTTATTCGTAGAATTTCTACCATTTTTAGGAGATTTTAGTTCGAAGATTGAAATAGCTGGCAACAAAATTACAAAATATGGCGCAAGCGAGGCGCAAGAAATCCCCCTTCACCCCCCGCTACGAACAAACTGACAGCGCATTGCGCAAAGAAATCAAATCAAAAGTTACAAAGCGTGCATGCCAGACGGTCAAACATGTTAAAAAGTTTTTCTGAAATTTTAGTTTTATGTTGTATTCGGTGCCCAAATCAAACAATAAGAACTGAAATAGTGAACTTTTCACCGTCTTGATCGTGTGTGATAATTTTTAAGCCCTAGCTTAATTGTTTAGTGAATTTATTTTATATTTTCTGTGCAGTGCGCTTAGTTGGCTAAAATCATGCCTAAAGGAAAAAGAAAAGGGAAATACGGTGAGTTTCGTTGCGTTCCTGATGGAGTAATCAACTAAAAGAATAGTGTGGCTTTGGCATTATAGCCAACTGAACACATCACGCGGCGGCCTTGTGATTACTCGTTGTGGCGGGTTTTCGCAGAACATAACGAAATGACGTCCGTGGCTGCGTATTCACGCGACTTAGGTTCATCTAGAAAGTTTTTAGAGCCACCATATGGATAGTTATTCCAGTACCGATACATCAATCACCTAAATATCAGATATGCCCAACACACTTTTCTACTTTCACGAATGCAAGGTTACCACATGCTTTGCAATGCAATCACCTTTCTTTGTGCTATCCTTCTTTATTTATCCTCTATGTCCACTATCTGTACCTAAATTATACACAGAGTTTACATTTGCCCTTGGGGGCTGACTGGATTGATAAACATTATGTAATTTTATGTAACAACTCCATTCACTTCCTTGTTGAAACAACATACACTGCTTTACTCAATAGAATGGAGTACAAATAAGGGCAAAGGGCCTGTAACAATTTTAATCTTTTCATAACAAGCAATAAAAAAGGCTATTATTTAGGATAAGAATATTGGGACTAAGCCCGGAGCTCTATGAAAAATATCACTATTATATTTATTTATGAAAAATACAAATTTCTAAGTTACAGAGTTTTATTGGTAAACAAACATACATTTTGTTAAAATTACTCATCATGTTTGTTGTGAAATCATTAGAATGTTTTATTCTACTACTTACTATCAGTCCATACTAAAGTTACAAAGAATTTCTTCCTAATTTTCTTTTATAATATTGAATTATATTCTTAAATTATCAACTTCATACCTTAAAGTTCAATTGCATAAGAAATAAACATGTGGTAATTTTAAAGCCCTGTCAGCTTTCAAACTTAAATGTTTTCATAATATTTCAGAGCACAAAAGAACGGAGCAGGCTTACTCCTCAGATGAGGATGCCGGGATAGACATGACTATCGATAACATGTCTGAGGGCTCCCTGCAGTCGGACATCAAAAGCAACCATGATGAACCAGGTATGGACTTATTATGTGTAATACTAAGAATCAATTTCACCATCACTTAAATTATGTAACCAGGAATTGAGACAGTTTTAAACCCTCTTACTTTTTAATTATACCTTTAAACAATTGCATAAGGTTGTTTGTTTCTTCTGTTACTGCTTTACACTACCTGCTTTACCACTTTATTGATAAAGTTGGAGGAGGATTAAAAGTTAGGAGGTTTCTCTTCTTCTTTTATTCCTTTTGATATTTGCCAACAGGTTTTGAAGATTTTTGTACGGAGGGTGGCTCTAACATTTGTATTTTTTTCAAAATCACCGGGCAAAATAAAAGTTATATATTTGGATAGAGGTAACTAAACAGATGAAAAATTACATAAAATAATGTCCTGAAGCGTCAGGTTTCTGAGATGTTCACTGATGAAAATAGCTATATTTTTTCTTCATGTGAATATCTCAAAAACCTGACACTTTAGGACACTATGTCAAAGAACATTTTTTATTTATGTGTCTGTCCAACCAAATATATAATTTTTATTTATACATTTGGATGGATATTGGTGACCGATGTTAGTGCCAAAATCTTCAAACCCTTTACTTGTTTCTTGAGTGTGGTGAAATAGGTTCATAGTCCCATCCAAAACTTTGATGCTCAAGTCGCTGTGCAGGTAACCATACAATACCTACCACTTTATGTAAATATTGTGGAGTCAAGAACGCAGCCTGTTAGCATTTTTCATTGTTGCTCAAGTTTTTATGTTCAAAGTTCAGTTTATTCATAGTTTAAGTTTTAAGTTAAGTAGTTTATAGGAAACTTGTTCTTTTATACTAAGATTATTGCACAAGTTGATAAGTATTATTTATCAACTTGTGCAATAATCTTATTATTCCTCTTATTTTCCTATTCCTTTGAATCTATGAGCAGGAATTTTTCTATTAATTTTACCTCACACTAGCTAATTTGGGCATGTTGCCCAACACATACTATGCCAAGATTAGATAACATTCAAAACTTTTTACATGTAAATTTCACAGAAAAGTATTCTATTTAAATCTCTAACGTAAATAAAGAATGCAGGACAATTTCATAGCATCTAGCCCTGAGCAAAGATTCGTAGCATCATCTAGCCCTGATCAAAGATTAGTAGCATCATCTAGCCCTGATCAAAGATTAGTAAGCTGACACAAAGCTTGTGTTATGGGTACCAGATGTCTGTTATCTGTGTAAGGTACTGATGCAAAGTTTCCAATATTAGCCATCCAAATTATCTGCCCATAAAATCGGTACCTTTTCCGACACCACCATGATTCATTGTTGTCTAATGTTTATTTGCTCAAGTGCAAAGTGATTGACCTGGCAAGGACATGATTGCGACTGGTAGTATAGCAAAGTACCTGTATGCAATCATTATCATGTTACCAAATTTAAAAGAACAACATACATTAGTTAGTCTTCACATCTCATCTTTGTAAATTCCCCCAGTTCTAATAATATAGTACTTTATCAGTAGCGTCTTAAAAATATGCTGATACATTGTTAGGTGAAACGACGGTACGTAGTTCTCAATATGTTTATTGTGAAATTCAATGCCAAAACTTCGCGGAAAATTATTGTTTCTTGAACCGAAGCAAAGGGAGTAAGTATTCTCAGGTTGTGACGATATGACTCACGCAACAGCTGGCCAGCTGGGATCAATGACGTAATGAGTGATTACTTATGACGTAGTTTGACATTGCGCTACATTGCAGTTTCCGCGGATGCTAATTTTACTTTTGTATTCAAGGTTTGAATTATTGTTTAATCACGCTCTAGCGTGATTAAAATTATGACTAGTCTACTAGTCATTTGAATCTCATCAAAAGAAAAGTGCGATGTACGGTTTTGTGCAAATAGAAACATGAACTAAATGATTTAGTAGGTATTGGAGACAGGCAACTACGCATATGTGTGCTCTATAAACATGAACAGCGGTGGTAGCTTCATCAGCTAGGATCCACGAATTGTCAATTCTGCAATCATACAATCAACATCTTTCTGTCTTCATCACACGTGACACAACCAGATGATTATCTGCCTGCACTTACATCAGACACTAACGCTTCTTCACTTGTCATCCTTCATCCCACTTTGGTGGTCCTGCAAAATCATCGCCCATCTATGCAAAGGCTTGCTTCAATCCACCAGACCATTGGTGGGAAGTTCTCCCAAATCCCAGAATGAATGGCACAGTTATGAATGTCGAAAAGAGTCCTCGCTTTGCCGCCGTGGGAAGTCCAGGCGCGACATTCCAGGCTCACGGTACCGAGGCGCCAGAATAAAACCCAAACTGGTGTTTTTTTTTTTTTTTTTTTATTTGTTAGACCGGTCTAGCAAATTAACAATGTTATGTGGAGGTTATGTTATTATCATGCAGACAAAATGCTTTGACCTATATAAGTATAATTTGTATTGAAAGACAAATGAAAGGTATTCTCGAATTCGTATTCTTACCCTACACTTGCATATATTTTATTTACCATATTATACGCATTATCTTATCTCGCCAAACCGCAAATAAACAAAGTACCGATGCCATTTCTAACTTTGGCATTAAGTTGCATTATAATATTTTAATACATTTATCAAACACGTGTCGTAACACAATTCATGCATCAAACAATAGATCTAAGTAAAATTAGGGAGGTATGATACGTTCTCCCAGGGCTAACTTAACAAATGGCATGTGTTGTGTTACAACTAAACGCAAAGACATGCTATTTCCAATCTTGTGCAATATACCTACCTAATGAAGAACAAAGATGGAAAGACGTACCTAGACCGAAGTACGACCGAGACAACGATACGCTACCCATGCACGGCGGCTCGCAACAAGACGTGTATTGCTATTTTTACTTTACGCACGAATGTACCTATATTTCTATCCCTATCTGCAAATGGCTAATTAAGGCAGTAGAATAACAAAAGAATTTAAAGGTTTGTTGTACTTACTAGTGAAAAGTGATGCCTTGAGCTTTGTTTTTTTTTGCTCAGGAGCTATTTGTACACCTAGTGAACGAACACGAAGGTATTTAGTCAATAAATCACACAAAAGTACGACCCCCCTGTGTGACTGTGACTGAGGTGGGTAGACCTGATTGCACCTAATTTGAGCCTTCTACTTTATAGAAGCTAGTGCCCAGTCTCCCGAATTTTACTTAGATCTATGCATTAAAGTCAACCTTTAAAAATGTTATATATCACGCTTAAATTGTATTGGGTCAGCAAGGTTATATCTCAGCCTGATAAGCCATAGATTAAGTAATAGCAGCCAGTGTGGGCGCGTTCCCACTGTGTCGTACGTAACCGTAAATTTATCGGTGGACGACTATCGTCTCTAGCTGTTCCCATTAAAACGACTGTTGGTCGTCATTGTGTCGTCGCGATTTTTTATCGTTGAACGACTATCGTGCTAGCTGCTCCCATTATTATACAACAATCTATCGTCGCAGCAAAAAAAAGTCGTGGTCGATAGGTAATCGTGCCGTCCTTTGTTATACACCTCCATTTAAATATAAAAGCCACGATGCTTTAAACTGCACTACTTTCTGTCGCCACAGTGAGAACGCGCCCTAAGGTAACTAAGGACCTTGAACATTTTATTGCTTTAGTTCTAGGCTATCTATACTCGTAAATCATGTCCCCGAAATGGCAACGGAATGTTTCAGCTTTTTTGTCTGTTAGCTGATCGATTAGCATAACATGTTCATGACAAACAATATGTGTGTCCTTTGTTTCCACTGGTTGCAAGCAAACTTTCAGTCTTAAAATATGCGAAATAACAAGAATAACATGCCGCAATATATTGCGGCATGTTATTCTTGGAATTCAGATAAAAGATAGTAAAAGTTAAAACGATCCATACAAGTAGTCAGTGCAGCATTCATATAAGTTAATTGCGAGCATGTTAAGACATTTCTACTGTTTAATTATGATGAGTAGATAATACGAAATAAAACAAAAGGAATTGTTTCACCTTAAAGAAGCCAATTGTTACATAGAAATGTCCCAGTAGACAAACTATCATTCAACATTACACTCTCAATTCCAGAAACAGACATAGAGAAACTAGAAGAGAAAGTTCTGGAACTGATCGACGGCCTCGGCGCCCGAGCCAACGCAGCCCGCGCCACTGCTCTCGTGTCACTGCGGGCGGCCTTACAGCGGCGCTACCTGACTGGGGTGCTGTTCTCGCATAGAGCTACACTGGCGGATCATGTCAGCAAGGCGCTGCGGCGAGGCAGGGACGGGGAGAAGAAGGCAGCGGCTGCGTTAGCACCGCTGCTGGCCCTGCAGGTTGGTATCTAGAGGCGCTACCGTGGGTCTTACATTAACTATACCATAGACTCTGTCTGTATGGCCCTTTCGTTGTGGTAGTGTTACATACAACACTACCACAACCGAAAGGCTTACTAATATCAAGCTAGTATCCAGTGTGTATAAGAAAGAGTACATAACCAAAGGCACAAACGAAATTGGCCTGAATAACATCATTATTCAGTGGGTAGACTGAGGCCTAGGCTAGGACAAGCTAGTCGTATGTGTAAGCGTTTTAATCCTGTTGCTTCATGGCGGTATAATTTTGTTCCTACCTTACCTTACCTTTAGTTCATGTTTCTATTTGCCCTTGTATATCAACAAGTCAAACTATCTGGCAACTAATGTTTTTTTACATAGTGCTTAACTGCTTAGCCACACGTAGGGAAACTTCTAATAATTTAAATCTTCGGACTTTCACTGAGTGGGAGGTTGCGGGTTCAAGTCCCGCCGAGGTCGTAAATATTTGGGATATTATTTAAATTCTTTTTCGACAGCTTTCCTTCTACACTCCATTCCCCTAACTAACTACCGACGCCAGATTTACCTTTTCATACGCATTGCGGAAATGCCACCAGATGCCATGCCATAATGCACGAGTTTATTTGCATTGAAGATACAAGCGATAATTATATGCAGCTACCTACTATAGAAGGTCGTTTTGACTGGAAGTAGTTGTGTAGTATGTTTACTATTAGAATAAGAGGTTTTTCCTACAATTGTGATGTACCAGCTGTTTGAAAACTGTTTTACAATTACTTTTATGTTCGTCCATGTATGGAAATGTCCTGTTAAAACTGTGAGAAATGAGTATAGTGACAGGAAATCGAACTTGAGCCTTGCATCGCAAAAGCACATTTTGATGTGCTTGATTTTATGTCAATAGACAGTTTTCAATGAGAACCTGTCCAAAACTCGCGACCTGAGGACATGCCTAAAACTAAGTTGATTTAGTACTTTCGGAGATTATACTACGAAATATGCAATACCTACCTAAAACAAAATTCATGCACATGTTACTTTCCGTATTAGACGGCAGAACGCCACCGCCGCCGCCGTGTCGAAACATTTTCTAATAGATCGCCAACTCTACAAGTCTCAACACATTCTAACTTACATGATCTGCGATATAATTACAGTGATCATAAACAGCCTATATCTAACTATGGCCGTTCGTTTCAGATCGGCGAGGACGGCGCAGAAGAGTTTGTGCAAGAGGTGCGGCCGGCGCTGGTCGCCGCCGCCACTGACAAATCCGCTTCGCTCGAAACACGCGCTGAGGTAACTTACATATAAACAATAGTCGGAAACTTGAATGCAGCCCATTTTGTACTGGTCAAAGCCTTCCCCAAAATCTTTTCATTGGTCACTATCAAGTGCAATCCATCTTTATGGCCATATCCGCTTATTTACCTCAACGCTTCCCTAGAAAGTGTCTGCCTAGGGAAGGACACTTCCTAGGAATGAAGAAAAATGTCAAGATCGTCCTGTCAACGCTTTCATGGCCTGGCCGTCTTAGACCGCGACTTTCTTGCAAGATGCACCTGACAGGACTGAATGGTGGCCAAAGGGATGAACATAAAAAGGTCATGATGTAACTAATTTCATAGGTTTTTTAGTTTTTTTTTTCAAAACTAACAAAAACGTTGTGTTTTCAGATTTGTTCATCATTATCACTGCTGTGCTATTTGCTGGAGGAGGACCTCTCCGAGATCCTGGAGGTGATGCGCATGTTTGAGACCATCTTCAGTGGGAGCTACCTTAAGGTAACATTCTAGTGATTGCCGTATAACCTTAGAGTCGCAATGCTTTACTGTTTAACCGACTTCGAAAAAAGGAGGAGGCGGAGGTTCTATGTTTGGCTGTATGTTGTTTTATCCGATTTCTCCGTCAATTGTTGGCCGATTTGATGATTCTTCTGCTATTGTATAGAGAATGATCCCGAAATAGTCCCATTACATTTTTATTCAAGGGATTAGTATTTGTTCCCCAAAACATTGTTTAAATATTAAGGATATTGAAGTCGCTTTTAGTTTTTTCAAAACAATCAAATTATTGAAAGAGAAGAAAGGCACTGAAGGCTTTTTCTACAAATACACGAAATCACTCGAAGATGTCAAAATTGTATTAAATGATCTGATAACTTTTAGATTCTTGTTTAGTGCTCGTTAAAAGTTCGCGCTCGACGAATCGATGCTTTTTGGGTGCCTATAAGATTAAAAATGTTAAATATTCAGTAGTTCTACTCTTTGACTGTACCAACAAGACAAATACTCACCAATACAACTTGCCATCCTTACAAGACCGACATAAAGAAAGGATGTTCAACCCGTGTGGACACCATCTAAGATTGGCCCGTGACGCTACGAATCCCTTGCGGCGCGGCAAGTGATTTTGTTAATTTCATTAGCAATAGACTAGTTCACAAGTGGAACCTATTACTACAAGACGTTATATCAACCAAAGATGAACTCCTTCAAGAATAATCTCGACAACTGATTACGAGACATTAATAAACTCAAAAAAGTGATGGAACGACCATAAACTCAACACTGCGTGATATAGACACATCAGCGACAGGCTGCCAGTCTATTAATGAATCAATAAATATTCAATGACCATTGTATCGTAAAGTTTTTCTATTTTATCCATAACCAACTCATCTATCCCCTTAGGGCGACGGCAGCGTGAAAGTGTCCGGTACAGTGATAGAAGAGGGCGCCCTGCACGCCGCCGCGCTCGACGGGTGGGCGCTACTGCTGCCTCTGCTGTCTCCCTCGCACGCGGCCTCGCTGCTCAACAACTCGGCGCCCAGCTTCGCCAAACTCGCGGAGCTGCTAGAGGCCGTGTCTTTGGAGGTAACTCACAACGCAAATAAACTTGGTTAGGCTGTATTGTGGACGAAGCCTCAGTTGAGTATGTGTGTCGTCTCGTGCTTACTAAAGCAGCACACAGCGCACCGCGTTGTGTAAGAGAGTAGGGCTCGCTTCGATCACCACATGCACTAGGATGATTATTGCCATTGAGTAATCATTAAAAACACAGCGTGTGAAATAGAAACTTTGTTCCGAATGCATCGTGCGCGTGTTGCGCGCTATTACAGCGCGATTTACGCTGGCGACATACCCAGTAATGTCTTATCCTTTAAAATCTAAATTATGGTAATAATATAATGCTGGTACACACGTCATGTTACATTTAGCTACAATACATCGGCGTTGGAGTTCGATTGGTTAAATTCTTGTAAGGTGCTCTTCTAACTAAAGGATAATCAGATAATTACATTTTACTTGACATTTTTCAAACATTAAGGCTAGCTCTTGATCATCCAATTTTCAAAGAAACCAACCTTTATTGATGATAACACCCTAATCGTCAATGAAAACCTTGTTATTAATCAATACCTGTGTCCCTAGGTCCGAATGGCCGCCGGCGGCGCCCTAGCCATCGCACACGAGCGCGTCACCGAGGAGTCGGAGGACGCCGACGTGGCCACCGCCATCGAGACTATGCTGCCCAGACTCGACGAACTGTCCAGAGACTCGCACAAGTACCGCGCCAAGCGAGACAGGAAGCTGCAGCGAGCGACGTTTAGAGATATACTCAAGTACTTTGAGGTTAGTAAATCTTGGTAGAAATAAACATAACAGCGCCAACATAAATGTCGGCTTTTATGACTATGTAAATGAAAGCATTTCAAGATACATTATATGCAAACTTCATAGATTTCTAAATCAGCTTCATATTTTAATTGCTTTACTGTACCTACTCCCCGACACAATGTGCCTTAGTTCTCAGGCTACAGGAGCAGTTACTAAGGCTACGGCCGCACATCGAGCGCCTAGGGAGGCGGGATGTTTTAATCGAATGTGAATTCAAAAGTTATACGCGTGGTTTACAGTTCAAAATCCGAAAACAGACAACTGGCAGATCACACTGCAAGCATCTAGTTTAGCCTGGATGTAGCGAGGCGAAGACAGATCCTGATTTTGAAACATGAGCCACGCACCTCGTGCGTGGTAATCTAAGAAACCCGTCAATCTTGGCGCTCGAAATTTATAATAACTTGAAATGTCATCAATAAATTCTATGAACTTTCCAGGATGACGAGGTCCCCAGCATCTCAGTCCGCGTGGGCACCGAGTCTGTGCGCTGTTCATCCTGGGGCGCGTGCGCCGCGTACGGGGCCGCCGCCGCCGCGCTCGGGGGCGGTCTGCAGGCCCTCGCGCCGCACTGCGCGACGCTGCGGGCCGCGTTAGGCCTGAGCGACGCGCCGCCGCCCACCATGCTTCCGCCACAGACCAAGATGAACAAGTTGCAACGGGTATTTAAACTTCTAGAACCTAGAAAATAGTAAAAACCCAAAAAGAAAAAACACGCGTGACCTAGTTACCTTAATGCTGGGAGTAGCGAAAAAGAAAAGAAGTCTACACCCAAGCTGAAATGATGATGACTGAGCTGAGTGTGGCTCCGCCCTACTAAGATGAACAAACTGCAACGGGTACACAACGTCCATGTCAGATGACGACCTCTGTGGCGCAGTCTTACCAATTCGCCTAAAACGTAGTGTTTTGCGGGTTCGATTCGGATGTGGGAATGTAATAAAGTATATTCGAGCTATGGAAGAACTAACTAAAAAAATGTGGCGATCATAGCTTGCTGTTTGCAGAATGGAAATACCAATATTCTCTTAAAATGTGGCATACAATGTTTTGCTGGATGATTATTATATAAGCATCGGGCTCCCTGTTCCCCCCACCTCAACACTATTTACTGCAACCACCAGCTGGTGATTGGTGCCTTGAACAAACGAGGGGGGTTTCTATAATCAAACAATTGTTTGATGTAGGAAAACCAACCTTATTTGTTTGAGGCACGTTCATCAGTGGACATGGGTGTTGATAGGTATATATACTACACTATTAACTGACATTCACATTTTGTTGCAGCATCTCCAAAACAACGCAGCCAACAAGGCCCGCACGGTAGCCCGCGGCAAGAATCGCGATAAACGCTCTGCGGCGCTCGCTATCTGATGACGTCACCAGCGTGGCGCATAAACTTCGATTGTCGACTGCTAAATTACCTACACCTACGGTTATTCGACCACATTAATGTTACCCTGTTTTGAGGAAAATTGCAATACTGGTTCACCTTAGTACTTTTAATGCGAATTTTCACTCTAGAAGCCACAGAATAGTATACAAATAGTAGTCCACATTAGTACCACCGGATGTAGATTCGTAACCAAGAAGTTGAGCGTTTGAATGCTTTGTTCTCATTTTTTTGTTCGTCAGTTTTATGTTCTGTATAATACAACCTGTCAGTTGGTTCCTCATAGAGTTTTTCGCGATATGTATTGATGTCTCTTTTTTTCCATCCCTTATTTCGCCAACTTGTACGACATAACTTCACGTGGGCTCAACAAATAAATACTCGTAACAAATATACAACAATAATTTATAAGTAGAAAACTCTGACTCGGTCAACGCTTATTATTTCGCAAAATAAAAGGGCAAAGGCCTACAAAATGTACCTATTTTGAAAGCTTATTTATCAAATTAGCTTCAGCCGTTTCCATGCTTCAAGGTAATATGGAGTGCCACTTGTACACTAAAAAAACATAAACCTATAACTCTTTTACCCGGGAGGGATAAAGTAATTGGTTGGTCGTATAACCGGAGTTGTACGGTTTAGATGAGTCGCCTAGTTCTCGCTAGACCCGCACCGCCTTATTAGATAAGATAGCGTTAGATGGTGGTGTGTAGCAGACGATCGGATTGGAATGCAGTTGGCCGAGTCGCTACACGGTACGTCAATCCTAAACTAATCGTATTTTTATACCGACCTGATTTTTGTATAAAATTACATTATGTATTTGAGCTTTTATTTTGTACAAAATTATTGACTAATCTCTTATTTTTGTTTTGTGTTATAGTAAAAATGTGAAAGATATTATTGGCGTATCGTGTAGTGACAGAAAGTTAGCGTGAGCTACCTTTTCGAACCAAAGAAATGTTTTTCGGATTGGAACCGTTTCGTCATTTATTTTGTTAGTAACGCTGTTATAATTCGGCTTTGTTTTGTATAAAATATGTAATTCATATCATTTTGTAAATACTTATCGTTCTTACTCCATCTGACTTGGCGTTTTCGTCTTGTTTGTTATCGTCTCTGCCGCACGGTGAGACGAGTTGGGCCTACAGTCGGTCCCCTGGTCTAGAAACTTCTACAATCTCTAGAAGGAACACCAAAAAAGGCTTTCACTTCGTGGGGCTCTAGACCACGGCTCCCTGTGTGGGTCCTGTAGCAAATTATTTTACTAATTATATGTTACAGATTATTTTTGTATTTACATAGATTGACAGTTTTGTGAGTAGGTTTTATTATAAGCCCGATTTTATCATTTTCTTTCCGTTTTGGAGATCACTGTGAAGTAAGGGTTATTTTAACAGTTGATAAATTATAATGTTTTGATGACTTGTACTGTTAAGCTCGACGTTGAAAGTTATTGATAGTTTGGTGGCAGTGCGACTCATATTTATATTTATAAAGCTTCTCTGTAAGTATTATTTTTAGTTAGGATATGGCCGACGCTGTAACGAGGCTGTACTTAATGTTGAATAATATTTATGAGAACAATTTCGTTGTATTATTTTATGAAATACTCCTGGAAATAGTGTAGTCGGACCATGTTCAAAAAGTCACTTAGATTGTGGTGCTGTATGTATCCTATGAAGTTCTGCTCTCATGGTAGGTTCTGTTTGATGGATGAATTCCAATAGTAGAGGTTTCATTATCTACTACTACAATCAAGCTAAGGGAACTATGAATTGATCTCCTGGTACTTATACACCAGTCAAGCTCAATGTAGAATGTTTGTTAACAAACCATGATAACTAAAACTCTCTTGCATTATTGCTTACAAATATATCTGAAACTCGACGCCAAGAGTTTCAGATATAATTGTAAGCAATGTTTATTGAAAGAAGGATCTCAAATCGACAAGTAATGTAAATTGCGTATAAAAAGACGCGGCAGCCGGCATCAAAATAAATTTTAGGTTAAGGTTGATCGTCCCGGGTTGGCGCGAGATTCATATTTTTTCGTGGTTTTTAAATTACTTCTGCGTTCTTCAAGGAATAAAACCACGTAAAAGAAATTTGCCGCAAATCGTAAGTATTTTTTTATGAACCCATGATAAAGCCAACTTCTAATTTGGGAGCATTTTGGAAAATGTTGACTTAGCCCAAAATTTCCTATTTTCCCTTATGCTCTAAAAATACCAGTAAACCGAAGCTAGTTTTATCATAGGTATAAACAAAATGGTTTACGATTTGTGGCAAATTACTTTTCCGTTAGTTTTATTCCATAAAGAAAGCAGAAAAAATTAAATACCATAAAAAAAATTTAAACTCGCGCCAACCCGTCCGTTTATTGTTACTGTTAAATTAAAAATTTCTAAAATTACGTTTATTGTTAACTGTTGCACAAAAAAGATGTTATTTATAAAATAGTGTACAGTTTCAACAGCTTATCTATAATAGACATACATTTAATTAAATAGGTACCATTATATCTAGGTAGGTATACATTTATCCATCATGTATCAAAGAGTTCTTTGAACGAATAGAAAACATTTGATTCCAAGCATCATTTTAATTTATTTCGAAGTTAGTAAATACGGTTTTTGTCCTCTTTATAAGTGCGTGTATAACTTGAAGGATACGGAAGGGCGGTTTGTTTACAAACATTCTAAATCGAGTTTAGCTGGTGTATATTAGTAAAGATACAAAATCAAATTAAATAAAACACGAATATAAACACATGACTAGGTTTATTATCAGACATTAATTCCATACTCCTTACAATCGCTCCTCACAACATTTATACAACAACGAATACATAATCTTACGCTACACGCTCCCCGGTCCACAATCCTGTGCCTGCTTGTTTCAATGACTATTTCTTTAGGCTACGAAATAAGAGCATAAACATGTCCGTGACTAGCTTACCCATAATCGAATTCCCGTTTGTTGTTATGCCTAATTTGACAGCATATTTAGTGAATAATTAGAAAATACTTAAAATCAATAGTGCCTAAGAAATAATGATAATGGTTTAAGAAATAATGATCATTCTTAGTGAGTACGCTAGCGGAACGTTCCGCTGGCGTACACATGACCGTAGTCGAAAACGGCATATACTATAGGAACGAATTTACACACAAATTTAGCGTTTTAATAACGCCCAAGCTATGCAAAATTTATTAATCATAGCTCTTATAGGAACGGAGATATTGACAAGATATTGCATGACTTGAGAGTTGGCGTTATGCCAGCGTACTCATTGAACAACGTAAATAGTTCTTATAGAAAACGAGCTTTTCTGATTATAAATGATATAGGTAAATATTTAGCGCCTGAAATACTGCCTCTACCAGTAGTCATACTTTATGTAAATTCGTAGTGAAACAATATAAAAAGTCGATGTGAAGTTGTAGGAACAAATGTATTGTAGTACAGTCGCGCATAACAAATAATTTATTAGTGAAATTATACACCGAACAATTTAGGTAGGTAGGTAGTAAGAATAACTAGTTTTGTTAGTTGTATGCTCTAATTAATTACTAAATATGCTTTAAAATTAGGCATAACAACAAACGTCTAGGTATTCGATTATGGGTAGGTACGCTACCGTCACGGACACACTTAAACAAGTATTTTTTTATACATATTATAAATTGTTATCAAATAAGAAATAAGGTGTTATTGATTTTCTCTTCACATAATTTTTTTGTCCACTTGTGGAAGAAGTGTTGACTAGGTATAAGACATACTAATGGTGCATTCACACCACCACACTAGTTCCTTTTTGTTGCGCAATATACAACATAGAACGTTTCTCAAGAAAAAGTAACATGTGGTGTGGATTCACCATTACTTGTCGAAATTTATTTGAAAAGGTACAAATAAGTAGTAACCTATACTTTTGTAACACTTCGTAAGTAAACGATGCAGGAAATAGCAAGTCTTTTTAAATAACCATTACCGAGAAGGAAAATTGTTACAGATTTCTTAAGGTTACCATCCAATGTTCAATTACCGCGATAAGGCTTTCAAATAAACTAAAGGTCTTTCACTGTAACTGCAATAGTTTGAAAACACTTCTCAGGACTGTGACCCCCCTCGCCTCGCCAATTCGTTGTTCGAAACATTCCTAGACATTTAACAGTGAAACGAATAAGCTTACCTAAGAGTTACAAAATAAGCTCGCGTGTTCTGCACTACTGTAGCTAATGTGGTCTTTGTACTCCACGCTGTGCGTCTATGATTACTTACAACACGCGCCCCCCCCTGCCACTCCATAGAAATTGAAGCTCAGCTGAAGTAGTAGAATAAATTCTTTAGTTATTTTCTTAGTTACAGAGTTACCTACAAGTGATAGCATAGGTACATTAGGTAGCTACTAGTAAATCATCTCAATCAGTAAATCATCATAGACACACAGCATTAGAGCCGACGCGTTAGAAGATTATATCAATTTTCCTACTTTGAAAGATTAAGGCTGAATTTCTTCAACTTCATTGCCATTAACATCTAGGAAAATATATACATACAAACTACAATAAATACTATAAATAGAAAGTGATAAACTTGTGTGATTATTTAATGTGCTACTTCTGTTACAAAGAACTTGCAATTGTTGTTGCGAACCCTTACGGCGGGCACTGCCAGTGTTCTAGAGAAAATCTTGGATTATTTTTCATGAATTGATACAAAAAAGTGCACATCACACATAAATATCCGCTAACAATGACTAGCGGATTGGCTACAGTCCGCAGATAACAATAAGACACTTGCTAAACATTTAACTTAGTTTCTAAACGCATATAATGTTCATATATTTAACATTTAGAACGCGAATCTCACCCGATACACAATACAAGTTCTCGTGGTAAACTAGTTGCTAGTGGATCTATCAGGTGAGATTCACATTTTTACAACATCAACTTCTTGCCTAACATCGATAAAAATACACAAATATTATGATAAGTACAAAAAATATAGATTTCTACGAAAATTCAATTAAAGGCATTACTGACAATTTGTTAGATTTAAAATGAAGTTCAATAACGCTAATTTATCGATATCGATTTTAAAATAATATCGTAAATCAAGGTACCGTTTCATGGACGAAATGGGCGTTTTCCAATCAGACACAGATCATGCCAATATCATGTTAATCATGACTCTCTTCTAAAGACTCGCTCAAAGAAGGTACAGTGAACGACAAAATATTAAAAACCGCTAAAATATTTCAATTTCGCGCGAATTTGTGTCAGATTCCGTGTCGGAGACTCGGAGACAGAGTTTCTGAACAGCCCTGCTGGTACATTCGCCTCATATGATATCTAAAAACGCTTTTGTAAATTGACCCTGCTTTTCCGTCGTTTACTGTTGTTTTTGACCAATCTGGTCCGTTACAGTTGTTTTTGACCAACCTGGTATCTGATTTTCAAACTATATATTTTGTTACGTTACTCTAATCACAACAATGATAGTTATTTGCTTGAAACACAACCTGCGTTGAGTCCCGCGTTACTGAGTAAGGCAACACGTAAGGCTTAAATTGGTCGACAGAAAAAAAAACTTAATAAAGATATTGGATTTGCTTTAGACGCGATAGTACTTAATTAAACTATTTTTCATGTTTTGTCATTACAAGGAGCATCAACATACATTACATACACTATATATATATATATTATAGTGCTTCTTACATAACAAAATAATCAAAGAAATAAAACTATGAAAATACATATGTACTTTAAAACGTTAAATTATTATTGAAATCTTTTAGAAGAAATTGTAGAAAGTCGCATCCATAGATTGGTCATGACTTCATGAGCCTACAAGTACTGAAATCAAATATTTAATATACGTTTAATACGTAAGCACATCAAATATTTATTACACTGATAATTATATATAAATATATATAATTATTAAAGATACAAATGTATACTATCTTAATGCAACATTTTAATACAACAACACCAATTAAATTTAGGCCATAAATGATTAACATATGCATGTTTATATAGATACGTATGGCTGACTGTATCTATATAAGACTATATAAATACAAAAAATATATATAAATAACTGTGCGTCTACATAACGTTATATAATAGATAGATAGATAATACTTTATTCATCTCCTCATAAAACAGATAGTACTAATTAAAACATATTATAGAGAACAGCAATGGAACTGGCGGCCTTATCGCTAAAAGTGATTTCTTCCAGGCAACCAAACTTGCACTGTATAATAAGCTTATACATAAGTAAATATTATGGACTTCTAATTATAAATGATTTACAGTAAAATGTTTGATGAAATGTAGTTTTTTAATCTAAATACATCAAATCTATTTCTATTTTACTTGGTAATTTTAACGTAAAGTGCATTACAATAGTTAGCTCTACAAAGTGATTAATTATCTAAACAGAAACACACATTATAATAATTTATCCTGAGATCGTGTAACAGCACATTCTCGTAATATTCTAAAATAGGATGCCGATAATAACAACAACTTTCTCTAATTTCTTTGGTAAGGATCTATTTATATGTATTTTGCGTTTAGTGTAAACGCGATGTGCGAAACGCGAAGATAAACTTATTTTTATTTATCTTATTTGATGGAAATTGTATGTAGGTAGACTTCATATAAGTAATTCATATGAACAAACTTTGGTTAGGATAAACATAAGGCATCTAAATACAATGATTATGTACTTAATGGAGATGTTACTTAAGTAAGAAGTAACAAATAACAAAATATACAAACAAAAGTATTTACAGAACTTTCGAAATAACGAAAACGCAAGAGAATATGATGAACTACTAAAAAAATTGCATATAAACATATAAAAAGCATGTCCACAGAAAAACTTTTACAACTATACTGGTTATTAACATTAAAGTCATTCAAAACTCAAATGATGGTAAATATTCCGTTATAAATGACTTCAATGTCTACTAAATTTTAACCATCCAAACATGCGCCCCAACTCTTCCCGCGGGTGCTGTAAGAGACTAAGGGATATCCATCGGGTGCGGGCAGCAGCGCCTCCCGCAGAACAATTCTACCACCGAACTGCGATCCCCAACCCGCATACCCAGCGTGGGGATTATGGGCTTTACCCCCTATGATGAAAGCCAGTAAGACTTGTACGTACTGAGGCCCGAGTCCATCAGTGGACCGTTATAGGCTCATGTATCACCTAAAAGTATACCTATAGTAGCAGCTCACTAGTACAATAATGTAATAGTGTTTGAGTACAATCCCATCAAATGTACACTAATACTTATGCAAAGAAACTATACGAAGACAAACAATCCTACTTAGACCCTGATCACTGAGTGTGCAATATATTATATTTACAACTTTCTAACATCCTTCCTTTACTAACCTTAGCTACTTAGCTCGATGTAGAATATTTGTAAACAAACCGCCCATACTTAACCTAACATTCACTCTGTTGCCGCGTCTTTTTATAAGCAATTTACATTGCTTGTCGATTTGAGATCCTTCCTTCAATAAATATTGATTACAGTTATATCTGAAACCCGACGCCAAACAAGTGATTTTTAGTTATTTGTGTCGTGGTTTGTTTACAAACATTCTACATCGAGTTTGGATGTGCTATAGATGTTCTACCAGACAATTTTAGACCCTGATCACTGAGTGTGCTCGTCGTATCTATATTTACATCTTTCTGACATCCTTCCTTTACTAGATGGTCTCCCAGACAATGCAAACATCCAATGATGAGCTATGTAGTATCCTTGTAGTCATTCTAGATGTCAAATAGACTGACTACAAGCACCTACTACTTAAAAAACTACACGCTAGTCTACAATACTAGGGTTATATATTATACAACTGTTAAACTTGCTAATAGTTATACTACGGATGACTCGTCGAAATATGATGAAAGTTATCTTTTTTTGGCGTTAACTACAGCAATTTAAATAATTAAAGTTTTAACTAAAAATAGGTTCATAAAATGGTGGCTCAAAACTGAACCAAGCGCGGCATTATCGTCAAATACACCAAGAAACAGGGAAAAATACACACAATTACTCTTCTAGTAAAAATTACGTAACCATTGTAGCTAGTAATAGAGCTACCACTAAAATATAGGTATTGTTTGAATTCTAGTTATTTTTTTTTTTTGATGAATTTCTATTCTGCCATTAATTTAAATTCTACCCAACACTATGTGATTTATGGAAGATTAATAATGTGGAAGAGGTATAGAGAGGTCTTGCGCTGCCAAAATACTGAATAACTAGAATTTTGCTATGAGATATAAATTACGACTATAAAAAATTAACGTGATTTAGTCATAGGTAAACTTTGATCACACTGTTGCTAGATCGCCAAAATTTTACGTAATGTATCTAACTTGACTTAAACATAATATATATTCTATACACTAGCCAAACTCGATGTAGAATGTTTGTAAACACAGCCAATTCACAATAAAATTCACTCCGTTGTCGCGTCTTTTTATACGCAATTTACATTACTTGTCGATTTGAGATCCTTCCTTCAATAAATATCGCTCACAATTATATCTAAAACTCAACGCCAAGCAAGTGAGTTTTAACTATTTGTGTCGTTGTTTGTGTACAAACAATCTACATCGAGTTTGGCTAGTGTATCGATCTTAATTTATAGCAGCAATAATAAGCGTAACAATAACTAATGTTAATCGCGGTCGTAGGTTGAATATCCTATTCTACGATAGTTTAATACTATAGTACTACCTTTGGTTGTTTCGAAATGCATCAAATGAGTGCTGACAACGCTTTTGACTATGATTTGTCTACATTTACCTACATAACAACAAAATAAATGTTTTTTCAATTGATTCTATTTTAGCGGTTACTGTGTCTAAATATACACACTAGTTATTTACAAATACAGTGAATTTGGCTGAGAAAAATATTTACATGGTGCGATTTATATCGAGAAGATAAATTACGTTTCTATTATAAATTAGGTGTGCATTTAAGTTAAGAGTAGTAAGCAAGTCTAGAGATATTTTACAGACGTATTTACGTATCATGTGTACTTAACATACACTTCAACAAAAATTCAGTTTTACTAAATTCATAGTTTCACAGGCATTTCTCATCGACAAAGTACTTTCTTTTTACAAAGCTCCTTGCGCGTCCCACTGATTCTATTCAAATACGCGAATAAAGATCAGTCAGACGAGTCATAGAAGTTTGTTCAGCAGAAGGTCAAACTAACCCACGCTATTCGAGACATTAAGTAATTGGACTGTGCTTTCTGAACTCGGTCAGTAGAACTGCACACATCGGTGTTCGCTGGTTTGGTTGCGTCTTAAATAACTCGAGGCAAAGCATGATCTGCCTGGACAGCAGTGCCTAGATCTGCCTGGACAGCAGTGCCTAGCTCTGCCTGGACAGCAGTGCCTAGATCTGCCTAGACAGCAGCGCCTAGATTTTGCCTTGGGAAGAATCGAAAAAAAATCATTCCTTTAAAATAATTTAAACGTTGCATGATTTTTCTTTTTTACTTAAAGATTTACTCGCTTATTCCAAGCTGGCGTAATCGTCTTGCTTTTTGGTTTCTATTTTATGTGCGCGTCACGTCGGCATAAAACAAATGACATTCGCGCCCAGCTTAGAATAAAGCCACTGGCCCACTGCGGCGCACGCTGTGCATGGCAGTGGGCCATCGGCTAAAGCCGCAGCGTGCACAGCGTGCGCCGTAGTGGGGCTGTGGCTTAACAGTGTCGTTTAATCTAGAGCGTTGATGGCTTATCTGAGAGATGAGCTACTCGTTCTTAAGCCTCTTATTGTCCGGTTCGTCGTCTTCGTCTTCGTCCTCCCAGTCCCAGTCCGGCTCGTCCTCGAGAGGACGCTCGTCCTCGAGAGGGCGCTCGTCATCAAGCGGACGCGCCTCTTCGAGAACCTCTTCATTCTCTTCTACTTCTTCGTCCTGGGGAGAAGAGGATTTGGTTAGTCGATCCTCGGTTAGAAGATAGAGTTCATACAAGGCATAAAGTCAATGATAGAAATATTCCGTTTTTTTCTAAAAGATATCAGAAAGAAAGAAATAGAATAGTAAAACATTTTTTCAACACAAGTTGTAAAGGGACAGCTGATGTGGATTCATGTCACCTTTATTTACTTGCAAGTAAATAAAAGTTTTCAAGTAAAATAAGGGTTTTATTCCCGCCTCAGGACAAATGTTTATACGATCTGCAAATATTTGTTCCGGGTGTTCTCTATGTACAATAAAAAATATCTATCTATGTTATAATGTATTCTATTAAGTATATCAGTTTAGTATCTATAACTTAGCTTTTCTTAACTTGGGGCTAGATGATGCTGTGTGGATTGTCGAGCATTATTTTTTAGTGAGATATTCGTCGTTACCATAGGCGTATGCATCACTGCGATAGGCGGCTCGGAGCGGTAGTCGGCCACGCGACGCTCCACCAGGTACGAAACATATTCATCGTATAGCAGACGGAGAAGGTGGAACGAACCGAACGATGCGGCGGATCTGGAAATAAATACCTAGTTTTAAAATTAAAATATTCGATAACCCGTGAAGATTAAACTTTGATATGTTTAAGAGATTATTTACCAACATAACAGAACAACGGATTTTCATAGCTAAGAACTGGCCGAGGCGATCGCAGCGTAAGAATCGACCCGTCGTCTCGTAAGATAACAATCAGTCCGTGGATGTGTTAAGAGTCGACTTATCTACCAGAGGTAAGGCAGCCATTGCTCGGTAGAGAATAATGTCGGTGGCGCAAATGGCGCTGTAATCGCACGCTACACAAACACGACGCATTCAAAGTTCATGGAAGTTGGGAAATAAATAGGCAATAAAAAAAAAACATTAAAAAATGTTAATTTTGTTAGTTAGATCAGTCAAAACAGTTTTAGATAAACACATCGATCAAGGTACCCCCGCTGTTCCAGAAGAGAATCCATTTGACAGCTTGTTTCCATTTAATCTAGTCTCATTTTAACGCTCAGACAGGAAGCATGCTTAGCAAAATTGAAAAATCCACACGGCCAAGACACAAAAAAGGACGGGATTTCCTATTTTCCGGATCGTTTCAGTGCATTTTTTACCACTGTAATGTGCTATTATCTCAAGCCTCAAGAAAACTGCGCTAAAATTAGTTTTTTGGTTTGCCTATTGTTAGCGACGACGACTTTATGCGGATTAGATAAGGCTCAAACATCGAGCACATACCCAATAGAGAGGAAATGTCATTTATTTTGTTTAGACAACAATTCCGCCAAATCACTGCGACGACCACTGCACTCCGATTGGCAGACTCAAAGTCAAGCATCACACTCGAGTTAGGCAAGCAAATATTTTAATAGATATCGATAGTCAATGTTTATTAACTATGACCGTCGATCTTTTTCGATAATTAAAAATGTACATTGAAAAATAAAATATATGGTTACATTTTACTACATCGATGAAATAATATGCAAAATCCCGGAGTTTTTATAAAAGTTACACTGATCAAATGACTTAATCAAAAAATGAAATAAAAGAAATTGATTATTTTAAATACTTCTTGTTATATCGGGAGTATCGATACATTATTTTATTATGTCAGCACAACACTATTTAACGAGCGAGAGTTGACATTGTATTAGTGTAAAAACACTGATGAGTTTCGGAATTCGAAAGACCATAATTATCATGGCTGTAGAAGCCAAATTAAATAACTAACACATTTTGCGAAATCGACTATATTGCATTTCTATAAAGTCTAATTCAAGCTGCACCTTTCTGTGTTACTCACGTTTCGCTATCATAATTTATCAAAAAGTTATCTGTAAATGAAACTTGCAAGTCGGAACAGATGCAAAAATAAACTTATCAAAATAAACAAAAAAGTTGCGAAGGAAAATTAAATAACGCAGCCATAAATAGATAAATGAAATCATTGATCACTATGCCACAGCGTAAAGGCCATAACATCACTTATTTAGTTTTCCCTCGACACATTTATGGTCCACCAGGAACAAATAGAATTGGAAAAATGTAAGTGTTCTGAAGTGTTTCTGCTGACATCCTTCCCGACCAGCCCAAGTTGAAGTCTTACACCTTCGACGGGCCCCTACACCTGTTACGATTTTGACTTTGTTCAAATGCATGAATAGAGAGGTTATTGTTTTTATATTGTTCATGCTTTTATTTTAATTTTTAAGAAAATTACTAGTTTGCAATTATTACTCGTTCAAAGGTTTATAAAATAAGAGCAATAGTTATTTAAATTTGTTTATTTTCTTGTTGCATTATATTTGTTTAATATTGACTACACAGAAACGGTTCTGTGACAACACTAACTACCTACATACCTAGAAAATATGTCCGAAAGAAAATATTTTTATTAATTAGAAGGAACCAAATCAAATTAAATATTATAATAACTAGATAACGGTATGATTTCAAGATATTTATTAAAAAAAAAACAGCTTTTATTATTTTCAGGTATGTACTTATAATTAAAATAAAATAAATTCGACTCCACTAATATCTTGTTCCTTATTCACAGAACTATTCACGGCTCAGCGCAAACTGTCTGGGTCAAAACAAGTTGTAGACAATTTCTAGTGTCATTTTAAAAGGTCCGCCGCCTAGCGGCTCCTCCGTAGATAGGCCTAGGCTTGGAACCTATCTACGCATGAGGCGCTAGGCGGCGGATACCTGATCGATGGTTAACCAACAATAACTGGTTAGTACAAAACCATACAGTTTGATCAGATTCGTACAGGTAATAAAGAGCTCGGGAGTTACGATTTTACGCTACTGGTAACACCAGAAGAGAGATTTGTCTTCTGATTCGCTGATGGTATCGAGACGCAGGCTTGTGTCACCCACGTGAACGTAGTGTCACGGAATGCCATACTTGACGAAGTATATTATAATACCATGACTCAGCAGTGATTGATTCGAGATGGAGTGGTCGCGTTCGACAAACCTTACGATTACCCCAGTGAGGCAAACTAAGCGAGCCGCAACGCAATCCCTCACAAAGTGTGGCAAGCGAAGCGATCCGCACTTTCTCAATGCCCCCGGCTCGCTTCGCCACGCCACGCTGCGTGTATTGATATGCCGCCGTGCTACCACACACAGCTGTCTCTAGCTGCTATACTCCGTCCACGCGTTTATTTTCTTTGACTTAATGAAAGAATGAAATAGTTCATAGACACGTAATTTCAGCAATCAATCGTCAGCTCGATAAATATCCCCACCCTAACGAGGGTTCCGTTATTTTTCGAGTCGACAGATTCCCATCAATATTTTTAAAAAAGAGAATCTGTGAAATATTGCTTTCTTTCATTCAGTCAAAGAAAATAAACGCGTGGAAGAAGTAAAGGCCTTTATCGGTACCTGAGAGTGAGCTCGCGTATGACAAGCGAGGAGTAGAAGGACCAGTCCAGCAGCAGCCGCCGAGCGCGCGGCACGAAGTCGCCGCGTCCGTTGGAGCTGCCCGCGTTGTTGTTGTTGGAGCCGAGAGCACCCTCCACGCAGCGCTCGAGCCAGGCTGCCCATTGCTCTAGTGTGGCGCCGCGGCTAAGGGTCGCCTAGTGAGGGAAACATAGCTATGAGCCTTAATATCTCTTAGGACGGCGCAATGCGCGCCATTTTGTGAAAAGGATAGGCCGAGGATTTCGCGTTCATAGATGCGGGACAGAGCGTACCATTTTGGAACAGCGTGAGCGCAAAAATTAGGTTTTTGTTTATTTACAATAAAGCTACACAGCTTATGAAGAAACTGGTTCAAAGAACCAAATAATTAGTAATACCTACGAATCAAAACATAAGTAATTTAAAAGACCGCAGGGTTCCTGAGATCTCGACCAAATTATGTGCGAAACAGTGCCCTTTCATGATTTTTTTATCGCATTTTTTTTTCTCAACCTTATTTTCACTGTCAAGGAACCAAAGAATGTTGAATTATATGTAGTTCGAGTTTATTACCACGTGGATCCCGTGAGTACTGAGATCTAGGCCTAGTTTGACAACCAAACCCGTTAGGTTCGCCTCTTAAGGTGGGTACTGACCGGGGTGTTACGAGGCGTAATGCCCCGTAACACCACCATGCGAATGGTAATTCGCAGTGAGCATGATACGTTACGCAGTGTGCTAAAATACGTCTCGATGCTCGTTGCGTGGTTCTTCTTTCCCCGTACTGACTAACCGAGCTCGCTGCTACGTACACACGTTACATTACGCCTCATAACGCCGCTCAGTACCCACCTTAAGGGACGTATAACGTAAAAGCGACGCGTAGCGGAGACTTGTGATCATCCCGTCAATAACATGGGGTCAAAGTATGTTCTTAGGTTTAGTCCAGAAACCATCGATCTGTTTGAGTAATGTGTGTCTTAAATAGTGTTACCTTGAAGTCCTGCTCCAGTTTGTTGGCGACGGCGGGCGAAGGGCAGGCGCAGGCCCAGCCGGCCTGCTCGCGGACCACGCGAAAGTCCACTCGGTTCAGATCGGACACCATCTGCATGAAGTATTATGATTACTACCTGCGCCCCGCGGCTTCGCATGCGTGGAAATTGATTGCACAATCCCTAGAGGTAGTTTTATAAAAATTAAAAATTCGTGTCATTCATTATTTACTATATAGTTTATTTATACCGAGTTTTGAGTGAATCGATGCCAGGAATAATAATTTTCCATATTAACTTTACCACTGTTTTTAACCTCTCAGAGGTTAATTTTTGAAAATTAGATTAGACTATTGTGTTATTCTAGAACTTAACCTATCTATCTATCTACTATTTAGCCTTGCCATCCAACCGATAATTCAACGTCTCCAATCCAAGCTCAATGTTTGGTATTTAGATGACGGAACTTTAGGTGGAGAGGTAAACACAGTTTTTGATGATCTAAAAATCATCACAGATGAATTTCGAAAAATAGGTTTGGAATTAAATTTTTCAAAGTGCGAGCTTTTTATTTCGGACTCTTGTGTAGACAAAAACAATATCATTGGAAAATTCAATAGTTTAGCCCCCAACATAACAGTTGTTGATAAATGTTCACTTCGCCTCCTTGGTTCACCAATTCTTGATGAGTCTTTTCAGTCCTTTGTAGACGAGAAAATTCAAAATTACAACAAAACTTCGGACAGACTGCTCAAAATTAATAGCTATATGGCTTTTACAATAATTCGGTTTTGTCTTTTTGTACCTAAATTTACGTATTCTTTGAGATGTAGTCAACTGTGGAAACACAGTGAGCTCTTGGAAGGCTTAGACAACATAATAAAGAATACTCTATCATCGGTTTTGAATGTCGATTTAGATGACAAGGCATGGTCGCAGGCCTCCCTGCCTGTCAAATTGGGAGGCTTAGGTATACGCAAAATTTCAAGTGTAGCCCTTCCAGCGTTCCTGTCTTCCGTCTACAGCACTAGTTCTTTAGTTGACAAAATTTTAAAGTCATCTTGTTTGGTCCCCACCTGGAATTTCATTCAAAATTTCATTTTTAGACGAAGCTCGAACGGCTTGGCATAATGCTTGCCCTAATGCTGCTCCCCCAAAATCTCTTTTGTCTCAACGGCAATGGGACGGGCCTCTGTGTGAGTTGACGCGGAATAGTTTGTTACAAACGTGCTCCAGCTCTGCGGATCGTGCCCGTCTCCTGGCCGTATCTAAATGGGAGTCAGGACATTGGTTGCAAGCATTTCCTTCATTTAACACTGGCACTTTATTGGATCCCGTAACTTTCCGTATCGCAACATGTCTTCGGTTGGGTGCAATGTGTTGCGCGCCTCATCAATGCCAGTGCGGTACTGCTGTCGAACAGCTTGGTCATCACGGATTATCGTGTACTAGGGCCGCCGGTCGGATATCTCGTCATGCCAGCCTTAACGACGTCATCCGGCGGGCCTTTGTCACCGCTAACGTACCAGCTATTCTCGAACCGAATGGTCTGTTGCGTGACGATGGTAAGAGGCCTGACGGCATGACACTAGTCCCATGGGAGTTGGGGAGGCCCATTGTGTGGGACGCTACATGCGTCGACACACTTGCGCCTTCCCATCTTCCGAGGACATCCGTAAGGGCTGGTGCGGCGGCAGATTTGGCCGAGGATCTCAAGAGACGCAAATATGCAGGTCTCGACAGAGCCTACATATTTCCTCCCTTTGGGGTCGAGACCCTAGGTCCGTGGGGTACCGAGGCTCTCCGGGTTTTTAAAAAGTTATCTGAGTGTCTGGTTGACGCGACGCGTGACCCGAGAGCTGGCGGATATCTGGCGCAGCGCATCAGCATTGCCATACAGCGGGGCAATGCAGCCAGCGTCTTGGGGACGCTTCCGACTGGTATTGATATGGATCAGTTGAGCTACCTGTAGATTGTTTGCAACAGTCTGCAGTTAGCTTAATTGTTTCAATTGTAAATACTAGTTATAATTTGATTGTAATTTTCTTTGTTAATAAAGGCCATTGCCGTATTAAAAAAAAAAAAAAAAAACCTATCTACATACCAAATTTCATTTAAATAGGTTAAGTAGGGAGATACGTGGTAACAAACTTTCACACAAACTTTCGCTTTTATAATATTATAAAAAATTAAAAAATTTGATATTAGTATGATTATTAAATCAGAGATTTGGGGGACAATAGCGACCTTGGGATCGGTATTGATCTATGAGGAGATTCAGTCTTAGGGGGGACGCTAGCTACTAAGGAGAGACGGCAGCGTCTAAGTGGAACGGCAGCGCTTAGGGGGACAGCAGCGATCTAGGAAAGGAAGACCTGAAATCCCGCCCCTAGGTCCTATCACCTAGGGGCGAGATTTCAGAATGACCAACTTGCTTTGCTAGCTTGTTTTTAGTATACCTGATGTATCTGGTGCTGGTTGGTGAGCACAGCGCGCGCGGCCTGCGCGAGGTGGTTGAGCGAGGTGTAGCGGCGCAGGGCTCCGGCCAGCGCGGCGGCGGCGCGGGCGGCCGCGCGGGCGCCCCCGGCCGGCGCGGCGGTGGAACCGGCGGAGACGGAGCTTTCCACTGACTTTGCGAAGTTGCGGATAGCCTGGAGATAATAATAAATAAAATGTATTAAAAGAAACTCGTAAATAGACAATACATTAGTGCACTAAACGAATAAATATAGCTAAGTATAATTTTACGGTGTTTTTAAGGTTCCGTACCTCAAAAGGAAAAAAGGTATCCTTATAGGACTTTGTTATCCGTCTTTCAACCCCCTTTAAACGCGTTGAGGTATCGAGTTGAAATTAACACCAAATACTCAAGTCTGTAACCGCTTGGAGCCGTGATATAAATCAAACTTCTAAGTCGACGCAATCAAAAGTTACAGCCGTTTATACGCGAATATTTTGAAATTTCAAAAAGAAAAATAACATGCACAGAAAACCTATAGGGTAGGTACTTCCCTAGAATTATGAGATTTGGCAAGAAGCAAGGTCATATAGCACAAGTAAAGGAAAAAATCAGACAACTGTAAGTTTGTAATTTATTCACAAAAAAAAAATACCTTTGGGTTCTCGCCATGGACCAAAACATATTGGGAACCTACTTAACTTACTTCTTGTTGACCTAGAATCATGATATTTGGCAAGAAAGAAGGTCTTATTATACGGAAAACCCTTGTTGCGCGAGTCCGACTCCCACTTGACTTTTTTTTTATATTAAGTAAGGAATTCAAACTCCGGCTTACAACAGAAAAATTATTTGAAAATTTATATTGTAATTAATTTACAAATTTTATTACATTTTAATAACTAACGCTAGGCTTTCAATAAAGTACTATTTTCATCGACGCACACAATCACACCGATAACATCCACAGTCTCATGGACCATCTCCTTTCCAAAAATGTCTGGTTCCTTTCACAAGATCGCTGTTTGTACTGAGTTTGTACAGTGTACCTGAGTGAGTTGCGGAGGGATCGGCCGCAGCACATCCGGCAGTAACATATCCACGGCGCGCTGGTACAGCGCTGTGTCCGCCGTGCGGAGCCAGGCGCACACGTCCTTCCTGGAGCGTATGACAAACTAAGTCTAAGTGTTTGAGAAATACGACGAACTACAAAACTATGCTGCAGTGACTCAGCATCACGGAAGCAAGCAAAGCTTGTGTTACCTGAATATTGTCGTGGTTTATTGCAATTTCGCAAGAACATGCGACTGAGTAAATAGTACAAAATTAATCGGGAACTTTTGAATAGAATATGGGACATCTCTTAGGATCTTCTTACTTCTTATTTTATTTTAAGGGGCGGACCTAACGGGTTTGGTTGTCAAACTAGGCCTAGATCTCACGGGACTCACGGGATCCCCGTGGTATAAAACTCGAATTACACAAAATTATACATTTTTTCTTTGGTTCCTTGAATGTGAAAACAGAATTAGGAAAAAATATACGATTAAAAAAATCATGAAAGTGCACTGTTTCGCACATAATTGGTCTATTGAAATGTCTTATGTTTTGATTTGTAGGTTATTACTAATTATTTAGTTCTTTGAATCAGTTTCATCATATAAGTTAGGTTTTTTTTTTGTTTTTTTTCATGTAAATAAGCAAAAACATCATTTTTGCGCTTACGCCGTTCCAAAAACGTATGCTCTGTCTCGCTCCTGTGAACGCGAAATCCTATGCCTATCCTTTTCACAAAACGGCGCGCGATGCGCCCTCTTAAAAAAGATTTAAGGATTCTCATCATTGGAAAAACGTCCGCCGAGGTCTGTAGTTACAATGGATGTACTGCTGTATAAATGAATGGACGCAGTCGTCTATTCCTATTTTGGATATATAAAGTTTATATGAACGACTTGCTATGCCCCGTCTTAAGCACAATACCTGGCACACAACTTGGCAAGCGCACGCCGGTCTAGCGGCTCGTGCGCGGCGCAGCGTCGCCAGAAGGCGCGTCGGGCCGCTTCAACGCCGCCTGTGTCCAGCGCCGCCACCGCTTCCAGAAACATGGATCCGTGCTCGCTGAAACATGGAATACTACTATTAAGACTAGACTTTGACCTTAAACGGAGAGAATGTAAGTTAGGCTTTTGCTTAGCTGTGAGATTTGATGGGCTTTAGGTAGATATAGATAGTAGAACTTGTCCAGTGCAAAGTAATTTCGAAGACCCTAGGCTTTTTGTATTCAAAAGAAGATTCTACTGTACATTCCCTATAAGAATCTTTTTTGTGCCTTCATAGTCAATCGTCAGTGTCACGCACAACGAAAGTCAAATCGCTCGCCAACTGCCGAAGCAACGCTGCGCTGACCGACAGACACAAGTTATAGCTACCGGTGATGTTTCCTCAGCAGCTGCAGGGCTTGCGGCGGCAGGTCCCCGCAAGGCAGCTCCATGAGCGGTGGCTCAGGTGCTGACACGCAGGCTAGGTACTGCCGATGCAACGCCGACGCGGCGCCGAGCGGCGACCGAGCGCCGTTCGAGCTGACGGAGTTGCGGCGACTGCCGGTTGACTCCTAAAATCAAAGGGACCTTGAAGAACAGCCTCAAATGTAAATAGCATGGTAGACAATTTTGAACCGATAGCTGTTCAATGGAAGTGGTCCCGTACTGAGTTTGTCCAGTCGCGGTCGGTCAAACCCCGATGCGACCAAAGGTAGCTTGAGGTTTTGCAGAGCGAGGTTCTGAGCACCATTCGGTATCATTCGGCATTCGGTATCGCCGTGACGCGGCTAGGCCAGTCAGGCGAGTAACACGAGCCGCGCTGTGACCTCTAACACGCACAAAATGTTTCACGTACTGTCACGGGTTCCTGCCAGGCTAGGATAAGTTTGAGCGGGAATCCGTGATAAGTTTAACTAGCCTAACGGGGCACTACCACTATGAATAAAAAACACATGGAAATTTATATACCTACGTTATAATCAAATAAAGGTTTTAAGTACAGATTTTGTTTCACTTACTTGCTAACAAATACAACGTAAAATGGGAATTTATATTTTATTAGTTAGTCTACGACTACGTTTAAGAACTTAATACCTGAAGTAACCGAGTCTGCCTACTCGCTATCAAGTTTAGAAGCGTTCCCTGGACGTGACTGGGCTCGACCCGATGTAATCGTCACTTAAAGAATCTCTCTCACGCTACCCCAGACGTGTCTCGTGACGATTCCCAGCTTTAAGTAGACCCCAGAAACCACCTTTATTATAAATGAAAAAACACACAGAACCCAGAAGAATGTGTTGAACCTAGATAATTTAGCTCTGTGAATTCTCACAGAGCTAAATTATCTAGGTTCAACACATGTCCAAAATGAATCCAGTACAACCAATATAAATCCTAAATGAATCCTATTACACAATGAGTCCAATACAAATCCAATACAAATCCTAATATGAGTCCAATACAAAACCTAATATGAGTCCAATACAAACCCTAATATGAGTCCAATACAAATCCTAATGAGTCCAATACAAACCCTAATATGAGTCCAATACAAAACCTAATATGAGTCCAATACAAAACCTAATATGAGTCCAATACAAACCCTAATATGAGTCCAATACAAATCCTAATATGAGTCCAATACAAATCCTAATATGAGTCCAATACAAAACCTAATATGAGTCCAATACAAAACCTAATATGAGTCCAATACAAACCCTAATATGAGTCCAATACAAAACCTAATATGAGTCCAATACAAAACCTAATATGAGTCCAATACAAAATCCAATACAAACACACTCTAACCTCCGAAAGCACCTGATTTTCGCCTCTATAGCCCCCGACGCCACGCTCTGCCTCGGCCGGCCGAACGCTGATCCCGTCGCTCGTCTCCACGTGGGCTGTTCCAGATAGCAGGTCTCCTTCTCCTTGCGGTGCCTCCGGTGGGAAGTCGGCCTGACCGTCTGCGGGCCCTCGTGCTCGCTGGAACTGCGATGTGTTTAGGGACCTGTTTGAGACTCGAACGCGCTAGGGTTATCTCCCAGCTGTCTCCCAGCAGGTCTCCTGGCTGCAATGTTCTCCCGGCTGCTATGGTCCCTCGGTCATCGACACTCGCCAACACCACTCTTTTCCAGGATTTCCTCCGGCGCTGATACGTTGCTTAATTTGCCACGGACTCGCCAAACGGTATCATAAACGAACTTCCCAAATCCCTCTCTATTACAAACAACAAGGAATGACTTTGACGAGCTGTCTGATCCAAAACCGACTCCAGCTTCTAGAATCGTCAAGGGGCTTCGCGACGATCTATACCCACTTCCGCATACTATCCTCCGCTAGGGGGATAAGGACCCTTTTACACAGGCCGATTACCCGTGTCGACTTTTTGTGATTATTAATTACTTCATTTAGAATGAGCTATATAGGACAACACCTTATTCAAAGCCTCCCCTGCGACGTGGCTCTATCCTACATAAACCTCAGTTCGTATACATTACTAGACACCTCTTTTCATATCCCACAAGCCTTCTCGCATTCTATGAAATGATCTCTTAAAACTGGAAGTTTTCGAACTCTCTAGAACAACCATCTTACAAAGACTCAGTGTGAAGTCGCTGCTAGCGAGCCTCCATTACTCGCCGCTAGATTGTGCTGTGACAAATTTCTACAGCCTGTTGTTTAAACCGTGATAACTTGACAGCCTTACTGCCTCCTTGGTTCCCTTTCCGTGCATTTTTGTGCCGCTTCCTGTTCAGCCGGAAGAACACCCTTTCGCGATGAACAGCGCACATTCACTGCGCTGTTCATCGCGAACTGAATCTTTGGCAGATTTCGGTCCCATGACCTGTGATCCTCCTTCACATAAGCTGAGACCGCCGTCATCACCGTCTTGTTGTATCTTAATTTACCTGGGGCGTAGCGGGGGGTGTAATGTATGTAACCTTATAACTTTCTAACACTTTACGGAACTCTGATCCTGTAAATTGCACTCCATTGTCTGCAATTACAGTTTTCGGAACCCCGTGTTTTAGGAATACGCCTTTTTCTATTTCTCCTGCGACTAATGCACAGGTTTTTGAAAAACAACATGTAACTACCAAAATAAAAGTATATCCTGCCTGCCCTACCTAGGTCAGGTAACGGACCTACCAGATCTACAGAAAGCACCTGGAATGGACGATGACAGACCTTTGGTTTCCCCATCAAACCTGGGACCGTGCGATTGCTTGATTTGTAAGCCGCACAGACATCACATTTCTCCACAAATTCCTTTATGTCCTTAAACATCTTCGGCCAATAATAAAACAAACTTATCCTCCTATGCGTTTTAAAGATGTGCGGCTGTCGGGTCCCCATGGTTCGCCTTCATTATCGCTTCCTTCCAGTCACACCTAGCTAACTCTTTCCACTCGAACTCCTCGTTGGGCGTGTTCTTCGCTTTGGAAAATCTCATCAGTTTCGTGCCTTCCGTGGTAAAATTAGGATAATTATTTGGGTGTGCCTTTATCCCCTTTACGATGTCAACACTTATTGGTTTGTGTGTTAATTTTAAGTCTCAATTTTAGTTAATATTATAACTGTTTGTTTCCCTAACAAATAAATTAAAAAAAAATCATACCAAACATCAGGCACCTGCGTGTCTGTTATGTCCCCTAAAACATCCACCTTCAACAACCTGGAGAGAGCATCTGGCACTACATTCTCCGAACCTTTCCTATGTTCTATATGAAAATCGAACTGCGACAACCTGCAAACCCAACGAACCAACGTCCCCGTGGTGTTCTCCAACCTCATGAACCACTTCAGTGAGGCGTGGTCAGTTATGACCGTAATGTGTCTCGACCCCAAATAAACCTGAAATTTCTCTACTGCAAAAATTACTGCAAACGCCTCACGCTCGGTAGCACTATAGTTGTGTTCAGCTTTTAATAATTACCTACTCACATATGTTATAGGGTGGTCTGCATCGTCGAACTTCTGAGTTAACATTCCGCCTAAACCAAAAGTAGATGCATCACAATGAACTATAAATGGCCTATCGAAATCAAGGCATGCCAGCACCGGAGCTGTGACTAAACTTTCCTTAAATTTTTTAAAAGCCCTATTTGCCTCTTCGGTCCAAATGAATTTTGGAGCCTTTTTCTGCTATGGATGCTAATGCATTCAATGGTGCTGCTATCGAAAAAAATCCCTAATAAAACGCCTATACCATGAAGCCGTCCCTAAAAACAACTTCACTTGCTTGGCTGAATCTGGAACAGGATCCTCCAGCAAAAGCTCCCTTAAGTCTTTCCACGAACCTACAGAGTCCCGGATCACTCTGAACCACAACAAACCCTGGTCTATAAACAATTCAGCTGCTGCTGCCAAAAGCTTGTCTTCTTTTACGTTGTTTGCTGCGGCCAGTTCCTGTAATCTTTCGATAAAAGACCTGACATCTGATAACCCGTCAAACTTCACACCCCGTCCTCGGACCTCCTCACTCTATTACCAGGCTTTCCCCCGAAACCCTATCCTCTGCCACACTTCTCGTTGATTCCTCGACTTCGGATACAATACAACCGTGTTGACTACAGTTGGAAAGGGCGCCACGTTGGCTTCCTTTCCTTCAATTTTCTCTAATTAAGAAAAGACAACCTGTAACTCAGTCTTTCTCAAAGATTTGACCTCCTTGTCCTCCCCCACTACCGGTCTAAAAAGCCTGAAAAATAAATGAACTGCCCTCGCCCTAAACAGGTGACGTTTTTCCTTTGTGGCCATACCACCATTCCATTGTGGCGTACTCTGTCCACTTCTTTTGAAGCTCTGCAACCTTTCCTTCATCAAATTCTAACTCGTTCACTGAAAATAAAGGAACCTCCAAAATCTCCTCTGACAGTATCTCTAGCACCAACTTCTTTAACTGTTTCCTCAGCTCATCAGCCGTGAACTCCGGTGTCTCCGACCTGCAGTTCATCTTTGGACAACGAGCGAATCAGCAAAGGGTGAGATTTCGATCCCATTTATATAAAATTATTTCTTATCGGACCCCCAAAATCTGGCAGAGATCATCCACCCGAGTAATTTACTTGATATATCACAATTACGTTAAATACAATATCAAGCCTGAGTCCACCCGTAGCGTACGCTTCCTAACCTGTCTCCTTATACAATAGTTTATGTTGCAGACCATAAACACTAACACATGGTACACCTAATCTACTCACTTCATACACAATCCTAAAAAAACACACCCTAGGATTGCACAATCCAAAAAATACACACTTTAAAAATACAATATGGGCTTTAACATAATTCTTCCATAAACATTTACTAAATCTATCTGAAAATTAAAACTAGTTATTGTGTGTTTGTATTATAATAAATAAATAAATAACGCTGGACAATCCACACAGCATCATCTAGCCCCAAAGTAAGCAGAACTTGTGTTATGGGTACTAGATGACTGATAAACTTAATACAATACATAACATAGATAGATATTTTTTATTATATACATATATATATAGAAAATATCCAGAACACCCGGAACAAATATTTGCAGATCGTACAAACATTTGTTCCAAGGCCACATCGGTCGTCGAAATTGGACTGTACGTATATGGCATTTCCTAACAAAATTACATAAATTTTGTAATAACTCTAAAATTTACGGTTGGGCGCCATTGTCACGGGTTCCTACTCTGCCAGGCTAGCATAAATTTAATTTAGCATAAATTTTGTAAACCAATACGATTCTAAGTGAACCTGAATTCTCACAGAGCTAAATTATCTAGGTTCAACACATGTCCAAAATTAATCCGGTACAACCAATATAAATCCTAAATGAATCCTATTACACAATGAGTCCAATACAAACCCTAATATGAGTTCAATACAAAACCCAATACAAACACATTCTAACCTCCGAAAGCACCTGATTTCCGCCTCTATAGCCCCTACGCACGGCTAATGCATGCCTAAATTTCGAAGTCGTAATTTCATAAATTTGAATATGCCATTTGATAGCTTTTTTTAAATCTAAGCAATAAATATTCTACTGTATTTTTGGCCTTAAATTTATGTACAAGCTACTGCGAAATCAGATTGACTGCCCATTGTTATTGCAGAAAATTTGCTTCAGGGCACCTTCTCGTTATCCCCGCAACAGAGTGACGCCGCTCGTCCCTCCCCCTAGAAGAACTGTGTTGGGTGCTAACTCTTCCATCCCCCGCCTATGTAAGCTTGTTAATAAATGTGATCTGTTAGACATCCACTATGACAGTTTTGTAAGCTTCCGCCGTCACTTGCTAGGCTCACTTGGAGAATGATTTCTTTCTTTTTTTTTTTTTTTTGACTTATCTTCTTGCCAAAAACGATTAGTTTTCGATCAGCCGTTTCGTCATTTAAACATTTACGGAAAATGGAGTTGCCTCCACATTAATGGAGTTGCAGCTAACTACTCTGAGCTTGTTAATTAGCCTTAATGCCTTGCTACTTTCTACTTTGTTATATATTTTGTTCTATCTATCTTGTATCTAACGTATCTTATTAATTTTTTGTTTTCTGTCTAGATTAGTATTTAAGTATATTTTTATGTTTGATCTCCTTGTTTTGTATTAAAGTGTTTATAGTTAGTTGTATGCATGCTGTGTTGGCCTATAAGAGGTTGGTGCACTTAGAATCATAAAAATTATGTACCTACCTTGAATGTTATAAGTGTACTCGCTGTTGGCTGACCTAATTGTAAAAATAAAAAATAAATAAATAAATAAAATGTTCTTGGCACTGTGCCGCAACTTTCCTTCAAAGACACATCTTGCGCTTTTTTGCGTTTTTTGTGATATGTATCGAAAAGAAAATAAAAAAACTGTGGCCTAATTTTATTTCACGATTCGATAGCGTTATCAAAACTAAGCAAATATTGTTTCGTTGTTATTTAGCATCACGCTTATAGTTAAGGAGTAAATGGCATAAAACTGATTTCATTGTATGGGAAGCAACATACAACAGAAATAACGGGCGTATTTTCTCCTGTTTCGTTCTGGGGCCTATTATAGCATGTTCTTGGCACTGTGCCGCAACTTTCCTTCAAAGACACATCTTGCGCTTTATTGCGTTTTTTTAAAATACATAAAAAAAAAAATTGTGGCCTAATTTTATTTCACGATTCGATAGCGTTATCAAAACTAAGCAAATATTATTCCGTTGCTTTTTAGAAAAACCATCTTACAAATACTCAGCGTGAAGTCGCTGCTAGCGAACCTCCGTTACTCACCGCTAGATTGTGCTGTGACAAATTTCTACAACCTGTTGTTTAAACCGTGATAACTTGACAGTCTTACTGCCTCCTTGGTTCCTTTTCCGTGCTATTTTGTGCCACCTTCCAGTTTAGCCGGAAGAACACCTGCACGTGTTTGTTTAAGTGATTTGGACAGTTCTTGGCCACGACTGTTTGTACGCTCAACAACAGATGTCGCCCTAGGACTCCAATAAACAATAGATCTTACTTACTTACTTTATCGACGCTCATTGTATATTACTTACGTTCACCGGTAGATGGTGCTACACGTCCTGAAATTAACTTGTGACGGTTCTCCACTAAGGCTGGGTCCCTGATACAGCCTACCCGATTTTTAAAAAATTGAAGTATCAAGATTACCTAGTAGTGAAACTTGAGAGTTCCCGTGAGCCTAGTTCGTGTCCATATGGGGCTAGATGATGCTGTGTGGATTATCCAGCATTATTTATTATATGAACCTAAATTGAGCAATCTAAATTCATTCATTTTAATTTTTATTTATTTGTAAAACAAACAGCTTCAATTATGACAAATTGTCGCCTAAAAATTTACCTGTTTATCACTGAGTTGCGCGCTGTCATCCGCACTATCACTGGCATCAGGCGGCTGGTCCGAGTTAGGCTTAGCCCGTATCCCGTAGTAGTGGTACTTGGAGTTCCCGCGGGTCCCGAGCCGCCGCGTGCGAAGGCCCACGAACACGGACCGAATGAGTTTCCCGAAAGAGGCTGCATTGACCGGCTCTAGGTGGTGGGTGGAGCAGTGACGGAGATAATGGGCGTAAAGCGTTGAACGGGGGAGCGAGACGCCTGTGAAAAAGTATTTTTTTAATGTAATGGTAAAGAGTTTGACCACCATCTTTTTTAAGAAAGTGAACTTCAGTGAATTAGTTTGGAATTTTATGCCCGTCCGCGAGTAAGATCTTCTGCCAGAAAAAAATTTATGAGGTGAACAAAACCGAACCGTCACGCTCGGGTCGGTTACTCTGAATCGGGTATACTCGGCTCCAGTAGGCATCTACTCTGCACGGAGGCGGGCGGCCAGCGCGGCGGCTGCGGCGCGCCCGTGGTCTGACCGTACACTGTCGGATGAGTTAGTTGTCTTACCTTCCGCAGTCTCGTAGTGGTCCAGCAGCCACTGCACGGTGGCGGGCGGCATGCGCGGCGGCTGCGGCGCGCCCGTGGCCGGCGTGGCGGGGGACGCGGGCGCCTCCGCCTCGTCGCCTGCCACCTAAGGCATAGACCGTTAATAACTAAGTTTATAAGGGTTTAGCATAGCAGAGACAAAAGAGTCTCTCACGGGCGGCGTAGCGTGTAATACACCTGAACGAGCGGGGGATTCTCTTGATAGTTAGGCGTCTATAGTCGCGTAGCATACGCCCATAATGAGAGATCGGTTCTGCCTGTTTCTCTTGCTTATTTCTCTATCCTTTCATAAATGAAAGGATAGAGCATAATGTTGAGCAGTGGCATAGACGTCCATCGTCGTGTGGCCTGCGACGAGAAATAGATTCAGCCTTTATTCTTGTTTATCTTATCAAACACAGGAAGTGACTTAAATCTAGTCTTGTTCCCATCTTTCATTCAATAAAGAGATTATGTGTCGTGTTGTATAATTTATTTAATGATTCAGAGACATTATGCATTAAATGCACTTATTCGTAAGCAATAGAATGTGTACAATTTGAAGTTTAATCTAATTTTAAACGCCTTGAAGAGGCTGAATGTAATTAGATAAGCTTTATATAGGGGTATAAGACCTTATGCACACCTACATTTCTGAAATATAATCGATTATGATTAAAAGAGCCAGAGTTAAAGCCGGTCATCGGAATCGAAACTTTTAAGAGCATTTTCATGTATAGTGCCACCAATGTGAGCTAATCACTTTAATAGTCTAAAATCAAACAAAATATTTTGGACCTGAAGAGTCAAAAACCATCATTAACTCACCACAACGCCATAGGCCGTATAATCCGCGGAAGAAGCCCCGCCCCAAGCGCCGTCCGCGTCGCCGCCTCCATTGGCAACCGTCGCGACGCCATACACCGGGTACGAACGAAGAGTTTCCCTATTACAATCATCAGTATTACTAGAAAATATTACAAAACTGAGCATAAACACTCAAATGGTAGATCGGGATTTGATTCTTAGGCGTGATTTAATAACAGGCATATAGGTTCGCGAGTTCAGTTCCTGAAAACAAAATGGCCGATCTGATACGCCCACTGCGTAGTAAAACGCTAAATCTGCGCGGCGCTTTGCCTTTGTCTCGAAATGGTGCAAATCAAAAACGAAATAATTGTACTTTTGAAAATAAATCGATATCTTGCAGAATTTAACAATAGAATTTTAAAGACAAAAGTAAAACTTAACTTCGCACGTGGTCCTGTCCGTTATGAACCTTTTACGATAAGAGCACATCTTACAAATTTTGTTGCAAATAACCGCATTGGCATTAGCCAATGTCACAATTCCTGTAAAATGGTTAGATAGTATGAAGTACCAGCCGCACGCGCTTTTCAAGTAGCCTATGTCCGTCCCCGGGATCCCATTGACCTCCCTGTCGAATTTCGTTGAGATCCGTTCAACGGTTTAGACGTGAAAATGTAACAAACAGACAGAGTTACTTTCGAATTTATAATATTAGTATGGGTAAGTAGAACACTCACATCTGATGCCCCTGGGTGTATATCTCCTGCGGCTCGGTGACATATTGCACATGATAGTTGACGCCGTTCCCGCCCTCACCTGCACCAAACGAACCTCTTACAATGTTGAATATAAAGCTAAGATGACCCAAGGATTTCTACAGCCACCAAGGTCCATGTTAGAGCAGGCAGGTTTAGCACAGTTAACACAGATTAGACCTAATCGAACCCAGTCTAAACCCCCCCCCCCCCCTCCCCCACTTTTCTAGCAACAGCAGACAGATATTTTCAGCAAATTTAATGAGATTGCAATGCAATTTTAGCAACCTTTAGGTATGAAAAATGTTATTCTTGTTTCATGCTCATAGTTTAGTAGGCAGGCAGGTAGGTTTCTTATGATCGTGGAACATTGGAAATTAGAAGATTATGATAAGTTTCGGACAGAACAAAGGACCCAAGAAACGCTCTGAACAGAGTTTATGCAAACCTAACTAATATTGATAACACAAATTTGATACAGCGGCAAATCACAGGTCTACCAATCAGTTAGTACCTATGTAAGGACAATGAAATTCAAACAGAAAGGGACGCGACCCGTTAACTTCTTAGTTAACAAAGAAATCCTCGCAAATTTATCGAGATATTGGTTCAAAAAGAAATTTCAAGGGCGCACAAAACAATGGCTGGAGGCTGAGATGAAACTAAATGCTTGAAGGGAAGCCTAGACAACTCACAGGGGTAATACCGGTAGCGAGGCACCTCCATAGCCCGTGAGGTCTCCCAGGCAACTCGCTTTGCTTCCCGGAGCAACACAGCATCCGATGTGCTCTCTCTGTCCCTCGTTATGTGGGACCCTCTCGTTTTGGTATATAAGCCCTCCCCCGCCTCCTTTAGATCTGTGCCTCTGTGATTAGGTTTTGGTTGGAGAGTAAGCTTTATTGCAAGGTTACAAGATTCAAAATCGAATCAGCGAATATTTGAACCTCAGATAAGTAGGTATTAAGCTGGGAACAAATTATCTGACGCGTCCGTAAGCCTCGGCTGACGGACGCGGCTTGTTTCTATCTGATTAATACAAAATACACTAAACTGTGCACATTGCCTGTCATAAATCGTGGACGCGACCTTGAGCGTACGGACGTCCGAACAGGATCTGGCTGGCTGGATGTTTTTGCGTCTGCGGACGGTATGAACGGGGCGCGGGGACGCGTCCGTGGACGTTTTGGGTTTTAAGCTTACCAAGCGTGCTCGCGGTGACACGTCAAGCGCGATGGAAGAAAAATTGATAGAGTGAGTTCGTGCCCACGAGCGTCTTTATAATCAGAAACTTCAGCATTATAAAAATCTTTTAAAATTCTTAAAATTCTTTTTTTTGGCGGACAACACAGCGCAGCTACCGCTAAATAATCGTCCTCACTGTCGCTGCTGGACATGTTTTCCAGCTAACAATTCTTTCTGAAATGATTGGACAGACGTCCGAAGACCCGTCGTCCTACAAGCGTGCACATTGTTAAGCCGCGTCCGTCAGCCGCGGCTTACGGACGCGTCAGATAATTTGTTCCCAGCTTTATGCGCTAATTAAAACCATAAATTTTTGTTTCTTGTCATCCATGCCTCCGTAACTAATTTCGCCAGATAAAGCGAATCTTTGAACTTTTGGTTGATTTTCTGGTCCTAAAGAATATCAAAAACGTTTCCTGGTATGTATCCATGCTACGTTTAATTCTCTTCCAGGGGAGATTATTTTGATTGCTCATAAATTTACAAAAAATCAGTGAATGATTCTTTTTTTATTAACATAAGTGTTACATATTCTGTACCACGCGCACCCCACCTGTTTTTATACAAAGCGATACGGCGAACTTCTTGTTTGATTGGATACACCGGGAGATGCTCGAATTGATGAAGGGATTACAGACGCTAATTAATAGGCACGTGCCGGTAAGTCGATACGCGTCAAACTTATTGATAGCGAAATATTTATATGAAAATAGCTTCTACCCGCATTTTACCGAAATAAAAAGTAGCCTAAGTCTATCATAATCATTCATTTATTTGCAAGAATACATAATTATTATACGTAAAATAGAAAGAAGAAAAATAAGAATTGAAAAACTAAATACCAAAGAAAAATATACTTAGTGAAGACACATTTTTACCGAAGCTCCTTCAGCTCGATATCCAGGGCCCGCAGTTTCCATTTCACTCGATCGATGCGTCTAGCCAAAAGCCATCCTATGTACCCAGTATACAAAGGAAAATACAGATATGTCGGTATATAAGCAGGCGCCGCGCAGAAAACCATCCGCCAAAGGTAACCAAGCAGGTCAATTTCCATCAGATAATGGCATATTGTGATATAAAACGGCCCCCTTGATAATGCACTATTGATAATGATCACTCAGGTAGATAATCCATAGGGGCATTCTCAATTATCCCGCGATATTAAATTTATCCTGCGTCAAATAGGGTTCATTTTAGCAGGTGAAAACACCCCATTTTAATATGGCAGTTGGACAGGTGCGGATCAGATTGGGAGATGTCAGGGGTGATGTTTGGTCATCAAAGGTTTCTGAAGTCTTTGAAGATTTGTTATTGTGTTAGCAACTGCAAACCGAGGCTCAGAAAGTACAAAGCTGTCTTTTCACCAGAGACGACGAACGATCCATTGTGATATAAGATCGTTTCATTTCATATCTCGAAACGTCGTCGATCGTATCTGATGGAAAGTTGGCCTTAGTCTATTCTTGCAAGAGGCGACCAAACAGTTGTAAAAGGGGAATCTGTTCCCACAACATTTAAACATGAGAAAAACATTCAGAAAATAATATTGAAAACGAGTATAGGTACATTTATTTGGTAGCCACTCAAACAGGTTGATGAAGTGAAAGTAAAAAAGGTAAATTCACCAAAGCATTACGTAAAATCTTACCTAATTAAAATAGCAAAAACTTCATGAAATGAAACAATAGGTACAAAAAGAATTCTAGTACCTAATGCGTTGGTGAATATGAGGATGAGCAAAAAAATTCAAATAACTTGCTTTCGAAGTCGTGGAGCTCCTGTTTCAGTCGATTCCCTTCTTCGTTCACTTCTTCTTTTATCGAAGGTACTTCACACAACACAAATACATAAATAAATATCAAATATAGTGCAAATAAACAGCCTTATCTATAAATATGAATGTAAGGGACATTCATTGATATATTACCAAAAGGAACAGAAGATACATTATTAATATTTCATCAATATGCTCAGAGTTTTTATAAATAAGGCTTGTGCTGGTTCACAAATACATGCAACTTCGTGTGCAAAAAGTTTTCCTAAATCCATTTTGTTTTTCTGTTTGATAGCTGATTTTCTGGTGCAGTGGATAATGCACATAATGGTGCATGAGGGTATTGCCGAGCAGGAATGTCACCCCCGTAATTCTAAATAACAATAGTATAACAGAACAAAATAAACTTAACAGAAACTTATTTTATGAGATTTTCCTCGACGTCTATCTTATTTACATGCGGTTTCAATTCAACAGACTCAAATAAACTACATACCTAAATATAATTTACTGATAATTACTTTAAATTAATATTCTTAAAAATAATAATGAGGTAGCATCAACAAACTACATTCGTCATTATATCTATGTGCACAAAATAATTCTCTAATTTGCATCAATACGTGAACTTATGACGACCTAAATAAAAATAAACAAAATATTAAAATATAACAGTTTGTTGACTCAAAAAACTATAAACATTATGTAGCTTTTTTAACTAAAGAAAGAAACTACCGGATTTCCGTGAAGCTTTATTTTGACTTGGAGCGAAAGGTTTGCGTCTTTGTAAGCACTAATCAAGCTGACTTGAGAGGAAAGCCCTTTCATCTACAAAATGTAACCCCCTTAATCATAATAGTCTGCTAACTTAGAGCGTTGCTATCTCTCACTCTGTCTTCTTCTACTGACATAAGTCAGAGTGAGAAATAACGCTGCTTATCGACTGTTGTTAGTTAGCGGACCATTATGAATATAGGGGTGAATATATACGGCTTAGGCACCAGTACCTACCAGAAGTTGCTAAACAGACAGATTTCAAAAACTGTCATGAGCTTCGTACTAACGCTTTTGGAAGGTGATCGTCGGCGTTGGAAAGCTAGATGACTTACTTGCGACTGTGATGAAGGTGTGTTGGTGCTCGGTGTTGGGACTGGACTGGCCCGAGTTGTCTCCGCTCACTTCCACCACGGTGCTGGAAACCTGAGGACGAGGCAGCAATAAATAAATAATGCTGGACAATTCACACACCATAATACTTATACACTGCGTGCGTATACAGTGTGGATTTATTTTGACGGGGAAGTACGGAGAGGTACCTTAACCGGTGTAGCTACAGGAAAATGGTCTTAGGAGCCTATCCACAATTTTAGATAAATGTTCTTCCCCATTCACAGATTTAAAAAAAAATACACTTAGCACGAAATGGGCATTTTACACTAAAACTTTTTTGATGCCAATCGATCCAGTCTTTTGTACCGATCAAAACTTGAAAACTGACCATCTGAGGTTGGAGCAAAACGTCACCGCTAACTCAGTGAGAAATATAAATAAAAATCTATCTGCAGCAGTCTAGGATTTTTTTTAAATAGGCAATTTTATAATAAATCTTCGAATTGTTGTGTACTCTAATTCTAAAATTAATTTGTTATAAAATTGCCTATTTGAAATTGTCGTTTCCATTATCAATAACACCCTAACCACCCCATATTACACTTCCACAGATTTCCGAAATAAATGTCTAGAGAACTATCCAAAACTGTCAAAAACGTCTGTCGCGCTATCGTTCCTTCTTTCAACCGAAAACGAACCCTAATGGCAGTAGCATTACACACTCGCCGAGAGTTCTCGTCGAACGTCTCGGGCGCTCGTTCTCTCAACGAGAGGCGCCAAGTACACACTCGTTGTCTCACTCGAACTATGGCCGAGACGAAGCCCTACGATGAACTCCGAGGCGAGACGAGTGCACCTTGTACACACTAGTGCTCGGCATGTCTCGGGGTGTGTAGGCGAGTGGGTACTGCCGCCAAAAAACTAGCAGTAGTAGCAAAGCAGTTTCACAATTCACCTGCATGACATATTGCAGATGTATGGAGTCCGGCAGTTCGGGAATGCCCACTGCAAAATGAACCCTAAGACTACCCAGCTAAAGCAATTTTCAACACTCACCTGCATGGCATGTTGCAGGTGTATGGACTCTGGCAGTTCGGGAATCACGATGAGCTCGCGCACTGTGCTCGGCGAAGCACCGCCCGCGCCACTCTGCGCACAGAATAAACACCATTTACATGAAGGGGTACCTTAAGTTTTATCGGTGTTTTCATCGAGCGAGTCAATAGATCGGTGTTTTACCTATATCACCAGCTCTAGTTTCGAACTGAACTGCATGCTTCTCAAGCTCAAATGGTTACATCAAGCACTGTCATCTTTAGGCAGTAGGTAGTGCGGAAAGACTCGTAATTTAAGAAACGAAAGTAATCTGTCCCAAATAACTACAATTTACTCAGAGGTCAAAATCTGTCAGTTTGTAACACCGTTTAAAATAAAAAACCTCCGGACAAAATTTAACATTTTTTTACTAATACATAGTATGTATGTATATTTTAGGCTACGATTTATCTAAGTTCCAAGGTTCCGCGTGACCGTGAATGAAGACGCGAGCAGACGCTAGTCTGCAATAAACCATTATCTAACGATTCCCTGCAATGCAACTTGCAAGAACACGAACGGACTGAAGCTACTTAGTTTAGTATGGTTTAAACATACCTAAGGATATCCTGAAATATCTTCAAGTGTTTAACGAATGCTACTGACCTGCGCGGGCGCCGCCAACCGCGCCGCCATGTCGGGGGAGGCGGGCGGCGAAGATTCCACCAGCACCTCGTCGCCGGCGCACTCAAAATCTGCAACACCACACTTATTGTCTAACACAGCCGTTGCGTTGGGTATATTAGACATCAAGCAGTCCGAATTGGTTAGGCTAACTGGAAGGGAAGGTACTCGTATAAAGTAACACCATCTGGGCTAGGACCAATCCCTCCACCTTCCCATTGTTCTGCCAAACTTGCGGTTTTACGGACCGAAACTGCCCAGAAATAAGCCACTTGGGTGACTCACGACTCTACAAATCCTACGCACTTTGTCCCGAACACTTCGGCGGCCTTAATAACTCAAGGTACCTTAGGTTCCATAGATTAACGGAGTGGATGGAAGCTCGAAAATGCATGCGAGGGAAAACCGTCACGGTGTAGACCAATCGGCCGCCTTAGGTTTCACTGGGTTGACGGAGTGGAAGCCCAAGAAGGCGTATGAGAGAAAACTTGGGCCTAGTCACCACTTGGCCAGTCACCAGTCGGCCGCGCCTTATCGGTAGATTAACGAAATGGAATACGTTCTCAGTGAATTTGACGCTACAACATATACCTACGTTTTTCATATCCAATTGTATTTCATTAACTTTATGTTGACCAGCAAAACAATAAATAAATAATGATTTCATTTGTTTTCATTACGTTAATCGAAAAAACACTGGAAAATAAAGAAGTCTGTACTACAATCTTCCTAGATGTCGCACAAGCCTTCGATAAAGTATAGCATAAGGCCTTGTACTAAAGTTAAAAAGAATGCTATCCATAGAATACGTTGAAATAATCAAATCATACTTAGCAAAGAGCCTTTAGAACAAAATGACTTTGTCTCTGAAATAAAGCAAATAAAAGCCTTTTAAACTTTTTTTTTATACTTGCGACCTCCCAGAACATGAACCCTACTCCATCGCTACTTTTGCTGATGACGCTGCTATAATAGCCACAGGAAGAACTCGATCAGAAGCCGCCGAAAAAGTTCAAGTAGCAGTGAATAAAATACACAACTGGACAAAAACCATTGTTATCAATTTCACAAATGAAACTATCATCCCGTATTCATCAACAGATCCATAGTAAGTACCATTGCTATGCTAACACAGCATTTTAGGCATTGAATTGATTATGCATAACCCTTGATAGCGCTAAGCTACGCTGGCACGGTAATGATATCTTTACAGTATTATATCTGCATACAAACGGCCGGAACGTGAGTCATGCCTACGCGCCTTGCGTTCGGTACCCTGTCGGTACCCAACCAGTCGCGAATGCGCCGCAGTGACGAACGAATGGTGTAATGGTTTTGTAAGCAGTAAGCGTGTGATTTGTGAATATTTGATTGAAATAAGTAAAAATATTTACTTAACATGGCAAAGAGCGAGTAAAGAAATTGTTCACGCTGTTTTTGGTTGCTTGAATTATTCAATAAAGCACCGAGACATAAAAAAAAATCTGGAAACTCCGTACCTAGGTAAAAGAAAGGTAGAGGTAGTACTAGAAGTAGTAAGCCTATAAAATATTTTTACATACCCACTAGTAGTACGTAATTTGTTTATTTTTTTAATAGGTAGGTAGTTCGCTTTTTCCACTGAGTAAAATACCTGGATTAATAAATAAATATGTGGATAAGGTGAAAAAAATTGGTAAGTTTCCTAGGCTAGGCTTACTTGTGTAATTAGCTACTTACATTATATTATTGAATTAGGAGAAATATCATTATGAAATGATTATGAGAGTAATACATGGAAGGCACCTACCTACCTAGTAAGATTTACATCATAGTTTACTTTTTAAGTAAGATTTTGTAATAGGTAGTTAGAGGTTTTGTTTGATTGCTTGAGGTAGGTAGGTATCGCACACGCGATGAGATAGTGAGATGATAAGTAACGTTTGCAGCGGTTCGACATCAGATGGGTGAGGGTGACCAACAAAATGTTTTTTGGCGTTACTCCGTTCTGTAGGGATGTTAATAAGCCGAGATTAAAAAAGATATTATTATTACTCGTCAGCAGTTTCTTGCATTTTGGTTGAATATATAGGTGTTTAAGTTAGTAAGGATTGGGTGGATTTTTATTAAACCTACTAATCAAAAAATCCATTTATTTTTATTGAACACTTCCTATTTCAGTCACAACGATATTGTTCTTTCTTAACAAAAATGTAATATTTACAGTCACAAATCTAGAAAGAAACTCAAGAACCTACTTGAGTTTAGTTAGAGTTTGGTAGATGAATTTAAAATACTGCAGGCGGGCAGCCCTAGCCCGTGTTTAAGTACCACGCGATTGTAGGTAGTTATTTCAAGAACAGGGCCGAGTCACCATACTGTATAGTTATTATTACCGTGACGCTGGGCTGGAAAGCTCACGTCCAAAAGAAAAAAGAATAGAAATACCCTCGAGAGATGAAGTCACTTGTTAAGGGATAAGTGTTGGTGTTCTTCCAACACAAAATAAGGTTTGTAGTAAACCTGCTTAAATCCGTAATGAAAAAAGAAGAGCTAGAGATTCGCTACAAAAAGATGTACTGGCTAATTGGAAGAAATTCTACTCTAGCAGTACACAATAAAGTTTTGTTTGTTTGTTGTGTAAGAAATGAGGATCTTCGTCGGGACCTGAAGATTGAATTTCTTGATATAAAAATATGCAGAGGCTCAAGAAAAGTGACTGTGGCTTCATCATCATGTGAATGTCGAGGCTACCCAGCTCCTATACAACACGGACATAGCGAAAGGCTCAAAAGAAGTTTAAGCATTTGAGTTAGTGTATAGTTCTAGTGTAAGTGATAATTTTAAAAAACACATGAATCAAGTGTCTGGCTCTTATGCAGAAACAATAAAAAAAGTGCCGATGAACATGTTCTTAGTGATACCTATGTTTTTATAAAATGAAGTCAAAAATAAATTTACCATTAGCCAAATCTATTGCTAGATTGTAATGTTAATCTAGTGTATTATGTTGTAATAACTATACAATAAAAAAATATATGTACATATATAAAAAAAAATTGTATTCATTATAAATATTGAATGTTTATTTGACATTGACTATTTCAGTTTCTATAAGATAGCATTGTTATACGGGTGCTGATGAAAATAATGATAGATTTTTTTTCTAATTTTGAACAAAAAAATATTTAAGCTGCCAATTTTGTTAGGTACCGTTTACCATACTGTTTTTCATATAAGTTCTCTGAATAAAGTTTTATCTATCTATCTATGTCGTAAATTGTATTTTATTCATTGATGCAAAATAATAGGTACTCCTTTTGAATCTACCTGCCCCATTGTGTCCATCATGCCAATACCAATTAAAATAATTTGAAAGGGGATGCACCCTATCATGGAGATTAAGTTACCTGCACTGCACTTAATTGCGAAACCTTATAGCTTTATAGTGGAAAAGATTTTAGAAATATTATTGCAATATATACATAATATCTATGTATTATTTTTGTTTTTAAATTTTTTTCATAGGTTTTGTTTGAAGAGATTTAATTATAAAATAAAAAAAATTAAGTACTTTACTACTTACAAGCATTTATATTATGCAATCCTATGTCTAACTCCATTATCATTTATTAAAGCACCAGATAGTATGTAAAATACTGAAAATGTATCAAAACCATTTGTAACTAGCAAAAATACTGAAAACAACTCCAAACAAGCTGTAGTACAGCAACTAATAAACAAATATTGTTGTTAATGGTTGCATAACACCATCCCAGCCACTCGGAGATCTTATTGATCTGTCCCGGGCAGAGTGTGGTGTATCCAGGCAACACCTCGTCCCTCCGTACCTTCGCTCTCACAAAGCAAGCTTTAATACTCACTCTCCAAGTAGAACACATTTTCAAAGCCCATCTCAGACATTGTGATGTAACAAATTAAGATTTACACAGAGTTGATACACATAGTTGTGACGGAACACTTAGCTTTGTGATATTGAGTATTGATCAAACAACTGTCTCTAGGCGGGCATTATGTACAACTGTTAGCAGCAGAGGGCAGTGTGCCTGTGTGATAGGGAAATGGGAGGGTGTGCAGGTGGCGTCACGCTTGGATAGTGTCACCTGTTATGTGAGGTAATGCATGGGTGAACAATACACAAATTTGGTGAATACTGCTCTGGTTGTTAGTGTAACACAATTTTTAAGCTTTGTAGGTACTAATTTATTGTGACCTTTTTGTTTGAATTTTGTTACTGGACCAACTTTTTAGATAAGGTGGGTTAAAATTATTTGAAATCACCTTTAAAAATCATATGCACACCCAGGCATCTTACAGATTTAATATAATAACTGTGAATTAGGTATATGAGTGTTGTACCTATAGCTATAGGTAAGTATGAACTCATGGATTAAACATGGGAACCAGCAAGTTTATAATAAGTAGGTATAAATGTAGGTAGGTAAGTACCTAACGATTTTCTTTTTCTAGGGGAACATTCGGAGGGCCCGCTGGTCGTGCCAGGCACCACTATCTCTGCCCCTCTATCCCCTGATAACTTCACGGGATCGAGGGGAGCACGTTCGGCAATACAGCATACTCCCGCCGATCGCACACGGGAGCGTCGTTATAAAACAATCCTGGCGCTTTATCGCTCTTATCAGTCTGATAAATCAAGATAATTTCGGAAATATGCATTTGAAATTAGAGCTTACCTGCCAGCCATATAATTCGATCTGTCAAATACCGCACCCGATACGAACCCCCGTGTTTCAGTACTTTCCAAGGGTAGGATTTGAGAACTAAAATAATTTAGATTGCTCAATCATAGGTAATCTTCTCACTACCTATTTCAAGATAAGAATTGGAAGGTATCAATGTTGTTGTTCTGTAGCTACGCCCGTTTCCTTGGCTACGAAAAGGAGACGACCCCGGCCAAAATTCAGCTGGACGTAAACTAGAGTTGCGACTCGATCGATGCGCGTGCACTTTTGATTTTGCCCTCCTGTCAAAATTAGAATGGAATGGAATCGATTGTTGTAAAAATACGGTGAGGTTTTTAAAAATCCGTGTAAATTCCCAAAACCAAAGCTATAATTATGTATATTTTAGTTATTTTAATAACGTTAGGTACCACTTTCCTCAATCCTGCAATAGGTAGGTAAGTGGGTTGGATGTAGCTACCGCCGTATCTTCCGTATTGATGATAAATGTAATGATACGACAGATACGGGTTACAGGACAGGGACCCCGTCCGTCACTGCAGTGTACAAACGCACCAAACGTTTTTGCTACTTTAATTTCCGTAGCCACAAGCTATATCTATAGCTATATTTCAAGCTATATTTCAATTATGTATCAAATACCTAGGTAGGTACTTCTACATAATTATATAAATACATACATACCTATCTTTAATTTTATAAAGGGAAACAAGGATGTGGTCAGTGATAGCAGGACAAATATTTTTCCGTTACCATATTCTTGAATATTGGTAGTGATTTTGCACGCCTTACTGAGACTGGCAAAGTTTTCCAAAGCTGTACAGCACGGGCAGTAAATGAGTTGTCGTACAAGGAATTAGAGTGGACAGGGACTTGAAGCTTATAGAGTTTCAGAAGAGCGCAGAGAAAGAGCGTGAGAATGAGGAAAAGTGAAACGTTCCTTGAGATAAGGGGGCGCAGAAGAGAGAAATATGATATTATAAAGAAAAGATAGGATGTGTGTGACTATTACGGCGAAGCCGCATAGGTAACCACTTGAGCTTCTGACGGAATTCCGAGATATGGTCATACTTGCGCAAGCCAAATATAAACCTTAACCCACCTTACATTCCACAGGCGCTCAAGTTTGTCAAGTTGTTGAGATCAAGAAAGGAAGAATCAGCGTAATCAAGAACTGGAAGGAGAAGAGATTGTGCAAGAGACTTTTAGTAGTGATATGAAAAAAGTTCCATAGTTTTCGAAGGGAACCAGCTGAAGCAAACTTTTTGAATGCAGTGCGATGCGCGCTCGGAAACGGTCGTGCCCCGCTCTTGCATCGTATCGTATTGATCGTATTGTATTCGTGATATGCGCGGTCTCCACCGCTGCCCGCGAACGCGATGAGTGCAAAACCACTCATCGCCAACGAGTTCTTGGCATTTATAAAAAATGCCATTGACACCATGGACGAGGTCAGCATTATGCAGATCTGCAAGTCCAACTTCAATGAAGAGGACATTTGCAGAGGCAAGGCTCTGGTCTTCGGGGCCTCAGGGAAAACGGACATGATGCCCTCTCGTCGCAGGGATGGCGGAAAAAAAAGTGTGCAGGACATCATCACGCTGTTCAAGAGCACAGATCCGGACGTTGTGCCTGACTTCCTCGCGAAAGAGCTGCACAAGCTTCCCCCCATGACATTCGACCACGTCGATGTGACTGCTGTAGGAGGTAACAAATTTCAAAGCAAGTCTGGTCAAGTTCCGACGGTTCACTGGCCGTGCATATATATTGATATGGACCGTAGAATTAGATAATAAGATCTATAAATTGTTCTAATGTTGTCTGAAATAAATGTATTATTATTTTTAATGAGAATAAGCACATGCATCAGTCAATGCCTTGTCTAGTGGTCATTTAGTTTTTATTATTTTTTTTAAAAGTAAGAAGGGAATTAAAAAGAAATAAACTAGGCTTCTGACTGGAAATTTGGTACTTACATTTTGTTACACCTTGTATATTATTACTTTAGCTGTTTTTAATATTTTCTGCGTTCTACAAGGCATAAAACTGGCGGGAAAGTAGGTAGTTTGCCGATAATCGAACACATTTTACATAAATAAAATAATGCTAGACAATTCACACAGGATCATCTAGCCCCAAAACACGGTAATGTTATCTCTCAAAGTACCTAAGCAGAGCTTATAGATATTTACCTTTTTTTGTATTTTTTTTGTACGTATATTCCTAAGTTCCTTGATTATTTTCCTTTCTTGTCAGTTTTATTTATGGCTTTGAATTATAAATTGAAGCACTATTTATTATAACTTTATCCTATATTGCCTAATCTCTTCTTAATTTGTTTTTTTCTCATTTAGGTATTTTTGTATTGTATGTTAAATTTATTGATTGTAAGTTATGTACTTTTTCTGTACTGTGCTGTATCAGGGTTGTGTTCGTTAGTAAAAGTTTCTCTATCTCTATCTCTATCATATTATTGTAAATTGACGTATCCAAGTGAGTGCTCCTACGAGTAATAAATGAGTATAAGTTCAAGATACCTTACTGATATGCATAATACATTACATAAATAGAAGATATTTTAAATTATACTTAGAAAACACCCGGAACAAAATATTTGTCCCGAGGCGGGAATCGAACCCACAACCTCCTGTGTCGAAGGTGGACCTTCACCCGCTGTGCCGCAGATATCATCGTTTATGGATGAACCCATGTTATAATGAACTTCCAATTCAATGGTACTTTTGGTGCATTTGGTAATAATCATAATAACTTTATTGCTTAAAATAAGAGTAAAGTTTATTATTATTCATTATTATACACTGCATTTACCTATTTAAAATCTCAAATCTTATCGCGAATTACAGGCCCATCTCTTTACTGCCAACTTTCGCGAAGGTATTCGAAAAGCTATTACATCCTTTGTTGTCTTGGCACTTTAAAAACATCATTATACAGTGCAACAACATTGCTTCATGAGGAACAGATCCACCACTACTAATCTTCTATCTTTTGTTAGCGAGGTGTCCTCCATTCTCGACAAGCGGTCTTCGGTCAGTGCGAACTACACTGACTTCAGCAAGGCATTCGATAAACTTAACCACACGATCCTAAATTCGCAAGCTTTCTGTCCATGGTATTGCCGAGCCATTATTAATTTGGTGTGGTTCGTACCTACGTGCTATAAATAAAGTCAACTATTGTAGTAAAAGGATGTCCTTCTGATCCATTTCCAGTTTGTTCCGGGGTGCCACAGGGTTAAATTCTCGGCCCATGTTCTTTAGCATTTTTATCAATGATACTGTAAACTGCTTTAAATACTCTAAAACTTTCCTTTTTGCTGATGATCTAAAATTTTTCCGCTCCATAGATAGTGACCTTGACGCTACCTTGTTGCAAGAAGACCTGAACACGCTTGATACTTGGTGCAACACGTATGGCATACTTCTGAACATCTCTAAATGTCCATCTATCTTCTTCACGCGCAGAAAGTCCTTAGTAAGGCCAAATTACTTCGTCAAGGATACTATGTTGCGAAGTGTAGACGAAGTGCGGGATCTTGGGGTCACACTTGATAGAAAACTCAGTCATAATGTTCACATTGATAACATTACCACCAAAGGATTTAAGTGTCTTGGTTTCGTTTTGCGTATTATACGACATTTCAAATCACCTTCTACAAAAATTTTACTCTACAATTCTCTTGTCAGTTGATTGAAGTATGCAAGTGTTGCATAGAGTCCTTTCTATGAAATTCATAAAAAAACGCCAAGAAAGTGTTCAAAAGAGCTTCCTTTGGCGCTTGACTTATTCCTGCAATCTGGGCAAATCACTGTTGAGCTACGAGGACAGACTAGCGCATTTTGGGATCTCTACGTCAGCTGATGAAATGCTTTCTATTCGCTCAAAGAATTCTTTGATAAATGATGTATAAATGTATACCTACCTAGTTAAAACGGTACCTATTTAAAAACTGTTATTGTATGTCTACTATAGATAAGCTGTTGAAACAGTACACTATTTTATACATAAGATCTTTTTTGTACAACAGTTAACAATAAACATATTTCTGATTCTGCTGACCAAAGACTTTTGCACGATACAGTGTTTCTCTTTTAGTAAACGGTAACTAGAGTCGTAAGTAAGGCAGTAGAACGCTCTAAGCAAATCTAAATTTGTAAACATTGTTGCTGATAATGTGCCTAGGATCAAGGCGCACTTTAAAAAAAATACAGTTCTTACTCCTCAAATTGTTAATCTCTAATTTTATTTTTAATGTTAAATTACTTTATTGTGTTTTAACTTATTTTTTTTTAAATTTTTATATTAATATTTGTTTTTTTTTTTTATTTTACCGAATAAAATCCAAAACTATATTGTATGCAAGTTTTATCCATAAATTACTCGCCCATGATTATTTTTTGCATGCTGTCTTTACCTTTAATTATCTGACACTTGACATGATTTTTATTAATGGTAACTCAAAACTTGTTTTAGTTTACACTATGTTGGTGATCGATCAATAAATAAATAACTAAATTATAAAATAGATTTTTTACTATAGAAAATAGAATAAAAGTATATCAAATCGGTGAATCACCGGCCGCGAAGCTAGCCTCAAGCGGCAGCCGCGCCGCCGCGCCGGTGACTAGGGCTTCAGAGAGAGGATCATCCTGACCACAGAAATCTGAATAATAAGGCACTATCATTCAGATTTCTGTGATCCTGACCTTACTATTATTAAATAATAGTACTTATATTATTACGGTTACTAATAATTATTAACCACCACAAAACACGGGGCACATGCCCCTCTTTACAAATAATATTTGAAAACTTTTGTGGTTCGCTCTGCTAACCAGCTCTTGTTCATAATCATGTCAACTCTCTTACACTCCACTTTTCTTAGTTATGGCCAGGTCTTAACTTAACCATCTTAATGAAAACCTGAATGCACTGTTAATTTAGAGCAGCCCGCTAAACTGCGTCAGTCTCTTTCAATATGTTTACCAACCGTCGTTGTCGCATAAAAGCTAACCAGAACTTAATGTACATTTTCGCGGCTCGCTTCGCTAGCTCGCTGATAACATTTTCTTTAATGTTTTTATGGATACACGGTATGTAGGCTAGCAGAATATTTTGTGGTACCTATGTGCCATGGGCAACAAATGATGGAACCTAGATGACGACCACTTTAAGGTCTCAATCTTAGGTTAGAGAACTTTTCTAGGGCGCTGTTATAGAACCTTGCGCCGGTTGGCTATTTTAAGACGCTGGGCAAAACTAGTTAGGTAGGTAAGTACCTAGTTATGACTACCTACCTCAAACTTTTGTTCTCGGCTTAGAACATAAACGAACACCCACCTTCTTCTTCATCTGTGGGGCACTTCAATTCGAAAATGAAGAATTCACTGTTCGAATCAGTCGAATTATCAAATTCTATGTTAGAATTCATTTAAACCTCAGTGAGCGTCGTTCTTTTACACAGAAGCCCGATAATTTCTGCTAAATCGAAGAAGCTGCAAGTCACTAGTTAGTATGGAAACAAAAGTAATGTAGGTAGTTAGGTTGCGGTAGGTATCTACGGTATCCACCGATTACCAATGAAGAAACTGGTCTTTATTGCTTCACTTCGCATTTAACTTCATCTGTTTATTTCAGTAAATCACCTTGGTAATTAATTTTATTTATTTAATTTACTCTCATAAAAATTTAAATTGACACAAGATGACATGTCTTCAAAGTAGGTACTACTTTGTTTTTTTGAGGAATCGGGATGGTCAAGCAAGTTCATATTGGAATGAGTTTTTTTTAATAAAGTTTTCTGCCCATGGCCGCTGGGTAAAGCTTAGGCTTAGGAAAAGGGTCATCATCAGACTTTAGTAGGTACCTACATTGTATACCTAGTATTATAAAATCTGTGTCTACCTACCTACCACTTTTAAATAATATCAGAATACGAACTCAAACTCTTCAGAATGATCACCCCACTACGTTACTAGGTAACCACAGAGTACTATAGCTATTTATTTATTCTAATCCAACCAGTGCGCCGCACAGTGGATCGAAAAAGCCCTTCCTATAGACATAGAACTTTTTTTTTCTAAACATGCTTTTTCTTATTGGAAACCAAGACAGAATCTTATTAGAAGCCCAAACTATATCATATTTTATGAACCTAGGTGATAATGACGTGAAGTGAAAAATATATTTAATTTTTTTTCACCTGAAGTCCATCGAGTGCCCCATATGTGCTATATGTCAAAAGATAGTAAAAAATAGGAACATTATTCATGCCGGAGGAAATAACGGGCACTCGCACGAGAGCCGAAAAATATCGATTTTCATGTTTTTCTCCATACAAATTAAAGTTCATATACACTTGCGAGCTATAAACTGGAATCACTTCATCGCTGGTTTCTGCAGACCATATTTTACAGTTTCCATGGAATAAACTGCAGAATCGTGTATACCATCTGATAAGAAATTTTGTTAGGTTTCGAATGGTATAAAAATTATTTAAATTTAATTAAGTTTCCTACCTTCATTTAGTGAATTATTACAATAGGTCGAAGTTGTGGATGTTTAAATGAATAAGAAGTAATATGAAAATATCAAATTTTTATTTAAAATCTTTGTTATTTCCCGCTTAATATTTTGTATTGCCCCCCCTGGCCCTAATGACTGCTTGTAAACGGTTTTTCATTGACCTAATGAGTTTCCTGATGGAATCCTGTGGAATTTCCTGCCACTCTTCGATAAGAGCAGTTTTTAGGTCTTCTATTGACGCCGGAGCTGGAGATCTTCCTCGTACCCGCCTTTTCAGCTCGTCCCACAAGTGTTCGATAGGGTTCATGTCAGGGCTGACGGCTGGCCAGTCTATTGTGGGAATCCCGACTTCTTCCAGGTACTGTCTAGTCGCACGAGCGGTGTGGCAGCGGGCATTGTCGTGCATTAGCAGGAAATTTTCGCCAATAAACCCGGCGTAAGGGAGTACATGGCCCAGCAGAATGTCGTTGATATACCTTTCTGCGGTTAGTCCTCCTCCCCGACCTCCACCGGGTACGAATACCAGCTCCGTTTTAGCTTCAATTGAAATCCCCGCCCACATCATACAAGACCCACCCCATATGCCACTGTTTCCGCTATACAGCATTGTGCGTATCGCTCTCCCGGTCTCCTGTAGACTCTCCGTCGACGGTCGCTGCCATGCAGGCACATCCTAGTCTCGTCCGCGAACAAAACTCGGCTCCATTGCTGTATATCCCAATCTAAGTGATCACGAGCAAACTGAAGTCGGGCTTGTCGGTGGGCTGTAGACAATTTGGGTCCCGTTGCTGGCCTTTTTGGGGTCAAGTTAGCTTCTTTGAGTCTTCGCCTCACTGTCCACTCGCTGACAGTTCTCCGTCGAACTTCTCCGAGCTCCCGCTGGACGTCAACGCCGGTTAGATGTCGATTTCGGAGAGAAGTGCTGATAATAAATCGGTCATCTCTCGCCGAAGTGCATCGCTGTCGTCCAGATCCTGGTCTTCGGACTAAGTTTCCAGTCTTTCTAAACCTCTTGTATACTTTGGAGACACAGGACTGGCTCAGATGAAGCTGTCGAGCGATAGTACGCTGAGAGAACCCTTGCTGGATTAGGGTGACGATTTGAGCGGCTTCTATTGGTGTGGTTTCCATTTTCTTGTAATTCCAGTATTTTGAGTGACGTGATATATTGGACTGATGACAAAATTGCATAAATTCCCAGTTTTTATAGGAATTCAGGAGTATGAAAAAATTTATGTTTCGTTCCAAAAATTGATGTCTTTTGTTTTCACGTTCCATGACATATGATGAACATTTTTTTCGCTATGATGTCGAAAGAGTTTGAAAGCTAATAAAATTATCTTTAAAATAATATACCACAACCTACAGTTTATTGCATGGAAACTGTAAAATATGGTCTGCAAAAACCAGCGATGAAGTGATTCCAGTTTATAGCTCGCAAGTGTATTTTCTGCGTCATTATCACCTAGGTTCATAAAATATGATATAGTTTGGGCTTCTAATAAGATTCTGTCTTGGTTTCCAATAAGAAAAAGCATGTTTAGAAAAAAAAGTTCTATGTCTATAGGAAGGGCTTTTTCGATCCACTGTGCGCCGCGCCGCCCCGCGCCGGCCGCTGCGCCTCGCCGCTGCCGCCGCGTCGCTGCCACGCCGCCTCTCCATACTCGTGCGCGAATCACAGCGTGAAATCGCGGCGCGGATCGCGGTGCGTTTGTGGTGGGAAACTGCCAAAGCCTCCACACTCGCCTGCGAGTCATACGCGTCAAGAACGGTTCGTAAGGCATGTATGATTCGCAGGCGAGTGTGGAGGCTTTGGCAGTTTCGTAACGAACCCTATATACTTATGCCTCCCCACACTCGCGCGAAAATCTCTGCGTGAAATCGTTACACGGATCGCGGTGCGAAACTGCCAAGGTCTCCACACTCGCGCGCGAATCACGCGACCCTTACGAACCCTTTGCCGTTGGACAAAAACTACGGGAACGAGGTGCGAACGCAACGCGAAGCCACGATGCATAATGCGAATCCACACTATGGTTCGCCGGTATTTTGCGGCTTTGTGCGCGACTGTGGAGAGACTGTTACGGCCTTCACGGTAAGTAGGTACCTACCTACTGCATGTAAGCGTAGCTACCTACCTACTGTATGTATACCTTCCCTATTTAATTATTATCTTCCTCTTTGCTATCTACCACCTAGGATAGGTACCTACCTTTATGTTACCTTACCTCTTTAATAGTATCTACGACTCCTTTAGTTTGATCGGTACATTTGATCTGTTTTGATCAATATTTCCATGGCTGACTAGGTAACCTACCGACGACCTACCGAAGGGGTATCTTTTTTCATTGAGGGAAATAAAAAAAATAAAAAAAAATCTTTTATTTCGGACAACACAAATGATCCATAAATTGTTAGTAAATTTATACCTACAAGCACTTATAAATAGGGTTAGTTATTTAACATAATATACTAGGTTTTAAATACTAAAACTATTCTAAACATTTAGTAGATCACTCTTGGGGGAGGCATTTCGGCAGTGGACGGATGTTTGGTGATGTTGAGGAGGGGGAGGTACAGGCATCTTCTATTACGTCACAAAATAACTGCTATTTATACATCATGGCGCATGCAACTGCACCAAATTTAGAGAAAACTATATCAAATAGAGATGCGAGTACACCGTAAGTACCCAAATACGATAGGTACCTACAGTAACGTAACGATCGACGTACGTAACGGTCGAAGTGTGGTCGTAACGTCTTTAACCACACTTCGACTTCGGGTAGGGTAGTTCTTGATACCTACTACCTTTTTACTTTTATGAGGCGAACCTAGCAGGTTTGGTTGTCAAACTAGGCCAAGATCTCAGTATTTACGGGATCCCCGTGGTAAAAACTCAATTAACATAAAATTCAACATATTTTCTTTAGTTCCTTGAATGTCAAAACACGATTGCAAAAAAAAATACGAAAAAAAAAGTCATGAGAGGACTGGTTCGCACATAATTTGGTCGAGATCTCAAGAACCTTGCGGTCTATTGAAATTATTTATGTTTTTATTCGTAGGTACCTACTAATTATTTGGTTCCTAGAACTAGTTTCTTCATAAGTCGAGTAGATTTCTTGTAAATAAGCAAAAACTTGATTTTTGTGGTTACGCCGCTCCAAAAACGTATGCTCTGTCCCGCTCCTATGAACACGAAATCCTATGACTATCCTTTTCACAAAATGACGCGATGATGAATGACTGCGCCCTTTTAAATTTACGCTTGAAACAGATTGATTTTAGTTTAGGTAGGTAGGTATGTCTATCCAATCCTGTCTAGTCTACATCCTTACTTACACCTATGTCTGTGAAGATAATTTTGATGCATCCATTATACACGATGATTTGTTGAATAATTTTTCATTAATTATGTAGGTATATCTAGGTACTGTACTACCTATTTTATCGCAATACAACATAAACAAAGTCGTGCTCAAAGCTTGTTTTCAAAAAACTTCAAAAGAGGAGGTTCATATTTTGGACCCATAAAAGTTTGATGAGTAGGGACAGTGAAAATATTTTGGTGTTTCGGTAAAAAAATACACATATTTGATTTGAGTCATGCATGAATGTCGCATCTCTAAATCGTGCTGTTGGCATTGTCACTGTCAAAAAACCAGCGAAATGCCAAAACATGACGAAAAAAAACTAAAATTAATTTCTAAAAAATCTTTTTTTTTAAATATTCCCAAAATAACTACGTAGTCCAGAAAATTATCTTGTTCATCAAAATGCAATTGTTAGTAAAAAAGCTTCAAGGCGGGGAATGTACCGTAGATGTAAGTATCTAAAGTTTATTTGATTTATCCTAACACAGATTACAGCAATCTTTGAATGCTGCAGAAGTCTTCATCTATTCGTTTCCTACTTTAGGAGCTATGTTTACAAGTTCAATCTCTGTTCCAGGCAACACCAGCAATGACAATAAAGGATTTAAAAAAGCAAGTAGCTGAGAAACTCTTAATTCCTGTTGGAGACCAAAAGCTTCTTTTCAATGGACGGGCTTTAGTTGATGATCTGGTTGTTCAGTCGTACCCATTCAAAGAAGGAAGCAAGATCAATTTGATAGTGAAAGCCAATAAATTAGAAAAGACTGTGGGTCTTTATGAAGTCACATACAGAACATTTAAAAAGTTAGGCTTGTCCGATGAAGATGCGAGTGCTAAATCTAAAAAATATATACAAGTAATAGAAGAAAGGTTCAAGAAGTATTCCTGGGACGATATTGAGAGACTTGCAGAAGACTGTATGAAAGATGAATACTTAAGACTAAATATATCTTCTTGATTTAAATATTTATATTCTGTATGTGATTATGATAACCTAGATACCTACTTACAATTGTGTAATGTAAAATTACTATGTACATGGTAAACAGACTCTCAAGGGGCTAACATTGTGAATTTGTTAAAATAAAACATCAAAAAAATTGCTATTTTTTTATTAATTTGTAGATACAATTCCTAACTATATTACAATTGATGGCAAATTGGCACAGCCCTGTGCCTATTAGTCAATAAAGTAAAAATAAATGCAACTTATTTGTATGGAAGAGAGAACAAGAGACTAGTAGTTACTGTGAGAGGACAGCACTTCACTTTCCTCTAAACTTAGCCATCAACACATTCACTGCCCAGCCTATGCAGTGCCTGCGCGCAGGCATGAAAGTGTTAACATGTGGAAGGAGGAAGGGAGCCGGACCTCTCATCACCATTATGGTAAACTAATTAATTGTAAGTTTTCAATGCATCATTTCCTGTCAAAGCAACCATCTGTTAAGATACAGGTTCTAGCTAAATTGTAAAGTATAGGTACATTAGAAAGAATATCTCAGGCACTTCACTTACACAAAACTACATTCAAATAATCACAACCTTACATGAGCCAAGAATTGGTAATTAGGATGAATTGATTTACATTGCGCGGGAGATTCTGATTTTTTGTGGGTCTAGGAATAAAACTAGCAGAAAAGATTTGCAGTTTAACGTACTTATATAATACATTATTTTATTAATCCATGATAAAACTAACTTCGATTCAATCATACTTTTGAAGCATTTGGAAATATTAGAGATTTTTTTACTAAAAACAGGTATCCCCAAATGCCCGAAAAGTACGTACCATTGAATTGAAATTAGTATAATAAGAAAATGGTGAACTATTCGCGGAAAATTTACTTCAGGGGCGAACCTATGGGGTTTGGTTGTCCAACTAGGTCTACCTACACACGGGCCCCCGCGGTAAGAAACTCTAATTACATTAAATGTACTTCAGGGGCGAACCTATCGGGTTTGGTTGTCCAACTAGGTCTACCTACACACGGGCCCCCGCGGTAAGAAACTCTAATTACATTAAATGTACTTCAGGGGCGAACCTATCGGGTTTGGTTGTCCAACTAGGTCTACCTACACACGGGCCCCCGCGGTAAGAAACTCTAATTACATTAAATGTACTTCAGGGGCGAACCTATCGGGTTTGGTTGTCCAACTAGGTCTACCTACACACGGGCCCCCGCGGTAAGAAACTCTAATTACATTAAATGTACTTCAGGGGCGAACCTATCGGGTTTGGTTGTCCAACTAGGTCTACCTACACACGGGCCCCCGCGGTAAGAAACTCTAATTACATTAAATTATAATTTTTTTCTCTGGTTCCCGGAATGTGTAAACACGACAAGAGAAAAAAAATTCAAAGTGCACTGTTTCGCACATAATTTGGTCGAGATCTCAGGACCCTGCGGTCTAATGTTCTTATTATACTAATAAATTTAATGAACTATTTGACATTTTATAATTTTTTATTTTTATTATGTTATTCAAATATGAATCAATTTAATATTATACAGCAATGGCCTTTATTAACAAAGAAAATTACAATCAAATTATAACTAGTATTTACAATTGAAACAATTAAGCTAACTGCAGACTGTTGCAAACAATCTACAGGTAGCTCAACTGATCCATATCAATACCAGTCGGAAGCGTCCCCAAGACGCTGGCTGCATTGCCCCGCTGTATGGCAATGCTGATGCGCTGCGCCAGATATCCGCCAGCTCTCGGGTCACGCGTCGCGTCGACCAGACGCTCAGATAACTTTTTAAAAACCCGGAGAGCCTCGGTACCCCACGGACCTAGGGTCTCGACCCCAAAGGGAGCAAATATGTAGGCTCTGTCGAGACCTGCATATTTGCGTCTCTTGAGATCCTCGGCCAAATCTGCCGCCGCACCAGCCCTTACGGATGTCCTCGGAAGATGGGAAGGCGCAAGTGTGTCGACGCATGTAGCGTCCCACACAATGGGCCTCCCCAACTCCCATGGGACTAGTGTCATGCCGTCAGGCCTCTTACCATCGTCACGCAACAGACCATTCGGTTCGAGAATAGCTGGTACGTTAGCGGTGACAAAGGCCCGCCGGATGACGTCGTTAAGGCTGGCATGACGAGATATCCGACCGGCGGCCCTAGTACACGATAATCCGTGATGACCAAGCTGTTCGACAGCAGTACCGCACTGGCATTGATGAGGCGCGCAACACATTGCACCCAACCGAAGACATGTTGCTATACGGAAAGTTACGGGATCCAATAAAGTGCCAGTGTTAAATGAAGGAAATGCTTGCAACCAATGTCCTGACTCCCATTTAGAAACGGCCAGGAGACGGGCACGATCCGCAGAGCTGGAGCACGTTTGTAACAAACTATTCCGTGTCAACTCACACAGAGGCCCGTCCCATTGCCGTTGAGACAAAAGAGATTTTGGGGGAGCAGCATTAGGGCAAGCATTATGCCAAGCCGTTCGAGCTTCGTCTAAAAATGAAATTTTGAATGAAATTCCAGGTGGGACCAAACAAGATGACTTTAAAATTTTGTCAACTAAAGAATTAGTGCTGTAGACGGAAGACAGGAACGCTGGAAGGGCTACACTTGAAATTTTGCGTATACCTAAGCCTCCCAATTTGACAGGCAGGGAGGCCTGCGACCATGCCTTGTCATCTAAATCGACATTCAAAACCGATGATAGAGTATTCTTTATTATGTTGTCTAAGCCTTCCAAGAGCTCACTGTGTTTCCACAGTTGACTACATCTCAAAGAATACGTAAATTTAGGTACAAAAAGACAAAACCGAATTATTGTAAAAGCCATATGGCTATTAATTTTGAGCAGTCTGTCCGAAGTTTTGTTAAAATTTTGAATTTTCTCGTCTACAAAGGACTGAAAAGACTCATCAAGAATTGGTGAACCAAGGAGGCGAAGTGAACATTTATCAACAACTGTTATGTTGGGGGCTAAACTATTGAATTTTCCAATGATATTGTTTTTGTCTACACAAGAGTCCGAAATAAAAAGCTCGCACTTTGAAAAATTTAATTCCAAACCTATTTTTCGAAATTCATCTGTGATAATTTTTAGATCATCAAAAACTGTGTTTACCTGTCCACCTAAAGTTCCGTCATCTAAATACCAAACATTGAGCTTGGATTGGAGACGTTGAATTATCGGTTGGATGGCAAGGCTAAATATGGCCGGACCGAGGGGGTCGCCCTGCTGACATCCAACAGCGGACAAAATGACTTTGTTCTTGTATATTAATTTTGACGGCGAACCGTAACATTGCCAGAGAAAAGGGTAAATTTCTGGAATTTTGTCTTCAAATTGTTTTAGCAAGGCGCCCCTGTCTACGGAATTGAAGGCGTTTTTGACGTCTACCTTCAGAATTACCTCCCCATAATTTTGGTCTAAAAATGTACGAAGGGAATGTACTGCGGCCTCACATCCGCCTCGCGAACCAAAGCCTAGCTGAATTGGTCGGAAATAGTCGCCTAAATAGTCGGCTTCTTTCCGACAGCAGACTTTAGCCGCAAGGCGGCGGTATGTAGTGCCCACGGCTATGGGTCTTATACCGCCATCCTTCTTTTTTAAGGCACAAAGGTTCGCACCGTATAGGAGTTCTGTGATCTCGCTGTTAACTCGGCCTGACAACATCAGGTTGATTAAACCTGTCAAGTCTTCCAGAAGGACTTCACCTGCATGGCCAGACCCGCCAGACAGAAGATCTTTTAGATGCTGTGGAGTCACAGCATCCAGGCCGCCGGCAGAGCCACTCTGAAAAGACATGACAGCTTTAAGCACGTCCTGGCTGGTCGTGCTTACAGCGACATCACTCTCTTCCGGTGGATCGGGGAGTTGTGTATTGGCCCCTGCTGGTGGATGCTTACTCTCAAGAGATATGAGAGTAGCATCGTCATTTGGCGCCATCGTGTCGTTTGAGAACATTATGCGTGAGGCACCTTTGATATCACCATCATTGAGTTTACTCTCTACAAGTCTGTAGACAGTAGACTCAGCCAATGGCTAATATTATACCCACATTTTTTATATAAACAAATTAATGAACTCAGCAATACCTATGTATGTATATCAATTTATACAATGTTATTGTTAGTCTAATTAGAATTAAGAACATGACATGTAACATATAAACGTTATCAATAAACTAAACTAAACTAATGTTTTCATTCGGAGGTTACTACTAATTATTTGGTTCCTTGAACCAGTTTCTTCATAAGTTGTGTAGTTTTCTTGTAAATATGCAAAAACTTCATTTTTGCACTAACGCCTGATACGACGCCGCCGCCGCCGCCGCCGCCGCCGTTCCAAAAACGTATGCGCGTCACGCTCCTATGAACGCGAAATCCTATGCCTATCCTTTTAACAAAATGGCGCGCATTGCGCTGTCTTAACTTTTCCGCTAGTTTTATTTTTTGTAAAACGATCAACGAATCTCATGCGCAATGTATATCGAACACCCTTAACAAAAATATCATAGCATAAGTTAGTTTTTCGTTTTATTTATTATTTATTTTATTAGTTCGGTCACTATTCAAGTTAATATAATTAAGTTTCAGTAGGTATAGGTACATAGATTGTAACCAAATATTGGCATTTTAGAGGCATGGGCTTCAACCAAATAAATAATGAAAATCCACTTCACGTGAAACTCACTTCGAGTTCAAAAAAATCCGGTTTTTTGCGATTTCTGCTAAGTTTTGCGCACATTGTAAGCGATTTACTATGAACCCATGCTAAAACTCTACAATGTAGGTATTATTATATTCTCTAACTAGTTAAATCTCTAACAAACAAGTCTATTGACATGTACCTGTCGTAGGATAGGTACATGCCAATAGACTTATTACTACTAGGAGAAACCCGATTTTCTATTTTACGCGTGCGTGACGTACCGCCTTGAGGGCTATTTTTAAATCTCGTCTTTAAACACGATCCCATAAAACATTATTTAATTTGGTTGAAGGTATTTGATATTTTTTTAATGTGTATGTAAGTAGGTAGGTACATACAAATAGTATGTTTTGTGCATCAATCTAGTATCTACGTATGTATTTTGTTACGTATTCATTCATATAAAACAATTAAATTTTAAATTCATATAAATACACAACTATTAAACATAAGTTTTCAAGATATTTCTTAAATAAAGTGGAGTTAACCTTAGCTTAATTGGTAGAATATTTTTATCGAAAAGTCAGTCAAAAAAGGGCAGGATTCCACAAAAGCGAGAAAAATCAAAAGCATTATGCCATGCCGCCGTGACGGACGGACGGACGGACGGACGGACGACTGAGAGAACTTACCACAGGAAGGGCAGCAGCTTACTTCTGTGTATTTTTAACATCTCAACTGCCGTCACCAATCCTCTTGCCACACGAGGAGATTATGACAAAACCCCCCCTTGTTTGCGGACATGTACAGTAGTGGACACACCTGTGGGCTGATGAGGGAGGAACCCTATTGGTTCATTATGTTCAAACGGAGTCACATGACCAGCACGACATGTATTCAATATTCTTTTGTTTGTTCAACACACCACCACCACCACCACTTAGGTGGAACGTCAGCTTAAAAAACTGATTAAAAATGATCTCACTACAATCTAAGCACACATTAATAAACAGATTTCAGAAAAAGGGATTACAATGAGTAATTAGATGACAATTTGATGATTAACATTAAGAACTTCGTTGGTCGTTTCATACAATTTACATTTAAGAATATCAACATTTATATACAGATTAAAAATTAAACATTTACCCTTTATTAGCGTAACTAAGCAATGTTTTGCCCTTTTCTTAAGTGCATCATTAGAACGGAATAAAACACACTTCTAAGCTCTTATGAAGGTTTTACACTGGGGCAATTACATTCGTGTACTGGTATTATTAACACCCTAGACAAGGTATTGTCTAAGCTAGAGCATAGAATAGAAAAATGTCATAGAATGCGTATTTATTTCAGTTTAATGAACGAATTTTAAATATTTTACGCTTTTGATGCCATTTTGTTTTTGTCTATTCTACCCTAGACAAATTGGCTGCCTAGGGTAATCAATAACCATACTAAGCCTTCTAAGAACATACATTATTATGAATCAAATATTTGTTATACCTCACACGCATGGTTCCTCTAAGTAGCAACGAGTTGTGACCACACAGTACCTTGTAGACCTTGTAGAACAGACCTTGACGGATTCTCAAAAGGTGTATTCCGCACGGTTCCTTTAACTAGCTGTGATTTATGAGCACACAAAAGACCTTAATGCATTCTCAAAAGGTGGTTTTCGCGCGGTTATTTTAATTAGCTACAAGTTGTGACCGGAAATATACCTTGATGGGTTTTCATAAATCATACTCATAATCAAAACATTGCGTTCAGTCGGAGTCGCTGTCTTCCTCTGCCTCTGAACTGGCCTCTGACTCTGAGCTGGAGCTATCCGGGTGGTTCTTTGTGATCTCGATGCAGTTGTCCACATCCGTCAGTCTTTTCAGTGATTTACCTGCAACAGAGCACAAAATATAGTTTCCACACATTCCTGTATTTGTCTAACTTAGCTATTGAAAATTGGCACTGTTATCAGAATTTAGTCGATATACCTATCTATATATATAAAAGAAAGTCGTGTTAGTTACACTATTTATAACTCAAGAACGGCTGAACGGATCTCGGTGACATTTGGCAGCGAGGTAGATGGTATCCCGGGGCCGGACATAGGCTACCTTTTATTCCGGAAAAAAGCGTGCGAAGCCGCGGGCTGCAGCTAGTTTAAAATAAAACTCCATAGGCTGACGTTTATTTTGATTGGAGCATATAAACAAACACTGTATTCACTTCTTCCATGTACAAAAAATTTAAGTGAAGTAGATCAATTAACACTTGATTTCTTACTGGATTCTGCGCGTGACTTCGGACGCGTTTTTAGGAATAAAAGTAGCCTGTATGTTATTCCAGGTCCAGATCTAGAGGTATGTGTGCAAACGTTCAGCGCTATACTTTCGGTAGTTTTGGCGTTATCTTCACACAAACATCTTCATAACGACACAAACTTTCACCTTTATAATATTAGTAGGATTTTATAATAATTGTTTAAAAACTTCTACTATTTATTTGATAGCAGTTTTGTTTAAAATTTAACTCGTCTATGAGCTTATTTAGTACATAATCCTAAAGAAATAAAAGTTATTGATTTTGATTCTACTCATAGACGGTCAAGCAAAGTAGGGGGTTCCCAATACGCAATCAATAACCCATATGTTTAAAAAAATTGTTTTCGATTGAGAAGTAAGCGCCGTTTCTTACCAGTTTCATAAGATTATCGTAAATCTTTTTTTAAGTTGTGGAAGTACACCGCAAGAGTTATAGTTGTTATCGGAGGCCAAGGCACACTCTGGTCGTTGACTCGCATAGGAGTAAGTTAGTTCAGATTGTAGAAAGATAGTACCAGCACTGTCGCTTACCGGTGAGTGTAGTCAGCAGCCGGTTCTCGTTGCCCGGCGGCATGCTGACGGGGCCTAGCTTCTTGGCGAGCTCCCGCGCTCGCTCCACGCCTGACGCTAAACAAATAAATTAATATAATTAATAACAACCTTGCAGGTTGCGGTGACTTCACGCCATGCGTAGAGAAGGGATTTTATTTTTCCTCAAAAAAATTTTCGTTGAACTATTCTAAAAACGTGGGAGATTTCTGGACACTAATTTTCTCGATTCCAGTCACCATCCCCTCCTAGGCGTTTTCATTTATTTGCGATGGGGAATAATGTATTTTTTTTTATTCTACTTTCACTCAGGTGGATTTTTAACGGGGATTTCTGGGCATTTTCTATGCCAGTTTTCCGCCGTAAGGGGAAAACTAAAATCTTCATGTGGGAATTTTGGATTAAATTTTTTAAATTCCATTTTTCATAGGAATCGTGGTAAACGGCTCATAATAATGTAAAAAGTGGGTTGCGGTCTCATGAAGTGTGATGCTACTATACCAACCTAACAAATTTAACGCGGCAATAAGAGACTGACCCCCCGTCTTATGCTACATGCGTGCGGCGGATAACAGGCGAAATAAGTAGTAGATGCACCGAGGGCATAAAGCAGTGTCTTACGTCATGGGCATCATTCCCGAGCGCAACTCAGGATTATAAAATAACTCACGAGCGAAGCGAAGGGTTACTAGAATTCTGAGTGCGAGAGGGATTTGGTCACACCCAATACGAAGACAGCTTTTCACACTTTCTGCGTTATAATAGTAAAAATAACTTGTTTCGCGGCATTCGTTTTTTTTCAGCCTTCTGAATAGTTTAGTTCAAATTTCGCAGAAAATCTCACTGTACGGATCTCCTTGGTAAACATTTTCGCACATATTTTGATTTTCCAAAGTCAATCTCATTATTCCCTTAGGAGAATTATTCCCAAGGGAGTAATGAGTTTTGAATATGGAACCTCAAAATATGTATGAAAAAGTTTACCAAGGAGACTCGCACTATGAGATCTCATTCAATTTGTTTGAATTTGGTAAAAACTTCAACTTTTTCCGCCAATAGGGCTATAATCACTCGCTTTCGGTTAGAGTTACATGACGAATAAAGTAGCTTTTTCGAGCATGGAGAATGAAAAACGAGACCGAGACCTTCTGAGACCCTTTGTCTGCTAAGAGTTAGTTTTTTTATTCAAACCTGTCGCGTCCGTGTTAATAGGTGTACATTTTTGTCGCGCAGTCTACGTTTTAACGTCGTACGTGAGCAACAGATCTCAAACAAATCTCGTTAACTGTTTAGTATCTCATATTTTGAGGTGTCGTGGTCGGATAACCTCCTCGTGTGCCCGTACTGCTACCTGTGCTTGGGGATTCGTCCCTGGGTAACGGTAGTAGGTGGCGGGCCGGTGCACCTTGGTTCCCACCGCTAACAATTTTTCTATTCGGGAATATGGTTAGCGGCGGCCAATAATCCGACAAACTAATCTAAGGTGTCAAACGTACCGTGCCGAGGGATGAATGGCTGATGGTTCAGTTGCGAACGGTGTCTCTCCGAAATCAGGGCGAATCGGAGTAGTAGTCAGCCCACCCGTGGGCATGCGGGGCTCTGCTGGCGGGTAGTTTTATTTCCCTAGCTTCTCGTGGGATTTGTATGGATATTGACAATATACCAACCAAATCTTCTTCTCCTTCTGGAGAACCATCTTCTCCCGTCTCGGGAGAAACCTGCAATAGGTTGGAGGAGGCCCTACTGGCCTCTCCGGAGCCTATGCATACAGTGCCTTGCCTGGCAGATGACCCAACAGAGGTCGGCGGCTCCGAAGCTGCGGCCCCTGCCACGGTTACGTCTCCAAGCAAAAGCGCTGGTAAGCTGAGCGGTGCTGCCCGGAAGCGGCTCTTTACCGCCAGTGCTCGTGCTTCGAAGAAGCACGAGCACTGGCGGTAAAGCCTTGGAGCCAAATCCCACAGCTGAACGCTCCCCCCGATCCAAAAACGTCCAAAAGACAAAGATCGGAGGAGGAATCGCCCAAGGAGCAGACCAAAAAGGCCCCCAAGCTGTTCCAGGAGTCAGAGGCCAGACCTAGCTTCAAGCAGGTCGCGGAGGCGAAGCGAGTAGGCATTCGCAACATCGCCTCCATGAGCGACGACCAGATGAAGCAGGTCCATCGTTCCCTGACCCTGGCAATACTGAAAATTGCAAGCAGCGGAAAGGGGCCTAGGTTTGCTAGTTTTACTCACAAACCTGGGTGGATACTGGTCACGTGTGAGAACCAGGAGAGCCAAGTCTGGCTCGAAAGCGAGGTCCCTAGGATCAAGCCATGGGTTGGGGCAGAACTCTCGGTCATTCCTGAGAGCGAGTTGCCCAAGCCTGTGGTTGCGGTCACTTTTGTGCCCAGTATCGAAGCGGCGTCGGTAGACGAGGCCGTTCAGCTACTGAGGACACAGAATGAGGGACTTCGCACTGACCTTTGGAAGGTTCTGCACAGCAGATCTGAGGGGAATGGGTTTGTGGTAACCTTCTCCTTGGATGATCTGTCTGTGGAGGCCCTTAGAGCCACTAGCTTTCAGGCTGCCTTGGGTTTCAAAAAGATAGCCTTCAAGGTCAAAGGCAGCTCTGAGACTAAGCCAGAGTCAGTGGCTGTCTCAGGCCCACAGCCGTCCGGCTCCGGTGGAAGGGGCTCCTCGGGGCGAAGCACAGGAGGACCAAGGCCGCGACCTGTCGTGGCACGGCCCTCCAATGTACCGCCCCTGGGTAAGTTCGGTCCACCGAGGCAGGGCGGAAGTGGTCCGCAACCGTCCACATCCAGTGGAACGGGCGCCTCGGGGCGAAGCACAGGAGCACCAGGGCCGCGACCCGTCGCGGCAAGGCGCTCCAATGTAGCGCCCCAGGGTAGGTCCGGGCCATCGGATCGGGGCGGTAGGGGTTCCCGGGGTGGAGCAAGGGGTGACAGGCCGACCGAACCTAGCGGAGGACGCGGAGCGCGCCCGAAGCTAGTTAGGTCCAAGCCTCGTTACCAGCGGGGAAACCTGTAATGGCTACCCAGGCAGGGAAGGCGAGGATCCTCCAGGCTAACCTCCACCATGCCGCGGCAGCTTCCGCGGTAATGGAGTGCTGCCTGTCTGAAGGACAAGCTAGCCTCGCCTTGATCCAAGAGCCTTGGGTAGCCAACACTGAGGTTCTGGGACTCAACGCTGCCGGTAAGATTTTAGTTAATGGTAATGGCACAAGGCCCAGAGCATGCATAATTTTCAATAACTATGTTAATTTTTTGCCTATCACAGAGGTATGTAACGACGACCTGGTTGCCGCTTTTGTCGATCTCAAAGGATGGAGTGGGGCGAGGGTAATTATGTGCTCTGCCTACTTACCCGGAGAGAGAGACAACCCAACGAGTGACCTGGCGAAGGTGGTCGACTTCGCCGCCCAGAACAACGCCGAACTTCTCGTTGGATGCGATGCCAATGCTCACCACACAGCATGGGGGAGCACGGACGTCAACGCTAGAGGTGAGTTACTTTTTGACTTTCTTTTAGCTAACAATCTAACCACTCTTAACATAGGACGCGTACCGACTTTTGTTACTCGGGTTAGACAAGAGGTTCTGGACATAACGTTCGCTACTAACAACCTCGCCAGGCACATTAATGACTGGCATGTTAGCAACGAAAACTCCATGTCCGACCACAAACACATCAGCTTTGAGATAAAGGCCTCTCTGGACTCTCAAATCATAACTTATAGGGACCCTAGGGCAACTGACTGGGATGTCTTTAATGACAAACTAAGGCTAATGCTCGAAGACTGCCCAAAAGTATTAAATCCCGCGACAGTCTTGAGATAGCAGTAGCTGTCCTTTCAAAAGGCATCTGCACGGCCTATGAGGAAAGCTGCCCGCTAAAGTCCAAGACCACAAAGCGACAAGTCACATGGTGGAACTCCACGCTAGGTAAGCTAAGGAGCAAAACCAGGAAACTTTCCAATAAGGCTAAAAGGACTCGTGAATGGGAGGCCTACCACAAAGCCTTAACGGAATACAACATAGAGATTAGGAAGGCAAAGAGGGCATCCTGGAGGAAGCTCTGCGAGGAAATTAAGAGTCTGCCTCAAAGTGCAAGACTTCACAAGCTGTTCTCTAAAGCCAGAACTAATCAAATAGGCCTCCTTAAAAAAGGAGACGGTACGTTCACAACTAATGAAAAGGAAACCCTAGAGTTGCTGGCTTCGACCCACTTCCCTGGTTCGCAGGATAAAAGTTCGCTCCGACCTGCGCCTGAAAATCCTTATAAGCCTCGGAATGAGGACTGGAACAGGGCGGCTAGGATTATCAGACCGAACCAGGTAAGGTGGGCCGTCAACTCTCTCAAGACTAACAAAGCATGCTGTGAGGACGAAATACTCCCTGTCTTCCTACAGCGGGGAATCGACGTCCTCACTTCATATCTGGTTAAAATCTTTAGGGCGAGCCTCGCCTGGGGATATGTGCCAGAACCATGGACAAATGTCAAAGTCGTCTTTATACCTAAGGCTGGAAAGAAGGACTACAGCCAGCCTAAGTCCTTCAGACCAATAAGCCTTTCGTCTTTCCTTCTGAAGACCATGGAGAAGGTAGTAGACAGACACATCAGAGACGTGGCGTTAGCTGCGTCTCCTATCCACCACAGCCAACACGCCTATTGCAAGGGCAAATCCACAGAGACGGCGCTGAGTAGCCTCATTGACAGAGTGGAAAAGGCTTTGGAGGACAAGGAAATCGCACTATGTGCTTTCCTTGACATTGAAGGGGCTTTTGATAACTCGCCTACCTCTCTGCTGGTGAACGGGTTGATAAACAAGAATGTTGACCCGTCCACCATCAGATGGGTTAAGGATATGCTCACAAACAGGGGCGCAAAACTAACCCTTCAACGATCAACAATCGAGATATCCACGGCTAGGGGCTGCCCCCAAGGCGGAGTTTTATCGCCCGTATTATGGACCTTAGCAGTGGATCAGCTCCTGTGTGGACTGGCAGACCAGAATATAGATGCGCAAGGCTATGCGGACGACCTTGTGATCATCGTGCGAGGATTTTGCCAGTCCACCATTTCTAGCATCATGCAGAGAGCTCTCAACGCTGTCAGCGACTGGTGTAGCAACAGTGAACTCTCAGTCAACGCTGGCAAAACTGTGATTATACCATTTACAAATAAGCGAAGGCTAGACAAGCTCGTGAAGCCTAAACTTAACGGTAAAATCATAACCTTTTCCACAGAAGTGAAATATTTGGGCGTTACCATCGACTAAAAACTGACGTGGAATACTCACCTAGCCAACGTCTTGAAAAAAGCTAAGATGGCTCTAGGAGCTAGCGGCAGGCTAATGGGCAACAACTGGGGCGTCAACCCCAGGATTGCCTTGTAGCTGTACACTGCCATTGTGAGGCCGATACTCATTTACGCCTCCATGGTATGGTACGACAAGGCCCTTCAGTCAACCGCAATCAACAAACTAAATAGCCTACAAAGGACTGCATGCCTTATGGCCACGGGAGCCATGACCACCTCACCTGGACTGGCACTAAATGCACTGCTGGGTCTGCCTCCGCTCCATATGTACATACATAAGGAGGCAAAGACCAGCATGTATAGGGCCTGTACTCAGGGCGGTAGGAACTGGCTCTCCCAGAAACTGAGATCTCTGCAAGACTCTACTCTGGAATCACCAATTTTGGGCATGACAACTGATGTCAGGCTCCCACGACATGTGTTTGAAAAACACTACACAGTGGAACTTCCTTGCAGAGAAGACTGGCAAAACAGCCAGGTGCTCTGCAAGAACGGGTGCCTAAATTGGTACACGGATGGTTCCAAAATGGGACTGGATGTAGGCTGTGGAGTGTATGGAGAGCGACCTAGGTTTGGCAAAAGTACAAACCTAGGTAATTACGCCTCTATCTTCCAAGCAGAAGTATTCGCCATCTTAGAATGTGCCGATATAAATCTGGAAAAGCGCTACTCCAATCAAACGATCTTTATCAACTCTGACAGCCAGGCGGCTCTCCTAGCACTGGACTCGAAGGTCATTACATCTAGATTAGTCGAGGACTGTATGTCACGTCTAAACGCGCTCGGCTTGAATAACAGAGTCGTCCTAAGATGGGTACCGGGACACGCAGGAATCAACGGCAATGAGTGTGCCGACGAACTTGCTCGTTCCGGGGCCAAGGGGACTCAGCTGGGCCCCGAGCCGTTCTGTGGCATACCTAAAAGCCTGGCTAACAGAACCCTCTTGGATTCCTGCTTCGAGGAAGCTTCCAAGCTTTGGAAGAATTCCTTGGGCATGAGTCACTCTAAGTCATTAATAAAAGCCTTCGATAAACGGTTCACCAACCGAATCCTAGCGCTAAGCAGAAGCAACCTTCGCATCATGACAAGAGCCCTAACTGGACACTGTCGCCTTAACAAGCACATGTTCAAACTGGGTCTTAGCGACACACAATCCTGCAGATTTTGCGAAGAGGCGGAGGAAACGCCTCTCCACCTGCTAGGAGAGTGCAGAGCACTGATGCAAAAACGTAGCATCCATCTGGGCAAGCACCTGCACAGCCCAGACGAGCTACGAGCCATCACCCCGAAGAAAATCCTGCAGTTCCTAGCAGCTGCAAGGGTTAGTGGCGAACTATAAACGTCGCAGCTTCAGGGCTGAACACTTGAGTGGCGATCACAATAGGCCTTTCATGGCCGCAGTGACACGAAAGCCACCTAAAGCAAATAAAAAAAAATAATCTCATCATGCACTTGATTTGTAAGCGCAAAGCGAATCTAACATAATTTAATTTTGTGGCTGAAATAACCGGACATACCCGACAATATACGACTTTTCGGCGAGGGAGTCGCACACGGGAACATTCAAATAGCTTGGGGCCTAATTCTGCTAACCAACCGCTTAACTATGACAATGGTATCGTCGCAGAATCTTTAGATGAAGGAAGCTCTACTCTACAACGTGCGGTGCTATTTGCACACAGAGATTGATTGATATAATGGTTTCAACCTTGTCTATTTTGACGCGCGTTCTTCCTTCTGTAGTTTCTTACTACAGAAGGAAGAAGGTAGAATCTAAGGTAGAATACCAAAATGTGCCATTCTGACTATACCATTGTCATACTGAAGCAATCAGTTTAGCAGAATAGGCATGTGCCCTGGGCATGTCCGTACCTACTCGTAAAACTAAAATTGAAGTCATCTTTGTGCAAACGCTATCTTAATGCAAGTAACATAAGAGTTGGTTTTGCACGAAAACAAATCAGAGACTACTATTTTCATTTTCCGAGGAGCCCCCTGGCGCATCACGGATATTACCTCTGTTACCTTCCTGGCTAGAGTCTTCAGTCATGGAGGCGCGCTCGGTTCTGTACACGCCGCTCTCGAGGTCCCACACGAAGAGACACTGGAAGGAACGCAACATAAACATGACTGGCAGGACAACAACCTTTTGGAATATTGTACCTAGATTTGTGTTAATTGTAATTGTATTTATTGTATTGTTAGGTACAATACAATACAATACAATTGAATAATAATAACGCCAAGTTACAAGTCAAAATGAATAAGGTTACATTGCTTACCTTATTCATTTTGACTTGTAACTTGTTTTGAGTTCAATAATCACCTTAAATAATAATGATAGTATTTAATATAAACATAATTAATTAATTATATAGTAAATTAATTTATGATCCAATTTAAATAATAGGTAAAGCATAGAACTCGTCTACAGTGTAAAAAGAACTCTCCAAGAGCCATTTCCTTAATCGATTTTTAAATATCATGGCGGAAGATGCATACTTTTTAATCGATCGATTATGATCGAAGACATCCTTACTACCTACTAATTCTAAGTGGGGGAACAGAGATCTACACGGACATCTCGCGTGGGAGTGTATTGTGCATTGGCCCCCTGTCAAAAACGCTCTAACAAGCCCCTCCAAGGTCCCTCAAGGTCCTTGAAGTACCGGAGCAGGACTTTTGGCGATTGACAGCTTTGTTTCAGCTTTTCTGTAGGCGTGGACGGGTTTGGGCTTGATGCATCTATGAGACTCTTCAATCCCGTTTTCCGTCTGGCCTCCTCTGTGGCCGTGCAGTCTACCACTACGTGTTCCACAGTCTCTTCCTCCCGGAAGCAGCCACGACACAGGCTGCGGTCTGTGTCTCGAGAAGATGATGGTTCAGTTCTCAGTGACCTATGACAATGCCCACCATTGTTCTCAGGTCCTCGCGGCTCATCTTGAGCAACGTGTTTGTGTTCCTTATTACCTTCCTTCCTAATCCTTTCTATCCTTTTATGCACACTATAATAATTTTGCATATTTAGCGCAACTTAACGAACAAACTTAGCTACTTCTCAGCTTGTTAAAGTCAGAGCCGACCAGGGTAATCACACTAATATTTAATAAACTTCAAATCCTGTACATTTTTCACAGTAAGCAACGAAGGAATTCCTACTTAGATAAAAGTAACGTCCTTAAGTTACCCCTTTTTAATATCAGTGCTTTATTTCTTTTAGATCTTACCGGAGTCTTGGACAAGTCACAAAATTCAAATTACATAAGTAAAACTTTTGTTACGCAGCTAACACTAACTGATTCAGTTAAATACTTAGGTATAACCCTAGACAACAAACTTAACTGGGCAACACATTTAGAAAACAAGACAAAGAAAGCCACCATTTCATTCTGGCAATGCCGACGTATGCTAGGTAGAACATGGGGTCTCAGCCCAAGGATTACCCAATGGCTCTACAACACTGTAATCAGGCCCTCGCTGACATACGGTGCTCTAGTTTGGTGGCCGAGAACAAAGCAAAGCACAACTATAAGCAAGCTGCAAAAGTTCCAGAGACTAGCCTGCGTAGCGACGACAGGGTGTATGAGAACTGCCCCTACGGCAGCACTCGAAGCCCTGATAGGCCTGATCCCACTGCACCTACACGTGCAACAAGAGGCAGCCGCAGCTGCGTACAGACTCTGGGCTTTACGTTTATGGGATCATGACACTAGAGCACAACACACCACTATTATAGACGAGTACGCCAGAAGCAACCCCATGTTACTCTCGATTTATGATAGGGTACCCAAGAAACACATACCTTCAAGAAGCTTCACTATACAAATGCACGAGGAGCCAAGTGATAGCTCAAACATACACAAGTAAGAATATACACAGATGGCTCTAAAATGAAAACAGGTACCGGGGCGGGAACGTTCTCGGAAGATCTTAACATTCACAAAACTACAGCACTGGGTACCTACAACTCCATCTTTCAAGCGGAATGTGTGGGTATAATTGAGGCTGCGACTGCAGTGCTGCGAAGGAAGGTAACTGACCAGAACATCAGGATCCTCTCGGACAGTGCCGCGGTACTACAGGCCCTGAGCAAGAGAGAACACAACTCGGGACTTACCATACAGTGCCACTACCTGCTAGAACAAGTTAGTAAGTCAAATAGAGTCACACTTCAATGGATAAAAGGACACAGCGGATCTAGGGGAAATGACGAGGCTGATGCACTGGCGAGGAGAGGTTCAGAGTGGCAACCAGCAGGACCTGAACCAATAATTCCTCTACCATTCAGTCAAGTCCGCTCATGGATCCGTCAACGTACAGTTAAACAACACCAAGACTACTGGGCAAGTATGCCGGATTGTAGGCAGTCGAAGGAGGCCTTCCCGGCTTTAAACCCGGGATTCTCCCGAAAGCTCCTCAATCTGAAACGTGACAAACTTCGGCAAATTGTCGGTATTGTCACAGGACATTGCATGCTTAACAAACATCTGTTTAATCTGGGTATCACGGACAGCCCCCTATGCAGAGGGTGCATGAACGCAGAGGAGACGGCCGCGCATGTGCTTGTGGAGTGCGATAGCGTAGCATCTCAACGACTACACTACCTTGGGACACCGAGGACGCCTAGGGAGGCATGCACCGGCGTCAGCGAGCTGCTGGCTTTCCTAGAGGACATCGGGTGGTTAGATTAGCAGCCCCCCACCCGACACGCAAAAAGGGCCCACCTGTGGCCTAGTTGCGGAAACCAGTCCAGAAACAAGTAAGTAAGTAAGTAAGTAAAACTTGGAAATAAAGTGATCACTTGGATTTTTGTTCACTTAAATCTTTTAGCGATCAAGAAACCTTAACGTTGTTAGGTTGTTTGTTTTCGAGTTAGTAGAGTTAGAGTAGTTAGATATGCGATAATGTTTTGGGGGAATTCGACAGATGTTTTAAAAGTTTTCAAATATCAGAAGCGCTGCTTAAGAACCATGTTTCACCTCAAAGTAACCGACTCTTGTAAACCCTTTTTCCTTAAGTATAAACTGTTGACGCTACCATCACTGTATATTTTGGAGACAGCTATGTTTGTCAAGAATAATCAAAATCTCTTCCGTCGACCTTCGGATTTCGTGGTCCGCAATAGGCGTGACAACAATAAAGTGTGTCAAATAAATAGGAAAACCACAATGATGGGCAAGAGTATCTTTGCTATGGCACCATCCATATATAATAAATTACCACAGTCTATAAGACTACTGCCGAATATGGAGTTTCAGAGAAAGTTAAAACGATTTTTTCAAATAAATGTTATTATGCTATAAATGAATTTTTAACTAACAAAGATTTTTCTGCTTCATGATGACATTCTTTATTTTTATTTTTATGTTGTTTTTATCTAACATTAGTTTCAAGTTCATTTTTATTTTATTTTATTGTAAGCTTAATTAATTATATTGTTATTAATTGTACACAGACATTGCACACCGTAAAGGTAGGAATACATTGACTTACATATAAATAAAAACACCTGTACCTACATGTATTTCAAGCAATAAACGATACTTTACTTTACTTATTTACTTAAAGCGTATACCCTTTATAAGATACATTAATCTTATGTAGCCTAGTTGTGTCCACAGCGAGTTAATTCTTATTTCTAGTATTGAAATTATGAATTTCGTTAGTTTTAGGGAACCGATTAATATTCCTATGAGTGTACAACAAGTTTTCATGAATATATTGACATGGTACTGTCATTATGTTTATTGCTTTGAATTTATCACGTAAGGACCCATATTATAGATTGCAGGTTCGCAAACTGTTCGAGTCGAGTCTTCAGTAGCTATAAAGACAATAATGTTACCTCGGCCGCGTACTGCAGCCTATGTGTCAGACAGCCAGCGCTCGCGTCGTTGCAGGCCTCGCAAACTGTTCGAGTCGAGTCTTCAGTAGCTATAAAGACAATAATGTTACCTCGGCCGCGTACTGCAGCCTATGTGTCAGACAGCCAGCGCTCGCGTCGTTGCAGGCCTCGCAAACTGTTCGAGTCGAGTCTTCAGTAGCTATAAAGACAATAATGTTACCTCGGCCGCGTACTGCAGCCTATGTGTCAGACAGCCAGCACTCGCGTCGTTGCAGGCCTCACAAACTGTTTGAGTCGCGTCCTCTTCAGCGCTCGCCCATAGCCACATTGCACATAGCTGTACGAATATTCAAAAAATTAATGGATTATTCGAGCTACCTGTAGATTGTATGAAACAGTCTGCAGTTAGCTCCATTGTTTCAATTGTAAATACTAGTTCTAATTTGTTTATATAATTTGATAGTAATTTTCTTTGTTAATAAATTAATAAAGGGAATTTAAAGTTTATTGCCGGCGCAAATACTGAACGAATCAGGCTGTTTTGGATAAGGGTGGTTATGTAGATTCACACACAGATATTATTTATCCTAGAATAACACGCGCGAAGCCGAGGACAGGTGGAGCTAGTTAGTGATGACTTAGATTCCTGTTACCCATCAGTGGACGAAGGTGGACCGAGATAGCAGTGGTTGAAGGGTGATGTGAAACTTACCCCGGAGAGGCATCCGCTGGACTGACAGACATCTATCACGTGACAGCCCCAGTCGAAGCAGTAGATGAACTTCTTGCCGTTCAGCTTACATAATCTCCCGCACACCTGCGACATTTTTTTAATTTGATGTTTTTATTTATTTATGTTGTTATGTGCTATGGCAAAATACCCACAATAAGTGTATGTATAATAAATACAACAACTCACACACATATCTTAAGCTAATAAATACGTTACACACACACACACACACACACCGCACGTCAAAAACTGAATGTACCTCGATATAAATAGTTGTGAATGGCATCTGGAAGCCAAGCAAGTACAAGCGGGGTACAATGATCGGCTGTTACCTCATTACACAGTAGCTCTGTGTCCAGCGAGCGCTGGCGGGTGGTGACGGCGCGCGGCGGGGGCGCGGCGCCGGCGCAGAGCCGCTCCCAGGCCGCCGCGGATACGCCCTGCAGCGGGGCGTAGCCTGCGCCATGAGCTGATAGGTGGAGCGCCACGTGGTAGCCCGAGATGCAGTCATCTGGACGGTAGAAAGATATAAGGACGCGTTCTAGACCTCCGTAGAGCGCTCCGATTCCCACTGACTGCCGCAAAACGAAGCGAAAGCTCTTTTAGGTACCATTGATTTGAAATCCACACAATTCGTCTCCCGCTGTCCCCAGCGTTCTTAGTTCGCTTCCTTAATGTCGGAGACATTACGCCTCCGTTTCGACATCTTTAATGTCGATTTATTTTCGAAAAATCTTACGACGCACAAAACAGATGCCGCTCTGGCCATCTGTATAAATTCACAAAAATGTGTAGAGATTATCTAACTTAGAAAACGTAAGAAAGGGATACACACGTAGGAGACGTACAATCTTACCTTCAGAATCAGTGATTATAGACGTTATCTCATCGTCGCTTTCAACGAAATATCTCGTGAAGAATTTACTGCAATTTGAGTTCCCTGAATGTACTAAATAAGGGTCTTGCGCGTCAACGGGGCAGTCTGAGAGTGTCTTTGAGGCATTATCGTGCACTGAGATCGTCTTCATCGAACCATCGTCCAACATTTCCTGGATCCTGTATTCCGCTTCACTGGTCGCTTCACTGTCTATGGAAGAGAGTCGTTTCTCACAAGTAGGAGACTGAGATCTGCTTATTTGATTATGTGCTCTTAGAACTACGCTTTCTACGGGAGGTGACTTCGCCCGCCGTAGATTTTTACTCGTAGACCCGGTGAAGTATTTCCTATTACTTCGCAACACTCGGAACGGGACGATATTCTCGTTGTTGTCTTCCGAGAATTCGTACTTCTTATCCGCGAGGCGCCGTTTCCTAAACATGCTGAGTTTCTCGCATTTTGTGTCCGCTTCCTCCACGAATTCGTACGCCTTTTCCGCGTTCAATCTGTGAGTTTCGTTGAACCGGGACATGCTTTCGGCGGGCCGTCTTCGGGGCGACCTTAGAGGGGGACTGATGAGCGTGCGAATAGATGGAGAGGGGCCTTCCCATTCCTCCATCAAGTTATGTGATATCGACGACGCCTGGATACACAATTCTTGCCCCATCACATCAGGCAGCTGCACCGGACGTGATAACTGATAGGGCTCCATCTCAAGATCAGAAAAATCCTCTAGAATATTCTGCACAACATTATTCTGATACTTCGGCGATTGGAACGGCGCGGAAACATCCGAAGCCGGCGTACTAGGGTTCGTATCAACCGAGCTTACTTCTATCTCCCTTTCTAACGAGTACTTTTCCTCTATCTCCGTCCTTGTGTGAGGTTCAACAAAGTCTATTTCTAGGATGTGTATGAAGTCTGTGTAGATGATGATTTGGTTGGAGTAGGCGAGTTGGACGACGGGTTCGTACATGCTCGAGTCGGATGTGCAGAAGAATTTCGTGTGGATCGCGAAGTTGTGTTCGAGGCAGCGCTTGCCCCATTGGAGATCATCTGGAATGGAATACATGCACCAGTTAAAGACATTCACTGTGAAGTACCGATAAGACCGCCAATTGTCACTTTATTTTATAATTGTTTCTTGTTTTTTTTAATTGTTTCTTAGTCTTAAGTGTGCGATAAAAGTATTTTCTATCTATCTATCTATCTATAATAGAGATAGCATTTCGTGATAATAAGCAAAATAATTTGTCCAACGAAAACATGGATTCATTTCACCTTATAGTTTCGCGTTTTGATTTTTTTCGCGTACTGACTGGCTGATGTAGTCAAAGTTGTCTTCAATAATTTACGTTATGTATGAAATGTTCTACAGCGTAGCCTAGACTAAAACATATATAGGCTGTCCGTGTCCAGTGTCCACGCTAGGGTTCAGGGGCCGTATGCTGCTAACCAATCGCTTTACTATGACAATGTCCCAGAATCGTCCTGAAATGAAAGAAACTCTAGATAGTGCGTGCGGTGCTATTTGCACTCAGAGATTGATAGATTGGTTTCAAACTTGACACTTTTGAAACGCATCCATCCATCTGTAGTTTCTTTCATCAAAGGTAAAATGCCAAATGATTTCTGAGATGATACAACACATATTATGATGATACATTATATTTGATACACTTTTTGTATTTTGATTTAAGTGATTATTTTTAAATAGTAAATATTCCGACACATGTGTGTTTGTTTAAGTATAAATGAACTGAACTGAATATTTACCTTCATTCTTGGAGTAAGCGGAGCACTTTCTGCATCCCAGTCTGGGCACGCCGAGCACGCTGAGGTAGGAACGTTCAGAACACATATCTCTGTAAAAAAGCGGCTATTTAAGTGGTTATTTTGTGGAACCCAGGAATATCTGGTTGTATTATTATTTTATACATAACTCTTTATTGTACACCACTAATAAAATAAAGCACAGAAATCCATACTAATATTATACATTTGAAAGTAACTATTCTATCTGTCCGTTATGCTTTCACGCTGAAACGGCTGAAAGGATCTTATTGAAATTTGAAATGGAGTTAGATGGTATCCCGGGGACGGAAATACGCTACTATTTCCTGGAAAAGTGCGAGCGAAACCGCGGGCAGACTCTAGTTTTTTTTTTAAGTGTTGTTTCCTGCGAAATTTAATAGAAAGAGAGGAAGGAGTCTTTGGCACTGCAGTAAGACAGAAAAAAGCTCCTTGAAACGGAAGTTTTATGTTCACGCTAAATTCCTACCATCTCAAAGTGGCATTAAATCAAAGGTCTTGACCCTGAGAGCCAAGAGACCGAGACACTTGTTTCTAACTCCACTCCAGCTCTTCTGTTTCTGTTATCTCGGTCTCGCACGCAAACTGACATACTAAAGCCTAAAGTCAAAGTTTGACGCGAATCACCAAGTTTATAGTTATATGCATGCACTAAGTAGAATAGCATTATATAGCATATCGGACCATGCAAAGAGATTATGTGTAGTACTTACGCAATACCATAGACGACAATAACGTTAGCGTTGTGCTTCCACTGGGCCATGGAGATGACGACCTTGCTGTCGACTGCGTCGTCTCCGAATAGAGGCGCGCTGTGCACGAGCCGCACACTCTGTCCCGGCACCCATGATAGAAAGTGCAGGCTGGAATGTAAAACTTGTTTCAACATCTACTAATATTATATTTAGACTAGCAAGCCTTTCCATCTGCTAGGAGAGTGCCGAGCACTGATGTCAAAACGTAGTAGGTACTCATCTGGGCAAGCACCTGCTCAGCCTGGACGAGCTATGAGATATCATCCTGAACAAAATCTTACTGTTCCTAGTAGCTGCAAGAGTAAGTGGTGAATTAAGAATGGCGCAGATCCAGGGGTGACAAATAAAGTGGCGATCACAATAGGCCTATCATGGCCATAGTGATACCACCTTGAGCAAATAAAATAAAACTAGCAGGAATGCAGCTTTGCACACCATTTTTCAGGATAAAAACTAGCTGAAACAATATTCCAGGTTAAAACTACATTATTCAAAATAATTATTCATATTAATTTAATAAGTTGTCTCAAGTGTTGGTACATTGCATATAAATAGTCTACTATAAGGTAATTTCAGCACTGAAGAAGTGACAAACTACATTCAATAATTTGCTTTTACAATATTATTGTTTAGCAACAAGTTAGCAATGCCTCAAGCAGTTTTCTGCCTTTAATATAGTTATATTAAAACAATGTTTTTTGCATGAGGTTTTGTTTGTGCATTGAATAGTCAAAGTCACAAAACGCTAGACAAAAGAAATGTATAAATAAGTCTACTTCTCTGTCAGCATAAACATACAGTGATGTTGGTTGGATCATGGCTCCTATACAATCAAAGTTATTTTCTGCTCCATTAAGACATTGTGGTGGCTAGAACCTCACCAAATACCACCATTCATTGTATTGTGTATAACCAAGCAAGATGTCCATATAGATCACATTATCTTGGACAAACCAATTAAGAATAACACTCAAGTTCTGGAGCCAAACACAATTACAGATGAGGTAGTACAGAGTACAGACTCAAGGTCCATTGTGGTCTAAGTATACCAAAATATTAACAAAAAATTTAACATTAAAAAACACTTCATTGCTTAGAAACTAGCTATTAGCTTACATTCAAGGATACACTAATTAGAATAACCACTTACCTCAACAATTAAATTTCTTATGTGTAATTACTTTGAACAATTTACATAACAAATTATGTAAGTGTTGTGTCAATACTAGAGAAAAGACAATTAGGACAATCTTGACCTTGTTTTTTGTATTTAATGTCTACTGAAAAATTGTTCATTACTAATTTCTAGTAACTATTTAGGCTGGTGTCCCAAAAGATAATCAGACATTTATCAGCTTTATTGGCCAAATTTAATGTTTTAATGTATAAAAAATTCTGATAAAATTGTGTTAAAATGTAATTCCCTGATTATCTTTTTGAGAAACACATGCCTTAGTCATGTAAGGACTAAAAGACAGATACTGTACTCTGAGTACCCAAAGGGTACACTTTAATAGAAAAGGTTCACTTTTATTATTCCATTATTCTTTCCTTCCTTCCCTGGCATTCTATTTGCAAATTTAATTTACTAGTTGAACAGGTTAGGGTGTCGCAAAGAGGGTCCCACACTTAGAAAAATTTTCATTGATTTTGTATGGGGCTGGGACTTAGAAAAATTTTGATCGATTTTGTATGGAGATTGGACTTGTAAAATTTTTAAAATTTCATTTATTGGGTGTCGGAAGAAGGGTCCCACACTTAGAAAATTTTCGACAATTTTCGACATGTATTTTTTTATACATAATATTTTTTCTTATGCCATCGTAAAGAGGGTCACTAGGGGTGCAACTTTGGTTCAGCTGATTGACCCCAAAGTTCAATGACCTCGGCGCTAGAGATCAAACTGTGTCCGATACAGATACTGATACCGATACAGAGCATTCCGGTAACAGTTGATTAGGTTCAATTTGAGTGGCGGATCCGACACAGAGTACCCCGACTCCACGTGGTCTTGTGCGTGGCGCCCCTAGAGTGTATATAATAAGCCGGAGGCGCGAAGGGAGTGCAGCCTCCGCCAGCTGTGACAAGGGACAGGCACCGCGCGAGCCGCAGCGGCTGAGGCTGGTCGCCGAAGGCGACCAAAAAGCCGAAGCTGCGGAGGTGAGCAGTGGTGCCTGTCCCTTGTTACGCAATGGCGGAGAGGCTGCACTTCCCGCAGCGCCGGAGCTATCGCAAACGCGATTTTGTTTTTCCTGAAAATTTCGGCTCTCTTTTGTAACTATTACAATATTGCTAATTTTGAAAGAAAAAAAAAGACGAAATTTCCGAAAATTTTACAAGTCCCAGCCCCATACAAAATCGATCAAAATTTCAAAAGTCCAAAATAAATATATTTTTTTTGTTTTTCCTGAAAATTTCGGCTATCTCTTTTGTAACTACTACAATATTGCTAATTTTGAAAAAAAAAAAAAAAAAAATGTATGGGACCCTCTTTGCGACACCCCGACCGTTGAACATAGGTAGGTACACATAATCTTCTAATTGTAAAACTTACGTAAATTTAGAGCTCTCTCTGAAGTAAACCTGTGTGTTGCTCTCAAATGTGAAGCTGAGTAGGAACTGTCCACACTGAGAGAAGCCCATGAACACATGTTCTCTGAGATAGTTCATGGGAACAATATCCATGAGGCAGAACCGCAATCGCGGCGGTATCCGCTCGAAAACCTTCCGGCTGCGCCCATTGCGGGACGTGCTACCGAAATACTGAAACAAAATAAAAACTTGTTAATTATCCTTCACAGCGTAGAAGCTAGTTCAGCGAATAAATTCCATTATTCTATCAAATATTCACACAAAATAAACACTCGGGGACCCCGCGCTTGGAGATACTAGATGTACGTCGAGTTCTATTAAATAAACAGGGAACAGGCATTAGTATAGCCATGTAAGTAAATATTGAATTTAATTTATTTAGAAAACATGAAAAATAAGCGTGCAAAATGAAAACAAAACCAAAATTCATACACAACATCTAGTGATTGCATCTTTGGTGATTTTACAGGATATGTCTTACCTCTCTGTTAAAAAGTTTGTGAACTATATTACTCCGATTATCCATTACGGTTCCAAGTGTTGATTTATCGTCTACATTGTCATTCTTTTTATAAATCTTGCGATAATCTGATGCAGAATCCATAATCGTGGGTTTGTTTGACTGATTTTTGGTTTGACGTTTGATTTTGTTTGTGCCTAAATTCACTGCTATTCAAGTGCATCTCGTTCAACGACTAGACAGACAACCTAGATTTACAGAAATTTTCGGAGTCCGCCGAAACTCATTGATGTTCAACTTGCAGCTCAATCAGCTGTCAAAATAAATTAACTGTCAGTGTCATGTCATAGTTACAAACCAAAAACATGTTGCCAATAAGTTCATGGTGGCCATCAACATGAACTCAAGAAGTCAAGTCAACTTCTCAACTCAACGAAATATTTGGTCTGACAGGCGGGGTTTTTGAGTTTATAATTTTATTTTCGGTCTTTTTCACTCAAATAAGTTTGTTTTCATATAGTTAGTGTTGTGTACATTTTGTTAACAGTAAGTAGTTTAGTTAAACCGTAGTTTAGTTTAGTTTAACAGCGTAGTTTTTTTTTAATTTAATTCAATTTGGAAACCTCTGGCCAGTGTCCACCATCCATGGACATTGGTGTCGATTCTGTTGATAAGAAGCTAAAATTAGGATTTAGGAATGTCAAATAGACGAAAGCTATTCTATGTTTCAAAAATTAGACTGGCAGGTTTAAAATTAGGATGACAGATCTAAAACAACTGTACTTTTTTTTTACATAAATTCTTTAATGACAAAGAAAATTGCAATTCAATAATAAAAACAAATTAGAGCTACATAGTATTTACAATTGAAACAATTAAGCAGACTGTTGCAAACAATCTACAGGTAGCTCAACTGATCAACTTAGTTATAAATAGCTATAAATAACCCTATTCTTTGCATTAAATTTTAGCTATGATTAGAAACGTCTATCTAATTTTAGACATCTAATTTTGTCATGGTTAAATTTTATAGGCAAAATGCTGGATGAATAAAAACATTAGGGTAGGTACCACAAAAGTTGTGCGAACCTGTTTGACTGACTGAGCTAGAGTAGTCTTAGATTTCGGGATAATAATTTGTTCCTGATATTATGCTCGTGATAAATTAAGTTCAGCAACTTGGCTCTAATTTAATGGTTGGCTCTTCTTATTTACCGATGCTTCAAAATTAAATGATTCTAGTCCTTTATGCGCTGCAGTTTAAATTCCTTTCTCCAAGATAATTTTAAATTAAAAATATCCTTTGATTTCTTCGGTTTTTACCGCAGAATCTGAAGCATTGCTGGAAGCTATTCAGTTTGTAGACTCTCACAAGTCGCACAACCTCAATAACTCCTTTTATTCATAATCATTCTGCGCAATTGGAAACTGACATTGGTAGAATTGTGTCAAACCATGATGCAGAGCCGAACATAAAAGAAGAAGAAGTCAAGTCAATCAAATCAAAACTAATCAAAACTAGTTTGTGAAAAACGGTTGACCGCCTGTACTTGTTTGTTTCTTTTGCTTCGTTTTTCACATTATTTTATCAGTGCTTAAAACCGGTACACGATAGTATCGCTTTCACTATTTCCTACTAAAAAATGGAGCCAATGACTCTGGGCAGCCCTACGCACTCGCCTTCAGGAAGTCCAAATGTAGTATACTTGCCGCCTTTCCTACTCGGTGAAATAAATCCTCCAACCACTCCAAGAACGAATAGTCTTTCTCCTACTAAAGGCCGCAATCTAGCATTCGGTAAGCCTGTTATACTATTACTGTGGTGGAATTCTAACCTAACCACAATCTTGTCACATAATATTTACCTACAGGATCTCCGACTAGTCCCGGTCAAACGTCGACCCCGGAGCAGAAGCTCTACCGGCAGAATGCCCAGCAGATGTCCATGCACCAACAAGCACTATACAACCAGCAAAACATGTACAACAACATACCTGCATCACCCAACATGTCATACTCCAGCAAACCAAACGGACCTCCCATCGAAGATCTGTTTGATACAATCAAGAGCAATGAACCTTCAATAAACAAATCAATATTCCAAGATAGTTTTGGTGCCTACACTAATAACTCTGTTCTGCAAAATTCTTATGCCAATGGGAACATGTCTATGCACAACCAGTCCCTGGCGGCTCCGTGGCAGGATGGCTACGGGTCTCAGGAGATGGATGAGTACTGGGTCACAGTGTTTGGTTTCCCTCCTAATGCAGCCAATACTGTTTTAGCTAGATTTAGCAACTGTGGTGCAATTTTAGGTTTGTTAATTCATATTTTAATCTCAACTATTTACCTCTTTGTTCAATCATAAGCTTTAGGTTCCTTTTCCTGCCCTACATCTGTTTTTCACAAACCTTTACGAAGAGAAATTAAGGAATAAAAAAATCCTAATTTGTCTTTTACAGATAAGCAATATCCCACCCAAGGCAACTGGGCTCACATTAGATATGCAATTCGGGCTGAGAAAGAGCGTGCTATGGCCTTGAATGGAAGACAAGTGTTGCCTGGAGTCATGGTGGGGGTGGTAGAGTGCCGGGAACCACCACGAATAGCTGTCAGCCCTGGACTAGCCTCACCTGAACGGTACTTGCCACAATCAGCCTGATATTCTATTGTTTTAAGTTTCATTCTAACTAAATGTATACCTTCTTCTTTCAGCCATTCGTCAAATATGAGATCTCTTTGTCCTACTCCAATAGCCAATGCACCAGTGCCACAGAGATCTAACGGGATTATAGCTAAGGCTTTAGATTATGTCCTGGGGTGGTAATCAATTGTCAACATTAAGTAGGTAAAACCTAATTATGAATTAGACTGATAATAAAATACTGTCATAATAAAATTGCATGACCATTTATAAATAAGATAATAAAATATTATTCAAAGCTTTTTTTTAAATTAGTCCAATGTTGATTATTTTTAAAAAATCAGGCACATTTCTTTACTTTAAAGATTTAAGAGAAGCCCTTATTTAAATAAAACAATTAATAATATCTTACAATAAACTAGACTTTTATTTCTAAATATTACATATAAACCTTAGAGATTTAGTTAAAATCACTTAATTTATTTTTATTTACTGGAGGACTAAAATAGCCTGAGCAACAACTTTATAAAATATCATCACTACACATATATAAGGCTATGTGTAGAAATTAATACCTTGAATTGCACTGTTTCCAAACTCAACAAAAATATTGAAGTAAATTTGAAGGCTGACCTAAGTTCTAAGTTAATAACCAACTACTTAACTGTTAAGTATTTTAGTAAGGTTAATTATGTTCTAGCTTCTGTTCTATAACCTACAACCCTAAAATAAATTATGTATTATGTTTCATTCAACAAATGTAGGATTATTAACATTACTGATCAATATCAAAATTTGTCATTCAATGGAGTATATTCCATCCATCTAGATTATGAAAGATAGATGGATACTTTATGCAACTGTACTACTATATTATGATTGCTAAAATTTAAAGTTCCTAGCAACATGGTAATGTGTCAGTTAGTAAACTAGTGTAAAGCAATGGTAGCATTAGCTAGGTCAGTCATCTTAGGATACTTGATGTTATGTTTGTCCAGCTCACTCTGAGACCAGAGTATCATGCGTAGCAAACTGCACAGTTTGGGGTTGGTGTACTCTTGGTTTTCCATCTTCAGAATAGCTGCATTCAGTTCACTTGCAATCTGTGAAGATAAAATTAGTTTGTAATCTGCCATCTATGGAAAAGTGTTCTTTAATATATGCCTGCGCATAATGCATCAGCTCAAAGTTTGTACATCTCTTGGAGTTGATGTTTAGTCTATTTTTAAAAGAGTTCACTCAGGGCACTGATCAGAAAGTTTGGAAATATGTATACAAAATTAAAATGCCAATTCACTTGTGCTAAAATCCAGATAACTTACCTTCTGACTGTGTGAGGGCAGCAAAAGGTCAGCAAATGGTGAAGCATGAGGGTCAGGGAAAGCCAGCAGTGCTAATGATCTCTCAAGCTCTGTGAGTGCATTGCGGTCATTGGAGCCTGCCTCAGCCAGGGTAGCACTGGCGAAGGCCAGAGCCTCCTCTGCACGGCCTGCTCTGATTAGTTCTAGAAGTTGGAGTTGCTGAAACAATATCAATTATTGTTAAAACCATAATTATCATGCTTTTCATTTTTACTGAACATAGCAGTTTACAACTTCAAATAATGTTCTAAACAATTATGTGAGGTTAGAGATATTACCTGTAAATGGAAATACAGATATCGATCATTGTCCAGCAGTTCAGGATGTAGAGCGTTGACCATTGCAATGGCCTCGGGGATGCGGCCTGTCTGCACAGCCTCACGAATCATAATCCGTTCATCCAGGGAACTGCACAGCGCCGGCTCCTGAAGACCAGCCTCTTGTTGGAACTTTAGAGCTGCTTCTTTGAATCCCTCTGTAGAAAGGGAATGTCATAAGTACTAGTAAGATATCTGTATAGGAATGAAGAGATTAGATGTGTTTTTACAGTTAGAACAAAGAAAATTTGGATACGTGTTTTGACAATTCATTTCACCGTAGGGCGAAGTTAATTTACTAGCCATAAAGAAAAAGGTCATAGATATATTCGTGGTATATGAATAACTTACCTGTAACTAAGTAATTCATGATCAACATATTCATATCAGTTCGCGATATATAAAGGTCGTCAGGCTGCTTTCGATCATGGTGTTTCCTTTCGATGGTTTCGGTTGTGTTGTTGGGAGTATTATTGTCGAAGCTCATTATAACTTTAGTTGATCACAAATAAATGTAAATGTAGCGAAAATTTCACGGGTCACCATCAATCAACAAAACCAAAAAAATACTTTGTAGAGGATTTCAACTCCAAATTTGACAGCAAATTATTATTGACGTTGATTGATAAGTTGATTTGACGGCACTAGTTTTTTTTTTTTTTTTTTTTTTTTGGACTTGCTAGTTTTAGCATTTGCCATATTTTTTTTTTTTTTTTATTTAGTATATTTTTTTTTAGTTAAAAAATTTGGGAAACATTTACAACTTAATAAACTTAAACAACGAAACGATAGGTACAGGATAAGGATCAGACGAGTTAGGATAGGAAAATTATACTAAGGGAATTATCAATAATATACTATATACACTATATATTTATATTATTTGTACAAATAAAGGATGCTAAGCAATGATATATAGAGGGGTCTAAGGAGGAAAGGAGGGAGGCAATATTAATAGGAAGCGGAATACGGAGGGAGACGAGATCATTAAAGAAGGAACTGTGATCGTATTTGTTACAAGAAAAAAAAATATGATTTTCGTCACCAAATTCATCACCGCACTCGCAAGAAGGGTCACTTACAATTTTCATCCGGGCTAGATGGGCTGGGGTGCACGTATGACCCAGCCGCATCCTTATGATAACTGTTGTTGCACGTTTATTGAGTTTTATTTTAAAAAACCAAGGTTTGAGTGGGACACTACTTTGTATAAATCTGTAGTGTTTTGCCTTGCTGCCCACGTTGCCCGCCCAAGACTCATCCCAAGCATTCCTAAGATAAATCCTGGGTAGAGCAAGAAGATCTTGCGAAAAGTTTTTGTAGGGAAAGAGATCCCCACACTCCACAGCCTCATTAGCAAGAATATCTGCCTGCTCATTGCCGACTATACCGCAATGGCTTGGGATCCACGCGAAATGCACTGAATATCCATGATCATTACATTGCAAAAGCCTAGTTCTAGAATCCATTATAATGTGTTAGTTAGTTTTGGATCGGAATGGGTATTTGATGAGTGACTGTAACGAACTCATTGAGTCACTAAAAATAATGGTATTTTTAAGTTTCATCAGTAATATATACTCCAGAGCTTTCAAAATCCCGTAGCATTCTCCAGTAAACACTGATGTTTCATCAGGAAATTTAATTTTTTGTACGATATTATAGTCCTTGTGATAAATACCAACGCCAACTTTTCCTATCTGGGAATGCTTGGAGGCATCAGTATAAATCTGATGCCAACCGTGCCAGCGATCATCAACGGCAGATTTAAAATATACATTAGCATTTGTATCATCGCGGTCTATGTTTAGATCAAAATGTATAGTAGGAGGAAGTGTTAAAGCTTTATAGCTACAGTTGAAGATGGGAAGAAGATTAGATTGGTGAGTTGGGGCAGACAGCGATGTATGCTTGTTATAGCTATGAGTTAAATATGGAGGTCGTTTATGTTTCCAATACGAAGAAGTGGTTATGAGGTGATAAAGATTTTGGATTTTAGGAAGAAGTTGGTGATTTGATTGCTGAGAAGTACGGAAAAAGAACCTATCGGATAGATACTGTCGTCTTAAATGTAATGGAGATTCCCCACATTCCGCCTGTAGCGCAATAATTGGACTAGATTTCATAGCCCCCAAAATGATTCGCATTGCTTTAGACTGAATGCCATCCAATCTTTTGAAAGCAGCTGCTCTACCAGGTTCTAATAAGAAAGTGCCATAGTCCAGCGTACTTCTTATGAGAGCATTGTATAAGAGTTTTAAAGAAAACGGATGAGCACCCCACCAAACACCAGAGAGGCCTCTCATCAAATTCAAAAACTTTTCACATTTCGTGACAACATGTTCACAATGAGGGTGGCCAGTGAGTTTTGAGTCTAATATTACACCTAAGAATTTAGAATAACTATTTACAGGAATAAGAATATCATCATAGTATATTTTCGCAGGTAGCGGATTCAACTGACGTGTAAACGTAACTACGTTGCTTTTGGACACTGAAAGCTCCAAGCCATGTTTATCCAACCATAATTTTAGAAATTTAAGAGCAGATGTTATGTATGAAGATCCTATATCAATGGAACTGCAAGGCGTGTATATAAGCAAATCATCTGCATATTGTAGAATACTTACCATATCGTTTACAGAAGTTTCTAAATCATAAGTGTAAATACTATAAAGGAGAGGACTCAATACAGAACCCTGCGGTAGACCCTTCCACGCTACTCTTGAAGTCTCAGAAAAATTTAATTTAATTATTCGTCCAGCTAGCATGTTTTGAATAAAGTTCGACAAAAAAGGTGGGATTTTTAAAAAATTAAGTTTTTTAATCAACACTTCAATTAAAACATTATCATAGGCAGATTTTATATCCAAAAAAGTAGCTACAACAGACTTATTCAGTGAAAACGCTACTCTAATATCTGTTATAAAGACACTAACGCTGTCCATCGAGCTTCTACCTTTTCTAAAGCCATATTGACTCTGAGGCAAAAGGTTCTGACTTTCAATAAACCATTCAATTCTATTTTTAACTAGGTGTTCAACAATTTTTAAAATGACTGGCGATAGGGCTATGGGTCGATAGGATGCGGAGTCTAATGAATTTTTTGTTGGTTTTAAAAATGGCAATACTATTTGAATTTTCCAATCTGAAGGAATGTCACCTGTCAGCATGACGGAATTGATAATTGTAAGTAAATAATGCAAAGAATCTTCACCAAGATGAGCAAAGAAAGAATAGGGAATGCCATCGTTGCCAGGAGCCGTATCGCGCGTCACTGACAGAATGCCTTTCAGCTCGTGAATAGAAAAGGGTGCATCAAGACCATTCGGACACACAGGATTTTGTGGGATTGTTGGGGTGATAAATAATTCCTTTGGTGGTACTGTCGCTGGAGCCAAACGGTCTATGAAGCTATCACTCAGGAAATGAGGCATTGTAGCAGAAGCAGAATCATTAAGTCCTGATCTGTAACGTCTTATGTTAGCCCAGACTGCTGATGGTTTTGTTTTAGGAGAAATGGTTGCGCAAAAACTTTGCCAACCTTGCAGTTTCTTATGTTTTAATGTTTTCTTGGTTTTAGCTATTACATCAATTAGTTTATTAAAATTTTCTTCTGACATTTCTTGATTATAAATTAACTCTGCCTCTTTTCTTTGAGCAACAGCAAGACTACACTCAGAATCCCACCAAGGTGGGGATGCTAACTTGTTTAAAGCACTATTTTTAAGAGGAAATGTTGCATTAGCTGTTTCTATCAAATTATTAACAAAAATATTAGCACATGTAGAAATTCCCTGGGATATAGGAGGCAAAGTGTTTATCTTATCTTCCATGTGGGACTTGAAATCGCACCATTTATCAGAGATAATTTTGTATCTCATCCTGGGTGGAGCTTTTTGAGCATTATTGACTTTAAATTTGTTAAATTGTAAAATAATTGGGAAATGATCACTACCATGTGTAAATGGTTGTGTTTTCCAAGTAATATCTAAGGCTAGGCTAGGAGAGGTAATGGATAAGTCAACAGCACTATCATTTTCTGAGGGTTTTGTTCGCCGAGTTTGAGATCCATCATTTAAAATACACAAGTTTTGTTTATCAATTATATCAAGCAGGTCTTTACCGTGAGTATTGGATAAAGAACTACCCCAAGTTCTATGATGAGCATTGAAATCTCCCATGACAACACATGGCTTAGGTAATGATGAAAGCAGACTGTCAATTTCATCATAAATTTGTGATGAAGGATGTGGTATGTAAATAGAGACAAAGCAGATTTTATTAATAATGCAAGCTACAGCAGTAAAATTATTAGGGTTATGGGAAGGTAAAACAAATTGAAAAAAAGAACAAGAATTTTTAATAAGAAGAGCGGCTCCACCCCATCCATCAGGTCTATCATCCCTGAGGCAGGAGAAGCCGCTCAATTTAAACACAGAGCCTGGCTTAAGCCAGGTCTCTGTGATGGCAAGTATAAAAGGGTTACATTTATTAATTAAATATATAATTTCAGACTTTTTGCTAACTAGACTCCTGCAGTTCCATTGAACTGCGGATCTGGTGTGATCCATTATGGGTGTGTAAAATACTAATTGTGTCTATTATTTTGGCAGCGTTGGACGGTTCTATTATATTGGACTGTAATAAAGTGGTTAGAAGGGCAATAACATCATTAATATTCAACTTCTTGTTGTCCTCTTTCAGAGCACAACCATTGGATTGTGTTGTCAAAGGCTGACTAGTCAGATCACGGTGGATCCTTTGGTCATAACCCTTGTGTGATTTAGGTGGCAGACGTGGTTTTAAGAACACAGTTTTTCTAGAAGATGATGGGACTTGGTTTATTGTATGAGATGGGATTGATTGGTCTTTATTTGATGTCAAAATTGCAGCATAAGAATGTGTTAAAGGTGGATGTGTTCTTGATGCTTCGGCATAAGAGATACACTTATCTGCCATTGAATGTTTAATTTTAGTTTGTCTAACATACTCAGGGCAAGACTTACTAGTGGCATAATGTGCACCACCACAGGAACAGCAGGACAGACAGTCTTCATGAATGCCACAAGAATCACCAGAGTGTTCTTGGCCACACTTGAAACAGCGTGGCTTGGACCGACACTGCAGTTTGGTATGACCAAACCGACAGCAGTTGTAACATTGTATGGTTGGATATGTGTACAGTTGGACTTGTAAGGCAGTATAACACATGTAGATACGGTTTGGTAACACTTGCCCATCAAATGTTACAACTACTGTCTGAGTTGGCTTCCACACAGGGGCTCCATTGACAATTTCTTTGAAATTGATTCGTCTTACTTTTAAGATTTTCCCACAGCCACTAGGTAATGTAGTGCACTCCATGATCTCTTCTGGAGAGATGTCTGTAGGCACACCACGAACAACTCCCATACGAGAGACATTATAAGTTGGGATAAATGCCTTCAAATTATTTTCACTTAATCTCGCATGGCTAACAAATGCATTAGCATCAGTATGTCTAATAAATGCTATGGATACTTTGTTCCTACCAATTCTTTTCACACTACCATTCACAACATTATCGATAGAGTTGCGTTTTAAGAATTTCCCAAAGATAATTGGGTGGAGCGTGGAGCCATCGTTTGGTAACTCAGTAACACGTTGCACATGTACAATATAAGGAGCACTGTCATTGGAATCATACTGAATTCGAGTAACCACAACTGGAGCCTGCGATGATGAATTTGGTGGAGGTGTGGGGTCTGCCACGACAGGGGTAGGAACAAGATCTTGACTTATAACTGTTGTATCGCTATCACTAGTTTGCGGTAGGTTCTTGTCACAATGACATCCTATCGATTTGTTGGACCCATTTTTCCGCTTCTTTTTATTACAATGTTTGCACATTTTGTTCTTTAGCTTCCGTTTTTTGGAAGTCGATGTATCCGTATCCATCCCAGATTCATTAGAAAGTCTCTCAAAGCTATTAGATATTGTTACATTGCTACCGACCTGAGGGACCGTGCCCCCAGGATCCGGCGGCTCCTCAAAGTCCATCAACAAAAATGTAAAAAAAACTTACCAGATGCTATAATATTTACACTACTCTACTTTATATACAATAATTATGAAAATAAATAGTAAAAACTAACTCTACTGATCAATATTTGCTAGTAAAATAAAATTTTAAATTTCGGTGGGAAAAAAACGCGACCGCCCTGTTTGATGCTTCCCGCCTTTTTTCGACGGCACTAGTTGGTTCGGTGTACAACAAAAGTTATGCTTCTTGGTGTACAACTACCGACATAAAAAAATTTACTATTTAGACCTGTAGGATTGTTGAAGGCACAAAAAAATAGCTAAAAATTTGGTAGGTACTTCCGCGAAGCACAGAAAAGGTTGACCTAAGAAAATGCTGGATGATTTTGTAGTGCTATCAGAGAAACAAAAATCAGCATTTTTATGTAGTTATGAAATAGGAATAGAATAAGATTACGAATAATTTTATTGTGAAATTGTGATAATCATAGTTACCTACATGAAGGTCTTATATTATAATAAGTATCAACAATTTTATCCTATTCGGACATTAAAATCTTAGTCTAGGAAGATAATCATCTAATGTCAAAAAATTCCTTCAAATTGTAGTGAAAATGTTAATGTTACAACACATCCCGCAAGGACTGAGTACACTATAAATTATATATGTTCTGATGCATTTTTTTTGCATAACAAAAACGGATTGGATTTCAACTGTTTCCCCAAAAAATCACCCCGTAGCATAATTGGGGGAAAACATATAACATATAAACTATGGACACCATAGAACGCGTTCTTTGCTACCTGTTTTGACGAAACATTACTTAAAATATGGAGAGCTTAACAGTAGGTACTTAGATATTTTGCTATTTACTTTAATAATATGACATTTCCAATTTAAATAGGTGTCAATTCCTATCCCAAGAAAGTTTATTTTACTGACTTCTTCTACCGTATTTCCTTGGTTACACATTTTTAAGTTTACTGTAGGTGTTTTGTAGTTTTTAAATCTAAGATATTTTGTTTTGTCAATATTAACTTTTAAGTTTAGAGTAGGTACCTAGCCAAGTAACTATTTCCTCGAGAGTGTTATTAATTTCCGTTTCTAAATCCTGTAAGTTATTATTTATTTGGGGTATAAAGATTGTGGCACCATCTGGAAACATGACACAAAGATGTTTTGTAATATTTGGTAAATTATTAATATAAATTGAAAACAAAAGTGGTCCTAGGACACTGCCCTGTGTACACCTAGTGAAATAGTATCAAAACCAGAATTAGTATGTTCGATAGTTTTCTTACTAAAAATATCAATAAAAGTTGACTGTCTTCTATCATCTAGGTAAGATTTAAAAAAAGACTGAAGATGTCTTCTAGCTTACATAAGAGTATTTTATGATCGACGCAATCAAATGCTTTAGATTAATCTAAGAACAATCAAATGCAACACCATGTCTTTTATTGTTAATTTCTTCCCATGCTAGTTTTAAAGTTTTAAATATTGCTAGTGTTGTGTTTTCCCCTTTCTAAAACCGTATTGATTCGGATTAAGTAAATTATTTGCATCTAAGAAGGTCGATACTCGATTATAAATAGCTTTTTCATAGATTTTTTAAATGCTAGGAAGAATGGCTATAGGTCTAAAGTTCCCCATGTCGGATTTCGAGCCTTTTTTATGCAATGGCTTAGTAAGAGCTTTTTTTAGATTTTTGGGAAAGCAACCATGCTCAATCGATATTTTAATGATATAAACTAAGGGTTTTACAATTATATCAATGCCGTATTTTATAACCTGGATGGGGATCTGGTCATGACCTGAACTTTTTGTATTTTTTTATCTTTAACAATTTTTTTGATTTCACCCTCATCAACAGTAGCAAGGAATATACTGCTGCAATTTGTTTGATTAATTTTGTCATTGAATTTAGGGTTTTTTTTAGCAACTGATTTATATATGTTCAGGTTAATATAATATTTATTAAAAAAATTTGCAATTTCTATGGGATCATCTATTTGATTTTCAGTTTTAATTTTATCTATAGTCGTTCTTATTGTGTTTGTGCTACTTGTGGTTTTATTAGTGCTCTTATTTATGTACCTACCTTATATTAAATATTTTCTTCGAAGTTCGGATAACTCTTTTTTTTAATATTATATTGTATTTTGCATAATTATCGTTGTTATTAGTCGTTTCTTTTTGCTAGATACTAAAATTCCCTTAGATTTCCAATTTTGATTTCTTTTATATGTAATTTTACATCTTTCAATTGATATGCAGAGATTAAATATCATTTGAAATAAGTCTATAAATTTATCATTATGCTACATTTGGTTCGTATTCAGAATACACTTCATCAAAACTATGCTGGGATAAATATTTAATAAAAATTTCGAAGTGTGTAGGTATTTCGTCTTTTAATATTCCTACTTACCAAAAATATTCAGTGAAGCTGTTAATGGTTGGTATGCTAATTAGTTGTGCAGTTGATCAGAGATACCTAAGTCAATGACATCGTTATTATAACGTTATTATATTGTGAATGCATGTATGGTAACGGTAACGGTAACGGTTTAGTTGGTCGGAGTGGAAGGACAGGGCAAATCATGTAAAGTTGTAACCTACCTTGTTAGAACTCCCATAATTGAGGTTCGAAATAAGTAAACAACTTCCAGATCTAAAAATGATTTATTTCGTCCAAAATTAGTTGTAGGGTTCCACAATTTTATCAGAAGAGCTAAAGGCTATTTTTGATTTTCAGAAAAACTTGTCTAATTCATACACCATGCATTTTTTTACACTACTAGGACTCCAATTGGTTCTAATCACACCGCACCTGCTCACACAAAAATCATACTTGTTCGCCCAGCCGTTCCGAAGATATGGATATCTGCCAAACGTTACTGCAGCGGCAAATGCAATTCCTCAAAAACCACAAGGGGCACAAATGCCGCTGTTCGGGCTTGGAAGTGCACAAATATAAGCTACCTATTAAGCTAGGTACCTACTTTAAATGTGGCTAAGGCTAATAGGTAAAAATCATGCTGCTGAAGTAACGTTTTCAAACGTTACTGCAGCGGCATTATTATTAGTTTCGCGAATTACTCCGAAACCCTAATAGGCACTAATTTTATTTTTGGTGCATATTTACAGAACATAGGGCTCTAATGTTTCTTTAATTTTCATCTTGATCCGAGTCGACATGCCGCTGCCGGCCGCTGGGGTAACGGGTAACGAACACACGCTTTTGGCTGCCTGTCCATTGACGCGGATCGAGCCACTGGAGCGGAGATTTTATGCATTTTATTGGTCCCATCGACCTGATATCCAATAGACGCCTAATACCTACTTATATGCTATGCAAACAAGTCTGTCAACCAACTGAGGACAATGGACAGGCAGTTTAATGAAAAACAAGATCCGTTAAGTGCGAGTGTGACTCGCGCGCCGATGGTTTCGAACGTTTGTAAAGTATAACAATATGTACTAGGTACTGGTTAGAGACTTTGCTATTTGATGAATACCAAAAAATTAAAGGTACCTACCTACATTTCAGATGTATCCGTTTGCAAACTTCGGAGTAGGTAGAGAGGGTAGGTAATAGTAAAATTTTCGACTTTTTTTGAAAATATTTCAAAAACTATGAAACCTTCAGAAATTTCAAAAACTGTTTTGAGATGTAAAAACCAATACCTTTCATTTGATACCCCACTCAATAAGGTAATTTTTGGAAATTTCCCCCCAAACCCCTTTTTGAGCATTTTTTAAAAATTGGACGACTTACAGACTTCTCTATATTTTTCCAGTAAAATATAGTTCCATAACTACAAACGCTACATACATTTCAGATGGATCGCTTTGCAAACTTCGGAGATAGGGGGGAATGGGTATTTTTTTTGACATTTTTCAATAGTATGAAACATACAGAAATTTAAAAACTGTTTTGATATGTACAAACAGATACCTTTCATTTGATACCCCACTTGACATTGTAGGTCTCTTTTAAAATTTGAACATCACAATTTGTACTGAAAATTTACATTTTCGTTTTTCATTTATTTATTTTCTTTTTTTATCTGTACAGGCGCACGAAATGTATTATTATTTTAAATTTCACGTTATTTGCTGCTGTAGTTGCTGAGATATTAAAGACGGACATAAGAACAAAAACGGAAAAAAGGACAGAAAAAGCGATGCCATAAGGTTTGAAACCGATCTCCGATCTTCGAAACCCTAAAAAACCCTAGTTAAACTGTGTAATTTTGGTTACCAAGAAAAAGTCCATGATTGTATGTAGCTAATTTATTTCAGTTCTTAATCGCCAATAAACTAATAATGAGCCGATAATACAATTAAAAAAGTCCTATCCTATTTTTTATTGAATAATGCTTGGTAACAAATTATACGTTTTTGTATTCAATAAAATGATAAAACTAAACAATAGTTCTAAAACGAGACCCAATAATGTTCGCGACAACCAGCTTAAGCGCTGTTGTACTACTCAGCTGATGCCGAATGATCCAATTCCAAACATTATTGTGAAAATATAACTTAGAAATTTAAATAAAGCTAATTTATGTCTAGTAAAAGCCGTGTATCAGTGAGTTAATTTGGATAAAAAAAGTAGTATATTTTGTTTTACTCGGCTAAGATATCGTTATAAGAGTAATAATGGAAGAAAGGGTTCCAAAATTTCTGATACATGAGGCTATAATCTTCACTCACCATGAGACAACAAAATATAAATTATCAACTACAACTACAATTCCAACACTAAAGAGTAAAAATTAATAATAAAATCAAAAAAATTATGGCTAACTAAGTCGGGTTTATTGAGGACAATGATTGAGGCACTCTGCGTGAATTTTAATCAGTTAAATACTAGGATACTAGAGGTTCTTTCGTTATTTTAGGAAATATACAAAATACAATCAATAGATGTAGGCTCCTGTATTGTTTGTCGATTCGTCATCCATTTTTTACGAAACATGGCCAAAGTAAAAATCTCCGCATCACTCAGGCACCGAGGCCCTCAGTCTATGAACACAATTACCAGCAAACCTTATCTAAAGCATTACAAGCTAATTATGTGTAATGTGGCATGAACTAAACACTCGAATTTGGCCGCAAGCATATTGTATAATGGAACCAATACATAGATATGGTTTAAAAACTATAAGTGTTTCACACTAACAAACAAGTGGCTCAACACAACAAATCGCCATGCGAAGCTGCCTTTGTAATGCGCACAGTACCGCAAAACACTTTAGATTTCTGGCGTATTTTAAAGGCAATATGAGATAAGTTACATGTGACCTATTTGCACTACTTAATGTCAAGTAATGGCAGAGTTTTACTATAAAACTCGAAATTTATTGCAAGGTCAAAATTATAAAGGTTTGTTCAGACTGAACAAGTTATTATCTAACACAATATGTTTTGCAGGCCAAATTCTAATAGCAATCACAATGTCTTGATTGTTTCAGGATTTATATTCCTGAATATAATATTCACATATACCAAAATATGTTTGTCTTGATATACTGCAGTGCTGCACCGCCGCTCCAATATATTAGGACAGATCTGCAAAAGAAAGATTAGGTGCAATTCAAACCTCTTAAACTATAAACTTAACACAAAAAAGTGATTTTTCCTCAGAGACTAAACTCCTGAAGTTATAATGCTGACTTTCGATTACAAATACATAGCTAGTTGCTGCCTATGGCTACAGTCACTTAGTACCTGGATACCACATAGCCTTTACGCAGGAATAATGTGAACAATAGCAGATGGGTGGCTGGAAGAATGTGGATGAGTCTTGCACATGATCAATTTAATTGTTAATTGAGAGCAGACATGTAAAGAGGTATATCCCTAGAGTTGGGTGTCTAAGGCATGTCATGGGAATGATATGATTATAATTAGTTTGGGGGAGGCCCATGTGCTGTAGGTGCCTTATTAGGACTGATGGATGGATAGAATAGTATTGCGTGAAAACTTACAGCTGGGTACAAGATCCTGATGCATATGATCGGAGTCCATGCCCAGAGGCATGCAGGTGGACGGCGGGGGTCTACGCTGGACCTGAAACATTGCATAATACTACTATTAACAAAATATTTCTATTTCGCTAGGGCATTGCTGTAAATTTATGTTATTTTGTAAATGATAGTGAAAGACTTCTGTGGCTGTCTGAGATGACCGCCAGGTCGATTTCCGCCACGGACAAATGATTGTCTGATCTGCAGGTATTTCTGATTCTTACCCCTAAATACTCTAACTCAGGCGTCGACTACTGGCGAAGTGCCATGCCACCTCCTGCACCTTATACCCAGCAGTGGGCACAAAGCAGACTGAGTAGATCAATAGAGAGACGGAGTGTTACCTGGTCCAGGTTAAACCTGATGAAGGCCTCGTATTGCTCGGCTAGCTTGCTGCTAAGTGCTGCGTCGTACTCCTGGCGAAGCGCTGCTTCTTGTTCGCGCAGCATCTTCTCACAGATCATGCGAACCTGTAAGTTACAATAGAGAATTATACAACCAGCCAAAACCATTGTGATCGGGAAAAAGGAATGGATTGGATTTTCGTTTGCAAGAATACCAGTGGAGAGCTCTGTAAAGTCTTGGTATCTTAACCAGCACGCAGTACACTGCGTCATGCGGTGCCGGACACCATAATCGTATGAAAAACGTCTAGTGTGATCTTTTGTTCCGTCAAGTCTGCGTCAGCGGTAACGAGCAAACGCTGTGAAATGGGGAATGGGTACTACGCACAGCGCGGCGTTCCGGCGTCGTCGTCGTCTCCTTATTACGCACATATTACAGAATATCCAGATGGAGTGACGCGCGTCAAGAGTGTAGAGGTTGAAACCATTATAAATTAGAATAGGTGGCATTATCGAAACACGCGTGCGCGGTGCTTTTTGCGCCATCTGGATATTCTGTAGTCTGCATTATTATCTATCACGCTGCGGTGTGTAAATCAAATAACCGCTTCGCCGCACAGACAGTTGATATTGCGTCTTGATAAGAGTTCGGAGTATATCCAACATAAAAAGCCCGAAATATGCATGCAAATATGCATGAAAACTAATGAAAAGTGTCAAAATATGCAACATTAAATAGTAAATTAGAAGACTTTTATTCAAAATTAAATACAATTACTTAGTAAGATATTGAAGTAAATGAATAATTATTTAAAATTTTGTAGTCTTGTGGAAGTTAACAGTCAGGTACTGTTCCAAATGTTCCAAGTACAGCCGCAAAAGCAAACTTTAAACTACTCTCGCTTAATTATGAAAAGGCTGTTTTCGGACGAATTTCATGACTCACATTTTTATACATATAAACTAAGGATCGAAATTTCAGTGTCAAATAAAATTAAAAATTAACCTACTCTCATCATTACAAAATGAAAATTCTAATAAATTTCGTACGAAATTTTAGTTTTGGTACCTTTGAATACCGATCGAACAAAACGAATCAAAATTTCGTTATCAAGTAGGTCTCAAGTATACGAAAAACAAAAGACGATCGCGCGAACTTTCAGTAACGGAGTTACACAAGGTAAGATTTCATTTGTTCATTCAACTATCATCAACTGCGCTGAAATATTGCAAGTAAAGCGAAAATATATATCATCACAAGAATTTGGGTAAAATATGCAACTACCTATAAAATGGGCTAAATATGCAAATGCATAATGCAATTGCATATAATCCGATCATGATGCTACGTTGTGCCGGAGACGCAGCGTACTGCGTGATGATCAAGAGACCAAAGCTCTAGGCCTGGTTGGGCTGCAGGTTGTTTTCATCAGATGGCGAAGCAGATTAACAGAGGAAGGATCAGTCAGAAAGAGATTCGACGACGAGCGCAAGGACACCCGATCAAGAGTCATTAGAGATCACTTAATCAAGAATTGAAGCTGTGCAGAGAATCAGCCGTTACAATAGGCGTGGCGAGAATCGACTTAACATGGAATCAGAATGTAGGGAGCCAGTCCGCACGACTTGACATAACAGCGTCAGCCCGAAAGTAGATACAGACCCGTGCCGCTAACTCTTAAAGCGGTAACCAAACATATGCCAAACATGGTAACTTTACCTAAACGCTTGAGCGGTCTTTTCTGTACATGCTAATGCATGCATGGTGAACGAATCATCAGATTGAAGTGTATGGGTATGGTCTTTGAGAAAGCCTTATAACTCTGATGATATTAAGCGAGTAGATCATCTGTTAAAATGTGAATATACGCGCTGCATAGCACGGCGCGGCGTCTGCACATGAATCTATGTCTCAGATTATATTGTGAATAAGTAATTTAAATAAGTTTCCTAAAAAAAATATATTGTACTTATTAACTTAATCATATTTTTTGCTAAAAGATTCCTACGAGCGAAATGCTTAACATTAGTTTTTTTTTTTTATATATATGTATACAGTCTTTATTGACAAAGAAAATTACAATTCAACAATAAAAACATATTAGAACTAGTATTTACAATTGAAACAATTAAGCTAACTGCAGACTCTTGCAAACAATCCACAGGTAGCTCAACTGATCCATATCAATACCAGTCGGAAGCGTCCCCAAGACGCTGGCTGCATTGCCCCGCTGTATGGCAATGCTGATGCGCTGCGCCAGATACCCGCCAGCTCTCGGGTCACGAGTCGCGTGGACCAGACGCTCAGATAACTTTTTAAAAACCCGGAGAGCCTCGGTACCCCAAGGACCTAGGGTCTCGACCTCAAAGGGAGCAAATGTGTAGGCTCTGTCGAGATCTGCATATTTGCGTCTCTTGAGATCCTCGGCCAAATCTGCCGCCGCACCAGCCCTTACGGATGTCCTCGGAAGATGGGAAGGCGCAAGTGTGACCACGCATGTAGCGTCCCATACAATGGGCCTCCCCATTTCCCATGGGACTAGTGTCATGCCGTCGGGGCTCTTACAATCGTCACGCAACAGACCATTCGGTTCGAGAATAGTTAGTAATGTAGATCTAGGAATCTACACTTAGCGGCACAGTTAACCGCCCACCCTTTTAAAGTGGCAAATTTTGATGTTATCGCAGTTGTAAGTTATTGGGCATAAATAAGTCAAGTGTGAAAGAAATGTAGTGACGAAAAAATTACAAACTACCCACTTAACTTTGTTTTTTTTACGCATAAGTTGTGAATAGGATAAATATCGAACTTCGTCTCATTATCGCTATCGTTGCCATACTGCTTACATTGCTTCAGTGGCATTAAAAGTAAACAATTTGAGTTTGTTTTGGTTTCGTAACTTAAAGCTAGTGTTTGGACATCACAAACATGCCATTTGATGCTAATTCAGTGGCGAGAGCCGTCGCTCTTATCGACGAAGGGTTTAGTCAGCGTTACGTGGTGCGGAAGCTTGGTGTCGCACGTACAACCTTAAGGGATGCAGTGAAACGGTTTCGGGAAACTGGCTCTTATGAGCGAAGACCAGGACAGGGCCGAAAAAGATGCACCTCCGCTCGTGACGACCGATTTCTTGTGACCAATGTTCTAAGAAATCGGTTCACTACAGCTGTTGAGGCACGAAACCAACTTCGTGAGGTTCGCAATGTTCAAGTGAGTGAAAGAACAGTGAGAAGAAGACTAGGAGAGAATGCCCTTGGAGCTTTTCGACCATCTCGAGTGCCACAATTGCTCGTAGGCCACCGGAGAGAAAGACTTCGTTTTTCCCGAGAGCACGCCGAATGGAATATGGAACAATGGAAGAATGTTATGGGGCGGCATTACTTACGAAGCACGCACCGACTTGGTTATCTTCAAAAGAGGTGGAATAAATGCTCAGAGGTATGTAACAGAAGTGTTGGAACCTCATGTAATGCCATTTGCTCCATTTATTGGCGAAGATTTTTTATTAATGCAGGACAACGCTCGCCCCCACGTTGCTAGAGTTGTTACCGCGTACCTGGATACCGTCGGCATTCGAAAATTAACATGGCCATCCCGGAGCCCAGATTTAAATCCTATTGAACACATATGGGACAATTTAAAAAGACGTGTTCGAAGCCGCATACCAGCTCCAACCACCATAGATGAATTAAAACAATCCGTGATTGAGGAGTGGCAGAACATTCCACAACAACAGATCAAAGATGTCATCGACAGCATGCCAAACCCTTTGATGGAAGTCATGAGGGCTAGAGGTGGAAATACGCACTATTAGATTTCATTTATCAGCAGATTTTTTATTTTTAAGCCATTTCATCACATTTGTTAATTTACGGTCAAAGTGTTTTTCAGACTTTTTTATAAATAAACGTAATAATTAAAAACAATATTATCTTTCATTTTACTTCAATATACCTACGTTATAAAATAACATTCACAAGGCCACAATTTTTTTTTTAACCAAAATCGTAAAAAATCAAGGTGGGCGGTTAATTGTGCCGCTGAGTTTAGTTTACATACCACTAAGTTTTGATGCCTTCACAAAGATAATTGAAAACGTAAAAAAAAAACACTTTGTACTATATCAATGAAAATAATAATTATGCAAAATGCCGATGTTTTTATGAAAGTTACACTGATCAAATCACTTAATCAAATGGATAAATTTAAATTCTTGTTAAATCGGGAGTATCGATACATTATTTTATTATGTCAGCCACAACACTAGTATAGCGAACGAGACTTGAAATTTTTTGTTTCGGAAATCGAAAGACCATAATATTTCCTCTCTATTCGGTTTGTGCTCGAGGTTGTTACCTGTTTGAATGTGAACAACGCGCGCTGTGCAGCATGGCGCGGCGTCTGCATAACGTGGTGGTGCGCGTGGTGCGGCGGCGACGCGTCGCCCTCCGACCCGCTGGAGGAGGAGCAGGCGGTGGCGCCCGATGCCATGCGCAGCTGCTGCCGCCGCCGCAGCCGCTTTATGTCGTCGCGGATGAATTGTGCTATGCGCTCTGTAACAGAACAGGTAGTGTTGGCAGATGAAGTCGATAATGAGTCGTTTTCTTGGCGGTTTTTTTCTCGGGATTTTTTTTTCTGTCAGAAATTCGTCCCCTTGACGCGTGCTTAATCTGAGAGAAAATCTGAATTTAAATATTTCTGCTTAACGAAAGTATAATTCCGCAGACCAAATAAATAATTCTGCTGACCAAATCATTAATTTTACTGATCAAAATTAATTTAGTGGCCAACCAAGTATTGCTGATGGTTTATATTTTCCAGCCAACCAAAACATATTAAGCTGTCAAAATACATTTTTAGCTGATATTTCCAGCTCACCGAATATTTAAAATAAATACCAATAAATTTACTCCGTTTCCTTTATATTATTTTTTTTGTCAATCGTGTTATTACATTCAAGCAACCAAAGCTTTTTTTTGTAATTCGAGCAATAAAATTTTTGGGTAATTTACCTCGGGGATCCAGTGAGTACTGAGATCTAGGCCTAGTTTGACAACCAAACCCGTTAGGTTCGCCTTCAGTCTTTAAAGACCCTTCTCAGCATATTGCGCACAGTCAAAATGGGTCCATTACGTGGATAATCTGGGCCAAATATGAAATAAAAAAAAGAACGCAGAATGTGCAAAGGTAAGGTATGTACATGTGATAAGAGTAAATGTTTGCTACAACATAGGTTAATAAAAATGGTTTACGAATTGCGAAAAACTACTTTTAAAATGTGTAAAGAACAAAAAAAAATATATATCCACAACAAAACAAAAATTTGCGCGAATGCCTTTCAGGTTCCGAAACAAAGACTCGGATACTTGATTTTAGGGTAGCCCCGCTGCTGTGCGAGATTATGCTAAAATCTCCCATTCAAGAATCGCTATCGGGGGAGACTGGGTATAAACTATTAAGATTTCCATCACAACTAATCAAAGTACGGAATCCAATTCCGCACCATTATTGCGGGATCAGAAATGCGAGATTACACATGCGGGATCCGCAGGATTTGCGTGACTGCAATATGAATGGGAATCTTAGAAAAAATTACACAGACGTCCTTCTAAATACAATTTATTCGTCCAAGCCTCTCGTTAACAATCGATTAAACTACTTTCTTTCTTTTCCTTGGAACTTATGAATTTGACCCCTGATCATACCTACCTAGATACTTAGTTCGTTGTGCATGGTCCATTTAAGAACACATTGCCCATCAGCGCGAAATAAAAAAAAAAACCATATGCTCCTCTCGCCCCACACTCTACCTTTCCCAGACTGTCCCATTTAAGATCACCTTCACATAAATAACACCAAAACTAGAAAAACACTTTAATTTATCGTATTTCTCGCTCCACTAGAATATAATGTTTGGTGGGGTCTACAACCATATTGAAGTGTTCCGGGTTTTAAAACGACTTCCAACCCAAATATTTGCTTTTCAAATAATTTTGTTCAGGAATCTGAAATAGGTAGGTATTTAGTTTTTATGGTTCCGTAACCGATGGGTGAAAACAGAACCCTATTACTAAACCTCCGCTGTCCATCCATCCGTCTGTCAGAGGGCTCTATCTCATGAACTGTAAGAGGTAGACAGTTGAAATTTTCAGAGAATATGTATTTCTCTTGTCGCTATAACAACAAGTAAGAAAAATAACATAAATATCAAAATTAAAAGGGGGCTCCCATACAACAAACGTGTATTTTTTTTTGGCTATTTTTGCTCTAACTTGTCAAGGCTTTATCTCTCATCTTTTATTTTTTTTGTCTTGATATGTAGGCATATAAATTTTTCTATTAATACTACACTTCAACTGTAAAAACAACTAATACTAAAATAAAATAAATTTGAAAATTTAAAGGGGTCTCCGAACAAGTGAATATTTGATGTTTTTTGAAAAAGTTGCCTGATTTTTACGGTACGGAGCCCTTCGTGTGCGAGTCGACTCGCACTTGGCGGTTTATTTAAAACACGTCAAATTATTATAGTTCTAAACCACTTTCAATAAAAGAATGCAATATTTAATGGACTATTTAAAAAAAAAGTGATATCTCAATGTCGACTCGAGATATATTGGGATTACGAGAGCATCAATATTTATCACGCCGATAGATTACGTCAGATTAATTCTATTTAGTTTTTCCATGAAAATTTATTCGAAATAGAATAAAAAATATGGTTTACCACAGTAACTCAAGTCTGCATTACATAAAACAACAAAATAGATTACAACTTCTTCATCAACAAAATCGTATTGGTAAAGCATTAGGACATGCATGACTAATTGATTGTCACTGTAAATTTATGTAAATATATGCATGGAGTTTATCCGTAAAATATTTCAATAATTTTCTTTTACATTTGAGTTTGTATGGGCGTTTAACCGAAAGTGATAATAGACAGGAGGTACCTACCCCTCGAGTCCACGCATTTTAGCATACTAGGAAGTTGAAAAGTTACAGTTATGTTACGTTTTTTTCCAATCCCGCGGATCCGCGTGATTGATGACCTCGATCCCGCAGGCTTGGAGATTTTGATGCGTGATTGAATTCCCTAGTACAAACACAAATAGATACAATTTTCTGGCTGCATGGAGCCGACCGACGACGAAGCTGTCAACGTTTGTAATATTTTATTTTTACTTAGTTGTTAGATTTGTTTTTACTTATTATTTGCGTTCGACCATAGGAAAATGAGAAATAATGCTAAATTCCATAATAGATCCATTAAAAATGCCATATTTTCAAAAACTCATAGATTTTTCTTTTGATACTATGTAGATAGTTCTTTTTTCAAAAATCTTACGTTTTTTTAGGGAACTAATTCCCTAGAAAGACGAAATTAAATTGATTGCGAACTGACTGTTAAAATGCGTAATATTTCTAATAAATCACCATTTATGTTTAAATGTTTCTAATTTTTTTTTAAAGGTAAGAAAATAAATAAGCTTTCTCAAATTATGCAAAATCGGACTATGTTTAATTACTGCAATGTATTTACTGTTTGTAATGTTGAATCAGAATTACTGTAACCCTTCAGAGCATATTTTGCAAGCCTAAACAAAAAAAGTTAATAATGTCTGTGCAAGACTAAGATTACCTTAGGTACATTTCAGAACTTCCAGGTCTACCCAAAACTAATCCATTCTTATACAAAAGCTACAGGTAGTCCCCATTTTTTAGGTATGGCTTTAGTTTCTGATAACTTTAGTTAGATTTATTAAAAAGAAGAAATGAAAAACAATTTCAAATTACCTCAAACATTAATTAAATTGCACAATATTACAGACTGACAAAATAAATTAGAAAAAAATTGCAAGAACAGCATGATTGTCAATTTGTTCAGTCAAAACTAGGACAATGTTTTGCTTTAGTCAGTAAAATCATTTCGAAGATACACTATCATACCACTCAACATACTTAGCATAGTTTGCAATAGACTTAGATAGCTATGCCTATACAAGGAAAGTTAAAATGCATAGATTTGGTGGGGCAGAAATGTGGATCACCTAAATATTATTAATTTCTGATATAAATTAATATTTTGAAAGATCAACACACTGCAATAAATACCAGATAAATCTTTAACTATTTTGAGTTTTGGAGGTGTTAATCCTCAGAGCATTTGACTAAGGCAAGCCTAAAGCCAGTAAATATAAAAACAACTTTAAACCCATAAATGCCCAATAAAAAAAATGGAGACTATCTACCTGTACTTTTTGTTTAAGGATGGATTAGTTTTGGGTTGAGACCAACAGCTGGGATCTTTCTCTGGCTTCATTTACTTGTTCAATCATAAACATGATTTGTTAAATTAGATGAGTCAAGGATAAAGGACAATACTGTTCTGGTGTAGGAGTGTTAATGTGGCCCAAACATTAACAGTCCTTCCTTTACTTAGTTGATTTGATACTGTATATGAATAGGTACCTGCTATTAATCGAGTAACAATCAAATAAGTTAAAATTTCTAACATATCACAACAAAACAGATACAAGCTATTACCTAATGCTTTCTAAGATATATGTTTACCAGAAGGAATTTATGTTAGTTCAGAAGCATTGTTCAATAATGGTTTCTTCAAGGTTAGTGCATCAGACTAATTTAAACACAATAACTATTGTCAGTGTTTGTGGATAATCTTTGTTATTAATCTTGCAGTCATTTTGAAAATGCATTGCATTTGTCATAGGTACTTTTTACTGGTTAGGTAGTGCGAGTACAGATCAACCAAAATAGATCTAAGTATTATAGGCAGGGTAAGAATATTGTAGTAGTAGGTATGTTATAATCAATAAGTCTAATTGTTTGGTTGTTTTGATTCCAAATCTGTTTTTTTACTGCCTAAGAATTTTACTGAGGTTGAAATGAAAATTCCTAACTAAGTGCACACAAAAGCTTTCCTAACAAAGACTTCTTCAAAACGGACAATGGTGCTTGGTTACAAAAACCAACAAAAGGCCATGAAAAAATCCACGCAACGGTCTTCACGCATCACCTGTCTCGCTCTGTCGCGATAAAAATATCCAGATAGCACAAAACAATGGCGTTTTTACAGCTGATAAACATTTATCCCTGAAACCTACAATTAGAAGAACTCAAACCTATGCGCAATAGGTAACAATTTTTTTTAGCATAGTATTATTTTATTACGCACACACAAAAATAAACAAACCTTGGGTCATCGCAGGTGCACTAACGGCATCTCCAAATGCTGATCTGTTCTCCGCTTTGCATCCCCCAGGGCTTGTACTCGAGCCTGCTGCTAATGGAGAGCACCTGCGTCTCTTAGCAGGCATCTGTGCCAAGGACTCGCCCCAGTCAAAATTTCTCTTCAGTGTAGCGCACGCCATTTTCTTTTTACGCCCCGATCTGCTCGATGTACCTTTCCTTTAGGATTTTATAAATTCACTGATGTCTTTCTCCAAAATATAAATAAACCTATACTAGCACTAAGTTCACAATAAATATAATTGAACTCATAAGTAAATTTAAAAAAGGATCCCTCGAATTATGAGGGATTTTGTTGGTATTTTATAGGTAATTCACTTCGAAATAAATTTGTGACAGAGCGAAAGCAAAGACTTCTACCTTCTACCATTGAATTTTCTTTGACGTTTTTCGTTTTGTGCCTATCTTCAGTTATGGATTATACCAACATGTGGAAAAGAAAAACACGGTGCAGATTTTTTTATGGACCTAATTGTTTTTACTTCGATGAGGAAGTGATTTTTTTAGTGAAAAATTCTTAATGTCAATCTCAGCCCAATTTAAATTAGCTGAATTCTTATTAGTCTTAATAGTCATTGTTTTTTATACTTTTATGAATGACGTTTTAGCGTGATAATGATAAGGTTTTTTCATCCCTTTTCCAATCGATATATCGATCGATTTGGCATTTACAAATTTAGAACGACTGGCAACATTATTTTTGACAGCATAAGGCAGCTGATTGCTTGCAATATTAGCAACCAACTTCACTTTACGAAAAGTGTTTTGTTTTGCGCTAGTGAGTCACCCCTATAGAATTTCCTTAGATTTACTTTATTCACGACTCCACGAGACATCTCGAGAAACTAATTGAATTCGTTTAACGAAAAGTCTTTTCGCCAAAATTTTGTATTGTTTTTTATAGGCCGATCAATGGGCAACGAAATGTCATCGTCTGCGATGGAGAGTATCCTTTTACAATTTCGTCATGTTAATTCTTCTAAAAAGCTTATTTATCCAAGAAACCCGATTATGAATGATGTGCTTCTATTAAAAATTCAGATGTCGGTAAGTAGAATACGTTTTTGGAAACACTAGGTTATTCCTTTTACATGTCAACACAATGTGAATAGCAAAAATTTGTTTCACTTTGGTAACCTGTGTCATACATACAAAATAGGTGTCATAATATCATCGGGAATCAACAACTGATTCATACCGAACAAGATTTAGAATAAAGTGAGCTAGTGTTTTGAGGCATTGAGAAGCTGTTACCCTCCACTTCTAAAAATTTGTGTTTTGCTTCTCAGCATTGTCTATATTACTTAATATTTAGCCCCTAAAGTTACAGTACCCAGCTTGTTACCACAAGCTATAGCTACCACTTTCTATGAATCTTCCTCAACATTCACTACCAGAGCATTTGTTCAACCTAAAATTTGCTGTCAAAGAGCTAGAGCGGAATTCAAAGAAATGTGAAAAGGAGGAAAAGATTGAGAAAGAAAAGGCCAAAAAGGCGATTCAGAAAGGAAACATGGAGGGTGCTAGAATACATGCAGAGAATGCAATACGTCAAAAGAACCAGGCCTTGAATTACCTGAGAATGTCAGCAAGAGTGGATGCAGTTTCCAGTAGGGTACAAACTGCACTCACTACTAGAAAGGTAAGATTTGAGAATATTTATCAAGTTGGTAATGTTATTTACCTTGTACCTATTTATGTTATTTAATGTTCTATATATATATTTAATGTTCTGTGGCACTGACTCTACATAAATAATTGAACAAAAATTTTGTTTACCAGTTAAAAAGTATTAAGTCTTTATTTATCTATAGTATACAGAGTGATTTTTTTAAATGGGACAGTATGGGGAAATCCGAATCTAAAGGAGATAGAGGAAAAGTGTCTAAGGAGACATTAGGTGTTTTTTTATGTAAACAAATTTGGCTCGTTCAAATTTGTGGTCAAGTGTGAGTTGTTCTTAAAAAATTATAAAGTTGGTCAATTTTTTTTTTGACGCGGATCGACTCTGTTTCATGTAAGGATTATTTCATTGTTTGGAAAGAAAAAAATCTGAACAGCAGAAGTTGGTCAAATTTACTGAAAACTAATCTTCATACAGTTGCAGTATTCGCCTTTTAATATTGTTACAAGTGCCTAGGCGTGTAAAAAAATATTTAAAATTATTCCATTTTTAAATTTTGATAATCGATAAGAGCTCCAGATGATTCAAGAGAACATTTTTTTTAATCTTCGTAAACATCATGGCAACCGATAGTCTTGAAATTATAAAAAAAAGAATTCAAATTTGGAACGTAAGTTATTTCTGCAGCTGTGATTTTGTTTCCAATCAGTTCATGCTTGTAATTTTATTCATCATGGCGTTAACTAATTCACATAAAGTTGATTTGATTGAGGCGTATTTTCTTAATTATCGCAGTAGAGATAATGCACTTAAGTGGTATCAAGAACGCTATCCTGACCGTGTAGTACCGAATCGCAAGATATTTGATAGTTTAATAAAGAACCTAAGACAGGAAGGCTGTTTCAAGCCTAAGCGTAAAAGGCCGACAATAGTCAATAGTGAGTTTATAACTATTGCCGTATTGGGATATTTTGAAGCATACCCAAAAGCTTCGTTACGGGAAGCAGCTGAAACTATCGGTATTCATAAATCAACTGTAAGGAAGATATTGAAGGCTCATAAACACAAGTGTTACATAGAAGGTCGACTTGTACAAGCGTTACTACCTGGAGATAAAGACCGCAGGTTACATTTCTGTAATTGGTATGTGGCTCAGACTATTAGAAATAGATGTTTTCCTAATTTTATTATTTGGACTGATGAATGCAACTTTTCGAACAATGGCATGTACAACAGGAGAAATAACCATTACTGGTCAAAAATAAATCCGCTAAGAACTACAGAAACCCACAACCAAATCCGATTTTCTTTTAATTGTTGGTGTGCGATATTACATAACAGAATTTTTGCTATCAAAATTTACCAAGGAACGCTAAATAGTGAAAAATATCAGGAAATATTGAACATGGCTGCAGATTTAGTGGATGAGACTATTAGCTTAAGGAACTTTGGTAAGATAATCTACCAACAAGATGGTGCACCAGCCCACAACAGTAGGGCAAGTAAACTATGTTTGGACGAGCAGTTTCCAAACCGTTGGATGGGTACATATGGGCCGATAAAGTGGCCCCCACGATCGCCCGACTTAACGCCATTAGATTTTTTCTTATGGGGTTACCTTAAGGGTCGAATTTATGTATCCCGATACAACTCCGTACAAGAATTAAAAGATGCTGTTTACAACACTTTAAACACAATTCACCATAAGTCTCTGTTAAATGCAACTAGAAGTGTCTTGCATAAGACAAGACGGCGGCCACATCGAACATTTACTCAAGTAATAAACCAACTGTATGAAGATTAGTTTTCATTAAATTTGACCAACTTCTGCTGTTCAGATTTTTTCTTTCCAAACAATGAAATAATCCTTGCATGAAACAGAGTCGATCCGCGTCAAAAAAAAAATTTACCAACTTTATAATTTTTTAAGAACAACTCACGCTTGACCACAAATTTGAACGAGCCAAATTTGTTTACATAAAAAAACACCTAATGTCTCCTTAGACACTTTTCCTCTATCTCCTTTAGATTCGGATTTCCCCATACTGTCCCATTTAAAAAAATTACTCTGTATAATGGACATCCAACATGAGATCACACAACGCAAGTAAGTACCAAGTAACATGGTTCTTAAATCTATGTGTCTCTATAATATAGGAAGTCTCAGCGTGCACAATAACAGAGTAACAACAAATAACAATATTTTTTTCTAACTGGACTGACAAAGTAGCTACAAAAATAAAAGGAAAAGTATAATACAAAAGGTAAAGGAATATTTAAAAAATTATTATGATTAAAATAGTATACAACATAAAAATTACAAAATACACAATGTGATATTTTTATTTAAAGTTACTTAAAATACAATAACAATGAGATCTTTATTAAGGTAGAGGAACTAATGCTAGACACTTTAAGGAAACACAATCTTTAGATGAAAAAAAATATTATATTTATCAAACAAAACAACCACAGCTTTTTGTTTATGAATAAAACGAATCTTAAAAAAATATATTTCGTAATTAAAAGTCCAATAATCAACATGTTTTCTATTATTATTATTGTTTTTTTTTAATACTGTCATAAGCACTAATAGTTGACACCATAAAAAAATTCAATTACCATCAGTAGACAGTCAATTGCACTAATAGTTGACATTATTAATGAAAGTATTTATACATTTATTAACCATAAAAACATGTTCTAATGTTGTAACTCTAATAGTTATCCATCAACCTCTAGGGACTATCAAATTTGTACTTAATTCTATTACCCGTTATAACCATTTTTGGTACATCGAGGACTTTAATTATTTGAGATTCAGCTATAACACTGATATCTTTTTCATTTTCTTTGAATAAAGTTTAAGACTCGTCACATGCTACCATAGCCATAACTTCAATGTCTGTTTTAGTTACCTTTTGAATAATACAAACATATTTATAATCTCTTTTTTCCAGGAAACTTGACAATAACATAGTCACTTTGCTTAATTCTACTCTCTTCCTTATTTCTTTCTTCTTCATTTTCCTTTTCTATTCCAATTCTAATCTCTTCCTCATTTCTTTCTTTTTCATTTTCCATATCAATGCTTTCATCAGAAATATCATCCGCGCTATCTCCAGATTCTAACCATTCTTCTTCCGTACTTGAGTTGTATTCAGTCTTCTTAGATTTCTTTTTTACAATATTTTTACTTTTATTAGATAACTTCTTATCAGTCTTAAGTTTTCATGCTGATGCCATGTCCGCTTCGGAATAACGGAACATCTGACCTTTTATTGTGGGCATGTTTATCAGTCTGAAACAATAGAACCAATAGTTGACATCATGTATTCCCCAATAATAGACACCATGTCTACCTTTAGTTAGAGTGCTCCGAAATTGTTGATATTTCTACAGTAGTATTTTAATTGGAAATTGTGATCAAAATCGTACTAAAATAACCTTAAAAATTAAATATCTGATAACACCAATGGATGACACGCCTGTCATCTTTTAGGTTTTCAGTATTTTTTGGAACTAATAGAAGACATGCCATAATTTGTTAGAAAAATATTAGCAAAAACAAGAGGAAAACGTTTGTCATCATTCTCAATTAATATTGATACCTGCACATACAATTATAAAATATAAAGTTCTAATAAATATTGGTTCAAAACTTACCTTCAAAATTACAGCTCCCTTATCATAAACAATAAGAAATCGCGGAACGCGTGCTCACCTCGTCACATGATTCACAACAACTGACGCAATTTTGAAATTTGGTTCGAAAACTGTTTGAATGTTTTTGTAAAAGATTCATAAGTGAAGCAAGGAGTCCAATGACATTGACATTTGAGTCATATCACTAAAAAAATTCTTAAAAGAAGAAGGTTTTCTGATAGGTGTCTTCTTTTAGTTCACTGTCGAGCATTAGTTCCTTTACCTTACAATACTATATTATGTTTTTTTTTTTCTTTTTTTTTAATTATGATAGAACTAGGTATACATTTATTTGTTCAAATTAAAAACTGACAAGGTAGGTAGAATAATATTTCTGATTTTCTTTTTAAATTAAGGTAGCCAATCTGTGAGGTCCATGTCCTCGGATTTAGAAAGCGAATTATAAATCCTGCAGAGTCTTGGCAAAGATACATGCATACCTAAATTCATTCTTGAAAATGTTGAGGAAAAAAAGTACCAGTATATAGTGTAGTAGTGACATAAATATAACATAAAAACAATGTAAATAATCAAGTTGAAGCTACAGGATATTTAGGAGTTATGATAGATAAAAAACTTAACTGGAAAGCACATATAGAAGGACTGCGTAGGTGAGTCAGTAGCCTAGCGTATGCCCTTCGTAGACAGTCAACACAAATGCTCTATTGACAGTGTATCACGGTATGGTAAAGTCTGTACTAAGATAGGGGTTAATATTTTGGGACAATTCTACCAATAACGATAATTTTTAAGCTGTAAAAACGATGTATGAGAGCCATGTTTAAAATAAAAATTACCGATAGTTGTAGACCACTATTTTAAATTATATATTTTTTTAATAACATAGTGAAACTTTAGGAGCCTAGCTTTAGATTACCAGTGTGCTCAAACGAGTGTTCTTTTTGAAATTCTTTTAAAAACGCTTTATTTTTACTCTAGCTCCTCCTAGCGCGTGGCTAGGCTCACGTGATACTTACATAAAACATAGAATTTATACCTTACCTACCAGTGAAGTAATTTTTAGAATCGGACCATTGCTTCCAAAGATTGCCCTTAGCATCCAAACAAGCTTTAAACTGTATTGCTCCTCATTATTAGTGAACGTTGGCAAAGTGAATTTGGTACGTTTAGGTGATTTTTGATACTAGAAAGTTATGTTATTGTTTTAAATAACAAGACAGTAAATCCATTAATAACAGTGCATTATATGGGTTACTCCACACGTTTATAAGATGAAGATGGTTTTCTTTAGGGTTTTCAGGATAGTAGTTCCATAGGCAGCCGATTACATCCAAATAAACATACAACCTTTAACTTTTATTTATATAAGTATAGAATCTGATGTCAAGGAAACCAAAAGAGCAGATGAGATTTGCTATTTTAGTGGACTACAACAAATTTTGCATTGAAGCGCCTTTGATAGCAGCAGCGGCGTGTTAATGCAACAGTTATGGAAGAGTTTCAAATCATACGATTGATCCCGATTATGAAGCGGGGCAGCAAGAAGCGTCTTAGAACGTTACTAGTGGTAGATACTTATTTATAATGTCTTTTATTACGACAAGATGGCTCGTGACGAGAAAATATGCATTGTTCAAAGAATTCCTAATGTTGTAGCCGATTCTCGTATGATACGGGAAACATTAGTAAGCTATCAATATAATTGAGGTAACTTAAAAAAACATTGTGATTTTCCGAAAAGTCGTGATGCCCCCGCCCCGTGGGTAAAGGATTATCCACTCATTACGCCACACTCTGTATGACTTACATGTAGTTAAAAGTTCAGAAACAGGTGTTAAATCACTATAATATTTAAAAATATACCTACATGGATGAAGAATACAAAAAAAATCACATAACATATTGTTATGAAAGTGGCTTTGTATGTGGTTTTATCTGTGCAATGTCTATTTTTGGAATAAAATAAAATATATTTGAGATTTTAATTCGAAATAACATAACATATTAATAATAATATGACTTGTTCTTAAATTTAGTTTTTCCTAAAATTTTGATATTTCACAGTCGTTGAGCTCCCTCTTCTAATCAACATAGGAGGCTGAAATTTTCACTAGATGATCACAGTAATATGAGTTACAAAAAAAGGGAGTGGTCAAATGCCTACGCAATATTTTATTCTTTTCCATACAAACATGGACCACCCTACTCTACATTATTTAGAAGTCGCTCTTTTTGTGAAAGATAATTCCCATCTGTTTCCCCGACTATCTGACGCCGTAAGTCGAAACAGACGGGATAAGACTATGTTGGGCGATGTGGTCGCTTAGCGACAAGGTCCCTTATTAATTGTTATAAAAAAAAAAGACTGGTACCCTGTTAAAACAGCACTAATGCAGAAAAGTGTTGTTGGTCGCAATTTTAACAACACTTTTTTGCATTTAATTTTGTTTAATTTATAAGCAATCCTAAAATATACAAATTAAATTAAATTAACGAATTTACCTAAACTTTATAGAAACCTAAATGATCAAATATTAAAACAGACACATTTTAAGTATTAGTAATCTCAAAATGTTATTAAAGTTATTATAGTCTAGACGAATTTTTTAATGATAAATTATTATTGTAGTTAGTTTGTAATGTTGCATGCAATCTCTCTACTTATTTTGCATACCACCGTAACCGCTCAAGCATGTTGTTTCTCATATAATAATTGTTACCTGTTTGTACACATGTTTTTTGGCCATAAAATATCTTTATCTTTAGATCACATCAATGTAATCATCACACTAATAATATAAATCCGAAAGTTTGGATGGATGGAAGGTATCTGTATTACTTATTTGCGCCAAAACTACTGTACACATCCTTCCCAAGTCAGTATATACATTGTGATCTTAACACACATTAAACATTTAATTATTTCTAATTTTCAGGTCACAAACTCCATGGCAGGTGTAGTAAAAGCCATGGACGCAGCCATGAAGTCAATGAACTTGGAGAAGATATCCGGACTCATGGATAAGTTTGAGAGCCAGTTTGAAGATCTAGATGTGCAGTCTTCATACATGGAGAATGCTATGTCTCAGACTACGACCACCTCAGTGCCGCAAGGCGATGTGGATAACTTGTTGCAACAAGTGGCTGATGAGGCGGGGTATGTATTGGATTTTGAACTGTGTTGCATTGTGGTATGGGTTGCATTTCAGAAGACTAGTGATCAGATCACATCATTTGGCTAGTCTTAGTTTGAACCTGTCATACAAACCAGGGTAAGATAAGCTGGAGATAAACCTCTATGAATCGGTCCTGCTTGTCCAAAATTGGATGTTTATGATTGAAAAAGCTAGGATAAAAACGCGCTCATACAGCATTGGAGAATAGCATCACGCACGCAGGCCAATCGTCGCCAGTACAAAATAAAATATGAATGGTTAGTATATTTTCCTCTTTCAGAGATTGGAATAGAGAGTGCACCTGTGTCTGCCTGCGCACTCACTTATGCACTATTATAATGTCCGCGCACATGGCTAGTCTCCGTCAAGTCTGGCCGCTGTAGCCGAAATTCGGCTAGGACATCATCATCGTAATTTCCTCTCTAACTTTTAAGTACTCATTTCTACCTCTTTCCATTCCAGATTGGAGCTGAACATGGAACTTCCATCAGGAGTCCCGAGCACATCCGTCGGAGCCTCCACTGTCGTCTCGCAGGAACAAGACGAGCTAACGCAGCGCCTCGCGAGGCTACGGCAGGCCGAATAACCAAGATAACTGGTGTGATTATGTTGTAAATAAGCTAAATTACGAGGAGGTTTCTTTAATGATCAAACCTCTTTTCAAAGTGTTCTTCAAAAAGATGAATGGACAATTATTTATTTAATTGTATATTAATAAGGGTTTTTTTAACAGTTTCATACAATTAATGTCAAAGTTAACCATCGAACCTGATAATTGTCCAATGATCTTTCGAAGAAACTTCTTTGAACAAGACCAATCTTTTAAATAATTGATTACAATCACTTAATGCTATAGCTATGACGACTGCTTCGCTTGGGGCTAGATGATGCTGTGTAAAAAATCCAGCAATATTTAAAAAATCGAATCAATCACTAAATAGGATACGCGAACCCGAAATATGCGTTTTTCTATGGCGCTTGTCAACATATTGGTCAACCGTTCGATAAGCCGGCTGGTACAGTCCTATATTCCGAGACAGGCCGCGACAACGCAATTGTAAGTTAAATGGTAACAATCAGGACATTTGAGCTTTTACTGTTGAAAACCATGATTGTTTCAAACGTTTTAAAGCAATTTTTTTGCTTTAAAACTATTTTAATTATGTTCTAACTTTTCTCCGAAGTCCCTATTTGTGGCTGAACAATTTACTTTTCAGTATAAGGTGCTACAATAATAGGTCACCACACTTGCTCAGAATGACCCCAAAAAAGAAACAATTGGTTTCCAATCTTAATACTTTCCAACGAGTCCAAGTTATTTCTTATTCGCTATGTTTAAGTTATAAAAAGTGATGTGAAACTTTTATTTCTTATTCTTTATGATTAATAAATAGCGCATTTTATTCTGGCTTAAATTACAAGCTACTGTGATTACAATTTTGTTTTGGACAACGGTTGTTTGTTCATGTAAGATATGTGTAATGTTTTGTAAAATACCTGATAAAGTTTATTATATAATGAAATGTACCTAATCTTGATGATTGATTTTCAGAGTTTTTAAGATAAACTGATCCCTTAGTAGGTCCGCGATCCGTCCTTCAGCGATAGTCGTCTTGTCTTGCCGGTGGAAAGTTACCACAGAGTTCTAACGTTTGCTTCAGACGACGAAATTTTTATTGATTTGTTGAATTTCTCAAAAATCAGATAGGTTGAGTAATTGTAATTCAGTCTGATCAACTAATAGGGAAAACTGGTGTTTTCTGCGGCTTGCTTCGTCGATTAACTTCGACAAACATAAAATGTATGAAAATTTCTGTTAAAATATAATTGTCCAATTATCTTCTACACCAGAAAAACTACTCACATATTAAAAAAAAAATCGTCAAATCAAATAGGTATTTATTGGAAATGTAAACACAAAAAGCATACAAACGTAAACTTAAAATAAAAACGTAGTCACACTACTTTGGCTTAAAAACTATAATATCAATATGGCATACTTTGAAGCTGCCTTGAATACTGGAGGTTACCACAAGGTACGTGGCCTGACTTTGGTAGAAGTTGAAATTACTCTTTGTACTTCAAATGATACAGACATGTTACAAAATTAACAAAGATTTTTCAAAGGGAAAAAATTAACAACAAATTAAACATACTAATTTTATAGGAAATAACTTATAATTATGTAATCACATCACAAGTGAATAGGAACCAATATAAATTGTAATTTTTTTGGTTATATAATACTGTTTTTATCAGCAAGGCTGACTGTACCACCTATATTTTAACAAAAGAACCAAAATTATTAAAATTTGAGACGAAACAAACCTAGGACCTTTTCACATGCATACGGTCATTGCACAGCCCCATTCCGTGTAAAGTAGAAATGTATGTGACAGCTTTTTAGATCGTGTATCATACATTTCTACTTTACACGGCACGGCGATCGTGCTGTGACCGTATGCTTGTGAAATAGGGCTTATTAATTTATGATAAACTAGTAAGAAACACAACTTACAAAAAAAATTTCACTTTGCAAATAGGAATTAAAAACGTAAGTAATAACTTTAATCAGTCAACCGAAAATGTCTTTTCTTAACCCTGTATATTCATAAAATGTTGTTCTTTTAAGCCTACTCTCATAGTGTTTCGCCTACTTAATCAAAGTAACCAATACATACATATGTATATGCCTAGACGTTTCCCTATTGCAAAATGAAACTGACTTAGTTGAGCTTGGTATATACTCGGTGCCAAATAACGTGGCAATAGAGGACATTCACCTCCTTCACGAAATTATAAAAGGGCACAACTTAAAATTTTATATGTTTAGGGTTATACAAGTCTTTGGAAACTTATTATTAAAACGCATAAAATTATAGACCTATGCTATTTTGAATTCATAAACGTTTTCGATACTTAAATTCTTATGTTACACACAATTCATATATTTTTTTAGTCATGTTAATGTAATTTGGTACTCTTAACCATAATATTATTCATTAATTCATTAAAATATGTCCGGTTAAAATATACTCTGGTAATTTAAAACATTAAAATACGTGAATTCATTGAAAACGTAAAAGTATTTTGAGTTGTGTTGTTTGTTTATTGCTTCCTAGTACGCTTGTACTACGATGCTCTAGCGACACCGGTATCGCTTTAGGTTTGTATGGAAAGCGACAGAATAGCGATAATTTTACTTCTGCTGTGGAAGAGGAGTTCAACGATCTGTATTACCACCTTATTTAGCACTTAGTATAGTAAAATACATTGGTGTCAATACAGATGTCGCCAAAACCAAAACTAATCTAATTTAACATTATGTACTAAAATGTTGAAATGATGAGGCGTTTTCGTAATGTCAAAAAATAGTTCGAACGGACTGAAAAGATGGCGCTTTTAGTTTGAAATTATATGACATAAAAGACCCTGCATAGGTTGATACTCTACCTACTATTTTAATTCGAAAGATCCCTGCCATCCATTAAGTTCTATGGTACCTAAATAGAGTTTTTTGGAAAACGCCTCATTTTTAGTACTGTTAAATGAGGCGATCATAATGAAGGCATTATGATCGGAATAAAAAGAAATTTTAGTTTGTGGAGTTTGGGTGACATGTAAATTGACACCATTACACTGAAAAACGCCAGAAATAAATTCAACCAACAACATTTCAGTTGCTAAAAATCTTAAGTCGAAATTATTATTTTTACATAAAAAGTTGTGTTTCACATGAGAGCAAATGTTTTTAAAATTGTTTACTAGCTCACCAGTCATTTCAAAACAAAATATGAATCAAGCTCGCAGGCTGATTAAAGTCTAAATTAAAATATCCAAACTCGCACCATAAACAAGTTTGCTTACGTGTTGCACACAACTATTTCACCATGGGCCAGGATGATTAGTGTGGCCTATTAAACTGATTTACCTACTACACGTCACCATCAGCCTGATCCAGGAAGGCTATCTGGTAAAAGATCCACTGTTCGAGGAAGGACGGTATGAATGCTTCGCACTTGGTGAAGGTGACCGCTGGCTGCAGCTTGCACAGCTCCTGTTCGTACAGCTTTAGGGACATGCTGCAGACTGCGCCGCTACCCTGGACAATGAAAAAGGATAGGTAATTCAAAAATATCGTATAGTATAGGTTGGTACTAATCATTATACAATGTGGATTGTCGAACTTTGATCAAACGAGATGTGCGGTTATGCGACATAAATTTACCAACACAAATTAAAAAAAAAAATATATCTTAGCTGTCTGTCTCATAATTCGTGTTTTCTTACTAGGCTTAAGTTCGACATTGAAATTTTTTTATTTCGTCGAAGTATACGCTTATTATGATGAATTAACCTTACATGAGTCATAAATTTTCCGCTGCGCCGTAGTATCTGGAAGCTGGCCCGCAGGATCATAGTCATGAACTCCCAGAGCTCGCCGCACGCAGACTCCGATATCGGGATGTCGGTGAGGTCGCCAAATATGTAGTCTACTCGGCGACCCTCCTTTATGAACTTGGCGACTGTTGCCATGCAGTCGCCGATTATTACCTGTAATGTAAGAGAGAAGGTAAGGAGATATTCGGACAGGGAACTACGCAAATCCCATACAAAAAAGAGACGACACGGGCATCTCTCGTTACTAACGGCAAATAGGCTCACCCCAGAGTTAGATAGTTAATACTTTATTCATCACCTTATAAAAAGATAGTACTTTATTAACATATTATAGGGAAAAGCAGTGGAACTGACGGCCTTATCGCTTAAAGCGATTTCTTCCAGGCAACTAAAACGATGATTGTGAGAAAAATAAAGAATGGCGGTGCTTTATATATAACATACATTGAAACTATTCCTTAGTATAATCTAGAGTTCCTTTAGTACTAACCTAAATTAAATAAAGGGAAGTATTACCTCGTAATTAGATCCTTTCATATTCTCCAGCACGTCTCCGCAGATGGTCTTCATGTGCTTGTTACACGCGTCCATCACCAGCGAGTCTATTTCTAACATCCACACGAATTTAGGCTTCTCTTTCAGTAGCTCATATAGCAGCGCTCCGTCCCCGCCACCTACATACATAAAAAATATAGCAATGGCCTTTCACATTCGGCATCATCTGGCCCCGTAAGTAAGTATAGTAAGGACGAGCAGCGTTGGTTGTACGTAAATACAACCAACCCAGCTGAGATATTTTGGGATTGAAACAAACTGTTTTTTTCTTTTACATTGTATGTGTCCGAGTTACAAATGAACGCTTCTACTTAGTGTACGTTCACACAGCAGTCCGTTGTATCGTATATCTACCTACGTTTTTATTCAACGATGGCGGATGTAGTTGTATGAGTTCACACAGTACTCTAGATCCAGTAATAATGTGAACTCGCTCATTCAACTATACTGCCCTCCCGAGCTTAAAGTGCAGTAACAGCAAAAACACGATTTCGAGAAAAACGCGCGTGAAGTGTAGAAACCTAAAAAAATATCCGAAAGAGGTTATTTGATAAAATTTTGAATGCGAAGTGAAAGGTAACGTGAAAAACTGTGTACCAAACGTCGTTACATAAATATTTTCTTCTAAATAAAATAGTTACAATCAAAACATTTTTTTTGCCTCTATTACTACGAGTAATTTTTCTATGAAATCTGCTTAAAAACTCCTTAAAAGGCAGTAAATTCTGCTATTACTGCATCTTCGACCGTTTTCCTGTCATATTTACTAAGTAAAGTGCAGTAATAATGTGAAAATACTGCAATTTAATAGGCTTCTTTGTGATAAAATACTTAAAATTCCTCTTGTGTCCTAAAAGAAAACTACCTTTGATTAGAATAAAAGTGTGTGTTTTCGAAAATTAAACTTAAATGCTACATAATTAAGAAACACACAACTATGCTATAAAATCGTATCACGTTTAAAATTAACAGTCTTTCCGGGAATCTTAACAGTAACTAGATACTCGTAAATGCAACTTAACAATCACCTTTTAATAATCAAAATCTCTCTCAATCACATATAAGTATCATTTATAAAAAAAACAATGTAATAAAATTAGAAGTTAACTCCTTCATTAAATGATGAGCATTCTTACATAATGACCAGTCTTTCCGGCAATCTTAACATTACCTAAATGTAACTTATTAATAAAAATCACTCACAATCAGCTATATTAAAGTATCTCTTATAAAAAAACATTCTAAAATACGATATTAACTCCTTCATTATACGTTTGAGCATTCTTACAATTATATAATAATCACAATGAAGCAAAATGAAGTCGTAAGTGCAAAAGATACAACATCCTAGATCAGAATCAAATCTATTACTAAAGTCTAACTCCAGTACAATTCAGAATAATCAATATCACTTTTGGCAGGTAACTCAAGAATTAAAATTATTAGTCGTTATTATATTAGGTCCTTACATATGAAATTGGCGTTTTGTATGGGAGGAACAAAAAGTCGAATATTTTTTAATATAATATATTTAATTAATCAAAGTATGAACCATTATTTTCTATGCACTTTTGCCATCTTATAGGTAGTTCATTGATCCCTTTACTAAAAAAACCAGTCGGACGGGAATCAATAAAATCTTTGAAGGCGATTTGGACTGCCCCATCGGAGTTGAATTTTTTCCCTTGCAAGAAGTTATCCAAATTTCGAAAAAAATGGTAATCTGTTGGAGCAAGGTCCGGGGAGTACGGAGGATGTCTTAGACTTTCCAATTGAAGCTCTTCTAATTTAGTAGCCGTCTGTTGCGCAGTGTGTGGTCTAGCGTTGTCGTGAAGCAGCAGTGGCGTGGAGCGATTGACCAGCCTAGGTTGTTTAGCCGCTAGCTTTTCCATCATGGTTTGCAATTGCTGACAATAGACATCAGCCGTAATAGTCTGGCCAGATTTGAGAAAACTGTAATGAACAATACCGGCACTAGTCCACCAAACGCTTACAAGTAACTTTTTTGGGGTTAATTTTCGCTTGGGGCAGGATTTGGCTGGCTGGCCAGGATCCAACCATTGCGCTGAGCGCTTCCGATTATCGTAAAGAACCCATTTTTCATCACAGGTAATGATTCGGTTTAAAATACCTTCATTATTGTGCCGGTTTAGTAATGTAACGCAGCAGTCGACGCGCGTTTGCCGGTTTGCTTCAGTCAATTCGTGAGGTACCCACCTTTCAAGCTTTTTAATCTTCCCAATTTGCTTCAAGTGAATTAAAACAGTTTTATCACTAACATCGCAGCCTGCAGCTAACACGGACGTGGTTTGCGATGGATCCGCTTCCACAATAGCCTTCAACTCTTCATTATCAACTTGAGTCTCAGGCCGTCCACGGGGCTTGTTCTGCAGGTCAAAATTTCCAGAACGAAAACGTTGGAACCAAAAACGAACTGTGTTTTCTTTTGCAACACGACCGCCATACACATCATTCACCCTTCGAGTTGTTTCCGCAGCACTAGTGCCACGGCGGAACTCGTACTCGTAAATAATGCGATATTTTAAGTTTTCCATTTTGTAAAATGAGTGACGCAAACAGAAAAAAACAGAAGAAAAAAAACAAATGAATGACGATCATCGAAGCACAAATACATGAGTCTATAGCTGTACAAATTTGAATTTGGAATTCCTTACCAAAGAGGAGAAATTTGTGATTAAAGTGGCCAGTACGAAAAACGCCAATTTCATATGTAAGGACCTAATATTAACTAAATGTTACAATACCTGTTATTTTGTTATATTTTATTCATCACCATCAAATGAAGGGTGCAGGGAAATAATGATGGATGTCACTTTTTTATAGATTTTTTGTTAATGGCAACATTTGAAAGTCCATAGAAAATAGTTTTGTTTATATCGGAATCATGCAGATAACGCTACGTGTCACCAAATAATTAACCGTTAAAAATTGAGGCACAGGCTAAAAACGATGAAAGTTTTATAATACCGGCGAAAAATGATGAATGTCAGTAAAAATATGATGTAGGTTGTTTAAGGTGCAAACGATGCATACTACAAAAAAAATTGGATTATTATTTGTTTAATATACACATGCTTTCTAATTCGTCTTCCAAATTTTATGTATGTATATGATGAACAATTGCAAAAAACGAGTCCGATAATGTGGTATCAATGCTGTATGACTTAATAATGCTTCATTTACCAGATACTGTCAAAAAAATTAATTTTTTTGCGACTCATGAGGAGGCCAAAACAAGAACTACATTGTGATTATCAGATTTGTATATTACATTGTGCACATACAGCGGAAATTAGATGAAATTAAAATTGTGTTCCCTGTAAGAGAGCATTCTTACATGGAATGTGACAGAAATATGGCTCTGATAAATCAAAAAGCTCATATTGAATTACCTTCTGAATGGGCTGATCAGAGAGCTGTGGCTAGCTCTAAGCAATTTATCGTTGGACAGTGTGAACAGGACCTCTTTAGAAAATGGGCAGATTATTTAAAACCCATGTTTAAACCAAAATGTCCAATCCCAGCACGTTCTATCAAAGAGATTAGAGTACACAGAGAAAAACCCAAACTGATTTTTTACAGAGGCTCATATAATGGTGCATGGGTATCCAATGTTATCACCAATAATAGATACATTGGTCCAATACTACAAGCAAATGAATTCACACATCCTCAAAAATTATATGACTCATTGCTACCAATATCTGCAGCCAAATATGTATGATGACTGCTTAGACTTGGCAAAATTCTGCTCACAGAGGGCAAAAAACTATTTTTTTGATCTACCCAATACAAAAAATTTAATTGATGATGATGATTAACCTAAAACAGATATTTGTTTAAATAATTATAATTATAGTCTAAGCATAGTGTATGTAACATGTGTGACATTCACCATTTTTTTATTGACATTCATCATTTTTTGTTTGGACTATTTAGTCAGATTTTTTTCAACTTTTATTTATAATAAATTTGATTGTCTGATAACTTTGATTGTAATTCCATCCATTACAATAAATATGAACCTATACACTTATATTATATTTAGTTTGAGGTTAGTGTTGAAAAAGGGTACAATGAGTCTTTGAACCTAAGAATCTAATTTACTCCAATTAAGGTAAAATTGACACTCATCACTTTTCCCCTGCACCCTTCAAATGTAATTATTTCAGTGTCTGTATCGGTTTTGGAAATGGGAAGATTTTTCCAAAACAACAACCTATTTTCAGGCATCAAAGGAACCTAATTGTTTCACTATATTTTGCTTCATTCCTGAATCGATACCTTTAGGACTCGTTTTTTGAGTAAAGTAAGGCAAAGTTTTTGATTTTAGGCAAGACATCTGCTGCGCTTCAGGTTCGTCAAATTTTTTTTTGTAGAAGAGGCAGTGCTTTCCCTTTTGGACCGAAACTTCGACCAAATCTTTCAAATAAACCCTGTTTCCCTGACAAGTATAATTTACAGACACTGCAATTTAATTGGTTTTTACAAACATTATAATATCCCTCAGACGTTAAAGTGCAGTATTACTATTTAATACTGCACTTTAATTGGGAATACAAATAAAAAGTATTTCTTCCAACCAATGCAGTATAGTCAACATGTATGGGGTTTTATAATACTGCACTTTAATTTGTTTTATTAAATCCTCTTGATAAACAAAGTAAGATGAAATACTGCACTTTAGCTAGGAAACCCAAGAAAATCTTGTGCAGTATGTGTTTTACTGCGGTTTAGCTGGTAAACACTGTATATTTTTAATAAATTGGTCATATTTTTGCAATGACCGTTTCCGAAAAATAATTAAATAAAATACTTCTATATTGAATGTCAAAAAAAGGATTTATTTGATTTATAGGTTTTAAAATGGGGTTTCATTCTATGTATTTAGCTTAAAACCGAATGTATATTACTGCAGTTTAAGCTCGGGAGGGCAGTATAAACGAATACGTTAAAACGGGCCTTGTACCAGGTAAGGGTTACTATCAAATGCCAATAAAACACAGTTATTGCTCAGAGACACACGTCCAGCCGATATGCCGCCGCCCGGAGTGCAAATATCCACCGCGCGCCCGGCGCGCGTGTCAACCCTCGACCGGTTAGCATATCCGATGCCCGTGTACATTTAATATAATCAGAATGCTACAGGCCTGTAAAACGGACTGCTGTGTGAACGTACCCTTATATGTTTCTTTATATATGTATTGGATCAGGATTAGCTTTTTTAAAATACACTTGAATTTACACATAGGTGTGGATCGGCCGCCTCACGCAGGTAGGCATAGATATTCGCTTGATAGACTTAATGGAAGCCAATCTCCGAGTACTACTAGAAGCTTCTTGCGAGATCCATCTCAGAAACGAGATGCCTAAAGAAGTCTTGCGACGGAGGATCCTCTTTGTGTTGCTAAGCCACATTATTAAATAGGTACCTATAATGTGATGAAGAAATTATATTTTTAAATTTTGTACATTTCCACTCAGACTCCGGAGCTTCCCTTATGTGAAAACCGGCGGTATCATTAACCTTGATAAAGACCACATCTACTAACAAACTAAGACCCGTATTATAAAAGCTTGCTCAGTCATCGATCTATGTTTGAGTAAACATTTTCTATGGTAAAAGCCTTACTCAAGCATAAATCGATTACTGAGCATGGTTTCATAACACGGGCCTAAGTGTCGTGCACCGGCAAATTGTATCCAATTTGTTTAATTAAGTGTCGAGCTGAATTGCCTTGAATCGACATTGCAATTTATTTATTTACGGCTGTGACAATGTTGCGAAATCTATCTCTAGCACAACGAGATGTGTGTTTCAAGATTGCAAGAAATATCATCCAGGTATTTTGGAGGTAATGATGAGACTAAATGTGCTCGCTGACTTTGTGCACAGACGAAGGCGTCCCGCCCTATTGGCAGTACCAAAAGAGAGAACCATCGACCTGATACCCAAAGACGCCTATTATAGGGCGAACGCTTTCTAATGTGTTACACATTAGGCAAATAGATCTTATATAAATCCACGCCCTCTAACGTTCGGCCAGTAACGACTAGATCAGTGACCCGTGAATATCTCTGGGCTCGCTTACTACATAATACATATACTTGGCGCAATGGCTCCTTGTAGCGTAAAATGGTGTGGAAAAGAGAGCAAGACCGCAAATTTTAAAACAGATGGAATAAAATTTCACAGGTAAGCTGATTTCTTTCTTAAATATTATATATATATATATATTTAGTTTTAAAATGCATAATGTTTTTATACAATTTTATTTGTCTGGAATCTTTATAAATGATCAATCATTATTAGTTTTGCTTAGTATGTATTTTTATGTATATTTTCATTGTTCTAATATATAGGTATTGTAATTAACTAATGTAATTGGTTGTAATATAGGTAATCGTGCTAGTTAATAATTAAATAAATAAATATAATAAAATTTGCTAATTCATTTCAACTTAATTTGGTTGGCCGGTCGACGTCACCAACTGTGCGTCCCTTTCTTTGTTAACCAATTTTATATTTGCTTTCCTTTTTTCTCTGATAAGGCGCGTGCAAGTAGTGATGTGCCGTTCCGGGCCGGGTAGTGATCAGAATATCGACATGGGTTTATTATATATATAATAGTAGAGAGTTTTAAGTACTTGGGACATTATCGTAACCTCAAACCTAAAGGACGATACTGACATAGAGCAGCAGAGAAGATCACTGTGTGTAGTTGGCAACATGATAGCTAGGAAATTTTTAACTGTTCGTCTGACGTGAAAATCATTCTGTTCAAATCCTATTATCAGTCTTTCTTCACGTCAACTTTGGACAGAGTATAACAAAAAATCACACGATGGTATCATACATTAACGTTTTCAGGTCATCTCATAAGACTGAAGCGCTATTGTATCGCTATTGTTGGCTCTTTCCATGCTATCCAGAGAAAGAGAGTAGCCTCGTTTATCTCCAGAGTTAACATGTGTAGAAACTCTATTATAAGGAGTATGGCAGATCGTTTGATCTTGTCAGACATGTACAAACGGTGGGTGGTTAAGTAGAATTGTATTGTACCTATTTTATGGATCTCGTGTCTCGAAATAAAGAATACACATATATTGTTATTATTACCTATGATAAATGCATTTTTAATAAAGTCTGCAGATCGTAAACCTACGGTCAGACGAATTTTTACAAAGCTGATTCATTTTAAAAATGATTGATTGAATAAACCATTATTGGTAGGTACGTAAACTTATGTGTTTAATTTAATTGCACTCATCTAAACTGATATCAGATTGAATTATTTAGTTACTAAATCTAAGATTAGGTATACATGTATACATAGTAGGTATGAATGGATAGAACGCGATAGGGAACTTTTAAAGTTGTATGTGGCGGTACGGAGATTAAAGGAATAGGAAGAGGTTGTATCAAGCAAATGTTTGATTCCAGGGTTCAAATTATTCAGCCCGATCCGTTCAGAGAAAAAAGGTAAAAAAACATCTTTAAAGGTATCCATCCATGCAAACTTTCGCATTTATAATATTATTAGTAAATATACCTTGTTACAAGTAACGATTATTGTTTTCATAGAAACTAAGTACCTACCCCATCCCTAAATAAATAATGTTTATGATTTGTCGTAACCTTGAACGGATCAATTAGCACTGTTTTCTCCGCGCCCGCACACCTCAGCTGGTTGACAGACTTGTTTCTATTGGGTATCAGGTAGATGGGGCGAACCAACCTGCTACATAAAGCACCTCTGACGCGCAGCATTCGCACGCTTAATCTTGATTGCCGAGAGAATTGATCTTTTTTACTGTTCCCGGAGCGAATTCCAAAAGGCTTTGTTTTTTATTTTGTTATTATCACAGTTAGATTTTTGTATGATTTTTATATTTACAAATTATTGAGATTATTATTAATGAATGTTATTTTATTGTGTAGAGGTATTAATTTTTAATCCGATTTTTTTATGTAAGTAAATTTTATTAATGCTAACTTTAGGATTATTATTATTGTTATTTTGATATTGTAGTTAATAAGTTTGTACTTTGACATAATATCTGCATCATTTATGACAATATTGTACATATTTATTTAGACATTTTGTCTTTTTAGCTAATTTGATTTTGTTTTAAAATTTTCTAATATTAATAATAACTGTGTAAGACAAGATGATTATAAAAGGTACTCTATTGCATTGGGTGTGCCTGTAAGGGTAGATGTACATGTTTATAAATGAATAAATGTTTGTATTATGTAATATATTGTTAGATGCTGACTTTTTTATAACTATTTTTTAAGAGGATGTGTTTTTTATATAATTTACGATGTAATAGGTGAAAATTTATAGTGACCCTAGGAAAACTAGGTATATTGCATGCCTAGACTAAGGCAATACATGTACGGTACTTACCTATTCTATGATCAAGACCATTGTGACCCGTGTGTGCAAATAAATTATCTGTATTATGTAAGCAGAGCTTGTGTGTGTTGCATAATACTACACCCAGACCTGGAACAAATGCGTGCCGATGCAAACGTTTGTCCCGCGGCGGTAATGAAACCTTTCTCGCTTCGTCGCCAGCGAACTTTCGCCCGTTGCGCGTCATAGGTCAGAACGGCAGCCTACTTAAAAATAAAGTGTTATTCACCTAATATCACAATTTCTTTTCCTGTATAATTCTCCTTGCCTCTCTGCATCAGCGTTTCAGTGTAAATCAGGTCAGCCTCGGAAATATCTGCAAACAAAACATTGTATAATCAATGCACTTGTCATTACTTAAACACGCTAAAACTCTACATCATCCTTTAAATTGGCGAGAAATGGATAAACGCAAACATTAAAATGTTTATCGAACGCGAAGTGCAAAGCGAATCCCTCGATACTTAAATGGTTTACTATGACGAATAATCCAGGGCGTAGCCAATGTAAAGATTAGTGACTTACTAAACTGAAGTATAAATTTAAGATTAATCTTTCACTGTATTTTTATTTCATATTCAAGGTGAACGGGTAATGTTTTAGCAGAAAATAACTTGAAAGAATATCTTAAATAGGCTGTGGCACGTTATCAGTAAAGGTAGAAAGAGACTGAGCCTACGCCACGCAACGTACGCGACGCATGAGATCTGGATGCATAAATTTGTATGTAAACAGAGCAAAAGCAGTGGGCAAAAGTTACGAATTTCATCAAAAGTAGCTTGGATTTATATTACATTCATAAATTATGCGCATTTATTTCTGTTACGATGTCGCCATAGTCGCCATCACCTCGCAGTTCCAAAGGGTGTGACTTCAGCTTTACAGTCAATCAACATAGTAAGTTTTATTAATTTATAAGTATTCTAGTATTCATCAGGAATAACCACCAATAACACTTGCAGAAGTTGTGCAATGTTTAATAGGTAGGCAAGTCAGGTCCAAACGTTTTGGGGCTTGTGTTACTTCTGCAAATTACAATTTCATGTAAAATAAATATTGCATCCAATGAAAAGAGGACAGCAAGTGCTAGTTTATATCGCAGCAAAAAATTGCTACATAATCAAGATATTTAGGAAATTGCCCCAGTATAGGATAACATGGCTTTTTTATTACCCACCCTCACTCGTGGATTTTTTCTGGGAATAACTCTTACAACTTACTCTGTAGATCATCCAGAACAAGCATGTTTCCCAAGCTCTTGGAGTGCACTATCTGAATCCTCTGGAACTCAGAATGCTCATCAAATATGGTCTCGTCAATGTCATATTCAAGTAGTCTCTCATCTGAAAGCAACAGAGATATAAAATTACTGGTTTCTGCCTGCGTTTTAACACATATTTTTGGAGAATAAGAAGGAACTAAAGTCATTTCCAAGGATATGACCTATATCTCCTTGGAAAATAAAATTAATTTTCCTTCAGCTGATAAATTGATGTATTCGTGGGGAGAAATGGAAATAGCAGAGTTATTTTGAATGGTCCATATCCTTTTATTTAAGATTTGAATGGTATATGTACCTGATGTAGGAAAATATCTCCCAAACAGACATCTCTTCAGTGGAGCATAGGCTTGGGATTTGATTACATTTATGTACTTTTTCAGTTGATTTTCCAGAACTCGAGCAATCTAGAAATATGAAAATAGGTGAGTTTCGTTAGTTTCCTTCCTACTAATTATACAATAGCAAGGCTGTCCTTGTAGCCTAGTAGAAAACTTTATTTTTGTAAAGGATTTTCTATCAACTAAAATAATAAAAAAAACTATTATTATTATTATACACTTAATTTATTTAAAATCTCGTTAAAAAATACATATTTTACTATAAACAATAAAATATAAAAATATTCTACAGTAAAAATTATATCAAAATGGTGAATCGCAAAGCTTGCCACAAGCAGCCGGTGAGTAGTGCTACAGAGAGGAACTTCCTGTATGCGCAGAGTCCAGGAATACCACCTTCAGTCAGGTCCTTTAGTTGGGTCAAGTGCACGGATCTGGCCTTTGACCCAACTATACACTGTACCTATCAAAAAATCTCTGATAGATTTTTTGATAGGTACAGCGCACCTCAGTGTTAATCAACTACAGATGTAGGATACACTATGAGGATTTGAAATAATATGATCATTACAGGCTATGACTCCCTTCAATAGAATCAGTAATCAGCTAAAATCAGTTGCCAAGCATATTGGGAAAATGGCAATAAGTTTAAAACGACTCACTTTGAGATTAATCAATGGCTCCTGGTTTTCTTCCTTGTAGAACTCTATGTTCACCGTAACAAGGCCGCGGTCGAACATTCTAATTGACACAGTAGATCCATTTTTCCCTGTGAGGATCTTCAAAGAACCTCCGTCTAGTTTAATATCAGCGGCTAAAATGAGATTCGGGAGATATTCCTTCAGGACCGTCTCAAGTTGGCCGAACACAGCTTTTTGGCCACTTTCATCTCCCAGACGAGCGGCATCCAATGAAAAATCGAGTAATAATGTTTGAGCAGACATTTTTGCTCTCAGCTATAGCTGTCTTTCTTCGCCAAGATTTTTACTTCGCCGCGACGACGCACAGTGGATCGAAAAAGCCCTTCCTATAGACATAGAACTTTTATTTTCTAAACATGCTTTTTCTTATTGGAAACCAAGACAGAATCTTATTAGAAGCCCAAACTATATCATATTTTATGAACCTAGGTGATAATGACGCAGAAAAGATTTTTTGAACTTTAATTTGTATGGAGAAAAACATGAAAATCGATATTTTTCGGCTCTCGTGCGAGTGCCCGTTATTTCCTCCGGCATAAATAATGTTCCTATTTTTTACTATCTTTTGACATATAGCACATATGGGGCACTCGATGGACTTCAGGTAAAAAAAAATAAAATATATTTTTAAATTTTCTTTTTGCATTTTATTCATTATACAAGGTACATTACGACCTATAAATAATATTTCAACTCACCTAATTATTGTTACAATTTTAATGTAATATTTCACCTATCATAATAATGAAAATAAATAAAATTTTTATATTTAGTTAAAGTAAAAGCATAATTATCAAATACAGTCATTATTTTTAAAAAGAAAAGAATAATAATTACAAACTACAAAGGCGATTAAACAATTCACACGAAATAAATATTACTATTTTTTTAGACACAAGGCAAATTTTTCTATATTACAAGTTATCATACACAATAATTATTTAAAAAACACGTATTATGTACCTACATGTAGTTTACAAAGTTTCTGTAAAACAATTAGAACATATTAAAAGACCATATCCATATCAGCATCTGTGTCAGAATCTGTGTCTTCTGGATCAATGTTACTTACATCTACAAATTCTGTCTCAAGGTGTTCTGTGTTAATAGATATAAGACCTAAAGCTTCGGAACTTAACTCTTTCCTCCGTGCTGCATTGAGTACAGGTCTTGTGGAAGAAATGTAAGGGTCTGATGAAAGAAGCAGCATATTTAAAATATCCTGATTAGTATTAACCCTGCTAGTCTTTCGAGCATGAGACTCCCTGTACTTGCGAAAGTCTTTATTTCTAGCCTCTGAGGCTTCTTCAGATAGTTTACCAATGGGTACAATCGCTACATTGGCTATGTCGGCACCATGTATAAGAACTTTATGCACGGTTGCTGACATATAGTACCAATTATACAGTTCTGTGTACTTTTCTGCAGTCTTTCGGATATATTCCTTAAATTTTTCTATTTTTATAGTTTCAACTGATGAAATGACTTGCAGTATTACTGCAAATCTGCGTATGAGCTCTTCATCAAGCCCAGTTATAGCTGCCGTTTTTTCAGGGAACTCGAAAAACTTTCTCGCCGTATTCCCACCATTGGTTGTTCCCGATCCTTGCTTAACTACATCAATTAATAAACCTGTTTCTTTTCTGAACTTAGTTTGAATTTCTTTTTTCTTTTCTTCCAATATTCGTTTATTTTCTTCTCCTCTTACGGACCAAGTCTTTAAATCTTGCCTGTATGCTATGTGCAATAGACATTCCATGCAGTTTATGCGAGCGTGCAGTGAAGATATTCCAAATTTATATAGAACGGTTGAAACTTCTTTTTTCGTAACTGCTTCCAAATTATTCATTTCAGAAGGTTTTGCCAAGCACAAATAGTACGTTGCAGGTGAGGTTGCTTCTGAAAGATAGGTGCATACCTTCCCATCTATCATAGTCATTATAAGATTGTGTGTAATTCGGTTTGTATCGCATTCGGTGCTACTCAGTGATCGTATTTCTTCTTCCATTGCGGACAGCTGTTCTTTTACGACTAATTTCGACTCTTTTATGAAGATAAACTGCACAGGACGACAATATAACGCTGAACAAGGTTTTTTGTTTTCCCATATGACCTCATTTCCAGCGGTGAGTTTTAGCGGGACCAAAGTGGTCATGAAAATTGATTCATCACTTTTTCCATCTCCATCAAAACCTTGTTTGTATGTGCTCTGACTTGAGGCACCATCAAATCCCCATTTCGATATTAATATCATTGATTGGTTTGTAATCTCGTCAGGTAAACTTTTTATTATTCTTTTACAGTTATGTCAAGGAGTGCTTGAAGAGCTACTTTGGCCATTGTATCTGTAACAGTGATTGCGTCTTTCGGAGGAAAGCAATCCATCTTGGCTTGCTGCACTTTGTAATATGATGGATACAAATTTGTAATGCCTTCTTGAATGGCAGATTCTCTCAACGTTATATACTGCCACTTTGATAGTTTAAGTGACAGTAATAAGCCGAGCGCTTTGGTAGGGGTGAAAACACATTTTTTTCATTTGCTTGTTCCACGATTTTTTCCGCCTCTTTTGGATTCTTTAGAATATGATCTATGGCTGCTGCCAAAATATCTTTACCCTCATTTTTCATATTAGCAATTAAAGCAAAGGCCAATTCTGAACTTTCTCGTCCTTTATAATTATAATTTTCAATCCTTCGTACCTTTTGTTTTGTTCCAAGTTCTGTGAAAGGTTTGCGCGGACTTGGAGCCGTTTTCGTTGATGTTCCAACAGTTGATGTACTCGGAGAGGGTAAAAACAATTCGCCAGCTTCACTTGTTTCTTGAATTGCAGTATTTAGCTGTTGTGGTCGTATATTTTCACGTACACAAGTTGGCCACTCGATATTCTGCTCCAACCAATCTGTATAGTGTTTTTTGAAAGTTTCTGTGTTACATTTTGCAGATTTCCATCTTTTTATCACAGACTGACTAAACCTTCGACAGAATTCTTGGAGAGTGTCTGTATCTTCTTCAGATAAACTCAAATTCAACTGAAATTTAACACTTTCTAACAGTTTTAAATAGTTTCCAAGCTTGCCAGACTGTTTTAGAATCTCAAATAGATCCAGATTGGTCACCACACTATGCTTTTCCATTTTTAACTCGAAATTTCACAGATGTTTTACGTAGTAAGTTTTAATATAACTAAAAAAATATTCAGAACCCTTCTTATTTATACTTACTTCATACCGGCTAACGACTACTAGAAAAAACTAGACAATGACAAATTGTTAATTAGGTAAGTACCTACTTAAATAACATCCATTTTTAATAACAAAGCAAAGGGGCTTAAGGAATTCTTAGAATAATAATACAATCATAAGTGACGGGTTAGCAGGTAGTTCAAGATAAGTAGGTAAACCTCTGCAGTAAATTTTGTAACAATGATAAGGTCGAGTACCTAACTTAATGGCCCCTTGTACATTTAACAAAAAAATATACAATAGGTATCGTCTTTAACGGCTAAATATCATAAAACCACCATATAATATGGAATTATCAGGTAAAATTATAAAGTATGGCTGGTGAAATATTGCATTTAAACTGTAACAATAATTAGGTGAGTTGAAATATTATTTTTAGGTCGTAATGTACCTTGTATAATGAATAAAATGCAAAATGAAAATTTAAAAATATATTTAATTTTTTTTCACCTGAAGTCCATCGAGTGCCCCATATGTGCTATATGTCAAAAGTTAGTAAAAAATAGGAACATTATTTATGCCGGAGGAAATAACGGGCACTCGCACGAGAGCCGAAAAATATCGATTTTCATGTTTTTCTCCATACAAATTAAAGTTCAAAAAATCTTTTCTGCGTCATTATCACCTAGGTTCATAAAATATGATATAATTTGGGCTTCTACTAAGATTCTGTCTTGGTTTCCAATAAGAAAAAGCATGTTTAGAAAAAAAAGTTCTATGTCTATAGGAAGGGCTGTTTCGATCCACTGTGCGACGCCGCCCGCCCCGGACGGATTCAGCTACGAGAACAACAATAATTTCACAAATCAAAACTACTCTCGCAGCTACTTGACTTCTTCTTCTTTTATCTTTCTTTGGCGTACTAAATTATTAGCCAAGAGATTACAATACTTAAGGAGAAGAGACGGGACTACAAACAAAAAAAGTTATGTATGAAACGTGCAGTTACACAATGAGTGTAACTGCACGTTTCATACACAACTATTTACCTGGTTGGTAATGATATTGACCAACCAGGTCAGGCTTTTTATCGATGATTTATGCTTACATGTAGTGCATTCCGAATTACGCTTAAATCGATATTATCGCGCTCACACGCGTTCCGTATTACCATGAGCGCGACAACGACGTCCCGTGTGACGTCACAGATGACGTCATTACATACGCCATTTTGCGATATCACCGACCATCCTACAAACCGAAATCACTGTGAGCGATTTGTCAAAAGTGACAAATATGACAGTTGGCTAACGAACATACAGACGACGGTTTGAGAACCTCCTCCTTTTTGAAGTCTGTTGGTAAAATTGTTGTTCTGCATCATCTTCGTAACTGGACGAAAGTCGTCGTCCCACTCCTCAACAGAGTTATTTGTTATTACTGTTAATAGTTATAAAGCCCTATTTTCTGCCATTTTCTCTTGATTTTCACGTTAGTAAGTTATAATATAACTAATAATGTTCTGCGTGTGCGGTTAAAATACTAATAAATAAATAATGTTGGATAATACACATAGCATCATCTAGCCCCAAAGTAAGCAGACCTTGTGTTATGGGTGCTAGTTAAATGATATACTTGTTACAATATATTATTACACAGATTTATTTGTTTTTAAATAAAAATATATATTTTTCTATTATAATATATAGAAAATACCCAGAACACCTGAAACAAATATTTGCAGATCGAACCCGCAACCTCCTGCGTCGCAGGCGGACCTTCGCCCGCCGCGCCACATCGGTCGTCTATCAACATTCTAAACGTCAGTCGATACTGACTGACGTTTAGAATGTTCGTGACGTGCGTGACCGTGAGCGCGCTCATGAGCGTTCCGAATTATTGTTAGCACTCAACTGTCAGTATCGTGATAACCAATTCGGAACACAAAATATTTTGTGATCGCTATCAGCGCTGTAATCGTATTTCGGAACGCACGGATGATAGAACCTATGTAGGTATTTGAAATTAATAAGCAAAGTATGAAAGAAAAATCTTTATTTATTTCAAGCACAACACAGTTATTATAAACAATTTTTAAAGGGCACAACCCCTTAATATGATAAGAAACAATAAGTACAATACATCTTAATTAATTAAAGGGTATTTTTTTATTGCACATCAGACAAATTATCTTATGACCTAGGAATTTATAATGATTAAATTAATTAAATAATTTTTACATATTATTATACATATTAACATCAAAAAAAAAAATTCACTAAACACTGCATTGTATTTTTTATAGAGATATCGATGCATGGGGTAGCTCTTTTTCGTAGTTGCGTTTTTGCATGCTTGCCACATATATATCTTAACTGGTGAAGCTTTTCAATAGGCACATGGATCATATCCTTATTTCCTGTTGCTGCTACCCATTGTCTACATCTACATATAAATAAATATATTACACTAGCAAACCCGGCGAACTCCGTTTCGCCACCAGATGGCTTCGTTTTATGTAAAAGATTTTCCCGCTTTTCTTTTTAAATTTTTCCTGAATTTTCTTTGATATAAACCTCACGGAGCCCGAGACCTTTCCAACGAATGCAAAACCGTGGAAATCGGTTCGTGCGTTCTGGAGTTATAACGTCAGGAAGGAAAACCCGACTTATTTTTATATAGTAGAAGATTACTACTATTAAATAAATAATTTATGATACCATTTTAGGATCATTTTATATAGGTACAATAATGAATTACCTTTTCTGGTTGAAAAATTTACAAATATCGTTCTATTTGTAGACGATACATCTCCAATTTCCAGCACAAAAAGATATCACAATGGTGCGAAGATAAAAATAAATGACGTACTGGCAAGCAAACATAGTTGGTTTGGTGCTAACAACCTGCTACTAAAAGCTACAAAAACTAAATGCATAAAATTCACTCTGTGTAGACACTCTTAGGCTCTGAATATTTGCGTAGATAAAAAGGAACTCGAACTAGTATCTGATACTATGTTTCTAGGACTGCGCGTTGATTCAGGGCTGCAGTGGGGACCTGACATTGGCACATTGTTTAACAAACTTCGCTCTGCTGCTTATGCAGTGCGCAGAATACGTGAAATGACGGATGTTACCACTGCACGTCTCGTATATTTCAGTAATAATTATTATTCCAGGAGTTCAAAATAAAAGTAAAAAATTACTCAAAAATGTTTAGAAAAGTTTGTCATATAGCAAAATCAAATTATATTAGCTCAAAAATAAGAAATAGTGAAAATGTAATAAAGTCAACTTGAAAATAATAAATAGTGAGACTGGAAAAGTCAGCACCTACATTAATGATTACAATTTAAAGATTAATGATTGCTCAATCAAAAATGATGTTAAAGTAGCCCAAGCATTTGAAAACTTTTTTACTGACATTCCAATCTCTACTAGAAAGTGTCTAAACTCTTCTCAAGTAATCGCCGAGTCATTACTTATAGGAAATGTACCTAAATGCAAAAATACATTTAATTTTAATCATGTTGATGAAAGAGATATTAAAAAAACCTTTAAACTATTAAATATAAAGAAAACTGCAGATCTCTGGGGAATTTCCGTTAGAATTATTAAACCATTGATTGATATCATTGCACCAGATCTAGCTTTTATATTTAATGAATCTATTGATTGTGGCGTATTTCCTGATCTAATGAAATGTAGTAAAATAATCCCACTGTTTAAATCGGGTAGTAGGTCTGACCCCACTAACTTTAGACCAATATCAGTACTGCCTACATTCAGCAAAGTTTTTGAAAAACTTATTTACTTAAACTTACTTTTACATCAATTGCTTAGGCATTTCAATGGAAATGACCTGCTACATAGTAAGCAATTCGGGTTTACTCGCGGCAGGTCAACTACTGACGCCGCCGGTGTAGAGTTAGTAACGCATATTTTTGATGCTTGGGAAAAGTCGCAAGATGCATTAGGCATTTTTTGCGACTTGTCAAAAGCATTCGATTGCGTATGAAACATTAATCAGGAAACTAAATCACTATGGAATAAGGAACAGCTCTTTGGGTCTTCTTACATCTTATTTGAGTAATAGGATACAAAGAGTTGACATTAATGGGAAACGGTCTTCGGGGTCTGTAGTTACAATGGGTGTACCGCAGGGATCTATCCTCGGCCCTTTCCTATTTTTTATTTATATTAACGACCTGCCTCATCTTGTTAAGAATAATCACGAGATTGTATTGTTTGCTGATGACACTTCATTAATTTTTAAAATGAAACGACAAGACACGAATTTCGATGATGTGAATAATGCAATCTCAAAAGTAGTCCATTGGTTTAATGTCAATAATCTTTTGCTTAACGAAACCAAAACGAAATGTATTAGATTTATTCTACCTAATGTTAAACAAGTTCAGGCTGATGTAAATGTAAAAGGAGAAACGTTAAAAATTGTAGAAAGTACCGTTTTCTTAGGAATCACCTTAGATAATAAACTTCAATGGGGTGCACACATAGATAAGCTATCGAAGAGACTTAGTTCTGCAGCATATGCTGTCAAAAAAATCTTACAGACGTGGATACATCTAGACTTGTTTATTTCAGCTACTTCCATAGTATTATGTCTTATGGTATTCTACTTTGGGGGAACGCTGCAGATATTAACACCGTATTTGTGTTGCAGAAGAGGGCTGTTCGTGCTATCTATAGTGTGGGTCCCAGAGAATCCCTGCGTGATAAATTCAAAGAAATAAACATAATGACAGTACCATGTCAATATATTTATGAAAACCTATTGTACACTCATAAAAATATCAATCGGTTCCCTAAAAATAGCGATGTACATAATTTGAATACAAGGAATAAACATAAACTCGCTGTGCCCACAACTAGACTACACAAAATTAATGTATCTTTTAAAGGGCAATGTATACGCTTCTACAACAAAACTCCTAGTGAGTTGCAAAAATTATCAGTAAATAAATTCAAACAAATTGTCAAAACCTTCCTGTGTAAAAAGGCCTACTATAAAATATCAGATTATCTAGAGGATAAAAAAGCGTGGGACGGAATTTGCTCCAACTCGAAAAATAACAACTTACAGGCTAAAGGTTTCTTCGTCGCTTCTTTACTTTAGTCTACGTACCGAAGCGACTGAAATCAAAAATATCACTTTATTTCCGTGTCAGTGTTTAATTATTAAGAATTTGACCTTTTCTAAGTATACATTTATTGTATTTATGGAAATAAAGAGTTTTTGACTTTGACTTTGACTTTGACTAAATAATTAATAGTGTGGGGTACCGCGGCTGATGCAGAAACCATTTTCATTCTTCAGAAAAGAGCTATTGAAGACTATCTATAAGCTTGGCATTCGAGTTTCCTTAAAAAATCTGTTTAAAACCATTAATATAATGACTATGCCTTCATTGTATATTTATATGAACATCATGTACCTACCTATGTCAGAAAAACTATGACCAGCGTAACAAACAAGGCGACGGGCATCGACCAGAAATAGAAATAAACTCACCTGTATATCAACTAGACTAGCTAGAATTAATAAGTCATTTGTAGGCCTAATCTTCAACGTTTTTTAATTTTTTTTTTAAATTTATTAAATCTAAAAGCTTACTCTATTTGATGACAATAGGGCCTGGGAGCTCGGCACATGAAATTAAAGTAATTAAGCTGTACAGCTGTGCTGTATTAAATGTATTTGTTTTCATAATTTTGTTAAAATTTTCTTTGTTATCAAATGTACCTACCTAAATACATTGTATAAATGTGTGTTTACATTATTATGTTCACTACCTGTAAATAACTCACAATAAACTGTTTGAAACTGAAACTGATCCAAGTTCGTCGATAAATTGATCATTCAGATTTATTTTTCCTTCGCTAAAATACGCCAGTCGGCATCTATAGAATACGGTTTAAGTTATTAAAACGATTAAAATTTGGGATGATTACTAACACGAATACTACCTATCTAGTCAACGTCTTGTTATGTAATGTGATTGCATTGGAAGACTTCCTATTTTTCAGTGTGGATTGTGTTGGATAATAATAATAATTAATAGTAATTTATATCGTGTGTGAAAAGTTATAATTAGGCATAAATAGGCTTATGTACATACTATTCTCAGTCTACGGTTTATTGATATTTTTTATTTGTGGTCTTCTTCTTCTTTTATTTGTTATTTGTGTCCTCTGAGTACAGTCTCTACTCAGAGTTTGTGTCTCATTGTGTTGGACATGTTGTCAATGTCACATTTGACATTGACAAATTCGGTGTTTTCCAACATTGCCAGCAATTGCCTGTTAAAAAGAGTTAATTAATCGTAGATTTAAGAAAATCTGCAAACACAGCAGAATGGACATGGATACTATAATAAAGAACCAATGATTTTGCTTGAAAAATACTAACCAACTAAAACTGCAATGGATTTCTTCATAAATATGTACTGGCCACAAAGAAAAAAACTTTTTAGGGTTGGCCTATCAAATGGCAATACCAAATACATCTGTCATTCTTTTTAGTAAAAATTGCATCGTGAGATTCTTGTGAAATGGCTGGGAATAATTCTGAAGAAGTAGTAGAGGTGGGTAGACAGAATTGTTTTAAGTACACAATTCTCGAGCTACCTTATACATAACCGTAATTGCATGAACTTTTGTTACTTTCGGAGATATCCTGCTGATGTGGCTCGACTTACTTTCACTGTTGCATTTGTTTCATGTTTACCGTATTTCTCATCCAATTAACTGTTTGCGTGTTCTGTTAATATACATATTAGTGGTTTAAAGCCGTTAAAAAAGTGCTTACGATAATTTAAGTGTTTCAGTAAAAATACTTAAGGTTAGGTTTGGAGTAAAATGACCTGTGTTTTCAAGGGAACTGCGGCCGATACTAAGACCAACAGCACCACAGAAGTGCCGCCAGAGTTTTTGATCAAGCATCCTTTGCAAAACACATGGAGTCTCTGGTTCTATGATAATGATAGAAACAAAACATGGGAGGAGAATTTGATTGAACTTACTACATTTGACACAGTTGAAGATTTTTGGAGGTATTCATGTACTTTTATTTTTTGCATTTACACTTTATGCACACTACATGTGCAAAAAGTGTAACCCTTTGAATCTTGCTTATTTTGTGGTTAGATAACATTTTTCAGTAAAATTTGTGTAAATAATTTGTTAACAAAACCTTGTTTTCAGATTGTACCACCACATCAAGCTACCTTCTGAGCTTCGTCAAGGACATGACTATGCTGTGTTTAAGCAAGGAATCCGGCCTATGTGGGAGGATGATGCCAACAAAATGGGAGGCAGATGGCTTGTTAGTCTAGAAAAGAAACAACGCAATTCTGATCTTGATCGCTTTTGGCTGGATACTGTAACTATCCTTTTGATTCTCATAGGCTTATGAACTGAAAAGAAAAAAATATTTTAGTCTTTTTAGTAGCAGCAATCTATAATTTTAATGTCATTTCAGGTGTTGCTACTAATTGGAGAGAATTTCGAAAACCCTGATGAGATCTGTGGGGCTGTAGTAAATGTTAGACAAAAACTTGACAAAATTGGTAAGTTTTAATAATAAAACAAAACTAATTATAATATTTTGTAATTTGTTTTATGTGTTTTGTGTAACACTTATTTATATATAAATGAATACAAATAAATAGCTAGAAAATTTCAACTTAGCTACCATAAATAATCCCTGTTTATTTTTAGGTATCTGGACTGCCGATGCTACAAAGCAACATGCTACTATTGAAATCGGCAAAAGACTAAAAGAGCAGCTCGGTATCCACGGCAAAATGGGCTTCCAGGTCCACAGAGACACTATGGTCAAGCACAGTTCCGCTACCAAGAATCTTTACACTGTTTAATCATATTTACTCTCCATAAAACAGTCATACAGATAGTTTCACTCATTGATCATGTTTATTATTAAATCTGAGCCAGATTTAATAAAGAGTACCAATGTCCTTGGTGCATTTGTTAACAAATGTTTTATTATACTGGGCCCTACACTAAACAGATCATTGGGATAAAAACTATTTGGTTGACTGTTTTAATTAAATTTAAAAGTTCTTATTTTAACAGAAGTAGTATTGTTTAGGTTGTTTTGGTAGTTTCTTGTGTTATTCGACAAACATTCTGCTTGACACATAAACATTGATTGTGTGGAATAAAGTCTGAACCAGAGTGTACATGGTGTTTTATAAAATATAGTGCACAATACTATTGGCATCTATATTATTTAATCATGCCTTTGCTGTAAAGTTGTGTTAGTTCTAAACTAATTCATATACATATACTTTGTATCTAGCTGTAAATTGTGCTAGTGTTTGCTGAAATCACATAAATGTAACTTATATTACCATCGGTCTCCGGGCTAGAAGGGTGAATAATGCCTAGAAATACCTAAATCTATTTTAAAATTCTATCTAACCTATTATCATGAATTGTCACACTTTAGATTAAATTTTATAAGTTCACGTCACATCTAAGGATTATATACTCTTCGGCTTTGATAAAATAAAACCAGTTTGTATTTTGATAACTGTTGTCTCTGTACTATGTCAAACATTTTGGTTTTTTATAAACAAATAGTAAAAACTAATATTGGGTATTCTTTTCCTCTTTGTCTGGGCCACCATTCCATTATTATTATTGAAACCATTTGATTACCATTATTATTGAAATCCAGGAGGGCTTGTTTACCTACTTATGTAAAGTTTTAGGACGTGACATTAGACTGGGAAAATCCGGAAATAGTGAAATAAAACAAGGAAGATGGTTGCAGACGTGGCAGTAGATAGGTAGGGATTTTCCCAAAATTCCAGTTTAAATCAACAGGAATTCTGGTGGAAATCCCGCATTGTTTCCTGCATTCCGACTGCGTAAGTCGATTCACGTAACGTCGAGCGATGTAGCGCTGATAGTGATGACCTCGCCTGATTCCCTTCACGCCAATCTCGCTTCTAATAATGTGTAAGAGATCCCCGACGACGACATAGATTCCTTTGATCGGGCGGGAACCTTATACAGTGGCGAGCGCGCTCTTAGTCGAATTTCTTTGCAGCTAGGGTGTACCCATGGTACAATAAACTTTTCTTGGATCATGGGTGTGCCTACCTACCACACTACCTACAGTCGGCAGCAGCGTAGGAAAAAAGATTTCTCGTCTGCGAAAATTATTAAAAATTATACGTGGAGTCGTATGCAGAAGGGAAAAATTCAAAATCCCTACCTAACTCATTCATGCATGAATGCAAGCGCTGTCAGAAAATAGCGCGAAGCATTTTACGTTGAATGCCTACGATTGATAATATCATGCCTATCAGAACAGGGCCTAATTAAAAGTTTGTTCTAAATGATTGAATAAGTGGTTGATAAACCCTTTTTTTTTAATTAAATAAAATAAAATGTTGATGAAATTAAAATGAACCAAAGAGTAAAAGGACCAACCCACCAAACACAAATCGTTTTAATGTGTAGATCTACAGGGAAAGCCCCGACCATAAAAACCAGATATGCAATCGAATTTGGCCACGAGGAAACACCCAAAAATCGGTCAAGTGACTGACTGCAAACGAAGTACCTACGTAATTTTACGTAGGTACCTAGCAGTGTTTTGTTTGGTAAACTAACCTGAAACTGAGGTCAAGTCCCGGACCCGAAGGTGCGTTTCAGTTCAGTTTAACGAATTTATTTACTCAAAAGAACAATGAGCGTTTGACATTGGCTAGCGGAGCGAGCCGCGAAAATTTAAAAATTTGTAAATTTTAGTGATGGGCAAAGTGATCATAAACGGGTGTCGAGCTCGACGTACGGTAATTTTGGAGTTTGGTGAGATTGGGTCAGCAACAAAGAGAAGAGGCTAAAACGACGGCGAGTAGAGATAACCGCAGTATTTTTGCGATTTTTTCGGCAATAAACAAAAAAAATAGGAATACAAAACAAAGATACCTACCGAAAAGAACTGCGAGCGGAGCGAACCACTAAAATTTTTGTAATTTTTTCGGGTGGTCTCAAACTAGATAAGAGTACCTAGGAAAATATAAATAACAGGGAGCTGAGCAAGCCCTGCAAATTTTGGCGTTTGCAGGGCTTGCAGAAAATTGTAGAAAATTGTTAAGAAACGAATTACAAAATAAATATCAGCGAGTGGAATGAGCCACAGTCATTTTTGAAATTGTTGTGGCATGCTTAGCAAGACAAGGAAGCTAAGGTAATTTTAATGACTAAATGAGCCAAGAGCATCATTTGGCTGTGCGTTAGTTGTCTGGGTGGACACACTAGTGTGCACCCAGCATAATGCTGAGTGAAGGCCATATTTCGTTAAACACTGCTACGCACAAAGTAAATTTATTTTGTAACTTAGGTAGTATAAATTGGCATAGAATTAAGGCTATTTGTGTATAGTAGTTTTAAGGTAAATAAAATATTTTTCATTTCATTTCATTTTTGTCATTGCCACCCCAAAGGGTGCCAAGATGCCCCTCGGAGCTTCGCACCCAGCCATCTGACCTCTTACGCCGCTACCTCCACAGCCTCTATTGGTCCACTGCTGGACCCAGGTCTCCCCCTGTTAAGCGCCTTATTGGCTTTGCTCCTCTAGTGACCTTAAACTGTTAGCGGTGGCTAACATATTAATAGGGTCCCGGTTGGTGCCCAACCCTAAAAACTCAACAAGGTGGGATTTTACCGGAATTCCCCAGAAGTCATAGAATGTACTAGGAATGTGTATTCTCGGAATTGTAAAAGGCGTGTGATTGAAATACATTGTGCGTGATGTTTGGAACATTTGGGAATGTTAGAGATTTTTATTCATAGTCCCAAATGCTATAGTTCATTGCCTTGAAGCTAATTTTATAATTGGATCATCGTAGATATACCTAGCATTTTGTGGCAAATTACTTTCCGCTAGTTTTATTAAAACGCTGCTGAAAGCAATCTCCCGCCCGCTCAATATCTAATCAAACCACACCGCAACGTCCGCAACTCATCTCTCATGGTGCTGCCCGTGTGTATAATCATCAGACTCAGAGTCGTTTCTAGATTTCCGTCAAGACCATAGATTAAAGAGGTACCCCCCCGCCCGTCCGCGCCCGTTCGCCCCTGCCCCTCAAAGCCCTCAATCTCGTCTCGTCATCATCGCGCATCCGGCGCTTTCGGGCGTATCGTCGTAGTCGTTGTTCGATTGCTTTGCTTTGCTTGCGGTTTTTTTCGTATTTTTATCGTGTCGTCCGTTTATTACTTGATTTACAAGGGAATTTCCATGAAATTATCCAATTCGCTACAAACAAATATTTAAAGTGACTCGTGGTACTGTTCTTGGAATCAGTTGCAATCATGAAAAGCAAGAAAAAGAGCCAGAACAAGGTATGTCAACATTTCGGTTTTATGAAAATTTTCTAGAGATTTCGCAAATAATTTCATTTTGCGATTACAGATATATAATGAATAGCGGCATGCGTGACTTGCTAAAAACGTGTAAAATAGTCAATGGTCTCTCACTCGCACGCGCCAATTTATATTTCGAATCATCTCGTTCGTCAGAAACTTTCTTTTGTTTATTTTAGCAAGAATGTAGTCGTCTTACCATCGTGTTTGATTTCAGTCTCGCTCCACTCGTAATAGAGCAGGAAAATCTGGGCAGGCGGCGGTCGAAACAACCAATAAAGAAACTGAAACACACTGCTCAAATGCAGAATTGGTCAGCAAGGAGATTGAAATTCCCATTCCTAACACTGATATAGACTTGTATAATGAAAACAATATAACTAACATTATAGAGGAAAACGAGGAAAACATACCCACCCAAGAACAAGAGCCACCAAGAATAGAAATAAAACCTAGCAATGGAGAGGAACCATCCAATGAAGAGAAATTAACAATATGTAAAGGGGATAATACAACAAGTAACGTGCAAGAAACCTCTGACGAAGCTGCACAGATGCCAAGTGAGGTATTGTCGAAACCTAGTAAAGGGGTTGAGGCTGTAAAAACTTCTGCAATACCCTCAGCAAGTCAATCCGCTATCAATGATGCTCCAAAGGTGATAGAAGTTATAAAGCATCCTCTAGAACATAATTGGGGTTTCTGGTTGAACACTAATGAAAATAAGAAAAACTGGACTGAAAACCAGAAGGAACTGACGGTGTTTAACACTGTAGAAGATTATTGGTGGTGAGTTCTAGAATAGGTACCTACTTGGAGTTAATTCACCTTTGAGTCATAAAATTGGACTTATTATACAGGCAATGCTGTTTGTCTGTTACAAAGCCCCTGAACTGATGGTGAAGTAACAGTAACGCATAAATAACATACTGCAAAACAAACAACTGCACACAATTCTTGGAAATTATCTAATTAAGCATCTAGATAGATACTGATCAGGTACCTAACTTGTTGAGTGAGTAATTGACTCATTTTCTTGGTTTTCTGCAGGGGCGAACCTAAAGGGTTTGGTTGTCAAACTAGGCCTAGATCTCAGTAGTCCCGTGAGTACCCCGTGGTAAAAAACCTGAAATACATAAAATTATAAATTTTTTCTATAGTGCCTTGAATGTGAAAACACAATTGAAGAAAAAATAAATATGATAAAATAAAATCATGAAAGTGCACTGTTTCGCACATAATTTGGTCGAGATCTCAGAAACCCTGCTGTCTATTGAAATTAATTATGTTTTGATTCGTAGGTTATTAATAATTATTGGTTGAACCAGTATCTTCTTATGTTGTGTAGTTTTGTTGTATATAAGCAAAAACTTGATTTTTGCGCTTATGCTGTTCCGAAAACGTATGCTTTGTCCCGCTCCTATGAACGCAAAATCCTATGCCTATCCTTTTCACAAAATGGCGCGAATTGCGCCCTCTTAAATTTGTGACATTTTTGGGGGCTGGTAAAAAAGGTTAGAAGAGTATTACTAAAGAAATAACTGCAAGCTGAGCGAGCCGCGGTTCTTTATGTTCGAGATTGATGCATCGGGAGCGGCAAGGTCTCTCAAGCGTCGGACGTTAAACTTTATTTTGCGTCCCTTGCCACAGCCATCTTCAAGTTGGACTCAATTAAGTATTTCAATAAACTCAGAGAGCCAGACTTAATAAGCTCCTTTTTACAGCCTGGGTCTGTTGCAGCTAACGAACGCTTGTAGACGTGCGCGCTCTCTTAACTGAACTTAACCGAGTTCCAAAAGAACTTTGTTAAGTTCTTCCGAGCCCAACATTACTGCAGGCATTGAAAAGACATATTTTTGCGCTAGATTTTGCAGCTGTTGGAATCGATCACGAATTTCAGCAGTTACTGTTTCAGCAGCTGCTGACGGAGCTCCGTCTTGCCTGCGCTTACTGGTTTGTGCACGCAGGTTAGCGTGTGGGCGGGCTTCAACATTGCGGGCGCGATTTCGAGTATTTTAATTTATTATATTAAAAAAACCGAGGGGCTTTCCGCCGCGCCACCCGGGGCTATGCCCCCCCCTTCACCCCCATGCTACGCCACTGATTTTTAGTAGTAACTATTGGATTCTTTTTTTACAATTCATCTAATTGTTTCCAGCTTATACCACTACATGAAGCATCCATCTGAGCTGCTTGTGGGGCAGGACTATGGTGTCTTCAAGCAAGGAATCAAGCCCATGTGGGAGGACACCGCCAATCACAATGGAGGCAAGTGGTTCATCAACCTGGAGAGGAAGGGACAAGAAGTTGATAGGATCTGGCTTGATGTGGTAAGTAATACTAGACAAGCTAAAAATTTGAAACCTACCCATAAAAAATAATAAATATTCTAGTTGGAATATATACAGTATATTCCAAGTAGGTAGGTACTTAATGTTTTAATTTATGTGATAGGTAATACATAAATATACCCATTAACTCATACATCTCACTACTACTACTATTAAGAAATAATATTTGAAAATAACTCACAATCACAACACAAAAATACAACATTCTCGTTATGGCGTCGAGTTAGTAATATAATTATCAGCACTAAGGAACGAGCTTAAAATAAATAGTAGTGCAAATTCTGTAAAAAAAACAACAACAAGAAATCGACAAGAAAATGAATTTCAGTTAAGTATGGGCGCATGTTTACAAACCTAATCTTTAGTTTGGCAGAGTATAGTTTAACCCGCCAACGGTGACGTCGATTTGACTTACATTTTCGGTGACCCCGGTTCCACGCACCGGGGTTTTCAATGAAAGATTTTTCAAAATCTTTTATTTACTGACAATATTTTTTGTTAATTATAAATTATTTGACATTAAAACAACAATATTTCGTTAATCACAGCTTCGTTTAATTACTTTTTCTTATAATTATACAACTTCACATAGAACCCTATAAAAGTAGTTGGTTTTTACACTCCGGCTTTATAAAACTTTGAATACATAACAATCAACATATTTTCGAAATTCTTTCAGTCTTTTCAGTTTCTAGACTATATGAACTTACATAAAACAAACAAAAAATGGCACTCTGCATATTTTACTTATATATATAACTCTGCATATTTTACTTACATATTCGGTGACCCCGGTGTACCGCACCGGGTTGGGGCCAAAACTCAAGAACGTGCGCCCACACAGACGTCGCGCGGTGAACTGGTGGTGGGGGAAGAGAAATGAGGCAGCTACTCGAAATGGCGACAAAAAACGGCGCCCAGGGAAAAAATTATTCGAATTTTTCAAGTGACCCGGTCCCACAGACATATAGGTCACCGTTCCCGGGTTAAGCCCCCTCTATTTATAAATGCAGGAACTGTGGTCGGCACTGACATCTCGCATTGTTATGTTGTATAATCTGTTCCTAATCGTTGAACCAGGCAGTTACCAGCCAAACTCCTTGAACTAGGAATTTACGGCTTGACAGCATAAGACAGAGTTGTTTCCTCATTTTAATTCCTAGACTTTTACGAGCCTAACGGGTTTGGTTGTCAAACTAGGCCTAGATTTTAGTATTCACGGGAACCCCGTGGAATAAAACTAGAATTATATAAAATTCAACATATTTTTTTAGTTCCTTGACTGTGAAAACACGTGTAATAAAAGACTTCATTAAAGTGCACTGTTTCGCACATCGTTTGGTCGAGATCTCAGGAACCCTGCGGTCTATTGAAATTACTTATGTTTTTAATTATTATTCGTACGTTATTTCTAATTATTTGGTTCCTTGAACCAGTTTCTTCATAAGTTTTCTGTAAATAAGCAAAAACTTGATTTTTGGGCTTACGCCGTTCCTAAAACGTATGCTCTGTCCCGCTCCTATGAACGCGAAATTCTATGCCTTTTCACAAAATGGCTCGGATTGCGCCCTCATAAGGTACCTAGTTGTTCACGCGTGTAAAAACGAATCTGGTTTTTACTATTTTCTAGGTTCTACAAGTAATTTAGATAACAGATAAGAAGTTTTGCGCTCATTGGAATTTGCTCTGAATCTTTTCTAAAACATACTTTTAATCAATTGTAGTTTTGGAGTACTATATCGACATAATGTTGATTTTAGTAATAAATCTCATTATGTCAATAGACTCCAAAAGGACAATTGATTTGTAGTTTGATTTAGCGTGAGTTCATAGCAAATGGCTTACAATGTGTGCAAAACTACGTAACCGCCAGCTTATGAAATTGTAGAAGCAGAAATCACAAAAATACTGTTTATTTTTAGGGTTCCATACCCGTAGAATGAAAACGGAACCCTATTACTAAGCCTCTGCTGCCCGTCCGTCCGCCTGTCACAGGGCTCTATCGGTGAGAATATAATTAAAGAAGCAGGTATTCCGGTAGGGACTTGTCGGCGCGGGTCGGTACGGATCGGTGCAGGATACGCTACATAAAGAAACAGGTAAATTTGTCTTTATTGACCATCATGGCTTCGAGTTTTCGGATAAATAAAAAGTGTTTTCACAAGATTTAAAATTATTTATTAATGACAATCAGAAAATAATCAAATAATGAATATTGACAATTACAATTACCTCGTGTGTTCATAAGTCTTGAGACACAGTACAACTAAAATATTTTTGGAGCTAAGTTGAGTATTCATTTATTGGATATTAAAATTAAAACAACTGACATCTAGATCTGTATTTAAAAATAAATCATTCAAAATGGCCGCCTTTGCATTCAATGCAGGCCTTCAAACGCGTGCGCCATTCATCTATGGCGGCACGAATCTTTTCAATGGGAATCCGTTTCGATTCTTTAATAAGGGCTCGCTTGAGAGAATCCAGGTTTGGGTGAGACTTTCTGCATGCCCTCAGCTCCAATTCCGTCCATAAAGAATAATCCAAAGGATTCAAGTCAGGGCTTGACGAGGGCCAATCTTCGCTCCGAATGAAGCCTGGCAAATTGGCCTCCAGCTAACGTTGGGTAGTCTTAGCTTTATGGGAGGGAGCAGAGTCCTGTTGGAAAACCCAGTATTTTCCAGCGAATAGCGTATCATTTAATGGTTTCACCACCGCTTCCAATATGTCGGTTTGGTAATTTTGTGCCTTCACCTTGACGCCTTGCTGGCAAAAATGAAGCGAAGTGACCCCCACGTAGGAAACACCCCACCAAACCATCACACTTGCTGGATGATGAGTGCGCTGGACATTGCGTACAGATGGCTGGACGTCCTTTGAACTTCTGGCGTAAACCTTATTGTTCTGCCGGTTAAACTTTTCTTCCACCGTGAAGATCTTTTCATCGGTAAACAGGATATTTTTTGGATCGTGTCTCTTCAATAGGTTCCGACATCGTTCCAGTCGCAATTTACGAAGACGCTCGTTTAAATAATGCACTTTCCTTCGGCTGTAGGCCTTTAGTTTAAGATCATATTTAAGTATCCTGTTCACCGATATTCGCGAAATGTTGGTCTGCAGAGCTAATTTCTTTTGAGTCCGGCAAGGGTTGCGACGAATTCGCTCTCTGATTACTTTGATGTTGGCGGGCGTCCTTACAGACCGCGGGCGGCCACATCTTCCACGGTCTTCTAAAGAGCCGGTCTCCTTGTACCTCTTTATGGTATAATACACAAAGTTCCGACTACATCCCAAACTTTGGATTTCACTAAAAACTTGCATTGGTTTTTTTCCTGCTTGAAACAGTGAAATTACAGTCGCACGCAAATCTTTTGTTGGCGCCATTTTCACGGAGAATGAAACAAATATTCAAATGAATATATTTTTTCTGATTCAAAACATTCGAAATTTAAAATTTTAAAAGTTTAAAAAAGGTTGCATGAATTACTTTCTTTTTAAATTAATTAAATAAGTTCGTCTCAAAACTTATGAACACACGAGGTACATTTTCTTGATATGTACCTACTGTAGAAATCTGCCTAATTTTGGTTAGCTTTGCATTGGGTCGATGGGTTGGGTATCGGCGCGGTGTTGGGTGGCGGCGGCGCGGGCAGTTGCTCGGGCGGCGGGTTGGTTTCTGAACCGAAGAATTCTGCCAAATTTTGGTTAGGTATCCATCTTGTTTCATTTCTGAACTGATTTCCTTCCAAAACTTATCAGTTACATTTCTGTTACAACAAAACTTGTTTTTTTTCCACAAAGATGCTCTTTCAAATACTAAGGCAATGAGAACTTCGTTAACTATATCCATTTTAAAGACACCCTACTCTGACAAACGTTTTAGCCCTTATGAAGGTCCAGGTAGTCGGTACCGACATGTCCCAAACTGTTTCTTTATGCGTGAGCGCATATTGGAATATTTTACCTGTACGGACCGGTACCTACCCGTACAAGGTTGTCTGCACGGGGAACCCGCCTCTTTATGTCCTCACCCTAACTCATGAACCGTAAGAGTTAGACAGTTTAAATTTTCAGAGAGTTTTTATATTTCCCTTGCCACTACAACAGCAGAAAAAAAATATAAATATCCAAATTAGAGGGGGCTTCCGTACAAAAAACGTGTTTTGTTTAGCTATTTTTGCTCTTCGTTTGCCTTGACAAATCGTATCTCTTGAACCACAATAGGTAGACACATTAAACTTTCTATAAATAAGTAACACTTCAAGTGTAATAACAACAAATAATAAATATATACTTAATAAAGTTGAAAATTTAAAAGGGTCTCTAACTCTAAACAAGTGAAAATTTTATGTTCTTTGAAAAAGTTGCCTGATTTTTACGGAATCAAGCAAGTCGGCAAGCGACTCGCACTTGGCGGTTTATTTTAATAACCTCACTAAGTATTCCACTCAGCACCAATATTGACTAATCTGTTATTTTTTCCTATAGAGTGGTAGCGCCTCCATTTTCTACCATATTATTTTGTGTGTAATCTATTACACTGATCACCAATTTGGCTGAGCTGGTGGTATTCCGTGGTGTATTCCAAGTCCTTTCTGCTGAGCCAACAAAGCTTCAATCCAACTAAAATTATGATAATATTTTCAGGTTCTCCTAATGATTGGGCAAAACTTCGAGAACTCGGATATAATATGCGGAGCAGTTGTGAACATCAAGCAAAACAACAAGCATAGAGTCTGTAAGTAATGTCCCTACCTACCTGCTGTGATAATTTTACCTTTAGTAAGTCTTAAATAAAATAAAATAATAAATAATGTTGGACAATCCACACAGCATCATCTAGCCCTAAGCTAAGCAGAGCTTGTGATATGGGTTCTAGATGACTGATATACTTAATACATTATATTACATCAGATAGATATTTATTATTATACATATAAAACACCCAGAACACCCAAAGCAGATCATACAAACATTTCTCCCGATACGGGAATCGAACCCGCAACCTCCTACGTCGCAATTGGCAGACCTTTGTCCTCTGCGTCACAGAGGTCGTAAAATAGACCTAACTTAGACAAGGTAAAAATTCGATACACGTCTAAATGGCTAAACGGATCTTAATGAAATTTGTCAGGGAGGTAGACGGTATTCCAGGGACGGACGTATGCTACTTTTTATCCCGGTAAAGTGCGAGCGAAGCTGCGGGCAGAGTCTAGTACCTAATGTTATAAATTCGTAAGAAACTGTCGGTCTGTCAGTTACCTTTTCACACCTTAACAAGGTGGCGCGAAATTCATATTATTGTAGGAGTTTTCAATATTATTTATTTACAAGGTTCATCAATCATCATGCCTACAGATATCTAGTTTTCTATGAATCTATCCATACTCATATTATAAATCCGAAAGTAACTCTGTCTGTTACTTTTTCACGCCTAAACGGCTGAACGGATCTCAATTACATTTGACAGGGAGGTCAATGGTATGCCGGCGAAGCCGCGGGCAGCAGCTAGTCTACTAATTTGATTTTATTTTTATACGAGGTAATTTGGCGGTTTGCCTCTTTTATGGCCTTTTGGTTTGGTGTACATGATTTTCTCTTTGGACTTTCGGCCGCGACGCGACGTATCGACCCTTCGAACTCGTAAGAGTTGACTTCCTTCTGTGTATTTTTAACACCTCCTCTGCGATCACATATCTGCCAGGCAGGCGTGGTGAAAAAAATTGATTTCATTATCGTGTGATTATGGAGAAACCCTTTTTGTATGAAGAGGCATATTTATTTAGTGGATGAATAGAATAAGTTTGGTTTTGTGGCGCCTTGACATGCTGCGCCCTGTACGTGTGTGTCTTTCTTGACATGCTGCGCCCTGTACGTGTGTGTCTCTCTTGACATGCTGCGCCCTGTACGTGTGTGTCTTTCTTGACATGCTGCGCCCTGTACGTGTGTGTCTTTCTTGACATGCTGCGCCCTGTACGTGTGTGTCTCTCTTGACATGCTGCGCCCTGTACGTGTGTGTCTTTCTTGATTTGTTGTTCCAAATTTGCGAATATGCCTCGCGAGTTTTCAGTTTTGATTTGTCTACTTTCTTGTTGTTAGTCTTATTAATAAAGTTGTAGGCTATAAACATCATGTTCTTATAAAGTTGTAGGCTATAATCATCTTGTTCTTATAAAGTTGTAGGCTATAATAATCTTGTTCTTTCCAGCGATCTGGACCAGAACCAAGGACGAGATGCCGAACATGGAAATCGGCAAGAAACTAAAGGGAATACTCGGACTGAATCTAAGACTGCAGTTTATGGATCACAAAACTAATCACACACTTTATTATGTTTAAGAAAATACCGGTTTTCTACCAAACCTTCCAATAAGGGCGGCCTCTCACCGAGAGCATTTGAACGTAATTATGTTTTTATTATTTTAATGTAGTATATGTGTAAATGTAACATTCCCAAGATTAGTTTGTGAGCATTACGTTACAATACTAGGCAGTATCTACGTTTACGTTACAATAACCTGACCCACAGGCATTTGCCTGTTTTGGAACAATCCAACAAGATATGATTTTGAGCATTCTGCTGTAGTTGATTCAGTTGCTTTTACAATATCAGACTAAGCGGCTATCATTACGGGTTACGCACTGTAATGCTCGGTTCGCCTCCCTCACTGATGTAATGTTCGAATCTGAATGTTACAATACAGGCGAATGCTCACGGTGAAAGACCGCCGAAAGACAAATGTGTGGTTGTTGAAATTATACTTCTTCCTATAGTTTTTTACAGCCACGGCTCTGCTGAATTTGGAATTACGTTGAACTGACAGTGCTTGACCCATCTGTCAAAGCGCCTGACATTCTTGCTGGGGCTCAACTATTATTGGTGCACAGAAGTAGTGGAACAAAACGTCTCACTTAGTTCTGTCCACTGAACTAGTGGCTATACGAGCTTGATAACGTTTTAGAAACAAGATATGATAACTACTAAATCTCTAATTTTTAGTCAAGTGACTGTCTAGAGATTCGCCTGTTGAAATCGTTGCCCCTTTTAAATGTTATTTTAACCCTTCTCGATGAGTTCCTTGTACAGCGTGATTCTATAATCGGTCTTATGTTTTCTACGGCTATGTAGGTACTTTTTTAAGACTGCTGGACAAATGTAAAAAAATTAATAAGTTAGAGGTTGAGATAAAAAAATTCAAAATTTTTAGGACAACTCTACACGTTTAATATTTTATTTAGTTATTTTAGCACCGAACTTTTAGCTGTCTAACTTCAGTTCGAGCATGGGCAAGGATGACCTGTGAAACTACTAAAGACCTCATCACAAATTGCCTATTTTAATATGAATACGTTAAACTCATGTTACTTTTATTATTATTTTATATATATAATAAAAAATATCTATCTATGTTATGTATTGTATTAAGTTTATCAGTCATCTAGTACCCATAACACAAGCTCAGCTTAGCTTGGGGCTAGATGATGCTGTGTGGATTGTCCAGCATCATTTATTTATTTATTTATTTTGAATACAATAGGAACTAAAGCGAATGTTTCTAATTTTAACGTTATTTACGATCGCATTATCGATCGTAAATAAATATTGAACGTGTAGCGTCCAAACATCCTATTTTTTGTATGTGTCCTTTGACCAAAATTTTTCTTTACCAAAGTATTTAAGTTTTCTAAATTGTATGTTACGTAAGTACCTAGAACCTACGTATTTTGTTAAAATTCCTTAACTCTAGGGCCACTCTGTCAAATTATAAGGGTGCTTATCTTCAACTCTCTACGATTTGGGAATTTGAATGTGCGAATGTGTTCCACTTTTACGCCTTTCAGCGTTCCCTGGTCTTTTGTACATAAACTGTTGTTTGGCAATAAATACATATACATTTTATACTACACTTCCATATAGCTAGACTGAAATGTATACTTCTTAAATCATCTAAGGGATCTTAAATACTTGATTTATTTATGTTATTGGGTGATTTTACACATTTCCGATCCATTTAGTTGCAGTGGATAAGCACCCTTAGCGAAAGTTAAAGTTCAGTGTATTTCGTGTAATTAAAAGAATTCGCACAAATCAAAGTTTCGCGTGCATTGTGGCCCAGTGCTTATTGATCCTACTGCGAGATCTCAAACCTACCTACCCGGTGTAGGTATTTGCATTTAAGTGCCTAAGTCGATTAGATAGGTATTTTGTATTTTTGTTACTAAGTTTAAATACATAAGATGTAATAAAACAAAAGATTAATAAAAACGTTTATTGAAACAAGTTGATGATTTTATTCTGTCGTTCCCGTATAGGCCCTATGGTGAACGCGCACCTGTCCGCGCCGCAGTCATCTCATTTTATATTGTTTTTATGAAATAGTATGCAACATCGCGCACCTATCCGCTCCGAACGATCCGCATTTTAGTAAAATCCTGTAGGTGCATTGCACCAAAAAATTCGGTGCGTGCGATTACTGCGGCTCGGGTGACGTCAACCGTATTCCTCATTCTCGACTCGAGTTCCATAGAACACGTCGTCAGTTCTAAACAGATATACTGTTAAAATTATGAATGCGATTCGGAGCGTTCGATGCGTGCGGCGGCGCGTACGATGTGGACAAATGCATGAGGAAATTCGATGACTGCGGCGAGTGCGGTTCCTGGGCCGCGGATAGGTGCGCGGTCACCTTTACAAGTCAACTACGTAAGTGCCGCATGACGGCACTTCATAAACCATCCTTCGTGGATGTAGAGGACACTGATCGATTGATGATTATAATATGTTGCAGGTTCTAGAGTTAGTCTGGTTCCGTATCTCAGTTTCGACCGTCTCCTCCACCCTGTGGACAGTTTCCTCTGCACCTTCGATTCCTTTATGGATGTCCTCTGGAAACGACAAAGATCCCTTTATATACGGTATCTTGCGGTTTTTAATATTTTCTGCTTTCTACAAGGAAAAAAATGGCGGGAAAGTGAATCGTAGGTACACCATTTCCCCCATATGATCCAGATCATTGAATCGAAGTTTGTTAAAAATAGCTTCGATTCAATGATCTGGAGCATATTTTGTACTTATTACCTATCTAAACCCCAAAAATATTTATACTTTAGAAGTATCTACCTACCTTAGAACATGTGAAAATGGTTAGGATTATTGGCAAACAATTTCCTCGCAAATTTTATTTTTAGTAAAACGCAGATTAGGGTTATACAAAAAAATATTTCGCGCAATTGCGAATCGACCCAATTAGGTACTAGGGACCAGACTAGCTACCACGCTAGCGCTATCTCAGACACGAAATCTCTGGGTCTGTTCGAAACAGTACCTACGTCCAGTTGCGACTTGAACTTACCAGTAATATGTTCCTCGATGACTTTTCCTTTTCCCATACAGGAATGTTCCTTATCCTTAATCGTCTGGAAGATCCGAGCGAAGCGACCTTTCTCCTTAACCACTACTCCTTCGTTCTCGTCATGCGCGTCTATGTGATCTTCACTCCTTACTATCGGCATCACCGCTTGAGTCTTGGTCTTGCCAGTATGTGGGCTGGACTTGTCAGAGCCGCACGGAATAGTTTCGTTCTCAGACTGCCCTGTCTCACTCTTTTGGCCGTCGTCGCTATGTTTGCTAAATGCGGGACTGATGTGGGAAAGATCTGGAAGATGTAAAAGTTCTGGTAGAATAGGGGTTTTAGGCGGAGGGGAGTTAGCTACTTCGTTACTGGAGATATCCAACGCTTTTAATTCCTTGCTGGGTATATTCATCGCCTTTTTGTGTCCGTCGAGAATGTTCGGCCCTACAGCCAGGGTTTTCTTCAGAATTTCTTCGGCGACTTCTACTTTTTCATTCACTTTGTTTTTAACATCGGTTACTTTTTCGTCCACCGTGCGCTCAACATCTCCGACAGCGTTAACGATCTTTCCTTTAACATCATCTGCCATGGTATCCATTTTTTCGATCGCATTATTGACTTCCGCTTTGATAGGAGCGAGGCATGATTCAGTTTCGTCCATATTGGTATCGGTGACGTCAGGTGTGAGTCCATGGTCGTCAAGGTCATTGATGTTTACTATATGTGAGCCGCTCACGTTCGCCTCTAATGAGTCTATCGAGCCGGCGTCTTCGTTGATGTTTCCATTAGCGCTGTCAGCGGCCACCGGCGCCTCCGCTTTAGAGGTATTCACGTCATCGACGGTTACGTCTTCGGGCTTCATGCCGGGTACTTTCTGCAGAGGCGGCAGCTCCGTCAGTGAAAGCTTTCTAGTTTCTCCGTTGACGATATTGAAGTCGTTGTTTGTAAAGTCTGCGTTGGAGCCCTTGGTCGCGGTGAGCAAAGTGTGGCAGCCGCCGCACGCTACATTGTCTACGATGTGGCCATTCATAGCGGTGACCCGCTTCGGCCGGTATTGATTGGGGACCTCGTTCGAGTTGTCGGCGTCATCGATATCCTCCAAACAAAGTTTATTGTGCCGCGATTCGCCACACGTGTAAAGCAGTCCGTTGTCTGAAATTTTTTTTATTTAGTTAGTCGCGAGAACGGCCTTTCCTAACAAGTAGGTGTGGGGTACTGATCGTCAAGTTCTCGATAAGCTATGCCGTGCCAGTGGCAATTATTAGGCAATCAGTAGCTAGGTATGTATAAACCTATAGAAGTGTGTAGGTACCTAACACTTAAATAACTATTTGAGCGCACCGATCGATAAAATGTAAATTGACCGTGTGAGCTGCTAGCTCCAATTATGCGCGTCACAACAAATGGTATTAGGTTTATAATGTTATCAATAAGACCAGATGTATTTTGGACTTACCAGTAACAAAAGCCGTGTGCATAGCGCCACACGCGACAAGTTTCAGCTGGTACCCATCGAACATCTTCTCCATATCAATCTCTGTAGGATCCGCCACAAATTCTACCGTGTCCATTCCCAGCTGGCCCTTCTCATTGGAGCCAAACGCCAGGATCTTTGCCTCATCCATGGACAGTAGAAAGGTGTGGTTAGCGCCACAACAAGCGCTTTTGATGGGTATATCTAGGGGAAGGACCTGGGGCACGTACACGGTGGTAGCGGGGCTCTTGATGCCTAGCTTCTGGTTCTCGTTGTCTCCGGTCACAAATACGGCGCCTTTTGCTGTCGAAATGCAAAAATTTAGGTCACTTTTAAAGCCCCAGTGTGTAAAACGTACCTAGTAAATCTGGGCAGTAGGTAAACCTAACAGTTTGTCCTTATGTTTCGTCATTGGGTGTGCGTTGAAACTTGAAAAACCTGATGGATGGAGGTGGCGCAGGACTGCGCTATTTTTGACGTCGTTTGGGAAGGCCTATTACAACAGTGGACTATGGGCTGATCTGATGATGAATGAATGAATGAATGACTTACCAGTGATAAACACAGTGTGATAATACCCGCACTCAACAAAGGCTATCTTCTCCATAAACTTGAGTTCTGCGAAGTTGACGCTGGAGCGGACGTCCTCGCCCAGGCCCAGCTGCCCTTCGGAGTTGGAGCCGCACACGAACACCCGACCTTCATCTGGAGAAATATTTTCAATTTGAAATACGTTAGTCTTCGAGCGAGAGCTTGTCAACTCCTGTGTATAATGTACGAGAGTGGCAGCGTTTAGGTACAGCCTGAGGCACGGCCCAAGACTACTATTTTGTTTTTCGGAAGCTGCCAGTATTTTTAACACACACCCCTTTCACGCCATTCTCATACCCACCGCAGGTGATTACCTCGCACGCAAGGACTAAACGTATCTAGGTTGATAATTCCGTGCCCTTATATCCCGCCAACTACGCGTAGCGCAAGACAAACCCCGAAGCGCTCAGAGAAGTAGAACATCCTTTAAGATTTTCGGATTACTCGCTATATTTTCTCCACTGTTTTTGATACGAGGTGAGTTCATTACTTTTACTTACCTATTTTGTTATTATTCAAATGCATTTCTATGTTAAAAATACTGTAAATTTGGTGTGAGCTATACTTAGTAAGCTCCATTGTTTCTACTATCGTTTTTCGGGTTATAAAACAAAATGAACATGTTCGATAATTCCGCGGTATTATCCAACTGCCGCGCGGAATTGCCATGTACTTATGTACTTGTAAGGGTATTGATATATCGTTGGGTTACAAAAAAACTAACACTCATAATTTTAGTTAGTATACTTTCAATTAAGTACCTAAGTACTAATTAAATTAATTTTCAATTTGATTTTTAATTTGATGAAACCTATCACACAAATCACATAATTATAAATCTCAACAAGTTATTTAATACCTACCGAACACATAATGTTATTTTAGTAACTATAAATTTATATGAAATAAAAACATTATAACATACAGTAGTACCTACGTTCATTTAAAATAATTTACCAAATATATTAAACAAACTTACTACATAGTTAATGATAGAAATATATTCTCTTTACAGGATGACAGATGAAGAAAAAACAAAGAGGTCGTGGGATCCGCATGATATGAAGACTGCCCTACACGCCGCAAAATCAAACTATCAGCAAAATTAAAACACTGGCCAGGAATTTTGATGTCCCGGATTTTTAACATTACTATAAAGTTTAATATAATATTAAAATAAAATATATATATATAGAATTAATAACGAGTAATTTGTATACGCACGGTATTGTCGAACTAGCGCGAAATTACCAAACATGAGCACGGTATTTACACGTATTTATACGTAACAAACCAGTTCGATAATACCGCGTTTTCCCATTTTTTGGTTTTTTGTTGATATATTTTCTCTGTATTTGATTTTGTTTGTTTTGCAACGCTATACTATAGCTTCAAAAATAAAAAAAATCTTTTCACTGTCTAAAAACTTTTTTATTTGAACTCTATCCTAAGCTAAGTCAGGTATAGGTATTCTCGCTTAGAGGCGCGGCAACACCCGACTCTCCCTTATTCAAGTAGAGCGGAGCGCCCGCGCCCTTAACGCACATGGCTCTCTTCTGTGGCTCGCACTATTATTAAAAAGGGGTGGTATTCTTTTACGCCACTCAAATCAGACAGGATCATTATTTGCAATAAGTAGGTAGGTAAGTACCTACTACACTTACCCGTAAGTATAGCGGTATGGTTGCTACCCGCCGACACCTGTCGGATAGGTCCCGCGCCCTCCAGGTCCACTGACTGGGGCACTGTGTGGTGCTCCATGTCGCCTGTCCCCAGCTGCCCTTCGTCGTTGCATCCCACGGAGTAGATCACGTTGTCATCTGCGAGGAAGAGCATAGGTACTTAGGTACCTATTAACGTCATGTGTTGGCAGAGTCATGGAGCAACTTGCTAAGGGCTCTTTAAACCTTGTACCTTCTGGCTGTCAATTTCAACGATAAGGGAAGACTAGGTATTCATTGGTGGTTGGGGTGGACATTCTAGGGTTGCTTTTACGGTGGTCAGCAGAAACGAATTTTTAGCAGTTATAATTAAAGTTTGTGCTTTGCTTTGAAAGTTGTCATAAATCTTTAAATTTTCGCTGCCCACTGAAAATTAGAGAGAGAGTTTTGCTTTGATATCTCGTTTAAGATTGTACGAGCATCATCATCGGTATCTGTAAGTTAACGACGCCTTTCCTGATAAATATTTAGATTCTGTTTCGATTTAAAGTTTTTAATGGGACTCACCTGGCAAACGACTCTGCCGTCGCAAGCTATGCTGCCGCATCTTCCGTAGTCGTATAGTCTTTAGAGCTTGAATCAAACAAGCTGTTATTCTAGATTTCCTCGCACTCCCTGTTTCCCCAGGAATTGTTTCCATAGCACAAGACAACATCGATAAGTATTGCGATGTTTTATCACGTAATTTGAGAAACTTCTCCAACAAAGTCTGTATACCCTGCTGTTTCGGTCACCTTGCACTTTACACTTGCGAACAGAGTGGTTCTAAGATTTGAAGGGCCGTGTTTATGAAAACTAACTGGGGTTGTGTATGACCTGACCTGTGACAAAGATAGTGTGCGCGCGTCCACAAGCCACGAACATGGCCCGATGGGGCTTCAACCACTTGACGCAGCTCGGCCTCGTGGTCTCGTCCTTATGGCCGAGCCCCAACTGGCCCCACGAGTTGCCTCCGAACACGAACACTCGACCATTCTCTGGAATATCAGACGTAGCTCACATTCTAGTTCACGATTGTGGAATTATGGAATTCTATTTGGGAGTTTTATTTGGGGCCTTGGGTTTGGCTTTGCACGTCAAGGATTTAGAAGCAGTGCAGCACCCCATTCTTTTGCCGTAAGTACTTTAATTTACTTCAAGTTCGCGTTCGCGTTCAATTCGGCGTTGTCGGTGCGAGAAGCCAGAAGTCAATTTAATTTTCCGGTATTTGGTGAAGCAAAGTTTGTTCTGAAATAACTTTAACAACAAAGAAAATTACAATCAAATAATAGAAAGAAATTAGAACAATTGAAACAATTAAGCTAACTGCAGACTGTTCCAAACAATATACAGGTAGTTCAACTGATTTATATCAATACCAGTTGGAAGCGTTCCCAAGACGCTGAAATAACTTCGTTCCATCTTGTTGGTAAATCTAGGGAGTAGGTAAGTAACAAGGTACCTGTATTTTCCAACAAGATCGAACCCAGGCATGTAAAATCTTTACTTTTATCGGACAACCCAGGTCGACAAAAGTTTGTAGCTAGTAATTAATTCAGATAGAACACAAGATGAGCCTGCGTGCGTTCCTAGTTCTTAGAATTAAAACTTTCCAACTCACGGCATATAACAGCGCTATGCTCGTCGCCGCAAGAGATGGCGACCACAGGGTCGCTCTTGATGAAGAAGTGGCTCGGCTCGTTCTCGGCGAAGCGAGACTTGCCGAATGTGAACACAGCCCCTGTGTCTGTAGCAAGAGATGGTTAATTATTGTCTCCTAGTCTTATAGTCTACCTACACTTTTACAGTTCTACAGAGAGCCTAGACTCTTGAAGACGAAGGCAGATCCAATAAGTAGGTAAGGTACCTAAGCCTGCCAAAGATATTTACATTGGTCAAAAGAGCTCATCTGTGGTTTGTGATCTAACTGATTTTGTTGTATTGCATTAAATCCTTGCGTATCCAACTGCTGGGCAAATATTTCCTCCTGGTCCATCCAGGCATCTCTATTCTGAATCAGCTGTAGGTACCTACAATGCTTTATCAAATGCGTCTAGTTCGTCACAAGATAGCTTGCGAACTATTGTATAGTTAGGATGGTTAAATTTCCTTTAGCATAATTTTATGGTCTTCATAAAACAAAGGAATCTTGCCTTGAACTTTATTTGCCAAGTAGGTGCCAAACTATTTGTCGCCATTTGCATATCCATAGAAATTAGCACGCATGACGTTCTTTTCCTACGAAGCCTTTAGTCCTACATCAATTATGACGTCACAGCCAAATTATAATGACCACAGTACCAGGCACTTTCTATAACAAATTAAATGTTAAGGGCGATTACGGTGAAACACGAATTTCCGCCGACCTTGTCAGGTTTCGGGTAACCCCTATCAGATTTAGGCGTAAGGCCTAGAAATAGCTAATTACCTTACCCAGGGCTAGGGATTTAGTTAAGTAAAAGTGTAGAAATACACTACATCTCAGGTTGGGAGACAAGGAAAGCGCCGCTGCACATCACAAAAATGTGCATTTAAATATGGGCTTTAACTTGTAAGATTTAGATGAATTTTATATTGACGGATGACAGACAGCTTGCGGACCACTCGTCTGAAGCTTGTGGACAAGCCATTTTGTTACTGTAAAATGTATCTAAAGATAACGAGTTTATGGCCATATTTGAATGCAAGTTTTTGTGCTGTGTGGTAGCGGTATTGGATTAATTAGTGCAGAGCTTTAGGTGGGAAATTACGACTTTTCAAAAGTCTCAACAAAAGAATCGACCCCAAATTACCATAAGAAAAAACTTACGACCCTATTAGAAAGCTATTTTGAGTGTTTCTGGCTGCTGCAATAACTTTTTGTTTAAAAACCCACCAAACCCAAACTTAACTGTCACATTGCTAAAGGCCACAAAAAAAAAACATTGCGGCTTGCTTTGCTTGTCGATAATTGGGTGTTGGTTCCTTTCTGCAAGATGTTAGATTGTAAAATTTGAAATGTGGAGACTGAGTAACGGCAAAAATTGTACAGCCTTATTTAGTTAATGTAATATCTGTCCCTTATTATTACACGGGGCTCCGCCAAATATTTCAATACACAAAAGGGCTCTGTCAACAAAAAAAGTTTGTGAACCGCTGGCCAAAGTAGTCTACGAGAGTGTGGCAGGCAGGCTATAAGGGAGCGTCGGATCATCGCCACCGGCGGCGCCGGCGACCGCTGCCGCGGCCTGCGGCTGCGGCGAAGACTCTGTGCGCACCGCCCTGCACACTGCACACCCGCTAAAGCAGCCCCTGTTAGTTATCTAATACCCTTAACACAAGCTCTGCTTACTTTGCTGTGCTGTGTGGATTGTCCAGAAATATTTATTGACCTATTGAATATCCTAAATTCTAGAACCACAAAGTGAGAAACTATCCACCGCTCGTGAGGTCACATCCCTGGCATGCGAAACCAACATTACCTACCTACCTACCGCGCAATCCGTTATTATGGTAATTAGGAGTGCAGGAAACAATGCATCCTCCCTGTCTAAATGCACTATGACCTACACTGTTTCTATTGGACTTGCTTGCTTCTAAAGGTCGGATATGAATAGCTTTCAGTGTCGCTATGGAAACATAATGGCAATTGCCATTATGTTTTGAGTTTGTCTAACGCTTTGACGCTTTGCCTTTGTTCTCATCTTCCATACTGATAAGATAGACTGCAAAGTAAACTTCCATGGTGTTCCATGGAATTTTCTTTGCCTAAATTATCTACCTAGGCTGGACGCAATTTTTAGTACCTACCTGGAGAAGTTAAGATTAGGATTTATCTACTTGAGAAACTGATAAAACATCGACACAGTGAAACCATTTCACATAATGTACGTCGTACCAACAGGGGTAGTTATAAATAATTGTTACTGATCACAAATGTTGCTTTTCCTTGCACATAGATACATACATAAGTATACAAAATGTCCATGGCCCGTGTCGCCCTAAATGTCGATGGGACCTTTTGTAACGTAGCGGTCGATAATGCCCTAGTTAAAGCTCTTCGTATTAGTGATCTACATATTCACCTACGGAATGCCTACTCGTGTAAGGGAGGCCTAAGCAGGCGTAGTTCAAAGTTGTTAGCATGTATATTTTTGCCCTACTTTCAGTTCATTTAGGAGCAATGTTATTTTTATAACATCACTTGCTTCTGCCCCTGTCCGCGGCTTTGCACGCGTCTTACCGGGATAAAAAGTAGCCTTTGTCTTTCCCCGGGATATCATAGGCTTTGATTACCGATAAGATCCATTCGGCCGTTTAGGCGTGAAATGGTAATGGACAGACATATAGAATTATTTCCTTATTTCAAATATTAGTGACTATGGATGACTACTTTAATATGAAAGAATTAAATTGTGGTTGTTTGATGTTTTCTTGTACTATGACATCACCTGGTATATCCTCAGTCATGGCTCGTCTTTCATCTAAACCTTTTGGACGAAAGTAATCAAAGTCCTTTTAAATCACGTCAGTCAACGATACAACAGCATCCACGAAAACCTTTCAAGTTTAAATAATTTTTGTTAGAACCACTGGCTGCATCAAATCTACCAGCTTCTACCAATGAAACCTTCTTCTAATGTGCTTAATGAGAGATCGTTTATTCTAAAAGCTTCAAAGTAGGTAATGGTGTAATTGTTACGTGAAAAAGATGAAGATAAGAAAAGGTAAGGTTTATACTTTTTATAATGGTTATTTATGGTTGCTTTTGTAAATAATGAACTTGATTGAGATTAAATTATCCACTTTTTATTCTTTATAATTCAAACTCAACCTCCCTAAATTTTAATCCTATGCGTTCACAAATGCGCAATTGGAAACATACATTGGCAGAATTGCGACAAACCATGATGCAGAGCCAAACATAAAAGAAGAAAAACGAAAAGGTATTCGTAGAAAACAATATGTTCGCGTTTCAATCAGTGAGTTAAGCGATAGTTTTTCGCGGAGTGTCCGTCATGGCTACGTGCCGGCCATGACGGTGGTCGACGACTGACCGCTGCCCTCTCCAAACTGCCCACCAGCCACCCCTTTTAACCTCACTATAGGGTGGCTGGAAGTGCTTATAAAACAATTGAAATTAATTGAGCGTTCGAGCGTTAAATGCTTCTGCTTAGGTTTGTGTTGTGTATTGAAAACTTTAACAAGAATTAATTTTCAAGGCCGCTGCAGGTTGTTGATTTTACTTAGGTATACCTTTAAGGTACCTATTACTTACCGACCTATCTATTTCTCGATTCTTTGTTAGTCTTGTATAAAGAACTTGATGTCCGTTCCATTAAAAATAACCCGTTGTTCAATGTTATTGTCGCTGAAACCAATGGTGACCAAAGCGGACTGACCCACGCGGCTCAAGACGCCTCACTTAGCGTTTCCTAGTTTCAACATGGCTAGGTTTATCTTTACATATCTTCGGGTGCTCGTAGGCTGGTCTTATGCGTCAGTCCACTATTTTTCACACTAGTCGTAAACGTCGATTGATAATTATGTAGTCGATGGCTACAGGCATTGACCTGATACACAATAGACGCCTAATATAGGGCGAACGCTTTCAGGTATGTAGTTAACACATTAGGCAAATAGATCTTGTATAAATCCACGCCCTCTAACGTTTGGCCAGTAACGACTAGATCAGTGACCCATGAATATCTCTACGCTCGCTTACTACATAATACGTCATAGGTATCCTTGGTGCAGCTATTGCACCTTGTAGCATAAAATGGTGTGGAAAAGAGAGCAAGACCTCAATTTTTAAAACAGATGGAATTACATTTCACAGATAAGCTGATTTCTTTCATAATAGAATAAAATTTGCTAATTCATTTTAGTTTTGAAGGAGTTCAACTTAACTTGGTTGGCCGGTCGACGTCACCAACTGTGCATCCCTTTTTTTGATAACCAATTTTATATTTGCTTTCCTTTTTTCTTTGATAAGGCGCGTGCAAGTAGTGATGTGCCGTTCCGGGCCGGGTCGTGATCAGAATATCGATATGGGTTTATTATATAACCTATAATAAATGCATTTTTAATAAAGTCTGCAGATCGTAAGCCTACAGTCATACGATTTTTTACAAAGCTGATTCATTTTAAAAATGATTGATTGAATAAAAACATTTTTGGTTAGTAGTGTCTTAAATCCTATGTTAGGTTTATCTAGACACTAGTTCTCTAAAAACAGCAATAAGTATGTATGTATATATACATTTGTAAACACGGTAGATTGAATTATTTAGTTACGAAATCTAAGATTAGGTATATACAGGGTGAATTTTTGCAGTAAGCGCAGGTACCTTAACCGTTATAGTTACAGGAAAACGTTCTTATGAGACCATCCATAACTTTTTGAGATATTCTGAACTGCATTCACAGATTTTGGAAAAAATTTACAGACAGCAAGAAAATGGTAATTTTACACAAAAACTTTTGTGATGCTAATCGATCCTGTTTCTTATAAGGATTAAAAGTATTTATCGGACCGAATGAGGTATGAGTACTAGAAATGTCAGAAATCGCGAAAATCTTTTTCCATACATTTTATACGGAAAAACTATTTACCAACTCCAAATATTTTTTGTTCCCCAACAATCCTATTTACCAATTAGCACTCATTGCCCCGCGCCCGCACACCTCAGTTGGTTGACAGACTTGTTCGCATAGCAATTAAGTAGGTATTAGGCGTCTATTGGGTATCAAGTCGATGGATACAGGGCACGAATCGAACATTGATGGTAGAAATATAAACTGTTTATAAGTTGCATTGAAGAGCGACTTGGCACATTTTTCCGTAACTTATAATACCTACCTTTCGGAGGACACGCTAAGTACGGATTGCTGTGAATCCGAATGACAAAGGCGATTGAAGGTCACTTAATTTATCCTATATTTCGTCGGATTCGTTCGATCAAGAAATCAAAGTCTCGATTTAGAGGTAAAGTTGTATGGTTAATTTGTAGATATACCTGCTGGTTCAAGAACACCGCGTTCGCGTTATTATGCTTGTCCACTATATGAATATAGTCCATGAATTTATATTCAATTAGTACCCACCTTCACTTGCTCAAGATAATTGTGAGAAAACATGCCAGCTCCTTCTATTTTTGCACCGGGCAGCAGGCAATTGCAGCTTTGATGCTTCAGCCATCGTGATTGCCGGACAAACAGCTCTGACCTTGAAGTGATTAAGGATATATCAGGCTGCCCTTGGCATCGATTCGCAGTCACCAGGTCAGCCATTACTCGGCAATTTCCTCCTGATGCTAAGATTGAGAAAGCTCATTAGGCGCAGTTTAGAGCTAAGGCTGCAATTTATAACGCTTGATTAATGTTGCCGTTTTAAAGCAAGGCCAAATGCCACGTTGGTACAGAGCTATGTGCCCAGTAACCTGAAGCTTAGCTTAACTGATTGCCCTAGAAAATGAAGTTATGGCCATGCCATGATTTTGCGACGTACTTTTGCAATTTATGATAAATATAAAAAAATAAAAAATTGTTTTAAGCACCGATTTTTAGGGTTTCGAAGATCGGAGATCGGTTTCGAAACCCTTATGGTCTCGCTTTTTCTGTCCTATTTTCCGTCTTTAATATCTCAGCAACTACAGCAGCAAATAAAGTGAAATTTAAAATAATAAATAAATAAATGTTTATGGCTTAAATAAAACCTGTTTCCCTAGGTAAATATATTCCTCAACGTATTCTAGTACCATGTCTTGCTAGCGTTATGCGGGGTAGTCAACATGCATTGGAGTTTATGCGCGTCTTCTGCGAGAATTACTGGTAGTTAATTTTTATGCCTTCATTATTCCAGGAGAGCTCATTTATAATCGAGTGCAGAATGGCAATAAATAGAGTCGTCGAAAGTGGATCCCCTTGCCGTACTCCTCTTCCGATTTTAATAAATTTTCCCGTCTTTTCAAGTTTTACTCTACTTCTGCAGTTTCGTATATTTTTCTTATAATTTATATGTTAGTTTCTTCTACCTTAGGTTGTCTTAAGCTGTGATAACGTCATATTACTTGGTGATTTTAACATTACCTTTCTGAATTTAAATGACATAAAAACTACAAAGCTTGTAACGTTCCTTTCATGTTTAAGTCTGTCACAGTTAGTGACATCGCCGACGCATTTCCCGCAAACCTCTCAATTTTTAATTGTGTGGCCTGCACCGATTTAAGATCTAAAAGTATTAATGTAGAGTCAACAGGTTCTCTTTATGGACACTCCCTTGTTATTTGTGAGTTTAACCTAAGACGCTCTAAAGTTAAACCCTACACTATTCTGTATAAACCAATTAAACATATTAATATTTATAACTTTAATGTTTGCCTACGAACACTAAATCGACGCTTGATAACGTTAACAAAATGGTTAACGCATTTTTTTTTTTTTATTTGTATTATACATTATTTACATTCTTATGCTACAGCTAACATTATACACAATAATTATAACATTATATTATAACATTATATTATTCGTGATTCTTTTCGATGTGCATTCACCTGACCCCTATCGTTGTTAAGCCCCGCTCTTACCCCTGAATCACTGACACCGTTAAGCTAATGATGAGATTACGCCATGAGGCTCTGGCAGAATATCACAAGACTAAGGTTGAATCAAAAAAAGAATATTAGAAAAGTCTAAAAATCTACGGTAAATCAGGCCACGAAAAAACTGCATATCTTGATAAAAACATAAATAACAAAATCCATAACTCAAAACTCCTTTGGAAAAATATTAAAAATACAATTTTTCCTAAACATACCTTCTCCTAAACTTCTTTCACATTTTAATGACCCTAACGTAATTAATAAGCATTTTTTAGATATTCCTGGTACTTCTGACATATGTATCTCACACCTTACTTTGAGTACTTTTCTTTTGGGGAAGCTGTTTCTCAGTTAGTATCTATCTGTAAGTATGGACAGAATAGCCAAAATTATTAGCGGTTTGAAGTGAAATGCTGAAGGTAGTGACCTTGTTACGCTGAACACGCTTCTGTTAACACTACCTGAAACACTTGATACAATAGCATCTATCGTGAACATCTCACTTGAAACATCGACTTTTCCGGACATCAGCAAGTTAGCGAGTATACAAGCATTACCTAAAATATCAAATCCTACTGAACTAAAAGATTTGCGCCCAATCAGTTTTTTGCCCTGCTTGTCAAATCCGGCAGTTGCACAATCCGGATTTAGAAAGCCAAGATTCGCACCTAAGTGGTGGCCTATGTGCGTGTTGCCCCAATATAACTTTACCGGCGAGGCGTCCTCTGCGCCCGCCAAAAGTCCGGTAACGCTGTCATGACCATCTGCGGTGAAAAGCATTGTAGTCCATTCGAAAAAAAAGGGGGCATAGCACAGTTACTCCACTTATGGATGTAACAGACAATGTTCACTGTGCGCAAGATAAAGGTATGTGTACCTTGTTGGTGCTGTTGGGTTTTCCAGAGCATTTGACTCAATAAACATTAACCTGCTACTCTCAGGTTAGTATTATGGTTTTGATAACAAATCGATACTCTGGTTTCACAGTTACCTCAGTAATCGCCGTCAATAAATCCAAAATTTTACTAATACCCTCTATACCCCGAAGTTTGCAAACCAATACATCTGAAATTTAGGTATTCATCAAATACCCTTAATTTTTTGGTATTCATCAAATAGCAAAGTCTCTAACCAGTACCTATAGTACATTATTAGTATACTAGACAACTGTACGAAACCCTTGGCGCGCGAGTCGCACTTGACGGATCTTGTTTTTATAGTCATTAGATCTTCGTCTGACCACAATCTCACCTGATGAAAAGTGACGACATGGCTGACGATGTATCAGAAAGCTCTATTCGCTCTTGTCTTGAAACTTAGCCAGTATGTTGTGCTTTTCTGAGGATACTAGCGTAGACAATGGCACCTGACTATTAATAGCCCACTATTAGCCACAGGCTGACTACCGTAAGTGTCCAGTCTGCAGTGACTATTATCACTACCTAATAGGTGAGGTAGGTAGGTACTTAAATAAACTGGCCTCTTTCGGCACTTAGATTGTAAAATGTATGCCTTTACATGCAATACCTCAGAAAGTTCATTACCGTAAGGTAAACGACACGGTTAGCGTGCAGTTTACATACTTCGATACCACCCTCATGTTCATTCTTAAACGGTTTCCAAATGTCAACGAACTGTTTGGGCTAATTTATGGTGCTCGAACGAAATGATGACGCCAGTTTGATAAGGGTATTATTAAAACTTTGTTCATATTCAAGGTCCAGAAATCGTAAAACTGTAAATTAACCCAAAAAAATAAGCACTACCAGAATAATTCCGTTTTGGTATTGGGTCCAGTCAGAGTCCACACGCATTTCGCCAATTATGTACTTTAAGAGACGCTTGCGTGAGAAAACATTAGGGCGGGTGGACATTTGCACGAGTGACACATAAGCGAAGGAATAAAGCATTGCATTGCATTGCGATATGCGTAAAGACTTGCAAATCAATATTTATACTTACCTATACTAGTTTCAGCCCGCAGCATCGCACGCGTGGTTTCTATGGATAAAATGCGTATAGAGATAGCCTAAGTGTTATTTCAGGTTTAGGCCTACATCTATGCAAGATTTCAGCCCGATACATTCAGTAGTTGTGGCGTGGAGAAGTATCAAATATTCATCCATTTATGATACATCCATCCATCCAAACTTTCACATTTATAATATTAGTGTGATGTGATTTTTTGATTTTTTGATCACTGCGCATGGTATGCGTATCATTTAAGCTAGTTATACGAAACTATACCATTTTCAACTATCAGAAGGGCCAGGGATAGATTAAAAATAGAACAATAAAAATAATTAAAAAGAGTTTACCGCTATCATAGTAAAAACCAGTTGCGGTTTTTACTATGCTAGAGGTACATCTTCTAGTTTCGGAAATTGTAAAGGCACAGATTTTGTGAAACTAGGTAATATATATGGTGTAATATTTAACTTGCCCCGCGCAATTCCAGCTTAGCGTCGTAGCACGTGCTACGAAGCTCTACGACAAAATAGTTCTTTTAATAGAAAGGTAGGGAGAAGGGGAGGGGAAGAAAGATGATTAAGAGGGCACGTTGCACGCCATTTTGTGAATAGAATAGGAATAGATCTCGCGTTCATAGGAGCGGGGCAGAGCATACCTTTTTGGAAAGGCGTACGTGCAAAAATTTAAGTTATTGTTTATAACAAGAAAACTACATAACTAGTTAAAAAACTGGCTTAGAGGAACCAAATAATTAGTAATAACCTTCGAATCAAAACATATATTGTCATTTCAATAGACCGCAGGGTCCCTGAGATCTCGACCAATTTATGTGTGAAACAGTGCACTTTCATGTTTTTTTTTTATCACCATAGAGGAACCAAAGAAATTTTGAATTTTATGTAATTCAAGTTTTTTATCAAGGGCATCCCGTAAGTACTGAGATCTAGGCCTAGTTAAACTACCAAACCCTGTCAGGTTTGCCTCTTAAAGGAAAGAGAAAGAACTTCTATAACATAATATACAAATTAAGTTTGTTGTAAAAATGTCGGTGCGCGTTGAAATGTTTTGTATGCTACGTGAGTCTGCCGTAGCGTCGTAGCAGAATCTACGAAGATCCACAGTTAAATATGTTTACCATGGAAGATAAAGGGGAAGGTAGGAGAAAGTGATATATATCAGAGAAAAGAAGCCAAACTCACCTACACAATGGTGAAATCTGCATCTCCTTACGACTTGTAGATATACAAGTAAAAAAAAAAAATGCTGGAGATATATTCACGTTCATATCATTTATTGTAATTTTATGCATACATGTATTGTACTTAGGTGTAGGTAGTCTTAGTTATTTTGGGTTCGCTTTTGTTATATTGATAACTTTGATGTTTCATATTTATAGAACTCATTAATTTAGGCATGTTGATTATTTTAAGTACCTATAAGGTTAAATAATGCAAGATTAAATAATAATTGATTTGAATAAGATTAAGTTTTCAATTTAATAAAACGATCGCAAATGACAGATTAGGAATAGTCAAATTATATCAATTTAATCTACATCTAGGTAAGTAAGTAATAAATATAACGATATATAGTGCTTTTCTACGCGCAATTTTCTACTCGCACAAATATCCACTCGCGTAAATATCTTTGTACAAACTACCTTAGTTATAATTTTCTTTATAACAATGCTTTTCAACAATTTGCGCGCCCACGACGCATGTGTCCAAGTAGAGGCGCTCCTGGCAACGGGGCGGGCCTTTGGGTGGAACGCTTTAAAGCCACTGGCCTTCTGCGGCGCATTTTGCTTTAGGGTTCGTTTGTTTGACAATGTGGGTATACGTTCCCACTGTAGCACTATACATAAAAATAACCGCAGAAATCTGAATAATCAGATTTCTGTGAAAACAACCCACGACTATGTACAACATAAGCGCAGCACAGATTTGAATCATGTGAAAGTGATCGAAGCTATGCACGCGTGTACCGCGTGCATAGCGTCGACAGCGTTGAGCTGCGTATGCGCCATATTCGAGCAAGCCACGTTTGTAGCAATGACGTCATCAATCTCGTATTCGAGCGTAGCGTACGAACACGCTACGCTTGGTTTTGCAGGGTTGCAGTGAACGTTCATTATCACATAAATTTTCTTGCAAAGTGAAGCTAGACACACGTGTGTAGACTCTCCGTGCGCAGCGGTGGGGCTGTGGCTTTAGACGCTTGTTAGACTACAATATACAATAAGTTTCTTCCACTCGCGGTGGTTGTGTCAGCCTTCTCTCACTCTACACCACTATCCGTAGTAGATAAGTATGGTTGCCCGGTTTATTTCGCACTACTAGGTTAATGTAAAGTATCGCAATCCAGTGGTCATCGATCCGTATATAATCGTAACTAGCGGCTAGCACGAGAGATCTGTATCGAGATTTGTGGAAAATACAGCCATCATTTTTATGCTTTTATGCTAATAAAAGTTTTACTGCTATTTGGTATGCCTATGAAATATTTAGCGATTTTATCGGATCTAGGCAAGAGGCAAGAGACCTGAATATTTGAAATTGTTGCGTGACTGACCAATAGACAAACTAATAGGTTGCTCTTCCCAACACGAGTATAATACTTTGGGAAGTATTATACTCGTGTTGGGAAAAGTCGCTTTGCTTCTGGCCTTTTTGAAAATCCAATAAAATTAAACTAATTACGATTAAAGTTTTTACCTCGTCCCTAAATAAATCCTTAAAAATTTAAAAATAAGCGTAAAAATAACGACTAATTTCTCTATGCTGAACTGTTTTCCCGGCTTAAAAAAGCGAGTTTTTGTACAAAGTTCTACTAAAAAGAATTTTTTATAGTTTTTATATAGTAATCAACCTTATCAACTTTATTGAAGGTTTGTTATCGCTTGTACTAAAATCACGTGTCATGTTCTGGTTGTTTGGTGTCGGTCTCCATGGCAACAGTATCGCTCTTGTGGAAATGCTGATTCGGTCAGTTTGTTGACCTTTGCGGATTTATTATAATTTTTATGTATGTACATTCTACAGGGTGGGTTTTAGAGAAGAGCGGTGATGGCCAAGTCCGTAACCACGAGAGTTCGAGAAAAGTCGTAAAAGGAGTCATGCCCTCGATTTATAACAAAACAATAACTGCATGATTTAGTTTTTAGAGTTTCGAAGACCGGTTTCGAAACCCTTACCTTTAAGATGTGGCTTTTTCTGTCCTTTTTTTCATTCTTTAATAGCTGACCAACTACAACAGCAAATAAATTGAAACTTAAAATAATATGGTGCCAACTACGCTCTTTTAAAATTAAAATCTGTGGTTACTAAAAGGACATTGGTCACAGTGTATTACGCTTATGTCCATTCCATAATAAGCTATGCCATAACAGTATGGGGAAACAGTGCTGTTGTAAACAAGGTCTTGATTTGTCAAAAACGGGCCATAAGAATAATTTGCGGATTACATAGAAGAACGTCAGCTAAGAAATATTTTGAGAAATATAAAATAATGACTGTGATATCACTCTATATTTATAAAAGTCTCTTAGAAATACATAGTAACAAAGAAAACTATCTACAAAAAAAATATACTCATAACTATAATTTAAGAAATAAGGAAAAACTAGTCAAACCAATCGTACGCCTTGCAAAGCTACAAAAGCAGGGAGAATATATTAAAATACAAGTATATAATAAACTACCAATTAACATTACGAACATTGACAACTTTGAACATTTTAAAAACATAATCAAGCATTTCTTTGAAAGCCATGCATTCTACAGCATCAGTGAATTTATGAGTACTAATCTATTGCAATCTCTTTCTTTACATAATGTGAAAACATGACATTGAACTTTATGATCTGGAATGAAATGACATGTGTATTTTATCTTTTCAAATTGTACAATTTGTGACTTGCCTTGTATAACGACCTATGTTATAAATGGTAAATAAATGAAATTAAATTAAATATGTGAACAAATGTTTTGAAGGGAGGTAGTTTTCTTCAACGCCGTTCATAGAAACCGGGTTGCCAAATTTATGTCTAGAATTGACAGGTGTAACAACTTTGTTAAAGCTAGTCTGGCAGAAATAATATTTTTGACATGGTCAAACGATGGGTGCTAATCGTACATATTTGATTTATATTATGTACTAGTAGGTATGTAGGTACCTAACTTTAAATTTTATGTGTTTCTTTTTGATAATAATATGGTAATTGGTGTTTTTTTAACTTGTAATTTTATGGATCTTGTGTCTCAATAAAGAAATATATTATTAAATAATACTTTCTGCCCGCGGCTTCGTACGCGTTGTTTATATGGAAACGATTAAAAGTTCGACGAACGATGTGGCGCGCCGGGCGAAGGTCCGCCTGCGCCGCAGAAAGTTGCGGGTTCGTTTCCCGTCTTGGGACAAATGTTTGTACGATCTGCAAATATTTGTTCCGGGTGTTCTGGTTATTTTCTATATAGAGGTATAATAAAAAATATCTATCCATGTTATGTATTGTATTAAGTATAACAATCATCAAGTACCCATAACACAAACTCTGCTTACTTTGGGGCTAGATGATGCTGTGTGGATTGTGTGGACTGTCCAGCATTATTTATTTATATTCCAGTGGAAACTGATTTGACCATTACCACCTGAGACCTTAGACCTGTGTGCCAAATTTCATCTCGATCCATTCCGTGGTTTCGGCGTGAAGAGGTAACAAACATCCATACATCCAAACTTTCTCATTTATAATATTAGTGTGATTTTGAAACTTATGCGATGAACACATTTTTAATAATACTATTTAAAGGGTACTCCAGTCATCCCGTGACCACGACAGTGTGTAAACCTGTTGAAAAATTGTTGGGAAAAAAAAGTTAATAAACGCGATAAATACATACATTTTTAATAATACTTATAATAAAAATATTTTTATTATTTTACATTTATGTAAATCTAAATTACTCCTGAGTGCTAATACTCCTAGTTAGAAGTATAAGCATGCGAGAGAAGCCACGAGCGGAAGCTCGTACTTTATACGTTAGTACCAATCCGTCCGTTAGAAGCGCCACTTGCTCATGGTAGAGCCAAAAATACAAAACCTGTTCTACTTACATACTGAATTCGTAATGTACTGAGGTAGAGAATGTACAAATTTAATATTTTATTTATTTATTGATTTATTTAGTAACTAACACGATTAAAAGAAACCAACTACAGTTGTTACCTGGAACTTAAGATTAATAATTATATAAAATATCTAATGTAAGCTCCAGTTGTTTATAGATAAGTCTTCAGAATTTAAAATAAAAACTAATTTCATTTACGAATTGGCTCTGCCAAAGCTTTCTACTTCTTCTACTCGACACTAGATGGCGCAGTCAAGAAAAATAAATAAATAAATAATGCTGGCCAATTCACACAGCATTATTTTAAGATTATCAACAATGATGTTGACTGTCTTCTTGACAAATTAGACTTCAATGTACCGCATAAGCAGCTTACACACAACCCCATACTACATGCCCAACATGTTGGAACTAATTAAAGACAACATCATTTATAGTGGGAGCGAGTAGAACTGTCAATGATTTCAGCAGGATGTTGAACATTGACCCTTTTAATACCAGCATTCACAGGGCAAGGCGATGCATGACTCTCAACTTCTCTTGCACATAATGTAGTTATTCTTAATTACCTTGTGTTTCTTTTATGAGTTTAATTAAGATAATTTTAATGCTATATTCAGTACGCAATTGTCGACGACATAATTTTAGTATTCACACTTATGTAGTTTATTATGATTCTATTAGCGAATGTCTATTTTTAGCTTTATGTGTCTATTTTAATTTCTATTGTAATTAGTTAAGCTGATGGTAATCCGAATTAAATAAATAAGTTATCTAGCCCCAAGCTAAGCAACACAATCATTTGTTTGCTAGGGCGAAGGTGGTACAGAAGGTTAGTATTATTTGTTATTATGTATATTTTCTGATAGAAGTCAGGTATTTAGTTTAAGTATTTTCACAGTTACACTATAAGCTTTATACTATTCTATCTTCTATTTCGACAAAGGGGATTAAGATCCATAGGGAAATAAAAAAATTAAACGTTCCCCCAAAAATTTAAAAATTCGTGCAAACTAAAAAGCTTTCTATAAGACAAACCTTGTTATGATAAAAGTGGGTCGGTAATAAAACACATTCTTATCGACAATCTTAACTTTAATACAAAACTTAAAACATGATTTTAGTAAATGCGAGGACTAATTTGCCTTGGCAGTATGTTTAAGTATAAGTTAATAACAGTTTGGAAGATACTAAAAATAACTTAAAAATCTACACATGAAATGCCAATTAGGTTGTACGACACCTTTATAATTTTAATTCGATTGGAAACACATAAGTATTTCAATAAAAAAATAAAATGTGTAAGCAGTATTAGTAAAATGATAACAGGTAAGTAATTTTTTTTACATTATTAAACTTATACTTGATGGTTAAAAGACCATCTAATCGTAAACGATAAAATAATTGTTATTATTAAAATAGGTGCCTACAGCTTGAAGAATACAACATTATTTTTAAAATTACATTCAATACGGTGAGATTGGATTTAATAATTCAAAATACATAAGTTATTCATAGAACAGATGGTAGAGGCACAAAATCTATATTACCTACTTACGAAAAGGCAAAAGATTTATTTAAAAATAAAGTAGATAATATTTACTTAACTGATAAAATCTACGTAGATTAAATAATGTCCTGAATTTATCTTACTGACTAGTACTTTATAAATACTACATGAAAATACATTGCTACTCGTTAACACAAGTACAGCTTTGATAATACATAATCTATTTAAATAAATTGGAATTTAAAACGATGATATTTAAAACTATTATCATTAGGTATTATAGGCAACACTACTCTTTATTGTAATTTAAGACTTACAATAATAACTCCCTAGTTCGTTGAAAAAGTATCAAAAACTCTTTTTATTAAAGAGTTTTTAGATCTTTATTTCGAAGCTGATCAGATCTCGAAATAATTCACAATTATCTTTCTTGTGGTAACTATAATAAACCTAAAGTTTAACAAGACTCTCACTGGATCTGTTTAACACGGACTAAAACACAACATGATGTTCTGGCTACTCTATAAGAGGAAGAGAAGAAGAACAGAAACACTTTTACATTTCACAGTACTAAAAGAATTCTAAGACTAGGACTCTCAGAGACTGATATAGACTAAGCTATGTTACATAGTCTAGGTTACATGTAAAATGGCATTTCGAAAGAACTTATATCTAATATCGAGGAATACTCGAATACTCGCAATCATATCGATATAACCGATGTCGTAAAGATTCTTGGAAATCTAGTTCAGTATAATCTTGCACCAAAGCCGTAAAGGCCATTCTAGCAGTTTTCTTGTGAATCTTAAGTAAGAATGAAGTTGGAGAGGAATTTAGACTTAATATCGAAAATACTATAAGTAACGTTAACCACAAACGGACACCGTACACAGGGGGAAATTCTCATTATACAACGATCGTCCTCTGATGAAGGGCAGAGTTGTTGTTGTCAATGGTGTAGGTGCGATGAATTCAAGTAAGAAAGAAGTTGGAGAGGTACTTAGACTTAATATCAAAAATACTAACCGAAACTTTGCACTCACTTGACCCTACCTAGCCGTATCCAGCACCGCGCGCCGGCCTTACCACCATAGGCTGAGGGAAGACATCAAACTCTTCAACGATCGTCTTCGGATGAAGGGCGGAGATATTGTTGTCAATGGTATAGGTTCGTGCGTGGGTGTGAGCGAGAGGCTGTGCGGGCTCGTTGACGAGCCAGTCATCTCTGTCGCGCAGGCGGCGGCGGCGCGCGACCTGCTTGTCCCTCAGGTGTTGGAGGCGCGCGAGGTGAGCCTTGATCTGCTGGGCGCTGAGGCCGGTGTGGCCGGAGCGGAGGAGCTCGGCGTTGCGCTTGTACGAACCTTCGGGGTCGCGTCTGTTCCACGTGTAGCTGGAATGGAAGTAGTACGTTTGGTTAATTATTATTGGGTTAGGCAGTTAGCAAATTCTCGGAAAGAGATCCAATTGATATATTTGATTCTCTCCAATTATTTGTTTACCGGAATCTCTGTTTGTAACTAACAAACGGGGATTCCAGTAAGCAAATAATCGGAGATAAACTCAAAGAATCTAGATCTTATAGAATAAGACAAAAACCCACAAATAAGATGGGAGAGATGTTAAAGAACCTGATATGTTGAAAACACACATTTTCAGAAGTAGTAGTACCTCCTATCGGAGTGAGAATATTAATACAAAACATAAAAATTAACAAAGCACTACAATCCTTCCATCTCCAGTTTAAATTCAAGCGAGAATGTATTTTATTCCGTAGGCAGGTATTAATTCGCTAGGCAGTGTATGGTCCTATTGTAACCTCAGAAAACATTGTGGCTATATATACATTATGTATTCGTTGTACGTTCAGCTAATGAATGGCCAGCTGTATTTATAAAGTATGTAATGAATTGCATCGGCTCCGTGACCTTTGCGTTATTACTTATACTTATAACTAGCTCATTAACTTACTTTAGCTAAATTCCATAAGACTAAGGCCTGTTTTATGAAAGCTTGCTCAGTCATCTATCTATGCTTGAGTAACGCATTTCTATGGCATAAACGTTACTCAAGCATAAATCCATGACTGTATAAGCTTTCATAATACGGTCATTAGATTGTGAAATATTCTTGGTGAAAACTATACAAATCGAATTTTATGATGCTGGACACAGCATCGTCTAGCCCGAAAGTAAGCAGAGCTTGTAAAAAAATAAATGTTTCTGCAACAGAAAGTTGTATAATAAATATTTACTTTCCCGATTGTTATGATTTACAGAAGTAATAAAATCGCAGTTTACGTGTTTGGTTCGAACTTCTGTAGGGAATTTATACGGAGAATTTTCTCATCAAGACTTTCGGCGGTTATGTGAAAAGTTTCTTTAATTTCCAAAGTTTGCTGGGCCTGAAAATATTGTCGTTATTGGGAAATATCGAGATGGGAGATATGGTAAAGTAGGATGCGAGACCACTTTACCTTTCCTGTATCGACTTGTACTAACTTAGCCAAAGTTCAAAAAGTATAGAGGCAATTGACTGATAAATTCAACCGAGAAAATAATGAAATCTGAAACTTACGCTTAGATAATTAGATTCCAACTTACCCAGGGAAAGGTCTAGTCAACCGGCTATTGACAGGGCGCGACCGCTTAATAAGCTCATTGGGTCTTTGCTCGAAGCTCTTCGGACTGCGGTTCGGGTGCTGCGCCCTCCTCTGCGGCCGGAGGTCGAACGACTTCGGGTTGAGGACCGGGTTGCCTGTGACGTCATTCACCATTCGGTCGTCGACCTCGCGGCTGACGCTGGGCGCGGTGATCTCGTTGATCTTGCCCATGCGCTGCCAGCGACGCCTCAAGTCCTTGACTTTTGTCTTTGGAACCTTGCGGAGTTTGGTCTGGCAGATGTAGCGGCGTGGTTCTATGCAGGTGCGGGGAGCCCATCTGGGGATGACGAAACAATGTAGCCCGAGTTGTTAGCGCTTATAACAGTGTATATGGTGGATGCATGGGTCTACGTACTTTCAACGGAGTTCTGAAGGGTTACTACCTGATACCTAATATTACTAAAGATTTTGTAATATTACTTACAGCAGTGACTTAAGAAAATTGTTGTTTGACAAAGCAGTTTCATAAAGTTTTCCGAGCAAAGTCGTTTTAGATAAAATGATGGACTCGATTTCTAATCAAAGCAATATAAATTCATGAGCTCGTAATTCAGGCCAATCATAGTAAGTTTGGTAAGACAGTAGTGGTAGGTAAACATACATACAATTGCCAACAAGTGTTTCGACGATTGTCGAATAGAGCTGTTTTATACCATGTTCCATCTTACATCGAAGAGGGGAATGTTATGCAATACTATTTTAATATTTTGCGTAGGTTCCGTTTAATCATCTCGTTAGTCAAAACTTCCAACACAATCTTTTAAAATCTTTATTTTATGTTTAACCTGACAGCTATCGTCTTATTTTCGTCACACCTCATTTATGAACAAACTCAAAATAAATAATAAATCATAATACTTATGCGTAATAGTGGCATTGTAAAAACGTCGTCTAATCTTGTAAAACAAATTGAGGGACCATATATTTTCGAATTTAATATGTTTCGTATTGATTTTGTTGTTATTTCAAGGTCTGTTGTTGATGGTTTTATTGTAGAACTAAGTCGTTGCCATCTGGTTTATGGTGGCGGGCACAATGGAACACAATGGGGTCGCCAAATCGTAAAGATTATTGCATTTCGTGGTATTGATCTTTGTTTCCAATATCGTTAATCCGGTTTAGTTCAGAAGATGTAGCGGCTTTTAGTGTTGCTAGCTTTTAACACAAATCGGTACCTACTATATAACTAAGCGTGTAATTTTGCTTATTTTAACACATCCCGATCCCGCTCCCCTCCACCTTTGATAGTTGGTTCCAACTAACAGAGCAGTATCATAATCCCTAAGTACAATTCCAATACGGCTTAGGGCTTATGCTACTGCTCCATCTGTGTCTTAACGTGAAAAAAACGAATTATTAACAAGTTAATTTGGGAGTTACGTGGCCAACATTTTAACGCTAATTTACAAATAGCATTACTAATGGCATTAAAGCTAAGGGATAGCTCAGGTGTCGGTTTTTTCGACACATCAAAGGGTGTAAGCGCGTAGCCGTCTCATTCCGCGATGTGTGTACTTGTTTTAGGCGAGAACTGCATTATGACGACCATACGTGGAGTGGTAGATTTTTTATTTTTTTATATATTGCATAAATTCGTATAATAATTCATCACACTCATTGTTGCAACCAGTGCAGCTGCTTCAACCTCTATTGTTGTGCGGTTAACCCGTTACTTCACTAGGAACAGGTACCTATTAGGCTCTTAACGGCGTTGTAAGTAGCCAACGTGCAGTTTGATGCCTTAATTAACGTGTAGTTGAACAATCACACTAACGTCAACGTTAACGCAGATGGAGCAGTAGCATTAGAGTCACAAAACATAACTCTTACTTTTATTCTTTTAACATTAACACCTAGTTGATTACAATAAGATTCAGCCCGCATTAGCAGTATTTCATTGAAAAACCATCAGTCACTATATTACTTCTTTAGAAAACAAATGACAGTTGAGCAAGGTATATTCATAATATGATCTGTCTTCTAAACTCGCTTCAGCTCTAAACTTAAGCCCCAAAAGTCCAATAGGATTGTTATATAGATTGAATTCCAAAGTTTAGGGTTCAAAGCGTCCCCTGGCGAATAAATAAGTTCCCTCTACGTATGCGAGGCACGGCCATGTTGGCCACAGTTCCATGAAGATTATTGGGAAATCCTGATTGATGGCAATAATCAATTGATTCTATTCTAGAAGCTTCGAGTGATGATGTCACAGTTCGCAGGGGTGATTAAATTATGTTGATTTACGTTGGTGCGTAAATTATAGTGTTTGAAGGTTTCTGATAGTTGATAAATATCACTGTTTAAACTAAGACATACCATGCTATGTTTGAATAATTATTTCATGTTTTATTCTGTTGGGCAAACCTTTTGCAGTTTGTTTAGAAAATTGACAAGTAGAAGAGAAGCAGATAGAGGGGGATTATTCAAGAATCAAGTAAAATCAAGAACATTTATTTATTTCTAGGTACATAGGTATTGAGAAGAGGTACGCGATACCTTTTTTATTTTCCAACATTTCCGTCGCGTTGCATAGATTATTGTCACAGAGTCGATGTACCTTTTATTATGTGAACAAATTGCGAGAGTTAAAAATTGTAAGAAGCGTTACCTGTAAAGCAGCTCGGGCATCATTGCGATGCAGTGGAACTGCAGCTCCTCCGGGCTCATCATCTTCATCTTGCTGAAGGACTGGTAGTGCATCTTCCTCAGCTCGCCGCCCCAGCGCCACGCGCGCGACCCCTGGTCGTAGATGCCACCTATCCATCGGCTTTCTTTATCTGAAATGATATGTAGGCGTTTAAGACATTCTTTTAAATTTCCCGCTCGTTTTAATATTTGTCCTGGATACAATTCAATATTTAATACATCGTCATAATCAGCCTATGCTAGTCCACTGCAGGACATAGGCCTCCCTTGATGATGAAAGACACAAAACGTTTACTGAGTCCATCTCGACAGGCTTGTTCAAGGTGATCGACGTAAACTCACTTGGAAAGCTGAAGAAATATTTATCGAATTCCCTCATCTGAGTCCATCTCGCAAGACTTTTTTAAGGTGAACGACGTTAACTCGCTTGGGAAGCTGAAGAAATCTTTTTGAATTCCCTCATGTCTTTCACCCAATAATCGTATAAAAGATTGCACATTTCTGCGTTTATTTGGAGGAATTGTCAGAACTCACTTATTTCATTTTGGTTTATTTGGTTTCCCACAGCGCGATCGGTTTAGATAGACGTACGTTCAGCTCTTAGATCGTGTTATAAGTCGAATTAAAAGTATTTTATTAGAATTACACACTATTGAAAAGCCAAGCGACCCGTCAAAACGCAATGCCTGTTAAGTTAAATCAAATCGTATTATTTTCTATGACCAGAATCACATTATGAACACCCGACGCGACGGGGTGTCTACACGTTGCTTTGCGTTGCGTTTCAATAATGTGTTGATTGCATGTCCGCCAGGTAGGTCAGTATTCTGTCCAACTCACCAACTTTGGGCTTGTTGAGGTACTTCCGCAGGTTCCTGTCTTCCCATCTCGCTGGCACAGAGAGGGTGCTGTCGCGGTCCTGGAACAATTCAGAAATGTATGGTTTAGCTAGCATCAATTGCAGGATTTTTTACCACTAAAGTTTATTGAAGAGACTGCTAGATAGAGTTACTATTTATTTTATTTAAATTTATTTTAGTACAGTAGGTAGGTACTACTTAAATATCATTTTTTCATTCAAGTAATTTTTTTTCGTTTGTACCCGTTTGTACCCCCAAGATTTGGCTTTCAATAAGTTAGTTTACTCAAGGTAATATAAAACATAATCAGTACCTATCAAGAACCTCACTTTTGGTTTTCTCAAGAAACTTTGTCAATTAACCTAAAACGGCATTTTTCGAACAGTTTCGCAGATTCAAGTCATTTTTTTTCGTTTGTACCCGTTTGTACCATCGAGATTAGGCTTCATTTATGTTAGTTTACTCAAGGTCTATCATAATCTTTGCCTGTCAAGAACCTCACTTTTGATTTTCTGTAGAAACTTTGTCAATAATCCTTAAATGGCATTTTTCGAACAATTTCAAAGATTCAAGTCAATGTTCTTCGTTTGTACCCGTTTGTATCTTCAAGATTTGGCTTCAAAAATGTTAGTTAACTCAAGGTCTCTTAATCAGTGCCTATCAGGAACCTCACTTATGTTTTTCTGAAGAAATTTAGTCAATTTACAAACCATGGTATAATTTTGCCAAAGTTTCAGTTTCATATTAATTTTTGTCGTTTTTTTCCTCCTGAAAACGTGTGATTATACATTTAATATGTTGGCAATTTCAAGGCCAAACGATGATTGTGAATAAGTACTGCGAAATATTATATTCAGAGATCAAATTATTTATTTTACTTACTTAGGTCAAAATCGAGTATTGAAAAACGTCCCCCTCCCCGTAACTTTTACTTTTATTTTTACTTTAATTTTCGTTTGTACCCCTAGGCAGGGGTACAAACGAAAATTTTGTCGGTGCAATCGGGTACAAACGCGGTACAATCAAATAAGATCAAAAAAACATGAATATCTTAAAGTCGGTTGCCAGGTTCACACAGCTACTGCACATCAATTTTAACTGCAGTCCTCGAGCGATAGCGAGTTCACCTTCTGCGGAATGCTAACGGTGAGAGAGGGGTGTGAATTCAATTCAACTGATAAAAATAGCAGCAGCATACTAATCTACTTATTAAAACTATTAAATAGGTAGTTAACTCTTTATTCTACCACAAAACGGAAAAATGCGGAGAGTTGCGGAAGTACAAAGGGCCTTACTACGCCACCATTTATGAATATTTTTTATTTTCAATTTCTCCCCCTCTCCCTACCTTCTCCTGTATACGTATAGGAGGAGACTAGCCCTTGTACTAGAGTGCTATAAAACCTAGGTACATGACTGTTATTAAAAGTTGCTGGTATAATGCTTGATGAATTTTCATTGTGCTTTGTTATAAAATCAGTTTTCGTAGATAGAATAGAAACTAGGTCAATGGTGAAGCTGATGAGCCTATCTTATTTTCCGAGACAGTCTATCTATATCAATCAAATTTTTATCGCATTCTATCGTAATCTTTTTATGGTGATAGATTTCATTATTGCCTACACAAAGACTTTCACTGGATTTTCGTTCTTGGGGAAATGCTTATGCTAATGAAGTAATTTTATTTCTGTTTACATAAACGACGAAAACGCATATCATCAACTTATGGCATCTACATCAAGGAGAATTACGGATGATTATGATCTACATCAAGAAGAATTACAGATGACGGATAACGCGGCAACTAATTTACTTCTTCTTCTTTTAGAATAGGCTTAGGCAATTAGTTTATTTACATACGACAACACCACTACGAGTAGGAATGAATAATATGTAATGTAATAACTTAATAAGTCATAATAGTAGGTATTGTTTTTAGTTTATTTAGATATTGTAAAGTTCTTAGTTTTTTTTTTTTTTTATTTCTGTTTATCTATAAGTATTTGTATTAGTTTTATATCATGCTTAATAATATGTTTAGTGATGATGACAGTGACAAGTACCTTTCTCTCTCTTCTGGCGGATCTGTTCGTAGTGATGAAAGTTACGCTAGCTTGCCATCTCTTTCTGAAAATCTTCTCTCTGGGTTTTCTAATGCAGCTATGAACTTTAATGTTATCCATATTAATGCGCAGAGTGTACCGGCTCACTATCCAGAAATGCTGGCGTCTTTCAATGATAAGAATATTCATGCCATCCTGATTTCTGAGTCCTTCCTCAAACCTTGCCTTCTTTCTAGTCTTTACGCTTTACCTGGCTTCCGTCTTATTCGCAATGACCGGACGGGCAGCCGTGGCGGTGGTGTGGCTATTTATCTTCGTTCTCATTTACCCTTTTCCGTTTTAAGTATGTCTCCTCAACCTGCACCGTTACAGATCGGCGAACACCTATTCGTTGAAGTCACACTTTCGCACACTAAAGTTCTGCTCGGTGTTTACTATTCCAATTCAAGCAAAAATAATTTCTTTTCTTCTTTTGAGTCCCTACTGGTCGACCTTATCCCTAGCTATAGTCACTCTATCATAATGGGGGACTTTAACTGCTGTCTCATGAAAAAGGACCGTCGTGCTTCTTCAATGGAGTCTGTTGTAAAGTCCTGCAATCTCCACCTTCTTCCACTTAGCTCCACTCACCATGCTCCGAACACTCCGCCATCTTTGCTTGACCTTATAATTGTCTCCTCTCTCGAGCACGTCAGCAAACACGGTCAGTATGCAGCAGATGGTTTTTCCTACCATGATTTAGTCTTTGTGTCTTATAAAATTCGGCCTCCGAAAGCTAAACGTAAAGTCTTATTGCAGCGCAGTTTCGGCAGCATGGATAGGGAAGAGTTTCTCAATGATGCTAAGCAAATAGACTTTTCTCCTGTTGTTGATGCTGCTAGCATGGATGACAAGATTGGCATCTTCAATGATATCCTCATTCGGCTATTTGACAAGCATGCCCCTTTTCGCGCTATTAAAATCAAACAGTTACCAGCACCTTGGCTCACGGACAACATTAAGGCTCTGATTCATAAAAAGGCTGTAGCTAAAACCAAATATAAGATGGTTCCAAGCGATCTCAATAAAGACAAATATCACCACGCACGTAATCGCTGTAATAGAACCTGTAGAGACGCCCAACGTCGTCATATCCACGAGTCTGTTTCTGATGAAAACCCAGCGAAGGTTTGGAAATTTCTAAGAACGCTGGGCCTTGGTAAGTCTCGTCAGGATCCTACACCTGGTGACCTAGATATTGATTTGCTGAACCTGCACTTCTCCTCTGTTTCTGATATTGGCGATGCAGTCAAATCCAGGACTATCAACTATCTCTCTTCATCACCCACTCCCAATCACCCCTCGTTTCTTTTTGATGAAATTTCTGCTGTCGATGTTAGGAAAAGTGTTCTATCAATCACGTCTAATGCCGTTGGGATAGATGGTATTAGTCGCAACATGTTAATGCCCATATTGGATGAGATACTCCCTACACTCTGTCATCTCCTCAACTTCTCTTTAAAACATGGCACTTTTCCCAGCATCTGGAAAGACGCGCAAATTATACCCTTACCTAAAAAACCTAATCCTAAATCTTTTTCCGAATATCGCCCTATCTCCATACTTCCTTTCCTTTCCAAGGTTCTTGAACGTCTCGTCCACAACCAACTTAACTCTTTTCTATCCTCAAACAATCTTCTTAACTCCTTGCAGTCTGGCTTTAGAAGAGGACACAGCACCGTCACTGCTCTCATTAAAATCACAGATGACATCCGTCTGGGTATGGAAAATGGTCAGCTCACTGTTTTAACTCTTCTGGACTTCAGTAATGCTTTTAATACCGTCAATTTTGACATCTTGATTGCATTACTCCGCTCCCTTAACATTTCTTCTTCGGTGGTAAGCTGGTTCTCTAGTTACTTGCATGGCCGTCGACAGCGCGTGCGTCTCGATGAGTCTTTCTCGTCTTGGTGTGCGACATCTGCTGGCGTGCCTCAAGGTGGCGTACTATCACCTCTTCTCTTCGCAATCTTCATCAATTCTATTTCTCAAAATCTTTCCATGTCCTACCACTTATATGCTGATGATCTACAGATTTATACCCAAGCTCCACTCAGTAATATTTCTAGTGCAATAGAAACAACAAACACAAATCTCCGTTATATTACTGAATGGAGCGAACGCAACGGACTAAAAATCAACCCTTCCAAAACTCAGACGATAATAGTCGGCAGCTCTAGAACCTTGTGTAATCTGGACTGGTCGGCAGTTCCGCAAGTTGTTTTTAATGGGATAGCCATCCCCTTCAGCGAGGCCATCAAAAACTTAGGGGTTCTGTTTGACCGTACTCTGTCCTGGGGGGCGCAGATGGAGGTGACCAGTCGAAAGCTGTTTGCGTCTGCTGGTTCTCTGAGGAGATTGCGAAACTTTCTACCCACGGCTACCAAAACTGCTCTTGCCCATTCTCTTCTCCTACCTGTCCTTGATTATGCGGATGCATGTTATTTGGACCTTACAGAGGAACAGCTCAATAAACTGGAGCGCCTACAAAACGTGTGCATCCGTTTTATCTTTGGCCTCCGTAAGTACGACCATGTGTCTGCCTACCGGGCTCAGCTCAAATGGCTTCCTATTCGCCAGCGCCGTAACCTGCATATTCTGTCTCTGCTGTTCTCTATACTTTTCAATCCCCTTTCCCCATCCTATCTTAAGGAGAGATTTCAGTTTCTGCATTCTTCTCACGGTCTCTCTCTAAGGTCATCGGATACCCTGCTACTTGTATCTCCAGTGCAGAGAACATCTTTTTACAGCAACTCTTTCACTGCTCAAGCTGTCAGACTTTGGAATGATTTGCCAGCGGATATCAAAAAGGCCACATCACATCACGCCTTCAAAAGGAATGTCTATAATTACTTTTTAAATGTCACGTCACACTAGAATATTTAGCATGTCCCTTAGAGTTACTAAGTATTATTATTTTGTTATATGTATTGGTGTATTATTTTAGTAATTAGGTATTATGTGTATTAGTTTGTAAAAATAGTTCGAATTAATGTTGTAAGCACCGCCATCCTTTATTTTTCTCACCATCGTTTTGGTTGCCTGGAAGAAATCGCTTTAAGCGATAAGGCCGCCAGTTCCATTGCTGTTCCCTACATTATATTTAATAAGTACTATCTGTTTTATAAGGTGATGAATAAAGCATTGTCTATCTATCTATCTATCTATCTAATTACTCTAAAGAAACCCTCGAAAAAACAAAATAATTACTTCCAAAATGGCACGATGAAAGGGCGAAAGTTAACATTGCATTTATCAGGGACGATAAACTCATTATCAAAGGTCCCCAAGAAGATGGCCGGGACAAAAGAAAGAGATCTCCAACCAAGCACTTCACCCAATAACATTGTAACGCCGCCGCCGGCCCCAAAACTATCTAAAACTAACATGATGGATACATAATTAGGTCAAAACACTTGAAAAAAACACAGAACACCCCTCGAAACTGTCAATAAAAACCAAACTAAACACCAAACATGGAAAACTCCCACCAAGCCGGCTGGTCACCGTTAGGGATCCAGACCAAAACTTTCATCAGATAAAATCAACAAAAAGATGGATAAAACCATCTATATTTGGCAACATACAATGTCAGAAAATTATCATCGTTCTCACGCTCGATAGAATTACAAGCTCTGAAAAATGTGCAATTAGACGTTATCGGGCTCTCAGAAATAAGACGGCTTGGAAACTCAATTGAAGAACATGGAGACTTAGATATAGAATCAACCCCAGGCCTGTACGGAGTGGGTTTCATTGCAAAACATTGTATTTTTAAAAGGTCTTTCGGAACGGGTGGCAATTCTTCAGCTTGACATAAACGGCACAAAAATCAGTCTCATACAATGCTATGCCCCAATTGACTCTGCTAGCGAAAGTGAGATCGAGCTGTTTTATTCCACAATTAACAAGGCATTAAAAATGATAACAAAAAAATTCATAGTTATGTGCGATTTCAATTACAAGATCGGACAGCCAAAACCTTAAGAAAACCCAATACTGAAAATGTACGGATTTGGCTTTACGAATAGTATTAGAGACTAGAATATGTGGATTTCTACATTTATTTAGGCAAACAAATAGCGTTTCACAGACAGAACAATGAACATGAAATAGAAAGAAGAGTTACAAACTCTTGGAAAAAATTCTGGTCCCCTAAGGAAAGTACCTAGTGAAGCCTATGAAAATTCAACAGAAAATCATGGATTCCTGTATTCTTTCTTCACTAACATATGCCAGCCAAACTTGGAAGTTTACATTTAGAATGAAGATCAAGATTCATGCCAAAAAAGTAGGGAGAGAAGTATCTTTAAAATAAGGAAAATCCAAAAGATAAACAAAAAAAAACTTAAGATCACTAACAAAAGTCACAAAAACTAAAGTGGTGCTGGGCAGAGCACATAGCTCGAATGACAGACAATCGATGGACTCACCGTCTAACAACCTGGCCAGGACCAACAAGCAACAGAAACAGAGGCTGACCAACTGCTCGGTGGTCAGATGACATTATTCAAGTGGCTGGCAAACACTAGACGAATACAGCTAAAGATAGAGGCTCCTGGAAATCTCTTGAGGAGGCCTTCACCTTCAACCAGAAGGGTTCTTGAGAAAAGGAATTTATACCTACCTAATTGCTAAAACTTATAAAGATAATACATAGTTTTTAAACCTTCGAATAGGTACGTCAGTGTTTTCAAGTTTTTTGTAATTAGGATTTCAAGAAATAAAAGGTTTTTTTTATTTTATTATTATTGTTTATTAAACGACGATTTGGATGGACCGTAGGTTAAACGAAAATTTAAATAAAAAAATATTTATAGATTGCAGTTATTTATATTTGAAACAAAATACATGCAACGAATTGGTGCGACGAATTCATCGCACCATGAATGTAACAAAACACCAAAGCCCGGAACAAATATTTGTAGCGTCTGCAGACCGTTCAAATATTGTCTCTTACCAAGAATACAAGGCCATCCGTTACCAGTTCATCAAGTTTGATTATCATCAGTAATTGAATCAAAAGCCTTTCGTATGCAAAGTCTGGCTGAATTGTCATGAAGTCATCGGGAGCAGCGCCATTGGCAATTGTCCCACTTTGCAACACTTGTGCCAACATGGCCATTTCTATACAACTGTCAGTCAGTGGCGAATTCCGAGAATGTATGGATACAATGATGGTGGATATTAATTGTAATGGACCTATTCTGATAAACGGAACTATTTCAGTTGGCTAATAGTGCTCTAGTAAAGAGCTGGTCTCTAGGTACGGTCAACGCAAATAATAAAATATTCCGCAATCTACAGAAATATGCTTCAACTTGATAAATAAACAAAAAAAGCTAGTAAGCACCTAAAATGCTTTGGGAGGTTGACCCTGTTCAGCTATCTAGTCGTTGACTTTTGGCAGGAGTAATCATTAACCTGAAATAGCGCTTTAAAAGCAGGTAAAGCTTTTCTTAATCCGAAAATAATCAAATATTGACTCTTTTCTGCTCTATCTTTGGAATCTAATGCAATGATTGGTTCTTAGTTTCGAAGAAATTCTAAAATAAACGTATTTCAAGGAACCTTTCCTTACCAAAGAATTTCGTTAATAATTACTCAAATTCAAAGTATCCTAGTTAATTCCTCGTTAAAAGGAAAACCACACCCGCAAATCCTCCAGGAGTGCAATACCGAGAAACAGTAGATGGTATTCAAACATCTTCGGTGTTTAGCCGGAAAGATTGGACGCAAGACGAATAGGCACACAGATGCATGCCGCAGATCGTATAGTAATTAGTACCACGTACTACAAGGAGCAAGGAACACGAATGGCGGTGGTATTTTATTACAGAACAAAGAATATTCAGAACTGTATAAGTCCGTGTGCATTATCTAGATAATATTGACCAAGTCAAGGTCTACCGAAGAAAAATTACATTAGTGGTAAATAAGTTGTAGAGATTGTATTTATTATCTTTCTATTTTAGAACTTGCAAAATGAAATCAAAACAATGCCAATTTTATAGATTTAACTAATAAATAACAGTCAATACCATCTACCACATTTTCAGCACTCCAGGTCCTGAAGTTGCTATCAAAGGTAGGAGGGACGCATTAGACGCAGGTCAAACGAAACTTCCAGGAAGAAGCCCATAAATATCATGCACTATTACATATATATACAGCAATTAAACATGAAGATTCTGATTACGACGCAGATACCTACGGTTGAGGTTAATTGTACGGTTTATTGGGGTTTGCATATAAAAGTTTTCTGCTTATTAAAATATACCTATCATTTACTTACCATTATTTGACATCCATGAACCAACAGTTGAGCACTGTATTTTTCTCGCTATAAACTCGCAGTTACCTACAATAATTCTAGGCACTAAAACAGTTATTATAGTAAAACATTATGGTCCCGTAACACAAGACATTTCCTCTGTTATGCATTTAACAAGTTTTATGTGCGACGAGGCGATGAGTATAATTATCGTTTTGCTGAATTAGGCAATTGGCAAAAAATCTAGAACTTTTCAATGTTATGACAGAAACAATGCAAAACATGTTAAAAACGTTGTTTTTGACTCTCTGTAAATATTCTAGATGAAACGTGCCACTGGCCCACATAAATCTCAAATGAAACCACAACTAGCACGAAATTGAACTACTGTAGAAATGACCTACAATGCCAAGAATGCAGGGTAACCCACAAATTTCAGTTATAATATTCACAGAGTGGGCAGAAATGGCGTAAACAAACTGCTTAGCGGTTGCAAGCGCAGCCTTGACGTCGCCGATGATGCTTGGAAAACGTATGGCGGAAGGTAAAAATAAAAGGATTAGACCAGAAAAATAGTTTAAACACAACGAAGCATTCCTACATTATCATGCACCACCTGAAAATAGCTTATAGGCTAGCTAGCTAAATAGCTTATATTTAAGGTATTTGTAACATAAATTAATATAAAGCCAAGGTTGTACAACAAGAGCATCGTGTAGACATCTAAATATGCTCCACCCGCGAGGAATGCAAGAGCTCCTCCGACCAGCTCGTAAATTATATCCGTGAGTCTCGTTTTTTTGCATCGAGATGCGCAAAAGCTTTTAGAAGGTGGTTTATGGAATTGCCTTTTAGACTTAGCTAAGATTTGTGGTCACGCGATGTCTGCACTTTGTAAAATGTTCGCGAGTTTTAAAATATATTTTAAAAGCATAAAACCTCCCTCTCTACCATAATTTATGTGCAATCATAAAGTCTAATTTTAGAGGTAGAATGCACAGACACATACGGGGCATAAAGGGGGCATTTCTAAAGTTAGAAATAAGTTAGTAAGAGGCATAAAATGCGCAAAATATGTAAAACACAAAAGTAACCAAAATAGATGATGACGACAAAAATTTATCAAAAACCATTCACCACTTCATATCACAAAGAATATTTCTTAAACAGGTGGAATAGGCATGATATCTCTTAGAACTCTCGCTGAAAGGAACTATCGGAAATTGGTTCACTCATAAAATATAAACACAACTTCAAACTGCGAACAAATAGCGAACATGAGTGCCTACACCTGTTACAACACAATATGAAGCTCTATTTCAGATCAAATGCCATGGCAACTGCAGGTTCAAACTAACTCTTGGTACTATTATAGTAAGATCTATTTTGGAATACAGGTTGATGCACTTGCAATAGTTGCAATGCACTTGACGTGAAATAGATAGGCGGCTGAGATTCATCAAACCTGACGTAATAATTTCAGTCTTGGGATCATCTGTAATCCAGGCGGGACTTTATGAAATGTAGAGACTGATTTATATGCTTGGGAGATACCTGCAAAGAGTATTATTTATACTGTAGGTACCTACTATGTATAGAAGAAGGAAAGGGAGCCCTATGTCTAGCAGTGAGATCCAGCGGGCTTCTATTCTATATAATATACTTTAATACTTCTACCTAAAGCCATTAATTAGTTTTTCATTTATTTTTACATTTAGGAAAACGTTTTCACCGACTAATTAGCCAATATTTTCCTTCTGTTAAAAAAATACTATCCGCGATGACACAATTTTATATATAAAATGGCTGAAAAATATGTTATAATTGTTATAAACCATCAACGTCTCTGCAAATTATTTTATTACCGACGATTCAAGAGATATTTTTATGATAAAGCTAAGTTTATTTTAAATAGATTTGCTTTTTAAATATTATAATACCAAAGTCTCATCACGGAGAGAAGCCAGTCTCAGTTGTAGAGCAGGGTATGACTGAAAATCGGTCGTGTACGTACAGTGCGTTTCCTTATTTTGACAGTTCGATTTCCTGCGCTTTCGCTGCACCATGTGAGTAAGCAATAACATAATTCAATCGTCGTTAGAATACAAAAGTTGATAGGATGATGAGTTATATACGGTGTTGATCTTTCTCTTCCTTCGAATGCTCTAAGAAATTATGATGCTTAATTCCAGGAAATACGAATCGACAAAATATATTGTGTGTGCAACTTTTATATACGGTAATGAATTCTAAAATAATACTTGGCGAAGATTCGCGCGTTTAGCTCAAAAGAGATTACGCCCAGCTTAGCTTTAGATACTAGGTATAACCTACCTACTGGTCTTATGTTTTATTTCAAGTCTTTCTTCACAACGTATTTGGCACCCAAACGTAGTCTGGCGAAGATCAATGTTGTTTGTGATAATGTATCAGGATCAGTCTTGAAGTTCAATAGCCTAGAATTCCTTAGGTCTAATGACTTTCAATGTGTTTATGTACGTCAATTGCGTCATTGAAAAGCACAATTTGCTGGCCTATTTTCAATCTTCTACGGGAGAATTGTCATACAATGAGGGAAGTGTTCCTAATCAAAGTTGATCATCAAGAGCACTTTAAATCTCACAATTGCAAGGTTAAGTTTTGTAGCTATTACAGATTTTTCCCGAGACAAAATGGTTTTGGCTCGCGTGTGACCACCCACCGAAGAAGAATTTGAAGACGTACCAGTGTAGTAGCTCGCTGTTTTAGTACTAACAGTGCGAACTGTTTACTCAGAACGGAACAGCTGAGCAGAAGAAGGCTGGATTACTTTATTCTTTGTGTTGCTTGCTAGCCTGAAAACGAACATCTATTTCCTTAAATTTATGTCGCATAGGCCCAGCCAGTGACTAACACTAGTTTTAAGGAATTCGTATACAATAGTATACGAATTCCTTCAAACTAGTGTTAGCCTATGCGACATATACCGTAATGACATGATATCGTAATAATCATCACGCACCACAGGTATTACGCACCATATGTATTAAATTATCTACATCTTATAAGGCACTACTATCATAACTGAGCGAGTATATACTTTCTCTGTTTCATATTTTGTAATCGCAGGGTCCTGCGATTGTTCTTGTTCTGGTCTAGGCAGAATAACAGCGCCTTCTGTTCATAACAGTTGGCATTATGCTGAGCCTGGACCCATTTGCTACTGCAGCGCACATTATTTACCTACTTATTTTGTACCTACATACATATTATTATTATTATTATTATTTTCAATGTATTGCATCGTTGATGTTCATTGGTTTTGAATATGTATTTAATATCTTGTTGTTATCTTGCTAAATTCTTAATTTATCTTGTGTGTACAGTGGCAAATAAATGATATGTCTATGTCTATGTCTATGTATTCCTGTGGTGCGTGATGATTATTACGATATCACCCTGGTCTGGCGGAGGCATCTTCAGCAGACGTATTTATGCTGATGATAAAGCTTCATAGTAGTTATTATTATATTGCGTAAGCCTCACATTATAATTTATAAGAAGTCAAATAATAAAAGCTAAAATATTGAAAAATAATGAAGCTGCATTTTCAGAATTTTCATATTAGGTTTTAACACCGCCATGTCGGTTGTTCCTGGCAAATGGAAGCGTTGTTGTGCCTATCAATTTTGCGGTACAATTCTGTTGCCTACCTATCCCATATCAAAAACCACGATGAGGGATGAGCTTACCTATGGACCGACTGTGGTTGCGTGGGAAACTATAAACTACTGGCTGATATAAATTGTGACACGGCGAGGTTTCCGTGCCAACTGGGTTACTAGATTTCATCTTCACTGTTCGACATGAAGTTTGTTTTTAATTTCCTTCCCGAATTTTCTCTTCCTCACTTATATGTACAATTTATATGAGCTGGTGCTCATATAAATTATAGAAGTGTAGTAATTGATGCAGAACGTGCATATATTAGGTCCTTACATATGAAATTGGCGTTTTGTATGGGAGGAACAAAAAGTCGAATATTTTTTAATATAATATATTTAATTAATCAAAGTATGAACCATTATTTTCTATGCACTTTTGCCATCTTATAGGTAGTTCATTGATCCCTTTACTAAAAAAACCAGTCGGACGGGAATCAATAAAATCTTTGAAGGCGATTTGGACTGCCCCATCGGAGTTGAATTTTTTCCCTTGCAAGAAGTTATCCAAATTTCGAAAAAAATGGTAATCTGTTGGAGCAAGGTCCGGGGAGTACGGAGGATGTCTTAGACTTTCCAATTGAAGCTCTTCTAATTTAGTAGCCGTCTGTTGCGCAGTGTGTGGTCTAGCGTTGTCGTGAAGCAGCAGTGGCGTGGAGCGATTGACCAGCCTAGGTTGTTTAGCCGCTAGCTTTTCCATCATGGTTTGCAATTGCTGACAAAAGACATCAGCCGTAATAGTCTGGCCAGATTTGAGAAAACTGTAATGAACAATACCGGCACTAGTCCACCAAACGCTTACAAGTAACTTTTTTGGGGTTAATTTTCGCTTGGGGCAGGATTTGGCTGGCTGGCCAGGATCCAACCATTGCGCTGAGCGCTTCCGATTATCGTAAAGAACCCATTTTTCATCACAGGTAATGATTCGGTTTAAAATACCTTCATTATTGTGCCGGTTTAGTAATGTAACGCAGCAGTCGACGCGCGTTTGCCGGTTTGCTTCAGTCAATTCGTGAGGTACCCACCTTTCAAGCTTTTTAATCTTCCCAATTTGCTTCAAGTGAATTAAAACAGTTTTATCACTAACATCGCAGCCTGCAGCTAACTCGGACGTGGTTTGCGATGGATCCGCTTCCACAATAGCCTTCAACTCTTCATTATCAACTTGAGTCTCAGGCCGTCCACGGGGCTTGTTCTGCAGGTCAAAATTTCCAGAACGAAAACGTTGGAACCAAAAACGAACTGTGTTTTCTTTTGCAACACGACCGCCATACACATCATTCACCCTTCGAGTTGTTTCCGCAGCACTAGTGCCACGGCGGAACTCGTACTCGTAAATAATGCGATATTTTAAGTTTTCCATTTTGTAAAATGAGTGACGCAAACAGAAAAAAACAGAAGAAAAAAAAACAAATGAATGACGATCATCGAAGCACAAATACATGAGTCTATAGCTGTACAAATTTGAATTTGGAATTCCTTACCAAAGAGGAGAAATTTGTGATTAAAGTGGCCAGTACGAAAAACGCCAATTTCATATGTAAGGACCTAATATTAAGGTTGCTCTAGCTAGCTGGTGCTATTGCTACCTTAATATTCACTTCCTGCATCAATAAATTGTTATTGTTGTCTAGATAGAAAAAAAAATAGCATTCTTTACAGTATGGAATTACAAAAAACTTTTAGGTTCATGAAATATTTATAAATTTTTGTATAACAGCAGATACAAAAATGCTGACACTGATATAAATTTTGCTCTAATTTACAATATAAACGTCAACGGTATAGTAGCAAATAGCGCACCGATTCGCTATACCGACAAGCACATAGCTCCTGCTGTGTGGTGTGGCACGGACATAAAGTAGGAAATGCAATTTCAACTGGTTTATGGCCTGCGGCAAAATCAATATTTAGGATGTCTCGGCCATAACATGTTCCTTGTTTACCACCACCTAGTCCATAGGTAGGTATGGTACTCTAGACGTTTCGCCTTTATAATTGTAATCTGAAACTTGCTTTGCAACTTTGAACCAAGCCGCTTTGTTTGAACGTTCATTTTCGTTGGTGAAATATTGCCTTATTGCATGGAATTTAATCTTCAGAAAGTGGAATTCCAATTACAATTTGTCCAACGGTCTGCAAAATGGTTCCAGAAAGCAATGTAGGTAACATAATCCTTGATTTTTATTTCGCTTTCTCTTTGAATGTCCAATATAAGTAACGAATTTTTTCGGTAAAGTTTTCATTATAATAAATGGAGATGTATAAGCAGCTATAAAACTTTTATTAGCTGCTTCAACAGCAATCTTAAGCCTCTCGTGAATCTCTGTTTTAAGTTTTGGACACAAGAAACGCGATACCCTCAGAACAAAAGCCCTGTTGCTATCCTGACAAAGATTTATCGGCCCAACTGGCTCAACTTTCAGTCACGTTTAAAAGCCCTTGTTCCAGTTCTGGCTTTAATGTCGATAGTAAGAAACTAGATAGAAACTTTACTGATGATAACCATTGGCCCTTTCTCTGCCCAGTGCGAAATAATGGGATTTTGCAGGAACGTTTTTGACTATACTTCATCCACGCGTTTATTTTCTTGGACTGAATGAAAACATACATATATATTTCATAGACTGTTTCATTTTAAAAATAATTACGATTCAAATCTGTCTACTCGAAAATTATCGGGACTACAGAGAGCTTCGATATTTATCCAGCTGACAGATTACGTGTCTATCACGCGTGAGAGATTCGGTAAAATACTAAGTCGGTCCATTGTTTGAGTTTGGTTTAACCTTTACCAATTTGGGATAGGTGCTCTGAGCATACCTTTATCTGTGTATGAATATGAACTACACATAATAACTCATCAGGCATTCTCAATGTGTGCCATTTTGTCATTGTTTAGTCTTTTACAAACTATTTATTGCCGCGGACTTTCCAATCGTTAGATTCCTTTGGTTAGTGTTTACATTGGAATTACCAGGGGATGCGTCACATGATCCCGATATAAGCACGTTACCGACAGACATCCAAACGGGGACAAGAGAAACTGCTGCTAACTTTAACACGTTAGTCACTGTGACTTATTTAAGACTTAGATTACACGCGGGCGGATTTGTCCTGTGGTAAATTACTGTGCTGGATTTACTACGAATACTGAGTTAGTTTAAAGTCGGCTTTTTGTAGTCCACGTCTAATTAGCTGCTTGCGGTCTCTCTCGTTTTGTAAATAGCTTCGATCTTTGCACTGGCGTCGTAAAATAAGAGATAGAAGCATGAAGGACTGGTGAAATGTTTTATCTCGAGTCCTACGTTATCTATTTGTTTGTTGTGTACCGACAGATACTAGGAAATCCCATGGATTGACTAACATCAATGTATCTTTAGTGCCAAATTAAATAACAAAATAAACTTCTAAATTAAAAGGAATATTTATTTGTTCAACAAGTGAGCAAAACGATTTTTTGTTGCGCGTACCGATAAATGCCGAGCTAGCGAAGCCAGTCTAGAGTAGAGTCCGAGCGTAGCGAGTGGCTCTAAAGTAGACTGCTGAGCTAGCGAAGGATTTAAAAGGCAAGAAACAAAAAACATTTGCTCTCGAGTTGAACATACAACATTTTTCTTTTCGCTAGTCATTAGCGAGAAAATATTTTATAAAAATTTATAAAAGAGGTCGAATGTCAGGAAGGAACTCATTTTGGTCAACAACCATGGATGGTACGAACGAATGCTATAAAACTTTCTTAAACCATGAACGAACGAAATTATGCGTTTCTGTGAAGGTTGAACGCTGTCTAACCTCAAAGCTAAAATGAGGTGGAACTGCCATATAAATTCCAAATCTGTTTTTTGGCAGATTATTTAAAGATGGCGCTGTCCGCCTAGAAGAATGGTCTTCATAAGCCAAGTTGTCAAGGTACACATAAAAATGGCGATGCCTTCATTGAGAAAGTTTACCTCCCGTGCGTAGTTATTTCTTGTTTTCGGCGCCGACCATAGAGTAGGTATAAATAACATATTACTATAGAAATTTAGTATAGGTACATCATTCTGAATTCAAATTACTTTTTCCAACAATTTGAATAATATGCTTTATTCCACAAGTGAGCAAAACTTGATTTTGCTCACTGTTTTTGAGCAGCAAAGTCAATGTTTTTGAGCGAGAGTGGTGAAAAATTACTTTATTGCATCGGATGTATCGAATGTGCATCATTTAGCTCTAAGAACGACTTTGTATTCGTATTGAATATCTAATGCTTGATATTATGTTAAAGTAAGTATTTTCCCGTATTTCCGAGATTAATTTCCATACCAAGAAATAAATATAAATAGTTGGCAAATAGTTCATAAAAACTCCGTGAATCAGATCAATATAAACGATCAGACAGACAAGCCTCGGCACCTCGCTATGCATTCCGCAGCTCCTTTGAAGTGAGCTACTTAGTGCTATTAATATCAGCGATCAAGGAGCGCCTTTGTACGCCTGCCCCTGTTTCCTACTTGCCGATAATATCGACTTTTCTGATAAAGATAGAGCCACAGTGGGATCACGTAAAACCACTATAATCCCAGTTGATATCTTGGCTTGAAAAGCTTATGTTTGGAAACTGAACCACCCGGGCTATGGATCAGAGTGGACAAAAAAGTGGAAACTGACCTGCAAAAAAAATAGTGGATCTGCAAAGTGGATCAGAGTGGAATGGAGCTTTTAAATGTAAGCGTTTCGTCACAAAAAAACAAAACGACACTACTGATATTTTAGTTTAGTAGAATAGTTATGTACAAAAAATTAAGGCGTATAGAAAAATACCTGCTCTTTTTCCTCGAAGATCGAAGGTGTTTAAATCGATTAGGAGCGAAAATAAACAAGATAAATTTCTGAAGTGTTATAATTATACAACTCCTGATATAAGAATGAAAGATATTTAGTAACAATTCCGCGAAAAAACCTTCTCCAAAAAGATCTAACAAAAAGTAGTCCGTGTAGATGATCACACCAACCACAAAATGAAAGAACATCTATCAAAGCAAGTCTACTACTAGTTCTACTACTAGTCTGACTAGTTTCGTCCCTCCACGAGACATCATCAAGACATCACAATACTCGACCTTGACATTGAGAGCACCAACCAACACCGGAAGAGTCCCACCAGAGATCTTGTCACTTCGAGCTCCGCGCGCCAAGTTGTTTGTTAGATACTTTTTGTTAGATCTTATTGGAGAAGGTTTTTTCGCGGAATTGTTACTAAATATCTTTCATTCTTATATCAGGAGTTGTATAATTATAATCCTTATATTTACAATGGATTTCCGCAAAGTAACGCCTGAATCTAGAGGTATTATATATTATAAAACTCCTGATATCAAGAGCAAGATCAACACTATGATGCACGCCGGTCAAGTGTGTCCTCGGCCTAAACTGTTTCGTTTCGTGTCATTAGATATAGTGTTGATACACATACATACATACATTGCATATACTGTTTGTACCTTTGTTTGGGTAGGTGATTTAGGAAATGAACCCTCAAACATTTTTAAAATAACATTGTCAGGTAACATTTTACACACAACAATATAAGGATATCATCAGTAGTCTTAGTCTGTGAATAGTACCTATACAGGGTTATTGGTTATTAAATAACACTGGCGTGAACTGCAAGTTTTTTCTGTCCATCATCACGATCACGTTTGTGGAGACGCCGGATATTAATTCTTAAAATTGGTATTGATCGTAGGTACCCAACCTCTCCATTTAGTTTTGTGTAATTCGAATTATTTAAGAACTTGTATACGCTTTGTATACTTATAAAAAGTTATTGACATGTAAATCGGCTTTATAAATAAATTGTGTTCCTGTATTAATAATCGTATTTTAGAATAAAGCCTTTTTTCAAATAAAAGCTAGACTAAACATAAAAACAGCACTGCCCTAAACTAGCGTTAGGTGTGGGAGTGGGAGATTGGGTTCCGGACAAACGTGGTTTTTAATTTATTATAAGAATGATTTATAAAAAAATAAAAATTTCCTGGCGTCTTCACGAACGTGTTCGTGATGATGGACAGAACCTGCAGCTCACGCAGTATCAGTGAATTACATAAACCCTGTAGATTGATGCCATATAAAATAATCGCGCCTGCGTCCAAAAGCTTCAAATGCAAGCTTTTGAAATTAATAAAACTGACTTAGTTTAAATTGGAAGAGGTTAGTCGACCTATTATTATCTCAAACCTTATAATTACACCTACGGGTTCCGACAGTACATACTTAATCATAAAATGGTTAGTATTATAATTTATAAGCCCTTTTGAAACCCTCAATTCTGGCGGTTCCATAATTAGAGGAAGACATTAGAATATAGTCCAGGCTGTTATGATGAATGATGATCGGTATGATGGCACTCCTAATTCTGTCAATTGGCCAGAATTCAAGACACCTTCGTTTCGAGGCAATGGGTGTGCCTGCCATGGCCATCGTTTGTTACAAAGAGGTCAACAGAGCTATCAAATAGGGCCTCGGATAATGACATAAGTCAAAACTGAGCTTGATCAACAAAGGAAAAGTTTTGAAGTACAAGATGAATGGAGAATTTGACCTTTAAAATAAAATTTATTTGAGAGTTGGCAGGTCATTCGTAATGCAATATTTTATTAGGTACCGTATGATAGATAAGGGACTTAGAAAAAGGGATTGATGAAGTGGAAGCCGATATCCGCGATCTACGATACTAGAGAGAAGACATCTCAGAACTGATATGCTTGTAGAAGTCTTGGGTCGCTAAGCCATATGAGTAGAGTAGCCTAGTAGTAGTCTTCACCCCTAGCACGGCCCCAGCTTCAGGCCATCATTCATTCAATTACAAGCACGGTGTGACGTGCCCCATTTAACATTATCAACCAGTCGTACGTTATTGTACCGATGCCGTCACCGGCGCCGTTCTAGAATAGTTTACGATTATGGAGATTATGTGGGTTTCTGTCAGCAATACACAGAGGTCGCAACAATGTAGTGGGTATGTGCAAAAACACGCTTCAATTTTGAGGTGAACTTACCTATTACTATTCTCTTTATATACTATTCTCTTGGGTCTTTGTTCTAAATGATTGATTGCAGCGTCAGGTTTTATCACAGACCATTTTACACAAATATCTCTCTTTCCAACTAGTTATCCCACAGGTGGTGGATTAAGCTTTCTTGATTATGCACACTTTGCTCTGTTTTCGGCATCTCTAAACTTCTAAAATCCTTTAGTCCTAGTCTTTCCACCTTGTTATAGAACTGGCTTTTCCAATACCTATTATGTAGTTCATCCCAATGAGAAGCTAAAGAAGTTTCCCCACTGCGATTAACCAAGGATTGACGAAAGCACTGATACTTTTCTGTCAGTATACGAATTGAATTGTGAAAGCATCTAACCTCAAATCAGTTCAAATGACGTTAACCCTTCATGAGTTTAGATGTGCAGTCATAGTGCACAGAATACTGAGTAACAGAGAGACCACCAACGAGTTCGCTTTTGATTAATGAAGATATGACGTTGACGCGTAACGCAATATTACTGTCGTTTGCAATGTGGTGCGGCCTGTGATTCCAATTTAAGGATAGCTTCGATCATTTTTACAAACGTCGACTCTTCCAGTTTCTACATAGAACGTTGCTGTACCATATTTTTAAGATTAATTGTCGCGATTTTGCAAGCTCAGTCGACGTCACCCTTTAACATAAATGCCCGTATCAGATGTGTCCTGATTGAGATGGCATGATACATCAGTTTTGATCAGATTCCATCAATTGGGACAGTGAGTGACATTTATATTCCGTGATGTATTCAGGCCAACTTTTTAGAATTCTGTCGAACAAACAATATCTACTCGTAATTTAGAATTGGGTCAAACGTAGCTTGGCAAATGTCACTAACATTTCGAACATCAATGAATATGCCAATAACACAAACTAAAAAACTTAACCACAGGGTTTTATATGTGCTAAAATAAATTCTGAATGATGAATGTTAAAACTATTCTGAATTCATATTTCTCATCCTTGAAAGCAGACAACATTAAATTTCCATATGAATATTGTGAATAACAAAAGCCCAGTCTGAATGACAGCTGCGAACGGCAAATTGCAAACAGCATTCATTGACATCCCTATCACGTATTTCCTCCAATTTCAACGGATTGGTGAATTCGCTAACGATGCACTTGATATACTGACTGGTGTGTGAGCTGTCGATCATTTATTCAGACTGTGGATTTAACTTCAGGGCGTAGAAGTATGCTAATAGAGATTCTGGATATGTTTATGTTTTGTTAAGGATTTCTTAAAAAGAGAGTATTAATATATGTGGTTAACCAACCATTAGTAGTCTTAAGCATGCGGGTTGGGGATCGCAGTTCGGTGGTAGAGTTCTTCTGCGGGAGGCGTTGCTGCCCGCTTCCGGTGGATATCCATTAGTCGCCTCTTACGACATCCGCGGGAAGACTTGAGGTGGTGCAAATTGTAAGCCGGCACCACATGGACTTGATGCTGATGTATAGGTAACCCTAATCTTATAGTAGCTGCAGCAAAAGCATTTGCAGCATCGACAAAAAAGAAAGTATTAATAGAAGACTCGGGTACCTAACTAGATATGAAAATGTAAATAAAGAGTTAGGTCTAGACTCGATAATAGTCAAACCACCCTTGTTTGGGAAGGCATATTCAGTAGTAGACGTATGTTAGAATGGGTACCTACCTAGATACCCTAAAACTATTTGTTAATCAACAGCTTAATAGCCACAGTCAATTTTAAATGTACCAATTGACGAATCCTGACTAATAAACTTCAAATTTTACGATATCCCTAACTTCATAGACCAACCGTGTAAATCTTCAGAACGACGACACTAAAATGATAGTTTAATCTACGCTGTAATAGCCCTAAGTGATCGTATCCTAAAGTTTGGGATAACCACTTAAAGTACCACTAACTAGTTAATTGATCGATTACCGATCAAAATAACATTGCTTTACAGACTTTAAGAGACGTGAATTTGAGCGAATAAACCACAGAACAACTATGTGTTTTATTTTTATGTGCTTATAGGGTTTAGAATCTAGGTTAATGTGAGGATAAAGCGATAAGTTGACATTAAAGAGACGTCCCGGACAACACGTAACAAGAAAACAATAGACCGGCAATCAATCGATCAATCCACTCATGTGATAAACACAGGCGGGGTAATTGTATCTAAATAGGAGCAAGATCACGGCCGAACCAGTGAACTGTGTGACGGTCACGGCTTAGGAACGGAAGCAGATAAATATACCAGAAGACGTCATACATACTCTATTACTAGATCAAGATAATCGATCGATATACTTTATGGATCAAAAGATGGGTAGGTATAAATGAATGCTATGGCAACCAATCTCGTTCATGCAAATGAAGATTTAAAAGAATTTGGTGTGACGTGTTAAATAATAGAGTAAAATTAATTGATTTCAATGAAATGTCATTTTGATGATATTTTTTATCAATAGTTTTGCGTTTAGGTAGCACACCATATAATTTGTTTTTATCACACGTTCTTTTGTAATCCTGCTATTTTTAGTTACAAGCTTAGTACAATCAAAATTTTCGCTAAGCGCTCTGTATCATCAAAAGCCTAGCCTTATTAATAAAGATAGTGTGGAATGGTATGACAGGTAGTTCATCTTCATTAACACAAGAGCCCCTATTACCATCAGTTTTGAAGTCAAGCGAGCCGCTGTTGTCACCACAAATGATGTTGACTGCGTCAACCATCATTACCGCTTCTTCGGCTAATTAGAAACCTCGTTAAGGGCACACATTAACACATTCTCCAATTAATTCATGCACGCTGTGATGGATCGCTTTCTTTACGGCTCGATTCAGTTAACTTGTTACGAGATCAATCTAATGTGGCTTTATTAATGTTGTTTCAGATATGACAGATGCTATTGTAATTGTTGGATGCTGACAGATGTATTGTGTTAGTTTTAATACAAGTTTCAGAGAGAAACTGATTATTATGCTATCATCTCATCATCATCTACAGCTTATACTGGTCCAGTGATGGACGCTGGCCTCTCCCTGATAAGAGCATTATTGGTTTTTGCTATGTATGTCAGCCTTATTGTGGTGTTTTTAATTTGATCAGACCGTGGTGACCATTTGAGCAATTGATAGACTTTGCCTTAATTTATGGAAGTTATTTGAAACGTGACGGATTAACCGCAGATAGCAATGTACTATCTCTAAGCTAGTATTATAAATCCAAACTTGAAGTTAAAATCAACTTGCTGTGCTGGATAGAAGCAGCCACATTAAATATAACGGCACATGTCCAGACAGAAATAGAGCTTCATAAATCAAAACATAACGATAACATTCAGAGGGGCAATTAACCAAACAATAATTAATAATGCGGCTTCCGTGTAGAGAATTAAGAAGTGATTTATCCAACTTTGGGCCCATAACATGAAATTATGATAAATAAGTCTAATTATTGACTTCTGGCTTGAGCTCGCCAACTAATCAGTTTTTGTTAATTATCTACGGGTTTATGTTTAATGTTTTCTTTCATCTTGTTCGAGATAGTAAAATCGACGGATTTGGAGCGCCTGCTATAAGGTCAAGATCTTCTTAAGTATAAAGCCTATGTTTGTTGTTTGAATCTTGTGTTATGTTATCCATTACAAAATCTATATTGCCACTCTTCCATCTTTATATGCAACGTAAAATTACACGCATTTACGATTTCTCTAAAGAGATTTAAAGCTAGTAAGATTCAAAATCAAACATAGGTAATGTACCCGATGACTGTTAGATTCCAACTGAAACGAGAAGTGGGCGATCTAGGGCACACACTCTGCCATCCCATCAATAACAATGATATGTGCACATCACAATTGATGCAGCTCTGCCAATGGCATTGGTCTGAGAAGCTGGCAACGGCGAGAAGATTCGTGGATAAACGCACAAAGCTAAAAGTCGAAGCGAGTTGTAAACGATGAAAAAATAACAGATAGTACTCCTGTAAACTAAATAAGGTACTAACTACTGACATTTACATAGATAAATTTGTAATTTACGAGACAACGAAACTGTTACCTTCTCTTATTTTCTGTCTAACCTGTCTGTCAGCGTTGCAAGTGAAAGCTTTCAATCACATGACTCATTCTAGCTCAGCCAATAAAACCTTGGAAAAAGATTGTTGATCCCTTTATTTTGATCGCAAAAATAGAGCTTAACACAAATAGAAGAAGTAAAACGAATCGACATAGCAAATATCGCAAGAGTGCAGCTATTGTCGGCGAGTGTTGCAATTATTTGTCACCTAGTACTATTAAACATTTCAATCTACACTAATTAGTTGCGAGAATAATATAATTCTGCGTCTCTGTTTCAGACGACCTTATTAAAGCATGTGAATAACTCAATGCATAAAAACTTCCAACAGCTTGCAATGAGGTAAGGGTACATAAGGTGTACCTGTACCGGCTGCTATAGCAGCCAGTTGTACCTATCATCCAGTATACAGCTCTCGCACATAATTTTCCAACCCACAAGATGTTTACGTAAATTAGACCATAGTTATGCGCAGTGCACTAAGCTGCACGATACTAGAATTAAAATGGTTGAATCAGAAAAAGATTTGTAGCAATTTTACCGCTAGAATACGCACTCTACATTATAATGAACTACAAGGAGTTACAAAGTTAGTAATTGATGGAAAAAATATGCTCAATAAACTGCTATCAGTTTAGTAATTAACTAATGAAGTGATTTGAAAGCAGTGTAGATATGGCTCAGTATATTTGATACGGAATACGAAATAACGGAACGGCAAGATTGGCTTAGGGAGTAAAACAAAATTAAAGATAAATATAAAAAGATAAAAAAGGAAAAAAGTAAAACAAATATTAAGCATAAACAATCTTCACTACTACGGTATCGGTAGGTTTATTCGTTGTGGCTTTGTCTAGTCCCCTTCTACGAATATACCTAACCTATAAGCTTCCCGGGAGTAATTCTATCCCACAAATTTCACGACTTCCGCTTAACGAATATTGGATCTTTATTGCCTTCACAGACATTGCAATGGAATCGACCTCGCGACGTCGCTTACAATCCATTGTCGCGAACTTTATGTGGACAAGTGCAAGTCAATTGGTTGAATTTTATTTCATTACCATTCAAGGATACGAAATTGGGATCAAAAGTCTAGTTTGATATGAGGGCACTTCCCAGTATCGAAAGAGACATATTTTTGTTGGCTTGACGTCAAAGCTAAGTAAGAAAATTCCTGATCAAAAATGTAGATGCTAGGTTATAAAGGTGTGTTTGTTAGCAATCGAGGTGAGTGTAACCCCGTTTCAGTTGTACCAGAAGATCGATTTCATAGCCCATGAAATGATATCGTAAAAGCCACAGAACGCGTGAATGTTTACACTCCAGGTGTGGTCTTCAGCTAAGATGAACTTGTCTTCGACTGGTTTTACGATACTAGATAAAATAATACTGGGTTCATCGATAAATTTTATTTTGGGGATCTGTTAAAAGTCCACATGCAATTTGATTGAATTTGAGTCAGTATTTTGGTTCTCAATTTATTTTAGACTATACTCAACGAATAAAAAATCAACATAGCCATGATTGGGTTCCTTGTTTCTATCATATTCAATGGCAATGGTATGCTATTGGTAATTGAAAAATATGACCATGGTGTCATTAGCTTCGTAATACATTATGAATATGACATTGATATCATGAATAAACAGATTACAGACTCAATCAATAATATTTGAACTCCAATTAGGATATGAGTTCGCACGACCCAATCTCCCTCCATAGGCAATTGAGCCAGTTGTATTAATTTGTGGATCAATCAACACTTTAATAAGCATCTAATTGGCATCCTTATTACCTACTGAAGCGATTATTGCCCCATTAGTTGAAGAGCCGTAAATGTGTCTGCTATGATTGAGATCAACTCGCGGTGACGCGTTGACATCATGGTTTGGTTCTACTCACAAACTGCTGAAGTCATCGCCCACCGAATACGCCTCAGCTAGTGCTTATCCGTTCTTGACATAATTTACTAGTATGGTTTCATTGGGTCATGACAACATGTGAAATGTTGAATGCTACATTTTATTTGCGGTAGATTTGTTTGTTACTAGGAATGTGTCGATCACAAACGAACGGCTCATATGATTGCAATCACGGGCCGCGCGTGATTGTTCCGAACAGTCTCGACGAAAAGACCCGATCATTTCAATGTTCAGGTCATTGGTGAAATGAATAACTGAGACGCGTGCGACATGACGTGAAGATCGGCTGTCGCGGCGTCTTGCTCTCGCGAGGCGGGGGTGGTGCGTACAAGTAGGACACATTCTGTGGACTGTTTTATGTTATATGTGTATTATTTACCAAACCATTTACATACCATAATAAAACTAGTTAGCAACCGAAAAATATCTATTAAATAAATTTAAAAAAGTCAGGCACTTACACATCTTTCTATCTACTGTACCTAAGGTACTTATACTTCAAACTTGAGACATAATAAGTAGGTAGGTACTTATCTCAATTCAGGTCAAATATCTACCATAAATGATCATGAATGATACAAACCGAGAATTCGAAAAGTTTTTGCGAGAACCAAATCAGTCAGTAACGAAACGACGCGACGCAAATAACCGATCTTGCACGGGTAATTATTCAATCAATCACAAAATGCATGATCGAAATGAAACGAAAAATCGAAGTGAGCCGATGATGATAGGCCGCCGGCAAAAACAATTATTTAAATGATCTGGTCATATGATCCGGGTCATTTTCCTAACGCGTCATGATTGATATCGATCTTTGTTAATGATCGACCGACACATCGCTATTTGTTACCAAAACGGATACACACCTCAGAAAGGAGGTAGGTAATATTTGGTCCTATGCGTGAGCAAATAGTTTGTTCAGCTCTGTTTTTATGACTTTCAGTGTTCATCAAGGGTGGTGAATTTAGTGTTTACCCGGACAAAAAAAAAACATATCTTCCAAATAACGTTATTACTCACATTTATTTTTAAAGATCTTGAAAACTTAGCTACAAGATACATCTTGTGTACCTACATACATCAATGGTGTTAAAAACCTACAGGTTTTTAACACCATTGTGGCTTATGTAGCCGCTTACACAGGTGCTGACGATATACAAACATTTCATAACACCAACATCTGTGAAACTGGCAATTTAGTTACTATCGTAAATGTAGGTATTTAGTGCAATTCGTTATTCATCGTTATTGTTATTCAATAGGTAAGGTAACCGCTATTATAAACGCAACTGTTTTTGAAATGTTATAAGTACATATTCGTAAAATATTTCACTGGTTTCCATTATGCAACTCTATGTTCTCAGCTGAGTATTGGCAGGTTTCCTAAGCGAGTCACTACTATTAATTGCGATAACCGCTTCGGCTGCTGAGTCATTGTATGCACCAGTTGCATGCTCTTCGGCATTTTAATTATCCTGAAGGCCACGCGTGTCTTGGCCGTCGATAAAGATGCATAGATCTTCTGCATCTGTACAATCAGTAGTGATGGTTGTATCCCCCCTTTATTTTTATTTTAAACTCAAAATTGTGTTTAATGCATAGATCTTCTGCATCTGTACAATCAGTAGTGATGGTTGTATCCCCCCTTTATTTTTATTTTAAACTCAAAATTGTGTTTACGTGTGTGTACGTGTGTACTCGATTACATCAACAATGATTTTGGCACCGTTTCCAGATTTCCGATAAATTACGATTATTCCAGTAATATGTGGGAAGTCAAATGGGCTAGAATTAGTATGAGATGGTAAGTAAAAAGGGAAAGTTATGTGCGTTTTTAATTTCGTGGCTGATTATCGGTTTGCTCATTAACGCCTCGTAATGTAGAGGTAGATTCAAGTGTTAGTTTGTGGGTACGTAGGTGTTAGTGTGATGTGATGTATGCGGCCAATATAATAATGAATGAAAATACCATTTTTGGTATTTTTCGGAGAACTTAGATATGAAAGACCAGGCCATAATGAAAAGTAATATAAGAAACAGAAAGAAAAATAAAAAGTTTCTGATCAAAAATGTGCCATTGACCGTGAACAAAACATTAGCCTATAGATAAATATTAACAAACTAAAATAATGCTGAAGAATTCTCACAGCATCATTTAATTTTATCTATAGTTTTAACAGCGGCATTATTGAAACTCTAGATTAATATTTAAAATATACAGGTAGCTTCTCGGAGAGGGTGGTTAAATTGTCAAAGATAATGGTGAGATTAACCATGTTATGTTGTTCTAACAGTTTCTATAAATTTATTTCAGCGTAGTAGATATCATTACGTATGATAAATATATGCGCACGGGCAGAGGAAAACATTGTGGGTGTTGTGAATACATCAAGAAGTTTTAAATTAAAACAAGAACAGCAGTTTATGCTTTCTTGTTGTTTTATTTAAACACGCCTACCGTTAGATTGAACATAAATATTTTAAACTTAGATTAATTCTTTAATATTATAACACCACGATCGTAAAATCACAAAAATAATAAACAATTAGTTATATTTCAATAGAAATACGTAGAAAACGTTAGTCTCTCTAGTTTTAAACAAGCTAGGCAATAGCAGAAATAGTTCTCATGCAAACAATGCTGATTGTTGATAGAGCTGTGTTTTCTATATTGCAGGGTGGTCTACAATCTAGCGACGTGAGGTGCGCTGTTTTTAATGTTACAGAGATCAATACAGGATTAAAGGTCCAACAGGTCTAAAATTCTAGCCTCAATTTCAGTTAAGAATACGTAATTTAGAAATTCGGATATGCATAGGTTTTTACACGCAAAAAAACTATCACATATTATTATGAAAGAAGGCTTTTATCTATATGCGCCAGAAGTATAAGTATAATAATTATCATCGTAATCATTAACAACAGCGAATCTACAAATAAAACTAGGTTCGTAGTTCTCAATGAAATCATCAACAGCTTTTACCAGTCCACTGCTGGACTTACGCATTATGGTTTTATGTTATTATAGCTGGAAATCTGGTACATTTCTATAAACAGTTCTGTAATTCAGTCTCTAAGTTCAATGGTATGATCGGCGCGCGTGCCGGTGTCAGTCGGCATGTCTCGCGTATCCACTCTGCAAATAGCTGTGGACGTAGGTATGTAGCACAGATTTGGACGTCTAATGTGAGTCTAGATTTTTATGAGTCATATATATATATAGCTTTGAAACTGTGATCGTATTCGTTCAAAGAAAAGAAAGGTGGAAGAATAGATAAATTACATACGTATAGCAGAGAAAACAAACAAGTCGATGACGCAAGCATGTTGTAGCAATGAGTCAAAGTCAAAGTCAAAGTCAAAAACTCTTTATTTCCATAAATACAATAAATGTATACTTAGAAAAGGTCAAATTCTTAATAATTAAACACTGACACGGAAATAAAGTGATATTTCCGTTGAGAACTAGTCTGATTTAAATGAGAATCATTAATAATACAGAAATTACTACATATTTATATTAATATATTATTTACGGTCCGTTAAGCATCAGGATAGTTCCCGCGAATTCCATTCTAAACAACATTACGGCAAATATTATTTACAAGTTTCTTAGGTAGGCAAGTAGCTAGTTCAAATATACATATCTTTTTTTCATTCTTTTTTTAAATTTTTATTTAAAAATTTTTAAATTGTTGTTGATTGAACTTGAGAATTAAGTGGTAATGTAGATTAGCCAGGATGACGACATTGTTCTTTTCACACCACTGCGAACAAAACCTTGAAAAACTGTTTGATATATACCTAAGAGCCGATTCAAAATTTCAGTTGCTGAAAATATAATTGTTTTAGGTTTCGTCAGGTTTATATTGTTCTGTATAACATTGTGTAACACGACTCATATTGTATAATTACATGGATAACATTGCGAATTGTGTTACTATGGAAAGAGATGTAGACCAAAATATATATGAGATCGATTTATTGCTGAGATATTTTTGAATGTGGACAAGTACATATTATTTGAATAGAACAATATAAGCCTGCCCCAGGAATAATGCAATAAAATTAGCTGACACTCTAAAGCACATCATGTAGAAGAAGAACGCTCAAAGTTTTACTACATAATAGTAATTATAATTCGCGCGGGAAAAAAATAAGATGCGACATTGTTTTGATAAGGTTTGTAATTTGTTTGTATAGATTTTGGCAAGGACTGCGCCTACGGAACATGACAATGTCAAGGTCTCTGCACTTCGCAGATTGCCAATCTTGCGTGTTTGTTTCTGATTTGTGGTTTGTTCTTGGTTTATGCTTTTACTCTTGAGCTGGTTGTTTGCTCCTCTGTGAAGACTAATTTGAGAACTTGCCACGAATTTCATGTTAAGTGTGGGTAGATTTATACGTTTTGTGTGTATCTTTTAACAAGCATTTTTGTTAAATTTAGTTCCGCTTATTATTCTCGTCAATTGGGAAAAACGATACTAGTTATTTTTTAAGTTGCGGTTCGCCCTCTGAATATGTTCATTTAGAACATTTTTTCACGAAACTTTACTAATGAACACGTATGGTTAATTTCTAATTTAGAGCCAAAGTTTTTTCTGACAACAAGGTACATTATTATTATAATCAGCAATATCTGTAAATATCTTGATAACAATGAAAAGACATTCGGATTCATTAATAATACAATCAAGAGTTCAAAGCATCGTATGTAAATAAATTAGAAACAAATTAAAAATAGTATTTACAATTGGAACAACTGAGCTAACTGCAGACTGTTGCACGTATCTAAATAATCAAAAGATGACAGATGTTTAGAACAGTCTTGTTTAGTTTCATTGATATTTGCAGTATTGCCTATTTGATCTATGGATCAGTTCTGAACCACTCCTTGCTTCGTCAACTGCAATTGTAATGTCGCAATATTTGCAGTTTTGTGTCTTCCTATCACTTAGTGTACTCATATGGCTTAGTAACTTCTATGTCTAGTACCGAGAACTAGTGTAATGAGATATTTGCATCGCATTACGTGTCATCTTACAGACATATTTGTATGTAAATAGCTGTTGGAAGTGAATTCTAATTACACGGGCGTGTGCTTGAAGTAAGATTGCAATCTGAACAAATGAAGCTATTGATAGATTCTTTAAAGTTTTCTGAAATTTATGGGATTTAGAAGTATCTAGGTATGTTAGAATATAAGTACATGGAGTTAGCAAGACTTTATTAGATAAAATATACATATAGAGCACTAGTGTCTGCCCGCGGCTTCTCACGCGGTTTTCAAGTGCACTGTAACTGTGCACTTGTGAGCGAGAGGTAGTGAACATGAAAACCGATGTTGTGCGGTAGGCCTAAATTAGCTATTTAATATTTACAATTAGACTACAAAGTAATGACAAAACGAATATGAGTACCAAGATAAACCTCACAAGGTTTTTATGGTACAAAATATAATCTGATTGTTTTTGTAATGAATAACTAAAAAATAAAAAAAATCGCCTTTTAGTAATTTAAAGTTTGTTATAAAACTAAAGACAACTGAAAACGTTGAAGCTAGCCCACCAGTTCAGGCCTTATGATAAGACGTATGACGTTCATGAGATAAATGTTCAGGAATGTTTAATCATAAATCATCAGATAGCAAGAGGCGCCACTCTTGCTCAAGTGTGAAAAACTGCGGCACCGAATTGCCGCCATTGCCGGGTCAATTAAAGCTATCAATGGCCTATTGCACTATTTGTAACTGACTCTAGTGGGTCAATCTTATTGCATTGTTTGCTCAGTCTATTAGGGAAGAGATTTCCTAAATCCGTCTGTGAGTCAGAGCATAGGGCCTTCTCTTGCGTTAGATTAGAACCATATTGGGAAAGTGAGAGGCATTTTTAAGACTTATGTATATCCTAAATCCAAATCAGGATTCGACTCAATCGTTAGAACAGCACGAATTTAAAGAAATGTTGTGGATGATGGCGATTAAGAAAATGTCAGAGAATAATCAATTACCAACTTCACAGACATCGTTTATGGTCAAAACGATAGATAACTGTGGGAGTAGGTCATTCAGACAATAATAACTCGTATACACTGCCAAACTACCTTATTTAGAAGTCATTAAGTCCATTATTCACTAATTAACATGTTGCCAAACATAGCAAATTAGGCGCGTCAACCAAATATTGGTCTTCAAATATCTTAGTAAAGCGCGTAAAGTTCTTTAATTCCTAGAATATATTCGTCGGTGTCTTTAATTTTTTGTAAAACTGTGTATCGAATTCTTAATTATTTATTTTTAAGAATTGATTCTAAGCGGTACCTGACTGGCGTGGTGATATGGGGTAATGCATGTAAATGAAGGCACAATGTGAGAAATTACATCCTTGCCCGGCATAGTGTAAAACGATTGAGATGCATTATTTATCTACATGTATCAGTTGCATAATGTATGAGGTGAGGAATATTTTAACAGTTTAAAAAGGAATAATTTCGATAATGTCATCATCATCCTATATTAGTTCACTGCTGGACATAGGCCTCCCCTAATGAGCGCCATAGCGCCCTGTCTTCAGCTTTCCGCATTCAGCATTTGGCTGCATTCTTTTGCAGGTCGTCTCCCACCTGGCTGGAGGGCGTCCTACACTACGTTATAAAAAAACAATAGATAGTAGATAAATGTCATGGTGCAATTATTATTATCGGAGAAAAGGTATTTAAATCTCCAACTCAGCGTGTGGAAATCGTCCATTATAAGTCCATTATGGGAAGCTACCTCCTATAAAGGTCAGCCAGCTGAAGCTTCCTTCTGTGTATTTTTAACACCTCTACTGCGATCACCAATCCGGCTGCCAAGCGTGGTGATTATATAGCAAACCCCTCATGTTCAGCAATAACTAGTCGTATGTTTGTTGATGAGGTTTTTCAATCTTGGAAAAATCGGATCTACTCTTTTTCTTAGCATTTTGGAACTCCCACCCATGGCAAACCTTCTAATTCATATGAATGCTTAGTTACATTTGGGGCTAGATGAATTCGATGATGCTGTTGGAATTGTTCAGCATTATTTATTTATTTGTGGGAGAATTAATTTCAAATAAAATAATATTTTGTTAATTTATACCTTTTGTGCTAATATTTATAATTTTTACTGTTCTAACTCTAGTCAGACTATTTAATGTTCCAGTTCTGAAGTTCAAGTGTATACAAGCTCTAGCCTAGACATAGATAAAGTAACATAATACCTACACTTCCAGATAAGTGGTAAGGACATTTTAATTGAATTTTACTGCTGTCTAGCTATAAATGCATTATGATGTTTTGACAAGTTACCTAGCATAGACATATTCAAATAAGACAATCGAAACATTTCAAACTTCAAGGGTAAGATTATTAATTTCTTTGACATTATCAATAAATAAATAAATCGATAATGCTGGACAGTAACATTCATCAATATTAGTACTGTTACTCTTGACAGAGTTGCAAATCCCTTAAATAATATAAGTCTACTTTTTTCTTTCTAACGGTTATTTATCCTTTTTCACATAACTTGTTTTCCTTTTCTGTCCGAAACGACAGGGAAAGTCAATTAGAGATTTTTCACACCACATTTATCTCAATATGGCCATCCATCTGTAATTAACATCTCCCTAGACATGTTATTTGTCAAGAATCTATAGATTTATTAAGGCACTGGCCAAGTGATTTTCTAGAAGTGATTTTCTCTTCATCCCACAGTGGTTTTACTGGGGCTTCTTGTAATAAATTTTACGACATTTGAGTTTAGTTTTCGTTGGAATAGTAGAAAGTTTGCGTTGATTTTACGTTACCTGCTTGTTGTAATGGTAATTTTCCAAGGAAATACATAAAGTTACCAAAACGACAGCGTGCCCGTACATTCAGGCATTGGTACCTATTTGTTAAGAGTTTGATTTCTGAATGTGTTTCAAGATGACTCGGTAAACAACTAGATAGAAACGTGCTTTTAGCTTTTAGAAACGTGTTTTTCTTATATACTGGGAATAGTGCTGTGATTGCTTGTCGCGATTGCCTGCCAATTATCGACAAGAAACATTGGCCTACGCGTAGACCTAGTACCTATATTTCAAGCTTCTCATTTCTTTTTTACTATACAAAACTCGTAACAAAACAGCATAAAACCATAGAGCATAGAACATTCTTTACCACAAAACGGGGTCAGACAGGGTCAGACTGACCTCGCCATGGAATAAGAAGTTTTCATACGATAGGGCGCTTCCATTACTAAAGGTGTTTTAATTTTCTTTGTTTATTTCCCTGTCCTGAGTGGCAGACAACAATAACAATTAAGTACAATCACAACAAGCGGATCATCCTGAATAAATTTTTAAAATTTGATATGAAAACTTTTTTAAAACAAGCTTTTTCATCATCTGCTGGGACCAAAGTGCTTGGGTAGAAAAATACAACGAACTCAAACTCGACGGGGAGCTCGATGGTACCATGACATTGCATTGTCACCGAACTTACTTATGTACTTATGCCACAGCTCAATCGGTTAAGGATAATTGGTCTAAAATTCAGTTGCAAGATTTGTCCCACATATATAAACAGGGCAAGATAAATAAAAGCTTGTAAAAAAGGGACGGGGTTTGTACCCTACTCCCATCGTCCTTGATGCAATAGCGTTGTTTGCACTCCATTCTTTGTGCAGGTAGATATTATTTATGTTGGTATTATGTTGTTTTGCACTTACCTTGCAAGCAAACAGCGCGTTATGCCAGTTGGCCTTGTTCTCGCTGAAGTAGTAGCAGCTGTGTCCCAGGCGGACGAACATCGGAGGACACACGTAGGACATGCGAGTGCTGTTGCGCTGCGCTTCTGTGCTGCGGCCTGGAAGACGAGGTCATGTTAGATGGGGTGGTCTATGAAATGTCAAAGAGCCAAGTTGTCGAGGTTTTGCTATATATATTACACTACGCTGCTCTTCTTGGTAATATACATTTACGCGTGCTTTATATGCACTCAATGTAGAGACTGTGTGTATTAAAGTCAGATTGATTAAGCGACTCTTCGAAAATTAGGTTTGATGGTGACTAAGCTGATTCCAGCTTAGTCACTATCAACACTTTGAGCTCTAAAGCTTCTTTGAGCTCTAAAGCTTCACATTCTTTGCTATAAATATTGTTGAACCTGGTTCGCTTTTAAAATGTAACCTATGATGAAAATGAGACTCAAAGTTTGTTACTAAAAATGGTTGTCGAATCCAAGAGGATTTTCTTAAGCACTCCTCTTGCTAAATATTTAACGATCTCAAAAAGCTACTAAAAGTTTCGTAACTTCAGTTAACTCAGCTTATAGCGCTCAGGGAAATACTAGCCGACTTTCCTACAAAGTTGATAATGATAAAAGCTTTCACCTTCTTGCTTTATTCTTTAGCTATTAAAATTAAGAGATTCCATAAATCACAACGTTTAAAAGAGTTGTCATGATGTTTTCCTTCAAATTTAGAAGTGACGAACGCGCATTTTAATTTGTAATTTATAGATGAAGACATGAATGAAGATGAGGAATGTTTTGTTCCCAAAAGATTCATACAGAAATTAGTTATGTCATGGTTAAAATTAACTACAAAACACAAAAAATAAATAGCTTAGTAAACATTTTTAGTTATAAAGGTTTTTTTAACAATGTTTTATGTAATCGCATTCAACACGGCTGTGGGTATGTGAGTGGGGATAAGAGCTTAGCATTTGTAGCTTTTATACAGCAACTAGCTGCTGCCTGCGCCTTGGTACGTGCTATTTCACGATAAAAGGTAGACTATGTCCTTTTCCGCGACCTATAACTCTTTGCCTTTCTTTAGGCGTGAAAAATTAAGATAGATAGACATACTAATTATTTTCGTTTTTGTAATATTAGTATGGATGTGTTATCTATTTTCTTATGATAACTGACACTCTTACACATTCTTACAACTTTTAGTGATAAGTATGTTTTATATTGATTAAGTAGGTACCTACATAAAGTTATTTCGGTTTCTCAATTTCAATCTTTTACTATTTCGTATTGTTTACTGTTCTTTTGTATCTGTTTATTTATTCTAACCATGTCTCAATAACAAAAGCTAATTCCTAAGCGTGCAAATTCTCTATACTAAAGCACCAGTCAAAACATGTAGAAATAGATGCAGAGTTCACTGACCGGGGTTCCCATTCAAAGCCATTTTTGGTAAACGAGGTGGGACTTTGTTGTAATTGTCTATTGTCACAGTTATCTCAGTTACATCTGGTTATATTAGAAACAGAAGCCGAACAAAAGCTCTTCCTACGTTTATCAAGCGTAGTTTAGTTCGTCTGGTAAAACGTGGACAAACGCACGACGCGAATATACATAATATGTATAACGTAACTTAGCAATTGTTACAAAATAATATTACATATATATAAAATTATTTTGAGAAGGTACGTCTAAACATATTATATCGCGCCTACATACATACAATATCTTCGCCTACAATCGCGAAAGATTAAACAAACTTATCTAAAGTTTTCAAAATCAATCTCACAGTCCCGGTCGGTCCCAAAACATTAAAAAAAGAACAAAAAGCTATCTAAGTTTTCAAGAACTTTCGGTCTATGGAACTTAATTTTAGCGACGCAAAGTAAGATGCATGGTCTGGTGTCTATCTTTAGATATGGATGCACGCCCCGCATGGTCTGAGTCAGGCTTTAGAAAACAGTGGGTGGGTGAAGTAATAGCATAGAATAACTATATAGTACTGGCGAGTCTCGATCAAGGTTACTCTAGATAAGACATTGCGGCCACTTTTCCCAAAAAATAATATAAAATATTATTTGGATACATTTAAAAAAATAACAAAGTTTTGCAGATGCAACAGAACAAGTTGAGAATGGAGCTCATGCAAAAAAATAAACATTATTTATGTTCAAAAAAGCTCAAAAGTCATTTATTTGCGGAAATGAGTCATAAAGATGTTTATTATTTTAAAGCATAACAGGTTCTAGGTACCTAAGTCTAGGGCATGCAAATATCGCTCAGTAGTTTTCTAATAAATTACAAATCAAATATTTAATGGTTTAAGATATTTATTTACTTCTCAAAAGATTAATAATCACTGGTGCGAAACAAAATAAGCTTATCTACTGTTAGTTAGTAGTTCGGTTCGAGCAGATAATCATAAATTTTATGAATCAAAAAACATACAAAAAATTACTTGGTACTTATTACTAATCAATCAATTTCTATGTCCTTATCCGTTACCTATAAAATCATATAAATGAAAAAAAAAAACCATTTATTACGTAACTAAGGACTTGCCGCGGATTCGCACGTGTAGCAGATCAGCTCTTCACGCGCACGCACCAAAGCTCTTTTGAAAAAATCATGCTAACTATATAGTTAGCATGATTTTTTCGACATTTTCAACAAATAATCCCTCATCACATCAATGAATGACTCCGTACATTGGAGAAAACCGTAGGTATGGTGTTTGCGAGGTTTAGTAGTGAGCGAATAAACAGACAGATAGACGCGGAAAGGCCTTTTTTTGCGTACCTACCTTTAAAGTAATACATAAGTATGTAATACATATGAACATAAATATAAATCGATTTCAAATAGTCTATTAATCTCAAGTGATATTAATTAATATTGTAACGAGACTTAATAATAAACTACATAGGTACTCAATGATATTTACTAGGAATATGGACAAGACCTCGATAAATCAAGTGTCTAAAATTAGATATACGATACGAATACGATGACAGAGTCATTTAGTGCTGGCATACCTACACTCAAGCCATTCTCAAGAAATAATTATTTGAAAACAACTTACACAAATCATTTTTTTTATTCGAAATATTAACACCGCTAAGTGTGTTTCTAATGGTAGGAAAAAAATTAATGTGTTGTGTCTAAAAATCAACAAGAAGAATGCGATTTTTAGGTTAAATATGGGGTAATTATCTTTATTCTATGTATATGTAAGTATGTTAGGTGAGAAAGACATAATTTAATAATAATTTCATCTAAAAATTTATTTTAAAAATTGCATTTCTTTAGTTATACATAATAGGTAACTAGCTCGCTCAATGAACATCTTGCGATTCATTGGTAGTCCAACAAATCTTTGGCTCTATGCTTCGGCGCGGCGGCGGTTGAAAATAAATATGAATACACTTAATTTATCACGTTTTAGTATCTAATACCATTATCACAAAAATACCTATTTATCTTTTTTTATTTTTAACCGCGGGAAGACGAATAGTTACTTAAATGTGGGTTGTGTAATAAAGTGAAAATAAAACTACTCACAGAAAGTACATAAAAGGACGAAAAGTCCTGCCAAAAATCGTCGCCGCTCCAGTGCTTCCATTTTTTTAAACTGAAGTCTACAAGTTCACTTTACTCAAAATAGTTCACTTCACACTGAAATCACTTTCACTGCGTCCTTAGTTTTGAATTCATTTTTTCATCACAGGAATTTGAAATACGAACGTAGAACGTCACTGGCTGGTGTTGGTACCTGGAATAAAAAGAGAATGTATGATGCAAAATAGAAATAATTTCAAAAACTAGCTAAAATAAAATAAAATGCTTACGCGTCAAATAAATAACAATCTAAAAGTTTTTCAGTAACTGAAAATAGGACTTATATTTTTTGAATTTAAGTTACTAGTAAAGAGGTCGGTAGCGAGAACCAGTGTTGCCCGACCGGCGGCAATGCGCGGAATGATAGTGATATCACGCTGCATTCGGATCGGGGTGGCCTTCGCATTGACGACGGTGAAAATATCTATGTGGGCATGTTTAGTTTCAACTAGAATTAAGATTAAGCAGTAAGACTCATTCGATTCTAGCGTCCCTTATGCTAGAATCGAATGAGATGATTTGTTAGGTTTGATGATTTTGTATGGCGCCTCCATACAATTTTTGTATGGCCCACAAACATCACATACACATTCACAGATGAAAATAACTATTGCTCTATCTTTACATGGAATAAGAAGAAAGAATCAGTTAATTAAGAGAAGACTGTTCTAAGTGGTCTGAAAAAAAATATTCACCTATTTATTTATTTATAAATTTTTTTTCGTATGTCTCTCAGAGTCCTGACGCGGACATAAAGCTATAGAACATTTTTATTTGTACAAATGTCCTCTATCCAAATATATAACTTCTATAAATCGCGGAGAATTTGAAAAAAAAGTGTGGTAGTCGATGCTAGGGCCAAATCTTCAAACCCCTGTCAAACTGAAACACTCTGGGTACTTATAGAACCTCTCAGGGTTGTCGTAGAAAAAAACCAGAAAGATATAAAAGATAAGAAAATAGATAGAAAGACAGACGCTATCTGGGTTTTTCTAAAACCATGATGTTCTATACAAAACCTAGAAAGTTTCAGCATGAAATTGTGTGCATTAAAACTTTCTGGGTCCTTCTGAAAGAAAATAGTGACACCAAAACGGTAGCACTTTTCGAGCTCATACAGTCACAGTTTTCTTTTACGTACTTATTATGTTAGTTTTAAGTTTTTTTCCCCATGCATAAATGTCTTTGTTTACATAAAATACCCTGGGAACCGAGCATAGTTCTAAAGTCTATCTATCTACAACCATGATTTGAGTTTTCCAATATTTTGGTTTAGTTTCATGCGCCATGATCACGGAATAACTATTAAGCTACTACTACTAAGGTATTCCGTGATCATGGCGCATGAAACTGTGCCGAAATATTGAAAAACTCAAAACTCAAATCATGGTAAATATCCCGTGGTAAATGACTTTAGTGTTAATAACCACGATGGATTTAAAAGATTTACCGACTATACTTGTCTTGTAAGAACACCATGCTAATATTGACAGCGGAATAAGGCCAGTAAACACGTGTGCCCTGCCTAGGCAACTCTGTTCCCATGCATAAACCATGAAATCGGAATTTCCTAAGCTTTGAGCTCGCCGCGCCTATTACGCGTAATTGTTTCTATCTAGCTTTATATCACATATTAGGGGAGACCGAGGAGAGTTGTGACAAAGGGAGTAGTTTTAATTTTCGTGGATTTTCTCAGAAACTTTATAACTATTATGACTGTTTTTAATAAAGTAGGTAAGGATTGAGGTATAACCTTTGATAAAAGTAAATTTTACTACATCGATGATATATAAGCAAGGAGTTCATAACTGTGGTATGTTTCTTTACTGAGATAATTAGTAAAAGTTGTTACAACCCTCCTCGGTCTCCCCTACTAAGCTTGTCTCTTAGTTAGCCACTAAAAACTTTGTGGATTGATGAGGAAAGAAAGGAATGTTAACTTTGAATTGAGTACATAGGAAATATGCTGGCTAGGAGTACGATCGGCAAACATTTGCTTAGGAATAAGGAATTGATTTGGTCCTTAGGTTTGTATTGTACTTACATATTATATCTATTTGATTTAATTTTATTTATTTCAACCATAAGGACATAATAGAATACTCACCTAGTTGAGTCAAAGAATGTCTTGGCAATGGGTTACTTACATGCTACAGAAGTTTACACTTACCTACATAATATAACGTACCTACACAAATAAGGTACATGGGAAAGCTATGTTTTAATGTTCGTATAAAATGTTTCATTAGCCCGTTTAGAAAATTAAATTGTTTTATATTCTAAGCGCGCTACGTATTAAAAAATTGTAGCAGATATTGGTAGGTACGTTGTAAAATATTGAAACGTTTCTCTTACTTATCTGTTACCTGTCTTCTAGATTACCTACTAAATTAAAATTAGAAAAGAAAGCCTATTGTTTCTACCACGAAATATGAAAACACCGGAAACAATAAAATGAGTCGCGTATTTGGGTTGCCATAGAAAGTCTAGAGTTCTGAAAGAGGCACCTGGTAAGAGAAACCTAGATTTCGGTCGTAAAATAGTCGTTAAACGTAAATGCTATTGAGCTTAAATTAGTTTAGCACGTATAACTAACCTGGGATTGCTTTTGGGAACACATTATGAAATGTGAAGTCTGCACGTGGCTAGGATTATTAGCTTTTCGCCTTTTATTTTGTTTGCTGAACTAGCTACTGAATTCATCTCATACTCGTCCTACTATCTATTCCTGAGTTCTATGCGCTAAAAACTGAATAGGTAGACTTACCTATTCCTGAGTTCTATGCGCTAAAAACGGAATAGGTAGACTTACCTATTCCTGAGTTCTATGCGCTAAAAACTGAATAGGTAGACTTACCTATTCCTGAGTTCTATGCGCTAAAAACTGAATAGGTAGACTTACCTATTCCTGAGTTCTATGCGCTAAAAACTGAATAGGTAGACTTACCTATTCCTGAGTTCTATGGGCTACGTTATATTCAAGTAAGCGTAAGCGCAAAAATCAAGCTTTTGCTTATTTACAAGAAAACTACACAACTTATGAAGAAACTGGTTCAAGGAACCAAATAATTAGTAATAACCTACGAATAAAAACACAAGTCATTTAAATAGACCGCAGGGTTCCTGAGATCTCGACCAAATTATGTGCGAAACAGCCTACTTTCTTGTTATTTTTTTATCGTAACTTTTCTCACGGGGATCCGTGAGTACTGAGATCTAGGCCTAGTTTGACAAACAAACTCCTTTAGGTTCGCCACTTAACACAAACTCGGCTGAGTCATTTCTTATAAATAGCAAACGCGATAAAAATTTATAGAAAGGGACCTACTCTATATAAATAATACCTACCATGAGAAAATTCACAGCACCTCATTAATCACTTCACTAGTGCATCGACTGATATAACACCTTTACAGTTCTCGTCTCTTACAACTGCACATGAAGGAAAACTTAATCTCAACCGGAATCAACGTAGGTTAAATTCAGACAGTGTCAAGGGCGCAGAAAAAAAGGTTTGTATAAAACTGAATATTTTCTCGATATGCTGTTCTACGATTGTGTAGTATCTGACACAACACAATACATGCCTGATGTGTGTATGAATGCCACTACAACAGCAGAAAGCTGTTCCGCTGTCCCTGGTATAATGGCCTATGTCCTAGGAAACCTGATAGGCCGTACAAACCGCAAATCCAATCAGGTGGACGCAATCAGGACTTTGATGTAGGTATGTCTGGACCAGCTTTTGTCTATTTCTCGGTCACTTGAGATACAGAAAGGGAAAGGATATAAACCCCACTGAGGGTATATTATATAAGTAATACTTTTATAATTGATCGGGGATATGTAGTTATATGTGCTCTCTGTAGCAGGATCCTTCTAAGTTCGTAGAGAGGCGGTAGTTTTTCTACACTTCTAATCAATTTTCGGATCTTCACCAGAGAACAGAGCATTTTTTATTAATAACGCTATTGGATTTGAACAGTTCTCAAGTTGTGATATTTTACAGCTTTCGAAAAAAATACGACAAAAATCGTCTGTGAACTTGATTTGCATTTTGAATATTTGGGTGTTCGGTCTTTTCTTATTTTTTTTGACCTACTAAGACGAATAAAACGACATTTGATCGTAATCAAAAACAAATTACTCGTTTTGATGAACAGCCCAACCTTGAGAACGAGTTAGTTCAACTAGATGATTTTCTAGTTTCCAATCGACACTAATTTCTGAATATCAAACGATTAGTTAAGAGTTATGTGACATACAGATGGAACTGTAACTCAATTTATTCAAATTCTAACTATTTTAATTATATCCCTATTAATAACTGTATTAGTAAGCACACACAATAAAAGACAATCATATTCAAGGTGTTTGGCAGACCGTGTGCCTTATGGTAACTGGGGGTTATCCAATTTTGTAAAGATTTTAAAAGCCGCCATGATATTGCACTGGGTGTAGGTGGAACCAAGTGCAATATCATGGCGGCTTTTAAAATCTTTACAAAATTGGATAACCCCCAGTTACCATAAGGCACACGGTCTGCCGAACATCCTGTATATTCCATATTTACAACATTTTTTTAATATGGAATCTAGTTATTTTGTGAATATAATAAAGCAAAGAAAAAGACTAAAAAAATTTTTGTTTGTTATGTCAATGCAATGGTTGAAAATCAGGCTTATAAACACGTTAAGAACTGGAGATTAATCAAAATCATCTATTATCTGATTGCACAGTTATCATCGGATCGTGATGACGGACTACAAGAGGCTAGAATTATCTCAATCATGGAGTCATTCAATGCATTCCACTTCGTATGCAAGTGACAACTGATTGGGAAAACGTGGAGATGCCTTTGCAGTTACGAGTACATCACTCCTACATGTTAACACTATGAGTGCTCGTGCCGCGTCTGTTGTGCCGCGAGCCGCCCTTATTGCACTGCGGATGCTGGACAGTGCATGCATGCAAAGCAAGAAATCTAACCAAATCAGTCTGCAGGATGCCATTGCTGGTCAAATTAAGGCATCACCAATATAAATTTCCAAATCTACGACGAGGAAACTTAAACAAGTGGTAGTTTGATTCGAAATATTTTTTGTAATCAAGTTTTACGAGACTATCCAAACAAAACTTAGTATCTTTAGAGAACACGTGGTATTGAAATTTATTATTTTGTTTCTTCTGCCAGACCAAGAAAAGGTGTGGTTAACTTGAACAAAGCTTGTAACTGTATATTTGTTCGGCTAAGTAAACTCAAGACAACCGCAATGCACTCGAAACGAACTTGAGACCACTTGGAACTGTCTTGGAACCTTAATACAAGCGCTTTGAAGACGCTGCGCTGGTTTAAATTACAAGAACAGAAAAAAGAAATGCCTAATCTGTTGTCTCTGGTTTTGTTTTTGTTTAGATTTTTGGCGGCGGCGACGACGGTCAAAACTTTTCGAGAGTTTTTGTAAGATATTTTTTATCGTTTCTCGACGTAAAATTTTGTCTGCAGCATTGATATATTGTTAGTCTACGGCTATTTTAGTAACAACGACATAACTTATATCAAACTAAATGTGCCATTGTTTTAGTAAAATCTAAGAACTACGTTATAGTGATGCCAAACAGAACCGCTAGCTCATAATGGGTAAATGCATTTCGATCGAGGTTCCAAAATATTATTTCAGCCCCATTTGTCTGCCAGGCATAGACATCCCGCTCTTTCTTTCAGTTTCCCTTTTTCTTCTCTTTCCCTTGAATAATAGTAGTTCGAAAATATTGCAAATATTCCTCTCGTGCTTTACTAAAGGTGTCTCGTAACGGTCCACTGAGAGATATCTATAAGCCCGACCCCACAGCATTGAAACCGTGAGGTCACCTTACTGGTTTGCAGAAGTGTATGCGATAAATCCATACTAATATTATAAATTCTATAGTAACTCTCTGTCTGGTTGTTACCTTTTAACGCCTAAAGCTCAACGGAACTTAATGAAATTTTGCAGGGAGGTAAACGTTATCCCGGGGACGGACATAGGCTACTTGAAAAGCGCGTGCAAAACTGCGGGAAGCAGCTAGTCAATAATAATCGGGGGGCTTTCTCTATAGTCTACACTGGATATCGTGATCATAACCAGAAATAATGTGTTTTCAATAGGAGTCTCGTCTATAAAGCTGTGCCTACCAGTATCAGAGTGGCACTTTTACATGGAAATGGTTTATACCAAGATTTATTTTCATGATGCTAATAAATCATGTTATAAACCATTTCATTTAAGTAACTAATTTTAACTATCTGAGCATCTGGTTGAAGCTATGCCTGACCCGAGAGCTGATGGGTATCCGGCGCAGCGCATCAGCATTGCCATACAGCGGGGCAACGCAGCCAGAGCGTCATGGGGACGTTTCCGACTGGTATTGATATGGATCAGGAGCTACCTGTACATTATTTGCAACAGCCTGCAGTTAGCTTAATTGTTTCAATTGTAAATACTAGTTCTAATTTGTTTTTTTGTTTTGTTTTTCACTTTTTCTGTTTTTTTTTTCGTCTTTAATACCTCAGCAACTACAGCAACAAATAACTTGAACTTTAATAAATTAAAAATTGTGATGTCGAAATTTTAAAAGACACCTTCAGGTCAAGTGGGTTATCAAAAGAAAGGTATCAGTTTGTACATCTAAAAAAACAGTTTTTAAAAACCTCTGCAGGTTTAATACTTTTTGAAATATTTTTAAAAAACACGAAAAATACCCATTCCCTACTTTCTATCTCCGAAGTTTGCAGAGCAATCCATCTGAAATGTATGTAACGATATGGGATGTTACAGGAACAATATAGATCGGTTTGCAAATCACAAATCAGTTTTTGAAATTCTGCAGGTTACATACTTTTCGAAATATTTTGCAGAAAGTCGAAAATTTTACCTTTAGGTACCCTCTATACTCCGAAATTTGCAAAGCTTTGCATCTGAAATGTATCTTAGATTTTGTAGGTATTCATTAAATAGCAAAGTCTCTAACCGGTACCTATAGTATTATTTGATGTAATTTTCTATGTTAACAAGGTAATGTTGCCTATCTGTGGTTATAGGTTCTTCTATACCAGAGGCCGTGGCTAAGTCGAGTAGACGGTCGCCACCGGGAACCCTTCTGGCTTCCGTAATTAAATTTAGAATTTTAAAATTCAGTCTAGTTGAAGACCTTTTCGATTAAACAAAGTAAATTACATATAAACATTCAGAGAGCAAGGTTCTGACGATAGATTTTTGCTATACACTAAAACAACTGTTTATTTTATTCCATGAATGTTTCAAGAATGTAGAATAACAAACGGTTCCCATATATAATTTATTTGACCGCTACACAAGCAAATAAATTATTACAAGCGATGATATAAGAGGGAAGTGATTCATATTGCTATCATTTAAAAAAATCGGTTGTAATAAGGCGGTAAGCTAAATATTTAAATACTTACTTTTGCCCGCCGCTACGCACGCGATTTTCAAGTAACCTATGTCGTATGTCCGTCCCCAGATACCGTTTTATTAAGATTCGTTCAGCCGTTTAGGCGTAAAAAGGCAACAGACTGAAAGAATTTCTTTCGCTTTTATAATATTAGTTAGGATGTGAAAAAAATATTGTAAGCTACACTTTTTGTTCGCTGTAGGCTACCAAAATTTTTGTGAGAGCCATAATAAAACTTTCGTAACTAAAAACGATAAAAGTAATACATACACTAATAGGAAGATTGCACAAAGATACTTAAAATTTTATTTTACGAAATTCATCCCACTCTAAATTGATTACAAAACACATATACACATATAATATAGACTTATTAGTTCTTGTCAAACCTATATGTCCCTGCTTATGGCCAAATAAATTTATCTTTATCTTTATAGAAGTACAACATTCAGTAGGTACGTCATAATATAGCGGTCGCTAGTTTCAGGATAACTTTATCAACGCAGTGAATAAGTGTTGTGTTATTGCAAAAGTAATATGCTCTTACGTAACGTCATTTCGGGAACTGATTTTTCACGAAAATATTACCTACACAAACTGTCAATAGGTTTTTTTAGGGTTCCGTACTAGAAGGGTGAAAACGGAACCCTATTACTATTACTAAGCCTCCACTGTCCGTCCGTCCATCCGTCTGTCACAGGGCTCTATCTCATGAACCGTAAGAGGTAGACAGTTGAAACTTTCAGAGAATGTGTATTTCTCTTGCCGGTATAAAACAAATCATAAAATTCAAAATTAAAGGAGGCTCCCATACAACAAACGTGTTTTTTTAGCTATTGTTGCTTTTAATTTGTCAAGGTCTCTTGAAATACAATAGGTAGGCACATTAAACTTTCTATAAATAAGTAACACATCATTTGTAATAACAACAAATACTAAAAATAAAATAAAGTTGAAAATTTAAAAGGGTCTCCGAACAAGTGAAAATTTGATGTTCTTTGAAAAAGTTGTGTTTTATGGTACGAAGCCCTTCGTGTGCGAGTCGACTCGAACTGGGCGGTTTATTAATATATAATCTACTTTTTATCCCGGAACAAAATGTTCATAGCTGCGAAAATCAGTGGTGTGAAAAAGTTAGTTTTAAACATAACGTAACTCCCAAACGGTTTTTTTTTTGTTTATTGTGTCTGATTGGTCTTGTCCCCGCGCACACGCACCAGCGCGGGATTGTCTACTCAATATAGGACATTCTGTATACATTTCCCCAGATTCATATGAAAACATCCATAGAATATAAATGTATAGGTCACGGATATTTCGGGGTATGTCTTCATTGTCGTAAACCGCAATTAGCCGGAACCCACGGCCTTCAAGGGCGTGCACGTACTAGATCATACGACTTGACTCACGTGGACGTATCATATGTACGTAGGGTTGACAGAATTGTATGTGCATAAGCATGTCATAAAACCCTGCTGGTCAATTCAGACGTGTTTGTGAGTGAATCGTTCATACTATTTACGGCGCTCATTATACTTTTTTTATTTCAATTCGTTATCAAAATGCAGCCAATGTGTTGCGAAAAAAAAAATGTTTGTGCAACATAATACATTCACGAATCGAATATATCTGAATTCAGTATCTGTAGCAGCTGTAGTCAGTAATGAACGCTATAGCATTTTATTTAAATTCGAAGTCGTGTATTTTTTAAGGTTTTGAATTGACGTTAGGTATTAGTAACGAACAAAATATTCAATAGTAAAATTAAAATAAAATCATTTATTTTTAATTCAGTGGTCATTACTCCACACTCAGTGGTCAGTGAACTCAGTGGTCTACATTATAAAACATGTATTTTTTTTTGAGGGACTGCTGTCTGAGAAATGTTATAAAAAGGTCTTCTTCTCCTTCGTAACACTCTTGTCAGAGCGATCGTGGTCATCATGTTCAATCTTGTTAGGTGGCTGTTGTGATTCGCCTCACAATGTCTCTTTCTCTATTTTTGGTCTTTCTACTGCACTCATGTAAGGGATCGCCCACTGCGGTTCTAATCTAGTGGGCCCATCGCATGGGTGATCTTCCGCACGGTCTAGTGCCTTCCACTCTGCCCTGCACGACAAGACGCTCAATAGAGTCTCCGTCCCGCCTTGAGACGTGTCCGAAGTATTTGAGGATGCGATTCTGGACCAAGACGGATAGACGTTGTTTGATGTCGAGTTCTTGGAGTATAGAGACATTCGTGCGAAACTCGGACCATGATACCCCTAGCATTCTTCTCCAACACCACACATCCAGAGCGTCAATTTTATTCTTCTCGTTTTCTCGCGGGGTCCACGTCTCAGCAGCGTACAAAAATATGGGGAAAACAAGTGGTCAAACAACAACAAAAAAGGTCTGCATTAAAATAAAATAAACGTTTATTTCGTTGACTGATTATCAGATTATTCGTTGTACTAAGTTACTCAAGTTGAGCAAGGTTTATTTGTAGGTTTGTTTGTACAGGGCCAAGCCAATGTCAAACACTTTTAGGACAGCCCTAAAAATGCCAAGTCACAAAATAATTTGGTTCAGATACATTCTCTCTCACGTTACCCGATTTAAATTTAGGGAGGTCCGAGAATTTACGTCATTCTCGATACCGTAAACATGTCCTGTTTACTTATGAATGAACTTCTATTTCGGATGCGCACTGAAAGGGCAGTGCGCAAATATCTATAGAAGCTTCTTCATCAGAGAACCCAAATAAATAAATAATGCTGCATATTACAAGCAGCATTATCTGACACTAAAATAAGCAGAGAAATATGCTGAAATGGAACATAATGCCCTGTGCCAGAAAACGGATGAAAGTTAGTGATTGTGTTGACCTTCTTTATAAATGTGCTTACATTTATAAAGAAGGTCAACACATATGGGTTAACTACGAACCTAGTTTGTGTTAGAAGAACACCTAGCTTGTGTTGGCCTATTAATAACTTCTTACTCTAGTATCGTTCTACAAGATAAAGAACTACTTGACGCGAGATTTGATCATTGATTAGTTGATCAGCGTACGAATACGAACAACCGGCTTCTAGAATACCTGGATCAAAGGTTAGCAAGCGCTAGATTTACATAATCATGTCGAATCGCAAGACAATTTTGGTCTTAATAATAGCATTTTATCTTCTCAGATAAAAGTAGTTATAGGTACTAGGAAGGTCAAAAGTTTCGCCTTGTATAGCTCAATTTGTAAATTACCTACCAATGAATCAATTTCGCCTCATAAAAACATTGACTGCAATTTTATAATTTTCGGTCATACTTTACCTTTTATGGAAGTAAATAAAAATAAATAATGCTGGACAATCCACACAGCATCATCTAGCCCCAAAGTAAGCAGAGCTTGTGTTATGGGTACTAGATGACTGATAAACTTAATACAATACATAACATAGATAGATATTTTTTATTATACATAGAAAATACCCAGAACACCCGGAACAAATATTTGCAGATCGTACAAACATTTGTCCCAAGGCGGGAATCGAACCCGCAACCTTCTGCGTCGCAGGCGGACCTTCGCCCGCCGCGCCACTTCGGTCGTAGGACCGGTCGAAGTGTAAGGAAAACATGAAATTGACTAGTGCATTTCTTTGAATGTAACCTGCCAGATTTGTTTTGTATAATAATGATCGAAATCAATAAACATCAACCAAATATTGATTAATCTCTTCACAAACTCTAACTTATTGACTTAGCCAAGAAATACGACCATGAACCAATAAATTGAACACATCAATATAATTTCAGATGACAGTGGATTCAGTAATGAATGATCGATGACAGATCAGAATAAATAAAGAGCCCTCATTCCTAGAAGCTTTCATAAATAACACAAAATAATGATAATTCTGTTAATGAAGTAGTAATAAAAACATTAAAATAGCAGTAAGACGTCAAATTAATAAACCGATATGAATATTACGTTGGCGTTGGTCAAGGTTTTCGAAGAAATATTTTCATCATCTCATCAAAATAGTTGTTATTCATGTACCTATGAAAGTTATTGTATCGCGTTTTAGTCATCTAGTCGTTTCGAGAAATAGAAATATGTAGTAGCGCGATACAGGCGTACCTACTGGCTACCTGGACTTAAATATACGTATGAACTTGTAGTCCAAAAGATACCGACCCTTCAAAACGTACCTGACCTAAGTCATAAAATGATCGTTGCAGGTAAAAATAATTTTACAAGCTGATCCTAACCTATGACGTGGTACTGATTAGGATATATTTGTTTTGTGTGGTACTGCTATAAATCTAGATGCATTCTGGCAGAAACGGAACGCAATTAAAACGTTGGGAAAATGAACAATATTCTAGTGAATGCCCTTGACTAACCCTAAAATTAATAATGTCATGTCATAAAGCTCAACATCGCTTCCCTGCCAGTTCCACATGACTGGGTTGTATAAACAAATAATTTCATGATTCACGTTCTTTTTTCGAACAGGGTTTTTCAATCGTTAAGCAGATTAACCGCTGTCTCATTCATCCTATTTCTCTTCTTGTTTTTGAGACCACCCATATTGTTATTTATTTACTTCAATACTGCTTCTCAGGACTACCTAGTTTACATTATAACATCATTCTGTGCTGATACATTGTAGTTACATTCTTTAACAATAAAATACTTAAATTCACAACCGAATCGCCGGCGCCAAAACCAAAGTAGGACGACCAGTTCTCTGCTCAGATGAGGACATTTTCACTTCACTCTGTGACCTCATTGATAATATCTAGAGGATTGAAATATTATGTCATTGTCGTTATTTTGAATGGGCCGTTAAGTTCAAGGCGACATGGTAATTTTTCGCAGTATTATAATCATCACTGAGATTCCTATCTTATTTTCTTTGGTAATGCAAATATCTCTAATCCTAACTTGAATACACATGTGATCTTCTAACTGAATTGCTTCATTGTAATGACAATAGACAGGGTGTTTGGTATTGCGACCGTCACAATTTTTTGAAGATTTAAAATCTTTTGAAAACTTATTATTAATAACTATTATTAACCTTTCGAACGATATGCTACATGACATCAAAAAATATTGATTAGATGGCAAAACTAAGAGACTTGACTGCTAAGGTCATGAATGATTATGTAGACACTTTTTTATGTTTTGCTCTTCTGAATGAATTCAAATCACAAAAATTTCTCGAATTGGCTGCCTTCTCACTTTATGCAAAATTATATCTCAGCAATCGTTACACTCAGGACATTGATTCTAACGGAGAAATGTAGCCCATGACCCCCCAACTTATGTTGGTCACAATACCAAACACCCTATATAAGGAAAGAATAGAATAGGGTTAAAAAATTGCCTTGTGGTACCCCCTAAATATTACTACTTACTGCATGTCGTTTTTATTTGACGTTAAAGAAACGCGAGAATTTTAACAAAACAATTCACACTCCTACGAGTATTATTTCGTTTCAAACATTATCAAAATTATACTCGCTCTATATAAACCACTTGTGTATTTATTTCAATTAGTACAAGAATAGTTACCAAAGGCCTTGGTGCGAATTGTTTCATATCGTATATCGCGGAAAATGGCCACCTGCTGGCTGCTTTATGTGAAATATCGAGGAGACGTTACATTGATGGGAACTAATGCTTCCGTGGGTGCAATTAAATTATGTATTTGTAAATATTGCCTAATGGAAATTCCGTCTGCATAGCATGTTTTCATTTAGCTTTCTTTTAAAAAATAACCAAAAGAGCCCCGACATGCCCCGACATCGGGCTAACATCTCATCTCTCTTCTAATTTGGAGCTACCTTCTGCCGTTCCATCAGATTATGAGAGTGCACCTGTATTTGCGTGCACACTTGTGCACTATATTTTGTCCTGCGCACGTGGCTAGTCTTCGTTGAGACTGGCCGCTGTGGCCGAAAATTCGCCTAGGAGGTCATCATCATCAGGTGGGTACGCGTTTTTACGGGATAAAAAGTAGTCTATCCATTATGTACATATGTTATTCTAAGTTTAGAACTACATCTATGCATAATGCAGCCCGATCCGTTCAGAAAATTGAGGAGACAACATACTACATACATCTAAACTTTCACATTTAAAATATTAGTGTGATGGATGACAATTCGATATTAATTTACGTACAATGAATGTACATGGTTTCGAAGTTGCAACCTCCCAACACCCACTTAGACAAGCCTGTATAATTAACAAAAATTAATGATCCGTTATTCTATTCATACAAAGCATTTTGTTTTTGTAATCCGTAATCAAGTTATGCAAATATTTAGCCAATAATTGAATAGTTTTGTATTAATATAAATTAACGATGATTATGCAAGCTGACCATAGAGTTAGGAATGACATCACGTGTCCTAGAAATTATGATCTTTATATGCAATCATGCCGGAGAGTGGTGGCAACCCCACCAGCGTCGACTATGCAGTCCCTTAAGAGCTCGTTCCCACTTGTCGGATGTTGGGCGCCTTTTTTATCATGTGTCGGAGCCTCTGTTCAGACTTGTCGGTTGTCGGACCCGATTGGAGCTGGAGCATTGGCGTAAAGTGGAAAGAAACTAAGGTAGGTATTGCACGCGATGGACGCCGACGAAGCTTTTGTTGAGAACTAAGTATTATTTGAGAAAAAAAATTCAAACAGAAAACAGGAAAGAAAGTTTTGAGTTCTCCCAATCCAGAGGAATTGGGTTAATGATGTGTGTGCGCGATCTGCGGCACAAAGCAGCTGGTGACGACGGGCGACCGGGGGAGTTAGAGGGTTACCGGGACCCGACATCCGACTAATGTGAACAGCGTCATCATAGGCAAATGAGATCCAACACGATTTATTTACGGGCGTGGCCAGTAGTAGTAGTAAGTAGTAGTATTTCTTGTCGGCGCCGACACAAAATCGGTTTCCGACAAGTGAATAGCTTCTTAAAAAATGCTCTGCCACTGGAACATCCGATTAAACTCCGCGCCCAACACCCGACAAGTGGGGACGAGCTCTAATTTATCAAGACAAAATTGCCAAACAAGTAAAGATCAACCATAAATAAATTGATTGTTTTGAAAAAACTAAAAACCGCCTTCGAATTGCTTACTTTTAAACAGTTTTTAACATTTGCGGGATAAATATTCCCTCGGATTTTTGTTATACCACCAAAACGGTATCGTTCTTTTTGTAAAAGAATCATCCAAATCCATAAATATTGGAGAAATTTTCGTACATAATAAAGGCTTACACCTAAGTGCAAATAAGTGCAAAAGTTACCAAATCTCTTGAAAATGGAAAGTGTTATAAATCCATCTTTTTATGTATGTTGAGTATTAATACAATGTGTGAAGCCTTCATAGCCTATTTATTCCGCAAACTTGCGGAGAATTACCGTACTTTTAAAAATCTTGGAACTTTATTTGAACCTCTCTCGGGCGTATACAATTTTTTTTCAAAGTACCTACCGAAACTTACTGCTGGTGCCAAAAAATAGGGTTTTTTATTTAAATTAGGTGCTGAGTCGTGACATATAAATAGTCACATCAGCAATAAAAAAAAACCTTATTCTGTGGCACCAGCAAAACGTTTTTTCTTTCGGTATAGCGCGCTAAAATAGCTAACACCTTATTTTAGCGCGCAATACTGAAAGGGGAGGTTAACATCATGTTCATCTGAACATCTTGACTTGGCTAGCGAGGTTGCCAGCATATGTAAGTTGACGCAGCGACCATCGTACCTATAGTCGTTTGGGTTATTGGCGTAATAGCGAAGAGCCTCGATCAACATCTCAAGAGACTCTCGCTAGGAAGTTGGATCAAGGGCCAGATGCAAAAGGCGGTACTCCTGGACTCGGAGCGCATCGTCAGGAAGTTCCTCTCTCTAGTCACGGGCCACTTGAGGCTAGCTTCGCGGCCGGTGATTCACCGTTTTGATATATTTTTCACTGTGGAATATTTTATTTTCTTATAATATTTTATTTTATCTAATAAAAAAATTATTTTAAAACGAAATTTTAAATAAGTGAAGTGTTTAGGTAATAATAATAAGAATAGTATACGTTTTTGGATTATAAACAAATACAAAGTCGAATGCAACATGCACTTAGTTTGAATCATGGTTCTGGTTAATTATTGCCATAACCTCGTTTTGTGGCCAAGACCGTTTTTAACTGGCTGTCATGTATAATCCGTGAAAGTAGTTTATTTTCGGTTAAATTGAACCGAAAAGGTGTGATTCATTAAGGATTTACATGCAGCTGTTGGCGGATTTCGGTCAAGACTTTTTAAGCACGCTCTCTTGGTGGAGTGATAAAATTACAATTTAATTAATTTAATTAGTTTAAAAAATACTCTGATACCTATCTAGAAATACTTTCACAAATGATTGAACCTGTGTAAAAGATCTGGAAAATTGCAACATGAATTAGGAATGTGGAACCCCGTGTGGACGTCAAATTTAAAACTTTTTTCATTCGAAGAACGGAAGAAATGTCACTAGCAACATAGACCTAAAACAATTGCATTTTCTATGTACAATAAAAAAATATCTTTCCATGTAATGTTGTATATTAAGTATATCAGTCATCTAGTACCTATAACACAAGCTCAGTTTAGCTTTGGTCTAGATGGTGCTGTGTGGATTGTCCAGCATTATGTATTTATTTATAACAAAATTTATTTAAAATAAATATTTCTAACTTCTTTATTCACACTCTAATTTTGATTCAAAGCCTGCTCATAAATCCATCCAAGGAAATCAACCCTGATTCCCATTCCCACACTTTCTGACCTCGAAACAAGATTAGCGACCTACCTACTAACCTACATTATGGTGCCCACATATAACTCTTCACTGTGCACATCTAATTAGATACATTTGCGAATCTCGCGGGGCATCAAACAAATCCAATGGGCAATGGCATTGTTCAAATTAATTTACGATCGTAAACGCCGGTTCCCATTAGATATACCTCTAGAATAGGGATGGGAATTCCGTTTCAGCGTTTAGCCGAAAGCGATTCAGGTAAAAGACTTGATATTTCATCATTTAAATGGGGCATAAACAGCTTACATTTCCTACAGGTATTTAATGACAGGCTCAAATAACTAACCATAACGTAAAGGAACCATACCAGAGAGCATCGTTACCCCGTTTAAATCTTAACTTTGTAGCCAGCATTATTTGTGTAAGTAATTGTGGACTGACTAATTTCATGAAAAGTACAGTGGTATAAAGCAGGGATAAATTTTAACCTCAACCTCAAACCTCAGCCTCCCCCTGTTAAGCGCCTTAGTGGCTTTTATCTGGGGGTAGTGCCCAGAATCCCCACGCTGGACATGCGAGTTGGGGATCGCAGTTCGCTGGTAGAATAGTTCTGCAGGGGGCGCTGCTGGCCGCCCCCGGTGGGTATCCCTTAGTCGCCATTTACGACACCTGCGGGAGGAGTTGGGCTGGTGCAAATTCTAAGCTGCCACCACACAGCAGCAACTTTTATAAATAATATTAATTAAATTAAATTTCAAGCAAATTACCTAAATACCTATAAAGCCTAGGCCGTAGGCGAGCTTATAATGTTGAATGGATAATCGTAGCAAAACTTTTTTCAGTGACCAAGAAAAAAGAACTTGAGCCGAATTAAAAAAAAGCGGGAGAGAATCTGCCCATCACTATGCATAGCGCACATGAAGCTTACGTAATAATTATTTATTTTTCAAGGTTGCTACACTATAATGAATTTAATGTTTCGGAAGCAATTAACGCATTTTACAACGTTATTTGTGAATACTCGACCAAATAAAAATAACCGAAGCGTTTATGTTAGGTTGTGCTCAAACTATGCAGGGTTATTATTGAAATTTGTGCTGCATTCCAATTCAAATGAAATTACAAATCTCTACCTTCCTCACATACACCTATCCTTACACACTCTTTATCCACCAGTAGGTTTGCACCCACGACACCAATACAGTCCTGCGCAACCTCTATCCAATAATTCAGTAGAAAATTGAGAAATTAACGAAAGTCCCTCACTTTCACTTACTACAGGTTTCACTTCTCCTTTGCACCCTATGTTTGTCTGGTTACCAACTGGATATTGGTGTACGTGTACCTTCCTATCTTCACAATTTAAAACTTTATTGTAAGTTATGTATGCTGAGATCTTTATAACAATCGTTTCTAGACCGTGAGTCATTCCTACTTTTGTTTCTTCAACAAATGCGAAAAAAGCCTCAAAAGCAGACCAAGGTCGACCCGTTGCTAAGCTCTTTGATGCTTAAAATGTTGCGCATGTATTGTGGCAATTATTTTAAAACATTCGACTTTGAAGTAATTTCAGATGTTTAGTCCTTGGAGGTAGTAGTAAGGTAGTCCTTAGTCGAAAACTTTTGAGTGAATGAGTCCCTTGTTAATTTACTGAAAGCAAGTTTAACAACAACCTTGCTATTTTATTTTAATGCTTCACTAAAATAACAAAACGCATTTCAAAGATCGCCAAACTCAGTGATTGAAATCAATGAACATTTCGACGAACACAGCAAATGAATAGTAATAAACAACACGCAGATAATTTAAACAAGTCATAAACAAACGAATAAAAAATAATAACCAAATGGAAATAAAATGCAAAACATTCCATTCACGAGTTAGTATTTAGAAGTTGCTAAGGGTATATGGTATGCAGAATCCAATAAGGCAACAGCAAGCAAACGATTTTTTGCATTTATTATAATGAGTTATTCAAAAAATCTTGTATGAGACCAACATGTTTGTCGTTTCGGAGGTCGACACATGATAGCTATAGTTATTCTGTGATTATGATAGAAGCGAAGTTTTCTATTTCAATGATTAAACAACAAAAGTTAGAGAAGTGATATGCAAGACGAAGCGACTGAAATCAAAAATATCACTTTATTTCCGTGTCAGTGTTTAATAATTAAGAATTTGACCTTTTCTAAGTGTACATTTATTGTATTTATGGAAATAATGAGTTGTTGACTTTGACTTTGATGCTTGTGGGTTTTCCAAAAAAGGAAATCCCCTATATAACTTCGCGACTAAAGATTTAGTAGCCTACGTACGTTCCTTCGCAAAAGAATAGAGGTTGCCATTGGGGTGTAACGTCCTACTCACAGATTACAGAATTATCTATTAAATAATTCTGTAATCTGTGTTCCCACTATGCACGATAAAGGGTCTATGCCTAAAATTTAGCAGCCTACTCTCTTAGGTCTATGCCATTTTAATTTGACAGCACCAACCAAGATTATAAATGTTAATGGGTAAAACGCCAAAACTTTTTTGAAAATTGCCATAATCCCCACTCATAGCGCTTTCTTTTTAGTCTCAAGCTATGTATGACAAATAAGAAAACGCCTACAGTCTGCTTTCAAACTTTAAGCATACTTTGAATTGAACCTGATGCTTACAATTGACACGTGTGTATACCCTTACAATGCAAATATCCTGTGCCAGACACCAGACAAACAAATTCCAACGCGTAAGAAAAGGCAAAGGTGCAATAAAGAAGAAAGTGAAAAGTCTAGTGTTTTTCTAGTCGTTACGCTACGAGTTAGCATGTTAATGAACTGTTAGCATAACCTCTTAGCAACAGTCTTTAGCTACGTAAAACTTCTAAATGTTGCTGGCTCTACTTTTTACTTTCGTCGACATATGTTACCAATTTGCCATGTAACATTAGTGATCCGTGATTCGGTTGCGTGCTCGTTTACTTTGGGAATATGGATCATCCATCAAGAATAGGTACCAATTCGTTAAATGCAGCATAACAAAAACAACACGACCAAAATTTTGAATCCTAAGTTTGATTTTGTAAAGTTTGTTATGAAATAGGAATAGGGTTAGTTACTTTTGTAAAGGGCTTCTTTCCGTGAGGGCTGGTGCGGCGGAAGATTTGGCCGAGGATCTAAAGAGGCGCAAATATGCAGGTCTCGACAGAGCCTACACATTTGCTCCCTTTTGGGGGCCCTAGGTCCGCGGGGTACCGAGGCTCTCCGGGTTTTTAAAAAGTTATCTGAGCGTCTGGCAGAAACAACGCGAGACCCGAGAGCTGGTGTATCTGGCGCAGCGCATCAGCATTGCTATACAGCGGGGCAATGCAGCCAGCGTCTTAGGGACGCTTCCGACTGATATGGATCAGTTGAGCTACCTGTAGATTGTTTGCAACAGTCTGCAGTTAGCTTAATTGTTTCAGTTGTAAATACTAGTTCTATTTTTGTTTTTATTATTTGATTGTAATTTTCTTTTTTTTATATAAATCTTTTGTAAACAAGAGAAAGCCCACCAGGATCATCGAACGTGTTTAAAGTTTTGTAAAACTGGTTTACACTGCAAATATTGAACAGCGTAACTTATTCAATATTCGCAGTCCAATTGCAGCCTCCCACGGGTTGCCCCCTGGCTGTTGGTCTGGTTAATGTGTGCAAGAGATAGCCTAATGACTGGTGCACTGCCCACATGGTACCTTATTTGGCGGTTGTGGTGTTGGCTTCGCGGGTTCATTTCCTGTGCTCTGTGGTGTGTCGTTAGGAGATTAAGGTAATGCGGTTGCTAAATTAAGCTTTCTGATCCTTTAGACTAGGTATTTACTTTTGATTTCTGCTTTACGCTTTAGGTACAGTGACGTTCATCGATAGGTCCCCCTGCTATGTTTAAAGTCAATTTTTATTAATAAAGAAAAACAATTAAACTATAATCTTTCGGTAAAATTAAGATAGTAAATTCTTTGAACAAATTTATTATTTTTTACGAAAACTAACGTAATTATGAACCTGTCAGGGGGTTTCCTATCGATGAACGCCACTGTACCTACCTGTTAAATAGTAAATACCAAATAACCACACGTACAGCCAAGCGTAGGTGATGATGAGTGATGTGATGAATTAAAACGAATAAAATGTGTTATTTTGGATCAACAAAAATCTGGGTTGCCTGGTTCCGATGCCCCATATATATGTTAGAGTTTATATTATTATTATTATTTTGGTAACGCAGCATGTACATTAATATTATTTCCTAATTATAAGTATTACTTTTTTATATTATTTATTTTGCTCGTTGTATTTTTATTTACGCACCATATGTATTAAATTATCTACATCTTATAAGGCACTACTATCATAACTGAGCGAGTATATACTTTCTCTGTTTCATATTTTGTAATCGCAGGGTCCTGCGATTGTTCTTGTTCTGGTCTAGGCAGAATAACAGCGCCTTCTGTTCATAACAGTTGGCATTATGCTGAGCCTGGACCCATTTGCTACTGCAGCGCACATTATTTACCTACTTATTTTGTACCTACATACATATTATTATTTTTTTTTTTCAATGTATTGCATCGTTGATGTTCATTGGTTTTGAATATGTATTTAATATCTTGTTGTTATCTTGCTAAATTGTTAATTTATCTTGTGTGTACAGTGGCAAATAAATGATATGTCTATGTCTATGTCTATGATGACAGAACTTGTGACCACAAGCTCTGACCGCGTAAGTTTAAAAAACTTTTCAGCACCCACCACTTTAAGGCAACCTTTATGTGTATCGTCCTTTAATAATGCGCAATGCATCATGACGTAGATAAAGGAGTTGTTCATTACCGCGGCGAAAGGGCCCGTTATAGGGTCAGATCGAGATAGCGCAACGGGGCTTTGTCTCGCAATATTCACTGAATATAGTCACAATACTGGAGCATACGTTCTGTGTTATGCCTTTTATAGAAATAAAGACATTTGTTTATATAAAGTCTTCCGCAAGTTACGTCATTATAGGGAGTTTTTTATGGATCGCTTTTCAGTTCCAAAACAATTATAAGTTCCAATACAAGTGTTATCGCACTTTACAGTGATAAAATATATATCATGTATTTTTGTTTCAATTGAAGAGTTATTCGAAACATACCAACAGCGAGCAAAAGCGAAGAAAATTTCACAATTTTTAAAACGTGTGGTCTAAAAGAATTTTGCTAAGTTGACAAAAGACCATCTATTAAGTCGTTTTATAATTCATAGTCTTATCTACAAGTTTCAAATTTGTTTTTTCAAAGAACTCACAAATTGTAACGTTTAATAAAGCGTGTGCTGCTTATAAATAACTCGGATTTAGGCTCATTGGTGCCTCTTTTCGTGACCAAACTCCAACAAAATATATGATATTTATATGCCCTAGCTCACAAATACCATTTATTTTGCGATTGTATAAAACTAATTTGCACAAGAATTACTTGTATGCCTATACAACAAGCTACATATAATTTTACTAACGTTATACTTGTGGCAACTATCAGTAAGAAGAATTTCTTAGATATCCACCAAACTGAAATACGATTTCTCTGTAACTTACCAAATAGGTATTAGAAAAAGTCTGCTTCGTAAATTATTCCCTCACATCAACGACGTCAGCAGAAAAATCAACATCTCCTTTCAATCCCTTAAACATCTTCAAAAATTACTACCTCTCGAGACCAAAATCACTCTGGCCCAATCTCTGCTTCTTCCCATCCTTGACTACGCGGATGTTTCTTATTTAGACATCTTGGAGGAGCTTTTGAATAAATTAGAGCGCCTTTAGAACTTGAACATCTGGTTTATTTACGGGCTGCGCAAGTTTGATCACGTGTCTCACCGACACGTGATCAAACTTCCGAACCCAGCTAAATTGGCTTCGCCGGGATCTCCATATCTTGTCTTTCCTTTACTTTATCCTCTTTATTAATCTTCTCTCCCCTTCTTATCTCCGTGATCGCTTCGAGTTTATGCTCCCTCGTGGCTTGCCACGGGGGACCATAAACAGACAGCGGGGGCAGGGCTTGCCCTGTAGAACGATTATATACTTTCGTCTGAGTACCCAAGAGCATAAAGCCAGTCGCTATCATGATTATTGCACTCTGATGGCACCCAGACCAGTAGCGAAGGGCATTCCAGAGAATGCCCTTACCTACTCAATACATGCCAGTCCTTCACTTAACGTATTTAAGTCTAAGCTAAAAGAGCATTATCTCTCTCTACAGTAATAGCAGATACATAAATATATATGTATTTGGTATGTTTTATATTTATTTAGTTTATTTTAGGTATTTATCGCATTTATTTTTTTGTTTATGTTAGTATTGTATGTAGGTTTGTAAAATATTATTCTCTGTATAATTTTTTTTCCTGTCTTGTATGTACACATTACCTATCCACACTCGGTTCATAAATTCTCTGTATATCCATAAATTTGCTGTAAGAAAACTATTATAGGGTTAAGCTCGCCTTTGTACATGTCCATTATTTGTTAACTTTTATGTATGATTTAACATGTGTTATTGCACAATAAAGAATTTAAGAATTATTAGAAGATAAAGTTCTACTCTACCTTGCTTCATTTACTGTTCCATGCCCTAGTTCAGGTACTCTTAAGACCAGAAAACCAAATCGTGGGTGAACTAGATTATAATTATGTCAATCTTTGATAAGATATCCATACTAATAACATAAATACGAAAGTTTGTCTGTCTGTCTGTTACCTTTTCACGCCTAAACGGCTCAACAGATCTCAATGAAATTTGGCAGGGAGGTAAATGATATCCTGGGGCCATCCCCGGGATACCATTTACCTCCCCTAGCCTATGTCCGTACATAGGCTACTTAAACAGCGCGTGCGAAGCCGCTGGCAGCAGCTAGTAAAAATATATTTGTGTAGGCTCTAATTAACGATGCCAAAACCGTTATTTGAAAAGAAAAATGTAAATTGAAGAGCATGAAAGTGAGAATGTTGCATAAAGCTGTAGGGGGCGTGGGTGCTGCCATCTTTCATAATGTTTACATACTTGTGCGTGCACAAGCACATATTTGTAGGGCCCTTTTGGTGACACTTTAGCATTCACCATTGAAGAGGCTAAGTTTTTGCTGTACCTACTTCCTTTTATAAGGTGTTCTGTAGTTTTATTGATGGACCTCATCGCGTTTTATCACAAGTTAATATCATTGGTTTTTTCACACTCTATGCTCGTAAAACGCACTTTATACGTCATGTAATCGGAAGCAAGTGATTATATCCCTGTTAGCTAAGAAAGGTGAAATTTTACGAAATTTAAACAATTCGAATGAGATCTCTTAGTTCAATTCTCCTTGGTCAACATTTCCATACATATTTTGACAATCAAAACATGTGTGAATTTTTTTACCGAGAAATTCTAACTAACCTTTTTCATAAGGCAGAAACAAAACGAATGCCATGAAACACGTAACCAAACTTTTACTATTTACTCGCAGAAAATGTGCAAAGTAGAGTATTCTCCTCTTTCATAAAGCTGTCTTCGTCTTGGGCGTGATTAAATCCCATTCGCACACAGGATTCTAGTAACTCCCTCGCTTCGCTCGTAAGTTATTCTAGAATCCTGAGTTGCGCTCGGGATTCAAGGACGCCCGTGACGGCTTTACACATTTTACACAGCTTTACACACTCGGTGCAAAATCTACTACTTTATTATAAAACTTCCAGAACAGATTTTATGACCTTAATATTTCAACTTTTAATTAGATTTAATCTTGATTAATATCGAAACCGTTTTGCGCATTACACGACTTGGACGTTTTTATAAACAACATTTCTAATAATAGTCATCTCTTATTTTTTATTCTTAATTTATCGCATCAAACGTAGGAGTTCGTAGTTCAGTTTATCTGCCTAACTTTGTGTCATTAAATGTAAATTGTTTCGTCTTAGTTATGCCATCGATATGTCTCGATATTTTGAACAAAAGCAAAGCAATCAGAAAACCACAGCTGAAAACTCGTTGTTACACAATTCTGCCTGCATTCCACGTTCACGTTCTCCAGCGTTTCAAACAATGCGTGGCAAATTTCATTGGAATTTCATCTATTCTAGCAGACCGTAATATCCTAGTTCTTATAACCACCGATAAGTTATCAGTATCTAGGCGACTGTATCTGATAAGATAACACTATCTACCGACCGTACTTACCTAGTTACCCAAATTGCTCCGGTGAAATGATAAGGACAAGGAAATAGAAGTGTTTTTGCAAATTATGGATATACCTACCTTATTACCAAGGCTTGTAGGTAATCAAAAAATCATGACGTTAAAGCCTAGATAAAACGTGTTTTTAAGTTTTAGCTCCGACACCCATAAAAGAACCTTGAGGAGGCGCCTCCAATAAGGAGATGACAAATGCTCACCAGTATTTAGACAAGAGGGGACGAATTTGATGTTTTTTCCCTTGTGGTTATGTTTTGTAGATATTTTTTAGTAGTGTAGATATTTTGTATCAGTCGACCGATAAACTATATCTAGCACCGACATCAGATATGCGTCCAGCCAGACTATTATGGATTTCCCGGAAAAAACGAAATAGGGACCTTTTTTATATATTTTTAGTGTGTAGATACCCTAGCGCCTTCACATCTTGCAGGGACATCGGTAAGGGCCGGCTCCGCAGCAACATCAGCGGAGTCCCTCAAGCGGCGAAAATACGCTAATCTTGACGGAGGTTACCTATTTGAGTAGTTTGGGGTTGAAATCCCCATTTATAAAGATCTTACCAAACTTCTTATAGAGTCGACAGGTGATCGGAATGCTGGCTTCTATTTCGGTCAACGAATTAGCATTGCCATTCAACGTGGCAATGCTGCCAGCATTCTGGGCACTCTGCCGTGAATGCTGCCGTGACGGCTTTGATTTTAACAAATAGATACCTATAAGTATACTAGTTGTAATTCTTTTATTCTGTTATTGTAATCTTCTTATATATTTTTTATGGACAATAAAACCTTCATTTGATCAAACACACCTTTTCTACTTGACATTAGTCTCTATAGTTAAAATAAGGTTTTGTATCGAATGAACTGCACCAGAGAGGTGTGTGTGTGTGAGTGTGAAGACGTATAAAACAACCAGAAGCGAGATGTCGTCATAATAGCGTCACATAACCATAACGACACGAGTAGGTATACAGCTTGTTGACTTTAGCGATAGCTTCAATAAATAAATAAATGGTATTGCTTACAATTATATCTGAAACGCGACGCCTAGTAATTAAGTTTTCGTTATTTGCGTAGTGGTTGGTTTACAAACAATATACATCGAGTTTATATATAATAAAGGGTCTGGTCCTGGGTGGCCCTTTATCTTTCGCAATATGGTCTTAAAATTCCCAGCATCACTGCCCTTATGAGAAACATTCGCGGTCCACACCGACGTCAGCAAACAATGATAAGTAGATAGCGCACGACATGCCCCACTTACCTGAGATAAATATAATGCATCGGCTGAATTTACTTACGAAATATTTTAATTTATTTATCCATCCGTAATTACCTGAAATAAAATAAATATATTATTAGATGACATGCTGGAAATTCATGCAGCATCATAACACCTAACCCCCACACAAAAACAAGATCCGTCAAGTGCGAGTGTGACTCGCGCACCGAGGGTTTCGAACGTTTGTCATGTATACCAATATGTACTATAGGTACTGGTTAGAGACTTTGCTATTTATTGAATACCTAAAAATTAAAGGTTCCTTTCTAACTTCGGAGTAGAGAGGGTAATAGTAAAACTTTCAACATTTTTAAAAATATTTCAAAAAGTATGAAACCTACAGAAATTTTAAAAACTGTTTTGAGATGTACAAACCAACCGATACCTTTCATTTGATACCACGCGGTGAGGTAGGCCCAAAGACATTTTCCACGGTAGGCCCCCTTTTAAAAACGCTATTGAGTTTGAGTATTTTTCTTTCACTCAAATATTTGTCAAAGTATTTTACACAAATTAAACACTTCACGAATAAAACGAAATATATATTTTATTTTTATTTTTTTTCCATAAGATTATTACAATATACAAATAATAATAACAGGTAAAAACCACAGCGGTTTGTACGGGAGTGCTATTAGTGAGTCAATCTTGCGATACTAAGTACAATGTGGGATTAAGAGATAAACATTACAAAAAAAATATTACAATTACATTATTATAAACATATAAGTTATTATAAGGTCGGATAATAGATGCAATAGCTATTTCGAATATGCGTTACAGATAAGAAATACAATTCGCCATTTATATGGGCGAATTTATTTGTCTTTTTATACTTCATTTTGTGGTCTTGTTGATAACTACTGGAATTGGTTAGACAATTGATTCCGAAAAGTTATTGATACTTATGTAGGTTCGATAATAGGTACGCTTTTAGTTTATATTTGAATATTAAAGGCTACAGATAATTATTTTGTGTTCTCAAGGCTGTTGGGGCATACACCAGCCTTAAACACAGAAATGCCACACCAACCCGCCGCCGCCGCGCCAACGCCGGCGGCGACGACGACGCCGCCGTCAGGTTATGTCGGCAGGTCCGGTGTGTAGTGTGGAGTCCTAAAATGTGTCTCAAGCGAAACATTACCCGCACTGCACTATACCGGCCGTAAACCAAAACATTGCGGATGAGATAATTTAAACAACCCTCGTGGATTGTGTGGTTAACCACTTCCAGTTTAAATTATCTGGGAAAAAATAAATAACCCCTCATGCATGGGCTTCATTACAAGCACGCGTGTTAAAAACTCTATAATAACAAGGACTCAAGCATTTTGGGAGTGTAATTTAATTAGTTACCTAGTGTTTTGCCTTTCAACCCTATTCCTTATCGAAGGTACAACGTAGTGGGCTATAGTATTTATTTATACTAACTTTATTATGTAACTCTTATACTTACAGATGTAGTTAAAGAGTTTGTTGTTTTTAAAAAAAACCTGAATAATCGGTAGAAAAAAAGAACAAATCCATGCAATGCCTATTATAGTTAATTTATGTAGAGGTAGAGTCAAAAAAGCTGAATAAGTTCAGTCTTACAATAGCGTGTGTTTTTGATAATTTTGTTCAAGTTTCATTTGTAATTCTAATGAGCATCTGATCAAAAACAGTCAAAAAAATATATTTGTGATTGACTGCAGCACATAAACCTTACAAGTTTAAGCTCCACGAAGGTTCTAATCTGAAATGCCTCATCAATGACATCATTCACGATGGCTTATGATGACAGCGTAGTAAAATCATCCTAAGTCTATGCTTATGTGACCGACTCGCTAATGTCTTGATAAACAGCAAAGCATTCATGTTACTACGTCACGTAGAAGGCAAGTATTTTGAACAGTTAAATTATGGAATCACGACGTTACTACGCCATGGCAATGAACTACTTTTGTGTTGGCTCGATAGGAAGAGTGGATCTACTGTAATTTTACGCGCGTTTTTGTAGCTACTTTTGAAACGATCAAGGTGTCAAACAGGCATGCGGCCCGCTGCGCTGTTGGATAGTTGTTACCACAGTCTTTGGATGTCTGCAACATCAGGGACATTAGGTATACATTTTAAAATGTGTTAAAAGACCATTTTCGAAGAACCTTGCTTGCTTCCTTGTTTTCCGAAGGTCTTAAAACGAGGTATTCTAGTGGGGTTAAAATGTGCATCCCATGCAATTTTAATTTAGTTTCGTCTAAATGTGATTAAGCAGGAATGCTCGCTCATATTTTACCAAACTTCTTTTTACCTAGTGTTCACTAAATCGTATTTTACATCGTTAAAAGCTAAATGCTACAGTTTATTGAACTCATTTTGCATTTTTACAGCACGTTTTATTACGTTCAAGTGGATTATACAATCGAGTGATTATACGATCGATCAAGATTGCCTCTATTTTTGTGGTGATAATGTTGAAGAGGTTTTGGGAAAAAGTATTCGGCAGGTATGTTGTCCTAAATAGGTAATCATGTTGTGTAATCTTACAGTCAGAAGTAGGTACTCTACATCTCGGTACAAACGATAAACATAAGTAGGTGCCTACTTATTTTAATCGTTTTGTTTTGTTCATGGCAAACTTAACGAGCTAAGCTGTTATCATTTCCTCCATAATTTATTAAATAGACTCCGGGGGTTTTTCAGAGGTTACTGATGAAAAAACTAATGGGAATTCCTAACACAATTGTTTTATTGACATGATAACATATAATATAAAGGAAAAAGTTGAGGAGAAAGAGCAGGATACATTTGAAACATTATGTTAGGTTTTACAAAAGTTGCACGATTGTAAATTTAAACTCATACAGGGAAAATATAAATTGTTTACATTTTCCTTGATAAATGTTACAAAATGTTTTTGAATGGGTAATTTCTCGACTTTTTTCAAAATATCTCAAAAAGTATGAACCTAGACATTTAAAAAAACTGTTTCGAGATGTACAAACCGATACCTTTCATTTGATACCTTACTTGGTGAGGTAGCCCCCCTTTTGAAAGTTATCCCCCCTTTTTGACCATTTTACAAAAAGTGTTCTACTTACAGACTTCTCTATATTTTTCCTTTATAATATAGATACATATCAACAATCGCTAGGTAATTTTTCAACTTTATACAAAATATTTTAAAAAGTATAAGACCTACAAAACAGAAATGCAGCTACGAACGCTCGTAAACCTGCGCGCTCATGTTGAAACGCGGTTAAGTTCTTCCGAGCCCAACATTACTTTGATACCTCAACCAACGCAACAATAAGACATCCGATTTTGGTGAATATGATATGAAAATGCTTGTATGAATTCCAGAATTAGGTATATTTAGCTACATGCCTAAGGTTTTGCGAGATTGATGAATGAAAGACGGATGCTTGCGTGTTTGATTTTATAGGTTACCTAACTATATAAGAAAATATTACCTTTATTATTATTTATTTCTTAAAACTATTGTGTGTAATTGTGTGTTTATATTTAAAGTTAGTTTTAATGTGTGTAGTGAGCTCCTAACAATGTTTTTTTTTTGTATAATTTTTAATCTTAAGTAACAATAGTAATTGGATATAAGTTTAATCGTTCTAGTTCTAATAAATACTAAATACATTTTGAAGGCCCCAAAAGTGAAAAATCGGTAACCAAGTCGGGTTTTTAATAGTTTTCATTAATTAATTATTATTTATTAAGTATGGGTATTTATCTCGTTTTACCTATTTTTCCAGAATTCTCAACAGGTTTACAAACGGTCGTGTCGTGTCAAAATACCCCATAAATAATAATACTGAATCAGATCGCGTGAGTTTAAAAATATTTACAATTAATCACTTGTGTCAGGTTTCAAAGGAAGTCTTCCTTGACAATAATACACTTCCACTCCCCACCGATAACGCAGGCACTCTACCTTATTGTGCTGCAATTACTGAGGGCTTTTTATAGTTAGGGTAAGTCTTGTTTTAATAAGTCTATTTTATTCCTGTGGTTTCATCACATTCGCGATTAAAGTTGGCATTCCTCAAGCTCATCGCTTAAAACGTTGTAATTTACGATTTAATAACTTATTTAAGCTTGTTGTTATCTCTTTGGTTGTTGACTAAGTTGGTAAATTCAGTCAATTCGTGAGTACATATGAATGATCATAATTATGATTGAAAAAAGAACCAATGAGAGGCGAAAATAGTATGAGAGATACACTCACAAATATACATATGAATATGAACTGACCAGCTGGTTTAACAGAAACTTTTCTTAAAGGTTATCACACTCAGCTGAGTACGATCGCTGTATTGTGATGTAAACGTTGCTAAATCAAATCGAAAAGTACGCGAAATATACACGAAAAAAGCTGCAGGTATCCCGTACAGCTATGTCGTGTATTGTTTCGAACTCAGTTTGAATTCTTCGTCAGGCAACTTACGTACCTACTTGATATTGTTTACATTGCTACTCGGAGTCCTAAGCTGGTCTCCCACTGTAATGTCGGTAAACACTGCAATTTCGGAGCAGCTGCACTGCACGCATGCGCCCCGAGTATTATGTGTGGTCGTGTAATGCCAGACTTGAACTGGACTGAGGTAGTTAGCACAGAGCGGGGTAAAAGGAATAAAATGATAGGTAACGTCAGAATGGCTGAATGAACATTGTAAATTAAAAAAAAATCCTCACATACGAAATTTAAAAATACTTCCCAAAAAATTTCGTCCGCGGCGATATTTAATTTCTCACAAATTTCCCTATAGTAATAAAAAATCCTCACTTACTTTACAACTCGAAACTCATTCATTATCATCAGCAATACAAAACGTTGACTCTACAGTTAATTAGATTCTATTTGAAAGCTAGAACTATCAAAACATAAGGGGATTCAAGAAATAGATACAGATGCAGTAAAAATTACTGCACATAATTAGTTAATTTTCAAAATCACCGTACGTCTATAAATGTTGTAATTTGAAATTTTGTTCTAGGAAAGAATTGATGGATAATCTCCAGTACTACGTTTATCGCGTTCACTGCGTATGCGTCGGTGGCAGTCAAAATGTTAATACTAGAAATTGCCCGATTCTGATAGGCAACATTACCTATCCCTGAGTGCTACACCCAGGCTACGTGTTATCCAGGGAGCACGTGATTAAAATAAAGCCGTAAAATACAAATACAAAAATAATTTATTAAGGATAAGGTACATAATAAATAAGATACAAATTAACGATGAGGCCGCATCGCAAAATAAAAGTATAAGGCAAAATGTAGCTTTATGAAAGACTGTTTAGGGACAGACTAGAATATAATATAATGGTGTATCTATTACAATAGTAATGCGAATCGGCGTCTCTTCAACAGACCAGACACTATTAGCAATTATACAGACTCCTACGCAAAAAACTGCTTAGTATTCTAAGTATAATCAAACAATGTCATGCGTGGTGAATTTTTAGAGGAGTTCAATAGAACCTTATTTACTATATCCACCGTTATACAGGATCTATTTTGAGGTGCTGCTTTGAATATTGTATTTTTAACGAGGCGCAGCAAATGCGAGTGTTTTTTTTCTTTTTTTTCTATATCTGTTTTCTTTTGTTCTGTGTTATTTGGAAACAGTTTCTACCTGCGGATTTCACAATCTATCCAGCTTTGCGTCCTGAAAATATTTCACACAGTCAGACAAGAGTTACTTCTCCATTCATAATTAAGTATGAAATAAGTCTATGAGCTTATTTTGTAAGCCTTAAAATATAAAAGTTATTGATTTCTTAATCGGCTCTCATTTTCAATGCAGCTCATATCCTCTCCGCCAAGTCACATTGTGATCAATTCGCCAAGTCACACTCTGATCACATTATACTAAAGAAGTAGAAAACTCAAACATAACTAGTTTTATACCAAAACCTAAAAATATACTACGATTTTACTCTATTCGCACTGCAATCATCAGCTTCTAAAGCCAGGATAATATGTGACGGCATTAAACCGCAATAATTTGAACAGGCTTGTAGCACAAAAAGAGTAGTGTTCATTTCAATCCAAACTTGAGATAAGTGGCTGTCAAGCTCTGAAGTGCAATATAGTGCGGAGCTTTGATTCAAAGGTTTATGTTAATAAATTATACTATATTTTTGATTCTGATTAACCATTGAATTTATATTATAGAACTTTCTGTATTCAATTGCATAGGGCTGCATTTTCAGTCTACTTCAAGTTATAAACAAGAGGAAACGAGATTTGACAGCATTCAAAAAGACATATCGTGAGCGGCGGGGGAAGTTCTATAAAAGACTGCCAAATTTCCACTCTCGCTCCTATTAACCCTCATAAATAATAAGCAAAGTCATAATTTCATAGGAAAATTAACGTTTTTTTATCTGTTGACTGATGGGGCTTTTGTGATGATCAATCAAATTAATGCTCTGGCGATAAAGGGCAAGGCACTTCGAAGATACCGTCATATACACTGCAGATAATTATAATACTAGCTATAGCTTCTAGATAAAGGCATGAATTATTGAAGAAGCTTTTACGAAATGAGGCCTTTATAGCGCCCACCAATGGGTGATCCCGGGGTAAAATAATGATGATGTCGTCTTCGTCGAATACGAAGGTAGAGTTCACAAGATTGTCATGTGAAAGCAAGTTGTTAACAGTGGGAATCGAATACGAATCGGCAAAAATAAAAAAGTATATCGAAAGTTCAAAACACTATTTAAAAGCTGCAATTTTTATGTTCAAATTAATTAAACCAGCAGTGCATACGACCAGATTATAGGACTTTGTAAATCAAGACTCGCAGAAAGGCAACTTTAAAGGGAACGCGCGATTGCCTCTAAAGGGCAAGTATCCTTTCAGCTTAACTTTCCAATTGTTTGAACTTTTAAAGCGCAACCAGTTTGATAAACGTTAATATTTTAGGAAAAAGGAAATTAAAACAGAAGGGATATAAAATATCCTGCCTGTCAATGTCCTAAATTCATCCAAAATTCCTAAATATTACAAATTTTCAAAAGGTGGAATACCTAGCAACTGCGCCTTCTATGTACACTAATAGGGTTTGGCTTTCAGAAAGTAAAACCTTCTATGTACACTAATAGGGTTTGGCTTTCAGAAAGTAAAACCTTCTATGTACACTAATAGGGTTTGGCTTTCAGAAAGTAAAACCTTCTATGTACACTAATAGGGTTTGGCTTTCGGAAAGTAAAACCCTGTATAGTGCGATTTGTTGTCGTTGACTATAGGTATAACTCGCGAAGACAAAGATCGTTAAGCTCGTATTCAAGCAAAATGATCAAGAGGCTGTTACTTTCAATCCCAATCTTTAGCTACGCAAGCTATATTTTTTTAAAATTTTACCTTTTTACACAAAAAACATAACTAACAATGATAACATAACACTAAAACAAACAAAAAATGAATTGGCTTCATACCGTTACTTGGTATATTCAGTACTATATAGTACAGTATAGTACTGAATATAAATTGTCAGTAATTCACCCCAGCAGTTTCTCAATCACACAGAACTGCACTCAGATTGATCTCATACAGTTTCGTAACATCAAACAATAACGTAAACACTGTAGTGTCCCAGTGAGATGAGTTTGATTGGCACTCGACACGGCTCTGATGAATGAACTTATCAATCACACAATCATTCAAATCAATCTACTAGGGCTGTCACAATCTAAAACAGGAAGGAGTAGCCTACACTTGGTAGTCCTGTACTACACAAGATAATAAAAAAAAGAAAAGACTTAGGATTACATAGTCTGGAAAATAACTAGTAAGATCGATTTAATACAAGGGTAAGAATCCAAAATGTTTAGACAAACACTATATTCAATGCATTTGCTGTCGCATTGCTGTTTCAGTGCAGCCTTTTTCTAAACTTTATCATAAGCTCTATTAGATCAAAGCAAAAAAAACTGTACTGCTTAGCAATAGTTTTCTTTCAACAGTTCTCATTTAATTTCATGCAACAACCCTAGATGACCGAACAAAACAAAGTCATTCGCTCGAGTGAGATGACGCGCCGACATCATTATGTCTCCGGATCATTTTGATTGATTACCATTTGATAGCAAGATTTCATTGAAACCTGTTTGTTTTTAGTCTTCATTGGGTTAATCGAGTGTTTCGCCTATTATTTATCGTTTGATGAATGAACTTGACACTTTTTGCTTGAATTAAAAAAATTACCTAATTGAGAATAGTTGGAGTCGCAAAAATCGACATCACACTAATATTATAAAAAGGAAAGATGTCTGAATGTCTGTTACCTCTTCACGTCATAACTACTGAATGGATCGGGCGAATGTTTTTAGCTCTAAGCCATAAAACATAGGCTACTTTTTATACCTTATACCAATTCCCATGGGATAAAAAAACCATATAATTTACATACAAGCATATTCTAAGCCGGCGCCACACAGCGAGCTTTTTTTCTTTGAAAGCTTACAATAATCCATTCTGTTGCAGTCCACCTTACTGAAAGATTCCCTTTGGGCACCTGTAAAGCAGCCTAAAGCTTAGTCAAAAAGTCGGAGTACTGTCGTAAAACAATTTGACGGCTATTTTATACAACTACATAGTTTTTCACTAAAAACTTTTATAAAGTTTTCTTAGAAAAATTCCATCTCTCATTAATTTCCCAACACATTTGATTACATTAGCGTATAACCCGATATACGGAACACATTGCAATGCAGGGTTATAAATAAAATGCATCATTGCATGCGACCTAATTCTGTATTTATAAAACACTCAGCCTGTATTGTGATTAGTAGTTTGCATCTGAGGCTGTTTTCTATTGGTGTTCTGTGTGATTGGAATGTCGAGTTATGTTTAGTTTATGATAATTTGGATTGAAACTAGGGTCTTATTTTGCTTCAGTTAAAGCTGAGCCAATAAGGATAAAACGATCAAAAGCTTAAAAAAAATAAAAAAAATATTTGGGACCGCAGGGGTGTAGTTGAAAAGGGTTATGACCTCTCCTCCCAGACGTGTCGCTTTGCTCTCCCATTGGATTATGAGAGTGAAGGGAGAGTGCACCTATGTTTGCGCATGCACTTGTGCACTATAAAGCTTTGATCTCTTGATTAGTGTGCAGTTCGCTTCGTACTGCGTTGCCCTTCCGCTGACGCAGACTGGAACAAAATACTATACATATAATGTGTCCGGCACCGCATAGCGCACGCAGCGTACTGCATAGTGATCAAGAGTAGTATGTCCAGTAGGCTTACTATGTCCAGTTTGTTTAGTTTTGTTCTGCTCTTTTTCAAGGTATTTCATTATTTAGGAGCTTTTACGTTAAACATTTACTCACACGTAACATTGCGAAATCTCTTGATGTTCGACCTCATTGCGACTCGATCTGACTCATTTTCGGCCAGTCCCTTTGAGTCAACGCTTCGCTTACGTGTTCATTGAGTATTCAAATCACAACCCTGCTCTCACGTGAATAACGCACATAATTTTAAAATAACTTTACTCCTACATAGTCGGTACCTTTATCTGATAAAACACGTTATTATGAATGTATACGACGCTTTTAAGATCTACAGATATTGTACAAACATTGGTCACGAGGCGGGAATCGAACTCGCAACCTCCTGCGTTAAGAGCGGAGCTTCGCCTGCTGCGCCACTGAGGTCGTCAAACTCACTTTCATACGATTTCATCTTCGGTCTATATTTGTTCGAAGGATTTCATTCATCAAACTATAAAATTCGATTATTTTAGCTTCTTTGGCGCGTTCGGCTTGTAGAGGTTCAGCTTTAAGGTGCACGTTTATAGGGCCGGCATTGGTTGATCCGCAGTGATTCGTGCTGACCGCATCAAAGAGATTTTTGTATTCAATGTATGGTTTCCCATACAAGGGCTTTCACTGATCCGCACCGCACGGAGCGAACGCATCGCAATGTCGGCAATGCCAGCGAGACAACTTTTTCTTTCAGTGCGGATGTCATCATTCGGATTGCCAATCAATGAACGCACTCGCACGCACCATCCGCCTTTCCTCCCATTTTATTTTAACTCGCACAAAAAATTCGTTCGTTTGATACGAAACGCGGATGTCAATCTTGAAGATTCGTTTGCAAATCGCGGTCGCGTCGGCTATCTTGTTGCTGCAGATACAGTGGGCGAACCAAACGGCATTACGCAAAAAAAATCGTCTAATGTCTAAATTCGTCAGGAGCTGGAGCTGGATCGCTCCAGCTCCTGACGAATTGAAATACCTACCTACTTCAATTCGTCAGGGGCTACCAACTACCTAGTAAGTAATAATAAATAATGCTGGACAATCCACACAGCATAATCTAGCCCCAAGCTAAGCAGAGTTTGTGCTATGGGGACTAGATGACTGATTTTTGAAATGGCAAAGGCCTGTATTTAAAAAAAAATTACAATCAAATAATAATTTATAACTAGTGGTATTTACAATTGAAACAATCTACAGGTATATCAACTAATCCATATTAATACCAGTCGGAAGCGTCCCCAAGACGCTGGCTGCATTGCCCCGCTGTATGGCAATTCTGATGCGCTGCGCCAGATACCCACCAGCTCTCGGGTCACGCGTCGCTTCGACCTCTCATATAACTTTTTAAAAACCCGGAGAGCCTCGGTACCCCACAGACCTACGGTCTCGACCCCAAAGGGAGCAAATGTGTAGGCTCTGTCGAGACCTGCATATTTGCGCCTCTTAAGATCCTCTGCGAAATCTGCCGCATCATCAGCCCTCACGGATGTCCTCGGAAGATGGGGAGGTAGGTAGTGACCCGAATAACTGCCGCATCACCAGCCCTCACGGATGTCCTCGGAAGATGGGGAGGTAGGTAGTGACCCGAATAACTATGTTTTCTGCACAAAACGCATTCGAGGCACGTATATTCTGATCTCATAAGCTATGTAGGTGGTTATCACACAACCTGATACTTACCGTGACTAAGTAACAAGCCTGCACAATGCAGTCATCCTATGACAAAATGTAGTGTCACTATATAAACTAGGTTGAGCTACGCAAATAGTGAGGAACAGTCAGAGGCATTAAGATGTTGGTGATTCAAAAAATTTAGGGGAAAAAGTATATAGTAACTCGAGCTTAGAGGGTTAATGTAATTCACTGACACTGCGTGAACTGCTGGTTCTGCCCATCATTACGGACACGTTTGTGGTGACGCCAGGTCTTTAGGTTGATGTATGGCCCAACGGCCTTGAGAACACAAAATAATTAGTTATAGATAAAAAAATATTCTCGTAATTTGGATATTTCTTCTAAACGCTATTGAGTTTCAGTATTTTTCTTTCATTCGAATATATCTCAATTTCTCAAAGTATAAGTACGGCTACTTACAGATAATTATTTTGTGTTCTCAAGGCCGTTGAGCCAAGCCAGCCTTAATTCTTAAAATTGGTAGAGAAGTAATGATATTAAGTAGTATCTCCTCCATTCAATAACCGTTCGTTAGACATCCACGAGCAGAGTTGGAGGGGTCGATTCTTACGCCGATGGCTACGGTCATCTAGAATAGGCTTTGTTTCATGTGTGTTTAGTAGGAGCCCACTGCTCACTATGGTACCTAGTACTACGCACCTTCCCAATTATAAACGAGTAGGTTGGACTTAAGTACATTGATTTGATGATTCGTTTTATGACTCATAAATAAGGCAATTTGTATTTTTATGAGACAGTGTTGCTCAAGATGATGTCACTATTATACGACTTAAATGTTAATTAAGCGAGGTAAGTAATAAATTCCATCTTAATGCACATTATGTATTAACAATTTTAATCTAGCTCTATATTTAAGTATTTTTATTTAAAGAAGAGATGATTGCTGGCCACGTTATATTATACTCGCTGCTGCCCGTGGCTTCGTACGCGCTTTTTAAGTACGCGCCTATGTCCGTCCCCGGGATACCATTTACCTTCCTGTCAAATTGCGTTAAAAACCGTTTAGCCGTTTAGGCGTGAAAAGGTAACAGACAGATAGACAGACAGAAAGACAGAGTTATTTTTGAATTTATAATATTAGTATGGAAGTATGAATTACATAATTAACCTACTAAATATTTAATACGTACTTATGTTACCAGATTTTTTGAAGTTGTACTTTCCATAACACACAACACAACCGAACAACCTTTAGGCCACAATTGAAATTAATATTCTTTAAAATCAGCGTTAATTTGACTGACGTGGAAAATCGATTAAACCTTTAAGTTTAAAACCAGTTTGTGATACGTTGTAACAATTAGCAATGGACTATTACTAAGGTGTTGGTTGTAAAACTTTTCGCTGCAAAAAAGCCCAAAAATGAAGTACTACAATAAATCAAACACACAAACACGACACAAATCGATAGTAACACGATATTTTTTTTTCATTTTGGTGTTTGCCTAATCGACATTCGAGACAAAACACAAAACAGTTTAATTTCGCCCTTGTATAACAATGACGACTAAATTCAGTTCTAGAATACGGCACATTATGTCACACACAATTACTAAAAAAAGTTGATAGGAAGGCATAAAAATCAAAGCGTCACAAAAGAATCGAGTCATAGTTGTTGGGGCAATCCTCGAGTCAAAAAACGAGCTGCAAAAAACGTCGAGTTTTTGTCCAACCACGTGCGCAAGCGCTTCTGTTTTGTCAACTTTATACAGCGTTGTGGGACAAAGGGACAGTCACACAAGAAGGGTCGAAAATCCTCCGTAGGTAAAAATAGCAGCAAAAAGTGGTGAACTGGGTAAATCTTCCGAAAGCGTTTCTAGTTGAATACGAGGTTTATTTGCGTTTTAAAAATTGCGAAGTGACATAACCCCGTTTGAGTAAGCACGTTTCAAGACGCAATTTTTTAACAGTTTTGAATGAGAATCTGTCCCACTAAAGTGTGCTTTAGTGCGTTTTTGACCCCTATTCAATTCTCACTTTTGTTTTTTTCGGAATGAATAAAAAACAGTTTTGCCCCATTACTTTCGAATAGTTCTAAGCACAGGTTCTGAGTCTAGTAACAATTTCTGTGCGTGTGCTTAACTGGGCTCAGCACACGTGCTGCTACAGACTTAGACACAGGCAATCATAATTTCAAGCCAGCACTCACAATTGCAAATTACACGCCACTTTACAATGTACCTACCCATTTATTCTAGGTATAAATAAATGCTTATATCATTAATAAACATTTTACTACACTTTATTATATTTATAGAATGCGTTATCGTGGAACCATAGAAATACTAGAATTTAGTAAATGCAATTCCTTAGCACACACGGATAAAAAACGTTGACAACTCTATTGCGTATACAGGGTCGCAGTAATGATATCTACAACAGGGTGTTCCATCCACGGTCAAACGAAATGAGGTTTCCAATTTGCATCGAATGAACATCTATGCATGTTCCGAGATTTTTACAGTTTAGGTAGAGCTGATTCTATCCTCATATCGCACATTTTTTATTCATAATAGGCTTGCGTTTGACCTCTCGGGAATCAAATGGAACACCCCGTATAACGAAGCTGATGTCTACACGAGTAAAGTTTACACGAGGAGAAGTTTGTAAGTTGGGATGAAGGAGGAACTACTTGTTCGATTATGAAGAACATTTTACAAATAAACAGCTACGTTATATCCGACTGGTACGTGAACGATTCTACGGGCTTCTGCCTTATAAATTGATCTAGTCCTTTTAAGGAAAACTCGTGAGCAATCATTAGTAAGCAATTAAAAGAGGAATGTTATGAATGGTTGAAATATTTTTTTCATTCAACTTTTACACAATACACAGTACATTACGTCCGAGGTCAGTAATCGCTGGATTGCTGGCCGCGATGGTGATAGCTGAAAGCGCAGCGTAGCTCAGGTCCAACCCATCACAGCGCGGTCAGCATTGCAGCCCTTGACGGACAAGCCGAAATGAATATTTGGTTTCTGACCAGGCTTGAAGGCCGAGCCGTATAGATAGCCTCAAGTTGAGGCCATCATAGCGTGGCCAGTAGGGCAGTCTTTGCGGACCAAGGCTTGTATTGTATAGTGCTTTTCTCAAACAATGCGAGTAATTTAAGAGGGCGTAATACGCCGTTTTGTGAAAAGGATAGGTAAAGGATTTCACGTTCATAAGAGCGGGATAGAGCATACGTTTTTGGAACGGCGTAAGCGCGAAAATTCCGTTTTTGCTTATTTTACAAGAAAACTACACTATTTATGAAGAAACTGGTTCAAGGAACCTAATAATTAGAACCTACGAATCAAAACAAAAGTCATTTCAATAGACCGCAGGGTTCCTGAGATCTCGATCAAATTATGTGCGAAACAGTGCAGTTTCATTATTTTTTCTATCATAATTTATTTTCACATTCAAGGAACCAAAGAAAAAATGTTGAATTGATTGTTTTTCGAGTTTTTTACCACGGGGATCCCGTGAGTAGTGAGATCTAATAGACCGGGAGATGGTGACACAAAATATTAGGTCATTTGTACCAGTATGGTTCTTCAAGGGTCTAATTACGTAAAGGCAAAAAGGAAAATGATGGTCATAGCGCTGGCAACGGCGGCCCAATCGCGTGGGCATTAATCGAACGCGTCGGATAAATACCACAAAAATGCTTGTATTTTCAGATAGTCGAAAAAAAAAGAAGTAGGTGGTAGCGTATTTATTTAGAGAAACATTATGTTCAAATTGTGTTTTACCAAAACCTTGCTTTTCAACGTGTAGTCTAGAGAGATGAAGGCTTAATTTTCTTTGACACAGGTCGCTAAAATAAGCAAGAAAACATTTTCCGATAAAGACTTCGACTTTCTGTCGATTTTCCATTGTGTCAACTTTCTGTAGGCAAGTTCGTATATTTTCTTTGACTCGCAACTTGCTTTGGTGGCAATCAATTTTCGATCACAAATTTCGCTTCATTTTGAAAATCCGGCGGTGTATAACACATTTAATTGGTGGATTCGTCGCTTGAAGAGTTCAACTTTACAATTTTATTTAAAGCTAGTCCCACACAACAGACCGTAGGTATTTTAGGACTTTAAAACGTACGCATAACATCTTCATTGCCATCATAAGTCTATAATAGTCCACTGCTGGACATAGGCCTCTCCTAATGAGCGGCATAGCACCCTACGAACCCCTAGAAACGTCTTCAGCTTGCCACATCTGCCTGCACCTTCGTATAACATAAAATAATCAAATGTAAAAATGCAGCTTGCATTCATAATTAAACCTGCATCCAGGTACTAAAAGTGGCCGCCATCTGTCTTAACCGTTATTTTCCGAAAATCCGGAACATGTCCTTAAAGGTAGTACAGTCGACCGTTGAAGGTCCACAGGTAAATAAAAGAATAGAATAGAAAGATTTTAATTAATTAATTTATTAAAGCTAGAATTAAGATTAAATAAAATAAGATACCCCTTCAAAGTTCAAATAGGTTTAAATTATTGACATCGCTCACGTAGACAAGGTACAAAAATTAGCACTTTATTTCCAGTTTTTCCATCTATAAAAAAAAAGTTATAAGTTACCCAACCGAAGACACGACGCGATGACGGTGTTATGGAAATAAAGTGTTTTCTTGTTTGAGTATGAAAAAGTAAACAATATAGCTGGGGGCCTACTCGGAAAAGCAAAATCGAAGTTTGTTTTTCGTTTTCGTGCAAAACCAACCCTTATGTCGCTTGCATAAGATTAGCGTTTGCACGAAAACGAATCAGAAATTTCGATTTCGTTTTTACGAGTACGGGCCCTGGAATGAGGCAATATGGAATTGGAAAGACTTTGGTGGTAGGTAGGCCTACCAAAAACGTCATTTCCAAATCAATATTTACGGTTTACTTATTTTCTTTTTGAGTCCAAAATATAAAAAATAATCGCATACAAAGCATTTCTTAAGCTGACTGTACGAGTGAATGAAACAGCCCAATGATTAATGCAAAGCGAACAGGTGCGACGTTTTATGCGCAAAAAAAACTAATTTATCCGTGGCAAGTGCTGTAGGATTGAATTTTTTGTAGTTTCTACGGAGATTCACTCTGAACATTGTTTATTTTGTTGACATGAAGAGTGGCTTAATAATTATTTTAGGTTCGTTATAATTTAGATTATAGATTATTTCTACAGGTACAAGCTGTGTTTGGGTGTACATTTATATAATTCTAAATACACTAATAACATTACATATCGTTTGAATTTTTTATCTTGAAAAAAATAAAAGTAGTTTGTAGTTTTTCGTAGTTCTGAGTAATCCCGAGCGATCCGCATGAGCGGGTTTGTCTCAAATAAGCCCGAGTAGAGTGGTCCACAAAAGTTAGTTCTTCGGATGGGCCCAAAAAGGAATTGGCTAATCCCGATGTGGCACAAACAGATCCGTCTAGAGTCTAGACAAAACTATACCGTGGCAGGAGTGACTTGTACCAAACAGGCTGAGAAGTCCCGATAGGCCCGATGTGTCCTAAACAAGCCTGACAGGGCCAGCTTCAACCGGAATAGGAGTGTATTTCTTCCAAACAGGCCCAAGTAATCTCTAGGAGCATCGGGCTTGTCCAGATGTTAAGGGGTTTTTTTATGGTACGACTCAAAAGTATACCTTTTTCTTGTTCCCATGATAAAAAGAAGTGAAAGTGAAACTTTCTACATCCCGCAACGCAAGCAATTATCAGTTTGGATTGTATGATATGATAATGAAATCGAGTCGGATTCTATGAGTCAGGTGGCAGTGTGTAGTGCATGGTGTGGTGACGTCACCGCTTGTAGGTCACGGTCCTGAGTAGGTCGAGCTTATTATAATATGAGCTTACGCTTGTAAGGTAAAAATACTTAGCGCATATAAAATAAACATAAAAAATATTATGCTGAGAAATTCTTCTTAAAATTAATCATAAAATTGTGAGCTATTTCGATGTTAATTCGATTAAATCTTACGGTTTGATACATTATTTATTTGTTTCGAACGTTTTAATTTTTTTATGAACAAGCTGTTAATTTTCTGTTCTATCGCTAGGTTGTCTGGGAGAGATCGCTTTTGTTGAGCGATAAGACCATCAATACATTTGTTTCACTTGTAAATTATTTTTAAGTCACTTGTGATTAACAAAGAAAATTACAATTATAGGATAGAAATAAATTAGAACTAGTATTGTATTTACAATTGAAACAGCTAACTGCACTATTGCAAACATCTCTAAGTGTGAAATAAATTAGAACTAGTATTGTATTTACAATTGAAACAGCTAACTGCACTATTGCAAACATCTCTAAGTGTGAAATAAGGCCCTTGTAAAAACACCTGTAAAAACATGTGTTTTTGGTCGACAGGTAGAAAATGGCTCGACATTAAGTCCACCCTTTGTAAATTAGTGCAATAAAGTTTTAAATAAATAAAATAAAGTATTTTCTATTTATCGTCTATCTATATCTACTGCGTTGGACTCAAAACCATTTCTGCTCAGTCCCAATTCCCACTTCCTCCTCAGCTATATTAGCATAATATGTCGGTTTTGTATTTTGATGGCATTTCCATATAAAGCGACCAAACCTTATTTATTCATCTAAAATGCCATCCTATGTCATGATTCACGAGGCTTGCAAATTGAACTTGACACTTCGTCATGCTAATGTGATATACATTATTTTCTCACATATGTTTTATGTATCGGCATCGATATTGATCCTTATTAGATTTGTAGCAGTAAATTTGAACCTTCTACTATGGAATTAAAGATTTGCTATACGCTTAAAGTTTCCGATACCTACGTATCTGTAGGTATCTATAAGTTCTATTCTTATTGGATACCTACAAGGTAGATATAGAGGTGGATTTTGAAGACCTTAGGTAAGGAAGCTGACTGGTAAGTAGGCAACTTACTTCTTCAACGTAAATATGCTTCTATCCGCTAAACAATACCGTTGTGTCTTGAATACCTACATATTTTGGTATTAATGACCATGACCTTATAAGTGTCTAGTATTTCCTTGGGAAGTGTGAAGTCCTAAAATAGGCAAAACCATATTAAAATGTGGGATGGACTTTCGTGGGCAGGACAATGCTTTGATTGTTTTAGTGTGTAAATTATCTAAAAATATAGATGTCTATCTATGGCAGATTTTAGCTTCGATCTTAACATCCTACCAAAGTATAGGCAGCAGCTTCGTTGTGCTGTTTGTTGTGTTGTTTTTAACACCTCAACTGCGATCAACAATCCGACTGCCAAGCATGGTGATTATGGCAAAACCCGGGGGTGTACGGGCGACGCACGTTAAGCAGTGGACGTATGTTGGCGAGAAGAAGGAGAGGCTTGAAATTAATACTGGAACTTTATTTTCTGCTAATCTGTTCTTTGCTAAGCGCTCAACCAAGCGTCAATCAACTCAATCCTAGCGAAGTTGATAAACCTAACTAAACTGCCGCTGGAAATTTAAACTATGAGCTTGCAATTACATATTTTGTTTGCTAAAAAGTAGGTCTTTTCATTCCATCCTTTTTTTCCAGGTATTTCTTTTAATTGTATTATTAGTAATTACTTTTTTATATGTATAAAACTTTAAAAGGAGAATCCCTGGATCCTGCCTAGGCTAGTTTAGGACCCTTAATATAAAGTATACTGTAACTCTGTTATTATGTCGAATAAATAAATTTATGTCTATTTTCATTGAAGTTTCACAAATAAGTTGGATTTTCTACACTTTCATAATTTAAGTGAGTTACAAAAGTGTATACTTAGTTCTGTAGTAAACACTTTCTTACCATCTACTAAGCCTACCTACTAATGTTTAGTTAGATCCTAAATGATGGTTAGTATTCTTAACATCATAAAGGTTTCACTATTTAAAACTATCTTAGTTTGCCTTCATTATGAACGTAAGCGTACTAGAACACTACACACAAAAACACAAACTACACAAAAAATACACAAACTAACAGAACAAACTAGGTTCGTAGTTAACCCCCTAAAATTCATAGTTAATCTTATGGGTTTTTAAAGAGATTAGATAGAGTACCTCACTTTCAAGAATTTGTGCGGAAAATCGAACGATATTTTAATTATTACTATCTTGTACATTATAAATTGTTTTTTTTTCATTAATAAAAACCTGACCTGTAAGTAGGTAATACTTTTTAACAATAAATTGATTATTATGATTATTATCATGAAATACCTAGTTATAGAGGTAGAAAGTTTTGTTTCCAACAGGACTAGAACCCGCGCCTAGGTATCTTTTTGTACAGGTTTACCTTTTAGTTACTAAAAAATAAGGTAAATAATAAAGTTGAAAATAACTGTTATTTTCAAGTTTATTATTCCTGGTAGAGTAGTTTGCCGAATGTTGACACAGATGCGCAACTTACATTGTTGTCGGAAAAGTTAAATAAAATTGTTCCGCTGTTCAAAACTGAGGTAGAGAATAAACACGTAGGTTTCAATATTCATATAGCTTTCTATTCACGACCCATGAGGAATTGAGAATTTCGGGTATTGATGGCAATGGGGTTGGGCGCGACTGTTCGCGACCATTGGGATATTATAATGGAAACTGGTTTTGTAGATTCATTGATTCCATTATCGGATGTCTGTTAAGATCGGACAAGAACTTGTGAAACTATGCCTTTCTTTTGAATATGTAGGTAGTAAGTACACTATCTGAGAAAATATCACCAGTCAAAGACTTATTAAGACGGTCGAACCAGACAAGTTAAACACACTGGCGATATCACTTGCCCAAGCTATTTGCCAGTACCTGTATAGCCTTTTAACTGTTTTAACCTACATCTTACAGATCAGTCATCTTCTTAAGTTCGCCTTGCTAGCTCTACATTATAGTAAATTATGTGTCTAGACATCTAGTGTTTATGTAGACTAAAATAGATTTTGGTAGGTTGGTAGGTATTAGAAAAGAGATAACAAAAAACTAAAAAACTGGCTACGCATGTCACTTCCATATTACTCTTTTAGTGTTTCGTTTGTTTGTTTTATACTCTTTTTCATTTGTATCGAAATAAATGTATATTCTTCTTCTTCAATATAAAAGGCAATGAACTAGTATGAAGAAGGCAGGGCCATTATACAAAAATGCTGGACAATTCACACCGCATTATCTAGCCCCAAGCTAAGCAGAGCTTGTGTTATGGGTACTAGATAACTGATACACATAATACAATACACTACAAGATATATATATATTATTATACATAGAAAACATCCAGAACACCCAGGACAAATATCTGCAGATCATATAAACATTTGTCCCGAGGCGGGAATCGAACCAACCTCCTGCGTCGCAGACTGACCTTCGCCCGACGCGCCACAGGGTCATCCATTATAAAGGACAGCTGGTCAATTGGACGATGCATAACGAAAACGTTCCAATCCACATGAAGTTACTTTTGAGTTATGAAGGAAAGAAGATTAAACAATGTTTCCTTGTTTGTTTGCCTTGCTATGAATTTCACATAATTTTTATTAATAAGAACATTTTAGTTATGATTACGCGAATATAAAAATACGCGTAATCATACATTGACGTCTAATAATATCTAAAATGTTCTTAGTAATAAAAATGCTGTGAATACCAAAGCAAACAAACAAGCGAACATTGTTTAATATTATACATTCCTTCATAACTCAAAATTAACTTCATGTGGATTGGAACGTTTTCATTAAGCATCGTCCAATTCAGACTCATATTATTTTTGCCGCAAATTGGTTGCATTTCGCTATAACGAATAAATAGCAAAAGATTAAGAATGAGCTGCGAAAATAGAATGATTCACTCACGAATATTTCAGAATTAACCAGCAATTATAGAAAAAAGAAGAAGAGGAGATCATTTAGGAAGAGGCGCTATTATAACCTGGACCCAGCTATTGCTGCCAGGTCGTTAAACATGGTACACTATATATTATTATACATATGTATGTATGTCCCAGTCTCATCGTACGATCGGACAAATGTGTACAGGGTCGTAAATCCCACTGACACATTTTTGGCGACGACACTATTACTGGGATATTCATAACACGATCTGTGGATTAAGTCACATAATTAGGCGTTTTAACCCACGCCTTAAAAATAATACCACATAAAATATCTCCATCTCCACGGCCTATATTAGTGCACTGCTGGACGCAGGCCTCCTCCTTATAAGCGCCTTGTTGGCTTTTATCTCATGGGGGGTAATGTCCATAATCCCCACGCTGGGCATGCGGGTTGGGGACCGCAGTTCGGTGGAAGAATTGTTCTGCAGGGGGTGCTTTTTACGAATTTGAACCTAAAACGACTAGAACTAGAAAACTAACAGTAAAGGCTTATATAGAAACAATACCGATTTTATTTGTTCCGCCTTTTTCCCTCCGAAATGGATCAGAGACTTTTTATTCTAACATCTTGCATAAGTCAGCTGTTTACAAGTTTACGATTATGAGAGTGATAGAGAGTGCACCTGTGTTTGCGCACACACTAGTGCACGATAATAATGTGCTACGCACATGGCTAGTCTACGTTGAGACTGGCCGCCGCCTTGCGCCGCTACCGCTTGTACCTCGCACCCCGCCCCGCTTTCACGAATTTTCCCTGCATGATATCACCCAACCTTGGGATGCATCGCTGTAACTCTGACCATGTCGTCCACACAATGCCTAGCCTCGAGACCCGGCTGAACAGATATTGATCATTCCGTGACAGTGTCCTTTATTTTATTTGGTCAGTATTCCCTCAGACAAATTCGTACATTTCTTTTTAATATAAAATGAATTTAAGTAAGTTGTAACATTTTAGTAGTATATCAGTCATCAACCTATTCATAACGGCTTACTTCAGAACTCGATTTTATTATGGATATAAAAAATATTTTTGATTATTAAATATTTCTATGTTAAATCATTGAAAAATACGCCGGTACCGGCTATGTAAAACTTTTTTGTTCAAAAAGTACGTAGGTAGTCTACTTAGACTACCTACTTTTTATCCACAAAAGTTAATAAAAGGAACGGAACGTGAAATAGAATGTCTGGAACTATTCTAATTGTTCCAGATATTCCATTACGTTTCTTTTCTTATAATGTTTAGAAATACGAAAGAACAACGCTAAATCGTCAATCTATCGTAATCATTTGATTTACTCTCATCAAAAAAAATTATAAGATCCGAAATACAAAATCCTCTTAAACACGCCGCAAATTCAACATTTAAACATTCACGAAAAAACTTAATTTTACTGTTTTTGAAGTAGGTAAATTAAAAAACCATAACTTGAGCATTGACACGTTTTTCCTTTCAATTTCCCGAACTAATTCCACCCAGTCTGAAGAATTGAAGATCAAAGGCGAACTAGTAACACAATTCCAAGCTACAAATAGACGACACAATTTGCAAGGTCTACAGAAGGGACAGTGTCTTGTTTTAAAGTTAATTTAGACTCAGTTTTGTCTCATAGCTATAAAATGTAGGTGTGTTAAGTTAGGTTATGAACTCTGCTGTGCGATTAAATAAAGTACCCATCCTACTTTTTTTTTGTTTTTATTTCTTAAAAGCCAGGAAATGGCTTTCATAAATTGAAATTGTATGAATGGGACGCGCGAAGGCCATGAAATGGTTTTCAAATTTCAATTATATTATGGGTAGTTTTTGCGTAATCGCATAGCTGATTAGCGGCTCTGAAAGTTTCACCGTCCTTCTTTGACAAAAAATAGGTTTTAACTATTGCGAATTTATTTTGATGGTCGAACGTCGTGAATAAACTCAACTTTAACTTCAAAATTGCCTGATAGAAAGACACACGTCTTACCACTTCGTTTGATCCTCTAAGAATAGAACACTGTAAGTACTACATACATAGCTTTAAATTCTACGATCAAAATACATAGGTATAATGTTTTTGATATTATAGTGCGTAAGCCCTTAAAATCAGGCTAATTTCTAAGAAATCAAATAATAGGGAAGGACGCGGGCTTAAGTCCCGTCGAAGTAGGAACATTTTTGGGATATTATCAGATAATATCCCAAATTCTTTTCTGACTTACTTCGTATAATTAAATAACATACCCTTTAAAACTCAGGATAGTCAAAAATACTGGAGTGGTTCTACTGAAAGCATTTTATCGTGCCTATGAGACATGGTCGTGGCATGAATGGATTCCGTACCGACAGCCAGACGGTGGCTACCGAGAAATGTTATTAATTAAGATTAATGTTTGTAAATAAACATAACGCTAATCAAACCTACATGGAATGGCTGCTATCGCAGAAGTCTCTGGTTAAACCTACATGGAATGGCTGCTATCGCAGACGTCTCTGATTACACCTATGTACATGGAATGGCTGCTATCGCAGACGTCTCTGATTACACCTACATGGAATGGCTGCTGTCGCAGACGTCTCTGATTACACCTACATGGAATGGCTGCTATCGCAGACGTCTCTGATTACACCTATGTACATGGAATGGCTGCTATCGCAGACGTCTCTGATTACACCTACATGGAATGGCTGCTATCGCAGACGTCTCTGATTACACCTACATGGAATGGCTGCTATCGCAGACGTCTCTGATTACACCTATGTACATGGAATGGCTGCTATCGCAGACGTCTCTGATTACACCTACATGGAATGGCTGCTGTCGCAGACGTCTCTGATTACACCTACATGGAATGGCTGCTATCGCAGACGTCTCTGATTACACCTACATGGAATGGCTGCTATCGCAGACGTCTCTGATTACACCTACATGGAATGGCTGCTATCGCAGACGTCTCTGATTACACCTACATGGAATGGCTGCTATCGCAGACGTCTCTGATTACACCTACATGGAATGGCTGCTATCGCAGACGTCTCTGATTACACCTACATGGAATGGCTGCTATCGCAGACGTCTCTGATTACACCTACATGGAATGGCTGCTGTCGCAGACGTCTCTGATTACACCTACATGGAATGGCTGCTATCGCAGACGTCTCTGATTACACCTACATGGAATGGCTGCTATCGCAGACGTCTCTGATTACACCTACATGGAATGGCTGCTATCGCAGACGTCTCTGATTACACCTACATGGAATGGCTGCTATCGCAGACGTCTCTGATTACACCTACATGGAATGGCTGCTATCGCAGACGTCTCTGATTACACCTACATGGAATGGCTGCTATCGCAGACGTCTCTGATTACACCTACATGGAATGGCTGCTATCGCAGACGTCTCTGATTACACCTACATGGAATGGCTGCTATCGCAGACGTCTCTGATTAAACCTACATAAAATGGCTGCTTACGCAAACGTCTCCGATTTTCGGATAAGTTTACTAGGTAGAGTAGTGATAGTAAGGAGTTTTCGCGAATGTTTTATTATCAGTTTAGTTTAAATTCTTTATATGTTTATATGTAATTTATGCAGTTAAATATTTATTGAAACTAGCCAACCAGACACGGTTTGTCTGCCTGGCCTAGATTTTTTCCCCCAACAACAACAACAACACCAGCCCGCCAATAGCAGTCCACTGCTGGACCTAGGTCTCCAGGCCTCGCCTAATAAGCACCTTATTAATGCCACTATACCCACTCTGGGCATGCGAATAAAGGATACAGAAAGAAGCAGGGTACAGCTTTTTTCGCATTGCCCAGTTGTGAAGCTATTTATCTATTTTTTTGTATATCAGAAGTTACCTACATTATTTCCTTTGAAATTAATTTGAGTAATACCTACCTATACTATCATTGAGCTTTTACAAAGCTTGTAGTCGCTCTACTTCTAGTTTTGATAGTCAATGTACTTACAAGATAACAGGTAGATAATCAAGGATTAACGGGATACAGCGCTCGGTTTCCGCTTCCTGTTATACTGTCACCTGTCACTTGCATGTCACTGTCTCTGTCACTTTGTTTCACTATCACATGGGACGGGATAGCATGAGACATAAAAACTTAGTAGGTACCTAATTTTGAAAGAGGGCACGGGATACCTACTTACATAGGTTCCTTACGAACCCTTCCTTTTCATTTGACGATTAGACGGTCAAAGCTAAAAACTAACGAACATTGCACACTTTTTTTTCAATATCATGGTTACGTCTTTTACTTTAAAAAAAACTTTTTTAATGGTTCTCTTCAGCTATTTTCGTCGATGACTGTACCCACACTTTACAGTTTAACGTAGGTAATGAATGTTGCGGGCAGAAGCTTGTTTCCCGTAAAACGGTATTCAAGTATCTCTCACGTTACCACAAAGATACTTCAACTTATGCTCGAAGTTATTTGCGGTTTTGGGCAGAGCTTCGAAAGCTCTGTTAAAGTTACGACTTTCCGGTCTTAAAAAAACTCGTTGTATTCTGCTACCAGTCTTTAATTTAAAAATAGCAGCAGGTAACTCTTTACACTAATAGAACATAGAAATATCAATCGCTTCCCTAAAAATAGCGATGTACATAATTTGAATACAAGAAATAAACATAAACTCGCTGTGCCCACAACTAGACTACACAAAATTAATGTATCTTTTAAAGGGCAATGTATACGCTTCTAAAACAAAACTCCTAGTGAGTTGCAAAAATTATCAGTAAATAAATTCAAACAAATTGTCAAAACCTTCTTGTGTAAAAAGGCCTACTATAAAATATCAGATTATCTAGAGGATAAAAAAGCTTGGGACGGGATTTGCTCCAACTCGAAAAATTACAACTAACAGGCTAAAGGTTTCTTCGTCGCTTCTTTACTTTAGTCAACATACCGAAGCGACTGAAATCAAAAATATCACCTTGATCACCGTGTCAGGGTTTAATTATTAAGAATTTGACCTTTTCTAAGTGTACATTTATTGTGTTTATGGAAATACAGTTTTTGACTTTTGACTTTTTTGACTATTCACAGTAATATTTATTAAAAATGCACAGGTTTGCAGTATCGAAACGAGATCGTGACGTCTCCTTTTTCTATAGGATTTGGTACAGTGCTTCTATCGTGCGGACAGGGAACTACGCAAATCCCATACAAAATGAGACGTCACGATCACGATCTCAGTCTCGATACTATCGTCAAACGGACTCGGCTGAACGGATCTGCATAGATTGCATACACCCACTGGCCTGCAAAACTAAGTATCACACTTTTAAAATTGCAGTAACTTTTTGAGTACACAAGATATACTTTCGAAATAAAAAGGACTCGAAAAGAGTTTAATTTTGTATATAACAATTATTTGTTATTAAGTATTTTGTTTATAGATTAATGGGAGAGTTTCCCCAAAATCGGCTCCGAAACCTGGTGTTCAGAATGCCAAATCAGCTCGAAGCTGTAATCAGAGCCCGAGGAGACAATACCAGTTATTAAAAATTAAATAACATGTAAAACATACGTAGAAAATGTTAATTGAGTTTTTGGACACTAAGCTAAAAATATATTTTTTAAAGTTAAAAATGTTACTAATGTATAGTTTACTATTTTGTTCAAAGAAAGCTGATAAAATTTGCTATAAAACGTTTTTAGGGTTTCGAATATTGGAGATCGGTTTCGAAACCCTGGTCTCGCTTTTTTTGTCCTTTTTTCCGTCTTTAATATCTCAAGCAACTACTACAGCAAATAACGTGAAATTTAAAATAATAATACGTATCGTGCGCTTCTACAGATTAAAAGAAAAATAAATTAAAAATTAAAGTGTAAATGAAAATTTTCAGTACAAATTGTAATGTCGAAATTTTAAAAGAGACCTACAATGTCAAGTTTCATACTTTTTGAAATATTTTGAAAATAGTCGAAAAAAATACCCATTACCCCCCCCCCCCCCCTATCTCCGAAGTTTGCAGATGAAGTGTTTGTAGATATGTATCTATATTTTACAGGAAAAATATAGAGAAGTCAAATGGCAAAAATGGGGTGGGATAATTTTCAAAAGGGGGGGCTACCTCACCAAGTGGGGTATCAAATATAAGGTATCGGTTTGTAAATTTTAAAACAGTTTTTAAAATATTTACTTTTATAATTAAAATTGATAAAAGTCGAAAATTTTACTATTACCTATACCTACTCCGAAGTTTGCAAACCGGTACATCTGAAATGTAGGTACTTTTAATTTTTTGGTATTCATCAAATAGCAAAGTCTCTTACCAGTACCTACATATAGTACATATTGGTATACTTGACAACCGTTCGAAACCCTCGGCGCGCGAGTCACACTCGCACTTGACGGATCTTGTTTATTTTAAATCTGTACCTTCTACAGTTCAGAAAAATTTTAAATTATAAAAGTGTGATACTTAGTTTAGCAGGCATGTGTATTTGTAGTTCTAGACTTGTATAAACATATAAGCTTTTTATACCGGAATGACGCGTGCGAAGCCGCGGGCAGAAAGATGCTAGTTTATTAAAATACACTGATAGCCAAAATGAAGGCAAAGGAGTCGAGGACATCCGAAAGCGCGTTAAATGGACGACATTGCAAAAGGCGCTGGGCACACCGATACAAAAACAGTCCAGCAATGGGTTATTTATTTGAGACTGTAATATTATGGTAATTTTATTTTCAATTCAATTCAAATCATATGTCTATTCATAGCTACGAAAATTATAAAAGCGATATTAATTCTGTATGTCTGTCTGTAACCTTTACACACCTAAACGGCTGAACGGATTTACATGAAAGGCAGGGAGATAGACGTTATCACGCGAATGGATATAAGCTTATTTGTATCTTGGAAAGGAGCATGCGAAGGAGCTAGTTTACCATAAACTCACAAGTTTTTTTTAACATAAGCTTTTTTCTATGTAGGTTCATTTTATTCCTCTTTGCAAGCTCTACACAATCTTGGTACTAACGTAGCAACTATACAGTAGCCCAACTCGATGAAGAATGTTTGTAAACAAACCACGACACAAATTACTAAAAGTCACCTGCTTGGCGTCGTGTTTCAGATTTATGTAAGCAATATTTATTGAAGGAAAGATCTCGGTAATTTTAGGTTAAGTATGGTTGGTTTGTTTACAAACATTGCACATCGAGTTTGGCTAGTGTATAAATACCTACCGCATAGCACAATTTCACGCTGCGTTTTTGCAGCATTCTGACAGTGACAGATGATAAATGTCTTGGTTTTACGCACCAGACTAGAATGTGAATGTCTCACATTTTCACTTTGACGTGCAAGCTTTCTTTGTGATTTATGGAAATATTTGAGTAGTGTGCACATTCCTATGTGCATTGAGTGAATGTTATATTAAGTAACTTTGCCGCTGTGAATATATATTAAAGAACTTGAGAAGTTGTGCGAGCTATATATGTACTTGCTCTACAGCCGACGTCAGAATCGAGAAATGTGCGCCCGGCCGTCTGTCGTCTGCAATGAAAGATGCCTTTGTACTTTCACATTTATTTTATGGTGGACGGAGCGGGAGCATTTTTACAGCCTTCAAAGAAAAATGCATTTTCTAAAAAGAAAACATTCTATTTAGTTGCCTTAGAACTCAATAGAGGGCGGGGGATCTTTCTCGAAGAGGAGTCAGTCTATGCAGGGTCAAGTCAATGCACATTAATTTGACAGCCCAGTGTTTTGATAAAAGCGCCCTCTCTTCAGTCTGGTCAAACTGTTTTTTTTAAGAAACTGAAACATCTTTGCACACTTTGTTGGTATTGAATTGACAAACTTATTCCAAAAAGTTGCAGAACTACTGGGAATAAGCGGTTTGCGCGCTCTCATTATCATTATCAGCCTATATTAGTCCAGTGCTGGACATAGGCCACTCCTTGCGCGCTCAACGTTATGCAAAATACAGCCAGTGATTCATAGTCACATCAATATCTCTGGTAATAAGACAACTCAACTAGATAGATAGATAGTGCTTTATTCATCACCTTATAAAACAGATAGTACTCATTAAACATAATGTAGGGAACAGCAATGGAACTGGCGGCCTTATCGCTTAAAGCGATTTCTTCCAGGCAACCAAAGGTCATTATAAGCGTAATGAAGAAGGAGATTAGTAGCAGGCAGTTCCGTAAATATCCGCTTACAATCGACAATGGTTTTCAATAGATCTTAAATTCCTAGAAGCCTATTCAGCGGCTTAGATTATCTTCCTAACAGCCCATTGTAATTCAAGGCATAGGTGACATCACTGACAGCTAAAAGCGACAGAACATGTCATTGAAAAGCTCAGGAAATTACGTCATGACATGTCGCGATAGGTCAATGGTATTTTTACAAGTGACAGAGAGATGACGTGTGTCTAATGGTCGACTTAGTTTTATTGACCTGTCAGATTTGAATGTTAATTGTCAAGTAAGTCATCTTGTCATCAAACACAGTGGATTAAATTGATTCTTAAAGCCATTTGAATATGTACGTTGTCGTCACTTTTAAACTCCTAATAATTCGACAGGTTTTTTCTGATACGTGATGCTTCAATTTACATTATTTTTTGATTGCATTTCTTCATTTCCATTTTATTTGCTCTCAAGTGTAACATCACGTTTTCTTCAAAAGAACAATCAATTAATTATTTTTAATTATTTTTTTTTATTATTAATTATTTTCGATAATTATGTTCGTTCATACTTGGGTTGGGAATCGTGTTGATAGCAGCATCTAAATTTTTATTGACTAACTATATTTGCTATTAAGTACCTATAACGTCAAACGCTCAAAGTGGAAGTAGAACAATTAAATAGGAAACGTAAACTATTTGGAGATCAATGCACGCAAAAAATACGTCGTCATCCATGGCATCGAAGAAACGGAAGAAAATACAAAAAATGTAATAGAAAAAGTTATATTGTTTACAAGAAATATAGGCGTACAGTTGGCAGTAACAGAAGTAGACCGTATTTACCATCTTGGAAAAGTTCGAGAGAATGGGAAAATCCATCCGATCCTTCTATCAGCAACTACTTTACAAAAGAAATATGAAATTTTATGGAACAAAAACAAATCCACTATGAACACATACATAACAGAAGACTACACAAAAGAACAATTGGAAATACGTATGTAGAAGCCTACAAAAAACAACTGAAATAAGAAAAAAAACAGGTAATTTTGCTTACATCCGTACCAATCATATAGTAGTAAGAGAGAACAGAAATCAACAACAGGAAACAACCTCTCCGGAAAAGACAAACCCTTCGATACAAAAAGAGGTAAACATCAAGGCAAGGAAAAATACAGAGGGCCAACGCATTTGACATCATGAGAGGGAGATCAAGCTCCTTTAGCTCTGGAAATAATTCAAAAAATATTAATTATGCCGGAACCCAAACAACACAACATTGCAAAAATTAACAAGAATCAGCTAAAATAAACTCCCCAAGCCGGTTGGTCACCGAGGGGAGATCAGACCAACACCCCCCAGCCCAGCAAAACAAAAATATTATACAAAATAAAAAGAAGGAAGGAAATAAATGGTTAGTGGCCACATTAAACACTTTAACCCTGAGAACCGATGAAAGTTTAACAGAACTGCAGAATGCATTAACCAACAGCAAATGGGATATTATCGGCCTCAGCGAAGTGAGAAGGATGGGAGAATGAGCATGAGGATTTCATACTTTTACATAAAGGGGAAACCCTAGGAAGCCACGGAGTGGTATTTATGATAAGAAAATACCTAGAAAAGCACATAGAATAGATAGTAGGTGTATCCGAATGAATTGCATTCTTAAACCTGGTAAACATTCCGAGAGACAAAGAAAGGTGCATAATAATACAGATATATCTTCCCACAGAAAAATACAAAAATAATGTTTAGACAAATTCTAAGAAAAGCACAGGACAGAAAGGAATGGAGAAGTCTGGGGGTGGCCTTTGCCAAGCGGCAAACAAATTAATGAACATACTCATTGTGTGTTGTAGAAATTTAAATAATGTTTGTATAAGTAGTTTGAATAAAAGGCTTTATTATTATTATGACGTCACAAAATGTTTCCTACTTGCCCATCAATAACGCGATTGTTCTAAATGATCATTACGAAGAATGTCAGATCAGAAGTCAATCGACAGACTGTTTGTAACGGGTAATATTGGCAATGAAGGCTATTTAATTTTTTATTATCATCAAGCTGACTTTTACGACCATGCATATAATTCGGGTATCTTCAGGGTCAAACTGATATTCCGATGTCACAGGTTCTGTTTGTTTCAGTCAGTCATATTGTAATTTTTGTATGAATCACCTCCGTTAGAACTTTTTAAAGCGCCTCCCAGATTAGCGCGGTTAGCGCCAATCTGGGAGACAACAGGCTATAGAATCAATGCGAAATTTTTTATGATCTGGCTGTGCGTGTGAGTAGTCGTTGTCACCCTTTCTTGGTGCCAAGATGGCACCCCTCGGTCATGCAACTGTGACGAAATATAGGAACACTCAAAACACCGTAAATTGTAAATTCCGTTATACGTTTTAGTCACTCCCTCGTCTCTGAAGTAGAAATGTGTTTATCTCGTATAAGGTCTACCGAGTTGGTCTCGAATAAGCCCGACTAGCCCCGCGTAGCCCGTAGGTCCCTATGGATCTTATAAGGACCTATGGTTTGGTCGGCTGGTCGGGTTAGACACGAAGAGACCCGAATTATCCATCAATAAGGATTATTCCCGTTGTCCACCATAATACGCTATTGCTCAGTTTATGACCCTACGTGTCATTTTCCACGTAATTTGAACTGCAGTTTAACACCAAGCATCCCACCATTCGCTGATGGCGAATAAAAGGCGATGTCTATTTATCAGCAAACACGTCGTCAGCTTGACTTTGACAGCTGGTGTTTTGTCTCGTAAATCAGGGTACGTCCATTGTCAGATTTTGTCAATGGGTAATTTGAGAGTGGGGTGCTAATGTCTTCTGCCCCTAATGTAATTACACACACCCTACCATAGACAAAACTTGTATTGTCAAGATTGAGAATAACTTTATTCATTGTGTTAAATTATTAAAGCATGGAAGTACCTAGGAACATTGAGAGCTATACCACCTATGCGTAGAAGGTGTGCAAGCTGCAAAAGAGGGAGGAAGTGTAACAAAATACTGGTCGTTTTCGCAGCCTTAACAAAAATAAATCACGCTCGAAGACATAATTCGTTTGTATAAGCTCTTTTTAACAGGCATACTGCTGGCCTTTTTAGTGATCTTATACAGAAAATATTATTAGGGCAATTCAGACGATTTACTAACCTGTCAATTTAATTGATTTACGATTTTCCGACACATTGGCCCTTGCCGTCGCTGGACAATGGCGACATTGAAGAAATTGAGAGCAACTGATAGCAATGAAAAAAATATTTTTAATAGGGCTTAGCGTGTGCCCCCGGTTTCTCTTACTGGCCCACATCGTATTTAGTAACTTAAAGCAAACGTTATAGATAAATACATCCCTGCCAAATTTCATAAAGATCCTTTCAGCCGTGTAAAGGTAACAGCCAGACAGACAGACAGAGTTACTTTCGCTTTTATAATATAAGTATGGATTAAGTTAGGTACCTACCTACCACCTACTTAAACGCGTTTTTAGACGTTTTTTCCAGAGATTCCTGTAATAACTGTAGCTCTTTTATTTCCTCAGGCAGCAGCTCATCCAATTCTACACCATATCGGAGGGGCTTCCCCTAATGAGCGCTATGCTCATTAGGAGAAGCCCCTCCTTCTAGCAGTGGTCTAGCAGGTCTAGCATAGGCTGATGGGGATGGTAATATAGGCAGGTCGTGGCAAATCATTTGTAAATCTCCTGTTTTTTAAGTGATTTTAGTACTGGCTGATGATGTTATTGATATAGAGTAGAGTAGTAAGAGAAAACGCTGAACACGATCTTCCAAAGCCTTTTCTAAAAGTGTATAAGATGCTTGTAAGTTGGATGTTCAGCTATTATTGTCTGTGATTAATGATTATACATTCAAATACACACTACAGTTTTTATAATACTATTCCATACTAATCACATCACACTAATATTATAAATGTGAAAGTTTGGATGTTTAGATGTATGTATGGATGTTTGTTAATTCTTCACGCCAAAACTACTGAACGGATCGGGCTGAAATTTTGCATACAGGTAGATTTGGGCCTGGAAAAAACATAGGCTACTCTTTATCCCATAAACCAGTTCTCATGCGACAGAAATAACCATAAAACGTGTCCATAGAAACGTAGCGTGCGAAGCCGCGGGAAATATTATAAAAGCGAAGATAATTCTGTCTGTTACCTTTTCACACACACACACACACACACAGCTTTTTTGGCGGGAAGGTGGTATCCCGGGGACGGACATAGGCTACTTTTTATCCTGGAATCAGCAAGGCAGCAGCGTGTATTTGTTGTTTATGCTTAATGACGACATATTACCTGCCTACTCATTTATCGCTTTAAAAGATAAGTCGTTAATTATGCACATTACAGAACTATCAGACGCGAATCTCGTTCTGCTAATATCACGGAATGCAAATAAGCCTCATAAGCGCATACCAAACAAATTAGGCGTCTTATCGTTGTTTACATTATCGTTTCCAAGAAGGTTTAGAACCTTTCGTCGCCTCAACTAGAATATATTAGAAATATATAGAATAATTATGAATATATAGGTAGGCGCTCACTGCTAAGGTTGGTGTGTTAACGCTCATATTTTCAGCACTAAGATAAGACCTTCTAACCTGTTCAACCCCGTTGCCGCACGACTCAAAAATGAGCATTCGAATACGCTTAAACTCGCATTTAGGTACATTTTACAGTGACATACGTATGTTTATTAGGTATACCGCTAAGGATAGATGTTCTAAGAATAGGTATTTTCGCTATTTTTTGTTGTTCAACTCTTTCGAAAAGATGGATAGTATTCAGACCATAGGCATACGATGCGTACATCCTGTACGTAGCGAAAAATTCTACGTCTATGATTCGGACCACAAACTAGTAAAATACACTTCAGACTAGTCGAAGAAAATCACTGAGCAGTCTAAAACCGATTGTAGGTACGCATAGAAGACGCTTTAGTAAATTGTCAATGTATAGCGTTTTTGGCGTTAACTTGACTGTGCCTGCGTCTACTGATAGTTAATTCCTTGAATAATAGTAATAAAGCGTTTCTGTTTGAAAATTTCAAGGTTTTCAACAAATATATGGCACTGGTGTGTCACTTTGTATTTCAAATTGAATATAATTTGAATTTTACAAGTTGATGACGAATGAAATTTTCATCTCAATAGGATCTTGGGAATATGGAAATGATGAAGTCATTGTCATACATGAATTTAAATTCAAAATATAAATGCTTGACTTGAATATGGAACAATCAAATTACCAATCTGATGTGAACTTCTTATGGTCCAGTATGGTCGCATTATGAGCCGCAGTTTATGCAATGAAGCCATAATTATCGCCTTCAATTATTTGAACTTTGGCGCATTTCTACTGACCTATTCTTTGTTTATTTCAACCTAACCTCTAGAAAGGAAAACAACCTTTGAAAGCATATATCGAAGCCAGTGTCAGAATTTGATCTAGTGTCAAACGATGTGAAAGCCTATTCTGAAAGCAAGTGTTATTTTGATAAGATGAACTAAAATAATTGTTTGTAAGAAGGATTTAGTGAAATAATCGCTTCAATGTTGTTTCTCTTTCAGGTAAGTAACATTACAAACAATGTGTCTTTTTCACTGTCTTTGTAAGTAAAATTGTGAAAAACCTTTATTCTGTCAGAACAACACAAATGTGATTTTATTTCACCCTTTTAAAAAGAACATTTTACTTATACCGAGGTGCTCAACATGAACAAAACATGGTTTCGTCCTTCGATACTTAGGGCTCACATCTAAAACACCGTTCTAGACGGTGCTATTGTTCCTTTCGGAAGATTATAAGGAAATAACGTGTAATTTAAAGTAATTATGATTATAAAGTTTGTTTGTGCTTTAACCTGCAATTCTAAGAACCTCCATCATTGCCCAATTCTGCTAACCAATCTCATCACAATAATATCGTCACGGAATCGTCACGATAAAAGAATCTCTAAATATTGCGTGAGGTGCTGTTTGCACGGACGGAAAGATGTGACGTTCTGTGACGATATCATAGGTAGTTCATAGCTTTTTATTTATAACAAAAATATTACATGTTAGGGCATTAGTTATCTAAGCATGATAATACAATTCAAAAATTGTAACTACTTTAACACAACACAACAGGTACATAATTTTCCAAAGAAAATTGCCAATGCCATAATGAAGCGATGTAGTGCCCTTGGCATCTGCAATGGTTATCCAAATTCATTACGCTCTTATTCACAGTTAGTCACAAAAATTCATTATAATGATTATCAACCGAAGCCGGATTGTACCCACTGCTGGGAATAGGCCTCCCGGAGTATGTGCCATCCACCACGGCCCTGTGCTAGCCGCCTACATTGAGGCCCCGCTCGCAATAGTAGCTACGCGAGACGCGTACCTACTATTGCGAGGTGACAAAAAAAAATAGAATTATTCCACCTACAGCTACATGTGGGGATTATGGGCATTACCATTTGAGATAAAAACCAATAAGACGCTTATCAGGGGGAGGCCTGCGTCCGGCAGTGGACCAATATAGACTGTTGAGGTGAGGTGAGCGTGAGACTTCCATATAAACATTTCAGCTATTAAATAAGTAATATATCCATCCATCCACACTTTCCATACTCAATCCATACACACTTTCGCATTAATAATAGGTGTGATTACTTTGATATATATTCTGTGTATTAAGTTTATTTACTTGAAGGTTCAAAAGCCCGCTGATGATGTAATACGGTTTCCACTCACTGACTTATTCAGTAGGCATTTACAATTTTATCTGCGCTTTAAACCTAAAGCAATAAAATATAATTATACTTATATAGTAAAGACTGACTCAAGGACTTTGTGAGTCTTCTTGCTAAAGGTTTTCACTCAGGTGAGGTGCGGTGTTGATATTCGATTGTTTACAAGGGAGGGAGGTATTTATCCTCATATGCTAAAGCATAAAACATTCGCGAACATCTATGCATACTTTCACCCCTTACTGTACTTACTTTACTTTCAAATTTATTCTTATCCAAATTAAATAGACGAGAATTTTTTTCTTTTTGCGATCAGTATTCTCGAGAACTTCTTTCACCAATAGTCCTGAGTCGTAAAAGCTACGTACTATCCACGTAAGCAAAGCCGCGGGCAGACGCATGTTTTGCCCCAAATAACTTATACCTTTTTGAAAAATATGCACTACTTAACTACTACACTTAACGTGCTCCATAAAATACGTTCAATAGGTTTCACCACATATATAGGTACCTACCTAAATAATACAGGAGTATTAACCATAAGAATTTACAGGGCAAGAAAATTCTGGTCATTTCCAAAAACAACAAACAAATGTGAAATTTCAGGTAATTTAAGAATATCTTGAGATCCTTACAAGTCTTCCGATAAACGGCTTGTCTTATCTGTCAAACCTTATTAAGCATAACAACTAATCCTACCTTATTAGACCCAGCTTCACACACTGTTATCACAAACAATACTGACTGATAGTGTATCGATCGTTGTTCTATATTGAACTGAAAACCGGACGCGTGCGTTCAGCGCGAGAGTTGGTGCAAGACTGAGTGCAGGCCGGTAGATAAGCGTGAAAATTTAAAATATTGTGGCTATTGTAATCATTTCGGCAGAATCGCAGATTCGTTATGGGTGTGACGTGTGGTGATGATGTGAATGGGAGATTTTTTTACATAATTGGATGGAGAATCGAGAGTCCGAGATGATTCGAGTCTAGCGCTATATGCATCTATAAAGAAAAAGGTCTTTGACATTTATGTTGTGCCTACTTCTTAGTGTTTTGTGTAAAGGTTTGAGTTATTTAAGGTTGATAGGAAGAAAGACAACATTGTACATATGCTTCTGGAAATAAAAAAAGCCTACTCTCCTTTATAGGCATAAGGTTACTGATTATGCAGATCTACTATTTAACCTAAGTATCTAAATGGTACTTACAAAATAATGAATCTAGGTTTGGTTGTACAGGTTGGGGATCGCAGTTCAGTGGTTGAATTGTTCCCCAACCCGCATGCCCAGCGTGGGGATTATGGGCATTACCCTCCGGGAGATTAAAGCCAACAAGGCGTTTATTAGGGGGAGGCCTGGGTCCAGCAATGGACCAATATAAGCTGTGGAGATGCAGGTGGAGGTTGTACAGGTGATTTTTGCAAAACATTTAGAATCGTCATTAGCAGTCAAGAAAATGTATGCATTAAAACTTTTAAGAATTCAATCATTCATAACATAACGTAGTAAATAGGTTTATTTTATTGTATGTTAGACTAAGGTACTTATATATTTTATATGGGCCGTAATTTTTAAGTATTTTACATCCTGTACTAGACTAACGTTGCCTGAAATAAATGATTTATTTATCATATTATATTTGATTTATAAATTCACCATAAAAATTACCGTAGCGCGGTGCGCGTTGAATTCTTTTGTACGTTCACAATTTCCGCGTAGCTCTTTTAAGCTAACATGCAAAATGTCTACTTTAGATTACGATTTTAAATTAACTTTCATATCTTTATCGTTAAATTGCGTGACAAATAATCGTTTTTGCAAGTGAGTGTAAAATAAATTTAACGGTGGATATGTTTATATAAAGTTTTATAAAATCATGAAACCGATAAAGTTTTTTTGCTTGCGAGTGTTATTTTAAATAAACAGAAATCCGATGCACACTGACATCAAGTAGGTGTGCTCAGGTTTCCATGCCAGCAGTGTACAATAGTACACCATTGATAATAGAATCTCAACTAACGGCGTCGGAAATGCGATATTAGTGCACACAACGACATTCCTTGGATCAGTTTCAATAGTTCCGAAAATCCCTTCCGAAATAGTACGGTTGCTTGGAAATAACTCATTTCACACGAGGCGCCATCTACGTTAAATCATATAGAAATTGATTTATTTTTTAATTGAATCAGAAAATTCATCATCATCACAAGTTAGTGAAACCATTCAGTAACTTGTGATGATGATGATCATGCCCTCCTAGCTGAATTTCGGCCACGGCGCCAGTCTCGACGTAGACTATCCAGGTGCGCAGGACATATTATAGTGCACAAGTGTGCGCGTTAACACAGGTGCACTCTCCATTCCCTCACTCTCATAATCCGATGGGACGGCAGACCGACACGACCGGGGAGAAGTCAGGCGCACACCAATATCTTAACATGCTTTCCGAGGCACGGGGGTGTAACACCGCCAACTTCCTGACTCCGGGCTGTTACTGTGAATTTATCTTGCTAGAAAAACCTCAATAACACAAATCTTGGCCCGACCCGGGATTTGAACCAGGGACATTATCAGCGGTTGAACTTGCGGCCGCTAAACCAACGAGGCAAGGCAACAGGGCAGTCAGTAACTTGTATGTACGGATGGAGTATGTCAGCATTGTACAATAAAATAAAAACACTAACTTGTCATGAGCTGCTGGAGATACATTTCCTTGGTGCCTGCTCTAACGATAGCTTATTGGGTATCCGGAATGCCATGCATACATTGCCTTTTAATTATTCTGCTATGATTTTCAAAAGCCGATTGACAATTTAAATGTTGTTTAACTATTTTTTTTTTTTATTTTTGAATTCGTATAAAAATAATCTAAATGATCTTCGTAAGAAGACTGAAATACTCCTGAATATCAGATAGTATTAAAGAAGATAGCCGCTTCTAAAAGTAGTAAATTTACAAAGGTCTACTTCTAAAAGTTGTGAATTTTACCGCCCTCTGACGTCTAAATTTGTAAAAATTCGCATGCCCTCTGAGCATCTGAGCGCACGATGGTAGGCCCTAAACCTTACGTTTTAGAACTTTTTTATAGGTATATTATAAGGTGAATTTTGAGAGTTTCTAATTTTTTTATTACGCTCAGGGATGATGTAGGTCCTCATCAGCACTCATACGACCACTGCTGGGCATAGTGGACATGCCTAAACAAGGCGAGTTTTTGCCATAATCACCACACTTGACAGGTGGATGGTGATCTCAGGTGTTAAAATACACATAAGGAAGCTTCTGCCGTTCCTCTGGTAGGTTTGCTTAGTTGGCTCTTACGACAACCACGGGCTGATTTGGAGTGGTCGATTCTTACGCCACGACCACGGCCAACAAACTGACAGGGGCAAATTATTTACGTAAACTACTTAAGAGGCGAACCTAACGGGTTTGATTGTCAAAATAGGCCTAGATCTCAGTGCACACGGGATCCTTCTGGTAAAATAGGCCTAGATCTCAGTGCACACGGGATCCTTCTGGTAAAAAACTTGAATTACATAAAATTCAATATTTTTTCTATGGTCCCTTGAAAGTGAAAAAACGACATAGAAAAAAAAATTACGATATAAAAAGAAAGTGCACTGTTTCGTGCATAATTTGGTCGAGATAACAGGAACCCTGCTGTCTATTGAAATGATTTATGTTTTGATTTGTAGCTTATTACTAATTTGGTATTTAATTCCTTGAACCAGTTTCTACAGAATACAGATAATTTATTTGCACATATAATTGTCTTAGTTATAGAATAGTCTTAGTTATAGAATAGTCTTAGTTATAGAATAGTCTTAGTTATAGAATAGTCTTAGTTATAGAATAGTCTTAGTTATAGAATAGTCTTAGTTATAGAATAGTCTTAGTTATAGAATAGTCTTAGTTATAGAATAGTCTTAGTTATAGAATAGTCTTAGTTATAGAATAGTCTTAGTTATAGAATAGTCTTAGTTATAGAATAGTCTTAGTTATAGAATAGTCTTAGTTATAGAATAGTCTTAGTTATAGAATAGTCTTAGTTATAGAATAGTCTTAGTTATAGAATAGTCTTAGTTATAGAATAGTCTTAGTTATAGAATAGTCTTAGTTATAGAATAGTCTTAGTTATAGAATAGTCTTAGTTATAGAATAGTCTTAGTTATAGAATAGTCTTAGTTATAGAATAGTCTTAGTTATAGAATAGTCTTAGTTATAGAATAGTCTTAGTTATAGAATAGTCTTAGTTATAGAATAGTCTTAGTTATAGAATAGTCTTAGTTATAGAATAGTCTTAGTTATAGAATAGTCTTAGTTATAGAATAGTCTTAGTTATAGAATAGTCTTAGTTATAGAATAGTCTTAGTTATAGAATAGTCTTAGTTATAGAATAGTCTTAGTTATAGAATAGTCTTAGTTATAGAATAGTCTTAGTTATAGAATAGTCTTAGTTATAGAATAGTCTTAGTTATAGAATAGTCTTAGTTATAGAATAGTCTTAGTTATAGAATAGTCTTAGTTATAGAATAGTCTTAGTTATAGAATAGTCTTAGTTATAGAATAGTCTTAGTTATAGAATAGTCTTAGTTATAGAATAGTCTTAGTTATAGAATAGTCTTAGTTATAGAATAGTCTTAGTTATAGAATAGTCTTAGTTATAGAATAGTCTTAGTTATAGAATAGTCTTAGTTATAGAATAGTCTTAGTTATAGAATAGTCTTAGTTATAGAATAGTCTTAGTTATAGAATAGTCTTAGTTATAGAATAGTCTTAGTTATAGAATAGTCTTAGTTATAGAATAGTCTTAGTTATAGAATAGTCTTAGTTATAGAATAGTCTTAGTTATAGAATAGTCTTAGTTATAGAATAGTCTTAGTTATAGAATAGTCTTAGTTATAGAATAGTCTTAGTTATAGAATAGTCTTAGTTATAGAATAGTCTTAGTTATAGAATAGTCTTAGTTATAGAATAGGTAGGTACCGTAAGTGCATGGATTACTTAGTGTAGGCATGCAAATTAATTTTTCTAGGGGCGCTATACATTTTCACCTAATAACATAGTAGATTTTTAAATTAAAAATAAAACTCACATAATACTCATATAAAATAATTATTTAAACGTCATGTAAGCATCTAATCATACATTATATTATATTACTTAATACAATTTAAAACTTTACAAGTAGTCACGACACAGAAAAAAATATTAAATGAAAACAAAATAATTTCCTTATCTAATAAAAATTAGTTTAAATGGTAATAGCATTTTGCCGTTAAAAATTTATAAAGTTTGTTTTTATGCACGGCCAATGGTAGTAACTTTACATTGTTAGGCAATTAATTAAACATTTTTGGCGCCATGCCACAAAAACTTTTTTAAGCAATGATGTATTAGCTGTAACAGAACATTTTTTTTTTATTTGTTTATATTAAACATTATTTACCTAAACTTTTGATCGGTTTGTACGTCAGCCTCAGTCTCTATGGTAAGTATATTAACTAATATACTATGCTGGTCACGTCTACTGCGTGTCTTAAGAGGCTGGTCAAATAGTTTACTGTTTAATTTAACAAAAACCGCCATCTCGTAATTGTAGAGAGCCAGAAGTGTTAATATATTTGCGGACAAAAAACAGGGCCTGCTACTACCGGTGGTCTTCGCTCTCGCGAAGTTTGAATGTATCAAACAACGAGTTATATGCATGTTTCATATTTGCAACATTAGGTATATTATTCGGAGAAAGCAAAACTCTCCAAGCATTGTTTAAATTTTGTTTTATTATCACAGCTAAGATCTCTCCTAATTACTTTCCAGCTATTGATCTTGCAGACTCTACAATCCGGATACGTAAGAAGTTGAGCTGTATGGTATGATAGACCGATATCTAGTACCTGGGCTGGCCTTTACAATTACGTTTAGTTTTAGTGCTGATAGCAAAGTTATCAATGCAGCTTCCACTTGATAACCGAGTGCGTACTCTGATTTTTAAATTAAAATTATAGGAGAGTAATACATTTTCGAACTCTAAGGGTAAACGACTATTTTTTTAAATGCCTATTTTAAAGTCGCCGCATAAAATACATTACTTTTGGTATTACAAATTTTGCTTAATAGTTCTTCTAATATTTCGTAAAATACATTAAGTATTTTGGGATTAGGCACCCTGTACAGGCATACTAAGGTTATATTATAAGATTTTAGTTCGGTAGCGCAACACTCAAATGTACTTTCCATGCATATTTTAGCCACTCCATTTATTACCTTGTAAGTAATACCATAACACGCTCCTCCTCGATTTTTAGGTCTAGAATAGCATACTGCAAGGCTAAAATTTGGTACCTATACTAAGTAGGTCTTCTTGTCCTGCTGGAATAAAGTGCTCTGTGACGCAGAGTACATCTATGTCGATAAATTGTTTTTCATATATTTCATCTACGTATAGAGCCAATAGGTCGGATTTATGGAATAATACTGTAATATTTTGGTGCATTATGTAAATAAAATTATTCGAGAAAAAACTACGTTTCGCCGTGTTCTTGTTGCATTACAGCTCCGTCATTTATTGTTGAATTGTTTATACATTTGGTTAATTTTCCCAAGTCGTGTAGAATGATTCGATAACCACGAATATTCACCTTTCCATTCAATTTTGAAAACATTCTGTAGTCGTATGTAAGGTTTAAATTGGAGTCTAATAGGTAGGCATATTGCTTTGATTCATTGTCGATGTAAAGTAAATTATTGAAGTTTTCAACACGCCAATTAAACATCGTTGCGTATTTATGGCTTTTAAAAGTTGGTAGGCATATTATAATGTTAGTGAACTGGACTTTCTGCAACGTTTCTCTTATATGCATAACCAACTCTAGTTAAGTTATTATTTGTATTCTGAAAATCGTCTTCTCCCAGGAATACTACACAGAAGTCCTGCATACCTCATTCAGTTTCGTAGCGATTCCCTCTAGTAAAAGCTGAATGCCTCAGGCCGGTTTCCTGTAGTGACAATGTCATATCCGTTAATCTGCTCATTGCCGAACAAAGTTTTGTTGCAAATTATATGCTTTTTGGCTGCTAATAAAACAAATATGATTCAACTTAGTGGCTAGTAGTGTAGAGTTGACTGTGGTCCGGGTTAGATTGTGTGTCGCGCCGTGTGAAAAGCGGGTTCAAATATTGATTTTCTGTCTGCGTGTTTTTTCCTGCAGTCGATTTAAAATGAGTTTGCAAAGCAAAAACTAGATTTTTGCGCTTGCGTCGCCTCGACCCAAAAACGTCTGCACAGACACATACTATTACGCCCGCTCCTATGACCGCGAAATCTTATGCCTACACTTTTCACAAAATGGCGCGCAATGCGGCCTCTTAAATTACCCCTGAGTGCTACTATTTTTTTGACATTTACTGCCAGAGTAAGATGGGTTGATTCTTACGTCGTGAACTTAAACCAGAACCAAGAGAGGCTTAGGCTCAGGGATTTAGGTAGACCACATAAATTAACCATGAGCGCTAAGCTTTATCTAAGTACTACGTGAGTCGGGTCAAGGGCAGAAGCAAGTATTCAATAAAGCTGCTATATCTTTGAGTCCTGTAATGTCAACGATGAATGAGTGATTGAGTCATGAATGACTCATGACTCGAGAACGTGGAAGAAGTCAGTTGAAGTCTAGAATAAGTCACCATTGTTTATAGAAACTGCTAATTGGGCACGGGAGATTACACTCAGCGATATGAGTTCCCAAACTATCTAATATGGGAAAAAAAATCTAGAACGTGAAAGTGTACTACCGCCTCACGTTGACACTCGTACTGCCAAAATGCAACAAATCGCTCAAAATCATTGGAAAACTATAATAATAAATAATGCTGGTCAATTCACACACACATTATCTAGCCCCACGCTAAGCAAGCTTGTGTTATGGTTATTAGATCATTGATATACATAATACAGTATACTACATAGATATATTTTTTTATATAATCGAGTTCGTATGAAACTATTGGATCGCCGTAATACTAAGAAAAGTAGTTCCTCTCAGTATCCGGTAGGGGTGCTGCAAGGAGCTTTATTTAAGAAAGGAAAAGTAAACTAAGGTACATATTTTTCGTTTTTATGAACTTAATGTATATTACACACATTTGATAAATTCATCCATTAATGTTGCCATTTCAATTACTCCTTTCTTCCGAGTATAATTCCGGAGAGATAACCTCTCCCGGATAGACGTGCTCGTGGTGGACTCTACCGCAATTTTCATTCCACGGGACAACTTTTACACTAAATTTTAGATTTTCAGATAGTTATCAATAACTTTATTTCTAATACTAAGTGCAATAGAACAATTTTTTGTTATTTAATTAGAAACAGGGGCGTCAGTCATAGGTGCGTCGACGACTAAGCCATGAAACCCTTACTAAATAAGAACATAATATGTTCTTATAAAATTTTACTTGTATAATTATTATACAAGTAAAATTATATTATTCTTTAGGACTACTTACTGTGATCCTAAGGAAACGTCTGAATTATCAAATAGACGCAAACAATATTTATGTGAAATACTCAAGTATAATATATATTTATATTTCCCTGCTAAGTGATGGCGTAATTCGTACCTAAAATCGATTCTAGAACCCAAGATACATTATGTTGTTTTTATTTATTTATTTATTTTTTGCCGTTTAGATATTTGTATTTTATGAATGAAACTGACTGCTGTGCTGACGCTGCCGATACTGATGCTGACTGTATCTAATAATCGTAATATAACGCGAGGTTATAAACCACAAAATAGCTAACCTATGACATGGTTTGTATAAACTTATAAAATGTGATGACAAGCTGGGATCATAGGTGGTCAGTATTAAAGCGACATTGCGCATTGGGATGATCGCACATCATCAAGTACCTGTTTTTTTTGTTTTTTTCTCGGCCGAGGAAATTCGAATAGACAGGTCTGGGAGGGACCAGAATTATGTGGGACTCTACGTCCTGACACGAACGTAATACCCACTAAAATCTCGGTGAGCCCTCTCTCGCCATTTGAACCACGGGAACATTTAAACCTGCCGCGGCCAGACTGGCGTCCCCTCATCCTCCCATACATAGCCGGCGAGCCCACCATTCCACACACTCGCCGACCCCATTCATCCGTCACGTTTCCTCCTCCCCGATTGGGGCACAGACAGGACAGGCACAGTTGGAGCCGCGAATGTCGACCTCTGTGCCCAGATGGGCACTTCTGCATTTCGCCCCATACTACCAGGTGCAGCTCTCGCATACACACACACACAAATACTCGCACTCTCACTCAAACTTGTTCTAACACATCATCAAGTACCTAGCGTATTCATGCTCAATTTTATTAAAATTCAACAAAACCGTATTAATTTAGTCATCATCATCATTGTAAGTCGAACTACGTTAACTGCCGGATACAGCACGGAGTGTACCGCGACCCGTCACCTTTCACCTTCTCATTTGACGTTAGTAACGAGACGTGATCGTGATGTTTCCCTTTAGTATGGGATTTGCGTAGTTCCCTGTCCGCACGATAGCGGCGCTGTAGCAATTTGTATGAAAAAGGAGACGTCACGATCACGTCTCGTTACTAACTTCAAATACACTCACCCCTCTGAACATAATACCATTATGGAAATATGTATGCCCATCGTAGTACAAATCGAAAAATCGCTGAGAGAAGCACGACACCCTACGGCGGATGTACAGTGGTCATAAAATCCATAAATGAAGTCCAATGTCAACACTCTGACGTAATCCTGGAGTCATGTATCGAATCTCGTGAATGCGAGAATAAAATACCGAAATACTTAACTTATGATAGGTATTTTAATCATACGCCTGTATAGGCAGGTTTTGGTAGTAGTTACTTTAAGAATAATTTTAAGATCTATGTATATTGTATAACCTGAAACTTTTTGAATAAATGAAATCTGAATTACTATGATATTAAAAAATATAAAGAAAACTGCAGATCTCTGGGGCATTTCCGTTAGAATTATTAAATTATTGATTGATACAATTGCACCAGCTAGCTTTTAAGGATGACTCATGCTAGACCGTGTCGGGTCCGAGCCGAGTATCGGCCGTAGCACGACGAGAAATTCACGTCTCGTTACTAACGTCAAATATCACCCCTCAGTCCTGCCGACATTCAGCAAGAAACGTCGACATAAAGACACTTTTCAGGAGCGAAAAAAAACTGTTTAAACTTCAATACTCAATACATTTATTGTTTTCATCACATTGGCTTAATTGGTAGGTATATAATATGTAAGTATCACAATGTGAAACCCTGTTGTGCGTAACAACAAGTGGAAGGCAGACCGAGGTTGGTTTTGGTAAAAATATGTAGGTACTAAGGTGAGTAGACTTCTTTCAAAGATGACATATCAAAATGAAGTTTTTTGAATAATTACACCAAATACTTCGTAAGTTATTTATTGCTTGTACTCACTACTGAGAAATTCGGGCATGATTAAACAAAAACTAATAATTTAAGCGTATGTCCGTGCATAGTGTGCATACGTCTGTCTGTAATATAATAAGGCATGACATCGTTTTTAAATTTTGATCATACGTTTTGACATATAATTAAACAAATAAAAAAACATAAATATACGAGTGTTTAACCATGCAGCATGCCATCTAGATTAAAAAAATGGCATTTTGTCGATATGCCCCTACATGTGTCTTTTTAGGGTTCCGTACCCAAAGGTTGAAAACCCTATTACTAAGACTTCGCTGTCGATCCGTCTGTCCTCCCGTCCGTCTGTCTGTCCGTCTGTCCGTCCGTCCGTCCGTCCGTCTGTCCATCTGTCCGTCTGTCAGCGGGCTGTATCTCATGAACCGTAAAAGTTGAAATTTTCGAATAATGTGTCTTGCCGCTATAACAACAAATAATAAAAATAAATTATATATATAAATTAAAGGAGCCCCCTTTAATACAAAAAATAAGATTATTTTAGCTATTTTGCTCTATGTTTGTCAAGACTGTATCTCTTAAACAGTGAAAGATACACAGGTGAAATGTTGACGGTGTGTACTATTGCATTACTTTTGCAGCTATAATAAAAAATAAGGGGCTGACTTCCATACCACGTAAATAAGGAACTATTCTCTAAAAAAAATACCTTTTTTTTCCATGACAAAATTAAATCTCAACCGGTTCCCAAAAGATTTTTTATAATTACCTATAATTTTTGGAAAACATCCATTTAAAAAAGTTTGTGAGCATTATTTTTAGTAGGTACAGTTGACGCCATCTGGCGGAATCGCCGTGATTTAGGTCATGCTACTCAACGCCAGATGGCACTGTTTTAACAACTCACTGTTATTTCACTAGATGGCACTACTTACACTCAAACGATTGTTGCTTTTGGCGTGGGATCCATTGAAGGAAAATAAAGGCTACGCTTATTTACAATGTTTAACAGACCATCGAACATATTGAATCTCGCATGAAATCACCACTTAGACAAACAAACGACCCACTTTAACTATAATAAGTTAGTTTTGTCCTTGTAATAAGCACACCAATCATCAGATTTAACAACGATTTTGATAAAATTAAATGACAATAGTGTGGGCGAGTGTAGGTATTTACACTTAGGTAGGCACTAAATTCCAGGTATCCGAAACGAATTATAAAAGCCTTTGGGTTAAGGCTAATTACCTTATTGCGTTTGAGCAGATACCGTTCTAAAACGATTAGTTAGCAGAATTGGGCCCATTTAGAGCTAGTATTTTTTATTTATTTATTGTCTAACCTTTTGATCCTCCGTTAAAACGACACTGGTTTTTAGATAACCCCAAGTAAGTAAATGTAATGGTGACGACAACACATCGATCTCTTTGTATCGCGATAAATTTCTAGAAGTTTAAAGTTTTTGCTCAACTTTATAATATAATCTAATGGATAAAATCAAACCATATGTCACTTCTACCTCACCACAAATATCAGAGCACATTAGCGTAACACCTCGTTCTGCCTTCGAATGGGAGGGAGAGGGGAAGGCTGGAGGTCGTTCGTCGACCTGCAGCTGCGTAGGCGCACAGGATTCCGAGCTGCCTTCGAGTTGAACTAGGCATTCGGCAGGAATAATCGCTACATTATATTTTGAGTCAAATAGTTGATTTGAGACGAAGTAGGGCAAAGAAATAGCCTTTATATCATGTAAAATCCTGGAAGGCAATTCTCGCCAATTTATCACTCGATAAATATCAAAAGAACTGCCCAATTTGACAAATCTTTCATATAAAAACTGTCAAATTGACAGTTCTTTTGATAATTATCGAGTGATAAATTGACGAGAATTGCCTTCCTGGCGTTGGATGAGAACCAATCAGTTTATGTTAAGTAGGATAAGTTTTGGAAAAATAAATATTACCTAAATAGTTTCTACGAACAACTATAAAAACAAAAAAAAATTGTTAGGATGTTCGAAAAACTTATCAAAATTTTGTATAAAGTTTGTTGTTGTAGGTAGTAAAGTGTGTTTTCAGTTTACAGCAGGAGATGAATTGGAAAGGAATTTTGACAGCTCTCACAAGTGTGGCAGAAATGACTGCCGCTTTTTTGGTGTGTTTGGGTTGGAATATCGCCTAATTCTGCCTGCTTCTGTTTATCCGGCCAACAACACTTAGTTCTCTTCCAGACAAGAGTGAAGAAGCGTCTTCTGGACCTTCGTTATCCATCGTCAGCCACATCTGAGGGTGCGATTGAGGTCAAACGAAGGTCTATCCACGTTAAAAAAAATTTATTCACCTATTCCGCAAGCAAAATTCAAATAACCCCATTAGATCGATGCTTATAATTCAAATAACCCCATTAGATCGATGCTTATAATTCAAATAACCCCATTAGATCGATGCTTATAATTCAAATAACCCCATTAGATCGATGCTTATAATTCAAATAACCCCATTAGATCGATGCTTATAATTCAAATAACCCCATTAGATCGATGCTTATAATTTCAACGTAATCCCCATGTTATTCTCGATAAGCCAGCTCAAAAGGCCTTCATCCAGACCTAATCCGGCAATCGTGCCCTTTCCGTTTTATCTATCTCAATAGATACACAAACGGACAAAGGATTTCACTCTGAATATATAGGGATTAATGGACAGATATTTTTATTACGTTCTAGAAAGTAGGCGCAAGCTCTGCTTAGCTTGGAATTCAGCACAGGACCATAGAGTGACGCAAGAAATTGGTGGCCTGTAATTTAACCAATAGTGTAGTGCGTGAAGACAATGCAAACGATCAATCGTACAAGCAAATGTAGAGACTAAATATAACGGAATAAAAGATAGGTACAATGGCAATGGCCTTTATTAACAAAGAAAATTACAATCAAATAATAAAAACAAATTAGAACTAGTATATACAATCAGACTGTTGCAAACAATCTACAGATAGTCAACTGATCCATATCAATACCAGTCGGAAGCGTCCCCAAGACGCTGGCTGCATTGCCCCGCTGTATGGCAATGCTGATGCGCTGCGCCAGATACACCAGCTCTCGGGTCTCGCGTTGCTTCGACGGGACGCTCAGATAACTTTTTAAATTCCCGTAGAGCCTCGGTACCCCACGGACCTAGGGTCACTTTGTTTTCCCTCCTGTGCTGTTTGTGTGATCATAATAAAAGGCTACCAATTAGATAGATTGGTCTCTATTATGGTATCTATTGTGCATTTTATACATTATTGTTCCATCTTATTTAGTAAGCTTGCAACTGAAGTCAGTTAGTGCTTGTTCGTCTTGTTCTTGCGGTCGGCGGTTGTCATTCGAGAAGCTCATTTCTAGCCTTCATTCAACTTCAAAAAGATCGTCAGGCGTTTTCGTGTTCAAATATTACCTACCTAAAAAGCATTAAGCAGAAAAAAACATTTTCCGTATTCGAATTTCCCAATAATTTAGGCTTTATCAATTTATTTAATTTTCTGCGTTTTTTCGTCTTTGTTATCGCGGGTAAGGCCACCATGATTCCCAGATGTCCCTATCCCCCGAGACAAAATGACGTCAGTAAAGATGGTGTCTTACTGAGTAAGTTCAACTAATTTTACTCTAAGGCCCGTATTATGAAAGCTTGCTTAGTCATCACATCAATCAATCTACACTTGAGTAACGATTTTCTGTGGCAAAAGCGTTACTCAAGTATAGATCAATGACTGAGCAAGCTTTCATAATACGGGCCCTAATAGGTAACTATATTCGGGTAAAATAAACGTAAAAGATAAAAATACCCATTCTTTTCATAATTATCAAAAATAAATATTACAATATCTATTTAAATAGCTTTCTTTCCAGCTTTTTTACTCGGAACATACCTACCAAATCTATCCAGCGTTTCCAGTCATCAGCTGAGAAGCCTGGACTTAGGTGCATAACTGGCAGCGTTTAAATCTATGATTATTATCAGCCACGGCGCGGTGGCTAGTTTCAACGAAGACTAGCCTGGTGCCCAGGACATATTATAGAGCACAAGTGTGCGCGCAAACACAGCTGCACTGCACTCTCTAATTCCTTCACTCTCGTAATCAGATAGGACGGCAGATCGACACGACCGCGGAGAGGTTAGGCGTAGGACCAACATCATAATCACCATCTCTTAGTACCGTAGACAACGACCGACTTATTTATTAGTAGGTAGCCATATAGTTATTATTGGGTACCGGTAGATGTCATACAAGCGCGGCCACGGACCTGCCGATTCTTTTGTTTTCTACCAGACCTCTCGACGAGTTCTTTTCTTTTAGACCAGATTAGAACAGAATTGAAACCGGACTTATCGTCACACACACCGGGCTTTCTTGATTGGCGCTCAGTCGGAATCTAGCGTTTGCGGATAGACGAAGCGCTAGATTACGACTCGTGATAGGTTGACTGGAAGAGATCGCTCTTAGTGATAAGGCCGAAGGGGGTTCATGTATAAATAAAATAAATAAATAATGCTGGACAATCCACACAGCATCATCTAGCCCCAAAGTAAGCAGAGCTTGTGTTATGGGTACTAGATGACTGATAAACTTAATACAATACATAACTTAGATAGATATTTTTTATTATATATAGAAAATACCCAGAACACCCGGAACAAATATTTGCAGATCGTACAAACATTTGTCCCAAGGCGGGAATCGAACCCGCAACCTTCTGCGTCGCAGGCGGACCTTCGCCCGCCGCGCCACATCGGTCGTCATCATCGGTATGATGTAGGTATGCGATTTTCTCAAAGCCACCATAACTTATAAATGCCTAAACAATTTGGATGTATGGTGTATTACAATTCTTATAGGTAACAACCCTAGCGACAATACCTACTTAACTAATATATTTTTTGGAAAAAAGGCAGTCGTTATTAATATTTTACAAATCTAACTTATTTTTTTACCCGACTGCGCAAGAAGGCGGGTTAAGTTTTTAACTCACTTACTAAAAGGCTTACCTACATACCTACTTGTTCTTATAAATTTTTATTTATTTACTTCATAATTATAACAAAGACATCTTTATTGACAAAGGAAATTACAATTCAAAAATAAAAACAAATTAGAACTAGTATTTACAATTGAAACAATTAAGCTAACTGCAGGCTGTTGCAAACAATCTACAGGTAGCTCAACTGATCCATATCAATACCAGTCGGAAGCGTCCCCAAGACGCTGGCTGCATTGCCCCGCTGTATGGCAATGATAATTTAGTTTTATGGCGATATCTGTCATGAAACTGCGTGAACGTTAGAAACTCTTTTCCTCATTACTCATTACGTACGCAAAATATCAATGCAAAGTATACAAGTCAATATAGTATCTACGTACTACGTATACATAATGTACCTACGTGTATGAATTGAATCATCATTAAATGAATTAGTAAACCCAAAGAAATTAGATATTTACCTGTTTACCGTTTGTGGTATACTTACCAGCACCCCGCGGCTTCGCCCGCGTGGAAATTGATTGCACACCCCTAGTAGTTTTGTATAAATAAAAAATATGTGTATCATTTTTTACTTTATAGTTTATTTGTACCGAGCTCTGAGTGAATCGAACCAAGGAATTAATATTTTTCCACAGAAACTTTACCACCCTTTTTAAACTCCTCAGAGGTTAGATTAGTCTATGTGTTACCTATTTTAGAATTTAAACTATCTACAAACGAAATTTTATCTGAATAGGTTAAGTAGTTACGGAAATATCTGGTAACAAACATTCACACGAACTTTCGCATTTATATACATATAGTATGAAAAATATGATAGGATAGAAAGGGGGCCCAAATTACATCTTTCGGGCCCCAAGCCAATCTTTACCTGCAAGTGGTACACCCTCTCGACAAAAGAACAAGGCTCTGGCGAAAAACCCACCAATCCGCTATCGACCAGCGTGGTGGAATTATGGTCTAAACCCCCTCTCAAATCATAAACACTCAAACGCACCCTAGCAAAATAACACACTAATAGCTGAAAAATATAGTTTTTATTAAAAAACTTTTAAGAAAACATAAGTGTAACTATTTTTCTAACGTAGTTAATTAGAAACAATGACATCAGTTTTTAAAAAACATAATGGCACAATAGACTTTTAAAACAAAAAGTAACTTTGACCGGCATTGTCCGACATAGCGGGCAATACCGGTCGGCAGGTTGACAATACCGGTCAGTACAGGTCAAATTTAAAAAATATATAGTTTAATAAGCATAAGTATAATTATAGATAAGTGATTGTGTATAAAATACTAAAACCCGACTTCAAATTCCAACAAATTATTAACAACATTTTTTTAAGATTTACTTTATTTAATTTTATAGGGCCACTTTACTTGTATCCGTGACTTGCGGCTAATACCTGTCAGCGGTGATCGGCATTAACCACCTGTGCAATTTTGAGGTTATTAGTTATTTGAGAAAATACGTGTCGCAAATTGCTTGAAATCTACAATCAAACGAATAGATAGATAACTGACTGGCAAAAACTATTACAGACAATAAATGTAATATGAATATTATGATACTCATCCCTTATTTTCTGAAGCCAGAAAGTTATAAGAAAGTAACGCGAAACACACATGCGTCTTGTTGTCAGTGACGTGCGGTCGGATCTAAGAGGGGGTCAATGCATTGGGGCAGGGAACAATCATGCCACCCTCTTTGCAGGTGTGAAGGCGCGTAAACGAAGTATTTTATTACAAAGTTTGGTGACCGGCATTGTCACCTGACCGGTAATACCCGACTTTACCCTACTATAGTTATTGCAAGACAGTCATAAATTAATGATATAGGACCTTTATTAACAAAGAAAATTAAAATCAAATAATAGAAACAAATTAGAACTAGTATTTACAATTGAAAGCTAATTGCAGACTGTTGCAAACGATCTACAGGTAGCTCAACTGATCCATACCAACCAGTCGGAAGCGTCCCCAAGACGCTGGCTGCATTGCCCCGCTGTATGACAATGCTGATGCGCTGCGCCAGATACTCACCAGCTCCCGCGTCACGCGTCGCTTCAACTAGAAGCTAATAAATTTTTTTTAAGCCCGGTGAGATTCGTTACCCCACGGACCTGGGGTCTCGCTTCCAAGGGGCTCGAGCGATGTGTAGGCTCTCTCGAGACCTGCATATTTGTGCCTCTAGAGATTCTCGCCAAATCTGCCGCCGCACCAGCCTTGACGGATGTCCTCGGAAGATGACGCATGTAACGCTACACGCTACATGGCCCACAAGTGGGCCTCTCCAACTCCCATGGGACTAGTGTCATACCGTCGGACCTCTTACCATCGTCACGTAACAGACCATTCGGTTCGAGAATAGTAAGTAGGTAGGTAACTCGTTAAACCTAGATTGCCTATTGAATAAGCAAAGTGGTATTCTAGAAAGCTACCCCACCATTGTATTAGATATAATATCTATGCCCCAGCTTTCACCGGTCAGACAAACCTGTCCATGTCCAGGCTGGGTTGTGTCATTTGTATTGTTTGATATTTTACTAACATCATAGCTCTGCTCTTTGAATGATAGAAACACGATCAGGAGCTCTCATTCATAGTCATGCGTGATCCACAAACCGAGTTCACCCACTTCCTTGTTGATAAATTGATAAAAAAATAAAAAATGCTAGATAATTATTTTAAAATTACATAAAATAAATAAAAAGTATAAAAAATAAATCAGTAAATTCAAAAAGGCACAGAAAGGGTTTGGAGAAGAGAACCTATTACAAAGTATCAGATTACCTAGAAGATAAAGATCTTGGGACGGGTTTTGTACCAACTCGAAAAACAACAAATAACAGGCTAAAGGTTTCTTTACTGTAGTCTACAACTACATATCGAAACGGCAGAAATCAAAAATATCGCGTTATTTCCATGTCTATTTTAATTTACCTGTTCTGCTTTACCTTTTACTGACCTTTTCTAAGTGACTGTACACTTGTATTGTATTTCTGGAAATAATTAATGTTAGAATCCGCATACTGAATCGTAACTTACGCGGATTTTTTTCCGCTTCATAAAATTTCCATATGTTGCAGAAATCAGCGGAAAAAACCGCGCGGTGAGATGTCGCAGTGCGGCTAAGCCTTACAGATGCTTTCCATTATGTCAAAATTGTCTCGGACAAACCACTCTTTCTATCAATCTCTCCGTGCAAATAGCACCGCACGCATGGAGTTTCTTCCATCCAAGGATTCTACGTGAAGATTCTGCAACGATTTTTTTTTTTTTTTTTATTTTCTTTAGGTGGCTTTCGTGTCACTGCGGCCATGAAAGGCCTATTGTGATCGCCACTCAATTGTTCAGCCCTGAAGCTGCGACGTTCATAGTTCGCCACTAACCCTTGCAGCTGCTAGGAACTGCAGGATTTTCTTCGGGGTGATGGCTCGTAGCTCGTCTGGGCTGTGCAGGTGCTTGCCCAGATGGATGCTACGTTTTTGCATCAGTGCTCCGCACTCTCCTAGCAGGTGGAGAGGCGTTTCCTCCGCCTCTTCGCAAAATCTGCAGGATTGTGTGTCGCTTAGACCCAGTTTGAACATGTGCTTGTTAAGGCGACAGTGTCCAGTTAGGGCTCTTGTCATGATGCGAAGGTTGCTTCTGCTTAGCGCTAGGATTCGGTTGGTGAACCGTTTATCGAAGGCTTTTATTAATGACTTAGAGTGACTCATGCCCAAGGAATTCTTCCAAAGCTTGGAAGCTTCCTCGAAGCAGGAATCCAAGAGGGTTCTGTTAGCCAGGCTTTTAGGTATGCCACAGAACGGCTCAGGGCCCAGCTGAGTCCCCTTGGCCCCGGAACGAGCAAGTTCGTCGGCACACTCATTGCCGTTGATTCCTGCGTGTCCCGGTACCCATCTTAGGACGACTCTGTTATTCAAGCCGAGCGCGTTTAGACGTGACATACAGTCCTCGACTAATCTAGATGTAATGACCTTCGAGTCCAGTGCTAGGAGAGCCGCCTGGCTGTCAGAGTTGATAAAGATCGTTTGGTTGGAGTAGCGCTTTTCCAGATTTATATCGGCACATTCTAAGATGGCGAATACTTCTGCTTGGAAGATAGAGGCGTAATTACCTAGGTTTGTACTTTTGCCAAACCTAGGTCGCTCTCCATACACTCCACAGCCTACATCCAGTCCCATTTTGGAACCATCCGTGTACCAATTTAGGCACCCGTTCTTGCAGAGCACCTGGCTGTTTTGCCAGTCTTCTCTGCAAGGAAGTTCCACTGTGTAGTGTTTTTCAAACACATGTCGTGGGAGCCTGACATCAGTTGTCATGCCCAAAATTGGTGATTCCAGAGTAGAGTCTTGTAGAGATCTCAGTTTCTGGGAGAGCCAGTTCCTACCGCCCTGAGTACAGGCCCTATACATGCTGGTCTTTGCCTCCTTATGTATGTACATATGGAGCGGAGGCAGACCCAGCAGTGCATTTAGTGCCAGTCCAGGGGAGGTGGTCATGGCTCCCGTGGCCATAAGGCATGCAGTCCTTTGTAGGCTATTTAGTTTGTTGATTGCGGTTGACTGAAGGGCCTTGTCGTACCATACCATGGAGGCGTAAGTGAGTATCGGCCTCACAATGGCAGTGTACAGCCACAAGGCAATCCTGGGGTTGACGCCCCAGTTGTTGCCCATTAGCCTGCCGCTAGCTCCTAGAGCCATCTTAGCTTTTTTCAAGACGTTGGCTAGGTGAGTATTCCACGTCAGTTTTTGGTCGATGGTAACGCCCAAATATTTCACTTCTGTGGAAAAGGTTATGATTTTACCGTTAAGTTTAGGCTTCACGAGCTTGTCTAGCCTTCGCTTATTTGTAAATGGTATAATCACAGTTTTGCCAGCGTTGACTGAGAGTTCACTGTTGCTACACCAGTCGCTGACAGCGTTGAGAGCTCTCTGCATGATGCTAGAAATGGTGGACTGGCAAAATCCTCGCACGATGATCACAAGGTCGTCCGCATAGCCTTGCGCATCTATATTCTGGTCTGCCAGTCCACACAGGAGCTGATCCACTGCTAAGGTCCATAATACGGGCGATGCATAATTCTGCAACGATACCACTGTCATGGTGAAGCGAAGCAGAATTGGGCCTTAGCATAAACGCGTTAAAATCACTTTATACATATGTACAATTATTCTGTGCCGAACAGAAGAAGATAAACTACTTGCATCACCTGTTCCTTACAAAATAACATAATTACTTTACCGATTGCACATTAGGTACTGAGATAAAAATTGCAGCAACATGATAGTCGTAAGCAGCAAGTAAGTAACCGAGTGGACGATAAGAATTGTGAAGTCACGGAATTCCACCGCATCACGTTACGAGCCAATGACATTGCAGAGCAGGTTCAGCACTCACTCAGTTCTAGAATCCAGTGTGATGTTAGTATTTTGCGCCTAGTGTTAGGCTTACAGCAGGTTGTTCGTACGCTGATCATCTCTTTCCTCAATCTCACCTTAACAGTACATATTGGTCCACTGCTGGACGCAGGCCTCCCCCTGATAACAGCATTATTAGAATTATAATACGCGGGAGTACCAACACCATCCTGTCAGCAATAGCTGATAAATTAGATGGAGTGATGTACAGACACTCCATCGCCACTAACATACCTACCTAGGCTAAGAATTTACTAACATGGATCTTAATCAACATCATCTTAATTTATCTGAAAATAAACAAACATTATTATATTATTATTATAATTATTACTGGGTTTTATATCATAGGGGTTAATGCCCATAATCCCAGTTGTTCTGACTTTAAAACGAAAACTTTATAAATTTCAACTAATTTAATTTGATTTCATTACAACATTGAAAGAACACATAAAACCAAACAAGATTGATTTTTATCTAAAGATGGTAATTCCACTCGTCAAATATCTTTGTCCAATTTCGATGGCCAACATTTGACCAAAATCTATTTGATCAAATGTACATACATTGGACAATGATACCTATTTGACGAATGGAATACCATCCTAAAGCGGCTAAAGAAGTTTAAAATTTATGTATAGACCTACATAATATTTATCTGAATATCAATAAGAAATGCTTAACCCCATCCGTATTAATTTTAAGGCATCCATAAAATATTGCCCACAGATGTGCGACGATATTCTGACTAGATTTTACTACAAGGAATAAACGGTCAAAGATACGAAACTATTCTGAACACGCCAAAAACTCGAGATTCGCTTCAATTGCACTTTTTGTCCCCATAAAAAGTGGTCGCGCGTTGACGTCATGCGAGACTGAACTAAATATAGAGTGTAAACAAGTAAGTGAATCATTATCTACACAAACATTGAACTCAATGAAGGCCTGTTCATGTAATACCACACTCTTCAGTACCAATCAACACCATATTCATTATCAACGGTTGAAGTTGAAACCTTAAAACATTCCACTATCCACCGGCGAAGCATCGCAAAGTCACATTAGTAGCGCGTTCCAAAACATAACCTTCAAAAATCTTAGCCGACAAACCGGCGGCGGCGCGATAAAAAATGCAGGTTTGTTCCAAGGCACGCCGACCCGACCGCTCCTCACAATCACAATTCACGAAACCAGTAACTCGCGCCGCGTGGAGCTGGCTCGTCGCGTCGCGTCGTCCCCTCACCTCTCAATAACTTATCGTCGCATGCCGTCATCGATATATTAAGTGCCAACGTCCTTTCCTAAGTTTTCAAGTTGTGACTGTGAATAGTTCAGTGGTATTTAGGGATTTCACCAGTGGTTGTTCTTAATCCCGGCATCATGAATGGAACACCAGCGAGGAGACCGAAGAGCGCATTCTCTGAAACGGTGAGTCTGAATTTCACTCAGATGAAGCCGATTAATATAACTGAATCCAATTCAAGTTATAGTGAAATTTTCGATCGGAAACTTTCAATATGCTTAGAAGCTTAACAGGATAATGTTCAGTTGAACAATCAACAGTTGAATGAGTTCAAGATGCCCTTTGTTTATGTTGCAAAAGACTTGAAAAGCGACAGGTGGTTGAATTTTAAAGATCATTACCACGTAATGTAAAGTCGGTCTTCGTCCTATATTACACGTCTTTAGACGACCAAACTTTAAAACCCTTTAATTGCTATGTTTCAATTTCTAACATAAGTCCTGTAACAATGTATATTTCCTTATTGGACGATGTCTGGAACTGTATGCATTCTAAAAAAGGACAGTTTTACACTCTTGCTGGAAACATGAACGTTCCACCTGACTGAAATGCTGCCCCACTTCGTTAACCCTAAACCAAACAATTAGATCCTGACCCTCACTAGATAGTCGATTGTCCTCGGAACCTTGATACATTGACCCCTGATGCGTGGAAATACTACAAACCGGCAGTTAACTCTAACTCCCTGTAGATTAAAAAAATACTGAACATCTAGGATGATCTAGGATGACTTATGGTAAAAAATAATGCACAGTCAAAACCACTAATCAATCAATTGAAACTAGTTTTTCAGAATTTTAGAAATAATTTATATGTAGCTGTTAGTTAAAAAAACAAAGTTTCTATGATATAGGTATCAAGTTTGATGACCACGGATATCGAAACATTTTTTAAACATTTATCAAATAATCGTTTTCATAATGATCACATATTATGAGAAACGATATCGCCTGTCATTTATTCTCGAGTTAAGCTGGTTTGACTTGTTAGCTCTAAAAGCGTTGCAAATGCAAATTGCAAACCTGGAACATCAGGCCTGATTAGCCATGACTTAAATTTTAACATAGGATACCTTATTGCTCGGATACTGATGCTGCTAAACATCTTTCAAAGATGTCAAGGACAATGGATACTGACCTGACACAATTAAATCACCATAATACATTCAAACCTCTAATCACCCTGATGAGCGTCAAGGACCGACTTCCAACATCCATTGATAGGCATATTTAGGCATACTTACCTGTGCCTAACGATGCTAGGGTGTTTCTAGCCTTGACCTTGAAATCTCTGGAGGAACAAGAGTTTATCAAATAAATGCAGTTTCGAGGGGTTTTATAGTCATGCCTAAACATTTCCATATTTAATAGCCTTTGAACTCCATATATTTATACTAACTAGTTAAGTTACCTTCCCATTAAAAAATCAATAGCATTTTGAACTATACTACAATCATTGTGAATTTCTCAGATGTTATCATAAGTTTGTATCGATACATTGTTTCGCTTGTTTAGTTTGCTGCATCGGTTGTTTACTTTGATTGATATTAGGTTCAGTCCTACCTAGTTAATCACCTATACGTCCATATTCATATCAGCTATTTGCAAGTAAGCATCATAGTTTATGAACTCAATACGTTATCTGTAGCTCTGTAGAAAAGGGTAGTGAATGAATGACTGTTAAATTAACTTTATACACTTTTTATCGGACACGTGGTACCTAAGTGTTTTGATTGGAGCACTTTGCTTTTTGGTTTTTGAGCTATGAAGATGTGTTTCATCATTAACGTCTTGGTTCGTATGTTATACAACTTGTTCCTATATTAGTGTAAAGTTGGGATCGTCACCTTTATTTGTTTCATGTCCAATTACATAAATTTAAAAAATCAGATGTTGTTGATACTCTTATACAAAAAAAATTACCTCTGGTTACAATGTCACGTAGAGTTAGGTGAGTTTATGTTCTTTTAAACAAACTAAAACTTTAGACGCTGATTGTTAAGAGATTTTTGGGTGTATTAAATGCACAACTACCGTTTTATGCTATTACGCAAACATTTGTCTACTTAAATACTTATCAGTCGTGCGTTTTCTACAGTCTAGATATCCACTATTATTATCTGATCTGTTTTATTATCTAGCGAAAACAAGGTCCTTGAACTTCAGTTCTCTAAAGACTTCGATCAAATATAACGAAGAGGTAACCAACCGTTAGCTGACTCATCCGAAGTAGGTAGATCTTGGAACCTGTAACAAAATATTTACCTACCTAAACAATCTTTTATATTTTTTTTATACTAAATAGGCTTGCGTTTGGTAAAAAATCGCAGAATAATAAGTCGATTCGATGCAGAGCGAAAGAAAGACTCCCGACGAACAGCATGATGCCAAAATGCGTCTATTAGCCATATACTGTTCCATTCTAAGAGGATCGAACGGAGTGTCTGAATAGTTCTATGTGGGTAAAAATTAATGTAAGTACATATTTCTTCTTTTACAATTTGAGTGTTCGATCTTGAAAATTAACGTGCTTCACGTTAACGTTAGACCTACTTTTGGAGTCATGCTGATTATTCTCTACTCCACTCCCGCACTTTCCTGGTGCATCAGCCTCGAGGTAGGTGTTAGCTGAATATTATGATTACTGACTAGCTTCGGCCCGCGGCTTCGCACGCGCACTGGGATCCCGTCTAACTCCCTGCCAAATTTTATTAAGAACCGTTCAGCATTTTATTTAGGCGTGAAAAGGTAACAGACAGACAGAGAGAAAGAATTACTTTCGTATTTATAATTTAAGTATGGATTATTTTGGCGTTAAAATGAAAAAGGTGAATCAAATTGAAACAACGATTATTACTAATTTCTGAACGATGTCATAGCATCATAATTCTTTAATTAGCATTTAAACGTGTTTATACAAATGGGCATATTAAATTAACATTATATATTACATTATTATAATACATTTTTAGATTAACAGTAGATACCTCTCAGGAATCGAGTATACATTTTTAAGGTAAACATTGTACCTGCTACCACAAACCGCTTCAAGACAAGAAAGAGTGAATAATCTTTTAGATCTTAGTGAGCCAACGAAGAACACATAATGTCATTCAAAATCGTTAATGGTGTATATGTGAGATTGTAGTCAAACAAAGGTCAATGAAAGAAATATAACAGAAAGGAGTTAAAATTACAGGCAGGACAGGAACAAATGCCTGCCTCAGAGAAGCAGTGAATGATGAAGGACAATGCAATGGAGATAATAGTAACGTGCCAGACCTAGGAGTTATAAGGGTATAATAAGGGATATCCACCGGGGACAGGCAGCAGTGCCCCGTGCAGAACCACCTTAGTTTTTGATATCTGTGAGAACAACTCTACCACCAAACTGCGATCCCGAACCCACATGCCCAGCGCGCGTGGTGATTATGGGCATTACCCGCCATGAGATAAATGTCAATAAGGCGGAGGCCTGCGTCCAACAGTAGTCCAATATAGGCTGTTGAGGTTGAGGTGAGGAGTTAGGTATTATACAGGCAGCCGCAGATCTCGGATAGTTATTGTCTGAGATCTGAGGCTTACGGACACTCAGACAAAGTTTTCCAAGTTTGAATGGCTGAATGGCTCTTTTAACGATTTTTCTCAACCTGTTAAATTCTGCCCTGTTACCTAGATGACGTAAAGTAGATAGGTATTTATAAAATGGTTATATTTACATAAGTACATAGATTTACCCCATAGTATGGATCAATATGGAGTTCCAATCGGAATAAAATGTATTTAGATTTTTTTACCTCCAAGTCGCCGCGATTCCATAAAAAAATACCATAATATTGAACGTTATTTCTCAAAATAGTGAATAATTTTTCTTATTATCTTTAAGATAGTTAATAAAATTAATATGTTACAACCACGGAATAGAGAAATTCCGTTATTACAATAAAAAAACTTAAGTATTTATTTATGTAACTTAAATTAATAAAATTACACGGCCTACAGTAGATTTTGTGAAGAAGTTATTTCTTTGGAAATGTTCAAAATCATGATTAATCAGTTTTGTATTTTAATTTTTAATTTCTAACTGTCACTTTCTTAGTCTGCTTATTCTAAACAACCCTGATGAAAATACCAATGCTTAGTTCCTTTAACAGCAGTCATGAAAAATTAATAATGAAACTGTTATTTCGTAGTTTTTATTAAAGTGCGTAAGCTTCAGACTGCGGGGTAATTTATAAGAAATCAAACAATATCCCAAAAATTTTTAGACTTCGACGGAACTTGATCCCGCATCCTATTAGTTCGTGTTGAAAACCCGTGTCGCGTTCCACAACATTATTTGGGACCAAAATTGAAAGTACCCCAAGGTCCTTTTCATATTCATAGCCGGTGGAAGTATATTTAATAATGCCTTCAGTAACTGAATGTCTTCTGACTTTGTAATCGTCCTGGCTATGAAGGTTATTGGCTCTTTTCACCGACTTCGAAAAAACGAGGAGATTCTTAGTTCGTCTGTATGTTTTTATTTTTTTGATCTAGTGAGTTCTATAGCAACAGACCAGCGTTAATTTATTTTAATGGTTTCCGTGACATCTGATTTAATTTTAATGTTTTAATTTAGTAATTGTAAATACTTTGACGACCGATGTGGCGCGGCGAGCTAAGGTCCGCCTGCGACGCAGAAGGTTGCGGGTTCGATTCCCGCCTTGGGACAAATGTTTGTACGATCTGCAAATATTTGTTCCGGGTGTTCTGGGTATTTCCTATATTAATAAAAAATATCTATCTATGTTATGTATTGTATTAAGTTTATCAGTCATCTAGTACCCATAACACAAGCTCTTCTTACTTTGGGGCTAGATGATTGTCCAGCATTACTTATTTATTTATTTATTTACTAGGTTCTAATTTTTTCCTATTACCAAATAAAAAAAAAAATATTATTTTATAATTTTTTGTAATTATTTAATCCTAAAATATTCACGTCAGGGCACTCGACCGAGATATACAGTAAGAAAAATTCAAAAATTTATTAAAATTCAAAGTGCTTTATTTCCTTTAGACCTTACAGTGTGTCTACCATGAGTTTTAACAATCTATACTCGCTATCGACTGTAGTTAAAAAAATTTATGAAAACTTGAACAGCGCCTCTAGCGGATAGTTGGGTACTAAAATGCGCGGTACTAATATTTACGTAACTACTGTAGTAACGTCAGGCGATCTAACTGTGACAACTCATGGTAGACACACTGTACTCTTGGATACGTCACAAAATTCAAATTACATAAGTGGAACTACAAAATAAAGTGATCACTTTGATTTTTGTTCACTTCAATATTTTTAAGGTAAAGGAGAAAGAACAAGAAACCTTTACCTTGTTAGGTTGTTAGTTTTCGAGTTCGAGCAAAACTTGTCCCAAGCTTTTTTATCCTCTAGATAATAATAGAGCATATATAGATATGCAGCTAGTGAATAAATATTACTGAATTACTGAGAGAGTTGTCCCAAGTAAGTCCTAAGCAGGCCTTACAGAGAACTAGGTAGGTACCTAGGAACACTATAGGTAGCTCTAGGTGGTGCAAAGGGCAGTGGTAAAAGGCTTCACGTACAAACATTCAACCTCGAGTTTGGCTAGTGTATAGACACCTATCTACTAGGTTGCGTACTTCCCACAGACCAGCACGAGCTATTTCCAGACAAACTTCAATCACCTATTTCACCCCCTTCGAAATAACTTTATGAGAATAAAGATCAACGGTAAACATGCCGGTATTTTATTATTACTATTTGCGGGTATTTATCACGTTTATTTACCGGTTTTTTCTCGACGTTTCGACAGGTATTCATAACAATTTCACCATAATAAAATAACCTTCAGCTAGGATGGTAAAAAAGAAAGCTCCGAAACGCTCAGCCCTTTTTCCCTATGTAAAAAAAAATACTGAAGTAAATAAATCTATATTTGAAAATAATAAAATGTAATTTTCTACTCTGTCGCAGTACCTGCATACTGCGTGGAGGCACAGAGTAACTCTAAAGTACGGTGGAGGCAGTAATATATGTATGGTGGTAATACTTTTCTAGGCAAGGTTGCTCAAAGCTCAAAAAGCTCACGTTTGAAAAGTTGGAGCTGCACAGACGCAGCACCGCAGCACTTTACTCCTCTCGAAAATGTGAAAACCTAACGTAATTTCAGAAAGCTTTCCATCAAACATTCAATAGGTTTACTTTGAAATTTTTATTTCCGTTGCAACAAGGGTTAGTTTCAACAAAGCTGGTTGGAGTAGAGGTGTGTAAATAAGATTCCAAATTCCTTTATATTTACACTGTCTTTTAAGTTTCGCGGGACAAATATCTATTAATCCTCATTTTTATGGAACCACTTTGGGATCATTTTCTATAAGATAACGAAATCATCATCAAAATTGGTAAAACTTTATAAACAAAGCTAATTGCAGACTGTAGCAAACAATCTACAGGCTCAACTGATCCATAATAATATAGTCAGTACCAGTCTGAAGCGTCCGGTCCCCAAGACGCTGGCTGCATTGCCCCGCTGTATGGCAATGCTGATGCGCTGCGCCAGATACCCACCAGCTCTCGGGTCACGCGTCGCTTCGACCAGATTCTCAGATAATTTAAAAAAAAAACCATAGAGCCTCGGTACCCCATGGACCTAGGTCATAAGCTCCAAGGGGAGCAAATGCGCCTCATGAGATCTTCAGCCAAATCTGCCGCACCAGCCCTCACGGATGTCCTCGGAATTTGGGAAACAAGTGTGTCGTCGCATGTAGCGTCCCACACAATGGGCCTCCCCAACTCCCATGGGTCTAGTGTCATACCGTGGGGTGTCTTACCATCGTCACGCAACAGACCATTCGGTTCGCGTTTAGCTGGAACATTAACGGTGACAAAGGCCCGCCGGATGATGAAAAATCGATCCTTAATAACTGTCGGAGAAATTGACGAATATACATAAAAAATATAAATATACTTAGAGCCTCCTCCTAGTCCTTTTTAAGTCCGTTAAAAATTGATTTAAGACCAAAATGTTTTTAAATTTGTATTTTATGTGATTCCTTTTTTGGATTTCCTGAATAATCAAAACCAAATAAATTACTGACACTGGTGTCAAATCGGTAAATGACAATCACGACATGTATCCGAGATTCAACTGGTAGATTTTAGGTAGGTTGTATATAAAGTGGGTGATAGACGTACGAACTTGAAGTACACGGTTTTTCAGATCGCGAACTTATTCCGCTCGACGCCGGTGACACACGTGAAGATTACTCACTCTGTATTGCGATGTCGTCGACAGAAGTACCTTGTGTTTTATATGTTGAAGTGGGTTACGAGCAAAATTTCAAACTTGTCGGATCGCCAACGAACTTAGTCGGCGGCTTCAAAGTACGCGTACTTAGGGTGACACACCAGCGAAAAAGGTCGTCGAGCCACATTTTCGCGAATTTACTCGCACGTCTTTCACCCACTTTAGTCTCCTCACAGCTATACCCAGCTATGCCCTTGACATCTTTTCGGTGCTAGTGTCTATCATTTTTCATAACGACAGTAATTTCATTGTTACGTTACGCGGTTCTCATTTTTTTATCTTTTGTGTTACACTTAGAACGTAACCAGTAACCACAACAAATGATAGTCTCTCATCGCATTGTTCATTCATAGAAATTGACAACAAACTGATATTACCATCTCGCGCGTCAGGTCGTAAGCACCACCTAACATTTTTATCTGCAATCTAGACGAAATTGATTTTTTAACTAACTTGATACCTACACCGCAGCCTACACTTTATTTATTTTATCGATGGAGGTTTCAGTTGAAAAAACATTTAGTGAAAAGCTTGCAGATTAAACTTGTTTAGTTGACTGAATACTTAGAAGAGGGAATAATATGTGTAGGTATTTCTATATTACGTGTTCTTAGAATCTTAGATCTTTGAAGCTTAGGATTTCTCTTCTAACGGCAGTTATTGCAACTAACTTTATGTTTGAATGAAATGTGAAGAACTCTGCCATGTTTCCTTGTTATGTTTTCTTCATAGATTTTATTTTATTTCTAGAGGAGTTTATAATTATGTTTAAGTAGATAGGTACCAAGACCTATTAATAGATCCGCTAAGCGTGGTGATTATGGCGAACAATGCAAGCAGTGGAAACTGATCCATTTATGGATCTGCAAAGTGGATCAGACTGGAATGGAGCAAACTGCCCTCGTTTTGGGAAGGCATGTTCTGCAGTGGACGTTTGAATGATGATGAAGAAGGTAGATAAGTACTTACTATCGTTCCAGCATTATCATCCCATGAAAATTAACCACCAAAAATCAAGCTATTTTAAGGCTGAATCTGTTATTTTTTAAGCTGTTTCAGGGAAATTTACGTATAGAATTATGTAGATTATGTTCAACCATACCTATCAGTAGGACAAAATGTAAATCAGCAGGACCAAATGTAAGCTATCATCCTCTGGAGACCAATTTGGTAGTTATATTGACAACGATTACGCTTCCAGTGCTTTAACATTTATCTCCGTCCCTTGGCGCCTGGTGTGTGTGTTACATTATAATTTCAATTTATACTTCGTCCCTTGGCGCCTGGTGCGTGTGTTACATTATAATTTCAGTTTCTGCTTCGTCCCTTGGCGCCTAGTGTGTCGTTACATTATAATTTTAGTTTCTACTTCGTCCCTTGGCGCCTGGTGTGTGTGTTACATTATAATTTCAGTTTCTACTTCGTCCCTTGGCGCCCGGTGTGTGTGATACAATATAATTTCAGTTTCTACTTCGTCCCTTGGCGCCAAGTGCGTGTGTTACTTTATGATTTCAGTTTCTGCTTCATCCCTTGGCGCCTGGTGCGTGTGTTACATTATAATTTCAGTTTTTGTTTCGTCCCTTGGCGCCTGGTGCGTGTGTTATATTATAATTTCAGTTTCTACTTCGTACCTTGGCGCCTGATGTGCGTTACATTATAATTTCAGTTTATCCTCACTTCATCTATCATGATTCATAGCCTACTGGGTTTTAGCCTTTGTAGGGTACGTAGACGAACCTAGAAATGCTTAGGGAGGAATGACAGAGAGCAGCCGCTTTAAAAAAAACAAAAGTATCATGCGTCATTTAGAGCCCATTTTTTTATTTGTTGAACAGTGGTGAATATGTTGAACAACGATGACATTATGTTTCATCACTCTTGAACTTTGAAAGTGGGCAATACAAAAATGCTTATGGTCGTTTAGTATAGATAAGGCCTTGGCTACTCTGAATTCGGGGAAAGGAAAATGCGTGTGAAGCCGCGGGCAGAGCCTAGTTTACTATAATTTGCAAAGTTTTGAACAAATGTCAGTGAAAGATCTCCTTAATTCTCCTGTCTTTGGAACTTCTTTTCGTATATAAACCCGATAGGTTTCATCCAATTTCCTGATTTAAAGTTTTGCATATTTAAGACGGTTTTTCCGTATTCTGCCAACGTCGAAAATTTAAAATAAATACTTAGGTATTTATTTTATTCGCCAACCGGAGATACGAAACTTTGGTTCTTAATTTTTAAATCAAATGCAGTACATTTTTGGCAACCTCAACATGTTTAACGACCCGAATCTAATTTATTATAAGGCTTTGATTTATTAAATCATATTACGCATTGCCTACTGCACTGCGGATTTCCACCTCCTCCTACACCTCCACAGCCTATATTGGTCCACTTCTGCACCCAGGCCTCCTCCTGATAAGCGCCTTATTGGCATTTATCTCACGGGGGGCCCATAATCCCCACGCTGGGCATGCGGGTTGGGGATCGCAGTTTGGTGGTAAAATAGTTCTGCAGATGGCGCTGCTGCCCACCCCCGGTGGATATCTTTAGTCGCCTCTTACGACACCCGCGGGAAGAGTTGAAGTGGTGCAAATTCTAAGCCGACACCACACTGCGGATTTCCGCTACGATGTAATTTATGAGATATGTAGGTTGGTGTTATTTTAAATGGCCGTGGCACTTCCGGCGTCAAAATCAACGCCTCCACTCAGGCCGTGGATGTGGTAAAAGCTGACTTAGGGATTCTACCAGTGGATGGGCAGCAGCTTCGTTCTGTAATTTAGATACGTCCACTGCAGTCACCAATCTGCCTGCCAAACGGTTCAACCTCAACAGACTATATTGGCCCACTGCTGGACACAGGCATCCCCCTTATAAGGGCCTTATTAGCTTTTATCTCATAGGGGTGATGGTCACAATAACCACGCTGGACATGCGGGTTGGGGATCGTATTTCGGTGGTAGAATTGTTCAGCAGGGGGAGCTGCTGCCCGCCCCCGGTGGATATCTCTGAGTCGCCTCCTACGACACCCGCGGCAAGAGTTGGCGCAAATTCTAAGCATCACAGCGGTTGATTATAAACCCCCCTGTGTTTGGGGAAGGTATGTTCAGCAGTGGACGTTGTGTACTGTCTCATTAACATTAATTCCCTTTCTTGTTAAAATAAACAGCAATATTTTTGAGATTAGGTACCTGAGCTGCCTATATACTTCTCTAGGATACGATACAATTTACCCTTTACGAGTTTTCGTATAAATATCCGTTTTTTTCTCATAAAAACACAGGCTCTTTTATAATTAATGAGATACAAAAGTGCTCAGAAAATATTGTTGAACATTAATACAATTTATAATAAGATAATTCACTTCTTAAGGGGCCCCTTATTTAGGTATTCTTGCACATTTCAAAAATTAAATTTTCTATATGCCTAGTATACCTAGGTATACATAGGTACCTACGTAATACTATCGCAACTAAAATATTAATAACTAGCTACTGCCCGCGCCTCCGCACGCTCTTTTCCGAGATAGAAAGTTGCCTATGTCTGTCCTCGGGATACCATATATCTCCATGCCAAATTTTATTAACATTCGTTCAGCCGTTTAGGTGTGAAAAGGTAACGGACAGACTGACAGATAGACAGACAGACAAATAGAATTCGAAAGTAATCGAATTTTATAATATAAGTATGGATTACAGTTAGTATATGAATCGAAGTATGGGTTCCTATCCATACTTCCACGTGTGGATGGGTACTCTGAAAGGATTTCATAGATAAAGTAGGCATAGAAGCTGAATGTTGGTAATTGGCGCAATAATAACTATGTTAGCTCTTCAATTATGCACTATTGCGATGGACAACCGGGCACCTATCTATAAAAGAGCCGATATCCATAAAAGCGCAGAACATTTTGCAAAAAAACATTTTTAAAATCTTACTGACACCATGTAAAAACTAATTTGGTAGGCTCGCTCTGTTCTTCAAAGATCATTTCGAAATAGCCTTCATGCGATAGGTCACCCCCTCCATGCAACAGCAAGAGAAGGGTGCAAATAAATACTGGCCTCGTACAAAAAAAACAATTAGGTGCGTCTTCAAGCATGCATTTTTTTTAGGGTTGCCGCAAAACAGCTTTTTTTTTGCTTGCTTCCCTCTTGCCATACTCTCGCATCCATTTTAAGCATCGCTTCTTCATAGCAAGCATTCGCCTGTCACATTCGATCATTACATTATCTGCAGTGCGCAGCCTGTAATAAAAGCCACTTCATCTGGCATTGCAAAAACAACTGAATCGACTACATTAGAAGAGTCAAAATTGAATGTTGTTGAATTGTTAGGTATCTACAAAAATCGCTTAAATAAATATTCGGATTGAAAATGACCGCCTCTCTAAAATGTAGATCAAGTATTATCATATTTGATCTACATATATTATTAAATAATTTTACACGACATAAACATTACAGACGAGGCTCGTCACTCAGGGAACGCTAATTGTAACGTGATGCTCACCTATGAGACTTGGAATGTCATATTAATATTACAGACGAATGTTCGCGGTGAGAGAGCGCCATTAAGACATAGACGGGAACTAAAAAAACCTCAGGCATACTTATGCTAGTAACATGTTCACGGACATTAGACAGACGTGTGCAAGTAGAGCAATCAGAGCGTTTCTGCAGACTGCATTGGAAAGCAAGCCGGTCGTAACGGGAACGCGAACCGGTTCCTATGGACATAGTTTACCACTGCTTAGATCTTTGGTGACATGGAATGGGCTGAACGCATGTAAGATGTATTATATTATAGTTACTACAGACGTAGGCATCGAACAAACATTTACATAGGTAGATCATTTATTTATACAAAAAATCGTTACATAACTTGGTTAGCAATGCTTTAGGTTATATTCTAAATGTACTTCAATTTAATCTTGATCTGTTCAGTAGTTTTGGAGATGTTAGGTAACAAAATAAAATTCCCAAACTTTCCGCTTTATAATATTAGTTGGATAAATCGCTTATATATAAATAATCCTAAATCTTATACAAACGACCTAAAATACTCAACAAAGATAACAGATATAAGCATGGTAAACTCATACCTTGGCAATTACCTAGGTATGCATTTTACTTATCTACGACCGAAATGATGCTAAAAGTTCACATTAATTCAGCGTGAAGCTAGCCACTTATCACCGCTTATACCCACCATCAGGGTACTTCAATTTGATAATTAAATCGAAAGGTTTGTGTTTATTTGTTTCTCCAATTCTCAGGACGAAACTTTACCAAGTTTGACTAAAACCCTAATATTCCAGAACTACATAATATTTCCATTCTTTGCCTAAACATACACGACTGACCTAAGTACTAGATTCTAGCTATCTATATATATATATGTACTAGAACGTAGTACATATAACTCGGGCCATTCTAGCCCTCAGCTGATTTCTATCCATTTTGGCCGGTCTTTTATCAAACGGAGACAAATTATTGGGAACTTAATTATAAATTGTTAATTTAATTAAATGTATGTAAATGTGGAGGAAAATAAATAATATTTCTTTTTCCAAGTATAACGGGAGTAGCATGCGTGAAAACTTGCAGAGGGGTTATAATGCTCCCAACATTACCGAAAAATGCAAATTTTCGGTAATGTTCGACGAGCATTATCTTTATCTCTGTGGAATCCCATCAATCACTAGCGCCATGCACGAGTTGTTTACTCAGAATGCATGTGGTTGTAACTAGCGCCATGCACGGGTTGTTTACTCAGAATGCTTGTGGTTGTAACTAGTTCGTTATCCGTAACCCATATAATAATAATAATAAGAAGCTAGAACCACACTATTGTGGTGTGGTGTGTTGTTGCGCGTCAGAACCATATCGGTTTCATACATACAGTTTAGAATTGGTAGGAACATATTGTTGTACTGCAAACACGTCGATTGTCCGTAGAATCGTTAGAAACAGGTGTTTTGGGTCGCTGTAATCATGTCATATCATGTCTCTAACCATTATACCGCGTGTTCTTGAGTGGAGAGCGCGACTCAGGCGTGGGATGCCCTCCGGCCAGGTGGGATGGAGATCTGCGAAAGACTGCAGGTAGATGCTGGATGCGGCAATCTGAAGACAGAGCGCTATGACGCTCATTAGGGGAAGCCTATGTTCAACAGTGGTCTAATATAGGGTGATGATGATGATGATGATGATGAACTATTATACTAAATGCATGAAACCGATACGCTCTTGACTCCATTCTGACACGCTACACCACCTCACACCATAACAGGGTGTGAGGTGGTGTAGCGTGTCTTCTAGTTTAAGATTTCCGGCAGTGCATTGCAGTCTCGCACAATGAACGAATTAATCTGTTGGCACTGAATAACAGAATACAATGACAACCACGTGCGTGGTTCCAGAAAAGCCAGTGGTCACTATGCAACCACGGTCATAGTCATCACCCTGACCATGACAGCCTGCCCGTCTGAGTCGCCCCTTACTTTTATATGACGTTCCAGTCTAAACATGTGAGGGACGGCGTCAGTCCCATTGCGACGATCTCTTTTATTAGAGTTCCTTTTATGCTGTCAAATAGACCAAGAAAGGGTTCATTCTATTTCCATAAGAGCGGCGGGCCATCGTACAGATCGCAAGCGTTTTGATCGCTTTTAGTAAAATAATGGTGTCAATTCAGATGTCTCCAAAAGTAAACTAAAGTATGTAATTTGTCCCTTTTAAAACGTTCAAAATGAAAGGACGGCATAATTGTAAGTGCTGTCAAATTATTTTCATCATCATCATCAACCTATCTTAATCCACTGCTGGAAATATGCCTTCCCTAATGAGCGTCATAGCGCCCTGTCTAAATTAGGTTGCAAATTAGTTTATTTTTGGTGAAATCTAAATTGACACCATACTCCGTCTTACTCTACAGTTTGTTTTGGAAACGCAGTAACTATTAGAAAATATAATTCCTATTCAAGTTTACCGTAACTTTTAGGAAAAAGTTAATAAATGGCAATATAAATAACATGTTCTATTCAGGTTTTGATAAGGTAACACAAGCAAATACCTTCGCTTTGTTTACTTTGTAGAGGTGAATAAGTATTCCACAAATACAGACAATATTTGTTGAACATTTTTCGCATTGGCGACAATATCATACTCCGGACAGGTTGCATTGGAGCCCGGTGCAGCTTTAATAACTAACGAGATAGATAATTTGCTTCGCCCTTGAATATTTGCTTTGGGTCAGTAATTGCTTTGCAACAACCGGCTGTAAACAAATTAGTGCGCATTATTTAATAATCCAATTATGTACCTACTAATATTGTAAATCCGAAAGTAACTCTGTCTGTTACCTTTTTACGTCCAAACGGCTGAAAGAATCTCAGTGAAATTTGGCAGGAGGTAAATGATATCCTGGGGGGACATAGACTACTTAAAAAAGGCGTGCGGAGCCGCGCGCAGCAGTTTAATATTATAAATTTGAAAGTAACTCTGTCTGTTTGTTACCTTTTCACGCCTAAACGGCTGAACAGATCTTAATGATTTTGCAGGGAGGTAGACGGTATCCCAGGGACGGACATAGGCTACTTTTTATCCTGGTAAAGTGCGTGCGAAGTTGCAAGTAAAAGCTATTGTAAATAAGTTAAAATATTTATTTGCCATGACGTTACCCCGTATTGAAAATAACCATCATATCAGCCCACACATGTGAACACAGGCCTCTCTCATACGACGCGTTCTGACCCGCCTCCATCCATCGACTCCCCGCGACCGCTGCAATGTCGTCGGTCCATCGAGTAAATGGTCTCCCAACAGTCTCAACCCAACACTCCGAAAAGTGATAAAAAGAATCAAGAGGACGCTTATCAGGGGAGGCCTATTTACTATGTAGTAGCAGTGGACAAGCAAAGGCATTTAACGAGATAATAATGTTGAAAGGAATGGAAAAGGTTTTTTTTAGCCGGTTAGCTACTTTGGCGTTCTTATCCGCGTGGCAAAACTTGCTAAGAGTTATTTTATCTCTGCCAAAACGAATGCGTTCATAATGTTATGATCATCTGTGATTCCAGCAAAGTATGTTTGTACTTTGTATCTTTAAGTAGGAATATTTCAAAAGTTAAACTATAATAATACATATATGTTACAAAATGGTAAAAATTATTATTAAAAACGATCAACAAAATTATGTTAGCATGAGTCAGCAAATTTTTTTTTTCTTGTTACTATGTACACCCACCTACTATTTTAATTTATTTGAAGACTTTCATAAGTGTATGTACCTTCGAGTGCCTACGAGAAATAAGTGTATGTACCTTCGAGTGCCTACGAGAAATAAGTGTATGTACCTTCGAGTGCCTACGAGAAATAAGTGTATGTACCTTCGAGTGCCTACGAGAAATAAGTGTATGTACCTTCGAGTGCCTACGAGAAATAAGTGTATGTACCTTCGAGTGCCTACGAGAAATAAGTGTTTGTACCTTCGAGTGCCTACGAGAAATAAATGAATGCAACTGATTTGAAAAAGTGACTGCAGCATTCTTCTTCAGCACACAACTCAGTGGGGCTAAATGACAGTTTTGTAATTGTATACTAAAGAATAGACCCCTACATAAAATAAAATGCAATTCTGTGACACCGTGTACAGGTGGGGGCAGTCGCGGGTAGCAACTAGTCCAGATAATTGGTAGCATCCCCAGGTGCCAATTACGGCGCGAATATCAAATTCCTGCGAAATATCGCGCGCCAATAAATACGCTCATAATTTTTGGTGCACACTGCACAACCGCATGGCCGGGTGTTTTTTTATTAAATTGTACAGTCGTCGTGGGAAAACGAAGATATTATGGTAGATCGTTTCGTGTTGGCAAGAGTCTTTTTTTGTGTGGTTTTTAATTTTTTCTGCGTTCTTTAAAGAATAAAACTAACGGAAAAGGTATTTGCCGAAAATCATAAACTATTTTCTATTAACTTATGAAAAAAATTACTTCAAGTTCATTATTAGTTTTGGGAATATTTGGGAAGATACGAGATTTTGAGCTGAAAGTGAACGTTTTCCCAAATGCTCCCAAAATATAATGGAATCGAAATTGGTTCTATCATGAATTTATAGAAAATAGTTTACGATTTGCGGCAAATTACTTTTCCGTTAGTTTGTTTCTTTGTAGAACGCAGGAAAAACTAAAAACCACAAAAAAATTTAATCTCACGCCAACACGAAACGATCAGCCTTATTAAAAATAGCACTCGTACCAGTAAAAAAGTAGTTGAGTAGTTTCTTGGTGAATACCAAGAGTGATTTAGAGAGCCGTCTGTTAGGCAGTTTTGCGAATTCTGATAACTCTGTACCTATATGTGAGAGTCTATTTGACGTTAGTAACGAGACGTGATCGTGACGGTCGCCTCTTTTTAGTATGGGGTTTGCGTAGTTCCCTGTCCGCACGATAGAGGCGCTGTAGCAAATGTATTTATGTATTGTGTATTTAAATAGGAGAATTCACGATCACGTCTCGTTACTAACGTCAAATAGACTCGCCCCTCTGGTAGGTATTGCTAAAATAATGCCTATTCCAAAATTAAAAAATGAATTTTTTGAGACTTTTTTGTGAATTATGTGCAATTTGCTTCTAAATCCGTGTAGCTAAATAAATGTCAGTAACATTTTACAGGGTGTCCCATAATGAGTGGATAATAATGCAGGTGCGTGAGTGCGGTGGCATGGTGGCACGTCTATCTACTATCTGCGACATCCCGTATTTTGATTGCCCGCCCGGTGTTAGTAATTTCTTTCGAACTTTATACGCTTTCGCGATCTGTTAACATATGCATATGTTTGGGGAAAATAAACCAAAAGGTACGCGATAAATACCCGATATATAATCTTGAATAATATATTTCGAGTATTTTTATGTGGTTAGCGGAGAGTATTTATAACCCCAAGCATCAAAACAGTAATAGCGATTATGATAAATGTTGTATCAGAATACTCGTCCCTCCTCTAATGCGAATGTTTAAATGTTGGTTGCCTCGTCACGCCAATAATGCTGGATGGATCGGGTTAAAATTTTGCATGGACATACACATAGACTCTATAGATAGTTCTAGACATACACTAACTTAAAGGATACTTTTTATCCCGGAAAAACGCACTTCAAGCCGCGAGCAGAACCTAGTTTAAAAAACTAAATGTGTTTGCGTATCGCATTAGCCATATTTGGTAGAGATTCAAATTAGGTTGAGTAAAATCAATATTGACACCTCGATTGGCCTTCGAAATGTAGAGGGAAGTACTGTTGCGGAAAAAATAACGTAAACAATGTAATGGATGACGGCGGTGGTTTGGTTACCGTCATGAATTTATTAACCATTTACCTTTTATTGGTAATTTGGTAAATACTTTGTAATAGAGGTTTATAGACATTTTTCAGGCACGCGCTAGTCTCTCAAAGCAGGCTATCATACAGCCTATTCATTAAGGTCTTGTAAACGGGTACCTACAACGTGTTAATATTTTGTGAAAGAATTAAATGATTAATTTATTTATTTTACCAGTCATATCAGTGTTTAATAGAAAAATGTTTAATAAAAGAAACAATGTCGGCAAGTGGGACAAGACAACCTTGTAAAGTTTGTAGATCTATGGAAACGGAAGCAAAAAATTTCATTTAAAAAATATAATTATACTAATTTCCATTACTTACTAAGTAATGTATTACATTACATTACTTTTTGCAAATCTTAAAATTATGGCAATTTTACTGACACAGTTAAAATTGTAAAAAATACGCATTCGTTGAAACTCAGCTCTTTACCCTACAGTACCTACTTACGCCTACTACACCAAACTTCAATACTATGAAGTCATCGGATTTTGTACAGTATAGGTACATGACACACACTTTAGTACCTTGTCGCTCTAAGTTTACTAACTCGGTGACCGCGTTCCTTGTATCAATAAGCACTCTTTACTATGACAAGGTACATCGAAGCAACAGTGGAGCAACCCACACTGTATTGTGTCGCGATTATTGTTTAATCAGATGCAGTGTTCATGACTGTACGTACATACATTTGGTACATAGAACACATTTGGTACATAGACCACATTTGGTACATAGAACACATTTGGTACATAGACCACATTTGGTACATAGACCACATTTGGTACATAGAATAGAACACATTTGGTACATAGAACACATTTGGTACATATGTAGGTGCAATATGTTTCATAATTATTTGCAATCCGTCAAATTGGCAGTATGTGTGGGACTGGAATAACTTTCTCAATTTGACGACCGAGATGTGTCGCGGCGGGCGAAGCGCCTGCGATGCAGGACGTTGCAGGTTCGATTTCCACCTGACAACAAAACGACAAATGTTTGTACGATCAGCAAATATTTGTGTTGTGTTGTTCTGGGTATTTTCTATGGTTCACAAAAAATATATACGTATCTATGTAATGTAAATACTGTGGTAAGTCATCTAGTACCCATAACACAAGCTTTACTTAGCTTGGGGTAGATGATTCTGTGTGGATTGTCCAGCATTATTTATTTATTATGTTCTTGTCTTAAACCACTGCCTGATTTTCAGACTTTGCACAACAAATAGCAGAAGTACAGAACAATCGCAAACAAAAAAATGGAATGTAGGAATGATGCAATGCAGGGTTAAATTACTGGCATGTTACATTTGACTTAAACAATGCCAAGTGCGCTTGATCAACGCGCGTGTGGGTTCCGCACAATTGTTACAACAGAAATATGACGCGAACTAATAAGAACTTGAGAACGCTTGGCTTAGGCCCGAGTGATAGCGCATTCGTTGAATAAATGTTTTTGATAAATAAAAACTAGCATGAGAATTTCATTTAGCAGCTTTTCAATAAGAGTGCGCAAAAAAACTCGTTAAAATTTTTCATCTGAGTCAAATTGGATAGGTCATCATCATCATCACCATCACCATATCAGCCCACACCCATCCACTGGGACTGGAAATAGGCCTCCCCTATACGACGCCACAAAAACAATCAACTGACATTGTAAATCCTTTCGCTTAATTCTATAGTGATTTCAACAAAACCTATTCTTTGAAGTTAGATGTTTTAGCCGAACCGTAGTGTAAAACCCGCGTAGCACATATCCATACTAATATTATAAATTCGAAAGTAGCTCTGTCTGTCAGTCTGTTACCTTTTCACGCCTCAACGCTACGGCCGAAGGGATGTCAATGAAATTTGGCAAGGAGGTAAATGGTATCCCGGGGACGGACATAGACTACTTGAAAAGCGCGTGCGAAGCTGCGGACAGCAGCTAGTATATAATATGATAATAATGATGAAGTTAAGGACACTCTGGGCGCTATCTTTCTCTACCCTACTCCTTAACCAAATGGATCCGGTTATGTAAGTAATTGTAATTGTGTGTAATTACATGCACTTCGGCATTGCTCGGTGCTGTTCGGGAATGCCGGAGTGATGTCATCGCTGGTTTTTGCTGTCTTGTGATTGGCTAATTGATTTGCTGGTTTATTGAACTGTAGGTTAATTTGTTATTGTTTTGTTATAGTCTAGCTTTTATCTGCGGTTCATAGAAACGTTGTTTTGGTTCGTTAAGTTCTCCTGATAAGTTTGAAGACTTAAATTATTTCAGAACCATATTATCATCTGGAATTTTGTACAATTGTGTAGGGTTAAAATAAAAGTGATCAAAATAGTTTTATTATATAACGTAGTACTTTAAAAAAAAGGAAGATAAAGCTAGAGATAAAAAGTGTTTATTTATAAACATATTGAGGAGCAAATAACAGGCACAGGCGACCTGCAGAAGTTAAATACTGTGTTGCAGATCGTAACGCCCACCTCTGGGAATTAGAGATATATGAGTTCCAACAGTGTAGGTACCTACATAATTATATGATATACAAGTAATAAGTTTATTAATGCAGTTAATTTTTTATATAAAGTTTTAGAAATAAAATTGTGTACTTAAAGCAATAATAAAAGAAATTAAGGAAATTTTAAGAAAATTAGTTAAGACTGGTACTCAGTGTGCGTGTGTGTGTGAGGGTGCGAGGGTGCGTGTGTGTGTGTGTGTGTGATATATAGGAACATTATTTTTCATCTGCGATTTATACTCATCCCAGTGTCCATAAGCTCTGTATTAAATTTTAATTCTCGACACGAACAATCAAGGGTTAACGAGCGAGATCCAAGTTAAGATGGTGTCAAGTTTATTATGTTCTTATTTTATTTTCGTTTATATACATTTCGATTATTGCCAGGACCATTTGTCAACAACGCAGCTTTTCAATTTGCATAAATTTCGGATGCAATACTCATCGTTATTGTAATCGCCTTCACATTTTAATGCGGTACCCGAATACACGGATGGTTCTGTATATTCTACTAATATTACGGCCGATGTGGCGCGTCGGGCGAAGGTCCGCCTGCGACGCAGGAGGTTGCGGGCTCGGTTACCGCCTTGGGACAATTGTTTGTACGATCTGCATATATGTTCCGAGTGTTCTGGATAGTTTCTATATTATAATTAAAAATATTATCTATGTAGTGTATTGTATTAAGTAGCTTAGCTTGGGGCTAGATGATGCTGTATGGATTGTCCAGCATTATTTATTTATATTTATTTCTTATACAGGCGCATACAATATAATTATATGTCTTTATTGTACACCAATAACACACAAAATACATGAAAGCAATGTACAATAGGCGGCCTTATCGCTAAGAACTATCTCTTCCAGACAACCGAGCTAGATGATGGCAAGATGTATGTTTGTTACGGGCAAACGCCAAAACTGCTGAACAAATCAGGCTGAAATTTAACACGCATGAAGTTCTGGACCTTTAATCCATACTTATGTGCTAATATTGTACATTTCAAAGTAACTCTGTCTGTCTGTCTGTTACCTTTTCACGCCTAAATGGCTGAACAGATCTCAATGAAATTTGGCAGGGAGTTGGATGGTATCCCGACACGACAGACATAGGCTACTTTTTATCCCGGAGAAGAGCGTGCGAAGCCACGGGCAGCAGCTCGTACATTATAAGTAGACTACTTTGGATCCCGGGTAAGAATAGGAATATATTTATTGTAAAATAATGTACAACATCGATACGAAAGTCTTAAAATCATAATTTGATAACAACAATTTATCCATTTCGGACGTACAATATTTTAACAATTCAATAGTAGAAATATGCTAGATTCGTCACACAACACATTTAGACCCGGACTAGAGCTATTTTGTTACTGCTAGCTGCGCCCCGTGGCTTCGCCTGCGTGGGAATTGGTTGCACACACCCTAGGACTAGATTTGTAAAAATAAAAATATGTGTATCATTATTTACTTTATAGTTCATAGTAATGATAATTTTCCATAGAAATAACATTAGAATTATTTCATAACTCAATTTTAATCAAAATTACAATTAGCCTATTGTGTTATTCTAGAGCTTAAACTATCTACATACCAAATTTAATCTAAATAGGTTAAGTTCCTAGTTACGGAGATACGTGGTAACAAACATTCACACGATCTTTCGCATTTATAATATTACTAGCTGCAACCCGCGGCTTCGCACGCTTTTTCGGAATAAAAGGTAGCCTATGTCCAGCCCCGGGATACCATCTACCTCGCTGCCAAATTTCACCGAGATCCGTTCAGCCGTTCTTGAGTTATAAATAGTGTAATAACACGACTTTCTTTTATTTATTAGAAGAAGATAAGTATGATAAAAACTATCGTAGGTTTAGGTTTAAATAACTTTATTCTCATACAAACTATCGTAGGTTTAGGTTTAAATAACTTTGTTCTCATACAAACTATCGTAGGTTTAGGTTTAAATAACTTTATTCTCATACAAACTATCGTAGGTTTAGGTTTAAATAACTTTATTCTCATACAAACACAGGTTTACATAGAGGTATAATGAGTTACATAAGAACAAATTAATCTAGGTTTTACAACATTTCACACAGTAATCGTTCGTTAAGCCGAAGTTGCTACGTGGCGTTTTCGCATCTCTGTCTAAACTAAACTATAAAAATAAAACTTTGTTTAACGTAATAATAAAATATAATTTGGCGTGTTTTAAAAAACGATAGCTTAGCTAGTCGTTATTCTCCAAATATATTATGTTGCTTGTTAAGTTTAACGGAATAAATACTAATTCCTCGGGACCACCTCGGGATCATTCTCTATGCAATAGTGAAAGAATCAGTAAAATCGGTTAACCATAGGCGGAGATATCAAGCACCATACATAAAAATAAAAAAACATACAGACGAACTGAGATCCTCCTCCTTTTTGAAGTCGGTTAAAAATAGGTGGCGGTGCTAGTGTGGATCGGGCGTTTGTTTTCTTCTAACACAAACCAGGTTCGTAGTAAACCCACTGAGGTACATTCATAATGAGAGCTATTATTGTATATCATTGTCCCTCTTTATGTATTCCAATTCGGAAAGACGATTGGAAGATTTAGGAATCTTAGTACGAATAGTGGATTTGCATCCTTTCATGTAGAACATTTTCGAGGCACAAGTTTAGAGACATAACCCAAAACTACCATAGGTTTTATACAATAATATGCGAAAAAACATTACCTACATCATTTTATATCGGCCCCGCTTGATAAGCAAAATCATAGGTGGATCAGAGTGGACAAAAAAGTGGAAACTAATCCCTTAGTGAATCTGCAAAGTGGATCAGAGTGGGATAGGGCGAGTTACTTAATTACTGGCAATAGCTCCCCAAAGTCACAATATTAATAGATAAGTTACTTCCTAGCCCACAAGCTGAACTTTTCCAAGTGCCTCCACGTACTTATCAAACTTTTAATCCCAACCGCCGTAGACTTACAAAAGCCTAGAGGAATCGAGGGCGTCCACCAATGCTAAAATTATATAAACCTACAACTTTATTTAAAAAAAAACACTATATTTTATTATTGAAGTAATTCAGGTATTTATAGCGTACCTTGTGTTTCAAATTATTATATAATTTTTTCAAATTGTTATTTATACACATAAGAACATAACATCACTGAATGCTTCCAAAGCGTTATGTTATGCCATAGTACAACATATCATAACTAATAGATAAGGAACATACACGTAAAAATTAACCAATTAAATATAGTTAAGTAGATTTATGTAGATGGCAGTGGCCTTTATTAACAAAGAAAATTACAATCAATTAATAAGAACAAATTAGAAATAGTATTTACAATTGAAACAATTAAGCTAACTGCAGATTGTTGCAAACAACCTACAGGTAGCTCAACTGATCCATATCAATTCCAGTCGGAAGCGTCCCCAGGACGCTGGCTGCATTACCCCGCTGTATGGCAATGCCGATGCGCTCTGCCAGATACCCACCAGCTCTCGGGTCACGCGTCGCTTCGACCAGACGCTCAGATAACTTTTTAAAACCCCGGAGAGGCTCGGTACCCCACGGACTTCGACCCCAAAGGGAGGAAATCTGTATGCTCTGTCGAGACCTGCATTATTTGCGCCTCTTGAGATCCTCGGTTAAATCTGCCGCCGCCCCTCCCCAGCCCTCATGTCATGTATATAGGTACATTATTATGCCGTGTGGTGCCCAGATAACCTAATAGATGCACATCTATGCAATATTCCAGCATCCGTTCTGTAGTTTCGGCGTGAAGAGGTAATAAACATACAACCTTTCGCATTTATAATTAGGCTGATTTAAATAGCTTTAAGTACATCGCGAAAGCTTTTTATTTAAAACTTCTTTTACTGCGATTTTTCGTTGAAAGTCGGGTACTGAGATAAATAGTGCTTAATTAGAATGGCCAAAACTATTATCATGATATATAAAATAACCGCCAAGTGCGAGTCGAATCGATGGTATGGATGGATACCGTAAAAATTAGGCAACTTTTTCAAAGAACATCAAATCTTCACTTGTTGGGAGACCCCAATAAATTTTCAACTTTATTTAATTTTTAGTATCTGTTATTATTACAGATCAAGTGTAACTTAAATATAGAAAGTTTCATGTGTCTACCTATTGTTGTTCAAGAGATACAGCCTTGACAAACAAAGAGCAAAAATAGCCAAAAAAATCACGTTTGTTGTATGGGAGTCCCCTTTAATTTTATTTATTTTTATTTATTTTCAATCCTAATGTGAGAGGTGTTATTTGTTGTTATAGCGGCAAGAGAAATACACATTATATAAAAATTTCAACGGTCTACCTCTTACGGTTCATGAGATATAGCCACGTGACAGACGGACGGACGGACGGAAAGCGGAGACTTAGTAACAGGGTTTCGTTTTGACCCTTCGGGTACGGAACCCTAAAAACACTCACTATCAAATCACCCTTCAAACAAATAAATAAAATAATCAGTTCGTGACGTACGAGGCGTCGGACACACAGACTAAAACGATAAACTGGTATCACCCGTTTTATTGCATTGGAGGTGAAAAATAACGTATTTTCTCCGAAGGTCACAAACAGCTAAGTGTCGGATAACATAATAACCCCACGGAATTTTATAATACGTGCCACGATCGTTTCTACGTGCCTTGACTTACCTCTACGTGCACTAGACGTCTAGGCAGCTTATTTCAGTACTTTAGTTAGGATTAAAGTCATTGCACCATGATTTGAGATTTGAGTTTTCCAATATTTCAGTTTCGGTCAGTTTTTAAGTGACTTTAGTATTATTTATTACTTATTAACCATGATGGATTTAAAAGATTTAGGTAGGATATTTGGGATTACTTTGATAATTTTTAGATTTTCATAGCAAACTATTATACCTCTACATATTATATAGTGTACAATTCAATAACGCGTTCCGGGCGTTGTTGCGGCTGCCGCGCTGTAGCAGTGCGTCGGGCATGTTTGCTGACGCGGGCGTGGACAGCTTCCCAGCTGTGCTACAAACTCGCTACGCCGCCGCCGCGCTGTGTCGCCTGCGCGCCAGCCGCAACAGCCTGCTGGCAGCGATGGCTGAAGATCTGAGCAGACGATTCCTGCAGCATTGGGTAGGGGTGCATTCAGTGCTTGCAACCTACACATGGCACTGAGTGCACACCTGTCCCTGTTTCTCCTCCTCAATATGAACCTCAAAATTGGGAATATGAACAAAGTAAATATACTTTGTTCATATTCCTAATTATGTTACAAAAATATGATGTACTTGTGCCTTATTTGTGTACCTACTAAAAATTAATTTTGTAACTGTGCTCTATGGGCCTTCTAGGTCTGAAATAAATGATTTATATTTTTATTAATTTTTTTATAGTTCAGCGATTCTATTGGCTGTTTTTGAGACTTTCTGCCGCTTTGATACGTCTTAGCTTAACTATCTAAACCAATGCTGTTCAAAAACGTACTCAGTGGCGCATTGGTCGAAGGTCCGCCTGCGACGCAGGTGGTAGCGGGCTCGATTCTTTATTCAAGATTTAAATTATTATTGCGATCATTACGGTCTTAAATTGCTTGTACCTACAAGCTTCAACATGAGCCCGGCCGGGGCACTGCAATTTCGAACATAGTTTCCAGATAACACAATTTTCTTTTGTTATGTAATTAAATAATATAGAGGTAACATACAAAATGGAACATATTATATATAACTATATTTTAAATACCATAGATTCAAATATTAAAAATAATGAAGTAACTCCTAACTTATTTCTATGTTACAATAAAAATCCTGTGAGGCATAGAACCTTTTCTTAATCAGGTAAGACTATATAATATTTTTGAGTCTTAAAAAGTTTGATTCATCTTTTCTCACCGCGGAACAAAAATATCAGATGAAGCTGTGTTGAAATATACTGTAGTATTTATGTTATCACACCAATGCGAAAGTTTGCATAGACGGATCTGTGATTGTTCCTTCCTCACGCCAAAACTCCTGAACGGAGCGGGCTGAAAGTTTGCATAGATATATGTAGGTGTAGACTTGAAATAACAGAAGAAAAAATTGTCCGTTAAATCAGTTCCCATGGGCTAGAAATAACCACCGAACTGCCATTCCCAGCCCGCATGCCCAGCGTGGGGATTATGGGCCCCTGTGAGATAATACCAATATGGCGCTTATCAGGGGGAGGCCTGGGTCCAGCAGTGGACCATTATAGGCTGTGGAGGTGGAGGAGGTGGAGAAATAACCTTTAAACGTAGAAAAATCGCGGGCTGGAACTAGCTTATAATAATGCACATTTCTTCGCTTAGCTACTCTGCTTAGGTTCGGTGGAAGGGCACCCTTACGCTGGACATCGTAAAATACATCCGGCTATGTCAATGTGCGTTAGATTCTTGTTTTGATGGTGCATCAAACTATTTTCATCCTAAGATCAAAATGAACTACAATATTCTGGTTTATATCGCAATAAAATATTGTTGACATGAAGGTTGAGATATTGTCAATGACAAAAATATTTATTATAAACATAAAACTCAGTGGCGTAGCGGATGAATGTCCGCCTGCGACGCAGGATGTTATAGGTTCGATTCCCGCCTCAGGACAAATGCTTGTACGTCCTGAAGGTATTTTGTTCCCGCTGTTCTGGGTGCTTGTATAATAAAAAATATCTATCTGTATAATTTATTAAGTACCTATATCAGTTACCAAGTGTGCAATCGCCTTTATTAACAAAGAAAATTACAATCAAATTATAACTAGTATTTACAATTGAAACAATTAAGCTAACTGCAGACTGTTGCAAACAATCTACAGGTAGCTCAACTGATCCATATCAATACCAGTCGGAAGCGTCCCAAGTTAGTATCCATAACACAAGCTTCGCTTACTCTGGGGCTAGATGATGATGTGTTGACTGTCCAGCATTATTTATTTATTTATTACTAGCTGCTGCCCGCGGCTACGCATGCTTTTTTCCGGGATAAAAAGTAGCCTAAGTCGGCTCATCCATCTACCTCCCTGCCGCTGCCGTCCAGCCGTTGAGGCGTGAAAAGGTAACAGGCAGACAGAGTTACTTTCGAATTTATATATTAGTGTGGATTTCTTCGTTGAAGGTTACCTGCTAGAAGAAGATGTTGATGGAAACTGTTTCCTACATTTGTGGTGTAGGTAGTTAATTATTGTCATGCATATCATTATAAAGATTATTTATCGCGTACCTTTTGTTTTATTTTCCCGTACGTTTCCATCGCGTTGCAGCGATCGTGGTCACGAGGCGACTGCGACTGCCGCATGTCATTATTGAATACCAACACATTATCGCAGAATCTTATCAAAGTAGGTCACTCTATCAGAAAGTTGCACTCAAGATTGTGACTCCTGCAGTAAACATAGTGATAGTAAAGGCAGCTGATTTACCTAACCTCAAGTTTTATTATTAATGGATTCCGTGTCACATCATTAGATATCAAATAGTTTTTAGACAGTCATCCCGTGACCGTGACAGTGTGTAAACCTGTTGAAACGTCGGGAAAAATAGGTAAATAAACGCGATAAATTCTCGTTAAATAATACTAATAGTAATCAGATAATTTATTTTTATATATATTTGTACAGGGTTATTGGTAAATCACTGACACTGCTTGAACTGCAGGTTCTGCCCATCATCTCGAACACGTTTGTGATGACGCCAGGTCTTAATTCTCAAATTTTGTATTGGTAGTAGGTTAGTTACCCCCTCCATTCACAAATTGCTCTTCAGCGAGGCTTAATTTGAAACAAAACTTAAAAATGGCTCTGCCCTGAATTAACAGTGGGCGTGGGAGTGAGAAATCTGTATTTAGTAAGTCATTGGGTTCCGGCCAAACGTATTTTTTTTATTTTGTATCGGAGGTGACTTACGATTTTTTTTAAGAATTAAAACCTGGCGTCTTCACGAACGTTTTCGTCAAGATGGGCAAAACCTTCAGTTCATGCAGTGTCAGTGAATTAACATTAACCCTGTACAGGTATATATTTTTTATATTTGTGGTAGTGACCATATCAGCACGTAGGTATTATGTGAAAAATTCGACTCTATTCTCTCGACTCTAGTCTCATATTTTTATTTTATTAAATGTCCTGGTTTTATCCATTTTAATAGACTGATTATTGGAATGTAAATACGGTGCGAAATATGTTTTTATTCTTAAACTTATTTACAGAGTTAGAATAAGATATGGCAAGAAGATTAGGAGGGATTGGTTTCAGTTTAATTAAATTATGGAAATTTGAAGGGCTGATAGGAATACTTTCTATAGGGCTGATAGGAATACTTTCTATAGGGCTGATAGGAATACTTTCTATAGGGCTGATAGGAATACTTTCTATAGGGCTGATAGGAATACTTTCTATAGGGCTGATAGGAATACTTTCTATAGGGCTGATAGGAATACTTTCTATAGGGCTGATAGGAATACTTTCTATAGGGCTGATAGGAATACTTTCTATAGGGCTGATAGGAATACTTTCTATCTGCCCTTATCTACAATTACAATTATTTTATTCAAATAATATTAAAATAACATCAAAATTTAAGTTTAATTTATTATCAGTGGGCCTGGGTCTTGCTTCTTATATAAGTATTAACAAAAAACATAGTCTATAAAAAAATCAGGTAGAAAACTATCTATCACTATCTTACTATCACTTTAAAATTGCAAACAAAAATAACAAACTGACAACTTAAATAAAATATAAGGAGGAAAGATAGACCGTGTAGATGACCACACCAACCACAAAATGAAAGAACATCTATCAAAGCAAGTCGTCAACTAGTTTCGTCCCTCCACGAGATATCATCAGGACACCACAATACTCGACCTTGACATTGAGAGCACCAACCAACACCGGAAGAGTCCCACCTCGAGCTCGGAGTGTTGTCACTCCGAGCTCCACGCGCGTTATCGGAAAAGGTTTTTTCGCGGAATGGTAACTAAATATCTTTCCTCCTTATATTTACAATGGATTTCCGCAAAGTAACGCCTGAATCTAATAAATAATTTAAATAAATTTATAATCATTTACTAGTTAGAGAACACTTTAATCTTAATAGTCAAATAATCACATAATTTTTTTCAAAAGTTTGGCAATTGGAAGTATACCGTAGCTTAGTACTGAGATTAATTTGTAAAACCGAATACCACTAAGCAAAACTTGAAAAGTTAGAAAAATTATTATCTATTAGGAACTGTCATAAGAAATAATCTAAGTAAGTTTTATAGATTCTCAAATATACATAAATAATATTCCAGCAACTTACTTAGTAGTTAGAAAACTACAATCAGTCATAACTTTTAAGTAGAGTATGGCAGAGAATCATAAAAACTGTGGCAATAATTGGGCAAAACTGATTTTAGCTGCTGCAGATGGTTGAACTTGGTAGAAGAGATTGGAATCTTAATAATAATAATAATAATAAGTTTATTTCAGCTTAGATAGGTACATATTTCGATACATATTTCAGCCATATAATGGGTAATAAAAATAAAATTAATTAATTAATTTAATGAAACGAAGTTGAGGATAACCAAGTAGCTTTGGTCTCTGTGGCAGATCAGTGCATTCTCCATCACAGCTTAATATGATAATATGTTACTATCAAACTTGGTACATATTTTTAGATATTTGTCTAGAAACTCTACCATTATTTTTCTTAAATTTTCTACTCGGTATATTCATGTTAAGATAATAAAACGTCTTCGTTATATTATATCAAATTATTTTAAGGAAATCATGAATACTTCCCAATATTGTTTGGTTTCTAACCCGAGACGAATTTCCTTATTGTTTGTTATCAAAATATACTTCAATATTTTGTCTGACGATAAAATATAGTTGACATGAACTTAAGATAGGTATTTTCAGTCATTTGGGTTAAACTTGTCCTTGAGTGGAGACCACGACACGGCAAACGTAGTGTAGGACGCCAGTACATCTACTGATGATGATGTTCTCTTAGCCGAATTTCGACCACGGCGGCCAGTCTCAACGGAGATAAGCCATTTGCGCTGGACACAATGGTGTCGATTCTGTTGTTTTAGAATTAGCTAAAATTAGGAATTAGGAATGTCAAATAGACGAAAGCTATTCTATGTTTCAAAAATTAGACTGGCAGGTTTAAAATTAGGATGACAGATCTAAAACAACTCAACTTAGTTATAAATAGATATAACCCTATTCTTTACATTACATTTTAGCTATGATTAGAAACGTCTACCTAATTTTAGGATGCATCTAATTTAGTCATGATTACATTTTATAGGCAAAATGCTGGATGGACAAAAACATTAGGGTACATAAAAACTGTACGTACCTATTTGACTGACTGAATGACTGACTGACTGACTGACAGACTGACAGACTGACAGGTTGACAGACTGACAGACTCACAGACTGACAGACTGATAGACTGACAGACTGATAGACTGACAGACTGATAGACTGACAGACTGATAGACTGACAGACTGATAGACTGATAGACTGACAGACTGATAGACTGACAGACTGATAGACTGATAGACTGACCGACTGATAGACTGACAGACTGATAGACTGATAAACTGATAGACTGACAGACTGATAAACTGATAGACTGACAGACTGATAAACTGATAGACTGACAGACTGACAGACTGATAGACTGACAGACTAACTGACTGACTGACAGACAGACAGACAGTCAGTCAGTTTGGGATTTTCAAACACGTTCTAATTTAGCTATTTTTAGGATCTGTGTATAGAATACCATAATTTTTAGTTCAACAGAATCGACACCATTATATTATTATAGTGCACAAGTGTGTGCGCAAACACAAGTGCACTCTCTATTCCCTCACTCTCATAATCCGATGGGACGGCAGACAGAGTCAGTCCAGTCTCCTATTCTCATACGGAACCAAATGTTTGTTAATTACATTTATTTTATTTGCCATATTTTAACGTTTCTAGAATTTTTTGTTAGACGTAATTTCTGTCGTATTGTAGACTTTTTTGACGTAAAAAACCCTAAAAAGGGTTACGTTTTAAATATTTTTTTTTAATGTAATTTCCTGCCTAGATTTAGATTTTATGTCCGGATAGGATTAAATTGTTTATACTCACTATAAATTAAGACCTTCATGTAATTATGATTCAAACAATTTTACAATCAAATTATTCTTATTCTTACGCGGACCGTATAATAAAATATAATATAATAATTAATAGGGTTTAAAGTAGAAAATTGCCAATTTTTTTTATTGTTGTAATGGTAATTCGAATTGACATAGAACCTTCATGGTTTGAGATTTTTGAGCGAAACTTTTTTCACATGGTAACTATGAGGTTCTTCTTTTAAAAAATGTGCAACATTCGATTATCGACTTTCAGTTGTTTTTTATTCAGCTTAGACAAGAAATATAGATAGGTACTTCGAAACGAGTCGAGTGATTTTTGAATACGAGTTCCGACGCGGAACTAACGCGGCAGAAACAGCTCGCAATATCAATGTTGCATTTGGAGAGGGGAGTGCTAATGATCGCACCGTGCGATTTAGGTTTTTTTAAACGCTTTCGTGATGGAAACTTTGATTTGAAGAACGAACCACGTGGAAGACCCCGCCCACACAGGTGAATAACAATGAATTGAAAGAGATGGTGGAAGCCGATCTGAGCCAAACTACCCAGGAATTAGCGGCATGGTTTAACGTTACCTTACCAACAATATTGACTCATTTGCGTCAAATCAATAAAATAAAAAATATGAAAAATGGGTGCCTCATGATTTGACTGATCTGCAGAAAGAAACGCGTGTTGAAACTTGTGTTGCCTTGTTGAATCGATACAGAAATAAATATATAATGCTGGACAATCCACACAGCATCATCAAGCCCCAAAGTAAGCAGAGCTTGTGTTATGGGTGCTAGATGACTGATAAACTTAATACAATACATAACATAACATAAATGAAGGAATATTGAATCGAATTGTGGCATGTGATGAAAAGTGGATTCTTTAAGATAACCGTAAGCGAAAAATGCAATGGCTGACCCCAGGTCAAACGCCGCAACAGAATCCTTAAGCAAAGCTTACCAATAAAAAGGTAATGGTAACTGTTTGGTGGTCTCAGCATGGTGTTATTCACTATAGCTTTCTCCGATCTGGTCAAGCAATAACGGCAGATGTCTACTGTGCCGAACTCCGAACAATGATAGCAAAACTAGCAGTGAAACAGCCCCGATTCATAAATCTATCTTCACCATTATTGCTCCATGATAACGTGAGACCTCATACAGCACGAGAAACCGTTTTAACTCTACAGGAACTGCAATTAGAAACCATTCGTCACCCTCCGTATTCGCCTGACCTTGCTCCAACGGACTACCATTCTTTTCGTGATTTGGACAATTTTCTACGTGATAAAAAGTTTTGCCTGCCTCCTGGGAAGAAAACGAAATAAATTTTTCAGTACAAAGAAAGGCAGAATGACAATTTTTCAGCACAAATCGGCAATTTCATACTTTAACCCCTAAGATATAAAGATAATGTAGATATGTATTTTTAGAAATCAAAAGTTTCTAAATTTCTACTCTTCAAAATAAAACGAAGGGATAACGAGAGACTTTGAATAAAAATACCTAGAAACTTAAACGGAGAAAGTTTCTCACACTAGGTGTAGAATGCTATGTAAATGTCATGCATTGTCGGATGCCAGCTATGGAGCGATCCGAAAGGTCCTGGGAACGACTCACACATTTCCAAAGGACAGGTATTCCTATTCTTGCATGGCCATTATAAGAAGGCATGCATTGTGACTTCCAAATCTATTTGTGAATTTCAGAGGGGCAATACCTTCGGCAATACTAATGTACATATTTCTTTGGAAGAGTAATTTAATTAAAACTTTAACTTTCGCGATCTGTTAACATTAATAAAGATACTCGTAGATAGATAGATGACTCTTTATTGTACTACACAAACACAAAATATAATACAGATGAAAATGCTGAGAAACAAGGAAGTACAAAGGGCGGCCTTATCGCTCTGAGCGATCTCTTCCAGGCAACCTTGGGATGGACTGGACTTATGAGAACAATATAGACGGTGGCGTTTGAAAAACTTAAGGAAATTAAAACAATTACATATACCTACTCTACGTACTATACCTATCATGTCATAAACTACCTACTTTATATAATAAACTTACATAGACATAAAAATAAAGTTATTAAATTTTTACACTGAATTAAAGATTATTTATCAAGTATTAGCAAACGTAGAGTAGGACGCCCTCCGGCCAGGTGGTATGACGATCTGCGAAAGACTGCAGGCAGATGCTGGATGCATCCCCTAATGAGCCCACTGCCGGACACATAAGTCCAGCAGTGGACTAAGATAGGTTGATGATGATGATGAGCGGGTATTTATCGCGTACCTTTTGTTTTATTTTCCCCTACGTTTCCATCGCGTTGCACGTACCGTAACGTAACGTAGGGAAAATAAAACAAAAGGTACGCGATAAATACCCGATCATCATCATCATCAACCTATCTTAGTCCACTGCTGGACTTATATGTTTATTTATATACGATAAATGTGAGTAATTTAATTATTTAGAAAAAAACTATAAACCGACTTGGAATCCATTAATTTTACTATCGGATTATGCTCTATACAAATAATTTTCGAAATCGGTCCATTATTTATAAAGAAATTAATTTATGACGAACATACATAAAAAATAAACCAAAAAAGTGCGAGTCGACTCGCACACGAAGGGCGGAACCCTTCCGTAAATATCAGGCAACTTTTTCAAAGAAACATCAAATTTTCAAATTTATTTTATTTTTAGTATTTTATATTTGTTACTATTACAGTTGAAGTGTTACCTATTTATATAAAGTTTCATGTGTCTACCTATTGTAGTTCAAGAGATACAGCCTTGACAAATTAGCAGCAAAAAAGCAAAAAAAAAAACACGTTTTTTGTGTAGGAGCCCCCTTTCATTTTTATTTTTATTGTATTTTCATTATTTGTTGTTCTAGCGGCAAGAGAAATACACATTCTCTGAAAATCTCAACTGTCTACCTCTTACGGTTCATGAAATAGAGCCCTGTGACAGACGGACGGACGGACGGACAGCGGAGGCTTAGTAATAGGGTTCCGTTTTCACCCTTCGGGTACAAAACCCTAAAAACATACAAACAGCCGAATATAGAAACTCCTTCTTTTATCGAAGACGGTTAAAAAAAGGGGCTAATTGATAGACTGTGCCTTTAGAATATCTAACATAATCTCGGACGTCCGATGTGGCGCGGCGGGCCAAGGTCCGCCTGCGACGCAGGAGGTTCGATTCCCGCCTCGGGACAAATCTTTGTACGATCAGCAAACGGAAAAAAAATTTGTTCCGTTGTGTCTGGGTATTTTCTATGTATAATAAAAACATATCTATCTATGTAATGTAATGTATACCAGTCATCTCGTACCTACTCATACCACAAGCTCTGCTTAGCTTGGGCCTAGATGATTCTGTGTGGATTGTCCAGCATTATTTATTTATTCTGAGAATACCTCTCAGAAAGACAATTGGACAATCAGTAAATTCATTGGTTACCTTTGACGTATACCTACTAATGTAAACAAACTTCTGTCAAAAACTTATTCCTTTTTTCCCCCTTGAAAATTCCCCCTCATGGGGAAAGCTGGAATAAGCCCTGACAAACACGGGCTGAGTTATAGAGGTCGATTCTTACGTCGCGACAGAAACTTTATGTTATAAGTGAAAAGAACCGTGGACGATTGATCTCAGATATAAATTCAGAATACTTGTGTAGTATTCTATGTTGATCAGACAAGGAGCATCAGCATTTATATGCATAAATTTTTTATATTATATCAGCAAGTTGCTCATTAAATTCGTAGATAAACATGATACTACCTTCTTCATAACTAAATATTCCATATTCCGTTATTTAAATGAGAGCGGGCAGGGTCAGACTTAGGACGTTTTATAAGGGGCTAGTTGTTGCTGAAATATATAGGATGATATGAAATTCAGAACTTGATTTTAAAATATTAAACAGCGATCTCACTTTATTCAATGCAACGAACTGAAAGTAACTTAACAAAACTAAAATCAAGCAGTGGCTGTCATAAAAATAGAAATATCTCCAAAATTAGAAAACCGAATAACTTATTACTTAACCAAAGTGTTTAAAACTAGCTTCTACCCGCGCCTTCGCTCATGTGGTACCCGGATGAAACTTAACGCCCAGAGATAATTTCATGTTAGTAAAATATTTTTAGAATTTTATTAGACACACACACAAAATACACATTCACATTTGGTCACAAAATATACATTTGCACGTGAGGTAGATAGGTGATTAAATCCAATAATTCGTTGCTTGGAAAAATTTAGATAATTCCCCTTCTAAATACAGCCGGTGGTGGTTAAATCTCACATTTCAAGATGTTGACTCATACGAACTTAATGTTGTTTTAACTCTGTACTATGTAAATTTATACGAACACTAGCGCCCGCGCGCGTTTGCGCAATTCTAGATCTCAAAGCCGTACATGGTTATTCTGACCTGCATAAAACTATGCCATCGACCTAAACACTACGTACATATTAATTTCAAAACTACCAAAATGGCATTGTTTAGGCCTACAAGTATCCGGACACAAAGAAATAAAACCAGTTCATTCAATAACCATTAACTCTAGCCTTCACTCAACATTCATTCTTCTCATCTACGCCTCCATCAAGGCAAGACAAAATTATAGAAATTAAATAATAAAATAGAAATAAAAGAAATCCCTAATACAATACAACAATAGGAGACTGCAATCTACATAATATTGTGAGTTAATCTCAACAGGCAAGTTCTGAAAAATTTTAAATTCCTACATTAAAATCACACTTCATACCATAAGCTATGCTATATAAATGTCAAGTGTGATTTTGTGAGTGTGGGTAATATGAAGCGTAGGTTATAAATGCGAAAGATTGGATGGATCGAATAACAATAATAATAATGATAATAGTTTTAAAATATTTTATTTTCTATAGTAAAAAATGTACATATATTATAACGAGATTTAAAATAAATGATGTGAATAATAATAATACTGGATGGAATGGATGTTCGTAACTTTTTTCGCCAAAACTACTGAATGGATCGTCCTGAAATTTTGTATAGATGTACATAGGTCTAGACCTGGAATAACAAATAGGCTACTTTATATTTATCTTGTCTCTCTATTTCTAAGTGATATTATTGTACAACAACAATAATATATATTCATATTTATCGGGTATTTATCGCGTAACTTTTGTTTTATTTTCCCCTACGTTTAAAAGGTAAATAATCTTTAATACGTTAACAGATCGCGAAAGTTTAAAAAACAATAAATATAAGTTTTTTTCATAAAATTAATGAGATAAAAGTAACCACTATGACTTTGTTTCACGCTCACTTAAGCTAAACAGCGCAGCTGAAATAAATGGTGGCCACCGTAACCGTAAGTGGCCCTTTTGCGTCCACCTTTGGTGATTATGATTTCAAGATACATAATTATAGGTAGCTAATCAACGCCCTCGATTATCTCGGCCTTGAGTTTTATCAGAGAAAGGGCTAACCGACAGAAATAGCTCAGGGGCTGACAGTGACATTTAAATGACATTGAAATGCCGTTATCCTTTGACCGAGTGAACTGACCTTTTACCAGAGAGCTGACATTTGCCGAAAACTTAAATTATTATAAGATATATACATATTTATAAATTAATTATTATTAAAATTAAATTTAAAGTAATTACATTTTATTTAAAACATCATGGCTGTAGCGGTCGTTTTAGAAATGTTTAATTATGCGATGTTTAAGTTTATAACAAGCTTTTATTTGTGACGCAGAGTTCGGACTGCAAGTTTATAAGCTATGCAATTATTATACCACAGACATTTTATAAACGGATAAAAGTACGGAGTGGACAAAATACATGCAGTTTACACTAACATCATTAATACAAAGTTTTCCAAAAATAGAAGTAACTTACGTATCCGTAATACCTACTCATTCAATGTAAAAGTAATCAAAATAAATTCAGCTAATAAATGCATGGTATGTATATGTCTTTGTCTTAATACAATATATCTGTTTTCACGGCTACATTGAACGGATTGTAATGATTGAATTTGCCATTGAGATGGATTGGGTCCTGAGACTACTTTTTAAAATGGTACCTAGCCTAATTTTGAAATATTCCAGTAAAGTTTGATGCCAAACTAGTAATTTGGTGACAACTATAAAAAATCACTCGGTGCCAGCTTTTTACTTCTTTTTGGAAAATGAGAAAAAGCAAAGGCCTTCAAAATATAGCTAAGAACACTACGGGAATTCAGATGAGTGATAGATACCTAATTTATCAAAATTGGTAAAGCCGTTTTGTTGCTCTGTGGTAATAAAGAGTCCCAGCCAACTACATAGGTTAAAAAACATATACCCGCGCGGGTAAAAAATTACCTACCTAGGTTGGTAGGTACATCCAAAATTCCACCCCCACAAGTAGGTAAACGACGTGCTCGTCTGTCTGTGAAATGTTTAATAACAACATCACCACGTACTTGCGCGTCATAAACTAAACAAAGCAATGAGGTGAAGTTCAATCCCCGGAGTCTGGACTATTCTATAAAAAGCCCTCGCATTGCGGACTGGGCTGTACTTAGGACGGGAAAGTGGGGCTGACTTTGGTTTAATAAAGAAGCACCTAAAGTCCTTTACACACCAAAGCCACCGGGCTTTTTTTTGCGATATATTCTTCAGGCTATCCCGCCGACACTAATCCGCCGGGTAAAGCCTTTGGTGTATAATTAAAAATTTTCAATTTTATTTTATTTTTAGTATTTTATATTTGTTACTATTACAGTTGAAGTGTTACCTATTTATATAAAGTTTCATGTGTCTACCTATTGTAGTTCAAGAGATACAGCCTTGACAAATTAGCAGCAAAAAAGCAAAAAAAAAAAACACGTTTTTTGTGTAGGAGCCCCCTTTCATTTTTATTTTTATTGTATTTTCATTATTTGTTGTTCTAGCGGCAAGAGAAATACACATTCTCTGAAAATCTCAACTGTCTACCTCTTACGGTTCATGAAATAGAGCCCTGTGACAGACGGACGGACGGACGGACAGCGGAGGCTTAGTAATAGGGTTCCGTTTTCACCCTTCGGGTACAAAACCCTAAAAACATACAAACAGCCGAATATAGAAACTCCTTCTTTTATCGAAGACGGTTAAAAAAAGGGGCTAATTGATAGACTGTGCCTTTAGAATATCTAACATAATCTCGGACGTCCGATGTGGCGCGGCGGGCCAAGGTCCGCCTGCGACGCAGGAGGTTCGATTCCCGCCTCGGGACAAATCTTTGTACGATCAGCAAACGGAAAAAAAATTTGTTCCGTTGTGTCTGGGTATTTTCTATGTATAATAAAAACATATCTATCTATGTAATGTAATGTATACCAGTCATCTCGTACCTACTCATACCACAAGCTCTGCTTAGCTTGGGCCTAGATGATTCTGTGTGGATTGTCCAGCATTATTTATTTATTCTGAGAATACCTCTCAGAAAGACAATTGGACAATCAGTAAATTCATTGGTTACCTTTGACGTATACCTACTAATGTAAACAAACTTCTGTCAAAAACTTATTCCTTTTTTCCCCCTTGAAAATTCCCCCTCATGGGGAAAGCTGGAATAAGCCCTGACAAACACGGGCTGAGTTATAGAGGTCGATTCTTACGTCGCGACAGAAACTTTATGTTATAAGTGAAAAGAACCGTGGACGATTGATCTCAGATATAAATTCAGAATACTTGTGTAGTATTCTATGTTGATCAGACAAGGAGCATCAGCATTTATATGCATAAATTTTTTATATTATATCAGCAAGTTGCTCATTAAATTCGTAGATAAACATGATACTACCTTCTTCATAACTAAATATTCCATATTCCGTTATTTAAATGAGAGCGGGCAGGGTCAGACTTAGGACGTTTTATAAGGGGCTAGTTGTTGCTGAAATATATAGGATGATATGAAATTCAGAACTTGATTTTAAAATATTAAACAGCGATCTCACTTTATTCAATGCAACGAACTGAAAGTAACTTAACAAAACTAAAATCAAGCAGTGGCTGTCATAAAAATAGAAATATCTCCAAAATTAGAAAACCGAATAACTTATTACTTAACCAAAGTGTTTAAAACTAGCTTCTACCCGCGCCTTCGCTCATGTGGTACCCGGATGAAACTTAACGCCCAGAGATAATTTCATGTTAGTAAAATATTTTTAGAATTTTATTAGACACACACACAAAATACACATTCACATTTGGTCACAAAATATACATTTGCACGTGAGGTAGATAGGTGATTAAATCCAATAATTCGTTGCTTGGAAAAATTTTGATAATTCCCCTTCTAAATACAGCCGGTGGTGGTTAAATCTCACATTTCAAGATGTTGACTCATACGAACTTAATGTTGTTTTAACTCTGTACTATGTAAATTTATACGAACACTAGCGCCCGCGCGCGTTTGCGCAATTCTAGATCTCAAAGCCGTACATGGTTATTCTGACCTGCATAAAACTATGCCATCGACCTAAACACTACGTACATATTAATTTCAAAACTACCAAAATGGCATTGTTTAGGCCTACAAGTATCCGGACACAAAGAAATAAAACCAGTTCATTCAATAACCATTAACTCTAGCCTTCACTCAACATTCATTCTTCTCATCTACGCCTCCATCAAGGCAAGACAAAATTATAGAAATTAAATAATAAAATAGAAATAAAAGAAATCCCTAATACAATACAACAATAGGAGACTGCAATCTACATAATATTGTGAGTTAATCTCAACAGGCAAGTTCTGAAAAATTTTAAATTCCTACATTAAAATCACACTTCATACCATAAGCTATGCTATATAAATGTCAAGTGTGATTTTGTGAGTGTGGGTAATATGAAGCGTAGGTTATAAATGCGAAAGATTGGATGGATCGAATAACAATAATAATAATGATAATAGTTTTAAAATATTTTATTTTCTATAGTAAAAAATGTACATATATTATAACGAGATTTAAAATAAATGATGTGAATAATAATAATACTGGATGGAATGGATGTTCGTAACTTTTTTCGCCAAAACTACTGAATGGATCGTCCTGAAATTTTGTATAGATGTACATAGGTCTAGACCTGGAATAACAAATAGGCTACTTTATATTTATCTTGTCTCTCTATTTCTAAGTGATATTATTGTACAACAACAATAATATATATTCATATTTATCGGGTATTTATCGCGTAACTTTTGTTTTATTTTCCCCTACGTTTAAAAGGTAAATAATCTTTAATACGTTAACAGATCGCGAAAGTTTAAAAAACAATAAATATAAGTTTTTTTCATAAAATTAATGAGATAAAAGTAACCACTATGACTTTGTTTCACGCTCACTTAAGCTAAACAGCGCAGCTGAAATAAATGGTGGCCACCGTAACCGTAAGTGGCCCTTTTGCGTCCACCTTTGGTGATTATGATTTCAAGATACATAATTATAGGTAGCTAATCAACGCCCTCGATTATCTCGGCCTTGAGTTTTATCAGAGAAAGGGCTAACCGACAGAAATAGCTCAGGGGCTGACAGTGACATTTAAATGACATTGAAATGCCGTTATCCTTTGACCGAGTGAACTGACCTTTTACCAGAGAGCTGACATTTGCCGAAAACTTAAATTATTATAAGATATATACATATTTATAAATTAATTATTATTAAAATTAAATTTAAAGTAATTACATTTTATTTAAAACATCATGGCTGTAGCGGTCGTTTTAGAAATGTTTAATTATGCGATGTTTAAGTTTATAACAAGCTTTTATTTGTGACGCAGAGTTCGGACTGCAAGTTTATAAGCTATGCAATTATTATACCACAGACATTTTATAAACGGATAAAAGTACGGAGTGGACAAAATACATGCAGTTTACACTAACATCATTAATACAAAGTTTTCCAAAAATAGAAGTAACTTACGTATCCGTAATACCTACTCATTCAATGTAAAAGTAATCAAAATAAATTCAGCTAATAAATGCATGGTATGTATATGTCTTTGTCTTAATACAATATATCTGTTTTCACGGCTACATTGAACGGATTGTAATGATTGAATTTGCCATTGAGATGGATTGGGTCCTGAGACTACTTTTTAAAATGGTACCTAGCCTAATTTTGAAATATTCCAGTAAAGTTTGATGCCAAACTAGTAATTTGGTGACAACTATAAAAAATCACTCGGTGCCAGCTTTTTACTTCTTTTTGGAAAATGAGAAAAAGCAAAGGCCTTCAAAATATAGCTAAGAACACTACGGGAATTCAGATGAGTGATAGATACCTAATTTATCAAAATTGGTAAAGCCGTTTTGTTGCTCTGTGGTAATAAAGAGTCCCAGCCAACTACATAGGTTAAAAAACATATACCCGCGCGGGTAAAAAATTACCTACCTAGGTTGGTAGGTACATCCAAAATTCCACCCCCACAAGTAGGTAAACGACGTGCTCGTCTGTCTGTGAAATGTTTAATAACAACATCACCACGTACTTGCGCGTCATAAACTAAACAAAGCAATGAGGTGAAGTTCAATCCCCGGAGTCTGGACTATTCTATAAAAAGCCCTCGCATTGCGGACTGGGCTGTACTTAGGACGGGAAAGTGGGGCTGACTTTGGTTTAATAAAGAAGCACCTAAAGTCCTTTACACACCAAAGCCACCGGGCTTTTTTTTGCGATATATTCTTCAGGCTATCCCGCCGACACTAATCCGCCGGGTAAAGCCTTTGGTGTATAGAGGGCTTTATTCATATTCAGATTTGCGAGAGCTTTGATAAGAGTTGTGCGAGATGTTGTGTTGGTAGATTTATTTGGTGTTTTATCCAGATTATTACACTGAACATTTTCAATTTAGGTAGATATCTACATGAATATTTCATTGCAACTTTTTGCCTAAATGTGTTTAAACGTTCCCATAGAAACAACGCATGCAAAGCCGCGATTAGAAGCTAGTCCGAAACAGGTATCTACCTAAGTTTTTAGGCGTTTCCCCCTCAAACGTTTAGCTCCAAGTCCAGCCCCGGCCGCATCCCTTTGAGGTTATTTCTAGTTACTTCAGTCGGCGAGTTATGTTGGATGATTCTTTTTAGCAAAATAACTTTGCAAATACCTTACGTTGACTTAGAGGTAGAATGTTGGTTTATGTGCTCTTAATTTACGATTATTTTACTGAAACATTTGCCTGTTTTTTATTAACAGTTTATTATTAATTTCCTTTATTTTTCGCGTAAAGGGAGATTATTTTGACTAATAATTTCTGAATCCAGCGAATGAACCACTCGGCCGCCTTAATCAGTAAAGGTTAATATATGTATAAATCTGTTTATAGAGGTAATATTAAAATCGATCGCTGTTCGTTTGTCTCGTTAAAACTTAAAAACGGCTTGACCGATTTGAATATGATTTTTAACTAAAGAAGGAGGCGAAGGTCCGCCTGCGACGCAGAAGGTTGCGGGTTCGATTCCCGTCTTGGGACAAATGTTTGTACGATCTGCAAATATTTGTTCCGGGTGTTCTGGGTATTTTCTATATATAATAAAAAATATCTATCTATGTTATATATTGTATTAAGTTTATCAGTCATCTAGTACCCATAACACAAGCTCTGCTTACTTTGGGGCTAGATGATGCTGTGTGGATTGTCCAGCATTATTTATTTATTTATTTAACTTTTGTTTGCTCTATTTAAAGAAGTACTATAGTTGCTCAGGCTGTGCTAAAAAAGCGCTCTAAAACAGGAGTCTCCCCAAACATTTCCAAGAATCGCTTTCGTTTGCCAGGTCCCACCAATCTAACCGGAATGCATTAAAATAGTCTCGCCAGCGTTTTCTGACGCTGTGTGAATTGCCCAGCATAAGTATTTATTTATTAATGTTGCATACACGATAAACTGCTGACGTTGCACAAATCACCCCATACAACTAAAGACCAACGCCATAAGATCTATAATCCCTTGTACAGGCTTTCTGTATCTGCATGTCACAGATTACAGAATATCCAGATGGTCTGACGCGCGTTAAGAGTGAAAAGATTGAAATTCATCGACATAAGAATAATTTGCATCAGTTAGTTGGTCTATGGTCAAGCGTCCGACGAGACGTGACGCGCTGAACTCAAAAATGTTTCATAAAATTACACCATTTTGTGTCGTTCACACGTATGGATATTCAACTAGGCTTAAAAAGAAAAATAAAGGGATCACATTCGACTCGTACAAGACGTACATGCTACATTTAAAGCTCTAATTGTTCAAATAATTAATTTAGTTTCCTAAGCTCATACACGCTCCATTTTGTAATTGTTGCCAAAACTACCAAAATTTTTACTCTTGTTTCTGAATAAGGCTTCCTCGGGCAGTGGGAAACATAAGAGCTGAAATATTGATGATGATGATCTACTCAACATAAAAATTACCCCAAAAATTTGATATGTTTTCGATCAACATTACGCGGGTAGGTGCGGAGTGAGGATGCCGTGTTTTCGACACGTACCGCTCCGTGGAAGGAGCACCGCTCGCGCCCTCTGGATATTATGTAATCTGTGGTAAATGTATTAGATTGATAACCGTTAGAGGGACTACTTATTCACACGCACACCCTGGGTTAGTTTAAGCTGTGGTGATCTGATTGATCCTTGTGTGCTTGGCAACAAAGGGGTGAGTCTATTTGACGTTAGTAACGAGACGTGATCGTGACGTCTAAAAAATATTACATGTCAAGAAAGGTTTTGTTAGATTAGGTTAGGTTAGGCCCGTGACCGGGGAGAGGTTAGGCGCTGGACCAGCAGCACCCCCCCTCGCCGCACCGCAAACTACTTTTGACCTGACCTGACTCCGGACTGCTGCTGTGAATTACTACCTTCCTACTTTCGTTATTGTACCTATAACAGGGTAAAGTCAGTCAGGTCATTATTATAATTTTCCCATTGTCTCTTATTTTACCAGTCCGTACAATCTGTAGCGGCCTTTGTGGAATCTTGAGCTTTTTAACTTTCGCAAACAGGCTCGGGGCAGTTTTTGCACATCGTCATAAAGATAGGGTTGTCGTAAACATAAAAAGACCTATTCCGTGCGTAATACCAATCACAATATAATGAGTGATACACTCACGAATACATCTAAATCGAGCTGCAAGCCGGATGACGATCTGCAAAAGTCTGCAGGCATAGCTGAAGACAGGGCGCTGTGGCAGTATAGGGGAGGCCTACCCATCGTTTATGCTGGTGCCAATATAGTTAAAATTGTAATACTGTTGTATTACTTTATGGGGGCACGTCGCGCGCCATTTTTTGCGAAAAGGATAGTAATAGGATTTTGCATTCATAGGAGCGGGAGAGAGCACACCATTTTGGAAAGACGCGTTTACTACCTTCTGCCCGCGGCTGTGCATGCGTTTTTCGAATAAAAAGTAGTCTATCTGTTTATCCAGGTCCAGATCATTGTGTGTGCGAAATTTCAGCGCGATCCTTTTAGTAGTTTTGGAGTTGTGTTCGGCCAAATATCTTCAACGGCACAGCGGCACAAACTTTCGCCTTTATAATATTAGTATGATGATTACAAGAAAAAGAAAATGGCTAATAATTTAATAAATTATTAGTAATAAAATAACCTACGAATCAAAACATAAGTCATTTCAATAAACCGCTGGGTTCCTGAGATCTCGACCAAATTATGTGCGAAACAGTGCACTTTCATGATTTTTTTTATCGTATTTTGTTTTTCTCTATCTTGTTGTCACATTAGAGGAAACAAATAAATAATGTAGAATTTTATGTTATTCGAGTTTTTTTACCACAGGAACCCGTGAGTACTGAGTTCTAGGCCTAGTTTGACAACCAAACCCGTAAGATTCGCGTCTTAATTCATTTATTTTGGTTTAACTTATGAGGTTTCTTTATGGTTTTATGACATGGTGCGCCAGCCCTGGTTACAAATTTACTAGATTTCAAGTCAAAAGTTAAGTTGGAAGTTCCCTTTGAGTATTAATTGTATTAAATATTCTGTTACATCGTTAAAACTTCCGATAATAATTCATTGAAGTTTCGAGGATCGCGTTCCGAGAGCTTTAGTTCCGTCCGAGTAATGAGAACCTACTAGAAATTATATGGTTGAAGGCTGTTGATGTAATGTACCTTCAATGGGTACAGTACAGTAACGTGTAATTAATTTATAATGTGTAAGTAGGTACATTTTAGCACCTTAGTATGACAAGGTACTAAAGTGTAAGTATAGTACTAATGCACGTGACTGTAGGTACCAAAGTGAACATAAATGTAGAAGTGGCCAAGCTCCAGTCGACTCGCACACAGAGGGTTCAGTACTATCGCTCAAAATTATTTCGCAAAAGAAACAAAATAAACTCTACAAACAATTTTTTTGATGGATCGAAAAAAAAAGCGAATAGCCAACATGACGCGGTCGTTCACCCATATAAGTACTGACCGCACCCGACGTTGCTTAACTTCGGTGATCGATACTCAACGGCGTGGACGTTGGCTCCTAAATTTTAATTTATTTTATGTTTATTATTTGTTGTTATAGCGGCAATAGTAATCCACATCCTGTAAAAATTTCAACTGTCTATCTATTACGGTTCAAGAGATACAGCCTTGACAAACGTAGAGCAATTTAAACGTTGCCGAATGCCGCGCCGTGATTTACGGCTTAGTGTAAATCAACTTACCTAATACGTGGCGCTATATGATATATTTATTACTTGGTGATCAACGCCCGGAAACCTGTTCAAAAAACAATCCAAATCCATCAAAATAAGAACTCTCTTTTAATGCAATCAAAAGGAGAGTGTTGGGAGACAGGTGGATTTCACGTAAGATGGATGTGGCAGAAAACAAAGTCGTCTAATTACTGCATTGTGTTAACTTATGAATACTATAAACAACAATTCATTGTAGTAATTCGTACGATTCGTTCTGATTTAATTATTCATATTCAACACGAACAAAAATAGAAACGAAGCCGCTATCAGGGCTAGAGGCAGAGCTAGCAAGCTAATGACTTCACATGAAATACGTCAACGTCAAACAAGATGCATCTGTCAATGTAATGTCCTCTTAAAGTGCAATTTTTGCCAATCTTGATGCAAAATTTTTAAATTCAAGTTTACTGATCATATTCTGTCTTCGAAGTTTATGACACTTCGACTCAGACACTGCCAGAGTCGTAGCGAAAAGCAAGCGGCGCCAAAAAAAAAAGAAGTTGAAGTGCCAAATACAAAGAAGTCAAGTCAAGAGCAATTAGGCATTGCACTATAAGATGACATTACATTGACAACAAAAACAATGAAATTTATTTCTAACAGAAAGATAGCCTTAAAAATTGCTACATCAACTTCTGATCCTGAATTTACTAATTTTGAACCAATGGTTTTCCAAAGAATCGATGTTACGAGTGTTTTCATATACTTATCAGTGGAATAATTTGTTACCTATTTCCGTGGTTGATTAATGAACGGATTAATATAATTTAATTATACTAATAACTTAAACGCTTTGATGTTTCTACATAACCGTAGCGTAGGTACAGCGCGGTACAGTCGGAGACGTAAGAAAATAATATTTCTAGGAATTTTTATTATCCCAAAAATTTACGGCTCAGGCGAGACTTGCAAGCTTACAACGACTTTACATAATTCTCTATCTCCATCTCCACAGCCTATATTGGTCCACTGCTGGACCCAGGCCTCCCCCTGATAAGCGCCTGTTAATGCCCATAATCCCCATGCTGGGCATGCGGGTTAGGGATCGCAGTTCGGTGGTAGAATTGTTCTGCAGGGGGCGCTGCTACCCGCCCCCGGTGGATATCCCTTAGTCGCCTCTTACGACACCCGCTGGAAAAGTTGGGGTAATGCAAATTCTAAGCCGGCACCACACAGCAAAATATTAATTAACTTTAAAATAATATTTAATAGTTTGTATAAGAAAAAAACAGGCTTAGAAGAGATTTAGTTAGATTCACAGATTTCTCACAGATAATATTGTACTATTAAACACTTTGTATAAATCCCTAACAATGTCAGGCACTTAGACCGGACCAAATGTAAAAGTTTTAGGCGCAGGTGATGGACGATAGGAAAAGACGCGATGAACAATAAAAAAATGCGTGTATTCGATACAAAATCTCTGAGCACTAACTGCTGGACGTAATGTATATGATAATACGTTTATTTATAACTGTGAGCGCCGATACTAGACAAACCTTCTCTGGTTTATAGTATCTTTGTTTATAAGAATGTTAACTACACTATTCTTATTAACAAGATATCGGTAAGTAATCGATTTCTTATACTAATAAGAAATCGATAACTTGCCCTGAGTGTGAGTATACGTTTTTGGTTAGTAAAATAAATAACAATTACATAAAATACATACATACATACCTACCATTACCGACTACAAATAAATAATTATGTTTGTTTGTTATTTGCATTTAAATAATCATAATTAATTAATCTAGTTTATTTGATAACTCCATGTATTGAATGTATGAAAGAGCAGGACATTCTGGCACAAGTAGGTATATTTACATAGGTACATAAAAGGATGTTTTACTGTTTAGCATGTAGAGGAACATATTTTATACAAATAAAAAAAAATATTACATGCGTTTCACTACTTATAAGGTTATTATCAAAATATGTAGGTACCTACCTAATTGACTTGCTGAAAAATCTTGAAACTATAAAACCTCTGCTTTTGTTGTTGACTGTACCCACGTCGTCATCCGGTACTTATAATTGTTTTGTACAAAGGTTAGTTATAACAATAGTTTGTAATTTGGTTACCTATTACCTAGTTAGGTTACCTGGTGACGCAATTATGTAAGTAGATTAAATATTTCCCTAACAACCAACTATGTACATACTCGTACTTAGGCAATCTAGGTATATTGTGTTTGCAAAAAAGTAAATACTAATTTTTAAACTCGGTTATCTTCAATGTTTTTTGAAGATGGAAGAGATTTTAAACTACCTACTTGTACAAAAAAAGGCCGGCCAATTGCGATTCGCACTCGCGCGCTAAGGGTTCCGTAGTGTCATTACCGTACGTAGTACTATATTACACCATTTTTAATTCAGTCTTGTGGTTGTGTAGCCTTATTCATTATGAATGTAAGCGGGATAAGACTGAACCTTGTTTTTATTGGAAGAACACCTTCAAATTCAAAAAAACGATAGTCGTCCTCCGAAGACCAGCGCTATTACAGGATAGGTACATCCTGCCATAGCATCTGCTGAGTGTTGGCCATTTTTGCCACCAAATTTGTTACTTATATCTTTACCTTTATCTTTTGTATGTGCTATATGTATTGTTTAACAAAATAAATGCATTTTTACTTTTACTTTACTTTTTATAGTAAGTGTGTATGTTGATTAAAATATTCCTATATAGTAGAGGCCTGTAACGGACGGACAGATAGACGACAAAGTAGGTTTAGTCATAGGTACTACTTATGGTTAAAGAGATCATGAGATATCGAACTCGATATTGAAAAAAATAAAAACATCGTAAGAGACATTGTCATGATTGTTGCTGTTTTATATATTGTTAGTTGGGACAGAGGCGTAGGCTGAGTAATAGGGTCCTATTGACGTCGTTCGAGTACGGAACCCTAACTAAACCCCAATGACGTGTCTGAGGGCATTAACCATAGCCACCACACCTCGTAATTAAGTAATCGCCATTCGTGACGGCATTATGACTGGTCAAGAACGGTTTTAGTGTGTTCAGAGGCAAAGTTTAACCAAAATATAATTTTAACTAAAAATTGAGACGCGCGCGCGGTAGAGCGACCGGTCAAGTTCGGAAAGAAAGAAACTTGCGACGCAGTGAGTATCTTCTATAAACGAACAATCAGGAACGCTTTTAGTCCCGTCTAATATCTCATACATTATCAATTCCACAGGCATGCAATTTTGCATGTTTAGTAAGATGTACTTTTCCCCACCTTTAAATTATCCTGGCCATTTCTTCTTGCCCTAAAAACGTTACTAGGACTATTTTTAAGAAAAACGTTAGGACGCTATCGTAGGTATTTAGTTTTCAAGAGTTTACCTATTTTGTTTATTATAATATAACTTCTAATAGACAACATTTAAGGTTCTAATTCAGAACCGCCTGTGAAGGATACGCAACTTGCAACCCAAAAACAATACAGAAAATTAAAAAAATACTTACTCAGACCCTTCAAGTTCTTTAACATTATGGTTCCTTCTTTACTCGGATATGGAACCCTAAATGTTTTTTTGTAACGAAGGGGTACCTAGGAAATAACTTTTTGGTGGAAAATATGTTATAACGTGTTGTTGAAGGTTTTCTTTTTAGTTGTTGCCTTACTATTGTCTGTTCTTGTTACTAGTTTTGTAAAGTTTCATACATCAATATTAGTTAATAGATAAAGTTAGTTACTTAGTAGTATCTATACGTAACGACTTCTTCCGACAAAGAACCAGAGTTATCGACATAGCTCAAGAGTTATCAGCAAGCTGAAGTGGCAGTGAGCCGGCCATATCTCGCGAAGAACCGACAACCGTGTCCGATAAACGTGTTCTTGAGTGGATACCACGACTCGGCAAACGTAGTCTAGGACGCCCTCCGGCCAGGTGGGATGACGACCTGCGAAAGACTGCAGGCAGATGCTGGATGCGGCAAGCTGAAGACAGGGCGCTATGACGCTCATTAGGGGAGGCCTATGTCCAGCAGTGGACTAATATAGGTTGATGATGATGATGGATGACCTACACATTGAACTGAGGCTATGTCACATTGGTTACAAACGATTTTATAAACAAAACGATACTGATTCATTGCATTGTGTAATTTTATACTGGACCAAGTTATAAGAGCCAAGCGGAAAGTATAAATAAAAAGTACTTTTAGAAGTGAATTGATTAATTTGCTTGACAGATGGTAAGAGACACTTGCATGGAGAACATTTGCGCGAGTAGACACTTGGGCGAAAAATTCCTAATATCTCTGGAACTAGACGTCTTAGAGCGTTGCGAATTTCACCATATTGTTTGTTCTTCAAACGGGGCGGGTGGCCCCTTCCTTCATAAAGATAAACAAATTTAATCGTAGATTTTCGTAGCATGTGCTACGATGATACGCCAAACCAGCGTAGAATACAAAAGACTTCAACGCGCAACCACGTTAGTACAACAAGCTAATTTCATCGCCTATCTGAAGTTAACTATCGAGTTGCAGTTTTCATTATGGCAAAGGAACATTTATTCTTTACTTTTAATGACTACATTTTTACCTTTCCATGCTCATCACATCCCTGCCCGCCCAATAGATAGTTTTACTTAAGTCGTATAAGTTATTGTGTTCCTTTCCTAAAGCATTCAGTTCGTCATTGGGCAGCCTAAAGTTCAAAACACTTATTAAGCCGTTCATGGGTTAAAATCGCTACAAGTACAAATCTTAACCCTTAAAGGTAACTCAGTCCCATATTTGGTCGCAAGGCCGCAGTGGACGTCATCGAATATTTTGAGAAGTGATCCTGTCATCTTTTGTGGCCACTGAAACAAACAAAGCAGCTTGTAACGTATTTATTGTAAAATAGGTAGTAGTAAAATGAGTATTTTTATAACTAGGTACCTATCATGGTTATTTACATTGAAGTCATTAATAACGTGAAAAATTACAATATTCCTGTCATTAATTTTTTAGCGATAATTCCGAGCTTCTTTCTATGACTTTAAAGGTCGTAGAAATAAGTACCTAAATATTTCATTTAAAAATATGTAATTCATTAAGTTAAATAAGCATAGGTAAGTAATTTATCTAGTAAGGAGGTAGTATGAATAAATGAGACCTCATCAGGCAAATCATCAATCATACCAAAACAGGCTATGCCCATAATATGGGTTTCCCGCCGCAAAAACAGTGATTTATTTCGTCTTACCTACCGCAGTTGTATGATTTATTAGACCACTTTTAATGTTAGGCGATGAACAAAACTAGTAGGGATTTCCAGTCATAAAACCGTCACAATCAAAACACTTGTGTTAATGAGTCGAAATCGTAGATAGAGATAGATAGATAGATAGATCATTTATTCAATAAAAATTCGTTACAAAAATTGGTTAGCAATGTCTTAAAGCCTATGTTAGGTTTGTCTAAGCACTGGGTTCGTAAGATTAGCTCTTGTAAGCACAGATGTACCAGCTGTTTTTACTGGACTTTAGTTGTGCTACTCGTCGGTAGATGGCGCTTAATAAAGCATGCCATGGGTTTTCAGATGTGGGTTCTTGCAACTACGCCGAGCTTAGTAGTTCAGTAACTAAAAACTAGGTGGCGCTACCCGAACCATTCTGTGTGTTGGAGCACGATTTATGAAAATAATAACATCGTAAGTACCTAGTACAACATTAATTTATTTTGTGTGAAATGATGATAATAATAATCTAATTAATAATTAATCATATTATTTTTATTCATACCGTTGTGTTTTTCTTCCTAATAATAATTCCTAATTGCCTTACAAGATTACAAGACTCATAAAACAAATGGAGTTTATATCTACCTAAAGCAGGCCTACCGTGCCTAGGGCAGTTGATAGGTATTGTTTCTATCGGAAAAGTTAGGATTGTAATCTATGAATTAGCTCTTAACTTCTAGGTTCGCAAGGTTCATGCTACCCATTTCCAAATAAATATTATAGTCGCAACACGTTTAACCTCATTCCTCTGTTTATAAATAGGGTGTTTTAATTTTTTCAATTTAAGTAACTTACACCCTACTTTGGTAGTTACAGTTACCTACCTAAATATTTAGTGTTAACTCATATTAAAATAAATAGGTAATATTTATTCATTTTATTTATCATGTCTAATGTAGGTATATGTACCTTTCTCTGCATTATTATTATCCCTGACAAAGCTCTTTGTCGCACATATCTAATTTTATCTTCGAATAAAGTCAGTGCCCTCGACAATACGAACTAATAAGGGTGCGAAGTCCCAACAGAAACGAAAGGTGATGCAATTTGTCCCTTCATTTGCGGTCATATAACTTGTTTGCATGGCCATAAAGCACCACACCTTTCACCACCCGCACACCACCCTTAGCAGGCCCCCTTTCAATACCACCCTGGGTTAACCTGTAGGTCAGACCCACTGGTCAGTCGGCTGTCCACCTATTGGCAAGCCAGCTGAGCGTCAGACTATTGAATCGTAACCGTAAAACTTAGTGTCTCGTCAACATCGAAGCAGAACCCTCATTTCCGTCAGAGAAGCGGGCACTATGGCTTGGAAATGAACATTTTGAAAGACATCAAGAAATATCTCAATCGTCGCTTCAAAAATAAAACAAACAATATGAGAAGAAGGAGGGAATCCGTCGTCACCGTTTATAAAAAAACAACTAAGTTCTTGACGACGAATACTACGAACTTGTTGAAGAAAATGCCAAATAAAAAGTACAGACTTCTGACGAAGTTGATCGAAGAGATTGAAGAAAAGAATGAAGTTAAAAGCAAACCTGTTGTGACATCCGAAGAAGAAGAGGATTTGGGGGAAAGAGACCTAGATTACTATCTTGGTGTGCGAAAGAAAGAGAGCTTCTGGCGAGACCCAGCAAGTAAAGAACAGATACGGAAAGACTTCTTGCTCTACCACTGTGGCGTAACCGAAGAAGATTACGAGCAAAACTACAAGATATCGGCACCTAAAGTATCTTCTGTGACACAGCCGAGACGCAAACAAGTACCTTTCAAGATACACAGAAAGAGAAAGATCCCGGGTGTGAAGGATGACTCTTGGAGAGAAAAGAGTTTGTTTAAACTCTTCACGTATAAGCGAGAGAGCGAATATTCAGATTCATCTAATAGTTACAGCGAGTGTGATTCGGAAGAGGGCGATAAAGGTGGTGGTGGAAATCTAACTCCTAGTTCTGAAGAGGATGAAGAGGTTTGTTATCAACAATGAACTACATACATACTTGCCAAAGTAACTTTATCCTGAGAATAGGAGTAAAAGCAAAGACTTTTAACTCGCAAACCAGAGCCAACCCAAAAAAAACACGATAGTTCATAGTTAATTGGAACAAGAGTTCCTATTTCAGCCATTAAAATTGATCAAAAATTTGATTTAAGAGACGACGACCTCGTTATACATGCGCTTAATATGTCCAAGTAGTGCGGATTATGATTAAACGATAGATCCGGTTTTTATCTTATTATCATGTCTATCTTATCTGACCACGGCCACTTTGCAATCGGAAATCTTAGAAATGAACACAGTCTGTGTTGGCTTTTGTGGAAAATTTTAGGTATCCATAACCTTTGAGTACATATCCATAACCTATGAGTACAATTCCATCTCAAAAAGCCCCACTTTTGATTACAAGGTAGCATTTTGGCTGGCAAGAGTGGCAAGCTACACCAAATGGGTATTTTTCTGGAATTCTAGGTACCTAGTTAGTGTACGTTCACACAGCAGTCCGTTTTACAGGCCCGCTTTATCGTATACGTTTTTATTCGGCGATAGCGTTTGTATTTGTATGAGCGAGTTCACACACATGACAATAGGTATTCCAGGATCCTGTAATGTGTATGAACTCGCTCATATAACAACGTGCGCTATCGCCGAATAAAAACGTAGGTATACCAACGTAAAACGGACTGCTGTTTGAACGTACCCTTACATTCTTTAAATTCAAAAATGCCTTTCAGGCTTTTCGATTCTATGATTTTAGCGAGTATTTTGTCTTCTATAGTCTAACTAAAATTGAATTGTTGTTCTATTGTTACAGGGTGTTCGGATAAAGGAGGTGTCAGAAGGCAGGCCCTGCGACAACTGTCCGGAGTTATGCCCGGGATTCATCCAACATGCTTGGAGGTAAGTTCATTTCTGAGAACTCAAATTAAACCTTTAAATGCTTCAAGTAATTGCGGTAAAAAAGGATAGGTCGAACCATTTTTTGTCTAAACTTATAACAAAGGTATTACTGACAAAAACAAAGGTATAAAATGTGGTGAAGTCAAGCTTTGCCCTCATGCCCTTGCGTCGAATAGGGCTTTGCTCAGTTATGCCGGACGAGACGTTATTGAAAGCGGTTTTACAGCGAAAGTTAACGACTCAACTTATGTAGTTAGTTTCGTTCAACACCTCAGCTAAAACTCCCACTGCGTTTTGAATAAAATACCTAGGTAATTAAAAATGTAAAAAGTCTACCTCCTTTTTATTCGTAAACAGGCTGGTTTATAAGCGGAAGTTATTGTTTCTTAACACGTTGATATGCAATGACCATGCTTGTGACATTTAAGTCGCATGGCCTCTACAGCCGATGCATGCCAATACATTGATTACTAACATGCAGTGCCTACTTACCAGCAAGTGGAAATGGCTATTTATAGATATGTAGTCGGTTCATTTCATTACATATCAGACGTCTGTGGACTTTAATAATATAAAGCTAGACTCGCCAATAATAGTCTGATGTGGATAGTTTTGTTATGTAACATTACACTGCTGGTAAGAGTTTGGCGCTTTATGGGACGAACCCATCGAGATAGAATCCTAATCTCGATGGGCGAACCTAATGAGTTTGATTGTCAAACTAAGTCTAGATCTCAGTGCTCACGGGATCCCCTTGGTAAAAAACTAGAATCTTCAAAAAAGAATCTTTGAATGTGAAAAAACAAACGATAAAAAAATACTATAAAGAAAATCATGGCAGTGCACTGTTTCGCACATAATTTGTTCGAGATCTCAGGAACCCTGTGGTCTATTTATTTATTTTGAACCAGTTTCTTCATAAGTTGTGTACCTAGTTTTCTTTTTGCGCTTACGCCGCCGCGCCGCCGCCGCCGCCGCCGCCGCCGCCGCCGCCGCCGCGCCGCGGCGCCGCCCCGTTCCAAAAATGTATGCTTTGTCCCCTATGACCGCGAAATCCTATGCCTATATGTAAGTACTTTCAGAAAATGGCGCGCATTGCGCCCTCTTAAATAGCTATCTACTCACTTTAGTTGACTTAATGTCCAGCTGGTTCTAGCTTCTAAATTAGAAAGGTCTATCAAGCAATAGGTACACTAATTAATAAATTATCACAATTTTCATTTCAAACTCCACGTTTGGGATACCTACACCGATTATCAGTTTGGTCTGAAAGTAACAACAATCGACGACAACAATGAACAACACAATTCTAAACAACGTACCTACTAAGTACTTTATTTAGCTCTGTATCGAAAGCAAACACGACTAACGTAAACACCATTATCTTGTAGCAAAGCGGCTATTATGTAAACATTACACATCAATCAGCTGTGACCCGGTCAATGATATGATAACATATCGACTGTGAACGATGAACGTACACTATTGTGTGCTCCGACCACGCTCCGACACTATTGTGCTACCTAGCCTTGTGGAGAGGTCGCAGGCGCATGCAACCAAGCGTTTTACACAGTCGCTTAACCATTGTCACCTGATACTTCGCGCGAGACGGACGTAAAAAATGTGCTTACATTTAAAACAGTTTGAAATAACAGACGTTTACCGGAAAATGACGACTGAGAAGCCTGAACGGGAAAGGAGGATCCAGAAGTTTCCATCTCGGGAGAGGAACTTCGCAGTGAGGAGGAAGAATGACAACAATAACTTCAGGCCGCATGTCAACTGTCAGGATTGCGCACTGGTGGCTGAAAGGGAGAAGAGCAATCAAAATGGCGGATGTGTGAAGTGATTTGGGTGTTTATGACAATGAGTGTAGTATAGGTACCTACATGTAGTGTTCTGCCAAGTTTGACTTTGATGTGAGCATGCCCTGGACTTCATTGTGGAGTTTTTGAGAAAGTTACTCTATCCAGAACTTCGCTCATGTATTGCTCATAGAAGATCCAGAATAATTGATTTCTAACCAGATGTGATGACGACATTCTCAAATTTAAATTCTAACAATGTATTGTTTGAAATCCAATATCATCAATAATTTATGTAGAAAAACGTCACTACATAATCTGTGTATTAATGATTACTTGAAATGTGAGACTGTGTATCTGATGGACTATGAACGCAACGTATACTAGGTGTCACTTGCAGCTTTGTGGTAAATCAAAATGGTAGGACATCGACAGTGAATTATTCGTGTATTCTAATGTTTATTAAGCATTTACAAGCTATAAGAAATCAAATAATATCCCAAAAAAATTTCGACTTCGACGGGACTTGAACCCGCGTCTTTCCCTCAGTACGGGAACGTGCTAACCAACTACACAACGAGATCAAGTGACGTAGGAGTCGAAAAACTCTGGTCAAAGTCGAAAAATATTTGGGATATTATTTGTTTTCTTATAAATTAACCCAGTGTGAGGCTTACGCACTATAGTATAGGTAATAATAATAAAAACATCATTTACAAGTTGTTTTGTTTGTTAGGATCTAAGCATTGTTAAGTGAGTCATACAAAACCGCAATGTCCCTTGGCGAGAGTTTTGTTAGATAAAGGCGGGGAGCGAGCCAAGTTCTGAATTTAAAGACTGTGTGTAAAACAAAAGGATATTTACGAATAAAATTATTTTAAAAAATCTTTGTTTTCTTATTGAACTTAGTATGACGAAGGTAGGTAAGTTTTTTGCTTACCCTAGTCAGAACTGAACCTAGGTAGGTACCTATGTACGATTAATATAATAAATAACTTAGTTTTTACAAAAAACAAATTTAAAATGATGGCTGTTTGAACCAAAATAGAGACAGAAATAGAGGACCCACCTCTATAATTTTTTCGTACCTTGTCAGATTTTAGTTTTTACTAAATTCTTAATTAGATACTTTACCTATTTTATGATTTAATGATGACAAAAATATGCCTATCTTTGTAATAACACACACTAGTGTAGCGGTAGTAAAATGTTACAAACATTCTAATAAAACCAGTTTGAAGTCGATCGGTTATTTGCAATTATGTTGAAGGAAGTTAGGAAACTATGATAATTAGGTGGCTCGTATTTTATGTTCAAAACATACGGGGCTTTGGTAACATTATGATAGGTACCTAGTTGATTTTTACGGACGGAGCTAGTTTGGGTTTGGTTCTCCAACTAGGCCATGATCTCAGTACTCACGGGATCCCCGTGGTAAAAAAACTCGAATTACATAAAATACAACAATTTTCTTCCTTAAACATGAAAACATGATTGAGAAAAAAATATATGATAAAAAAGTACATGAATGGTCGAGCAAATTATGTGCGAAACAGTGCACACTGTTGCGCACTTAATTTGGTCGAGATTTCAGGAACCCTGCGGTCTATTGAAATGACTTATAAATAAATAATAAATACCTTGAACTGCTTATGTTGTGTAGTTTTTCTCTGCAAAAACTAGATTTTTGCGCTTACGTCGTCGTCGCCCCGGTGCGCTGCCGCGCCGCGCCGCGCCGCACCGGCCGTTCCAAAACCGTATTCTCTGCCCCGCTCCTATGAACGCGAAATCCTATGCCTGTCCTTTTCACAAAATGGCACACATTGCGCCCTCTTAAATTATCTACGTTAACACGTCTATGACACTAAATCTAATACTTACGCAGGACTTTTTCACTCAGCATCATCTAGCACCAAAACAGCCAGAGCTTGCGTTACCTTCTTCCGGTGCGCCACAGAAGTCGTCAAACTGTAGATACCTAATGATAATTAACTAAACTTACCTACATAGGCACCTATGCTCTCAAAGAATTAGCAATCCTTGGCAATGGGCCGGCTATATCTCGCGAAGAACCGACAATTGCTGGGATAAACGTGTTCTTGAGTGGAGGCCGTGACTCGACAAACGTAGTGTAGGACGCCCTCCTTCCAGGTGGGATAACGATCTGCGAAAGAGTGCAAGCAGATGTTGATGCGGCAAGCTGACAGGGTGCTATGGCGCTCATTAGCTGATGAACTGATGATGATGATGATACCTACCTACAAAACATTACATAGATTTATATATCGCAAAGAATGGGATATTTTTTTTAGTGCTATCAAATTAGTTTAGGTAGGTTGGTACCTACCTACCTATGCCACAACAGAATCGACGCCAATATCTGAAATGTCCAATATTTATTAACATAATAACATAACGTTTTTGATAAAAAGTTTTTGATACAAACCATGTCCACTATTGTCCACACACAACAAGGGTGGTCGTCCAATAGAATGTCTTGTAATACGCTAGTAATTGGCGCGGTACGTGACAACGACACGGGTGTCAACGACGTTAATTTGTGAGTCACGAAAGCTATTTTAGACTTTAATGTTATACTATTACGGGTCATGTAGTTTGCCGTGTTAAATTGTACACAATATAGTTTGTGGGCCCTGTGATTGATTTGGTAGCAAATTATTTTGAACCTTCTGTATACCTTCATAGAGATCGTTACGGAACCTCCCACTTACTACACCACCGAGTTCTGTACGTTAGTAATTCGATGATAAATAATCAAGGAAATGATAAATTCAATTTATTCATATAATTTCAATGTACTACTAAATTATTCAACCGCGTCTGTATTTTTAATATTAGAAAATAAACTACTACGGCCATCTGGCGTGCAATAGCGAAAAGTGTCATGGATGAAACAAAAAGCTTCTGAAAAAGAATCATAGATGGCTCTACCAGTTTCCAATCTGAGAATGGAACAATGCTACGAGATACCTACGAGACAAGCCAGAGTCGGGCGGAAAACGAATGCGGGTTTGATTCCGAGTGCCCGAATTTATATATATATATGTACCTAGGTACTAGTAATTTTTTCAGGAAGGGAAGCTTTCTGTTCCCTACCTAGATAGGTAGGTTCAGGTAGGTACGTTGTTGGTACATAGCTAGGTATATAAATTAGCTAACCGTTGTACACGCTGTTATCGCAGATCGATGACAGAAGTATCCTGTCATCTGTGGCTGAGACGTCCTAGGTATAATAAAGAGACACAGATTTGGGAACTTTATTACTTGTTACCTACCATTTGTTACTAACTTGCGTTGTGTGATCTTATGTTGGATGGCATAATAATAAAAAAATAAGTAGTAGGTAGGACTAATAAAGTAGCTAGGTACCTAGCCTTTCCGTTATCAGATGTTGATTGAAAAATGACATCATCAAATCGTTACCTGTCTACTTATCTGAAGGTATCCATTGAAAATACCCACCAGCACCACCAAGGCACTCATGTACAAATTTTTTATCAGAAGTCATGCTTCGCTGGAAAGCTCCGTCGTCGTCGCGTCGTCCGTCGTGTCGTCGTCTCGTTCCAAAATCTTGAAAATCCCTTGAACTTGAAGCGAAAGACAGTGAATAGATAATAGTTGGTATGTACGCGAGGTAAACAAACGCGGCAACCCGTTGGTTGAGTTGACGCTTGATGCTTGACGCGCATTTGTCATTTGGAACGCGCGCGATTCGCCAGCCGTGTCTCGCGCTCTACGGTTTGATTTCAGAACGCGACGCGAACTGTCAAACCTCCGGAAACAAAACAAAAACAAACCATTTCTTTTTCAAAATTCAAATAGGTCGGTGTGTTCTGTGAAAAGAGTTTTTAGTTTCGTGAATTTGTAGTGATTGTTCTAATTTTATATGTGAGTGGTTTGTGAAGGAAGTGGCTGATTGCAAAATGACCGATAACAGCTGATAGGGATGATGACTAACAAAAAATTCTAGGAATCTCGGATTCTTTGTCGAAAATTAAAAGGTTGGTAGTTGGTGGTTTATTTCAATAAAAATAAATTCTAATTCCAAACAATAATCATAGACAAACAAAATAACAGAACATTGATAAAGATAGGTAGGTAGTGTACCTAACTAGGTATGTAGGAAAGTGGATTATGTAGGTAATAGAAAGATCGGTACGTACCTACCTAATCACAGCACAGGTAGGTAGGTAAAATTCCTACTTAAATAATACGGTGAGTAGGTCGGTAGATCAGGTAGGTACTTGTAGGTACCTATAATATAACTACTTTTTGCACAGTATACTTACCTACCTATTTACTAAAATATCTTCAAATTTTATTTATGTACTTTACCGCATTTTTTTAATATGCCTAATAAGGTAAAAACAGTGAGGTAAGAATATACTTACCTTGGTCTCATCATCATCATCATTATGTTTTTTAATGTTGTGTCTCGTCTCATACGTGACGTCCACAACATGGTTCCGACGGAAGACCAGCGTTGTGGTAGCCCACGGCTATTACAACATATGCTGAGTCGGACGCCATTTTGTAGCTTTAAGTTTCATTAATATAGTGTGTAGTTGCTACAAATAAAGATTATCTCTCTCTCCCTCTCTCTCTCTCTATCTCTCTCTCTCTCTCTCTCATCAACTAATCTTAGTCCACTGCTGGACATAAGCCTTCCGTAATGAGCGCCATAGCACCCTGTCTTCTGCTTGCCGCATCCAGCATCTGCCTGCAGTTTGTCACAGATCGTCATCCCACCTGGCCGGAGGGGGACGTACACTACGTTTGCCGAGTCGTGGTCTCCACTCGAGAACACGTTTATCCCAGCGGTTGTCGGTTCTTCGCGTGATATGGCCGGCCCACTGCCAAGCTTGCTAATCCTCTGAGCTATGTCGATAGCTTTGGTTCTCTGTCGGATGTAGGTATTCGTTACGAATCCTATCCTTCAGAGAAACTCCGAGCATAGCTCTTTCCATAGTTCGCTGAGCTACTTTGAACAGGTGGACCAGCTCTACCGTGAGTGTCCACGTCCCAGTTCCGTACTCCGTAGGTCATGACGGGTAGGACGCACTGGTTGAAAACTTGGTCTAGCTAGGTAGTTATTCGAGGTAGATACCTACTTACTTACTACTTGCTTAAGCTAAGCACTTGGTTAGGTACCTACCTACGTCATCATCATCATCAGCCCTTGTCGACCCAGTAGGTACCTAGACCAAGTACCTACTTACACTAAAATAATATGCAGGTGAGCGGTGGCGGTCGGTTGGTGCCAGCACGTCCAGCACCAATGTGGTAAAGCCTTATTTAAATCAGTCAATGCTCGAATTTCAAAAGCGAGTCGAATTCCCGTCATAACATTCGAAATGTGGAAACGTAGGTAAAGGTAAGGTGCGTTGGGGTAAGATCGGGCACGAGATGTGATTGTATAGCTTTAAATGATTTGCCCGACACCAAAAATAATACATTGATGGTAGAATAGAATAGAATAGAATAGAAATCTTTATTTGTGTAACATTACATAACATGACATGATGACTAAAATTAGAATTAATATTAGACTTAATGCTACACAAAAAGGCCACCAGCTCAGCTTAATGCTGCTATGGCACAAGGGCCATAGCAGCGCTGGTTTACAGCGGTGCCAGGGTGAAGTGCAGTGCTACCCGCTACACCAATCTTACACACGTAAATATAAGCAAAGTTATAATCTAATAAAATTTAAGTTAAAGTTTAACATAAATGTTGTTCTGTAAATGTGTCAAAATTACACATTTACAGAACAACACGCAAAATATCTACAGAAGAAATAATTAAAAAGAGCTATAGATAGAGCCATAATAGTGATGGTAGTTAGTAAATAGGCCCATTTCTTAAATAGATAAAAAATAGGCTCATTTCTTAAATAGATAAAAAATTCAATGCAATGTGTTTTTTATTGCAATTTGTGTAGGTATTGGTGGAGCCCCTGAGGACACCGGTCTCTTAAGAGTCCGGGCAACAGGAGCCACCAGTGTGTATGCATGTGAGGGTGTGTGCGTTTCTCTTATATGTTATGTGTGCGATTACCTATTTATGATTGGTGCTCCTGAGGACACCGATCTCATGAGAGTCCGGGCAACAGAAGCAACCAACAAAGTAAGTGTGTGTGTGAAATAAATAATATAAATATAGGATAATAGACGGATAAAATAAACAAGTGATAGGTTTGGGCTGGCGAATGCGAGCAAGAACGACAAAACATTAGTGTGGTTTTTGAAGAATTAACAAATGTTCCCTTAGTGAGTGCCTAAAAGTGTATAAACTATTACAATTTCTAATTGGTGGCGGAAGATTGTTCCAACATTTCGTGGCAGCGTAACGAAAGCTACCACGAAATGCAGTCGTTCTGTGATATGGGCACATTAAACGTGCGGCAAATCGGATATGGCGATTAGAGAAAACAATTTTTTCATGTAAGTATGTTGGCATCTGTTTTTTAATTATACCAAAAAGTAATGTAGCAAAATGTAAAGTCCGACGCGACGACATGTTAAGAAGTCCGTGACTGTATAAGTAAGGGGAGATGTGGGCTCGACGAGGTATGGGAAAACAAAATCTAATACAGGCGTTTTGAATGCGCTGCACCAGTCTTTTAGAACATCCAAGTAAGCATTCTCCGAAAACATTGTCGACATAGTTGAGCTTGGATAAAATAAGTGATTCACAAAGTGACACGCGCAGGTCTATATCAATGTACTGGCGAACTTAGAAGATGAAAATAATATTTATGATCTTAATACTAAATAGATACAACATTAACTCATTAGACGTCCACTGTTTACATAAGTACTTACCTTAGTAAAAAGTTTAAGTTGATATTTAAACGATAAAAACTGTTATTTGAATTTTAAAGCCTGATTCTTTATCTTCTCTAAATTCTATTAAGTGAAACTCATGCATTTGATAGGTACGTAAGTACCTAGTTTCGTCATAGCAAAGTTTGAGAACCACAAAATCAACAAATTTTCACATGGGGTAACATCGGTACAAAAATCCAAAACAGTAGAAAATCTTCCAGAGCATTTATTTTATGGAAAATAAATAAATTTTAAAGTCAGAAGAAGTGGCTTTAAAATGTTGCCCTAACTTGGTTGGGAATTTTTTTCATCACGCAAAAAAATATATTGACTTTAGACACATAAAGCAAAAACAAATGAGTTAAATAAAAGAAATTAGCAGCGATAAGCTACGTTATTTCTTAACATTTTCCGCTATATTTAAATATTCTGACGTGTATGTACCGTACCTACTTTGTACTTTGATCTCAAGATTTTTTAATTTTAATTTTATTATATTATTTTTATATTTATTATATATAAAATATAGTTGAAGTCAAATAGTTGAAAATTCCTCCGATCATACCCCAATGCACCTTACCTATACCTACCTAGAGTACTTATGTAGGTATGTAGTCGTTAAAATATTGTACCTAGCGTGCCAATGGCACCCATGTGGCCCAATATTATTGTCCGTGAAAATCAATTTATCTACGGATTATAAACAACGACGAATCGAATGCTGTTCATGGTTAAAGACTTTCGTCATCTGATTTAACCCTACCTAGCCTATTGCTTACCTAGTTAGGACCACTTTCAGTGCCCATGACGCTCATGTTCACGTCTCACCTGCAGCCGCTGCTGCGGGTCGCACCGCCGAGGCTGGGCAGTGAACGGGTTAATTTAATTAGTTAGGCTAAGGTAAGCACTACCTACTAATACTACTTTAACGAACCTAGGTTTTAGTTAGAAATCCAATGTAGCTTGGTTGTACCTAGGTATTTCAAATTGATGATCTGCTTTATTTATGTTCTAGGCCAGTTCAAAAATCTATCACTTGATAGACCTAGGATCCAAAAGCTCCAAAAAGGTACTAGGCACCTATACTCAAGCCATTGTTAAGATTTGGACTAACGAAACCAAAATCAAAAATTCTCTTTTTGGCGTATCATAATCATTTATTTGCCAGAATGTATGTACAAAAGCTCTTAAATTTAAATATGTCCATATCTATCCATTAAGGTGTGCAAAATTTTATACATCATACATATATTTTATATCATTTTAAATGTCAATTAATTAAATTAAATTTGTAAAGTAATTGTCAGCATTAAGTATGCATACCAGTAAGTAAGCTCAAACCGACATGTAGTGCAAATTCTGTCAAAAAATCAACAACAAGAAAGTGATTCACAGGTTAAGTATGGGGCCCATGTTTACTAACACATCTTGAGTTTGGCCGGAGTATAGGAAAGGTACCTACATACATTTTACGTCTCAATCTTTGGATCATCTTAATAAAATTTGAATTTGAGAGTTCGTCGGTAGTGATATGTTTTGGGGTAGCAACATAATAAAGAAGATGCCTGGGTCCTAATTCCACTAAATCAATCGCTTTACCATAATAATGTTATCGTCTCAGAATGACACGTTGTGGCATTTTACCTTTGATGAAAGAAACTCCAGATGGAGAGACCCGTGTCAAAAGTTTCAAGGGTTGAAACCATTCTATCAATCTCTCCGAGCATTAGGTATAGCACCGCACGCACTATCTAGATAGGGTTTCCTTCATCTATAGACGATTCTACGACGATACCATTGTCATAGTAAAGCGATTGGTTAGCAGAATTAGGCCCCCTGAACGTATGCAAATGTAACCAATAGAATAGTAGCCAGTCTTCGAAAAATCGTAAACTCGCTATCGTAAACCGTAAAGTAAACTCCTGAGACCTGACTCATGCTTTCTCAAACCAGTGACTCAACCAAAACCATCATCATGTTTTGGTGAAAACGAAACAACGCATTGATGACGGCAAATGATTACGATACCTACCATAGATACCTCTGTGCTTCCAGCAATTGCTTCAGCAGAAACTGTCAGTTTTAGTAGAATTTTGATAACCTCATCTCATCTGCACACTTACCTCCACTGCTGAGCAGAACATGCCCCCCCCCCACCAACAAGGTTTTGCCATAATCATCATCAGGCGAATTCTCATTGATAATCGCAGGCGTTAAACTGTAGGTACACAGACAGTACCCATAGATATAAGTAAAATCTGTAGTTTTGGTACGTTCTCCCAGCGCTTACTCAACATCTGGACTGTAAGAAATCATATAATATCCCTAAAATTTTCGACTTCGACGGGTCTTGAACCCGCGTCTTTCCCTCAGTACAGGAACGTGCTAACCAACTACACAACGAGGTCAAGTGACGTAGGCCGGTCACCCGACCTCGTTTTCGACGTCGGAGTCGAAAATTATTTGGATATTATTTGATTTCTTATAAATTAACCCAGTGTGAGGCTTACGCACTAGGTATATTAAAAAACTGGACTGTGTTACAATTATTATTACAACTACACCTAATCACTCGCTCACAGTTAAGTTTCCAATCTTGTGCAATAATTATACTGAAAAACAAAGATGGAATGACGTACCTGGACCGCAGTGCGACCGAAACAACAATACGCACGCGAAACACGAACGCCAGTGGCACCGTCGCTACTGCCGGTCCGACTATCACTGAGGTTGGTGGACCTAATTGCACCTAATTCAAGCCTTCCACTTTCGAGAGGCTGGTACCTCATCTCTCCTTTTTTACTAAAATCGATGATAATACCTATCCTATCTGCTTTTCTTTCTCTGGTAGGCACACTGTCGAATCATACGCCGCGCCGCGACCACCATGCCCAGAATCATACGCCGCGCCGCGACCACCATGCCCAGAATCATACGCCGCGCCGCGACCACCATGCCCAGAATTTCGATATACCTACTTACCTACTATATTAGAGAGTAGGTTAATTTACCAAGAAATATTAAGTCACTGTTATAGTAAATCAAAGCCCTTACTAATAAATAGTCAACCATGCCTATTTCCTTTCAAAATGAACAGGATCAGCATGTCAGCAACAATAAACAAAGAGCCAGCATTCGCAGGACCCTGCATTCAAAAGTAAACCGCACTGTTTAGTTTCCCTTGTTAATTGGCGTCAAAGCATTTCGCTACAAGCAAATTGTTCTAAGAACTGCACTATTTACATAACAAACTAATAACACCGTCCTAGGTACTGTAGAGCGATCTCATTTGCCAAGATCTTCGAACATACATAATATGGGCATTAAAATAAACTTACACTACAAATATGCACAAATAGATTCCGAAATGGGATGGGAGCTTATGGAATTTACGCGTAAGTAAGAACTATGAACCAAAGAGAAGAAATGATTATCAAATAAAATCGAAAAGTTTTAAATGAAAGCCTCACTAGCCCGTCAGGCTAGTGAGGCTTCCATTTAAAACTTTTTCGAAAACAATTATTTATTTCATGTCTAAAATCCGAATTGCTTATCAGTTATTACATATTTGGTTTTTCGACTCAGAAAAGTAATTAAATAAGTAAATAACTAATATTTGCACAAATCTATTGTTTCATCCATTGCCAGGATTATAAAACTTAATCACCGAGGATTAAGATACTACTAAATCTGAATTGGAATTTGGAAGGTTCCACCTGGACACCATAAACAATCTTCCATGCAATTAGGGCTAGCGAAATGGAAGCAATATGGCTGATTATGCTAAACGTGTCTAAAACGGTAACGTAAACGTGATCGCAACTCAGCTATTCAGGTAAACGTCATCTCTTCAAATCAATGATGAAACTGTTTACGAAACATCGGGCGTATGCGGAACAATATTTACGTTTCGTGTATGAAGATTCAAGAATGAAGATGAATAAGTACATGATTGAGTCATTTCGTGAACGTAGAAAGATATTACAGTCATCATTATAGATACACTTTTTATTCTGTACGTAAGCAACTCACAAGCAGAAAGCAAGAAGCTTAGCAACTTGGGACAGGGCGCCAACTGGAACACAAAAAAGATATATAGTTACATGATAATAGATTTTTAATCTTTATTAATAAATAAAATTCCAATCAAATAATAAAAACAAATAAGAACTAGTATTTATAATTGAAACAATTAAGCTAACTGCAGACTCCATTACGAATGTAAGCGGGTTTACTACGAACCTTATTTGTGTTGGAAAAACAACAACGTTTCATCCCTTAAAGAGGGACATGAAGTCCCTCTTTAAGGGATGAAACGTTGTTGGGGTGAAACAGGGTGAGTTCCTACGGTTCGCGACGCGTCTGTACCGCTTCCGTGCGTGCACTACGGGATAACACCCGCAAGCCGCAATGCACGGGTCGTAGGCGCCGGGGGCGGGGGTGGTGGACACGTTGCTTGCCGATGTTGGAGAGTAGGAGAGTCATCCTCTTGCGGAGCTCCCATCGTGCCGGGATACTGGAAAGCACCGCTGCAGCACAGCACAAAAATTTGCATTCGAATATGGGGTTAAACCCGTAACATCTATATGAATTTACATATATCGACGGCATCAGATGACACAGCTCGCGGACCGTTTGAAGCGTGTGGGAAGCCATTTTGTCACTGTAAAATGTATCTATAGGTATCGAGTTTAAGCCCAGATTTGAATGCACGTTTTTGTGCTGTGTGGTAGCGGTACTTATTGCATTTGAACGCAGAGCTTTAGTCGACTCTTATGACATCCAAGATTTGAGGTGGATAGGGCCGATTTTACCGCGACCGACATGACATTGCTAAAAACAGATTTGTGATTACTAAATCGTTTTGCATAACGATAGTTTGTATAGTATGTATAGCTACCTACTTTTGAACAGGAACGTTTAAAATTGATTTATTATAGAGATATGATTAATAAATCTCCTCCTTCCAAACAAATCACCATTGCCTTTAAAACAACCAAGGTTGTTGCACATTGTAATCAGCTAAGAACGTAAGAACGTCACCTCATTCGCATGACAGCACAATGGCTTGCCGTTTCAAACCAGCATGATTACTGTACTTACTGTTATTTAGAACCATTTTAACTTTCAGACTAACGGGACATATCGGAAAAGATAAGTGAAACTTCGCAAGATTGTAACAAAATAATCATACAAGATTGTTTGTTAAAATTAGAATCAATATTGTTTATATCTTTAGGCCAACAAAAAGCACAAATTTTAATAGCCCTATAGAAATAATATACCTAAATACGTTGATTTGAAAAAGGAAATCACTCGCACGTGGCGCTTGCAAAAATTATCTATAGTTCCAATAGTTATATCATCAACTGGGGTAATTCCGAAACAGCTTTTCCAATCAATTGATTGTTTAGACCTACCTAGAAACACTTACATACTAATGCAAAAGGCTGTCATTTTAAACACCTGTAGGATCGTCAGGAAATTTCTGCATAATGAGCTTTGAAGTGAAGTTTCTCCTTCTGCAGTGCACTTGGCATAAGCCCGTCCGCTTTGGATTTTACCGGTTCTAAACCGAGAAGATTAGATCTTAACCCAATAATAATAATAATAATATAATCAAGGGTCAGATTCAAAAGGCGGTACTCCTGGACTCGGCGCGCATCGTCAGGAAGTTCCTCTCTCTGCAGCCCTAGTCACCGGCCGCTTAAGGCTAGCTTCGCGGCCTTATGTATCCTTATGTATGTAGGTCTTATGTAGTAAAATATATAGACATGGTACGTTCTACCAGTGCTTACTCAACAACTGGCCTGAGTTACAACTACACGCAAACACTCGCTCACAGTTACATTTCCAATCTTGTGCAATATAATGAACAACAAAGATGGAAAGACGTACCTAAGACCGAAGTACGACCGAGACAATAATATTAGTCGCCAGTACGACTCCACTATAATATTATAAACAAATTTGGGAGCTCCCCGAGTTTTACGATAGTTCGGTCAACAAAAAAAAGGGCAAAAAATAGGAATATTATCACTTTTTACTATTTTATTGAAAAAGATATCTAATCACCGTCTCTATTAAATCACTAATTTATCTATACAATATTTTAAAGGGGTTTGAAGATTTTTGTATGGAGAGTGGCCCTAACATTTGTATTTTTTTTTTAAATCGCTGCGCACTGTAAAAGTTAAATATTTAAATACAAGACACTAGAGTCTAAAAACTACTAAAAATGCCTTATAAAATAATGTCCTAAAGCGTCAGGTTTCTGAGATATTTACTGAAGAAAATAACTTTAAAAACTTTTTTTTTACCTTTATAGAAGTTTTTCTTTCGTATTATTATGTGAATATCTCAGAAACCTGACGCTTTATGTTATAGAACATTTATTTATTTATTTAAGTGTCTTCTATCCAAATATATAACTTTTATTGCTTTTATTGTGCGTGGCCATTTCGAAAAAACAAAATGGTGTGATGTTAGGGCCAAAATCCTCAAATCCTTTTACTAACAAATCAAACAATTTTAATGAACATCTTAAATATTATTATGTTGACGCTACCCATGCACGGGGACTCGTAGAGTAGTATGCCAACTCACAACATCAATTTTGTCCCAAATGGTGAGAGCTGTCGAATCATAAAAACGCTATACTCTTCGTTCTGCAACTCGCACCACTTTTACATTGAGTGAATTTTAGTAGTCAACAAAAAAAAAATGTAAAATCGTAGTCAAAAGGCATATTAATTATAATTATGAACACACAATGTTATTTGGTGTTTTGTACTTAAAAATGTGCAGTGAAAACAAAAGATATAAAGGTTCCACATAGAATTTAAAACATTACACACGTAAAACTATATCACCGAAAATTTTAGGTTCCAATACCTCGGTATTGGACCCTAAAATTTTCGGTGATTGTACTCGTCGCGATTGTATTCAATGGAAACAAAGGGTCGTGCGAGTTGCAGAATGCTTACTTGCTTAACTCACACCAGTTGGGATAAGATTGATGGTGTGAGTTGACGAACTACTTACTACTTATTTTTTTCTTTTTTTTTTAGAATAATTAGAAAATTTAATGTTTGGTGTAGTTACTTACGAGTGAAAAGTGATGCCTTTAGCTTTGTTTTTTGTTTTGAAGCTATTTGTACACGCCCCGGCCGTCGTTGACTCAGGTGGCTAATTGGACCTAATTTGAGCCTGCCACTTTCTAGAAGCCAGTGCCTCATCTCTCCCTTTTTTACTTTTATCAAAGTAGCTAGATGATGGTTTGTGAAATGTCCTGAATTGTCGTTGTTATTTCGTCAACACAACTAAGCATGTGAATTTAAAGATAGAAAGAAAGAAATCAATGAATATAAAGAGAAAGAATGTCAATGAATATCTGATAGACGAATTATAGAATAACACTGCGTAGGTAATACTTATGCGAACTTGACGCGATCGCGAAGGGGCGGTCATGGTTGTGCTCATTCTATTTTATTTAACATCCCATGTTTCATAAAATAAATAAACTTGATTTGATTCAAATAAAATCTTTATTAACAAGGAAAATTAGGTACAATTAAAATAATAGAAACAAATTAGAACTAGTATTTACAATTGAAACAATTGAGCTAACTGCACACTGTTGCAAACAATCCACAGGTAGCTCAACTGATCCATATCAATACCAGTCGGAAGCACCAAGCCCAAGACGCTGGCTCCATTACCCCGCTGTATGGCAATGCTGATGCGCTGCGCCAGATACTCACCACACCAGCTCTCGGGTCACGTGTCGCTTCAACCAGAGCCTCAGATAACTTTTTAAAAACCCGGGAGCCTCGGTTGTATTCCACAGGCCTAGGGTCTCGTCTTGACTCCAAGGGGAGCAAATGTGTAGGCTCTGTCAAGACCTGCATATTTGCGCCTCTTGAGATTCTCAGCCAAACCTGCCTCCGCACCAGCCCTCACGGATATTTAGTTCGACCACAACCCAGCAAGTGTTATGGCAAAGCAGATAATGCCGAAGCGTTAGTCCTAATTGGTGACATTCTCGGCCACTTTTATATGTTGCTGGTTACGAATTCTGTGTTTTCACGCGTTCTGTCTGATTGGACCACAAGTCATACAGTCCGTCTATCTAATCTACGTCATCTTGTATAATATTATCGTTACTAAGAGCACATCTACTACCTATCCACAGCCTATTCTTCTATTTGACATTGTCTTATTCAATGGACATGTTGATAAACAAAATGGTTTCTAGTATGTATGATACAAAGTTGCATACATAACATTTCTCGTCTTGTTTCTGTGGTCACGAAATCTTCAACGATTGTGTTTTACGTGATGACAGCGTGGATTCATTTATACGGTATTCAGCAGGTGGGGTGTTCAATTGGTTTTTTGCATTATGTATCTGATCATTTGCTTGATTTAGTACGATTGTATTGTATTATATCATAGCTTATTCGATGTTCTCCCTCCCTTTTTGAAATTTGAGTAAATTTCAACTTATATAGGTACGTAGTGTTCGTTTTTAGGGTTCCGTACCCGAAGGGTGAAAACGGAACTATATTACTAATCCTCCGCTGTCCGTCCGTCCGTCCATCTGTCACAGGGCTCTATCTCATGAACCGTAAGAGGTTGAAATTTTCAGAGAATGTGTGTTTCTCTTGCCGCTATAACAGCAAATAATAAAAATGAATTAACATCCAAACTAAAGGAAGCCATTAATGGAAGCGATACAAAAAACAAATTTTTGCTCTTCTTTTGTCAAGGCTTTTATCTTAAACCACAATAGGTAGACACATGCATTTTTATATGAATAAGTAACATTTCAACTGTAATAACGACAAATACCAAACAAGTAAAAATTTGATGTTCTTCGAAAAAGTTGCCTGATTTTTACGGTACGGAACCCTTCCTGTGCGACTCGACTCGCACTTGGCGGTTTATTTGGCACTAAAGCGAATACGGAAACGACATATGCGGCCGCAGTATTAACAACACGAAGACTACATAAACCATCCATCGTGGATGTAGAGGCTATGATGACTGATGACGTATAGGTAATTCAAATAGCACTCCATATAAAAGCTTCCTACCTAGTTACTGCCCACCATCTACATATCTCGAGGCTGGGCCGTTATCAAGAAGTAGAATTTGATCTTGTGAAACTTGAAAACAGTCCGTATTTCAAGAGAGAATCAGAAGAACTTAGAGTTTCTCACTTACTAAGTATTTTAGTACTTACTGGTTTGGTAAATGAAGTATGTACATACATATTTGATCAGATTGATCATAATTAGTACCAACATCACTTAAATGCACTTACGCCTAATTACTTACGTCCAAAATAAAGATTTTTTTTTTAATTAATCTAATCCAATTAATCCCTGGGTGGGCTGGGTAGGCTTATCCCCGGTCAAGGCGGGCTTCTCCCTGATAGTAAATAGGTGACATAAAATGTATTTTTGTTTTTATGAAGTCGTAAATGCCTACTTGTCATTTTATTATCACATTTCTGTCATTAAATGTTGATGCTCCACCTAAACCACTCAATTTTGCAGACAGCTCAGATCATGAAAGTCATTCTTATGAGGATGAGTATTTATTACGAAAAAAAAATTGTAAGTATGACTTTTGCTACTTTTTTTTCTATATTTTCGGTTTGTTCATATTCTCATCATCATCTCTGATGATCAGCTACTTTTTGTGAGGAATTCTCAAAATACCGCTTTTCTGCTTCAAACGTCAGCGGATGCAAGTTTTCATCGAGAAGATCATAATGTGATTTAATTTTAAAAAGTCGCTCGCAATAATCCATCACACATCAAAAATAATGAGGAAGACATCAGAAGACGCAAACTGTAGTAGGTATAAATCACAGTGCCGCATTTTCAAGGTAGGCCAGTGGATCTAAATAGAGATGCGATGTGCCTGTCAACTAACGAAATGTTTGAGATACCTATTTGATAAACTTTTCTGTTTATCAGTTTCTGCATCACACGCGTTTTTCCGGGATAAAATGTAGCCAATGTCCGTCCCGTCCCGGGGTACCGTCTACCTTCCTGCTAAATTTCATTAAGATCCGTGCAGCCGTTTAGGCGTGAAAAGGTAACGGAAAGACCTAATTACTTTTGCTTTTATAATATTAAGGTGTGTTGTGTACAGGTCATCCTGTATCAGTCCACTGCTTGACATAGACCTCCCCTTAAAAGCCCGTTATCCCCACGCTGGGCATGCGGGTTGGGGAACGTAGTTTGATGCTAGATCTGTGTGCAGGGAGTGCTACTGCCCACCCTCTGGTGAGTATCCCTATTCGTAGCCGCCTCACCACCCCCGCGTGAAGAATTGGGGTACCATACCACAAGGGAATCAATCAATCCAATAAGATAAATAAGCCAAAAAAGATATCAGTAAATACAGTTATAAAATAATATGGGTTCAGTTTTTATTATGTTGAGTTGCTTTTTAAAAAATCAAACACCCGATTCGTTTCCATCGATTTTTGTCGGATTCTGTAGATCATTGAAAACCCTGCACTAAGTCTTCCGCCATCTTGGAAAGATGTTAGCGCGGGAATTCGTTCAGAAACCGAATCCCGTCATTTCATCAATAAAAATAAATCGATTCAATTCGCCCGTATTGCGGCCAATAAAATTACGTGCCAAATCAAATGTTTGCGTACCTAGTTTTTTCCGTATTTTCTGAGATCACTAGGTGATTGTCTTTGATCATCATAATGAGCTATTATAAAATTTTATAGACTGTAAACCTGTTTAATGAGGTTATGAGGTTTAGTACGAAATTGCATTAGGTAGATAGAGTTAGATAATTAGGTAATTTCCCCCTCCGCAGGAAAGGAAATTCCTTTTTTTTTATTTGTTTATTTGTCATAGTGAACGAATAAATACATTGTTTTTCATCTTTCTTTCTTACCTAACAACAAATGGTGCATAATACAAATACACAGAAAATAATTCTACACTGGAAACCCCAATTTCCAAATTTATTGGGATTAGGAGGTTGGTATTTGTGCCAATAAATTCCAGTGACATTTCACCAATATTAATTCAAATATTACGACTCTTTATATCCGAAGTTATTTAAGATCAGACGCTAGTCGGCAATATCTAAATATTATTTTATTCAGCGCCAAAACTTACAGGAAGGAAACTGAAGACCGAAATTATTCAATAAATTAAGTAGGCGCAGCGTAGGGTAGACTTAACGGTAAGTTAACTTACTAAAGTTACTAAGTTAACTAAAATAAATACCATACGCGTGCTAATTTGGCGAATGCCGAAATAGTTTAGCACACGTGCATGTCCGACGTCCGTGGCTGATAGGTAAACTTGAGAGCAATAAAATCGCACATCCGCACATTTTTACTTAAAAGTTCAATTTTTTTTTTATATGGAGCTTACAGCAAATTAAAATCAAATTAAATTAAAGTGCATAATCTAGGCATTCGCAGAACTGATAAAGGGTTGACATTTACCTTTAAAAACAACTCATTAGCAACAAAACAATAGACCCCCTTATGTCGCTCGATCTAGGTAAGGCCGGCGGCGGGATTTATCGCAGGTATAAAAGAGTGCATGTTGAGGGAATGGTCATCATTTGCATACCAACGTACAGTGTGAAAGGTTCTCTATTGATATTGGCTTCAAACGGAACACGAAAATGGATACTACACCAGAAGTAGCCGCTCAAGTGGTTGCCCTTGTTGAATCGGGGCTTAAGCAAAGTCAAGTGGCTCGACAATTGAGTTTGAGCCGATTTACCATTTGGCGTGTATACCAGAGGTATCAAGAGACTGGTGGCTACCAACGGCGACAAGGATCGGGCCGTCCCCGTGCTACAACAGAGCGTGATAACCGCTTTCTTATAACGACATCTTTAAGAAATCGTCGTTTGAACGCAGTTCAACTGGGCCAACGACTTCAAGAAGTTCGTGAAGTAGAAGTTAGCCGGTGGACAGTCAGAAGACGATTGAGAGAAGGTGGCCTGACTGCACACAGGCCAGCAAACGGGCCGAAATTGACCCCAGCCCACCGAGAAGCCCGCCTTCAGTTCGCTCGAGACCATTTGAATTGGACCGAAGAGCAGTGGGGTGCAGTCCTGTTCTCTGATGAGTGCAGGATGTGCTTGCATGGCAACGACGGACGGGGGAAGGTGTATAGAAGATCGGGAGAACGATTTGCCCAATGCTGCATAACAGAACGTGTCGCCTATGGCGGTGGATCAATCATGTCTTGGGGAGGCATGTCTATGGAAGCAAAAACCGAGCTTGCCTTCATCACCGGACCGAATACTGGTCGCCAATCAAGAGGATTGACTTCCATACGATACATTGAGGAAGTACTCGAGAGCCACGTCGTACCTTTTGCTGGGTTTATCGGCGAAAACTTTCTGTTTATGCAAGATAATGCAAGACCGCATACTGCTGGCATAGTGATCGAGTACCTTCAAGAGGTGGATGTGACCGTTATGGAGTGGCCAGCTCGAAGCCCAGACCTCAATCCCATCGAACATCTATGGGACGAGCTGAAAAGAAGAGTTCGAGGCCGAGATGCTCCTCCATCGACTCTACAGGAGCTGCAACAGGCGATCGCAGAGGAATGGGAGGCTATTCCTCAAGACTTTATCAAAAGTCTAGTAACATCAATGAAAACACGGATGGAGTCAGTGATTCAGGCTAGGGGAGGGAACACTCGGTATTAATAACAAACTTTAAATTAATTTTATCTTTTAATTTCATAACTTTGACACCAATACTTGAATAAAGAATTTTTTACTAAACATGCATTTTTGTTATTGATCCACAAAAGCATTTTTATGTAATGATTGAAAGACAAATCAGATACCACTGGATAGGTATTAAAATAGACTATGAATCTGCATTACAGAAACATAATATTTTTTGTTTTTTTTTTAGTTATGTCAAAAAATCATGAATGTGCGATTTTTTTGCTCTCAAGTGTAGGTTAGGTACATTTCTAGAATCCAAGATATTTTTTGTAAACAAGGCTGAGATAGCAGCGAGTTTTTACTCTATGGGCTAAATTTACTCAAACTGCGACCAAAAACTTCAACAGCACCGCCGCGGAAAAGGTACAAATTCAAGTTCAATTCAAATACGGACCTGAGACGAATATAATGATGATGAAAGCTTTCAAAACCGAAACTTGTTTCGAACTTTAGCGATATGCTCCGATGATACCATATTTTGCACCAATAATTCTTGGGTTTTGTCTCTTTGTTTACAAAAAAATCTAGGATTCCAGAACCAAGTTTAGGTAGGTTGTACCTTCGATAAAATGACTGATGAAGGAATTTGTGCTCTATCTTAGTTTCTATTAAGTTGTGTTTTAGGTAGGTAACTTAATCTACCTAATCTGTGTAGGTATTAGGTAGAGTAAGGTAAACGGTCGGTAAACACCACCTCTAGATAACGACAATGTGTCATTGAGCTACTGTTGTTTACTTTAGGATTTGTTGGGTTTCGAGGCTGGTTTTGTAAAACCCATCACTTTGCGTAATTAATGAGTTTTACAAAACTAAAGGCTAGCCTAGCCGTAATGGTACCTAGGTATATTTGGTTGGTTTGGGGGGGTACGTATTTCCTACTACCTATAGTCCGGCCAAACTCTAGCTACAATGTTTGTAAACATTGCCCCCAATACCTCCTAAAATCACTTTCTTGTTGTTGATTTTTTGACAGAATTCGCACTAGGTACCTACTTGTCGATTTGAGCTCTTTCCATTGCTTACAATTAGTTTTAAAACTCAACGCCAAAAAGAGATAGGTATTCGTATTATTGTGTTGTAAGTTGTTTACAACATTGTACCTACCTTGAGAACGACTTGAATACCTTTAGTAGTTAAGTTAGTGTAAGCACCTTACAATAGGTGGGTACAGTAACCTAAAGGTAGGTAGGTAAAGCTAAGTATGTACCTACCTAACCAAATACCTACCTAGATACAGACCAATTAGTCATCCATCACTTAGAAACTAACGTCCTAAAAGAACCAATTACTGTACAATATACCGTGTGACAGACAAGACAACAAAAGACAATACATAACGGGCAATTGTTTAAATTAGGAACTTCCTTGACTTACTGCTGTACGAACTGCAGAGGTCGTACTTACTGCTAATGCATCTGTGGCAGAGGTACATACTTACTACTAAAGAGACTGTGACAGTATTCATAGTGACCTTATCGTAACTGTTTGAAGCATCTGTGGAACGTTTTATAAGAATACCGGAGGTCACTTACCTATTAAGATACTTTCGTAGGGTTTTAAAATGTATTTAACGGAACTCACGGACTCCACCGATAGGTAACTAAGTAAATAAAAGATTTTCTTTCTCAACTTATAATTTTCATAAACAAGTCTCAACACATGGGATTCAGCAGGTACCCATCAATTCTTATCTCGTTTCGCTTTTTCATTATCAATTCATATTATCAGCCGTTTATCGTAAACTGATGAGAGCCTGTTAGCCTATGAAACACTTGTGGTTTTCTAGTGACCTGCCTACGCTGGAGAGTGGCTTGGCCCAAAGAAAACACGAAGAAAATGCTTACAATATATATTAAAGGAATTTAGCAGTGGGTCTGCGTTCGTTGTCTCCGAAATACGTTAGGTTCTTGGAATGAATGCCACTGGCCTTAGCTGGAGAGAGGTCCGACGCGGTAGGGCGACTAGTGGATCCAGATGAGAAGGCCGGCGGCAAGAGAAGTGCAGCGGTTAATGTTCCGTGGTACCGTTAAGGTTCTTCCCGGTGGTACCGTTACGGTTCTTCCCGGTGGTACCGTTGAGCAATCGCCGGAGAATGGCGGCTTCGGTTGTGTAGGGATAACCCCCAGGATGGAACCCCGATATGGGGTTCACTATTTATAACAATTTAACTTTGAATTCTTTAATATTTAAGCAATTAACAATTAAAGGTGTTGAAAATTTGTAGTCCGCAAGTCAAGGAAAGGTCACCTCTGACTCAGTCAAAACAAGCCCGCAGCGCATAGACGCACTGTTGCCAACTTATCGCGGAGGACGCGGTGCGCGGCGCGAAAGTTCAATTTAAAGCAGCGCGAACGGAATCGTTACATACCCCCCTTTTTAGGTTAGGATTTTTCCTGAGTAAAATCCAAAGCTAAGAACACTAGGTCAGTTTAAAATCCTTGACATGCCATGACCCTAAATTGTGTCCGGACATATCCTCAAGTTCATACACCAGTTTGGACTTCTTTGCTTTAATGCGACACTTAATGAATTTTGGGGCTAATTTCTTTGAGAACCTTTTATCCTTGTCGCTGAGATAGAATGTTCGCTTCCATACTATGTCACCTACCTCAAATTCAACTTTCTTACGTCGAAGGTTATAATGAGTACTGTTCCGGGAGTGAGACTTTATGAGGGATAGTTGTACTTTATAAAATATTTTCTGGAGAGTCCCCAAGTTTTCAGCGTAAGAGTCGCGTGGTGAAAATACTATATCGTTACCTAAGTCAGAATCAAGGTAGTGAGATCCACAACTAACTAATTCACGCCCGAAAACAAGAAATGCGGGAGTAAAGCCTGTGACTTCGTTAACAGCGCTGTTTAAAGCGAATTGAATTTTTGGAACGTTGATATCCCAAGATCGATGGTCGTTCTCAATAAAAGTAGAGATAGAAGTCACAATAGTTTTGTTGTAACGTTCGACGGTGTTCACCTGAGGGGTGTATAGTGGTGTATAGTGAATGTTAGGTATTTTGTAGTTAGCTAGTAAATTCCGCATAGTATTGCTAGTAAATTGCCTACCATTGTCCATAAGTAGTGTGCTCGGAATACCGTGCACCAAGAATATTTGTTCTTCTAGAATTCGAGCAATGATCTCCGCAGTTGCTCGCCGTATAGGAAAAAGCATACAGTATTTGGAGAAACAACAAGTAACTACTAACAAGAACGTATTTTGCTTCCTAGAGACAGGCAAGGGCCCTACCAAATCCATACTTAACATCTGGAATGGGCGATCACATTCTTTAGGCCGACCCATTGTTCCAAGCGTGGGCTGTGTTGAGTGTTTATGAGACAGGCAACTATCGCAATTAGATACAAAATTTACCACATCTTTATGCATGTTTGGCCAAAAGTATTTTAAACTTACACGTTTATGAGTCTTAAAGATGCCAAAATGGCCTGATGTTGGTTCCGAATGATTTTTATAAATGACATCTTGACGTGCTTCCATTGGTATTACCTCTTTCCATTCGAATTCCCTAGTTAGAGGATTCAAGGACTTCATGTACCTAAATAACCTACCGTTTTCCAAACGATAGTTCAAAAATGACGTGGGAGATTTTCGACAACCATCAAGTATATTTAAATACCAAGGGTCGTTGGTTGTTATAGAAGAAGGTGTAGTGGAGTCAATGGCAGCAACAGGAACCGCACGAGACAGACTATCGGGAACAACATTTTCGGAACCTTTTCTATGTTTGATGTCGAAGTTATAGGCTGATAGGCGTACGCCCCATCTAGCTAACCTTCCAGTCGGGTTATTTAGATTGAGGAACCACTTCAGAGAAGAATGGTCTATGAATACAGTAAATGTCTGACCATTTTCGAGATAGCAACGCCAATGCTCAATAGCGGAAAGGACGGCGAGTGCTTCACGTTCCGTTGCGCTGTAATTACGCTCCTGCTGTGACAGTGACTTACTCATATAAGCGATGACTCTTTCCGTTCCATCCAACGTTTGAGTGAGTACGGCTCCAATGCCATAGTCACTCGCATCGGTGTGTACTTCAAAGGGCTTGGAGTAATCTGGACATGATAAAATGGGAGCAGATACGAGATGAAATTTTAGTTTTTTGAAAGCGTCATCTGCTTCAGGGGACCAATCAAATGGAGGTGAATCTTTCTTTTGAGAAGTGAGTTTATTCAAAGGGGAAGCCAAAGAACTAAAGTTTGGGATAAACCTACGATACCAAGAGGCTGTTCCCAGAAATCTTCTGACCTCTTTACGATTCGTTGGAGCTGGGTAGTTCAGAATTGATTCAACCTTTTCAGGGTCTGGTTGCAGCCCACTAGAGTCAACAATATACCCCAAATACTTTAATTGCTTTCTAAAAAATTGACTTTTCTTAGAGTTGATCGTTAGATTAGCCATCTTCAGTTTTTGCAAGACATGTTTAAGCAAGGACATGTGTTGTTCGAAACTGTTTGAAACAACGATGACATCATCGACAAAGACAAATACTCTATGCTCAAATTCAGGCCCGTAAAATAAGGCATCTACTAGCCTCTGTTGAGTAGCGGGAGCATTAGTTAGGCCAAACGGCATAGATTTGAATTGGAAGGTTCCCCGAGAAGGAATATAAAAAGCAGTTTTTTTCCTATCATTTTCTTGAATTAAGATCTGCCAAAAACTTTTAGACAAATCTATGCTAGAAAGATATTTAGCATCACGCAGATTGTCCAGTATCTCTGATATGTAAGGGAGACTATACGCGTCTTTTTTAGTGATAGAGTTGAGTTTACGGCTATCTAAACAAAACCGTAACTCGCCGTTCTTTTTCGGTGTAAGAATGACCGGAGACGACCAAGGGCTTTCGCATGGCTCGACGACGTCTTCTTTAAGCATCTCATCCAGCTGCTCGACTAAGATACGCTGTTTTTCTGGTGACATTCTGTAGTAACGTTGTCGAATAGGAGGGGTGTCACCTGTGTCGATGACGTGCGTGATTAAATGAGTGCGACCTAGGCCTTGTTTCTCATAAGAGATGTCATGGAAGTGAGACATCATCTGATCGGCTACAGCCTTTTCTTCAACCGATAGATGCTCGTACGAACAGAGATTATGGATTTCACTAGGAACTACATCAGTGACAGCAAGGACAGTATCAGAGTCTTTATAATATGCGATACGATCTAGGTACTTAGGGAAAAGACCGAAAGTCCTCCAAAAGTCCATACCTAATATAAGTGAGTGCTTGATACCAGGTACCACAAAAAACTTTAGAATGTGAGTTTGGTCTTGAAAACCAACAGAAAGATTTAGAACTCTAATAGACTTAAGTTTATTGCCACCTGCAGCAATGAAGTTAATATTTTCTACCGGTTCTAGTTTGAACCCGGAGTCTAACAGATACTCGTGACTTCCGTTACCTAAGATAGTGGTAGAAGAGCCGGAGTCGAGGAGACCAATCAATTGCTTGTTGTTCAGATTAACTGCAACGTAAGGTCGAGATCTATCAACTACAGAGTTAGCCCGGATTGAAGAGACAGCATTGTAAGTAGAGAAAGAAGAGATGAATTTTAGCCAATTCTTCCATTCGGAAGGATCAACATTTTTATGCTGTACCCTACAATCCTGCCCAATTAGTTTTTTTGATCCTCTTTATCAGGTTCAGTGGAACTTTTTTTGTTGCAATCGGGGCAATCTGCAATACGAAAACCTTTCTTTCCGCATCTAAAACAAATTAGAAAGCGTTCCTTTTTGCAATACCTTAAAGAGTGATCAGTAGTTCTGCACTTTGGACAGTATTTAGATACGCCTGATTTGGACGCTAAAGCTGCTACTGTTTCCTCTTTCTGTATGGAGGAGACACCTGAGTTTTTAGTGTTTGTAATTGATTCGCTTTTACCCATATATGCGAACTCCGGAGCGATAGTGCTTGCAGACGCCTTTGGTGGTTCGTGAAAATGGGCAAACCGCGCTTGTACGTTTTCGAAACTGCGACATACTGATTTGAGAGTCTCGATAGTCCTAATATCCGGAAAGGCGGACAGTGTACTGGCATAACATGGCCTGATGTTGTGGAGCAAAATCTCTAATTTTTCATCCTCGGATAGAGGTTTACTCAACCGGGAGAACATGCCATGCATTATAGAAAGATAAATGGTTATGTTTTCCGTCTCACCTTGAGTTCGAGTTCGAATTTCAGCAGCAAGCCTGTAGTCATAGTCACTGCTGCTGAAGTCTTCAATTAAAAGCTTACACAATTCTTCCCACGTCTGGGCCCTACTTCTATTGCAGCGATACCAATGTAAAGCATCATTAGTGAAAATCTCGTAGCCCAAGGATAAAATTTTCTCATAAGAAATACCCCTAGATAGAACAAATTCTTCTACCCTTAAGATGAAAGAGCGCACACAAGTTTTACCCGTAAATTTTAGTTTACTAATGTCCGCAGCAGTATTTTGCTCACATGTCACGGAAAGAACAGGTGCGATTTGTTCAGAGGTCGCACTCAGGTTTGTAGGTCTAGGTTGGGGATTAAGTGGCTTTAGTGCAGATAATTCCTTGTAGAGTGTTTCAAAAGTGGAACGGCATGACTGATACCCACCGGCAATCGACTCGATGCTACTTAATCTATTAATCCTATGGTAAAGGTGGTGGAGTAACGTTTCCGTTCGTGAAAAAAGATTTTTATCAAATTTTTGCTTAAGTGTAGTTAAGTTGCCTTGCGCTTTTACTTGGACGTCATGGATTCCCATTAAATCCTTATCAGGTTCGAGGTAGGACTCAAGAATGTCCTCTGATGGCGAATCTTGTGCAAGTTGGATAATCTGTTTACGTAATTCCTGGACAGATCCACTATTGCCTCCGCGCAGCTCAACTTCATACTCTAATTCAGGCTTTTGTAGGGATAAAAACTTAATGGAAAACGCCATATTGAGTGTGTGTTGCAGTAAAGTTTAAAAACTACAATGATTGTAAGCAAGAACTTAATATTTAAATAGTCGGACCTAAATGTGATATTCAACTAAAACAAAACACTTATTATTATTAAAAATTAAAACAGCTTGACTAATAAAACTACCACATATAGGTAAGACATAGCATAAATCAAACTAAGGACTAAGATTTTTATAGCCAACACCAAAGAAACCAAAAAAATGCAGAAAGTAACGTAATTCGGAGACAAAGTTACCTGTATTGGGCGCCAGTGAAACACTTGTGGTTTTCTAGTGACCTGCCTACGCTGGAGAGTGGCTTGGCCCAAAGAAAACACGAAGAAAATGCTTACAATATATATTAAAGGAATTTAGCAGTGGGTCTGCGTTCGTTGTCTCCGAAATACGTTAGGTTCTTGGAATGAATGCCACTGGCCTTAGCTGGAGAGAGGTCCGACGCGGTAGGGCGACTAGTGGATCCAGATGAGAAGGCCGGCGGCAAGAGAAGTGCAGCGGTTAATGTTCCGTGGTACCGTTAAGGTTCTTCCCGGTGGTACCGTTACGGTTCTTCCCGGTGGTACCGTTGAGCAATCGCCGGAGAATGGCGGCTTCGGTTGTGTAGGGATAACCCCCAGGATGGAACCCCGATATGGGGTTCACTATTTATAACAATTTAACTTTGAATTCTTTAATATTTAAGCAATTAACAATTAAAGGTGTTGAAAATTTGTAGTCCGCAAGTCAAGGAAAGGTCACCTCTGACTCAGTCAAAACAAGCCCGCAGCGCATAGACGCACTGTTGCCAACTTATCGCGGAGGACGCGGTGCGCGGCGCGAAAGTTCAATTTAAAGCAGCGCGAACGGAATCGTTACACCTACAACAAGTTTTTGTAGCTGTAACCAAATTGGACATGCATCCGACCTCCGGCCTTCAGAAGACCAGTTGCTAAGTTTGACCTCATGTAGAAGGGTCTGGTTAAGTAGGGTGAATAATAATGGATAGATCTACGCATGCAGGCTTTCAAACGTCTAGCTATGATGATTCATACATACAAACAACCTGTTTGACCAAATGCAACGTTTATTTTTTTTTATGGAAAAGGATGTGTGCTTATGCCCACACACGATAGAAGTAAATACTTTAAGGTTATAAAGCCGTGCTGCCTGGATCCGAGTATAGCCGATTCAGCGTAACCGACCCGAGCGTGACGGTTTAGTTTCGTTCATTGTTAGCAATTAGTTACCTGCCTAATGTTTTCTACATAAAAAAGATACTATAAATCGGTTTACACTTCAAAACAGCTGTCAACAATCTTCCTTCACAAATCACTCTTCATAACCAGAAAAACAACATAAATGACCAAAAACCGAAGTGGATCGAGCCACTCAAACGTCATTCTCGCAAATTCATAAATGCCTCCGACGGAAATAGCCGAAGGCATGTTGTGCCTGTCGAGACACGACGCGTGTCCCTGGCAGGAGGCGCTGGAGACCGCTGAGCTGACCTGGACGGGGCTTCAGTACACCTGTTTGAAGATCCTACATCTGTATTGCAAGGTCTTCGAGAGGGAAGATGTTATAGAGATGATTATTAGGTAAGTGGTGTATAAGACTATTCCGTTTGTTTTCATTCTACTTACTATAAATGTTGTTAGACTTTTCACATTATCATCTAGCCCCCAAAATGTTATAAATTACAGTCATCTTGTTTCTCACTCAAAACAGAATCATCTAGCCCTGAAGTAATCAGAGATGTCTCTGATTACTGATGATGATCGATGATTCTATGTGAAAAGTTTAGCATTGTGGTTACATTTGTAAAGAAAATAACATGCGAAGCTGCAGACAGAAAATATAGAATAACAATTTATGTCTGTCGTATTGTGTAATTTATTTACACAAACTGGAAGCTAATAAATACCCGTGCCTGTGCATTAACGTATAAATTTATGAATAATGTAGGTTACTTGTAGAGTTAGCGATTCATGGCGAATGGATGAGATGCCTACTACATAATCATGGTGCTCGTAAACAAACAAGTAGCATTTAAGGCGTATACACAAATATCCATGGTGTTTAGGTACCATTAAATGAACCAGGAATAGCCACTGTGTAGATATCATGGTATACAATGAAAGATAATGTATTAATCTTTAACCATAGCGAAATAAATTGGCAGTCCCATACAATTTTTCACATAAATGCGTTTTTAACAACGCAAGAATAGCTGAAAACAATAAAATTTACTGTAATATACAGCAGAACAAGGTAGACTATAGAAACAAAAACAACTGACGATCGTATTGTTTGATGAACCTCTTGCAAATCGGGAAGTCGTCACTGTAATTGGAATCGGTACCCCAGTGCTTCTGATTCTTTATTAATTATTTCAAAAATAAAAACAATATTATTTACATAACTTACATAAATAAAACTAAGTATATACTAGCCAAACTCCCAGTAAAATATTTGGAAAAAAAACCGCCCATACTTACCCTAAAATTCACTCTGTTGCGCGTTTATACGCAATTTACATTACTTGTCGATTTGAGATCCTTCTTTCAATAAAAGTTGGTTATGATTATATCTGAAATTCGACGCCAAGCAAGTGAGTTTTAGTTATTTGTGTCGTGATTTGTTTACAAAAATTCTACATAGAGTTTGGCTAGTCAATAGATAGATAATGATAAAAAATTAAATAAATGAATATTTGCTAGCCTATTACTCCTAAAAGCATCGAGAAACGAATAACATTGGTGTTTACATACCCATCACTGCCATTTATAACGTTACACCAATAAATATACTATTCCCTCGCACCCCAATAGAAAATACTCATTAGTCGTATCATTAAAGACCTCATTGCTATTTTTCTGTGGCTTTACGAGCAAGGAATCGTTGATTTTATAGCCAAGTCGTTACAGTCCCTCTAACACTGATCTGGCAGTCAGAAAAAATAACAATTAGAAAGTTATCAACTGATTTATCGAGAACAAGCTACAGCTGACAAGACAATGGTTAGGTTAAAATTACGATTAGGTTTTAATTGTAACACAATTTTTATTATTGTAAGTGGAAATGAGAGATAATTTCCATGATCTCAGACTACAAAGGAACCCGGTCTTTTGGCATTCGTGGGGCCGAACCCAACAGCACAGAGACCCTGTAAGTGGGTTGTTTTAAAGACTAGTCTATGATACATAGCGAATGGAATCCATCCTCGGGTTCAAAATATGATATACTTGATATGAGCCTGTCGTATCCCTCCCTATGCCGGTCAAAAGCCTCACTATCATCCTTTCATACAACCACAAGCTACCTTTTAATTAAAACTCATGTTACGTATGAACTCCAGAGAGATAAATGGAATTTGCAGTACGGCGGCGGCGCCCTGGCAACCAACCAACACACCAAAGATCCTTTGATCACCGTCAGTTTCTTGTAAAGCGTTGTTATTGTTACTCCTTCACTCTCGTTCGTGAGATACATTCATAGAACCCACGGAATTGTGCGAGTAGTTTCATAATGTGGGATGTTGCATTCTAGGAGTTTCCTAATACACATGCTATCAGCCAACTGACGACGTCCATTGCTGAACATAAACACCAAAGATCGCCATAATAACTTGTTTGGATTTTATTGAATCTATCTACTAATTTGGTTTTGATCTTATACATATTTCTCTTGACTATTAATGAGCCATCTTTGGAAGAGCTGATACGATTTCAAAAAATCTACTGATTGCTGCTACGTTACCTTAGAGCTACGTCGTGTCCAGTATCATAATATGAGCAAACCCACAGGCTATGACTAGTAATAAATAATTCAAGATCTTGAAAAAGAAGAGACGTTAACCTATTAAAATGCCAAGGCTGACCTTTACAAACCCCTAAACGAGCTAGGCTAACCCCTTCCATTTGAGTAATGAAATTGACTTTGTAAGCAACTCGTCTTCGTGCGATGACCTTATTGGGTTTAAAGTTACTGTAGTACTTTTGAAGATAAGCTTTTTCACTTCTGGCACAGAATAACTATAGATAGCTTAGCTTCTACTAAACTAAAGTACGTCAAAATTCTAATACCGCTTGGTTAACTAGGCCAATTTCAATTTCTTTTATTTTATTAATAGGATATTTAACATAATATAGTATGTATGAACCAGTCACATGAATTAAGGGGACATTATTATGATTTAAAGCGGATGCAATGCAAATAGTCTGTAAATGGTCAATCGTACTATGTCAATCGTAATCATGCACCTACCTTTCGTTTTGTAATCCGAAAAATATTGGTCATTGTCTGTTAAGAAAATGTATTATCTTTCACTAAAATTCTTACGCATCGCAGCGTAATGTTCATTGAAAAGCAAACACGTTATCTTCGTCCCGTCAGACGTTTCAATCAAACGTCATGGAACATCAGACGTCATCCTTGAGACTTTTGGCTCGTCCTGCCCTGTCTATCTTGTCTGCATCTTCAGCTCATTAGATAATGTAACTAGGAATTTGACCTTGGGATATTTGATTTACGAAATGTAATTAGTAAAAACTTCACAAAATAGCTTTACTAATATCAAATATATATACGATAATATTTAATACGTGCGTACGTGCAGCGTATAATTCTGCTGGTCGATTCGGATATATTCGTGAGTGTATCACTCATACTAATACTCGCCGCTCAGTGGCTGCATTTTGATCACTAATAAAAACAAAAGAGAATGAACCAATGTGCATACCAGCAGAAATGCAATTGATGAAGGAATCTTGAAATGAACCACTGAAATAATTCTAAACTAATTAACATCATATATATGCCATTACCTTGACTATGGCGATGTTTTTTCTATCGATGCCATGGAATATTAAATGTCCTGCCTCAGGTGACCTTTGACAACTCTAATGGAACGTCGGCCAAGCCCACCACTTTGCATCGTGCAAATGGATGGCTAAGAAAATGTGCTTTGATTTCGAGTGACTCAGCGTTAGTAAGAAGTCTCACCATTTAATTTTACGTTGTTCATCTGGATGCAGTAGTCGTGTATTTGTTTTGTAAATAACAGGCGGTGTACAGACGTTTGTCCACAGTAACGTCAAAGTATATTCGATGTTCGAAGTACTTACTGTAATATCACACTTCTACAACAAAACTCCTAGTGAGTTCCAAAAATTATCAGTAAATAAATTCAAACAAATTGTCAAAACCTTCTTGTGTAAAAAGGCCTACTATAAAATATCAGATTATCTAGAGGATAAAAAAGCTTGGGACGGGATTTGCTCCAACTCGAAAAATAACAACTAACAGGCTAAAGGTTTCTTCGTCGCTTCTTTACTTTAGTCTACATACCGAAGCGACTGAAATCAAAAATATCACTTTATTTCTGTGTCAGTGTTTAATTATTAAGAATTTGACCTTTTCTAAGTGTACATTTATTGTATTTATGGAAATAAAGAGTTTTTGACTTTGACTTTGACTTGACCAGTAGAAAGGAAACCTTAGATATATTTTCTTTTCCAGTAACTAAGTCGTATTTGTTAAAAAATAAATTAGTCATGCTGGACAATCACATAGCAACTTTAACTTTAACTAAGCAGAGCTTGTGTTATTATTACATTACAAAAAGAAGTATTTTTTTTTTAAATTTTTTCCAAATAGAAAACAACGAGACTCTAATGGCCTTTATTAACAAAGAAAATTACAATCAAATTATAACTATTATTTACAATTGAAACAATTAAGCTAACTGCAGACTGTTGCAAACAATCTACAGGTAGCTCAACTGATCCATATCAATACCAGTCGGAAGCGTCTCTAATTGCTTATTTGTTAGTGATATTACTGGCTTTCAAGATGATAATTTGATATTGTAAACTTTGACCTTTTACAGCGCTAATAAAAAAATAAAAAGTCTAATTTAAGCTGAATCAAGTTAGCACGAATAGTGACTAACCACATAAATCACCTAGTTTACAGTCTTACAGTAAATCTTTAACAAAGACATGCGCGCGAAACCCCTGACAAGTTAATTAATTTATGACAAGGACTGATCGTAACTGAGCCGTAAAGATTATAAACGCGATTGGAGAGAATATCTCACTACAATATAAAGGTATGTGGCTACATTTGATAATATATTAATTATGTATTGTATTATTGATAAGATTTATTCTAGAGCAGTTCAGGACAATCCAGGATGATTAGAAGAATGGTAGAGTCATATAAGAATGGTAGAGTGATATTGATAAGTGTACGAGTTGTTGTGTTCATTAGATAATATACTTACCATAGAGACTGAGGCTGACGGACAAACCGATCAACGGTTTATGTTAGCTGTAGCATAAGAATGTAAATAATGTTTAATATAAATAAATTAAAAAAAAAAAAAATATATATAACAAAAATTTCCTAGACATTGATATATTTTTGTGCAGTGAGAGTCAATTTAAGAAGCATATCTTACATAAACTATATTGTAGCAGTTTAATTTAAATTTGTCTTAATTCTTAGTATTTTGATTTTTGTTTCCAACTAAGTAATTTTACTTTTCAGCTTGTTAAAAATATTTCAACGTTTGTTCTGGTTGTTTATAAACTTTAGCGGATTTTTTTAGTAACTACCTCATAAAGCAATCTGTGAATCGCGTCGTGGGCTGCATTATTATCTAAGATTATCATGTTATGATGTATACCTAATCTAGTTATGTAACTTTATATTTTGTAGCCGTTAGCTTTTCCTGAATAAATGAAATGAAATGAATTTCATTTCCATGAACCACTCCCAAAATTCGTCATTTCTACAAACGAATAACATAAACTAATAAATATCGTAAACCTATTTCTTATAGTAGACTCCATTATAAAAGGAACCTTAGCAAAGCAATGTTTATTTTTTATTTGAAAACACAACAACTATCAAAGAATGTTTGTGAAAACGGACGATGGTGTTATCGCCGGGGATGTAAACAAACACAATGATACCAAATATTTTTACAATATTACGACACTGTCAAGAAACTTGCTATTAAATTAATTAATTAATTTATTAATCATTTTTTATTTTAATTTATTGCTTGCTTGTTATATAAAAATGAGAAAGAGTTTATATTGAAACGCGACCGTTGCAAAACCTTGTTAACGCCTACACCAAATATGACCGACTACGACTGCGTTCCGCTTACACTGCCAGGCCAGCCTCTGCGCCAGCCGCCGCGGTTACAAGAAGTGGTAGATAGATTCCACATGTGCGTCGTGGGCAATGAACGTGTTAGTATATCTCTTACACTGCCCAGCCTCTGAGTTGCGACCCTCGGCTACAAGCAGTGCTAGATCCACACGTGCTTCGTGGGCCACGAAAGTGTTAAGGACATAATAACTAGCTACTACCTGCGGCTACGCTCGCGTATTTTCGGTATAATAAGTAGCCTATTATCTAAGTTAGGCTATATTCTAAATGTACTTAAAATTTCATCTTAATCTGTTCAGTAGTTTTGGAGATATTAAGTAACAAAATAAAATTCACAAACTTTAGGCTTTATGATAATTGATATTAGTAGAATTTCAAAGATTATCTTTTAATTACCACCACGCTTCTAAAATCTAACTATGTTTTGCAATGAATAAGTACTTATCGTAACAAATCGACTCTTTCTAAGCTATGACATTTGAGGCTGCATATTAAATTACCTTTGCGGTTATTTCAAAATAACCTTTATTACCTTTCAATTCCACTGTATCTTTAATAACAGCAGTTTCATGTCGACAAGGATTGTCAAACGATTTCAAATAGGACGATCATCTCAATTCGTTATGTTTTATTCTTCGAGCATACATTTTATTATACCTATGCCTATGTTTTTTTCTCGATACCTTGCCAAATTGTTATACGATTTTGATTGTTCTTTTGCTTTTGTCAAGAGACCCCGAAAGGTGGTCCGAGGTCCCGAGGGATTGCTATTTGTCCCGTTAAACTTGAGAAATATTGTAAATAATCAGGGATTCGATTTATTTACTCGAGTAAAAACATCACATTATTACAAGAAGTCGATGATTGAAACTCGGGCACGCTAAATATCATTCAAATTCAAATTGAAAGTGTATTAATTACTTTAGGTACCTTACAGGACTCTTGGACACGTCACAAAATTCAAATTACATAAATAAAACTAGGAAATAAAGTGATCACTTTGATTTTTTGTTCATTTCAATCTTTTTAAGGTACCTAAAGTAAAGTTTGTTGAGTTCTCCTTATAAGTTACCGATTTGTTCCTTTGATAATGTAAGAAGTTGAAGCAAAGGGGGCAGGGCCACGTCATGGTTTGAATTATCACAGTAACAGCACTTCTACGAGTACAAGAGTGAATACGAGATCTGTGTATGTTATGCAACTATTCAGCTAAACTAATCGCTTTACTATGATAATGTTGCAGAATCGCCACGATAGACACGTTTTTGGTATTCTGCCTTAGATGAAAGAAACTACAGAGGGACGCACGTTGAAAATGTCAAGGTTGAAACCATTCTATAAATCTCCACGTGCAAATAGCAATGTATGCACTATCTAGACTAGAGTTTCTTTCATCTGAGGATCTACATGGAGATTCTGCAACGATACCATTGTCATAGTGATACGGTTTGTTAGCATTGGGCCCCAGCACTTATGTTAATACAAGATCTGTATATGTTCTGGAACTATTCCGTCTAATTAAATTAATGTATTGACTGACATGTAGGTACTCTACTACACTAGGAAATGGAAGTGTTTTCCGTCCTCTACGTCTGATGTTAGTTCTAGTAATTGATTGTTGGGTCTGCATGCACCAGGCACAGTGAATTTGTGCTATTAATTTAATGTAGGTATGTTATGGGTTTGTCTTAGACTGCTTTTATGTTCCTGAATGTTATAAATTGACTATTTAAATCTGAACTTTAGTTTAAAATAATCATCATCATAAAGTCCACTCCTGAACGGCCTATGTTCAGAAGTGGACTATAAAATGAGTCTCCCAAACGACACCGTAATTAAAAATAATACGTTTACACATTTATTTCTCTATCTATTTGCTTGTATATTTGCTCAATTCTGAGGGTTGCAAATGGTTGGAGATTTTGTTTGTCTTCGCTTTGCTATAACTATTCCAACGTGTCTATAAGTACCCAACATTTACCCCTCAACATAGTGTTCTATTTTCTTTTTTGGTGATGGTCTATCGCTTGGCCCCCAACTCACATAAGTAAGTGAAAATGTGGCCTAAGATGGAGCTCGCTTTCCCAGAAGGAAATAAAAAAAAAAATACCTACCTATTCAATATTTTCTTCGTCCTTTTAATAAATTTAATAATAAATCCGCTATAATTATAATATTTGCAGTTATTATCGGTATAATAGGGATTTCATCAAACACTGCCTCAGCATACCCATACGGTTTATTTTAGTGTATTACCCGGACATTATTCAAATATATTTCCTTGGCCGTATTCCAAACATGTGCTGTTTTCCATCTAAGTCGTGGCTACTCGCTATGATCTGCTTTACTTCCACATTATCTTAATTGTGTAATAAAACACAGTGGCCGTTCTAAAAACCTCAAATAGGATTATAACTGGCTTTCGGATGGGTTTTTCTTTGTTCTTATGGCCCTCTGTATCTATTGTTATCGCAAAGGTAAAGTATGCGAGTTCGTACAAATACCAGTACCTACCTACCTACCTACTCCAGCCGTTTAAAACACAAAATGTTTGTTAACAAGCCACAGCAAAAAAATCTTAAAACCGTCAGCATTACATGCTGTAGGAATGATATCAAATCAATAAGTAATGAAAAATTATTTGCACTTAATACTATGATATTTAGGTGTGTTAAAAGTCTGAATGATATTAGTGATTTAATGGGTTTTTATTTTGCCTGGAGTATAAATTAAACTCCCGAGTTTCATTCTTATATCAGGTAAAGTTTTCTTACCTTCTAGATTCTAGATGATACAAGTATCAAGAATCTAGAAGGTCAGAAACCTTGCACGTTCCATAGAGTTACATACGTTCTTAAAGATAGAAATGCAAAGTAGATCACCGGCAGTCGCAGCGGACTCAGATAATTGGATAAGTGAGTGGGTCGCGTTCGCATTGTGCTGCTACGCCGCTAACGATGCTATTCTTACTATTGACATAGATAATGAGCCTTGGATGTTATAGGACAGCTTCAAAGGAAGGAAGGTATCGCTTACTAGAATGATAGCCAAAGGTATTTGAGTTTTGTATGATATTTATAACGTTCTAGAAAAGAAAGTGGCTCTAAAAGAGTTGGTTTCGAGCATAGGCTCCAACATTTTACCAAGATTTTACTTTGACTTAACAAATTGGTTTTTTGGAAAGATTTCCAATTACAATTTGTTATGAGAGTTACATATAAATGAAGACGACTAAGACTGACGAACTCTTTAGATGAAAAATTTAAAAACAGTTTAGGTTCACAATTTTGCAAAAACCAATGAAAACAACGTTAGGTACATTGTTTTCATTGGTTTTTGCAAAATTGTGAACCTAAACTGTTTTTAATTAAAAAAAATAAAAAACGTCGTCGTGTCAACTTTCTCCGTCAACTCAAACAATGATAAGAAATCGGAGCGTCTAAATGCTAATTTTAAGCACGTTATTAATAATACTGATGACGTCAACACCTCTGACATCATAAAGCTCTATCTTGCCTGTCTGTCGCGTTATCTCAGCCTCGAACTTCAGAGCCAAGGTCGGTTGACGAGCGATTGATTTGTTTGAAAGCTCCTCGACATTTGCGATTGCAGAATGCTGCAGGCGTGTTTGGGAAATTGGGAGGGGAATGATGGATCGGTTTTGATTTTTTTGTTCGATCGATTGATTGATTATTTGTTCGATAGGTTTACGAATAATGGCAGGTTGTTTTTATGTAATATTAATCTTTAGCACAGATAATAAAATATACTATCAACTAGTCGACCTGCCAAGTAGTGGAACGCAAAACCCCCTTCGTTTGGGGAGATATATTCAGCAGTACAGTAGCCTATAGAAGATTAACTAGAAGTTACCTATGTCAGAATGAAAATCACATCACATCGCACTAATATTATAAATGCAAAAGCTTGGATGTACGGATGGATGTTTGTTACCTCTTCACGCCAAAACTACTGAACAGATCAGGCTGAAATTTTGCACACAGGTAATTCCAGGCCTACACTTTTATTCCATAAATCAGTTTCTATGGGATGCAAATCACCTTTATACGTTTTCATAGAAACCACGCGTGCGAAGCCTCAGGCAGAAACTAGTATCTATATACAGAGGCTGTGAATAATGAATTTATTCCGTTATGGGAATTGAACCCACATTCGATCTCAGATCAAGATTTTTTTTTTCTTTTATGCTGATTTGTGGCAACGCTATATTTTTATCTAGATTAGTCCCAGGCTCCAGAAAATAGCTAATTATCAATTAGCTAGCATTGGATGCCAATGGATCAGAGGCCAATGAAAACACATGAATCTGTGCCGAATCGTTCCCGGTCGTAAATGTCAGTCATTTATATTCGGAAACGCAGTAAACAATCCTTATTTTCATTTCTTTACAGTGCCACACTACATTCGCACTAGATAAGGTATCTTTATTAAAACGCAGTATAAAAGACGGATTTCAAGACAAAACGCGGCTTGACATTTCGATGCATACGACTTAGGTCATCATCGTCATATCATCAGACCACATACGTCCACTGCTGGGCATAGGCCTCCCCAATATGATGCGACGTCACAAATACATACAAATACAAAATCATTTATTTCTTAATTAAATATACAATACAAGTGGCAGGTGTCCCAGGATTCTGTTTTAGTGTAATTTAAACTGTATTACAGAGAATCAGTCTTCCCTCCTACACATGGTTTCTAAATTAGTTAAATTAAGAAATAAGCAGCAAATGTATCCTAATAACAACACTAATTTAAATTATCTAAAAAAAAAAGTTTAAGTACATTTAAATTGTCTTATGTGGTACAGTTAGGGCTTAGACTAAATATAGATTAACTAATGTAGAGTATACATACATTTTTTTAAATCTTTCAAATGTTTAATTTAATTTATTTTTACAAAAATACTTCTGATGCTCATATCAGAGCGAGCACGCTGTGCACGCTCTACTCTAACTTAATCATATAGAATAGAGCCTCCATACATCGACTTCCTGACTTAGGCGACTTAGGTGAACTCACAGATTACGATGTTCTGTAATTTATGGGTGATCTCATATTTTCATATTCATTTCATATTTTTTTAAACGAATTGACCCGAGCTTTCTTGGCAAGTTCGTCTTACAGATTTGATTTAAATGCTTTGATTTGATTTAGTATTGTCTTACATTGCGAAAAGTTTATTTTTAGTAGCCAGGCCAAATATTTGGCCAACTCGATTTTGGTTGCTCTGATTCGTGCTGCACTATACTCTCCAACAATGCAGTGAAATCGAATTTTAATGAGATCGTATTTACGGACGTTACACTCAGCTAATATTTTTGTTTTTTCGTCATCATTAGAACATGCCTTACCCACTCGTCACGCATAGCGCGCAAACTAAACTAATTGTCTTAACAACTTTTTATTTCTAGGAAGAGAATACCTCGTTGAAAAATAATCCTAAATTATTCCTCGCTCTAACTAGCTAACTAAACTTGGGTTTATATACGCTCGGGCTACTCTGCCTCACAGACCCAGAGAGCACGGCTAAAGTACATAAGTACAGTTGGTATGTACATAGCATAGAGGGTATTGGACAAAGCGAAGAAAAGTAACTAAAACATCAAATCGAGACAAGGCTATAAACTAAAGTAACAAGTATTAATTAACCAGAAAAGGATCAAGCCCTAAACAAAGATTTTAAGAAAGGTAGGTACTAATTCTTCGCCAAAGAGCAAATGAAATCCAAGATTGTTTATTTGAGTGTTTTGTGTTTACGCCATTAACCATGTCAGAGATGTGATGTCACTGTAAAACGCAACATCCGACCTTGGCCGAAGATGACCTACCTAATTGGCAATACGCTAAATATGTTTTATTACAGGGGAACAAGGCTGATTCTTGTTTAAGTTATTACGGAGCGCTGTACCTTTAATGCACTGCACCCGCATAGGAAATTAGCTAGTATACTACACCTATCTCTAATATTACATTTTTGAAAGTAATGGCCTGTCATTGTGTCTATCTGAAAGACGGATAAGTAAAATAATGAAGATGGCAACCCTAGTAGGTAAGTAACCAACTTACTAAGACTTCTTTTGAAAAAACGCGTGCGAAGATTCAAGCGGAAGCTAGTATAGAACAGAAAATAACAAATCTTTAAAACAAGTTACCTACCTACTCAGGCAGGACTTTAGGCCAAGCACAGCGATTGTTATCTAGGGTAGAATAGACAATAATGACATCACATCGTCATAAATTGCGTACATTATTGAAGTTGAAGGAATGAATTTCAAATAATTTACGCATTCGATGACAAAGTGACGTAACTTTTCTCTATTCTACCCTAGAGAACCATACCCAACCCGTGCTTGGCCTACAGGATAGACAACGCAAGACATAGCCCGTTGCATAAAACCGGACGCGGTTAAATTAAACTAGTTCGTTCTTATACATAAACTAAGCCAAGCTTGCTTCGTAATGAATGAGTTTAAAAATAAAAAGCATAGCAGTTACTTAAACGTCCATAAAAAGACCCTAACATTTCATTCAACATGAACGATTAGTAACAATAACAACGAAGAGCCAACGGCATCACTTGCGCAGGCGCATACCAATTAGCGGAATTAAGGATGCCATGGGAAGGGAACTGAGGGGTGAGTTTAATTGACGTTAGTAACGAGAAGTGATCGTGACTTCTCCTTTTTGTATGGGATTTGCGTAGATCCCAGTCCGTACGATAGAGGCGCGCTGTACCAAATTGTATGGAAAAAGGAGACGTCACGATCACGTCTCGTTACTAACGTCAAATAGACTCACCCCCTGATCAACTGCCTAAATTATTGTCTGAGTGCATTTTAGATTTAGTGGACAGCGGGAGAGATGTCATCAGAAAAATTGCCCAGTACTGGACAATATAAAATATTCACAACCACAGACAATTCTAAACTCCATGGTTGGTTTTATAAAAGAAACTCGCGTGCGGCAGGCAGTTTACATTGAAAACTGTCAAATTCGTTATCCATGTAGGTAATAAAAATAGTCTGTGACTTATAAAGTTATAAGTCATCGATCAAGGTACCCCCTGGCCCCCCATAGATTCACAATGCCCACCCTGAAACCGTCGTCTGTATCAAAAGAGATCCCATTTGACGTTTCGGGTATAAAAAAGTACCTATTCTTTGGTTTTGGGATACCATTTCAACTAGTGTCATTTTAGCGCTCGGACACGAAGCATGGCAAAATTGCAAAAATCACACGTCGAAGACACAAAAAAGGACAGATTTCCTAATTTCAGTAATGATTTAAGAAGCGAACCTAGAAAGTTTACTTTTCAAACTAGGCCGAGATATTAGCCCTATCCTCAAGAAATCAGCGCTGAAATTATTATTTATTGAATTTCATTTAAGTATGATAAGTACTAGGTTACGGTATGATTTTCAGATTGTTCCTATAAAAAAAAGAGTTTATTATTTTTAGGTACCTGATAAATTTGACTCCACTAATCTCTTGTTCCGTATTCACAGAACTTGTCACGGCTCTGCGCAAACTGTCTGCGTCAAAACAAGTCGTAAACGATTTCGAGTGTCGTTTTTGTAAGGTTCTAGGTATCTACGGAGAAGGCGCTAGGCGGAGAATTTATAAAGAAAACATAGAAAACAACCAGTACAGAGAGGAGGAGAATGGTCGATCGCATCGGTCGTAGAGGCAGGGATTGAACCCGCAACTTCCTGCGTCGCAGCGGATCATCGTTCGCTGCGCCAGAAAGTTCATTGAAAAAATTATAGGGATTCATATATTCAACTATTCTTAATAGGTAATCATAATACCTTATTTGCTGAAATGTCGGTACAATACAGACAATGGGTCTTAGTTTTAAATTAGCTCACGACTTTCTTCCCAAAGCGCGTGCAAAAAAAAGGTGATTTACAAACAAACCTGCAATGTGTAAGTCCCACAAAACATTTATAACGATGTCCAAGACTGTCATGTCTAATACAATTTATTCACGTCCTATCTCCTTGCTTCCAGGAAAACCTGCAAATCCTGCGGTTGTGACCGGCTCCAGCACTCCGTCTACCACGAAGAGCTCGGCTCAGTGAGGGACAGACTCGGTCTTCGCGAGTCACGCATCAACCACAGCTCGTACGACGCACCACCCGGACTCACTGCTAAACAAGTAGGTATCCGCTTAACCCATTTATCATACTGTTGGACATAAGCCTTTCCCATACGACGCTACAAATAGCAGACTTGAGTCGTCTCTATCCATCGACTCCCTGTTACCGCTACAATTACCATTACTGTCTGCCTGTTACCCCTCTCGTTGCTAAGAAAGCTACCAGAGCCAAGCGTTGTGAATATAGCAAACCCCCCATGTTCGGGAGAGGCACGCTTGTCGTGAACGTCTGTTTGAGGATTAGGTATCTACTTACCACGAATTTTTAACTAGCGACGCATAAAGCTTCTCAGTTTGCGCTGTTTCTTATAAGCTTTACTTGTTTGCCTATGTATATGCCTATCTATGTTTGTCTGTCACATCCACATCCCTTGTTAGCTCCAAAAGGCGAAGGCTAGGATCAGTGAACCTATAAATAAAGGCCGCCGATCGCTAAGTCGGTAGAGCGCCGAGCGGTTAGAAAACACTTTTTGTTTTCTCCAGTGTATTTTATATATTTATTAAACCACCAACGACAAATACACCATAAATTACAAAAGAAGAATAAGTTCTTAAAGGCTAGTGTTCCCTCAAATAAAAGTGGCTACATATTTTTGATAAGTCAGGTCATTTGTCCTGAGAAACAATTCTTATCAAAACATTGTTTCCTTTCAGTCGGAGCTCTATTGGTCATCGTTAGCCGAACGCGCGCCCACGAGCGTAGGTGGCGCCACCGGCTTAGCCGCGTGGAAAGCTTGGCGAACCAGAGCTTTGGCCTCACAGCTGCCTAAGCAAGACCTGTCTCTGGCACATTGTCGACATATTGATCCAGTTCACCATAAGCAGTATGAGGACTTTGTGGCTGCGAGGAATGAAATTGCACTTGATATTGGTAGGTGCTGCCATCTATTGTCGCGTAGCGTAACTATTCGAACAGGTCTACTAAAAGAACAACTCCACACAGAATACCTACGCGGTTCTTCATTACCTATCTCTTCGTTTCAGGCTTGGCTGGTCAACATCATGGTGGGTCAATAGAATGCTTAGGCTGCACGAAATCTATACGAAATGGCGGCATAACCGTGCAAGCGCCTCGGATAGGGGACGATGTAAGTTTTAAAATATTAAGTGCAAACTACTTTATCGCAATCTATACGCTTTGGCTTAAAACTATAAGACTACCTAGGTGCTTATTTAGTACTAAACGCATCGAATAGATGTAACTGTTCACAAATTTTCGACATGGAAGTCTGTATAGTACAGCTACTCAACGCTAGATGGCGATATCAAATTCTTTTATTTAAGCTTTTGTGCTTTTATCATAAAATTTGTTTCTCAGGCGTTTTTCCATCCGTCTTGCTTCGCGTGCGCCGAATGTGACGAGGTTCTGGTGGAGTTGGCGTATTGTGCGCTGGACGGAAGACTCTTCTGCGTCAGGCATTACGCCGAGCGGCTGAAACCGAGGTGTCATTCCTGTGATGAGGTGAGCTTCATACCTATTCATGAAAGAAGTTATGTTTCTAAGAATTTTTTATTATTAAGAATTGAATACGTCAAGGTCGTAAATATTTTTAAGATTCAAAGATATTTATTTGCCAGAAAATATGTGTACAAAAGATGAAAAAAATTTTATAAAGTGTAACAACATGCTTGACCGGTTATGGTATGCAAATTAGGTAGAGAGATGACATGCAACAAATTTAAAAGCTAATTACAATTTATCATTTAAAAATTCGTCAAGACACAAAAAAATTCGTAATAACACTTTGTAATAAATTTTTTTTGTTTATTGCCACTTAATGCCCATTTTTACCTGTTTAATACTTCATCACAAAAACTCTCTGTTTAAACAGGGCCTCGGTTTATTTATGCTGATATTCAGTAGATTTGATAGTTTATGAAATCGACTGAATATCGGCTTGTCAAATAATTTTTTTTAATATATTTTTTGAAACAAGTTCATTTTGGCTTTTCTTGCTAAAAATATGCTGGAACATTCTTCATTTCGGTCCACATTTTTATCCGCTTTACAGAGTGCTACGTAACATGTGTACGAAGCGAAGAGGGGGCATTCTGGACCCTGAGGATATGAATTTGTGAATAACGATTTTTTTAATTTCAAATAGTAGGTATGTGTATTAATTATTTTAAATAAATTAAGTTCGTGTTCTTTTACATACACTCTTGCATTATTTAACATAAAATATTTCACAAATGTTTTTTTGCTTGTTTTTTTCAGCAAAACCACGGGTAATTTTTTCCCACAATCCTCCTATGGATGTAACTCCTTATTTTTAAACTTACGCGATCTGAACACATTATTATTAGTGTAGTGTCGTCTGTCGTGGTCATCCCGTGACCACGACAGTGTGTAAACCTGTTGAAAGGTCGGGAAAAATAGGTAAATAAACGCGATAAATACCCGTTAAATAATACTAATAATGATGTAAATCCTATGAAATTACAAAACAATTATATTAATGTAAGAATACACGTACAGAACACGAATATGAAGAAAAAAAGCTATCAATATTTTTTGATAAACAAAATGTATGGAATTCAAAATATTGTGTATAAAAATAGTTGATCGCCTTAGAGTCCAGAATCACCCTATTTCAGTACACATGTTTCTTGGCAGCATATAGCAGCGAGTTATTTCTCTATGGTGCTATAGATTCACTTAGGTAGGTACTTACTTAGATTGGTATTCTATGGTTACATATCCATTGGTACTGGATATGTACCTACTGTAGACGATCGGCTAGCAGATTAATCAGCGCAGTTATTTCTGGTCACCGCACTGACATTTGCCAGATTTAATCAAATGCAATCTATGGACTGGATGCTCTGGTTGGACAGTTAATTGATATCATTCTAGGTAAGAATTGATCTAAAAGAAGAGATCAGAGGGGTAAGAAATAACCCTTTTTTCATACATTTTGTACAGCGCCTCTATCGTGCGGACAGGGAACTACGGAAATCCCATTTAAAAAGGGAGGCGTCACGTCTCGTTAATAACGTCAAATAGACCCCCAGATCAGATAGATATAACTTTAATACGAACGGATTCGAGTTCTTATACTTAAAAAAATGACAGTCTAATTTGTGATTAAAATAACTTACCTAAGTGTAATAAATTTTGGGAAACCACGTAGTCCTTTTCCCATCTTAATACATTGTCCCACTGTTTAAAGCACTATTTTTAGGCTTAATATGAAGATTTGAAAAATATTATTAAAAAACTCACATAGGTTCCGCCTCTCACCGTTCCGACCTACCGACGCGCGACGCTTCGCGGCTTCGAGTCTGGCACAACGCACGCAGGATCGCTGTGTCCTAGGGCGGGCGGGAGCTAAATCTATTCGGATGTAACATCACGTGTAATTTTGGTAGAAATACACTTATGTAAGTTATTTTAACCACAAATTACACTACGATGTTACATCCTCTAGATTTAACATCACGTAGATGTTTAGCGTCTGTTGCAGAATGAAAATAAATAATATATTTATAAGGGTAACCTTCTTAGCATCATATAACTAGGTAGCATCCTTAGTAGCACTGTTAATTCAAATTAACAAATAATTCAATAACCTGTAACTTTTAATAGTTTTATAGAATTATAGATAATACTGTATCAGCAGGCGTGTAAAGGTTCGTTGTAAAGATTGCTTGATTGATTTTCATAATGCGTATTTTAATATGAATAGTTTTTCTGTGCTTGATTGCATTGCAGTTAGGACTTCTAAGAACGTAATCTAGAGTCACAGTGACCAAAACCAACAATAACGTTCTTAAGATTGTTCGTTTCGTGTTTGCGCGAGTCAAACTTGTTTGTGGTAATTGTTTCAGCGTTCTAAAAGGAATAAAACGAATGGAAAAGTTATTTGCCTCAAATCTTAAACGGTTTTCTATTACAAATTTGAATTTTGCGCCAACACGACGAACAACCATAAGTAGGAACTGTCGAAATTCGGGGAAAAAAATAATGTGATATTTGCCTAGATCCCCCTCTCAACGTGAGATTGGGTGAGATTTTGCTCTACTCACCAAAACGCCTTAAAGAACATGACTTTTTTATTCATTGTCGTTTGATACTTCATTCAAAGACACACCCGCTTCCTAAAATCCAATTTGTACGAAACACCTAATTGGTAAAATACTTAAAGGCTGGCCTTTTTTATGTATTCCTGGTCTGGACCAGACGCCATACAAAACTAGACGTTTACAAATACCTACTAACAGATCATAGACAGTTTACAAGTCGGGTGAATGCAGACAGTTGCGCGCCATCAATATAGTCTGCATATCTTCTGACAGCTCGCTATTATTAGAAGTAGGTTGAATAGAGTGACAACTTCTGCCTGGTACCTCAATAATGTGGATTAAAAAAATGCAGTTATTATTTCAAATTCAAATTGATAAAAAGTTTAAAGGCATTTAATCATCCATATCAAAGTATAAAAAAATAACATACAGACGAACTGAGAACCTCCTCCTTTTTGAAGTCGATAAAAAAACGCGATTAAAAATTTTACTTCATAAAAATCATGGTGTCACTGGACTGGGGTGCAATTATTAAATTTATCTAATTTGATAGGTAGTTTCAAGTATCGAGTTAATACAAAATCCGAAAAAAGTTAAAAAAAAAACAAGTGACCAATGATGTAAATACTGCATGGCTTGGTCGGACTTTAGACGCCGACATTGTCACTCTTGCTAAAACCATCTTAGACTAATCTAGAAAAAATGCTTTACCTAAACAGCTCAGCTCAATCTCGTATGAATTATGCCAAGTACGTGGATACAGAATAAAAATAGGATAATAGCTACGGAAATACCTACTGGGGTGCGTTAGTTCACACCTTGCCGCCCAGTTCTTTACCATTCATCGTGATATTTGAACGCCTTTAGCAATCAAACTATTTGGTGTTATAATTCGAAATTAACTTGAGTGGTTCGGCTTGTTCGTTATATTTTTTTTAATTTGAGAGGTGAGTTGGTTTATATTTCCATGTCTTTTTTTGACCAGTGTCAAAGTTCAGGGAGTGACAGCTCTATGGTAGGTGAAATCACGTGAAACTCCTTTGAGAAAATAAAACTTATAGTTGGGTTGTACTTAAAAGAAAATGTGTCCATAGTGTTCAGTGTTCCGTGATGTGTGATCTGAGTACCTAAACTCATAAAACTGGAAATGATGATGATGGATGAGATTTCACCTACTCTCTCGGCTCGGCATTGTAACTTTTACAGTTCCTAAAACTTTTTCTAGTTCCTTCAAAAAATGCTTCCTGCCAGCAACAGAACATAGACATACTACAGAAGTAGATTCTTAGTACTTAGGTCTAACAATAAATTTTATTTCATCTATAGATATACCTACCTACCTAGAACAATGCAAAATAATAAAATAAATAACTGCTCACAAATGCAAACAGTTCGCTGTTCAGTATGCGTAGTTACGTACATAGGTCGGACCAACATATAAATGAAATGAAAGGTGAAAATTTATTTGCTTAACGAACTACTGCACAATACAAATGTACTTAAAGTTATTAATATAATAAGCGTAGGCGAATGTGGCCTACATTTTTGATTACGAATGATTGCTAATGTTGCCATCATATCCTAATGCTCTACGTCTATTACTTTGCATCAGAATTAGAATTCATCAGGGCGGTTGCCAGATATCAATAATAATAAAAATTAAAACTTTAAAAGACAAAATCGTCATCAGCGCTCTTACCTACGTCCACTGCTGAACATTCCTCTCCCAAACGAGGGGTTTTGCCATCATGACCACGCTTGGTACCGATACCGATCCGCTTATTGAATTAAAAAAAAAAAAAAACACAAGTCAACATTTTTTTATTAATATACAAAGATTTTATTAATTTTGTCCTGTAATTTGTTTACAGGACAAAATAATTAAAACCGTTTAAATTGATAGACGGGTTGAGATTAGTTAATAGTTTTAGTAATTAAAATTAACATTGATAAGATTTTTGCTTAGAACACTTACATAAGTATTCTGAAGTTTTGCGGAGAAAGGCGTCTGAAAAATTTCAAAATGATTCCATATAACTTTTGTCTTTTGAAGTTGACATGAGTACTGTTTATTTGACTCAAACGACTAGTTTTAAGTGATATGCACATACAAGCTAATTACAATTATGTAATTCTTAATTTTATTTGCATAGAAAAATACACACGACAACAGCCAACTTAGCGAAATGGAATAGATAAGCGAGTGCGAGGCCATAGTGGGCGGGCGAAACAAGACACCGAAAAAAGCGCGGGGTTTCCCCGAGCATAGTTAGTTCGTGCCTCGTTTGCAACGGAATAGACGAGACAACATGCGCGTTTACATTACATTTTTAGGCGCGAAATTTGAAAAGAATCGTTGCATCGGCCATAGAAATATCGCCGATGCCGATATATCGGCAAACTTCGAGTATCGCCGATATATTGGCATCGGTAACGATATCGGATGCATCCCTAATACAGAGTAAAAGTCTAGGTACGTAACTTCTTTTTTTTAATATTGTTCGTCTGACTTAATCAGAGATATAATACAACTTTATTTCATATTAACGTATTTCTATTTATCTTATGTCTATTGTCTATATGCTGCTATACATAATATTGTATATCTACTTATTGTTTTCTAACAGCTTCACATATGATTTATATATTATATAGCATAATATTATATATTTTATATATAAATCATATTTTATGTATCTATTTTATAAAATTACCTTCTTTGCGATCTTAATACAATAGTTAAGAAACTTAGGGCGTAGAAACTTATCATTAACTAGCTGCTGCCCGCGGCTTCGCACGCGCTTTTCAAGTAGCCTATGTCCGTTCCCGGGATACCATTTACCTCCCTGCCAAATTTCATTTAGATCCGTTCAGCCGTTTAGACGTGAAAAGTAACAGACAGACAAATAGACGAAGCTGCTTTCGAATTTATAATATTAGTAAGGATTATCATACGTAAATTGGTGCATGTAATTTGTACGTCCAGTTCATTTTTAATATTGAACCTTTCGCGACCAAAAACAGAGCAATCAAAAAGAAATTTTGCACGGTTTTGTCTGTGCCGGGTTCACAGATGCACGTCGGGTTTACCTTACACCTAAACCGACTACCTTATTAAAATAATTTTATTTGAATTAAATTACACTACATATAGAGCATAAGTTCTTAATTTGATTTCCCACACTAGCAATACATCAATTTCTAAATCTATTTTCAAAATATCAAGCTTGCTTGCTAGTTGCTAGTTCTACTTTAGAACTACCAAATAGAAAACATTAAGAAATTGATACCAATTGAAGTATATATTGACCAGCAGTCTTATTTATAAATTACATAATAGCCATGCTATTTATATTTTATCAACATATCAATTTTAATTTTAAACCGTGTTTGTCGCGGCGTGAAAAAATCCAAAGGGCAGAGTTGGGCTGTGTGCAAAAATCTAAATAAAAACCATCGCATGTCGAAGATATGCGGCATCGATCCGATTGATCGCTTTGAAGTGCCTGTCGCACGCTTGTTTATAACCACACTATGTAATAAATACAATTGAAGCGACAAGAAAGCTAAAACTAAACTATACTACCCGTTCCGTACGCCAACTGGACTCAATACTCCTTCGACGGCAACCGGACGTGTGCTTAGTCTAGTCTCCTGTAATTCATTAAAAAGTTTCAATAAAAAGCATAGAGCCCTGTTCGGATTATAAAATAGTTTTATTAACGCGAGTGCCAGTGGCCAGTGTGCTGTGCGTTCGATCATCGTTCGAATTTTGAATTTTAGCGCGGCTTACCGGTGTTGGATTGTGTGTGCGGATTACGAAAAGTTTGTAAGTGGATGAAAAGATGTGTTTTGTAAAAAAGTTTTGTTTTGATTTTCCTTTCCCAACTTGCATGCCCATAGGTAACAAAATTCAATTCCAGGTTTATTTTGTTGCCTATTTGCAATTCTTCTGATTATGCTATGCAATTAAACTTCCTTCTAATCGAACAAAGGTAATGAAGTCTCAGTTTCCGATAATTAGAGACCTAAGACATCGTCAGTTAAGATCCGTAAGTTTTGTAGGTAGGTATTCGATTGAATGTGAAAACATAAGTATGCATATTTTAAAATAAGATATGACTTTTGTATATGTAGATTTCGAAAGTATTCAATCTTTGTTTTATTTTGTAAATCAACGTGCACAATTAATGTGGTTATTAATTAACATTAAAAAAAGGACTTATTTTTTTCATGCGTTTCAGAGGAATACGCTTGTGCTATGCTATGCCATCTATCAACATTCGCCTGTAACTGGTGATGTTGTTGGCGTTAATGATTCGCGAAACAATATTATTCAATGAAACCTGAAAATTAAAGCTATTTAGTGTCACTACTCCATAGTAGATGGCGCTACTAACATAAAAGCTCGAAATAAGTTAATGTGAGCCATGAATAAAGCAATAGTAACTTTTAACGTGACGCAGTCACTATAAATGTTAGTACTTGTCCCATAAAATATATAACCTCTTTTAACTCTAATCAAAATCAAAATCTTTTCTCTCATGGAAATATCCACTACCACTATTAGGATTTCACAGACATGGAACATGAACGACGACAGAGATATAGAGATGAGAGATAATGGAGTTATCTTTTTAGGCCTAAAACAAATTAATAATCCTAAAAAAATTTAAAGCACGGTTATTTTTAAATTATAGTGTAAAGAGTAGTTAATCTGCCATCTAAGTTTATATTTACTTTCAATAGAGGCGCTTAATAAAGGTGCTAGGAAAGGGCTACGACCCTACGCCTACAAGCAACGGACCCGCTACGACGTAGAGGCCTACGCATACGAGCTACGGACCCGCTACGACGTAGAGGCCTACGCCGCCCCGGTAGCGTAGAGTTTGAGTGTACCTAGAACAAAAAATTGGTATATTTTTTTTTTAATATTTTTATTTTTGTTATTTGGCATTATGTATTTCTTCAGCACACGCAAAAACAGGACAGCATAATGGCTTACTAAATGTAATTGTTTTTGACACTGACATTTTTGAGACGGGTTATTTTATTTTGTTGTTTGGTTTTCGAAGGAACATGTTACTGCATGTACTTTTTATAAGCCAATTTCGAATAATACAATTAATCTGAGCAGACAAATAATATTCTACAAATAATTGCTGTCAAAAAAGCTTTAAAAACTTTTCATCGGTAGTGTAAATTATTGTTAAACATTTACGTAAAAGTTTCGCCTCGAGCCAACGAACTGGGATAAATAAAAAAAACTGGGACGGCCTCATACAACCCTGAACCAGAATAAATACTATTTTTTCATTCAATCTCTATTTTATAATACTTTTTTAATTCATGGTGTACCCACGCGGAACTTACGAACTTATTTATGTTCGGAGTAGTAACGGCGCTCTAACCTTATCTCGTTGTATTAAAGCTTAAAATCTCCCAAGATATTACTTTGCCGACGCTACTTTGTCTGTCGTAAAGTCTGCGCGACCTAGAGAGTGTAATGTTTGAATCGTATTTCGTTTGAGTAGAGTTGAAATTGTTCGTGCGCATTCTTTGTTGACGGTACTTGCCTGAATATCGTAAGTTTTGTTCAATGAATTCGTAACGTAATTTCGAAAAAAAAAAAGTTTTGTCGGACGCAATTACGTCAGGACATAACGAATTCGCGATTTTAAAATTTATAAACGAAGTCTAGCCCTCGACTAAGTAGAGCTCTATTTATGAACCAAAGATTTACATCAGATGACTGATAATTTTGGCGTTTTATGGTGTCGTTGTCTCTTTTTCTACATTACCTACCTACAAAGTCTTTGCATAAGAAATAAAAATACGTTAAAATATTCTTTATAATCATTTTGTCAAGCTTAAAATATTATAAAAGCGCTCCTGTTTCCATCGCACTTGCTACTATCCAATCGACTCGTGCGCACGGCCCGCGCGTGACGTCACGCGGTGTCGGGTTACGCTTTCCCTGACCTTGCCTTTGACACTAACGCCATCTGGACTTAATTGCATTTAGATTTTGTCTATTGGTGGAGAAATTTATTTTGGAGTGAGGAACTTTACCTATGAATGACGGAAAAGCATTTGACAATCATACTTTTAAACAATAATCATCTCTCTAGTACCTCTACGTGTCAACTTCAGAATAAAACTCTCATTTTAACCAGAACATTTTCACTGGTTATTGATAAAATTTCGTGATTTGTATTTTGTTTTAACGTAAGTACGTTCGTGCGGTCGTATAACGTATAATGTATCAAAAGAATAAATACTTATCCGTTGTTATTTTGTCTATGGTTGGAGAACTTTTTTTTGGAGTGAGTAATTTTACCTATAGGTGACGGAAAAGCATTAGACAAACCTAAATTTAAACAATAATCGAGATATCTTGCACCTCTACGTGTCAAATGTGTTAACTTCAGAATAATACTATCGTTTTAACCAGAACATTTTACAGGTTATTAATAAAATTTCGTGATTTGTAGTTAGTTCTAACGTTTGTATGTAGGTACATACGGTCGTAACGTAACGTGTAATGTATCAAAAGAATAAATACAATTTCTACCTTATTTCTTTGTTATGACTGTTACACGCATGCCAATATTTTCAGTTAATTTTTTTTACTATAGATTAATATTATTCGAATTTTTCATTAACTGAACAAACGCATGGCTCTTGAGGACCGTCTCGTAGGTCAGGCCAGAAAAAACTCTGTCTTGCACTTGACACCATTGCTTGCATTTGGAGTTTTGTTTACAGACGGATTTGGAGCGAGTACTTTTAGATTTACAATCGGTTGTTGGGAATTAAACTGATGAACTTGGCTTCGTTTCACACTTGATCGTTTACAAAAATGGATATCCCTATTTTCGTTGTTAGGTCTTTGAGCCTAGGCATACAGGTATACTTTAAGGAATAACTTGAAGTATGCCTGCGAGTGTTCTGGTAAAATTAAATTTGAGAACGCTTTCCAGTTCTAACTGCAACTGAAATCCAAAACTAGAATTCTTGGAATTTAGCAGATGTGAGGAGTTATGAAACTAAATGATATCTCAACTTTTCATTGATTTCTTTCAGAAACACTGGTTTTCAAGCTTACATACCTTTTGGTAGGTACATACCTATTGAACAAACACATGGCTCTTGCAAAAACACTTATGAAATGAAATGCTTTATTAAAAAAGAACGGCATTATGACAAACATATCGCATTTTACCGACTATAGGTAGTCGGTGGTAAAATGCGATCGATTTCTTGTCAAATACATATATATATATATATAGATTAGAGATAATAAACACACATAATGTCACAGAAATAAATATAGTTAAGAGCGTTTACGCCCTCCATGCGCAGATTGGCTCGTAAATATTACTTTTCGAACCCGTTAATGTCATGAACTACTTATCTTACACTATATGTTAATTATTAATAATTTTAGGAATGTTCGTTGTCCAAATAGTTAGTTAACTAAATATTTTGATTAGATGGCGTCCTACACTACGTTTGCCGAGTCGCGGTCTCCACTCAAGAACACGTTTACCCCAGCGGTTGTCGGTTCTTCGCGAGAACTTACGTTTTTATAAATCTGCCTAGGGGCTTTTTGCATGCATTTTATCCAAACAAGAAATTGTTAATACATGTTTAGGACAAGGCGAAACAAAATAAAATTAAACTAAGTAGTTATAAAATAATTCTGACGAGACCCACACAATGCAGTAGGTATGTACCTATTAGTAAGTACCTATATTTTTCATGACAACAAGCTGATTTATATAGTTGGCAAGTTTCATAGCAGATCATAATCTTAATTTGTTAGGTAAGTTCTTTCTTTATTTAATTTGTATCTTGGCAAGGTTACCCCCCCTCCCCCACCGCATTCGTTTTAATGTTGGACCAGCCAAGTTCAGAAGGAAATACGCACTGCCATTGCGTCGCCCGTTTCTTTCAGAACTTGGCTGGACGCTCTATCGCGCGGCTCTATCACACGGTTCTCTTTGCGTCACAGTGACGCGATTCTGCATTTAGACGTATAATACTACGACGGCATCTCGCGGCAAGCGCCGGCAACGGGATATCCGGTACCTCGGGCCATTCATTATGTCCATTGAAGATATGTTCTGAGGGAAATCTGGAGCTTTAGGCAGCTTTGGTCTTTATGATGGTACTATAACTAACTTCTACGGCCGATTTTCCGAGATAAAAGTAGCATTGTTATTCTAGATTTATCTATCAGCCCGTGCAGTTTTTTGACGTGGGATTCTAAAAAATCAAAAGCTTTGCGTAAATCTTCGTTTCATCTTTAATACAAGATTGCTTCCAATCTGTATCTATCCGAGATTAGATCAGTGACAAAATGATTTTTGAATTTGGAACACCTTAATTAAAAATTTTAAACACAATTATTAGCTTCAATAAAATCCTGGCCGGTGATAGAAAAAAGCGCGCGTGCCGACGCGGCATTGGCTATCCAAGTTTAAAGAAAGAATACGCTGGAACTTTTTATTGTTTTGCTATTACTTTTTATCAAAATATTACAGACAATATTAATTTGATTCACACAAATTGAATAAAAGATGAGTCCTTGCAGTGAAAGTGAAATATTAACACCAGAAATAAATTTGTAATTTGGTTTATGTACCTAAATATAAATATTCGGCACTACTAAAAGCTCTCGTATGATGAATTTTTCTCAAAGCTTAGGATGAAAAGCAGAGTGTGCCACACGTTACCAAAATTATTTAACCTCGATCGACGTACTTTGAATCCCTCGTTACGCTTCGGATTCTACTCTAGAATCATTCGCTTCGCTCTGGATTCAAAAAATCACTCTCGCCCTAATTACATTATTTTGTTCCCTGATTAATTGATTCCGTTGGAACTATTGAGACAAGAAAACTTTAAAAAGTACCTACCCTTAACATAAAACGTGAAAACGTGTGACCCCTCTAATGGCCGTATTCTGATTTTTTTAAAGCACAAATTAATTGACCATTTTTCCAGTGGCCCAACGGCAGCACTGACAAAAATATATGAAGCGGTGCCGGCGCCGTTAAGTGGAAAAACTTGCCATATAATTTCATACATTTTGCTTCCCCGGCTGCCAGCGCTGGTGGCGTTGGGCCAGTACAAACGCCCATTGAATTGACTTCACAAGCGTTTTGTAATATATCCAAGTATACCTTACCTACTGCAGCAGTTATACCTATGTAGTTCCAAATACTTCAGCAAAGGAACAGCAATAAAATGATTTGGCAGACTGACAGAGGCGTTCCGAAATCTTGTGTTATCGTGTTTGATTCTGATTGGTTACGTGTGCAACAATGTACAGCTTGTTCTGTCAGAAACGTCTTTCTAGAGGAAGAGTCTGATTTTATCTGTCTGTGTGATTATTACGAACATAGGTAACGGTAGGTACAATGCGAACGATTTCTTTGGGTTTCCCATAATTATAATTACACATTTATGGATAAGCCCAATATTGATATTTTTGGTTTTTGGTTATTTTGGATACTCGACCATGACAAACATCAGAAAAATAATGGCCTTGGAAACATTGAAAACAAACTATAATTAAGTAGGTTCATACCTACAGTCGTAGAGGAAAAATTTAGATATTTGAAAAATAAATAATGAAAATCTTGAACAATATTACGTGCAAAGTCAAGTTCAATGCCCACGCGTTCATTGCTATCAATAAATCTAGAAAACTGTCGCAGGAAACTATTATTCTCATATCCAGGCGAGCTGAAAAAAAACACGAGAAAGTTAATAAATAATAAGTAAAATTAACGATAATTTATCTTACGAAATAGAACGTAAAGAAATGTATTATTTGGCTCAATTTGGTTTAACTTATGTGACATGGGATGATTTTACAAAACTAGGTAGATCCAATTGTAATAGCTTTGTTGGGCGAGTGAGGATAAGAGCCTGGACCTAGGAAACAGTTACTGGGATAGTTTTTACATACTTTATGAAGTAAAAATAGTAACTTCCACCACAGAAAAACATGTGTGACTTCAATACTTCGAAACAGTTTTAATTATTGAACTCGACGAAGAGCAGCTCTCAGCAGCTAGAAATTACATATAAGGAATGCCCTCGCCGCGACAGTAATTTACCCATGCATTTTTTCCTCCTATACACGCATCGGCCTTTGAACAATCCAATGACACGTACAAATACTCCCTGGCATCGCCAAACTATAATCTAAATCTAGACACAAAAGTTTGGCAAGTATTACACTTTAATTTCAGTTGTTCAAATCTTGTCCCGGCGCAATATCGCCCACCGAGAATCCTCCCACCTTAACACCTTTACACCTGGAGCCCTTGCCCTTACGAGTGTTTGTGATATATCCGCCATGGGGCTGGTGTTGTCCGCTGTGATTGCGTACGCCGGTCTCAACGACGCCGTCGACTGCGTGAAGCACCTCCTCAGCGGAGTCCTACCCGACACCGAGCCGGACTTCGACGACCTCGTCCAATACTACACCCGCCTCCTCCACAAGGCACAAACGACACAAGACGACTGGACCACAGCCTGCGGCCAAGGATACCTTAACCTCACGGAAGAAGACGGCCAACTAAAAACAGCAGCCATTAAATACTACCACGGATACGCCCCAGACTCCACCGCCATCCTCTTCTCCACGAAAATCTCCAGCTTCGGAGACTCCATCGAAGACAACGCACAACCGAACGGCGGAAGTGACTACAGAAACGAAAGGTACTCACCTGCTAAAACGAAAACAATAGTAACCAACAGTTCAAACTCGTTCAGCATCAATAACAGAAGTAAATCCCCCGGCGCAGATCGGGTCGCGCCTGGATCCATTGACGCGGAGCCCGAGAGGGTAGCCGACGACTCAGAGCGAGACACGGAGGAGACAGAGAAACTAACGTGGAACTACACCCCCCTAAGATCCGAGTTACCAACCCCCGAGATACAATTCCAATCGTACGAAGACGACAAACCCGGCTTCTTCACAGACGACTACCTCAGGTTAATACCATACATTACTACTGCACGAATCCATCCCTCTACGCTTGCAGTGCAAGCGCATCCATCACACCATTGTAAGATACCACGATACCAATACCGTGTTGTTTTGTAGATCTCTTGACGGGATCAAGCATCGTCCGTTGCAACGCACCGATCAGAGTGGGCGACGTCGGAGTTTCAAAAAGCGCTCGTCGTCGTCTACGTCTTCGAAAGACTCTCGAGCATCGCGCGATGAGGAGCTAAAGATGTTTACGTCGCTAGAAGAGGCCGAAATGTCGGCCGCTCAACCCCTCGGCAGTGCTCCTAACCTATCAGCGCATTCTCATTCCAGAAGTCGCTCCCGGACGCCAAAACAAGATCATTGGAGTATGGAGGCCGATGATGATAAATCGCGAGAGGCCAAAAAGCTGGACTCTTTTGACGAGGAGCCGAAGGAGGTAATCGAAGACGAGGTGGAAGACTTCTGGGGTAACTCTGGAGACTAGAACTAACAGCGCGCATGAAGGGTTGACATTAAAGTGCTGAACCCCGTTTTGAGTGTTTTCTTTACCCCCTAGACGGAACGCTAGTATCCTCTGTGACAGGATTGGGCCTCTTTTCTACACACGGTTTTTTGACGTAATAATCTATAGCTAATTCGCCGTGTATAGGCACAATCGTCAGTGTTGTATGGATCCCTGTGGAAGCTTGTTGACATACGGCGGCGGAGACGGCGTAACCCGTAGATTTTTACTTCGAAAAACCGTGTGTGTACTTGGCCGTAGGCTGTAATGTTTGGCTTATAGATTCCGAGCTTATGTTCACGTAGATGTAAATCCATAGAGCATTTTGTGAAGGACAACAATTTCAAGCTCCATTTGTTATGTATTTGCCAAACTGGTGTGCTGTGTCGTAGGTACAAATGGTTAGATTGAAATAGATTTACTTGAAATAGATTGCTACATTGCTGAAAAAACCTTGAAACAATGTCTGTAAAGTTTTTGTGGTATTGATTGAAAACCAACGACCTCGAAATAAACTTGGTTAATCTTTAGAACTATGCAAAATAGGAAGACTTTGGTCAGAATAAAATGATGATAGATTTGTCGACCATAGCGCAGTGAGCGAAATTCCGCCTGACGCCGAAGGTTGCGGGTTCGATTCCCGATGTAGGTCAAATGCTCTACAATTTGTTCCGGATCTTGTCATTTTCTATGTAGGTAGGTAAAAAAATAAAGCAGCAAACAATAGAATATGCCAGCAAGAGACAGTTTCATAGCTTTTTGTAGTTGCGGCACAGGCACAAGTAAACGTATTAAACCAAATCATAAACAAAAATTATAGTTAACCAGTTAATATCAACAGCCCTATGAACTTGCTAGCAGATCAGCGTTGCACAATGCGTCCTAAATTATAGAACCTCGACCTACATGCGTGGATCATATACGACCTTTTTGCTGACAGCCCTCGTATGTCAGTGGGATTTGTGGCACTTACCACCTTTTGGCAGACGCCCGTGCTATGCTAAGTGCTATCAGAACGAGATTAGTTGGTACCTACCTGAAATTATAGTCATACCTATAAGATAAGTAAATAAAAATGAAATTAAATGAAAATATTTTATTTATATCTACTACACAGCAAACTAACATAAGAAACTAACTTATAAAGTACCCACCTACTAGAGGTGCTTGTTATTTTCGTGCGCAGCAGGGCTTAGGATAAATATTGCCTTCACTCAGCATTGTGCTGGATGAAAACTGGTGAGTCCCAGCGATGGCTTTCTGTGAAGGCCATATCCGTGTTACGTCACGACCGTCTGGGGTAGTGCGTTTATAAAATAAAATATATAATAAAACATGAAAATAAAATCATGAAGGAAAAAACAATACAAAAGCAAAATTACATATTTTAACATAAGACACTAATAATCAATACTGCACAAATCATAATAAAAGTAACACATTATATGTATAAAATTATTTACCTAATAAAAATCAGAACCAAAAATACAGGCCAGGCTGCCACATCGTCGCCCGTCGGGTTTGGGGTGTGATCAGTTTATTAATTAAATGCTAAAATAAAATAAAACTGCGTAGGTACTTATTTTTTGAGCATTCATTTCCTAGCATCATTTATCAGACCTATTCTTAAGATTCTCATCCTCTTTCTGGGCGTTTAGAAGGAACCTTTTTAATTTAAACGTGTTAATGTTTTTGATGTCCCTAAAATGGGAGGAGGAATATTATTATAACCATCCGCTAGAGGCGCTGTAGGTATGAGTTTTTAAATCTTTTTGAAGGCAAGCGAATTTAGTGACTAAGTGAATTAAGATTTTTATAGGGCATACATGTCATAACGCGCATAGTATGCGTAGACAGACTGACTGACAGCAATACACTTCGGATTTTCGCTAGTGTTCTAAGATAATGAAGAAAACTCACGTTCCCGGTAGGCAAACTTTCCATTGAAAATTGATGTTTTAGGATGAGTTTTGCATAGTCGACGAAAACTATAAAACTTTTCGTTTCCTTCCATACATTTAGCGCCTTGCCACGAGTGGAACTTCGTTTCGTAGTATGATGGCGATCCAATAGTTTCAAGTAAAAACTCGATGACATGTAAGCGGTAGTCAACTCTCGAAAACTTTTCCGTTGGTATTTTTCAAATTCTTAAGTACAAGAGTCTCTGCTGGCAGGATCCCCTTCCGCTAACGGCCTTGCTGTCCACCTTAAACCCACCCGTAGCTGTAATGTTGGTAGAGTAGGTAAACCAAGTCTATTCTTCCACAAACCTCCACATTCAGAGTCGTCGTCAAAGCGTAACGAACCTCTATTCATAAAACTTGTTTATTCGTGAGAGGTCCTTAGCCTTTAATCTTCTGTCTGTTGTATTCGAGAAAACATGTTTTAGATTGAGGCTCTTTTCTCGGTAAATCTGTTCTACCTTTTTCGAAAGATTGTAGGTAAAATCTAGAGAGCCCATAGATAACAAACACTACTATGTTCCAACTATATTTTTTCCATTCATCTAGTTAATCAATCAGCAGCAAATCTTGAAAGCTATCTACGCAAAACATGATGGCATTTCTACAATGAATAAATTCGCAACAAGTCCACACAAATTTTGTAAACAGATACCTACCTAATTTTAGTCACCTTTATAATCAGGTGACATGAAAGCGTGACCATCGAAGACAAACTTCTCATAGGGAAATTAATTAACTAAATGAATGTTCAGGCCCTTAACTGGCCGATGTGGCGCTGCGGGCGAAGGTCCGCCTGCGACGCAGGAGGTTGTGAGTTCGATTCCCGCCTTGGGACAAATGTTTGTACGATCTGCAAATATTTGTTCCGGGTTTTCTGGGTATTATCTATGTATAGTAAAAAATATATATCTATGTAATGTATTGTACATATTAAGTTTATCAGTCATCTAGTACCCATAACACAAGTTCTGCTTAGCTTGGGGCTAGATGATGGTGTGTGTATTGTCCAGCATTATTTATTTATTAAACATGGAATAGTCCGTGACCGAGTCCGCCGCAGATAGGATACATGCCACGTTGTCAAATACGGAACCCTAAAAAGCGTAAATTCTGAAAATCACAATAAAAAAACCAGCCTAGCAGAAATTAACTTTACCCTAGTTAATTTTGGCTAGACACCCAACAAATGAATATTTATTGAAATCCTAACGGGAAGTCCTACTACAGCGCGTCGCATCACGTTGCGGTCCCATGACTGCGGTCTGCGGTCAGAGCTGGCTTTGACCACCGGGTATTCATTTACATGGCTTTTATTACCATTGCTGGTGTGTAGTACCTACTTATAACATGCCTATTACTGGCATTAAACATATTAAGCTTCTTATGTCTGTAGGTAAAAGTCAACCAACAAAGTACCAAAGTTAAATTTAATTATTCACAGAAATTTCTAGAACGGGGTACCTACTTATGCCATGTTAGAACACACGAGAGAAGTCGTAAGTCGCCTAGATCGCATCATCATCAAGTTCAATACAAGCATTGCTGTTTATTTCATTTTGTTTTTGTCTCTTATGAATAACTAACAATCACACATCAATAATAACTATGCGTGACCTTAAATAACCTAAATTCTAAAAGTGTGACCAGCCCCGTTATCCGTAAGTTACTACAATAGAAAGGGGTGGTGTTAGTGAACTTAAAGTAGGTTTTAATATTAATATCATTATATAAATATAATTCATATTAAACAATATTAATATACATCTTAGTTTAGCTACAGCTATGAATATATATATGAATATGATGATGATAGAACGTTTTTGGTATATTTCTACATTTAAGTTTTGACTCTACACCTACATAATTATTATTTGCGAAAGATAAGCTAAGCTGTAGTAGAACGCAATCCATTCGACTTACGGCAGCGTCAGAATCGAACGCACGACGTTGAAAACCATCCTCCCACTCATTACCTCCAACACTGATAGGAAAAAAAAGGAAAATAAATAAGAGTATTAATTTCCCTCTATTTTCCTAGCAGCTTGTAAAACATTACGACAGGAAGTTCTCTCGATATTCATGAAAAATCGTAAACTGCTTCTAAGAAGCATTGTTGTTTTATGTTTGATTCGTAGAGTTGTCTGTCCGAAGGTTGTTGTGCGCACAGCACTAGCTCTCATTAGATCAAACAATGTCTTTTACTGTGATTTATGGTAGGCAGAAAGTTTGTTAAAATATTATTTCATAATTTTCTGAGATTGGCATAAATAATTTTACTAAAGAGATCAGTCGAAACTTTTATTCAGTAAGAAAGACATGTCTGCTTTGCTAATAATATGATTGTTTTGAAAAAACTAGAAACTGACTTCGAATCCCTTAATTTTACAATGTTTTAAGGTTAACTTCTAGCTTCGGCATCATTTTCTATAGAGGTACAATAACGAAAGAGATTAGCGATAGTCCTGTTGGCCTATTTTAATGTTTACTTGGATAAATTGTAATTAAGGAGAGAAAATTACAATTCAATAATAAAAACAAATTAGAACTAGTATTTACAATTGAAACAATTAAGCTAACTGCAGACTGTTGCAAACAATCTACAGGTAGCTCAACTGATCCATATCAATAGGAGAGAAAAGAGCCAATTCACGTTATATGCATTCACAAACACCGCTCTCTGATTCACAGCCAAGAAAAGCAATATGTCACTGCAACCATTTTTCATCTCGACTAAAATGCAACATTCCCCTTTCTAAACATCGCGTCCAATTCATCAGATTCTATAAATACGACAGAATGTAAACGAATGCCAAGCCAATCTGTTAAGTCCTATACAAAATGCTATTTTCTTGACAAAACTATTGGAAAAATCTTCATCTAAATACATATTTTTAGGCGACTGATAAATTATTTTTGAATGTTTTCGCTGTTTAGCCTTATCACAGTTATCACTTAAGCATTTAATTTTATTGGTACCATTGAAATGTACACTACCATTACAAATTAATAATGCTGGAAATATCACACAATTTTATTAAGCTCCAAAGGAAAGACCCATTTTTTTATACCATCTGAATAAATTAAACAAAGTATGTCTCGGAGTCGTGCCGAGTAGAAGCGCCTCAGACACATCTTCAGGTTAGCCAGAAACACAGTCTTTGGTTACCTCACCGGTAACCACTCAGCAATGAAACACCACTCGACAGAAATGACCAATCACTAAAAATAAGTGGGTCTACGATTGACCGTTACAGATTTCGGCAACCGCGATATTTTCTTTGACTTGACTTCAATTGTGAAAATAAGTAGGTTATAAAATAGAACTATAATAATCACGCAAAAGCAACGATTGAATTAGGTATGCTACGCTAAAACATCTTTGGAAACTATCATGGTTATGAACACGAAAAGCACATAGCAACTGTGCCAAAATATTGAGAAACGATGTTTGCCAAATGCTCTTATACTAAAATCTACTCGAAATTCTAAAAATGTCCCAAATTGAATAGCATCAGTCGACTTTGTACTGAGACCGCCTAGTGTTAACTTTGTACTGAGACCGCCTAGTGTTAACTTTGTACTGAGACCGCCTAGTGTTAACTTTGTACTGAGACCGCCTAGTGTTAACTTTGTACTGAGACCGCCTAGTGTTAACAAATTGTTGACATGTAATTTTTTTTTGCAATTTTGTGTTAAGTTGCGCCCATATTTTCCTTGAAGGAAGGCTTCTATAATTTTTCCGTTCTCTGAATAGCATACATAGTCTGGACTTTGTCCACTTGCCTTTAACCCGACAAATAATTTGGAATTTATGTGCCTTTCACAAGTGTAGGTATGGGCATATCAATTACGGGCCCGGCCTACCACCAAGTCTACCCCTGGTGTAGCCTACCATGGTGGTTTAGGCCGGGACGAAACCATACCAATCTAATACCAATGACCCTTCTATCTTAGATCTTGACCTTGCAGCATCGTGCATCAATCAGCGATCGCATGCCGATCTAAAGGGCATCGCCAGGTGCGCCGCCATAGGCGAGAGCATAAATAACGAAGAGTGGTTTATCTAGCTATGGTAGATGATAACCTGATTATCGAGATGTTATAGGCATTTTTTGGTTGTAAGGCATTTTTGGGTTGTATTTTTTGTTTGTGTCCTGTACAGGTAGATTTGGGATACTCACGATCCTAGTTCCTACTGACTCCCACAGAAAGTACCTATTATAGATTTTTCGTTTCTTAAGTGAGCTTTCAAATAATTTTATATACCTAAATGAAATCGTAGTGAAATATACTAAAAGAACTGTGTTTCAAAGATTTTTTTTAATATTTTTGAATCGTAAATAATTAAAAGGCTTGATAGATTACGTCCGCGGTTATTAACGCCCGGGAAAAAGCTTCTGTTCATACCTACTCTTTTCATTATTCACACCTCTACTTATTGCCCGTTTAGTTGTATGCTACGGACTACGGTGTATTTTACTATTTCTCGTAGAAAATATTCGATGAATGGAATATCCGAGACCTTGTGTCGAGGTCCATCGTCTAGACTAGACGAATTGAAGAAACATACAAAATGGCGGACTATTTGCTTTTAAAACCAATGGGCGTCAATCACAGCTTGTCAATTTTGACGTAAGGAGAGATTTACAGGAAACAAAGCTTCCTGTTTCGTAGTTTAATATTAAATTGTTACAATTTTTCATCGATAACTTTTAAATATAATATAGTACCTACCTTGTTCTTCAGCATAAGTCCACTGCTGAAAATATCTCCCCCAAATGAAAGGTTTTGGCCATAATCACCACAAAAGCGGATAGGTGATCGCTGTACCTAAAGGTGCTATAAGTAATGCACTTAAGGATTTTTCTTATTTGCAGCATATTCTTGTATTATTTTTATTTAGCCATAGATTACAATAACAGAATAAAACAATATTCTTGTACATATTATTGTAATTTTATTTCTCAATCGTGTTTCACGCAAAAAAAAAAACAAAGAAATAATGTTAAATTTTATGTAGGTAATTCGAGTTTTTTACCACGGGGGCAGAGAATATAATAATAATACTAACGTATAGAATGGACACTCCTCGCCCTCCACCTGACCAAGCTTCCTCACCCCGCCGCGTCCTAGCTAGTTCGGTTTGCGTTTCCAATTCAAGGGATGCACGGCGCACGCATAGGGCGCAGGCATGGTTAATGATTTTGACAGACGACGCCGATGGTGATTTTTGACAGCTTTCGAAAGAAATAAATATAGGTCTTGCCGGCTATTTTGCTATCGATAAAGCACCCTAAGTATTGGTGATTATATTCTAGAATTTGCGAGCATCTAATGAGTTATCAACGCGATAAAACTAAAACCGCGGTGGGCAGATTCACGAACAATGGATGTCATAATTACTTGTCTTGATTGCTGTCATTAAGTAATTTTTTGACGATAAACTTAAAGACGTCCTTTTCAAAGTGACAGCAATTACAATTAGGACAGCATTCTCTCGTGAATCCGCTTTAGATTAACCCAATTTCAATCGGCACTGAGTTCGATCTCGAACATACATTAAGGCTAAATGATTTGAACAATGCATTTATAGGTCAGGTGGTAAAGTGCAGTTGTAAATAATGTTCTGCACTCATTAGGTGTAGGTTCGAATCTCGGCCACTGATAACGACAACAACTCCTCGATAACTGGAACTTAGATAAATTGTGTTTGAGGTCAGCGTACTGCGAATTCGCAAGAGAGCCAAATGCGTGGTTAAACATGGGTCAAAATATAACCAACAGCATTATTATCAAAATAGCACCACATCAAAACATGCGTATGCGAGATTCTATTGGGGGTTATCTCTTAAACCAAAGCGGAGAGCTATTTGTGAAAACCGCGTGTGAGACTATTATCTCAAGTAGAAGTGGCAACACCTAGAACAAGAAGTTCATGAAAACTTGATTCGAGGTTCATTTACATGATGATTATAAAACAATAAAGGCATCTAAATTGATCGTTCAGCAATATTACCTATTTTATTGACTCTAGTTGGTGGTCGTCAAGTACTGTTTAACCTATAGAATAATGTTCTTAGAAAGTCTAGAAACATGTTATCTGTATGTACATAGAGATCAGCGTTATCCCTACGCGAGTTCGTTCGTCCACTTGTCTACCAATCCAAGCCAGATCGTTTTCAATACGTAGACGGGCCGGGAAAGCGAAAAGCTCTCAGGGCAACGCCGCCCGCGCACCTGCCCTCTCCGTCACTCTTCCAAATTTAAACCCCGAACACCCCGCACCCCGCCCGCCAAACATTCTGGAATAATTCCTGCTATTCGGCTCATTCGAATCCGGGTCGCGACCGCGTAGATACCGTACACAAAACTTTAAAAATGGCCGACGTCGACGTTCAAGTACAGTATACGACTACCGAAAGGAAGACCAGGAAGGTCAAGAAGACCTCCAAGCGTCGCGAGTCTAAGGATGGCGAGGTCACTGTTACTGAGTTGGAACAGACTACCACGACGAACGCCGACGATGGGTATGCGAGCGGTGGTTGTGGCTAGGGCAGTGATAGTGTAGTGCACCGGATGATTTTGTACTATGCTGGCCACCCTCGCATACCCGACCTAACTTAAGGTACATATCTACGACTTATGAGCTTAAAAGTATATGATAAGTATGTAACTAACAGAAACTCATATATCGCAATCCTGAATACTAATAAATAGGTAATATAACATTTCACAGGATTATCTAGTTTCATTAGTCGAAAGGTTGTGTTACGGTTACTCACTTTTTAAAGGCCCAGACCTCAAAAAGATCACACAAACATTTGGTCGAATAGACACAATTACCTTAGAAATCGCTTAGGTAGCCGAAAAAACATAATAGTCGCATATCTACAACTTTCTTCGATGAAAGTGGCTTTTTCTCCATTCTTGTGATTTTCTCATTCACAGCTGAAATCTAAGCTCAAGTGTGCCAAGTGGCGACCTATTCCCATTATAGATTAGCAACGCACTTCGCCGGAGTTGCGAAATATGCTGTTTGCACGAATATATGAACCTATGTTGACATATTATTAACCAGTAAAATATATACTAAAGAGACTTGCCAGTAAAAAAGCTTGGCAAAAGAAATCGTGTTGTTTTCTATTGAAATTTTACTCTTTACAGATTGAAATTACGGAATGGCATAGTCATATCATTGAAAATGTTTATAGCATTGCCATATTTTATGCTGTTTAATATCTGGCAAACTAGTTTGCCAAATTCCTCAATATTGTTATTGTCAAGCTAGAAACGATACTATCATAATATGGTTTTTAAATAAGTTTTTTGGTCTTGGTCAGATCAGAAGAGATATTCGTTTAAAACGTACGTTGTTGCTATGATAAGTTTATTTTGACCATTCGCATCATTAACAACTGCGAAGAATACATGATCATCTAACATGATGGATGCCACAGCATCCAGTGTATCACCTGTCAGCATGTTGACATCAACATTATAATAACAGTGATATAATGTCGCACGTATCACGTGTAATAAATAATCTAGTTCATCTAAATGTCAGAAGAATACTTAAATTATATCCTCTGTCTTGGGCTCTATCGAATCTAAAAGTGTTTTGATGTCTCTTGATTTTACTATACTCATATTGGCCTTCTACGAATCATCTTTATTATGAAGTTTTCGGACAAGTTTATTGTCTTCTGTAAGCGTCTCTATAAGTTTTACAACATAATCTAGTTCAACAATAACCAGACCATTAAATTTGTTCAATAGAACACCGACAGATCGATCGTTATGTTTAATTTTTATATCTTATTCGATTACTCTATTCTCAAAATCTTTTTTTCTTGTCCTTAGCTTATTTTCAGCGGCGAATACACCAAAGCCATGAACAAGGACTGGCACAGCGGCCACTTCTGCTGCTGGCAGTGCGACGAGTCGCTGACCGGCCAGCGTTACGTGCTGCGCGATGAGCACCCTTACTGCATCAAGTGCTACGAGAGCGTCTTCGCCAACGGCTGCGAGGAATGCAACAAGACCATCGGCATTGACTCCAAGGTGCGCATAACGTTCAATAACCTTTGCATCTACTTTAATATCTAGCGGTGCTTCCTCCTAAGGTATAACAAAGGGTAGAAGTGGGATGTTAGGTTCAATTTTATTATCAAGGGGATTAGATTCATTATCCAACGCTTCCTATTCATGAAGATTTGTAACATTAGACTCAGCGTAAACTATGAAGGTTGGGATATCCCTAAATCAATTTAGCTGTCAATGTCATGTCACGTGGTTCGACGTTTTGTTTGTTGACCATTGATATAACTTTTGTTGACGTTACCTTCTGACAATTGCTTTGCAAATGCATTAGTAGTTGGTAACCTAGTCAGTTATTAATCCTAGATGCACGTGATAGTATCTGAGTTATCTATTGCTTACCTTCCCTAACGTCTCGATTTTATGAGATAAATTAGATTTGGCATCAGTCTCTGCGTCTTGTAGATGTAAAACAAACGGCTTGTCTATTGTAGATATGCTGCCTGTCTATTGTTGAGTTTGAACTTGGAATCTGATCCAAAATTATTTATAGTCGGTGACATCTGCTGTAAGTCATGATCACTAAGTTCACATACTGTTATTCAGAATGATGTTGGCTGCATTTCTGAAGGTAGTGGCAAATCATCTGAACAATATTGAGTTTATATTCAAAATTCAAACCTTTTAGTCTTTCTACATTCAAAATGCCTTCCGCATTCCAAAGCTCTCCTGTCAGGTATGCCAATAGCCAATACAACAAAAAGGTCTATTAACCTATTGTGCAATAGCAACGCTATGCTTTGTTTCTGAGATCAAAATTAGTAATGTCACTCCAGCCGGCCTAAATTCCCTCACCTCTGCGCACGGCACCAGCCAGCACGTTGCCAAGAGCCGCCCATTTATCTAAACTTTCGTCCAAACAGCTGCATAAAACAATAATTGTCTAAACTTGCCGCACACAATTGTCGGTACTTGCTTCACAAACTAATTAGCAATCGATTAATGAAATTCGATTGTCTCTGGTCCTTGAAATTCAATCCATGGCAGAATACTGGGAAAAACAAAACGCAATCGACATTCGACATAAGAAAAACAAAACGACATTTGAAAATAGAACATAAAAGATGGCGCGCGATAAATCTAGGCGGTAATTTCTGTAAGCTTGTTTACAATTTTGTTGTTTCGGTATGCTACATTATAAAAACGTTATTTTCGAGGTGGAAACAAGTTATTTTAACATTCTCGATGTTCTCGATAACCTAACCTAACCTTGGCTGGATGGAACTGTCATGATTCTTTAAGATTTATTCTGTGCCGCTGAGAGTTTCGTAATCGGCCAAAATAAACATTCATATTTATTGACATTACGACATTGGGTTTTAAAGTCGACGGGAATAGAACGGAGGGGAAGATGCGACGCAAGCGCAGCGAAGAAAGGATATTTTTTATGTTGTACGTTTTTCGGTATCCTTGAAACGCATCCAACAATGATCATAGACACAAAGTACTCGAGAAGCTTTCACTTCACGGAAGCCTACGGAGGAGAAAAATGTGTTATCATGTTGTTGAATGAGTCTTTCACAACCTTTTTTGTTATTATATTGCGTAACTCCTCATACTTGACATTGCTAGCGCATTCCCGTACTTAGGGAAGGTTGCGGATTCATCATCAAATCCCATTCCGTTTTTTTTTTTGGGATATTTTAATATTCTGTCACAAGGCCAAGGGTACAGCATACTTAAATGCAGGGCACAGAGCGCCATCTAGCTTTTCACTCGCAAAGCTCGTAAAAGTTCATCATACCTGTGAATCCTATGATTTATGTTACCAATTATAAACAAGAGGTTTGAGTTAGTTTGTATGTAATGAAAATATCCGGAAATAAATACTAGATTTATTCTGAAAATACTTTCAGTGATAAATAGCTACATTATCTATGAGTGCTGTAAGCTCCGCTAGGTATATCCTGGAACCAAATGACCAAAGCCACGGGCAACAGCTAATGTGTCATTATTACCTAACTCTCCGGCATACCTAGCATTTTTTGTTGCCTAAACTATTTCAAATAATGTTAGCCAAGCTCATAATCCGACTAGGGAACTCCGAACTCAAGTGTTCAATGAATCATACACCAAAATAACGTCTGACGTAGAACAAGATGATTTTGTAATGATTAATGTGAAAAGTCATGTACGCCGATAAATCAATAAATACATCGATGCTGTTTGGATAAATGTTTCTATAGTTGTGTATAATAGGCCCATTATTTCTGCACTAAATAATGTTTGTGTATTGTCTGGTATGCGGTTGTAGGTTTGTGAAAATAAACCGACCAAGTGCGAGTCAGACTCGCGTATAAAGGCAATTAAGGTTTATTTACATAATTCATAGGTATACTCCTTTGTATGAATATTATTCATCTTGGTCAAGCAATTGATAATTGATTAGGACATCACTAATAGATTGTCTCTCGAGCTGTCAAAAATAAAACAAACCAGGGGATGGTGTTTTATATTATTTAAAAAGTATTCTATGAAAAATGTATCGTATTTTATGTCACTATCGCTACTATTTAAGAACTGTTGCATAAATATAAGCCCGTGACAGACGGACAGACTGACCTAAATCGTCTCTCAATAGGTTATGGACAATGACGACTAGGGTATTGGTAGAATCAGTATTAGTCGTGTAGATAAACATTGCGATTGAAAATGTCATGCTGTCCCGCTTATATCATATTGGCATGACATTTTCAATCCTAATATTTATCTACATGACTTATAAGTGGGTAGATAAGTGCCCACCTAAAACTATATTCGTAGATGTAAGGATAATGGGAAACTAATGATGACTCCAAATAAGCGAGATTTAACAAATGGCGAGCGCGTCTCTTCCAAGATGAAGGTTGTAATTACGCCTTCGGTAAGGCGCGGTCTTTGTTTTGGAGTCTATTTTATTTAGGTAACTATCTACTACTAGATAGGTAGTTTTTTTAGGGTTTTTTTGCGTACTCATACTTACGCAAATAAGTGCGTGAAAGTCCGTAAAAAAAAGTTATCGGCCCGAAGGGATAGAGGATAGTAAAGTTTCTTCTCAAGGAACGGCAAAATTACATTTAATTATTTTTGCTAGTGTGACATGTATACCTACGGTGGAATAAATAAAAAATATATATATTTTAGAAGAGTATATTTTTATGTCTATCGGAAATAGTATCCGATAGACATAAAATATGAATAAGTATAGGTTAGTTGATCGTAAACTGCTCAAATATTTTAAAAAGGTTTTAATAAATAAAATTCAAAATTCAAAGTGCTTTATTTCCTTTAGACCTTACAGGACTCTTGGACACGTGACAAAATTCAAATTACATAAGTAAAACTAGGAAATAAAGTGATCACTGATCTAGTAAAAACACAAAACAAAATCAAATGAATGTAAGTAGTATTTAATTTTATTTTCAGGAACTCATTTAAATATCAAACTAAAACATAGATTTATTCATTCAAAAATCAAAATTTTTATTGTATCGTAAATTAAACAAATATTAAAAAGGTTTATTTTCTAACCAATAAAACGAAATCAATAAATTATCTAGTAGATATTATTAATTGTTTACTGAATTCAGACTTGGCACTGAACGCTTTCAGACGACATGATATTAAAATACTTAGCATATGTTTTATTTCATGAGTCATCCTCTTAACTACACAAAAATAAAAAACTAGCCTCTACCCGTGGCTTCGCTCACTTGGTACCTGGACATAGTCACAATGTAATGTTCCTAGGTCAATAAATCAATGAAAATTACAGTCAAATAATAAAAACAAATTAGAACTAATATTTACAATTGAAACAATAAAGCAGTCTGCAGTCTGTTGAATGTTGTTCACTCATCAAGAATTCTAAGGACCAAGGAGTCTAAGTGAACATTTATCAATCAGTTAAAGAGTTTTGCAAATCGGACCATCCTGCCAAGCGATTGCATTCTGAATACCTCCCCAGCGTCCATTGTTGAACATCAAAATTAGGGGGTTTTTTTGCCAAAATTACCACGCTTGGCGACGCTTGGGCGAGTCATCTACTGGCATAGACAGGTACAGAGATCCTTATACATCCACACCACACTTACGAAACAAACTTCCAAACTTTACCGCATTAAAATAACTATATGCTTATATTATATATATATTATATATTATGCTTTAGGTAGATATTTTTGTCCGACTGTCAAATGACGGGGATTTCCACTTCTTACAGACTAGTGGATCACGACTGTCTACAAATGTAATTAATGTAATTATATTCAAACTCTATAAGGAGATGTCGGAAAACCTATGTTTTTCGTGCTCTATGAGATTTAGAGCTTAAAAAAATGTTGTACGCAAAGATTAGCATACAATTACAATGGCACATAGAATCTGTCGTTTTTAGGGTTTCGTGGTCAACAAAGAACCTTATAGTTTTGCCATGTCCGTCTGTATGTCTGCGGCTTCGCTCAGATACTATAATAACTAGAAAGATGGACACATATTAATCACGACGATAAAGTGGTGATATAAAATGTTGAAGAATACCAAAGCTTTGGTACCTGCGCGGGCGATCAACACCGCCCGTAGCTCCGTCCCTATACTCCACCTCTCATAGGCCGCTGTATTCGTTTTAATTTTGCTTGTATCTCCCTCCAGTATTAAATAGCAATCTGTTTACCTTCAGGACCTGTCGTACAAGGACAAGCACTGGCACGAGGCGTGCTTCCTCTGCGCGAAGTGCCGCGTGTCGCTCGTCGACAAGCAGTTCGGCTCCAAGCTCGACAAGATCTACTGCGGCAACTGTTACGATGCGCAGTTCGCGAGCCGCTGCGATGGCTGCGGAGAGGTGTTCCGTGCTGGTGAGTTTACTTGAATATAGAACACAGAGAATTTTATTTTTTCTGCGCCCTCCTCGAAAGAGGTCATAGTCATTTCGCCTTCGTCGAAAGAGGTTCTTGACAAGAAGTTTAAGTCCAAGCACGATAAAATCTACTGCGGCAACACTACGATGCGCAGTTTTTGAGCCGCAGACTTCTTAACGTTTGCTACAAAATGCTGCCCAAACGTTACTTCTAATATGGTCACACATAGTTCTGATTTTAGCCACGTTATTGGCCTAACCTGCCGCAAGCGCTACAATATCTTTCTAAAATAATCTTCGACTGTTTATTCCATTCAGTAGATTTAGGTTTCATAATAATGTTTTTACGTCTCAATACTCTCATTACTGCTCAATACTGCTCCCTAAATTCAACCAAAATAATTTAATTTCCAACACTACGATTGCCGAGTCCACTCGAGAACACGTTTACCCCAGCGGTTGTCGGTTCTTCGCGAGATATGGCCAGCCCACTGCCACTTCAGCTTGCCAATTCTCTGAGCTATGTCTATAACTTTGGTTCTCTGTCGGATGTATTCGTTACGAATCTTATCCTTCAGAGAAACTCCGAGCATAGCTCCTTCCATAGATCGCTGAGCGACTTTGAACTGGTGGACCAGCCCTACCGTGTCCACGTCTCAGCTCCATAGGTCATAACGGGTAGGACGCACTGGTTGAAAACTTTCGTTTTCAAGCTTCCTCCGGCCGGGTGGGATGACGATCTGCGAAAGACTGCAGGCAGATGCTGGATGCGGCAAGCTAAAGACAGGGCGCTATGGCGCTCATTGGGGGAGGCCCATGTTCAGCAGTGGACTAAGATAGGTTGATGATGATGATGATGAATTTAATTTACCTAATTAAATAGAACGGTCTGGATTTTCTTTTTGTTGTGCATTTTTCGTCTAAATAGGCGATTTGTTTCGCGAAACAGTTTCTGTGAAACGTGTTTGAAACTGAATCCATAAAGCCAACCACTGACGTAAAAGTTACAACATTGAATTGACACTTGAAGGCGTTAAGAATGCTGGTGTCATTGTCATTTCATTGGCCAAATATAGCAGAGTTCCCTTACGGTTATTATCCAATAAAAACATCTAATAATGTTTTTTTCTCGGGTTGACTTTTAGAAAATGATTTCTGATTTCGAATTTCAATTAAGTTTATGCTTATTTCTTCATTCTTGGTCGTAGTAAAGACATCTAAACTATTATTATAATGAAGGGGTATTTTTTTTTGTTGTTTATTTATGAGTACTACCTACTGAGATATTGAGAAAGAATTTTCAAAATCGGATAAGTAAATCCGAAGAGAACCCCCTACTCATAAATAAAGCTTATTGCAATAAGCTTCACTGTTTGGAACCTACACTACCTAACAATTATTTTAACTATGATAATGTTACCTAGTGTAATATTTCATATTCTCAGACAAATTATTGTGTAATTATTTGTAACTAGCAGCAGCTAGTAGCCTATGTTCGTCCCCGGGATACCATTCACCGCCCTGCCAAATTTCATTAACATCCGTTAAGCTGTTTAGGCGTGAAAAGCTAACAGACAGAGTTACTTTCGAGTTTATTATATTAGAATGGATGATTATTTTTGCAATAAACTGTTCTTAGATCAAATCGCGTACACTGTTTTCCATTTATTTTCGATCGCCGATTTTATGATGTTATCACAAAACCGACACTTAAAGCGCTAAATTAACACAATATACCAACCTCTGTGGATAAAGCCAGCTATTCACATCGCCTTCCAATCCACGACCACCGTATATGGCACCTTTACCTTACCATACCTACCTACGGCTTTACCCTCGCCGCATATGGCAAGGTGATGCGATAAAAACTGTCCATTGCCACAGCCTCGGTGACGATTTCGACTTTTAAGCAAATGCCTATATGGTAGGCTATTTTCGACCGCATCTTTCTACGGTCAAGATCGCGATGAAGTTGTTTAATCTTCTTGTGTTAATGATTTTTTTACTGTTACATACCTACTTCGATCCAATTTCACCGTTCGCTGCCAAAACTAAGATTAACAAAACCAAGTTCAGCTAGATTGAGTTCAAATTCGTAATACCTATTGTATGACATGACAGCTCTTGAACTCGGTTTAGTGCTTGAAACGGATCAACTTTGTGTCGGTAAAATGCGGAGCGCTAAACTAAGCTTATCTTTTAATAAACGCGATCAATTGCAACGATGAAATTGGACCTAGTCCTCGCGCTACAGTTAATTATACTCGTATGTCATCTCCTGCGGTAGGCAACGGCGAGAGGAGTGAGCGTGGTACAAATATTGGCAGCTTACGAAAAATTAAAATACACTCGAAAACTTAGATAAATGAGATATTTTAAAGGATACAATTTATCTAGAAATAACCTCCCGCGAGAAAGCTAGTAGAGTAGGTACGGAAAATCTAACCTACATGCAATGCAGCCAGCGTCTTGTGGACGCTTCTGACTGGTATTGATATGGATCAGTTGAGCTACCTGTAGATTGTTTGCAACAATCTGTAGTTAGCTCATTTCAACTGTAAATGCTTGTTATTATTTTCTTTGCTAATAAAGGGTTCCATGTCCTGTGAGAACAAAAAAAAACCTAAATGTGCAGTATCCAGTACGCACCAAGTTACATGTTTATTTCACACTACATACACACCCTAAATGTATGTAGATAATTAAATAACACTGAACAAGCAAAAGGGAGAATTAATCAATTATTTAGAATGTTGGATATATGTACTTCTCCTTATGTGCGTAGTACGGCTTCAGGGGACAAATTGAGTTAGACTTCAATTGTTTATTCAATCATGAAAGCTCACATAGTATCATATACCTATACACCAGCCAAACAGGATGTGAAACGTTTGTAGAGAAACCACGACACAAATAAAACTAAAACTCACTTGCTTGGCGAGTTTCAGAGTTTTGAGTCCCAGATAATAAAAGACGCTGCTATAGAGTGCATTTTAGGTTAAGTGTGGGCAGTATGTTTACAAACATTTTACATCGAATTTGACTGGAATATAGATACCTTCCTAGCTTAACATTTAACACTTGTTTTATATTGATGGAACTTTTATAAAATGTACGTGTTAGGCACTTACTTCTGTCCATAGCTTCTCACGCGTTTTCTGAATAAAAATTACTTACTTTTTTTTATTGGATGAAGAAATATAGAGTAGGTAGCATAACTCATTTAGGTACTATTCTAGGTTTTAATTTACTTCGTCTATGCCAAATTTCAATGTGAATAAATGAATGAACAATTTATTGCACTTAAAAAATTGATTCTGTGATTAATTCTAAAGTTTTGATGTCAACGAACATCTTCCATATATGAAAATCTTTCGTTATTAGTTTAATGTACGTAGAGTTGCAGTCTGCAACAAATTGAATTGGTTAAATAAAGCGCGAAGCACGATCGACAATACTTGAGACTTCCGTACTCTCCATCGCAAATCGCAGTTGATAAAGCTATCATAAACGCTGCAAATACCTCAAAGCAAAGGATGAAGGATGAATACATGTATGGATCACACTAATATTAAAAACGGGAAAGTTTGGATGTTCAGATGTATGGATGTTCTTCGTTTGTTCGTCTTCACGGCATAACGAATAAACCGATCGGGCTGAATATTGCAAACCGGTAGTTCTAAGCCTGGAATCAAATATAGGCTACTTTTTATCATAAATGAGTTCCCATGGAATAGAAAATAATCAAACCATTAAACGTTTAAGCACCAAAAATTCTACATATGTAGTTGTAGGTACCTGGAATAAAATATAGGCTACATTTTATCCCATAAATCAGTTTCCATTGAATGTAAATGACCTAAGAACATACCCTAGAAACAACGCGTGCGATGCCACAGGCAGAAACTAGTTTATATTAGTGTGATGTGATTCTCTTTACATAGTGTGATGATTCCTTTACCGTTTTAGTCTGCATGGTTCTAATGATATCATTCAGACAAGTTTATCTCATAAAATTATAAACATTTGTACGTAATTGCTGGAATCGCAGGTCATTATGTACAGTTGTCAGAGCATTTGGAGGTTTTGACCAATTATAACTGTCATTTTGTAGATTATTGATGTTCGCTGAATTAACGTTTGGTTTTATAATGTAACTTTAATATTAGTTGTTTGTTTTGATTGATTCAAAAAGTGTATAATGTTTGTTGAACCGTTAGTTTTATAATTAAGTTCATAACTATAGCAAAAATGCGAAAGTTTGTGAAATCTGAAAATATGTTTGTCACAACTTCACAAGAGGAGTCCAAAATTACTGAGCTTTGGAATTTTGCAACGATGAAATGAAATGAAATGAAATTTATTGTAAAAACTATGTACAAACGCGATCTTAAAAGCTAGGTGGAATCAACAGTTTAGTCATTAATTATGGACGTACAATATTTACTTATATACTAATTTATAACTAGGTAATTTATTGATTATTGAATTCTTTCAATAATCAATAAATGGGCTTTGAATAGCTAACCAAACCACATCTCATCCACTATCATATTTTCACACTAATATTATAAAAGCGAAAGTTGGTATGGATAGATATACGTTTGGAAACTTCTGAACGGATCGAGCTGAAATTTTGCAAAGATGTAGGTATAGACCTGGAATAAAACGTTTTATCCCATTTTATTCCAGTTCCAATGGGTTAAAAATAACCTTTAAACATTTCCATAGAAACAAAGCATTCGAAGCTGCGAACAGAAACTAGTAATCTATAACCCGGAAATGCGTGCAAGTTAGGAAGGTACTTACATACAAACATACACCTACACATAGCTAAATGTAAAGATGACACAAAATATAACCACAAAGTAGACGCCATGAGTCACCACATACTGGTAACGTATAATTAATAACTGACATGTAAAATATACCTTTAATGTCATTTAAAAACTGTTAAAAACTTGACTTCATAAATCAGCGGCCACGGGGGCAAGTCTCCTAAATATACAGCCTTCTATCTAAATACCGAGAGTAGAAAGAGGAAGACAAACAGACAGACGGATGATCTATGCGTTAAACTGTTTTTTTATATGGTTACGTTGTGTAGAATCAAAATTTTCACGAGCTTAGTTTTTTGTGAATAAACCTCATCTATAGCATGAGCTTTAGATTAGGTTTATTCATTTATAGCTAACTACTACTACTAAACGATAAACTAAATGATATAGGGGAGATGACTTCCCTATATCATTTAGTCCTGAATTGTCGGACGCCTCAAAACATCGCAACGACTGGATGTATGAGAGGCCTATGCCCAGCTGTGGAACGAGATAAGGCAATAAAAATAGTTTTATGTGTTTTTTTAAGCAGGTTCATAACATTTACCTATTACAATATATAACTATACTTACTATAATCGATCCCGATTGCAACACACTGGGCCCATCACACAATGCGACGTCTACAAGTGCTATTCGCCATTTTAGTTACAGTGTTGTCTTAACCCTGTTAAAATCATAAATATTAAAAAAAATACATTCATGGTACCTACTTATTTCATTTGCAGTTTATCTACTTTTAGAACTCTAAAAACATACAGTTAGATCTCAATAATAAACTAATCATACTCAAGCAAGTTTAATTCCTCGTACCTACTAAAGACGTGGGTTTCTAACCTACAATTTTTTATACCTAACCTACTCGTGATGTGATTGATTCATAAATCATTCATTAGGCCAACAGTGGACCACTATGTGGGCATAGATGACCTCATTGCAGTTAAAGTTTAGAGTTAATAGGTTCTTAGTATTGTCGATAGGAACCTTTTTAGATAATGTGATTTACTGGGTTTAATTATAATGTACTAAAAATCGCTATGACTTTGACCCTGCCAAATTAAAATGTCATAAACCCTGCAATGACAACCTCTATTCTTCCGCGAAAGATCCACGCCATCTATTAAGTTCTAATCTCCTATCATTGAAATAAAAACATTTCTCCACGGATGCCTAACAGTTCCCCATAAAGCTTAACACAGGATGTAGTTTTTGCACTAGGGATTTTACAAATAAGCGCCTTAAGAATTTAAATTTTTTGTACAGGTTTTTGGTTAATCTATCATTTTAGCATTAAATTTTAGATAAATGTTTTGCATTATTTTATTTACCAACGAAAAAAGGAGAATCGGTTCTCTCAGGATCAGGGAATTTCAGGTCGGGCCGTATAGTTAGTTTGTTGAAAAAATGTAAACGACTTTGTCCTTACATCTTAGGACGCCCATATTTAAATAAAATTTTATTCACAATGATTAATTTCTGTATTTTTCCCAAAATTAATGGCACAGCCACACCTTTTTCTATTTGTTGCGGTGACAATGTATTGGATCATCGGCGTGGGTGAGAGGATGTAAACTAGCTGATGCTAGCGAATTTGCCTGGTATTTACTTAACTACACAATGTACTTAATGCAATAGTTCGTTACGATGTAGGTTGGTATTGTTGGTAACCAACAACTAGGTAGGTATGTACCTACGACTATGACATCGATGATTTTTGTGGCTCTATGTTCTCCTAGTCTATGACGAGTTTTTAGTCCATGCCAAAGAAGATTAAGGATTTTTGCATCGAGCCCTAACATTTCGGACCATAACATCGGCCACCACTTTTTTATTCAAAATCGCGGCGAAAAAATGGCAAAGTGGTGGCCGATGTTAGGGCCAAAATCTTCAGATTTGCTCTACCGTAAACTTATTTCTTAAAGAAGTCTTTCTTAGTGTGATGCCGGTTCCAGAAAAAAGGAGGTAGCTGTAGGTAGGGTCAGCCTGAATCACAGAAGGTTGAGGGAGCATTCTATCACTTATTGTTATTTTGGTAGAGCGCCATCATCATCATCATAAGCCTATATTAGTCCACTACTGGATATAGGCCTCCCCTAATAAGCACTATAGCGCCCTGTCTTCAGGTTGCCGCATCCAGCATCTGCCTGTAGTCTTTCGCAAGTCGTCATCCCACCTGGCCGGAGCGCCTCTACCGCGAGTCAAACTTCTATAACAATTTTCATTCAAATTTATTTGAAAATGGGACGTTCAATGGGTGTTGTCTGAACTTCAGGGACCCGCCTCAGGGAGAAGTATTCAGGGCTGAAACTTACTTAAATGGACAAGGATAATTATACAAAATTGAGAGGAACGCTATAGTTTGTATATAATTTAAGCTAAGAAAAATGCAGATATTTACAAATCGAAAATAGTTAATCCCGACCACACAGCCTGACCTTTTCAAATAACGGTTATTTTATTTTATTTTCGTAGATTTATATTCATATTGTTTTTAAATATATGCAAATCTGTTTTCGTCGTCGGAACAGTCGTATAAAATGAATATTCATCATCGCGCCGGAGATTTGATCAGCCCATTTGTCTGATTAATGGTGTCTGAAAGTTTTTTTATTTTGCTTATTGTTTTTATTTATTTACCAATAAAGTTAGTAACTGGGCATTGTTAGTAATTATTTATTTATACAGTAAAAAGTTTATTTATAATTATAACTCTTCTGTTACATTGAAGTTTGAAAATCGAAGCGCATTGAAAACCGAAACAATAAAAAAAATATTCAGTATTCTTCAAAACCTGTTAGTCGAAGTTGTTTTCTTTAATATTATAATAATATTAAAATGAGCTCTAGATATACAACTCCTTGAATATAAAGTAAAAAAATGGAAGATTACTGTTACATTTAATGACTGTTTGTATCAACTTGAAGGAAAGCTGACTGTTAATTAATTTTAATATTGTTAACAGGAAACAAATAAAAGTCCAGTTATGTTAAGTTTTATTAACATTAATGTTAACATTACTAAACTGATTTAGATAATCAAGAAACAAACAATCTACAGGTGTGTCATTTCGCGTATGCGTCGTTCCGAGTTTAGGTCCAAAGGCTTAGTGTTAATATACGAACTCGTCTTATAGCGAAATTTTTTTAAAATTGTTTTTCATTATGCGTCAGAACCGTATTTTTCGGGTTACTAAAAGTCAATAGGTGAATTTGGCTACGTTTTACCAAAATAAAAAGCTAATGTCATTCCTCGAGATACAGTCTATCCCATGTCAAAATTGGGACATGTGTTAATTAAAATCATCCCATCAGTAGGATTTTTTCCTAGAAACCATACGTATGTTTCGATTAGAGATTTCTTCTTAGCGTTATCATTAGCCTCTATATAAATTAATGTCCGTGATGTTTTTGAGAACGTGTTCATAGCTGAACCTAGACCTGACATTGATACTGCCTACGGTATTTTATGCCACTAGTTTATATCTAGTATGTTCGATAATGGTTGACTGTTTGTCATCTGAATATATCTAGATAGACTTAGAAGAAGAATGCTTCACGAACGTGGTGTAGTCAAAATAAATAAATAAATAATGTTGGACAATCCACACAGCATCATCTAGGCCCAAAGTAAGCAGAGTTTGTGTTATGGGTACTAGATGACTGATAAACTTAATACAATACATAACATTATTATATATAGAAAATACCCAGAACACCCGGAACAAATATTTGCAGATCGTACAAACATTTGTCCCAAGGCGGGAATCGAACCCGCAACCTTCTGCGTCGCAGGCGGACCTTCGCCCGCCGCGCCACATCGGTCGTCAAAATAAAGCGGTAATTTTGTTTTTTCTTGTTTTAGGTGCTTATACGTGCGCTTGTGTGCACTGTTGTCAATCCACCTGTGTTTAGCTTCGTTTTCGGCTTTAAAATCAAGAAAATTGTTGGATGGAATTTTAACTCAGCTTAACAGTTGAGGTAATTAGAGAAAAAAAAACACGCTGCTGTAACCCAGCAGCGTGTTTTTACGTAATAGGTTTTCGAAACAATAATTAAACTTAGATGTTTAAGAGCTGACGGCAACAGCGTCGAAAGTTATTATTAAAATGGTAAATTAGAAAAGTAGTAAATAAAATATATACAGGGCTCTACTGAGAATCGGAAAATTGAATTAACACTGACTGAACATTCCATTTTTGAATTACAGTTAGGACTATGGAGGCCCGGATCTCTCTGCGCTCTATCAAAATGTCACTCACCCATCATAAACCTCTTTCGTTTTAATATCATTAGAAAAAAAACAAAAGAAACAGAGTTGCCAGCAAAACCTAGTCTCACAAAACTAGGTCTGCCTAGGGCATCCAAGTTAGACGTAGGCAGTAAAACTAAATGAAGTCGTTACGATAGCGATTCGATACGTTGCCATAAATGGGACATTATCGTGTGGTGGGTATATTTGTGTTGGATGTAAAGTATTGTTTGACTTAATAGTAACAACGAACTTTTCGTAGCACTTGTTGGCATTTTATGATTTTATAACTTTGTTTATAATTTGGTTTACCTACACTTGAATTCAGAATAGCCAATTGAAGTAAGAATCCGTTACTGAGTATTGTTTATTTAAAAAAAATACTTCTTCGTACGTAGGTAAGTTGGATAATTCTCCGTATTTCAACAACACACACAGTGTCATCCATGTGTTCAATACTTTATTTTATTACCGTGTTTATGACATTCTATGAACGTGACTTCAAACAAAACCTAGAGTAAAATCTAACTTCAAACAATGTTTTTTTACAAGATTCACAGGATGAAAATTAACACGTACCACCTGCAGAAAAAATCACGAATCATTATCTATGCATCTTCCTGAAAAAACCTATCTCACCAACTGCTTTTCTTATCTTCATGCAAATAAAAGAAATGGCTTTCGTAACAAGATTTATCCCATCCATAGCTCTTCATTTGTTATCGCACGATCAATTAACTACATGCGACAAGAACGCCTGCCTCCTTCGCAATTTGAACTCAGTCAGTACCGCGCCGCTTGCCGTGGAGCCTACGCGCGTCACAGTGTTCCAAATACAAAAACAAACGTGAACTTAATTTTACCGCGCTTTACCAAAAAGTTTTGACACAATGTCCGCGGACGTGCTGAGTGAGGATTTGAAATCGAGGTTGCATTTGACGACTAAAACAGTCGGGCAGGATAGGATACGGAGGGCAAGGGAGAACAACGAGGATGTGGCGATCCTGTCCATGTTCCTGCCGAATGCGACCGCTGAGAGGGAGAACAAAAAGTTCTGTTGTGCTTTACGTGACAGCTGTCAGCTGGGAGACCCGAGGAAAACAATAGCAGGTGGATATTTAATGGGTTTTGCGTTGGTGTGCTTTGTTAGACCTACCTACTGGGTCGTGTTTGCTCTACCTACAGGGTTTTGTCATATAATAAAACAACTTCTATTTAAATTCGCTTACGAGTTACGACTCTTCTCTATTATGTTAAGTATAAATTATAAAGAACCATACATTTTATAGGGAACTAGTAAATCAATCCTAAGCAATCTAGACTTGCATACATTTGTGTAGCGCTTTCTAAAATCTAGTTTATTAGGTATTCCAGATCCTTCTACCTAAACATGACTAGACGAGACGATTTCTTAAATTTAATCAATCACTTAGAAGGAAGATCTTTAAAATCAATGTCGGTCTATTGACATGACAAATTTGATTCACTTTCCATAAAAACGCACATAACTACTCAAAATTCGAGCAGCAAAATTAATTACCTATTTCAATTGTACCTACCGCAGAGCCGGTCATTACATTCAATTAATCGTCCATTCAACGCAGACATTAATGAGTTCATTCATTTAATTTGTCGTTCTTTCGTTTAAAATGGAATGAATCCAAATCAGAGTCAAAACAGGAAGTTACCATAGCTAGTGGTCTATTTAAATAACCGTAGATAATATTTTTGACAAATATTGTTTATAATAAGTACTTATACCTAAAAAACTTGAAGAAGTAGGTATTTACCCACTGCAAAATCAAATATTTACATAAAGTGTGAAATCATGAATTACTAAGTAGGTAGGTACATAAACTTAGTTCGCATAATTAACACTTGGTTGAATTCAACATACCTAAATCTTATTAGACGTTTATTTTCAGTCCTTCATAATCTGAAATAAATCAAACTCCCGTCGTCGATAGCGAAACTTTTCATTATGTTTCACGTATGTTGCAGATAATTTCATCCTGCAAGTTAGAAAATAACTTATCAATCAATACTACAGTGTATACCTATCACAAGAACTTGCGTGACCACCGTAAAAAATATGTTCGGGGCTTTTTTGCAAAACTAAAGAAACTATTATGTAGCAAAATATATAATGTTTATTGCGAAATATATTTAACGTTTATCATTTCAAACCAAAGAGAGCATTGGCCTTTCAATAAAGATTTCTATTTTACTTTTAAGCGATAAAAGAAAACGATAAAGATTCAATCGGAATACAAACCATAAAGTTCTGAAAATAGAACTCAAGCTCAATCTGTAGAGAGAGAACTGAGAAGGGTTTAAAATTCGATGTTCAAAAGCTTAGTTAATTTTTTTGGTGATGTTTGTACCAATAAGTATTTTAGGTGTAGGTGTACCCTACCTACCTAGGTAGGGTACCTATTTGGAAAGTCATTGGATGTAATAAATCATCATGTAGCACTTTCTACTGAGTTTTTCAATATTTACTAAACATTGAATAATAATATGGTAGGTGTGTTATACTCTGATCATAGCCGTTACTTATTTTTCTATTCACAGTATATCTTCATTGTATTTCAATTCAATAGGTAAATGGAAATTGTTCATAATTTTGCAATCTGCGCTTGTAATTTTACACCTAGGGGTGCGTTTGTGCCTCTTCACCCTCCGACCGTATAAAAGTAAAAACTCTTTGGTATATAATCCACGTAAAAAGTATTTACTTGCGTAGTTTACTTACACCGAGGTCTATTTACATTGAAGTGGTTGTACTTTGTGGTAAAACGAAGCACATCCCAAAGGTTTGCGTATTGCCAACTGTAAATATACAAATTTTTGGTAGGCACAAAGTATTTTTACTACATGAAAATTGTTTTGAAGAAGAGAAAGGTTTTCTTAGTTGTGTATGAGTAGTTATGATTTGGTTTGAGTGTAGGTTAAGATAGAGCATTCATTGACCTTTTTGGGTTCCGTATGAAAGCGTATTCTCTTGCACTACACCACTGGAATCGATTTAGTATAAAATTGAGCAAAGTCGAACCTTATTGCATAGCTGCCTTACAAATGTAAATATTGATTTATTAATCAATAAAATCGATACGTTATTGATTGCACAAGTGGGTAGACGAATAGCCATGGGCTCGATTGACGTAACGTATGTGGGTATTAAAGGAGTACCTAAGTATATCTTACTTAGGTACTCCTACTGTTTTAACTAAAAATAATACAAAATTAGTTGGGATATAAATAAAACTTTTCAGATAGTAGGTACAAGCACAGATACAAACTGTTTACATCATACAGAGAAAATTGTTCAAAAATGTGTTTTTTATACCTACTTAAGAGCGTTTACGCCTAGCGCGCGATGTGTGTGTGGGACTGACTTGAATTGATTTGCGCGCAGCGTATTAACATATTTACAGAAAAATAATAACATAAAATAATTAAAATTTTATATACAATGTGTGATTTTAAAGAATATGCTCTACTTTATTGAAAAGCTATTATTATATTAAATTAAATAAGGTATATCGGTGAAAAAATCATTTAAAATTCCTAATAATTCACATTATTTGAATTTTAATTTCTCATAGTATGATACCAAAACCAAACATCTTTTTAACTATTTTCCCAAGGATCTTATCGATTGGTTATATTTTTTTGTTAATTATATATATCAGTATTTTTCATAATATTTTGACCTTCGAAACTGATGCTGAAAGGGAAATTAAGAAAACCTCTAACAAGTTATCTTGATAAAACGCGTACGTATGTACGCGTTCTATCATGCATATATGATAACTTGTATATTAATCGAAATATTTTCTTTACTAACTTTTTGGACAACGAAATTTTCTAAAATTATTATTAATTAACATAAAATATAAGTGGTTCATGATATTAACGAGTTTGAAAAATACTGTTTTTGAGCTAAACTGCGCATGGAAGGCGTAAACGCTCTTTTTAGTTTTGTAAAATCCATAAGTATCAAGTTAAGTTTTATTACTTAAAAGTATTATTAACTAATAGCTACGGAACCCCTTGTTAAATGCCAGATTATGGCGAAGAGAAAGCAGCAGAAACGTACAAAGAAATTAAAATTATTGCTATTTATTAATAGCAATAATTTTAATTTCTTTGTACGTTTCTGCTGCTTTCTCTTCAATCTTTCTCTCTTTTTCTTTCTATTTTTCTCTTCAAATTTGAATTCACAGTTCAGAGACGTGTGGTTATTCATTGAATTCATTGAATAGCTTTCTATGAACTAACGGCTTATAATTTTTTAACGGAAGACCAGTTTCAAACTTTTGTATGAAATGCAAAAATAAAATGTACTTACCTATGTACTAACTATAAGTATTGATGTAGCTAATGTATATTCATACAGATCAGTGGGTGTAAAACACTGAAGTTCAATGGAAACAGCCAACTGTGTTATCGCTTATGTATTGCTAAAATAGTTACCTACACTACCTAAGTCAATTTATAATGATTACAAAATACCGTATTTACATTATGTTTTGTAAACATTGTATCGATGTCCATCGCTTTTATTATACAACCTGTCTTATTTTATTTAATAAACAAATGAAATTTTATTGTTTAAATAAATCATTGAACAAGCTTAAATTTAGCCTTTATTTTAATTCAACTTTCAATCAACCTTTAAACTTTAAATACAGAATGGCACAGTTCAAGGTAGATTTAATCATCAATTATAATGCAATTAAATAGTCATATATGTAGGTAGGTACCTACAACACTAAATTATTACATCATTCATTGAGATGAACATCATCATGGTTCATAAATAATATTTAGAGACATCTTGAATGTTGCCTCAACTATGTAAAAAAATATACTTATGATATGTTTGACATGAGCTACGCCTTCTGAAATTGAGATAATTATTTCTACAACAAAATTAGAAAATTCATAAATCTTGAAATGTCAACACTTTTCCCATATCTTGAATACAATAAGTATGAAAAACTATATAAACATTATTTAGAACTACTTAAAATGAAAATACTGACTCGTAGGCGTTTGCTTTTAACCGACTTCAAAAAAAGGAGGAGGTTCTATGGTCAGCTGTTTTTTTGGACCGATTTGGATGATTATTTTGCTGTTGTATAGAAGAGGATGATAACGAGATGGTCCCATAAAAATTTCTTCCCGAGGGATTAGTATTTATCCGGAAAACTTAAGAAACAGTGTAAATACTAAGGAATTCGAAGTCGGTTTGATTTTTTTTCAAAACAATGAAATATTAACTCCTATAATGCAATGAGTCCGACGTCATTCACATCCTTTATACGGCCAAGATGCATAGTATAGGAAATGGCAGTGTCGCAAGTCCATATAGGGTGAGCACCAGATGGAAGCTCGCCTTGACCTCAGGCCAGCCTCGCGTCAATCATCGATGACGGAATGAGCACGTGTTTTTGTAAGCCACTGTGTTGATTGATTTATGGAAAGAAGCGCAAATTATCTTGGGGACATTATTTGTTGATTTTATTAATCACTTTTCATTGTCACACTCGTGGACAAAACCTGAGTTATAGCTTTTTACAGTTTTCACTCTTCGCGTTTTAGTAATACAATCAAAAACATCTCGCTCGTCATCTTCCGTTTCACCCTAGCCAGAAAGATAGAATAGAACTTTATTTGTTGAGAGGAACAATACCTAAACCAATTATAAATGCTGTTATGCGGCCTGTGACTTCGATATTTCTAAATTTTTTTTTTTATTTTATTCCTACGTTTCTTGCAACTTTCCATAACTAACTGCACTCTTTATCCATTTCTAACATTAATTTCCTATGTAAGTATTCACCAAAAGATTCCAGTACCTACCTAATCGGTTTATACAAGTACCTAAATAATCGATTTGAACGGAAATAAACTACAGCTTAGCATTGAAAAATGTAGAAACGTGGGTTTGACACGTTTGCGAACATGCGACCGATAACGGACGAAAACCATACCTTGAAATTGCAAAATACGTGCCTAGTAGGTAGTGTTATTTTATAACATCTAAGATAAAATTACCTAAGAAATACCTAAATATTACTTTTAACAAAAAGTTTAAGTGTAAAACCTCGTTATACAACATAAACCTCTGTAGTCGCCACAAAAACTGAACTCCCAAGAATTCTAATTCTACTACGATTTAAATAATGAATATCCGACAATTTAAATAATTTCGAAGTTATTTAAATTGTGTTCTTTTGTATTCAGTACACACTTCGCCTGCTGCTTTGTTTGCTTTGTCAAAACAAATCTGTTCCATCTTTGGCACATGGCCTTGTAAATTAATGAATTGGTAAACTTAGTTTTTTGACTGGACCACGGCCAATGGCGAAAACGAAGACCTATTTAAAGAAGACCCAGCAGTGTGTCGAAAAAAGATGTATACCTACCATATGTCATAATAACTTGTTTATAAATAAATAAATAATGCTGGACAATACACACAGCATCATCTAGCCCCAAGCTAAGCAGATCTTGTGTTATGGGTAGGTAACTACTAGATGACTGACAAATGCTTTCAACTGGTAGGTATAGGTACTCATCACACGTCATCCATTTCAAGGTATATATATAATTATATATTATAATAAAAAAGAACTACTGCAAATAAACTGTCTGAAACAAATTACCCATTCAACGACAGACCACAGAGTAGTAAGAACTCAAAGTTATTGGAACCCATTAAGAACCTACTTATCTACTAGGTGATGTATTAGATCCGTCCAAACAACTTGTTTCAAACAATACCACCAACGCTGTCCACGGAATTCAAATGTTTTCCCATTTGAGTCCAAATCCAGTATTGCCCCGTATGAGACGCAAATGGCTAATATTTGTCCGGCCCACGAGTCTGACATCACCCTGTATAACTAATACGGACACGTTCACACAGAAAGCTCAAAACCGGCTTCATAGCGAAAAAGAGCAACTTTGAAATTAAACTACGTTATAAGGTTATCAGGCTTGAAAAACTCCTACTTTTGTTTTATCAAAGCTAATGGCCATACATTTAAAGATTGACAAAACTCGTCTTCGTGAAAAAGTCAGATATGGATAAAAAAATACCTAGACATAGTCGTAGGCGTGTTATTAAATCAATAGTTCTGAAAAATGATCTCCAACTATCGCGAACTATTCTGGATAAGTAACAAGTAGGTACGTAGGTTAAAGTACATACACATGCTCAGATACATGGTAAACTAGCTGCTGCCCGCGGCTTTTCACGCTCTTTTCTGGGATAAGCCTATGTCCGACCTCGGGATACCATTTACCTCCCTGCCAAATTCCATTAAGATCCGTTCAGCCGATTAGGCGTGAAAAGGTAACAGACAGTCACACAGACAGACAGAGTTACTTTTGAATTTATAATATGTGAACCTCATATATGCACCTGCGGTTCCATGGTGGAGGCCGATGGATATTCGCTCTGAGTTGTCGGCGGTGCACGGGGAGGGCTTTATATGAATGTCCCCTGCGTGCTTGAGCCTCCAGGTCTAGATGCCAGATGGGCTGACTTTGGTGCCATGAAAAAATGGGAAGTGCCTGGTTTGGGACGCAACTTGCGTCAGCACTGTCGCCGCCAGTAACCTGAGTCGCACCATGCTCTCCGCATCTGCCGCTGCCGTAGACGCCTGCTTAAAAAAAGGTTTAACTATGCTTCCTTAGAGCAGCTTTACCATTTTTCACCTATAGCAGTAGAGACCTTGGGTAGTTGGAGTGTGGATGCGAAGTGTTTAGTGGGAGAATTAGGCCGTAAACTTAAGTTTACGGCCCGACCCGGAGCGGGAGTCTCCTGTCACTTCGTTAACGAAGTGACAGGAGACTCCCGCTCCGGGTCGTTCTTGGTGCAAAGGATTGCCATCGCTATTCAGCGAGGTAATGCTGCAAGCATTATGGGCACCTTTGCACCGGGAATGGTCAGAGGCTGGTTATTTCATTAGGTACTTATTTTTATATTGTTTATTCAATATATAAATGTATAACGTGTTTGTTAAACATGCTATTTGAATTTTGCAATTAAACAAATACATTTTTATTTATAATATTGGTATGGATAACCTGGATCATGTGTAAAAGCGTCCTGTAAACTTTAAGTAGGCAGGTATTATATTAGATGTACCTACTTGCGCAGTGCTAATACACCACGAGGCCAGAAACTTGCTAGATTATGAATATTCCTGAGATGAGTGCATTGTTTGTGCTAATGACATCCATACTAGTTACAGATATAGATTCGAGGTAATTCTGTATGTCCCGCTTGTACACACATGGTTGTCTGGTAGAGATCGCTCTTGAGCGATAAGACCGTTAATTGTAGCTTAGTTTTTAAGTTGTCTTATTTTAAATAGTTTATATTAGATTTAAGTGTGCAATGAAGTATTATCTATCTAACTATCTATCAATGTAGTATGTCTGTCTGTTACCATTTTACGCCTAAACGGCTGAAAGGATCTTCATAAAATTTGGCAGGGAGGTAAATGGTATTCCGGGGATGGGCTACTTGAAAAGCGCGTGCGCAGCCGCGGGCAGCAGCTAGGTTAAATATATATCTTCATAGAATATTATATAAATTAACTGATTAGTAAAGTCTTACGTCACAGGTGATTGAATCCCGAGCGAAATGAAGGATTTTAGAGTTATCTCACGAGTGAGCGAGGGAGTAATAACTCCCTCGCTCACTCGTGAGAGTCCTTAGAGCACAGAGCAAGACAGCTGCTTTATATATGAGTTAATTTTACTCATATATAAAGCTGTCTTTTCTAGTTTCCACACTTGTCATAATAATAACTATAACCCATACTAATATTATAAATTCGAAAGTAGCTCCGTCTATCGGTTACCTTTTCACGCCGGCAGGAAAGGGATTTTTGGCAGGGAGGTAAAAGGTATCCCGGGGATGGACATCCCGTTTTATGCTACATAAAACGCGCAGCCGCGGGCAACAGCTAGTAGGTAAATAAAAACATTTTTATTGCTGGACAATCCACATAACATTATGTAGCCCCAAACTAAGCAGAGCTTCTGTTAGTGGTAGGAACTAGATAACTATGCTAAATATTACATACATAGTTTTTTTATTATACATAGAACACCTGGAACAAATAGGCATAAATATCTGCAGATCGTACTTATATCGATGGATCGTACAGTCACTTACTATTTTGCACGAAAAATTTGTATGTGGACTTTTATTTGAAAAGTTCCAAGTAAACTATAAGTGAAAACTTGGGAGTGTATACATATCTGAGCAGCTGACTGTACAAATAATTTTTGCGAGGCCGCCTGCGCCACTGAAGTCGTGGTTATCAGTCACTGTCGGCGATTTGCGAACGATTTCAAGGCACGAAGTGGACAGCGACCGGCGAGTTCGCTTCGCTTTGAAATCGCTCGTAAATCGCCAGTGTGATATGATAAAGCTCTAAGCTTACAAAAGAATAATAAGATGTACAAAAGAAACAAACATAAATTAAGTAATTTAGCTGTTGTATGTCAAATATTCTGAGGTTAAGGCCACGTTAGAAGCACGTAGAGGACGACTCTCATAACAGCACAGTTACCTAACCTATCTACGAAGTTAAAAAAAACTATTTTTTTTTTTTTTTTAATTTATTCAACTTCAACTTCTTTATTTTGGCGCCGCTTGCTTCTCGCTACCACTCTGCCAGTGTCAGTAAGGAGTGTCATAAACTTCAAAAATAATATGATCAGTTCAAAAATAATATAATTTATTCACAAAGTAACTATGCTAGCTTTATATCTACTTACTGTTGAATCTAAATCACTTAATCTTAGCAGAGTGGGCGGACGAGAAATCCAATATTAATATACTTTACGAAACTTTTTCAATAAATATTGCGAATGCGACCGTGGTCTTCTTTCTCTTCTCTATAATTTATGGCGCCTATAGGTTAGTATTCTTGACGATTTTTAAGTTTTAGCTTACAACTTTTTAGTGCGGAATAGTAAAGTGGGGGCATGATTGGAGAAATAAATCCCTCTAGACATTTTCACAGTTTGGTAACCATGAAAAGTAGTAAACATCTTGTCTTATGGAAACTGATTACTGATGTTATTATACATAGACATAACCCAGACCTGACCCTAGACTAGAAACAAATATTTGCAGAATTCAAAAAGTTCTTTACACATAGGTATCTTTCATTAAACTACTTAGATGTACACTTGGAAAAGCGATATACCTACCTACTTAAATTTAATGTAGACCTGGAAATAAAATGATATTTTAGAAAGTGATATTTCAGACCCGCAACCTTCTTAGATAATAAGCTATTTCTGAGGAGTAGGTAACTTTTTATCTCTATGGCTACACTAAGTATTTTTTTTTGTTGTGAAAAAACTTTATCTAACATTTCAAGTTCATGCTAGGGCTAGCTAGGAGATCTATGATAACGAATGTCATCAACAAATATCATTACAGTACATTATATATAGTGAAAGTGCTAATTTATAAGAACACATGAACCACGTGTCTTCCCTATAAGTAGAGACAATAAGAAAAGTGCCGATGGACACGTTCTTAGTGATATGTTTTTATAAAATTATGTTAATACAAATTTATCCATTTGTAATGTTATTCTAATCAAGTGTATTTAAACATGTATGCTAGGCGATAATAAATAAAATTACAGTACGTCAGGTACAAGCAGATAATTAACAACCACAACCAAAAAATATAAGTCGATTTAAAGACGAGATAAGTGATTTTCAAAAAAACACATATCCCAGCAACAGTTGTACTTAGGACATTGAGTCTACCGGAGAAACCGGATGACCCCCCCCAAAAATTATGTCGGTCCCAATACCAAACACCCTGTTTAATAATACTAACGTACTGGGTAATTCTACTTGACCTACCTACCTATATATTTTGTAGTGCGTACAAGGAGCGTCGTCGGCTTGACTTTCCCGCCCTAATGGCCTTAATCATAGTAATATATTATGTAACACCCACACAGGGTATGGGCTGGTAACTGTTAACTGCTCTTAGTTTATGTCGCTACCTGACTAAGGCTAGGAAGATCTAGGTAGCTAGGTTAAGGCTGGTGTATGGCCCAACGGCCTTGAGAACACAAAATAATTATGTGTAGCCGTATATACTATAATTTGTTTTATTCGTGAAATGTTCAATTTGTTTAAAATACTTTGATAAATATTTGAGTGAAAGAAAAATAGGTACTCAAACTCAATAGCGATTAGGACGCACTTCGAATAAAAAATATATTGAAATCTTGGTTATTTCTTCTAAACGCTGTTGATTTTGAGTAATTTCTTTCTCTCAAATATTTGTTGTATAGATAATTATATTAAGTTCTTAAGGCCGTTGGGCCATACACCAGCCTTAACACAGGTTCGATTTCTGTAGTACTACCGGTAGTGCTAAGAAGTAGGTAGTGTCATGTGGATTTGTAGCAGAATATTACAAGATTAAAGTAGAAGACGATTAAGTAGACGCTTACTTTTAAAATTACTTAAAGATCGAATGAAAATAGGCCAAAAAAAGAACGAGACCCATGTAAATTTTCTAAGCCCGTAATGACAAAACTTTTATTTCCCAGACGTAAGTAATTCAGTTGATTGAATAAGTTAGAGGAAACCTAAGTTAGGTTCGTAAGCTTAGACAAATGGGCTTACGACTTTAATTTACTTTTAGTTCTTATTCGTTCATGAAATTAGTAGAGAAGAAGCCGTATCGGGTAGTGCAAAAAAGTAGAATAAAGCGTCGAAGACAGAAAAAGTCGTATCGGATAACGCAAATAACATCTAATTCCGACAATGTCTGCAATGTAATCACGAACGACCGCATTGTCTAGTAATCTTATTTGCAATTTTCCATTTTACCTCACGATCTCTCTGTTTTTCCCGGCTCGGATCCTAATACAATTTCTTCGACAATTTTCATTAAATTTTGACCAATTCTGGGAGAGTCGTCGGTCCATTTATGAATATTCGAAATTACTGAATCCAATATATTTTTGTCAAATGTTTCGTCTGCCATACATAATGTCCCAGAGACTTCAGACCACAGAGTGTAGCCCTAACATTTCTAGAAGGCGACGTGGAAGGCCCATGATGTGAAGGCGTGAAGAACTTGAAGAAAACATACTATTGTGATCTAAACACATCACACACATTTTTCCAAACAGAGACTGGCTGACTAAGAATATAAAAACCTAAATAACTACATTAGCTTGTAATTTTTGGTTGATTTATTTGTATACTTTTTTTTTATAAACTATATTGTTATGTTTTTTTTTTTTCTGTAATAATAAGTATGGAAAATAGGTAGCTCGCCACCTATGTTTAGTATTTTCACTTTTTTGGAACTTTGTTTTTGTTACAATGATAATCATATCATCACAAAAATATTATAAATGCAAAAGTTCGAAAGTAGGGTACATAACCTCTTCACGCCCAATCTTCTAACATCTGTTCAGTACGGATCGGGCTGAAACCTCGCATTCAATTTAATTAAAAATTTCTTTATTAAAACATCAGGTATACAGCATGAAAGTTTAAGCTAGTGTAATTTTTTCTTTTTTTTAATCCTAGCTCTACAAACTATGTTAATTATGTCGTTTAGCAAGCATTTTACCTGAACAAAAAAACTTTAGCAATGATCTTAATTTAAATAAACATAGGCGAATTCTATACACGGCAACTGTTCTGGAAATATGTTTTTACGATTCCTACGTAAGCTTTAGACTTTAGAGTTTTGCATTGCAGTTTTGCATTGTAGTTCGACACCTGGATTAGCATATACTACCTATTGTTTATATCCGGAAAACGAGTGCGTAGCCGCGGGCAGAAGCTGGTTGATAAATAATAGTAAGTTAACAGTGTTGTAGTATGTAAAGTAAGGCACATCCCTACGGTCTAGTCCATTTATTAGTCCCTCGAGGCGAGTAGAAGCGGATCGTGCAAACAATGGCAGTTGGTTTCTGCCCCTGCTTAGAGACCTCTTGATTCACTGCCAGCCTCTTTTGTGTCACATAACCTCCCACTTGAATGCGCAAAAAAAGTTCTGACCGGAATTGCGAACAAATTTGTTTTAATAGTATACTGATATGACACCTACTCGTACTACTCATTGACTGACTCACAGACAGACAGAGAGATAGAAACCTCTATAGCTAACATAAACGAACTCTATTATAAAATACCCCCGCCCGTGGTTTTGCTTGCACTTTACTGGGATAAAAGTAGCCTATGTCCGTCCCCGGGATACCCCGGGATAGGGGTGAAAAGTTAACAGACTGGCAGATAGAGTTACTTTCGAATTTATAATATTACTGGCTGCTGCCCGCGGCTTCGCCGGTCTTTTCCGGGATATAAAGTACCCTTTGTCCGTCCCCAGAACACCATCTACCTCCCTGCCAAATTTCACTGAGATCCGTTCAGCCGTTTAGGTGTGAAAAGGTAACAGACAGACAGAGTTACTTTCGAATTTATAATATTTGTATGGATAGTCGGTAAGGCCGCCGATTGTTTATATGTGACGTGATTTACATATTTTACACATGAGAAGTGACCAGGCACTGCTTGGAAGAACTCCTACATTTAAGCCGTGATTTTATTGAAATTTATCAAATACCTACTTACTTTATGGCAAAAATTCCTAGAGCCACATACAAGACCTGCTAGGGTACCTACCTTAAGTGAAGTTACAACAAGCGGGTCTTAATCTTTGTTTGTTTGTCACAAAAGGGCTGTTGGTGAGTGATGTCATGACGGCATCCGAAGCATCGGCATCCGGCATCGGAAGCCATTTTCACAGTGTAAAATGTATCTAAACATAACGAATTTAAGCCTTTGAATGCAAGCTTTTGTGCTGAGTAGCTAAGGTCTGCGCTCATTAACCCAATACCGCTAGTATTGGATTAATGAGCGCAAAGCTTAGCATTTAACTTTTTGGTCGCAGTGGAGCAAGCAGCGAGCTATAACCGCATACTACGAATAAGTATGTAGGAAAATTGATTTTAAGTAGCGTGAAACTTGTTTTCAGAGATTTTATTACTTTGTTTACTTAGCCTGGATTTAGGACATTTTGAAGGCTATTTACGTTCTAGGTACTGGCAGCAGTGTCAATAAGTAGCCCTCTTTTAAGTTTATGAAAGCAAAACCCAAAGGCTGTAGAGTTTTTGATAAAATATTATCCAGAACAATTTTTCTAGTAAAGACTATTCGAAATCCGAATAAATAGGTTGTAGGTACCCATTGCTACTTTTGTGTTTATTTGCCTACACCTACCTGAAGCACCTCCTTAAGGCACAGAAAAAATACTATTTTATTGTAAAAAATTCTCACAACAAACATATCTACAGAAACTACCTGGATAATCACCAGCCTATTAAAACACCCAGACAAAACACTGAAATTATGCAAAACAAAACTGCATTGAATCCATTAGAGTTCATTGACTCCCAAGTAAAGTTCAGATCTAGTCACGATTTCTTTGCTACATGCGATATTTCGCAAATTGAAAATAGGTAATATGAACGAACATAAAAATGTTAGTCCAAAAACATACCATAAATTACATTAACACCATAAATTGTACCTTAACGTGGATGTCGTAAGAGACGACTAAGGGAATGCAGAAGAAGGGCTGCAGCTTCCTTCTGTGTATTTTAATTTAACACCCCTACTGCATAAATATAGAGGTAGAACTTAAACATATTAATATCACTAAAACTGAAAATCGTTCATTACGCAGACTAAAACTCTAGACCCAACTCGGTTCAACTTTTACAATTTTAAGTTTTCACTAAATTTCACCTATCCTGACGAAGTTGAGTTAAGTTTGTACCCCGCTGGTTTCGTGTCCTACACTAATGGTGACGGTAGGTAATAAACCAATATTACAGAACAAAGTTCCCGCAAAGTCTGTCTGTACGCGAAAAATTCTAAAACTATCATATAGATTATCATGCCGTTCTTACCAATGTCTAGAGGTTTAGGTGTACAATTCATTGAGGTATATTTGTGAAATATGATAATAATTGTTTAAGATGTCGTAAAAAAATCTGCATCAAAGCTTTTTGCCTGCGGGCGGCGTGCCCCGCGTAAACCAAGAGTTAGGTTAAAGTGTATTACTCCACTTAAAAATATCTACTAAACAGCTCTAATGCGAGTTGCTAAGCTAAGCTAACTTAGTTTTGGCTTAGCTCACTTAGCTGATGCAATTTTTCATACATGTGTGCTAATTGCATAGGTACTATGGAAACTAAGCTATGTAGCATGAAAAACTGCGTCATCTATGCGAGCTAAGCTAAACCAAGTTATAGCCTAGATTTAGGTCTGCAACCCGCGTCAGCCGTGCGAAGCAGGGGCAGGTTGCTAGTATTATAGTTACTAAACTAAAGGCTCTAAGCTTAAACCATAGACTAAAACTTAGCCGAAGGTTTCACAACTGAAAACAAGATAAGAAACCACTTTATCGTGACTCATTTTATATAGATATTAGACTTGCTTAGAGACTTTCTAAGCGAAATTTAATTAAGACTAGCTTTTACTGTGTAGGTAGGTAATGTAACGGTTTTATAAGGTAAAAGAAACCTTGTTTTTGTATTGATCAAACAGGCTATGAAAATTGCACCGATTCTAAGATTTTCACTTCGCATCTTAGCGTTTAAGACTAGGCACTAAATTATTTACAATAAATACCTAACGTACCCGGAAACTAGGTTTGCTTTGCACCTTTTTATTCTCATGTGCCGATTATTTTGTTCTGTTTAGTACTAATACAGCTTATCGATTTATGTCTGTTTATCGTCCGACCTTGAAAGAATGCACAGGTGTGTGCATAGATTGCATGTATGTATCAATCAAATATAATTTCGATATGGCATGCAATTTCAAGGGCATTTCATGATATGACATGCCTTCAATATGTACCTCTACCTATCCTCAACATATGACTAGGTTTCCATGTATAGGTAGATTTGTGGTTTGTGGGTAGATTTGTGGCGTCGCGTCGTCGTCGGCGCGGCGCAGTCATTTTTATCTATTGCTATCTATGAAAAAACAAGACGATCGTGCCATTTTTAAATAACCGAGCTATACTTATGTCTATTGTGCGACATTTCCTTGAACACCAAACCACGGATTTTATAGATCAAACGTATGGTGAATCTAGAAATCGACATAATGTCGAATTTTCGAGAACAAGATCGGAATCGGAGGGAAGCACGAAAGCGCTGCATTTTACGAGGTCATAAACTACTGAACTTCGATTTGATGTCAATGATGCGAAGGTTTTCCGAAAACAATCGATTTGTAGTTCAAGGTTGATGTTCTTTTTAACCGACTTCAAACAGGAGGTTCTCAGCTCGTCTGTAAATTTTTATTCCCGAAGGATTAGTATTTATCCCGTTAAACTTAAAAAGCAACATAATATTTTTGGAGAATCATGATGACTAGCTACAACAGTTTTGGTGATATCTGCGCCAATTGTTAATAGATTTTGATGATTCTTTCTTTGTTGTATAAAAATTGATTTTGAGGTGGTCTCCTATAAGTTTGATTCTCGAAGAATCGCAATGTGCGCCGTAAAACGTAGATTTGTAAAATTCTTCAGAAAATGATAATTCCATTATCACCTAATGGCTTCCGTGGCAATGGGCGTCAACAGTTTCATCCGTGTGTCATCAACAGTCATGTCAGACTTTAATTATAACTAAATGTTGTCAGTGTAAACTAAATTTTTTGCACGTGAACATAGACCTTCGGTCAGGGAAAGTAAGGGAGGGGTGATTTCGTTCGTCCGAGACATACATGAATATTATCTAGGTACCGGAAATTTAAGTCGGTTTATCGTTTTTTAAAACACGCCAAATTAATGGTTTATAGGCCTTTTACATGATATGAACAATAATAAACTAACCACAACGTTATTATCTTGCTACGCCCGTAGCTTAGCGTCTTAGCGTAGCATATTGAAGCATAACACTATAATGTAACTCACTGAATTTACAATATTAAGTTCCAATATGTATTTCCATAACAGCAGTACATTAAGTTATTCCTACCCTTAGTAGGTACCGAATTGTATGTAAGTTTGAACCTTACGTAAAAGGATATATCAAAACAATTGCAAGATTGGAATATACTACATACTAAACTGGTTATCTATTTAAATTATATCCAATAATAAAGGTACCGTTCTAGCGTAAAATTTGTGTCGTAAACCAGTAATAATTAAGAAACAGGTACCTACCTACCTACTAATTTAAAAATAAAAAAACTCCTTAACTCGAAGTTCAAATATTGTTAAAATCAGAAACCTGTTGGCTGGCTCGCTAAAGATAAACATATTGTAATAACTTCAGTATCTATTAAACACGAATGAATATGTGAGGTTGATGACTCATAGCATAGAACAGCATTCATTTATCCAGAAAAATACCTAGGCCGAAACATTATACCTACCTACTTCTACACAAAGGGTTCTGTTATTCTGTGACAGGGTTGGGTAGGGTGTGGGACTTGTAAATACCTCACAACTCTAACAAACTACGAAATAAAATTATTTGCGGCGATGTAGGTACGACTGTCTAACGAAGAAAAAACTCAAACGTTGCCACCAGTAGATTTTCAGCCATTTTCGTATACTTAGCCAAATCTACAAGAAAACTACGACGCTAAGTGCACTTTTCAATTTGAATATTATCAGAGAAACTTCAAAACAATAAAGAATTTAACTTATCTACAAAAAAAAAACCGAAAAGCGCAAAAAACTTTATCATCACAAACAACACTTCTTAAATTCACGTGAATACCTTCATTCTTCCACTTCCGCTCAAATCTCAGAGTTCCGCAACTTTTACAACCGAACAACCCCAATACGGAATTCTCGTAAACTAACTTGGCACTGAACATTTATGGAAGTTCGCGAACCAAGGTAACGTGGTAATAGGTACTATGTATCACTTTAATGCACGGCTGTCATGTATAATACACAATACACACACGTTAACGAACCCTACTAGGTTTAGCCTGTGACTTTAATCGCCTTTACTTTTTTTCCGGTTGCCTCGCACCGGTGCTCGCCCAGTCTGGATGCAGCTATTCGCAGAAAATATTAAAAACCGCAAAAATTTGTATATCCCTCCCGGTACGCTAGAGAGTAATTTTTTTTATTATACACAGTCAGGGTTAGTGATATGATAATTCACTGAGACTGCGTGAGCTGCAGGTTCTGCCCATCATCACGGACACGTTCGTGAAGACGCCAGGTCTTAATTCTTGTACATTTATAAGAATTAAGACCTGGCGTCTGCACGCCAGATCTTACCATCATTATCATTATTGATTTATTGATCAGAGAGCTTGATTCTGTTTCATTAAACCGAATCGAATCTGCCAGACTCAAATAATCAGGATATTTGAGTCCGACAGGTTCGATATCCACTCCAACGCCTATTTATGTATTATATTATTGATATGATTGAGTCTCGTATCTTTGAGTACTTGTTAAAAAATCAAAACTTCTATTGTAGTACATCATCACATAAACTTAATATTAAATCCCATTTCTGTGAAACGCCTCGTTAGCGCGATCTAGCGCTCGGCCACGTTTAGCAGCGATATTTAGTTATATTCTTGCGAAGTAATCTCGATCTGTGAAAAAATATATTTGTCTTCTGGAAACTCTTGTTTCGACTGAATTCAGCTATAGGTTACAAATTAATAATTTTTAGTTTTCAAATGAAATATGAAACAACTAAGTAGGTCAGATTTCCAAGAATTTCATGAAAGATACGTGCTAATACGCATGCATAGGTGTGCGTACTACTTATCTATTTACTTAAGTAAAATTGTTTAGTCTCTATAAAAATATTGCCTAGGTTGAACTGGTAAGTAGGTAAAATTGTTTAGTCTCTATAAAAATATCGCCTAGGTTGAACTGGTAAGTAGGTAAAATTGTTTAGTCTCTATAAAAATATCGCCTAGGTTGAACTGGTAGGTAGGTAAAATTGTTTAGTCTCTATAAAAATATCGCCTAGGTTGAACTGGTAGGTAGGTAAAATTGTTTAGTCTCTATAAAAATATCGCCTAGGTTGAACTGGTAGGTAGGTAAAATTGTTTAGTCTCTATAAAAATATCGCTTAGGTTGAACTGGTAAGTAGGTAAAATTGTTTAGTCTCTATAAAAATATCGCCTAGGTTGAACTGGTAGGTAGGTAAAATTGTTTAGTCTCTATAAAAATATCGCCTAGATTGAACTGGTAGGTAGGTAAAATTGTTTAGTCTCTATAAAAATATCGCCTAGGTTGAACTGGTAAGTAGGTAAAATTGTTTAGACTCTTTAAAAATATCGCCTAGGTTGAACTGGTAGGTAGGTATCGGTTCGAGATTTAAATATTTTCCCGTTATTTGTGATTTCTGGATTCTACAGGTAATTTAGCTAGGTAGTACCTAGTTGAATTTTTTTTAATCTGACGCCGTCACATCATTAGATTCATCCTTTTTCTATCGCATGGTCGTAAAAGCGATTTATAAAATGTTTACAGAGTATTCTAAAATTCTCTGTAAAAATTTAAACTGTTGACTGGATCAATCACCAACTAAAGTTTCACGTGAGGATAGCATGTGGGGCGTCCGTTGCATTTGTTTTCGTTTTGGAAACCTTCAACCCTTTGTTCATACATGCGATTTTCAGTGCCCGCAGGGATAAGAAAAAACGACATGAAAACATGCATAGGACTTGTAAAGTCTGATACTATTGACATAATTGTTATTAACAGTTTATAGGGTGATAAGATCAAGTTTATACCAAGGGCAAAAACGACAAAAGCTAAACTTTAGGTTTATTTGAAACTAATTGAATTGTAGTCGTTGTGTCACTCGTCAATCTCAAAAAATTGGGCCTAAAATCCACTTTACGTATTTATTATTTTAAACACCTGCATTTATGATTTTACAACGATTGTGAAATCATTAACCTTTGAACACAGTTGGTAAAGGGCACATACGGACGGTCTCTATTAATTATTTATCAAATTAATAAGATCTTATAATTTTTTAGATTAATGAAATTCCAATGGTTTTTTTCCTTACTTTTTTATTTTTATTAAATTGTGTTTCTTCCTCCTCAGGCACCAAGAAGATGGAATACAAGACCAGGCAGTGGCACGAGAAGTGTTTCTGCTGCGTTGTCTGCAAGAACCCGATCGGAACCAAGAGCTTCATCCCGCGCGAGCAGGAGATCTACTGCGCAGGCTGCTATGAGGACAAGTTCGCCACTCGCTGCGTCAAGTGCAACAAGGTAAGAAAACTATGATGTCATCATGAAATTCAACTTCCACTCGTGTTATATTATTATTGTAACGTCTAAATCCTCAGTTGTCCTAATAGTCACAAGCCATGCAACACCAGGCACTGCCTCCAGTGCATCGCTGTTTTTTCTGTAAAGCTACGAAGCTGGTGATATTACCTTAGTCTCCTTTGCGACTATCGAAGAGGCGAATATCACCAGCTTAACTAAAGAGTTAACAGGGTTCTATTTTCATGTGCCTATTGAGGTAGCCTCATTGCAGTTTTATTTCATGCTGCTCATTAGCATTTCGAACCATTGTTCGAAATGCGACAACACTTAATATTCAAAAACTGTTAAACTTCACTAGCTGTCAGGCCCCCATAACATACCTTAGCTTACTTTGGGGATAGAGAAAATTTTCAACATTATTTTCCGGTTCCAGATCATCACACAAGGCGGTGTGACCTACAAGAACGAGCCGTGGCACCGCGAGTGCTTCACTTGCACCAACTGTGACACGTCTCTCGCAGGACAGCGGTTCACATCCCGCGACGAGAAGCCTTACTGCGCGGACTGCTTCGGAGAGCTGTTCGCTAAGCGCTGCACGTCCTGCGTCAAGCCTATCACTGGTGAGTGACATCATTACCTCTACACTCATACGTTCCCTACTGAATGTGCCAACCCCAAACAAGGGAGGTTTTGCCACGTTTGGTAGGCGACTTGGTGATGCTGCAGTCCTTCCTTTGCAAGGTTCCCTTAGTCTTACAACATCCACAGACTGAGTTGGAGAACTCGATTCTTACGTCGCGACTTTTATCTACTGTGAAACATAAAAACTCGCGGTTACGTTCTGTTATGTATGACTCTCTCCTAAAATAATAAACTGCAATAATGCATTTGCTTTAGTTTTGACACCAGTCCATCTATGTCCGTTTCTAGATAGCATCGTAGGCCTTTTTTAACAGAATTGTTTCATATTTTCCAGGCATCGGCGGCACTCGCTTCATCTCGTTCGAGGATCGTCACTGGCATAACGATTGCTTCATCTGCGCGCAGTGCAAGACATCCCTAGTGGGCAAGGGCTTTATCACCGACGCACAAGACATCATCTGTCCCGAATGCGCCAAACAGAAGCTCATGTAAATACCAACATACTAACGCCCAGTCTAACACCATCCGCCATCTAGAATACCTGGCTTCTTTTGTCTAGGAACGCCATGTTGTAACTATTTTTTTTTGTGTGCGCAGCGTAAAAACCATTCTACCGGTAGTCGCTAACGCCCGAGACTGGTGCGCTTTCAAAAAGGACACGGCAGACGAACTAGTCGACCTGGTTGATAGATTCAATGTCCGCAAATTCAATGTCAATTGATAATTTTTATACAAAACGAAAAATCACAAAAAAAATATCCACGCACAAATTGTTAATTTCGCTTCTCAACTCGATTATTTATATATTTTGATCTAACTGAAATATTATCGCGTATTTATTGTTTTGTATTTATTTATGCTAATCGCCATATTATTTCGCTTTGGCTGTTGTATTAGTCCTAGAATTAATTGTCAATTTATCTAGTGCGATTCACACGTTGCCTTAATAACATATCTAAGTCAATTTCGAGAGTATATATTATTTTGTGTTGTATGTAAATATCGCCACCTTATTTATAAATTTTGGGTTAACAAATCTTGCCTTCCTTTCTAACGATTCGAGAAGCGAAGTGATAGAAAAGGACAATTGGTATTTTTAATAACAAGATTTATAAATAGAGCGGTTTTACGACATCTCTGGGGTTGCCAGTCATGGGAAACATCCTGTTAATTGTAAGTGCTTGTATAACATAGTCGATAAGGAATATTATTGACAGAGTAATGTAATTATGTGTTTTTACTTGAATAAGTATTTATTTAGACGGAAGGAAGCACTAGAGCGGCGCCGATGGTGCAACTGTCACATAAAAATTGAGATTTTTAGCTTTAGTGTTGCCATATGCGCCATCGGCACGCTACCTAACCTAATTTAAGCGACATCTAGTTTTTACTAATAAAAAAATAATAAAAAATATTTTTGTTCTCGAATAAGAAAAATTGTTACACTATTGTAATTGAATGTTATCGATATTTTTATGAGTACTTGATAATACTTGTTAGTTTAGATCGTATGTAAGTGAGTAACACCGTGGGTCGTAGAGCAGAGCTGACCGTGTGGGGAACATTTTATAAAGGTTACTGTTAAGGGTTAAATTATTCAGATTGAAGTAATTTATATTAATGTACACTTTTAAATGCTTAGCTGTGTGATCTGATTAAAATATTTGTATCTATCTATCTACCCATAGATTGTAAAGTATGAAACTGAAATAAACGATTTCAAATATTATCTATTGTTTGTTCTTTTTTACACCCACTGATGATAGGAATTAAATAAAAACATTTGTATCAGTATAGCGTAGTTTATTTTCTTTCTACATTTTGTTATCATTATCACAATTTTCATTCCATTCATATATCAATAAATATTTTTTCCTTAATCCTAAATAAGTATCTTAAAAAGCGTAAAAAGTGTAGACTTCTGAAATTAATTTTAAAATGTAAATCTAAATGCACAATTTAGGAAGTATTGTTATACTCTGCAAAACCAAAATTCGGCAATGATTTAGTTGAGCTATGTTAAATGCTTCTATATGGATCAAAATAACTACACCCCATCCACGAAATTATTTTCTGGTTATATAGTGCAATTTTACAACTACCACAGGTTCAATGTAAAAAAAAATCAGATTGTGCGAAGAACTAAAAAACAAACAGATCCAAAACTAAAATACTCAATCTAAAAGTAAATCTTACTGAATACATGTCATATAATTGTAAGCCTCAATCCGTTCCAAAGTATTTCTGCCCGAAGTGGTTGGGAGCGACAGGGTGCAGCTCCGCGGTCAGTATCTTCATCTTTGGTACATAGTCGACGACGGCTTGCACCGCCGCCGGCGTGCAGAAGAGGTTGGAAAGAATGATGCGTTCTTCTTTCACACCGTGCTGGGTCAGTACGTTAACGGCCTGGAAAAGAAAATTAAGTCTTAATCGACGCCAATGAAACCGATATCTAGTATAAGAAAGTATAAGTTCTTTTCGTGTTTATAACCACGATAGTTTCTGAAGTTTAACCTTTATTGTAAAGACTATATGAGGTGCTAAATACTAGCCCTATGTTTTCTTCATGAAAACAATTTCCAAATCAACTCAACACTTTACTTGCCATTGTAAAACAGTCATTATATTAAACTCACTGCTATTTATAAGATCTACCTACACCAAGAGCCCATGTGCTGATATAATATATCATAATCATATTAAAAATTATATTATTCATATTATGATTGAATTGAGTCCTACCAATACTATAAATAAATAATGCTGGACAATCCACACAGTATCATCTAGCCCCAAGCTAAGCTGAGCTTGTGTTATGCGTAGGTAGGTACTAGATGACTGATATATGTACTTAAAACAATACACTACATAAATAGATATTTTTTATTATACATAGAATATCCAGAACACCCGGTTTTAATACAAACAATATAATAACCAGAACACTGTAAGGTTAACTTTCGTGAAGTTGTTAGATCTTTGGGCGAAGACAACGCCAAAACTACTGGGTCGAAAATTTTGCTAAGATCTAGAATTAGTCCAATAAATGTGTTAATTCAGATGTCGCCAAAACTAAGCTAGTTTAAGTACCGAGTCTCTCCGGGTTTTTAAAAAGTTATCTGAGCGTCTGGTCGAAGCGACGTGAGACCCGAGAGCTGGTGGGTATCTGGCGCAGCGCATCAGCATTGCCATACAGCGGGGCCATACAGCCAGCGTCTTGGGGACGCTTCCGACTGGTATTAATATGGATCAGTTGAGCTACCTGTAGATTGTTTACAACAGTCTGCAGTTAGCTTAATTGTTTCAATTGTAATTACTAGTTCTAATTTGTTTTTATTATTTGATTGTAATTTTCTTTGTTAATAAAACCCTCATTTAAAAGCTAATTTGACAGTTATCAATTTATCATTTAGATGTCGCAAACACACGGAATATTTTCCGGGAGTTTTAAAAATTGGTGATTGTATAGATTTCGTTGTGCTGGACTAAATGACATAAAGGCTACTTACACCCTTCAAAACTCTTCCGAAGCCACCGACAGAAACTAGCATTATTATAATGTATACCTAAGGTTAGAAAAAAGCCTCACCTGTTTAACAGTATTCCCCGTAGACATGATAGGGTACATCAGCAACACTTGCCGCCGAGCAATGTCTTCTGGGAACTTGGCGTAGACCACGTGGGCCTCGTGTGTGTCCGTGTCACTCTCCACCAGGATCTTACCAATGCGGATGGAGCGGCAGCAGTCTCGGAGACCCTGGATCAAGAGGTATGATAAAGAATTGACAAAATCTAGATAGGGAACTCTAGAAAAACGAAGGGCCATGATTAGACTGGGCCCACATGAAAAAAGTTAGAGGATGGTAAAAGTTAAGGTGGATGGCTAGGTATTTGTAAAAACGACTAAGGTGCTTCGCTATAGGGAACTCTGGAGATAGGCAGGCCACTGTTGGTTTGTATTGTTTTGAATGGATAAAGACGATAAAAGCTTTTGCTGACAACGATAATTATTTATTTTCTATCTCATGAGAGCTTATTTATTAGTTTAAAAGTAGCCTATGTTTTATTCCAGGTCTAGAGCTACATCTATGCAAAATTTCAAACCGATCTGTTTAGTAGTTTTGGCGTGAAGTAAGGTTTAGAGACAGTATAATAATATAAATAATTTTCCAATCCCGCTAATTCCTGCTTTTTGGTCGTAAGCGCCATAAGCTCTGTCTGTGTTTTCGTTGTCAATTATTATTTTTTGTTGACGTTGTATTTTTTACTATTGTTTAAAAAACTGTATATTGTTTCATTTATTATAATATTTTGTTGTTAATGAATTGAAAATATAAGTAGTAATCACTCCCTTCTTTTTTAAATACTATTAGAACCTCCATTGTCCGTTCGTAATAAATAATCTGTTCTATTGTAAGTATTATGTTGCTGGATTTCCTGTTCTTGTTGCGTCTCATCTAATACGTAACGCCCGCACCGTGGTTCAGATGGAAGATCAGCGTTGTGGTAGCCAACAGCTTTTACAAATATGCTGAGTCGGACGCCATTTGTACTAAGTCTGAGTAGAATGTAGTCGTTGTAAGTTTTTAAGTTTGGTACAGTAGATACTTATCTACCTACTCACACCTACCATAGAATAGTAAAAAGTATAGCTGCCTACCTACCTCTGCTCGAATTTGTGTCTAGATGTATGTAACATTTACATACCTACATACCTACACAAATTCGCCCTACATGTACTCGTAGGTACCTACTTATTAGTTCTTGTCAAATCTGTATGTACCTGTTCATTGCCAAATAAATGTATCTTTATGTTATGTATGTTAGTACTTTTTTTATGGCAATGGTATTAGTTAGTAGTACTTAATTATAACTGTAACAAACTTAATGCATATCTACATAAAGTTAAGTATTATTTCACATGCTAAATTATAAGATAAGATGCTTTCTAGTTGAAGCTTGAACTTATATTTTTTGAGGAACATTATGTTGAAGCTGTAAACTTAAAATGTTGGTTAGATGTAAAATCCGTGGCCAAGTTAGTAAATTAGGTGATGATGTATAAAGCAGTGGGACAAGTAAATATAATTGTTGTTCTTTATTTGACGCTTACTTTGGAGTATTCAGGTGGCATTTAAAACAAGGCGAATTAGTTTATTAGAAGCCTTCTTATTTTCCCGTGGCTTAGATATAAAATCAGAGGTTCGTTTCCGTAGCCAAAAAAAATTCTGCAGCCTGACTTATAATTCCCCTTGAGTAATAAATTTTAGTTAAGAGTAGATTTTTTTAGTTTGTTTTTAAAAGTAATGTCTTTTTCAGATTGCTTTTATTATTATTATTTATTAGTGTGATACATACATTATGGGAGGGATCTAACATTGGACTATTACGCCCATAGTACACCTACGCGTTCGTTTGCGGTCTTTGCGAAATAATTGCGGTAGCGAAACATCTGCGGAACGTTAGTACACTGCAGTTATTTCGCAATCAAATTCAATAATATTTCAATATTTTCGGCTTCCATTGTGCGAAATTCTGTCCTCACCGACAGAACGCGTGGTGACGCCTTGCGATGCAAAACTCCACCAGCGAAACTGCTGCGTCTGTGTAACGGCCATTTCGCAGTTACTTGCGAAACAATACCGACAAGGACGCAACTATTTCATCTAACTATATAGTAGAGCGAGACATACCACATGCGAAACGTTGCCATACAACATACAGTTTTTTCGTTGTTTCGCTGCCGCATGCGATTGCGTAGGTGTACTTAAGGCGTTATAGGCCAAAAATATGTATAATTACACAAGGTTACCTGTTCCATGGCCTCTCCCGACCTCACAATAGAAACTCCACAGTTCCCCGCGCCATACTTCAGTCCTTTGTATAGCGCACCTGTGGGGGTAATGACCTCGCAGTCTGTGAATGGCAGCTTGTTCAGGCTCTCCTCAATGACGAGGCGGATCAGTCGATCGGCGTAGAATTTGAAGTCATTCCTATTTGTGTTTCTGGAAAGTAAAAAAATTCTGATCTGTACTTCTATACCTCTTTTCTGGTTATAGGTATGCAATGAAGTAGCGAATGGATGATAAAGATGTAAATTAATGAGGTAACAGTTAAAAGTCGTCAGGAAAACACGTTTGCTTTATTTCTTGACTGAAGAAATCTATTGTTTATTTGCACATTTTGAATGTATAAAACGATGCAGACGCTAATTCCTGTGACTGTAACAGCTTATAAGATAAACAACACCGATAAGCTCGAGCAGGAAGCTCAATATATATAGGCGAGAGTCAGGAAAAGCGAACATTTGATTATAATAGGATTCTAACCTGTCTCGTAGAATCGACTGAAGTTCCTTGATGTTATTGTTTGAAGGCAGCAACGTCAGGCTGTCTCCAAACTGTTCCTTCACGTCCTCTGGAGACCACGGCCTGATATCGCTATCAACAATCTCCATAATTGATTTCTTCAGAACATAAACAAAACAAATTATATGCGTGAACTTTACTTGCACGGCGCGGCAGTGGCCACCAACCAGCTGATGTTGACATTGACATTATTAGAAAATTATTGACGTTTATTATTTCGTTCAGAAATAAAATCACGGACGAGGCAAAGAAATGATGCAAGAATTAAACGCATTTTGTATCATCATCGTGTACTTCCGAACAACGTAGTGATAAAATTCTAAGTCTATGATCCAAACGCTATGTTCTGCGGGTTGGTGGTGCTCGCGGCGGTAGGTACATTTTAGCCTCAACGATTGAAGCACTTTTGTAGCCTAGGTAGTGCCTACACATATGCACTACCTAGGTATCAAGTATACTAGATACGCAGCTTTGCTCAATATTTATCATCATCATATCAGCTCACGGACTTAAGTCAGCGGCTGGACATACGCCCTGCCACATACAACGCCACAAATAGCGGTCTTGAACCGCCTCCATCCACGACTCAATGCGACCACTACAATGTCGTCAGGTACAAGGCTACCAATAGTCTCCTAACACTCCCGTTTCCTTATAACCTTTCTATATTAAGTATCTCCTAATATCTAAACCCGAAATACAGCTAGATTTCAAAGGACTTTGCTCTAAAGCAGGCAGGTACCCTATAAACTTCTGCTCTTACTTCACCGAGGACAACTAGGAAATCATGATCCATAGGAATCATCAAACCCAGGTCTTGTGAGCGAGGGCCCGCTCTAGATCCTTCCCACTTGATTCCCAGTAGGTAAAAGTTATAGGTCATTCGAAGGTCACTGATGATCAAAATAAAACAAAATGCATGCATTATATTATCGCTTTATTTGCCCAGAAAATACAAATGAATGATTGCAAGAATATCTCCACTTTTAAAAGTTGTAGATTACAATTATCTCAATGTACTACACTCGATTCAAGGTACATGTTGCTAATTAATCACAAAACATTGTTCACAAAAATATGGGTATTCTTTTATTCTATTGAATAATGGAACTGCGACCGCTAATTATAAGATTAATTAATAAAAGCACAGAACAGACACGACACAATCAACAGGCGCTATTTCAACTGTTTCAAACATGTATTTAAGGTACATTTCACTACATTTTAAACACTAAATTCAAAAGCTTTTCAAAACTGAGCTCTACATGTATCTGTCTATCCTACTTTCCATAGTTGATGTGACATATAACAAAAAAAGCAATGTATCGCATCTGCTCTATCTATTTTTAATCTTATTTCTAACGCTCTAGTAGAGAAAACTTCAACAATTTGTAAATGCGCGACATTTACGCCTATTAAACACAACAATAGTAAATGCCGATGACAAAAATCCTCTCATTTCTCAGAAATGACACCCAAACACTAGGCGACACAGTCATGGTATTATTAATAAAAACATACATTAGAAATGGTTTCCAATAAAATAATACAACAAAGCGCTTCAAAGCTAAAAATTAAGTAGAAAACTGATTGGTACGAATAGTACACTGATTGGTACGAATAGTACACTGACTTTGCTACTAGTTCTCTTCAGTCGTGCATTTACTTTAAAAAACTATAAAACATGATTGAAAAATGCAAAAAAAAAGAATATACACGTAGTAAGTAATTTTATCGCAAAATAAAACAGTACTATCAAAATAAATCACATAAATTTCTGTACTTCTCGGCTTGTGTCGGACACGGTGCAATCGTTAGTAGCTACTTGCAGCCCTTAACTAACCCATATTACATCTAACTTCATCCCAAAAACGTAATGGTAGTGATCATTCATTTATCTACTTTAGTCTAAGTTACAAAGCAGACTGGACTACAATTCACCCGGACTACATGCAGCAGAATTTTCTCTTTTGTTGTAAGTAATAAATAATACTACAAAAAGTTTCTGTTTTAACTGGACTGGTGCTTGCACCCTTCCTGATAAAAACAGTAGCGACAATCCTTGTTGCGGCACTGTATCGTCAGAAATTCGTTAAGCCAAGGCACTGAAGCTTTTTGCTAGTATCTTAAATAAGGTACTACTTAACTGTAGTTGTGAATTTGGCTGCTTGTAGTCCAAGCTATGCAAGCCTTATTCTCTTTACTAGAACCTGTCCTATTTCAATTGACTTCAGCTAACCTATTCTAATCAAGAGTACCACTGCGCTAGAGTGCCCTCTCAAACAAAATGGCGATTCAAAATGGCGTATCTTACAATATTGCTATAGTCCACAGTCAGTTAAATTAGCACCAGAAAATAGAATTTGAGTACTTTATGCACCAATAATTCATAAGATTCATTGAGTACATTCGAGCGCAGTGGTTATTCGTTCAACAATAGAAATGTGTTCTGCTATCGAAGTTTAACGCTTAGCTAAGCTTTACGGGTCCTAATTATGAATCACAAAGAGACTGACGTCAATCTGTGCTGCGTGAGAAATGTCCGGCAAACGTTTTTAAACTATTGGAGTCGAAATTTTAAATTCGTAAAGAAATATGCCTTATATTTCTTTAACTTTATATCGCCTTTAACTAATCACGTGGTCTTGAATCAGATATGGTATTTTGCCACTATGTTCCTCGACCTTCTTCGTAACGGCAAGGCAGATTAGAATATACAGGGAATATATACCGTTGAACATACACATATTATATACTATAGTATTGCATTTAATTAAACATTGTTCGAACATGTCTTAACACAGAAAGTGGCGAATGACGTCAGAAATTGGACATTATTAGTCTCCTTAAAAGTAATTTGTATGCGTCCAATAGTCTCCTATACTAATTAAGTCTATGTTCACACTCGCCGGGTTTTGCGTCACTATCACAAGATACATGCCAATCCACCCAGAAGTTTCACTTTTATTCTGAGTGAGCCATCTGGTAGGTTATAGCTATTTTGTGTCACTATCGCCAACTGATTGCTGAAAGTGGATAGATTTGTCACAAATTGGTTAACATGGGTGTAATTTAACGCGTAATTATTGCTTTAATTTTCTTTTACCTATCTATAATAACATTAACAAGTGACACAAAGTAGACCCTAATCCGTTAGGAGGTAAGTTTGGTCATGCAAGTGTTACAGCTAGCTACATTATAAATATGTTGGTATCGTAAATGCTAGATCTAGCCAAAACGTGTCTAAGTTGGCAACAATGGTTCTCGAAATACTTTCATGCGGCAACCATAACTTAATCTGTTAAGGTTGTAAGACTTTCACTCATGCATTGTTTTGTCCATCATGAGTTGATACACACCACCTACGACAACTTAGCTCATTCTTACATATTAATGTTGTATTTTGCATTATACAAATTGAGGTCACGTTAACATGAAGATAACTAACTAAACCATGTTTACCAAACCATGCGGCGGTTTCCCGTTGGAGGCATTAATTACCTGACCCGATGTTGAAATTAGCCAATATTAGGTATATATTTACACCGTAACCTTACATAAGACTATGGACTAAGAATTCGTTTAATTTTATACATTTGAACCGCGCTAAATAAGCACGCTATGTACGGTTGGTTTTCAGAGGAAAATTATTAGAATTAGGACTTCCTATAATATTAATTATTTACAGCTAGAAATGTAAATATTTTTACTTTTATTGGTGTTTCGTAAATTAAGAATAATAACATTGCTTGCATAATGTTTTATATTTTTATGCGTAAGAAGAAAACTTCTCACGCATAAAACTAGCTGGACTGGCTTCAAACTCTATGCCATGTCTTGCTTTGTCGTCAATTCATAAACAAGTGGATCGCACGAGTATTTGGCGAACGCTAGTGGTGGCCATAATTATGAATAATCTTATCGATGAGGTATTTTGAGATTTTTTTATCGATTGCATAAGACATGTCATGTTTGCAGTCTGAATTTGAACCTTAGACCTATATAAATAAGAACTCTGAAAACCACACACAACATAACATTGCTTATTCCACTAGCAGGAATTACACTTTGTGCGCTTGTCTCACAAGCAAAAACAAAGTATCGCGAAGGGAACTGTACAAGCAACACATTAAACGATTAAAACTACCCTCTTTACAAATAAATTATAAAAAATCACTCATCTATGTAATAAATACGATAACAACTTTAATAGCTCAGCTTTTATACAGGTTGGGTAATCAGTAATCAGTAATCAATACAAACGCATAATCATCATGTAAATGTATGTACAAACAATGTACCTACACGGTTGTGTAAGTAACTATCAACTACATATTGTACAAAACCAGGTACCTACACTTGAACAAAACACAGACCTATTTCATTTTATGCAATGCTTGAAATCCCATTTGTAAAAAAATATGTATAATTTTGATATCACGATGACATTTACATTGCAAGCAAACATTTTGCCCCTGATTTCGATGATATTACTTTAAAAATGCATTATTTGAACTATATTTTCTTATAATAACCGTAAGTTATCCGTTATCTGTTATCTGTAACCGAATCGAGTATATTTGTTACACGCAACAAAACGCTTAATACATTCTATCAAACCCATATAAAAGCATGTGATTTTACAATATTTACCATTAACATTATCTATAGACATCTATAGTCGTTGAATTTCTTTTATCGATAGTCGATAAATGGTGTGAGTGCAAGACAGCACTGTCGCCGCATCCGTAAGCAAATTAAAGCCGTGGGCCCGCCCCATCAGAACAATTCTAGCATGGAATGTAACCGGTGGGCGACGATGCGTCTGCACCGCTAGATCATTTGCCGGACAAAAATAAACTTACACGTTAACATTATTGAACACCATTTCCCTAAACTAAAACCTACGGAGTAATACAACGGTTACGATAAAAGCCAAGATCGATCGTATCAGCAAACAATCTTTTGTACTCTTTTGATATTAACACTAGTGTCATAACTTTCTACTGGCGTAGATACTACTCAAACTAGCACTCTAATGCGCCATTTTGTTACTTTAGCTTACCCAAGATTTGATACCATACAGCATGTAATAATGACCCAAACCATTTCATGTATTTTCAGAATTTACGATTACAATCCCTAAAGTGTTAAATTTTTTCCCGGCAAAGATCGTACCGCGTAACTATAAATAGCATTCATACCGTACACTAAAGTATCACAAGACGCAGTGACTAGTGAGCCACGACTCCGTTCCTTTGTCGCGGGAACCCGTTCGATACGTAGGATTTCTTCTCGGGCTGTATGTTCTGCGGAGGCTCGATCTTGGCCGCCTTTTTACCCGATTTCGATGATAGGTACGCTTTGTAGAAGAACTGGAAAAGGAAAAGTAAATTATAACTCCGCAGTAAATCATTATTCAATTTGCGAAAACTTCATGGGAACTCGGAAAAAGCTTTGTGGCTGCGCGTATTTGACTTTGAGGCTAAGAGGGGCGGGGAATACCACCGAGAGGGGGCCAGCATTTTGCGGTTTTGCATTCGGGCCCACGTTCATTATGTTTTGCGCAAATTTTATGTACTAAAAGTCAGAAAAGTACCTATTTGTAAAAAAGTACTTGTCATCCCAATGGTTTTTATCTCAATGACTCTTGTAGCGTGTAAGTCAGCGTTCGTATTTTACTTGCCGACTTTACTAAGTGTTCCATTGTGTTCCCATGGTAACAAAATATATAATAAAATGGCAACTAAATGACTTTGATTATGATTGAATATATTGTAGATAAAATACATGCGTATGTTTGGGAGGCAAACAAAAAAAATTGTGTAGACCGGTCAGGTTGGTGTCTAGGTTAACCTGTGGTTTAAGGTTGTCGGAGTAAGATAAATATCTTATTTCCGTGATAATAGGAGGAAATAGACCCGTAGGTAAGTATGAGAAGGATTCCGCAACATAAATGTAAAAACTAATTTTAAGATTTTTCGTAGATGTGGTTCTGTCATAGTAACAAGTATTTTGTGCAAAGTGGACTTGCTTCTACCTCGTGTGTTCATAAGTTTTGAGACGAACTTATTTAATTAATTTAAAAAGAAAGTAATTCATGCAACCTTTTTTAAACTTTTAAAATTTTAAATTTCGAATGTTTTGAATCAGAAAAATATACATTTGAATATTTGTTTCATTCTCCGTGAAAATTGGGCCAACAAAAGATTTGCGTGCGACTGTAATTTCACTGTTTCAAGCAGGAAAAAACCAATGCAAGTTTTTAGTGAAATCCAAAGTTTGGGATGTAGTCGGAACTTTGTGTATTATACCATAAAGAGGTACAAGGAGACCGGCTCTTTAGAAGACCGTGGAAGATGTGGCCGCCCGCGGTCTGTAAGGACGCCCGCCAACATCAAAGTAATCAGAGAGCGAATTCGTCGCAACTCTTGCCGGACTTAAAAGAAATTAGCTCTGCAGACCAACATTTCGCGAATATCGGTGAACAGGATACTTAAATATGATCTTAAACTAAAGGCCTACAGTCGAAGGAAAGTGCATTATTTAAACGAGCGTCTTCGTAAATTGCGACTGGAACGATGTCGGAACCTATTGAGGAGACACGATCCAAAAAATATCCTGTTTACCGATGAAAAGATCTTCACGGTGGAAGAAAAGTTTAACCGGCAGAACAATAAGGTTTACGCCAGAAGTTCAAAGGACGTCCAGCCATCTGTACGCAATGTCCAGCGCACTCATCATCCAGCAAGTGTGATGGTTTGGTGGGGTGTTTCCTACGAGGGGGTCACTTCGCTTCATTTTTGCCAGCAAGGCGTCAAGGTGAAGGCACAAAATTACCAAACCGACATATTGGAAGCGGTGGTTAAACCATTAAATGATACGCTATTCGCTGGAAAATACTGGGTTTTCCAACAGGACTCTGCTCCCTCCCATAAAGCTAAGACTACCCAACGTTGGCTGGAGGCCAATTTGCCAGGCTTCATTCGGAGCGAAGATTGGCCCTCGTCAAGCTCTGACTTGAATCCTTTGGATTATTCTTTATGGACGGAATTGGAGCTGAGGGCATGCAGAAAGTCTCACCCAAACCTGGATTCTCTCAAGCGAGCCCTTATTAAAGAATCGAAACGGATTCCCATTGAAAAGATTCGTGCCGCCATAGATGAATAGCGCACGCGTTTGAAGGCCTGCATTGAATGCAAAGGCGGCCATTTTGAATGATTTATTTTTAAATACAGATCTAGATGTCAGTAGTTTTAATTTTAATATCCAATAAATGAATACTCAACTTAGCTACAAAAATATTTTAGTTTTACTGTGTCTCAAGACTTATGAACACACGAGGTAATTGTGGTTACACAACCAGTGAGAGATAGACAGAAAGATGGCGTAGGCTTCGATCCACGCGTACAGTTATTACAGTTATTACCTCACCACCATCAAAGAGAATCCGCCATTTTGACTGCGATTATGGGGGTTCACTAATACATTGAGTGCTTACTACGCCAACTCACCTGAGCAAACAAAACGAAGTATGAGAAGTACATGGCCATAGACAGCTTAATATTGATATTGCTGATGTGGCAGGAGTGGTGCGCCGTGGCCGTCAAGTAGTTGTAGGCCCACAGGTTGATGCAGCAGCCCACAATCATCTGCGTGAGCTGCAGCCCAGTTATAGTCATAGCTAGGAACTTGGGCGGGTACCGTCCCATGCTAACTAGTGCGTAGTAGGAGTACATCACGCTGGAAAGAGAGAGGAAGATATTAATTAGTAAGGATGATCCGAGTTGACGCGAGACGTGCTGTAAACGTAAGACGATCTGAATTATCATCGTCGTGTTGGATCTAGCTCCAGACTTCATTGAATTTACGTGTCTCGAGAAATATTAAGTCATGATGGTCCAAGGAATTCTCTTCATATTAGAATTTAGGCTTAAATTTTCTTAGAAATATCTCAACGTCTTCCTTTACTGGTTGTAAATCTACAAATATACTTAAGCTCTAGTTCCCTCATCAGCACACATACGACTGCTGAACGTGCCACGCCCAAATATGGGTGGTTTTGCTATACTCATCACGCTTGGCAGGCTGGTTAGTGATCTAGACCTGACCAGACGAAGACCTGAAGACCTTGTTCATCCTAGGCTAAAAGAACTGCAAGAGACTCACCTATGCACACAATAGTTCATAACCACAAACCACCTGGCTGAAGAAGTGTACTCAGTGAAAGAGAACCAGGTGTATAGCAGGACCGTGATGTGGTGGTACCAGTGGAGGAATATCAGAGGCTTCTTGCGGAGCACTATGAACACTGTATCGCCTAGTTCTGGAAGCTTCGACAGCACGAACATCCATGTCCAGAACCCGGACACTTTGTCTTGCTCGATGAAACTGGAAAGAGAGAGACGGAAATGTTAGTAAAAATCGAAGACAATAATAAACTTGAGGGTTATTCGCAGGTACTCGTATGTCAATGCTGTGGCCGAATCTGTCATTCCCGTAAAGGCAAGTTACATATGTACAAACAACAAAGAGATGTGGTGGTAATTGATGCTGATGATGGATTTGTATAACGTTGGCTTGTTTATACGAAGAAGACCTTCAAGTATTAAACTGCACATCCCACTCTTAATTCAGCCTCGTCTAAATGTGATTTTAGTTTGAAAATGCCACAAGCCGTAAAACTGCGCGCGAGTTACGCGTAATCATGTTATCAGATATAATCTAAAATTTTCTGTCAAGTAAAACGCCTAAAACGTTTAAAGTAAATATGTAATATAATAGCTAAGTACTTGATTGCCGTATTATAATAATAAACCGCCAAGTGCGAGTCGACTCGCACACGAAGGGTTTCGTACCGTAAAAATCAGGTAACTTTTTCAAAGAATATCAAATTTTCGCTTGCCCCGCTTTAAATTTTCAACTTTTATATTTTAGTATTTGCTGTTATTACATCTGAAGTGTTACTCATTTATAGAAAGAGAGAGAGATGTGTCTAGAGATACAGCCTTGACAAACGAAGAACAAAAATAGCCAAAAATATCACTTTTTTTATATGGAAGCCCATTTTAATTTGGATATTTTTTTTTATTATTTGCTGTTATAGCGGCAAGAGAAATACACATAATTACGTTTGCGTATTTCAAACTACAACATGATACTTAATTACTGTTTTTGTGTTTAACTGTAGGTAGTAGTACGTAACTACCTTCTGCTCGTGGCTTCGAACGCGATGTTCCCGGAGAAATACCCTACCTTAGTAGGTATATAATATGTTAACCTGGCTCAGTACGTCATGTCAGTTGTTCAAAGTGTCAGGCCCAACCGTTCAACTTTCGAATATAAAATTAGTGTGACTTAATTTAATAACTTTACAATTCTTAGTTTAGTGCTTATACTACAAATACCCGACATATTACGTGATACAATTTGTTTTCCCTAAATCCTTTCATGTTGTTATGTTACCATGTTTTTGATCAAGTAGAAAACCTTTATTAGAAGCATAGGTAGATACTAAAACCTGCAAAAGCAGTCGCACAACTCAAACCGAACATCATCCGTGACCCCTGCGCGAATCAATATTAGATAACCAGTGTGGTAATAGGTACGTAATAGGTAGTATCTATTATAAAGAAAAACATAGGAATGCTAAACATGGCGTGTAGGTATAGTAGATACCAACCATACCTACAATACAAACCACATGGACACGTGAAGATCAAGTACTTATTTATAATATACGCAGCCAAGGTAAATAGATGTACCTAAGTTCTATTAGGAACGTACTTAAGACTTCTTATTGTTCCAGTGCATCAAGTTGTTAGCAGTAATCATGTGATTTACGGTCAATTTCAACCAAAGCGAACATGACGTGATGTCTCCGTCACAGCATGTATTAACAACGGCCGTTAAAATTTAAACCAAAGGGTAAAAAGAAACGCTCGTGCTGTACAGTTGAACCCTAGGAATATGAACTTGGCCTGGTTTAGTTTAGCAAAAGCTTATATCCAATCAATGTATCAAATACCATTCTATTTAATAATAGAGGCCGGCTTATATCCAGTAAGATTCTATTTTAACGTTCGGCTTCTTCGGGAAGACATTATTTACAAGGTCAAGCTGATTTCACTATGAAGGACACGAAGCAAACCTATGTTTTCATCATCTCATCTATGGCCTATAAATCCATGAAAGGAGATCTATGCAGTGCTCGCTTGGTGCCGTACGGTACGCAGCGAACGTATTAACGAAAAAATCAGTTCAGTCACGTAAAATCTGTTTCCAACCAAGAACTTATATTTATTTTATTTATTTATTTCCAGCCGTTACTGTCACACTGCTGGCAAAGGTCAAAGAAAATATAAGTAATGCGAAATGAAAACGTAAAGTTTAATGACGTTTTCGCGTAATAGTATTTATGCACAAAAATTATATTTCGTCTTCAAGTTTTGACAGACATGGCCATATTTTCCATGAAACAGGTAGTGCGGTACTACACGCAGCGTGGAACGTCCGTGTACGCTGTATTCCTCGACCTCAGCCGTGCCTTCGACACTTTGAACCTTATCAGTCTTTGGGGAAAGCTGCGAGATGGCTCGGAGGTACCGGCTGACGGTGTTGATCTTCTTGAATTCTGGTACCAGGATCAGAACAACAGCGTCAGGTGGGGCGCTGAGCTATATCAGACAACTATACAAACTATAGTTGCGATGTAAGACAAGGAGAGCTGTCTTCTCTGGAACCTGTACGTTAATTCCTTGATCGAGGAGCTGAGCAGTACCCCGGTAGGGCTCAGATTGGATGGCAGGTATGTGAAGAACCTGTGCTATGCCGATGATATGGTTCTGCTCAGCCTTCATTTTTTAACTGCTCGCCAGACGTGAAAATCTCCCTTTTCAAGTCATACTGTCAGTATTTCTACACATGTCAACTTTGGTCAGAGTATACCATAAGATCGCACGTTGGTATCAGAGTGACTTACAACAACGTTTTCAGGCATCTCATGGGACTGAGGCGCTATTGCAGCGCTTCAGAAATGTACAGTGAAGCCCGTCTTAACTCTTTCCATGCCGTCCAGAGAAAGATAATAGCCTCATTTATGTCCAAAGTTGATATAATTATGTAAAAACTCAATTAATAGGAGTATGGCAGATCGTCTGATCCTGTCAGATGTGTACAAACGGTGGTGGCTATTCCCACCTAGAATATTTTTATATTATTTTTTTTGACGTAGACGATAAGTACCTAATATATTTTTTGCATATTTTGTTTTTTGTATTTGTTCATTTAATTACTTGTAATTATTACTCGTATGTTGAATTGTACATATGTAAAATACATCTCGTGTCTGAAAAAAATTATATTATTCTAATTACAGGACAGAGCCATTAACATCATTGATATGTGGTCCCTCTCTTACGTCTAATTAAAATAAATCCTGAACAGTTATATGCGTCAGAGAAAAATAAACTACTGAAAAATAATAAAAGACCCGGGTTTAAGAAGTTAAGAAAAGATCAAGAGAAGTAAGTTTCTGCAAGCGATCGTTAGATCAAGAACAAAGCAGAAACACTCATCCCCTCGATGAGGCTTGCAAAAAACCTGACAAAGGAGTAGAATATAGGCCAACACTTGGGGAGAAGAGACTATTCACGTCAACTGTAAGGCAAGTCGAATCGAAGGTTGAGAGAGAGAAGGTTGGGTGCTCGTGCCAATTCTGTTTGAGATTTGGTACAGCACCTCAATAGCGCGTGTGTGGAACTACCATTTTGAATTCCAATCAAAGATGTCGAGACAAGTAAACTTTTAAACTCAATCTAAAATAATGCGTTTATTAATTTGTTTACTTAAAAATTTAACGTTTATTGAACGTCAACTCAACATTCCAATTATATGCTGGGTAATGAAAATTTCACGTTTTAACAATGCTTGACCTTTGCCGTTAGTAATAAAAAAAAAAACAATAACTTTTCCAGGTAGCTTTAAATCGTCGTCAAGCACGTTCCAAGAGTACATGATAGCCTGTAATTTAATAATTTAGCAACGATGTACTAAAGAAACACAACAAATTTCAACTGACATGCTATTTTGTCTATGGACGACTGAACTTAAGCGTGCTCGGTCGTGCATCTAACTACTCCTTGACCGTGAAATTTGCTATATCGGAAAATCGAAGAAACTGATGCCTTGATGAAGCATTTTATTATTAGACTTTGGCATAAAAGTACTTAGGTTTAACTGCTGAACTTTAGTTTTGGTACACTGCTTTGCAGGCACTGTTTAAGGGTGTTAGTACATCTAACACCCTTAAACAGTGCCTATTAGGATCTGAGCTAGAACTCCAGCCTAAACCACGCAGATCCATATTTAATTTTTATTTAGATAGAAAATAAGCAGCTCGTAAAATTTAAATTATCAGAACCAATGGTGAATATAACGAAAGCTTAACTCCCTTATTCACAATGGTCCGCTAACTCAAAACAGTTGCTAAGCAGCGTTATTTGACGACCGATGTGGCGCGGCGGGCGAAGGTCCGCCTGCGACGCAGAAGGTTGCGGGTTCGATTCCCGCCTTGGGACAAATGTTTGTACGATCTGCAAATATTTGTTCCGGGTGTTCTGGGTATTTTCTATATATAATAAAAAATATCTATCTATGTTATGTAATGTATTAAGTTTATCAGTCATCTAGTACCCATAACACAAGCTCTGCTTACTTTGGGGCTAGATGATGCTGTGTGGATTGTTCAGCATTATTTATTTATTTATTTATATTTATTATTTCTCACTCGGCCAGTCAATAGAAGACAGGATGAGAGATAGCAATGCTCTAAGTTAGCAGACTATTATGAATAAGGGGGTAAGAGTTTTCACTTATAGAGGTAGAATGAATAAATATGTTAAAAGAAGTTTATACATCAAGGGAATCAATTAGCGAAGTCTTGTTCCAAGCGCAGCTGGGATGTAGTCCACCTCACTAGGTTAATGAAATGTATTCGCCACGGCCAGCACAGCATAGTAATCGAACACACATAATATCCCTCCACATTGCATAACGCGCAACCACTTTCTATTTTCTTGACTGTTGACCATTGCGCAGCTCAAAATGATGACAGTACGCTGGCTCACTTCGGTAGGGGGTGGCAATGACTGGAAACAGATCTAGAATTGAAGCCCCATGATCCCCAACCCGAATGCTCAGCGTGGGGATTATAATATTACCCAGTAATGATAGATAATATTAGGGGAGGCCTATGTCCAGCAATGGACTAGTGCCGAAACAAATCTTGATTGAACGAAATGTGGGCTAAGATAGCCACCGAGTGGGTCCAATAAGACAAGTAACACTTGGAACAAGCAACCGGTTAGTGTAGATGGCGGCACAAACTTGACACTTATTGCTCAGACCGAGATGAATGGTCGAAGGGAAGGGCTGGTAGTATGGACGGTACCATCCTACCAGCCCTTACACAACCTAACATAATCTTGCCTTTTCACGGACACTGTTGGTTACAGCTCATTGGTTTTTTAGTGCTACTATACCACACTCAGAGAAAATTCGAAGAATTTGTACATATCTAGAAAATTCAATTGTTACCACGTTCCCGTAATGAGGAGATTGCGGGTTTAAGTTCCGCCCGAGTCGTTAATTTTGGGGATTTTTTAAACTGCTGATCAAACTAACGTACCTTTAATACCCACACCCACTTGACCTAGTCAAGAAAACACAATCAAACACATGCAAAAATATATTTATTTTTCGACGTAATCTCCATCTAGCTCAATACACTCCTTCCATCTACTTTTGAAAGCTTCTATCCCTTTTTAATATAATACTTCCTCGAGGCCTTTAAAATAGAGGTGTACAACGGTTTTGACTTCTAAATTTGTTAAAAATGTCTGTCCACCGAGGTGATTTTTTAGGTTCGGAAACAGATGAAAGTCAGACGGTGCTAAATCAAGAGAATAAGCCGGGCCAGCAACTCGAATCCACAATCACGAATTTGAGACATGGTTTCGACAGAGGTGTGAACGCGAGCGTTGTAATGGTGAAACAAAACTTTCCTTCGCAGTACTATGCCCGTACTATGCCCAGGATGGGCATAGTACGCCGAGTTCACCTTTCGTAAGGTAGTCCACCATGATGGCACCCTTAACATCCCAAAAAACAGACGCCATCTCCTTGCCAGCCAACATATTGTCTTGGCCTTCTTCGGAATCGGTTCACCTGCCCTTTTTTTCAGTCGCATACGACGGAGCAGATTCCCCTAATGTTGTATTCATGTCATTATGGATCTCTTTCGGTGTTAAACTTTTTTTACACAAGTATTTGATGACCCTACGTTGTTAAATTTTTAAATTTTTTGAAAACGCTGCAACTGATCTTGCTTAAATGACTTACGTTATAAACGGTACGATAATCAAATTTAACACAATTTTTGCCAATAAACAAATAAACAAACCGAGGGTAGTTTTATTTTTATTTTTTTATTTGTCAGGCCACGAACTTTTCAATCCACTAAAAGAACCTCATCCTGTTGACTGTATTAACTGGAAACGGATGCCACTACGCTAATATCTGCCATCAATATCGCGCCAACGTCAACAAAGTCTAATCTGTTGATCAATATATTAATTGCCTACGCAAATATATTAATTGCCTACGCAATTTACATGACGCACGGAAGAACCGTACACGAATAAATGCACAATTTAGATCTAGTTCTCGTTCTTGCGTCAAAGGTCATCAATGTTATGATCCAGCTGTTTGCCAAGGCTACACTCAGATAAGGCTTTGTAACATGCAACTGACGTAATTTACACCGCAAAAATGTTGTCGTATGCATATCATTACTTACTACAAAATTGTGATATTGAAAACCAGATGGGATATGATCGTTTGATTAGATATGATGCATAATAATTAATGATCAATATAATTTTAAATACTCTCAAACCAGTCAAATCAAACAAATCATTCATTGAACAGGTTAAATGACACCATGGGGCATAGACCAGCCTTAAGATGGTAAATCAACAGCGTTTAGAAGAAATATCCGAATTTCAAATATATTGTTTTATTCTATTTTTGGAAAATTCTTCTAAAAGCTATTCAGTTTGAGATGTTTCTGTCCCTCAAATATTTGTCATATTTTACACAAATTGAACACTTCACGAATAAAACAAATTACGGCTACAGATAATTATTTTGTGTTCTCAAGGCCGTAGGGGCATAGACCAGCCATAAACTGAGATGTTTATAGATTTAATTAAACTGCATAGGTGAATTAAATCAACAAGGAAGTTCATTAAGACTTTATAGAGCCAGAAGCTAGAAATTTTCAGAAACGAATGAAGCGGCTAAGTTTGTTCAAATACAACTTCAATAATAGTACCTATAGGTACGTAATAGTTAGGATAGGTATAAATATAGAAGTACCTACTTAGTTTAGGTAGGAGGTGTGGTACAAGTCAATAAAAATGTATTACGATAAGGTTTATGTTCATAATAACATACATAAACGTAATCTTAATGTTGCCAGAGTAGGTTCTTTAGGTACGTACACACAATAAAAACTTATTATAGGTATGTAAGGTACTGACGTCAAGACAGTTCCTAGGCAACCAAAAATTATCCAACGACAATGCGCGGTCGGCCCCAGGTTCAAATGAATTAGACTACAATGATATGCATGAAATGAAGTAGGTATATACTCGTACATGACGGGAACCTAGCGGGTTTGGTTGTTAAACTAGGCCCAGATCTCAGTACTCACGGGATCTCCGTGGTAAAAAACTCGAATTACATAAAATTCAACATTTTTCTTTGGTTCCTTGAATGTAAGAACACGACTAAGAAAAAAAAATACGATAAAAAATTATAAAAGTGCACTGTTTAGCACATCATTTTGTCAAAATCTCAGGAACCCTGCGGTCTATTGAAATGGATTATGTTTTGATTCGTACAATATTACTAAGTATTTAGTTCCTTGAACCAGTTTCTTCATAAGTTGTGTAGTGGTCTTGTAAATAAGCAATAACTTGATTTTTGCGTCGTTCAAAAAACGTATGCTCTGTCCAGCTCCTATGAACGCAAGATCCTATGCCTATCCTTTCCACAAAATGGCGCGCATTGCGCTCTCTTAAAGGGTCCTGTAAATCCTCCTTATTTATAGTGCAATGCGCCTATTATCTATGCGGAACGCCAACGTCTATTGTTTGACGTTAGACTAATTCTACGAGATGACAGAAGAGATGGAAAATCAGCTAAGTAGTATTCTGGTTAAATCAGTAATTTATACAGTTATACACGATGCACCTTTGCAAATATACATACATGGTAACTTTAGGAAATTCACGGGATTGTTCTCTAGGGTAGAATAGAGAACAATGACATCCAATCGTCATACATTGCGTGCATTATTGAAGTTCAAGGAATGTATTTCAAATAATTTACGCATTCGATTACAGAGTTACGCAATTTTTCTCTATTCTACCCTAGACAACAATCCCCGTGCTTGCCCTACTGGATAGCCTCAGGAATAGTGAATAGTATTAATAGTAAACATTCAGAACAGAAATTTTAAAATACAGATAAGATAGTTTAGAAGATAGTGGAAAACGATCTTCGGGGTCTGTAGTTACAATGGGTATACCACAGGGTTCTATCCTCGGTCCTTTCTATTTTTAGTTTATATTAACGACCTGCCATATCTTCTAAAGGATAATCACGAGATCGTATTGTTTGCTGATGATACTTCATTAATATTTAAAATGAAACGACAAAACACAAATTTCGACGATGTGAATAATGCAATCTCAAAAGAAGTCCATTAGCTTAGTGTCAATAACCTTTTGCTTAATGAAACCTTTAATGAACCTTAATGAAACCTTTTGCTAAACGAAATGTATAAGATTTATTCTACCTAATGTAAAACAAGTTAAGGCTGATGTAAACGTCAAAGTAGAAACGTTAAAAGTACCGTATTCTTAAGAATAACCTTAGATAGTAAACTTGAAGGGGGCCCACACATAGACAAGCTATCGAAGAGACTTAGTTCTGCAGCGTATGCAGCCAAAAAAATCCGTCATCTTACAGACGTTGATACTTCTAGACTAGTCTATTTCAGCTACATCCATAGTGCTATGTCTTATGGCATACTGCGGCGGGGGAAAGCTGCAGATATTAACACCGTATTTGTGCTGCAGAAGAGGGCTGTTCGTGCAATCTATAATATGGGTCCCAGAGAAACTCTACGTGACAAAATCAAAGAAATAAACATAATGACAGTACCATGTCAACATATTTATAAAAACTTGTTGTACACTCATATGAATATCAATCGGTTTCCTAAAAATAGCGACATACATAATTTGAATACTAGAAATAAGAATAAACTCGCTGTGCCTACAACTAGGCTACACAAGATTAATGTATCTTTTAAAGAGCAATGTATACGCTTCTACAACAAAATACCAATTGAGTTGAAAAAATTATCAGCAAATAAATTCAAACAAATTGTCAAACATATCCTTTGTAAAAAGGCTTACCACGAAATATCCGATTATCAAATCTAGAGGATAAAAAAGCTTGGAACTAATTTGGCTCCAACTCGAAAACTAACAACCTAACAAGGTAAAGGTTTCTTGTTCGCTTCTTTACTTTACCTTAAAAAGATTGAAGTGAACAAAAATCAAAGTGATCACTTTATTTCCTAGTTTTACTTATGTAATTTAAATTTTGTGACGTGTCCAAGAGTCCTGTAAGGTCTAAAAGAAATAAGCACTTTGAATTTGAATTTGAGTGTTAATAAGAAATAAAAATACTAGTATAGAAATTATAGATATAGAAAAACAAAGATTTCAAGAAAGCAATAAATGCGAATGATATTTTTCAAAAGAACAAAGTTTTGAGTATTCTAACGAATACTCTACCAATGATCATCCTTGTCTAGTTTACCTATGAAGCAAGGAGTGGGCACAAACACACGGAACTTGAACAAACGACGAAATGTTGCAATGACCATATACGCCTGTACATGTCCATCCAAGCAAGCAAGTTGAAGGTTACACAACAACACTTCTTGTGGATGCAGATATCACGTAACCTGTAGATCCGTTCGATCATTTCTGTTGCCCGCTGCTTTTATATGGACATAAGGACATAGACATATTTTCTATCCCAAGACATGAGCGATGGGGAAGAGATGGGCATAAGCCTATCCCGTGCACAATAATCTTAAAACTTGCCTTTATTTAAGATCCGTTTAGCCGTAAAAAGACAAAGGCATTTCCGCATTAAAAATTTATAAGTGTGGAAATATGGATACGCTACATTAAGTACGGTACGAATTTAATAAAGCCAAACAAAAAATTTGAGATAAAAAACGTGGTATTTTTAAACCATTAATACTAGGTACATGTATATTTCCATTCAAAATCGAACAATGACTTTATTGACGTCAATGGTACACCATAATTGTAAACAAAATAAATAATAATTCCATCGTCTCTAGCTGATCGCGAAGATCCGACAACCTCTGGAGTAAACGTGTTCTTGAGTGGAGACCGGACTCGACAAACGTAGTATACGACGCCCTCCAGTCAGGCGGGACGACGACCTGCGAAAGGCTGCAGCATCTGCCTGCACTGCCTGCTGGATGCGGCAAGCTGAAGACAGGGTGCTATGGCGCTCATTAGGGGAGGCCTATGTACAGCAGCGGACTAATATAGGTTGATGATGATGATGATGAATCCCTAGCTATAAGAAAAGTCGTACAGACAAATTTGGTAGGTACCTTCAAGTTTACAGAAATACCTAATCATTTCATAATAACAAAGTATAAAAATATTGTAGCAATACTAACAAATAACACACCTGCCAATGATAAAGATTGGGACTAAATTAAATAATAATTCCATAATTATATAAGAATAGCCTTTTAAGAACACCTGCCAAAATTAATTATTTGTATATTGAGCGAAGATTGTGCCTTTATACTATTTTAAACTATATAATGACTACGTGAAAAAAACTTGTTTTTTATTTTTATATAACGTATACGATATTATTGAGACTTAAACCAAAAGCAAATCGAAAGGTTTACAAACTGCTTCATTAAAATTATAGTAGTTAGGGTCAGATCGATGATTAAGTAGTTAATTCATATTCCCTTTGAGAAAATTAAACTATTGAACATAATATTATCTTCAATAGTTTAATTTTCTATATATTTTTTTCTTCTATATTATAGAACATAGAAGTTTATATGTATCTCAGACACATACAATAAAAACGAAAAAGAACATAGAAAACAGTTTGCTTGAGTCACAAAACGTTCCCTGTCTCAGCATGATAGTGGGTCGAAAATATTTTTTATAAGTATTACTAACAAATATCATTTTAGTTCGGTCACGCAGAATCTATCAGAAATATCAGGAGAGTCGTTTCGCATAATAAAAATTATGATTATTATCCAGTTGAAAAACGTAAAACGTTGCAAACGTAAACGCCTGACGCAGGCACACAGCTTCCTGATCTATTAAGAGCAAGATCTGAAAATAGACTACATAACTTGATTTATCTGGTTTGACCTGATTAAAATAACCTATATAAATAATAAAACAGCCTAAATGTCACACTCTGATACTCATAATATACGTATATGTAGAAGTAATGTACATATGAATAATAAGTCTTAGTGTATCTGCGTCAGTGGAAAAACAGAGCCCAAAGTTAACAAACCTACTGTAGTTGTCGTTCACGTTTATAATAACGCCAAACAGCAAGTGTTTTTGAAAGCTGTGCAAATATCAGAGTTCTCTGATTGACAAGCAGAGCGAAATCGTGGCGAAAAACATCATGGCAACTTTGTGATATTGACCGTGACCGAAACCGCAGAAATCCGTTTCGAGAGCTCGAGACACGAGTACCTACAGACCGAATCGATTCCGGAATATAATCTGGAAATTGGACCTTTTCATCTACGATTCATGTAACTTCTGCCAACGGAATCGCTTTGCTCCAGAACCAGATGCTTTCGTATATTTGTTTTGACACACAAGCTCAATCAATCATTTAGTTTCAGTGTGACGTTACATGCGCATTAACTTACATATTTAGAGATGACTAATGGTTTTGCTACGAATTTATTTCTTGTCTGATGTAGTAAAGTACACCACGCGCGGGTATCTTGTAAATGACTTATAAGTTGTTTCTTAAATCCGTAGACCGTCTTCGGACAGGACTGGCTCGAATATGTACAAAATGCTTGATAGAATAAGTTAAGTATAGGTAGTTATTTAGTCCCAAAAACAAACTGCGATATAATAGATAAGCCAAAGCAAGCCCGGTCATTTATTCGTAGAATACACAGCTTTAGGAAATGCGTATATATATTTGACTTCTGAAACAAAACTTACAATTTTTAAATTATCTAGTTCAGGCTAAATTGTTATACTTAGCTATATTTTATTCCTTTAGTGCACTTATGTATTGTCTATTTACGTTTCTTTGAATACATTTTATTATTTATATTATTATTGTTTATTATTTCCTTATAGGGAGCTTATTGGTTTTCGTTCATAAACCTAATACCTAACCTCCTTAGTATGTAGGCAGCTATTCATCACGTAGGTAGTATGATCATCTAGCGAACAAAGAAAACTTATGTAATCAATCAGTAATAATCACGTATTATGAATGGCGAACATCTGATTCTTAGAAAGGAAGACATACAAATTGCTCTATCTAGATTATTCTTGATCTAGGCATTTATTTATTTATTTATTAGTTCACAAAACAGAGTAAAATCATTATAAAAATACAGTAGGTACATTGTTGTTACGAACTAGATTTCATTCATAGTATTCATGAAATGAGTGTTTTTCCCGTTTACTTAACTATATCAGATATCCATCAAGAGATAAATATTTCAGAGGAAAAAGATTACAGTTCTAAGTTACTTAACACTTACTATAATATCAAAGAGACAGCTTAGAGCAATAAATTTATGTACATACTTATGAATTTATTTGTGTAATTTACTCGCAAATTCATAATGTATCGATAAGTCGTTGTATCTTGACGATAGTACCTAAAGAGAAATAAAACAATATGGGAAATCACAGAGGGAAATAGAGTTTCAGCTAGATAAATTCCAAATGTAAGATAAATCTTCGGTTTCCTTAAGGGACTTTGTGACAAACAATATAAAAAACAATTCCGCGAACGGATCTAAGGAACAATCAATGTTGACCATCGACGATCAATATTTGCTTTGGATTCAAAGATCTACGCAGATACTTGTAAATGGAAACTATATTTAACTTGCGTTTTAATGAATTCGCAAATATATGTAAATGTTTAAAGCAAATATCTCAACTCGTTTGTGGCACTGTGGCGTCCAATAAATAAAATTTTCCATGACAGTTACTATATTCAATTCGACTTTTAAGACATGACTGATAAGTTTTGAAGGGTTCTGGGTTCTGGCCCGAACTCCACTGGTTCTGGCTGTACCAGAAGGTATTGAAAAGGAAAACATTCCCCAAAATAAACTTAAACTTGAAAACTAAAACGAAATGAAACCAACGAGGTAGGTTTTCAGGCCGCTTGCATAACGCGACAGCTGACACGATTTTCAGACAAGTGAATTGTTTCTAGACATCGCAGACTCTCTAGCTAGACTGATCTAACCTACTTACCAGACTAGAGCATATCATTGCGCTTTCATATAACGGTAACACACACAATAGGCAAGATGACTTCTTTGATTGTTAGTTCGTAATGAAAGGTTCTTTGAGAAAACATCTCTAACGAGCTCTACATACGGAGTGCACCGGTTTAAAACAAAAATTACCATAGAGACAGAGATCTTTATTGGGCATGGCTAAACGAATATTTGTGATTCTTAAGGCCTTTACTACATTCAAAAGCCCATTCGAGACTCATAAACTAAAACAGCTATCCTGTACAGCTATCCGGTCCAGCCGCTAAAAAAATCTGTGACGGGGGATACAACCACTGAGATAAAAACGTCAGAAGATTAAGGTTCAAAATACAATAAATGCAAGCAACGACCTTGGGAAATTGTGAGTGAGTGTCAAATGCTTGGTTCTCAGCTAAGACATTTTAGGGCAATGAACACAAGCCAAGTGTGGGAAAACCTAAACGTCAGTACAGTACTAACGGACTACCTCAATCAATATTAATGAAGGATAAATATATTACTATTGTTATTATTATATGACAAATGATTATATGATGTTATGAAGATAAATGTTGAGTTGTACGATGATAAAGGTTTTGTTCGGTCAAATGTTTAATAGCCTTTTGTAAAGTCAAAGACATGGCTTAACTTGACAGTAGGTACGGGATAACCGAGAGAATACCCAAGTGTACCTAAAACCGAAAAGGGTGTTATAATATCGAAGATCATCAAACAAACGAGATAATGAGAAACCAAACGCATAACGAGCAAAATAAATCCTTCAAAAATAACAACTGTAATTTGGGGAATTAAACGAGTTTAGCTTTAGTTTTATAAGGAAAATCTGTAGGGTCAGAGGCGTTTAATTTTATATCCAGGGATAAGCATGGGCGAGCGGATTATTTATGAATTTTGTACTTTGGGTAACCGCCCCTTTTAATAACTTACTATATACACTGCCGGCCAAAAGTTTGAGACCACTGTAAAAATCTTTGTCACCAACAAAATATTTCAAAGAACACATATGATAATGAGCTAATTTGAACACCTGCGTATTCTATTATTATTAAAGAATTTCTAAGAGTCATTATTTATGTTGTTGTTTAAGTTATCATCCTAAAAAGGTCTATTGTTTCAAAACATCAATGAGCGCCGCGCAAGGACCAGGTGGTAGAGTCATTGTAATATTTTTATGATCTGCTCATTACTTATTGTTTTGGGTTTGTTTCGCGTTAACCGATATCAGGGATTATGTTAGCTTCCTAAAACATATTTAGTACCTGAGTTTTTATGGAGTAAATTATTTTCTACCTTATTAGTCTGAGCTCGTCGTTGTTACAGTGAAGACATCTTAAAATGGGAAAAGTTCGCGAAATTAGCAGTGAAACTCGCTCTGCCATAGTTGTTTTATACGGCGAAGGCAAATCTGAACGTGCGATTGCCTCTCAACTTAAGTTGTCGAAGACTTGTGTTCATAACACAATAACCCGATACAAGGAGACTGGCAGTAATCAAGATCGTTCGCGTTCGGGAAGGCCGAGAACTACCACTTCTCGCGAGGATCACTTCATCGTCACTACCAGCAAGCGGAATAGACGCCTAACAGCACCAGAAATCCGCGTAGAAGTGAACAAATCCCGATCAGAACCTGTATCATTGACTACAGTAAAAAGACGTTTGAGAGATGCTAAGTTATTTGGTCGCGTCGCCGTTCGAAAACCACTACTAAGGCCACAAAACAAAAAGAAACGGATGCAGTGGGCCCTTACCCATCGAGACTGGACTGAAGAAGACTTTAAACAAGTTCTTTGGTCAGATGAATCCAAATTTGAAATATTTGGTTCAAAACGACGAATTTTTGTTCGACGTAACGTCGAGGAAAAGATGATGCCAGACTGTGTGGTGCCAACAGTCAAGCATGGTGGTGGTTCCATTATGGTCTGGGGATGCTTCTCGGGCCATGGAACCGGAGATTTGGTACGAGTCGAAGGAATCATGAAAAAGGAGCAATATAAACGAATACTACAGCAAAATGCCATTCCGTCTGGTTCAAGAATAATTGGAGATGGATTTTTTTTCCAACAAGATAATGACCCAAAACATAGTTCAAAATTATGCAGGGGTTATTTAGAACACAAAGAAACAGAAGGGGTTTTAAAAAACATGGTGTGGCCCCCTCAGAGTCCGGATCTCAACCCGATTGAGCTTTTGTGGGAAGAGCTTGATAGAAATGTGCGCAGTTGTTGTCCCACTTCGCAAGAAGACATGTGGAAGGCTTTACAAGAAAGCTGGAACAATATATCACAAGATACAATCGACAAATTGATTGCTCGTATGCCAAGAATAGTGAAAGTAGTAATAAAATGCAAGGGAGGGTTTTTCGACGAAAAATCTGTATAAAATATGAGCGACATTTTTAAAGTAAATGGTTGATTTTTCTTGATTTTTTTGTTTTCTTCATAATGTATGTGTATTAGGAAATAAGTATTTTAATTCATAATTAAACCTCTTGCTTTGTATTTTGAGTTTTATTTCATTTTCCTACTTTGATGTAGGTGGTCTCAAACTTTTGGCCGGCAGTGTATGTAGTGAAATGGTTTTCACATAAACTCCAACAACCCTGTGATGTTTATCACCTGGTTGGGCTTGTTTTTAGTACATTTTTATTACATATTCGTTTTTGTTGTGACAAAAATAGGGGTGACGCCACTCGCACTTCTAATTTGTGAGCCCTAATTAAAATAATCATAATGCTAAACAATAAGACGATAGACAAAACTAATAAGTAAATAAACTATATTAAAAAAACCGCCTGTGACTGTTTGATTCAACTTACAAGATAAGAGAACTTATGGAATGGAAATTTGGAATGGATTAAATGTTAATAAGAAAATAAATGAGAAAGCATTTTTATTTTTAAAGTCGTTTAAAGAGACCCAATTAGTAAATTACCAGTTTACAATTCACATTAGATTTACATTCTATATTGCGTTTGATTAAGTGTCGAATAATATAATGAACACCTGAGGTCGAGGTTCATATTATTTAAACTATTAGCTGGCACTTAAGGTGGATCATCTTCCAAACTAACAGTCATTGAACATTCAATAACTAAACCGATTAAATGGTCAATTCAAAATGTGAATTTAAATACATTTTAATTTCAAATTGTAATGTAAGCGCAGTTAGTGAATTTACGCGTTGTTACATTCGCAGAATCAATAAAATTGCACACTTTAATTCATTGAAACTCAAAATAATCCCATTTTCTGAAATGACAGTAAACAAATGTGAAAATAAATTAAAAGCGTTCAATTTTTTCGACCATAGCATTAACATTTGCCTACTTTAGGCACTTAGCTTCCTTTTTTGATGACATAAGTGAGAATAAGAAACGCCGTTTAGCCACTGCTTGAAGCTGAAAGTATTTTTAAGTATAGGTGTAAATCGGTTCCGTTAGTTAACCAGTGGTGTCAATTCCGAAGGCAAAAAACCAAACGAATCTAATTTGACTGCTATAAAAATAATGCCGCCCCTTTCTTATCAATCAAAATAAAATACTAAATTATTTAAGGACATTAAAAATTAAGCCAGTCAAGTAATTTTTAGTGTCGTTCAATTAGTTTAATTTATATGCTATATGATTTGACTTCCGTAAATGTCTAAAACTCGTTGTATGGTAGACGACCCACCTTAAATCGAAAACATTTTACTTATACGACATTATACATTGTATTAGCATGAATGTATGAAAACAAGTGGCTATCCAAATAATGCCAAGTACCAATGGTCATAATTGAATTATGTTCATTATAAACTTCCTAGTTAGTGATTATCACATCGCTAATGCATTATTTTGGCTTGTTTTTGTATTAGCTACGATTTTTGGACGTAAAAAACAATTGTCAAGATGTACTTCACGACAAGTTGCGGTAGCATGACGAGAAGTGTCGATGCTTGCACGATGCTTGACGATTACCTTGCTGATGGTGATGACAGACGATCATACGAGTAACAATCATCGCCGATGGTGAAGAGGAGACTTAAAACAAAAAATAGGCCCGTCACAATTTCAGACCGAGTTCTATCTAGCGGTCGCACCGAACTACTCATATCTTCGCCGGCCGGATGACGGCGATCGGGTGACGGGCGTGCGGTGGACAGGCGGCGTTAAACGTTAACAAAAACGCGGAATACAAATTATTAGGCACAAAAGTAGTCAGCACCATTTTGTTTTAGCTCTTGCCTACTTAGTTTTGGTCGGCGACTTTGCAAGTGTTTCTCCAGAGTATTAACTGTGTGTATGCGTGTAAAGTATAATATTTTTTAGAATCTTCATCTAGATTCATCCATCCATCATTCAATCTAGAAGGAATCTATGATTTTTTTTTTTGTAAAACAAATATTTATAAACGATCGCCTGTTTGATCTTGGACTTCAAATCCGTTGCCAAAAAAATTTTGTTAAAATCATAAACACACATCTTTATACATTTTCGCCTAATATTCCGTTGCCAATAATATTTAATAAAAACTAGTTGGTGTTAGTTATTACTAACCATCGAGCGCAGTCCTCGATGTTCGAGGACTGCGCTCGATGGTTAGTAATCATTAAAATAAAGTTATATAAAGGTCAATAGGTAATTGTATTGCATTAGGCTCCCAAGCAAAATGTTATACAACAACTATAGCAGAATAAAAGTTAAGTATACAACAAATAAATAATATTGCGTATATTCTTAATTAGAGATGAATTATCCTAATAGCAGCTAACAAAGATCTAGAATAACCAGTTAACCTGGAACCTTCACCTGAAATAACCAGTTTATGTAATTATCATAATTATAGTACAATTTAGTGGAAAACATTTCCGGAAAACATAAATGGATGACTGGACTGAAGCCATTATTTTATCCTACTAAATCAAGTTATGCGTATTAAATTACTATATATTATATAGTATAGAGCTATATGCCTACTACTATAGCATGATAATTAATTACTGAGAGTAAAGTGTCACCTATTTATGTGTAGTTGACAGATTAGCAACATATTAGAACTAGTATATATTTACAATTGAAACAGTTGCTAACTGCAGACTGTTGCAAACAATCTAGAGGTACTTAAATGTTCCATATCAATACTAGTCGGAAGCGTCCTCAAGACGCTGGCTGCATTGCCCCACGCTGTATGGAAATGCTGATGCGCTACGCCAAATACTCACCTCATGGTCCTAATGTAAATTAAATAGTTGCTATGATATTAAATTACCTAGTATTTTTTGGATATTGCAGTTCCATTACCCCAGGTTTAATTTATAGCAACAGCATTGCCTCATATATCAATAATAAATATATATCGATGTAACGTAGTGTATTAAGTATATCAGTCATCCATAACACAAGCTCTGCTTAGCTTGGGGCTAGATGATGCTGTGTGGATTGTTCAGCATTATTTATTTATGTTAGTACACTTCTCATCGGAAGCAGAAACTATTTTTTGATTACCTGCGAGAGCAGTTTATCATTTTCACGTGTTGCTATGTGGTTATCTGACACTCTTTATAACCTCGAGGAATCCAAAAGGCTGAAGCGATTTTGATAAACGCGGTATTAAAATTTTCGTTTTCGTTAACTAAATTTTGTAGTAATTTGCCTGAATTTGAAAAAGTGAAAAAGCATGGACTGATTTAATAATAAACGAATTAGATACTTGTTCAGATCAAAAATAAGAAAACTCAAAACAACACAAATCATGGTAAATATTCCATAAGTGTTTTCGCATTCACTGTGAACGCACACATAGCCACTGTTTAGGAGGATAACAGAGTATTATTAATAAATAATTAGGTGGTTATAGTATTAACTCGTTTTACCTTGAAATTCCTATTATGTATATGTATAATAGTATTAGTATGTATATGTATTTGTTTTTATTTTACGTTTCCTATTACATAAGTGAAAAATAACGAATTAGTATGTAATAAATAAGCTATCCCAACCGCCAGAACGGCATTAGTTTAGTATGTATTCGTTTTTACGTTTTTGGAAATGTTTCCTATTAGGTCTGAGGAAATTAACGAATTAATATGTAATAAGCAAACCTAACCGTCAAAACGGCAGTTTAGCACGTGCCATTCTCATTCTACCATGCTCACGTCACTTCGCAGTCGCCTGGTAGAATGTCTCGGCCTCACGTTGACATTAAATATTAAAAAGATGCGCCCGACATCACGTAGTCCTAAGTACTCCCGACGCGACACGATTGTAAAAGTAAAAGGAAAGTTTAGAATTAATTAAACAAATAGTTTTTTCATTGATAGGTATTGTTTTTTATGCGGCTTTGCACGCGTTGTTTCTACGAAAACGTTCATAGATTATTTATATCCCATGGGAACTGATTTATGAGATATACATAAGTAGTCTATGTTTGATTCCAGATCTAGAGCTACACCTATGCAAAATTTCAGCTCAATCAGTTCAGTAGTTTGGGCGTGAAGAAGTAACATTCATCCATCCAAACATTTACAGTTATAATATTAGTGTGATGTGATTGAAAGGTTTCAGGTAACCATCATTGAACTTTTAACATTTTATGTTTATTAGCCAACGCCATCTTCGTTGAATTGAGCCTAAGAGATTAAAATTATAGATATGTATAATAGCAACCGGTCCCAGTTTCGCTTGGGTAGCAAAGCTGTTTATTAGATGTATTCAGAGAAATTCCGTAATGCATTGTTTCATATAACTATTGGATAACACGGCCGCACACGCCAGCACCCGACATCTTTATTAACCTTCATATTATTTGCCTTCCTCGTGAATCAATCCGTCCTGCGGTGAAAACTTTATGAAATTTTGTTCTGTAGTTTTTGAGTTCATCGCGTTGAGACAAACAACGAGTATCCATTTAACAACATCTCAGCCGGATCTTAGCGTAATTGACCACAAGTGGATGGTAACATACGTAAACAAGTGTTAAGTAAGTATACATACATAAGTGTTATGCGGTAGAACACGTGAGCGGTATATGCCAAACGGACAAAAAACAACCAGATTAGGTTCCACAAAAACAACGGTCACAAATAAGGATAGAGCGGCGATACGATACTGGAGTGAATTAAGCTTCTGCAGAGGGAGAAACGAGACCCTGCCGGTAAACCAGAAGTCAAGGACTCCTGTGAGTAGAAGATCGAAACAGCAAGCTTTAAGTCTAAATATCTTTTACATATCTGGTTTGATGGCTATGTAAAGTGTCATACATAAAAGACAAAAGATAAATGTAAAGCTGTGGGCAAAATCACTAGTTATATACAAATATAATGCCAAGCTTATGAATTCATGAACAAATCTAATGATAAAAAGTTGTTATTCTCAATTTCGCAATGTACCTACTATAACATAAAGTTAACCAAAATGAATAACAGCCGTAGAAGCCTTAAATAGTTAACAGGTCGACGGCCCAAACTGCTATTGGTCCAGGGGCCCTATTCCGCTAAACTAATCGCTTGTTTATGACAATGTCATCATCACAGAATGACACATTTTAACATTCTACCTTAGATGAAACAAACTTCAGATTTAGGGACGCGCGTGAAAAGTGTCAAGGTTGAAACCATTCCATCAATCAATCTCTCCGGGCAAATAGCACCCCGCACGCTCTATCTAGCTAGTTTCTTTCATCAAAGGATTCTACGTGACGATTCTGCGACGATACCATTGTCATAGTAAAGCGATTGGTGTGCAGTTGTTATTCAAATGACAGACACCCGAAGATATTCATTGGACAATGAAGTATGTATACTCAATTAAACTACATATAATGAAACCTTTCGCGTAGAAGGGCGCAAGGTCGGAGCTGCCGCATTGATTGGTTTACATGAGTAAACATCTTGTTGCTACTCTGTATTGTAGCTATCTATCATACAAGAAATACTATAAAGAACTAGGAATCATGATTATTAATGATGTTTATGATAGTATTCTGTTAATTTTTTGTAGGTAATTTTGTTTAAAGGTCGCATCATACAGTTTTTTGATTCGTTATCTCTTTCAAGCTTAGTAGGACCGAAGTTCGCTTTTGACCTTCGTTTGAAGTTTCCACTATCTTCCCTGGTGGTAAGTGCCGATCTGGCAAACGATGTATCACGAAGCTCTGGAAGATTCTTATAGAGACCAAGGTTGTATTTGGTTAAAGGTAAAAAAAAATGTATTGTGAAATTTGGATTAGAACTAAGGGTTTGTTTTTTGTTTGGGTTGACGTGCAAAGCTGCGATCTGACGCTAGCACGAGGATAAGGCCCAGACTCCACCAAACATAGAATAAAGAGGGATCGCGCGCGCCATATTGCATATGTACATCTCCGCTCGGTGGTATCCACTGTAGCTAACCGTAGACGAGATGTATCAATAACGACGTTCTATTGGTTGTTTAAAATACATCTCTCCTTTCGTCTCCGGTTTGGTGGAGTCTGGCCTTAATATAAATCGATAAAATTAAAACATCATTTTGTTTTCCTGTCTATTTAAGTAAGTATGTAACCTAGCTCATTAGTTTTAACTTAATAGCCCTAGATAACAAGTTTAACACCGTTCCCTTCACCGTGCAAAATTTGGTCCAAATTAGACTCAATCTTAATTATAAGAGGCACTGGTTTAGCAAGTCTAAGTGAACCAATTTATTATTTATTTATTATTATTTCTATATTATATACGTTCTGGTATCTGAAATTTTATTTTTAATATTGTTTTATAGCCGTCTTATATTTCTTGTGTTGGTAAATAACAAACACATGAAAGAAAAAACGAGAAAGAACCCTGATTTAATCGTCAGATAGTCAAACCAAAATTTTAAAATCATAGCAAGTACTTTTCTAAAAACCATGACCATCCGCAAACGTGCCAGATTATGACAAAAAGTTAGACTTTGGACCATTTTCAAAGAAACTTCATTCATCCCACCCATCTTATAATTAGAATTTACACAGATATGTATTTCTGTAGTTGTAGGCAAGCGGGAATAACATAATATTTTAGCTTCATAGGCAACCTTGAGTGTAGGAAATGGAACGCATTGGGAACGATAAGTATGCCAGAACATAATTTTAACAAGCAATAATACAATCTGGAAAGTGTTTTGAGGAAATTGCTATTGGTTTAATTTAACTATATCTAAGAGGACGCTCGTTACCGTGTAAAGTTATTTTTGTTGAAGCTAAACTTTTATCAAGATTAGCAAGAATCGTAAGAGAAAATTGTCACAGTTTCCAGTAACCTATGAATCATCGATCAATAAATCATATAATTATCAGTAATATTGAGTCATAAAGTCGAGTGATATATTATCATTTAGTCATAAAATACAATGATAATTATGTATCAGCTATTGATATATCTATTGATAACTCCATACAAGAAACAAGACTTGCAAAAAAGTCATGGTTTCGTGGTTTTCATTCAACTTTATCCACGCGCTGACGACCGCTAATAAGCGCTATGGCGCTTATTAGCGGAGGCCTATGTCCAACAGTGGACTAATACAGGTCATCACCTGATGATTAAACTTTCATGCCCCCCTTGAGGTTAAATGAGAGTAAGGACTAAGTGACTGAGTGAGGACTAAGGTAGGAAGAATAACATGGTAAAAGACAAGAGAAAACTAACAATTCCACAAATATGATCGTGAATATACTTTACTCCTTCACCCTGATTTCAGGAAAGGGCATCAGCCTATCACTAAACACGCATACCTTCGCGTGAGTAGAAGCAGTTCGCGGGCAATCACTGGATTACAGACATTGGCCACAAACTACAGGACATTGGCAGCAAAGTATCGATGACTCACTCCGGTTCATAATACCTTCTGGTTATGACATTTCAGTAATCCTGTGGTGGACGTATATTATTTATTGGTATTGTTAATGTTATTGTTGTTGGGTGATAACTGTGATACGACCAGTCTCGGTCTGATAATCATGCCGTTGAAGTTTTGACTATAAATAAATATTGCTGGACAATCCACACAGCATCACCTAGCCCGAAGCTAAGCAGAGCTGGTGTTATGGGTCTAGATAGATGAAAGATGACTGATATACTTATTATAATACATTCATAGATAGTATTTATTTATTATACATAGAAAATACCCAGAACACCCAGAACCAATATTTGCAGATCGTACAAACCAAGGCGGGAATCAAATCCGCAACCTCCTGCGTCGCAGGCGGATCTACACCCGCAGCGCCACATCGGCCGTCAAATAGGGTATTCCCGAAATTAGGAAATTTCCTTGAAACCCACGCTTTTACAAGAAGCCTTTTGATTTGATACCGTCTATCAAAGACGCATGTAACAAGATTTCCCTTATCTGTTGTAACCAGATGTTAGGAATCTCTTAGTTTTAAACGGTCTAGTTTACAAGCTCATGTGAATTTAATAAAACAATGGGTGGAGATTTGAACACGCTTGCCAAAGGCACGGCGGCGGCCACACCTTCACGACTTACGATTATGACCACATTATGTACTCCTACGACCCATCAACGTAAGTAATTACTTTTTTCTAGAGTTCTAGCACGTGACTTAAAATAATGTATGTTTTATCATTCTGGCGTTAAGAAACGTGAATGATAAAGACTGGGTTGGTACAAGATAGTGAAGAATGCGGCGCGCTTACTTTTATCACACTCTACAAAAAAAAAATGCCAACATCTACCCCTAGATTTATATCTAGCGGTAGATGTTGGCGTTTGTTGTCGATTTATATCTAGGGGTAGATGTTGGCTATTGACGCAATCACCAAATTTCTGCTCCGGTACTTCAAGGAGTTGGGTTGGTTAGGGCATGTTTAGGCAGGGGACAATGCATAATACACTCCCATGCGAGATGTCAGTGCAGATCTCAGTTCCCCACTTAGAATTAGAATCTAGTGGTGGGCCTCAGTAAACTAGAGGTAAGTTGAGTTAGAGGCCTATTGGTGAAAAAGATACATTTCAATAGTAACAAAAAATTGCTGCGAGGTTTCAGCAAAAGCCATTTAGATCCCGGCAGTTTTTATAACAAAATTACGACTGTTAAGCCTGAGCATATCTAGAATCAACCGGAAGAAATTATCTGATAATTACTGATATTATGATACCACAGTTTTTGCAGTAAGGTTTTTACCAGACGGATTATGACAATAAATATAACTTGGTAAAAAACCTGACAGATATCGCAATTCAGTTGTTATTACTGTAATTCACAGTTACATAAAGAACATAATAACTTCCTAATTAGGATAATTATCGTATGCTCTGAAAAGCTCCTAATTTTACTAATTTCAGAAGTCGTGATTCTAACTCGTCACACAAAAAACGAACGTGCTAAAATCATAATATATCATAATATGAAATAATCAATCGTTTCATAATCATAAACAACACATTCTCTACAATAATAATCATAACAATAAAAACCGGCACTAACAGGCAATAATCGACCAGATGAATCTTTAACCACACGCCGGCAGTGCAAACTAATAGTCATTAGACCGAATGTCTACAATCGATTGATCACATTCGACCACGGCCAATTTAGCTTTTGCTAATTCCGAATGACAAGGTCAATTGAGCACTTGGTCCTTCGAGCCGGATCACGAGTGTCATTTAACACAGTTGCTATCTAGTTCTGAATTGTTTAGTGAAACGATGCCGTATTGGATATTTAATTTTGTAGGTTGATTCGGTCTTAGAACTCAATAATGCCGTTTATTTTGAAATTCTTTGGTCTTCTTCGCAATTTATATTTCGTTAATGATTAATAAATTTTGATGATTTATGCTTTCATCTTAGTTTAAAGAACCGAGAAATTTTTATGGTTCCCATCACATAGCGAGGCATTAGGTAGTGAATATGTCAATTCCATGAATCTGAGTTCGAGCAAAAAGCAAACGAGCGGCGCCAAAAAACATGAAGCCAAAATTGCTACTTTTTTTACGTAAAACTTTATGTCGTATTAACGACAAGTAAAAAAAGTCGTTTTCATTAGAAAACGACTCTTTGCGAATGAAAATTTACTTACAGAACTGTCTCCTCTACCAACTATTTCAAACGAGTTTATAAGATGCATCTGGTAACCTGAAGTCTAAAAATCTTTGTTGTATCATTAATCCTACCTTGGCACGCAGATGGAGTGGTAGATCCCGTAGTTTCTGAGTACGTGCACAAATTCAGGCAGAGTTCGGCAGGCTCCCATGATGCTGAAGGCTGCTAGACCGCAGTTCCATAGCTGCAGCGTTCGTCTGAGCTCGAACCTGGGGAGAAAAATAGCATGAGTCAATAATCCTCAAATGACTAAGCTAGACCTAATAATTTTTGTATTAATAAGATAACATAAAGATCATTATTGACAATAGGTACACCAGTAACAAATATAAATATAAATAAATACAAATAAATAATGCTAGACAATCCACACAGCATCATATACTTGATTATAGTCGTTTTCACTTAGAAAGCGAACGCTGACGTTTCGGTAGAAATGACATAATTAATACTTCGATCAATTTAATTGATCGAAGAATTAATACGTTGAAAGAGAAATAAAATTGATTGAAATTTTCGAATTATACCTCTATACTTAATTGTCAAAATCTTAGTCAATTGAAATGAAACGCAGTACATCTGTCAGGGAACGCTTACGACTTGTCAAACGTTCAATACAATTTTGCTATAGAGGGGCAATAATCGAGAGATTATTGATACCCTCTGTGGTGCTGTGAGCAAAGAAGGTCCAGCTGAGAAACAGAAGTTTGTGGGCTCGTCTGCAAATATTTATTCCGTGTCTGGAAGTTGTCTGTGTCTAGAACGTAAGTAATTTCCACAAAAAAAATATTTTGTATCCATCTACCATCTGGATGGAATCCATAACATAAGCTCTGCTTATTTTTACGCTGGTGATGATGATGTATGAAGATGTCCGTTGGCAGCGATCGGAGAAGAGCTATCCAGCTCTTCTGTGATGGAATATACGATCTCCAAGATAGAATGTATTCTACAAGTCAGTACTCTCTCAAGATAGGATATTAAATATAAGACCTTGCTTCTTGCCAAACTTCATGATTCTAGGTCAACGGTAAGTACCCTACAGGTTTTGGTCCATGGCGAGAATCAAAAGTAATTTTTTTTGTGAATATACTAAAAATTTGAGGTTTTCGGATTTTTTCCTTTGCTCGTGCTATAAGACCTAGCTTCTTGCTAAATTACATGATTCTAGGTCTACGGGAATTACCCTATAGGTTTTGTGTGCATGTGATTCCCCTGGAAATTTCAAAATTTTCAGACATAAACGGCTTGAATTTTTTTTATATTACGGCTCCAAGAGGTTACGGATTTGAGTATTTGATGTTAATTTCACTTCAAATACTCGATACCTCCACGCGTTCCTGAGAACAGAGGGTTGATAGTCGGCCAGACGGGCAACAAAGTGATCCTATAAGAATTATTTTTAAGGTAGGTACGGAACCCTAAAAAATGTCAAAAATCATGAAAATATTAAAAAATTTGGTTGATTTCTTTTGAAGCAGTTCATTGGATTTGCTTTAATACACAGACTCAAGTACAAATTATGTAATTTATTTATTTGACCTGGGGTGTCAATTTCACTCCTCCACCTCCACCTCCACAGACTATATTGGTCCACTGCTGGACCCAAGCCTCCCCCTGATAAGCGCCTTATTGGCTTTTGTCTCACGGGGGGTTCATATTGTTCTCGTAGGGCGTTGAATTTATTTTTAATCAATACATCAGATTCTAAAATTTTTAATTTAAGCTTGAAATTGCTTGTTTTTTTATCTTCCAAACGAACGCTTTGTTTCTATCAGCTCATTTCAATTTATATAAACTTACTTTGAGATATTAGTATACTTCATGAACAACAAGATTATAATAACTACAAGTAAATTTTTTAAACTTTCGCGATCTGTTAACATATTAAAGATTATTTATCGGGTATACTATATCGCGTACCTTTTGTTTTATTTTCCCCTACGTTTCTATCGCTGCGCTGCAACGAAAATAGGGGAAAATAAAACAAAAGGTACGCGATAAATACCCGATAAATAATCTTCTACTATATAAAAATAAGTCGGGTTTTCCTTCCTGACGCTATAACTCCAGAACTCACGAACCGATTTGCACGGTTTTGCATTCGTTGGAAAGGTCTCGGGCTCCGTGAGGTTTATATCAAAGAAAATTCAGGAAAAATTTAAAAAGAAAAGCGGGAAAATCTTTTACATAAAACGAAGCCATCTGGTGGCGAAACGGAGTTCGCCGGGTTTGCTAGTCTTTAATATATAAGTAAATTGCGTGTAACATATACCTATGCTTTAGTTTAGTTTTCAACGCGGTAATCCCGCGCCCAGGGATTGTAGCGGAAGAACACATTTGTTTCTAAGTGTACCTTGCCTTCCTAATACTTACCTGTGGTAATAACTTTTGCCCTGTTTATTTTTATATCTTTATGAGGGTAACACACTTAAAGAACAACACTTAGAATATTATCTATTTAATTAGGCTAAGAGTGAATTGTTTGTTACACCTAATAAATAAAATAAAACAGTATGTCCAACATTTATTTATAGCTTACTTATATTTAATTTAGGAAATCATTTATAAAAAGCGCCATGGTTTGAAGGCGAACAAGATATTTAGCCGCGATATCATTATATAACCCTAATTATCAAAATTAATGTCCGAATACGATAAGGAGACAATTAATTAGGTATTACTAGATAACCCGTACCATAGATAAACGCATTGTCAAGTGGCAGTGAGTCATGTTTTACGAAACTATGTTTGTCTGGTAAGTAAATTAAATTGATTAATATTTATGATGCATAGTAGAATATTTTTGTATAAATAAAAGTTATGCGTGTTGTTGTTCAAGCAAAACTTGGGAGTAACGAAGAGTAGAAGCCAATTTAGACGGCCTATGTGGCACAGCGGGCGTTCTCTGTGTACTATAGACCTCTTTCAGTCACCTGGTACCCATTCACCACAGAGTTTCTGATATCTGTGCCAATCACAGAAGCTCATCTCCTTACTTAGGGGCTATATGACGCTGCGAGCGATCAGCAAAAGGAGCACAGGAGAGTTAAATAAAAGCATAATAATTTGAATTTGAAAGTAACTAAAAATCGACTTTGAATCTCTTGGTTTATAATTTATAACAGTTTTTTTTATGTTTTGCAGGATGAATGCTAACCCGGGACAAAAATAAAATAAAGGAACACCTCGGGATCATCCTCTATACAACTGCAAAATAATCATCTTAATCGGTCAATAAATGACATAGAAATCGACTAACATACATATACAGCCGAACATAGAGCCTCCTTCTTTTTTCGGTTAAAACCATTCGGCAGCTCGTTCGCTTCGCTTGCGCCAAATTCACACAAATGATGTGTTATGGATATGTAACAGAGTGGTCCGATGAGATAACTAGAGGACCAGCCAGACAGAAGGCTATCAGATAACGTGGAAGTCGTTAACAGTGTTCTGCGTAGAACTATTGAAAGTTCAAACAAGAGATGGAAGGCAGGGTAGTGGGGGTTATTGTACTATGTAAATTTGAAACAAATAATAAAAATAAATATTCAAATAGCGATTGACTTAAAACAAAATAATCTCTGCAGCAACTGTTTCGGCAAAATGTACCCCCTACCTAATTAATTTACAAAATGTAAAAAACCTGAGCTCGGCCACGAGTGGCAAAGACCTGGGTATAAAATGCATCATGATGGGTTCTTTGAGGCCCCATGTATCCAAAAATACTTTAAGAGGGCGCAATGCGCACCATTTTGTGAAAAGGATAGGCATAGGATTTCGCGTTCATAGGAGCGGGACAAAACATACGTTTTTGGAGCGGGATACGCGCAATAATCAAGTTTTTGTTTATTTACAAGCAAACCACGCAACTTATGAAAAAATAGTTTGAAGGAACCAAATAATTAGTAGACCTACGAATCAAAACATAAGTCCTTTCAATAGACCGCAGGGTTCCTGAGATGTCGACCAAATTATGTGCGAAACTGTGCACTTTCATTATCGTATTTTTTTTCTCAATTGTGTTTTCACATTCAAGGAACCAAAGATTTTATTATTGTAGTTTATGTTATTCTAGTTTTTACCACGGGGATCCCTTGAGTACAGAGATCTAGGCCTAGTTCGACAACCAAACCCGTAAGGTTCGCCCCGGATGCTTCGAGTTATTAAGAGTCCCAGGCAGGATACAACTAATCCAACCAAACAAATACATAGACGCACAAAAAACATACCTAACCCTTACCGGGTAGTACAAAGAAACACTATTATAGCAAAAAATGTTGCACTGGTAATTACTTTAAAGCCAAACAATTTATCATGAGATATCTTCCATAGTCTGGTTTATAATGACAGGTCAACATGCCAAGCGCTATCAAAAGGCCAAAGTTTATAGCCAAGATAATTAAGTATCTGTTTATTTATTTCTTAACTCTGCATATTTATTTCATATGACGGGTAATATTTCAATCAAAGCTAGCAACATTATTGTATTGGAAAATCAATAAGCTAACTTTGAATGCTCAAGGCTGATCTACACTATAAAAATCAAACTAAGAGTTAATAAGTAAAAATTTGTAGTTCTTTGTTCTTTTTTTTAATTGATTTTAATTACAATAGCCCATTTAAATATTGGCTTTGCAAGAAAACCAAATGCAGTTTTGATGACAATTTTTGTATCGACGAAAGGTACTACAGCAAATAGTTTTCCTTGTAAATAATATTTAATTTTTTGCGGCAGGTCAGGACCAACAAGTGGGAAGAAATAAGCTGACCTCAACCGCAAATCTTATAGTTTTAAAAATAAAAAGGCTAGCCGAAAAGTTCAATCGACATTGAACAAGGTCAGGAGATGCCGATCGGATGGTTCAAGAACAGGTCATTGACTCGCGAACCAGCAGGCTAGGTGCCTATATGTTTTCGCAACGATAAAAACATCTTTAAAGCATGGTGTTGGCCTTACAGGGGTCACAGAGTTTCCTGGTACCCTTGCTGCACAAGGAAAACAGAAACAATTATTCTTTTATTACCATGATTTGTGTTGGATATTTCATAAGATTTACGAGGGTTTAAAACGATATCAATAAAAAAAATGATAAATCAGTTATAAGAAATAACAAACCGAAAAAAAAGTAAATGCCTTAAATCCAAATTGCAGTCGCTTTAGGGTTCCGTACCCGAAGGATGAAAACGGAACACTATTTATTACGAAGCCTCCGCTGTTCGTCCGTTCGTCCGTCTGTCACGTGGCTATGTCTTATGAACCGTAAGAGGTAGACAGTTGAAATTTTCAGATAATATGTATTTCTCTTGCCACTATAACAATAAATAATAAAAATAAAATAAATATCAGAACTAAATGGGGCTCCCATACAACAAACGTGATTTTATTGGCTATTTTTGCTCTTAATTTGTCAAGTCTCTTGAACCAATAGACATGAAACTTTCTCTAATAAAGAAACACTTCAACTGCAATAATAACAAATACTAAAAACAAAAAAAGTTGAAAATTTAAAGGGGTCTCCAAACAAGTTAAAATTTGATGTTCTTTGAAAAAGTTGCGTGATTTTTACGGTACGGAACCCTTCGTGTGCGAGTCGAGTCGCACTTGGCGGTTTATTCACGGTTTAGAAAGCTTTTTAAATTTATTAATTCGTACCAAAAACCTGATACTTCGGTCTTTCAGTATTAGGAAGCAAACAACTGATAAAAATATCTAAAGTTCAAGACTTAAATCCAAATTAATTACTTGAGAAATGTTTCCTTATCTCAGCGTTACGCGGGCTTGGAGGATGTCTGGATACACACGGAGCAGATGTTATACAATACGGCCAATGATACTGGTATGTCCGAAGCTCAAATTGCAATCATGATTCTGTCAGTTATGTCTCGCTACCTACCTAGATCCAAGATAGCCTATTCTATACCTTATTTATTATAACAAAAAAGGGTCCAAAGAAAGTTATAGAGGATAGATATTTTGACTCTATACCTAATCTTAAATCTTTAGAGTCTAGAAGATTTAGAATTATAGAGTAAAAATGCTTTATTTATGACGTGTTATACAGTAAGGTAAATTATCACCTATCGTATAAACATATATAATAAACAATAACGGACAACTATAAAGAAATAAAACATACAAAAGACAAGAGACAAATTATTGATGGAAATTCCCTAAACAGTTGGAAAATTTACTGAAATCCAGGAAATTTCACGATTACGCGGTAAATATAGCAAAATGGCATCTGGTAGTTAAAGTCTAGCTGTGTTATCAGCATCACGCATGTGTTGATAGCCGGTGATAACAGCTAGGAGAGGTTGATAACAGACATACTCTTAGTAGTATTTGATGTAGGTAAATACACTGGCCTGCACAACAGGCCACTGAAATTTTAAGTTTTTTTTTCTAAACTGTTGAAGTTAGAGATTTAAATACTAAACGTTTTATAGCAAATTTGATCAGCTTTCTTTGAAATTATACTAAACTATACATTAGTAACAATTTTATCTTAAAAAAAGATAAAACAATTAAATAGCCTTGTTTAGCTTAGTGTCCAAAAACTCAATTAACATTTTATAAGTATGTTTTACATGTTGTATAATTTTTAATACCTAGTATTGCCTCCTCGGGCTCTGATTACAGGTTCGAGCCGGTTTAGCATAGTGAACACGAGGTTTCGGAGTCGATTTTGGGGAATATTCTCCCATTCTTCTATATACAATAATAAATAATTTTTATTTACAAAATTACACTCTTTTTCGAGTCCTTTTTATATCGAAACTATATCTTGTGTACTTAAAAAGTTATTGCAATTTTAAAAGTTAGTAAGTATTTAAAAGAGAACACGACAGTATGTGATAAATGTGATAATGGATGTCGGATCAAGTTGTGGATTAAGGGTCATACAAAACTTCTGAAGTCTTGGTGAAACAATTTCGCATTTATATTTTATGCAAGAACTGCCCAGCCTCAGAGGTGCTGAGCGGGCCCGCGCCGCCCGCCGCCGCCGTCAGCGTTTTAACTTGCTCGTAATAACGTATATCTTTTTATTTTATACATCTGTTATTTTATAGGCAGAGCCTAAATCAACTAACTTGGGATTATTTGTTTCTGGTACTCACTTGACCAATCGGGCTGGAAATTGGAATCCTTACTCGTATTAGAACAGCATCCTCAATGTCACCGTTAAAAACAGACTAGTTATTTAAATAAGGCTAGGCGTGGGTATCGGTTTTGGCGACACAAATCATTGGGTAGGTATTGCGGAAGTTTCCCAAAATAGCTTATGGCCATATAATAGAAAGCTATTGGTAGGTTACGAGATTTTCATGGGTATTCGTTTTATGTAAAGTTGATTTTTATTATAATACTTTCAAGTTTAGTTTTACACACCATTTTTAACATACATTTATATGGTGATAAAACAAGGAAAATAAACCCACTAACCTCGAGCAACCTATTTACTTATGTAGGTACGATTATGGAAAATGCAATAGAGCGCTACAAACTAATTTGAATCTTGTCTTGAGAACTTCATGAACAAGCTGTTTTGTATACCTTTGTTTTTTTTTTTCTTTTGTCTGAATGTGTTGACTCATCTTCTTTCAAAGTGTTCATTCAATCATGAGTGTACTGGCATAATTTACGACTGTCTACTTTCTCGTCGGTTAATTTTGACGAAAATTTTCTTCCAAACCTTATGTGTGTGTTGTTCTTCTGAAGGGATTTTCAATGGTGAAAAACACGATTACGACACACGAGGTACTTTGCCAGGAAAGCCTTGGGCAGAAACTTACTTTGGTAGAAAAATGTGATTACCATTATTAACAAATCTACATCATTCTACGGATTGACCGATCTGACTAATAAATTCATGAAAATCAGTAATCACCTCTTTTATGTTGCTCCTACCAAGACGAGATTTTTATGATATATTCAATACTTTTCAGTATTTATTATAGTTTTGCGGTACTAACACATTAGCGGGAATAAAAATGTTATGGGATCACCTCAGGATCATTCTCCAAGACACACAAGAAGTTTTCAAAATAGGTCCATAATTGACGGAGAAATCGACGACCATACATAAAATAGTAAAAAACAAAACATACGTAGAGCCGTAGAACGTAGAACCTCCTCTTTTTTTGGAGTCGGTAAAATAAGTTATATCTATAAACAACTAGATTGTGGCGCGTTTTTCCTACATATAAAAGCATGTCCTTCCCTTGGGCATTATCTCCCTGCCAATTTTCATCGATCAGATCTGTATAGGCTTTTATTTGTGAAAAGGTCACAAACAGGCACAATAAGAACTACTTTCGGTACTTCTACTATTTACTAGCAATCCATATAGAGTTGTAAAATTCGAATAGAAATGCAATTTTCAGGAATTTCTGGCGTCGTCTACCGTACCTAAGATTGTCACATTCATTCGATACCTTTTCTCTCGATATGATGAGAGCAATCATTCATATTTATTTTATTTATTTAAACACTTTATTGGTACAACTTAGGTACAAAGGGTGGGCTTAATGCCGAGGCATTTTCTATCTTTCGAGATCAGCCTCCATAAAACCGGTCATCGGAACACACAATCTACAACAGAAACGTATTATTATATTGCCTACGTCAATGCGACTGGTTTTGCGTAAAACGTAAGTATAGGTAGTTGATACGTAAATTCCAACATTTGCACACATGAGATTATGTTTTGATTTAAATCTTGAAGTCGAGTCGAGTCGAGTCTTGGTCAATAAATTAATAGATGGCTATATTAAAGACATTTATGGTAAACTTTGCTGCTTTAACCCAGCAGTGTAATGACACGGGCTAATAATAATAATAGTAAACTATCGCATCATAATTCATTTATTGTTTGTGAATCAGGTAATTTTACAGTCGGTACATAAGACTTATTTTAGATCGCTGAATTCTGCCGCTTAGGCGTACAAACATTTCCTTAAACATTGTAAAAATATTGTGACTAACAATCAGAATTATTTTATTTTATTTAAAAGCATGTAATTTTATAATTTATATTCAATACTTATCACTTTTAATCAATGTCAAATATTGAAATTTAATTTGAAATAATACACTTAATTAATTTATGTCAGCTGCAGATGAGTATTTAAAAAAAAAATTGCCGTAAGTCAATTTAAATAAACAATGTCAAACAATACGGTCATTAAATTTCATAATTTGGATGAAAAAATGTTTTATTAAAAATAAATAAAGTAATTATCATTTCATAACAAATTCAAGTAACATACTCAATTAAATATGAAAATTTCAAACAATACGGTCATTTACAAAAATCATTCACTGTATAATTGCAAGCTTTATCAATTAGAAAATCATTAAGTTTTCACTATTTAGTGAAAACTAAATGATTTTTTTTTTGGTCGCTGGACAAATCACTAATAACTTTTGGGATTTTGCTATAGATTTTTTGTGACACAAAATAATTGAACGCAACATCATTGTTCTGCATGGCACATTGAGTAGACTGTCCTCAGAACAGAACGGCTTCCAATTGCAAACTCTTTAAACAGGTCCGGGTTGTTTATAACAAAAACTGCAACTGCGTAGATGTATAGGCACGGAAATGTTAGCAGATTTAGTTCGATAAAGTGACTTTTACATGAATGAGTCACGTCTTAGTAAATCATGAATAGCTTTTAGCAACGTTTTTGGGCTTTGAATGCTCTAAGGTTGTCAGTCGAGTTAACCCAAAAAATTATGCCCTTTTAACTTAAAATTGAAGACACGTTTCCGTGATAATAAGCAGTGAGTAGGGTGGATAGATTAGATTCTTGATTTAGTTTAAAAAGAGCATAACAGAATTTGTTTTACCATAATGCATCATATTGTACGTGTTACTGTCCGATTCACAATTTTAAGATTAGCTAAGATATATTATAAAATAACGGCGTATAATAATTTTACGTTAGAGAGAACTTCGATAGATTATAACAATATTTGCGAACATTGTTTAGGGATAAATTTATTAGGATGAAGTTGTAAGCCCATCGTAAAACAATGAAACAGTAAAACATGGAAAAGCACAAAAGAAGCGTAATAAAGTGAACTCCGATTTATGGTCTAGTTATTTTTATCAAAATGGCTGCGGAGCGGAAGCTAATTATATCACAGCCACAATTACTTGTATTAAAATATCTTGCTGGTATCGAGGGCACATGTTTCTCGTTGCAGATAGGCGTCTACTTAGACGTCGTGCATATGATTGTAAAACGGTTGAAATTTATATTAACCTGTCACCTCTATAGCCGGGACAATTACAACGACAATAATATATTCATTACTCTATAGTGCGTCATCGTAGAAAAAGAAGTCAAACCCTAAAGCCCCACCCCTGCATCTATCTTGTATAGTTTAGACAAAGATGCGATAAGTACCCGGCTTAAGATCACAAAAATCGCATCTTGTTGTTCTAGAGTCACAGAATAGCAGGTCGAGTAGAAAATTACTTCCGTTTCTTTTTCGACTCTACTATAAAAAGACGCGCGCGGTTTCTTTATCTTTATTCATTCAATTGAAAATGCTTCGTGCTTGTGTGTATCTCTTCAAGTAGAACGACATCGTGCCCCGTCGACATAAATTTCTACGTTGAATTCTTCCACCTCTAAAACATGCCAGCGCACAGAGACCAGACTAGGCGAGCGTGCCAACTCGCTTACGTAATATTGCAGTGGGCCAGTGGCGTCTTCAAAGTCTTCATTCACAAGTGCCACCCACCCGCACCCACAGAGAAATCCCCTTCCCCCCTTTAGGGGAACTACTGAGAAAACCCCTGTGTCTCCCCTGTTGGGGGCACTATAAAATTCCGATGGGACCACGGATGCCTACAATTGGTAAACATGGTTGTTTTTGGGGGTATTTAAGACAGAGATGTTTATGTTGAGCGGTTTGTTTGAGGTGGCTGTTGTTTGTCTGTCATTGAAACAAGGCACAAGACTTCAGCTTTTAATGAACCGTTTGGATTTGATTTTTCTAGGGATATTTACAACAATAGATGGATAATTCTAATTCCAATTGTAAGTGGGGGAACTGAGATCTGCACTGACATCTCCATAGATATCCATCTATGGAGATGTCAGTGCAGATCTCAGTAAAACTCAAATAAAAGTATTATCTGTATCCACAGATAATACTTTTATTTGAGTCGTCAGCAAAATTATTGGTAACATTGTTATTCAAAGTTCTGTGTTTTTTGCAACTGAAAAATTGGTCATGATCCAAATAATTTAAGATTTTGATCTTTCTTTTGAAAGAAAGGCGAGAAAATCCAGATTAGGCATTTAGGAAGGAAGTTGGACTGAGTGTTAGGCTGCCTAAGATAAAAGCAAGTTTATTTTACATTTATAATTCTGTGCCTCCTTTGATATAAATGATACACGTGAAAAATCAACACTTTACAGGAAAGCAAAAACAAGATTTAAAAAATTCCAGTTTGTGAACTAAGTGGGCTAGGTTACACTTAAGTGCCTTCTTTTGTAGATAAAAACATTCACTTTCACTGTGCATTTTAATTTTTATGTTAAATATAGTTTTAAAGTAACTCACTAAAATCCTGTAAGATGTACCTACTTACCTTTTTTATTTCTAACATGTGTTAAAATTACGTGATAAATGAGATTTGATTGATTAAGTACAGCTAAATTATGTTGCACCTAGAAGTTGTCTTTGTGTAAACTGATACAACAACTAAACAATCTAATAACTAATAGAATATGTTCCTAACACAATGTTGCTCAAACACACACACACAAATTATAAAAATACTACCCCAATGTTCAGATTATTTTCTATTGAATTGTACCCTAATCAGTATTGAGAAAGATTGGTTCAAAGTGATGTAACTCTAAATATATTAATATTCACGATAAATACATATGTATATGAAAAATAAAATGTGGACAGTAATATATCTCTTATACCACGAAGCAAGAAAACCAGTGTGTGGAGCAATTACTTAAAGTAACTTAAAGTGGTTACAATTACAACTTGACATTTAACTATATTCACGATTTTTTTGCTAATATCCTAATAGTTCTTCACTTTGCATCAAATTATCTCCGAAACTATATCAGATAGAAGAACGTGAGTTAGACCCAAAAAATAGTATTTTTCTGATAATTTCTATGGAAAAATCACAAAAAGGGTACAACTCGATTTAAATCACCCATCACAGGAGGCAAAGAATTGTTTTTTCTGACAAATTATTTAATCAAAAGCCTCAAGATCTTTATTGTTTACTAGTTTCTGCCTTATTATTAGTACTATTTAACGGGAAGTTAACAGTACAGGGTACAGGGGGCGGTAGTTTCTGCCCGCGGCTAGGCATGCATTGTGGCATCGAAACGTTTAAAGTTTATTTATATCCCACAAGAACTGATTTATGTGATAAAATTGATTCAAGGCTTAGAGCTATGTACTAAAACCATTTACAACGGGATATTTACCAGGGGACCGTTTTTAAGTTAGGATTTGAGTATTGAGCTTTCCAATATTTCGGCACCTTCACCTTCAGTTATTCCGTGATCATAGCGCATGAAACTGTGCTGAAATATTGGAAACCTCAATACTCAAATCATGGTAAATATCCCGTTGTAAATGACTTTAGTAATAATAATAAACATAATGGATTTAAAAGATTTAGAGCTACATAATGCAAAAAAAATTGTCCAATCTGTTCAGTAGTTGCAGTGTGAAGTGGTAACAAACATCCATCCAAACATTTACAATATTAGTGATAGTGTGATTGATGTAATTAGAACAAAGTATTAATTATAGGATGCACTTGTTATTTACATAATGAATTGTTTGTAAATAATGCATGTTGACCCGAGGCCTAAGGGGCAAGCCAAGAATTATTGTTAACATCAAATGCTATTGTTTTACTGAATACTATTTTACTTAATCATATCATACCTCCTTTGCCTTACGAGTAGGGTGTAGAAATTATTAAATAAATATAGTTGCAGCTATTAAAAATAAAAATTCCTTAAGCACTTCACCTACAGCCTTCCTACAGCTGGAAGTTTTAGATAGGTCTAATATTCATATAGCTTTAAGATTTTTGTTAATATAGTGTGTAAGCCCTCACACTCAGGGTAATTTCTGAAATCAAATAATATCCCAAAAAAATTTCATCTTCCATGGAACTTGAACTAGCATCCTTACCTCAGTACCTACAGGAAGCGCATTCCCATACTGAGGGAAGGATGCAAGTGCAAGTCCCGTCAAAGTCAAATTTTTTTAGGATTTTATATAGGTAGCTTTGTTGTCTACAAAAATAGCTTATTTTCTTCAATTATTATTTGATTCATTTTTCTAATAATTTAAAAAAAATTGATATTTTCATGAACATCAATGATTAGGTTTATGATCAAGGTAATAGGTTATTATTCAATAGCTTATTGGACAGTATGTGCAATTTTGAATATGACTCATAGCAATAGGACTTTCACATTCAGTTTTTAAAACATTGCAAAACTTTCTCTCCGACAGCAGAGGCAAAATAATTCCAGTTTGGAGTTTCATAAAGCCTAATTAGCTAATTAGCTTTCAAATTGAAGGTGATTTCAAATGTATAAAGCAGGAAATAATCTCATTTAACCACTGTTGAAAGGAATAATAACAGTAGTTTTACTCATTTATCAATAGGTAAGTATATTTAAAATTATTATTGTTTACAACATCAGAAGGATAAAATTATATAAGTATAATTTTAGCTAAGCCAAACTTACCTTTTAGCTTGTTTTAGTGGTACCTAGCTAAGGTAGGCCTTAGCTACCACTACCAGTACTTTGTACCCATTGATTGAAATATAGTTTAATTTTCCTATTATGAATGAAAGTTCTGTGAGTGGGTTCACAGAAAGGTTTTGGTATTTTATTTACATGACAACACCACAACGCGGGGTCTGTATAATTGCCACACCAAACTAAACTACTGTCTGAAGGAAGCCGGGAGTTCGCGAGACGTCGCTGGCCATGAAAATTAATAATATAGGACTCACCGCGGTCTGTTCTGCATGTAGTATTGCCCGAAGAAAATGAACGCCATATAAACCCCCACATAGTAAAAAGCGACTGTCCAATTCTCCGTCATCCATTTCCGATAGTCGTGATGAATAAATTCGCTCTCGAAATCGAAAATGTACGAGTAATTCGGAGTTATGTCCAAGTTGTATGTCATCGATGACGACTCCATTTTAAAGTCCCAATTACCGGTCACTGGATAGCACAGTCTGAATACAGCCTAGCTATAGCGTAACACTGATCATCACAGAAGAAATTAACCTAAAAAGTTAGCAGGATACCCGCCGTAACGTTTTATCACAGATGACTGAAATGTCAATACTCAGGGCGGCGCGGCAAGGCGTGCTATCCTCACGATAATAATTTGAGTAATGAGCGCGCGATGCGGTCACATTGACTATTTATTCGCGATGACGAAGACGTCCGCTCGAGCTTGTTAAAATTCGCTCGTCAACCAGCAAGAGGGAAAGATGAATGAACTTGTTTGAAGAATGAAGAATTACGCCACGCCGCCGTGTCTCGCCTTCATTTTCTGTTTGACACCGACCGACCGCAAAATAAATTTGACAGTTGCTGCGCCCCCCGCCCCCGCAACGCAAACCCTGCCTCAACTCACCCCTCCCTCCTTGAAAAAGTGTTGCAGACTCAATTAATAATAATCTACCCACGCACCAAATGTAATATATAACCGTTCACTATTTTGGCTTCTTTTGATGATCACTGCATAAGGTCAAATCTAGTATCTTTTCGAGCATTACAGAGAAGTCAATTTGCAAGTTTGCAGGTCAATCGACAATAGGCGCTGAAAGTATTTATTTATATATTATAAGAAAACCAGCAGCACATACAAAAGTTTAGAATTAGGAAAATAGAAACAGAGGGCTATTCAAAGGTTTAGTGTGAACAAGCAAAGTAAACAGATCACCTACAAAATTACAATCAACTTAGTACATACAAAGAAATAATATATTTTAAATAATTATAATATTACAGAATAGCAACAAAAATGTTGATCAATAGACAATCCGCACTACATTACTCGCACGCCAAGATCGAGTCATCCTCATCATCCTCGCCGGATGGTGAGAAAAAGTCAGAGCTCAACCGAAGCCGTCTCACAGAGATAACGCTAGAACAGAAGAGGTCCAGATCGATTTGCTTAGAGAGTTTATTAAATTGGTCGCCAACTTACCACAAATACACAGAAAGAAATCTAAACTATTTCTTTCTGTTTTAATCATTAGGTACGTCAATTCCATCCAAAATCAAATAATTTGAATTTACGAATCGCCAAAAGTCATAAACGAAGATCTCTAAGTAAAATCTCTACTACTACTAACTAACGAAACCCAGATTTGACGTCCTGGGTAGCAAATAGGAATGTGTCGATCATGAACGAACGGCTCATATGATTGCAATCACCGGCCGCGCGTGATTGTTCCGAACAGTCTCGACGAAAAGACCCGATCATTTCAAAGATCGGGTCATTGGTGAAATGAATGACTGAGACGTCGCGAGACTCTCGCGAGGCCGTGAGTGGTGCGTGCGAGTAGGATACATTCTGTGGGCTGTTATTATTTACCAAACTATTTCTTATTAGAACTACATAGCAACCGAATCGATTTTATACTGACTGACAAAATAATACTCATAATCGATTTACCCGATTGCCCGAGAGAGGAGGCTATTGTTTTTCGAGCTACCTATATGGAAGTACCTACTTGGTTAAATCTAATTAAATAGGTACCTACCTAGGTAGTACGTACAGTAGGTAGGCATGATTGATATCTCGTAGGTAGGTACCTAGTATGTAAATTTATTTTCGAACCAACAAGAAAAACCGCCCCGGCTTCGCAAAGGTTCACAAAAATATCAAGCTTATTATTTCAATTAAAAAAGTCAGGTACTTACCATCTTTTGTATCTACTATAAGGTACATATTATACTTCTAACTTGAGACATATTAAGTAGGTAGGTACCTATCTCAATTTAGGTCAAATATCTACCATAAATGGTCATGAATGATATAAACCGAGAATTCGAAAAGTTTTGCGAGAACCAAATCAGTTAGTAACGAAACGACGCGACGACGCACAGAATCGATCTCGCATGGGCAATCAATCACAAAATGCATGATCGAAATGAAACGAAAAATCGAAGTGAGGCGATGATAGGCCGCCGGCAAAAACAATCATTCAAATGATCGGGTCATATGATCCGGGTCATTTTCATAACGGGTCATGATTGATATCGATCTTTGTGAATGATCGAACGACACATCGCTAGTAGCAAATAATTGGTTACTTTTGTACTAGGTACGATTCGGAAATAACAATTCGAAGTTAGGATTATTTGAATTTAGACGGATTAATGAACAAAACGTAACGTTTCATATCACTTTGCATGTAAGCTTAACAGCCAAATTTCCAAAAACATAAAATTCTTCTTTATTTCAACCACAGATATTAAATTATTATTTATTAACAAAGAATAATTCAATAAAATTATAGAAACATATTAGAACTAGTATTTACAATTGAAACAATTGAGCTAACTGCAGAATGTTGCAAATAATCTACAGTTAGCTCAACTGAAGCGGTCAAGAATGTTGTTTTTCTTATATTATTTGTTACCTGTTTGTACACATGTTTTTTGCCAAATAAATATTTTGATCTCTAACTGATCCATATCAAAACCAGTCTGAAGTCCCCAAGACACTGCGCTGGCTGTATGGCAATGCTGATGTGCTGTGCCAGATATGCACCAGCTCTCGGGTCACGCGTAATTATTATTTATTTAGAAAACAGTGTGACATCGTTACAGGTCACATAACGCGTCAAATACTGTAAACTAGGTTGTTCTTAAATTTAATTGGGTTGCAGGCGAAATAACATTTCAAAACATAAAAAAATCTAAGGTCAAACAATTATGTGTAAGGGATGGAATGGAACGTAAATAATATGATGTCTAATAAAATGATTGAAATCAGTGGCTTTATTTTTAAACATAGTACGTTTGATTTATCCCTCTGAGTACAGAAACAACTACTCAGAGATTTATCCAGACTATAGGTAGGTACTGTAGGGAGGCAACACACATCCCTGACAGCATTTTGTTTAGTTCAACAACTTCAACTTCTTTATTTTTGGCGCCGCTTGTTTTCGCTACGACTCTGCCAGTGACAGTAAGGAGTGTCATAAACATCAAAAATAATATGATCGGTTCAAAAATTCGGTACAGTGGAAGCAGAGAAATATGCTCAGACCTTAATCTCCCAATATTTGAGGAGATCTATTACGTTGTTGACAGTTTCGATTTCGGTGATGACAAGTTGAAGGTGACAGGCGACGTTAGTAATTTTGACGGCTTCAGCACATTTGAATTTCGTTCAAAAACAAGAAAATAAGAGGTACTTATTTAATCAAAATAAGGGCGGTGTTTACTCAAAATAATTTGTTTGCCTACGCAAAATAAAGGTCATAATGATTCATATTATACATTATACATTAGAAAAAAAAATTGTCCGATATTGGTAGATGCACCAACCATACGTTGTTAAAAAACAAAACGCAAAGTGAACAGGCTCTTGTGAAGTAGGTGCTCTCCTCCAATTTGATTTCGCGATCTAAGCTACCATTCTGCTATTACACGATGAAAATATAATTTCTACTAAATATCGGAACACAAAGTTAAAAAAAGAAAACATTTTATAAAACCTAATGTACAACTCATAGAGCACTGGTAACTTTGGGGTTCCTCTATCAGATTTTTCCACTTCTGTAGTGTTGTAAGTATACATGTAGAATACTGGTTTCTTGCCAATGTTGAAGACCTTGTGGAATAGTCCAGAGGGAACTGAGACGCGATCTCCGGCTTGCAATAGGAGTGACTGTCCATTGCTGACGTCAGGGTGGTATGCCGCGATGCCTTGAAGAACCGTCAGAGTCACGTTTGTAAGGTTCTCTGAGATGTACTTCTCCTGTTCGTAACCTGTAGATAAAAGGGATCTTAGGCCTGTAGGTAGATAGGTACCTACTTTGTGACTCTTGTAACCTTGTGAGATGTATAAATAATCCCTATCTAAGGAGGAGGTACACCAAAGGAATTACTACTCAAACCGCTAGAATTTATTAAGTTAATCTGCAGATGGTCTGCGGTGACAATCGAAACACAACATGCCGTGTGATTGAACCACTGCGCCACGAGAGTAGTCAATCGGTCTCACGTCCCATCATCATCATCATTTACAGCCGTATTTTGTCAAATGCTGGGTAAGCCTGTGGAACTTTTAGGAAGTTCGGAAGGCTAACACCTAGCTAGATAATTTCGTAAGTAGAGGAATATTCTATGGTTACCTACTGTCTGACAAAAAGAGGTACCAAAAAAGTCAATCAGTTTTTTAATTAAATCCAGTCCTTACTTACCTACCGATTACCTAACACCTGACCTATTATTTACACAGTCATCCGAATTTACGTAAGTACTTACCTAGTACGAGTTACCTACTAGACTATTGTTATTCATAAACTGTTGGGAAATAAGACACGCAAGTTCAAAGCAAAGCAAGTAAGTATGTTTAGACGATTGTTTACGTGCAAACCTTGGTAGAAAACCATATGTTAGACAAGTTTGAGTGAGAGTGGGAGTATTTGTGCGTGTGTATGCGAGACCCATACCTGGTAGTATGGGGCAGAAATGCCCATCTGGGCACAGAGCTCGACATTCGCGGCTTCAGCTGTGCATGTCCTGTATGTGCCCCAATCGGGGGGAGGAAACGTGATGGATGAATGGGGTCGGCGAGTGTGTGGAATGGTGGGCTCGCCGGCTATGTATGGGAGGAAGAGGGGACGCCAGTCGGGCCGCGGTAGGTTTATATGTTCCCGTGGTTCGGCGAAAATGGCGAGAGAAGGGTCACCGGAGAGGTTTTAGTGGGTATTACGTCCTTATCGTCGAGTCCCACATAATTCTGGTCCCCCCCAGACCAGTCTATTCGTAAACGAATTTCCTCGGCCGAGAAAAAAAAAAAAAAACGGTAGAAAACCATATGATTTGCCTATGAGAACAGCAGGTAGGTAGGTGGTAGGTTCAGTCAACTACCAACGTGGTATAAATTTCAAATTAAGTACCTACTACCAACTTACGTCTCGTCTTATAACTTAAGGATCTTCCTTTGGGCTTGGATGATGTTGTCTTGTTGTGTAGGTATGTAGATAACTGTCTGGCATTATTTTAATAAGGTCTTACTTATCTACCTACGTACTATAGGTACAAACCTGGAAAATCCGCCAGAAACACAACATCGCTGTAATTGCTCCAAGAATGCACATCCTGCCTCATCTGCTCTAAATCAGCCCTCCACTCCAGACCCTCATCTAAAAGCGGCATCAGGTATGGAACCTTTTTGAACGGACTCCATTCTGCCTTTAATAGATCCACTTTGGGGTCAAACAGGCGTTGAATGAATCGTCCATTTAGGGAATACCACGCATCTACATAAATAGATATGTCATGCGAGAGATCTCTAGGGTTTTCTACATGTTCTGCCTTTCCGGTATATTCTAATCTTTCCTTGGGATCACCAGAGTCTCTGTCCTTGGGATTTCTAGAATCTTCCACATCAGCGCTTACTCCATCCAATCCTTGGCAACTAGGCTCGTGTACTTTAGATTTTCTGAATTCCTCAAACTGACCTCTCAAGCATCTAGCGTACTGATAGACCATGTCTCCGTGCCTGGTCCAGCGGTCATTTGGCGCGTAGAGATCAGGGTCTACGTAGAAGTGTAGGTGATTGTAATTGTCCACAACTTGGATGATGACGGCGTGGTTATCCCAAGAGTGAACCATCATGTCCCAGGAGTAACCGTAGAGGCCGTTTGTCCAGTTGTTGTAACCCTGGAGAAAGATAGAGGGTAGTTGAAGGAAGAAGAAAGGAAGCCAGTCGTTAAGAGACCAAAGATTTTACAGAATTGGGAGTTCCTAGCTAGTGACGGTAGCAAAGGTGGTGTTGGTTGGTTAGGTAACATCACTTACCTGAGTGATGAAATGTGAAAATGGTAGAAATGCTTGGCTTAAGACGTGAAACAATATGAGAAATACTGTAACTCTTTGTTTACATGAGATTTTCTGTTTCTTCTCACCGGTTTCTTTGTCATTGAATGTAGTTAACTCTAGTAGTTCTTGTTCAATATTATTTTCAAGTTCTTTTAATTCCTTATCGGTCCATTTTAGCGAATGTTTGGCATAATCTTCGTCAGTTTTATTATTTTTTTCGGTATCATCTTTAGCTTTATCAGAATTGTTGACATGTTCCATAATATCATCAATGTCTTCGTCAACGTCATCATTAGATCTCTTATTCTTTGGTTCATGCCGTCGCTCCTGTTCATAGTTGGATTGATTAAGTTGTGTTATATTTTGTCTGCACATTTTATTCACCAATTTAACCAAATTTTTTAGGAAGGTCTTGGGCCAGTCGAAGGGATAGAATAAGGGCATGGTTGCCAAGCACACCCATGGAAACATACCTGTGAATAAATTACCCCGTGAGACTTCTTCTAGTAAGTTATACTAAGCGATTTAAGCAACGACCTAGAAGCTAAGAATCGATATCGTGGTATATAGACAATAGCAGACGTCATAAAAGTGCACATAGACCTTTAAATCATACCTAATCTGCCGAAATAAGTTAATTTAAAAAGGTTGTTAATAAGGTCTCAGCTGTCGAAAGACGTCCAATGCTGACATAATGCCTTTATATAAAACAGATAATATTCCTACAAAACAATCAAGGTAAGTATTTATATGAGGTCAATTTACGGAAATAACAAACCTATCATAAACAACCTGCTGTTCATAAGATGGAACATGGCACAGAAGAGCATAGCGACGTGCCGGGTGGAGGAACACATCATCCACAGCACCACGGTCAGGTCGAAGAGAAACACGAACCAGTGGACGATCAGGTAGTCGGTCTGTTCCACCGTTAGGAAGAGTCTGGAAAACCAGAGGTTAATGAGGTTGAATTGTAACGGCGCGGCGGCGCGCAGACACTGTCTAAATAAATAGGTATAGGTACTAATAGTTTTTAAACTATCTACTTCTACTAAGTAATTAGGTACTATTTATTGTGTGCCCAGCAATATATAGTGATTCCAAATTACCTGATAAACACTTATTTATATACCTATTTTTATTCATAAAATGTTTAGGGGTTTTACAGCTATATTATTGAATATGTAAGAGAATAAGGTTCTGAGAGCTACTTAAAAATTTCCGCAAGAAGCAACTGAAAGTTATTACATAAATAAAGTTACAGGACGACTAATTAATTAGAATTATATAACCTAATGAATTTAAGTTAGTGAATTAAGGATACAAAAAATAAGAGAAGGATCTAAGAACTACCAAAAAATCGACCACTTATAATACTTTTGAGTTTAGTAGGAGAGTTATAAAAAATGTCCAAATCTACCTCTTTGGATGAGACAGAACATTAAAACACCTGCATGCCTTAAAAAAAGGTGTTCTGCCTATAGTTTTTACCGATGAAATATTAATAGTTTTAGGACTTCTGTTTGTTCTAAAGTTAGCGTGCAATCCGAGTTGTTGTAAAAGGTCAGGTAGGCAATTCTCGCCATTCTCAGTATCACGTAATATTTTGTTATTTTATCGAGTGATACTCAGTAACACGGGATAAAATATCAGGTGATAAATATAGAGTCCCGCCAAAAACCGCATTCTCGTGCACTATTTCATATTTCTATCATAGACAATTTATTTTTAATGTTGCTGATGCGTATTCCTTCGAAAATTTAAAAAAGCTATTGACATCCAAAATGGTCCAAATCCAAAAAAGACTGTGATTATTTAATACAAATCATAGTTATTGAAAAACTAACCTAAACTAGCTACACCCCGCGGCTTCGCCTGCGTGGAAATTGATTGGACACCCCCTAGGGGTTCAATCAAGGGGTTAAGAATTGGTCAGAATTGCCTTCCAGGAAGGCAATTCTGTCAGATTTATCACACGATAAATATAAAAAAAAACTGTCAAATTTCACAGTTTTTATATAGACGAACTGTCAAATTTGACATTTCTTGCCATATTTATCGAGTGATATTATTGGCGAGAATTGACTTCCTAAGCTGTCCACTGTGCTATTCGCAATTCTAGATAAGTAACAAAGATCCGCTATAATAGCTCTTCGCTTTTGGAGTGGCAAGATTAAGCGAAATCTTGCGTTGTAATCCGGTAAATAAATAAAAAAATAAATAATTTTTGATCGATATTGAAGATACCATTTTCTGAATCCCTTCTAAGCGTGAAACGTAAACATCGTACATAGTATTCCATACCTGAGAACCGTATTCCAGGTGGCTGCGTACGTAGGAACAATATTTTAGTTTACGTGCACGCTGCCTTATTAATAAGCACTAGTCGCAATCGTAAATATTGCCGTATTTTTTGTATTTACAGTGATATTTATATTTTCCTCTAAGCAATTTTATCAAAGGGCGCCTATACCACAATGGGTATTTACGAGACGGAGTCATTATTTTAGGTAGCACAAAAGTGTTTCGTAAGTTATTATATAAAATAATATCGTAAAATAAAGAAACAGAGCGTCCTCTACACTACCGCAACTTATGTAGTTCGTTAAGCCAGTCCTGTTTATCTAATGCGGCGCGTATTGACTGGAAGTCAGCGTTATTGTATAAAAATGTAGTAATAGGAAGCCGGTTTTATGGTATGCAGTTGATTAAAATCTGCGGTAACAGATAATGATTTGTGGTGAGAGTCTTTGCTAACTAGGGGTGAGTCACAACATTTTGACCATGAACTCGTGGTTAGAAAATATTAGGTTAAGCAAACGTTCATTAACATTTAAGATAGAACTTTATATTGAAGCAAATTACTCGTACTAATGCTGTCAAAAAGACCTAATTGAAGCTGACCCTGAATATTACTAGGTGTTAGCGAGATACTATCGTTACTGGTTGACCACAAAACTTTTAATAGGTTAAAATCGCCAAGAATAACACACATAACTGAGACGTTATCTAAAACTATGTTTGATAAAATTCTCTATAAAGTTTGATAACTGCAAGGACATAGAATTTCCTGCATTTTGATTACAAATGTAAACAGTGCAAATATGTAATTCGATAACTAGACCTATAATTGCAATTGCGTTATGTTAACGTGACCCAAATATCTTTTGCAGAATCCTCTGCAGAACTTCTGTAACATTATACGGAATACAATAAATGATGGACTATTATGCATGTTATGGATACAGACGAAAATTTATCGGCCTAGGAGATATTATTTATCAGGCAATGATGCATTAGAAATTATTAGATCTTATGCTTAATCGAATGTCCTATCGTTGTATTGCCTGGGTGAAACATGAGTACTAACTTGGTTTACAGCAATAACTGGTTCAGAGCGTCGAATCAACGGCTTTTAACACTCAAATGTAGTTCTGCACTACGTTTTGGCTCCATCAGTCTATTAATTCTCTCACCTAAAGGGCGCAAACACCCAGTGCTCGCTCAAGTACAGAACCGAGTATCCCGTAAGCCACTCCGCACCTCCTTTCTTGACTCCCGCCATGAAGTACAGGATGAAGAACTGGTACTTCAGGATGAAGTAGTTCCAGTATGGCACTGTGGGGGAGGTTTGCGAAGGGTGTTTGTAGGAGTCTAGGGACCTGTAAGAAGGATGACATAGACAGACAGACATGTTATTTATTTGCCAAAATTCATACACACAGTTAAATTACCAATTTTGAGTTTTAAAAATTAATATTTATTATTATTGCATTAATTACACAATGATGAGAATTTAATCTGATAGTAAAATTGGCCCAGGCAGAGATGCTGGACAAAGTCTATTTTTTAGAGGTGGGCCTTTCTGTGTTGATGGAGACATAATTGGAAAAAAAACTAATAGGTGCCCGATAAAACAGAAGGGGAAGAAGCCCTGACTTTGCACAAGCTTCTGTAGGACGGCAGCTATTTGAATATAATAAGTTGGCCAGCAGAGCAGTGAGGCGCTGCAGCGCTGTAGCAAACCAAGGATGCGGAAGGAGGGCGTGACGAATTGGACACCTTCGTTAATAGAGCAATGTGTCCAGCTGGCTCAGGATTGAAATGCGTGGAGGGACCACATGGAAGCTTTTGACCAGCATCCACCACACAAGACTAACTACAGTTAAGTAAGTTAAACCAAATGGACATTCCATCACTTTTCCGAACAATATTTATGAATAAGTTTACTTAACGTAGTTTCCTGAACTCACCAATAACAAGCAGCATCAGTGAAAGCCATCAATAGAGCGACCAGTCCAAAGAGGTAGCTGTGGTTATTCCAGAAACTCTTCTCGACGAGGAACAGGTACCAGTAGCAAAGGGTGAAGGTGGCAGCGCTATACCGGTACTTGTAACCTAGAGTCATGCCGAGGGCTCCTGAAAAGTAGAGAGTGTGAAAGCAGTTCTGAGTTATGTTCCCATGTTCTTATACGCTCCAAGGATCCTACGACCATGGCGTGTAGCAGGTAGCAGCTCTTTAAGTAGAGGTATATCGCAATTAAGACATTTACCAATAGTTGTCAATGGAACGTTTACCTACTGCCTCTGTTTACCGAAAATGCACTATTGATGAAGCTTTTTGTTAAGTATACTAACACTCAAGTGAGTAATGGTTACAAACTTGGTCCGTCATTTATTTTACTGAAAATAGACTTAAAGTGGACCTACCGAACCAGAGCCCAGCATAAACAACAGCCAAGTATGGCAAAGGCAGTGGCTGTATGAATGGCAACAGTGGAAAGTGGCAGATCTTGGGGTCGCCCCACCGTTTCTCCATCATCGAACCTCCTCGCTCGTCAGGGATATCAAACAGCATGGCCACACCTGGAAACACAAGGACCAATAAGGACCGCAATCATCAGCGTTTGATTGCCTTTGTTAGGCTAACAAAGTAAAGCCTAACAAAGTGGGTAGTACTTACAAATTAGTGATTACACATTTGACCCAGGCGCAGATTGCATATTGCCACTATACAGTAAAATTGTATTTACATATCGTTTTTTGACGAGTCATAGCCTCATCCATCATCTAATTCAAGTTAGAATTTTACATATTTTATCCATCCTTTGGTATAAAAATATTTGTACCTATGATTTAGGTATGACGGTATGACTGATATGTATTATGTAGGTTACATATACGATCTCAATCTGTATCATTGCGGGACAAATTAAACGCTTCAAGCTCAGGCTGATCGAATAAAGCCATAGATAAGTGACTGATAAGTGTAAGTAGAAGGAGAGACGCCATCGTCCATCAGGTAGTAGGATCCAGTGGGCTGATTCGAGATCAAATATTCCATACGATTTGACGTAGATTTGTCCTGGCTACATCTTAAAGAGATTTCGACAAATCTAACGGCAAATTTGTGCAGCTTGCTATTGGATCTGCAGAAATATTTTTACAGACGCAAATAATTAATAATAAGGCGTGTTTTAAAAAACTATAAGCCGATTTCAAATTCCGGTAAATAGTATTCATCTGTTGTGATGCTCATGTTCACGTACAATAAATTGTGTTTGGTATGTTTTTGACATTACGAAAACGTCTAATTAATGTGTTTAGTAAAAGTATCAAGAACATTTAAGTAGCTAGTACCCAAACGTAAAATTTGGGGTGGCCATATAACTCGATAGTGGCGCTTCCATTAGTTTCTAGATATATTTGCCAAGCTATAGTCGTTTTAAACCCAGAACACTTTGAAAAAGCGATTTAATTTGTCTAGTGGCGACATCTATTATAATTCGAGTATATTTTAGTTTGATGATGGCACATGGATAAAATTGTTTACGCCCGTTGCCATGGAAACCATTACGTACCAGGTGATCTACTCAGAAAATAAAAACCGACGTTTTTATCAAATCCAACTCAATTCAGTATTCAATTTTAATTTATATTAATTTTAATTCAATAATAAAATAGGTAATATTTATTGCTTGACAAAATATTACAGAGTTTTGTAAACACTAATGCACCCTGTCGGAGGGTAGGTGTTGCACCAGATCAACATACCTAATTATGTATTTTGTATTAAAAACAAGAATACAGCGATCTTTGAGACTTTGACTCTAATGTTAATGTCACTTGCTTATTAATTACTATCGTTGAGCGTGAGCGTTAACACTATAACGAATCACTGTTGCAATCCCTGCAGAATCAAACTTAGGGGACCACCTAAAAATCGATCTTTACATAAACGACAAATCACCAGAATTATAAAAACTGATTGATTACCAGAATTGTATTGTAACTAAGTAGTCGTGATTCCACATAAATAATTATTATGATGTCGTTAGGGTTCCGTTCCCGAAGGGTCAAATCGGAACCCTATTACTAAGCCTCCGCTGTCCGTCCGTATGTCACAGGGCTCTATCTGATGAACCGTAAGAGGTGGGCAGTTGAAATTTCCCGAGAATGTGTATTTCTTTTGCCGATATAACAACAAATAATACTAAACATAATAAACACAAAATAAATATCCAAATTAAAGAGGGCTTCCATACAACAAACGTGATTTTCTTGGCTATTTTCGCTCTTGTTTTGTCAAGGCTGTCTCTGTCTCTTGAACTACAATAGTTAGACACATTAAACTTTCTTTGATTAAGTAACACCTGTAATAATAACAAATGTACTAAAAATAAAATAAAGTTGAAAATATAAAAGGGTCTCCGAACAAGTGTAAATTTGATGTTCTTTGAAAAAGTCGCCTTATTTTTACGGTACGGAGCCTTTCGTGTGCGAGTCGACTCGCACTTGGCGGTTAATTTAAGTTTCACGTGATAAATACTAAACCTAACGGGGCGCTAGAGTCCGAGGGAGGTTAACCATTGGCGGATATATCAAGTAGGTAACATACAGACATAAATAAATAAATAAAACACAGATGAATTGAGAACCTTGCTCCTTTTTTGAAGTTGGTTAAGAACAGCCTTACCAAATAATATCCTAGTAACCGCCAAGCTAGCAGAGTCCTTCGGTACATGCAGGTAGGCCTCCAACTTGGAGACCGAGCTGTCTTCCACCTTGAATCCGAACTGAGCTAGGAACTTCTGGCTCACCACAGCGTACAAGGATGCGAGACGTCTGTTCATTGCGATCCTGTTTCAAGTTAGTCTTTAAGAAATCGAAAACTCTTAATTCCACATTAAGTACCCAACATAAAAATAACAAACGTAGGTCTAATCGCTGGAGATGCGATATCTACCAGACAAACTTGAGTGGTGTTATTATATGTCCCACCCAAGGCAGGCGCAAGACAGCGAAACTTTATACAAAAGCACAACAAATTCCATTTTGTGTTCAGGACCTGAAGTGGATCCACAATTAGGAATTTTAAGTTCTCGTGGTTTAAATCTAATGGGGACCAATTCTGCTGGTTTACTAGTGGGTTCCCTACTTCCATGGTAGATATTTCAAACTCACCTCCAGAAGTCCTGAAAGCCTAGAATCAGAGACGAGACTGACTGAATCTGGTGAGAGCCGCACAGGTAACTTCCCAGCGTGAATTATTTAAATGTGATTATGAAAATGACTTCAAAAGTTAATCATGTGTGAGGATGTCAATTGAATTTTCCGCTTCAATAGATTTGACGGGCATGGTAAAATGGCTTTGAAAGTTTCAAACTTATTCCGGGAAAACCGGTGATTTTGCTAAAGTAGGTAGGTACTAAGAGTTTTTTTACATATACGTTCTGCTTCGCGGCATTATACCTCTTCAAATTGAGACGAAACTAAATTTAAGCGTGGGAAGCGCAATTTCCTCCTGGTTTTGTGGAATTCAGAATACCTACCTAATAATACAGTAAGTACCTCGCGTTGCATTCCAGTTATAGTTTTCGTCGATTGATTATTGTCTCCTCGTAGTGTTACACTACGAGAACTACAGTAGGTCTAACAAAAGTCACCCTTCTGAAACTTTTTGATGACTTCAATTTTGTGCCCATCAGCTTGTATGAAGTATCTAGTGAGACTGGACTAGACACGTTATTCCAGAACCCAGTTGGTTTTGGGAATAATTTGGGAATATGGTTTTGGGCTAATCTTGGGTTTTCGCGGGTTCGGACAAAACGGCGATTATCTTGGGGTTGTGTTTTGGGTTCCGAACAAGCAGAAAATTATCGGTTTTCTGTTGGTGGTTCTGATTCTCGGTAATCTTCTTCCAAAATGCCTTCTCGGTCGGTTAGTGTGTCGGGAGAACTGCCTACAGTCGACACTTGGACCTACTACCCCCTATAATAGGTAGGTACTTAATGGACGGACGGCGAACTCGATGATCGAGTATCTGATTTGGCGGTTGCGATCTAGATGAGAAGAAATAAATTCTACTAAAGAATTGTTGGCGATTTTTTATACATGATAAACACATTTATTTGAAAATCTGTCGCGCTGCAAACATCGTAAATAAACAAAAATATTTAAGAAAACAATCGTTTATTTAAAATGAACCGGAAAGGACCACAAAAATATCAAAAAATGGTAAAGCTCTTTCTAGTTTCGAGTACAAGCAGGCTTGAAAAATCATTATTTTTATGCAAATAAAAATAATATTAAATTCCAGCGCTGCCAAGCGCTGGTAGGTCGGAATGGTGAGAGGTAGGAATTATGCGAGTTTTTAAATAGCCTTCAGATCTCCATATTTTAATATAGATCTGAGAATATTTTTTTTTTTTTTTTTTTATTAAACGGCAATGGCCTTTATTAACAAAGAAAATTACAATCAAATTATAACTAGTATTTACAATTGAAACAATTAAGCTAACTGCAGACTGTTGCAAACAATCTACAGGTAGCTCAACTGATCCATATCAATACCAGTCGGAAGCGTCCCCAAGACGCTGGCTGCATTGCCCCGCTGTATGGCAATGCTGATGCGCTGCGCCAGATATCCGCCAGCTCTCGGGTCACGCGTCGCGTCGACCAGACGCTCAGATAACTTTTTAAAAACCCGGAGAGCCTCGGTACCCCACGGACCTAGGGTCTCGACCCCAAAGGGAGCAAATATGTAGGCTCTGTCGAGACCTGCATATTTGCGTCTCTTGAGATCCTCGGAAAAATCTGCCGCCGCACCAGCCCTTACGGATGTCCTCGGAAGATGGGAAGGCGCAAGTGTGTCGACGCATGTAGCGTCCCACACAATGGGCCTCCCCAACTCCCATGGGACTAGTGTCATGCCGTCAGGCCTCTTACCATCGTCACGCAACAAACCATTCGGTTCGAGAATAGCTGGTACGTTAGCGGTGACAAAGGCCCGCCGGATGACGTCGTTAAGGCTGGCATGACGAGATATCCGACCGGCGGCCCTAGTGCACGATAATCCGTGATGACCAAGCTGTTCGACAGCAGTACCACACTGGCATTGATGAGGCGCGCAACACATTGCACCCAACCGAAGACATGTTGCGATACGGAAAGTTACGGGATCCAATAAAGTGCCAGTGTTAAATGAAGGAAATGTTTGCAACCAATGTCCTGACTCCCATTTAGAAACGGCCAGGAGACGGGCACGATCCGCAGAGCTGGAGCACGTTTGTAACAAACTATTCCATGTCAACTCACACAGAGGCCCGTCCCATTGCCGTTGAGACAAAAGAGATTTTGGGGGAGCAGCATTAGGGCAAGCATTATGCCAAGCCGTTCGAGCTTCGTCTAAAAATGAAATTTTGAATGAAATTCCAGGTGGGACCAAACAAGATGACTTTAAAATTTTTTCAACTAAAGAACTAGTGCTGTAGACGGAAGACAGGAACGCTGGAAGGGCTACACTTGAAATTTTGCGTATACCTAAGCCTCCCAATTTGACAGGCAGGGAGGTCTGCGACCATGCCTTGTCGTCTAAATCGACATTCAAAACCGATAATAGAGTATTCTTTATTATGTTGTCTAAGCCTTCCAAGAGCTCACTGTGTTTCCACAGTTGACTACATCTCAAAGAATACGTAAATTTAGGTACAAAAAGACAAAATCTAATTATTGTAAAAGCCATATGGCTATTAATTTTGAGCAGTCTGTCCGAAGTTTTGTTGAAATTTTGAATTTTCTCGTTTACAAAGGACTGAAAAGACTCATCAAGAATTGGTGAACCAAGGAGGCGAAGTGAACATTTATCAACAACTGTTATGTTGGGGGCTAAACTATTGAATTTTCCAATGATATTGTTTTTGTCTACACAAGAGTCCGAAATAAAAAGCTCGCACTTTGAAAAATTTAATTCCAAACCTATTTTTCGAAATTCATCTGTGATGATTTTTAGATCATCAAAAACTGTGTTTACCTCTCCACCTAAAGTTCCGTCATCTAAATACCAAACATTGAGCTTGGATTGGAGACGTTGAATTATCGGTTGGATGGCAAGGCTAAATATGGCCGGACCGAGAGGGTCGCCCTGCTGACATCCAACAGCGGACAAAATGACTTTGTTCTTGTATATTAATTTTGACGGCGAACCGTAACATTGCCAGAGAAAAGGGTAAATTTCTGGAATTTTGTCTTTAATTTGTTTTAGCAAGGCGCCCCTGTCTACGGAATTGAAGGCGTTTTTGACGTCTACCTTCAGAATTACCTCCCCATAATTTTGGTCTAAAAATGTACGAAGGGAATGTACTGCGGCCTCACATCCGCCTCGCGAACCAAAGCCTAGCTGAATTGGTCGGAAATAGTCGCCTAAATAGTCGGCTTCTTTCCGACAGCAGACTTTAGCCGCAAGGCGGCGGTATGTAGTGCCCACGGCTATGGGTCTTATACCGCCATCCTTCTTTTTTAAGGCACAAAGGTTCGCACCGTATAGGAGTTCTGTGATCTCGCTGTTAACTCGGCCTGACAACATCAGGTTGATTAAACCTGTCAAGTCTTCCAGAAGGACTTCACCTGCATGGCCAGACCCGCCAGACAGAAGATCTTTTAGATGCTGTGGAGTCACAGCATCCAGGCCGCCGGCAGAGCCACTCTGAAAAGACATGACAGCTTTAAGCACGTCCTGGCTGGTCGTGCTTACAGCGACATCACTCTCTTCCGGTGGATCGGGGAGTTGTGTATTGGCCCCTGCTGGTGGATGTTTACTCTCAAGAGATATGAGAGTAGCATCGTCATTTGGCGCCATCGTGTCGTTTGAGAACATTATGCGTGAGGCACCTTTGATATCACCATCATTGAGTTTACTCTCTACAAGTCTGTAGACAGTAGACTCAGCCAATGGCTTATTAGAATTTGAATTTTGTGGTGTGGCCTGATCAACAATGGAAATAGGCTGCCCTTCGCGTGCAGTGTACCTAACACAATTTTGTTTAATCTTAACCGTGACTGATGATTTGTTGCCCAAATCTTTCTTTATATGCAGTACGCTGTAAGGAAAAACTAGTAAGTGCTCCCAAGCTCGCTTGGTGTTTTTTGAAACAGCATTCCTAATGGCTCCTGAGAGAGCGGAAGCGATAGAGATGCGGGCACCTCGAGGAATACGTTTAAAAATAGGGGTTGTAGCTTTGTACTCACTCAGAACTTTCCAAAAAAGGGGTGTATCAGCCGTATAGTTTGAATTTTGTGTCAAAACATCTACCGCTCCTGCAACCGGAGCAGACAGCGGGTTACTGGGATCCTTATGGATTCTTGTTTGATGAATTTTTAGGCCTCTCTGTCCCTTAAAAAAGCGAGCCCGGGGACATTGTGTGCACTAAGAATATTGTTTTAAACAGTGGGACCGATGTATTACGATGGAAAACGGACTACGTGGTATATCTAAAGCTAGAGGACGTTGATGTTACATCGCAGGTTCCCTGTCCCCATATGTCCCCATACATACGATTTTGGAGCATTACCCATGTCCCGCGTTTTTTTTCGTTTTTTGACCTCATTTTGAACAAAAATGAAAATGTATGTGTATTTTGTAGAATATTATACATAAAATTGCCCCTTAAAGAAAATAAAAGTATCAATTATGATACATGAGCGTATAGAGTGAATTTTAATTGTCACACGTCCGATGCATCAAATATAATGCATCAAATAAAATTGCTGTCGACTTACTGTTCCAAGCGGCGATTGTGAATACCCGCGTCATTTACAATGAGCACACGAGATCTGCTATAACTGTCTTGGACGTGCAAGAAGCAATGATTCGTCATTGGCTTGGAGAAGCGGACTTTGTAAGACAGACCAGATCCACAAGTTCCGCAGTAGCTGCTACACACCATCTTTCACAAATACCTCGGAAAGATGGAAAGCTCATTCGAAAGCGATGTGTCAATTGTTACTCTAAAAAGAGAGCAGAAGGAGGAAATCCATTGCAAGCAAAACAGGTGAATACAGAATGCACGGATTGTGGAAAATGTTATTGCCTGCCTTGTTTCAACGAGAAACAGTCGCAACAATGAGGGTAGTTTGTAAGTAAAAAGTGTTCCTGCAAATTACAAATTGTTCTGTAATAATAAAAACTTATGTTCCTAAATAAATCTATTCATTACATTCCTCATACTTACTTTTACTTTGTACCCGTATAATCATCCTAGAAAAAAAAATGTCACGGCAAGCATATGAAACAATCAACTTTTTTCACCTTGTATTGTTTATTTACACGATATCCCCCATACGTCCCAGTACTCAAAATTACGAGCACAACGCCACGTCCCAAAGTAAAATGGGTCTGAAATTGGCACTACTTTTGCTCATATATGAGTCACGGACGTGTGAAACACGGTACAAAAATTGTGTGATGAATCATATCTGATGCATGGGACAGAGAACCTGCTAGTGTAGTTTATGTACCTAGTAAGTACCAGTCGTTTGAATATTTTTCCACTTTTAGTGAATTTGATTAGTTAACGAACACATCGGTAAAATATTCTATATTATATATATATATTTTTGAATAAGTAACAAATTGAAACGCTAACTTGATTGTTTGCCAAGTTGCCATAAATATATGGCCCAAATATTATTTTTTTACGGCACCCATAGACTCTTTACTACTTAGTGGATAACTAGTTTCAGAAGGAATAATAACAAGATGTATGTGCTGCAATGCTTTATTTCACAATTCTAATATTCAATACAATACGAATAACATTTAATTATTGTCAATCATATCGAGAAATATAATTCCAATTTCAACATAGCTAAATACCATCAACATGATTTCTATATATAATTTCATGAGTTAAGTAGATATAGAATTATGAGAATATATTTTTTGTCTTTGAATTCATTGTATTTGTAGTTTTTTTGATAGTTACTAACCCTCTTACTAAATCTATTTTAACTTTAAACAATTGCTATAGTACAGACATCTGTTGTTTTCTGTTGAGAGACTTAGACAAAAATCTTTATAACAATTGCTTAATGTTAAGACAGGTTTATATTATAAAATGATAAGTAAGCAGACTAGTATTATGCTTCGGCTAAAACTGCGCGTCAAACACGCGGGACGCGAAGCGGGAGCGTCAGCCGCGGATGCGGCAATGGCGCCTCAATGGAGCTTTGCACACCTACGCGACCGAGACGCGAAAACTTTTTAAGGGAAAAGCGTCGCGTTGTTGACTTCCCGCGTCTTTGACGCGCAGGTTTGGCTGAAGCTGAACAACATTTGCCAGAATATCTTTACATGCTAGGTAATTGACTTTAGCAAAATGCTGTGAGGATGAAATTTAAGCGTAAATTTACCAATAAAATTAGTAGGTACCTAGGTACTTAAATATTTGTCACTTAACCAATACGTACCTGTTAGATTTATTGAAGACATATTATTGATAATCAATTTATTGAACAGAAATCATTATTAAAGGTATTTTTGGAATTATGTATTCAAGTGATGTAGAATTCAAAACTATTGTTAATACTATCGTTCGACATACGTTATATTTAAAATAACAATAGATCTTTAGAGTTTTTGTGCACATGATTCTCAGTAACTTGGTTTTACTTTTTTACTTTTGACACGATATAATCTTAAAACTAACTAAAACTTAAATAATGCTTCAATAAATATATACTCCAGCGAAATTCAATCTTGAAAGTTTGTAAAGCAAAACAATAGGTATACATTTATATTGAATAAAAAAATATCAATATTCAATGTAAAATTCGATGATTTGATAACTAATTTGATTTAAATTTAATTTTCATAATTAATGGCCGATTATAAAACAAAAATATAACGTAAATCAGATACCTAGCTAACTTTACTTTATGTACATAGGTATATGTTTATTGATTGGAATTTCGCTGGATCAATTATAATAGTTTCTCTTCGGGTTGGTCGAGTTTTTGGTTTGTTGACATATCGATATGTACCTAATACTGAAGTATTTGATAGTAGAGGAAGTAGATTTGTCCCGAAATGATTTGACAGTGGTCTTAGAGCCGTTAGAAGTTACATACGGAATAACACCAATTACAAATTTGTATTAAGTTAATTAGGTGAACCCGAAGAGATAAATCGATATAATGTTACATAGGAACTGACATAATATGGTAATGAATTTGATTCTTAATTAATTTAATCTCTTACTGTAACATAAACCTTACATCACAGTTAAAAACTAGACATACGACAATATAAAATTATGTGAGAAGTAAATAAAATGTGATTTATTTACGTTATTTTGTAACATCATTAGATTGTATGTTTTTAAATTTTATTCTGTATATCTTTCAACGATTGAATCCAGCTTTAAAACCTGAGCCCTGAGTCCGGTTTACGATAATCGATACGTGCTCGTGAAGTCTCATTTTTTTGTATGGGATTTTCGTAGTTCCCTGTCCGTACGATAGGGGCACTGTATCAAATCCTGTGGAAAAATGAGGCGTCACGATCACGTCTCCATATTATCGTCAAGCGGACTCAGGGCTTTGGTGTATGATAAACTGACAAAATATAAGTAGGTTTTTGAAGAAACTAATAGGTTTTTGGCATTTTAGAAAAAAGTTATAACAAAAGTAGACGAATACTGACTAAAAGTCAAAAATACTATCTAAACAATAAATAATATTAAAAACAGACTAACACGTCTAACAATATGGCGTTCGGAGATCACTGGCACACTCGTATGGTTCACGACATGTCTCAGATCCTAAACTACGTAAATCGGAATGTGATAAAATAACATGATTCATAATTAAGTAAATAAGACGAATAATTCCATGTAAAGTAAATACAATTATGGCAACAGTAACAGCCACAAACAGTAACAGCCACAAACAGTCCTTAGAAGTACATATTTCTTAATATTTGATAACATTTTATAAATAACACTATAACATAAGCGATATGGGTTGTACGCAGGTAATAAGATCTAATTTGTAGTGAGATGATTCTGCTCTTCTAATTTTTATTAATTTCTCTAGAAATTTTGAATTTAGTTTAACAATAGCCGATATATGTAGTACATACATCCGCGTTTCCATCAAAGAGATGTCCTTAAATAACCAATAGCATGTTGTCAAAATGACGTCACCTGACCATCACGACACTTATTCGAGATTCTATTGGTTGTTTCTCTCCTCTCTTCTCTGGTTGGGGGAAAGTTTAGGCCTTCGCGTTTCCTCCTTTACGCCAAAAGGAGATACTTTTCTTTGTCGTAACTGCCTCAAAAAGCGATTTATCGCTGATACATTCTCGCCTTATTTCTTCGTATGTCTTCGAGGCGTCACTACTTTAGCTGAATTACATTAGGTACTAGATATATAGATATATATTTGATTACTCTCAACAAATTACACTAATCAGGGGCCGAATTCCACTAAATTAATCGCTTAACCATTACAAAGGTATCGTTTCAGAAATTTCACATTTTGGCATTTTAACTTTCACGAAAGAAACAACAGATGGAGGGTCGCGTTTCAAAAGTGTCATGATTGAAACCAATCTATCAATATCTCCGTGCAAATAGTACCGCACGCACTATATAGAGTTTATTTCATCTATGGACGATTCTGCGACGATATCATTGTCTTAATAAGCTGAATCTGCGACGACAAGATTGTTCAGGAGAATTCGGTCCTCAGTATCAATATGGTCGTAAATCAAACCAGACTGTTTCGTTATTGGCAACGCGTTTTTCGGAATAGACGTTCTGATGATATAACTGCGGTTGAAAAAGGCTTTCATCTGTTTTGTAACACAAACCATTGGGTTTGTGTTACAAAACCAGATTACAATGATGGTGAGACCATTGGGTCTCACCATCATTGTAATCTCATCTGACATCAATCTTTCAATTTGTTAACATAGTAAAGATATCGGGAAAAAACGTAGAGCAATAATCACCATAATACGTGACAAATATTTGTATTAACCGCAGAAATTTATTTCGGGTCTGAGCAGAATTGGGCTCTAAGTCTGAGCAGAATTGGACTAAACCAATCTTTACCACAAAATCGCCAGGAAAAATACCTAGTTTTTCGTCGCGATTCTGTGACGACATCATTGTCACTGTGAAGATTGATTAGCAGAATTGGAATTGCATTAGCAAAAAAAACATACGCTTTCAATACCAGATAATCTTTCCTACCCCAACATCGTGTATCGCTACACGCCTACCGATATCTATGCCGATATATAATCTACGCGTCGGAACCATCCCACCTCTAGTCGTATCACTGGTGGTTATGGTCGTTCAATGGTCGTAAATGACGCCGCCGGGTCCGGGCAGGCTGGACTTGCCTGAGAGGAACACGTCCACAGCCCGCGCTGCCTGACGGCCTTCGGAGATGGCCCACACCACGAGCGACTGGCCGCGGCGGCAGTCTGCGGGAAAACAGCATTTATTAGCCAACAATTAGGTAAATGTCTAAAGGAAAAAAAAAATTTCTAATATATACAATGATCTAATTTTATTCAAATAACATCCTATAAAATATTGTATCTTGAGCAGTAAATTAACTTTCACAGAAATACAAAAAATATACAGAAAGAATCGCGGAAGTCTGCGGCCTCTATAACTATGACCGACAAGGCCGCCCTTTGTACTCGCTCTTCCAGAATTTTCCTTTTGTCTTTAGCAGTGCGCGCGTGCGTGCGTGTGGTGCTGGCTTAGAATTTGCACCACCCCAACTCTTCCTGCGGGTGACGTAAGAGGCGACTAAGGGATATCCATCGGGTGCGGGCAGCAGCGCCTCCCGCAGGACAATTCTACCACTAAACTGCGATCCCCAACCCGCATGCGTGGGAGGTTTATGGGGTTTACGGGGAGGCCCGCATTATGGGCATTACGCCCCATGAGATAAAAGCCAATAAGGCGATTATCAGGGGGAGGCCTGGATCCAGCAGCGGACCGATAAAGGCTGTTGGGGTGGGGGATACCCAGCAGCAGACAGCCGCCTACTACCATGGCCGTGCTGATGATGTTCTTACTCAGGATGCAATTTACCACATTGCCCTGCTTTGCGGTTTGGCCGTGAAATTAAACGAATAAACACACAGTCACTTTCGCATGTAGAGGTATAATATTAGTCTGTATCATTAAACTAATACTATGTATGTCATAGTCATCTTGCCAAATTATAAATAATTTTGTCAATACAAGTAATTTTACTTTTCTAATAGCTAAACGAACTTGGGCGGGGCAAATTTTTTGTCCCGAATACGAAATTGCCTGCAATATTAATGATATTATGATTGTTATCTTGGGAAAATATTTAAACATATCCTTCACGAAAGCTATAAATTGAGTTTAAAAATCAACAAACATACACATGCATTACACAAACACACACCACTCACACACTAAGTAGCTTTTGTTGCCCGGACTCTTATGAGACCGGTGCCCTCAGAAACCTACCCTCAACAAATTATGTAAAAATTGTTGTTCATGTTTCTAATAGGATTATTATTGTGAAATGTTTTGTAACCTATTATTTTAACTCATAATGTATGATAAAGAGAATGATTAATAAACATTTAGTTTTTTGTATTTGAATTTTGTAGTTTAAATAGCAATTGATTAAGTTTTTTTAGTGGGTCCAACATACATAACGATGGCAATTTAGATTCCTGAATCGCAAAATGCCCTCTACTGTTTTATTTAGCTTGGTACAAAATAAACTGACAGAAAGTTGTTTAGCCACTCACCTCCGGCCGCGAAAACATTGTTGATCGGAGTTTTGTAAATGTTTGACTTGTCGGTTTCTACGTTGCTGCGGGCGTCCAAAGGCAAATCTGTAAATTATTTTCAGTTAAAGTAATAATCAAATGAGTCATTAATAAAAATATGGAACTTTACTAAAATACCTACAAAATGTACATCCTGCATAAACAAAACTTGAATTCTATTTTTATTAATTACTTTATTTTAAAATAATAACTGTCGTTTTAATGCTGTAGATATCCAACCTTATGCGCGAAAAGCTTATTATTCCTCGCGGCCCGCGAGTAACATTCAATTGTTGAAAAGTGAAATGAAATGAAATAGCATTTATTTGCATAAATATAGGTTTGCAATGGTGGTTTTACAATAGAGTTTCACTATATTTGACCTTTGAGTCGTGCAAATGTTTAAACTTAAAAATAACTATGAATAAAGAATAATAGATTAAATAACATTAAGTAAGTACTATAATGTCAAAATAAAAATTATGTGCATTTAAATTTCAAATAATCACTTATATTATAAAAACAGTTAACACAAAGCCAGTTATATAATTTACGATTAAATTCATTATCTGTCAGTTCTCTCATGTCAAGTGGAAGTTTGTTATATAACTGTATGGCCATTGCGTAACAGTTCTTTTTACACATTTCTAGTCTAAATTGAGGCACCTTTAGTGGTTTTTGTACTATTTTTCTTCTGTATATAAACTTTTCATCCCTCTCAAACAATGTTATGTTATTTCTGACAAATTTTAGCATCTCGAAAATATAGAGTGAAGGAAAAGTTAACAGTTTATGCTTCATAAATAAAGGTCTACAAGAATCTCTCCGTTTAATGCCAAATATGGCCCGAATACACTTTTTCTGCGCAACGAAAGCTCTCTGAGCATCCGTTGAGTTGCCCCATATTATGACGCCATATCTCAAAATAGAGCAGACATGACTATGGTAAACTGTCAATGCAGTTTCAATATTAGAGAGGTCCTTTATTCTTCTCAGTGCAAATATAAATTTATTAGTTTTCTTACACACATTATCAATTTGTTTCTTCCAATTTAAATGTCTATCAATAATAATTCCTAAAAATTTTATGTCAAATACCTGCTCAATATCACTGTTTTTGTAATTTATGTAAATTTTATCTTTAATATTATTGTTATACGTGGTTGGTAGCATGAATTTAGTTTTTGTTGTGTTCATTTTTAAGTTATTTTCATCTAGCCAATTAATTACGTCATTAAGAGATTTGTTCCCTACGCTCATAGCATTTATAATAGATTTTTCTTTCGTCAATATTGTAGTATCATCAGCAAACATGATTGTGTACTGGTCAGTAGCGCTTGGTAACTCATTAATATAAATAATAAATAATATGGGACCTAAAACACTGCCCTGTGGCACACCGTGGCTAATAAAAGAATAAACAGATCTGAAGCTTTCTTGTGTATTACATTCAGAAGACATTTTTGTTATTTCCGTGCATTGCTTTCGTCCCCTGAGATAACTTTCAAACCAAGAGTATGCAGGACCCCTTATGCCATAGCATTCCAATTTATCTAGCATACGGTCATGGCAGACCATGTCAAAAGCCTTACTCATGTCTAGAAAGATGGCGACTGGGATTTCTTTCTTATTGATTGAATCAAGAATTTCTTTGACAAGTTTAAAACATGCTAGAGTTGTCGATTTCTTACTTATAAAACCATTTTGTTGTTCGCACAAAACTTTGTTTTTTTCTAAAAACACAACTAATTTTCGGCTCATTACCTTTTCAAATATTTTCGAGATTATTGGTACTAGTGTAATGGGTCGATAATTCCCAGTATCGGATCTAGAACCTTTTTTAAATAGAGTATAGTTTTAGTATTTTTAAATAGAATAGAGTTTAGTTATAGTGTGAAGTGAAGTGTGAAGTCAATTGTGAGGAATAAGATACATTTTATGGAAATTTATTGGAAAACCTTTACTTTTCCAATAAAATTGTATTAAAAACAATAAAAGATACATAAATGAAAAGATAATTTAAATGTCAGGTACAGAGATGAGCACATCGATGAGATTACATTAAGAATGCCTGCAGCAATTTTATTAAAAGAACAATATAAAGATCGAGCGACCTTTCAAATAGAAAAGCTAAATCAGTATTGATTTATCCGTTTGGGAGCTACGTACAATGGAGTAGAGTAGACAAACAGACACGTTTAACATGTCTATTTGTGTCGTGGGTCATTTTTTATAACATTGAAATGTTACTAAAGTCAAAGAACTATACTGAAAACATGCAAAAACATGTTTTTTGCAAAACCTTTGTATAAGGCGTACATAATAGAGGTTGATATTTATTTTTTGTACCCATTTTTGTTTCAGAGGAATAAATTGACACAGAGGTGATTTACCACAAAAAATACACACATTATATTTTTCACAAAAAATACCTACAGATTTGTTTTTAAAATAATTTCAGTTAAACTTGAATACTTCAACCTACCTAATATACCTACCAACATAGCAGTTTTTGTGGTCCAATGGTATATTACAATCTTATCAGGGGGAGGTCTGCGTCCAGCAGTGGACCAATATAGGCTGTTGAGGTGAGGTGACGTATATTACAATGTCTAGAAACAAAACGTTTTTAAGTTTTTGCCTAAAACGTTAAGGGGACAAATATGATTTCAAAATTTATATTTAGACGGAAAATCTGTTTTTATGGCTACCAGTAGGTTTTCTTTCCTTCATCTAACGTTATGAGTCGTATAATATCTATTATAAGGTTCAAGTTACCGAGCTGGTTGGCGACATATCGCTCGGGCCCCAGGAAGCCCATGGCTAACAACACGAGCTCCGCTTTGTAAATCTTCTCAGTTCCGGGTAGTTCCTTCATTTCCCAGCGCCCGCCGGCGCCGCGGGTCCATTCCACTTCTACGGCGGATACGCCGCAGACGTTGCCTTCGCCTGGTAAATTAAAATATTATTAGTTATAATTTATTGCATGTAAAGAAAAGTATAGGTCAAGGCTTTTTTGCCTGCTAACCAAAACAGAGGATTCCACAAAGGGTTGGCGTGCTAACCTAGGTGTTACGAATAAAGCCTACTAATATTATAAAGACGAGTTTGTAAATTTTATTTTGTTACTTAATATCTCCAAAACTTCTGAACAGATCAAGATGAAATTTAAAGTACATTTAGAATATAGCCTCACTTAGATAATAAGCTACTTATTGTACCGAAAATACGTGAGCAAAGCCGCGGGGAGAAGATTGTATACCTTAAAGCAAGAACAACAGAGTTAGGTTGCAGGATTAAGGTATACATATAAATTATCAAGGTACAATTTTCGTCGATTATGTTTGAGTAGTAAGCTGCTTATTGAGCAGGTCCTACTGCGTTATAGATACCAGAAGTCCCCGTAGACCTACGCCCAGGTCTATTTCGAACTGGAAAATGGAGATTCTATTTCCGACCCGGGTAAAATTTTTATTATGATCTAAACATACGTATTGTACATATTTGTTCTGGATCTGTGGTAAAAAAATTAAGTTGTAACGCTTGCTCAGTCATATATCTATGCTTGAGTAACGATTTTCTATAGCATAAACGTGACTCAAGCATGGATCGATGACTGAGCAAGCTTTCATAGTACGGGCTTAAGTGTTGGATAAATCAAAACATGTAGATAAAGCAATGGTGTAACTTACCATCATCTAAGAATTCCTTGGTGAGAGTTGAGAACTTCCTGGGGTCATTGCCCCATTTCACCTTCACTTCCTCATGGCCGTAGTCCACCCTAGAAATAATATATTATATAAGAAAAACGGATTTAAATTGAAATAAGAAGATATGAAACAATTTTGGAAAACGAATAGATGCAAATTATCTTCAGTGATGATGATTAACCTTTAGAAGAAAATTTGTTTGCCTGCATCATTTTGATTTTAAGTGCAGAACATGACTTATTATTTTATGACAGTAAATACACTTGATATTTTGTAGCATTTGGGGCTCGTGAATCGTGAGTGTCATTAATCATTATTATAATAATAAATAATGCTGGACAATCCACACAGCATCATCTAGCTCCAAGCTAAGCAGAGCTGGTGTTATGGGTACTAGATGACTGCTATAAAGGTCCGGTGGCAAAATTAGGATTTGAAATTTGAATATTTCAAAAACCGTTGCCCGAATGAGGTGGAAAGAGATATCATTCGATGCGGCTTGAATGCGGATTTTACGACCACTATTTCGTAGTGGTCTAGTGAGCATGGTGCGTCCACAGTAGAAGCGTTTGTTCGACCAATACTTTATGCGCCACAATTTTGTACGATTTTGTAGGTTCACTTTTAGACGAAACAAATTTCCATAAAAATGTGATTATTCATAGACAATGCTGCCAGTATTGAAGATTCAAGAGACAAAACCCGAGATTTCCGCACGTTTTATCTTTGATTTGGTATATAATACTTACTAGTTTTCTTAATGTTATATGTATTTTTTTCATTTACTAATTGTAATTTAGCCACCATACTTTAATTGAATTAATGAATTACTTCAAAATTCAAAAAGCCTTTATTTAACAACCTTAAATATACTCTTATTTAGTTACATTATACATTGTTATACTAGCAGGTATAAGACATCGGTGTAGAAACGTTGGGTATCTTGACTGTTTTGCCTTTTATCTTTAAACTTTGAGTTCAGTTATTAACATATCTTCGAATTCACATTGTTTCTATTTTTATTTAAAATTCAGCGGATTTTTTAAAGTTGTAGTTGTTCACCTTTAACTGCTTTTAAAATCCTTAAATTATTATTCTACACATTCGACAGTTTTATTCTTGTGATATAAAAAAAAACCTATTATTTCAGATATCATGATCCATAATTTGTTAGTAGCAGAAATCTCTTATATTAAATGTTAGTATTCTTAGTGTACCTACCTACAACAAAGTTAATTAAATTATATATACAAGTTAAATTAAATCAAATCCATAAAATTAACAATGGGTAATGTACGAAATAAATGATTATTATTGATTAAGCCTCCCCCAGATTCTTCCATAGCATTCGGTCATGTGTACTTAATAACTGATAAGATATACATTACATATTATAAAGATATTTTTTATTTTATATGGAAAATACCCAGAACACCCGGAATAAATATTTACAGATCGTACAAACATTTGTCCCAAGGCGGGAATCGAACCCGTAACCTACTGCGTCGCAAGCGGACCTTCGCCCGCCGCGCCGCATCGGTCGTCTTATACTCCGTATCTCTCCCGATGATGATTAGACATCAAAAATCATAAAGTTGGTTCGTTTGATTCATAATTCACCACTAAGGCGCCCCCATTAAGGCGCTTGTCAGGGGGACCTATGTCCAGCAGTGAACTAGTATAGGCCGTAGATGATATTGTTGATATTCTTTATAATTAATTGATGGTAGTTTGTAAATACCTGAAGACTCTAGGCCACTGCGGCCAAGGGTTGTCGTTCCCACGTGTGTTCTTAGGTTCAGGGAGGATCTCGAAGGTGGTGATGGTACGCGCGCCCTGACGCAGAGAGGTTGCAATGCAGTCGCATCTGCGAAAAAAAAACGGTTATAACCAAGGAAAAGCGAAAAGTAAAGTATTCAACATATATTATGGGAATTATAATAATAAATAATTATAAGGACAACATTTATAATGTTGTCAATATTTATTTAAGATTATCATTGGTACACCCCCTTACTTGAATTCACATCATTATTTCCATCCAACGCAACGCCTGGTCGATCGCTTCTAAGCGATATGGCCGCCCATTGTACTTGTTGTGTCTTATGTAATGTCATATGTATTGTATTTTTGTGGTGTACAATAATGAGTTTTTATATTTATTGTAAATAATATAAACAATACTCAAAAAATAACTTAGGACTAAACAAGTACTTAAGAGTAAATAATATTTATATCTATAGGTATGAAAAAATATACGTGCCTGAACTAGCTTATTATTTAACCTAATTCTCAGGCAATTGCAAAAATCCCGTTTGTTTGTTACTAAGGCAAAGTGCCTTAAACTAGGGAAGTATTGAGGTTTGTTTCGGGGTAGATCAAAAATGAATCACGTCGAAAGTCTATAAAACGCTTACATTTTGTCAGCGTCGTTTCTAAATATTACAAATGTTAAGTTATTGTGTTTAATATCACGGCTATACCCTTCGTACACTACACATGAATAAAAGTCCCGCGAGACAGACAAGTTATGTGTATAAATTAGGCGATTCTGACGTCTGAGAGGTATGTACCTTACTTCTGATTGATTGTCTCTGGAGTCCTGCCAATAGGATGTTGAAGTCTGGAGATCCTTTTAGCAAGTATCAGCTCTAAAACAACTCCATGATTTTATAAAGCCGGGTACTGACCGTTGTTGCGGGCGTAATGTACCATTCGCAGCGAGCACGACACGTTACGCCGTGTGCTAAAATCCGTCTCATTGCTCGCTGCGAGCGGCTTTTTTCCCCGTACTGACTGCACGAACTCTCGCTGTGCAAATCGTTATATTACGCTCCGTAATACCGCGGCGCCGGTCAGTACCCACCTTTATACTGTTACTAACCCAGTATCGCCCCGTCCAATAACTAGCACGTTCTTGTCGTGCAAAAGGGCGTGTCCTTCTGCCGCGTAGACCCGAGTTGATTCTACCACTGAATAATAAACCTTGTTCGATTGTACATAAAGTTACGAACCCAGTATCGCCCCCTCCAATAACCAGTACGTTCTTGTCCTTAGCATTGAGCTCGGGGGCGTCCTTCTGCCGCGTAGAGCCGACCTGCTTCTTCTGCCAGTTTTCTAGAAACTCCATGGCGAAGTGAATACCATCCAGCTGCCGGCCCTTGAGGGGCAGGTCGCGAGGCCAGGTGGCGCCCATGCAGAGGACTAGGGCGTCGTATCTGTAGGGAATACAGTATAATTAGTTACTGATGCCCGTTTTAAAAAGAATAAAAGAAGAGTCACTGATAGAATCAGTTTTGCTCGCTGTGAAAAGCAGAAGTGAGTTTTTTTTAAACTCATATGACAGAACTTGCAATGATGCCATATCCATATTTCGATAGATAACAAAGGGACGGTAACATTTTTAATACAGTTCAGTAGGTACTCTTTAGGTTTTGCGACAGTCGGAGACACCTGTATATTCTCAGCAATCGCAGTAAATCTAAAGATGTATGAGTCGGTAGGGATCAAGCCAATATTCCTTGTGCTAAATGAGTTTCATCCTTAAACCTTACACAATCTCATGTTAAATCTATGGAGTGGTTCCATAGATTTTAATATTAGGTCCTTACATATGAAATTGGCGTTTTTCGTACTGGCCACTTTAATCACAAATTTCTCCTCTTTGGTAAGGAATTCCAAATTCAAATTTGTACAGCTATAGACTCATGTATTTGTGCTTCGATGATCGTCATTCATTTGTTTTTTTTCTTCTGTATTTTTCTGTTTGCGTCACTCATTTTACAAAATGGAAAACTTAAAATATCGCATTATTTACGAGTACGAGTTCCGCCGTGGCACTAGTGCTGCGGAAACAACTCGAAGGGTGAATGATGTGTATGGCGGTCGTGTTGCAAAAGAAAACACAGTTCGTTTTTGGTTCCAACGTTTTCGTTCTGGAAATTTTGACCTGCAGAACAAGCCCCGTGGACGGCCTGAGACTCAAGTTGATAATGAAGAGTTGAAGGCTATTGTGGAAGCGGATCCATCGCAAACCACGTCCGAGTTAGCTGCAGGCTGCGATGTTAGTGATAAAACTGTTTTAATTCACTTGAAGCAAATTGGGAAGATTAAAAAGCTTGAAAGGTGGGTACCTCACGAATTGACTGAAGCAAACCGGCAAACGCGCGTCGACTGCTGCGTTACATTACTAAACCGGCACAATAATGAAGGTATTTTAAACCGAATCATTACCTGTGATGAAAAATGGGTTCTTTACGATAATCGGAAGCGCTCAGCGCAATGGTTGGATCCTGGCCAGCCAGCCAAATCCTGCCCCAAGCGAAAATTAACCCCAAAAAAGTTACTTGTAAGCGTTTGGTGGACTAGTGCCGGTATTGTTCATTACAGTTTTCTCAAATCTGGCCAGACTATTACGGCTGATGTCTATTGTCAGCAATTGCAAACCATGATGGAAAAGCTAGCGGCTAAACAACCTAGGCTGGTCAATCGCTCCACGCCACTGCTGCTTCACGACAACGCTAGACCACACACTGCGCAACAGACGGCTACTAAATTAGAAGGGCTTCAATTGGAAAGTCTAAGACATCCTCCGTACTCCCCGGACCTTGCTCCAACAGATTACCATTTTTTTCGAAATTTGGATAACTTCTTGCAAGGGAAAAAATTCAACTCCGATGGGGCAGTCCAAATCGCCTTCAAAGATTTTATTGATTCCCGTCCGACTGGTTTTTTTAGTAAAGGGATCAATGAACTACCTATAAGATGGCAAAAGTGCATAGAAAATAATGGTTCATACTTTGATTAATTAAATATATTATATTAAAAAATATTCGACTTTTTGTTCCTCCCATACAAAACGCCAATTTCATATGTAAGGACCTAATATATGTTTGTGTCCTGCAAAGATATATTTTTCCTGATGCGTGAACCATAGACATCTCACTCAGAAGTAGCAGGCTAGCGCTACTGCTCCTTGCGAGGAGGTGTCGTCGATCGGTGAGGTTGATTTCTTATGGTGATGCACAAAATCGGTTGCTGGGATTTGAACTCAGGGTCGCTAAGTTGCAGTTGGGTGTTGTACAAACTGAGCAAACTTACTCAGTAGCCAGTTCAGCAGCCGATATATCCTTCCCAACGTCGACATTGCACTTGAACACAATGCCCTCTTGTGACAACAGGCGGACCCGCCGCCCCACCACCTCCTTGCTGAGCTTCATGGAGGGGATTCCGTATTGGAGCAGACCGCCGGGGCGGTCGTTGCGCTCGAATACTGTTACTGTGTAGCCAGCCTGAGAAAAAACAAACACTTAAGAGGGCGCATTGCGCGCCATTTTGTGAAAAGGATAGGTGTATGATTTTGCGTTCATAGGAGCGAGACAAAGCATACGTTTTTGGAACAGGGTAAGTAAATCCAGTATTTGCTTATTTACCAGAAAACTACACAACTTATGAATAAACTGGTTCAAGGAACCAAATAATTAGTAATACAATAACCTACGATTCAAAACATAAATCATTTCAATAGACAGGGTTCCTGATCTCGACCAAATTATGTGCGAAACAGTGGACTTTCATGATTTTTTTATCGTATTTTTTTGTGTCAATCGTTTTCATATTCAAGGAACCAAAGAAATAATGTTGCATTTTATGTAATTCGTTTTTTATCCGGCGAGTAATGAGATCTAGGCCTAGTTCGACAAACAAACCCGTTAGGTCGCCCCTTAATTAGCTATCAGTCTTATATTGAAATGCCAAATCTTTCTTTCTTTGCAAACTATCGTAGTACCGAACCGACTGGTGAATGAATAATCTTTTGATGAAATTGTGTTTAATATCCGTGCTTACTTACCTTGTTGAGCTGATGCGCGCACGCGAGCCCGGCCGGCCCGGCGCCGACCACGCCGACTGTCTTGCCGTTTCTGAACTGCGGAATCTGGAATGGAAAGATTTTGATTAGTACTAGTAGAGGCGTGATCTGGTTCACGGTCAGCTGGGACCGGAACCTTGCTTGTTTTCAACGGTGACGTCACTCATCTGAGTCTGTTGCATTAAATTGCGATCGAGAGCGACCCAACGCTCTTGGTTGTTATATTTGGCAACAGACTCTCAAAGGTTGCGCGAATAGCAGGTAATGTATAGGTATTGGTAAGGTATGATTTAGTTTCAGTTTAACGAATTTATTTACTCAAAAGAACAATGTTCACTTAAATGAGTACATACAATAATCTTACGTACTATCTTAATTAATGAATACTAAATTACAACAGTTTGCTAATAATTGTAGTAGCAAGTTTTACAATAATGGTTGGTGTTGGTGGTACTGTTACGCTAACTCAAAAGATCTTATCATAAATATATTGTATCAGTTTTTAGGGTTTCGAAGATCGGAGATCGGTTTCGAAACCCTTATGGTCTCGCTTTTTATGTCCTTTTTTCCGTCTTTAATATCTCAGCAACTATAGCAGCAAATAACTTGATATTTAAAATGATAATACATTTCGTGCCCTTGTACAGATAAAAAAAATGAAAATGAAAATATTCAGTGCAAATTGTGATGTCGAAATTTTCAGAGACCTACAAGGTTAAATGGGGTATCAAATGAAAGGTTATTATATAAAATATAAAGGTTATTAGTTTGAACATTTCAAAACTGTTCTTGATATTTCTGTAGTTTTCATACTTTTTGAAAATACCCATTCCCCGGTATCCCAGGTACCCATATCATCGAATTTTGCAGAGCGATCTATCTGAAATGTATGTAGCAATTGTAGATATGGATCTATATTTTACAGGAAAAATAATAGAGAAGTCTATAAGTAGATCACTTTTTGAAAAATGGTCATAGAGGGGGGGGGGGGGGGGTTAGATAGTTTTCAAAAGGCTACCACACTGAGTGGCGTATCAAATAAAAGGTATCGTTTTGTACATCTCACACACAAGTTTTTAAAATTCTTGTAGGTTACATACTTTTCGAAATATACTGAAAAAAGTCGAAAATTTCGCCATTCTCTATATACTCCGAAGTTTGCAAACCGACCCATCTGACTGTAGGTACCATCAATTTGTAGGTATTCATTAAATAGCAAACTCTCTAACCAGTAGCTGTAGTACATATTGGTATACATGACAAACGTTCGAAACCCTCGGCGCGCGCGTCACACCCGCAATTGACGGATCTTTTTTTAAATAAATATGTGCATTGATAAACAGTTCTAAATGTTATCAAGTAAGCTGTTGTACAACTCCCCTTCACCTAACAACCTAACCTTCATAAAGAATGTTTCTTTTTCCATAGTTGGTTCGTGGACTCCTTTGTGTTAACATATTTTTATTTCTCAAATTGTAGTTACGGAGACGATGGATGAAGGCGGCTCAGAACCGCTATTAAGGCCGTCGTGCGGGAGGCGTATCAGTCCAGCAGTGGATATTTGTGGGTTGATATGATAATTATGTCTTTCAAGGTTATTCTTCGATGCGTGTCCTGGGTACTTTTGAGTGAAGGAATAGAGAATACACCTGTTGTTTGCGCAAAGTTTTGCAATATAATATGTCCTGCGCAGCCGAAATTCGGCTGATAGATCGCTTTTGAGTACTCAGGTTGGATGGTCTTGGGTAGCATAGTAGGCGCCACACAAGTTGTCCGGCGACGGGCAGCGAGAGTGGGAAGTTTGCGCAAATACACTCATGCATACAGTTCATAATTATGCAACCGGCCACGCAGCAGGCGAAAGAGATAGGCACAGCTTCGTATAGCTTTGTCTCGCTCTTTCGTTGTTTAAAACAAAAACTCAGTGAATAATCGACGCGACTGTCCAGAAGGAAACCGTGCACCAATTTGGCCTAAGAATTGCGTCTGCGCATCTTTGTTATTGTCACGTGGCTCGCCAGAGAACAAGTAGTTTGACGCTTATTACAACTCGACGTATTATTTAATTACCTCCGGCTGTATCCAGCCGCTCTCGAAGGCGTTGTCGATGATGGCGCACTCGATGTTCTTGATGGTGACGGGGGGCTCAGAGATGCCGAGCACGCAGGCGCCCTCGCACGGCGCGGGGCAGACACGACCCGTGAATTCTGGAATAAGGACAAAAATCAGTACTTATTGGTAATCCCGAAAATGTAATTTCACAGGATAAAAATCCTCTCGTTGTCGACTTAAAATGCAGCCTTAACTTGTCTTTATCTGCGCGCACTGTTGGGGCTTGCAAAATGTGCAAAAAAAACTAAAACTGCGTTTTTTGGTGTTTTTAAGCAGTACAACTATCTAAACAAACTGATTAAGAAATGTTTTTATTACCATTTGATGTACTTTAAATGTTAGGTACATGCAAGCGAAAATAACGTTTAAAATTGTAACTAACTTCAAACACCTAATTCTTGGATAGTACTCTAAACTGTTTTTATCACACAAACAGTACTGGAAACACAGAGCACTAAAATCAACAAAACTTAAATTTTTCTTGGATTTTCAAGGCACGTTATTTCAATTGAACACTAGTTATTTAGCAAAACATTGAATAAAATTGACCAAAACAGTCGGCAAGTGAAGTTCGACTACGGATTTCTCGGAATTTTTGTATGACGCAACAAGTGAACGCTAGATACCTACCTTGCTTTAACAAGAAAGCATTTCAATAGGTTGGAGCAAGATAGAAACATAAACAAACGTGAAGTTGAGCGTAAAGTGGGTGTCAGCTGACTGGGCCGAAATGGTCCTCTGCACTGTTAACGGATATTTTACAAAAGCCCTTAATGGGCCTCTGCACTGTTGAGCGGCTAGGGTAATCTGCGGTGAAGTCGCAAGATGCACCAGTAAAGTATAAGGTTGTTTATTTTTGAATAGGTAAATAATTTGGATTACTGCTATTATACAAATGAGTGCTAACTGCAGGCCGCGCTAGCCTGTGAGATTAGTTTGTGTTGTCGCATACAAACATCCACTCGAAAACACATCGCTGGCAATAGAATTCAGTAGCGCTCCATTTGGGTGTGATTTTGCACAATTCACACCCGCGTCCGTTCTCACATAATATGACGTCAAACTATAAAAACTTGCTTCTTTTCTCACGTGTTATTAGTTCCAAGGAAATGACGCAAGGCCTCTTTCCGATCCCCTTAAAGACGAGATCGTTCCGCCTGGGTACGATATTCCCCAGCGGACACACATGTCCGCTCTGACAGAAAGGCACGCAACACTCCATACATCTCGCCGCTTGCACTTGCGTAAGCCTCGACGGACTTACATCGGTTTATAGGTATTGATACTGAACACTATGGATAAGGTTTTTTTCCAAAATTTGCGAGTAGGGTTCTAGACTACTAGCTGCTGCCCGCGGCTTCGCACGCGCTTTTTAAGTACCCTATGCCCGTCCCTGGGATATCATTTACTTCCCTGCCAAATTTCATTGAGATCCGTTCAGCCGTTAAAAGGTAACAGACAGAGTTATGTACTTTCGAATTGATAATATTAGTATGGATACCTACAATACAATACAATACTTGTAAAACTTCACTATACTCTCTAAAGAAAGACGTCACACCTGGGAAGTTATTCGTCTGTAGCAAGTGGTATAAAGCCTCTTTCCAATTCCCCTTGAATATGAGATCGTTCCACTTGGGTATGATATTCCCTAGCGGACAGCCGTGTCCGCTCTGACAAAAGGGCACGCCACACTCCATGCAGCGCGCCGCTTGCACGCGCAGTCCGCGCCGCACGTGCGTAGGGTTGTAGATCTCGTCCCAGTCGCGAAGGCGCTTCTCTGCGGGCCGGTACATTGAGGTTTCGCGGGGGTATTTTATGAAGCCCCTGGAATAAATAATAATTATTTGTTAATTAATTGTCTAAATCATACATATAGGTATTTAATTTTGACGTTTTAATGGGTGTATAGTGTTAGTTTATAATTTGATAGAATCATATTATAGTGGTACCCATCCAAACTCAATTTAATTTTAGTTTTACCTCAAACTGGTTCCCGAACGACCGTAACATATTGGTAGGTGTAGGTAGCATTCTAGAGTAGCAATCAATAGTATCAATTCAAAATGATCGAAATTAGTATTGGGTCTATTTATAAGAAAGAGTAGAAACATGAATAAAGCTCGCCACTCGCCGTTGTTTGTCCAGAACCTTCTCCAAATTCTTCTTATCCAGATCCACATCCCTGATCGTCTCCTCTATATCCATGATTCCGTTCTCCTTGCCGTTGTCCAGTTTAGGCGCGGCGGGTTGTTTGACCGCCATCGCTTTGAGGGCGCGTTGGTATTCGTACGGGAATACCTTTACGAACTGGGCAGCTGGGGCTGGCCAGGTTTTTAGGAGGTCTGAGGCGATTAAAGATCTAGAAGAAAAAATATAAATAAATAATGCTGGACAACCCACACAGCATCATCTAGCATCAGCTTGTGTTATGGGTACTAGATGACTGATACAATACATTACATAGATATACAGGGTTACAGGTTAAGTCGACCTAGATCCTGGAGGGGGTTGTAGTTTCCACCATTTCTGACTGATTTCACTATGAAACACCCTACCCCAAACTTAACCGTTTTTAAGTTATTGGACTTTGAAGTTTTTTTTAAAAATTACCGACTTTTAGCCTATTGACCAATTTTTTTTATGGGTCTTTGTCTCTAATTTATTTGTGTTTACGATTTTTGTGTAGTAGATGAGTTGCTTTATTATTCTTAATACTAAAATTGCAGTTAACTAAACCAACTGGGTCGCAGCAGACGATTGATAGTAATAAATTGAAATGAACTCATAAAAATATTTTTTAATTTCAGAAATATTTTAATAAATATCTATGACAGCCATGCTGCAGATGTGCCTAAAAATATCTACGTTTCATCAGCTATCTAACAAGATAAAACAAGCTAGGGTGTTATCAGAATTCTTAGAAAAAACTTTGATGAAAGGGTCTCAGGTAGTAGTAAAAAATAATGGTACCCACTTCAGAAAACAAAATAAAAAAATCCAAATAGGTACAAAATGACTTTTATTACAATTTTTACATAAAAGCCTACAATTACAATTCATGTTCCACGTGTCCGCCTCTGTTTCGTACACAAACTCTCATTCTGTGTCTTAATCCACTTTTTACTACACCAGTTGTTAATCCCCTTCTTATTTCAATCGCCGCATCGATTATTCTTTGTCTCAAAACATCAACAGATGTGATTGGATTCGGTTCATTGTAAACTAAACTCTTCATGTGTCCCCACACATAAAAATCCATCGGGGTCAGGTCTGGACTTCTAGCTGGCCACGGTATGGGTCCACCTCTCCCGATCCACTTATTAGGATAATTAGTGTCTAGCCATTCTCTGACGCTTCTCCTGTAGTGTGCAGGGCAACCGTCATGCTGAAACCTCATGTCGCGTATGAGATTAAGTGGTAAATCTTCTAGTAGCTCGGGTAAATCTTCTATTAAAAAGTTTTCATAACGTTCTCCATTTAAATTGTCAGGAAGAAAGTAAGGCCCAATCAAATGGTTCGATATGATTCCCATCCAAACATTCAAACTGAATCGTCTTTGTGATCCCTTAGTCCGCTTCTTATTGGGATTTCTTTGTACTTTCGGGGCCCAATAATGAGCGTTGTGGTAATTCGTTATGCCGTCTTTATCAAATTTCGACTCATCAGTCCACAAGATATTTCTCAGAAATGATGGGTCCTCTAAATCTGCATTGAGCATGAATCTGCAGAAATCCAATCTCCTCACAGGATCTCCTTCTTCAATAACTTGTACCGGCGTGTAATGATAGGGGTAGAGGCCGGCAGTATTCACCGTAAACCACACTTTCCACTGCGATAGTCCAAGTTCTAAGACGAAGAAGAAGTTTTTTCTAAGAATTCTGATAACACCCTAGCTTGTTTTATCTTGTTGAATAGCTGATGAAACGTAGATATTTTTAGGCACATCTGCAGCATGGCTGTCATAGATATTTATTAAAATATTTCTGAAATTAAAAAATATTTTTATGAGTTCATTTCAATTTATTACTATCAATTGTCTGCTGCGACCCAGTTGGTTTAGTTAACTGCAATTTTAGTATTAAGAATAATAAAGCAACTCATCTACTACACAAAAATCGTAAACACAAATAAATTAGAGACAAAGACCCAAAAAAAAATTGGTCAATAGGCTAAAAGTCGGTAATTTTTAAAAAAAACTTCAAAGTCCAATAACTTAAAACGGTTAAGTTTGGGGTAGGGTGTTTCATAGTGAAATCAGTCAGAAATGGTGGAAACTACAACCCCCTCCAGGATCTAGGTCGACTTAACCTGTAACCCTGTATATTTTTTACTATACATAGAAAATACCCAAAACACCCGGAACAAATATTTGCAATATTTGCAGATCGTACAAACATTTGTCCCAAGGCGGGAATCGAACCCGCAACCTCCTGCGTCGCAGACGGACCTTCACCCCCCGCGCCACATCGGTCGTCAGGTATTAAATGAATACATAACTAGTTTTGATAACAGTGATTGACAAACACAGGATAATAATCTACAATGGTGCAAGGCAGCAAGGAGTTAATAATAACGATGATTGAAAGTCTATGGTAGCGGATTTTGCACAGCCTTGTCGACAAAGACCAACAAAATTTTACAAAAAGTTAATCCATTATTGCCATATGGTTTAGAATAAGCTTAGCAAAATTAGTTCTTAAGAGCTGTCGATTTGGTATTGTAAGAAAAAAAAATACTAAATTAAAATCCGTTTTGACATAATCGATTATTTTAACACATCTTAGCTCTGCTTTGTTGCAAACCGACGGAAGCGTACGGAGTGTTTTAATTTTCTTTGGGCTCTTAGGTAGCTATAATTCATCATCCGAAGGAGTCTATTACCTATACTCAACCTCAAACTACAAATAACATTAGATTTTTGTTGATTTTAGCTCTTTCCTACAAAGCTGACGATTATATTTCAAACTCGACGCCAAAACGAGAATTATGAACTTTTCTGTTGTGATACAAACATTAATTCTTAAGAATGGCTCGGGTATAAATTTTCTTTTTTTCTTCCATACAATCACTTATCACATACCCAGTATACTCCACGAATTCCTCCAGCAGCTGTTTGACCACATCCATGTCTGCCTGCAACTCCAGAGGAAGCAGTTCCACCATCTCCGGGTTGCATTTACTCTTGAACGAGCCGTCCACATCGTACACGTAGGCTATACCACCTGGAATAACAGACTTTTTTTTAACGACACAGTTTTAGCGTGAAAGGTGTTCATGACGATTATGCCTAAGACTTTTTCCTTTCCACTAGCAGATTACGTTGATCCATTATTCATCGTTTTGGAGTCTTAGCAACTCAACTATATATTTTGGTTTTTAGGAGGAAGATAGTGACAGAAGTGAGCACTTAGTACCGTCTATTCGTCCCAGAATGAGCACGGTACTCGCTAAGAAGTTATGTACAGCTACTGTTGTGTCATCTACAGACTATGCTAGTCCACAGCTGGACATATGCCTTCCCTGATAAGCGCCTAAATGGCTCTTATCATAAAGGGTAATGCCATAATCCCCACCAGCCGGCCATGCGGGTAGGGGATCGCACTTGGGTGTTGGATCTGTTCTGCAGGGGGGCGCTGCTGCCACCCCAGGTGTCTTAGTCGCCTCTTACGATACCTGCAGGAAGAGCACACGGCCGGTAGTGTAGTACGTAGTTACTAGTTACCACTCATTCCAGCCGCGAAGTTGCGTCCAGTAAGCCCCAGTATGAGAACGGTTCCCGCCGTCATGTATTCGCAGCCGTGGTCACCCACGCCTTCCACGACGGCGAAGCAGCCGGAGTTGCGGACACAGAAACGTTCTGATGCTATGCCCCTGGGGAGGATAGTCTTCATTAGTACTGGGATAGAACACATTTTGGTTAAACATGAACTGAATTATCTGATTATACACTTTATTTTTAGCTCTCGTCAAGCGAAACGGCAAAATCTTTGCCACGCCAGAAACAAAAGTACCAAGTAGTTAGTATTTCCTAAAATGCATAGTGAGATAGATTTGATTTACGTTTTGTGAATATACAAATAGACATCATGAACACATCGAAGCAATTTCACATGTTTTTCCACCAATTTTACCGACTGCCAAGAATGCCAAGGAAGTATGTATTTATTTACAGCGGGCTAACGCAGCCAGCAGCATCTTGGAGACGCCTCCGAATGATATTGATATGGATAAGTTGAGCTACCTCTTGATAGTTTGCAATATTCTGCAATTAGCTTAACTATATCAATTGTAAATACTAGTTTTAATTTGTTTATATTCTTAAATTGTATTTTTCTTTGTTAAGGTGGAGTCGTTTTGGAGCCTATTGACATAAGATATTTTTTACAAAAATCAACATTTTGTTGATAGACTATAAAACTGCAATTGATTCAAAGTTTATTTTAGTAAAGATTCGTAGCAAATGGCTTACAATGTGCGCAAAACTTCTTATCTGATATCTAAATTACTTGTAGAAGAACCTAGAAAATAGTAAAAACCCGATGTTTTCCACCTCTATCCACTTTAAAAGGATGTATTTATTTATTTATTTATTTACCATTTATAACATAGGTCGTTATACAAGGCAAGTCACAAATTGTACAATTTGAAAAGATAAAATACACATGTCATTTCATTCCAGATCATAAAGTTCAATGTCATGTTTTCACATTATGTAAAGAAAGGGATTGCAATAGATTAGTACTCATAAATTCACTGATGCTGTAGAATGCATGGCTTTCAAAGAAATGCTTGATTATGTTTTTAAAATGTTCAAAGTTGTCAATGTTCGTAATGTTAATTGGTAGTTTATTATATACTTGTATTTTAATATATTCTCCCTGCTTTTGTACCTTTGCAAGGCGTACGATTGGTTTGACTAGTTTTTCCTTATTTCTTAAATTATAGTTATGAGTATATTTTTTTTGTAGATAGTTTTCTTTGTTACTATGTATTTCTAAGAGACTTTTATAATGTTTTATATGTATTTATTATAGTTACCTGAAGTAAGCCCGTCCAGAAGTAGCTCCATAAAGACAGACATTTCCGACGATAACGTTGAGATGAGAATCAAACGGTGAGGATTTCGGCGGGAAGATAATCACCTTTCCTCCTGATAGTCCTTTGCCTGAAACATAAAGATCATATAAGGTTGAAAAATGGGGATGTTCAGAGTAATATAATGAGAAATTGTTTAGATTCTCAATTCGGGTAATTTGTAGACCAGACCTTTATCGTTGCGCCGTACTGAAGTGTAAATAACGTCTTGACTTTAGACAGAGTAAAATGCAAGCGACGCGACGCCATAAAACAAGTTGAAGTTGTATTTTGGCAACCAATGCGGTTCTGACACGTGGAAAGTCTTTGCTGCGGTGCAAAAGTACCAACATTTATCTATCAACAGGGAAATGTTCACAAGAGTGTCATCTGGTAGACGTCACCGTATAGTAGTCTTACCGACGACGTAATCGTTGGAGTCTCCTTCCAGCGTGACGGTGATTCCTTATAGAGAGGAACGCGCAGAAGCTCTGTCCGGCCGAGCCGGTGAGGGAAATGTTCACAAGAGTGTCGTCTGGTAGACGTCACCGTATAGTAGTCTTACCGACGTAATCGTTAGAGTCTCCTTCCAGCGTGACGGTGATTCCTTTAGAGAGGAACGCGCAGAAGCTCTGTCCGGCCGAGCCAGTGAGGGAAATGTTCACAAGAGTGTCGTCTGGTAGACGTCACCGTATAGTAGTCTTACCGACGTAATCGTTGGAGTCTCCTTCCAGCGTGACGGTGATTCCTTTAGAGCGGAACGCGCAGAAGCTCTGTCCGGCCGAGCCGGTGAGGGAAATGTTCACAAGAGTGTCGTCTGGTAGACGTCACCGTACATAGTAGTCTTACCGACGTAATCGTTGGAGTCTCCTTCCAGCGTGACGGTGATTCCTTTAGAGAGGAACGCGCAGAAGCTCTGTCCGGCCGAGCCGGTGAGGGACATGTTCACAAGAGTGTCGTCTGGTAGACGTCACCGTATAGTAGTCTTACCGACGTAATCGTTGGAGTCTCCTTCCAGCGTGACGGTGATTCCTTTAGAGAGGAACGCGCAGAAGCTCTGTCCGGCCGAGCCGGTGAGGGAAATGTTCACAAGAGTGCCGTCTGGTAGACCCTCGTCGCCGTATTTCCTGTAAACAAACGTTAAATTGTCAAGTAAAGCAACGTATTCTTCGATAATTATTGTCAAAGAAAATGTCCATACCCTTAATCCTTTTACAACAAGCGGGGTTTGGAGATCAAAACTCTACAGATCTCGTCATCACAAATCGTCGCATTAGTTCTGACTAATGCGACTTTAGTGCATAATTTGCATAAATCTTCAGAGCGTTTCAGCATTCGGTGGAAGTCTGTTGTTGTTTTGCTGCTATAAAGGTGACATACAGCCTGTTTTTTGAACGCTCATGAGTTGACCAATGATTTGACAAGCGCTTAGAAAGGGAAACGTAGATACATTTATTTAGCGGTAAATAATGCTTTTAGTGATTTTAAAAACTGATAAGATTATTCTTCGTTCGAGAAAGAACATACTGGAGTGCTGTGTGGTGCTGGCTTAGAATTTGCACCACCCCAACTCTTCCCGCGGGTGTCGTAAGAGGCGACTAAGGGATATCCATCGGGTGCGGGCAGCAGCGCCTCCTGCAGAACAATTGTACCACCGAACTGCGATCCCCAACCCGCATGTCCAGCGTGAGGATTATGGGCATTACCCCATAAGATAAAAGCCAATAAGGCGCTTATCAGGAGAGGCCTGCGTCCAGCAGTGGACCAATATGGGTTGTTGAGGATGAGGGTAAGGAAGTGATAAGTACAGAGTGCGAACCTTGAGATAATAGACTACACTTACATAGCGATATGATAGGACAGCGTGGAGGTAAAGGTGCGGTCTTCGTTGGTGATATGCATTTTGATGTCGGCGCGCGTAGAGCTCCCGTCTAGGATCCCGGCGCATTGCTCGATCAACTGGTTGTCTAGCCGCTTTTCTAGTTGGAAGTCCTGCGAAATTAAAAGGTATTTAGAATAAGATATCTATATTAGTAAAGATGTTTATTACACACTATTATAAATACGAAAGTTTGAATGTTTGCCAATCACGGGGATTGTTCTCTAGGGTAGAATAGACAATGATGGCGTTGCATCGTCATACATTGCGTACATTATTGAAGTGGAAAGAATTATTTTCAAATATTTTACACAAAAGGAAGCTGCTGCTCTTCCTTTGGCAGGATTCCTTAGTCGCCTTTTACAACCTCCACGGGCCGAGTTGGAGGGGTCGATTCTCACGCAGCGACTGCCAGGCCACGGCTGCGTGAAATATCAAGCATTACATATTTCTTCTCACCTGAGACTTGGAACCTCCGATAATGTTGACTCCCGGCCGCATATGCAGCGCGTTCTTCAAGATAAGGCTCAGGTTCAACATACGCGCCTTAGGGTTGTCGTTGTTTTCGCGCACTTTAAGCAAGTCAGTGCGTCCGATGAGGTCTTGGAATTTACGGACGCCTACGTCTGCCATGTGTTGGCGGACCTGTGAATGGAAGAAGTAATTTATAAAACAAAGATATATATAAATTTGTCCAGTATAGTTGTTTGGCAGGCCTAAAAAGGCTCATACATTGAACACTTTAAATTTTAAAAGCTAGAATATATTTGTGTACACTCGAGAGTAACTTTATGATAAGGAATGTTTTGTACTCAATTTGACCAGCATGCCTATAATGCGCGCACCGACAGCATTTTACCGTGCATTGTTTTATATTCACAAGAAAAAGAGCGAGACAAATGAGTAATAAGTGAGAGCGATGCTGATCATAACCATATTCGAATGATAGGTAATTTTGAATAAAAATCTGTAAAAATATGAGCGAGTACTGTTGTCAGTATTCTTTTATATCTACATGTATGTGCTTCGTGAGCAAAGCCGCAGCCAGTAGCTAGTGTGGTACGTACCTCCTCAGCCAGCATAAACAAATAATTTATGACATGCTCGGGTTTCCCCGCGAACTTCTTGCGAAGCACCGGGTCTTGAGTGGCTATGCCGACCGGGCACGTGTTGAGGTGGCACTTACGCATCATAGTGCATCCTGCGAAAAGAGACGTGTTAAATAATCATTAGATAATTTGGTGTTTAAAACAAACTGACATCCGTCTTCAAGTTTCTAAATATTATTGTGTAACAGAAACTCTTTTTAATCCCGGAATACTTCGAGAGCGCGATCAAATTTTTCTAGTGGCGACATCTAGTTATATTTCGCAGATCTAATAAAGTTTGATATGGGTAACGACTCTAAGTGGAGTGAATGTATAGGTTCTGTCGAGACCTGCATAGTTACGACTCTTGTTATCCTAAGCCAAATCTGCCGCCACACCAGCCCTCACGGATGTCCTCGGCAGATGGGAAGGTGCGAGTGTCAAAGCACGTAGCGTGGCACAATGGGCATCCCTTCTCCTAGGGGACTAGTTTATGTATACACTAGCATGTTTTGTTAGTCTATGACACTAGTACCTTCGGGCTATCTACCATCTCGTAAAACAATATTGGGATAGAACATTTTATTTGTACTGTTACTTACCCAGTGCAATGAGTGGCGCAGTACTGAATCCAAACTCGTCAGCACCGAGTAGAGCCGCCACCATTACATCGAAGCCAGTTCTGATCTGACCGTCCGCTTGAACCACCACTCTGTCGCAAAACAAATTAATAAAATATATTTATTATATCCCAAAAAATAACGACCCTGGCGAGAGCCGTAGAAGATATGTGAAACCCCGAGGGATACCCAAGCGTAACTTACCGTTATCGCTCTGGGTATCGAACACCGCCTAGGTTTGAATAGGTTTTAACCTGTCGGCCAGGATCACTCATCAATTGCATACAAAATCGAGCCCGCTCGGGCAACTTTTTCAATCGAATGAGGTTATAGGCAACAGGCATTCGGCAAACCAAAGTAAGTACCTGGATCTGAGGTCGCCTCCCAGGGCAGACCGCTCCTAGAGATCACTATAGTCTACCGTGTATTAAAACTACAGAAATATATCTAGATAGAAGCAAAGAGTTCGCCGATTTGTATTAAAACCGAGCGTGTAACATTTTGTATAGGTACTTTGACGTCACAAGTGTAATTTAGTTATGTAAAACACCACTAAATTACACAATTTCCTTTTTTGGTGGTTTGAATAGTTAATTATTGAACAACAAGGCATTTTGTTTTTATAACCAGACGTCTCACGTGGAAAGCGGTCTGGACTGTATTTCGAACCGTGCAGAAAGGCTTTCCAGCCCTTCTTTCCGGCACGCGAGGTAAATAAACTTTTTGCTTCTATATAGATATATTTCTGCGATTAAAACACTGTTCTATGGACATTATGTACCTGGATCTAAGATCGTTAAGCACCAACACCTGATGTGTCTCCGCGACGCCTAGCTCCCAGGGGAGGCCGGCGCTCTTGATGCCGGTCCAGGAGCTAGCGCCCGTGCCGCCGTCGTGGCCTGAGATCACTATGTGCTCGGCTTTACCCTGAGGTTAAAAACATGCTCATTACTGTGTAATTACTACGTTATTTTGGGTCTAAATCACATTACATTATGGTATAAAGGGCTGTGTCAACAGGGCTCACACTTGTCTCCTTCAAATTGACTTGACCTCACTTTCGTCGACCTTAAAGCTGCTTCCAGAATCCCGACTGCAGCGACGTGTCGACGCGACATGTCGCTCGGTACGGGATTGCACCCTAACACGTTTTCGATGACTCCGGAGGTGACCGTAACCAAACTGAATGCACAGTCGTGAACGCGCTGACATTGGCGCTATAATTGCACGATGCACAAAGCATTCGGAACTTAAATTATCATTACGCGGGCTGTTTATTTGATGATGCAAGCGGGAGTGAGTTACGTTTGACAGTGCTCACCCCAGAGTGCGGTGAGCGAAGCGAGCCGATAACCCTCGCACAGCATGGTGAGCGAACCAAGCCGGACTTCCTCTGGAAGTTTACCACTCCCAGTCTCACAAAGTTTCACATACACCACTGCAGCTGCGTCTCTGATCCTTGCTTGTTCCCTATGCTATATCATCAAGCTTGTTTTGTTACCTTTGCGACGCCAGAAGCGACGACACCCACGCCAACTTCCGACACGAGTTTGACCGAGATCCGGGCGCGAGGGTTGGCGCACTTCAGGTCGTAGATGAGCTCCGCAAGATCCTCGATTGAGTAGATGTCGTGGTGGGGGGGAGGGGAGATCAGGCCCACGCCGGGGACGGAGCAGCGCGTCTTGGCGATGTCTTCCGTTACTTTGTAGCCTGGGGAAGAAAGTAATGCCTTTTTCAAGTATGCCACATGAATAAGGTGCAGAATTTCAAGCTAATTACTGAAATTACTAATTATATCAGACAAGATTTTTTAACTTATAAGACTTATATATTTTCATAGCCAAAGCGTATATACTCTGTGGCAGGCCATATAGCTCGCAGAACCGATAACCGCTGGGGAGTAAAGGTTTCTAGAGTGTTGAATTGGATTGTGAGATGATGAATGGAGGCGGCTCAGGATAGCAATTAGTATCGCTTAGGGTATGCCTATGCCAGAAGTGGACTAGCAAAGGCAAATGATGATGTGTTATACCTGGCAATTCTCCGCCCTCTCCCGGCTTCGCCCCCTGCGCCATCTTAATCTGCAAGTCGTCTGCGTGCGCTAAGTATGAGGCTGTCACTCCGAAGCGACCTGATGCTACTTGCTTGATGGCTGAGCGCTTGTTAAATTCCGGATCCTGGAGAAATAATACTTATTTGCATGCCTCTGTTTGTTTGTGTTCTTAAAAGTGTGTTTTTACACACTTTTAAGAAGTCTGTTCAGAAGGAAATTATTGCTTTATACAGAGTACAGGACCCCCTCCCCTGTATTGATTCGTCGCTGACTGTCACTAAATGACCTTTAATAGGTGATCATAAAGAACCTTTTATTTAAGCACCTAGCTGGCCTCTACATCGAAGCTTTGGTTTGTTTTATTTAAGCACCTAGCTGGCCTCTACATCAAAGCTTTGGTTTGTTATATTTAAGCACCTAGCTGGCCTCTACATCGAAGTTTTGGTTTGTTTTATTTAAGCACCTAGCTGGCCTCTACATCGAAGCTTTGGTTTGTTTTATTTAAGCACCTAGCTGGCCTCTACATCAAAGCTTTGGTTTGTTTTATTTAAGCACCTAGCTGGCCTCTACATCGAAGCTTTGGTTTGTTTTATTTAAGCACCTAGCTGGCCTCTACATCAAAGCTTTGGTTTGTTTTATTTAAGCACCTAGCTGGCCTCTACATCAAAGCTTTGGTTTGCCGGGAGATCGTTTTATTAATCTTCGGATCAATTCTATTGTACATTTGGCCCACACACGACTCGGATAAATTATGTTGTAGATTTTACCCACACACTACTCGGAACAATTCTATGGTAGATTTTGCCCACACATGACTCGGATCAATTCTGTTGTAGATTTTACCCACACACTACTCGGAACAATTCTATTGTAGATTTTGCCCACACACAACTCGGATCAATTATGTTGTAGATTTTGCCCACACACGACTCGGATCAATTCTGTAGTAGATTTTGCCCACACACGACTCGGATCAATTCTTTTGTAGATTTTGACCCCACACGACTCGGATGAAATCTGTAGTAGATTTTGCTTACACATGACTCTGAACAATTCTATGGTAGATTTTGCCCACACACGACTCGGATCAATTAGAGGTACATATGTTGTAGATTTTGCCCACACACGACTCGGATCAATTCTGTAGTAGATTTTGCCCACACACGACTCGGATCAATTCTTTTGTAGATTTTGACCACACACGACTCGGATGAAATCTGTAGTAGATTTTGCTTACACACGACTCGGATCAATTCTGTTGTAGATTTTGGCCACATACGACTCGGATCAATTCTGTAGTAGATTTTGCCCACACACGACTCGGATCAATTCTGTAGTAGATTTTTCCCACACACGACTCGGATCAATTCTGTAGTAGATTTTGCCCACACGACTCGGATCAATTCTATTGTAGATTATGCCCACTCACGACTCAGATCAATTCTATTGTAGATTTAACCAAACACACGACTGAGATCAATTCTGTTGTAGATTTTGCCCACATTCGACATGTAGCCGACGCTTTAATTATGTTATTCAAATAAGACAGCACAGAAATGCTGCCAGTGCTAAATTAGAAAGAGCGAAGTCGTGTTTGACACAGAGTACGATAGATTTTGGCGATTTCGTTTGTTATTTTCAATATAGTATAAGCTGTCACGATTTTTTCTTGGTGTCAATAGAAAATTCCTGATCGTATGTAGGTATTTGAATTTCTTTTTAATAGTATACGCCTCAATAGAGGTAAGTTTTTTGGTACCTGGTTGAGATATCTGTCAGCATTTTCGCCACCCTCTCCCGTGTTAGACTTGCCTCCGATACGGTTCATGGCAATCGCGAGAGTGGTGTGCGCTTCCAAGGATATGGAGCCAAATGACATTGCACCTGCGAATAACAGAAAACATGTCAATAGAGTCCACACTGTTTTAAAACGAAAAATAAACTACGACCAAAATTTTGTTCAATGATTGTAAAAACCGGAAACGGAACAGGAAAGAAAAACTACATTTTATTTTTTTAAGAGAATAAAGTATGATAGTATCGAGTAGTTTTTGTAAGTTCAAAATGCTCATTATGGTACCAACACTATCCTTTAGAGGCGCTGTACTAGTCGTCTTAAAAGTTCCTGCTCACTCTACTACTTTTTATGAAAAATCCTTCACTGTGCAAGCTATCAGTCTATGGAATGCTCTTTTCCTGGACATCAGACGTGCGAAATCACTCCCAATCTTCAAAAAACTGCTTCATCGGTATTATTTATCAACGTAAAAATTTAATAATTTTATATTTATGTCTATGTAAGTTTATTATATAAAGTAGGTAGTTTAAGACATGATAGGTATAGTACGTAGAGTAGGTATATGTAATTGTTTTAATTTCCTTAAGTTTTTCAAACGCCACCGTCTATATTGTTCTCATAAGTCCAGTCCATCCCAAGGTTGCCTGGAAGAGATCGCTCAAAGCGATAAGGCCGCCCTTTGTACTTCCTTGTTTCTCAGCATTTTCTTCTGTATTATATTTTGTGTTTGTGTGGTACAATAAAGAGTTATCTATCTATCTATCTACTAGTTTGCTGTAGCAGTTTGGAGATTTTGAAACAAAATTTGTTTTCAAAAACTGTATAAACTGCTACAGCAAACTAGTGTCCAATCTGTAGTTATGTAGCCTTGTCCCATCCCTCGGAATCTATCATTATTATATCATTATATGGTAAAATAATGTATAACATTCAATGATATAATAATGATAGATTCCAAAGGATGGGACAAGGCTACATAGCTACAGGTTGGACACTAGTTTGCTATTTATCGGTCCATCGATGCGACTGTTTTGGAGGAAGCGTCGCTGCCCGCCTCTCGGTGCATATCCCTCAGTAGTCTCTTATGACTCCCATCCCAAGAAAGGAAAAGGTGTGAATACTTTGCAGACACCACACGGCTAAAGTTTATGTCACCTGTAGCGAATCTCTTGACGATCTCGGAAGCAGGTTCCACTTCGTCTACCGGCACGGGGTCGTCCAGTTTAACCAGCTCGAGCTGGCCGCGTAGCGTGCACGCGCGGACTGATTCCAGTGAACTCTCTCTGTAAGGGAATAAGGTACAATTTCAAACGTTTTACTACTAATATTGTAAAATAGAACGTATGAAAACAATGTCATATAATATATTATAACGTTGTGTTCAACGTCAAAACTCCTATTATTATCGATTTATCGGATAGGACTGAAAATTTGCAGAGATGTAGTTTTTTCAGTCTTCACACCGGACTGGATCGAGGCGGAGGAGGACAGCAGGCGGTGGCAATCTATTGTACCGGAGGCCAAGACCCACTTCGGGGTTGATGCGCCAGGATAGTAAGTCTGAGTGTAGTTTTTTAGTTATCTGGAAACCAATTATGACTACTTTTATCATAAGATGCATGCGACGCCGGGTATTTAAAGAATTTCATACAACAACTCCAATGGTCACACAAAATACAGATCCACCAAAATCTTTATGTTAGAACTTTTGTGTTAGAAATCATTAACTAACTTCTCGCAAAACCTATTGGACATAACATTGTTCGCTACAATACTTCATCATTAAAAAAAATCAAAACTGAGCCCTCACAAATGTCGTTTAAAAGCAAATGCGAGAAGAGACTTTAGCTTTTACAAAAGAAAAATAATTTTTACCTGAACTTGTCGTAGGCATTGTTGCTCTTATTCAACGTAGCCTCTTGCAGGTTGGCGATGGACATCGGATCGTTGATGTGTTTCTCTCCGCCCGCCCGCCAGTGGTAGGTGCCTGGGTTCCTGGAATAGTAGGGATTATGAGCTTCTGACTACGGCTTCGTGGTACGTGCCTGGATAGCAACCCTCCGTTGTACTGTACTCATACCCAAATCGTGTGGCTCCTTATTCTGTATTGAATTGTATTTATTTACGTGGTGAATTGCTGTCTATTTGTAATTGTAATTTCGGCCACTTTATCGCAAGCGCAAGAACGTTTTACAAAGGTGTAACGTTTCTTGTCAAAAATATTATTCTATGACAACAAAATATTTTTCTAGGTCGGATAAAGTTCATGGTGTAGGCTAACTAAATGCGAGTAAGTATTATGAATGTTAAAGCACTCTACCTTAGAACCAAGGAATCTGCCCGTCCGCCGTAGGTCATCGAATGCCTGTCGAATATCTCGTTTGACAGAATCTCAAAGTTCACTCCACCTGTAACGGAATAAACATTGTAAAGAAACCGATATTCGTTATGAATTCATTAGGATTATCATTAAGATATTATGGAGGTGAAAATCATGAGAGATCTCAGCCGGGGTTGATTTATTTTGATAGTTCTCATTATTCAATCTCTCCTCGGTTTTGCCTTTCGGTGTTGTGTTAACACCGAAAGGCAAACTACTTAAACTACTTTTCGACTGTGAATAGCCAACATAGATTGAGAGATTGAATATTGAAAATGGCCGTAGACAAGACAGATTAATGAAATTTCCTCACTTCTTACTCTGTTTAATATCCTACAGGAGTGCATATACCTCCCTTAAGGACAACAATACTTAAATAACTCCACTGAAAAACTCAACTCACCAATCCTAGACTGCGTCCCTCTGAAGCACTTATCAATCACCTCCTCATTCAGCCCCACAGCCTCAAAGATCTGCGCGCTCTTGTATGACTGCAGCGTGCTGATGCCCATCTTAGCCATGACCTTTGCTAAGCCGGTTTCTATGGCGTTCTGATACGCGGTGTAGATATCGGTGTCGGTGAGAGAGTTGTCTAGGATGTTGTCGGCTCGCAAGGCGAAGGCTAGCTCGAAGGCTAGGTAGGGACAGATTGCGTCGGCGCCGTAGCCTGGAAGATAAAAAATAATAATAATAATGCTGGACAATTCACACAGCATCATCTAGCCCCAAGCTAAGCAGATCTTATGTTATGGGTACTAGATGACTGATGAACTTACATACATAGATATTTTTACATACATCGATATGTTTTATTATACATACAAAATACACAGAGCGGCCGGAACAAATATTTGCAGATCGTACAAACATTTGTCCTAAGGCGGGAATCGAAAACGCAACCTCCTGCGTAGCAGGCGGACCTTCGCCCGCCGCGCCACAGCGGTCGTCAGAGATGAGCATTAAGCTATGTTTGCGCTTTGGGAACCTGATGTCTGATTAACCTACCTATAGTCCATTTCACATAGGAACCGTTCTCCGAAGGGTCACTTTTTCGTTATTGCTCGTGTAATGTTTTAATTTAGGACTGAATTTATTTTGAAACAATGAAATATAAATAAACATTGATGTGATTTTTGTCTTAGTCAATTTATATTGCGTGAAACGATGCAAAGGCTTCTAGAACGGTTCCTATGTGAAATGGACTATGGTTTTTTTTTTTAATTCTAACTAGTATAGTTAGAAAACGCCCTAGAACATCTAGAAAAATAAATCTTTATTATTAAGGCTCACAACTGGGTCAAGGTAAAGAGTTATTATGTGTATTCTTTCGTGATCTATCATCGGGCACACCATCACGTAATCAAACGGAAAATGGCTTTAAAGTTCACTAATCTCATCTCTAATTCAACGCACTAGGTTTTTAATCGACTTCAAAAAAAGGAGGAGTTTCTATGTTCGGCAGTGTGTTTTTTTAGCTTTTTTTTTCAGGTGTTTTCGTCGATCATCCGTCAATTATGGACTGATTTAGAAAATTATTTCGCTTTGCATGTAGATGGAGAATGATCGCATAAAATGTTATTACCGAAGTATTTGTCCCGCAAATCAAAAATAACAGTGTAAATACTAAGGAAATTAGTTTTTTTCAAAACAATCAAATCAATATAAATAACTAAGACTACCTACACCTCAGTACAATATCTGTATGCATGAAATCACAATAAATTATATGAATGTGAATATAATAATTGTTCATATTGACAAGAAAACCAAAGAGTTCTGAAATAAATGTATTAACTCACCAAGTAAAACGCACATGTGGTGCACCTCCCGCGCTTCAGCCGTCTCCACTATTACCCCCAGCTTCATGCGTTGGCGGGTCTCAATCAGGTGATGATGCACAGCACCTAGAACAAACATATATTTAACAAACAGAACTAGGCGTTGAAGATCTTCCTACATTTAAATAATTTATGAAAACTGCCAGGACTTCTCTTTGGGGTATTTTTTTAAGAAAGTCCGGTTACTTATTACAAGAGTTACAAACCGCTTTTAAGTGACTTTGTGTAATTTGGTGCCAATAACATTATAAGTATTTATGCCGACAGCCGAGATGCGAAATCCTTCGACTGAGACTCAGCCTGTAGATTACATAGAATACGGCCTTCTACGATCACTTTGCCACATAAAGTTGGACATTTAAATTACATAAATCATAGTATAGTTATATAGTTTTTTTGCTATAGTTTAATCATTACTAAATAGCATAGCTTACCTTCCTACGCTGCCTTTAGCGCAAAGCATGAGATCACTTTAGTATGATAGTTCTGTTCATGGTTCTACAGGTTACATACCTAAGGCTAGAAGTGAACTAACAGGTACTCTCGTTGGTCCGGCGGCGCGGTCCGACAGGATCAGCAGCTTGTACCCTTCCTGCGCCGCCTTGAGCGCGTCGCCCGCGATCACTGTCAGCGAGGCCTCGAGCCCGCCCGGACCGTCGGCGATGTCGAATGTGCAGTCGATTACTTTGGTCTGGAATAAAAAAGGTGATGAATTTTGATATAAATATGCCAAACGCAAACTCCCGGAAGCTTGGATAATCTAATGTCGAATAAACATTTGTAGAACTATAAGCGTTACATTGTGTTTAGCCCCAAAAGGTAGTGTTCACCTTTATTGTCCCTAAGGGAAAATATTAAGCTGTGTTTGATCCTCAAAAAATGCGTTTAGTCCCAAATATTAAGCGTTGAACAACATAGTCCAAAAAGATGAGCATAAGACGAGCGTATAGTGGTTAAACTAAGCTATAGCTCCAAAAATGCACGCGTTTAGTACAAATTGATCGTGACTTGTTTCGGTCTCGATTAATATGCGATGCATGAAGTCAGTGACCCCAGGATGTTGGTAGCACTTGTGCATTACCATAGGGAAATTACTATCTTGTCTCTGTTGGGACTAAACAGAGCACAACGCTCCATTTTTTGGGACTAAAAGCAGCATTACAAACACATAACTAATAATTTACTCTACCTTCCATCCTCTATGCGCGGTATATTTGAGAGCCTCCAAATCAGGCAGAGACAGAATTGGCTGTGGCAGGAACAGACGGTGCATGAACTCAGCGCTGGGCACCAGAATGTTGGGAGCTGGGCCGATTGGGCAGAGTAGGGACATCACTATCTTCTCTCTGCAAAGGAATTACGTAATTGTAATGTTGTCTCACACAGGTTGCTTTGAAAATCAGGGCTCCTATGTCTTGGTGGAGAAGCATAAGCGGTGGCGGAACTTTTCGGCCTGCACCTTGAATGCTTTAATACATACATATATGTCTAGGTGTCGCATACAACCAGCGCACAGTAGCGTCACCGTTACTGGACGTAATGCTGAGCGATGACCTTTTTTGATGTCAGATTGTAACTATAGTTTTTTGTACCCACTTCGCTTGTAATTTTGTGACACAAAATAAATACTTTTACTTTACTTTTTTACTATATGAAGTGTGGATATTGCTATATGTTTTTTGTTTTTTGCGGTTTCATGACAGACAGTCACGTTTAATTGACTGTTCTTGTTAAAATTGTGTTGATGTTCCGTGCTGTTATATCTATAAATATTGTGTTGATGTTCCGTGCTGTTATATCTATCAATTTATCAGTTTTTTCCACTTTTACAGTGGCAAAATGGCTTCCCGACGACATTAAGCCGATATTTGAATGCTCAGTTTTGTGTTGCGCGGTAGCGGTGTTGGACGTGTGAGCGCAAACCTTAAGAACTAAATTTAAATAATTTAAAATGTCTATAAAAATTTAAGAAGTCATTTTGGGTTGGTCACCTTACCTAAAGGGTCAATATGGGGTAGTTGGCTTTACCTGAAGGGGTCGATAGGCGGGTTGGTGACCTGCGCAAATAATTGCTTGAAGTATTCATACGGTAGCGGCTGGAACTGCGAGAGGCAAGCGAGAGGCGCGTCGTTACCCATACTGCCGAGCGCTTCTTTCCTGCAAGACAATTTGGGATTAGTTACCTACATAACATGTTTAATTAAATAAGAGGACGCCCTATCGGCAAGGCCTATCAGAGACAAGCTAATTTTACTTAGAAACCCCAGAAGTAAATTTTACTTTGAACCCTCATGACATTCTCCCTCATTATTTTCTTTGAACAGAGCTCAGAACACTCTCAAAAAAAGAAACTCATCTTTCAATGGTAAGCAATTCTGGTTTACTTGCGACAGTTCAACTACTGATGCCGGTGTTGAGTTAGTATCGCATATTTTTGTTGCTTGGGAGAAGTCGCACGATGCTGTAGGTGTTTTTTGCGACTTGTCAGAAGCATTCGATTGCGTACACCATGAAACATTAATCTTGTAAAGGGCAATGTATACGAACAAAATACCAAATGAGTTAAAAAATTATCAATAAATAAATTCAAACAAATTATCAAGCAACATATCCTTTGTAAACGGCTTACTACAAAATATCAGATTATCTAGCTAGAGGATAAAAAGTTTTGCTCCAACTCGAAAACTAACAACCTAACATGGTAAAGGTTTCTCGTTCGCTTCTTTATTTTACCTTAAAAAGATTGAAGTGAACAAAAAATCAAAGTGATCACTTTATTTCCTAGCTTTACTTATGCAATTTGAAGGTCTAAATGAAAGAATTTGAATTCAAACAAGAAACTAAATAAAAACATATTCCTCCGCAACGATACCACAGACACACACGTCAAAATTCTATCAACCCTCTTTTGATTTGTTTGAACCCTGACCGGGTTACAAACCATCATCAGGTTGATAGATTCCAGCGTATACCTGAAGAGGCCCAGACGCTTGTCTTGAAGCCTGAGATGGTGGTTTTAGGGCCGCCATTTTGTACCACTCCGGCATCCATCTTGTTTATCATTATAAAGCAGATAACTTAAGAGATTATTTCTTACTTGTTCTGAATCATAGGCAACAGCAGCATGTTGATAGACTCCAGCGTATATCCGAAGAGGCCGAGACGCTTGTCCTCAAGCCCAGTGATGGTGGTCTTAGGGGCGCCATTTTGTATCACGCTGGTATGCAGCTTCACTGATTTGTGGATGTCTTCCATTGTGATCTAGAATCAATCAATTTAACTGGTTAATTCATTCTAATTGGTAAAGTAAAGCTGCACACTCAAATAGATTCATAAAACTTTAAGCCTTCCAACAAAATATCAGAAAAAAGCTTTGGACAGAATTTGCTCTCCCTCTAAACTAGATTTCTGTTTTGTATCCGGTTCGAAAAAGAGCATTCATGTAATACATAATCATCTTAATCTGTTATCAAAACTAGAAAAACATTTATTTTTATGAAGAACCAGAAAATCTAGTCTTATTATTAACAATACAAGTGATTAATTTAAGTATGCCAGACTATAGCATTTTTACAAAACAAACCATACGATTTGCGAAGCATCACTACTGTAGATTCTAGCTAATCTAATAAAATAAGCTAGAAAGCAAAATCCTAATACGTTTGACGTAAATAATCGAACGTTTTTCTTGGATCAATAACGATTGATCTGTTATCCAATATATACAAACTCTTCAAATATTTCTACAAACCCATGCGTATTCCACTCACCATCTGATTGTATCAATGCAGCACGGACAAACAAAAACAACATAGTTTAGTTTTTATTCTGCAATGTTATTTAAAGAATATTCTTAATCTGATATATATATATATATATATAAGAATATTATAAATATATATATCAGATTAAGAATATTAATAAATAAATAATATTAATATATAAATATATATATCTGATTATATGGAACTATTTTTTCTTTTTCATTTTGTCTTATTCTTTGCGGTTTAAACATACTTTTATGGTATAGACTTGTTTAAAACAACTTATTCTATGTCTCCAAGTTTATAAGAACAAACTACTCATGCAAAGCTTGGTAACATTGACGACTGTAACGGTCGCTGGCATTGTTGGCGATTCGCTGAGACGTGAGTTCGATTCTCGCCGTGGGACAAATATTGACATTTTCAACAGATTGGCTCACAGGTTAGCAGACTTAGATTAGTTTAGCTAGATGCTGTATATGATGTTCTGCATAATTTCTCTTTCTCGCTCTCTCGGTAGGACTGTATTCTTATTTCCTTGGGATGGATAGAGTTATTAATTAGCAGTCACCCATCTTGTCATCAAAAACTTAACAAAACAGCATTTTATAATATGAGTGTTTTCTGCATGGCAGGCACCTCGCAATATACAATAAATTACCTAAGACGATAAAACAAATTGACAGTATTTACATGTTTAAAGAAAGTATAAGAAAGTTTTTGATACAGAAATCATATTTTTGTAAAAAGGCTTACTACAAAATATCAGATTATCTAGAGGATAAAAAAGCTTGGGACAAGTTTTGCTCCAACTCGAAAACTAACAACCTAACAAGGTAAAGGTTTCTTGTTCGCTTCTTTACTTTACCTTAAAAATATTGAAGTGAGCAAATATCAAAGTGATCACTTTATTTTCTAGTTTTACTTATGTAATTTGAATTTTGTGACGTGTCCAAGAGTCCTGTAAGGTTTAAAGGATATAAAGCACTTTAAATTCTTTTGAATTATAAGGTTATGGAATATTTAATCAACAAGGATATTTTGACATAACTATGTAATAGAATATATTTAATTTTGACACTTTTAATTTTTTTTTTGTTTGCATGATATATTAAATTGATGTGGAATACATTTTATTTTTTATCTGTACCTTAATTATAAATAAAATTATTAAAATTCTATTAATATTCGTATGCTTAAAAAACAGAATATGGTGACACATTGTACCTTACGACCTGTATATATATTTCCTACCCACGTTCTAAGCGAACAAATGATTTTGAGTTTGGTATTCGATTTGTTTTGTTTTGGATTAGTACTTTGTTTCGAATAAATGTTTTTCTAACATTCTTGTTAATTATCAAATGCAATACGTACTTGTTCCTTCAGCCACTGCGAATGCGGGCGGCTCTGTGCGATCTTGAGCTTCAACTCGACGTCCTGGATGATTTTCTTCTCCTCGGTGTCGACTAGCAACATCCTGCCGGGTTTTAGGCGACTCTGGGAGACAAAAACCAGTATTTGTGTTTTATGCTGCAGTGGATGAATATGGGCAAGTAGATTGAAAAACAATAGTTATTATAAGAGTGGTAGAGCAATTATGCTTCGCCGAAACCTTTTTCCTGCTGTGACACCTCCACCTCCCCAGCCTATATTGGTCCACAGCTGGACCCAGACCTTCCTCTGATAAGCGCCTTATTGGCTTTTATCTCATGGGGGTAATGCTCATAATCCCCACGCTGGGCATGCGGGATGGGGCAGTTCGGTGGTAGAATTGTTCTGCGCAATTGACACATCTGCTGTGACACATCTCTAGATAAATAATAATAAATAATGCTGGACAATCCACACAACATCATTTAGCCCCAAGCAATGCAGAGCTTGTGTTATGGGTACACCTACAAGATGACTGATATACTCAATACAATATATTAAATACAAAGATATTTTTATTATACATAGAAAATACTCAGAACAAATAAATGCAGATCGTACAACCATTTACCCCAAAGCGGGCGTCGAACCCGCAACCTCCTGCGTCGCAGACGGACCTTAGCCTGCCGCGCCACATCGGTCGTCAATAAAATATATTGTGTATTTTCTCTCCTAATATACTTTAACAATTTGATTAATGTATAATAATTATGTCTGTTTTTATTGTAATGTGTGAGCAGCAAATAACTTTGCTTTAGTCAACGATTTCCATTGCGGAAACATCAAGTTAGGCATTTAGTGTTTCTTGAGAACTTCTATTTTTATACATATTGTATTGCATGTGCATGTTTATTATCAGATTGACTTGTACCTGAGACTTTTTTCCCTACAGCAGGTTTCTTTGAGATTCTCCAATCTTGTCTCATTACTATTAACTATATATACTCATAAACTATTTATTTCTTTAGTATTTCGTTTATGTAGTATTATTAGTTTAAATTTTAGAATTAATGATTGTATTGACTCGAGATTGACATTAAGATTGGTAATTATTTGTATTCATGTTTTTATTTGTTATTTTTGTGTAAGTTCCTGACTCTTGGACGTTTTGGTTTAAACTGTTAGTCCACTTGTAAAATAAAATAAATAAATAAAAAATAAATTAACTAGGTACCTTCACTCAACCCCTAATAAGCTTATCGCAACATAAAACAGCAAATTAATCTACATTCTCATTATCGGTTATCACCATCGCGTGAAATTAGCAATTACCACACATACACGTATGTACGTTAATCAACGGTTAATCGCTTAACCCTCTTACATTATGAATGACCTTGTGAGGTTCGACATCGTAGAGGTCTGGTCACGTAGAAACGAGACGGCAAGAGACCGTTGCGATGTTGATTAACCGCGAGAAGTTGACACTAACCACACTTACTAATAAGTACGTTAATCGCTTGACGCTCTTACCTTATGAATGACCTTGTGCGGTTCAACGTCGTAGACGCCGACTTCAGACGCCATCACGAGAATGTTCTCGCTGGTCACGTAGAAACGGGACGGCCGGAGACCGTTCCGGTCCAGGATCGCGCCTGGAGATGACAACAGGCTTGATTAGGATGTACCTACTTTGAATGTTTCGGTAAGAAGATAGATAGATATATGGTTTATTAAAATATCTATGTAATGTATTGTATTAAGTTTATCAGTCATCTAGTACCCATAACACAAGCTCAGCTTAGCTTGGGGCTAGATGATGCTGTGTGGATTGTCCAGCATTATTTATTATTTATTTTATTTTATTTATTTGGTCCACAAACATAGACAGCACATTACAAAATCAAACATAGACAACAAAGTAGGTAGGTATCGGTAAGAATGCAGTAACTTATGGTAGTAAGTAGTAGTTAGTTATCAGAGAAGTAGGAACTGGGTAGTCAACTTGTGAAATTTATTGTTTCCAAATAGACTGCAGGCGACGTAGTCATTTTGAGGCAAATGTAAAAGGAAACCATTTGATTAGTAGACACGTCTACACGGATCTTTAATGCCAGTGAAAAAAGGGATCTTTAATGCCAGCCTTTATAATCCTCCTTCTAGGTGCCCAAAAAACCCCATTGATAGTAAGTAATCTCTTTATTCCTTCGCCATGGTGGCATCATTCTGCCATGCCTCAGGCCCTTGGGTCCTCAAGCGTGGCAGAATAATGCCTACTAATTATATGTCATGATCACGATCATGACATATAGTTGCTAAGTTAATGTACTATATAGTGTCGTCACTTACCAATATACCGTCCATAAGTGTAAGAGATCAACGCAGGACCGTCCCAAGGTTCTTTTTCCGACGACGCCCATTGATTATTCGTTCATTTCTTTAGCCATGGAAGCGTCGGTCTGCCACGCCTCAGGCACCATGGTCATGACATGACAGATAGTTGCTCAGGCCATATGTATAATGACGTCACTTACCAATATACCGTCCATCAGTGAAAGAAATCAACGCAGGACCGTCCCAAGGCTCCATTCCCGACGAAGCCCATTGATAGTAATCCCTCTTTTCCTTCGGCATTGTAGCGTCATTCTGCCATGCTTCAGGCACCATGGTCATGACAGATTCGGGTAGAGATCGCTGACCGCAGTGGAGGAGGAATTCTAGGACGCAATCAGCTGAGCCGGAGTCGGAGAGATTCGGTTCGACGACCGGGTAGAGTTTCTTGAGGTCTGTGGAATAGAAGGAAAATTGCTTTATAACGGGAAATTTTCAATTTAGGTGACGCAATCTTTTAAAGCCTAATTTAATGACTTCACACAACATTTTCAAACACTTTTTATTACTTTTGGGTTTGAGCTCAAGAGCCTGAAGTCGGAATTCGTACTTCAACAAACCAATTAACCAGTCATTCTGTAACATGATGAGGGTTTTTTAAATTTAGAGGAAGGGATGTTATTGCCCAGCAGTAAAATGAAAAGACCGATAAGATTAGACCAGTCATGTACAAGTGCAATTACTAGTAAGGAGTATCTTTGAATAGGTACGGGTAAACAACAGAGTACAACATCTCACCATCTCCAAAGAGCTCGCTCTTCATGACTCCCTCGCGAGCCTTCATCAGGTTCACGTTACCGCGCAACGTATTTATCTCCCCATTGTGGGCAAGCACTCTGAAATATAAAATGTTACTTGTAAACCAAGAAGATGACCAAGGAGTCAACAAAAAGACTATGTAGCTGACTTGACATGGCAAGGTAGGTATGTGAAGAAAGATCTCAAAAGCCATAGCCTCAAATGTAAAAAGTTCGTGAAATTGATGAATATTCAAGTGTCAAACAAATGAAAGAATAGGGATGAAGAAGGAATGAAGAACTAGGGTTCCTTCTGAATAGTCTCGTCCAGGGAAGTACTTCCAACACAGTTCTTCAGCCACTAAGCAGTACTGTATTTCGCTTTGAAGTGTTTGGTAAAATAAAAAAAATAAAAAAAAATACAAAATCATTTATTTCAAAATTAAATCTACAATACAAGTGACAGAAAAATTACAGGCACATAAGGCTATAATTCTTGCCCCAGGATCTGGGGTCTTAGGCCCGTATTATAAAAGCTTGCTCTGTCATCGATCCATGTTTGAGTAAGCTTTTCTATAGCATAAACGTCACTCAAGCATAGATCTATGACTGAGTAAGCTTTCATAATACGGACCTTAGATTTACGAGCATCATAGAGCGTATACTTAGAATGTGAGCTCTGCGAATTATTGGCCTGGTTTAGATGACAATATTATTATGACCACACTTTAGGTGGACCATGGTTGAGTCTTATTATAAGTCAGTGTTCTTTGTAGTAGTTGTTCGAATGTCTCTATGTGGTTGACGGACACTCTTTATTACCTCCAAGTTTCAAAAGAGGTATCAAAATACTCATCTGATAAATACTCATCTTAGCTACATTTTGTAGGCTTCGTCCTCTCGTTGGACGACAAAAAGTAAGAACCGAGTCGGGTTTTTTAACAGACTTCAAAAAAGGAGGAGGATCTACGTTCGGCTGTATGTATGTTTTTAGTGTTTCGAAACCATGCCAACCGCTTTTGTCTGTCCTTTTTTCCGTCTTTAATATCGCAGCAACTACAGCAGTAAATAACTTGAAATTTAAACTAATCATACATTCCAAGCGCCTGTACAGATTTAAAAAAAAAAGAAAATGAAATTGAAAATTTTCAGTATAAATTGTGATGTCGAAATTTTAAGAGACCTACATTAAGAATCTTTATTGACAAAGAAAATTACAATTCAATAATAAAAACAAATTAGAACTAGTATTTACAATTGAAACAATTAAGCTAACTGCAGACTGTTGCAAACAATCTACAGGTAGCTCAACTGATCCATATCAATACCAGTCGGAAGCGTCCCCAAGAGACCTACAAGTTCAAGAGCGATATCAAATGAAAGGTATCAGTTTGTACATTTCAAAACAGTTTTTGAAATTTCTGTAGGTTTCATACTTTTGAAAAAACTTTAAAAATTGCCCTTATTATATTCTCGAGGGATTAGTATTTGGCCCGAAAACCATAAAAATAGTGTAAATACTAAAAGTTTTTTCATAACAATCAAATTACTATAGTTTTCAATGAATAACGTGTTACCTCAAAGGATGCGCCCGCTCCCAGCTGGGGAAGGTGTTGGTGGAGAAGCGAGTGTGCACGAGAGCGAGGTAGGTCGTGAACGCAGGGTTCGTCAGATCCTTGAAGTACAGCTGTGGACAAAAATAATGAGTTAATCATGAGTTTACTTGTAAAACGATTCGAAAACAACTCACGTTATTGCAGGGAGTAAAATAAGATTAATTTCCAGTCTTGTCCTTCTTCAGAAAGGAGCTTTGAGAAAAAGAAGTTCTCATCGAAGATCTTCTCAAATAACATTCAATTTACCAATCATTCCTAAACTAACGAACTATGACACAATAAAGGGTCATATGAGTCTAACAGGGTCTTAACCAGCTTTGTGCAGTGCTTTTATAGCAGAAGTAACCTTGAGAGAAGAGTTACTCCAATCCTTATCCATAGCTACTCGGAGGTGAGCAGTCCCTTGTAGACAACGGTCTTCAGACACAAGCTGCAGATGTAGAACCGAGCGCCAGGCGTTATCAGCTGATGCACACCAGCGCCGGATAAAGCTATTGTTATTAGTTAGATCTGACTTCACCAGTCTAATCCTTACCCATAGCTGCTCGGAAGTGAGCAGTCCCTTGTAGACGACGGTCTTCAGACACAAGCTGCAGATGTAGAACCGAGCGCCAGGCGTTATCAGCTGATGCACACCAGCGCCGGGTAAAGCTATTGTTATTAGTTAGATCTGACTTCACCAGTCTAATCCTTACCCATAGCTGCTCGGAGGTGAGCAGTCCCTTGTAGACGACGGTCTTCAGACACAAGCTGCAGATGTAGAACCGAGCGCCAGGCGTTATCAGCGGATGCACACCAGCGCCAGACAAAGCTATTGTTATTAGTTAGATCTGACTTCACCAGTCTAATCCTTACCCATAGCTGCTCGGAGGTGAGCAGTCCCTTGTAGACGACGGTTTTCAGAGACAAGCTGCAGATGTAGAACCGAGCGCCAGGCGTAATAAGCTCATGGGATGCGCGTTTGCGCAGTACGAAGATCTGAAAGCAAAAACATTGTTATTTTGAACATTGAACAACACGACCTTTGACAAAAAAATACCTGCCGCAGAAATTAGTGCCGAAATCTAGGACGACATCGTCATCTACGTCACCACTTTATAGGCGCGAGGCAATTTTTCTGTTGCCTTTATTAAGACGAACATAAAAATGCTGGCAAATACTACATTACTGTTTTATAAACAGTATAGACTTTCAATTTCTTTGAGAACAAATCGATTAGATATTGCTGGCACTTCATTAATAAAATTGTATATATAAAGCAATGCAAGTTTTATTACCTGTCGGGAGAGTTTACTTTCGTCTGAGGTGTCGCCAGTGACGAACACTTGGCGCATAAAAGGCTCAGAATTGCGGGCAACTTGACCTGTACAGAACAACAGATATTAGAAGTAGTGCTGCACCATTTATTATTCGAAAAACAAGAAATTAAAAACAAGAGAAATCAGGTATTTTGAGAAAATAGTGCATTTGAATAAGTATTGGGTGCTTTTTATTACTCATACATTTATTCGCAGTAGGATCGCAAGGCACACTTGGTTACGTTTTAAACTGACTTTCAAAACAGCAGGAGGTTCTTCTGTATGTACTTATGCTCGCCAATTACTCCGTCAATAGTGGACCAATTAAATAAATAAATAATGCTGGACAATCCACACAGCATCATCTAGCCCCAAAGTAAGCAGAGCTTGTGTTATGGGTACTAGATGACTGATAAACTTAATACAATACATAACATAGATAGATATTTTTTATTATAAATAGAAAATACCCAGAACACGCGGAACAAATATTTGCAGATCGTACAAACATTTGTCCCAAGGCGGGAATCGAACCCGCAACCTTCTGCGTCGCAGGCGGACCTTCGCCCGCCGCGCCACATCGGTCGAATTTTAATGATTATATCGCTATTATTTTAAGAATCATCCAAAGATGGTCCCATTAATTTTATATCCGAAGGATTAGTATTTGTCTCGTAGAACATTAAAAAAACAGTGAAATATTATATAATGGATTTAGTAGTCAATTTTAGTTTTTTCAAAGCAATCAAATTATGTGTGGATTGTCGAGCATTATTTATTTATTTATTTATAGATAGTCACACGGTACGGGGTGTTGCCGTGTGCCATTTCGTCGTCACGGCGTGGCGTTGCGTTGCCGCGGACGGTCAGTGAGAAAATTAAGTAATGAAAACGTCAATTCCGTATATTTCGCTGTCCCGTTAAAGCCATACCTCTTGCTAAGCTGCCAGAAGTAGACGCCACGTGAGTGATCGCTTGTCTCCTATCCATTAACGTATTATCTTCAAGGTTATGTCATCTTCGAGTCTTACCAATAGTAGCGTTATTGGTTGGCACGGTCCTCCAGCAGATAATGCGAAGGCCGAGGCTCTCCGCCAGCGTCTTAAACTTCGACTCGATATCATTGTGGTGGAGCTTGTCCAAGAAGAATATGCCGGTGGCGTAGTGGCCGAACGGCGGCAGGTCGATCTGGTGGCTGTCTCTGTTAACAAATAGATGGGTTAATATATATATATATTAGGTCCTTACATATGAAATTGGCGTTTTTCGTACTGGCCACTTTAATCACAAATTTCTCCTCTTTGGTAAGGAATTCCAAATTCAAATTTGTACAGCTATAGACTCATGTATTTGTGCTTCGATGATCGTCATTCATTTGTTTTTTTTCTTCTGTATTTTTCTGTTTGCGTCACTCATTTTACAAAATGGAAAACTTAAAATATCGCATTATTTACGAGTACGAGTTCCGCCGTGGCACTAGTGCTGCGGAAACAACTCGAAGGGTGAATGATGTGTATGGCGGTCGTGTTGCAAAAGAAAACACAGTTCGTTTTTGGTTCCAACGTTTTCGTTCTGGAAATTTTGACCTGCAGAACAAGCCCCGTGGACGGCCTGAGACTCAAGTTGATAATGAAGAGTTGAAGGCTATTGTGGAAGCGGATCCATCGCAAACCACGTCCGAGTTAGCTGCAGGCTGCGATGTTAGTGATAAAACTGTTTTAATTCACTTGAAGCAAATTGGGAAGATTAAAAAGCTTGAAAGGTGGGTACCTCACGAATTGACTGAAGCAAACCGGCAAACGCGCGCCGACTGCTGCGTTACATTACTAAACCGGCACAATAATGAAGGTATTTTAAACCGAATCATTACCTGTGATGAAAAATGGGTTCTTTACGATAATCGGAAGCGCTCAGCGCAATGGTTGGATCCTGGCCAGCCAGCCAAATCCTGCCCCAAGCGAAAATTAACCCCAAAAAAGTTACTTGTAAGCGTTTGGTGGACTAGTGCCGGTATTGTTCATTACAGTTTTCTCAAATCTGGCCAGACTATTACGGCTGATGTCTATTGTCAGCAATTGCAAACCATGATGGAAAAGCTAGCGGCTAAACAACCTAGGCTGGTCAATCGCTCCACGCCACTGCTGCTTCACGACAACGCTAGACCACACACTGCGCAACAGACGGCTACTAAATTAGAAGAGCTTCAATTGGAAAGTCTAAGACATCCTCCGTACTCCCCGGACCTTGCTCCAACAGATTACCATTTTTTTCGAAATTTGGATAACTTCTTGCAAGGGAAAAAAATTCAACTCCGATGGGGCAGTCCAAATCGCCTTCAAAGATTTTATTGATTCCCGTCCGACTGGTTTTTTTAGTAAAGGGATCAATGAACTACCTATAAGATGGCAAAAGTCCATAGAAAATAATGGTTCATACTTTGATTAATTAAATATATTATATTAAAAAATATTCGACTTTTTGTTCCTCCCATACAAAACGCCAATTTCATATGTAAGGACCTAATATATGTACATATATTATTTTAATACGGGAAACTGACAAACAAAATGGTAGGTTTCTTTACCCATTCATTTAGTCTCTTTCTTCATGACTGTAGGTCGGCTATAACAAGTAAGTGTTACAGTGTGATGAGAAGTCCTTGCATAACGTACATAAAATGTTATAGAGCACTTCAAAGTTACGTAAAGGCAAGGAAAAGAACCTCTCGCCCGACCTACGCATAATACCAAGGACGAAAACTTACAATGTATAAATATGAAAGAGCTATGATGAGGTATATTCATTCCATCTGTAAAATGTAATCGGTTCCTGTAATACGGTAAAGTTCATACAAGGAGGTGTTTGTTAGTATTATATATAACGTATCTGGCCTTCTTCCATTGCAACACCCTTAGTGGGTACGTATTGTGTTTCTTAATATAGTCAATAAGTCCTGACAAATGTATGTACCATAATATGATGCAATAAATAAATACAAACAAATATAATGCAAAGCATTACAACTTCCGAAAAGGTCATAGGAACACGCTGAGAGGAGCATGCGCGAACCGTGACGTCATCGAGACTTAAACGAAATATTGACCTAGTGTCAGGTACAGCAAGTTTCTGTATCGATTGGTCACCTTCTCGTGGATGATTGATAAGATCAAACAGTTTTGATAAGAATTCATTTGATGGCCCAGTCGGGCAAATTTTCAACTACCAGCTTCATTTCGCGGGTTCGCTCATATTTATATTCGCGTGGATAAAGCCTACATGTTTAGTCTCTCGACAGGCAAGAACCGAGCGCCATAGCCCTGTTCCGAAGATCACCTAATAGAACTCATTTCACATCGGTCGTCAATGTTTAATATAATTAAACATTGACGACCGATGTGTTTAATATAATTAAACATTGACGACCGATGTGGCGCGGCGGGCGAAGGTCCGCCTGCGACGCAGAAGGTTGCGGGTTCGATTCCCGCCTTGGGACAAATGTTTGTACGATCTGCAAATATTTGTTCCGGGTGTTCTGGGTATTTTCTATATATAATAAAAAAAATATCTATCTATGTATGTATAGTATTAAGTTTATCAGTCATCTAGTACCCATAACACAAGCTCTGCTTACTTTGGGGCTAGATGATGCTGTGTAGATTGTCCAGCATTATTTATTTATTATTTACATACTTATGCTACAGCTAACATAAACCATTGATCGGTTTGTCCGTCAGCCTCAGTCTCTATGGTAAGTATATTAACTAATGAATACAACAACTCGTACACTTATCATAGGCTAATAAATACAATATGCACCCACCGTAGCGCAGGTCAGAAACTGAAAGTAGGTACCTAGTTATAAATAGTACACAAGTCATTCACAAGTACTTCCTGTACTTTGTTCTAATCTAAACTAGTACATAGTTTAGATTATAACAAAGTAAAGATTCAGACCCAGATAAGTAGCCCAGAATCTTAGTCAATATCTACTTCAACGTATTCCACAGGACTACAGACTTGGTTATAGTTATAGTCCAACACCGCGTAGGTAGGTGTTGCGTAATCAGATCACAAGCTACGTTAACTAGCAACGTTACATTTCGGTAAGCAATTAACGTCATCTGTGAAGCGTGACGTCAGTGTGAACAATATTCCGAGATAATGCTCCTCGTAGCTCAAACTTGCTCGCACCGAATTAGGTCGGTAGAATCAATCTATTGATCTATTGGATCGGGTGTCAGGGAAAATACGCGTAAATTGTCGAAATAAGAATCAAATGATATAAAACATGGCAAATCCAAAAAATCTAAATCTAAGTTTCTTAATTTTTGTAAATACAATCCTACTAGTATTATAAAGCCGAAAGTTTGTGAATTTTATTTTGTTAGCTAAGATCTCCAAAACTACTGAACAGATTAAGATGAAATTTGAAGTACATTTAGACTATAGCTTAACTTAGACTACTTATTATACCGAAAATACACGAGCCAAGCCGCGGGGAGAAGCTACTAGTTGTATACTTTGAAAAAAAAACAAATTCTTTAAATTAACATGGACATGGAAATAAAAGTGCTAAACATAATAATATGTATAGAACAGTATGGTAATCTATTGGATACAAAAAAAAAACAAATCCGAAGTTAATAAGGTTATGAAGTTATGATAGTTTAGCCAGTATTTAGCTCCATAATAGTTTGTATGTTAATTACTTGACTCTACCAAAAGTCCTCGCGAATGAACTCGCGCTCGGTATGCTGGTAGAGCACAGACGATTTCAGAGATTTTGCCATCGAAGCGAACCTTCTGATTGACGTAATCCAGCGCTGTTTTAAGCCATTACAGCAAATTATGTAACACAATGTAACATTGAATAGGGCAAAGTTCGCTGCCTGCATCATGCAATGTCAAAGTTAAACAATCGTGACAACGAATCATGAAACTGCACTGAGAAAAGCATAGCGTGCTGAATAATTTGGTAGCCTATTATATAATAATACAAAGTTAATAGTCTGGCATTGTTTTGTTTCTATAGTCTTTTGGTTACAGCAATTTGAACAATGATTTGCGTTTTAGATATTTGACGAGATGCAAATCGGATTCTATTTTGTGGCTGTCAGCTTATACAATTACAATTTTGCACACACAACGTACACGTTGCCATAAACGAAGAAATCGAGTATTACGTCTTGCCTTTAAGATGGTAAATGTTTCTCAAATGAATTGTTATACAATCTAAGGACTGCGTGACATTGTAAATACCTGGGAGTATAGAGAATAAGCCGCCAAGTGCAAGTCTACTCGCACACGAAGGGTCCCGTACCGTAAAAATCAGGCAACTTTTTCAAATAACGTAACATTTTCACTAGTTCGGAGACCCCTTTAAATTTTCAACTTTATTTTATTATTAGTATTTGTTGTTATTACAGTTGAAGTAATTTATTTATAGAAAGTTTCACGTGCCTATTGTAGTTCAAGACATACAGCCTTGACAAATTAAGAGCAGAAATGGAAAAAATCACGTTTTTTGTATGGGAGCCCCCATTAATTTTAATATTTATTTCATGTTTATTATTTGTTGTTCTAGCGGTAAGAGAAATAAACATTCTCTGAAAATTTTAACTATCTACCTCTTGCGGTTTATGAGATAGAGCCCTGTGACAGACGGACGGACAGACGGACAGCGAAGGCTTAGTAATTCCGTTTTCACTCTTTGGGTACGGAACCCTATAAACTAGCTGGTGTCACAGCCTAAGTTTAAAAAAAAATTATGAATAGGTACCAATCAGTACCAAGTACTAATGCAAAACGTGGATACATTCTGTGGTATGTCGGCCCTGAAAAGAATGTAGGTATTGAGTGTACAATAATACCTGAAAACAGAGTAATAAGCCCCACAGGTAATAAAATACTACTTTCCTGAATGAAGTACCTAGTACGATAAGGTTTACGAGTTGGTCTATTGTAGGTAGTTACATTCCGGTCATACATTGTTGGTTAACCACAGAAACCACAGTGTTTTTCTGTCAGTTGATTATTTTCACGGTTGGTTTAAAGTGCATTGAAATGAAAAAGTTGGGTTTAAATGTTTATTGGCATCTTTGTTTTACCATAGGGTAGTTAAACAAAGCTTTTGTGTTATTTCATTTGTTTAGTTTACTCTATTATACCAGCCCATATCACCCCGCTAAGGCCTTCCTCTCTTTCAATAGATCTTAAACGATGAGCCTTAAAATACTAGTTCATTCCCGCCATCTTTAATTTACAAATTCATAAGAAAACATAAATAAATATTAATGCTAGACAATTTACACAGCATCATCAATTACCCCAAGCAAATTCGAAAATACGAAGTTTTTTGTACATGTTTCGTTCAAAAATTCATTAAAAATAGCATCTCAAGTCATCATGAATCACCACATTGCAATTCTTCCGAGCACTACACACACAGAATATCCCGATTTAGATTCATTCAGTCGCAAGAACAGCTGAATACTTATGTAGTCACGGTAGTCGTAGAGATAAATTACTGCGGCCCAAATAATTTTGAAATGGTTCCAAGACTCCTAGCCTAGTCTTGGAAATGCAGTATGTTGGTTGAATATGCGATTCGTTAAATACAGGGTGTTTGGAAGCTCGGTGCAAAGCCTTAAGGGGGTAGTAGTATAGACCATCTAGAACATTTTGAGCCACATTTGTCTTAACCAAAGTCTAATTGTTTTTTTTTAGGGACCTTTTACGATTTTTAACCAAAATCCCAAAAAATTCTAATTAAGTGCTGATAATGCAAAGTTTAAGTGGAAATGTCTATTTATTTTGTATGTTTTTATTAGCCTAATGTGTGTTTAATGATATTAAATCATTATAAAGCACAGTTTATGCTAAAAAAATGACTTTCAGACTATTTAAACTTTACAGAAAAAAAGAAAAAGAAAATGTTTTTTAATGACATTTAAAATAATAAATAAAATAGCTGCAGATGTTCAGATTATTTTAAAAACACGCTGAGTTATTGCTCTTTCTTTTAAGGTATCATTTACTTAGATATCTATACAATTTTTGAAAATACGGTGCCTAAACCAGTTAAAGTCCGTAAATACTGATTTAAAGGAGATAAGAAAAAAACGTTTTTGATGATTATTTTTTTAATTCTGATGCTCAAAATGGCTTCCACCATTGCGTATACATTTACGACAACGATTTCTAACTTCCGTCGTCGTGACTTTCAGCTGCATTTCCTGTTTCATAGTTGTGAAAGCTGTTTCAATCCTTTGAAGTAATTCTTCCCTCGTGGATATTTCGGTAGTGTATACGAGATCCTTTGCCCGTCCCCACACAAAAAAATCTACTGGGGTCAGGTCGGGCGATCGTGCGGGCCAAGGGATGGGCCCATCTCTGCCTATCCAGCTGTCTGGAAAACAGTTGTTAAGGTGTTCCCTGACACTTAACGTCCAATGTGCTGGGCATCCATCTTGTTGAAAGATGATTGGCCTGTCCGTATTTAGTATGGGTACTTCGGCTTCATACAGGAGTTCTGGTAAATCATTTTGCAGAAAATGCAGATAATTCTCACCGTTTAAATTATCTGGTAAAACGTGTGGCCCAATCAATGTTCGTCCGATTATTCCAGCCCATACATTTATTGAAAATTTGGCTTGGAAAGACTCCTATAACAAAAATGCATTCTAATTAAAGTATTCTGTTAAAGATGTGTTGAACGACTGGAATTAATTTAATAAACATTTGTGTACCTGTTTACATTGTCCCTCTCTACATTGTTGTTCAGGTAAGTTTATTATTAGGTACACAGTAATTTTCTTACCCTTAACTGGTTTAGGCACCGTATTTTCGAAAATTGTATAGATATCTAAGTAAATGATACCTTAAAAGAAAGAGCAATAACTCAGCGTGTTTTTAAAATAATCTGAACATCTGCAGCTATTTTATTTATTTTTTTAAATGTCATTAAAAAACATTTTTTTTTCATTTTCTTTTTTTCTGTAAAGTTTAAATAGTCTGAAAGTCATTTTTTTAGCATAAACTGTGCTTTATAATGATTTAATATCATTAAACACACATTAGGCTAATAAAAACATACAAAATAAATAGACATTTCCACTTAAACTTTGCATTATCAGCACTTAATTAGAATTTTTTGGGATTTTGGTTAAAAATCGTAAAAGGTCCCTAAAAAAAAACAATTAGACTTTGGTTAAGATAAATGTGGCTCAAAATGTTCTAGATGGTCTATACTACTACCCCCTTAAGGCTTTGCACCGAGCTTCCAAACACCCTGTATAATATAGTGCGTTTAGTATTGCGACCGACATATCTTTTTGGGGAGTTGGGGAGATCACTGGCAAAATTTTTCCGGAAGAATAAAAGTTCTGAGTGTCACGGTTGCTGAGATATGATTTTGTTAAGTATTTTTAATTTTAAAATCACCCTGGACCTCGCCTTAAAATCATCATATCATTTTTGTTTGATGTCGTTATGCCAAAAAAAACTTGTGCTGATTTTTTCAAAATATACTTATTACTTAAATTATTTACTTAAATACTTGATGCAAGTCACTTTAAAACCGTGACACTTAGGATATTGAGTCTACCGGACAAATGTGGCCGATAACCCCCTCAACTCGCCAAAAATATGTCGGTCGCAATACCAAACACCCTGTATAAGCCCTAATAAATTGCCATTTTCAAGTAGATGATCAATGAAGCCCTAAACCGCGGATCGGACTAACACTTACATAGCTCAATAAAAAATCTGCATAATTATCCAGCTTTAGCCCCAAAGTTAGCAGAAATTGTTTTGTGGCTAGGCAATACCTAACTGGGCACCTTCGAAAAATATTTGAAAAGCTTCGTTTATTGACAATGGTGTGAATTCAGATGCCGCTATAACTAAACTAAACTATTTTGACAGCACTAAAAATTATCCCTTTTATTTCGATCGTTATGAACGGGACGACGACGGCACCATTTTTAGTCCTGTCCAACTAGTTTAGTTTAGTTTCGGCGACCTCTGAATTGACACCATTGACTTTCAGGTATCGCGAAGACGATACATCTTGTGTATCCAAATGTCCTGTTTAATAAACTTAGGTTCGTAGTTAACCCGCTTACATTCATAATGAACCTCTTAAAGAAGTTTACATCCGTAATGAAAACCTCTAAAGAAATAAACAATATTAATTATGACCGATGTTCCTGCCGAAAACCAGTATTATTTAGTCACATTTATTGTGATTTGATATATAACTACCTACCATAAATAAATAATGCTGGACAATCCACACAGCATCATCTAGCCCCAAGCTAAGCAGAGCTTGTGTTATCGGTACTAGATGACTGATGTACTTTATACAATACATTAGTTTTTTTTATTACACCTCGAAAATACCCAGAACAAATATAATAATATGCAGATCGTATAAACATTTGTACCAAGGCGGGAATCGAACCCGCAACCTCCTGCGTCGCAGGCGGACCTTCGCCCGCCGCGCCACATCGGTTTTCCATATCGATGGAATATCCATCAATGAAGTCACTAGTTCATATTTACAACTTTCGCCTTTGAATATTATTTGGATCATAGCTGCATATTTCATGGTACAATCACATGGCGTGATTGTGTTTATGTTTACGATCAGCGGTGTACTTGGCCGATATCCAGGCATCCGGCAAATCGTGATATTTAATGGCGCCTGTCTAATCTTGTGTCCAATAGTGTCACTGCACCTTATACCATAGATAAATCCTCACATTAACGCTTTTCCTGCCCAGCCTCTATAGGCCACACAGCCGCTGCTCTACAGGCTGACGATGGTCATTCAATGACTTTTATTGAGACGAAGATCAAATCTTCCTAGATCTCAACTTCAAGTTTATAGAGTGACTAGGTTTATGTTAACGTGAGTTCATCACCGCGTTAATAAGTAGGTATTCTCTTTGATTACAACGCACACTAGAAAATCTAAAAATGAAAATCATCGAAACGGCATCGCCTCACCTCAAATAGAGTCTAAACACCCAAAGACACATTCCATTGTATGAATGTAGGCAGGCGACAGTGTTTTGGCAACTTTTCCGCCAGCCGACTTTGGTTTGCTCCATTAGTTTTTCACTATCTATGTCTTGACGGCGGCGACACGATGATATGCCGGTTCGTTTCAGAGATGTTGTATTCATACTTGCAAGCTTGCAACCATTGAAATTAACAGTACAGGACGTGCACAAGAACTACAAAGCAATGATTGTATAAACTAGGTCAGCTGTCGGTCAACGTCTCCAAGTGTCTCGATAACTGGCTATAACTATCGATTTAGTTGACACGATATGCGGAACCACTGAATGAAGTAATAACACAATGAACCCCACATGATAAGGATATTTCTATCTCTCAGTGTTTTTTGTCATCGGAATAAGAGAGAGAGAATAAATGTGAAGAACTTTCCAGAGCTTTTCTTAGTGTTTATTTCACACGACGATAAACACTTTCCAAAAATAGATGACTTCTTGGTGCGATCGCGTTTGGGCGTGTTGTTGAAAGGCATGTTGAAAGCGAAATTATGTGACGTTAACTGATAATACTGGTTTGTACTGTCACTAACTGATCGTTGTTGAAAATAAATTGCTGGAATATTACAACAGCCATTTAATAACAAAACAAATAATTAATGTAGCTGGGTACTTCTGAACACAATAAAATACTTCTGTAAAATTTCTTGAAAATTGTTTCAATAGGAAGCGTCCCCAAGACGTTGCAGCGCTGGCTGCATTTCCCCGCTGTATGGCAATGCTGATGCGCTGCGCCAGATACCCACCAGCTTTCGGGTCACGCGTCGCTTCGACCAGACCCTCAGATAACTTTTTAAAAACCCGGAGAGCCTTAATACCCCACGGACCTAGGGTCTCGACCCCAAAGGGAGCAAAAGTGTAGGCTCTGTTGAGACCTGCATATTTCCGTCTCTTGAGATCCTCAAACATATTCTATTCTAAAATTCAAAAAAATTGTTTTAATTGTAAATAGATACTAGTTCTAATTTGTTTCTGTTAATTGATTGTAATTTTAATCCCATTAAAACATTATAATAATCACATTGGTAGAAACTATTTCTGGAACAGTCGTACAAGGGTGGCATTTAATGAAATGCCAACGGCAATTGTAAGATAAATTTAGACCGCGATCAGACGCAAAAGGTCAGAGGGCAACTCTGAAAATAATACGTAATCATATCTCGTTAACTTTTACCATAAACATTTAAATATCTTGATAGTAAATGCGTCATAGGAAAACTACGATAACGGGATGGAATTTATTTCTACTCACCCGGACCCCGACGGATATAGGCTACTCGAAAAGCGCGTGCAAAGCTGCGGGCAGCAGCTTGTCTATACAAATAAGGTAAAAAAAAAAAACGGTTTTTTATGACTTGTATACCAACTCGAATCGCTAAGCCATAAAAGTATGCAGAACCAAAATTTATCGAAACACTACTTATACTCCGCTCACGCGTTTATTTTCTTTGACAGAATGAAGAAACAGAGGGTGAAATATTGCATATATTTCACACTCTGTTTCTTTTTAAAAAGAGTAATGCGAATCTGTAGACTCGTAAACTATCGGGAATAACGAGAGCTTCTATATTTATCGAACCGACACATTACGTGTCTATGATTGTAATATTGCATTCATAATTCGATCAAAAGAAAATGAAACTGAATCATGATGAAATAAATAAGCACCATTCAAATACCACGCAAAATGGACCAATTTTGGTGTCCATTTGCCGATACTAGAGTACACCCACCCAACTAACATTAGATACTATGAGATAATATATATATGAGATATTATATATATAACTATAAAATGAATATTTTCTGTAATCATAATCACACATTGTACTATCTCCCTTACAAGCCTCTGTGGTTTTTTAGGTGTGATCATTGTTTTTATATTGTAATAATCTTTTTAGTAGATGAGTAATAAAATAAATAAATAAAAACAATTACTTAACCCTTTTCAAATCGTTTTATCATAAAGTTTTCAAGATAGTTAAACGTTAGGTATACAATAAATGCTTTGATTGAGATTATAAAATAATCAATAAGTGCTATTGCATCGATCGTATTTGTGCTATCTTATCGTTGCACAGCAACAAGTACTTCCTCTATTTAAAACATTGGAAACAACGTTTTAACTATAATCACACTAGCCCTGCCCGCGGCTTCGCGCGCGCTTTCCCAGGATAAAAAGTAGCCTATGTCCTTCTCCGGGATACCATCTACCTCCCTGCCAAATTATATTGAGATCCGTTCAGTCGTTTAGGCGGAAAAGGTAACAGACAGACAGAGTTACTTTCGAATTTATAATATTAGTAAATTATGGATAGATTTACGAGAGCTTGCAGGTTACAGTTGCAAGTTGCAGTTGCAAGTTGCAGTTGCAAGTCGCAACTGAAACTGCTGCTTATAATAAATTTGTATAATATGGTAGCAGAAGTTATCTCATGGATGTTATCTCCATGGTACAGGAAGACTATGAGAGAACATTTTCACTATCATCTAGTAGGTAACGAAGGTTTGTAAACAAACCGCCCATACTTAACATACAATTCACTCTGTTGCCGCGTCTTTTTATACGCAATTTACATTACTTGTCGATTTGAGATCGTTCCGTCAATAAATATTGCTTACATCTGAGACTTGACGCCAAACATGTGAGTTTTAGTTTTTTTGTGTCGTGGGATGTTTACAAACATTTCACAGGTAGTTTGGCTAGTGTATAGCAGCTGGCGTGATCCCTTTTGTTGTCCTGTACTGGAGGCCTGGATAATGTTACAGACAGGAGACAAACGCCAGCTTTTAAAAACTATCTATACCTAGGTTCATCGATTATTATTTATTATTATTTGTTACCTATGCCATAATAAATCCATTCTTTCAGACCTCTCCCAGTCAGAGCTGTTATGTTCCCGCTGCCTCAAACATGTGATGTGACGCTAGGTTAAGAAGATTACTAGAGCTCAAAACAGAACACAACATCAAACATAGCAACGGTCATTAACATCATAAAACATATCACAAGATAAACCAAACACGCAAAAACATCGTGGCGATAGTAATTAAAAAGAACAATACACATTGGACATCTATACACACACATTATAGGAAGGTAAATTAATATAATTTGATTGGATATGAAATAACTTAAACCCGTCTTCGAATTATAAACTTATGCACAGATTGGCTCAAAAACAGTACTTTTCAAACCCGTTAATATCATAAACCACTTATCACTAATGTAATTTAATAATAATTTTAGGAAATTTCGTTGTCCAAATAGTTAGTTAAGAAAATATTTCGATTAATATAGTATGTACGCGTTCTATCAAGGTAACTTGTTAGAGGTTTTCTTAATTTCCCTTTCAGCATCAGTTTCGAAGCTCTAAATAATATGAAAATACTGATATAGATCCTTGGGAAAATAGTTAGTTAAAAAGATGTTTGGTTTTGGTATCTTACTACATACAATAGCAAGATAAAAAAAAAAACAAAATGAGCTTATAATTGACAGAGAAATCGACGAACACACTCGTACATTAATCAAAATATACATACATACAGCCAAACACAGAACCTCCTCCTATATTTAAGTTGGTTAATAAAATAAACAACATGCTTCGTGTGGGTTATTTATTTTATTAAGCCCGTGGTGGTGATATCTATCATATCAGATCAGACTAAGCATTGGATAATGCGATATGCAATTTATAGGATCAGACCGAACATTTGGATAATTCGATAGATTATCTAATAGATACGAGTGAATTGGTGATAAATTGATGATATACAATGACACAAACGAAACGGAAATTTACTAGTGTTACGTCAAATATAAAATAGAATACGATTTATCGAAAATGATGCAACACAAATATATGCAATAGTTACACAGAATTAACAAAAAGCAAAGCTGAAGACAGGGCGACAGGGCGTTAGGGGAGGCCTATGTCCAGCAGTGGACTAATATAGGTTGATGATAATGAATGTCGTTTAAAAATAGGCTAAGGTCATTTTGAATTGTAACATGTAATGCTTACTAAAATGTTTGCTTCTGACGCGACTAGGCCCATTCTAAAACATTTTCTAGCTTAACATTTCCTATATCTAGAATTTCTTTCTAAATTACACTGAAGACCTTGAACAAGATCACGACGTTAATGCATGATACTTGTACCAGTTCACGTGGTAATCCTTTATCTAGACTCGCCCAGTAACATAATCCATTATATCCATTTAAGAGGCTGTATATTATAGTGTTTTACAATTGCAATTCAATGAAGTCTTAGCCCGTTAAGTAGTTGGTCCTGCGCCTATCCTCTCCCCGGTACTGTCGGTCTGCCGTCCTATCGGATTATGAGGGACTAGAGGGTGCACCTGTGTGCGCGCAAGCACACTTGTGCGCTATATTATGTCCTGCGCACCTGCCTAGTCTTCGTTGAGACTGGCCGCCGTGGCCGAAATTCGGCTAGGAGGGCATGATCATCATCATCATCACAATCTCTGACCTAATGTTTACCAAGTCATAATAAACCGCGAAGTGCGAGTCGACTCGGACACGTAGGGTTCTGTACCTTAAAAATCAGGCAACTTTTTCAAAGAACATCAAATTTTCACTTGTACGGAGGCACCTTTAAATTTTCAACTTTATTATATTTTCAGTATTTTTTGTTATTACAATTGAAGCGTTACTCATTTATAGAAAGTTTCATGTGTCTACCTATTGTGATTCAAAACATACGGCCTTGTCAAGCGAAGAGCAAAAATAGCCAAATAAATCAAGTTTCTTGTATGGAAGGCCCCTTTCATTTTGATATTTATTCTGTTTCTATTTTCTGTTATAGCGGCAAAAGAAATACAGATTCTCTGAAAATTTCAACTGTTACCTCTCACGGTTCATGAGATAGAGCCCTGTGACAGACGGACGGACAGCGGAGGCTTAGTACTAGTGTTCCGTTTTCATCCTTCGGGTACGGAACCCTAAGAAGGACAGTAGAAGTTGTTAGGAACATTTTATAGTGACGAAAGATATATTATGACGAAACAGTATTACCCTTAACCTGTAACTTCAAATGATATTGCTCTATGACAGTAGTAAGTATCTTATTTTATCTCTATGAGATAGTGAATTTTGTTGTTTGTTTTATACAAAGAAGACGAGCGCATCGCATAATAAAATCGAGTGATGAAAATCTGGTGAGTGTTCTAGTAAAATATGGTTAACCAGATTAATCCAGGTTTATCCTTTGTAGTCTCTTTTAAGCTTTGGTTGCCTGGAAGAAATCGCTTTAAGCGATAAGGCCGCCAATTCTGTTACCTTTTACCATACTATTTTGTATATAAGTTCTCTGAATAAAGTATTATCTATCTATTTATCTATTAAAGGAAATAGAAAAGTCTTGTATGTAGGTGATTAATTTCACTTAATCTTATTAATTGAAGATCAAAAGATAATGATCAGAATAGAGTCAGGCTTTGTTTGATAAGGTAAAAACAATGAACTTAATGATTATCACTGCAGCAACTGTGTGAATAACACAAAATGTTATGATAATAACCGCATTATTATTGCATAGCTTTGAAGTATTTAAACTTGACAAGTAAGCCCAGTTATTAAAGTAATGATATGTAGGAATTACAGGAATAATAATGGTTGTGTAAATATTAATATCTACCAGGTACTAAATAAAACAGGCCAAGTGCGAGTCGACTCGCACACGGAAGGTTCCGTACCATCGCATTTCGCAAAACACAGATTTTTTGATGGGTCGAAAAAAGCAAAAAGCCAACATGACGCGGTCACCCATTCAAGTACTGACCGCGCCCAATGTTGCATAACTGAGTTGTTTTGTCAAATTTATTATATATTTATCATTTGTTGTTATAGTAAATAAATAGTTATTGTGACAACTAATTATTATGCTATTGTGGTGGGTTAAAGAGTTACAAATAAACCGCCAAGTGCGACTTGACTCGCACACGAAGGGTTCCGTACCGTAAAATCAGGCAACTTTTTCAAAGAACATCAAATTTTCACTAGTTCGGAAACCCCTTTAAATTTTCAACTTTATTTTATTATTAGCATTTGTTGTTATTACAGTTGAAGTAACTTATTTATAGAAAGTTTCACGTGCCTATCTATTGTTGGGTTCAAGAGATACAGCCTTGACAAATTAAGAGCAGAAATGGCAAAAAATCACGTTTTTTGTATGGGAGCCCCCATTAATTTTGGTATTTATTTAATTTTTATTAGTTGTTGTTCTAGCGGTAAGAAGGTTCTAAGGTAAATATTTAACGGAGTCTCTAAGACCCCGTTAAATATTCAACTTTACTATATTTTTAGTATTTTTTGTTATACCAGTTGAAGTTTTACTTCAAAATAGAAGATACTCTATAGTTCTATAGTTCTTAAATAGATAGTTTTATGTGTCTACTTATTGTGTTGAAAGAAATACAGCCTTGACAATGAAAAGCAAAAATAGCCAAAAAAACATGTTTTTTATATGGAAGCCCCCTTTAACTTTGATATTTATTTTATTTGTATTATTTGTTGTTATAGCGGCAAGAGAAATACACATTATCAGAAAATTTCAATTGTCTACCTCTTACGGTTCATGAAATATAGCCCTGTGACAGACGGACGGACGGACGGACAGCGGAGGCTTAGTAATAGTTAAAAAAGCTAAACTTTAATAAAAATTAAATTTTAGTATAGTATATTAAAATTTTACTTTTATTATTTGTTGCTATAGCGGCAAGAGAAATACGTATGATAATTATGTAACCCGCTGACGGACGGACAGACAACAATTTAGTAATAAAATATAGTAATAGGGTACCGTTTTAACCCTTCGGGTACGGAACCCTAAAATGTGTTGAACTGAGTTTCAGGATGCAAAATGTCACACAGGAAAAATTCATAGTATCTTTGTGTATATTTTTCAAAGGCCCTTGTGAATGGGTGTTGTTGAAATCTGATAGCATGTGGTTGAGCCGTACTGACTACTGATCAAACAAGGTTTATGAAAATTGAGAGTTTCTGCTGATATATCCGGACTGCGTGATTGATATTCTTAAAAAAAAGCAGAGTCTATGAAATATTACATTCTTTCATTGAGGCAAAGAAAACAAATGCGTGGACGGAGCTTAAAGGAATAATATAAATTATGCATACATTTTCTGATTAGTTTTGTTTTTAATTGCAGCAAGATTTGTCTTGACCTGATACTGGGATTCCAATAAAGCATAAATTAACAATTACAGCATATTATAGCAGACCAGCTGCTGCCCGCGGCTTAGCACGCGCTTTTCAAGTAGCCTATGTATATGGACATACATAGGCTACTTGAAAAGCGCGTCCCCCGGGACACCTCCCTGCCAAATTTCATAGATATTCGTTCAGCCGTTTAGGCTTAAAAAGGTAACAGACAGACCGTTACTTTCGTATTTATAATATTAATATGGATAAAATGGTTACTAACGATGGACAAGACTAACTAAAATCCCAAGCGTATTCTGGTATAAAACACAAAAAAAAATCATCTACGAGTACTCTACAGGATAATTATGTAAAAGGCTTGGAGTGTGAGTGATTACGCTAAATATCCAAGCATTCTGTCGCCTGCAAGAAATGTGTGTCTATTTGTACAGTACAGATACAACCTTGGAAGCAACTACGTACTGGCAGCGCTTCTATAGACAGCTGATAAACAAGCTCACAATGAACTCTAATTACGTTAGTACACTGTTGTTGATGGACATCTCACGGGGTTCATTCCATTTTGTCCGGGAAGTATTTAAATATGGAATAAAAAATAACTTACAAATAATGAATAACTTTTGATAATTTAAGTGAAAAGTCAAACTTTTTTGGGATGTCAATTTTGCTTCGTCGTGGTTTCTGATAAATATTTGTCATAATCTCTCTGAAAAGTTGAGAGAACTTATCAGCTCTTGATATGTTGAAAATGCTCTTCCAAAGTAGCTCATAAATTATAAATAGTAGATATCAGTGCTTTGTATGTATATCATACAGGAAAAGTTCACTTAGAGTATTTTTTTTGTATTTGCATATTAAATAATAATTCATTTATTATAGTATAGTGTATATTAGTGTTAGCTTTGAATGTGGAGGGATATAAGGAGAGAAGAAGACCGAGGAAAAGACGGATGGATTGTGTGAAAGAGGACATGGCTAAGAAAGGTGTTAGTACGGAAATGACGGCTGATAGAGGAGAGTGGAAGAAAAATATATGTTGTGCCGACCCCACCTAGCGTGGCATAAGGACCGAAAGATGATGATGATAATCATTCATTTTTATTAGTTTATTTGCATTTAAATACTTAATCATGAATAATAATTTTGTTTTATTTGTTAAATTCATTTTATTTGTATGAGAGTAGGACATCCTGGCACTACAATATTTACATACTTAAAATGATGTCCTAACAACTGTTTAGCATGTAGAGTAACATATTTTATACAAATAAACAATTTTCAATAAATGACAAAATCATGTGTCGTCCGTCACCTTCTTTACAAGCAAGCAACTATTTTGCAGAAACCTTTTATTATTATCTATGCTATTCAGTATTCATAAACGAGAAAAGTAAGTACTCGTTAAAGTTCGCATCCCAATCCTATTTACAATACTAAGAGATACCAGTGAGAATGATGCAGACGCACGGAAGAAAAACAGATAGTGGTCCCCCTCGAGAGAAGTTGTTTCGCTGGGTTGGGTTCTGTTCTAACGGGCGACAAAAAGGGGAACAATGACCTTGTGAAGGTCGTGGGAGGGTAAGATGCGACGCGCAATATTGACTACTGGGTCAAGAGGAAATGGCAGACTAAAGTAGATATACAGGGTGTCCGGTAATTAATGGATAACCCCGCAGGTACATGTGGGGGGGCAAGGGGGCAACTCAAAAAAAATTAAAAAAAAAATCTATCTGCAAAGGTCTAGGATTTTTTAATATTTTTTTTAAAGTCCGAATTTTGATACCTTTGTTAAAATATTATAAGACTACCTATTTGAAATTGTTGTTTCAATTATTAATAACACCCCAACCACCCCAAAATACACTTTCACTGATTTTCAAAATAAATTTCTTATCTTATTATTTGTTTTTGTTATACGAAAAATAGGGCTAGAGAAACATAGGTAGCCATAAGTCGGTTATTTGACAATAAAATTTCATTGAATCAAAGAGTCTATTCATTGAATAGTTGCGACGTGCAACGAGAAAACAGGTCCGGTTTTGTATTTACGAGTATTTACTGTTGCTAGCAAACATATTCATTTTCAATGCACATCCCATCAACAGCCTTTACCAGTCCATGGCTTTCCCTGCATTATCAATTAATGTTGTAAAAATGTGTAAAGTAATTCTGTTTTAGTGCCTAGTAAGTCTTCGTCATGAAATTGTGAACTAATTTTCGCGTGTTCACAAAAAGGTACCGACATAACAATGGTACTTGTGTAATCACGACTATGATAATTCAATGTTAGCTTATGCATTGTAAATTGTGATCTCGAGTTAGTTTAAACCTATTCATACTGCGTAATTCGATTATAATATGAATGGGAATTTTCCTACGTATTTTATTTCGCTAAGTCGCGCAATAACTGGAACTTACTGGGTAAAGAACTGACTGAAGACCAATCTCAGGAGTAATTTAGCGCCGCATATTTTAGCGAAAGTGTAACTTCAATATAAATCTGATTTGCTTCTACACGACAGAATCGACATAAATTACAAAACGAATGACGATACTTCTCGGCATGCTTGCAGCTATTTAAAGACGGCATACCGTCTAGTCCGAGACTTGACTTTGGGAAAATCTATGCAGAATAATATAAGACGCGACCATACATTCTGGAAGTTTAATAAAACCCATAGCAAATTCTATACTTACATACATACCTAAGTTAAGGTTCAAGTTCAAACTAGGCGTTCGTATCTCCTCATACCATTTATCTTTGCTTCCCTTCCCGCCTACAGCAAATAAGTAAGAAATTTAAAATTTGTTAGAATTGTATATTTTTTATGCACTATGCAAAGGCCGACACTTATGTCGGCCTTTGCATAGTGCATAAAAAATATACAATTCTAACAAATTTTAAATTCCTGTATTCTTAAATACAGGCTTATCCAGGATTACAACCAGTAATGTATCACAACATATCTACAACCGAGATAGGATCAACAATATACCTCTAGATTACGTTACAAGGTTACTTCAATCAAACAAATTATTTGCAAGTCTATTAGCACATGACCTACTCACCTATCCACTCCTCCAAACCAATAATGACATCTTACTGATATGATAGCGAAGTCGCACGATCTATTCGAAACTGCGGAGTTGATCGAGACACTTATCGGTATTGCTGTATGCGATGAGAGATTCCCCGAATACTCAAAAGATGGATGTGAGTTGCGTTTGCGACGAATTTTTGACAGATTTTATTTGAAAACTGTCAAAAATCGCCAGTTGAGACGTGCTTGAATCTATTTTAATTAATTGAATCTATATTCATACGCCCCTAGGGTAAATTCAAAATCCAATTGTTTTATTTCCTTAAGACCTTACAGGACTCTTGGACACGTCACAAAATTCAAATTATATAAGTAAAACTAGGAAATAATGTGATCACTTTGATTTTTTGTTCTAAACCTTGTTAGATTGTTAGTTTTCGAGTTGGAGCAAAACTTGTCCCAAGCTTTTTTATCCTCTAGACTAGATAATCTGATATTTTGTAGTTAGCCGTTTACAAAGGATATGTTGTTTGACAATTTGTTTGAATTTATTTATTGATAATTTTTTCAATTCATTTGGTATTTTGTTGTAGAAGCGTATATGTATATTGCCCTTTAAAAGATACATTAATCTTGTGTAGCCTAGTTGTGGGCACAGTGACTTTATTCTTATCTCTATAGTATTTAAATTATGTACCTATGTCGCTATTTTTAGGGAACCGATTGTTATTCCTATGAGTGTACAACAAGTTTTCATAAATATATTGGCATGGTACTGTCATTATTCTTTTATTTCTTTGTATTTTTTGAATTTTTCAGGTAGGGTTTCTCTGGGACCCATATTATAGATTACACGAACAACCCTCTTCTGTAGCACAAATACGGTGTTAATATAGAGGTAAGTTCAGCGTTCCCCCACAGCAGTATGCCATGTATGTAAGATGCAGTGAATCAAATACCTACTTATCGAGAAGACCTGAGACAATCTTAGGTACTTGACATCTATATAAATAAATAAATTTGTATTTGTATTTAAATCTGAGTTGCATAGAAAACTGTCAAAAAATCGCGACTTGAGACGTGCTTAAATATGAGTTGCGTTTCAGTATTTGGGCGATAAACTGGAGTAATAGCTTGAGTGGCACAGTACTCACTGGTGTCTGTTATTGTTTACCTACTTCATTTACAGAATATAAAAGTAGTTTACTTGACTATTTATTTACGTAGGGACTGCTTTCATTACTTTGTATTAAGTTTATACTCTAGTTACACTGGCTACAACACCGTTTTCTTTACCGTGTGATTATGATTACCTACTCGCCGCTATTATGGTATTAGGTCCTTACATATGAAATTGGCGTTTTTCGTACTGGCCACTTTAATCACAAATTTCTCCTCTTTGGTAAGGAATTCCAAATTCAAATTTGTACAGCTATAGACTCATGTATTTGTGCTTCGATGATCGTCATTCATTTGTTTTGTTTTCTTCTGTTTTTTTCTGTTTGCGTCACTCATTTTACAAAATGGAAAACTTAAAATATCGCATTATTTACGTGTACGAGTTCCGCCGTGGCACTAGTGCTGCGGAAACAACTCGAAGGGTGAATGATGTGTATGGCGGTCGTGTTGCAAAAGAAAACACAGTTCGTTTTTGGTTCCAACGTTTTCGTTCTGGAAATTTTGACCTGCAGAACAAGCCCCGTGGACGGCCTGAGACTCAAGTTGATAATGAAGAGTTGAAGGCTATTGTGGAAGCGGATCCATCGCAAACCACGTCCGAGTTAGCTGCAGGCTGCGATGTTAGTGATAAAACTGTTTTAATTCACTTGAAGCAAATTGGGAAGATTAAAAAGCTTGAAAGGTGGGTACCTCACGAATTGACTGAAGCAAACCGGCAAACGCGCGTCGACTGCTGCGTTACATTACTAAACCGGCACAATAATGAAGGTATTTTAAACCGAATCATTACCTGTGATGAAAAATGGGTTCTTTACGATAATCGGAAGCGCTCAGCGCAATGGTTGGATCCTGCCCAGCCAGCCAAATCCTGCCCCAAGCGAAAATTAACCCCAAAAAAGTTACTTGTAAGCGTTTGGTGGACTAGTGCCGGTATTGTTCATTACAGTTTTCTCAAATCTGGCCAGCTGATGTCTATTGTCAGCAATTGCAAACCATGATGGAAAAGCTAGCGGCTAAACAACCTAGGCTGGTCAATCGCTCCACGCCACTGCTGCTTCACGACAACGCTAGACCACACACTGCGCAACAGACGGCTACTAAATTAGAAGAGCTTCAATTGGAAAGTCTAAGACATCCTCCGTACTCCCCGGACCTTGCTCCAACAGATTACCATTTTTTTTTCGAAATTCGGATAACTTCTTGCAAGGGAAAAAATTCAACTCCGATGGGGCAGTCCAAATCGCCTTCAAAGATTTTATTGATTCCCGTCCGACTGGTTTTTTTAGTAAAGGGATCAATGAACTACCTATAAGATGGCAAAAGTGCATAGAAAATAATGGTTCATACTTTGATTAATTAAATATATTATATTAAAAAATATTCGACTTTTTGTTCCTCCCATACAAAACGCCAATTTCATATGTAAGGACCTAATATTATATTATGGTAGTCTCACATCCGCGCCTGTCAATTCATAATTTCAGAATAAAGCTCGACATAACGTATTTTCATTAGTTTAATTTATAGTTTTAATTTTCCCATAGTTTTTCATCTAAAGTTACCAGAAACTTTCTCAAAGTATGAGTATTGTTTACCTACTTCATACACAGAATATACAAGTAGTTTACATGACTATTTCTGATAGTTTTTTTTTCATATAATTGCAAAAGGAGAACGAGAGAGATCACGAGATTTTTTTGAAATGTCGGTGTATTAAATTTAATAACAAATCCGTAATTACTTACTAAACCTAATTACATTTAGTAAGTAATTACGGTTTTGTTCGGTTATGATTATGACATACTGAAGGCAAGACAACGCTTGACGAATCCCGGAGTTTCAGAGACAGTAAATTCAAATTTCGTTCTGCATGAAAATGTTTTACAAAGCGAGACGACGTAACTGTAAAATACAAAAGCCATAACAATAGTTCCATCAATTAACTTGGACCATTTGGCATGTCACCAACGAGAATGAACCACTGCACGTTTCTGGCTGCAGTTAAAAAACTTGAAAACTTGTAAGACACGAAGAAATTTGCCAAATGTCCCAAAAACATTTTGTTTAACAGCGGTTACATAATGTACGTAAGAAGTTATTCTTTCAGGCAGCGATAAGACGACGACGTACCGAATTTTAAATATGCCCCAGAAAGGAAAAACAACTATCAAAATACTTAAACCTAGCTTAGTTTTAGACTCAAAATTGAATCTAACGACCTTTAACGATGAAGATATAGTAACTTCTGTCATGATAAGCACTATCAGAGGCAGAGAGCTTTAGCGCACAGCGTCTACCTGACGTGAAAACTTCAAAGGAGGTACCGAATCTACCAAGAGGCGGACATTATCACGGCTATTGCAATCGAGTGACCGATCGGAGCAAATATTACAAAGGTGAGCAGCCGCAGCCGTTAAGCAACGTATTAAGCTTTGTTCACACTTGGGAAAAACGGGCTAGCTAATGGATAAGTCGCGTAGAGAGCCGAGCCGTACAAAACTGTCAGTAGCGTGACCTTGAGTTATTCGCTACCGGACAAAATTTTCCCAAGAGCAAAGCGTTAGTGTAACCAAACCTGAACTCCAGCAGCGCAGTTGTAGTGTTGTATAACAAATCGATTCCGCGGTTGGAATAATGCCAAGTGTAAGGTTACCGGAATCATCTGTTTTGTTTTAAGTTGGCGATAAGCCAGATTACTGGTCTCAGGATTTGAAGTTGAAGTTACGATTATCTATGAATAGATAAGGTTGATGACTGCATTCAGCGAGTGGACACTTTTAAAATTAAAATGTTTAGTGCACTTTTGTTGATTCCATAATGATAAAATAACTACACATACATTTCTAAGTGATTATGATAATTATATCAATGAATCTGACACGAAACAGAAATATAGTCGAGAAGGTACCTACATAAAAAGTAAATCAAATAAATTCTTAAAAGTTGCCTAGGCAACCGATTCTGCTGGTTTTAATAACGAATTATAATTGGACGACCAAGAGTCTGAGCTGGATCAATAAACTGTAGGTGACATTGTCAGGTCAGTAGGTACAATCGTACTTTACCTACCTACCTAGGTGTCCATTATGTAGCTGTAACTAGCTGTGCTAACTTTAAGCTTGAGTTATTCGAGAATAGGACTAACGATAACTAAAACCTTCTTAAGAGGGCACCATGCGCGCCATTTTATGAAAAAGATAGGCATAGAATTTCGCGTTCGTAGAAGCCGGAGAGAGCATACATTTTTGGAACGGCGTAAGCGCAAAAATCAAGTTTTTGTTTATTTACAAGAAAATTACACAACTTATGAAGAAACTGATTCAAGGAACCAAATAATTAGTAATAGCCTACGAATCAAAACATCAGTCATTTCAATAGACCGCAGGGTTCCTATAAGATCTCGACCAAATTATCTGCGAAACAGTGCACTTTCATGATTTTTTATCGTAATTTTTTTCCTCAATCGTGTTTTCACATTCAAGGAACGAAAGAAAAAATTTGAATTTTAAGTAATTCTAGTTTTTATTACGAGTATCCCGTGAGTACTGAGATCTAGGCCTAGTTTGACAACCAACCCCGTTAGGTTCGCCCCTTAAGCTAGAACAAAACGAGGCACTAATATTTTCTTTTATTTTCTTCTTTGACATGAGGAAAGGTATTTGTGGGGAGACGAGAACAATCAACCAGATCCACGATTTTTCAGATACCTACTTAAATAGTAGATAACTTATGTCAAGAATTCTAATGGGCATTAACAACATAGAGCAGCTGGGCTTAGACTACGCAAGAGGAGCGAGATCCATATTTGTTTTTAAATTTGGTGATAAGTGCACCGGACGCCGAAACATCGACGAGCGAAGCGAGCGGCAATGATTTTAATTTAAGAACTGCGGCAGTTGCAGCTGCTTGTCAAATAGTTACTTAGGAACATACTAAAACCAAAGGTCCCCAGTTGCCATTTTAGCCGGGTTTGCCACTTAGCTTAATCCCATAGTTGATCCCTGGAGAAAAGGCACAGGTAGGGTACTCTACACACACGCAGTAGAACTGATTCGGGAGTCAGGAGTAAACTGCAGTGTTAGCCGAGTGGGATACCCATGCTGACTGACAGCATATCCCTATTAAGGAATAGAATAATCTAGAAGGCTCACCTCAGCTGCGCGCAGTAGAACTGGTGCGGGATGGCGGTCAGCACGCCGGCACCGTCGCCGGTGTCGTTGTCGCAGGCGCACGCGCCGCGGTGCTCCATACGCTTGGCCAGCACCTCGGCATCGCGGACGATCTGGAGGAAAAGTTGACTTAGAAGTGCATAGTGAATTGCCGTGATCGAACATACAAACATCTTCTGGCCTAGAATCTAAACCAGGGTCTGGGCAGGGCCTTTTGAAAAGATGCTGCTCGATTGCACTCCATTATCGAGTCCAATGAGCGCCGTGATCTAGTCAAGAGCGGTTACCAACCTGTCTTACCAGACCATGTGGCTATTACAGGATAATAATAAGATTGCTCCTATTCTGAGGAAGATCTTGGATGTTTACGGACCGTTGTTAATAAATGTTGTAAAAACAAGGATAAACCGGTTGACCGATTATCCGATTTATTAATCCGACTTACTTTATGAGAACGTTTCCCGTCGATAGCAACCACAAATCCGACGCCGCAAGCCTCGTGCTCGTTCTGAGGGTCGTACAAGCCTTGCTTAGCCGGCCCTTCCCACTCCATACCTGGAAATAATATACTGCTAAAAAGACATCTTAGAGACTTGCTCTATTAAAAGGACAAAACAAGCAGAAATGTTTTGTAGAAGTGAGACATGTAAACCGGCCTTATGAATAAATAGTATTTCTGTGTTTGAAATAAATAAATATTGGTGATATTTTCACAAAATTTATTATAAGTTAGTAGTTAGGAGATATACTATTTTCATAAAAGACTTTTTTGGAACTTGTCTATTTATAATCCCTCTGTTGGACAAAGCTTGTAAGATATTTAACAGGAGAAACCGAAGAAAGGTTTATTTGAATACTACAATAAAAATAGGAGCATGGAAAAGTTTTGAATGTTGATTGCCTAGCAAAAATAAAAAAAATATTATGAAATCTGATGGCACCTAATTTTTGTTTTCGTATTAGCCAATGCAATAGAAACACAATTGACAACAGACTAGACATTCAAACAATAAATCGTAATGAAACAGTGATTGTTGGGTCTTCATTGCTCAGTAAGTGAAGTGAACTAGTTTAACAAATTGATCAGACGTCACTGAATAGCTGGGCGGAGAGCAAAAGGTGATTGATAATGAATGGTGTGAAAACTTATAATATGTACTTTGTTGTGTAAGAGTTATTCTTATCTGGTTTGTTGTATTGTGGCTAGATAGCCTTTGAAATGTTCATCCATCAAGCATTAGGTTCTAGATCAGACCAAAAATTACAGCCTTAGGTAAACAAAAAAAAAATTGCTTGAATAGTAACACCTTAGAAATGACGTCAAAAGATAACACAAAGAATTAATTTATTTATTTAGGAATTAGACATTATAATGCTGAAACCATGGCTAAGATGATTTGAATCACTTGAATCCAATTTTTTTTAATCATTTGATTTAAATCATCATTATTTTACAGCAATATGAACAGAAAACAATCAAAAATGTAAAGGGTCCAAATTAAGCTGCAGTGGCTTGGCTTAAACCGCCAAGTGCGAGTCGACTCGCACACGAAGGGTCCCGTACCGTAAAAATCAGCCCCTTTCTCAAAGAACATCAAATTTTCACATGCTCGGACACCCCTTTAAATTTTCTTATTTTCTATATTTTTAGCACCTATTTGTTGTTATTACAGTTGAAGTTTTACTTATTTATAGAAAGTTTCATGTGTCTACCTATTGAGGTTCAAGAGGTAGCCTTGAACAAACAAAGGGCCATAATAGCCAAAAAAAAAACACGTTTTTTGTATGGAAGCCCCCTTTAATTTGGATATTAATTTTATTTTTATTAACTTTTGTTATAGCGGCAATAGAAATACACATTCTCTGAAAATTTCAACTGTCTACCTCTTACGGTTCATGAGATAGAGCCCAGTGACAGACGGATTGACGGACGGACAGCGGAGGCTTAGTAATAGGAATCCGTTTTCACCCTTCGGGTACGGAACCCTAAAAATATGCTTATCCATACTAATATTATAAATTCTAAAGTCACTGTCTGTCTGTTACCTTTTCATGTCTAAATAGCTGAATGAAATTTGATAGAGGTAAATGGTATCCCAGGGATGGACATAAGGTACTTAAAAAGCACATGCGAAGCCGCGGTCACCAGCTAGTTTGACCTATGTTTTTTTGCGGCAAGGCACAGCTGTTTTTTTGAAATTAAGACTAAATGCGTACATACATATGTTGCAATCAAGTTTTATTCTAGTTTTTTGTTACTTTATAATTCTAAGTGATTGTGATGTGTTTTGTACGTTAAATAAATAAATAAATGGACATATTAAACGAATATGAAAAAAAATATTAATAAACAGAACAAGTAAGGCAGCAATGAAAATGTTTCAATCTTGTTGTCTTTTCTTTCTGATAGTAGGTACTTTGTGTGATTAAACCTTTGCACCTACCTTTCGTATGGAAGGGGTATGTGAACTTGAAACTGGATTCTGAATAAAAATTTGTGAGTTTAAACCAGTTTAATTTAGTGTCATTGAACTTATTGCAGGACAAGGTAATGGTTTAGATAAAAAAAAATCTACACTACTTCTTTTGATTTAAATCTGTTTATATTGATTTTTATGATAATCGCTTTGGTCTATCCAATTTTATGATTTTTAAAGGTAGGAATGGCGGGTAGATCCAAAGGTTTAATCACAAGAAAGAGAAGACACCAAGATTTAAACATTTTCATTTCTGTCTTCCATGTTCTGTTAAATTTTTTTCTTCATTTTGATATACTATGTCCATTTTTTAATCATTTATATTATAAAACATCTATAATTCAGCGTAAACACATAGGTTTAGCATCGTTTTTTCCGACATTTTGTAGTATTTCAACTTTATGGAATGTGTGTACCTATGAACTATTTGTTTTTAAGTATGAATTATTAATTTTAGAGGATTTCCTGAATCTTCAACCAGGGCAGCAGGAATAGAATCATTGAGCGTGTGCACTGAAGCATGATTTGTACACTCCCTATACATTTTTGACTGCTTTCTGTTATCATTTCAGTGAAAAAGTATTGATTTAAGTAATACACAATGATTTTTTTTTATTATTTCTTTAAATCACTGATTTAAACCAAGTGATTAAAATTATCTTAACCCTGGTATTAAGTAGGTAGTATATGTTTAACTAACTAACTAACTTATATCTTTTAAATCCATCATGGATACACTTAAGTAATTTTTTTGTATATGATTTTAATACTAAGTTAGTTAGCACTAACTAAGATTCTTAAACTAACTAAGTTAGTTAGCTTAAGAATCTTTTCATTTAATGTAATAGTTTTGGTATTAAACTGCTATATTATTATTATTATATATCAGTATCTATATATTTTATTATAGTACCCATGACACAAGCTCTGCTTAGTTTGGGGCTAGCTTGATGATGCTGCGTGAATTGTCCAGCATAATTTATTTATTTATTATACCTATCTTGTGAGAATGCATTCTATTTATGTATTTAATTTAAGGCTAAGATTCTCAAGAACCCAGTAGAAACAAGAGTAGGAAAATAGTCTGGCATTACCATCGAGTTAGAATCCTACCTCGATGGGCATTACCTTAATACATTTCAGACCGCTTGTTGTATGTAATATTGTATTTGTAGTAACATGCTTTTATAAAAGTAATCAAGCTGATGGCAAATTAAAATTTTATGGGATTATATAGGCACTTCATGAATATATCTGCTTAGTAAACCTGTTCTTAACTTAGTATTCTTAACTTAGTTATATACCTGCTTAGTAAACCTGTTCTTAACTTTCTAGATGAGTTAATTCTGACAGTGATAGATAGGCAATAAATAGGCAGGTACCTAGGTACACCGGCAGGTAGATATTACTGTTGACTCAATGATTAGTTTTGAGGAAAAGTTTTACACTGAAAACCACAATCTTTTTAGTATTTTTTTAAATAAAATACATATCTGATATCTTGATTATTGATTGATTTTGTATGGATGTATATGTCAACCTACTCTTACATCCATACAAAATCAACCAAGGAACGTATTTTGTACAACGGCGTACCGTTGTACTGGTAGGTTATCTGTATTATTTGTCTATAGTTCGAAGTCATGGGAGTCGTAAACCTTTGTAGGTTTAGTGATGTTAAAACACTTGCAATACCTACCTACCTACTTATTTCTTGGGCAGCGGTCATCGACTATGACTTTAAGCTAAATACTTACTGAAACCAAGATTTATTTATGAGGACCTTTTTCCCCAAACACTACGAAATTCAGGAAATCTATGTACGTATTAATATTATTAGGTTTTTCTATGACAAGCGGTAGATATTGTTGTGCGAGACAATGTACCTATTTAAATACCACGTAGGCATTGCACGTGGAAGCTCACAGGGGCTTGCGAAATGCGCACCGACTACAGACTGCCCAGGCATGAAATGAAATGAATGGTTCGTAGAAAATCCAAACAGAAAACCCACCTTGGTGCGTTCGGGGTATTTAGAAAATTTTTACCGCCAACGACACTGACAAAAATAGCACTCTCACAGAAAAGTGATATCAGATTACAACAATTCAGTAGTAATATTATGGGCAATTAGAGCACAAAAGTACCGGCAATTCGTAGTGACCGCTCTACGGACGACTACATCAACCGGCGATCCGCGAATTACTGAAAAAATTTCGTGATTGGTCGACCAATCTGTCACTTTTGACACTTGATGAATGAGACTAGAGTGAATGATACTGATTTTAGTATATGATTGGTTGAATTAAAGTACGTTGCATTGATTTGCCGTTTCTGCCAACTTCATTGGGTGTTAGCTTGCCTTTATTTCATTGGTTCATGATATTTAAGTGTTTCCACAACTTTATATATAAGCTCCACATACTGGCTTTTCGAAGTCTGTAATAATTATTCATGAATAACGGTGTAGACTCACGTGCTATTAATCTAAATTCTTAGAGAGTGAATGCAGTAAGTAGACTTCCAGATAACGCATGCAAAATCTAGTATACACCCAACACGTATCAGTGCCGCATCTACGCTCTACCTCAGGAGGGGGGGGGGACTTCAAATGGGCGCTATTTGAAGTTTCTGCCCCCTCTGAGGAAGAGTCCAATATTCCTTAAAAATTGTATTGTTAAATGATGTTGTTGTTCCTATTGTGGCAAGTGGAGCGAGCCACGAAATTTTTGAGAATAGCTTTAAAACTGGGAAAAATGTGCGGGGAATATTTTATATTTTTTTTTGAGAAATGAAAATCACCATTACAGTTATTAGAGTAGCAGTGAGAGCCGCAAACATATTTTATCGTAAGTGCATATCTTATGAGTTTACATGTTTTTTTATTGAAAAATAACGAGACACGTTCTGTAAAACATCTTTCAAGAAATAATATTGTTTTGGAAAAAGTATCGGTGAGCGAGGTGACATTTTATATCAAAATAAACATGCTCGCCCTATAGAGGAGCTAACGCGGCTTAACAAGACACGTTATACGTAGGTAGGTATACTTAATGTATTTTTATTAAAAAAAATAGGCTTTATCACTAAAAGCTAAAATATTAAAGCGAAGCATTTGTTTTTTAATAACGGGGTGCCTTAAGTCTTGTTAAGGTAACCTTATTGTCATGACCGGACAGAATTACCAAAAGGGGGTCCCGAACAATTCACAATAATGTAACTTCCAGGAGCGATCAGAAATGCAGAGTGCGTACGTAGTCAGTCACACGCAGTATACAAGAATGAAGGAACGCCTTTCACTCCTTGGTCAGGTAAAATTTTTTTTTTTTAAACAAGGGTTTTGGTACCTTTTCGATGCTGGCGCCCGGAACAAGCAACCCGGCTGGACCCTCCTAGATCCAGCACTGACAAGTTTGTTCATTTATAAAATATAATATATAACTCCAAGTTATAAATAAATATAAGTTTTTAAGTGAAGGCTTCTTGTGTTTGATTTTAATATTTTTAAGGGGTCGTTCATTAATCACAATATGATTTTTTAGCATCTTTTAAAAACTCCTGCTGATACTTGGTAAGGTTTAGACATATTAGACCTCCCTCTAACCAATGTGTATTTTTTTGTAGATTGAAATTAAAAATTTCAAAATATTGTCTCTCAATACAAGTAGTAGGTATAATTTAATTCTGGAATATTATTCACTGTGATAAAAATGTCTGTCTGCCACGGTTTAGATATCGCGCGTTCTACCAAAAAAATAAATACACGTCGTAACTACACTGACTACTGACCCTTTGATATTTCCAATAGAAGAAACCAAACCAAACTCTTCTCACGTGATTGATGAACGCCCCCTACCTAACCGAATTGATTACTATAATTCTTAAATAATTGTATGGAAAGTTTGATGAGACAGCAACATTAACAGTTTCAAAATAATTTTGTACACATTTTTTCGGCTATAATTCACTTTATCGATCATCTCGTTCAAATTCGTTCATTCAATCAGTTGCAGAAATGTACGCATAGGTGGTGGACGTTCGTATTTTCTTAAAATTTATTTACGAAACAAAATTATTTTATGCAATATCTGCATAAATCATTGGTTTTGTAATAAGTATATACCAGGATACAAAAGTAGTGATTTTATTTGTTCAAGCAAAGTGCAATAGTGTTACATTTCGAGTGTTTTATTATTTAACAGCAAGTTTCGCATAAACAAAATCATTTTCGCGTACGGATTTTGCATAAGCACCTTGATTTTGATTAATATTTCGTGTGATTACCATTATTCATTAGCAAAATGAGTCTCAGCCGCCTGTCTAGATTAGCGAGGTGCGATTTGGTGAAAGTTTCTTCATCTAGCGCGCTGGTTTCGAAACTTTGGGGACCTTGCGGGTCGAGGGAATTGACCACATCTGGGCGGCAAAGTGCGAGTGTTGCTCAACACAACGCTAAGCCCGATTGGAACCGGGCTGTGAGCGAGGCTGAGAAGATCGTCGGGTATCCGACCTCCTTTCTGAGCCTTCGGTGGGTGCTGAGCGATGAGATTGCAAACGTGGCCCTCCACCTACGTAAGCTGGTTGGCAGTAATCACCCGCTCTTGAAGACTGCTAAGTAAGTTAGGGAAAATGGGGAAAGGGTTACACTTACCTTTAAACAACCTACTAATTATTTTACCTTGTACATTTGGCTGCCTTTGTGTTTAATATATAAAACCTATCATATCAATACATTACCTATTAGAAGCTCATAGGTAAGTTATTCCTATAATACAGCCTAATTCGATGTGAAATGTTTGTAAACAAACCCTCACCTTAAATTCAATTGGTTGCCGTGTATTTTTTTACGCAAATGTAATTCCTTGTCGATTTGAGATCTTTCCTTCAATAAATATTGCTAGGTAACCATGTGCAAAAGCTACCTATTATTTGTACAAAATATGTACAAATAATAGGAAACTCGAAGCCAAGCACGCGAGCTGTAGTTTGTTTTTGTTTACAAACATTTCACATCGAATATGGCTGGAGTTTAGGTACCTGTTGCCCTAGCTAGTACCATACCAGTCAAGCTACAGCATCTGCAAGGAAGGGTTTCCCTAGGTAATATAGTTGGCAGGTTGGTTATCTATACACTAGCCAATGAACTCGATGTAGAATATTTGTACCGCCCATACTTAACCTAAAATTAACTCTGTTGCCGCAATTGACAATACTTGTCAATTTAAGATCCTTCCTTTAATAAATATTTATATCTGAAACTCGACGCCAAGCAAGTTTTAGTTTTTGTGTCGTGGTTTGATTACAAACATTTTACATTGAGTTTGGCTAGTGTATAAGTACCGATACCGGTGTCTGTGCCAACAGAAAACGTACAAAATCTTGATACAAAGACATAAACGTTCAAAACTCCTTTCAAACAACATAGGTAGTCGAAGGTTTTGAAAGGTCATTCATTCCTGTTCATTTTCGAACATGAATCAACTTCGCGATAGAGTTTGCTATAAACCAATAATCAATCCAATCTTGCGACACACAAGTTAGAACCAACTTTTCCGTTTTCCAAGGAACCTAATCTACAATGGAAAGAATAACATGCAAGCGTGGGGTCTCATCGTGCTGCTGGTGTCCAAGGCAGCCGGTCACAGCCCCGAGATACCGGATATGGAACAGGACAAGGCGGCGGGCGTTCTGCACAGGTGACATTACTCCCTCATCACTATAGGAAAGAATCTTCTAGAACTCTGTCTATCTAGAACAGCATGCAAGCGTGGGGTCTCATCGTTCTGCTGGTGTCCAAGGCAGCCGGTCACAGCCCCGAGATACCGGATATGGAACAGGACAAGGCGGCGGGCGTTCTGCACAGGTGACATTACTCCCTCATCACTATAGGAAAGAATCTTCTAGAACTCGGTCTATCTAGAACAACATGCAAGTGTGGGGTCTCATCGTTCTGCTGGTGTCCAAGGCAGCCGGTCACAGCCCCGAGATACCGGATATGGAACAGGACAAGGCGGCGGGCGTTCTGCACAGGTGACATTACTCCCTCATCACTATAGGAAAGAATCTTCTAGAACTCGGTCTATCTAGAACAACATGCAAGTGTGGGGTCTCATCGTGCTGCTGGTGTCCAAGGCAGCCGGTCACAGCCCCGAGATACCGGATATGGAACAGGACAAGGCGGCGGGCGTTCTGCACAGGTGACATTACTCCCTCATCACTATAGGAAAGAATCTTCTAGAACTCGGTCTATCTAGAACAACATGCAAGTGTGGGGTCTCATCGTTCTGCTGGTGTCCAAGGCAGCCGGCTATAATCCGATGTAAAATTTCAGCCCGATCCGTTGAGTAGTTTAGGCGTAAAGAAGTAACAAACGTAATCCATCCATCCAACTAAACGTTCGCATTTACAATATTATAAGTGTGATGCATGTTGTTAATAAAAGCTGAAGTCTACCAATTTTTCTAGGGTAGTATGAAAACGATTATTGTTAATGCAGCTAGCTTCAGCCCGCGGCTACCCACTCGTTTTATTCCTGGATAAAAGGTAAAGGATAAATTTGTACCTATTGTCTAAAGTCTCTTTCATCAACCTACTACTAATTATACCTAATTATCGACCTACTATTTATAATTATCGTACAGTAAACAGTAAAATCCCTACAAAGAAAGGCCAAGGCTAGCGATGCACCTTTAGAAAGTGGTCAGTCGTTTCCTGATTCTCATCACGCCTAAATGTAAAGCGAAGGCCGCTGGCGAAAATACAACCGGTTTTATTGAGAACTAGCTGTACCGCGACTTCGTTCGCGATTGCCATACCTGCCGACTAATTAGTTACATTAATAAACGCTGTGCAAAAAAAAATCAGTGTACCTGTATTTAAGAACCCACATTGAGTATTAATCGAGTAGGGTCTACGCGGGATAGCATGCTGTCATGATGTAATCTTCAATCCCATTCTTTATCTACACGACTTTTTACAACGAATTGGCCTGTGTCAGTGTCAAGAAGTGTAGTAGGTGTGTTAGCACACCAAAAATATGTGATAGGTTTCGCTTCTTACTCGTGGTTCCGTTCAGCTAGGGCCTTATGCTAAACTAATGGCTTCACTACGACTGTGGTATCGCTACAGAATGACACGTTTTGGTATTCTACCTTAGATGAAAGAAATGATTATGAATGCAGATAGAGAACGCGCGTCTAAGTGTCAAGTTTGAAACTATAATTTATCTCTCCGTGCAAATAGCACCGCACGCGCTTTCTGGATTTTCTTAAATGTAAGGATTGTACGTAGCGATTCTGCGACGATACCATTGTCATAGTGAAGCAATTGTAGAGGTATAGCAGAATTGGGCCCTTGGTCCAGTTGACTGGATCACCGCAATTCTTTTTTCGGTAGTAGGTAGGGCCAGTTGATTGTAAAACAAAGTAAAAAAAACTGAATAAAAAACTTCAGTGGTAACGGGAAAAGTTAACCGGAAAAATAAATATGTCGGTGGTACAGTCACACTGTACCAGCTAAACGGAACAACCAAACATCAATCATGTTCATGAAGATCGCATGGACCCTTTGTACATTTTACTTTGTTTTTTTTAGGTAGGTAGTTATCCAGTTAGGATAGTGTCCAGTTAGGGCTCTTGTCATGATGCGAAGGTTGCTTCTGCTTAGCGCTATGATTCGGTTAGTGTACCGTTTATCAAAGGCTTCCAAGAGGGTTCTGTGAGCCAGGCTTTTAGGTATGCCACAGAACGGCTCGGGGCCCAGCTGAGTCCCCTTAGCCCCGAAACGCGCGAGTTCGTCGGTACACTCATTGCCATTGATTCCCGCGTGTCTCGGTACCCATCTTAGGACGACTCTGTTGTTCGAGCCCAGCGTGTTTAATTTAGGCGTGACGGACAGGCCCCGACTAACCGGGACGTGATAACCTACGAATGCAGTACCTAACTAATAAGTGCGTCTTGGCATAAAAAAAAATAGATCATAGATCTAGAAACTTACCTAAAAACAGCATTTTTCAAAATCTACTGATTTTTTCTTCATTCTACTGATTTAGTCAAATCGTTCTTGCAACACTGTTTCTAACAAAAAAACAGAATGAATGAAATGGGACGACCGGGTTAATGAATTACAATTAATCACACATTTTCACTTTCATCCCCTCCCCAAAGGGAACCGTAACTACTGAATTACTGAACAAATAGTATCCTATGTCCTTCCTCGTAGTATGAACTCAAATCATGCCAAGTTTCACTGTCTGGAATTCATGCTGTAGTTTCGCCGTGACGCGCGGCCAAGACACAGACAGAAAAAATGAAAAAAAAAATACAGTTTTGGTACAATATTAATACTGAAGTATTAATATTAGTGCCCTCCAAAAAAATTCTCAAAATACTAACCTAACCTAACCTAACCTAACCTAACCTAACAATTGTTAACCAACTTTTGATGGTGTTTATCATTGATCAAGGTATTCGACGATCGAAGGCGTATTTAGTTGATTATGTACTCGTGTTTTTCTTTAGATTTTCTTTGTCTAAAAACGTGAGTTTATTGCTCTAGAGGTAGAGCCACAATTTTTATGACTGGTTTTATTCAAAGAATTTATCGTTACCTAAGGGATGACTACCGGGGGTGGGCAACAGCGCCCCCTGCAGAACAACTCTACCACCGAACTGCGATCCCCAACCCGCATGCTCAGCGTAGGGATTATGGGCATTACCCCCCGTGAGATAAAAGCCAATAAGGCGCTTATCAGGGGGAGGCCTGGGTCCAGCAGTGGACCAATATAGCATGTGGAGGTGGAGGAGGAGGTATGTTTTGCAAAAGATCCTAAATATCGGGGATTCAATGATTGACCCGGCAAGGCACAGCAATTTTAAGTAGGTCAGTACTTAATATAAAAAGCTTATTAGAAACATCTCAATTTATTATAATGCAGATGAATCAATATGTATTTATTTATTTATTTATTCAAAAATATTGTTAGTACACTATCCTTACAGGTACACCTAATGCGATAGTGTACTATCTATAGTCACAATAATCCCTAAAATCTAAGTCACATATTTTTGAATAAATAAATAAATAAATAAATGTAATGCTGGACATTTAATACATTACACGCATTAAAACATGCAGTTCTGAAACAAAACGGATTATAAAAACTGTTGTGTCCCGCTGTGGATATTAAACCAGTAACACTCGCCTACTGCGCCACGAAAGCCGCCCTATATTGAACTGCCCCCTTGATACTTTCTTGAAGTTTAAGTATTTAAACTATTACTAATTAAAATATTGTATGCCCGAAAGGACAAACTGTTGAACAATTTATAAGTAGTTCCTAAGACCAACTATGTACTTACAGTTTAAACAATAAATGATTCTTATTACTATTTCTATTCATACAAACCTTTGAAAATCTGTCAACTGCAACGGCTACGCACAGTTTCTATCTCACTCTTCAATAGAAGCACACAAACTACAAAATTAACCTGACCGAGGTTTTTATGTACCTAAGAGGGTTGGATGAGAAGTGAATTAACTTTCCTTTTGTATCCAACAGCCAGCGCGCCCTAGCGGAGGTGACTGAGATGATCCGAACCTCGCACCTCGTGCACAAAGGACTGGTGAACATGAACGCGCGGCAAGTGCACGCCGAACTGCCTGATGATATGATGTTCGGAAACAAGATCGCGCTGCTAAGCGGGGACTATCTGCTGGCTAATTCCTGCTCCGAGCTGGCTAATATGAGGTGAGAAGCTAAATTTTCTATGTGTCATTCCCAATATCCAATCTATCCATCGTTTTGGCTATATCTACAGCTGAATCTCGACACATGTTGTACAAGAAATAGCAAACCAATCCAAAAATCAGAGATCTTAATATTAGGAATTATTCTTTATTGACAAAGAAAATTACAATTCAATAAAAAAAACAAATTAGAACTAGTATTTACAATTGAAACAATTAAGCTAACTGCAGACTGTTGCAAACAATCTACAGGTAGCTCAACTGATCCATATCAATACCAGTCGGAAGCGTCCCCAAGACGCTGCATTGCCCCGCTGTATGGCAATGCTGATGCGCTGCGCCAGATATCCGCCAGCTCTCGGGTCACGCGTCGTGTCGACCAGACGCTCAGATAACTTTTTAAAACCTGGAGAGCCTCGGTACCCCACGGACCTAGGGTCTCGACCCCAAAGGGCGCAAATATGTAGGCTCTGTCGAGACCTGCATATTTGCGTCTCTTGAGATCCTCGGCCAAATCTGCCGCCGCACCAGCCCTTACGGATGTCCTCGGAAGATGGGAAGGCGCAAGTGTGTCGACGCATGTAGCGTCCCACACAATGGGCCTCCCCAACTCCCATGGGACTAGTGTCATGCCGTCAGGCCTCTTACTATCGTCACGCAACAGACCAATATTAGGAACTATATTAAGAGTGAAATGTGTGCGATTTGTACCAGATTCAATCTATTTTGTGTTGAGTTTTGGTTATCATTCATTCAATAGGTACTTCTGAACTTTGTAAATTTGTTTTTTTTTGGTAACTTTGTACAATCGGTTAGGGTGCAAACCCTTGTCCTGAAAATAAATATAATAAAATCAATAAAATCTCGAGTAATGTTGCCGTGATAGTCATGCTATTTTGACACCATGCTGATGAGTACGCATGGCCGTGACCTAATGAATTATTTTTGTAGTTTTTATAAGTCACTTGACAGTTCACGAATCTTTTATCCGTCGTCTTCAAATGCATTGTCGAATCATGGTCATGTTTTGAATACCCCGAGTGTGCAATAACCATTCGACTTCCAACTTTAATGTCTACATCTTCCAGTTGTAACTTTGTCACAATCGTCGGTTACTGATAGTTTCATACCACATCACCTAGCAATCTAGTCGTACGACTAGATTGCTAGGTTCACGGCTGGTCATACGCCTCCCCATAGATCGCCATAATGACCGGTTTTCTTATGTTTGTCCAATCTTGACCTTAGAAATTGTTCGCCAACCTGTCCGAGTTTTTTGTTCGGAAGGGTAACTTAACTTCTATGTTTGGCCAAGATCTGATAATAGGTTCCATGAGAAAATCTCAGAAGTAGGTATAGATTTTATATCTATATACAGGATGTCCCATAATGGGGGGATAACCTTGAAGGTATTTGTGCGAGGGGCAAGGCCGATCGGCAACAACTTTTTTTTTTGAATTTGTTTTGTTCGGAAAATATTTAACTTTTTGTAAATTTGGAAAAATTTGTACCTTTGTTCACTTTTTTGGACTTTGGTGCCCACAATTTTAACAAATTTTTTGTAAATTTTTCCAAATTTAGAAAAAGTAAATATTTTTTTGCCAGCCCAGAAATCGTCAATATGTTGTAGGTACCAATAATATATTCTGCGCGCGATCAGGAAGGCTATTCTCGACAATTTATCACTCGATAAATATCAAAAGAACTGTCAAACCTGACAGTTTTTATAAAGAAGAACTGTTTAATTTGACAGTTCTTGCCATATTTATCGAGTGATATAATGGCGAGAATTGCCTTCCAGGGCCGTTAGTAGAGCGATTGCCAAATTCACACAGCTCGTTAGTATGGGTTGTTTTGTTGTACACGATGTACGATAATGAAACAAAATTCTTTTCCTTGCATACATTGGGCGCCTGTAGAGCCTCTGCCGGATTGAGAGGAACTAGTTTTCGTAGTTTGACAGCGATTGATTAGTTTCATACGATCTCGATTATAGTTTTCGAATGGTTTGAGAGATTTGACGGAGTATATTTGTCTCATTCTTTTTAGCACGTGTAAGCGAGATAGAAGACGAAGTATGTATGCTTAGCTTATTTTTTCTAAATGTTTAATTTTCTAGTTCTAAAGCCCTGTTCCCCTAAGATAAATAAATAAAATAAAATAAAAATATCGACCTCACCAAAACTTTATTCAAATTCGTATTTTGCACCCTCATACTAAGCATTCAGAAATGGGATGTAATCATTTCGAACTGAAACAAAAGCGGACGGACTTTTACTTTGACAAGGTTCCGTCCGATTCTGACCGCGCGTGGAAAATACCAACTAACTGTTTCTATTGCGTGTCCTTATTTACCATTTCCTTTACTATTACAATCGAATATCGATTAGTACGTTATGCATCGTTATGAACGATTCGCAACATCCTAACACATTACAAACAGATTTCGTTACGTTTCCTACTAAATCACGCGATTTTAAATGTTATTATCGTTCAGCAAGTTTTAGAAATACGTCTCTTTGTATGTGAAAGTTTGTTATGTATGTTTGTAGGTAAACTTTCAAAATTTAGCACGGTATGATATTTATTCGGAAGGCCGGTTTGCTTCTTAAATTCTGCTCCGGTTACTTTCACTGGTCAAGTGGGACACTACCTTTGAACTTTACTATGTTTAGGTAGCTTTTTGGTGGTTTGGTTTGTAGCGTAGCGGCAGCGGATGTTCGACAGCTTTTTGGACATTAAATAATATATAATAATAATACCAAAAGAAACGACTAAAACCGAAAAAACCCGCAACCTTACCTCGAAGTCGATTTTTTTCTGATATTTTTTAATTTCTCAGCAATTACCCTGAGGGCTAACGCATTTTAATAACAAAACCCTTAGCCTTTTGGATTTTGGACGCAAAAATTGTTGCGCTTGATGTTACCTAATCTACTACCTAATCCCTGAAAGTTACAAATTAAAATCGCGAGAAACTCGCGTTGTCGCCTGACGTTAAACAAAATCAGTGTTCTACCTTGTTTGTCGTGGTCAGTACCCAATAACTGACATGTGCTTGTATTGCCATCTATGGAAACCTACAAAAGGTTACAGCCAATAAAACAACAAAATTAAATATTTGTGTAGAACACGCCATTCGTTCATTATTTCAATTAGGTTGTTTAATAAGAGCGTGTTTAGATTTTACGGTACATACTACCTACATAGTAATTATGAACAAATCAATAGCTGCATTGGATACAATGAAATCATATACGAACGGTAACTTTTTTGTTGGATAAGCTATTAACGCATTCACTGCTCAGCCTTTGCGGGGCGACCCGAGAATTGAAGACGAACATTTGCGACTCGCATAGGCTATGAAAGTGTTAGGTAGAAAGGCATCAAGTGTATACGTGGCATCGAAGCCAGGAAACACCTGCATGTAGGATTTTCTAGCTGAGATTATGCCCTCGTTATCTAATGTAATCAACGTTAATCGATCGGATTATGTTATTAAGGTTCAGAGAACACATTACCCAAGTATCTAGAAGAAGTAGAAACTCGTAGAAATAACTAGAAGGATTCCGAATGGAAGGCAAAAGCCTTCCGTCCCTATCCCCTTACCTTTGAAGTTGTCTTGAAACCAAAACGTCGTCATATCTTATGCTTAGGTTCGGTTTCTAACCTTTGAAGTTGTCTTGAAACCAAAACGTCGAAATATCTTATGCTTATGTTCGGTTTCTAGTGGAGAGGAGAGGAAATGCCAAGATGCTATTTATTTATTCAGCAACTAACACGCGTAAAATAAACCAATTAAAGTAGTTACTTAAGATTAAAAATTATATAAAATAAAATGAAAAGAATTGTACACTTATAAAGATTAACAAATAAATAAATTAAAATTAATAATTATTGGAATTAATTGAATACAAAACAATTTTAAAATAATGTAAACCACACAAAACAGGAATCCTTTCAATCATTATTTTCGCAAAACCTCAGGCACACCAACATTATACTCTTCCATTCATCTGCGAAGATATCACAGTCTGGGTTCTGGTCAAGTCCAAAACATTTATTTTTAAGCTATTTATCACCATAACATTTTTAAATTTTACTCTTGTCCGCTCCGCGCCGTGAGAACCGGCTCTTTAGATTACGTTCCTTTTGACGCGGAACGGAGCGCAGTACCTACTCATTGACACGCATATAATACGTCGACTGCTGAACGTTACTCCCCCAAACAAATAGGGTTGTGCCATAATCACCACGCTTGTCAGGCGGATTGGTGATCACTGTAAAGGCGTTAAAAATACACAAAAGGAAGCTGCTGCCCTTTCCCTGGTTGGTTCTCTTAGTTTGCTCTTACGACATCCAGAGGTCGAGTTGCAGGGTCGATTCTTACGACCCCTCCAACGCTCCGCGACCGCCACAGCAGCAACAGATAACCCGACAATCCCATTGGTTCATAAGAAACCTCTCGATTGCTACCACGTCTCCGCTCCGCTGTTGAGGAACACAATACTCAACGTAGAGCAGTGTAAAACAGGTCATAGTATTCAATTCAATGTAATTCCTCAGGAATCAAGAGCTGGTTGAGCTGATGTCGTCAGCAGTCCGCGACCTGGCCGAGGCAGAGTTTCTCGGCGAGAGAGACGAGCAGAACAACCCCCTGCCGTCGCGACCTCTGCCGGAGGGACAGAGACAGACTGCTTCAGGTAGGAACCTGATTTCTTGCTCCATTCCACTCTGATCCACTTTGCAGCTGATCCACTAATGGGCCAGTGTCCATTTTTTTGTCCACTCTGATCCATAGATCAGAGATCGGGTGGATCAGTTTCCTTTTGAGGAATTTATCTTAAGGGTTCAAGGAAAGAACGAGCATAGAATGTACTTATTCAGATTTCTGTGGAAACTAAGAACGCTTTACAATCTTCTTTATCATGCGAACGGCAAAGGTACGGATGGTTCTAAACTCGATTCTTCTATTATATGCAAAAACTATAAACAATCCCGCACCTACTTATCCTAAAATTTACTTTTTTGCTGTTGTATTACACAATATAAATTGTCCTTGTCCTTGATAATTTCTTCAATAAATATTGTTAATTGTTGTTGATACTTGACACCAACCAAGCATGAGTGAATATTAATTTTGTTGTTCGGATTTGTTCACATAATTGGCAGATAATTCACAACTCGACCATATATAACATCTGCCTGTTTTTTCTGCCTCATCTAGGTCTACGTCCCCATACAATTTCTTTTGCAACTGTGATTTAAAAAATCACAGATTTACAGCAATCTTGAATATAAAATATCCAAGATTAAAGAAAATGTATTTATTTATGAAACTAGTATATACACTTACATCTATTTTTTAAAAATCTAAGCCGTCACCAGAAGGCAGAGTGTCCAGAATGCTGGCAGCATTGCCACGTTGAATGGAACAATGCTAATTCGTTGACCGAAATAGAAGCCAGCATTCCGATCACCTCAAAGAAAATTAATGTATAATGAAAAGTGGTTGCTGCCAGGCAAAGAATTATGGTTATATATGGAGTTTAATTGAATGTTCACTAAATATGCTCATCACATTGGCATCTAACAGCTAGCTTGTACTGATTACATATTGGAATAGACGTTATGTAAATATCGCAGGGCCATGTTTATCGAGTAATATTAGAGAAGACGTTTAATATTCTATGATACGGGATCTAATAACTTGTATTGTTGTGATACTGGTTTAGAAGAATTGGCTGTGTAGGAAACAAAACCCACCTTATTATTATAAATGCGAAAGTTTGTGAAGGCGTGTGTTTGTCACTAGACAATGCCAAAACTATATAACGGAACGGGCTAAAATTTAACACGCATGTACTTTTGGGTCTGATATGGCTTCTTTTTATCCTGAAAAAACGCATGCAAAGCCACGGGAAGAATCTAGTTTTCTTATAATAAGCAAGTCGTTCAGTAAGCTGTTAAACATTTAACTGGGACAGTATAGTACCTACTGGTTGAGGAAGTGTAATCATACTACAAAACTGCACTGCCAACTATTCCTTTTTTTATGGAACAAAAACAATCTTTATTAACAAAGAAAATTACAATCAAATATTAGAACCAAATTAGAACTAGTATTTACAATTGAAACAATTGAGCTAACTGCAGACTGTTGCAAACAATCTACAAGTAGCTCGACTGATCCATATCAATATCAGTCTGAAGCGTTCCCAAGACATTGCCCCGCTGTATAGCAAATGCTGATACGCTAGCTCTCGGGTCACGCGTCGCTTCGACCAAGCTTAGATATTTTTCGACTCCAAAGGAAGCAAACGTGTAGGCTCTGTCGAGACCTGCATATTTGCGCCTCTTGAGATCCTCGGCCAAATCTGCCGCCGCACAAACTATTCTATATAAAGTATACTATCAACTATCTGTATTCAAAGCCTAATTAAATAGGTACAAACGGTATGTTTTGTGCTCATTCTAGGCACGAAACATACATACATTGGTATGATAGATAACTTCTGTGCGTAACACATAATTACTGCTCTATGTGCGAAGGTGAGATACACGCACAACGTAAAACACAAGATTTGTGTACTCAGTTTGGTGACTATACTATTTTGCATGTACATGATAATAGTACATTATGGTACAAGTGTGTTATGTTGGTGATTACCGCTGAGGCGTTAAAGCGTTATATCTGAGTGGAAGGACCACTCTGAAAGCGCCTACTTTAAGAAAAATCGAAGGATATTAAAAAAAATACTCGTGAAATACATGTATACCTAACCCTAATAAGACTTTACCCAATCATTTCTTAATAAGTTTTTGATGTAAGTGTGTAAATATAAATTGAACACTCAAATAGGTGACTCTACTTATGTCTCCATCTTCATAAATAAGGCATAATGTTATTGTTAAAACTAAAAACCGACTTCCCTTAAGTTTAGACTGTTTTCAGTGTTGCTGGACAAATACTAATCCCTCAAGAATAAAAAAAGTTATGGGACTATAATCATTTTCTATACAATAGCTAAGAACTTTCTAAATCGGTCCCTACTTAGCGAAGAAATTGACGAAAATACAGAAAAAAAAACATACACATGGCCGAACGTAGAAATTCCTCCTCTTTTCGAAGTCGGTTAAAAATAACTACACGTGTCTTTGTCTATAATAATTTTCTTGTTAACTATCATCATGATTGTACTAAAGACACGCGCTCCATGAATAGCTCTTTTAGCTACGATGAGGACACCGTAAGTGAAAGTGTGTGTACCCTACGAGGCAGTGTTCTCGAAACCGCGATAGAACCTACTTACGGCACTGTGTTTGTATACCTACTTATGGTTATAGACAGCTTCATTGATGGGTAGCAGAAGCAGATCTCCTGATAGGTTATTATTAACTGATGTAGTAGGTGTAGAGTAAGTAGGTACTACTACTTGACGACCGATGTGGCGCTGCGGGCGAAGGCCCGCCTGCGACGCAGGAGATGACGGGTTCGGTTCACGCCTTGGGACAAATGTTTGTGGGATCTGGAAATATTTGTTCCGGGTGTTCTGGGTATTATATCTATCTTTGATAAAAAATATTACTTATGAAATTATATAATCAAAATATTAATATTTATATAATCAAAAATAAAATAGTTAAAACATAACTGCATGCTGTAAAACTGATCATGGTTCGGCTCATTCTATTTTAATCTAACATCACTGTATCCCATGTTTCACAAAATACATGAATTTGATTTGGTTTGGTTTAACTATTTTATATATTATAGTATTAAATATATCAGTCATCTAGTATGGGGCTTATTGAATATTGGGGCTTAGCCCCAAGCTAAGCTGAGCTTTTGTTATGGGTAGTTGATGCTGTGTGGATTGTCCAGCATTTATTGTTTATTTATTTACTTGTAAAAAATGTCCTAGTAGTTTGGTGTACAGAACTACAGCACAGAACTACTGGGAATAAACGCATTCTCACATTGATATAACAAAGATCTAGGAATCGGACACGGAGAAGGGACAATAGGAATCGTTCCAAAGCTTTAACATTGTTGTTCGGATGAACTACTACTATGTCTGGTTTTAAGATTTTTTTTATTGATTTAATTTTTGAGGACTTGAGAGAATCAAATAAGTCATTATTAAGTAGATGTGCCGGAATAAGGCGATTATGATAATAAATGAATATATTAACGAAATGTATGCTATTCTATTCTTATAGCTGTGAATATTTTCTTTATCTAATCCAAAGGTAGATTTGATTTAGGCATTAAATAAAGTGTATGATAGATATCACAAACTGCCCAATGTTTTTTGATAATTCCTCTGTGTAAACCTTGTATACATCTGAACCTTTATCATATCAAAATCGAATGCCTAGATGCCATCTGCAGTCGTCCTTATGATAGGTCAATGTAAAACGGGAACCTTCAGGATTTTTTTTTGTTAAATGGCGTTGCAAACATGTTAGTGGGTAAATTAGAACAAAAGAAACTAGCCACATCAGCATACAGTCCGGTCAGCCATTAAAATTCAGCGCGATGTGTCAGTAGGAACGTCGAACGCTGTGCGGAATACAAAGAGGGGATCTAGATCGGTGACGTGATGGTCGGTGGCTATTGTCGATAGGTACTAGATTGGCTTCTTCCAACATTGGACTAAAAAATTAAGTGTAGAGAAAATTAATCATACTTGATTTCTTATTTGATAATAATTTAATAATTTGGATTGTCTAAGTGCTTAGGGAACGTACCCATACTACGAGTACGTGACCCATTTTTTACAAATTTCAGCCCCCTCCGCCTCTTAGTGACTACCCGAGATATATGCCAAGACCCCCCCCCCCCCCCACCTCTATTTTTCACGTAGTATTTCATAAGACCGGTTTCCAATAATTATTAGCAAACAGAAAATTAAATATTTTTTTGGTATAATTTGTCTTTATTAATACAGCGTTTGCCACGTGACGTGACGTGACGCCAAGAATGCGTGCATACTTATAGTTAGAAGTAGAAAAAATAATATCAAGAAGAAAAAACTCATAAACCATATTGTAACAAGAACTAAATTTACAAAAACAAGTCTTTTTTTTCTTTTATTCACATTTATATTTCATCTCAGTCATCTTCAACAAAAGCGCGAGATTTCCCTAGAGGATATTGACTACGTGAAGAAAACCTAAAGGGCCCCACTCCCCCTGAACGGGTCACGTAGTATGGATGGGTACGTTCCCTTATTTTGTAAGCCTCAAGAAGACTTGACCTGGTCCCCGTCTTCTGGTTCCCTTTGTTGACTTCTTCAAGGTCCGTAGGTACACACCTACTTTAACCCAGCTACCTCTTCAACCTCTCGATAATCACCTACCCGAATGGAGTAAATTAAAAATCATGCTCTTTGTACGCAGCACAAGGCTGAATTTACTACGTTTGCCTTGTGTAAATAGTACTCAATCTCTGTTTGTAGGTATAACTTGACAACGATGTGTTTAAGAACTTAATCAATATTTTTTTGAGGTTAAAGAATCTTTATTTCTCATAAAAACTAAAAGTTTATTTACAATGAGAATAAGTAATTCGTAAATAATGTTTAAATTACATATTACCTCTAGGACCTAGGTACTTAGGTACATATGTGTAGGCATTAAATAATCAAATTTTTTATATAATAGTGCTATTTAACATAATAATAATTTAGGATAGATGAGTACAAACAAATGTAATAACAAACCGACAAAATAACAAAAATAAACAATTTTTATTTTTTATTACAAAAACAATCACAATATACAATAAATTTTGTACCATAAAAACCTTGTGAGGTTTGTCTCGGTACTCACATTCGTTTAGTCTTTACTTTGTAAAAAAATAGCTAATCTAGGTGTACCGCACTAACATCGGCTTTCATGTTCACTCCCTCTCGCTCGCGCAGGGCTAGCACTAGCCTCAGCGTGCGTTGTATATGAATATACAGGGCACAAAATTAGCGGTCTGTCACAATACCAAAAACCCTGTATACAATTTTTATTTATTTTACATATTGGCCGAGTCATGGCCAGCTTGTACTGGCTATCAAATCTGTCATTATATAAGATCAAACTGTGGTCGAACCATCAAAGTCGCAGGACGTACTAGGACAGCGGAGGCTAGCTATAGCGGTAGGAAGCAGTGGCTTTGAATGATTATGCTTACTTTCACAAATACGTCTTGGAGGTGAGTATAGGTTAATTATGAGTGATTTCACGCCCCGTGGGTTTTCAAGGAGGCGTTTAGGCGCTGTCCCTAGGGACAGCAACAACTTACAGTCCTCTGTTCTTACTATCATTTCAAGTCAAGAGAAGTGTTAAACAGCATCTTTCATAAGCGTGCCTCCAGTAGCTCTTATTGCTTTTCATCAGGTTTGTTTAGGCAAACACAAACACAGCCTACAGCTACACCCTACGTTTTAGGTAAACTATCAATTTGAATCTCCACCTAATAACATGTGTTACATTCCAGAATGGGATTGCATCCTAGACCCACTCCCGATGGCGGGCGTCCTGGGCAGCGCGCGGCGCGAGTGGGCGGCCCGACACGTCTTGGCCGCGGGCGCTCTGCTCGGCAAGTCCTGCTCTGCTGCGATGAAGCTAGCGGGACATGAACCTGCGTTGCACACACAGGTTAGTTACTTCTTCTATAACTTCTCTTGCAATAATTTTCTGACTATTTGTAAGGAAATGGGCACCTGACGGTACTCGCTCGCGAGATAGCTCAGAACCGAGATGCTAATAAGTCATGCGTCGGAGGCTTTTGAGGTTTCTATAAAGTTTTCATTCATAAATTCCGTTGTTTGTTTAAAATATATTCGATTCAATAACAGAGTATAGACCGAAATTAAAGGTCTCCAACAAGTTAACGCTGCTGTCATTTCAACGTCACAACTGAGTTATTCCGAACAGTGTTTCGCGAAGTGAAGTTCTATCTCTCTGCAGCTGTTATAGCGTCTATAAAAAAGTACTTAGGTACACATTGATTTTTTTTTCAGGGCTACCTCTTCGGCTGCCACCTAGCCCTCGCCTGGCAAGCGTTCCTCGACCTAGAAGCGTTCACCGGCCCCGAGCCTGGGCAGTTCTCGCTGGTGGGGGCGCCACTAGTCTTCACTCTGGAGGCGCGCCCCGAGCTGTACGAGTACATCGAGGCGGGCCGCACTAGTGTGCAGCTCGTGGACTATCATGCCGTAAGTAGACTATAGTTACTTCTTCGGCAGCTCTAGGCTGGTAAGGATCCTAGACTTCGAAAGGTGAACCTCCTTCTCTACATATATCTTTGTAGTAAACTTTAATTGGATGCGGCGAGGCAAGAACGTGCGGATGGCATGAACTTCGGGAGGCCGTAACTTTACTTAATTATTATTTTTAGATACCTACCAATGTATAAATAGACTTGTTTGTTCATTTCGAATATTAATAAAGATCTTTAAACTGAAATCTAGCTGCGGACCAGCACACAAAAAACCTGTTTCTAAAAGTGAAATCTATTATTATTATATTATACCAGGGAGTTTAAACCGAAGACCTGGGCAATCGAACACTCAAACCCGAAGCTGCTAACGGACTTTGACCAGGTGACGGAAAGGAAGGGAGGTCCAACTGCAATGAGTTTTACGCCGACATTAGGAATAGTAGTGTGGTGGATAGACTAGCTGAAGACAACTTCACGGAACCTATCATTCTGAAATCCGAGATCAGAGGGGCGATATGAAAACTCAAAGCAAACAAATCAGCCGGAAGAGAGTCAATATATGATGAAGAGCTTAAATATCTTGGCGAAGCAGGGCTGGAGATCCTTCTTAACTTGTGTAACCAGGTGCACTAACTGGCAGATGGCCCGGTGAAGGGAAGGAGCCCCTACTAATACCTATTCATAAGAAGGGAACAACAAAAGTATGCGGGAACTATCGAACAGTGGCGCTCATTTCTCATCCAAGCAAAGTGATGCTTTATATAATCAACGGATGGGTGTTACCTATCTTACCTACAATGGCAAATACCCAACGAACAAGCTGGTTTTGTAAAAGGACGTGGTACGAGAGAGCAAATAGTTAAAATCAGGCAAATGATTGAAAAGAGCCGCGAGTTCTATGTGCTTGTGGCGCATACTGCAGGAGATGGGCGTACCCTCACATCTAACGACACCGATCGCGAACCTGTACAAAGATGGTGAATCGTGCATAAGGGTCAATCAATGACGTGATCTCGGGACCGTTAAAATCGGAAAAGGGTGTACAGGCAGGGATGCATCCTGTCGCCTCTTCTTTTCAATATATATGGCGAATATATTATGAGAAGTGCTTTAGACAACTGGCTTGGAGGAATCACGATTGGCGGCAACAAAATCAGCAACCTAAGATATGAAGACGATACCACGTTGTTCGCATCATCAGTGCACAAGTTAGCTGAACTAGTCAGGAGAGTGGAAAGGGAAAGCGAACTGGTTGAGCTTTCGATAAACAAAGCAAATACCAAAGTCGTGCGTATAGATAGAGCTGGACAACTCGAGAACGACGAGCTGTCAGACCTAGAGTTCGTCAAGGAGTTCATATACTTGGGGTTGATGATCAGTGGCCAAGGAGGATGCGACTGAGAAATTAGAAGACGCACTCAAATGGCCAAAGCTGCAATGAGCAAGCTATCAAGAATCTGCTAGGATAGAAAAGTCTCCAACGTGACTAAAACGAGACTAGTGTGATCGCTAGCGTTCTCTATATTTTTGTAAGCCTCCCGAGTCCTGGACGATCCGGAGAGCGGATAGGAAAAAGATCGATGCCTTTGAAATGTGGTGCTGGAGGAGAATGCTGCGGGTACCCTGACAGCCAAAAAAACCAACATAGCAATTCTCCAACAGCTGAAAATTAAAACGAGGCTCTCTACAACCTGCTACCAGCTTGTTCTCAGCTACTTTGGTCACATAGCTAGACGAAACCCTGACAACCTGGAGAAACTGGTTGTTGTTGGCAAAGTGGATGGGAAAAGACCACGTGGACGATCACCTAGCCGCTGGTCTGACATAGTGAAGGAGATCTCGAGGCTCCCAGTGACTACTGCTCTTAGACAAGCCGAAGATAGGGTGGCGTGGAAGCAGCTGGTCAACTACTCGACGAAGACTTTCAAAAACGGAAACGATCTTCAGTAATAAATAACACGATGAAGAAGAGAAGCTGCGGATAATGATGAGTAAGCTACTTTTCTGAGCATGGTCAAAGTCAAAGTCAAGTAAAAAACTCTTTATTTCCATAAATACAACAAATGTATACTTAGAAAAGGTCAAATTCTTAATAATTAAACACTGACACGGAAATAAAGTGATATATTTGATTTCAGTCGCTTCGGTATGTAGACTAAAGTAAAGAAGCGACGAAGAAACCTTTAGCCTGTTAATTGCTATTTTTCGAGTTGGAGCAAATCCCGTCCCAAGCTTTTTTATCCTCTAGATAATTTGATATTTTATAGTAGGCCTTTTTACACAAGAAGGTTTTGACATTTTCTTTGAATTTATTTACTGATAATTTTTGCAACTCACTAGGAGTTTTGTTGTAGAAGCGTATACATTGCCCTTTAATAATAATAATAATATGCTTTTATTTCAGCCACATGATCCATATACTGTTACTTTTAAAATAAAAATAGTAATAAAAGATACATTAATTTTGTGTAGTCTAGTTGTGGGCACAGCGAGTTTATGTTTATTTCTTGTATTCAAATTATTACATAGCTATTTTTAGGGAAGCGATTGATATTTCTATGAGTGTATAATTGGTTTTCATAAATATATTGACATGGTACTGTCATTATGTTTATTTCGGTGTGATGTATCTTTGACCTCACTTGAGAACTGAGACTGAGATCTTTGTTGCCTTCCTAATCGTGGGTTAAGCCCAACGGTTTTAAGAATTAAATACATGAAAAGATTATTATCGGAGGGTTATTGGTAATTCACTGACACTGCGTGACCTGCAGGTTTTACCCATCATCACGAAAACAACCGTGAATACGCCAGGTCTTAATTCTTAAAATTAGTACCATAAATTATAATTTATTTACCTACGTTTCAGTCGCTTTGTAGCGTCCATGCTCACGCGATGACTAATGTACCTGGAGTTAGAATTGATAATACTTTAAAACAAGTAAAATACAAGTAGCGCCATCTGATCTTAAACATTATTCCCCATTTCAGCTATACGAAGCAGTGTTAGAAGGCGACGGCATCGAGCGAACCAAACAACTGCAGCAGGAGCACATACAGCGCGCTTGCGGCGTGCTCGACAGCTTCCCCAACTGCGACGCGCGGACCGCGCTCAACAACATCATAGTGGCGATGCAGCAACATCATGTTTAATTTAAACCAGGTGAAAGAGGAATTGTCGGTACACAGCCGTGTGTGGCGTCTAAGAGATAGATAAAGGGTATTATTCTAGAACTAATCTATTAGTAGGTTTCCAAACGTGGCGCGGATCAGCGACAGAATAATGCAGGACATTTTAATCCATTATGGTTTCAAATGCAATATTATCACTATCTCTGAAACCTATAAACAAAAGACGGTGACATTTTAGTTACGTAGAGTCATTCGGGGTAACTGATTGCAGTGGGTAAGTGAGCGCACCGCCCATTGTCTCCGGAACGAGGCGCGTGGGTATACAGGGGGCCTACTCGGGAAAGGAAAATTTATGTTTCTTTTTCGTTTTCGTGCAAAACCAACTCTTATGTCGCTTGCATAAGATTAGCGTTTGCACGAAAACGAATTAGAAACTTCGATTTCGTTTTTACGAGTACGGGCCCAGTTTGTTCTGGTAGATAAGCAATGTCTATACAGACAAGAGGGCTCAATTCTGCTAACCAATCGCTTTACTACGATAATAGTATCGTCGCAAAATCGTCACGCAGAATCCCTAGATGAAAGAAACTCCAGGTAGTGCGTACCTTGGTTTCAACATCAACACTTTTGACGTGTGTCTTCCATCTGTAGTTCTTTCATCTCCTTAAATGAAAGAACTACACTAGTATATCAATATGATGGCGATTCTGCGACGATACCATTGTCATAGTTAAGTGATTAGTTTAGCAGAATAGAGCCCTAGGTATGATTGCCTAATAATTGCAGAGATGAGCTTATTTTTAAAGTTACCGAATATACACAATTCTAGAGGCTAAAGCTAGGTATAAAAATTTTAGCCAAGCGTGTATCACACCCGCACCTTATTCTAAATTGAACATTTATAATCAATTATTATATTATAGTTTGTATTTTAGTAATACTGTTGTATGTTTCTTTGTTATAAAATAAGAATTTAAGTGTACATTATATTGTACATTGATAAAAAAAGAATTATATAGCTTTAATTTTTGTACATTCTATTAGAGGATGATGTATTATTGTATTTTGACCAAAAGCTAATGGCAAGGGTAGTTATTTTATTGAAGTACATAATTTATATAAATTTATAGATTTTATAAAAACTTTGAAACATTACAGAAGCATTGTAATAACGAAATACCTTTTTAAACAGCACATATATAAAATAAGGGGTCTAATAAAAATCCTTGAGTATCTGCAGACTGAATTACCTTAGGAAACTGTTTTTCATCTACGAACAATAACTTTATGTGATCTGTCGTTCAAAATATTGAACTAAATAGTTTGTTGATCTTTGTCAAATGCTCTTGTGATGGTCGAGTTTAGAGTAAGTACATGTTTTGTATTGTGATTGTACAGAGTAGTAGCTCAAAGATCTTTGTGATACCTACTGTTATTGTTGTAATCAGTGTAGTACTTGATTTTTATAAATTTATACCAGAATATATCGATATTTACTGAAACATGTACTTTATTTAAAAATCTTGGTATCGTAGACAAGTTAATATGACGTACATACCTAGATGTAGTAGGTACTTAACAACTACGTCAAGCCTACATTTTATAGTTATGGGGAATGAGGACAAGAAATAAAACATGAACCTTTTTAAATTAATTGTATTAATAAATAATGGTAGTTCTATTTACATGACACATTCGATTACTCTTTTGTTTTGGCAAAGACAATAAAAATATTGTTACACAATACAAACGGGGCTTGCACCCTAAACCTAACCTTAAAACGCACATTGGTAATAAACCCAGTTACAAAAAATAACATAAAAACAAACAAATTTTTGGTTGAAAACTGACAATACTGGTCGATTTTGGTTTGAAATGCTGTACCGACATGATCCATCACACAGAAGTAAGACATACATACAAGCAGTCAAGCATACTCGAGAGTAGTGTATAAGTATATCACAGGCTTCTAGTGTGACTAAATGATACATTCCTTACAAAACATCCAGATTTGACAACAATTTTATATTAATACATTACACGAATTGGTGTATAAATTTTGCCCTCGATTGTACCAATAATATTTCGGGAGTATACATTATTTGTAAGAATAGTTAAAAATACTGTGATTGCTTTGATATGTGTAATCGCTGTCGCAGAGAACGGAACACTGGCCTATTGCGGCGAGAGCGGGCCATACCAATGCTATACAAAAAACCGATTACAATTTTAGGCAATCCATAGTCAACTCGAAAATATTACCATAAGACCGACGAAATTTCGCACCATTCGTTTTATTTTTCACTCCTACAATTACAATGTACATAGACAACACGTCTATTATTGCTTAGTTTTTATAAGTTTTGTTTGCCAAAACTTTTAACCTATAATATAATTTCACGCTCGTCCCAATAAATTTACCATTCAATAAATACGTACACGTAAAAAATATAAACTATATCAATAGTTTAATCTTTAAAACAAACATTCTCCTTAACTCTAATTATATATTAATAACTACTCCTCAGTATGATTTCATTCATTTTCAATAATATGCCTACTTTATATCTTTTCAAGCGCCTGAATTGATTCTTTCAATTGCGAATATTATATTCTAATTGTAATTCATCATTTTATTGTATGGTACTCGTATCTAATTTATAAAATGTTACCGTCGCAAGTAACGAACAAGTGATGTACAGTACCTAATCGAATTAAATTATAAGGTCACAATTCGTTTTGGTATAACTTAGGAATAAGATTCTTAATAATATCAACGTATTTTTACGTTATAGCCAAAATACAGGCACTCCGTTCGAACGTAAAGAAGGCTTCATCAAACATGCACAAAACAACCGCAATAATTTAAATCGTAAAGCAAATATATTAAATATTAACGACTACAGTAATACTAAATTATTACAAAGAAAATGATTCGACATTGGTTCACGTAATAAATAAGTTAAATATTCTAAAATGTTAAAAATACACACTTCTTAAACCTATAAGAAAAGCATTCGCATGTGGTTCCGACTCGCGGGTACTGAATAAGCCAAAACAAACCTACGCCAAAGAATATCTACGTCTGCAACTCAGAGGAATGCTAATTTTACACAAACTTAATATAAACAAAGGTACAAAAATATCGCTAACTCGATCGAATGTGTCCGAGCATCCACGGGATTACAACCTCAGTGACGTTTGTACTTCGCTCTCGATAAATGTAGGGTTAGTAGTGTATGAGATCATTGCCTCGCATAAAACAACATTATGCGCATAATTAGATAAAAAAAACACCGACAAAATATGCAGACAAAACCTACGTCACTCCTATACAGACCTGAAAATAAATCTATCGAACCGGTCGAATCCAGTAAAACTAAAATATACAAAAACCACTATATACGGTCAACCCGAAACTACAGTAACGTAAGACTAGCTGAAATGCAAACTACAATTAAACTTAAAATTACATCTTTGATTAAAACTCACTCGGTATATAAAAACAATACTTCATAAACGGTACTCAATTCCGATAAATGCATAAAGGAATCTCGAAAAACGATACAAATTACAATATTCGGCACATCAGACCGGCGACAAGACAGTCAGGAACTACTACATTGGAAAGCACATCGTCTAAACTCTACGAATGGAAAGGCAGGTCCTAAAGAGCCTCGTAAACAAGCTTCACTTTCAGGCTGTACCGTATTTCAACTTACTTATAAATCGTCCTAAATCGGATTTTCAACATATCCGCTATTATTGCGCCTTCTACAACCATTTTGACCATTTATCCATCAACCATATAAAAAAATCTATTGCCATAGAATGTCGCTTGTTTACAGGCCTTTATAAGGCTTACATCTAGGGAAGAACGCTCCTGCGCTGAGCGTTAGAAGCGTGACTGGCCCCCGGCGGGCCAGGCTTGCGTCAGGTGGGCGACTCCTGGTACGGGCCCGTCACCGTGCACGGATGCATGGGGAACAGCGTCGTCCACGACATCGTCGTCTGTGTGTCAGTCCTCAGCATTATGTGCCTGCTGCGTTTTGACTTATTAGTCGCTTCTACTAAGGCTGCTAGAGAAGCGTAGCCTCCGGGTATCGTGTTCTCTTCTTTCCACTTCTCAGGGCCCATTTGTCTTGGACCAGGCGTTGCGGGAGAGTTGGGCTTGGGTGTCGGCGTCCCGGGCGGTGGCGGAGTCAAGCCTAATTTTTTCAAGCGCATTTTCTCCTCCCATTCCTCCAATCCGTGTTTCGGACGGTTCAGATTCCTGTGCTGGTAGAAGACTAGTGATATTCTGGTGGGATTTACTCTATTGGGGCTTTTGACAGCTGTGGTGGAGTGCATCTCGTGTTTCGCGCATTCAAATAGCACGCTTCCATGGCCTAACGCGATGGCGACTCCGCCCATCTGGCTGTCTTTAAAGCAGTCTAGATTATCAGAGAATTCTGTTACTTCGCCGATTGGTTCCGCTTTGGGTGGTTCCGGTGGATAGGGGATGGAGAAAGGTGGAGGGTATATACACCAGTTTGGAGAAGATTGGCACCAATTCGGACTCGCATTTTGATAGAAGTTCGGCGCAAAGTTGGGGTTGTATTGATAGCCGTAAGAATTGTAGCAGTGAGAGTTCCTTAGCAGCTCTTCTCGTCTGTATTTCTCGGCGTTGTAATACGCTAAGCTATTGTATTCGTTATAGCTATTCTCGTACGGGTTGACATGCCCGTACGGGTTAGTAGAGAATGGGTATGCGTTTGTCGCCTGTGGATAGTTTCCGTAGCCCTGTATAGGAGCTTGGTTGCTGTAGCTATTTTGGTTGACAGCTTGGAAAGTATTACCAGTGAACTCTGGTTTACTAGCTGCCATGTTGACCAGGTTGACTTCTTCGTGGTTTATTGTGAAATTAGTTGGCGCATTTGTCGTTTGAGGACTTTGAGGTGTGCTAGCATTTGGCAATCTGTTGTCATAAGGATTCCTATGTTCGTAACCTTGGTTTAGATGTGGTCTATCTGTTGGTGGAAATGGTTTTAGAAACGTCGAGTTTTCTATACCTTCAGGGTTCGTGTGTTGTGACCTTGAAGGCGGTCTAGCTTTAGGAACTCTGAATAAGGCGTTTTCATTCTCTGGCGTGGTTGTGTCTTTAGGTCTTGGCGGCTCCCACTGTTGTGTTTTTGACTCTGGGGACTTCCAAACGCTTTTCCTTGCATCAGGAGAAGCCATAAGTTCATTGTTTGGAGATTTTAGTTCAGGAACATGAGTTGGCGCTGGGGATTGGGGTGTACTTTGTGAGTTTTGGTTGATCTCCGTCAGTCTGGGCGAAGTTGGCATATCGAATTCTGGAAGTTTGTTCGCAATCTCTGAGATAAGATTTGTCTTCTCAGGCTCTGAGCTTTTCTGGGACATAGGATCAGTGCTAGTTTCGCTTCTATTTGAATCAGGGCTGTAATTATTCGGTGGGACGTTTAGATGTGCTGTTGTCGAGTCAGGGTCTTCTTTGACTACGTTGTTGAACATCTCAGTGTTTGCGAAATCCGGCCACTGGTTTTGTGGAATTTCGTTAGGGGCTGGCTGTTGGAACTGCGGTTCTCGTTTCTGCAGCCCAGAAGCAAAACTCGGCAGTTGGTTCGGATTTGGATTCTGGCAAGGATTTTCCAGCGGAGATACGTTCGGATGGGTTTGGTTATACAACGCGTTCTGATGATGGAGATTGTAGCTTTGATCGTAAGGGTTGTACGGGGAGTCTAAAACTGTGCTAGATATTTGATTGCTTTGTAGTTGAGCGTCCGTGAAGTTGTCGATCATGGTCGCCATGTCGAGTAGCGCTGGGTTGCCTAGATTCGGGTTGTGCATTTGATTATGCATAGGGTTTACGAAGGCTGAGTTATAGTTGTTGGTAAAAGCTGAGGGGTTGGATTGGTTGAGGGCTGGGGTCAGTGAACGCGGGGAGGCACTGTTTTGGCTGCGAGGGCTTGCGTTGTTCCTGATGTCTGGTTGCGGGGTGCGAGGGCCGGGGGTGTTGCACCCTGGCTTCTTGTTGTTGGGGCTCTGCTGAGGGGTGCTGTTGGCTGAGTTGGCCGCTGAGTCGGTGGTGTCCTCGTCTTTGCGCTTCTTCCCGTGACGGCGGCAGGGTTGTAAGGGAACTGATCGTACTCGAACCTCCATTGGATACCTGTAAGGATGGAAAATAATGTTTAACTAGGTACTCTGTTTTTAAAATTGACAAAATAGCATTGCCATGGGATGCAAGGGTAGGTACCCGATTTGTGCCTGAGATTTGCTAATCAATCGGGCAGAAACAACCGAGCTGATTTCATTATGTAACGACATCCGAACATAGTAGGTAAAGCTGTTGGCGCCGGATCGCCTTGTATTTTGTTTAAACGTCACTTCAAACAAACATTTCAGTTTGTCATTCTACAAACGGGCTGATTCTAAGATCCGGAGGCGACATAAACACAGCGAAAAGCAGTGGTAAAACGTCGCTAAAACCCGACTCCTGTCTTCCCTTTTCAAGTTTCTAAGTATAAAACTTGTACATCACCACTCACTTGTCCAGAATCTCCAACGCTCCGTTCTTGACCTTATCCTCCTGGCCTTCCTTAGAACCGAACTCGTCCGTTGTATCCAGCACATACAGTGGTAGCACGTGGAGTTGTTCGTCCGTCGGTTTAGAGATGGCGCGATGCTTTGCGAGCGTGACGACCGCTGTGCAGCCGTTGTTCATGTTGTGGAGGTCTCGGTGTGCGTGCGCACAGAAATCTATGCACGCTGTTACTCCTGGAGTAAAGAAATGAGGTTTACGTACATGCCTGCTTCTTCAGTGTAGGTCTTATTTTATTGTACAGATACTAATAAAGCACTGTGTTTAATTTTTATCAAGATTCAGAAAATTCAAAATAGTAAATGATAAATCTTTATTGACAAAGAAAATTGCAATTCAAGAATAAAAACAATTTAAAACTAGTATTTACAATTGAAACAATTAAGCTTACTGCAGACTGTTGCAAACAATCTACAGGTAGCTCAACTGATCCATATTAATACCAGTCGGAAGCGTTCCCAAGACGCTGGCTGCATTGCCCCGCTGTATGGCAATGCTGATGCGCTGCGCCAGATACCCGCCCGCTCTCGGGTAACGCGTCGCGTGAAAAAAAATAAAATAAAAATAAATGATTGTTTTTTTAATTGCTTACTCTAGCATTTTCATTGATAAGCAGGTCCTGGTTTACCGTGAACATTAACGTGAAAATACAAACTGTTACTTGATTTTGGTTCTAAAATTTCTAACTTATTATGTTAACATAATAAGTTAGAGTGTTTTGAATGTGATTCTTATAGATGCATGTGTAATATTTATGAATTGAATATACGATACTTACCAGAAAACGGCCTCCCCGGCTTAAACCCCAGTCTACAATCAGAAGCTTCCTTCTCAAACTGGCACTGGTTCTCAAAGCTCTTTGGCGCAAGATTCATGTACAACGGACTGAGTAAGGTAGCCAGCACATGCATACGCTCCTCGATTTCAGACTCTTCTGTCTTGACTGAGAGTCGGAATTTGCGCACGGTTTTGGATCGAGCGTATTTGCAGCCGTTGTAGTACATTGACCAGGAACATCCGAAACTGTAGGAGGCACCGCAGGATTCAGGGTCTAGACCTGAAATGGGATGGCAGAGATTAAACCAAGACCTCTTTTACATCGTCGGACAACAAAAGATAGAGTTTCGGTAAAAAATAATATAATTATTTTATTTGCAACAGTAGTAGTGTATTCTCGTGTTCTCAAGAAACCACTTATCTGCTCAAGAAACTAGTGTTTTAGAAAATTACACCACTTTTCTTAGTATTTCTCGATTGAATTAACGACATTGCCTAAACCCATTCCTCTGATGTTCTCTAGATGTATATACAAAGACACAAAAAGCTTCTCTATCGAGTAAAACAGATAAACTTGACAAGACCTGGGTCAAGCAGAAAAACAGAGTCATTCAAGAAATCACCTTACCTTGACAAGCACACGTTCTATTCTCATTAGTAGCACACCGCCTCGTAGTCGGCAACCCATATCTGTTCAGCTTGTGGCTCAGTAACGTGTAGTCTAAATCCGCTTCAGACTGCGGGATGCCTTCCCAAGCGACCAGGCAGACCACGATCCAGGATGTTGAGCATTTGTGGCCATTTCTGAATTTTACCACTACTAGAACTTTCTCCGTGTAGTTTGCTCGGCGGATCACCTGCAATGAGATGGTTTGTTGGCTAAATTCGCATTGTTGGATAAATTGGCAAAGCTGGTCGGTGGTTTGTGTTCGTTACAACAGTGACCGATAGGAAAACATTTTCCTAGGACAGAGTTAAAAGATATTTATATCGCAGTCAGAATGACAAAAACATTAGAGCCCTGCAGCTCGACCTGGCTTACGATGACGATGGTGATCAAAATCTATAAATGAAAGTCTAGAAAGCTTTTTGAATTCGTTTCGAACCCCAAAAGTTACCTATACCTAATCTTTTGACTGTTATCCTTACACGCCCAAATATCCAGTAATAAAACATTTGTAAACTGGAGGATCCATACACTCACCCACTTAGCCATGGGACAGCCCTGTGCAGTCTTCCCTTCTTTCCCCGTGTAGCAGACCTTCTCTATCCTCAGCTCTTTGCCAGACAGACCAGTGCGAGCTTCTAGATCTTTCCGCAACTCTAGTAATGTTGATGCACACCCTGAAAACATGACAACCAGTTACATTTTAAAGTTCTTTAGAAACTGAGCTAGCATCTCTAGAGAATTTGCTGATTTTTAACCGACTTCAAAAAGGAGGAACAGAGAACCTTCTCTGTTCGTGTGGTTAACCGATTTGACTGATTCTGTTACTATTATATAGATAATGATCCCGAGGTGGTCCCATAAAAATTGTATTCCCGAGGGATTAGTATTTATCCCGTTAAGTTAAAAAGCAACATAATATTTTTGGAGAATCAAGACTAGCTACAATAGTTTTGGTGATATCTGCGCCAATTGATTAATAGATTTGGATGATTCTTTCGTGGTTGTATCAAAATTGATTTTAAGATGGTCCCCTATAAGTTTGATTCTTGAGGAATTGCTATGTGCGCTAGCTAACGTAGGTTTGTACAAATTCATCACCATATGATCATTTTACTATCACCTAATGGTTTCCATAGCAACGGGCGTCAACAGTTTCATCCATGTGTCATCTAAATTAGAATTATAACTAGTTGTCGCCAGTGTAAACTAAATATTTTGCACGTGAACATGGTCTATGTTCGGTCAGGTAAAGTTAGGGAGGGGTGATTTCGTTCGACCGAATTTGAAGTCGGTTTATCGTTTTTTATAACACGCCAAATTATCTTGTATCAGGTAGGTAAGATTGATAGAGTTTCTTATGTCTACAGTTCGATAGTTTTTTGTATAGACAGTTATTAGGTGCTTACCTAAATGAGTATAATAGCTGCCGGGCTCAGGAGGGTTCTTATCTGCCGGAAAGCAATTACAATCAGGCACTTCGGTTCTCGAATTATTCCTCAATCTCTCTAAATTCTCTAAATACTCCTTTGAATAATTGAATTGGTTCTCTTTAGGATTTATATCCGGCACTGGAGTACCGGGTTTAGAGTTTTTGGGGTCTGTGTCAGGATCATCTTCTAGTACCTCATCTTTGGTTTGTAGACCAGGGCAAGCCCCGTCTCTCAAATGTTCTGGAGGTGGCTTTTTAGTTGAGCCTTGGCGACAACAGGAGTAACCTACTTCGTTTCTTATCGCTACTGGACCGCCGTCACCAGCGTACATAAAGGGATCATTCCGAGGCGGAACATTGTAATACATGTTCTTGTATATCTTGTGGCCTGGCGGTGAATGCTCTGATTTGATCTGCTCTATGTAGTAAGGCGGTTTTGGTTCCGTTATGACTTTGTTCAAACCCCGGATTTCAGATTCATTCAATTTCGGATCGAAATTTCTAGTATATTTCTGGAATCCGACGTTTTCTTGCAATCGAGGTACTTGCTGATACTCGACATGCTCCTGACGGCGGTCGTAGGGAAAATTCTGGAAATTTTGAAAGTTCTGGCTCTTCTGGCCCATGTTCTCTTGTTTTATCGTAGAAATTGGTGGTAATACAGTGTTTTGTTTTGGAGCTATTGCTCCGTTCGGGTAATCTCTATACGAGTTTATCTGCATTTCGTTGGCTTTTGGATATGTAGATTGATTTATCATCCGGTGATCAGGTTTTGTTAACCTATCATCTTTCGTATACTGATAAGTATCGGGTGTTTCCAATTTAGGTACCAAAGGTGCCGAAGCATGCCTTAGCTTAGCATCGTAAGCTTCCCTATCGTAAGCTCTACTTTGTGCGTTCGTATCTCTCGTAATGTTACAGTTCTGCTGGTTCATTTCCGATACCGGTCCAATAACCATTTTAGATTGGAAATCTTTACTGTCTTGTTGAAAACTTAAACTATCGCTACCGTAAGGTTGCGGTTCGTAAGGCGCTGGGTACGCGCCGTACTGGCCCCTCATGTCCGCATAGGACGGCAGCTTCTGAGGAATCTTCGCGTTGGTTGCGTTCTTAGACGAAACTTGCTTGTCGTAACCTCTCGGGACCTCCGTCCCCCCCTCCCATACGCGGTGGCCACCACCTCCGAACTCGCCCGCGCCGTACGCGTGGGCGTTCTGTGAATAATTACCGGCGGCAGGAAACGCCTGCTCGCCTATGCGGTAATTATCTCGGAGATGGTGGCTATACGATAAAAAATGACCGGTGGTGCTCCTGTCATCTCCCCCGACCCCCGGTTTCCTATCGTCGAGCACTCTGGGAGGCCCCTCGCCGGGGTCGCCTTTATCCGGCGGCGTGTTGGTGCCGTCTCGCGTATGATTCTGCTTGTTTAAAATCATAGTTTTCAGTCTCGAGTTCAAATTGACCCTGTCTGATTGCGAGAACATCTGCTGGTCGTTCTCCTCCTGCCTCTGCTGTTGCATCTGCTGGTTTTGAATCTGATTATGTATCTGATGGTTCTGCAGATGTTGTTGCTGTTGCTGCTGCTGCTGATGTTGTTGGATCTGATTCTGCAGCTGTTGCTGTTGATTCTGTAATTGTTGCTGCTGACTTTGCATCTGATGTTGTTGGCTTTGTATTTGATTCTGTATCTGTTGGTTCTGTAATCTTTGGTTGTGCTGCCACTGGCGTTGCTGCCAGTCGTTCTGCTGCTGCTGTTGTTGCTGCTGGCCATTCTCCCTGTATTGTCCGCTGTTATATGTGCCCGAGTACCCGTTACAATCTAGTGAAGCTTGCGGACCGCTGCTCCCCTGCAGGTACCCAGGCTCGGCGTTTCCCGAATGCTGGCCATTGGGTGTGCTCTGTTCCTGTCTCTCTCCGTCGTTGCTCGCATCTCCCGCCCCATTCTCTGAATTAGAATACTCTTCGTTATGCTCTGAGGAGTATTCAGCGCGCTCGTAGGTTTGCTGGCTAACGGTGTAGACCGGCGCGGCGGATGTTGGGACCGAGTTGGGGTAGGAGGCTGCCGAGTTGGGTCTGGAGTCGTTTGACTGTGCGCCCGGTGTCGGGGCTTGTTGGGTGTATTGCTGTTGGTACTCTGTGGGGTAGTGCTGAGCTCGGGGTGACGGTACGGGGGTGTAGGCCCCCCTGTTCGACGGCGGCCGCTGCGTGGGCACGGCTTGCACGCCCGTCTGGTAGTAGGTGTTGTTAGCGACGTCGAAGGTCGCCGCGACGTTCTGGACGGTGTAAGTCGTGTTGCCCTGGTAGTGCGGCGAGGCTGCGTAGTGGTTGCCTTGGTAGTCTAGCGTCGTTTGCCCTGTTTGCGTCGGTAGCTGTTGTATGAACTGGTTTTGCCAACCTGTAAAAACAACACGGTTGTTTAGATTGGGTATGTTGTTGGTTAGACAGTCGGAACGGGCAACAGTGCGGGGTTTAATAAGTACAACAAACATTGGCCTCCAAGTACCTATATCCAGAGGTGTGTGTTTAACTTAGATCTAAACCACCGGCATTCTACAAAATTTTAAAATATCTAATAAATTTACCTTGTGTGGGATCAGCCTGCCATGCCGTAGGAAATCGGTTAGGGTCTCCCGCGTAAAACGGCATTGGTGCCTGAAAAGAAAACAGAAGTTGATTTTATGGCCTTTATTTCCATGTCATTAGAACTCAAATTACGCATTGCTACTGCTGGCCACTGTGACTCATTGTGTGAACTAATAATACAGCGTAGGTAAGGTACCTAGGTACCTAACGTTTTTATCGCTATTATATCACATCAAGGCTAATGCGATCTAGGAATCGGTCTACTATTGATGGGTTTTCTAAAATTACAGCAGGAAAATACCTAAGATTGTGTATGTAGAGACTTATATTTAGATTATTAATTTTGTTCTTCTGACGTAGGACCTCCAATTAGGAATCCATGGGCTTCCCTATAAGTCGTACGAACGATTTATTTTAAATTACTGGACCATTTGTAACCTACGTTTTAATTAAATCGTTTTTCCTTGTTTTTTGAAACTCATTTCATTATTATGGACAGCCTCGTAACCGTAACCTCCTTACGGAAGCACAACAATATAGCTTTCCATTTTTATTCAAATTTTACGCACTTCAACCAAAAACAAAAGAGAACAAAAAAAGGTTTTAACATAAACAACTGAAATGGACCTACTTACAGTGTACGATTAGATTACGCAATGGCAACCTTGCTGTAATTTTATAGTATTTCTTTGCGTTAGCGCACACGTGATAAAAGATTATCTATGTCGAGGTTGTGAGGTCCTTGTGCATTGTTTGTTTCGTGTGAACCTGCAAGTAGGTACATATGTACCTAGATTGTTGACCGAGGTCGGCAAACCCTACTATTTAAGTACCTACTATCACCACACTATTACTATTTGTATTAACACATGTTTTGTTTTTTATTCTTAGGTCATATTTAATTTATTAGATAAGTACTTATTTATTTATTAGGTTTGTACCTACCTACCCACCTATTTGTTATTGGGATCAAATAAAACGTTATGTTAAAGAAACAATAATTACTTAGATAGTTAATTAGGTAATACATGTGTGCTAGGCGAAGGCTGTGTTTTGATCTGCTTCGCTGTAGGTAAGTAGATATTTATTTTACAACGCAGTCAATTACAGGTACCCTCGACGCATTAAAATAATAATATTTTATGAAAATGAAACAGAATGGCCATGATAATAATGGAAGAAACCATAAAACCGCGCGTAAAATTTACGCAATTAGAACATGAAAAGAAAACCGCGTAAGTCAGTTTTTTCAATAACCGCTCCAAAAATTAAATTACTAAACTTAAACATGTTAAGCTGCCGACAACATGTTAGAACAAATTATATGTAACGTTGAAACACGTTCAACTTTGAAAGATTTTAATTTGTACGCGGAGGGACCCGCTTTTAAGCGAAGTTTGAGTGTGTTATATTATGGCGTCGTAGGTCGTAATTAAAAGTTTGTTGTCGCCTCTAATGAGTCTCTATAACGAGGTTACACTGTTTATTACACAATTACAGGCGTGAGGTACGGCTATGCGAAATTCAGCGCAATTTTAAAATACAACGTTATTTGTTCGGACTTAATGCATTACAATCCAGGGTAACTAAAAAAAAAAATTATCTAGCAATTTTTTTCGTTCCTACAACTTGGACTCTATTGTTATTTTGAGAGTAAGATTTGTTCCTAAATTGTATTGCACAAATAAATAACTAAGCTTTCGCATTGCTGAGTTCAATAACATAGCTTACTGCTAATAAATAATAACAAATAAATAATTTATAGTGACCGTTTGTAGTTCCAATGAATTACTGCTACATTCTCGAGAACAAAGGTTCTACAATATTGCTTCGTAACTACGTCGAGTCGATTACCTACCTATAGGCCTATTGTTCAAACTAAAATTGAATTTAGTGAGTTGCGAGGTTATGCCTGTGGAATGCAAGAGTTTTCTCGAATATTCTATTCTCAGTTTTGAAACATCGAATGGACGCCGCGCTTTCAACTTTGCCGTGAGGATTCTATGGTTTGTTATTGAAATATAATTAGTATTCTGTCGTCAAAAATATAAAAATTATGGATCTTTTATGAAAGGAGTAAAATGCAAATTACACCAATTTATGTTCTAGAATAATGCTTAGTGATTGTAAGATACAGCCACGTAGGAAAGTTTTATCGCGAATCTCTTTAGCCAAGAAAAATGTTGTTCCTTTTTATAAACAGCTTTTTATTTAATTGCAGGTTAAAAATGTTATTTTAAGCTTTATTAACTAAATTTTAATTATAATATAATAAGACGTTTTAAACCATACGACGATAAATCAAGTGCATACCGAGCCAGCGAAATTACTAAAGTTCAGCGCCGAGCGGTGCAAATTAAAAACTTTAAACTTTCACGTCATTTATTTAAAGTCGAGTTTCATTTGAAACTAAACTATTTTAATGGCTTTCATAGTTTTAGTTTTCAAAGCGTTTTATAGAAATATGCGCAAAGAAAAACTAAATAAGAATAAGAAATTGCCAAGATTTATGGCATCTCTGTTCCGGGGTTTAAATTTGCATTTTGTAAAATACAAAGCTTAAAACAGCTTTTAGGATGACCTAAAAATTGTTCGCCGTAAAAACATGCAATTTTTTCCAATACCATCACCAAACCGTAACCTTTCCACCAAATCTACCTTTTCTCCTCTTTCTACAACACTTATCACTCAAAAAAAGTAGAAGTTATTGAAAGCTCTCCGTATTTAATACTCAAAAAAAAAAACAATGCCAATACAGCCTACACCTACAACGAACATGCATTCCAAAATGTTTAATTCAATTTCCGAATGGGGTTGATTTTTACGAAAAAGGTTGTAAGCCAAGAAGCTGTATAGGCTTCAAGCGCTATAACAGGCAATGCAAATAATAAAATATATGAACCGATGCATAGACGGTGGACACAGGAATGAAGGCTGGAGTTCCCAGATACAGCACGGACTCTCTCTGAGTTGGAGCCCCCTCACACTCTTCTTTAATCTTAAACAATAATAATCAAAATTAAAATGCAAAATAGGAAAGGAACAATTAAAGGAAGGAATAATCGAGTCAAATTGACTTATGAAAAATAGTTGTTTGAATTTTTCTTTAATTCTTTAGAATTAGATTGTCAATTACGGAAGTTTTCGGTATCACCTAATTTCACCTAACTTTCTATGGAAAAATACTTAAATTAGCATAGAGTGTTGTTTTAGTCTTCGTTTGTTAAAAAGTCAAAATAAATAGTATTTTCACTCACGTTATTTCTAATGAGAAAAATACTAAAGTCGTAAAAGTGATTTACTTTGAACACAGCCTCTGTTTATTTTCCTTCGATCGCTAATTATTAAAATCACCAAATCTATTGCCGGCCGGAAACGTTATTCAAACATTCATAATGTTTCGTAAATTTTCTAAGAAAACACGATCAAAGAGCTTAATGACGTTAATGAACTGCACAATCGGAGAAAAGATAACGGTATTTGTTTCACAGAATAGTCTGTTACTTTATTTTGAAAAATGGGAGAGTAGGCAAATTATTACATAGAAAATTAAACAAAATGGCTGTCTGTTTGACCGCTCAATTTAAATACCTACCAGACACATTTATAAAAACTCTTTTCAGGGTAAAAACCGCAATTTAATTATAATTTACACGTTGTGTTAGTTAAATATTGTGATAAGTCAAGGTAAGTTTGTACTGGCATATCGTAAAATTATCAGATAAAGTATAACTGAATAAATAATTATTAAGCAAACGGTACTCTAAGACATAAAAACAGGAAAAAGGAAGCGAAACCCATAACGAAGGTCATTTAAACTACACTCGTATTTTATTTATAAAGCAATCTACAGGCTCTTTATAGTCGGAACGACAACAATTATGTTAAACAAGTAACGTTACGATACGCGTTATGCAAATAACGCGTTTTTGTGTTTTATAAAACGTTAATTATCCATGCTTTTTAGTCCACGGTATTTGTTTGATTATAAAATTTGTTGCTCTACGTTGTCGTTTTGTTATATGTACGTTTCACGTTAATAGCAGGTTGTTTTGGTACTCGGTAATGTTTTGGGGACATTATTCGTGTAAGTATTAAAATAACGATTTTAATGTTCAAAATTTAGTTAATAAGTGAATCGCTCTATAAGGTACCCATAAATGTGATTTGGCTGATTACAAAATGATTCATATGAATGTGAGCTTGAGTTTGGCAAGAGGAGGATAATAATTAAATTTTAATAAAAGTTACTGAAACGGGTTACAACTTGTGGTTTTCAAAGAATTTAATCATCGGTAAAAGCTTTTTGCGTATAATGTATAAGCTTGCTGTTATATAAATATGTGCTTTTTAAGCATAGTGCTAATCGAGTGCTTTTGAGTGATATGATTAAGTTCAAACAAAAATGTGCGAAATCGAGCTCTATCACAGAAAATAGAATTGCATTCTGTTGCAAAAAAACGCGATAAAAATTAGGCTCAAATGTTATAAGACAAAAAATATTAGCATTTTATTGCAAAAAATCAATGCCATGAATGATTCGTCCACATGCTGGTCGGATCATAACATTACCGTGGCAAAGGTCTTTTGGGAAGCCCTACTCGGTTCTAGAATGTGAAGCTTTGATTGCCTTTGTTGACATAAAATATCTTGGATTCTAGAACAGAGTATAGGCTCGCCATAAGTCTGCCAGAAGGGATGGTAGTAAGATCCACATATCAAAAGCTGGCTTTGTAAAATGTTCGAACTTAGTTGTACATGATGCTAGTAGAAGAAAATTATTTGTATTTTAAATGTCTTATAAGATGTACATATTATCGGCTCGTATGGAAATTGGAAAATAGAACGGAAATCGAGCGGGGACGCGGGGCATAGCTTGGTGCTATTAGAAAAAAATGCAGTCTATTGCAAAAAACACTATAAATTCTTCGAGGTTAGTACAACATGGTGTTTAGATTTGCATTAATGCAAAAAAGACACTGAACTTTTCATGCCTTTAAAGATGTACATACCATCGGCTGGCTGGAGTGTTCCTGCTTCATGCCTGGAGTGGTGGCGGGTGCAGGACTAGGGGCGCCGGGCGCCTGAGGGGCGGGGCTCGGGGACGCGGCCGCGGGGGCGCCGGGGACTGCCACGGCGCCGGGAAGGCCTGCGGTGCCGCCTAGGGGCTTGCGGCCGCGGTAGCTCTGCGGATTACAACGAGACTTATAAAAACTTAAATTTGGGAAAAAGGGGAAATCTGTGATAATCCACAAGACTACGCCAATGACAGTACGGCTGCGCCAGAAGCTTCAAGATATAAACGAATACAAGATAGCTCGGGGCATAACATCAACAGTTTAATTATTTAAATATTAAAATAAATTAATATTTTGGGGGTTCAACTGTGGTAATACTGGTAATACACCAGAAGAGCGTCGGAAGTTTTAACGGAATAAAAATTTACACAATAGCAATGAGAAGGGAAAGGGTTTTTTTCATGCAAAAAGCCTTTTGCATGGAAGAGATTTAAAAATACTAAAATGTATTTTTAAACTGATCTTAAACTATAGTGACAGCTCAAGTGTGGTCTCATCAATCTTCTAGGTTTTGTATGACAGCACTAGAAGCTTCAAGACAAATATTTTTAAGGAATAATACTTTTCCATAGAAACTCTACCACCCTTTTTAACCCCCTCAGAGGTTAATTTTTAAAAATAATATTAGCCTATGTGTAATTTTAGAACTTAAACTATCTACATTCCAAATTTCATCTAAATATGTTAATTAGTAACGAAGATACGTGGTAACAAACATTCACACGAACTTTCGCATATTTAATATTAGTAAGCATGATAATGGTCATGAATGCAATACCTACCGAAAAACTCTGATTGTGAGATGAACCATGATCCCTTACATGGCTTTGCTACATTTTGAGTACGAGTTCTTCTATAAATCTAGTCCAAAATCTAGTAAAAAAAATATCTAAGCGTCTGGTCGAAGCGACGCATGACCCGAGAGCTGGTGAGTATACGCAGCGCATCAGCATTGCCATACAGCCGGGCAATGCAGCCAGCGTCTTGGGGACGCTTCCGACTGGTATTGATATGGATTAGTTGAGCTACCTGTAGATTGTTTGCAACAACTGCAGTTAGCTCAATTGTTTCAATTGTAAATACTACTTCTAATTTGTTTCTATTATTTAATTTTGATTATAATTTTCTTTTTTAATAAAGGTACTAGTTCAAAATACCTTCTAGCAACTACCGCGCTCTTATTGGCAAAGAGCGATCAAAACGAACTACATCCATTAAGCTTCGTTCAAAACTAAAAAACTAATAATCATTGTGCAATGAAAAACTTATTTTTCCCTACCGTAAATAGAAACTCATCTACACGGTAACTTGGTAGGTTAGCTCTTCGTGAGGATCGCTTTAAACTTTAACTTTTACGAAGGAATTTGGAAAACAGTCAAAAAAACTTTATAAGGTGATAAAAACTTTACAGAACTTTACTCATTGGTATTAGTGAAAGTACTACTTTTTCCGCATTCAGACTCGAGTTGGTCCATTATGCGTGCTGCATAGGCATGCATAGCCATGTTTGCTAGCATAGCCAGCCTAACTCCGTCCAGAAGCGCAGAATCTTCCTGGGGTCTACACAGGCTACGCGGAGTGACCTCGGCTAGTTGAGGATTTCTGTTCGTTGTACTGTTACTCCCTCGCATTCCAGGACTACGTGGGCAGCTGATTCGTCGTCACTGAGGTACCCTCTATAGAGAGGGCTGCCGTCGCTCCGATGATGAATAAGTGTTTGTACAGTGGGCAGTGACCTGTTAGTGTTCCCACCAGGATAAGCAGGTCCATTCTGTTTAGGTTGAGTAGGCGTTTCATTAGCTTTGGTAATGTTTTTGGAAGCGTCGCTCTGGCTTGTCTGCATTCCAGCAGGCGTGTCCATCGTTCGTTATGCATCTCTCTGGTTCTGAGCCTAGTCCATGCCTGGAGTAGTGAGGAAGGCAGGGGTAGGAAAGTTGATGGACCTTCTATGGTTATTTCCGATCCCCTCCGTGCCTATTCTTCAGCGGCGTCTTTACCTAGCGATCCGCTATGTCCCTTGATCCATTGAAGGATAACCCTGTTCTTGGTGAATATCCTCTCTAATGCTAAGTGAAATTCGTACACGAGCTTGGTAGTTACAGCTGTTCTCTTCCAGAGCCCTAAGTATGGCAGCGCTGTCAGAGAGAATGCGTACACATTGGTCGCTTATTTCTCTCTTCGACACGGCTGTAGCTGCCTGGGTTATTGGTACGCATTCACATTGGAATATGGAGCTGTGTGTTACTAGCGTTGTTGATATACCTACTATTGCCATTCATTGAGTGAACCCCAGCACCCGTGCCCATATCTTTTTTGTGTAGATTCTGACTTAGTGGGCGTCTGATTCATCTTTTTGGTCTTCGTATAGTTGTATCCGGTAGTGTTTATTTGGCATTGGTTTACTGGGCATTCTGTCATAAAGAGCGGCTGTAAGAGGTTCGTATGCTATGGCCCTGTCCATAATCTGAGCATGTGGACCCATAGCCCCATGTTGTACAGTCTTAGCGCCGACATCGTCGCCTCTTGTTGTATGTACAGGTCTAACGGTGCTAGATCTAGAATAATATCTAGAGCAGCGCCTGGTGTGGATCTCTTGCAGCCTGTTATCGCTGCATGCCATTCATTAAAAGCGCTGCAGTCTGGTTTTCACGGTGTTTAGCTCGGTTCTGGTCCACCAAACTATCGCTCCGTAACTTAATGTTGGTCTGATGATAGCAGTGTAGAGCCACATGGTTATTTTCGGTGAAAGCCCCCATATTTTTCCTAGCATTCTGCTGCATTGGTAGAAGGTAGCGGTGGCACGCTGTATTTTGTAGTCAAGATGCTTATTCCACAGCAGTTTGCTGTCTAGTGTAACCCATAGTTACTTTATTGACAAAGAAAATTACAATTCAATAATAAAAACCAATTAGAACTAGTATTTACAATTGAAACAATTAAGCTAACTGCAGACTGTTGCAAACAATCTACAGGTAACTCAACTGATCCATATCAATAATGCATGGCTGCATTGCCCCGCTGTATGGCAATGCTGATGCGCTGCGCCAGATATCCGCCAGCTCTATATATACAGATATAGATATAAATATATAGATACTTGACTTCTGTTTTTACCTTTATCTCTATGTCGAACAGTTTTGGGAGTTTCAGGTTCCCTGGATGTCGCTTGTTTGTGAACATTATTACGGGTTAACTGAGTGTTCGTGGTCGTAGCACCATGCTCCAATGGTTTTAAAGGTTTTGAAGAACTTTACAGACGTTTTAAAGTAGTTTTTTATATTTTTCCAGGTAGGTACTTAAAAATATTAAAACAACGAAAATGTTTTTTCTTACAAGAATCTGATGTGTAATAGAGACGCTCACAGACAGAAGTGAAATTAATAGAATTAGCACAAAGGCGACTAAGTTTAATTGGATTGCAGATATACATGCACAATGCACAGCCTCTGTGCGATCGGAACCAACGCTCCGGCGGGCGTGGACAGTCGTGCACGAAATACGAGTAATAATAGCTTTCGGCTAAGCGTTTCGTGCTACCTATACAAAATTCACATAATAATATGTAGCACTAACAGAAGAAACAAAGATAGATAATATAGATGGCCCCACAAAACAATCAGCATAATATTTTACCAAGGGGTTCTGAAGTAAACAGTTTTGAGAATGGTAATTAAGTGTCTGAATGGTAATGAAATGGTCAAAATGTGGTTTAAAAAAAATATTAAAAAATTTACTTGATTTCCTACTGCAGAGCTTAATTTATCATAAGCAGACATCTGAATGTTTAGGTTCAAAACACAATACCTACCAAAGTACACACAATTTCTGACGTGACTTAAAAATCGTAACGCTTCTCTCAACGACTGTACCATAACGAAGATTGCACAAAGGCCTGTCAAAAGTTTTTACGATATCCTCAATTAGAAAATTATTCGAATGCAATAACGAGTAGCTCCTCGCAAAAAATACAAAATATGAAATTAAACACTTCATAAATTTCGTACGCTTGAGTGAGCTAGTTGAATAGTAAGGCGCTGTGAGGTTTTGCACCTGGGTTTACCTGATTTAAAGAACTTTTGAAGTGTTATCTGAATTATGACTATGTAACTTAAGATTTATTTTTGTTTTGTTTATTAGTAGATATCTACTGATATCCTGCAGTTTCTAGCAGCTGCAAGGGTTAGTGGCGAACTATAAACATCGCAGCTTCAGGGCTGAGTACTCGAGTGGCGATCACAATAGGCCTATCGTGGCCATAGTGACACGAAAGCCATCTAAAGCAAATAAAAAAAAAATTAAAAAGAAATAATGGTAGATATCAACCTGAAGAACCTATTTTGCATGCCCTAGCAATAAGGCAAAACATGTCTGGTGCTTACCAATTATAATAACCTACATCTTTGTGACCCATGTTTGCAAATAAATGATTTGATTTTATTGATTGAATATTGGGAACAAGCAAAAGTGTGAAGTCATTAACTAAATCAAAATCGCTAAAAATATTCTAAATTAAAAAATAACGTCGTTGAAATAAGCTCCAGAAAGTTAAAACAAACTTAAGGTGCATACACACAGCACAATAACTCAAAATCCAGCCTCAGCTACAAACCAGACTATACATTACGGAAACAAAAGCCTTTTGTGGGGACTCAGCTTTTGTCCAACTTGTGTAAGTGGCTTTATGCTTTATTTGATTGTCTTCGGTTTAACGTAAACTTGCCTTAAACGTATGATATTATTAAAGTTAGCGGCTTACAAACAAATTGGATAAGTTTTGTATAAGGTAGGGATTTAATAATGAATGTGCTTGTACATGGCACCATGTTTGGGACAACGTAACGAGTTTGTTGTCTTTAGACTCAACTCAACGTGTGTCCAAAAATATATTGGTCATAGGAGTATTTAGTTACGTAGGTATAGGCAGGTAGCCCAAAAAATGTTTATTGGGATTTTCCTAGCAAGAAAATGTCACAATAGCAGCCCGGAGTCAGGAAGGCGGCTGTGCTACACGTTTGGGGAGAGCCCCGCACGTGTCGGTCGTCAGCCCATCGGATTATGTTATGTTATGATATGAGTGAGGGAATAATAATAATTGCACCTGTGTTTGCGCACATACTTGTGCACTAAATTACGTCGTTGAGACTGGCAGCCGCCCTTGCCGAATTTCGGCTAGAAGGACATCACAGGTAGGTCTACCTATCTACCTAGTTATTATCTCGTTGAACCCGTGAAATAGTTGAAAAGGTAAAGTACGCTGTTTCTAGCTGTTAACCCATTATTTCTACATTGTTTGGCAGGCCAAGGTCAGTCCAGCTTTGATCTTTGGCAAAACATCAAAAACTGACTAAAGCTAGTAAAATACGGCATACAGAAGTTTAACTTAGACAAATGAGATAATAAATTATTAAACCCCCTAAAGAACCAAGCGGTCTCGTCGTTCCTCCAGGTCATCCCGTCCATGACCGTCAAGCGTCAAGAGCACCGATCGGGCCGCTTACGAAAGGCGAATTTAAAAATAGTTAATTGTTAATTTGGATTTAAATTAGACTCATTTGCGGTGAAATTGGTATGTTCTTGTGTCTGAGTAAAACGGAACATAATATACATTTCCTGTCCATGGTCTAGTCTAGAGCAAAAAAAAATGATTTGATTTGTTGTGAGGGTGACCTTGAGGGTATGGATTACTTTCAAATAAGTTCTAGATGGGTTAAGTTTCAATAAATTATTACCAATTACATTTTGCACTGCCGCTTATACACTGAATATCTTTCTAATATCATTGAATCTTAATGCCCGAATAAAAGGCTCGATATAATAAATCAATAGGTAATAGGTAGGTAGGCCAACCAATCGTAGCCATAGTTTAGGAACCTAGGCATAGTAATAAAGGAAGGATAAGGAAGTAAGGAAGGATATCATGTTGGTGTGCCTGAGGTTTTGCGAGAGTGATGAATGATAGAGTAATATTTTGAGTTTGAATTAATTTATTTTTAGTTTTAAAATGCATAATGTTTTTATAGAATTTTATTTGTCTGGAGTCTTTATATTTATAAATGATCAATCATTATTAGTATTGCTTATTGTGTAATTTTATGTATAAATTTTTATGTTTCTGTTGTTCTAATATATAGGTATTGTAATTAAATAGTGTAATTGGTTGTTATGTAATCGTGCTAGTTAATAATTAAATAAATAAATAAATAAATAAATAGTTTCATCGTTTGTCTAAGCGAGTCTTCTGGTTGTCGAGAGATGTTCTGTGGTAATGGACTCGCATTATTATTAGGAATTAAACTTCAAAACAATATTCATTTCATAAATTTATGAGCGCGTAAATTAATTTTACTGAGTTTTTGTATGATTTGTTTCAATATATTATTTTTATACCTGGAATAAAATAATTGAACGATCGTATCGTACGTATTTTGTAAAGTAAAGTAAAAGATATTGAAAAAGCACACCGCTACAGCACAAAAATGTGCATTAAAATATGGGCTGTAACTCATTACATGTAGATGCATTTCAAATTGACGGCATCAGTCGACAGACAGCTCGCGGGGCACTCGTTTGAAGCTTGTGAGCATTTTGCACCGTAAAATGTATATAAAACTATAGCAGTTAGATAGATAATACTTCATACAAAGACAGAAATAGATGCTAAGAATAGACGAAGTAGAAAGGTGGCCTTATCGCTATGAGCAAACTCTTCCGGCAACCTTGGGATGGACTGGACACGTAAGAACAAAATAGACGGTGGCACTCGAAGAATAAAACAATAATACTTACACTACATACTATAATACCTACATAACCTACAAACAATATTATAAACTTACTTAAACATATAAATAAGATTGTCTTAATTCTACAAGGATAGATAAAACCTGATGAAGCAGTTTTTTAAAGATAGGGAGTGATTTGGCACGTCTGATGTCCAGGGGCAGAGCATTCCGTACACGGGTAGCTTGTACAGTGAAATATTTGTCGTGGACAGTGGTAGTGTGGGCAGGGACTTTTATGATGAGTGTTTCAGAGGAACGCAACGAGAGAGAGTGAGAGTTAGACAGGAATTACGAATATGCAGTTGTCCCGCCGCCGACGATGAACGAGAAGCGAGTAGCAGCGGGAAGTGAGTGTGTAGTTCCGATAGTTTTGTCGCTTGGCTATAAGCGAGTGTGTGAGTGCGACGGACAATTACTCGCGCCATTCGCTCGCGGCGGCCGAGCGCATTGTCCTCCGCTGGTTGGTCTCTCGGCGTGAGTTCTGGCCGTCAAGCGTCGCTGAACGAGTATTATCTTTGATAGCTTTTGCAACTACATATTAATATATGCATCTCTTTTGTTTACACGGAATGTATATATCATAACATTCATAACTGGATGTATACGTTTCTTGAGCGAGAAAATTGCCGAAAGTTAGCCGCTTCCTCGCCGGGGCAGTGGGACAACTGCCTGACGAGTTTATATGTATTTGAATGCAAGTTTGTGCCGTGGCGTTGGATTAATGATCGCAAAGCTTAAATAATGTTCTACACTCCAAAATAGCCCAGGTAAGTTCACCGTTGATCGATGGTGGCTCCTCGGAAAGTCAAAGATAACGAAGGCGCGGCCGCGTCCCAATTAGATAGCAGAGCCCTATCAGAGCATCAACGTTATTAATCACCTCAAAATAGCACGCAGTCGAGTCGCTTCCTTCAGTTCGTAGTCTAGTTTTTGATAAGAACGATTAGTGAACTACACCTTGCTTGTTTTGAGTTACTTCGTGACTTTGACTGACAAAACATTTGTATATCATTGTTTATCAGTTATAATAAATAAAAAAACTAGACAAACTACACAGCATCATTTAGCTTGGGGCTAGATGAGTGCTGTGTATTGTCCAATGTCATATTTATTTATTACATTATTATTATTGCTGTAAGATGGACACTTTTGGACAAGTTAATCAATTGTAGAGCCTACCGAGCAATCATTTCAGAGTAGGTACTTATTCTCAATGAACAGTTTTTGTAACCAAATAATTTAGCATATAACTGCAACCTGTATTATGTTATCATAATCGTGGTTCTACAAAAAAAACAGCAAGTTGTGAAAATATATACTTTTCGTAGACCCTCTACGAATATTGCATTAAATGACGTTTAAAAGATTTGAACGCGCTGTGCTACGCGGCTACGTTGCGTAGCACCTACGCGCTGATTTAATTTTCTGGTCTATATTTTAGTAATAATAAATAAATAAATAATGCTGGACAATCCACACAACAACCGGTTAATTTTCAATTGCATTTTTTCTAACGTAGATTTAAGTAAAACGATGTATTTTTTTTATTTCAGTAAAGCTACTTTAAGACCAATAGATTGGATTTTTTTCCCTTTCCTAGATACACCTTGGTGGCAATTATTGGCTTTTATCTCATGGAGGGTAAAGCCCATATTCCCCACGCTGGGCATGGGGGTGTAGGATTGCAGTAACTAACGTATATAATGACCATTTTCGACCCCCTCCCCCACCAGGCAGAGCTTCAGCACCCCGTAACTATTTTCAAATAAGGCACGCTACTGTCAAGCTCGTACTTCTTCAACCTCAACCTCATCAACCTATATTGGTCCACAGCTGGACACAGGCCTCCCCCTGACAAGCTCCCCCTTATTGGCGTTTATCTCATGGAGGGTAATGCCCGTAATCCCCACGCTGGGCATGCGGGTTGGGGATCGCAGTTAAGTGATAGAATTGTTCTGAAAGAACGGCGGATGCGGTGGATATCCCTAAATCGCCTCTTACGACATCCGCGGGAAGAGTTGGGGTGGTGCTAATTCTAAGCCAGCGCCACACAGCAAGCAAGCTGAGTCAGGACCTGTTAGACCTCCACACACGCGCTCGCCTGCTTGCTGAGTGGACTACTTGGTACCTATTAATTAACCCAATGTTTGTATTAGTATACTACTTACTTAGTTCACATGTGTTTGTCTGTGCTGTTTGGTATGTAGTACTAAGTAGTCTCTTTTATTTTATTGTCTCAAAGTTTTTCTGTGTGTGTAGTGTGTAATAAACAATTTTCTTTCTTTCTTTCTTTTGCACAGCAGCGCATACTTATCTACATCGAAATCGTGTATCGTATGGACCAGTTGACCTCGTTTTAGTTAAAACTTAGGTTAACCAAACTCAGTTTCTGATGGATTCGACCCTTGTATAAACCTTTGTTGATGTAATTAAACACAAACATATACACGCCAATAAAACAGAAGTAACAACCGACAATTATAGCTACAAGGCGAATGCGTTGTAAATTACAAATTGTGACATTTACAATTTGAATGTTTGGCTTGGCTGGCTCTGCGTTCGTTTTATTTGCGTTCCCTGTAAACATTTCATTTATTTTTAATAATTATTGAGATATGCCGTTCTGTTTCTCGTGGGGTTTATTGTTTTACGTTCGTTATGGATTGTTATTTACATTGAATGAGACCTATATGTTTTTCAAACAACATGTGTAGAAATTGGAATGCATGGGGGTTTGCTGTGGGATGTGGTAACGATCAGTCATTGTGTGTCCAACTGCTGGGCAAAGTCCCTCCATAATCTGATCCAGCAATATGACTGAAAAATCCGGTCGAAACATCGAGAAATATTTAATGAGCTAAAAAAACTATTGTTATACATAGAAAATACCCAGAACACCCGGGACAAATATTTGCAGATTTTACAAACATTTGTCCCAAGGCGGGAATCGAACCCGCAACCTCGTGCGTCGCAGGCGGACCTTCGCCCGCCGCGCCACATCGGCCGTCAAATTCATCCACGGACAAAAAGTTTAAGTGAAGAGAAAAAATAACTTTATTTCTTATTTGATACAATTTATAGTACACAATTTGACTTGTCTATTTAGTAAGCCTAAAGAAAAATAATGTTTTTGACTTCTGACTTCTGATGCATTAGGTACCCACTACCTACTACAGTTTAACCCAGGAAAAAATCCTTAAAACTAATTCAAAATCCAACAAGCCAATGACTACCATCTCCTAACCGGCAGTTTAAACTTACAGCAAAGCTTTTTGTTCGACAGGGTCACTTATCTAAGTTTAACTTGAAGTTAAAGTCGAACAACTACTGTGTAATCTGTGCTGCAGTTAGTTAATGCGAGGTCGCTAACTTCAACAAGATGGTTTTAAGTTAAGGAAAGTTGAACAAACTGTAGAGGAATTTGTTTGTTTTGTGAGGTTGGACTTGCACTAATTCGGTCAAAAGAAAATTTACGTCAAATAATAATTTTATTTCAAATTTAGAAGTATTATTTTGTCCTAGTCTACTGCGAGAAGACTGTTGACGAACTCGATTCTATCCGTCTAAACAAATTATTCGCGACGATGTTGAAAAGGTTTCAAATTCAACACAAATTCTGTTAGGATTCAATAAATGTTGTTACGAGTTGAAAGACTAAGTTAAAAAAAAACTGCTAGTACAGCAGCGGGCTGAAGGGGACCACCAACTCAGGGTATGGTATGTAGGTACAGCAAGTACAACATCAAGTTGACCGCAGCTTCACAACTCACCTACTTTAGACTAGTTTTACGTAGAAGTAGAAACCCTATAAGTTTTTTGTTTCTTCATTAGATAAATAGGTACGAGTATATCACGATGTTTGCTATGTAGGTACTTACTAGGGCTTCCAATACCGGGATCCCGGTATCAGCCAATACCGGGATCCCGGATTTTTGTTCGAGATTTTTAATACCGGTATTAAAATGTTCATAACCGGGATCCCGGTATTAGTGATTTTATTTTAATTTTAGTACAAAACACAAAATAATAAACTATCACTACCGCACATAGACTATTTTATCCATTTATTTATTTTGGAATATTTTAAATCGGACTTCCTGGAAGTCCCGCGTTGCTCTAAGTTTTAAGTACAGTGCGAAAGGCGGCGGCACCCGCCAGGGGTGAGGGGAAATTCCCTATACGCCCCGGCCGCTCCGCCTTCCCTCAGGTGCATGCAACGCGGAGCTGTTATAGACACTGTTATTATATCTTAGATGTTAAAACCCAAATATCGTTGAGAAACTTATTAATTAAAAAATGTTGTTAGACAAGTTTTGTGAAATTCTATAATAATAAATGTGATAAGTCATAACTTTTATAACACAAATTCTCGTAAAAAAAGACTGATCTTAATGACACTTATTATTATTGTCATATAAAAAGATAATTGTACCTACATGTAAATAATATATGATTTGACAATAAAACTTTATTTATTAATTTTACCTTCTAAATATGTACGTATACTTCCAAAAAGAATAAAATTAAAAGTCTGATAAAAATAAGGTTTTTTTTTCAATACCGGTATCCCGGGATCCCGGTATTTAGAAAAAAAAAACATTCGGTATTAATACCGGTATTGAAAAAATCCGGTATTCGAAAGCCCTAGTACTTACACCTACGTATTGCATAGATAAAGGATACAATGATCACTGCTGATCATGACGACCGAGATGTAGCGCGGCGGGCGAAAGTCCCCCTGCGATGCAGGAGGTTGCGGGTTCGATTCCCGCCTTTGGACAAATTTTTGTACGATCTGCAAATATTCGCTCGAGGTACAATAAAAAATAAATTTCTATGTTATGTATTGTATGAACTTTATCAGTCATCTAGTACCCATAACACCAGCTCTGCTTAGCTTGGGGCTAGATGATGCTGTGTGGATTGTCCAGCATTATTTATTTATCCTAGAAACATACCATACATATAATCACACAGAAGATGACTATAATCTATATCAGTTGCTAAACTGTCCACTAATACAGCTGTGAACTAGCATAATTAGTGTCAAACACAAGAGACAGCGGTACTACAAGTGTGAGCCCACACAACATGTGTAGCACCACGGTGGCCGCTATTCTGGGCCGCTGCGGGAGACAGGACCAAGGCACGAGCGGAGAGAGGAATAGTGCCATTTTTGGGGGTTACTATGGGTATTAATAGGTAAAGACAGCTGCCGGAGTAGATTATTGAAAGTCTCAGTGGAGTGTCAAGTCCAAAAAGAATATCTAAAGTTCCTAAGATGGTGCTGACTGTATTTTGGCGGTATGGAAGAACGTGATGGCAAATCACCACAAAAATATTAAAATATTTTGAGCGATGACAAATCACCACTAGTTTTTTTGCGATGTCGAATCACCACAGTGGCGAATCCCCAACTAACCCTTTCAGAGATTATTCTCTAGCACAACAGACAGCGGGACTACATGTGTGAGCCCACCACAAAACATTGTGTCAACACATGATTGCAGAGAAGAATAGTGGTATTTCTTCAATCTAGGTATTTGAATGGTGGGTAACGAGGGTGGGAGCGGATTTTGGACAGTTTTAGGTGGAATGTGTGTAGTTATTAGTATCACTGTTGCGCAGCAGCGTAAGAAACAAACTCCGACCTCCGCATAATATCAAAAGTTTGCGGAATTTGCTATCGCGACGACCATCATTCAGGCAAAGCTAAATTAGGACTGAAAAATTCAAGTTTTAAGCGTTATATGCTAACTCAAGAGTGCTCGACACTGCTAGTTAAGACACCTCAAGAGATTGGAGGAGGGTCGGGCTGTCAAGAAAGCGTATGAGGGAAACCATCAAACAGATATCGCTGGATGGTGAAACAGATCCCCGCAAATTGGACGCAAATAGATGGCGAGAGACAGCTCAGAAGCTGGAGACGTATGAAGTCTCGTGTCAGCGACCCAAAGTGGCCCTGATCCACTTCGAGTCGCTGAGACACAGGAGTCTGTAAGTCATTCAAGTTGATGCCAATAATTCACTGTCTCTTGTGCCTTGGACCACACAACAGTATGGTGCGGTTTTATTTTCCGAATTGTCTAAATGGATATGTATAACCTACTCCTCATAATATGAACTTTATCTTGTTTTATTACGAATGATTTCATTAAATAATTAATTTATTATCTCATTTCTAAGCTAATTGGTCGTAAAGCTGGGTTAGACATACCCTAATAAAAGCTAATAAATTGGTATTTATTTATAGTTCTGTTTAGAGAGTTAAAACAAATATAATCATTTAAAATATGATTGCGCAAAAATATTTAACAAAAAAACATACATACTTTATTAATACATACAGCGCTCGTTAGGGAAGGCCTATGTCCAGCAGTGGACTAATATAGGTTGATCATGATGATGATGATGATACTTTATTAAGAAAGAAAATAAAAAAGAATAGAAACAAATTAGAACCAGTATTTACAATTGAAACAGTTGAGATAACGGCAGACTGTTGCAAACAATCTACAGGTAGCTTAAATGATCCATATCAATACCAATCGGAAGCGTCCCCAAGACGCTGCTGGCTGCATTGCAATGCAGCATAAAATGTTTATTGACTCATACAACCTTTTGCCTCTGTGATGTTGGGAAGGTCGAACTTAGACGCAAAAGGTGGTGGCTTCGATTCTGATAATATTTCTTTGGCATTCTGAGTTTTCTGTGTAAAAAATGAACATAAAAGCGTCGACATTAGTTCCCATAGCTACTGTTTACTTTGGTGTTGTTTACCCAAAGGCAAAGTTATCTTTTATCGATGAAACAGACGGCATTTTTATACCGAAGGGTCTTAATTTATCCATCAAACATATTTTTTGTCAATATTCTCAATTGAAAAAGGTCATGGCACACATTATGGCCCAATTTTTGTTTAGTTCATAAGGTGAGTTATTGAATCAACCAGAACGTGTTTTAACTAGTATTCAAGTTGTCGTTTAGTTTAGTTCACGACCAGGGAGAGATCGAACGCAGGACCAACGGGTAAACGTGCCATCCTAGGCGCAGTGGTGTAACTTCCTAGCTCTACTGTAAATTTTACCAGCTCGAAAAACCCCAAGAGGTAGCCCTATTCCACTCTCGATTCACTTTGCAGAACCACTTATCAGTTTCCACTTTCTTGTCTGATCCACCGATGACAACAACATCAACTTTGACACGACCCGGGATTTGAACAAGGGACTTCATATCAGCCGTTGATAACGCGACCGCTATACCCAATGACGCATTCATCATATCTAAATCAGTCAATCAATCATACAATCAGCTAATCAATTGCACCTTTGATGCGCATTCTGCATCAATCATCTTTCCATCATGAAGTCTAAGGTCGTCTTTGTGCTGCGATAGGACAGGCACAGAATACGCTGCAGTGACCGCATCAGACCGATTGCCTGAATTGAACGCTTCCGCATCTGATTTTACTGCTTGAATGATCATTTAATGCCAATTGTAGATGTCTACCTGAGTACTGGAAATTCCAGGCATGTGTTTGAAATGGTAGGGGTTTTCGTCTCTATGTAGTTATGCTGCTACATATGTATGTACATGCATTGTCACATTTGGACGAAACTACCTGTGTGAAATGTGGGATGCGCTATTAAGGTGAAGTGATTCCCAAAACCCACGTTTTGACTGTACGGAAAATACATTTTAAGGCAAAAAACATCGTTTTGTTTTATGAGAACCAAAAGTCAAAGTTTAGCCTTTTCTCGATACAAAAATATCGCAAAGTTTCCTCTAAATCTTAATTTTTACATTGATAATATACTCCCTACGTGCAAAGCAGTTTCATTAGCTAGTTATTTAAATACATATATTTTAATGAAATTTCGTCTACGTGATCCCTAAAAAATACCTTAGTCGATTATGGTTTAATTTTATTTCCAAAGAGGAAAGAAGTCACACGCAAATTTAGAATGTAAGACCTCTACATGTGACTAGAAAATGCCAAACACTTGTTTTGTTGAATAGGGTATTTTGACTTTAGGAAGGTACTTATGTGTCACAGTTAGGTTAGTCAATTTCTTTGGCCACAGAATAATTACGTAAATTGGATGAATTACGTTTTTTTAAACCACATTGACCTGTTTGACATTGTGCCATCTTTGACATCTGCGGTCAAAATAAAAAATACGAGGCACTGTATTTCTACGCGCGTTTCTTCTTTTATGTTTTGTTATGATTAGAATTTGATATTTTGTTATGATTGAACAATCCTTCATAATGGAGGAAAGCATTATTCAGTAATATAATGAAATGGGTACCTAGGTATTGAACGTAAACCCTCGTCTTCTACAGAATGAATGCTTTTATAATAATTACAATTATCTAGACATAATAAAGCACTATTACTGGAGCATACAGCTTTCTTCCATTGTTATTCGGTACGATAACAATACTAATGTTTGTTATAACTGATATCGCTCAGTAATCGCTTTGTTTTGGAAACATCTGATCCTGTTATGTCCAAACATGCGGTATTATGCCATTTCAATAACATGCTGCTATACCGGGTTTTTGGTAACTAGTTACTACCTATGAACTTGTGTTGTGTACCCAAACAAAAACATTTGATCTTTTATATAACTCTAGGATGAAATTAAATGATTTAAAGGGGAACATTGGGAACCCAAAATATTAGCATCACTTCTAGAAGGAACTCGCCAATTTACTTAGTCGAAGCCAATTTTTAAATATGGAACCAAAACAATGACCTATGTGAATGGTCCAGCATTATTAATTAAAAAAAAAAGATGTTACTCCCTATCTATTCAAAGTCTTCGGGCATAGATCCTAGACCTTTCTTGTTTTCTAAGGTAATCCGTCACTAGACTCTGTATTTTGGCGAGAAATAAGAATAAAATAAGATAATTTGATCGCTTCTCTGGTTCATTCAGATAACAAATGCAGACAAAGGGAACTCAGGTATTTTTTTTGTATTTTTATCTGTCCTTGAATGTTATTGCAAGAGTCCCAAATGAAGCCTGTTTAGAAAGAGAGGGAATCAGTCGGCTCGTGACGTCGTCGCGTCGCCGCGCGCCGGCGCACGTCGGAGTGGCAACGCCGCATCCAATATTTTGTAAATAGAACATTGTTGTGAGAGCAAGAGAGGTTATGCATGAAGAGTTAGGAATGTGTGTCAAATCAGGTTGAAAGTGGACTCTATTGGTTGGGATTAGGGAGTATGTTGGAAAGCTGGAGAGAAATCATAGAAACAGTTATTACTTCGATTGAGTCGGAACTGTGTAATAAACTGGGTACCTACTTTGCTTTACCTTCTATAATTATGTAGAGTTCAATTGTACGGACCATGTTCGATACAAATCTGACTTGAATATTCTGCTTGTTTCTTCGTGCTACTTGCCCGTGGCACTGTTCAGCTGGTCCAGTTGACTGTTCCCCCGAAAATATTTTTTTCGGTATTAGGTTGACTGTACCACGGAAAGACTTCAATTTTTTTTTCTATCTTTGGTAACACTATTTAGTTAGGTAAAGTAAGTAAGTAAGTAAATCCTTTATTTACACACATAAAACACACACATATTGGTTTACTCATTACAGATTGGTAAAATTTAACACAAATTAAATATAAAAATTGCGGGTAAAAACAAAACGAAGAGGCACCTCTTCTACCTGTGCTAACCCCGCCCATAGGTTCCTTTTACTGAACTTCATCAAACCTCCCGCATTTTGCTGCGAACATTTGAGTTTTCGACGTTTTAATGATTTACGGTAGTTTAAAGGAACCGGGCTTAAACACTAAGTACCTGCCTACAATACAGGGCACTGTGATTATCTTAAACAAAAATACGTGTGTGTAGCAGTGGCAAATGGGTAATAGCTCAGTGATAATATTGCTCTATGAGCAAACTCTGATTTTCAGCTACCACCTTCAGGGTGACGAGACAAGGCGAGCCCAGCGACACACGTCTGTCAGTAAATGTACCTATAGCCTACAATTATAATAGAAGTTAAATCTACAAAATATATTTATTACCCTACTTACAAATACCTACCTTTAACCTATTCAACATACTAACTACAAATGTAACTATAAGATGGGTGCACTCACCTCTGAGAACACCAATCTCATAAGAGTCTGGGCAACATTGGAGAACCCACCTATGCAGCAAAATAAATAAAATATGCATTTAAATTATGTGCTTAAATACCTACCTACCTGAAAGAGTATCGTTTCGCGCGTACCCTATTGTCAGCGATCGAAGTGCTAAGGTATTCCCCGTTTTTGTTTATCAAGTAAATGTATTTTAAGTTTAGATTTTAACGTATATTTTGATAGAAGATTTTTGGGGGAGGGGGTATATTATTCCAGCACTTCGTCGCCGCATACCGGAAGCTACCAGTAAATGCCGCCGTTCTAAAGTCATGATACAGTAACGCTGATCTTAAGGGTCTTAGCTGCCTTGTGGAGTTCTGAATTGCAAAGTTGAGCTTCGCATACAAGTATTCTGGTTGCTTAGACTTAATGACATCGAAGAGGAGCCCCGCAAGATGCAGTTCTCTCCTTGAGTCCATGTTGAGCATGGACGCCCTGTTCAAAAATGGAGTGATATGACTCCTGGGAGGGACATCAAAAAAAAATCGACAGCATGCATTTTGCACACGCTGCAATAATCGCTCTGTTCTCCTGAGGACCATAAACGACATCTCCATAATTAAGGCGGGACAAGACTAATGATTCGCAGTCAGTGACACGCGATGCCTCACTACACTACTAAGGTACTCATATCAGGTAGGTAAGCCACTAGATCAGCTCTACCAAAATTTTATTAAACATCAGATACAATGAAGATGATCCAATAGGTATATTCTTACAAACTTCCTCTATTAAATTCTTAATTTAATTTTACACGCCAAGTACCTATCCAAAAGAAAATTTAATTTCGGCAAGTTTATTAAGGCGATACAACAACGTAGATGTTTTAATAAATAAATAAGTAGACACCCCTCCGGGCGGGGTGGCGGGGTCAGTGACCCATCGACCGTGGTGGATCGAACCTTCAGGGTTGTGTCTTGATTCCGGAGATTCTAGCCGAATGCAATTTCGGACAGACGACTTTCTATTTAAAGCTATTAAGAAAACCAGTAAGGTGCTTCTAATTCAATTAATAGAAGATTTTAGTTTTAATTGTTATTCTTAAAGCCTCAGATTTTTCCTCTATTTTACAAATATTTCACAGACGCTAACTAGATTCTAACAGTGACGCTTTTTGCTCCCTTCAAAAAGCATATCCTATGTAAAAACAAAATAAAGTACTCACAGAATTCGCTCTATTTTGTAGGTAAGTGCTTAATTATCATTTAGGCGCTAATCACAGTAATCAAGTCACATTATAACTTATTATGTTAACATAATAAGTTAGCATAATTTTAGAACCAAAATCAAGTAACAGTTTGTATTTTTACGTTAATGTTCACGGTAAACCAGGACCTGCTTATCAATGAAAATGCTAGAGTAAGCAATTAAAAAAACAATCATTTTTTTTTTTTTTTTTTTTCACGCGACGCGTTACCCGAGAGCGGGCGGGTATCTGGCGCAGCGCATCAGCATTACCATACAGAGGGGCAATGCAGCCAGCGTCATGGGGACGCTTCCGACTGGTATTGGTATGGATCAGTTGAGCTACCTGTAGATTGTTTGTAACAGTCTGCAGTTAGCTTGATTGTTTTAATTGTAAATACTAGTTCTAAATTGTTGTTATTATTTGATTGTAATTTTCTTTGTTTATAAAAGCCACTGCCATTAAAAAAAGTCACATTCAACCTAATAAGAAACTAAGAGATAAGTAACCGCGAGATAAGAAATATACGAAATAAATTGAACAACATAATCAAGTGGAGGAGACACGAAGGTAAATGATTATAATATTTGTTAATGGCAACCTTTGACCATCAATCAGCTAAGTAACTACTTACACAAAATGAAGGTATAAGTCGCGTAGATGAAGATCGGTATTGCAAATAATCGCCACTAAGATTATGTTTGATGAAATATGATCAAAGTGGCACAGAATGAGAGAGACGATAATTTTCTTTATCTACGCGATTTATACACAGATTGTACATTTGTACAATCTGTATACCAAGTAATACCATGTACAGAGAAGCGAATTGAAACAAGAAGAAACAAACGCCACATTTGAAACAGACGACTTTCCACAGCATGTTTCAAAAATGTACAAAATAACGTGCAATACAGACAGAACGAGAACGAAAATAATAAGGAAAACGAGCAACGAATAAACAAATAGCATAGACAGAAACTAATCTATGTTATTTACCTTGATGTCTTGCAAGACCTGCAAACAATCAAACGAGACATTAGTTTTAAGAATGATGAAATAAAACTTACTTATGAAACAAAAAATTCATAATAAGGATGGATATAAAAAAAAACATATTGTGGCTGGCACAAAAGAAAAAGATTTTTTTTTTTTGGTATTTGAATTCAGAAAAACACTGACGGCTGACGGTTCGTCACTCAAAAACAACAGTATTTAAAAAATATTAGCCGGCTCAAAAGAAAAAAAAAACATTTTAATTTCGAAAAACAACTGGCAGTTTTGTAATTTTAAATGCAATAGCAAAACCATTGCAGTTCCGCTTTAAAAACAGTTTGACGTTGACATTCTAATCATTTATTTGGAAAACTTTCCTGACAGCGCGTTCGAAACATGAAATTGGCTCTCAAACTCTACGCTCAAATGACGCTCAACAAAGAGAACTGGTTGGCACCTTTAAATTTTTTGGCTCGGAATGAAAATACCATGTGACAAGTTTCAGAATAGCTTTTTAACTGCAGATTTTTTGATCCGGATAGTAATATTAAACTTACCTAACCCGGGTAAATCTACAATGCAACAGTATTTCGAAAATTTTAATGAAATGTGCTTAAATCGTTTACTAAAATACATCTAAAGAATCAGTTGGTAGCAGAGTTATACATTATTCATAATAATATTTAAATTTAAATCTAACAGCATTTGTCAGCTTGTGATGTATTAAAGACTGAACAGATATTCATAACGAACCAAGTCTACCGAAATCGATCACATAATATTATAATAATTTATTGTTCGCTTCCTGGTAATTATGTATGAGCTGAGCTACCTGTAGATTGTTTGCAACAGTCTGCAGTTAGCTCAATTGTAAATACTAGTTCTTATTTGTTCCTATTATTTGATTGTAATGTTTTTAAAACACACTAAAGGATTAACGTTTGTTTTCGGCAATGACAAAACAAAATAAAACAGAAAGTGATTCTAAATTTGTTCAAATAACAGAGAAAATCTGGATGAAAAGCCCAAGATGTTATCGACCGCACCCCCGCTGACCCGGGCGAGGCTAGGACCCGAAACGGGTAATCGGTAGAAACGCCTTGAGGCAGGTCCGGGTTATCGTAGTGCCAAACAATGTTATAGAAAATTTATGAGTCCACAAGGGATTGCAGGGAAACCATACCTCTCGAAAAACTTTTGTATGAATTTAAATAATTGACTTTAGTCTTCTTTACGGTTTGTTCCTTATTCTTATTACATACAAAATTTATTTCGTACTATTTTTAGATAAAACTTGAGAAAAGTTGCCGTATTTTTTTAGAGATCAATCGTTACATTATATATGCTACCTTATTGAATCAATATGAGTTGCGTTGCGGTTTTTCTATATATGTATATAGCAAAAACATTAAAAAGATACATGGGGTAACCATTTCAATTGAATGTATTAGATATTCCAGTTTGAAAATAAACCCATCTCATTCAGATTCCCCGTGGCCTCCCGGGATAAACCCATGCTCTCTATTTGTCACGCGTACGCCCGGCTGTGCCCGGTCAAAGTTCACGCCTCGTCTGGGGCGCGTCTACGCGTACCCGGATATATTTCACCCGGCTCTTGGCAGGGTTCTTTGGTCGGGCACCTTGGGAGAAAGTTTTCACGTACAGCTTAGCCGAACTGTTTAGGCTGTTGTCCGGTTATCCGTTTAATTTTTTTTTCAGCTCTATATGTGTTATTGAACATCTTGATTTGATAGAAGCTCAGTACTCAATAAACTGACCACGCATTAAAAAAAAACATGGTGCTCAGAAAAAGTATCGATGTGTTTTTAGATTTAGTTTACAAATATTTATTTAAAAATGAATTTATTTATTTATTTAGAATTTATTTATTTAGAAAATGAAGTAAAAAATGAATTATAAGGAATTAGCCATGACTATAGTCATGGCTAATGTATACAGGGCTATGCAAGAACAACATTCCACAAATATTTTTAAAATAATAACAATTCTTCGTAACGATGTCGGTTTCGTTTAGATAAAATAATCTAATCTCCCTCTCAGAGGCGTCACAATATTTGTCACTAACTTTTATCAGAGTCGAAGCGTCCAAACTTTTGTAAAGTTATGAAATTACGTTCGTAATTCGAATGAAAATATTGTATTTGTATCATTCGAATTTCGAATCTGCGTTTAAGATTTCATTCACCGGGCTAACATGCTATGCGGGATATAATTCTAAGAGCTGATAGATAAACCCAATCATGAACAGTTTGCTTGGAAAATGAATACCTTTTCGACATTATAAAAAAACAGGTGCTATGTGAAACAACAATAAAAGCAAGAGCTACGTTACTTTAACGTTGGCTACGACAAATCTAGAAGTTGCAATCTCAGGACGATAGTTTCCAAGGATCAACCCCTGACTAAATAAAAAATCTATTTTCTATTCGAGGCTAACGTCCTAGTAGATGCGAAGGATTCAAGTTCAAGGGCGAATCGGGATTGCGGGATGTCTTACGGCTGTCTGTTCCCGGCCGGGAAATATGAGCCTCGCTTCGAATCTCAATGTAATTCGGTACTCGCTGTTGGTAAACAACGATTAGGGTCGCTGATTTGTGGGTAGGTTACGCTGGTATTTACGTCAGTTACGCAAGTTTTAAAATACGATTAGAACTGTTGAACTGAAGTTACTTGGGTTGTTCCTTTTGCTACTGTTTTTGTTTAAAATACCTACAAGTTCTGTTTTTAGCTATGACCAAAAATTGTGGTTTTTCTGTTAAACCCAGAACGACGTTTAAACATTGTTTTAGGACTTATCACGTAACCACCAGTCTTAAGTCGAAATCGAGAGGAAGAGTTCATCAAGAGACATTCGATCTTTGAAATACATAATATGAATGATTATTGAACGAATGATGGACATTCTCTGCCAAATGTCTGTCTTTCAAACGTTAACAACGAGCACTCATTTTTCACGTTTACAAAAACTTCCGATTTAGAGTCTATCTACGAAGAACTATAATTTACTGACATAAAAACGTAGCATATCATGGCTTGTTTAATTAAAAAAACGTTATTTATAACGCTTGAGCTTTATTCACCGAGCCACGTGCGAGGTTGTGAATGGAGTGTCACACGTTGCGTGACGTGAACGCCGACCGTTTCATGATAGCACGACAAATTAAAACGAACCTTAACGAATACGAATTCACATTTAATTCGTTTCGAACCGAGTGTATGTATGAAAGTAAAAGTACTTAATAAATAATAATACATTTAAAAAAAGAAAAACAATTTAAATAATTAAACTACCTATTCGCTATGTCGTTAGTCGCTGTTCGCTAGTCTTGATTTAAATTGCTTTAAAATTTGAAGAAGCGTATGTTTTATTACTATATTGTAGGAAAAGAAAGAAAACATTAAATGCTTATATCTAAAAGAAATAGACCAAATACACCTTAGAGGTAGATGGTATGTGGGTACAGAGTACAGACACAAGCCTGGCTTTTCAAAATATGCAAAAATCCTCATTTCACTAGAAAGTCGATAGTTTCCAGGTGAAAGTTTGGAAGCAATGCAACCTACATAACCCTATATAACCCATAGCTTTCCAACTCCATGTCCGATAAGTAAAGTTTTACCGTTTTAAAATGCATTCTCCATTTTACTGCAAAAATTGATAGCGAAACTTCTATATATGTATATCTTTAGAGATATTATAGAAACTCTGTATATAAGTTTTAAAAATAAATCATAATAGTAGAGAGCAGCTAAAATATCATATAATTGCAGATTATATGACTCGTAAAAGTCAATTACGGTACTCGTGAACGTCCAATATTAAAATTTACGCTGACGGTTAAAAGCTTTATGTGGACGTAAATTGCTATTCACATTTTTTAATGCGATCACTATGAAACCTTTGTGGAAGGTGAAATGCAAATTTATCCGATATTCCTACCCATTTTCTAGATCCATGTGATCTTACGCCATAACTTTCTTCATTTTAAGTTTTTATTAACATCATTTAGCGTTTTAAACTTACATAAAACTCTATCCTTCTGTACTTTCAGACTTGCGCGAAGCTCTAAAAAGTTTAATAAAAACAGCTCGTTTTTTATTCAAGTTTACAACCGCTTGTTTTTACAGCGGTTATACAAAATACGTTAATGGTTATAGCGCGGACAAAAGTGAAAATGTTATCATGTACACTTTGCGGTGAGGGTCTATTCATACAATTTAACTCGTGCGCGAGATACTAGCATTATAATAATATCATTTTACGTGTATGAATTTAAGTTAAAATTAACACTTAGAACAAATTGTCTGTGTCTGGCTTAAAACTGTCAGTGTTATTTGAAAGACCGGAAATCGATTCTTCGAATGGCGTGCAAAAGTTCATGGCTTGTTAATAAAATTCGAGAGATTTTCTGTGGTAATTCGGTAAATTTGATTGTGTCAAGTTCGCAAGTACCTGCGTATAAAAGGTACATTACTTAGATATCGTCGCCAGGAAGAAAGGTTGGTTAGATACTCACTACGATCATACAGTACTGAATAATTATGTCACAAATAATCTTTTCAATCATTAGTTCCACGAAAAACTTATTCGATATTTGGAAGTCGCAGGCGATATTGTTCAGAATATGCAATATTTTCCAATTACGAGAGACCATCCATGCAGCCGCCAATATTGAGACGCGCGATAGAGCGTCCAGCCAAGTTCAGACAAAAACGGGCGACGCATTAACAGTGAGTATTTTTACACGAACCATTGGGCACGCTTTTGGTCCCATCTGTATCTCAGATTAAACCTACAGACTTGCAATTTTGCATGTCTGGTGAGAACCATGAATAAAGTAGGACTCCTTAATTTCATAATTAAATATATGTATATTGAGGTTATTGAGTTATACAACTGACTTATCAAAAACCTGAACCACTTCTAGATCACCTAAGGAGTTAAGATTTGGTTTAAAGGTAGATCATCAAACTTTATCGGAGGAACAAATCCGAAAACCAAATTTTTTGAATTTTGTGGGATCAATATCGGTGCTGGTTGTGTTTTTCGAGCAGTTATTTGTGCTCTGTCTGGATTATGGACCTACTATTTTGAAATTTTACACAAAGACTTTTATTAACAACCCAAACTAAAAAATACATAAATTAACAATTCTTTTAAAAAAAGATACCCTGTCATACAACAAAAGATGGGGCGGGGAAATAAAGTCAGTTCACAAAGTCATGTGTGGTATCCAATAAAAAAGCGCAATTTCGACATAAGAGCTATCAAAATACTATATTTATTTAAAACTAACTGCTGCCGGCGGCTTCGCACACTCTTTTCCGGGATAAAAAGCAGCCTATGTCCGTCCCCGGGATACCATTTACCTCCCTATTAAGATCCATTCAGCCGTTTAGGCGTGAAAAGGTAACAGACAGGCAGACAGGGTTACTTTCGAATTTATAATATTAGTATGGATTACTAGTTTCGGAATATCAAAGAACGAATTTTCTTTTAAATCAATTGAATTACGTTATACATTCTTATCTATGATCTATGGAACTGCTATATATTGGCACCCATTTAGTTTTCCTTTTATTGAGAGAGACGTATACTGAACGTGCTCTTTTTTCACATTTACGTTTTGGTGGGATTGATTTTTACTTCTTATGTGGCCGTCTTGCGTTTATTTTTAAAAATACTTGACATATGCGGTTTAATAAAATGATGCGTCTGACCCGTCTTGCCCTATCAATCATGCTTCGAGTTTTAAAAATTGTAAAAAGCGAAAAGAGATTTATGACATTCATTAAAATTTATGATTTGTTATTGGCTCGACTGACTGGATATTTGTTATTGGCTCGACTGACTGGATATTTGTTATTGGCTCGACTGACTGGATATTTTTTTATCGCGTGATCTTTTCTTCGGAATATTTAAAATATAAAAAGTGGATGCAGAAAAGATTTATAAAATATACTCATGAAGGTAGGTAACTTAGAATTCGTTAATTAAGTGTTGGTGAAGAAACTCATTTTGTTCTGAATTAACCTTATCGCCGTAGCTTGTATGAGTTGTATTAATTGTTTTAGCAACCGGTTATGTAAAACAGATTTGGTTGAGTTGCGTGCGTAATTTACATTCGTTCGATAAAAATAATCTCGCATAGTAACGTGTTATCTCATTCAACCGGCGGTTCTGCAGCACGTGTTTTTATTTACAATGCCATCATCGATACTGTCGATACACTATGCACTATCGGCCTCAATGAATCGGGGTCAGACCGCGAGAGTGACCTAATTTTTTTATTCGCTACGCATAAATTGTAACGTTTAACAACACTAGTAGCGCTGCGACCACGTGGGGCAATTCTAGTAACAGTAGTCACCACACGCATAGGTGCCTGTGGCTACTTTTGAAATTTGAATTTAGAATTTCGGCCATCATTACGGAGGTCGATTGAAGATCATTCAAGAAACTATAAAATTAAGCGAATCAAAAACGGGGACGCCAGATAAGCTTATCTGTGGCCGGAGTAAATATAATACGGCGTTCTGTAAACTTTACATCACGATAAGGGAAGATAAGGAACGAGAACTATGATTCAGCGTTGAAATTAGTGGTTTATGTATTTGTACGAGGTTTTGAACGTTTGCATTTGTTTTAAACTTTTTGCACTACAAAATAATATTGATATTTGCATGAAGATTTAAATAATTTTAAAATGTAGATCTTAGCTTGAACTCCTGGAGTCGTAACTGTTTTTGTAGGATTTTAATACCAACATTCAGCTTCTTCAATTGTTATTTTACTGTTCGAGATTTGATTTGTATTTTAGTACAATTTATTGGCAAAACCTCAAGCAGTTGCGGATTGTATTAAAGTAGGTTAAATCAACATTTTCATGTTTGCAGTCTAAACCGACTAGGTACCTATTAAAAGTCAAATTTAAACAGACTTGAAGGACAACATTAAATCACCCTCTGTAAAATGGTTAGAAAGGTTTTCTGACATAAAGGTGGGTTATTTATTAATAGAAAGGTAAATTAGCAGATAAACGTTAGATAAAAAATAATGTAGATGTAATTTTTTTATTATAATAGGAACTCTTATCGAATCCCGACATATCGAAGATCACCGACCCATCACTAGCTTTACATTTTATTTCAAATAGCACGAGAAGTGAAATGCATTCGGCCAGACGTAAAACAATGTGATATGCATCGTGGAACGTCCGTCATCGTCTGATCGACTCCGGCCGGCCGGCATGCGGCACCGGTCCACATCCATCCTGCGTCTTACTCGCGTGCCGCGCGGTGTATTGACCTTTTCTCTAAAGCGATTTAGCTCAATCCAACCGGTTTTATTTTCCTATACTAGACTTTATTAAGCCGAGGTCAACCTGTAATGCCTATTACTACACAACTCACCTGACTTGACGAAACGAAAAAATCCAAGGTCACAATCACAAAATGATAATAGAATACACACGCGAGAGTTCGTAATTTGAAAAATTAAAATTGCGCGGGAAATTGGAAGATAGTGATGTGCATCGACTGATCGGCGATCGATAGAGTTGCAGCGAGAATCGATATGGCGCGGTGGAGGCGCGTGGTGTGCCGGCGTCGTCGCACGTGACTGCTGGCTGGCGGTATGACGGAGCGAACGCGCGGTAAGCTCGCCGCCCCCGCGCGCCCTGCGCACTCTCCGTATACATACGAAAACGTAGTATGTAATCGTCACGTAGCGCAGACGTTTGATAAACAAATTACAAAATGTTAGCTAAGCTAGTACCGTCGTCTTTGAGTCTTTTGTACGAAATTTAACTTGAAAGTTTTAAATTTACGTGGGAAAACATAGGTTGAAGGTTGAAGTTTTGTACAGTCCAAATTTCTCAAACATTTTGAATTGTTTTTATTTGTAAATGTCCTCTACTGTATCAAAACTGCATCTCTGATACTAATGTTTATCTTTACCTACCATGCTACCTACAAACAAAAATGATTTAGAACAAAAGTGATTTAGGTTTGTAAGTAAATGTTTATAAGTTACCTATCACATAAATAAAACCATAGCGTAATCTAGATTTAGTAAATTTGAGTTCGACCTCGGCAACGCATCCGCTTTGGTACCAGGCAACAGACAAATTCTTTACCTCGAGGTTAGTGTTACATACATAACTATTTATAGCATCATTGTTTCTACCCGCGGTATCACTAAGACCAATCTGTCCTTGTAAAAGTAAAAAACAAAATTTTCGATGGATTTTATCACGCTATAATGTCACATTTAATTTTGACTTATTGTCTCTAATTTAATACACTTCCAACGTTTCGGTTTTCTAACAATAAAATAATTTTAAACTAGAAATTCGATTGATAGTTAAATTTTCATTAGTAAAGTTTAATCAGCAATTTATTTGCAATGTTTCACCGCAGATTAAGGCGTAGGTCCGCCGTAGCAGCGCATCATAGAGCAACACTCCGGTGCTTATGCAAAAGAGGCCGATGTTTCATAGCTCCTCCGTCTATAGCTGCCAGCATTATCATAACATAACAATCGCTAGCACTGAGCTTACCACAGCAAATTCATGCTAAACATGCAAACTAACCTAACTAGTCTTCATAACATGACGTGCAGCTGGACAGCCTTTGTAACATTCTATTACTACACCAATAAAAGTACTACGAGCGTAATTTGACGTCGCTTATCGAAACATTTGATCATGATATCGATATCGATACTAGGTTATTGCGAATGCTCTGCTCTATCACTTCCAATTATAGAGAGTTTAAATTTAGACCGCTTTTTAACAAAAGAGTTTATATTTCCTAGAAGACAGGTATGACTTTATGTATAAGAAATTTGCCTATTATAACTAAGTTATCTTGATGTCTTTATTGAATAGACGGGGTAGGTATGAATAATGTGGGCCACATTATTCAGCTGAATATGCAATTAAATGAGGGCAGTTTCAGCAGTGCAGGCAGGGGCTGCGAGTGCGAGCGAGACGACACACCCGCCTCTCGATATTATATTGAACAAGTTTATAACTACGTGTATTAGACGAACGAGTTTGTACAACGTTTTCTCATTTCCCGGACGAAACTTTTCTAATATTATAGTTTCATTCATATTGTCCGTAGTTTCAGCGGAGTTTGCTTTCGTGGAAAATGAAAGACTATTTCCATAACTATTATTTCGCTTTTATAGCTTTGTTAGTTTCTTTTGCTCCAAATAGATTTGTTAAAGTTCTGTACTTTATTGTTCGGAAATTATTGCTTTTCTATGAAAGTGTTATGATACAGTGATTTTATGTCTCACAGGCTGGATACAATATTGATAGATTTGGTATTTCTATTAAATACCAACATAAAATCACTGTATCATATCACTTTCACAAAAAAGCTATCGGGGTCTCGAAAAGGTAGAAAAGGTGCAAATTTTTTAGTTCACTGTTTAAAAAATTATACAAAATCCAAATAAGGTTTCAATGTCACATCAAATCATATAAAATTTAACTCAAAACCACACTTTTGAATTTCGAACGACGATAGAGCGCACAAGAAAACACAAGATGGCGCATTATAGAGCTTCAGGCTTCAGCATTGAATCGAAAGCAAATGTTGATTTTTAATTATGTAGAGCTCTCGCGAGCCCTACAAGTTATGCATGGCCGTGTCTCAGAGAAAACAGACTGAAATGTGGCGGGTAATTGAAGAACCATGAACCTCCATTTTGATTTTAAAGAGCTCAGACATTTATCTTTTTGACAATACTCGCATTTTACTGCAGTTTTTTACGGCGTAAACTTACTTACTACCTATCAACTATCTCTGTACGTATTTGTTTCTTTTTAACGAGAGTTCTCTTTAAACTTCACCTAAGCCTAACCAATTTTAATTTTATAAAACCTTTCAAACAGTTTCTATTAGAAAATCTATTAAAAAGCTTAATTGTTTCTGTCACACAATCTTTTCAGCCAATTTACTCGGAACACCACTAAAAAATAACGACACCGGCCGAAGTTTCATTAGAAAAAGTTCTTTGTCGTGTTAAAGTTCCACAATGGTTGTAATTAAAAGTTCGCAACCGGTGACAGCGGCAGCCACCAGAGGGCGCCACAAAAAGGGCGCCAAACTTCCCAAGATAAACAACTTCCGGGTTTTTGAGGCACTATTTTTGATAATTTCGTGAAAGCTGTAGGAAATTCCGACCTTGGACAAAGTCTCAAGTAAAATGTATTTATTTTAAAATAAATATACCTAAGCTAGGATGAGATTTTCGTTGAAAATCTCATCCTAGCTAAAAAAAAAACTTTTTCTATTTATCTTCTGACTATGACCAAATTTGGTGATAACAAATTTTGTATTTTGTTAGGTATCTTGGCTTAGTGTAGAAACAGTACCAGCACCTCCATTTATATTATCTACCCGAGTTAATGTTTGTGAACTACATCTACCTTGCTTATTTCGACGATTAACTACGACCTACTGAAGTATGTCATTAAATTAATAATTAACCCATTAATAATAATTAATAGCGAAACCTTAACAACCTAATAAATTAAACCTAAGACTATCGACACATACGAAATATCAGTTTACAAATTAATGGCCGTATACGGAAATTAAACCCTGCGCGGACGGGGGAAGTTGTGGGGTAGACTGCACCCCCGCACCTTACACCCCTTGCACCCCAGAGGGGGTAGAATAGCAATCTAGGGAGCCTGAATAGGGGTGGTCGAATGAAATATCTAGCGTTGCGGCTGGTCCACCAGGCCTACGAAAACGCATTAGCCGCGTAGATGGAATAGATGAGACGCCGGCATTTGCGTATGGTATACGCGCTTCTAAAGCAGCCTATGCCCGTCCCCGGGATACTATTAACGTTCCTGCCAAATTTTATTAAATCCGTTCAGCCGCTTAGGCGCTTTAGGCGCCTTTATATTTTGTGTCATGTGGTTGTTAGTCCTTACTAACAACCACATGACACAAAATATAAAGGCGACCTCTTTGGCTCAGCGGGCGAAGATCCGCATGCGACGCAGGTCGCGGGTTCGATTCCCGCCTCGGGATGAATACTTGTATCCATACTAAGGTTATAAATTCGAAAGTAACTGTCTGTCTGTTACCTTTTGACGCCTAAGCGGCTAAAGCTGAACGGATTTAATGAAATTTGGCAGGAACGTTAATAGTATCCCGGGGACGGGCATAGGCTGCTTTAGAAGCGCGTGCGAAGCCGCGGGCAGCAGCTAGTTTTCTATGTATAATTAAAAATATCTATCTATCTATGTTATGTATTGTGTTAAGTACCTATAATCAGTTATCTAGTAGGTAGGTACCTAAACCTACCCATCACACAAGCTTCTTCCTACTTCCTGCGTTTCTTCTCACTGAAATGAAGGCAATTGCCATTTTAAATATTTTCAAGAATAATTTAAGACAACTTTTGCTGAAGGGAACACAATTGACGGGCTTATCACTCGAAAGTAATTATTAAATTACTTTCGAGTAATTTAATAATTAATAGTTAATAGTAAACTTTAATAATTAATAGTAATTATTAAATTACTTTCGAGTGATAAGCCCGTCAATTGTGTTCCCTTCAGCAAAAGTTGTTAGCAACAAAGATATTTTTTTATTAACTAATTAAGGATTATAATACAGGCTGAATTTATTTTCAGGGCCACTGAGGGGAAGTCTGAAACCGAGAGAGTTATCGAAAAGTCATGAAAGGAGTAACGTGCTCGATTTTGAAAAAAAATTGTTCTGCTTTAAAAAAATCAAAATATTTTTAGTATGTTTTAAAAAAAAAAACAAAATTTGGATTTATTGTTCGGTAATCATTAAATAAATGTATGACGACTATGTGGTAGTTGTTGGAACAACTTCAAAATTGATTTATTTAATCTCTCTGCGAGCGAAACCAAGAGCAAATGCTATAGTGCTTCGTTTTAATCCCTTGCATAGGTATTTGGTTTTGTTTTAATCCCTTGCATAGGTATTTGGTTTTGTTTTAATCCCTTGCATAGGTATTTGGTTTTGTTTTAATCCCTTGCATAGGTATTTGGTTTTGTTTAGCCGGTCGTCGGGATAATTCATAATCTTTATTCATTCACAATTACAAAATACTACACACACACACATAAACATAAACACACATAAACATTACAGTAAAATACAATCATAATTATTTATTTAAATATTTTTAAATATGGTATTAAAATAAATAATGTCAAACTGAGAGAAAAATATAACATAGATAGTCAATGCATGTGTCTAAATTATTGATAAATAGTTTCTGCCCGCAGCTTCACTCGCGTTGCTTCTATGGAAATGTTTAAGGGTTATTTATATCCTATGGAAACTGTTTTATAAGAAAAAAAGTAGAATATGTTTCATTCCACCTAGAACTACGTCTATACAACATTTTAGCCCGATCCGGTCGGTAGTTTTAGCGTGAAGAGGTTACACACATCCAGCCAAACATCCATACATTCAAACATCCAACTATTAGTGCAATGTAATGTCTACTACGATTGTCCATACATATAATCGTGCTCTTGGGTACTCACCCAAGAGCATAAAACCAGCCGCTATCGTGATTCTTTTTCTCTCTGATGGCACCCAGACTCTGGTATGCCCTTCCCTAACCAATACAAGCCAGTCCTTCACTTGTCTAAGGTAAACGAGCATTATCTATTATTTGTTAACTTTTGTTTATGTTTTAACTTGTGTGTGCAATAAAGAATTTAAGAACTAGATAAATCAAATACAATTAAGGTGAGACGTTGGGTTAAATGTAACTGTATATGGATCATGTGTCTGAAATATAGGCATATTATTATTATTATTCACTTTATTTATTTTAAATCTCGTTATAAAATACATTCTTTACAAAAAAAAAAAAAAATTATTAAACTATTCTACAGTAAAAAATATATCAAAACGGTGAATCACCGACCGCGAAGCTAGCCTTAAGCGGCCGGTGACTAGGGCTGCAGAGAGAGGAACTTCCTGACGATGCGCGCCGAGTCCAGGAGTACCGCCTTTTGAATCTGACCCTTGATCCAACTTCCTAGCGAGAGTCTCTTGAGATGTTGATCGAGGCTCTTCGCTATTACGCCGTTAACTGAAACGGCTATCGGGACGACGGTCGCTGAATCAACATCCATTATTATTGTTATTATAAACCGCATATATGTTTGATGATTAATGGAACAAAAGCTTAGGTTGTTGAATAGAAGATACTATGTAGGTAGGTAATTGATTTTTACTTAAGGGGTATGTGTGAACCTGAATGTTACTCACTGTGTTTACATTGACTATATGACTAAGTCTATTTTCCTATACCTAAATATTTAGAAGCGAAGTCATAACGACCTAAGTATTTCTTAAAAATTCCACACTAGAAAAAAGAAGAAGATCCAAATAATAATTAAATGGTATTTCGGTACAATGATAAGGATTTCAAAATTTAAAAAATATTGTTTGGATCAGTTGAGCTACCTGTAGATTGTTTGCAACAGTCTGCAGTTAGCTCAATTGTTTCAATTGTAAATACTAGTTCTAATTTGTTTCTATTATTTGATTGTAATTTCTTAGACAGTTTGTGTGTTCGTGAAAATCATATCTCCTCGTTTCCTAAATTATTAAAATGTTATAAGTAGGTACCTAAATTAGTAAATCAAACCTCTTTTATAAATCATAAGTAAATTAAGGACGTAATTCAACTACAGTCTGTACTCATCCACTGCCGCCGGACCCAGGCTGCCCTGATAAGAACCTTATTGGCTTTAATCGATAGAGGGGGTTTTGCCCATAACCCTACGCTGGGCATGCGGGTTGGGGATCGCAGTTCGGTCGTAGAATTATTCCAATGCTTCGTAAATAACTGGGTTCAGCAAAATTTTCAGTCGGCGAACGAGATTCCAAAGTTAGAGAGTTGGTGTGACTTTGTATTGCGTTCACTTAGAAATGCTATCTTCCTAGACTTCAGGGTCTCTATTTCAGAATTATCAATTGCTTTGGTTTCCTATTACCTACTGTAGCTTATAACACTTATACTATAAATGGGGAAGTTTGGATGCTTAATTATTTGTTTCCTCTTCACGCCAAAACTACTTCAAATTAAAATTCAAAGTGCTTTATTTCCTTTAGACCTTACAGAAAACTTGGACACGTCACTAAATTCAAATTACGTAAGTAAAACTAGGAAATAAAGGGATCACTTTGATTTTTTGTTCACTTCAATCTTTTTAAGATATAGTAAAGAAGCAAACAAGAAACCTTTACCTTGTTAGGTTGTTAGTTTTCGAGTTGAAGCAAAAGTTGTTCCAAGCTTTTATACCGTCTCTAGATAATCTGATATTTTGTAGTAAGCCTTTTTACAAAGGATATGTTTGACAATTTGTTTCAATTTATTTATTGATGATTTTTTCTACTCATTTGGTATTTTGTTGTAGAAGCGTATACATACATTATTTACTGAACGGATCTGGCTGAAATTTTGAATTGGATATTAGTTCTAGACCTGGACTAAAACATAAGCTACTTTTACCCGAAGCGGGGAGAATCTAGTTTAACATAAAACATAATTGCTTTCAACCAACCAAACTCAGAGCTTCTTTCACCGATTGTTGTCTTTTTACAACATAGATATTTTTTGCGACCAAAAATATATATCAGGGCAAACTGCGATGGTTAAATAAAACATAGAATGCCCATGACGCACAAGCCCTCGTATCCCTCGAGTGAGGCTGGGCAGTGTATGCGTTAATAATCTTTATGTTACAGACATAAGCCAAGTCTACCGACTCTAACCGATACCTGAACCTTGAACCTCCATATCGATATATAAATCATTTAACATATTTAATTAAACATCCTCAATATATCAGAGGAGGTGGGGGTAAGAGGGGTGTGGGGGTAAATTAATTTAATTTTAACTTGATAATATATCACGTAGACGGGACTAATAATGGAATTATGTTTGGAGCATTTGCATTCTTATTAGGTTTATTCAGATGTATTCGTGTGTGAAGTGAGCTGTGGGTTGCTTCCAAGCCTACAAGGTTTCGGGTTCGAGTCCAGAAAGTGTAAGTGTAAGTTAAGTATTACGTTTTATATTATTGTGAACGTATCTATTTTGAAATGTTTCAATGGGTTTTTATTAAAAAAGAAAAAAAATATTTCGATTTATCTTGCTTTGGTAGTTCGACCGATAATCAAATAGTCATGTCCTAATGCTTTAAAATAAATAAATAACATAAAAAGTTTCTTTATTCAGACATATTAAGTTGTACACATTACATACATACACATACATTACATAAATAAAAATTACAAAAATAAAATACAATAAAAGAAAGCAAAAGGCCTTAAATTAAACTTATATTTATTTATACTTAACTATTATTATTTGCAGCAGTCATTCAACAGACTCCCACCCAACCCATGAAGTCTAAAGAGTGAGGACTCTGTTGAAAGACTGCATGATAGTTTTACCAATTCGATTTTGTTTATGAAGATGTTGTAATCGATTTTGTTATTGTTGCTCAACATTTTGTATTATTTAACAGACTTTACTCAGGCGTCTAAATGACTTTATTTTTGGAATTAGGATATGCAATATAATAAAATAGTATTATTTTTGCTGTTTTATTTGCTACTTGCTCTTCTGCCCGCTGCATAAGACGTATTTCTGTGATAAAAAGTAAGACAGATTGAGTTACTGTGGTGAACTATAATTTTTATACTTTTTCCTGAAAAGATCATCTAGAATCGTTGTTACATACTACATCGGCACGATAAAAATCGAAACATTCGTAATTCTCCATATTTTTCGAATCGACAGATTCGCATCTCTATGTGTCAAAAGTAACTGTGTCTATCAAATACTTAATTCTGTCATTCAGTCTTTATTCACTCAACGGTCAACAATTAGGGAACTTCATAGTCGTGCATATACCAAACAGAAAATAATTTCGTGAAATAGATATACCTCTATAGGTAAGTACTTATCTGAACTCTGTAGTAGTAAGTATGTATATGAAACAACTAATTAGATCATTAGCGGGGCAATGCAGCCAGCGTCTTGGGGACGCTTACGACTGGTATTGATAAGGATCAGTTGAGCTACCTGTAGATTGTTTGCATCAGTCTGCAGTTATCTTAATTGTTTCAATTGTAAATACTAGTTCTAATTTGTTTTTATTTTCTTTGTCAATAAGGAATTAGATCATTATGATTATGAATTATAATAATTTTCCGTAATTTTACGTTGACCGATTAAAAAAACTGACCTACCTACTCGTAGCAACGATAAAATGTTTAAAAATTGTGAATCAAAAAGTATTCTCAAGACAAATTGCCCCTTCTACCCATCATCATAAAAGTAATAATCCTGTGCTATTTCAAGACGACGATAGGTACCTGTGTACAAGAGCTTTTCCTCTGAAATTCGATTGACTGCCTCGAGCTGTGCAGTCCCAATCTCCAGGGCAAATTAAATTCTCCACTCAACCGGGACAAGTTAGGAGATATCTACGTAATATTGTATAGGTATTTTTGTTTTATTTGATTTAGGGAAGGATTTAATACACCTGTCGATCATTTCAGATGTATTTGTAAGTGTTTCACTCACACTATTCTCGCCGTTTGATGGTTAGGATAGATAATCTGATTACAGATTTTATAACTTTATTTCTTTAGGCTGTCCAAATAAGCACTTAGACAAGACAAATTCAACAAATAATAAATAAGGTGTTATTAATTTTATATACACCTCAACTTTTAGTCCACTAGTGGAAGAAGTGAAAAAGACCACTAAGTACTAGAAATTTTAATTTAAAAAACATTATTCTAGAAATTTACGAAATTAATGATTATTGATTATCACTTATGTGTCAAGAAACATATATTAAGTACATGTTTGTTTTGCCTTCCTAAATCTAAATTACGTAGACCTTAGTACGTTGCTGACCTCTCTAGTTTTAAGTGTTAAGAATTAAGAATTCTCGACTTTTAATTTAAGTAATGTAAATCCATTTCATTTCTCAGTCTTATAACAGCACAGATTACCGGGCTCCTAGAAACGTTTTATTGTCGCAATAAATTTTACGGCATAAACCTTTGTTTTATCGTCGGCTCAATATTTTGTTATGAAATTGTCCCGGGACCTTGCAGAAAGGTTTTCTGATTTTCTTTTAACGTTATTGGATTTGTAAATTATGTTAGAAGTAAATTTCTGGTGGAAACATCCCATACAACATACAGAAATACAAAACGTTCAATGTGAAAGTCGACCTTTGTGGTGCAGTGCGCGAAAGTACGCTTGCGAAGTAAGAGGTTGCGTGTTCGATTCCCACCTCGGGACGGGTTTTTACCATCTGCAGATAATGTGTTCTTGTGTGTTTTTACGTATGATAAAAATACCTATGAAATGTAATATTAAATATATTAGTTATCTAGAGGTACTACCTACCTACGATTCAAGGTTGTCTGGAAGAGATCGCTCTTAGCGATAAGGCCGCCCATTGTGCAACTCTTTTATCTATCTTTTTCTGTATCTTTTTTTGTAATTTCTTAGTGTGCAATAAAGTGTATTGTATTGTACATAACACTGTGTTAGCTTGAGATTAGATGATGCTGTGTAAATTGTCCAGCATACTTTTTTTTATTATGTAAAACATTACTCACAGTACTTATAGCCAATATTAAAAAAAAAATCTTTAAAATTAAACATACTGATGCCCCATTACAAAACCCAACCCCTATTCAAAACACCAAAGCTTGGTTTGGTAAACTAAAGTTATTCAAATTACCACACTATTATAAGTCTACGTTCAGTCCTTTGTTCCACATAATAAACTATACATTATGTATGTGTTGAATTATTCATGTCAAATGTCAATTTCCAGAAAGTTCAACAGTCATTTACATATTATCTGGTTCAAGAAAAAACTTGCGTTTTAATTTAAATATTTACGGCGAGTTAGAAAAAGTCCGCTTTGTGTTTTAAGAGCTCGTTAAAAAGCACCTGTTTCTTAATTTCCAACGCAAAAGTGATGGTGGACAGAAAGTCTGACAATAATTATGAGAAACTTGGTGTTTTTCAGTAGCTAGCTTAATTGACTGCCACCGGACGCACTAGCCGTCCTATGGGTGCCTGCAGAACAGCGATGCGGCCCTCCGGGTTGCATTGGTGATACTTGGCAGTGAACGCGTTAACAGTTTGTATCAGAATTTAAAAGAGGATGTTGACTACATCCATGACTTTTTTGTACGAATTGAAAAAGTTGAGCAAGCAACAAACGATTGCACAAGTGATGAGGCATTTTCCATAAAAAAAAAATAACCCCATTTACCTTAAACCTGATTAAATAGCAGGGCTCTTTCGCGGAGAGCAGGGGAGGTAATGTCAAATTATGCACATGGGTCTATGATACTTCATTTATTTCCATCCATTTTACAGATATCTTAGTCTTACAAGTTCATTACAAGCGAATGCTCATTAGGCGCTCCCTAATGAGCATATATTCGCTTGTAATGAAACATCCAGATTCAAGCATCACATCCAGTAGGGGAGGAGAATCGAGCCAGTGCGTAATCTGTAATGATAGCCGCTTCGTCTGACATTGACAAAACAACTGAATCCACTACAGCAGAATGCACATAATCATGTTAAATTACATTAACGGCAAATGCTTGTCAATCAGGGTCCGCTATTGTAACGTAAAGCTCGAAAATAAATCTTTTAATGTTACATTGCAGACTTTCGTCTGTCTGCTCGCGATGGGGGAGCGCCTTAACATAAGCAATATTTGTCGACAATACTTCAAAACGTCTCATCTCACAAAACGAAAAAAGCTAGATCACCCGCAAACTGATGGGGCTGCCCCCGTCTGATTAGTGTCAGGTTCGTGACATCGATTCACTTGTTGCCGCAGGCGCCGACGCGACACCCCTGGGATTGCCCCGGACAAGGATCATCCCTGTCTTTTCAGCTGGTGTTATTTTTGTTAAGCTGGACAGGCTTGTTTACACGTCTGTTCAAAAAAAGGACTGTAAGGTTTTTGATTTGTTTCTATTCTGAATAATTGGATTGGGTTTAGTTTTTTTTTTATAACGATTACATTTGTAGCGCGTGGTGCCTGAATAAAACAAACATACCAAACTTACAAATGATAACTCGTTTTACTATAAGTTACCAGCGTCTGGCCGCGGCTTCGCACGCGTTTTCCGTAAGTATCTAACTAGCTACCCTATTTTTTCCTATTTTTTTTTAAGGTCTTGAACTATCTACATAATATACATATGTATGCAAACATTCAGTAGAACGAATCGGGCTGAAAATTTGCATATGCAACTGTTCGCAAAACCACTGTTTTGGCGTGAAGAAGCACACACCAGCTATACTAAGGCTCGTTGCTTGCTCAGTCATCGATCTAAGCTTGAGTGACGTTTATGCTATACTATATCGATGACTGAGCAAGCCTTCATAAAACGGGCTTTAGTTTTCTTCGAAGGGGTACAAACATGTATCCAAACGTTTAAACATCTTAAATTCTCATTCCGCATACTTATGATTACAGTTTAATAGCAGATTTTATTATATTCTGCAATAAATGAGAAGCGAATCGTAATAATAAACGTTAAAATAATAAAACGTATTTTCTCATAAATTACGAACATAGCTCAGGCAGAACATTAAATTTAATTTATGACGTTACCGCGCGTCTACCTCTTATACTGACTTAATTTCACATTAAGTATGTACCTAAATTATATTAGTACCTACCTACGCCTTAAGTCATTGAATTAGGCTTGTATAGATAGTTATATATAATAACTAAAACTTATTATAAGTTAAAGAGCCGCTCTTGTTGGTGTAATTATGCAATTACCTACGTTTCTCTCTTTAATGCAATGTCTTTTACTTCTACACATTCGAAGACATGACAGCGACGTTCTCCTTGATCTGACTCATATAGCTAATTATTGGTCTTTCCATTCCTCGTCTTCCATCTACTTTTCCTTCTATGATGCTACTTATTAAGTTGTCATGTGGTATAGGATGTTCAATCATTCTTCCTCTTCAGTTTTGAATGGTGTTCATCAAAAACCTTATTTGCTCAAATCTTTTCCACCTCCTCATTAGTAAGCTTCTCCGTCCAGCTAATTCTACCATCCTGCTCTAGCATCACATTTCAAACGCCTCAATCATATCTCTATCCCGCTGTGTCATGGTCCATGTTTCCTATCCATAGGGGGCTATGCTCCGAACGTATATTTTTATAAACTTTTTCTTATATATAGAGGAATTACTAAAAAATATTTGCCATATCAAATTGAAAAATAATGATTTCCCGTAATCGAACCCGTTGTTTATTCCATTTTTCGTACAGAATACTTGGAAACAGTGTACTGGCTTAAATATCTGCATATATTATACGCAGATATTTAAGTTTTTTACACGTCGTTTTGGCCCTACTATATTATAGTCCGGCCAAAACGATTAAGGTCTTTATTTCTTTTACCAGCAATACATGTTGGAAAAGTGCAACTCGCATTTCCTAGCCGCCTTTTAAAAACGATAAGGTAGCTTAAAAAGTTTTCTTCTTTATACATCGTTCAAAACCAAAATGAAAATCAGAAAATATACATTTTATTGTTAAATTCGCTTGATATCTAACAATTAAATAACAAGCATGATAGCATTTAATATAACTGCTGTAATAATTTATTAGCAACACGATTCCGTGCTAAGCTGTCATTAATTACAAAAGAAAAATCACTTTTCCGTTCTATTTCGTTCAAAAATCTTCACCGAGATCTCGACTCTGTTGCAGTCATTTGTAGAAGTACTATCATCATCATCATCATCAGTATATATTAGTCCACTGCTGGACATAGGCCTCCCCTAATGAGCGCCATACCATCCTGTATTCAGCTAGCCGCATCCAGCTTCTGCTTGCGGTCTTTTGCAGGTCATCATCCCACCTGGCCCACTTGAATGCACGTTTGTCGAGTCGCGGTCTCCACTCAAGAACGTTTATCCCAGCGGTTATCGGTTTAAACCTTTAAATATAAACCTAAATAATAAAACCTATATAGCTCAATTATTTAAAACGTGGCGCTATCGTCTTTTGTTTACTAATCAAATATCAAAGTGCTTTATTTCCTTTAGACGTTACAGGACTCTTGGACACGTGACAAAATTTAAATTACTTTAATTAATTACTCTGGGGACGTTTCCGACTGGTATTGATATGGATCAGTTGAGCTACCTGTAGATTGTTTGCAACAGTCTGCAGTTATCTTAATTGTCTCAATTGTAAATACTAGTTCTAATTTGTTTTATTATTGAATTGTAATTTTCTTTATCAATAAAGAATTTTTATTACTAGGATATAAAGTGATCACTATTTTTTTTTTTTTTTTTAATGGATGTGACTCCGCTGACTTATGTCACTAATCCATCGGCACAGTATAAAATCGTAAATATAAAATCGCGAAATAGAAAAAGCTCGCGCCAACTGTGGCTGCGCTACCTTTTTATATACATTCAAAAATATTTTGAAATATTTAGTGAAATTATACCAAAAATTAGCTAGCACCAAGAATTTAAAAAAAGCGCATCAATCATGATCACTTTTATAAAATTTCAAGTTCAAAACGCATTGCTTCCTCGTTATAAAGTCTACTGTCATAAAACAAACGTTTAAAAAAGTACTTGTCTCAAAAATCCGTAGTAATTCCCATGTTCATGCGAGATAAAAGCGTCGGTAGAATGGCACCGGAATTGCTCCATAAAATGTAATGGCGTGTTGGATCGGATTCTTTCATCGAAGACGTGTTTAGGTGCCCGAGCAAGCGATTTCATAAAAATTGCAGCATTTTTCACCGAGTCTAAGAGTTTCGAGTGTATTTTATAATTTGTCTGAATCTTTTACGTTTTCGTTCATCAAAAATAATTTATGAGGCGATTGGGGATACCTTGGCCCAGCTGTGGGATGACCAGGGCAATAAATATCCTGTAGATTAAAATAAAATTGTTAATAGATAAAATTGTAAAACAAAGCAATCCATACTAATAATTATAAATTCCAAAGTAACTCTATCTGTCTATCTGTTACCTACATGGCTGAACGGATCTTAATGAAATTTTGCAGGGTGGTAGACGATATCCCGGGGACAAACGTAGGCTACTTGAAAAGCGCGTGCGAAGCTAGTAAGTAATAATTTATCAAAATTATGGTATTCTATTGTTTAACACATTCAGTACCCATGACGCACACCGCGCACCAGAGCGGTTAGAGCACACTAGCGCTCGTAGCAGCAGCTGGGATGTTTCTAACAAAAAATTTGTTTCTTGGGCGTAGTAATCGAATCCAACCCTAATTATCTACTCAGGAACGTTTCCACTTTCAATATTCACCTAGTTTTTTATTTCATATATACACTGTAGCATCTACAGAACAGGTGAAATAAAAAGTCAGACCTCACCGTATTTGGTCCGTAAAACATTTATAAAATAATTGGTTTTTTATTTGTATGCTGTTTCCGCTGTAATCAAATAAGCAATCCACAACAACTGCGAGCGAAATAAAATATTAAACGACTTTTACATTGAAACAGGCGGGAAAGGTTATGAAATTTTGAAATATCTGCCGGAAATTACGACTCGCGTGCGTAAATTTTGAATCAAGTTCTATACGACTTTGTGGTTCTGAGGGGACTGCTACAGTGGAACTGAAAGAGGATCTAATGAATATTTGGCGTCCGTTGTGACAGAAATAGTAGGAATTTAGGCTCGCTCCTTTGCAATGTCTCTATCATAGTTTACTAAAATGCAGTCTTAGCAAAATCACTAGGTACAGTTTTCTTAAGGTTGATCGTTTCGAGTTGCCGCGAGATTATTTTATGTTTTTAGGTTTTTCTGCGTTCTACGATGAATGAAACTATTGGGTATTTATTATACTTAAGTAATTTACCTAACTATTTTAATTTTAACTTATTATTTTCTCGGATAAATGAAAATAAAACTAGCGGAAAAGTAATTTGCTGCAAATCATTAACCATTTTTGAACTCTATTCACTGGTATTTTCGGAGCATAAGAGATTTTAGGGTAAAATCAAAATTTTTCCAAAATGTTCCAAAATGCTATTGAATCGAATTTGGTTTTATCATGGATTCATAGAAACTGGTTTACTACCTATTTGCAGATAGTTTTAGTCCTTTTAGAAAACCGAAAAAATTTAAAACCACAGATAAATTGAATTTCGCGCCATACCGAATCGATCAGCCTCAATAAAAATTGATTACGGTACATACCTACTTATTATTATTTATTTTTTTATTCAAGCATGACTTCCAGAATTACAATATATTCCAAAACGACTTGGACAAGGAGTGGTCTTTTCTTGCAGGAAATCGACAGGAATGAGAAGAGGGAGGGCTTCAGAGCTATATATATATATATATATATATATATATAGAAGGACACTTAGGGTAAAATTGGTTAAAATAATTTGTTAAACCGTATCCACGTAATTTAACGTGGATTATTTTACCCACTACTAAATCTTTGTTTTGATTTCTTCGGAAACCAGATAGTACATGACAAAAATGTACAATTACTAGTAAGTAGGTAAGGAAATGAAATCCAAGTATAGCACGAACAAGGGAATAGAATGCATTAATGAAAGTTTCAGGCAATAGTTTAGAGTAACTATCCAATAGAAACGGGAGGCAGCCCCCTCTCACCCTGCACCAACCCCCTTTATTGGAGGGGCGGAAACGTATTAAAATATATATCTTTTACTAATGAAATTTATCGCATACCAAACTTTTCTCAACTTTCATTTGTAACACGTCTTTTCATGTTTTGGCGCGTAAACTTTAATGTAATAAAAAAAAAATAGAAAAGTCTATGGACTGGTATCGATCGCCGCGGCGCGCATGCGCAGAGCAACAAAATTTGCAATTACAAAGTCCTCTGTGCAAATTTCGCCCGAGTTTATAATTCGAACGCTGCTTCGAACGTCGAATTTCGCTTACGCACACAGTAAGTGAGAAAGAGACGGGTGTAGACGTCATAAATTAAAGTTAGGTGCGCCATTTTCGAAATTTTTGTGTTTATGCTTTGAAAGTTTGGTAATTTCAGGGAATTAATATTTATTTTTAGTGATTTGAAACAACGGAATTCAAATATTTTTTTCAGAACCAATTTATCTCAAATACATCTTAGGAACTTAACCACACTCCTTTTTTCATTTCACAAAATTTTTAAAACAAGATAAATAGGGACAGTCGGCCTGAATTTCTGCCTCACCTCATCAAAACGTCCTTTAAAAATATAAACCCCTTCCTCTTTCTATTGGATTCAAATTGATATCCTTCAATCTAATCCAGCACAAATTGGTTAATCAAGCCGAGCGCCTCCAGGACATACCTACCTCTAGCTACGTCTAGCTGGCAGAGCAGGTCACAGGTCCTTACTAGAGACGGTTTAGAACTCACCACTACCTACTCGCAGTCTCACGTTCACATTTCAATTTAACTTTTCAATGACATTTCTCTCGTAAACTGTGTTCTGTGCATGTGATACGGCATAGTATGCACTACTAGCACAATTTAGTCAACTGTTCAAGGGGATTTCTCGCGTAAAATGTGTGCAGACCGCGTAATTTTTTTTTTTTTTTCTGGTTTTCTGAACAGTGAAATAAACTGAACTGTCGAGCTCGGGTCGGTACCTTGAATTGGGTATACTATACGTACTCGGCTGCAGTCGACCACGTTAAGTAAAACTTTCTTTTCGTCATCGTACATCCAATATTAAGGGGGCATGTCTAGTGTCATATCTGTGATGTGCTAAATATACCAATAATAAAGCCACGCTTTTTAATTACAGTCATTTTGTGAAAAGTCGGAAAATTTAAGTAAATAAGTATCTAAGACCATGTTATAATTTTTGGATTTCGTTTTAATCAAACGCCTCTATGTAAGTGCTCAACGAATGTCTCTGGTCTACGCCCAGCCTTTAGGAAGTGCAATGCAAGTGCAGGGTGGTGGGTGAAGGGGGGGCAGTCTGGTTGCCATGGCAACGCCAAGATGGCGGCTGCGAAATTAGTCCGTCTGCAGCCTTTATGCGCTCGTCTTCATTATGCCGGATTTCAATTTATTTCGGGATTGAACGACGACGATTAGATTTTCTATTAGTTTCGACGTTGGGTCGATTGTATGAGGAGATTATTTTGTTAGAACGATACTTTCTGGTACTTAGCAACGTTTTACCTTCTAATAATTTAGGGCGGAATTAAGAAGGTCGATCTTTTTGATAATTTGCAGAACAATCTTATCTGCATCGAGGGTGATCTAGCTTTTTTTTATAATGCTCTAGGATATTTTTGTACTACAAATTACCAACGTTTCTTTCCATATTTTGAACGAAGTAGAAAATGGTAGTAAGAAAGTTGTAAGTATCGAGAGAGGAATATTCCGTTTGACACAAACGAACGGGCGGTGGGCGGTGCAATCGCGCGGAAATGAACCGAACCTAGGCAGCAGTGTAGCGTTCCAAATTCAAGTTTTAAACATAGAATACGAGTAGAATGTTTGTTTCAGTTATTGACGACCAGTTAAAGATGTTATGAATCGTGTTCTAAAATCAAATTGAATTGTGAATCGTAGCTACGAGATCCTATAGAAGTAGGTATTATAGGCACGTAAAATAAAATAGAGTTACCACCTCGTTTTTATTTTTTACCTAGAAATAATGAGGGTATGTATGTATACATATTGTATTTTGTTTGTACAGTAGGTACCTAGTAGGTTTATTTTCCAAATTTTACTTGCGTTCGTTTACTTAGCTTTCGACAGAATCACACCACGTCACATCACACTAATATTATATATGCGAAAGTTTAGATGTATGTTTGTATGGATGTTTGTTACTTCTTCACGCTAAAACTACTGAATGGATCCGGCTGAAATTAAGCATACATGTAGTTCTAGGCTTAGAATAAAACATAAGCTACGTTTTATCCCATAAATCAGTTCCCATGGAATAGAAATAACTTTTAAACGTTTCCATAGAAAAAACGCGTGCGAAGCCGCAGGCAGAAACTAGTACTTAAATAATGCAAGCCGTCTCCAAAAATTTTTTTCTTATTGAAGAGCATAAACACAAAAACTAACACAAACACGAAAAGGATGCTTTGCTTGTTCCATCCACGAAATCAAATATGCAACCAAATCACGGAAATGCACGCGTCTAAAGACCGGAATGCTTCAATATCCATCAAACATTTAGAGTTCACTCCGGCCTACACGGTTCTGCTCTCGTGAATTTGGGCTATTATCGACCTTAGAGTGACATTGCTACAGAATCCGAAATAGTTATAGTTTAAGTTTTTAAGATAATTTACTTTGTTCAACTTTTCTTGACTTGCTTTGCTGTTCTCTTTCTTGACTTTTTTGTTCTATATCGTTTTGTTTTCGTGTTTGTTTTTGGCTTTATTGTTAAGTATATTTTAAGTATTAAATTTAAGTAGTAAATATAAATAGTAATGCTGTGGTTTACCTCAATAAAAAATAAATCCTGACAAGTAAAGCTGATTGGCAGATAGCTGCAGCCTGGACATAGATCCGCTACTCTCGTTCTGTTTATCCGTAGTTGCGAGGTAGGACCGCAAAACGTCGTGTGTAGCTACATACTTCCGGACTGGCGTTCTAGTGGTGCCGATTTTATGACAGAGTTGGTGCACAAATCGTACTAAAATACTTTGATACAGCCCTTACAGTGTCTAATGGGATGAAAATCATGCTTCCGAAAGGGCAAAGGTGAAAATGCAGCTCAGAAGTTACCGTATAAATTACAAACTTTACGGTTTTCGTATAATTAGAGTACCAATTGAACGAAAGAAGCACGCAATTTCATACTCCAGTGAATTACAGTAGGACTCCAGGCTATTTCTGTGCACATCGGCCTAATCGACAATAAAACGATTTTATCCGCGTTTGGTCGACCTCACCCAAACAAAATGGTCGATGAAATGTTTTATCGACGATCGATACTTTTACTACCACTTTACTTTTCAGCCAGTTTGGTTGTCTAGTTTTCGTTTAACTTCGGTTAAACTAACATTTTATAGTAATCACTAGAAAAGCTTTCTAACATATCAGTTGTTTTTGGAATGGTAGTGTGGTCACCTCCTAACTTTGTTCCGAGGTGAAACCAAACGAACACAACCTATTTATTATAGATGGATACCTAAGTAAAGAAAGGAAAAGAAAGAAAATATATTATTTATCCTAAACCTTAAATCTACTACACAGCAAACTAACATAAGAAACTAACTTATAAAGTACCCACCTACTAGAGGTGCTTGTTATTTTCGTGCGCAGCAGGGTTTAGGATAATTACGTGGATGAAATTATTTAATTGTAATTGTCTTTGTAAAAAAAGTCCTTTGCAAAAAAGAAAAACCTGTCTAGAATAAAGAAAGTTGTTAAATAAATCCCACTCATCATCATATACAGCCTATACCGGCCACTGATGGACGCAGTCCTTCCCCTGATGAGAGATTTTCCTAAGACAGAAATCATATTATACGGTTATGGAACATTTGATGGACAAGGATATTTTGACATAACTATGTAATTGTATATATTTAACTTTTTTTAAATTATTCGTATGCATGAAATAGTGAATGTGATTTCAATTTTATTTTTGATTGTAGCTTGTTTTTGTATTCATAAAATAATTTAATTCTACTGACATTCGTAAGCCCGAAACGCAGAATATGGTGACACATTGTATCTTCCGACCAACAGTATATTTATTTCCTGCCCACGTTCTAAGCGAATAAATGATTTGAGATAGAAAAAAATATATTACATTATCATAAGCAAAATTAATTAATTTGAGGATGCAGTTGTTACCCAATATTTCAAGATTCTCACAGGATTTCAATTGTATGCAAAATACTATTAATCTTATTTCGTCACATTTTTCACTATCAGCTAGCATTGTCGTAAGTCGAAACTACTCCTTTGAAAAGTTCGGATGCGGGCTTCACAGAAAAACTGCTCCTACTGTATTGTTATATAGTCTATGGACGAAGGCAAAGAGTGGAGAGATAGACGTCACACAAGAAGTGGCATTTTTGTATTTAGTTAGTCATGGATATTTTCCCGCTCGCGGCGAAAGAACAGAACCATAAAACTCAGCTAGTGGATGTGGTAAGAGCCAAGTAAGAGAAGCAACTAAAGGATGGGCAGCAGTTTCCTTCTGTGTGTATTTAACACCTCCATTGCGATCCCTAAGACGCATGCCCAGCGTGGTGACTATGTCATTACGCCCTAATGGTTAGTCAGAGCTACCCGCGATTATCAGGAGAGGTATTACGTCCAGCAGTGGACTAGTCAGGCTGTAGATGAGACATAGAAATGGATTTATTTATTTTTAAATATTTTTTTGTACAAAGATCTCTTCAAAAAGTAAAATTCACAATGAGATTTTAATGTACAGACCACGGAACAGAAAGAACAGTGGAAATAGTAGGGAGGCGTGGCTCGCGTGCCACAATTAAGCATTCTTATGCTTAACTGATCCCAGTCATGTTTTAACATCGCGTCGAGTTGCTAGTCTCGCGACAAATTCATTTTTCCGAAGCTATGCCGCATTGTTCCATTTTAGTGTAAAAATGAAAGAAGGAAAAAAAATCTTTAAAATTGAGGTGTTTTCTAATAAAATCTTAATTTATTTCAATTCATTAATAATTTCATAGAACGGTTAGTCAAAATCAACCTTATGCAATAGAGATAAAGTTGATTTAAGATTGATTATAATTACTATTACGTTCTCGAAAGTTCTTCGCACCTCAATTAGTGATGTAGTCAAGGCGGATGTTGATTTTATCGATTGATATCGATATAAGCTATTAAACATTTTAATGATAAATTATCTATTTAGTAGGTACATTACAATACAAGTCACTAAATAGACATCATTAGGTCCTCTAACCTTCATTTTAAATATTATCTTCATTTTATTCCTAAAGATTCCCGTCAGAGAGAAATGGATAGATGCAACGGGTAGAAATGGATAGATGCAATGGGGTTAAATGGATGCCAACCAAACCAAGCACGATAAGCTCCGAATATTTTTTGGAAGTCAATTTTATATTATCAAACAAAGGATAATATAGATATACGAAACCTACAGCGCTTCCATCTCTGAAAATCGTTAAGTTTTGTTGATTACAAAACTTAAGTGGTGACTTAAGTTTTGTAATCAATTTTTGATTTTTATCACTTTCAATCATCATCAGTCTATGTTAGTCCACTGCTGGACATAGGCCTCCACTAATGAGCGCCATAGCGCCGTGTCTTCAGTTTGATGCTTGCAGCATCTGCCTGTAGTCTTTCGCAGGTCCTCATCCCACCTAGCCGGATGGCATCCTACACTACGTTTACCGAGTCGTAGTCTGTACTCAAGATCATGTTTACCCCAGCCTATGTAGGTTATTCGCGAGATATACAACGCACCTACATGTTATATGTATACTTGTATGAGGATACTACCTCTATTACCACAAATAAATAAACCCCCAACAAGTCTTTTTTTTGCGAAGTATCTATCGATATCGATAATGTAATTCAATGTGCTACCTGGTGCAACCTTGGTCGAGTAGCAGTCGATGGTCGACCTATCACGCGAATGTCAATCATATGCCTAACGCAATTAAGTTTATAATTGCGACAACTGAGAATACCGCCACCTATGATCAAGTAGGGGAATTGACTAGTCAATCGAATGTTTGGTGAATATAGACCGTAAATACGTTCTGCTGCTAAAGCAAAATAAAGCTTATCTGTAAAAGTCAAGGTTTATTTCCAAATCTGCGATGTTGGCTAGTTTTGACTAAACTTAGAACTACAAATCAAACGAATTGTTGCTTTGTAATTCATTATATTATGATTATCGGTTTATTTGTGTGAGTTTGGCGACAACGGTGCCTTTACTAATTTTGTTGCATAGCTCTTCCACTGTTCTTCTCTATTCCCTGGTAAAGACATTATGCCCATTAATTGTTCTTTGTAATCTATAAGTTTAAGTAATGAAATGTTAATCTTTCTTATCAGAACGCTGCTGGTGTCACCAGCTGTCGGTAAAGCCGGTAATGATAATGAGATGGTGAAAAGTATTTCTAAACGACAAACTAATTTTGACAAATATTTTGTTTTTCTCCTTTCAATGATGTGCTAAAATTCTTTGATCACTGCCAACTAAGGTCACTTGACATTGCCATACAGCGGGGCAATGCAGCCAGCGTCTTGGGGACGCTTCCGACTGGTATTGATATGGATCAGTTGAGCTACCTGTAGATTGTTTTCAACAATCTGCAGTTAGCTTAATTGTTTCAATTGTAAATCTTCATTGTAAAGTTCTAATTTGTTTTATTATTTGATAGTCATTTTCAGTGTTAATAAAGGTCACTTGTATTGTACAAATAACATTTTCCGTAACTACTTGGTAGGTAGGTACTTTGGCCAGACGTGTCCTATCTGTGTTAATAATCTGTGGTACTACTCTCGTTAGGAGTGCGCTTTGTGTGTCAGACGGAATAGACGTTTTGAAATGTTTTCATGTAAAAAGCTATTCGGAAGAGTTTATTTCCAATAAGTGATTGAAATATTCATAAAACTGCTTTGTACTGGTTGTTTTTTTTACTAGACTATTTTGCACAGGGTAAGGCGTATATTTGAAAAATAGTGACATATGGGGATTAAAATCATCTACATAATTCAAATTTTAAAACCAGTAATTATTTACAATGATTCGGAAAATTTACAAGAATTTAATTTTAAAGAGCGTCGCTACGGCGTAGCGATTTCGTAGAGCTTCGTAGCATTTTCGTAGCGATGTTTTCTAGCTGAACTAATGCAAACCTGTTAGTAAAAGTTTTTTATAAAGTTTGCATTGAATTCAAACAAAATGTTAATGATAAAAAAGTATTAGAGGTATAAAAAGAGGTTTGCATAAGTTATGAGTTGTTTTCATTGCATTCGATAATTGAAAGTGGAGATAAATGATGGAAACAAATGAAACCAATGAACTTGCATCAAATTGTTCCAATTCCAAATTTACCGAAGCGCATTGAATCCAAATGAATGAACAGGTGGCGCCACTGCTAATCACGTAGTTACTGACGCGCAGAAAAATCCCTGCAAATCTATGATACTGTCGAGTGAAAATTGGTGTAAGCTGTACATTGCTGGTTTGGTAGCCAATACATTATTGTTAATAAAAATTATTCAGTACAAAAAGGGTAATGTAACGTAAAATGCTTTTATTGTATGGTGTTAGTCGTGCTTAATCCAACTGAATGGTGTTTACTACGGCGACCGTGAACTAGCGACAAATGTTACACTTTATTCCTATATTCGGACATTTCGAGAGCGAAAGTAACCCCGTTTTTGTTCGCCGCTGATTTATACGGAAATAAATAAATTCACGGGCTTCAGTCACAACACGGTGGCCATTTTGAATACCACTTTCGTTTGGCAACGTGTGTTGCTTTTTTGCGGGTGCAATGATCTCCGTTTACTTTTTTCACCCATCTAACATACAACCTAAAGATACAGCCGACTGCATACTTTAGCACCTTGCCTCGACGACTGCGTCTGTCAGTATTTTTTTCTATGCAGGGTTTAATTAAATTTAAAAAAAAACAACTTAAAATTCAGTAAATTTAGAACTTCAACACAGAAACAGTGGATTTTTATCTCAATTATTTACTCATTTGGAATAGCCCTACTTAAGTAGAGTATCTAATTTAAAAACATAGGTATGACTAGAGAACGTCGACACATATCATAGAACATTTGTTATGGCATGGTACCTACCGATGTGAAGACATGCCATTCTGACGCATAAACTTTGATTCAATATTTAGCTATTAATGAATCTATTCATTGTTCTAAGCAATAACTGACCTATTCAATTCATTGATAATGACCGATAAAAACAAAACATAATGAATGAATGAGTTGTTAATAATGATGTTATAGTTCAAAGCTCTGCCAAGAAATCAGTGAAATAATAGAAAATGATGGTCCATTTAAAGTCTTTAAAATTGGAAAAACAATCAACTCTCAGTAATGTTATTGGTTGCTGTCACGTCAACCGCTTCTAGGTACTTGGTTAATGTTAGTTCTCTATTTGAATCTGTTCACGAATATCTTGGTAGGACTCCACATAGAATAGAAAACAGAAAGAGAAATGAATACTCACAGGAGTTGTCGAAGAGCGCCCTCTCCCTCTGCCCCGACGCGACTCACTCTTGACTGTCTGCAGCGTTCCGTCCGGAGCCAAAATAAGCTATAACAACACAGACACACCAACAACTTAAAAGCAAATAAAAGTAAGTAAAATAAAGGAAAAGTTAACACAAAAGGGGAGAAAATGAAACATGCAGTGTTAGATGGCGACTGATTAGTGGTTTAGTTGATGAATGCAAAAGTAGAATCGATTTGAATATGAAAAAAGAAAAGATAATACTGAAAATATCTAACCCAATGAAGTATTTTAGTTACTTAAAATCTTACCCCATAAAAAAAGTAGCTAATATTTTGTTAGAGAAATTTTCAGAATTTGATAATATTATGGCAGCGCCATCTTGTTTACTTGTCTAGTAACGCATAGTCAACCCTACGAGGTTCTCCAACTAGAAATGTAATACAAGCTAGAGCGTGTAGTTCGACCATTCGACGCTAGATGGCGCCATTTTAGCAAGGTTGAACATAACTCTGAGCATATCGAATAGATGGCGCTTTTTAGTATTCGCTTTTTTGATTAGGTAGAGTTGGTAGAGCTCGAGTTTTTTTTTTGCATGGATTGTTTGTTTGTTCTGAGGGATAAAATAAGCCACTTACATGGTTGTTATCCTGTTTCAGACATTAAAGAAAAAAAAAGAATTATTTTTGAGTGTAAAACAACGTAAGTTAGTAAAGAGTGTACAAATTATAACGAAAAACTTGCTTATTATAGTTGTACAAAAATGAATAATTATTTACAGCCAAAGGACTCTATTTCCTGCTTCTAGTACCTTCCTACTATTAGTTGGTGAAACTGATGTAGCGATTACAAAAATATAGTTTGCGGACCACATGGCACACCACCTGGCGTTTTAGTTCGTTACTCCTACCACAGAATACATTAACAACTAACATAGAATAAATTCAAGGAACAAAGTAACAAAGTTATATATTCGGTTGACGACAGCGCTAGCGTCGACTATTAGAACATTATCTTTTGTAGAAAGATTTTGTAGTCACGGTCTTTAGTTCCGATTTCCACCACCTGAATTTTAGTTCGCGCTGTGTTTTTTTAGATGACATTTTGTGCTATTGATATTTGTCTCTGATACTGTACCTATCTCGTTTCTTTTATCATTTAGATTGAGATCACAGAGCGTATCTGCTCCGTGATTGAGATGGAATAATTATTTGAATAGAGATTGACGTATGAACAGCTGACAGTCAATATGTCCATAAAATAAATAAAACTCTAATAGATTCTTTTGCTTGAATATTCCCATGCTACTAAATAAACTAGACCTTCTAATCTGCGTCAACTAAATATGGATAGCATTTACAAGGTTTTTTTTAAATAGAGCATATAAAGTTCTTTCTAGATGATAGATATAACGATCGAAGATAAACCCTATTAAAGTATGTGCTTCGGAACGGCTAGCGGCAAGTATTCCAGTCGGTCGAAATTATCTTTTAGAACCAATAAAGTCTTAAACTTACTAATTGTTTAAAACTATATCATAGATACTGGGTAACGATAATATTCAAACTAAAACTGTATAATAGTTTAGTTCATAATAAATAACTATGTATAATAAACCGAATAACAACAAATAACAATAAATAAGAAAAAATATTGTTATTTGTTGTTACTCCTCTGTTATTGGGCACGCTGAAACTTCCTAAATTATAGAGACACATAGATTTAAGAACCATGTTATTTGTTACTAACTTCCGTTATGTGATCTCATGTTGTCCTATTTAATAAATAATTAAATAATATGAAGCAGATAAAAAAAACCCTCTGCAGTTTTTGTTTTCTCTCAAAATATAGATCATGACTCTTCATATGACTTTTCTTTAGTTCTCGTAGTTTCTCTAGCCACTCTGATACCTACTAGGTATTTTTCTTACAAAATATTCTAGCATAAATTTTGCACCCACCTCTACTTTGTGTCGTCAAATTACGTACTTATCATCATCATCAACCTATCTTAGTCCACTGCTGGACATAGGCCTCCCCCAATGAGCGCCATAGCCTACGTACCATACACTAGGCAAACTCGATGCAGAAATGCCAATCAAGTGAGTTATAGTTATTTGTGTCGTGGTTTGTTTACAAACGTTCTACATCGAGTTTGGCTAGTGTATAGGTATATTAGTATAATGTGCACCATGATACGATATTATCAATAATTATAAATAGCTACTGTTAGAATTCCGGGCTACTACTTAATTAGAATGAGCGCACCTTTTAGATACAATGCCATCTGTCATATAACTATTGCAATTAAATAGTTAGTTGATAAGGTTGCAATAGAAAAACGTATGTAACTATTTTCAGTTACTTTATATTATAACTATCATTTTAGATTCTTGTCATTACGACGGCGACGTTAACCATAACACGTACAATTAGTTTTAATTGATTATTCAACGTCGACTTTTTGACGTTTAGTTCTACAATTAAATTGAATTAAATTTATATTTTTACTAAAGTTTTCTCATGCAAAAGCATCATGATGAGTTGAGAGTTTTTGATGATCTTCAATAATATTATACTTTCTAAGAGTACCTCTGCTTACACACTCCTATTATTTGCAGTGATAGAAATGTGAGGACCTTAATGTAATTAATTTCATGTTTGAAATAAAGTCACATAGAAAAAGATTCATGTTTTTCGAAAGCCTAAACAGTCGCAAAAGGTGTGAATTGGTCACTTATGTACAGTCACGTGCATTAATAATTATGTTTTTGATTTACTACCACGTCATACCAAGAATCGCTTGCTGACGGACGGAGAGCGACCGTCGTGTAAGTCAGCTTTTAGAATCAAGAATCAAAAACTATTTATTTCTATAAGTGCATACATAACATGGAAATAAAAATATATTATTGATTTCTGTCGCATCGGTATGTAGACTAAAGTAAAGAAGCGACGAAGAAGAATAATAAGATTGAATAAGATTGACCTTGTCACTTATTATGACAAGGTACAAAAAGCAAAACCTAATTTTGGGTTAAACTAGTTTTGCCGAGGCAGACTGATTTTAATAAATAAAAATCAATTTACCTAGGCAAAACCAATTTAACATATAAGTATTTAGATAAAACTTTTTATGCCTAGGCCAAAGTTTTACCGAAAAAGATAAGACAACCCGATGTTAGCATCGGGTTGTGCTAATAACAACATATCATTGCAGCTGACTGTACCTACGCCTTCATCATTTTGTTATGAAAGTGTGTGAATATAGGTAACTTAGTAACCAGTTAATTCTACATTTGATAACACTTTATATTTATCGTTCACGTGCGTGTGTGTGGCATTCTTGAGGCAGGTCGGCACGCGAAGTGTTATTCTCAATGAAATGTGCTTTTAATGAAATTACTCTTTGGTTAAGTTAATTGCAGAATTAATTTTCATTAGGTTTCGTTAGCTTTGGATAAAAAATGAACGTTTGTATTTTTGACAACAAACCATAAGTTGCTATATTTTCAGTATTATAGAAAAATAAAGTGAACGCAATACAATTTTATTTACGGCAGCAACTCTTACGAAATCTGGTGGTGTTGTCCGGATTGTTCATCAATATTTATTTATTTATTTGGTCTAACTAAGAACTTAATTTTACCTTTCCCGCACATAATTTCAAATAAATTATGAGACAAAGCAAGTCTATATGACCATACAAAAACTATATACCTACCTAGTACTAAATACTTAATTTAAAAATTGGAGCAATTCGTTGCACGATACAGATTGAACACATGAAAACATGTGATCAGATTGTAAAAATTCACTCAAAAATATTCATTTACAACGTAAAATTGTAAACTAATTGCTTTTAACATTAAAATGTACCGCCGGAGTTGTACACTGATGGATAGCCGTGGTAGTTATTCAAAATCGGTTAAGGCAGGTGCAATCGAAGATAATAAAGGCAAGAAGTAAGATAATAAATGTACAGATAAAGATAATAAAAGCACAGATAATCTTGTACGTTAATCTGTAGGAACAGTGAGGTTAATTGGATGTTTTTGCAAACCGTTAGCAAATTATGCTTAGTGCCGCTATTCGACAACAGATGGCGTAATTTGCGGAATTACGCTCATGTTGGTACGCGTGGAATAATTTGGACGTTTACATATGTATGCCTTTGTAATAGTCGATTCGCAAACAAATATTTACTGACGTCAATAATATAAGTGCTCAGATATTTGGAAAGTAAGGTTTGAGTCCGCATAAAATTCCCAAAGTAACTATATAGGTACCTACTTTATTATCGCTTGACAAAGGAATGAAAAATTCTAGCTACGTAATTTTCCTACGTAAATAAAACCAATTCAGACGGAAAAAACCATTCTGTTTGTTGAAATTTATTGTTAAAGTCACTTTGTTTTCCAACAAACTTTGTTAACAACCAACAACTTTGATAAACTTTTCAGAACTTTGACGAAGGTACAGTACATTTTTTCAATTATTCAATTGTACGCCTTTTTTTATACTATTCAGCTTGTTTTGTTGTTTGATATGATCGATTTGTTGAAAAAACTTAGTAAGCCTTTTACCTTGTTTTTGTTATTTTATTTCCTACCAATTAATTTTTATAAACTTACGCCTGAACACATTATTATTAGTACTATTTAACGCGTAGTATTAATCGCGATTATTTAACTATTTTTTCCGACGTTTTAACAGGTTACACAACGGGGGGAAAAACGGTAAATAATCGCGTACCCGTTATATACTACTTATACTAATATTGTACTTATAATAATACCTAACAATACCTACCATCTTTTTTGTTACATCGGTTAACCATTGCCGTTGTACCACTGGTGTATTTTGGTGTAAGCCAGCCTTCACAATGCTGTTCAACTATCTCTTAAAATGTTAAGTGTGGTCTGCATACTAAAACTAAGACAAAACACCCCCTAGTCTGTCGTTGTACACAACAACGATTTAAACTCCGTTCTAGAATCCAGAGGTCCTAGAAATGAAATGAAAACTATTTATTGCATAAAAAATAGGTGACAGAAATTCCAAATACAATCATTATAAATAAACGAATACCTATTTTAGATCTACGTGTATGTGTGCGTTGATTGAATTGGTTAGCTTTATAATCTACGCTAGGCTTGTAAAGCCTGTGCCATCTTTGTCATCCCCTGTGACTGTTTTGGTATTATATTTTTCCAAAAGGGACATAACAAAAGTATTTAAGTCAAATACACATCAAAGTCTTCACCACTTCACCTCGGCCACTAAACGAGGATTTAACACCATCGTTTTACCCAGCAAGGTAAAACAAAATCAAATCTGCACCCCAATCGATCTACCCCAAGGTTACAGGTGTTTTCGGTTTGATTGGAAAACCCCAAGGGGTGCTCTGATGGGGTGCAAATTGCCTTGAAATGTATCGTATTTGCTTATTTGGTTATTCATAATTCGCGTGTATGATAGCGTAAATGTGGAACCACGAATATGAATTTCAATAAAACTAGTTTGAGATCTTCGGTAGAGGTTGCAAGAAGATGAAGGACTCAAAGTTAGTACCATACTTGTTCCAGATTAAATGTGTTGCATCGTATTTATATTTTTTGGCTTCCTCGAGAAATTACAGAAATGCTTTATTTTTGTACGGTTTCAGAGGTGTTTGTGCAATATTTAACACTTATCATATCTTGGCAAACTCCGCCAGTACTTTATTTGTGTAGGCATTGTGTATCAGGGGACGTATTCAATATTTTTAGGTATCTGGGCTACGTTTGGTAGGTATCTGTATGTGTAGTTACCACGTGAGCAACGTGAGCCTACGGGCAGAAACTGGTAAATAGCCTATACTATACTAATATTATGAATTCGAAAGGAACTCTGTCTGTCTGTCACCTTTTCACGCCTAAACGGCTGAACAAATCTCAACGAAATTTGACAGGGAAGTCAATGGTATCCCGGGTACGGTCATAGGCTACTTGATAAGCGCGTACGAAACCGCGGGCAGCAGCTAGTATCTCAATAAAACGACTACAAAGGCAGTGCTCCTAACTTCAACGGTATCAATGTACGTATCCTTTATTTTGCTGCCACAAATTCGTCCGACAATTCAATCAAGGCCCAATCACAGCTCTTTCGAATAAGGCTGCCTGCCGACGAGCAACTTTGTTCCAATTTATGCAAACAATTTAGTTAGGCTATGTTCATGGCTTTTTTTAATAATATGATATAGTACGGTCATCCTACTTTTAATTTCTAAATGTGATTCTCCGTTTGAGATTTTTCAGCTTTTTCAACGTGACATATTTATGGTACCTACTCCACTAATCTTATTTTATGTGCGTTTCATTCAAAACTCCAGTTGTTTGTGAAACCTGTTTACAAGTACCTCTACAACAACAAAGTTTAACTATAGATATAAAGTTTATTACTATCTAGCATTATTTATTTATTTGCAGCTTGACTCACGTAATCAGGAACATATGCATATTCGTGAACATTTTTGTTTATTGAATTAAGTTTCTGCCCGCGACTTCGCACGCGTCGTTTCGATGGGCACGTTTTATGGGAATTTCTATCCCATGGGAACTGATTTATAGGATAAAAATTATCCTATGTTTTATTCCAAAAAACCACCTCTATGCAAAATTTCAGCTTGATCCGTTCAGTAGTTTTGGCCTGGATGGGTAACAAACATCCATCCATACAACCAAACTTACAAATTTGTAATATTAGTGTAAATAGTTCCGAAAAATATAAAGATATCTGAGCGTCGGTCGAAGCGACGCGTGACCAGAGCGCTGGTGGTTATCTGGCGCAGCGCATCAGCATTGCCATACAGCGGGGCAATGCAGCCAGCGTCTTGGGGACGCTTCTGACTGGTATTGATATGGATCAGTTGAGCTACCTGTAGATTTTTTGCAACAGTCTGCAGTTAGCTTAATTGTTTCAATTGTAAATACTAGTTTGTTTCTATTATTTGATTGTAATTTTCTTTGTTAATAAAGGCCATAGCCAACCTCTTTTATAGTTCCGCAGAGATTATCCAATACAAACAAACTTTTAAGTTTCCATAATACCAGATTTGATTTGAGCTGGTAACTTATTTTGCGGTCTATAAACAAAGTCGCCTCGTCTGCTCATCAGTCTCCATCCTGTATATTGGCTATTGTTTAATGTCGGCGAGGACACGCCAGTTTTTTTTATCCTGCTCGGCGGCGGAAGCGCAATTCAGAGCAATCACTGCCGTAACGCACACCAGTTGAGCAGCGCTCCAAGCGGCGAGTAGCTGAACTAAGTGCGGTTCTTAGAACCTTTTGGTGAATGGTTGCTGTTTTACTGGTTTTGTGGGGTGATGGTTCCGAGTAATAATGTTTTTTAATTTTGCATGCGATTTGTTTTGTTACATTTATTTAATTTTATTAGAAGCGTTTTCGCTTCTAGCGACTAACATAATATTTTAGGCGGGGTCAAAATTGAAAGCTGATCTTGTTATTCAGATGGTTAAGTACCTATTATGAAAATTTGTCATAGTTTTGTTACAAAATCGTGTTTCAAAATCGGAATCGATTCAATTACCGAATCATTTGAAGTTTTTGAATGGAATAGTCAGCTCCACACAAACCAGCCTGACCGTTCCAAACAAATCGCATTCAAAAATAAAGCGAGCATTCACACTCAGGATTCCTAGAACTAGCCAAATTGCGCGCTTTGGCACATAGCATGAGCAAATACTCAGCCTACCAATAAATAAACTAGAGTGTAGTTGCTGCAACACGTGGAAGCCACAGGTACTGCAGCAATCGGCGATATCCTCCTGCCACTGCGGTGTTCAACGACTGGCATCCGCCGCTGCTCCGACCGTATCAAATACCTATTTTACTGATTGCTAGAACAATCCAATCTCAACGTGAGAGAATCTAAGAGTTTACGACTTTTGAATCGGCCGTAGTGACTTCGGCTACGCTTTTATTTGACAGAGGTCATTCTGATACAAGTAGTCAAAAATCAAACACGAAAATCATATTTGAATGTACATTTTTGTTTTGTGCTGCAGCGGTGTTTTCGTTGCTTTCGTGCGTTAGGCTCGTGTACATGTGTCAGATCATGATTCAGATCATGTAAAATTTTCGCCTGTAAACAAGGATCCGAACTCACTTGTGTACCAAAATACCCATTGATCCCTTCACACTCCGTTCGGGATCCCTTTTATGGGCATTAACAGACCCTTTGGGTCGTATAAGGAAAACCCCGACGCGACCCTGTCGTGACCGAGGTCAGGGTGGGACCAGACTTGGGACTGCTTAGGTATTTTAATATAAACAATACGAATATAGAAAGGTCAATGGTCTGAAACTCTGCAATTTCTTTTATTGAACTCTGTCTTGTTAGGAACAAGATGATACTATTTCTTTCCATCTACTAAATGATGTTTGTGACTACCGTATAAATAAAAGCTTTATGTTATTGATCTGAAATACATAGGCACTGCGATTTGTTTTACTGTGTGTGAACTCTGTCTTGTTAGGAAAAAGATCATGCAATTTCTTTCAATCAATTGAATTCTGAGATGAATTTCACATAAAGATAATCGATTTAGTGCCACTACCGCTTGGACAAGAGCTTTGTTTTCATAAGTACTAAATATAAATATCTAATGAAATAAGTATATACGCTCATGTTAGACCAGGATTATTTATTACGTTTTAAATACAAAATACAGATATTTTTATAACAAGATAATGGAATTGTGCGAAAACTTTCGAGGATTTACAATTATTTACTGCCCTCGCCTTCTAGTTTTTTAATTGCAAAAGTTTTTTCTGTATTTTTTATCAACAAAACGTGAGCTTTGTAAATAATATTGTAGTATATGACTAACTAGTTACTGCCCGCGGCTTCGCACGCGTTATTTCCATGGAAACGTTTGAAGGTTAAGTCTATCCCATGGAAACTGATTTATGGGATAAAAAGTAGCTTATGTTTTATTCCAGGCCTTGAACTACCTGTATGCAAAATTTTAGCCCGATATGTTGAATAAATAACATACATCCATCCAAAATTTGTCATTTATAATATTAATTAGTGTGTATTAGTGATAAGACTAGTAAATTTTTACCTTCCATTAAGATTTAATAAATCTCTTCACGACTCAATTGCCCACCACGCAAATGAACGTGTTCAACCAGCGGCTGAAGCTGGGCAGTGAATGCGTTAAAGTATCCCTAAGTATTAGTTTTCTTTAGGCCCTATTGCTTATTTTAAAACTGTCTACAATGTCTACATGTCTCATTTCATATTACAACAAGCACACCTCCATTTTAATTTGTAAAGTGCTTTTGACTATTCAAACTTTACTATTTTTGAGTAAAGGGCGAAACATACCGAAAGTTCTGAGAATACACGAAAGTTTTGCCATTCGCTTTCTTTAATCACGAGGTGTGCTTTTGGGGATCACATATCATTTGGATCGCGACTTTAGAATATTAGAAACTTTTTGTGAAAACGTTTAGGTTACATCTTTCTTATTTTGCTATTAATATTTTACTATATTACTATTTTTTATTTATTCATTACAAAAACAATCACAATATATGTACAATACATTTTGTACCATAAAAAGTCTCTAGTCACTCTAGTCTAGTCTAGTAAGGTTTTCGTAGCGTCGTCGTTTAGGAAAGCCTATGTTCAGCAGTGGACGTATATAGGCTGATGATGCTGATGTTTTTACTAAAATAGTAATCTTAAACGGATTTGCGTTAAATTTCGTTTATCAACGGAAGTCTTTTGACAGCTTCGAAGGAATTGAGAATTGTCAAAAACTGCTTCCATTAATAACAATAATAATAAATATGCTGGACAATATGCACAGAATCATCTAGCCCCAAGATAAGCAGAACTTGTGTTATGGTTACTAGATGACTGATATACTTTATATAATACAGACATATAGGTACACATATTTTTTTTACATTCTTGCTGTCTAACGCACTTGAATTATGGACATTGACAGAGTTGTGGAAAATAACTCAAAAGCCTAAAAAAGAAAGAGAAGAATCGGAATATCAGCAATTAAATAAGCAATTTTCGGCATTTTTAACCTATGTATTTTTAACCTATGTATTTTTAACCTATGTATTTTTAACCTATGTATTTTCTTAACATCTAATACCAATAAATCCGACATAAACATTTTCAGAAAAGTGTTCAATTTATTCCTGAAGATTGACAAGGAAGCACATTCTCAGAGAATTGAAGCGAGGCGCCAACAATTTGCGCCTACAGCCACGAGAATCTATCATTCTGAGATGTGATTACTTTGATGATATTGTGGTAGGGACATTTATTTTTTTAAATTGTTAAATTTCAGACTGATGTGCTTAGTAGTTTTATTGAGAAACAGTAATTCTTATAGGTACATGCATGCAACCTTTTTTATATTATTGTGACGGTGATCGGTTGATTATATTTTGAATAAGCTTTTAACTGTGGCTTTATGATACTCCAGATCAAAACGTTCATGTGTGCTAAATTTCAGGTTAATAGCGATATTCAATAGTTTTGGCAGTATCGCTTGGTATTCGTTTTGGTGATATCATGAACACACTCTTCTCAAACTTATATGCAATATTTGTTTTGAATTTTGGACCATTAACGCCTCTTCCTATTCCCAAACGCAGAGCTTGTGTTATGGGTATATGACTCGTATACATTATATGTTATATTCATAGATACATATATTTTATTATACATAGAAATCACACGGAACAAATATCTACATATCGTACAAACAATTGTACCGCCGCAAAATCCTACTTGTCAGGTTTGCAAGTTTACGCTGCACTTCTGATGTCGTCAATTCACAATAGTATGATTCAATACGTAACAATAATGACACTCGTTTATCGATTTCCCTGACCGCATATGGAAAATAACAGGGGAGTTTCTTACCATAATTACATATTTCCATCCCTCCAATTACAGGGCGTCCCTTATCCCTAACCCTGAAGGGCTGAAGCGGGTCAGGTTCAAGGGACCCTCCGGCCGAATAAATATTTTATTTATTTCGTGTATCTATTTGTGTTGAATGGTGTTGTTGTGTGTTGTCTAGTGGACCTACAGCATATGTTTATGATGCATATGTTTGGTCTTGTTTGGTCTGGGCAGTATTTTTAAAAGAAATATAGATGATATTGGATATTTAGAGATGGAAAGGCAGGTTTGTATTAGTTAAAAAGAGATGGCAATCAGAATAGTTTAACTGGTAGTTATTAAATAAATGGATAATGCTGGACAATACACACAGCTTCATCTAGCCCCAAGCTAATCAGAGCTTGTGTGATGGGTATTTACTAGATTACTGTAACATAGATTATTATCAGATGCAGAGAAAATAAATACTGACAAATCTATATACACAAAATGAATCGTTATTTCCATTGGTCACGGCATCACGCGTTAACGCCTGGACCGATTTCGCTAATTCTTTTTTTGTCGTGTTTAATAACGTCAGGAAAAGGTTCTTAAGAAAGAAAAATATAAGAAAATTGAGTAACAAATTAAAAAAATTAAGAAAACTTAACGACCATAATACCAATTCGAATTCAATATTCATATTTCAGACAGGACCACGTATGTCAGGTCAGGTAGTAATTTATAACAATCAATGGTGGATGAACTCCACCGCACCGCAGCCTTGTAAGCCTGAAGGCTGGATCGACTCGATTTGGGAACATCCTGGGGTCACAGCCAAGGCCCCCGGGATAAACATAATAAAGATGCGAAGGGTTCGTCCCGTCTGGTACCCGTCTGCGATAAATACTGCCTGCCCAAGGTTACGTGCGTTTTGTTTACATTTACGGTCACGTGATATGTGTACGGTCACATGGTACAAGTACATTCACGATTCGTGATTTTGAACAGGGACCATTAATATGTGTCCAATTCCAACCCATTCTGATAACGCGCGGATTGTATCAGAAATGTCACGTCATTCTACTCTAGACTATAGGTATTTATTTCGAATATTATTATGACTCATATAATGTCCATACTAGCCTCGTAAAGCACGTTAAGCTGTTGGTCCTACACCTAACCTCTCCGCGGTCGTGTCGGTCTGGTGTCCCATCGGATTATGAGAATGAGGAAATAGAGAGTGCACCTGTGTTTGCGCGCACATTTGTGCACTACATTATGTCCTGTGCACTTGGCTAGTCTTCGTTAAGACTGACCGCCGTGGCCAAAATTTGGCTAAGAGGGCATCATCATGATCATCAAGTTAGAATAAACGAACGTTACCTAGAGGACAAGTTACAGAAATTTTGTAGATAGCAAATCCTAATCTAAGAAAATATTCCTTTATTTTCAATAATAAGTAAAATGTGATGATTACATTTACATTTATTTATTTAGCAACTAACAAACAATAAATAGCGATTTAAATAAACAAATTAAATAAGTTACAAAAGATTTAAAAAAAAAATGATATTTTTTATGTTTAAAAGCGCATAGCTAATAGAAATGCATCAGGATGTATTTCAGCTATATGCTTCTCGGTTACTTTGGGGCTAGTCGATGCTCTGTGTAAAATGTCCAGTTCAAAATATAAAATACATAAAAGTAGATACTTTTAAATAATCAGCATCGTCAAAAAAGCCCGCAAATATTATGTGAGTTATATTTTTCTTGCAAGGATATTAACAGAAGTGAAGTAGGCATCTCTAAGAATTAGTACGTACGTTTGTAGGCCAGTTCTTTGTACCTTTACCAGGAAAACCTCAAGGCCTCAGAGCAAATTGTACCATAAAAACCCAATAAACAAGGTGTTTTGCTGCCAAATAAAGTAAAAGGTAAAAAGGCCTTTGAGAAAAACATTACCATCACTAATAGGTTGGGTAAAGAGCTCATTATGTAGCGGTAAACTAAAGGTTTATATTGCGAAAAAATATACTATTTACTTCTCTTTCTCAAAAAGAGTACCATTATAACGTAGTTTAGCGGGAGTAAAATTCGAATTTAAGCCCTAGGGCTAAAACGTATTTTTTCTTTTAAGTTTTGTCTGCAGTCATCAGCCAGTACAAGACATTCGTCCTCTTACTTAAAGACTTGACTTTATGGTGTTCCATCAACAAATAATATACACACATTATGTTAAAATTTATTTAGAAATTGCAACTAAAAGCGCCTTCTTGTTGATTTTTGATTGGTGATTTGAGACAAGAAGTTGAAGGTGAAGAAGGATGATTCTTCTTTCATGATAGAATGCGTACTTTGCGCGTAACAAATACTTTAAAGAAGTTTTAGGTGAATTGAAGGCGCACCTGGCTTAGGTATTGAAATCAATTCAGAGTGGCATCAAGCAAAAATTAGAACAATAATATGCGAGTGGAACAGAAAGGCTAATAAATAATTAATATGAATCTGTTGCGATCGAAATAACGTGAAATTATATTTAAAGACTTACTAATTCGTGAAGTAGGTAAGGGAAGGTTTAGTCCTTAGTAAAACAATTTACTATTTTATTTCTTACTGTGTTTCCTTTGATTTTTAGAAAACTGTCCCGATGAGAAGAATGGGGAAAATGGGGTAAAGAACTACAAATACAGGGAAATATTAAAATAGAGTTACTATACCTATTCCATGAAATTATTTTCTTTATGGTAGTTCGACTGATAATTAAATCAGTCCATGTCATGAATGCTTTACCGATTCGATTTTGTATGACAATCGATTTTGTTTATGGAGAAGTTGTAATCGATTTTGTTATTTTTGCTCAACGTTTTGTACAATTTTACAAATTTTACTCAGGCGTCTAATTGTTAAAAAAAATTGTAATCAGTATATTCAATAGAATAAAATCGTATAATTTTTGCACGTTTTTTTGAGAATAAAAAGACGATAAATATATCGACTTATATCTTATATCGGCTATAATTTTGCACACACAACGGTCTGGTTTAGAATGACAAACCAGACCTTGTGTATGCAAAATTTCAGCTTCATTTATTCAGTAGTTTTAACGTTGTCATCACCCAATTATCATAACGACGGCACAAGCTTTTGCCTAATAATAAGGTATCAATCCATAAGTCGTAGGATATCGATCTTACACTTACACCTACCAATTTTCTTAAAGTACTGACAAGAAACATTATATTACCATAGCTTCGTAGGAAGTATTTAATAGGCGCGTAGCTCACGGCTACGACGCTACGAATTCTCGTAGTGCTTTGCTACGAGCCTCTACGAAATAGCGTTTCTTTATAAACTAGCTTTTCTTATATCTTTTACTTGAAGGATTTATTGAAGAAGAAGTTATAGTTACACGGTTTTAAAAGTCAGACAGATATGTCACGTAAGATTTCGAACGCGAATAAACAATTGAACGCCGACGTCCTAAAGATAGCATTTAGGGAGTTTTTCGAAACTATTTTCTACCTTTTACAAATTTTTAAACCAGAATATTTATTTCGATTCGATTATATTTATAAAAGCTGGCGCGATCCCCTTTAGTTTTTCGTATACTGGGGGCCTGGATTTGTAACGTCAGATTGGATCATTGTATGGAAGCTTTTAAAAAATTATCTATAAATGACGTTGATCCTATTAATCTCAGCGCAGGGTGCAGGGTTGGCTAAAAGGCGAATCACGTTTAAATCTGGTCTGATTAGGCTTACACCATCAATGAGGTAATGGTAGTGAGGAATGTCTAGTCTAGTATATCTTTGGTAAAGCTCCAGAAGTAGCGGTTTTGTAAACAAATTATAATATGCTCACGATCAAGTACATTAATGATAAGGAATTCCAAGAAAACATTTGAAAATCCAATTACTGTCTTAAAGTAAAAATAAATAAATAATAAAACATCCACACAGCATATTTACAGTTGTTGGTACTATGGACAGTACATTGCATCATAATTCGTATAATAAAATCGAACAGGAATATAAAAACAAAACGGAATAAATACCAAAACGTTTAGCAACTTTATGACAATATTTTGTATGTGATTCGAACGATCGATACGATTTAATGCCAATGGTTTAGTAGATCGTGTGTTGTCGTAAATTTTATTACAAAATCAACGTATTTTGTTACATGTTTACGTTTGAATTGATGGTTGTTTAGCGTATTCGAATATTTATGTACGCTAAAATGAGTTTTTAAGAGAATCTCTATGGGTTAGCAAGTAAACAATATTTAGAGCAATATAAATGGTAGTAGCAAAAAATAATAAGTACTAATTGTAAAGAAGAGTTTAATATTTACAAAAAAGCATGAAAGTGCAGAGAGCTTTCGAGACTTCTATTTTCAAATATTGAATCAAAGCAACCATAACTTTACAAGTAAAAGTAGCGCTTAGTTTTCGCACTGGCAACAAACAAAACAAAATGGCATCCCGATCAAGCCGAATTCAAAATTCAAACCCATTGAGGTTGATCTCCAAATAGATCGCGGAAGGCTCGGCGGGAAGTGCGGAGGGGGCACTTTCACCCTAGCGTCAAGGTCAGGCGGACTTTACACGTATACATACGAACCTACAATAGTCGTATGTAAGTAGCTTCGTGTGTATTCGTGAGTATTCGTGAGGACTCGTGTGCTTTTCGACTGTTTACGTTGAATGTGCAAACGTTAGTGGTGTGTAATGAGGAATTTCTGATTGTGCTTTAATTATGTGAGGGATTCGAATGACAGATCATTGAGTTACGGTGGGTGCTACATTTGAATGGGGGATATTATTTTATGGAATGACTCATCTTGTTTTACGAGGTAATTAACTTCTATAGATTGTTCTCGGCTCATATTCTATATAACGAGGTAAGATTTGTTTATTTGTTTCTTAAGTTGTTTGGAATGGACAATGAACGGAAATTCTTAATTCGGATTTAAGAAAAAAAAACAACAATTATCATCTAAATTATCCCAAAAATAAGGCTTATCTGAGCCAGACTTTGATTTCTTTCTAGTATCGAAACGTCATCGAGACGTTCGATTTTTGTAAGGGATTTGGAATAGCGGCTCTACCGTGCGGACATGGAATCGCGCAAATACCATGTGAAAATGAAACTTCTCGATACTATCAAGAAACTAAACTCAGGGCTGTAATCACACTAATACTATTAATGCAAAAGTTTTTATGTTTGTTACCTCTTCACGACAAAACTACTAAACCGATTCGGCTAAAACTTTGCATAGAAATAGGTCTAGACTTAGAAAAACACAGAAGCTACTTTCCATTCCGGAAAAATGCAAGCATAGCCGTGGGCGGAAGCTAATAAATAAATAACTGTATTGTATTTTAGTTGTATTAAGGTAGGTCGTAAGAGGGGACAAAGGGAAATCCACCGGGGTCGGGCAGCAGCGCCTCCTGCAGAACGATTCTACCACCAAACTGCGATCCCCAACCCGCATGCCCAGCATGGGGATTATGGGCAATACCCCCCATGAGATAAAAGCCAATAAGGCGCCTATCAGGGGAGGCCAACAGGTATAGGTTGTTGAGGTGAGGAGGTCAGGTGAGATGAGTTGTATCAAATGAACGAAGCTGCGGACATAAGTTAATAGAGTTCTTACTTACAGTACAAAACTGTTTCAAGACTTTAATTATGAATTGCCTCGATAGTGTTATGGTAGTATTATGAAATACGAGCCTTAAACACAGTTTTTTCCTAGACTGAAGATTCCGCAAAGGTCTCAAAGTATTCCCTCTAAGTCACTAGACTTTATGAATGCTTGCTCAGTCATAGATCTACGCTTAGGTTACGTTTATGCCATAGAAAAGCGTTACTCAAGCATCGGTCGATGGCTTAGAGGTTTTGGAGAATAATTAGACTACACTGGCATGCAAAACTACGAGTATGTATCACACTTTTAAAATTGCAATAACTTTTTAAGTACACAAGATAAACTTTCGAAATAAAAAGGCTCGAAAAAGAGTTTAATTTTGTATATAAAAATTACTGTTTATCATATTATTTTTTTGTATATAGAAGAATGGGAGAATATTCCCCAAAATCGGCTCCGCAACCTCGTGTACAGGTTGCCAAACCGGCTCGAAGCTGTAATCAGAGCCCGAGGAGGCAATACCAGGTATTAAATATTAAATAACATGTAAAACATACTTATGTATAAAATGTCAATTGAGTTTTTGGACACTAAGCTAAAAATGGCTATTTTATTGTTTTATCTTTTTTAAAGTTAAAATATGACTTATGTATAGTTTACTTACTACAGTTTCAAAGAAAGCTGATAAAATTTGCTATAAGGCGTTTTTTATTTAAATCTCTAACTTCTACCTCTACAGTATAGAACAAATTTTAATTTAATAAGTGTGAAACTTAGTTTTGCAGGCCAGTGTAGATTGAATAAAGTTATTATTAAGTACCTACGTAGTAAGTCGCGGATTGTATTTCATTATGTACTCGCATTCATATTATCACTGTACCTATCTATAATGTTTTGTTCAAGTTCTATGTTAATAAAGTAGCCATGTTAATTTTCAATTTCCGTTCTGTATACGCTTTAATTTATCAGTTTTATATGTTTCTAGTCTTCTTCTCTTGCTTTATCTACATAATTTCTTAAACATGCTACATCTGTCATCTTTTTAATTAATTCTACCTTCCACCTATTCAATTACTTGTACTAACTTATGTTTATCTGATTATATGTCTGTGCTGTTCCTGTGAAGACAAATTTATCTTTATCACTAGATTTATATATATAGATAGTCTAGTGATTCTTAAAAACCCTACAGAACATTTCGACCCCGTAGGCTGGAGTACTTTACACAGAAGACCGTACATCGATTGCAGACTAGACGCGCTCGCAATTTGTCGACTTGGCGTAATTTCGGCGGGAAATTGATTTTTTATGCCATTAAAGGGCGGGAGGGGAAAAGCGGGCGGGAGGTGAAAGTTATCGGATTTTCGCGCCTCCAGCGTTGCCCTCAACAATCGGTTCGAAGGTTAACAGCTTTATTCAATGTGATAATTCTTGGTGTCAATTGGTAGGGTTGGCTTGATAATTTTATGTGCATGTACTGTGAGATGTTAAGCGTTAAAATCTTGTGTGTTTCCGATTTAATTTAGTTCTTCGGTATGATTGTTGGTTTTGGTTGTGGGCTAAATGAAGAGAAGGATTTGTATAAGAGGACGCAAAATGGCACAATGATTATTGAGATTTTACCACAGAATAACTAAGTATATAGTATGTTTTACTTGGGATACTTATACTAAGTATAGTATATATTATAAAATCTTTGCTTATACTATGTTACCTACAGTCGACAATCATTGAAAGGCATCATGCATGACACACGTCTCACTATTTTGAAATTCGATTGAAGAAGTCCTCATTATCTAACTTTATTACCTAAGTACCTATTCTACACATGACAATGAGAAAATAATAATAATTTCGTTCGTTCTTCTTTTCAAAAACACTAGTCTCTGCTCACTGCTTCGGACGCGTTGTTTCCATGGAAACGTTCAATGATTATTTATATCCAATGGGATATAAATAATAATTAATAATCATGGGCTGTTTCCATGGAAACTGATTGACGGGATAAAAAGTTAAAATAAAATGTGTATTCCAGGTCTAGATCTACATCTATGAAATCTCAGCCCAATACGTTCTATAGTTTAGGCGTGAAGAAGTGACAAACAACCATCCATCCAAACAAACTTTCGCATTATAATAGCCTTAGCGGTCCATATAAAGAAAAAAAACCGAACCTAATTTGCTCTTTTAAAAGCACAATAAGCTATGCCCGCCAGGACTCGTGTAGATAAACTCTGAGACTATTTTATATCGACTTAGAAACCAGACAATAAAGGTTCACAATGGCAACACTCTTGAGAGATTCAATTAGGATAACAAGGAAACTTTCACGACTTCTACTATCATGTTCCTATTTTACACAGTCTGTCGAAAATGCCATTAAGAAATAGGAATTTCTTAAGTACGTGCCATTTCACAGCTAAATGGCCTCATCAAGTTAAACTGAACACGAGACAATTTTCCGTTCAAACACATCTAATAACTTTAATTCTTCTCCGTGGCGTCTACGAAGTCGATCGAACAAGGAAGGAACTTGCAAGCGTAGAGTAGGTACGTACTTTGGTCTGCCCCACACAGACGCACTACGTACAATATTCATCAAAACAAACGCACACATGGAAATCGTCTGCCGAATTACACTCGCACAGATGTAAAGGCGAATAAACTATCCTGAATTTCCCTGTGTGCGTGAATGAGAGGGAGAGTGTGACGAAATTTCACTTTCCGTTTTGGCAACGTCGCGCGCCCTCCCCGTTCGTCGACATTTGAACGCGGGGTGGTAACCGGCTAGTTCTAAATACGAATTTTTGTTTTTAATTCTGGTTTATTTGCGGCCAGTGGCTTTCATCTTTGGAATATAAAACCAAGATGGCTGCTTTATTTATCTATGTTATTATGGAAAATAAATAAACCACTGAACATTATAACCACTCCGTTATTAATCTCCCAAGGTAACGAACGTTAAAAATACCGTTTCGTATTCTAATTTATGAACAGGTAAACATGCAAAAACTTGAAGTGCGTACAAAGCTTTTCCTTTTTAATTCGCATAGACAAAATAGAGGGGGACGATTCTAAAGACTCGAGGCAAAAAACGCTGTAGTAAACTAACGGTACTATGTGTGGGGCATTTCAAATACTTCAAAAGCTCAGACGATTCTCGGAAGTGTCATCGTCGAATTGAGGAAAGGGAGAGTGGTGTTGCCATCTCACTCTCACGACTATCGACTCACAAAGGGACGCGAGTTGAATATTTTTCGTGCATCACTTTATTATGATTCAGTTCGCGAAATGTTTAAATTGAAACTGTATTGTGATGACAAATGTACTCAGTTTACTTAATTAAAGAGGAAGGGACTAAATTTATGTTTGTTTCGGGGCAATTTACGAACGGAGAATCGACAGAAAAATAAAACTTTTTATCGATATAAATAAAACTGAAATGCTGTTCGTTGGCAATTGCACCACTGGAGAAGGGCTAGATTTAATTTTTTCAAATAGATCCAGTAAGTTTTCAACAGTTTGAAACTTTGGAAAAGTTACCCGGTTTATTGGGAAAATTCTGGGAAAACAACATTAGTTTTTTCTAGGATTTTGTGCAGTAGGTACGTACTGGTTTACGACTGACGAATCAGCTAGTAAAGAGCGAGATAAAAAAATGGAATCGTAATTTTTACAAAAAAAACGTAAGTAAATACAGTGGTCTAGTTCATTAGATTCACAATGAGTTGCTCCGGAATATCTTTCGATCGACTCCTTTGTCGTAGAATCCATTAGGATAATGCCAAGGTCTTGGCCAACGAGTTTCAGCAACTACGAATGGATTTATGTACATGATTTCAGGTGTATTCTCTGGATTTTGCGCGTGGAGTTTGTTTTGTTGAGTTTGTGGTTTATTTGTTAATATTTTTCAGGAGGGGTATTGTGTATCACTCATAATAATTTTCGCCTCTCATTAGTTAATTTTCTTTAGTTTTTTATTCGTTATCAATAATGCAGCCAATGAGCTCCAAAAATAGAGAGTTGCGTGAGTGATACACTCTCAAATATGTACGTCTTAATTGACCACCAAATGTAGGTAGGTCATCAATCGTTAGTTACGTGTTTTGTGTAGGCAACTATGTTAGTCTGTTTGACGTAAAAATTACTAAAAGAGCCTCTATATATAGCTAGTAAAAAAGTTTTGGGATACTATCGAAATTGTGTTCGGAAGCTAATACAAAATAAGTCAAACTCATTTCCTTTAACGAAAATAAGCCTCGTCTCCGGCAATAAATAAAGGCTTTACAAGTTCACGGTTGTCTTGCAAATCGATCAGGCCGCAGGCTGCGCGGGAGTCGGTTTACAGGATGCGGGCGCGGAAGCGACGCCATCTTGATTTTGCTCTGCGCACGACGGATGCCCTTTTATTTTTATTTTCCTTTTTTTGAGCACGAGCCTGTTTTTATTGATACTCCTGTTAAGTAGGGAAATACTTTTTTGTTTCATTTTTTAAGGTAAGTTACTGTACTGGTAATTAACAACAACGCTTACTTCCTTTTTGTTTGTAGATATCCTTTATACAAGTACAAAAAATCTTCACCCTTTTTACTGGTTTAAGTCGTTGTTATTGAATACATACTATGTCTAGTATACTGTGTTAATTCTTTTGAATATATATCAAGATTAATGTAGGTAGTTTTTTAAAACTTGATGTTAACTTTTGTATTCTGCTTTCCGCATGACCATCGAATGTAATAAAACCACAATATGTATGTAAATAAAGCACAAAGTCTAATAAAACCTATTCTTGTTGACATTTGACAGTTTAGATAGGCGAATAAGGTCGTATTATGCGAGCAAAAAGTATTACAATAGGCCAGGTAGAGGCCTTTGATAGAAATTGCGCAGTGTATATTTGTAACATGCTATAAAAGTAGAATCTTAGGCTCAAGCAAAATTTAACGTTAAAACTAGTGAATTACAGCCTTCTTTTATTTTTAACTAAAAGATCATTTGAGCAGTGCCTTTAGGCATGAAATCTTCATCAAAGCGAAGGATAATGGATCTAAATTACAGCGCTGCAAAGCTCTTTGTTGCTTTGTTCGATTCAGAATGCCACAGGGCAGACATTTTTTCGACTAAAGCTGCGATTTCGCTGCGCAAGCGCACAAAGCGTGATAAATTATTTGCTAATTTACTGCAAGGATCGCACCTGGTGATAGTATCGGTGAAAAGCGTTTGTGATTGTATCTCGGATATTTATTTTGGACTAGTTACTGCCCGCGGCCCCGCGCGCGTTGTTTCTATGGCAACCTTTCATGGTTATTATTATCCCATGGGAACTGACTAAAGGGATATAAGTAGGCTATCTTATTATCCCATATAAGATCTGTGAGTAGATCCGTTCAGTAGTTTTGCCATGAAGTGGTAACAAACATACATCCATACATCCAAATTTTCGCATTATTAATATTAGTGAGATGTGATTCGTATTCTTTTTTTAGAAAGTTTGTCTGATATGTTACGGTACAAACTGTTAGATAAGATTGGTTATCATTGGTTCATTGTATACCTTAATAACATTGTTTTACCCATATCGATAGGTAACCCATGATGACGACTGATGTGGCGCGGCGGGCGAAGGTCCGCCTGCGACGCAGGAGCGGGTTCGATTCCCGTCTTGGGACAAATGTTTGTACGATCTGCAATTATTTGTGTTTTCTAGAAAATTTCTATGTATAATAAAATATATGTCTTTGCTCCCTTTGGGGTTGAGACCGTGGGGTACCGAGGCTCTCCGGGGGTTTTAACAAGTTATCTGAGCGTCTGGTCGACGCGACGCGTGACCCGAGAGCTGGTATCTGGCGCAGCGCATCTGCATTGCCATACAGCGGGTCAATGCAGCCAGCGTCTTGGAGACGCTTCCGACTAGTATTTATATGGATCAGTTGAGCTACCTGTAGATTGTTTGCAACAGTCTGCAGTTAGCTTAATTGTTTCAATTGTAAATAATCGTTCTAATTTGTTTTTATTATTGAATTCTATGTAATGTTATTAACTATATCAATCATCTAGTACTAGATGATGCTGTGTGGATTGTCCAGCATTATTTATTTTATTTATTTATTCATGATGGGTAAAAGCCTAAAAGTAGGTATAAATAGTACGCCTTAGGTATCTATTGTGAGCGATCACCAAGCCGCATGCCAGGCCGGGATTATACCAACCCTCCCCCCTGTTTAGGGGGGCTCGTTCAGCAGTGGACGTGTGAGTGATGATGGTTTGGTAGGTATCCTCCACCACCACAGCCCATATTGGTCCACTGCAGGACGCAGGCCTCCCCCTTATAAGTGCCTTATTGGCTTTTATCTCATGGGGCGTAATGCCCATAATCCTCACGCTGGGCATGCGGGTTGGGGATCGCAGTTCGGTGGTAGAATTGTTCTGCAGATGGCGCTACTGCCCGCCCCCGGTGGATATCCCTTAGTCGACACTTACGACACCCGCGGGAAGAATTGGGGTGGTGCAAATTCTAAGCCGGCACCACACAGCTAGGCAGGTAGGCTGGTAGATATAATTAGGTACAACAACACAATGGGTCAATCCAGGATGTCTACTTTGAGAAACGAACGAAGTTGCCGGACGACCGATCAGTTCTTTTGATGACCTTATAATAATAATAATAATGCTGGACAATCCACACAGCATCATCTAGCCCCAAAGTAAGCAGAGCTTGTGTTATGGGTACTAGATGACTGATAAACTTAATACAATACATAACATAGATAGATATGAAAAATATGAAACTGATAATGACATTTCTCAGAGATGCGAAACGAAAGGCGTCAGTTGGTGACGCGCCCGAAGCAACTTGGTGGTAAGGTTGTTCGTTTCGTGCGATCCGACGTCATCCGTCAACTTTGTTCGTTATTCAAAGTAGACCTGCAGATGTGTTTGTGATTCTTACTATTTACGCCGCTCATTGACTGAATTTAATACGAAAAAAAATTAACCAATGATACATTTACGAACAATACATTTGGATTGACCTGCATAACTATACTTACCGGGTACAAAATAAAATAAAACTAATAAATACTAATATACTATACCTACTAATATGTTTATTATTATAAAATAATCTTGTATACCTACACCCCTGCCTTTCTTAAATTCTCAATTTTCTATCCATCCAAAGGTCGCCTGGAGAAATCGCTTCTAAGCGATAAGGCCGCCCATTGTACCTTTCTATTTTGTTAATGTCTATGTTTTTTATTTAATTTTGTGGTGGTTAAAGAAATTTGTACTTATTGTATTGTTAATTGCTAAGTTTATCTTCCCTACTGTTCACTCTATAAATATACGTTTAGCAATCACATTGAAATTTTATTTCGATTTTTAGGCACTGAGAGCTTTTCCGTTTTAAAACAATTTCTTTAAGGTATTTTATTGCCTTCGTATTCATACCATCGGATTCGCTAAAAATAATTTCCATTCAATTGAAAATAAGCCGGTTTAGCGTCACAAAAAAAAAAACTAATTATAAAGAGAGAAAGGAAAATCGCCAACGTTGCCGTAATTAAGAAACAGCAAGCTTTGAGGGAAAGAGAGGGGAAACTGCAACGTCGCGTTTTCCCCCCGTTAGCTAGGCCCCGCCCCATGACTCATTCAACCTTTCAACTTGTTCCAGGCGATTTGAACGCATGGACCAAATTTGAGGTTATTTTTAATAGAAATAGACTATGTGAATAGAATGAACACTTTGAAACTATAAAGGCTTTATACACAAGAAACTATTTACCGGGATATATACCCCGAGTTGGGGGTGTTATTAACAGATGTTGTATTTTTTTATCCGACTGCGCAAGAAGGTTGGTTATGTTTTTCGACTGAATAGTTGCAATAAGCACGTCGCATATCACGGAATAACTGAACTCACTTGAGAAGTAACGATCTACTCTACATTTTTAGTTTTATCACTTTCAGAGTAAATAAGAAGATTTTTGTTCTTTTAGTGTGGAATAGGCTTAACTTAAGGCCTTTACCTACTTTAGTATTACTGTAGTTTTCCCGAAAATTCTTATCGAGTTACAGAAAGTATTCGACTAACTAGTGGAAGAGATCGCTCATAGCGATAAGGCCGCATTTGTACTTCGTCTACTCTTAGCATCTATTTCTGTATTGTTTTCTGTCTTTGTGTGGTACTAAAGTATTATATGTATGGTATAAAGTATTATCAGTATCTAAGGTATCTAAGGTGCCATGGTCGACAGGTTAGAACTTTTTCAAATAACGCAAGACGGTAAGTTAGTAGGTAAGTTACTAAGGAGAAACGGACCCCTAAACTGAACTTCTGAACCTAAAATCTCCTACGGAATTCGCGCGACATTGCTCTTTTTCTCGTCGTCTAAAATTTTTTTTTTTCTAATCAATTTCCTAATCTAACTTGAGTGTTTTTTGTTTACATTTTTTCACCTTTTGTTATCAAAATAATCTCTAAAACATACGAACATGAAGCAAAACATGTAACGGACAACATAAACGAATAAAAGCTGGGGCTACTCTTACTTTTACCAGTTGGTCGCCATTCTGCATGTCTGAACATCTGAAATATTGACCGGTGACTTACCTGAAACCAAAAAAAAAAAACAATTTAATACATGACAAATATAACATTGTTTCATGTGGCTATTATTGGGGCAGTTTACCCTATTGATCGATCGGTACAAAACAAAAGAAATTCGATACGTAAGTTTGAACTACCAACAAAGTTTTAAATAAAGAACGCAAAGTATTCAGTTTTCAAAATGTTTTTCAGAACGACATTTATTTCTAAAAAGTTTATATTCCATTGTAAAGGAGTGTCTACACTGTCAAGTCAACGAATTAGTTTTATAAGATTTTAATCGCTCATAATGGAACAAAGCTTCAAATCCATCTTCTGCAGCTGACGAACAGCATATGGTTCATGACTGCCAACTGCCAAAACCTACACTCTTATTCTAATAAAGATAAAGTCTGAAATAACAAGACCTTGCCTGAGCAGGCTTTATTAAAATATCGATTATAGAGTATGTTCTAATAGAGATAGAGTCGGGATTTCAATGGAGATGAGTTGTTTCCTGGTCCTACCTGCTTGCAGCTGCTTACCTAGCGCATGCTGCTAAAAGGTTAGCTTGAGAGACGACCGAAAGGTCAGTACACAACAGCTGAGCTAGTAACTCCTAGTTAGATAATACTTATTAGATATACTGCCGACTTCGTCAATAAATTTCTTGACGCAACATTTTACAAATGTGCAAAAAATTCATTATGTTTTTTGTATCTTGCAAAAAAAAAATGTATTTATTTTTCCTTCAAATTCCTAACGGTAAGGCATTAGAAGGACAAATAAATAGCGTTTTGCATATTATATAAGAATCAGTCATTGTTTCCTATTGCATTCGTTTTCTTTTTTCATGAAAGATCACCTGTTTTCAAGTCAGTTATTCTAAAATATTCTTGAGGTTTCATCACACAAATAGTATAAAATAATTTAGTGTTACATATGTAGAGAATTTCCTACCTTCATAGTAGGTATTTTTAGAAAAATATAAAAAGTCTGTTCTAGTTGATGATTCTTAGAATTACTCAAGTTTTAAAATGTGAAAAAAACATGTCCACATAAGATGAAATATTTGCGTTTGATACGAGGAGGTAAAAGTAAGTAAATTTTTTCGTTAGTTTTTTATTACAAATCCCTTAAATAATCTCGCCTTCTAATGAATAAGCTTGAATATGCTAGAGATTCTAACAAAAGCAAATGTTCATAGACAAGAAAGCTTCTCATAAAAACAACATCCTCCATCTATGGTTTCTGGCCATAGAACTACCTGGATAAACCATAAAAAGAGGTCAACGAACTCTTCGGGACAGCTGCTCCAATTCCAATATGGCGGTCTTTATGTCAAAAATTAATAAAATGTTTGATGGATGGATTCGCTTGATTTTGTATGCATGATGCACCATTGAAATATGACCTTATTAAGCAATTTTTTACCAAAATTGGGGTTGTTTATATAAATGAATTAAAGTAACTTACCTACTTAAAATTTCAATCTTTTACGGTTAAATGACAATACCATCTTAATGAAAAATTGCTATTTCTTTTGGTTTTACGCTGCCAAGAAAATTATTACAAAAGACGTGAAATTCCTGTAGGTACCCGGTTATATTTTTTTACCTCCTTAACAGAACAATGACGTCAAATGTGTACCTCTACAATTTAAAAACGTCAGTAAGTAAGAAGTAAAACGGAATGTAACTCCACTCTTGCGCATAGACACAACGACAGATGCGTATCAAATGCCTACGTAATTGTTTGATAGCACAAAGGGCAAACAATTTTACACCATATGTTACTATTTTAGTACTAAGGTAATTATAAAGGTAACTCTATTATAAGATAATAAATAGGAGAGAAGGTTTTAAAAAAATGCTTGCTTATTGCATGAAGATTATCATAGTTGGTTGTGTTACTAGGTATTTCAAAAATAACTTAATTATAGTATTTTTCTTGATTCACTTAATTGTTAAACATCGTTTTACTTTACTTACTAGGAATGTAATAAATTATTGGCTTTAACTAAATATCATTTTGATAACCTGTGGGTTTTCGTAACGTATAAACAGTTGAAACATTAAACTTTTTTGGTAGGTAGGTACTTATATCATTAATAATTGATATTCGTGCTATTACTGTCAGTCTGACTGAACAGATGGTGTAACTATTAAATTACATATACACACGGAAAAAAATACATTATATTTGGGTGCCTATTTAAACTCCTATTTTATTAACTTAAATAATGATACTTTTATGTTTTCGCGCGCTTGAGCTTAATTATTCAGAAATTAATAAAAGAGGACTTTACCTTGGTTTTTTTTTTCAATAAGCATTTAAATATACTAGCGTCTGCCTAAGGCTTCGCGCTCATTCTTTTGGAATGTGAAGAAGTATGCAATGTTGAATCTAGGTCTAAAAATAACCTCTATGCAAATTTTCAGCCCTATCGGTTCAGTAGTTTTGGCGTGAAGAGGTAACACACATAAAAACATTTAAACATCCAAACTCTCGCATTTATAATATTAGTGTGAAATGGTAATTAATTACCAATCTGCCCTTCCTTTAAGAAAGGTAGAAATAACTATTGTTTTTATGTCACCATTGAATCGAAACAGGTGGTACCTCATACGTAACAAGTCATAATTTAAAAGTAAGTACATTTGCAGGACATGTCGTTGCGACAATGTGACATTTCTGTCGTTGTAATATGTGTAACATTTTGACGTTCACATGTGCTTATAAATCAAATCGTTCGACATTTGAAAAAAGTCAAAAAGTTTACATTTTGGTACCAAGTGTTTCGGAAGCTACATATAAAAAGGTAGATAGAGAGTAAGTAATGAATACAGAAGAAAATATTTGGGTACGTGCCTTTTCGAACTTTAATTTATTTACTCAAAAAAGCCTTGCATAATTCAAAAACGTGTAACCATACTAAGCAGATTAAGTATGAACCTAACGTTCGTTGTTTTTCAGAATTTACAAAAAAAATTATGAACAATTTATTTTGTTTTGTGTGAACTAAACACTTTTTGATATTTTTATCTTGTTTTTTAGTTTTTCGACATGGTGTTGACAAAAAAGTTTGCAAAAAATAATACAGTTTGTTAAAATAAAGGGTTGGTAGTGCAAAATGGTATTACTATCAGTAAACGTGATGTTGAAAAAAAAATTTATTGCGAAGGAAGTCGGTAGCAAAGCAACACGATATAAGATTCTGTTGCCAAGCTTCCCAAGGATTACTTATAAAAAAAAAACAAAAAGCATAAATCAAAGAAAGGTGCATTCGGATAGCGTTACTGTTTGCGCGCGGCGGAAACAGCGTTCGAAATTCGAATGCTCAATCATAAATTACAGTTTGAGTTCCCGCCGGGATAAAGTTACGTCATTAATAGACGATTTCATATTTATTGTGAGAAAAATAATGCATTAACTTTATTAACGTTATTTACTTTATTACCTTAAGTAAAGTGATGTTTAAACAAAAATGTAGTACTTAGTAGGCTCTATACATTATTTTCTAGCTAAATTTTCTTCACACTGAACAACGAGAAAAACCTCTGCCCAGCTGTGCGATAATTTGTCAATTGAAAAGCAATAAGGTAAGTACTGATATTACTTGCTGTAATTAGCAATTAATCATTATCACAGCACAAAGACCCCACGCTGAGTAATCCGACAATTATCTCACTATCACAGTCGGCCATCTTGCACTCACCTACCCCATCTCTGCATAAAAACTGCAATTTGCCTATCATTGCTTGGGTCACACAATAAACTTGAAGACCCCAGACCAGTGAAGCAAGATCCATCACGTGACACATATTTAAGTGATAAAGTATGAATATTGGTAGGTCTTGGGGAGCTGGTTGGTGCTGAAAGGGTAAGGCTTGAAGCGGGGTCGTTAGCCGGCTTGGATTGTTCAATGAGTGGCAATGAGCCTGCGTGTGAATAAACGAGAAAATATAGGGAGAGAGGTCACGGCGATGCGTGTTCTTCAGTTTTGTTTTTATTTTTTCAGGATTCGTTCTAGTTCTTTTATAAAAAATCTAAGTAAGGCGATCTATCTAAGTAAGTAAGGGATTAATCTAAGTAAATCGAGAAAAAAACGAAATCATGAACGATAATATCGACAAGTTCCACCCATCACGAGGGAGAGTAAATCTGGTGAGTTTCACAACAACTTGGTATGAAACCTTTAATCTACAAAGAGAGACGAAAGTCTACGAAAATGTGAAGGTACGAAGGTTGATTTGACAAGGAACGTTAAGCCTCGAGCAAAATAATCTCATCGAAATCTCTAGAAGACAGCTTTTAGCGAGCGTTACTGGAATAGCTTGCATAACAATAATAAGTTTAACCTGTTTTCGAAAAACTCTTTAGTTTTCATACTTAGCGGAACCCTAACCCCTGAAGCTCTTACCCTCCCTTCTCTGCCCTCTAATCTAGGGTGTGCACTGTGCGTTCACTAGGTTACGCACCCCCTCAGGTGAGCTATGTAAGTATATAGGTCGTTATGTACCGCATACTTTGAATTAATTAATTGGAAAATGCGGTAAAAGTTGTGCTTGTGGGGTCGAATTTTGCATGTGGAACTCAGAGTAGTCTTGATCAGATTTCAAATAAAGAGCTAGAAATTGCCAAATTCGTTAAAAATTGATTTCTAAATTCGAAATTGAAGATCAGGATTTCCAATCTTTTTTTATACAAGGAATGTTGCCAGTGATCTTTGTAGGTAATGTTTTCGGTATGAGTTGGTATGTAGGTAGGTGCATACATGCATTCGTGGTAAGTTAGATTTATAGGTTACCCGTGCACGTCCTGCCCTAGAAAGGGGCGGGTCTATGTGCGCTACGATTTTCTTTACCTGTGTGTTGGGAAGTTTCCTTTGAGGAAATTGCGCGTGGTTCGCGCTTTTATTATTGTTGTTAAAAGAAAATATTTTATCATAAAGTGCTAGCGAGTTTTAGAGGGTCTCTTAATGCACTCAAAAACAATTACCTAAATTTAGTTACATTGTTGTTGTGTTGTTGCTTGTTTAATGTTGACTAGCTTTTTACAGGCGGCATCGCTCGCGTCTTTCCTCTATAAAATGAAGCCTAGATCTAGAACCACTTTCATGCAAAATTTCAGATAGATTCATACAGTAATTTTGGCGTTAATTAGTAGCAAACACACATAGCTTTCCCATTTACTTCAGGTAGGTATACTTACCCATAGTAATGTGGGATTTTTCGGCAATTAGTCCAGAGAACCCTTATTTTATGAAAACTCTACCGAACTTCTACAAAATCATTAAATGTAGGTACCAATCTACTTGAATAAACTGCTTTTTATTTTATTTACTCTAACAGTAGAAAATGTAAACCTGTAAGGACAATGAAGCGAAAATTGCGCCCATTCCATAAAAAGCATGATTTCCACTATACAAACCTATCGTAAACTTTAAAGTTTACGTATTTATACAGATGCGAGCAGAATTAGATCTAGGGTGGCAACACTGGCGGCACTGGCAACCCTAGTGCAGGGGAAACCTCTAATGAACTGTATGAACTAGTACGTGCGTACTAGTTGGCAGCTTTATATGCCAAGGCTTTTGTAGCATAATATGCGGTTGTTTGCTGCTTTTGTTGTATGTATCTAAAAATAACATGACAAAAACAGGACTTCTATTTAACTAAATGATTAGCTTGTCTCCGGTGAGACTAGCCGCCGCCGTGACCGGCTATGAGAACATCATCGACTTTATGATGATCTTTTTCAAATTCTTAGTTATGTGTTTTTAACAAGATAATCCTGGAAAAGCAAAATGAAGCCTATACTGAGTAGTGGGTGATCCCGAGCTAGAATGATAAAACTTTATTTTACCATGTTTTCTCAGGAAAAGGTCTCTATCCTATTTTAATATTTGGCTACAATTTAGCACTCCATTCAGACCGAATTCCACAAAACAGAAACGTTTATCCCCATGCATCTTTCATTTAGCACAACCTCAAAACCAAACCAGCTCAAAGAGTTCGAAAAACAAACCCAGTTTGCGTTCAAAAACATTCTCGTAGCTGTATCAAGATGTTTTAAATACGTGCTAAAAGCCCTCAAGCTGAGGTGTAAAACGCCCGCGGCTGTATGCGTGGGCACGCGCGATTTTACCGGCACATTGCTTCTGAACGCACCCTCGCCGCACGGTCATTATTTTGTGCCAGTTTTAATTTAAAATGTTGTTCTATTTTCAATTTTTCGTGGATATCAAATGATGAGGTTGCGTTTCGTTTTTGTTATGGTTTTCTACAATATTTGAAGTTCTTTCACTATGAGTTTAATATTTATAAAAAAACGTTTGTCGTGTTTAATATGAAAGTAAAGTATTTATGATAATTTAATCTAAGTTATGGACACTACCCTCGATAAGAATGTAATAAATTATAAGATATGCAGTACAGCTACAAAACCAGATTTTAATACAATAAAATGCATCTAGTTGGGGCTCCGTGAGGGTGCAACGACGCACCCCTCACGCATAAAACGCACACAAACATATATGTACACGAACGAGAAACTGGGCCGCGATTGGTTGATAGCGCTGTCTATGTGTGCGTATCTGTTTAGTTATAGGTAGGGTTGGCAACGAGATGTTGAACGTAATAATGTAATCAGGTGTATTAGTTTTATTTTAAAATCGACAAGAGGGTTTCAATGTGCTTTAATTTATTAAGGGGGTGCTGGCATTTTCATGTTTCTTTTCTGCTCCAATATGTTTTGAATGTTGTATCTGACTACTTTATTACTTCCACAGGGTTAAATTCTACCTACCAAAAACCATTAGAGACCAAGCATTTACATTCAACGAGATGTGAAACTATAAAATTGTGTGATATTATCTTTTATAATACTATCTATGAGCTTTAATCAGAACTAAAACAAAGTAAAATAATAAAAAAACTTGTGCATGCCAGCCCTACGAGAAAAGAGGTCGGTTCGAGTTATTTATATACGCGTTCTAGGCAGTATGAATTAGTTGCGTGCATTGGGGGTGTCTTCGCTAGAAAAAGTATTGATTTGTTGCACGGTGGTGAAGCTTTGCGCGCGAATCGTAGCTTTTATATTTATTGTGCTTTGTGATGACGGTATAAGAAGATATTTACATGAGAAACAGAACTTTTCATATTATTTTTATGAATAAGTTAGGTACCCATACAAAGAGCGACTACCTTCTAGTTTTTTTTAATCAAGCAGTCTAGGGACTATGAATGTAGAGCTTAGGGTTTTTTTACGTTGGATAAAATAGTATCAACCGACTTTTTTAGGAACACTAATTGTGATTAAAAAACATTATTTTTTTATTCATAACTATTGTGGTGTATGCAGATGCCAAAACCGGTCTATAAAGTAAACGAGTAACCGTCACTTTACTCCATGGCCGAGCTTTGATTCTTTATTCAAAATATTCAAATAAACCTTTAACAAAAGAGGTAGAAACTGAAATGTGTTTATGTGTTGTTTTTGGATAACGGATCTCTTTGCTTTTGATCGAGTTTTGAAAAGCCACAAGTCTTTAAGTATTTTACTTTATTTTTTGTATTGTCCTTTTTTTAGTAGAAAAACCTAGTCGTAGTAGGTCCTTATTCTTCCAAATTTTATTGATACTATTTTTTTAATTCGAACCCGAAAAATAAGTACGTATGTGAATAAATCTTTAGACTAGGAGTTAAAGTATTAAGTGTTAAAATTGGAGGTACCCTAGCCACATAACATGGAAATTCTTCCATCCAAGCAAGTCTTAAAGTCAAGAGAATAGAATTTGTCTTGAAGTCTAGTTATAGTCGATGTTTCTTTTATTATCCAAGTACATTTCATTTAAGTAGGTAGGTTTACATTTAAAACTAAAACTAGCTTTGCACCTTTATAAAAAGCCTAGGGAAGCGGCAGCAGCTGCTTCTCTATAAAAAGTGTCAGAAATGACGGGCAAGCGGAACATACGTGTGCCTTTAAATCATCGGGATTTCATTTTAAATTACTCTACTTGTTAGTTTTACTAGGACTTTTAACCATTGCAAGGGAAATAATAAATCATTGTCATACCTAGATATCAGACCATCAAACATGTTGACACGAAAACAGAAGTAAATAATTAAAATTATTAAAACCCACGTAAAAATATCACACGACACAATTGTAATTCATTTAATCCTTGACTCATCATTTTGTTTAGTACCTTAGATAGGTACTAAACTAAATGATGAAGGTTTAAAATGAAGTAAAACCTCCGCACATGGTTCTATATTTAAATAAAATTAAACGTTCAACAACATGTTCGTAAACTTCAGTAAAACAAAAGCATGTTTCCGGTTCCAAAGGATTAGTTCCATATTCAAATAAAAAGTGCCTAACCATTCAGCTTTGTGCCGTTGAAAATGGTAAGCCGTGGAAATAAAAATATTCTAATTTTTTGCTCGGTTTGTTTTAGAAAACAAACGAATGAGTCCATTTAGATGACAATGCTTATTCTAATTATAAAATTGTGCATTTGTAGGCTTATATTTATTCTTGCACGTACCTATGTAGGTAGTTTTTTTTGTATGTTTAGTTAATAGAATGGAAGCTGGAATTAAGTTAAATGCTGTCTGCCTCACATCCTGTTTATTTGGTTGACAAACCGCATTTGCTGATGACATACATTATATTATATGCACTATGTTCAGCTTACGAACTTTTTACTCTAGCAAGATTAAAATAATAATACATTAATAAGACATCATAACTCACAATTTTCATTTTAAGTACTCTAATGGAACGACATAGGTTCATATTTATTAAATATTTACAAAATTAAAATCCATTAAAAGCCCAGCAATAATGAATGAAACATTTTCTAATTAACCTTACCACTCTAATACAATAATCAAGCAAAAAGTTTCATCTTTCAAAACACACGCGAGTTTAAAATAAAAAAATCAATTAGGCCACAATTCCTGTTATACGTAACATGCAAGATGCATCATTAATACGGTCTCGCCGTTACGTCAGCTGATAGTACAAAAAGCTCGACCTGACATCTGCTGGCTGAATCACCGGCCGGCGCGTGCCGATCCAAAAAAAAATCAAAAGTGTAAGCTCCTGCCGACCGTTATAGTCGCCCGCCTCAGCGGGTGGATATGGACACTCCATACACGTGTGTTTTGAATATGGAACGCGTTTTCGCACATTTTTGGCGTTAATTTGCGGTGCTCTTTCATTGATAAAAACGCGCCAATTTGCTGCATTCTATTAAATAATTTAAGAATTAGTATACAGGGTGGCACATTTAGATAGGTCAGTATGGGAAAGTCTGAAACTAATAAGACACACGAAGATCTTTTCTTAGGAACCATGACATCGATTTAAGTAACAAGAAAAACTGCATATATACATTTTTTTAAAAATTGTACTCAGCTCAGGAATCGAACCCGGACGTTTTCAAAAATAAAACTAACACTATTTATTTTAGATATCGATTGTGTTAAGCAAGGTAAATGTTACTATCCTTTAATTTATTTTACTATGTTTACTGAAATGACCACCATTTTTTTCAATACAACATTCAAAACACGTTTAGGTAACGATCTTAATATTGCGTTTTGTATCTTCAGGTGGTGAATTTGCGTTAAAATTGACTCTATGGCTGCTTTTAGGTCTTTAATGGTCTCGTAGCTTGGTTTGTATACTTCATCCTTAAAGTAACCACACAAGAAATAGTCTAGTGAGATTAAATCGGGTGACCTCATGGGCCATTTGATAGGGCCGTCCGTACCAACCTATTTTTGGGGAAAGTTAAAAAGTCTCTAGCTACGTGGAAAAATTAAAGAAAAAAAAAACAACACGTTCCATTTACAAATGTGGTTTTGCACGTCTCTGTATCTACATACTTATTCTAAGTAGGCTTTTCAATTGATTGTTAGTGTATGATTAATAGAAATAAGCAATTACAATCATAGATAGATAAACGGTGGTAATTTCGAAACTTACTAAAATAAATGAAAGGATATGAAAACAATGCATTTTATCCATTTAAGACCTCATGTTTCATAGTAACATTTTTTTTTTTTATAATGCTGGACAATCCACACAGCATCATCTAGGCCCAAAGTAAGCAGAGCTTGTGTTATGGGTACTAGATGACTGATAAACTTAATATACAATACATAACATAGAGAGTTTTTATTGTATATAGAAAATACCCAGAACACCCGGAACAAATATTTGCAGATCGTACAAACATTTGTCCCAAGGCGGGAATCGAACCCGCAACCTTCTGCGTCGCAGGCGAACCTTCGCCCGCCGCGCCATATCGGTCGTCCACATTTACTGCTTAACACCTACACAATCGATATCTAAAATAAATAGTGTTAGTTAGATTTACCGAGCTGAGTACAAGTTGTTTTTAAAGTATGAATGCAGTTTTTCTTGTAACTAAAATCGATGATATGGTTCCTAAAAAGAGATCTTCGTATGTCTCGAGTTTCAGACTTTCCCATACTGACCGATCTAAATGTGCCACCCTGTGTAATAAAAAAATATTTAATTTCGATTAAGTATATAGGTACACCTTATTTACGTAGTTAGGATATAAATTACATAGACATATATTAATTTTGTAGGTACCTATAGTAAAGTAACAAAGTCTTACAGCACATTTACAAGGATAATTTACTTAAGAAGTAATATTTTACTTTATATGGCCTACATTACAATAATAGCGCAAAAAGCTATACCCCAACATAGATTAATTTCCAACTTGTTCAATTCAAGTAAACACAATAGCAGAGATAAAAATAAAGCTACTTTCTGAGGTAATAAATTCTGCTTAATTTCAAGATGGCGACGTATTTTTAGGTCGTTATTCTGAACGGCAAAAAATCGGCGATATAATGTTAAGTAAATGTACTTATGAATATTGGACAAAACAAAAAAGCTATTAAATAAGAGCGCTATAGATTTATTACAATAGTAGGTACGAGTTTCTAGATAATGTCGCTTTGTCTGGGAAAATTAAAAACTTTTTTTCTGGAGGCGATTTTCCTCTATAGTTGATTTTCGCACTAAAACTACACAATGCTTTACTGTTCCACTTTTATAGTAGTTTTTGATCACTTTGTGATAATATTATTTTTATGATTTTATTGTTAAGTAGGTATTTTATTTATTCGTCCATATAATCAAATCATAGCAACTTATTATTTACTGTTTCTACTTAATTATTAGGTAAGTAACTTTTTTAATTGTTAAATAGGACATCGAACATGATATCATAAAGCTAGATTATATGAAAATGATTTGGGTCTTACGTCTGTGTCTCTATAGAATAGATTTTACGAACTTATGTAAAAAGAATTTTGTTGGAAACTATTTTATCTAATAATACTAAAGTAGGTATGATAAGGAAAAGCGTTGCCTCGTAATGTAAGTATTTAATAGGTACCTAGGAGGACGTTCCGAGCACAGGTCTTTGTATGTATGCGGAGCTTAGTGTAAGATTTTATTAATGAAATAAAATAAATTTTATTGTATTTTATATTTGTAGAATAGAACGTCTTAGTGCATGCTATGACGTCCTATTCTAATAACAATAATGTCCTAAGTTAGTAAGAATATTAAATTGTTTACTAACCTAAAGTGTTAAATTTAATATATACTTACATAATATCGTGCCTACTACGCTACTAACTGTGGGTGAAAACGGGCTTAAATGAAAATGATGAGGTACAGAACACTTGGCGGGTTTTATATATCCTAAGCACTTAGCAGATATACATACATAGTTCTTGAGTGGCTATTAATCACAGATAATGGAATTGTCTAGATTCGGCTGTAAACAAGACTAGACTGGATATTAACGAGCTGACGTCATCGGATGACTGAAAAACGGCTTTGGTTTTACCAAAAGTTTTAAGTTTACTTAGCAAGAAGTTCCTAATATAATAAGAAACGCATTACCCGAAAAAAAGCGAAGGTAAAAGAGGTGCATAGCTTAATGTTAAGAAAAGTAGTATGTGTCCGACGTAACCATTTCAAATTTAAAAATAAATTTGAGTTATCCTTTTGCGTTTCCTATAATGGTGTTCACTACGAGTCGTAAAGCTGTCACGAAGCTGCTTCAGCTAAACTATAGTGTGGCTACGTTTTCCCCCGTAGCCGTATAGCGAATAGTTCGTTACGAAACTGTACGTCAAAAGTTTTAAGAACTTATTAAACCATTATAAGTATTTGATGTATAATGCGATGAAATAAAATCAAATCTATTCATTATTATAATTATTACAATCTAATGAAAGGCCATCATATAATTCAATATTTTTTGTACTTTAAAATACGATATCAATCGTATATTCCTACTATTACGTATTCTATGTCAAAAGCAACACCTTGTACCTACCACAATGATCTACACCGCGATAAAATCCTAGAGGCGTAATCCCGCTCCCTGATTGGTCGGCAGCACAGATTACGAACTAGTTTCTATTGCTTTTTTGCCTGCGCATCTGTCGCGCACGTTGGAATCGACGCGTGCGCATTACAACATGTGAACGTGAAAGACCGCTGTTCAAATAATGAAAGCAGCTGAAAGTTTGACTATTTGACAGTTGAAGATAATGTTATAGAGTATTTTTTTTTGCCAAACCCACAAATGTGTCTCACGAATTGGATTATGTATGACTTATGTAAAAAATGATTCTGGAAGGTAAATAAAAAAAATGGACTATTTTGACCACAATCTCACCTAATAGACATTTACTATTAGGTGAGATTGTGGTAAAATTTTTTTTGTAAATTTTTAGTAAATTTTTTATATATGGCCGACAATGTATCACGAATACCTAGAAGACACCTAATTCAGAGTGAATTCACTCTTGTCTTGAAGAATAAGTATAAAAATACATATCAATATTTTTTAACTTACGCGATCAGAACACATTATTATTATTAGTATTATTTATCGGGTATTTATCGCATTTGTTTACATATTTTTCCCGACTTTTCAACAGGTTTACACACTGTCGTCACGGGATGACTTAAATACCCGTTGTTGTATTTCAACGCCGATTTGTGTTTACCAATTTTGACTTATAATAATTATTATGAATAGACTATTATGACTATTAAATAATAAAAATCCATATTTCAAAGAAAAGTAGAAGCGAAACAATTTTACACAAATATACCTATATTAAACAATGTAGCCCTCTAAAGGCAAACAAAAGCTCCGAATAACAGAAGAAACATAAAAATTGGATACCTTTAAACGCAAAGTTCTGAAAGTTATCTACCTCTCTGTCTAATTTACGATTATAAGTTGGGCAGCGAAGTAACTTGGCCAAATTAGTTTCAGAACAAGCAGCGTGAAGGTTCGGATAGAATCCGCGAGAATTACGTTGGTTTTCCTGTTACATTTGTCGATTAACGGATATTTTGTATATTAACCGTCTTCAAAAAGGAGGAGTTTCTCTCAAATCGACTGAATGCTTTTTTTTTTCTTTATGTAAGTTTGTTACTCTATATCTCTATGTATAATATTATCCGATTTTGATGATTCAAAAATTCGGTTTTGCATAAAACACGATCCCGAGGTGGTCCCACAAAAGTTTTACTCCCTAGAGATTACTGACTTTACGTATGTATATTATGTTTTGATAACTTTATAAATTGCTAAAATATAATTATTATAATTATATACATACTTGTTCCACCATTTTACCACTAATGCGGGTGTAGTAAAATTTAAAAACGTTTTATAGAAATAAACATTCGTGTAGTCTACACATTTCTGCAAAATAAACGACACGAAACAATCGAGAACCGAGATTTAAAATTAGATCGAATATCAGAAATTCTAAAATATTGCTCGAACAAGTTAGTGCCTAAAACCACACAGGCATAAGCAAGGCATATGTACCTACCTTTATTATTTTCTAGAAGAATCCTGTCATTATGCAAATCGTCCCATAAAATACCTACGTATATGTACTTAGCTATAGATTTTTTTTTATATTTGTTCTCGAACAGCGCGAAATGATCTTTACACGGGCTATTAATTCCGCAGTTATGTTTTTATTGTTATTTTATGATAATTCTTGTTCTTCTCCTAAGAACTCCATTAATTTTCTTTTTCTATGTACACAATAGTATTGAATAATAGGAGTACAAAATGACTTTCGATTACCTATTTAAAAAATATTTTTTATGTATGTATACCAAAAATTGAAACAGTAAAAAGTTCTATTTAACCAAAACAAGCCCTGGTCATGTACGTCCTAAAATATTATTTCATGACACTAACTAGACAAATCGAAAAGCCACCGAAATTTATTTTACCTACTCGCAAACTATTATAGAGCGAAAATGAACATTTGCCTGTGCAGTAGACCTTCCAAAAATGTTCGCCTCAACAATGAATTCACATTTTTACAACTCAATTCGTCTCCAGCGATGTATAAAACATGTGAGATCGAAAGGTATTGACATTGAATTACAACCTGTAGGTATTGGAGCAGCAAAATTACATAAATTGGTCGCGAAAAGCGCTGAGATTTTTCTCATAAATCAATTAGACTCTAGGTGGTTAACATAGAATTGAGGTAGAGATCGATGACTGAGCAAGCTTTTATAATACGGGCCTTAGACACAAGCTTGTACTTTTGCGTCATAAATACGTTGTCTTAACCCCCGAATACTCAAACCCAACTCACATTTAAGCACGTTTCAAGTCGCGATCTTTTTACAGTTATCAATTAAAATTTGTCAAAAAATCATTAGAAATAGTCAAATATGATTTTCGTTTGGGTTATTCGGGCGTTAGGCTTTCAACAACTCTATTTATACCCTATTTCATATGATTTATTTAACAAAGCTGAATTTTTGTTTTGAAAGTATTCAAATAGTGCCGCTTCTCTCACTAGCTAGTAGGATCCCACCATAATTAGGGATAATCCGTAAAGAAAACATCTCATACTTCGTCTTCTTCTCACTTCCACGAGGTTGTTAAAGTGGTCTCTCTATGCTCTTAGAATACTCTTTGATCGCACACTAGATAGACCAAAGAGTATCAATCAATGAGACTTAGATAAATGTAAAGAAACCTTACCTTCTTCTCTGTGAGTTTCTCACACCGTCGTTGTTTGCAGATCTGGTGGCTCTTGTCGTTGCGGCAGGGTGCACAGTCTCCACAGTTGTCTTTTCTTTGGCACCCTATGCACTCTCCACATCGTTTTCTCTTCTTTTTTGTCTGTGGGTAAAGAAAATCATATTAACTTGAGGTTATTTTGATATTTACAGCTAAACCAGTCGATTCAGATGTTCCAAAAACATAACTAAACTAATATTACACAGTTACGAAAGGGATGGCACTTAAACTAGTGCCGTCCCTTTCGTAACTGTCGAATTAAAAATTATGGGATCATTTTTAGTCCTGTCAGATTAGTTTAGTTTGGCGACATCTGAATTGAGACTAATGTTGTTTTTTTCATGTTACGGAAGGCAAATTGGTTATGATTGGTTATCGGATTTTGCGTAACTACGTACTAACATTTGTTTTTGTATGAAATTTTTAAGTTCCTTCTGTTCCGACATTGCTCTATGCTGGTCATTCATAGTAACTATAAATATTGCTTTCCCTATAAATGTGTAGGAAATATAATCTAACTAACTACATCGACAACAACACTGTTAACACTCTCGTTATAATAATAATTGGGTCATAATTATGAAATTAAATTGTTAAAGTCATAGCTTTACTTTCAAGAAATTTACAGTTATAAAATAATCAGATTGCGTTCGCGTGCACGTTTATTTAAGTTTGAATAAGGCTACAAACAAAGTTGTATAAGTGATAGGGGCCTACAATGAAGTATTTTAGAAAATATTTTTAAGAACATTTGGCAGCACTTTTATTACCTTGGCATATTATGAAAAATAGCACGTTTTGATAAGCTGTTAGAGTAAGATACAGGGGTTTGAAGATTTTGGCCCTAAAATCAGCTACCACACTGTTTTTTCTAAATCGCCGCGCACGATAATTTTTTATATTTAGATAGAGAACACTTATACAAATGTGCCCACAACTAGACTACACAAAATTAATGTATCTTTTATAGGGCAATGTATACGCTTCTACAACAAAACTCCTAGTGAGTTGCAAAAATTATCAGTAAATAAATTCAAACAAATTGTCAAAACCTTCTTGTGTAAAAAGGCCTACTATAAAATATCAGATTATCTAGAGGATAAAAAAGCTTGGGACGGGATTTGCTCCAACTCGAAAAATAACAACTAACTAACAGGATAAAGGTTTCTTCGTCGCTTCTTTACTTTAGTCTACATAAAACTGAAATCAAAAATATCACTTTATTTCCGTGTCAGTGATTAATTATTAAGAATTTGACCTTTTCTAAGTGTACATTTATTGTATTTATGGAAATAAAGAGTTTTTGACTTTGACTTTAAAAAAAAATGCTCCATAACATAGGTATTGTCCTAAAGCTTCACGATGCTGAGGTACATATGAAAAACAAAATTAGAGCAATATGTACTTTCATCTGTGAATATCTCGGAAACCTGACGCTTTACGACTTTATGTTATTTTGCATTTTTTATTTGTTTAAGTGCCCTCTATTCAAATATATAACAGACATAGTGCGCGGCGATTTTGAAAAAAAAAAGGTATGGTAGCCGATGTTTGGGCCCTCCTCACTAAAATCTTCAAACCCCTTTAAACTTTAAAGTGACAAGGTAACTTTAGTACCTACTAAATGAAGATCCCAAATGCATGTATTCTTCAAAAAGATAATCGATCGATTACATTTTAGTTGACGTTTTTGACAGAAGTTTTCATAGGTTAAGTACCTATTATGCGTCAAAGTTAGCCGACAAAGCTAAGCGAATCTTTCGAAGAACACTACCCTAACCTTGGTACTTCTTGGTGAGTTCTACTTCAAGTATATAAAATAAAATAATTATTTGTGTCTTTATCGTTTTTTTTGTATTCTGTCAGCGCAATGCATATATGCATATGCATAGGTAAGCTCTAGCCTCTAGCTCACTAATTGGACCTACTATCTACCAGATATGCAAGTGGTGTTTACCTATATACAAGTTGTGCCCATATTTATAATTCATATTATTAACATTTTATTCTATTCATTATTATACAATTAAAAGTAAGATGTGAAGGCATAGATTTTTAAGAAATATATATAAATTTAAATACTAGTTTTAATAATTAAAACTAGTATTTACATTATAAACCATTATTGTTTTATTCTGTTATTGTAATCTTCTATGTGCTGAATAAACATACTTTTAATTCATAGTTAATTATAAAATGTATTTAGTCTTTAACTCTACTTCTTCTTATATTGGTATTTTTACAAGATATTTAAATCTAACTTTGTGCATGAAATCATTGATAAACCTAATAAAGAAAATTAAATGAAATACTTTTAGGTAGTACAGGAAATTAGACGTTGCTTGCGACGTCGGTCTATAAAATTGTTCCAATGCAATCTAATTCCTATTAACATGCTAATATCATGAACAAAATTGACTACAAAAACGTATGTAACAGCTGTGATACGCCAGTATTTGGCGCAATTTTATTCGCTAACATTCGACTATCTCCGTCTGTCATCGGAACCACCCGAACAGCTGACGAATATTTAAATATCGTGTTCTATTTATTCTTCCTATTGAATTTGCAAGAATACTATTCCATTCGAAAAGCGACTCTACATTTTCGCTTTATAAGGGAAAACTTTTACCTACATTATAGTCGCGTTGACACGATCCACGTCTTTTCGGACCGAAGAGACTCGGATACCTACTAGGACGCAACTCGTATTGTGGCAACCCCTAATCCGAACGGACAACGGCGTCCGATCTAAGTAGACTCAGACCGCGTTCTTCTTTTCCGAGCTCGCTCGTAATTATACGAGTAGGAAAACAAAATGGCGTCTAGCAACAACAAACAAGCGTCTCATGATATTTTTCAATGTTGACTAAGAAAATGATCCGAGTGAACTATGTATGTTAATATCAACAGACATACGAGTACACTCGTATGAAGTTACTCCTGCTAGTCCAATCGGTCCGAGTCTTGTCCGAGCAGACTCTGAGGGGTGAGACTATTTGACGTTAGTAAGGAGACTTGTTTGTGACGTCTCCTTTTAGTATGGAATTTGTGTAGTTCCATGTGCGCACGCTATCGTGCGGACATGGAACTACACAAATTCAAATATCGAGCACGCATCACACGAACGAATACGAATTTAAGTAAAGGGCCTCTATAGGCGCTGTACCAAAATGTATGGAAAAAGAAGACGTCACGATCACGTCTCGTTACTAACGTCAAATAGACTCACCCCTCTAATCGTATCAACGCGGCATTAGTATTTTTTTCTTAGAATTGTTTTTGTAATACGTAAGAAGTTCTGTTCTACAATTTTCGTAGAATTTACTATGAGTTACTCATACTTAACGCCGCCGGTGAAAATACTCTGAATTTCATGAAGTAAAGGTGCCTACCTAATTAAGAGGGAAAACTTACCATTTTTAATGACAAATTATAGGGGAGACCGGGGACAAAAGTAACGGCGGGTCGAAAGTAACAAACCCTCTGTAGCCTTGTCTAATGGCCGAAACGATCCGTACGACCGTTGATTGTTAGCTTGCAACGCCCCCCGCGCTTGAGTTCGGTTTCCGCGCCCTCGCTCAGCTGCAAGGTTAGTGGACGAATTGTGATTTTTGAGACCGAAATTAAGTTTTTTGTTGTTAATTCATTTAGTGTTTACGTAGAACTAAGATGATGTTAATAATGTGACTAGAAGCTCGTTGATTAACGTTAAGATTGTCTTTAGCATGGTGTAACTTGTTTTCGTATAACACGTTCTATTTAAAAAAAAGAATAACGGGGTTGGGTAACATTCCATGGCAGGACAAAATTACCATGCTAATTTCATCCAAAAGTTGACATCATAAAGAAATTTATTTTTGTTGTGTGAATTTACTTAAGAAGTCATATTTTGTTTGTTTGTTAATTATTATGAAGTTATTTATTGTTTTAGCAAGAAGATATTAATTAATCATCATGAAGCAAGTTCGTCTAAAAGTTTGACTGAATAGAAAACATGAATCTCAAGTTAAACTTAATAAGAACGTAATTATTTTTGTACTATAACATTGAAATAAATTATTTAATTCAATCTTACGTCTTTTTCATTGTGTTCATAACATCGGGCAGAACTTATAGGACGTTACTTTCGACCCACGCCTTGTTACTTTCGTCCTGACCATGGGTCGAAAGTAACAATCTCCAAATTTTTTTGCAGCATTATATTTAAACGAAACCATGATATATTAGATGAAATTATAATACACATAATATGTATAATATAATATTAAAAATAATTACGTTCTTATTAAGTTTAACTATTATTAATTATTATATTATATTATTACTATTATTATTAATTAACTATTCCGTTTATGGTCAATATATTATATTGACCATAAACGGAAGTTTAATAAAATGACTATATTTACTTTATCACAAATTTTATTACAAACGAGAAATCAGGCATGATGAACAAGCCGTTACTTTTGTCCCCGGTCTCCCCTACAAGTCATAATAAGGTAGCTGAGTTTTTTTACCATGAGCAAACGTAGCTAACGTTTGCTCATATATGGTAAAAAAACTCAGTTGCTTAAGCTATTTTTATAAGCTGGTAAAGTAGTTTCTAACATAATAAATAATTTAGAAGGTAAGAACTTTTCTAAGTTATCCATCCCGGCAGATGTATTTTATTTACCTCACTTAAAATGTTGATGTAATTGCTAGGAAATGTGAGAAAACAGGTGTTGAGTAATTAATGCCATTGTTGCCACTTTATGTAAAAAGCTCCTAGTAGAAGCCTAGTTAAATTATCACCTCTCGTTTGATTACTTTTGATATATTTTGAGAGCTATAAGGGGCGAACGTAACGGGTTTAGTGGTCAAATTAGGCCGGGATCCCGTGGTAAAAACTTGAATTACGTCAAATTCAATTTTTTTTCTTTGGTTCTTTGAAAGTGAAAACAAGATTAAGAAAAAAAATTATAGTAAAAATATCTGTTCGCACATAATTTGGTCGATATCTCTGGAACCCTGCGGTCTATTGAAATGACTTACGTTTTGGTTCGTAGGTCTATTGAAATGACTTACGTTTTGGTTCGTAGGTTATTACTAATTATTTTGTTGCTAGAACCAGTTTCTTCATAAGTTGTGTAGTTTTCTTGTAATTAAGCAAAATATAATTTTTGCGCTTACGCCGTTCCTAAAACGTATGCTCTGCCCGCTCCTATGAACGCCCATCCCATGCCTATCCCTTTCACAAAATGGCGCGCATTGCACCCTTTTGAAACGATAATAAAAACGAGCGGAGCTTTGGGTTAAAAAAATATACTTATTAATAAATTACCAGTTTTGTAGTCGTAGGTAGGTACCTACTAGCCAAGCATTGCGTTGATACCCACGGTGTAACATTTTTTTTTTAATTATTCGATCATGCCACGGGAACACTTTTCTGGGATCAAAAGTAGCCTATGTTTTAAAGCTAGAATATAAGGAAGCTATCTCGGTACCAAATTTCATCCAAATTCCTTCAGCCGTTTGAGCGTTATAGAGTAACACACACATTTGAACAAATTTTCGCCTTTAATACTATATGATTTTTTTTATTATGATTTTATTAATTTAATTTAATATAGCCGCTTCGCATAAAAGTTTCTTTGTGTGTGTGAAGTGACTTTCATCGTCTTCCCACTTTAGCCCACTGCTGGTTATAAGCCCCTCCAATAAAATAACTATTGAGATCTATTTCAGCTACTTGCCGTGCTAAAAATAATAATTAAATGTATTTATTTATTGGATTTTGTTTAACCAATAAATAAATAAATCCTTACTAATATCATAAATCTGAAAGTAACCCTGTCTGTTACCTTTTCACGCCCAAACGGCTGAACGAATCTTAATGAAACTTGGCAGGGAGGTAGATGGTATCCCAGGGACGGACATAGGCTACTTCTTATCCCGGTAAAGTGCGTGCGACGCCGCGGGCAAAAGCTAGTAAATAATATATAAAATAAATTTAATATAATTTTTGTAGCTATAAATATTCCTACTAATATAAAAGGTGAAAGTATCTGTCGTTGTAAGATAATTGTGTTGTCTTCGCACAACGTCAATAATACTGACCGGATTTGGATAAAATTTTGCACTGATGAAGCTGAGTGCCTGGAATCCATACTAATCACATCACATCACACTTACAATATAATATTATTATATATTATTATAAATACGAAATTTTGGATGTATGGATGGATGTTTTTTAACCTCTTCACGCCAAAACTACTGAACGGACCGGACAAAAATTTTGCATACAGGTAGTTTTAAGCCTGGAATAAAACATAGACTACATATTATTCCATAAGTCAGTTCCCATGGGATATAAATCATAAAACGTTTCCATAGATACAACGCGCGCGCAGCCGAGGACAGCAACTAGTATTATAAAAGTGAAAGTAATTCCATCTGCCTGTCGGTCTGTTAGCTTTTCACGCGTAAACGGCTGAACAAATCTCAATGAAATTCGGCAGAGAGGTAAATGGTATCCCGGGGACGGACATAGGCTACTCAAAAAGCGCGAGCGAAGCCGCAAGCAGCAGCTAGTGTTCTGTAATCTAGCCGTTCATTTTCTATATGTATCCTACATCGGTTAAAATATTCACAATGTCTTCAGCTTTTCCGTTTCTTGGAAATGTTTCGGATTTTCCCGTTTGACTCATTCTTATAATGAGTAATGGTAAATGCTTGTTTTACTAAAATTAACCTTATAGCGGTAGCGTAAAGGCGAAAATACGGATGTGTTTTTTATTTTAGCTTTTTCGTAATATTTTCTTCGGGAATTAGAAATTTCATATTTTTGGAAATGAAAAGCGACGAAAATATAAAATTACTTGTAAAATTGCGTTGGATACTGCTGAAAGTACTGAACAGATTCTAGTGAAAATTTGCAACTATAATGATACTTTTAATCAAATATGGCTCGTGTCGAGCCGATATTATTATGTTCAAAATAAATGTTACTGCTGCTTAAGAGGGCGTGTTGCGGGTTATTTTGTGAAAAGGATAGGCATAGGATTTCGCGTTCATAGAAGCGTAACAGAGCATACGTTTTTGGAACGGCGTAAGCGCAAAAATCAAGTTTTTGCTTATTTACAAAAAACTACATAATTTATGAAGAAACTGGTTTAAGGAACCAAATAATTAGTAATAACCTACGAATCAAAACACAAGTCATTTCAATAGACTTTTATCATAGATTTCATTATTTTTTAGATTTCAATAGACTTTTAGAATTTTCCTAATTTTCAACAGACTTTCATAATTTTGTCGAGATCTCGACAAAATTATGTGCGAAACAGTGCACTTTCATGATGTTTTTGTGTCGAATTTATTTTTCTCAATCGTTTTCACATTCAAGGCACCAAAGAAAAAAATGTAGAATTTTATGTAATTCGAGTTTATTGCCACGTGGATCCCGTGAGTACTGATATCCAGGCTTAGTTAGACAACCAAACTCGTTAGGTTCGCCCCTTAACTAATTATCCAATTTTTATGAACTAAAAGGTAAAAACAGCCGATATAAAACGTAACTAATATTTGTATGAATAACTGCATTACTGACTCGGTTTGCGTGAGACTAATGAGAGCGATAGAATCTTATAATAACGGGACAACGGAACTAAAAGGGTTAAATTCCACTTTTTTAAGTTACTGCCCTAATTTAAAACATTAACACTTAGGTTATTTCTTTTTGTGTTACTAGCTGTTGTCCCCGGCTTCGGACGTGCTTTTCATGTAGCATATGCCCGTCCCCGGGGTACCATTTACCTCCCTGCCAAATTTCATTAAGATCAGTTCAGTCGTTTAGGTGTGAAAAGGTAACAGACAGACAGACCGACAGAGTAAATTTCGAATTTATAATATTAGTACGGATGATCATTTTCATGTAAATAGTATGTTGTTAAAAGGCAATAAGTATTTTTTTAAACAGTTCGAAAAAAAATTGTTCGACCAGACTAAAAAGCTAAAAAGCTAAAAAGCGCTTTGCTGTCTGATTGTCAAATTAAAGTCCTGCATAGACCATGCATAGTTTGACATTTCCTTCTCCTTTCCATGAATATCCTCACCATCTAACTAAGGAGATATTAGTTAAACAGGGTTTTTTATTTTTTGGAAAACGCCTCATTGGCTAATGAAGTTGCTCATACAAACGAGTGTTCCCTAGTCGCTACTATAAGTGGTCGCCAAGTGTTTTAGACTGGCAACATTCCACGTTGTAAAATGTCAGGTAACAAAGGCCATGACACCTCTAGCAGCTGCCAGCAATTATAAACTTAGATACTTTGTAATTAGATGCCGCTAGTGACGATTGCAAGTTTTATGAAATGTAGAGAAAAACAATCTAAGGTACTAAAGCTTGCCTTTCAGATGAAAGGCAATTCGCGGTAACAAGCTTTAGTAGTTTAGTAGTTTAACAAAACTACGAGCAAAAACAGAATTATTATGTTACAAGTATCCTCTCGTTAGTAAGGAAGAGTTGAGGCCTCTAATTAATTCCTATGTTAATACCTAGGTGCCAGTTACGCCTAATTAATTCACTAAAATTTCAAACTCATAAAATTTTCTAAGCAGGACACGCGTAAATTGCCAGACTTTAATTCGCGTTTTAAACGAGAGAGGAAGTAAATTTATTGGAGAAGCCAGAGAATCGGCTAACTATTAAATTTATAGCCACGAAGACAGAGTTCGGCCATTTCGAAAACTCAACGAATAAAAACTGCTCCCGGAATAATAAAAGGTGGAATTACGGGGAAAGTTTAGCTTTTTCGGCCGCTTTCGAATATCTACTTTCTGCGTCGACTGAAAATTCGGGGAATTCTCATATCTTCGTAGCAATATACATTGGTATAGTACAAGTCGTCGGCTTCTCCCGAGCGGCTTGTTTACGCAATTCGCCAATTCGCGGAGGGAGATTAGTTGTCCTTCGCGATTTTATTGTGTTGCCTTTGAACTTGCGGCTACATCATTTTGTTTTGTTTTAGGCGTTCGTTTCGAGGAAACGTCTTTGTGTGCTTTGTTTTGCGATGTCGGAACAGGAACTTATATTAGTGGCTAAAAATTATACCTAAGGGCGTAGTTTGAGGCCACAGAATACTTTTTGCTATGACACGATTCCTTTAAAATTTCTTTAAGACTAAGAGGATGATGTGGTATCATGTAGGTACATAACAATACAAAGTGGACTCACCTGCTTTTCGCTGGAGATATCATCGAGCTCCATGGGTCCGGTGTTCATGGGCAGTGTCCCATGCATGGGTGACTTGAAGCCGGCCGTGGAGGACACCGCGGCTACCTGCCCGCTGCTCTCAGAACCCATCTCCATGTTTGAACAATCCGACTCTGAACTATTTGCACGCATTTTCCGTCTCTCCTTCTTCCGAAAATCTGACCTCGTTGGCGACGATCCAGTCCCAAAACCGTTCGTCTTCTTCTCGTAGCCGTTCTCCAGCAGCATAGGATTCTGGAAAGTGGCGTGATGTAACCCGTTTGGAGTATACTTGTCATGGAGCGACTTCATATCAAACGGCTCGTTCTTCAGCACGTGCACGACGGTCGGACTCTGGATGTTCTGGATGATGCTGCCGTTTTGGTGCATAAGCGTCCCGTTCTGGTGTATGATGCCATTCTGAGTGGGGAATGCGTTGATGGTGGCGATATTTGGTTGATACAGCTGTATGTGCCGGTCGTCGATGTAAGCCTGCCCGGGGGTCAGCTCCCTCGCCTGCAAGGGAGCCGGCACGATCGGGTAGCTCCGCGCGTTCACGGCGGTCAGAGTGTGGAATGTGCTGGCGTTGACCGGCGACAACGTCGTCAGCTGCGTCGTCGAAAGAGGCGTGACCTGCGCCAGCGTGGTGAGGTGCGCCGGCGAGGACGGCGTCGTCAGTTGCGTGAGCTGGGTTAAATGACTAGGGCTCGCGCTGGGCGTGGGGCTCGCCGTGACCGGCACGGGGGTCACGCTCGGCAGGCCCGTCTCCGGGATGACGTTCGTCTCCGGAAACGTCTGGAACTGGCTCTGGAAGGACGGCAGCTTGTTGGGGATGGGCTGCAGCGTGACGGACTGGTAGTCCAGCGGCGAGGAGAAGCCAGCCCGCAGGATGGCGTCCTTGGAGTTGACGGTGAGCGGCATGGATTCCCAGGGGCGGTACTGCGGCTGCGAGGCGATCACAGAGATGCCGGTCTCGCCGGCGCGCTCGTAGTACTCCCAGGCAGGGTCGAGCAGCCTCGTGTCGGCCGTGTGGTGTATGATGCGGTGCTCGTTTTCGGCCATGTCGGCCGGCCGTGCGTGTCTCAGCCCTACGAGCCGCTCATGGCTTCCCGCGGTGACGCATCGCCGACCCGGCACCGATCCTTGCTAATAAGCTCTTATTCTACAACTGCACTGGAACTGTTCTTTGTACTCTGCGTTCTAGTCCACTATCTTATAACTACGATTATACGGCACACTGGTTTACACTAAACTATTAAACCGACTACGAAATAAATTATTAAAAATCCCTTACATTAATGTTTATAAAAATCTTTGGCTGACTCTTTACAAAATGCCCGAGGATGTTCGTATAACTTCTTAACGATCGATAAATATTTTGTGCTCTCGTTTGACGATTTCTATTATTTTGGAACGTTTAAATACTGGTCGTTGGTTTAAATTTTTCGAAGGCTTTTTATTGTAAATACCGATCACTTCAGACTTAAATTAATTTGTACTGTTTGGGAGTTAGCGTATACTATTTACGATGCTTATCGTTAAAAGGTTAAAAAATATAGAGCTTATTATTTTCGAGAGGGTAGATATGACTGGCTGGAGGCTTTGGTTTGATGATTGCGTCTGGTTGAGGCCTATCCGTGAGGCCGACTCCAATCTGCGAACAATAGAATACAAACGTTAGTATACTCGCTTAATTCAACAGAAAAAAAAGGTTAAAGGAATGTAAATTGGGGAAAAGGGAATAAAGGAAGGTAGGAAATTGTGAAGTTATGGCAGGCTCGGATTCGACATGTTTACTGCGAGCGCCGCGCACGCGCCAGGCGTGTTTTTGAACGCGCAAATCGATGCAAGGGATCAAGCGATGCCAAAAAATACACTGTCTATTGATTTGGAAGGGGGTATATAGCTCTTGCATTTTGTCCGGCTTCCGATCATATCTTGCGAACGTGCCATGTTTATGATAAGCGGTAGAATTTTTTAAATCGGTGACAAAAAGCCCTTACAAGTGTTGATCAGTTTTGCTCAAGTTTCACTCTATATATTGTCGGAGCATATCAAACATTATTGCGAACTTTTTGCGCTAGACCCAATGCCTTGGAATAGTCCCTTGCTGTGCTTGTTAACTTTTAATCTAACATCTGATTATTGTAAAACTGACCAAGTATCGTATCTCTCTCGTTTTCCCAGCCCGGTATAGAATAAGAATAAACAAAAGACAATCGCGCCAGCGAATTTAAAAAATTATCTGTAACGCTATCATGGTCAACTGCGGTCAAAAACATTTTAGGCCTTTCGAAAAAAATATATGTCTCATGCTTGCTATCGCAAAAGCTCCTTCCGAACCGCCAAACAAAACTCTACTTATCACTGCCACATTTTCACACAATGCACCTAGCAAATCGGTTACTCCATTACCACGATAGCAGATAATCGTTGTCATATGCCTGTGTGAACTGTGCCGTCACCACCCCCCACCCCCACCCTGACCTGACCTCGATATATAGTACGTGCAACCTTTAAACGAGCTAAGAATGAAGATGTATTAATTGCTTTATTGGGCAGGGTGGGCCTTAAGAAAACTGATTTTGTTTATAAAGAAGCTAGTTCTGTATTTAAACTTGGCCCATATAAAGCAAGAATAAAATAGAATAGAATATAACTCAAGTGCACTGTATTAAACAATTGAACAAGATGTTTGCGTTTTTGGAGGACGGAGTGTATTGATAAGAACTTTTTACAATTGCTCACAATATTTAAGCAAACTGTCGAAACTCCATTCTTGGTCACTCTGGTGGACAGCGCAAATGCAGCTTGAGATTTGAATTCAATTGAATATTCAATAATTACCAGAATACCTTATATCCTTTATTGTAGAGTAGGTGTCGATAAACAAGGTTGCTAGATTATTTATTAAATTTAAATTAAATATGATGTGATAGCCCTCTTATTAACGGCATTCACAGAACAGTTATTATTGAAAATGGTGTGAGAAATGTGAATTGTCACACCAGTTTTCTTTTGGTGATCCTTACACCGTAGAAATTTACAACTACCATGTGCTAGAAGTTTGCCTGTATTGGCAAGCACCTTATCGTTTACTCCAAAAACCGAACCAAACTCGACTACGTAAATTAAATCTGATGTGGTAGCCCTCATTAACCCGCATTCACAGTTAATATTAAAACCAATTCTCACGCCAATTTCTTTTGGTGATCCTTTGCACCGTAGAAATTTTCAACTACACATAACTATGTATCTCTAGTTGTAGTTGTTATAGTGTTGTTGTAAATTTTGGTAATAGTTTTCCTGGATTTACCTACAGGCAAGCATCTTATCGTTTACTCCAAAAAGCGAGTAAACCGACCAAACCTAAAACTACAAAAATGTGTAAGATTCCCTAATACTGACAAACTCTTGAACACTGCCGGACTATCCTTTGGATGTAAACAAACTATTTATAGAAGGGTATGTGTACTATGCTACGCTCTATTTCGGTTGTACTATTTTAAGAGAGACTATTTTCAAATGTTTCGATTTAAAATGTTCCTATTTTGTCTGATACTGATGCTGGTCGACAGGTTTTATTTATAAAACGGTTATTTTCAGATACAGGACAGATATAATTAGCTTTACCTTTTAGATCCAATTTTATTTCCTGTCTCTTTATATTATGGACTTAGATTATTTGTCAAAGATTATGGAATGTCTCTGAAAATCATTTTGATTGGCAGAATGTCTTTTTTCTATGAGCCTTTGTGTTTTTCGAAATAAGAAACAATCGAGAATCAACTAACACCGTTTTCTGTTTACATCGTTATTTAGGTAGGTATACTCGCAGAACAGCCTAGCTCCGACTCCATGTGCGCAATGTCCATATTTTGCGCAATAATAGTAGGTACCTAAGTAGTGATAAATCAGCTTGCCGTACTAGGATATTGACAACTAGGTAGGTATTTCTAAAGACCTCACATCAAAAGAAATGCCTTTTGTTTGTTGTACAAAGCGGGAGTAAATTGCAACACGCTCGTTTCGACTTTTTCGCTTCCCCTCGAGTACCTCGCCAGATTTACCTCCGGAAAACGGTAAAGTTTACTTAAGCTTTGCTATGCCAACGCTTGATTTCAATATTTTCCTTTGAAAGCAAGCATGATTCAGCGTAAAATTAGAATTTAAAACTTTTTGGTTTTGTAAAACGAACTCCATGGTAGGAACGTCAAAAATGCCAGCCATCTTGCCGTCAACTTTTTAAAAAGCATCCACGTTGCGTCATCAGCAGACAAAGCAGCGATCAAAACGTCCCGCCAGTAATCACAGGACAAAACTCTTTGTGCGAACAAAGAAGGATCGGAAAAAAAAAACATTGAAAAGCTTGAATTCGAACGCGTCCGAACTTACACACGATGTGTGCATGATGCATGTGTGCAGCGTCGACGTGTGAGTGTGAGAGTGTCAGAGTGTGCGTGGAACGCGATATTATCTGGGTTTCGGTTGTCAAGGGCAACCCTACTACCGCTGGCGTTGCAGCGAAAGCATTGCGCTTTAAGCCCTGCCTTGTAATTGCTGCTTATTTTTAGCGTCGGATGTTGTCGCTTTTTTGTAACAGAGCATGCACGCTGTGTTTAGATGTCGCTCGGATATCCTCGGAGAGCAAATGTTTGTATGATGGACGAATCATTTGTAGAGCTTTCCGCGAATCAATTAAGATGGTAACTTTATATTCTGTATCTATTTCGTTTCATTGTTTAGCTTTTGTTTCTCAACTTGGATTTCGACTGACTTCATATTGACTCATATCAAGTCGGGTAATATACATTTTAAAGCAACTACAATCAACATGCCCAGAGCTTGTAAAATGATACTGACGTTACTACACATAGCCCGTCGGTGAATTTATTTTCTGTTTCGCACTACTATGACCTGACTATAAAGTTCCTTAAATTGATATCAGATGAGTGAATGAAGACTGAATGAGAGAATAAATTATTTCATAGACAACGTTACTTTTGACACACAGAGATGCGAATCTGTAGACTCGAAAAATATGGGGACTTACGAATGTTTAGATTTGTATCAAGTGGACATAGTATGTAACGAAGAGTATTCTAGATGATTTTTCCATGAAAAAGTATTGAAAATAGTATAGACATTATAGTTTACCGCAGTAATTCAATCTCTTACTTTTTATCACGGAAAAACGCGTGTAATGCCGCGGGCAGAAGCTAGTTGTAGTAAAACAAGAAAAATAATATTACCTACATATTTTATTCAATTGAATATTTTGATTCTAAGAAAAAATGTAATTTAAAATTTTTCTGAGTAAAATAAAACAAGAAAAATAATACTATTTTATTCTATTGAACATTTTGATACCAAAAACAATGTAATTTACACGCCTGAGTAAAGTCTGTAAAACAATACAAAACGTTGAGCAACAATAACAAAATTGATAGTCAAAAAAAATCGAATCGGTAAAGGACATGACTATTTGATTATCAGTCAAACTACCAAAAAGAAAATAATTTCATGAAAGAGGTACCTACAGTTGAATATTTTCAACATTGCACTTTTGTCACCTATATATACACATTTTAGCTTTCTACTAAAATAATGACATAGAACTTTTCAATGTTATTTGATAAAGTTTTTATAGCTCCAGCTGTCAGTACAGAGCACATCCGTTTGCGCATAATACCTGCGCAAGCGCCGGAAACCCGTATCTTGGCCGTAGTGATCATTCAGATAGTGATCTATTGATAAATGTATCAACTAGTGCTTATTATAATGATTTACGAGTATGTCTCAATTATTTCAAATTAATTTAGCTGTAGTGAGTTGGAGATGTTTGTTTCGCTAGTCACATTTTTGTGCTATGCAATAGCGCGGCGTTGGATTAATGTGCGGAGAGCTTAATGTTGAAGCTTATAACCGATTTCATAAATGGGTTTCAAAAAGTGCTCAGTTATAAGCCCATTTTTATAAACGACTTCAAAAAAGGAAGTGGTTCTATGTTGGGCTGAATATACGTTTCGTTTGGATGTTCGTCGATTACTCCGTCAATTGTTAACCGATTTGGATAATTCTTTTGCTTTTGTATATAAATAATGATTCCAAGATGGTCAAATAAATATTTAATGTCCCGCAAAACATGAAAAACCGTGTAAAATTAATGAATTCGTTACCTGTTTATAGTTATTTCAAACATAGATAGATAGATAATACTTTATTACACACATATAACTTAGAAATAATTTACAAAAGAATAATTATGGAATAAGCGACAATTGGGGATCTTATCGCTCAATAGCAATCTCTCCCAGACAACCTATTATAAAGGTGTAGGTAGAGTTTTGTTATATCAAGTACTTAGGTTAAGATTTAAAAATTACAATCAAATAAGAGAAACAAATTAGAACTATTTACAATTGAAGCAAGAGCTGACAGCAGACTGTTGTAAACTATCTACAGGTAGCTCAACTGATCCATATCAGTACAAGTCGGAAGCGTCCCCAAGACGCTGGCAGCCAGCGTCTTGGGGACGCTTCCGACTGGTATTGCCCCGCTGTATTGCAAAGTATATATCAAGTACTTAGCTATTCGATATGAGCCAAATAACTGCCGTAACAACGGAAGGCACTTCTGTAATCTGGCCGGACAACGACAACACAATAGTTGTTTTTTCCCATATCGCTATGGAGCCCTATTAAAAATACGACTAACATCGTGGACACCCTCGTATCTACGAAGATAGTCAAATACATAAATTTCTACTGTAATTCTGTCTCAATTAAACTTGAAGGAGCACTGTAGATCTTCTTGATAATGTTTGTTATTTATAAAAATAACATATTTCATGCTGCTGTGTACGCATTTATAAAGAAACGTATTTCATCATTTGGTATGTGGCAATTACGTTATCCATACGTTTGTTATTAATTCGAATGTAACTCTGTGACCTTTTCATGCCTAAAGGGCTGGACGGATCTCAATAAAATTTGGCAGGGAGAAAAATGGTATTGCGGGGACGCATGCCGGACAATCCACACAGCGTCATCTAGCCCCAAGCTAAGCAGAGCTTGTGTTATGGGTACTAGATGAGTGATATACCTACTTAATACAAAACGTTACATAAATAGTATCTTTTATAATACATAGGAAATACCAAGAACACCCGGAACTAATATTTGCAGATCATACAACCATTTGTCCCAAGGCGGGAATTGGACTCGCAACCTCCTGCGTCGCAGGCGGACCTTCGCCCGCCGCGCCACATCGGTCGACATAAAATGTGCTTCATAAAAAGCGCGTGCGAAGCCGCGGGCAGCAGCTAGAAATTGAATAAATTGTGCATTATCTATTAATGTCAAGTTTCAACTAGTCTACGATCACTTTTCCATTTCGTTATTATAACGTATTTATAATTTGACTGTAAACACACAAGCAAACACAAGTGAACTATCAGCTTATGTATGTTATAGGTTGACATCTTGTATTGCCGTTTCTCAAACACATTTGGTGTCTTGGCGCTATCTTTCATGTTCATTCTTTTATTTATTTATTCTTCTTTCATTCTTCTCTATCACTTATCGTCTCAGTAAACGATTCTTACACTTCAAACTTTATGTCTTCTATTCTTGCTTGCGCCATTGATTCTTTTTACTCTACCTTAGGCTACACTCGGATATAGAATTAAAGATATTTTTTGTAAACAGATATAGGGTTACAATTAAAATATCCAAAGAAATACTTTTGGATATTTTAACACACTACCGGTACTATCAGAGCAAATCGCAGAAGCTGCAAACAATTTTTGGTTTTGACAACTTTCATTCTTCTCGCGCTGATCTTCAAATTTGAATATGCATCATTTTCGCCGCGCTTGTCCTATTGCATTTTTGAAGTGTTTGGTTTCGTTTTTGGTGTACCTTGCTGCTTGCCATATAGTCTTTGTTTACTAAAAATATCTTTGATTTTAGATACGAGTATAGTGATGTTTATGCTTTTCCTTAGCCTTTTTATTTTATAATTTATTTATATTTTCTGTTAAGCAAGCAAGAAATAAACACTTACTAAAAAAAATAGATAAATAGCACATGTTTCTTTGTCATATTATTTAAAACGTATAAGTCACAGGCCGGGAATTGAATCCGCGAGTTACCGGCAATCAGGCTGATGTACACATCCTGCTCACTATATCATTTTACGCTACATTATATCGTTACTCGTCTGTGAGAACCTTATATTTGCTATGCGTTGTTCTATTTCGTATATATTATGACACGCACGCTCGTAGTTCTTGTTGTCACTTTACAAATTACAAGACCGAGGTACCTAATTTATCATTTAACAAAGTGTCTATGTGGGTAACAATCAACAAACACAGGCTTCATTTGTTTATAGTAAAATTCAGTACAACTGTACCTAGGTACAATAGAGGGATAATACACTTCTACAATTTATAAGGAGAGTAATGATTAAAGCAGTTCGTGCAAGCAATCAAAATGGGTAAAGACGGCATTCTAGAACATATGTATATTAATCTCATAATTATGTCTCAAACATAATACTTAACCGTCGGTTCTAGCCGTGTTTTGTTTATTTGTTGTTATGTCTTGAAAGCTTGTGTTCCTACATAGGCCTCCGTCAATGATTTCCACAAAGTCTTGTCCTTTGCTACGCGGATCTAAAATAGGCCGGCTTCTCTTATCTTCTAAAGTGTCTAAGTCGATTTATTTTGCGATCTCTTTGATACCATTCTGTTTTAATTTTATATATATTTTTTCTCCCTTAGCATATTAGCCATTTTAATTGCTTACGGTCACAGAGGAACCAACGATTGTCAATGTTGGTTGATTCATAGCATGCTTAGCTGATGTGATGTGTGTTAGTAACTAAGTAATAAATAAATCATAGTTTATAAAAAACACTCTAAATGCTTACAGCGATAATTTTCTGATCTGTACGCGAATTGAAATATCAAATACAAAAGTCTAACATAAGTTTATATATTTTTATAAGAATTTTACGATTATTGTGAGGAATCTTATATTTTAATCTGTTTTATTAAATCAAATTATTATTATTTTAACTTGCCAATGTTATGTAACAAAACGGTTAAATAAATAAGTCTGAAATCTGAGGCTTATATCATTATTATGTCCTAAATTCGGTATAAACTGTTCTAGATTTCTACAACAACAACTTAACTATATTATTTGGGTTTTTTAGTTTAGTTTATAAATTTTATAATTTGCTTAATATCCTGTCTGAAAACAGCGTGGACATATTTTACCAAAACCTGCCAAAATTCTTAGAAATGGCACAGGTCGTCATTGAATATAATGTATAAATGTGTAGTACCTGTAGTATTTGTACCTTACATTAATTAACATTTAATAAATAAATAAATATAATGTGATAGTCAAGGAACTCCCGATATAGAGTTACGTCCCATCCCATTGAAGCACTCGAATCGAGCTGAATAGAGACGCAGATGTGGCGTTTTTTACAGCCGTCTTTCCCACACTACCACTTTTTTCGATGCCTCAAACACCAAGGAACCCACCAATGCACTTTCTCAAATCTAACGCCGCACAACTTTGATTCTTATCGTTATTATTATAAAGACTGCGGGATTGAAACTGGGTAGGTAAAAATTGTTATGTTAGGTTGGTCGATACAGTTTTGTGAAGATTTTTTGTAAGCTCGTCTGTCTTTGCTATCGGATGCGACATCGGAAATTGAGCGTTTTTTGTACTTACACCTATGAGATGGAATTGTTTGGAGGAAGTCACATGTGTATGATTTTTAATGTATGATTTAGTATTGTTTCCTTTTATTTCAATTCAGAACATTCTCAGACAGTCTAGTTAAAGGATAGAAAACTTCCATATTAAATTTTCCTTCAAACTCTTCACATGTTATTGACTTCATGAAGTATTCAACTATCACAACAAATCTCCGATATTTTTAATATAAAAAGAGATCTGCGAAGTTTAAAAAGTCTAATACAGAGAAGCGAGCGTTCACCGGCGGCGCGTCTCCCTCAACCCCCCAAATAAAATACCAGCCACAATTACATTTCCATGGAACTTTTCGATATACACTGACTGTTCAAACTCGACGCAGACGAAAGCAAGAGTGCTGGCCCAGCTATGGTTGATATAAACCTTGGCTGTCGCGTTTGCTCAAAAGTTGGAAGCAATAAGAAGAGGATTATCCCGGCGAAAGTATGAATCAACTTATGATATTACTTGCGGCAATCATCGAGATATTTGGAGGTACTGTGCGATGAGACGTTTGATCTTGGGACTTAGACTTTTGGCCAACATTCATATTTAAAATATTGCTTTTTAACTACCTATGTTGGTTTGATTGGACCGCCCGTTACGGTTATCCACATCCCGCGCGTTCATCCATCATGATCTTGTCATGCAGAATTTGTTCCAGGGTTTTTGTTATATTATATCCATTTTATTTGGATTCTTCCTTTGTTGTGCTACATTCTGAACAGTTACTGAATGTCTTCTGATCGTTAGTCTTTCTTGCTGATATTCATAAAACGGTAGATCTCTTAACGTCTAACAGACGAACTCAAATAAGCCTCCATCTAAACTGAACACAATCCCGTCCATAAACTAGGACCGACAAATCGACATCTCAACAAATCATAATTGCTACCAATGTGCCAGAGGAAACATAACTCGCTTGTTCAACTAAAAAGGAAGCCACTGCGTTGCACAATCCGTGCGTTCTGACTACTGGTAGGTACTACTCCGCTGGTACGGTTGAAATTGGCCAATTTGTTTATTTGTTTTCATTGGCCTCACTGAACTTGAATCCCCATTATCGCATTCACGGGAGGAAGGCGTATTTATTCGATTATCCGTGGGACCGGGATCTTTGGCTGTGATGAACAGATTGTCTCTGATACCTTCTCTGCCTTTTTAGTCTGTACTGGCTGTGATCTCTTAATCAAACCAAAAGGACTTATCAGGTTACGGCAAACTGGGAGTAGCTTATGCTTTTCGGATAATTTTGGTCGATTTAGCATTCAGATCCTATACCTGTAAACTTCAAATTCAGTCATGTCCTTGATTGAAAAGTCAGTTTTTGGCAGACAGAAAAACTCGACATACACGTTTCATTTCACATTACTGATTCAATTCCAAATAAGATTAGCATACAATAGTTCACCCAAATCAAAATTGTTTCTGAGAAAGAGCCTCATTGTTGTTTTAATTTCAAATCTAGAGTCGCCAAGTTTACATTTCTAGTCGTTTACAGATCATGTAATTTATCTGATGATTACAAGCGTCAAATTTACAAAAGTTTATAACTACTGATTCTAACAATCAGACTAAGTAAAAGTGAGGTGTGTGTAACTAATAATAGGGTTGATTATGGTCATGCTTGTTTTAGAGAATGTTACAGGGGTTAAATGGTATCATGCATGCAGGAACAAATGGACAAACGGCCGTGCGTCATCCCGGCGGTATCCTCATCCGACTGCATCATCCACTTCTCAGTGGACCACGTGCGTGACACACTCACAACCAACATTGCACATTGCTAGACCATCATAGAAGAATCTAATTAGTGCTTTGGGATTCTTAGAGGAAAAGAGAAGGGGGAGAACGGTTGTAACAGTAGGTAATCAAACTTCATAACTACGCAGCAGGAAACAGGCAAGGATTCGCGAAGCACACAACGAAAGCTGCAGCGGAAGCACGCAAGGCACACCGGACCTCGCTTCACGCTCTACCGCCGCTGCTCTATATACCTCTAACTAAACAATCCACAAGCAATTCCACTACTCTTCAAATCACTTGCACACTTATAAACTTTCGTCAGGAATTCCGTACCTTCTCCGGTCTCTCGATCCATCCGCGCCTCCTTTTTTTTCTTCGTCTCACCGCCTCGGAAACGGAATGGTCCGAAGGACGCGAGCGAAAAATAAACAAAAACGGGAACGGTGAGTTCGCGATCGCGTCAGTAGTGCGCGTGTCGCGTCGCGCGGCGCGGAGGTGTGGCGCGCGTGTGTGCGCGGCGGCTGTCGGCGGCGGACTGGCGCGCGCGGCGTCGCAGCTGCCGCGGCCCGCGGCTCGACCAATGGTAGGCCGCGGTGGTCACGTGACGCGCACCCCGCGCCCGCGAGCGCTTGTTTACAAATAATAATAATACGCCGCGGCCGGTGTGGCGCCGCCCGCTCCGTAGCGCTACGCACAGCTGTCGTTGCATTTGGCGGGATTCGATTCGGAACGAATAACGCCAGCCAGCTTGAAGCTTCGATCTGTTTACTTCGAGCTTTTGCGGCGTAATATCGATCGCTACGCAACTTTGCTGTGCGCTCGGGCGAAAATGCGCGTAACTTGGCTGGAGAGTTTTAAAAGCTTTAATGTGGATTTGCTCAGCCTATTTGAACATTCTCAGATTCCTTTTAGCTACAACAACTACAAAAATCACATTAGAAAACGAAATGATGACCTAATACCGGTTGTGCAATTCACAAATTGGGTTATCAAAAAGCAATTGAAGGGGTTAGTGCATAATAATATTATCAAACGATATCCCGTGAGGGTGAAGTCCCCATTTTGCGACAGGTTGACGTTTCCGATTGTTTCGCTCAGGATGTAAGGTGCGAAGAGGGCTGGACCCCAGGCCCAGACTCAGCCAGTGCATAGGACTCACCCTATCCCCTCGATGCTGCGATCGACTCCCCTTGGGGTGCCAGCTTCGGCGGTAAAGCTCTTGATCCTTGCAAATATTGTAGAGTCCTACAAATAATGTATAAAATAATGTAGAACAATTATGAGATTTGGCCAGTTGAAGCAAAAAGTGTCAAGCTAGCAGAAAAGCTTTTGAAGGAAACAAATAAATTAAACCTTCAACATTTTTAAGATCATATAGACTCTATAGACATATTCATAAAGACACTAGAGAGTCATTAAAATAAAGAGAGAGTAGGTACATGAAATGAATATTTTAGTATTTTTATTCATTATAGTGAACCATATCTTATATTATAGTGACTAGGTGAGTTTCAATTATGGTCGCAGCATGTACCCATTTAGAGTGTGCCTTTCTACGTGATATAAATCAAGAATTTTCACGATCCTTATGGACCAAATAAATTTGCGTTATTTTCCCAAAGCTGTGCTTTCTCCAGGCATGATATTTTACTTTGAAAACAGACAAATATCCGCTTTTGCTCCTCGGTCCACCAAAAACAAATTCTACTCTCCCAACCGAATACTTATCTTAAAAATTATAAATTCACAGTTATTCTTTTTGGCCGTAAAACCTCTCCTAGAGCTGGCAATTCCAAAGTAGCATAGCAACACCGCTACCCCACTAAGTAGGTACTTGGTGGACTCTTTTAAATCCATCCCTTCAATCCATGTCCGTATGACCTCCACAGGTAATCACCTGTCCTACTTTAAGCCCTTATGCGCCATTTATATTTTGAGTAACTAATAGATAATCTAATCTAATCTAATTTTAGAATCTAAGACCATAAAATTAGATTTCTACGGGAACTATAGAACGTTGCAGCGTTGGATTCCCAATTCTGGGTTTTCCAAATCAAACATTTTCCAAATTCTATTTTTAGGCTATTCTTATTTTTCCAAATGCTTAATTTTACAAGTTCCAAAGTTTTGGCATTTAGCAGTTTCCTTATTATGAATAAGACAAATTCTTATTTTTTTAAGTAAGTAGGTAGGTACAGTTCAATACATAAAGAAAAATAAATAAATTCAACATGGTATATATAATAGTTCGATTTTGTACCTAGGGATATTATATATACTTTCTAAAAACCATGACCTACGGAGCTGAGACGTGGACACTTACCGTAGGGCTGGTCCACCAGTTCCAAGTCGCTCAGCGAGCTATGGAAAGAGCTATGCTCGGAGTTTCTCTGAAGGATAGGATTCGTAACGAATATATCCGACAGGAAACCAAAATTATCGACATAGCTCAAAGAATATTAGCAAGCTGAAGTAGCAGTGGGCCGGCCATATCTAGCGAAGAACCGACAACAGCTGGGGTAAATAGTTCTTGAGTGGAGATCGCGACTCGGCAAACGTAGTGTAAGAGCGGCGTGCTGATACGGCAAGCTGAAGCTCAGAAGCACAGGGCGCTATGGCACCCATTAGGGGAAGCCTATGTCAGCTGTGGACTAATATATACTGATGATGATGCTGCATAACTTTTAAAGGCATTCTACAGCAAATAAAACTTTAAATATTTTTTATATCATTTTATATTATGCTCAAAGAAACATTTATCGTCTTTTGTACGTATATTGTCTATAGTGTTCGTGAGAGTTTAAATGTCAAATGACTGATGGATTAAAATTCTATAAATAAGAAAAAATAATGAACAAATCTGTATACGCCACACTTCAGACATCACAATAATAATATTATTGTGATGTCTGAAGTGTGTCTTCATGCCAAAACTACTACACGGATAGGCCTGAAAAATTGCATTGATGTCGAATAATACATGGGTTAGATACCTACTGGAAGTGTTTGATCTCATAAATCAGTTCCCGTATGATATAAATAACAATCAAACATTTCTATAGAAACAACGAGTGCGAAGCGGTGGGCAGAAGCTAGTGTCATAAAAAACAACATTAGGAATTAGGTTCTTACATTTTTCAAGTTTTTTTTTAATATAGTTTTAAAATAAGCGAATTACTGTTCTATTTATGAGTCACAATCACTACTGAATGAATTCAATTCACCATTCGTCTAATTCAGGAGCTTTCAGTTTCCGAAACTTTCACAAAAGCTCATAAAATTAAGTATTTCTCCGAAACGATACTGTTTTGGCAGAAAATTCTGCGAAATGAATTCGTCAGCAGATCGTAGTCAAACTATTTGTTGGTGACTCAACGAAGGTTCACCCTTCGAGGATCCCTATATTTTAGTAGACTCTAGGATTTTTCTTGCTGGGTACTCACCTCTACTCAGGCCCAGATCTATCATTTTCGTCACATCGTAAAATATATTTTTTTGCGATGTGTAGAGAAATTTCCCTTTTTCCACCATTTTGATAGTGTTTTCTAACCAAGTTAAAATTTGGGGTTAATTTGTTCAAGTCTCAATCAAACGTTTTGAGTCGAACACTTACTTTACACTATAACTACACTTTTTTTCTTTTATAAGTATACATTTATTGTTTTTATGGAAATAAAGAGTTTTTGACTTTGACTTTGACTTTTATGACAAAAGTACCAATACAAAAGGGTGGTAGAACTACCTGCTTAGTATTTTTACGGCGAGCTAGAGATTTAAAGCCAAGTGAGATAAAAAACTTACTTATAACTCTGGCTGATAATTTTCAGGCATGGTATATAAAAATATATTTTCTGAAATTTATTACTCTGTAATATAGTTCTTTCTAGAGTTGCTAAACTGACATCAACAGCTAGGAGATTCGATTATTGATTAATTAATTATGGAGTTGATCACAGAACGTTCACAGAACAACAGGCGGAAACTCGTATGCGACTATATAGGTATATAAGGTATACCCCGAATATTTTGCTCTGTGTACGAACGGCCCGTTAAATTTGGTCGCCTCACTATTGCGTCTCGAAAAACAATCATAAAAATGACAAAAAATAACAAACTTTGGTGAGTTAGGTATAAATGAAACCCAGAGTTTATTTTTAACTTAGAAAAGTAGTGAAAACTACGCGAAATTTATGTAGTGGTGATATGATAACCCTCAAGCGTCGACCAACTTTTTAATGATGGAAGCCGAAGCAGTGACACAGAGAAGATTTTCTTTTAGGAAGCTTTAGGGTTTTTTTATTATGATTCATTCATTCAACTTCAACTCAAAGTAATTTGAGTTTAAAAAGTTATAGAATAGGCTTATTAGAATGTACTTCTTGAACTAAATTCAAATTATAAAAATTATAAAAATTATATATTTTTTTTAAATATTGCAAGTAATAACAAGGAAAACCGAAGGAACAAACAACTTGCCTAAAAAGCTCTAACCAAAAGTTCTCATGAAAATTCAAAATCATTGCAGCGCGTGCAAAAGCCGTTCTTGCAACGGCGCACCGATTCCATCGCTACAGAAGTGCGTAATATCGATTACTCGCTCCCTTGCCTTATTCGCCATCCCTTTCGCACGACGCACACACTACTTTTCGAAAACAATAAAAGCGTAACTCCTGGCGAAGTGTTAACTCTACGACTTTGCGCGGGAAGCCTAGCGGCCTTTTTGTTTTTTTCTTCCACGGTCATAGGCCCTTTTTCCGCGCGCTTTGCTTCCCCCGTCGTGGTTGCCATGGGAACCGATCTGTCATACGCACAGAACGTAAAACGCAGGCATTGATTTTTTTCCCGCTTCTTACTTTTACGCGTGTATTAGAGTTCTGCGTGAATTTTTATTTTTTATGCGTCCTCGTTGATGTCATTTTTGGCGTATGATGCTAAGTGCTTTGAATATTTTTATTGTGGTGGTGTTTGGCTCCATAAATTGAATTTGTTTTACTTTATTTTCTTCTAGGCTTCCTTTTGCAAACCTCTTTTTGGTTTAGTTGGAGCATTGAAAATAAATTTCCTCATTCTAATTTCTAACCAGATGCCAGAGTCTGGATGAAAACTTCTATTTTACTATTCAACTGTAAATTAATTTTTCCATGAATTTTCACCTTAGCAATTCAAATATTTTTCATTATAACAAATGATGGTAGCGTAGCCTCAAAGATGCTTCGAAAATATCTGTTTACAAATACATCTACGCCCCTATTTTTCCCTTATTATCAAAGGAAAAACTTCAAAGAAAATCGGGTAATGTTGATAAATACACAAAACCCAAGCCTACGCGAAAATTTGTTAAGGTAGGCTCGAGACCCCAGGAAAGGACCCCAAGCTACGTCTTCATCCCTCCATCCCTTGCAATCGGATCACCCCTCGTTAACTTGATAGAAGGAAAATATGTTGCCTTCTGGGAATAGTTTGCATGTAAATCATTTGTGGAGTCGAGTTTTGCAAATTTGAATTCGAAATTCAATTTTGGTTGAAAAGATTTCAACGCGCGATTTTTATGCGCTAACCAAAGAGCTCCGGCACTAACATCATGCATCTTTATACTCTATGCCTAGCTCTGCATCTATGTTAGCTCTTCACGCATTTCATAGAGTCCTGGAAACTACAGTAGTTGTCAGAAGTTGCTGATGATATTACTAAGAACTGAAAGTTCTGACGACCGATTTGGCGCGGCGGGCGAAGGTCCGCCTGCGACGCAGAAGGTTGCGGGTTCGATTCCCGCCTTGGGACAAATGTTTGTACGATCTGCAAATATTTGTTCCGGGTGTTCTGGGTATTTTCTATATATAATAAAAAATATCTATCTATGTTATGTATTGTATTAAGTTTATCAGTCATCTAGTACCCATAACACAAGCTCTGCTTACTTTGGGGCTAGATGATGCTGTGTGGATTGTCCAGCATTATTTATTATTTATTTATTTATTATTTATTTAGTTCTAATCGTTCAGAGGAATTCAATTGTATATGTGGTTTGTTGGGATTTTAGACAAGGATTCAGTCCATTTTCACTGGTTAAGTTCACAGTCGGTTAAACCAAAATATTTACCTACTAAGAAAAAAATGGCGATAAAGAACTGTGAAAGAAACTTGCGAGTATAAATAGGGTAGGTACTCTAATAAAGGATAGTGCCAATTTATTTACAAAGAATTTTATTAAGTTTTATAACATTTCAAAGGCTAAGCAAGATCTACAAACTTAAATAATAATTAAGATAAGTGGTCATCCATACTATTCTACATTTTACAACAACTTAGTATAAACTTATGAGGGCTATTAGAAGAAAATCGAGAAATTGCACGGTTTTATAGTCAAATTGTATGATTTTCGTTTGTTGCTTGAAATAATAATCACTTGTTAATAATAGTTCGTGTACAATAATCATAAAACAAAGTTTAGAAAACTTATTTTTTATGTAGTTATAATCATTCTCCTGATGCGTGTTTAGGTAAAAACTCTTGGACACCTGTTTTGGGAGCTCTAATTTGTAGATTCTATTGAGTAAAGACCACCAAAAAATTATTTTTCTTGTTACGTGTGTACCACCAGTAAAACCACCAGTCTCTCGATTATGTTCTGAAAAGGCTTCGAAACAAACCCCAATATCTCCGAAGTTCTACATCATTTTGACATAATATTTATACTTGAATAATTATCAATTCATTTAGTTAAAAAGTAGACTTCTACTTCTACTTTAAGGAAAAATAATTTTAGGTGGTCTTTATTTAATAGAAATCTACAAATTAGACCTTTCAAATCAGGTCTCCAAGAGTTTTTGCCTAAACATGCATCGGGAGAATGATTATAACTACATAAAAAATAAGTTTTATAAAATTTGTTTTATTATTTTTGTAGTAGAGAGAACGAACTATTATTAACAAGTGATTATTATTTCATGAAACAAACGAAAATCATACAATTTGACTATGAAACCGAGCAATTTCTGGTATTTTTTGTAATAGCCCTCTTAGCTCAGAACAAAACATCTGAGAGATCACATTACGCTGGTAGTTTCTATTAAAAAATTAAATGATGATAAATTACTTATTTTTAAATTATTGACAAAGCCTAGGCATAATAATTTTGATTTTATCTTTCTTTTATGTATTGATTAATAACGTCTCCAAATACTCAAAAAATCGAATCACAACTATTAATTAATTTCACTATCTATTCCTATTTAATTTTTCTGATTATTATCTATATTTTACAATTCAAAATAATCCTAATCTAAAGAATTAAGTTTACTGAAAGATGTACAATTTACAAAAGCTCTTAACTTATAATTATAAGTAAATAATGACTAAACTAATATTTACAGAAATACATTAATAAATGGGTTTATCTACACATTACTCTGTACATAAGTGACATAAGCGATCAAAATATATGAATTTCAATGAGTTATAAAATAATTGGAACAAATTTAAAAACCTACTTGTTTAGTCAGTGATTGTCGTACTACGCCATCTAGCGTTGAGTAGTAGAATTAAATCTTCGCAGCGCCAACAATAATAATTTATCAACGGTGATAGGATGCGAAAACATACTGAGAAATCTATTATTTCAATTTGTTGGCGTGATAATACATTGGCAACAACTCGGTATCCAAAAAACATCAGTGTAGAGGTTTTGTCCGTTCGCTTGAAGGGCCACCAGTCGCTTTTGTATGTATTTCTGTTCGCATTTAGACGTGTAACCGCGCGGTACTGAGCATAAACCACTGCATACCGAAGCCCTGTAATAAATTAAAAGTATAGATGTAAAATAATACATACCTAATTAAATAATTTAAGAACTTTCATCACAGAATTCTACCAATATGCTCTACCTCGCTCATAGTTACTAAAATGTGGGACGTTTGGCGTTTTGTAGTACGTGCCTTAGGTAAATAATATTTTATGGTAGCAGTTAGTTGTAAATAAAGTTACAATAAAAGCTAGCATTTGTTCAAGAAAAAATATTAATTAACCATGATAAAACTCTACTAATTTGGAAGTTTATTTCATTTTTTTATACAAGAGTAAAGTTTTTGTGTAAAATGTATAATATTAAGCCCCTAACTGATTTTCACAAAGAAAACAATTTTTAATAAAATAAAAACATAATTACTTTGCTTAGGTTCAACCTTCAACATTCAGCTACTTGCCCACAGATGGCGCTACCTTACACAACCATACGACATCTGTTGGTTAAGATGGGTAGCGCCATTTGTGTCATAAGCTTTACAACTACACTTACGTGCAAACCTCAGCGCGTACTAACTGCGTCATGTTATCTGGCATATTGACGACGTACTTCCAGCTTCCCTTATTGTTCAGAGCGGCTCGCGGCGTGATGAACTCGGTACGAACCGAGCAGAGGGACTGGGAACCATCGACCTGACGTCTCGGCCGCTCAGCTGAGGTTTCCGCGCTGGAAAAATAATCGGAAAATGTATGTGGAGATTTTTCGAATCGCGTCTGAGTATCAAGCTTAGATATTGAACTTCGCCTCTAGACAACTCTATCTGGCAAGTCCCGACCCTATTTGCTCACATCGCCTTAGCTGTTAAGGTATTTTTTAATGCGTTTTAACAGGACAAGCAGATGGCCCACCTGATGTTTAGTGGGACACACGCTAGGAATTGAGCTCTATGATACTATGTCCCGCGCTTGTCATCGCAGAGGTTGCATGTGCCCAGAGACAAAGGTTAATCTTGAGTGATTTTTGAGATCTCAGTAGTCACGGGATCCCCGTGTTAAAAATCTTAAAGTACATAAAATTTTACATATTTTCTTCGATTCCTTGAATGTGAAAACACGATTGCGAAAAAACATTACAAAAAAAAATATCATGAAAGTGCACTGTTTCGCACATTTTTGGTCGAGCGAGATCTCAGGAACCCTGCGGTCTGTTGAATTTTTTTTTTATTCGTAGCTTATTACTAATTATTTGGTTCCTAGAACCAGTTTCTTCATAAGTTTTGTAGTTTTCTTGCAAATAAGCAAAAACTAGATTTTTGCGCTTACGCCGCTACAAAAACGTATGCTCTGTCCCGCTCTTAAGAACGCGAAATTCTATGCTCTATGCCTCCTTTTTTACAAAATAGCTCATGTTGCACCCTCTTAAAGCTTTTACTTACATTCTCTGTTTCGCTAGGGCAGTCCTACCCCTAGAACTAGGCTAGTGTAGGCCTTCTTTAAACCTTTCTCCTGCCCTATACTTATAACTAAAGCCTAATAATAGCTTGAGTTTTCATTGTGTGAAATGAGCCCTATCCTCACCTGGCCAATCCCAAGGCTATCCTCAGTGCTTCCACCCCCGTCAAGGTCCTCTTGGAAGCCGCGTCCACCAGCTCAGCATTTCTCCGCTTCCGTTTCCGGCCGGTGGTAGTCCGAGTCGGGAACGTGATGGAACGCTCCACTGTCACGTCGGAGCGGGACGGTGATACGTATCTGATGGAGAGGGAAATAAAATATATGTATAAAAAACTCAGATGTAAATAGTGTAAATACATAAATCAAGATAATGGCATTGAACTTTACCAAACTTTTAATGCTACTCTAATTACCTAAAATGTAAAAAAATCTGTAATTGGCCGTAAGTTAGGTTATTAAGGTTTGAACTGTGTAGATTTCATAAACATTAAAAAAACTAAACGCTTAGGTATTGAAAAATAGACTTTACTTTACAAGTTACAATAATAAGTATCAAGGTCGGTGGATCCTTATAGCTTAGAAAGCATAGAGTTTGCTTACCAATATGATCAGTATAATGTCTGATTTGGGTTCGGGACGATGCAAGATGACGATGCAGTGAGCTAACTTAAAAATCTAAGACCTAGTACATCTACCTATATTTCAGCAAATAAAGTTTTTAGATTATGCAGACAAAAACTATTAGGCAGTCACATCCCATGCTGTAAAAATTACCTATATTGGTCCGTTAGGCTTTAACACATTTCTGGTGGAAATTCACCTTATGCTTAGCGTTCACATGAATTACCTATCGGATAAAATATTGGTCACTAACGTTGAGTTTTGCGCAAATAAATATCGGACTTCTTTCAAGAAATACCAGCAGAAGATTATATACTAGATATTTTATTCTTAGTATACAAACCGAATTAAAAGCCTGTTAATATTTACTTACTTCCACCATTCATTGGGGTTATACCGAGTTACCCCCGCCTGTCTAAACCACTCATTGGGCTCATAGTTCGGATAAAAACTAGGTCCATCGAAGAAATTATTGTATCCTTTCTTCAGAACCTTCTCGTAGTACCCATCTTGCTGCCAAGCTGGTGCGGAGAATCCTTGGTAGAACTTGGAGAAGTTGGCGCTTCGGTAGTTGACGTTGTAGGGGGTGGGTTCGCCGGTGGACGGCGGTTGGAGGGGCGTCTTTTGGGAGTATATGTCTGGAGATCATGAAAAATAGAAAACATTAGAAAAATAACATTGTTTTTGCCCGACTACGAAGAAGGCTAATGCCAGAGCCAATATTTTTGGAGTTTGTTCTAAGTATTAGTTGTTGCTGAAGACCAAACAGCTGGATTGATTGGATAATATCTTTGGATTAGTTCTGGGTCATGATCTAGGCTCTCTAGAATACCAAAATGTCTAATAGGTAAGTATTTTAAACAAGTTTTGCGTGGAATGATTCGGGGAGAGCTAAGGCCAATGTAATGAGACGACAAAGAGACATGGACCTACATGAAGAAGTACTGACTATCTAAGGCCACATAACAATTTTGATATCCCAATTAATTATTTTGCTAAAACACTTTGATAATGACTTTAAGTAGACCTACATTTTGATACAAAATACATTTGGTTAGTTAACTAGTTTTTATTTCATGTGTAAAAAATGTATAGTGGAGATTTAATATTCTGTTGAGTTACCTGTAGATTGTTTGCAACAGTTTGCAGTTAGCTTAATTGTTTCAATTGTAAATGCTAGTTCTAAGTGGTTTTCATTATTTGATTGTAATTTTATTGCTAATAAAGGTAATTGCCATCGTAAAAAAATAATTTTCTTATTGTATCTAAGTACGTACTGTCTATCTCCCAAATAAAGATTTAACAAGCGATTAATACTCAATTGGAAATAGGGATTTAGCCAGATTCAAAAAATCTTCTCACTACACCCTAACAACTCACCATGATTATATCTCGTGTTATATTTATTATAGTCCTTATTGTAATCGTTCACCAGTGAGATCTGATCCACATGCGGTAGAGAATTAGGTCCATAGTCGTACGGATAGTCTGTCTTCTTAGTGACTGTGAAGTCGTCTCGAGTTTCATCCGAGAGCAGAGTTCGGATGTCGTACTGGCCGGCTTCTATCAGCTGACGAATTATCTTTCTGGAAAATAATAAGAAACCTTAAGTTTTGTCCAGCACTGGAGTCCATAAATAGATAGATTAGATGTAGAGTAGTAGAGCTCCATGTGAATTGTATGTGGTTTTATCCGGAAAAGTATAGTACAGTGCCTATTTTGTCAGCCAAGTAGCGTTGTGAACGGTCAGGTTTAACAGGTATGGTTGGCGTGCCGGTGAAATTACAGGCACATGAGGCTTTTCAGAAAACTTCTGGTTGACAGGTGTAAAAAAGTGCATCCTAGTGCGTAGGTACTACCTACCAGCGTATGTATATGCCCTGCGAGGTATTGCTTTGTTATAGATATATAATTATACAATTAACATCAGTTCCTTGCATGTTCAACTAGTAGTAGGCAACAAAAGGCATTAAAAGGTAACAAAATAATAAAATAGGCAGATTTAAGTTGAACTTTTTGTGGTGTTTTGAGTCCCAACCATGATCCAAAGTTTCTAAAGTTTCCAGCTAGCTAAGGGAATGCATTGCCAGTGTAAATACTTCTTTAGATGTAAATAAAGGCTTGCTCAGATTAATTAGAAATTTAGAGACTAACTTACTCAGGATAAGGGTCGGGGTGTACACAGTAAGTGAGTCCTGGCTGAGCACAGGAGGGCGCGCGTCCCGTTGGGGCAGGTTCGAACCCGCAGTTTTGTCCATACGGGCAGCTGTAGCCGTCGCCTACGTGCAGGCTTGTCCATATCAGCTGGAAGGAAAGGGAACATTTATTAAAAACAAAATCACAACTTAGGTAAACGTAATAAAAAATGTACAAATGACACATGAAACTGTTGAGCTATCTGCAGACTATTGAGCTATCTGCAGACTGTTGCAAACAGTGGTGAAAAGTTGACGCTCGTTAAGGGAGGACTATGTCCAGCAGTGGACTAATATGGGCTGATGATGAGGATGTTGCAGTTTAGGCAATGCAAAATGAAGAAATGGACGACGATCTAAATCTGACCAAATAGATACGGCTGATTCACTAACTCGCTCCATGATTCTTGTCCCAACTGGTGCGAGTTGACACATAGCACACAAAAATCTCCGAAGCTACGTTTCATCAAAAAATTTAGTGCTGTGTAAAAATAATATTTTGCAAGAAATTGTTCCTTTATCTCCTCTGGCTTGGGGCATCCCCATACTGTAAAAAAACAGAATCGCGATCACAGCACCAATGGCACCATTCTAATGGTGCCCCGGTAAAGGAAGGAACTTGTCAGTCTTTGGAGGAGGCCTATGCCCAGCTGTGGAAGTTTGCGGCTGTTATCATAATGACAAAAGAACGGTTCTCAAAGGCAATCGAGCCAATTTATTTTAATTGTTATAATAAACACTAGATCCTTTTACACTGCTTTAAGTAGGTTATTGTGTTCTAACGCAAATGCCAAGCTGTTTTGGAGCACCAATTGGCTTCCAAGTAGATTTTGGTCGTAAAACCGTAAATAACTTGGCGCACTTATAACTACTGCTCGGGTAATTGTCCAAGCTCTTTCTGGTCAACAAGTGGATCTACCTTCTCTATGTGCATATATAGGGTGTTAGTCATACTAGTGCACAATACTGAAGGAGGTCATTCACCTGCTACCATAGATTAAAATTCAGTGAACAATCCAAGCCGCAAACGAGTTTTTTCTCCAGAATTAATTATTTTATCCAATTATTAAATTATATTATTATATAATTATATTGCTTTTTTTATGTTGGCGTGGTCATTGACTGCGGTCGCTTTGTGTCACCGTCAGATGGAGCGAGGCGGGGAGGCGCGCATCGAAGAGGTCGCCCAGTTTGTGATGGCTTAAGACACTAAGGCATTGCTAGTAAGAAAAAAAAAGGAATGACCTCCTTCAGTATTGTGAACTAGTTTGACTAACACTCTGTATTTAGGCTTGGTATTATATTCACAAACATCATTCAAGTATAGTTAGCTAATATATTTCATGGGAACCCGACATTTGGACCTTATTTGCGTCTCAATGCTTTATGTTCATTAGGTACGTTTAGAGATTCCTTTTCAACAGCTTAAAATTACTATAAAATCATAAAAAAATATCCTTTATTTCAGATCAGTAGTCCATATAAAACTAACCTAACACATTAGATAAATAGAATAATCCTTTGTTAGATAGCCTTATTTTTAGAATGATATAATAACTACAAAATAACTAAAAAAAACTTTGTTGTTGGTCCCTAAGTATTGAAGAAACTTCAAAGGCAATAATGACATGATAATACTAAACTTTCAAAGGGTCGATTAGCACTCTAAAATCCGCTTTCATTCAAAATTCAAAACAGTCACGATCTACTTCACGTAATTCATATTCGAATCTATACCAGAGTGGATTTTTTTGGACGGAGGAGTAAGGGGAAGTACCTTAACCGGTGTAGCTACAGGAAAAAGGTCTAACGAGACTATCTATATTTTTAGAAACATGTCTATCCGCATTATCAGTTTAATAAAAAAATTACAGTCAGCAAAAAGATGGCATTTTACACGAAACATTTTTTTGATGCCAATCGATCTTGTTTCTTATACTGATCAAAATCTTCTATCGGACCAACTGAGGTTAAAGAACTAAAAAACTTAAAAATCTCATAAAAACTTTCCCATGACCTAGGGAAACACTTATCGTACGCCACGCTATCCGTCGTTTCCTACTCGTCGCGTAAATTGCAAGGCGTGGGCTCTTTCTGTATCTACCTTTACCCTAATAAACAGCATACGACGCACGACGAAGTTGTCTCCGTTCTAAAATGTCTCATCTGTGTGACGAATCAAAAATGGTTAGTGGAGGAGTAAGCTTTCTTGGCAAAACTCCTCCATTTCACTTCACTAGTGTTGTGTTCACAAGTCAAGTTTCCGAAAAAGACGTCAAAGATAAAGTGAAGTGGACGAGTTTTGCCAAGAAAGCTGAATCTTCCACTATGCATTCTTGGTTCATCTTCATCACACACATGGGACATTCCTAGAATGTCGCAACGGAGATAGTTTAAAGGCTTTCCTGCCCGGGATTAGTCCGCCGCCTGCTGCCGCTAGGAGGATGTCTACTTAAAGGCATGTGCGTCTTAGGCACCCTAACTAAAGGTAGAAACAGACTGAGCCCACACCACGCAACGTACGCGAGGAGTAGGAAACTTTCTTATCGTTGAACACTAAATCTTTCCACCGTGTCATGGGCTATGGGCCTTCGCTCGGGGAAAATGAAGCTGTAGGGTAGTCCCTAAATATAGATTGATCTATCATCCAAGTTTAAAAAAACTTGATGGTGAAATAAAGCCACGGTAGGTACAATTGTCTCGCCACACCCGATGGTACTTTCGATTGCGACTTTTTAATACCAAATGTGAGTTAAATTAGGCGCGCACTTTCATATACGTGGGCGGAATCGCAATGGTTTGTCCTCTATTACTGTTGTCTAATTCACATCTTGAGGCAGTAATTTGTGCCATTTAGTATGTGTATAACAATATTGTTCGTGTATCGTGAGGTCGAACATTCAATGCGATTATTCCTGTAGTGTGTCTAGTCTCTATCTATACCTAGTATCACTGAATTGGACCCTTATCGCCGTTTTTTTTTTTTTTTTTGCTTTGGTAAGTAAATCGAATACTACTCAGAGTTTTGTATGGTATTCCAGCGTTTTTGTTTGTTAATTGCACAATATGTACAGAAATAATAATTGTACCTGACATGATGGTACGTAGGAATTAAGTCTTGCTTAAAATTCTGTTTCCAAATATTTTATGTTAATCATAGTTCTTAACCATGATATATTCACAATCAGTACACTCAAACAAACATTAAACAAAATATAATCACATTGGTAATTCGAAAAAAATAAAACTGTCAATCTAAATAAAAATAACCACTTTGGTTTTTATTTATATGGTAAATTATCAAAAATCTTTGGTATTACACTCTTCAATTCTTGTAAACGATCAAACTTTGTTTTTGCAATTGTTTGCCTTGTTTGGTAAAGTGCAGGAACCACGTCGATCACAGATGACAGTTTTTTTGGTCTTCTAGGCAGAGGCAAAAATTCATCCGTAAAGTGAAGCTTAAAGTCTATTGTACCATTTGGATTATACCTTAGTGCTCTTATATCAACTACGCAGTTATCACCCGCCCCACAACCAGGTCGTATTGATTCATAGATATGGTAATCCTTGTTGCTGAAATCTTTCAAAAATGTATGGTCAGGTGTAATTACTTCGTAAGGACATGGTTTGGTTCTAGCTTCTTTAGTGATGGTGGCATATTGTGAGGGTAAAAGGATTTCCCAATTTTTCAAATTCCTCTCAATTACTGAGTGAACAGAGTCGTCTTCCATTTGTGTGCGCCCTTATCTAAAAAATTCTGTGTTATGACTATGTTCTTTACCATAGCTAACCTCAGCAACGTATTTGACACAATATTGTTCCTATTTTGCGCAATACAACCATCTGTATAAATTATCACATCTTTTGGACTATCATTAATTAACTTAGATACAGATATGGATCAGTTGATCTACCTGTAGATTGTTTGCAACAGTCTGCAGTTAGCTTAATTGTTTCAATTGTAAATACTAGTTATAATTTGATTGTAATTTTCTTTGTTAATAAAGGCCATTGCCATACATCACTTAGATACATAATCTTCGAAAAATGATGCATATGTCGTAGCTTTCAAATCACAGACTGTCTCGTCAAACCAGTAACACGTGACATCATTATTTCCCAGGTTGTAGGATCTACCACTGAATCACCAGATGTGAAATCAATGTCACTATGATGATGCTCTATGGAATTTACATTGCATGTATTGTGATCTTCTTCCGCTGTTAGTAAGGTATCAAAAATGTTGTAAGTGTAGTTATACCACCTATTCTAAATTAAAATTCAAAGCGAGAACCATTGGTTCATCACACAGTTACACCGAGTTACATCAGGGTGTGAAGACATACAATCATTTTCGCGATTCTTAGCAAAATGCATGTCATACGACAGTTAGATCATGTAGCAAGAGATCGAGTCAGATGGGATTTGACACTGATGCATATAAACACAGCATCTTATGGGGTGAAAGTGATGGCATGATTTTTTCTGGTGGTTTTAATTTTCTTTGAGTTTTCCATGTGTCATGGTCGGTCTCGGTCCATTATGTTGGTAGGGTCGTGGAATTACGTTTTGCGGCTAAAACATCACGTGCATGTTTAAAATTGTGGAAGCATGCTAGACTCAAATAAACGTTACATTTAATAAAGAAATCTGAGTGTCATTATCCCACCCATTCCGTCTTTCGATGCACAGCCTCAAAATAAATGAAAAAGCTTATAGTTCGAGAAAGATTATCATTTGAGCACTGTGCCACAGTTGGCGAAGACCACCCGAGACGAAAAAAAATTGTGGGTTCGATGTTTAGTACAAGTAGGCGGGAAAGTAGTGGGTACTTTCCCACCTACTTGTACTAAACATATAGTCATACAAGGTACAAGGTGAACCAATAATCACATCATCACAGTACAATGCACATCAAACGATGAGATTGAAGTGACAAAGTAGATGATATTGTGTCAAGAGCAGTTGTATGTATGGAGGTTCGATCGTTTGTTTAATGAAGTTAATTAGGCCAAGGTCGCGTTTGACAAAGGCTTAACTAGAGGTTTCATGAGCGACGCCGAAAATACACCTGAGTATTTTTCCCGGAAAATGTATCCATGCGTAGAATTTATTCCAATTTAGTTTTAGACTGGGTCTGAAAACTTTATCATCTGGGTACATCTACATCCTACACCTACTGGTCTTCTGCTGGACGCAGGCCTCCCTCTGATAAACGCCTTATTAACTTTTATCATATAGGGGTAATGCCCGTAATCCCCACACTGGGCATGCGGGTTGGAGATCGCAGTTTGGTGGTAAAATTGTTCTGCGAGAAGCGCTGCTGCCCGCCCCCCGGTGGATATCCCTTAGTCGCCTCTTACGACATCTGCGTGAAGAATAATTGGTAGGTATCACATGCCCGCTCGCGCTACTATTATTTTCGGTTTTGAAGGCGCTTGATTTATTTATTGAATTAAACACTTTCTTGCTCACCATTCACAAAGTAATACAATTGGCATACTACCGATAGATAGTTTATGCTTTCAAAATTAATAATGTGAGAAATGTCTATGTATATTTCAATACTATCTTTTGAACAAAACGCTCAATATTCCCACAATTATCAACTGTAAGATCAGTAATAGTAGTCTCATAATACAACGTAATACTTCCGATGTTTTATCTCATCAGATAACAGTTCTCTTGCATCATCTGCTAGTTCCTATTGAACATCATCATCATTAAAATTTCGTCGACTGCTGCGACTGCGTAAGGGTCCTAAGTAGAAAAAGTCAAAAGATATTGGTCACAATATCACCGTAAGACACGGTCACGTTGCATGACATGACACCATATCGACAGGCGGGTTTCTCTCGAGCGATATATACGTCTGTTGATGTGTTCCCAAATCAGTCATCAGCAGGTTTTAGCTTCCCACCCAATTTGTCGACGAAGACCATCAAAACAAAGTAAGTTGTAATAAAAAATAATATAAGACAAACTAAAATGCATGAATGGTAATAGGCAGGACCTAGCTCGATATACTGATCAAAGTTGAACTAAATAAACCACTTAATGTAAAACTATGGTAAGTAAAAGTAAGTAAAGGCAAAAGTAATCACTCCTCACTATACCAGACAACGACAACACATTTATAAAGCTAAAATAAAGAGAACCAACGCAAAAACACCGTCGTCAAGTCTGCGAAGCGCGCGCTGCCTGACGGGCGCGCCGCCCCGCATACAAAACCTAAGAGCAGGTCGGTCGGGCTAAATACGACGATATAGCGAAATGGTTCTTAAATCCCCAAACTCTGGTGATTCTACATGTCTACCAAACTAAACAAACATCCTATGCGCTTAGAGTGATGAAATGTGACGAATTGTCTCGCCTATTGTGTGGGACGCCTCCGAATGTGGTTCAAGGTGGACAAAATGCGGTAAAAGTTGGCTAATGCGGATAACCAACCGAAAATTTACTGCTCTACACCACTTTCGTTTATTATGAGGTCCCGAGTACATAACCTTAAGGTAAAAAAGCCAGTAACGACCAAAGTACTACATTCATTAATTTGTTTCTCATAGGCACATTACATTGCAATTATGAAGGTCATAAATAAGTAGAAACCACCAAAGGGATGATGAAAAACCTTTTATCGTGAATAGACCTTCGTTAGACCACACTCTCACCTGGTAAGTGACGATGTGGTATCACGAAGGTCTAGATGACAACTATTCATTCTTGCCCTGAAGAGACCCAGGTTTTTGTTGGCCGGAAAAAAACAAGCATGAAGCGATTTCCGCACCTTAAAATGATATGGGTAGAGGAAAATCGCTTAGAATGAGTGGACGGGTGTAAGGATGAGTGTGGTAATGCGCCCTAAGTCAGCTCGTTCAAATGATCATCAAGGTACTTTCCATACTCGATTCGTAGATTTTACATCTCCGCACCGCTTTGCTAAGTTCCGCTATAGTAAAAACAGCCTATATAAATAAAAATACGCGTTTTTTTAAACCAGAAAAAATCTTACCCGCCACATCAGACCTAATCATATGAAATTATTGTTAAATCCGAAGAGAAATTCTCATTTCAAGTAAAAAGTTGACCCAAAAACGTGATGAACCTCTTCGAACCTCACAAAAGTTTTCTATTCACGAAAAATGTAGAAAGCGGTCACATAAAAAGTGTAATGAAGGCAAAATCTGAGTGAAATCTGCGAGATAGCATCTGTACCACCTTACCTCTAGAATACCAAGTGAGTCCTGAGTACGCGTGTTTGCTGCATGCTAATAGGCAAGTATACTTTGAGGTGTGGGCAGAAACCATAATTAGGTAGGGTACCTCTCCATACATATTGTGTGCCCAGCAGGGTCTATAGTGAAACTTAATTATTTAGATTGTTAACACTTCTGTACACCTATAGAATGCAATAAATGATTTGAGTACTGAGTACCTAAGTTTTCAGTTTCCTCTACTGATTATGATATTTAGGAGTCTATTAAGGACTAGTTATTAGTGTCCGTCACGGGCCTGTTTCGCTGAAATCAAAATATGAGTAAAATTTTATTGAGTAGGTATGCGTTATTCGGTCTGCCGTCTCATCGGATTATGAGAGTGAGGGCATGAAGAGTGCCTGTGTTTGCGCACACATTTGTGCACTATATTATGTTCTGCGCACTGGCTAGTGTTCGTTGAGGCTGCCCGAAGTGGCTGAAATTCGGCTAGGAGGGCATCATTATCATGTGTTATTTATTATGGCCACCACGACAAATAATTTTATTTTAATATTTCTTAAAATAAATGAATTAAAATAAAAGACTGGTTTAAGTCTAGATTTCAGTAGGCGTATGTAGGGGGGTAGGAGACTGTCTCACAGAGTTAGCTCACTTCATTAGAATAAACTTTCTATGGACACGGCTTTCCGGGAAACTTTGTCGTCTGTCTAATATCCTCATACCTTATTTGCAATACGTAAGAACACAAATAAGAAACCTGATATTTCCTTTGTTGGCTAAGGCATTCACTGACCAGGCTCGGTGGTGCGACCCGAAGGGGCGCACCCCGGCGCGGCGCAACGCGCTGCAGCAGAACGGCATGTGCAAAATGGTGTTTGATTGTCTAGCCTAGGTTAGTAGGTAAATCCATTTTTCACCTCTCTTAACAAAAAAGTCACAATTAATCGATTTTTGCTTCTTAGGTCCTCGCTCATGTGTTTGTGGTGAACATTTGTGTTCTTTTATATTTTCCTGCCTCCAGTCCCTCACTAGCTCAGCACAGAAGTTAATTTAAGAACCGCTACGCTCGTGACTCTATTCTAGACTGCTTCGCTAGCTCGGGATTTAATAACGGCACGTTCAATAGAAAACAACTTTGCTCTCTTATTGAACAAATAACTAGTATTGCATAGACAACAGATAACAGAGGGTTGAGGAGTGACTAGTTAAACTCGGCTTAGCTACTGAAAAAGCTTACTTCGCGAAACGCGGTTGCGCCGCGTACTTTATTCTAAACTGTGTCACTACAGCTTATTAAAATAGATTTACGAACCCAATCTATTTTTAATAAGACAAGTAGGAAGGCGAACCGTGTTTATTACCAAGAATATAAATAAATAATTAATATTATGTTATTGCAAATCAAATTCATTTCCTGACAGTGCAATTGTTTATTGATTGAACTAGATAATAAATTAATAAAAAGTTTAGTACCACGCCTAGACAGTCGTGATCAAACTAGAATTGTTTTTAGGGTTCTTTTTTAACTATTTATTGATTCTTAACACATAAATGACAAGTGTCTGAATTGTATCAAGGATAATCACGATTGTTTTTTTATATTTCTACTAGCTACGGCCCTCGACTTTGCTCCTGTACTAAATTCCATTAATAATGCATGTCTTTTAGTGAAGGAATCATCGGAATATGACTGACGTGACCAGAAGTTCCGAAGAACTTTTTACCTTTATCAAATAAAATATCACGTTCTAGTTCCATATTTACGATATACCATTTCGAATTTTGCGCTTTTAGACCGAGGGAGAAGCACCTGAAGCTAAAGTTATTTTTTTATCACTATAATTAATTAAAACAAACCAAAATTATTCAAAAACGTAGACAAATAAATCTATCAGAGATGTCATTCACATCACAATGCAACAATTAGCAAAATTATCATTTTATTACAACACTTGTGCGCACGAGTGCCCGGCCTCGCTCTATTTGCATACATTAGTTGACAATAGATCGCGACTGTACCTATATACCTAAAACTATGCCGGTATGTGGTTGGCTTCCGGTATGCGGGCTTTGCGAAAATAAAGGTCTACTTTACAAAAGTACTTTAGGTTAGGCCCAGATGTAGAAATCTGGGGTGTACCTTGACATCAGACCAGGAAATTGGGCCATGTGCGTTTTTACCATTCGGGTGTTAGACCTCTTAAAGCATTATGCGAAATTAAGAATTTGACCATGAGCAGTCTACAATGGATTAATTTCGGCCTTGGGCTGATCGCATCCAGGTGTGGTTGGCAGTGTTGAGTACTTGGTTTGATAATATTTTTATTTTCTGTAAGAAAGTGGGTAAATAAATATTGTCACATCCTCCGTGGTGACAACTTCCCATTGTTTCAACATAAATCAACACTACAGACACACAGTGACTAACAGACTTGAAGTGTAAATAACGAGATATGGTAACTCGTAATGCCAGCCTCAACGACATCATCCGGCGAGCCTTTGTCACCGCTAACGTACCAGCTATTCTCGAACCGAATGGTCTGTTGCGTGACGATGGTAAGAGGCCCGACGGCATGACACTAGTACCATGGGAGCTAGGGAGGCCCATTGTGTGGGACGCTACGTGCGTCAACATTACCATCTGCCGAGGTCATCCATGAGGGCTGGTGCGGCGGCAGAAATTGGCCGAGGATCTCAAGAGACGCAAATATGCAGGTCTCGACAGAGCCTACACATTTGCGCCCTTTGCGGTCGAGACCCTAGGTCCGTGGGGTACCGAGGCTCTCCGGTTTTTTAAAAAGTTATCTGAGTGTCTGGTTGACGCGACGCGTGACCCGAGAGCTGGTGGGTATCTGTCGCAGCGCATCAGCAATGCCATACAGCGGGGCAATGCAGCCAGCGTCCTGGAGACGCTTCCGACTGGTATTGATATGGATCAGTTGAGCTACCTGTAGATTGTTTGCAACAGTCTGCAGTTAGCTTAATTGTTTCAATTGTAAATACTAGTTCTAATTTGTTTTTATTATTTGATTGTAGTTTTCTTTGTCGCCTTAAGGAAATATACATAAAGTTTCACTTGAATGATAGTTTGTTTGGATAAATCACTATGGAAGTTAGTTTGGTCATGTTTGGTATCCTTTTAACCGATTTAAAAAAGAGGATGTCCTCAACATAACGGTAATATTTGTAATGACTATAAAAATCTTACATTTTTAGCCTTACTAATATATATTTTTCTCATGTTAATTAACCATACCAATTATTATAATAGCGTAAGTCTGTTTGTCTGTTGTCTGTTTATTTTTTTGTATGTCTGTTTGTTACCTGTTCATGTCAACGCTAAACGGATCTCAATGAAATTTGGTAGGGAGGTAGACGGTATCCCAAGGAAGGACATGCTACATTTTATCCCGGAATATAATACAAAAAATGCAATAATAAAAAAAGCTTTATCGATCAATGTTGATTGACTCATGTCAATCAACGTTGATCTATCAAGTTTTTCAAATTTTTATATCAATATGAATAAAGAATGTAGCGACACAAAAACATTTTTTTTATTAAAAGAATAAATTTATTGGCAAAGAAAATTACAATTCAATAATAAAAACAAATTAGAACTAGTATTAAACAATTGAAACAATTAAGCTAACTGCAGATTGTTGCAATCAATCTATAGGTAGCTCAAATGATCCATATCAGTAGGTACCAGTCGGAAGCGTTGTAACAAAAAACAAACCACAAAAACATTGTTTAGGTTACCCACTTGGCAAAAAGATTAATATCATTATTTTATACATAACTAATTAGCTAAATACCTGTACGTAATGAATGATAAGTACAAACGACTCTGAATATTGAGGAACACGTAGAGTCAAATACAAAAATGGCAGCAAAGGAACCTTTCAAATCTTAGAACAAGCCTCATCACCTCATCACGTCCACTGCTGAACAAGGCGGCTCTGCCATAATCACCAAGCTTGGCAGTCGAATTTGGTGATAGCATTGGAGGTGTTAAAATACACAGAAAAAGGCTTCCTTTTGTCGATTCTTATGACATGCACGGGTTGAGTTGGATGGGTCGATTCTTACGTCACAACCGCTACGGCTGTAATAATAAGCACTTTTCTAAATTACCAATGCTAAGCAATCGATGTCGTGGACTGTACCTACGAGTACGAGTGTCAATGAACCTGTCAATCGGTTGATTGCTCCATAACTCTACAGTTTGGGCTTCTAGGAAATCCGTTTTTGGATGTCAATAAAAAAATTACACAATTTAGCTTTTAGTTACTTAGATTGAAAGTAGAGCCTAAAGTCATTTACAACGGGATATTTACCATGATTTGAGTATTGAGCTTTCCAATATTTTGGCACAGTTTTATGCGCCAAGGTCACGGAATAAAATCATCATCGTGATCATGGCGATGACTTTATTGTTAATAACCATGATGGACTTAAAAGATGTAAGTAGAGCCTAGTCCCTTATAAAAAACATAGTTTTGTACTGGCACTTACATATTTATACTTATAACATATTTATACTTATAATATAAAACATAAAGCAGAGTTTCAGTCGAAACAAGCTTTTATAGAGACTATGTAGAAAAATACGTCTTCGCACATTGATGTACAATTGACTATTGAGGTACTCTGTTACATGAAATTTTCATCATTTTATCATTTAATTTTTGTTTATTTTATATTTTAAATAAAAAAATATATATATTCCGAAAAAACTAGCGCTCCAGAATCACCCTTTTTCGGTTTAATATCCGATTCGATACGAAACAGCGATAAACCACTAAGATAGTACGATGGTACGTACGATCTACGAATAAGTATTCGTAGCGTACGATTGATCTAAGATTGTATTTTGAAACCTGCAACTACTCGCAGGTTTCAAAATACAGTCTTTGCAAAATCAATCAATCATGGCTCTAATAATCTTACAGTGCCAAAACTTATGTTTTTTTGCTTAGGAATCATTAATTTCTGATCCTGTCAATTTATTTATTACGAGAAGGTATCTACAACTTATCATATTACAGAATCGTCATAAAATTTTAATTGCTACCGAAGTGGACAATATATAGTTATTTTTGAAGATAATAACGGCTGCATATGTATAGCTAATAATAAGCGGACAAAACATATTGATATTATGTATAATTTTTCTAGAGAGCAGATAGAGAAAAATCTAATAACATTAAATTACATTCCGACAGGTTGGCAGCTGGCGGATGCGTTGACGAAGCCGTTACCTTCCGTCACCTTTCAGGCAATGAGAAGTAAAATAAATAATTGATTTTTCAGTCAATACATATAAATTAATTCTTTAAATAATTAAGATTAATCTGTATTATACTTAAATAAGAAATGATTGGTCTGATTTAGGTTTTACTGGGTTTCCCTAATCCTAGCAACGAATGTTGGACCATTACTTATGTATCTCAGAAGAAAAGATATTGATTGGTACACGATATGTTTAGGACGGTTTATGTTTATTTAATGTACTCACATTGATTTGATGATTGTTTTTGTGAGGGGGCGTGTTGATTTAATTTAATTTAATGTACCTACAAAATAAATAATCAACAATGAATACCAGGGTAGGTTGATAACTTTCTGTAGTCTATTTCGTTATTCGTGTTAATCTACCTTCTAATATGTACATACATTGTTTTTTTCTCTCTGTTTAACTGCGCTGAAGTACAGACGTATACCTTTCAATCAGTAAAAAGAGGATAATAAATTAAATTATATAAAATCCTAAAAACCGTCGTATTTACTTGAAATATCTACCCAAAATGTCCTATAAGTCTAACATATATAAAATAAACCTATTTATTACCACGTAGTGTCGGCGACGTGTGACACGCAATATGTGCTGCTAACTGCGACCGCTAATCGTCCGCGAAAATGTCGGCACAACACATTCTTCGGCCAGAATTCTTCCTTAGTGAAGGTCGAAATCATAATACGCACCACAAATGATGTAAAATCATTATGTCTGCATGCGGCTTCTCTCACGCGGTACTCGGACAAAACATAGCCGATGCCACTCATGAATAAGAATAAGAATAAGAAAATCTTTATTTGTAGCAAAGTTACAGCAACGCTAACTTATAGCAGATGTACATACATACTATGTAATAGTTTGTTAAAGTTATAATTACTACTAAACTAACACTATTACCATAAAAGATATGTAGATACTTAAAAAACGAACTTATAACAACTACTCACTACATATACTTAGTACATTAATGAACCTTAAAGCTACAAAATGGCGTCCGACTCAGCATATGTTGTAATAGCCGTAGGCTACCACAACGCTGGATGATGTAGCTTTTTATCTATTAGTAAAATAGTTTTGAAAGTTGGCCCGGTAGGTAGTTACCTATTAGATGATACCCCATACTACTCACAAACTCACGAACCCATCTTTCTTCTATTAGTTTAGATTTTATTAAACACTAGCACCTGCGAAAGACTGCAGGCAGATGCTGGATGTGGCAAGCTGAAGACAAGGCGCTATGGTGATCATTATTTCTATGGGAGAGGCCTATGTCCAGCAGTGGACTAGTAGTTAGGTTGATGATGATACACTATCAGCGTCCCACGGTGTTCAGTAACAAACATATTTAAATTATTTGATCATGTCAAGGGATCACGTGTAGTGATAATTTTATTATTTATTTACAAAATTTTGGTTCTCCAAAATTTTGTAAATAAATAATAAAATTATAATGTAATGTAATTTTAATGTAAACCTAGCTGTAAGTTTCTGCTTACAGCTAGGTTTACTATGAGCCTAAATCCTTTTTCCTGAGAAGCATGCGCATGCGCCTCGCCCTTGCGACTTGCCATTCGACCTCCCGCCATTGTTTGAAAGGTTACCTCAATACAAAGTTACTGTTCTTAGAAAAGCGCAGAGAAACGTTCCAAATGTCTCGAAATTCTTGAAGCGTTTTGTAATTTGTTTTACATTGTTATGTGGTGTTGCTGTTTTTAGGTTAAGTGCACAGAGGCAAACGCAATTAGGCAATGCATCATTATTTTAAGGCCTGTTGGGAATGACCCTTCAAAAGGACATATAAGATTGTCGCACACCTATCAACTTTGAAACGTATAGTCATCGGCAGTGAACGGTGAAAACATAGAAGCATTCCTTGCGCTATAAAGTGACCCAAAAGCAAAGTATGCTGTGGTAGGCGGCGCTTGTAAACTAAGCTGCGAACGAGTTTAATTCGCAAGGGGACTGGCGCATGGCGGTAGCCGCGATTTACACGTTAAACGACAATTTTGATCTCAAGTGTAATATAATATATATTTCCATATTGTTGGCTAATCTGTGAAGGATATTTGACATGTAAGTTTTTGTGTCAAGTTGCGTGCATATTTTCCTTGAAGGAAGGCTTCCATGATTTTCCGTTCACTGGTCATCGCCCGTCTCATTTTGCTGTCGACGCATACAGCGAAAATCAAACCTAGTTTTATCTATCAAATAAAGCGCGTAAGCGCATATGTATATATGGTACGCATACAAATGCATACCATATATGCATATGTATGCATATTATAAATTTGAAGGTAATTCTGTCTTTTTGTCTTTTACCTTTTCACGACGAAACGGCTTAACTCAATGAAAGGCAGGGAGATAGATAATATCTAGGACATTCTATTCCGGAAAAAAGCGAGAAAGCCACGGACACAAGCTAGTCACACTAATATTATAAATGCGAAAGTTTGGATGTTTGAACGTTTTTTACTTCAGCCTCATCACGCCACACCTACTGAACGGATGGGGTTGAAATTTTGCACAGATGTGCTCTAAGCCTAGACTCACACATAGGCTTCTTTTTATCCCAAATCACAAATTAGCGATAAGCGATAAGGCCGCCCGCGGCGTACTTCCTTGATTCTCAGCATTTTCTTCTGTATTATATTTTGTGTGTGTGGTTCAATAAAAAGTTATTTATCTATCTATATATCTATCAGTTCCCATGGATAGAAATAACCTTTAAACGTTTCCACAGAAACAACGCGAAGCCGCGGGCAGAAAATCTATAATGTTATAATATAATAACTATTTATAATATTTATATTTATATCGTTATTTTAATAGGGATTTTCTTAAAAATAATACCTACATCATTCGCTCGAGTCGACTTGATAACTATCAACTTTTAGATAGCATTAAGGTAAGTCCTTCGCCCTTCGGTCGAAAAAATGCAAATTCAAGACAATGCAATCACAATACGAGCATCTTTATTTTTCCGAACAACCACATCCAAAAATCCAAGTCGTGTCGGGCCACAAGTCAGGTCAGTCAGGTACCCTACATTCCTATAGTGTTATCGGCCAAACATTTATTTTATCAGCTGTACCTGACTAGATGTAGAGTCAGCGACAAAAAAAAAACAGATGTTATAAATATTATTCATGCAAAAGTTTAGATGGATGTTTGTTACTTCTTCAGGCCAAAATTACTGAAGGGATCAGTCTGAAAGTTTTCATACATGTAGGCTAGACATGGAAACCATAGACCCGTAAATCAGTTCCCATAGGATACAAATAACCTAACGTTTCCACAGAAACGACGTATGTATGTGACGCCGCGGGCAAAAAATAATATACTATAAAAATGCTCTTATTTATTTAAAGGCTATTACGTTATTCTTGGCCCTAAGGCTTTCCTTGCGCAGTGATTTTTGTCGTTGACTATACGTATTTGTGCAAAGTCTACACTGTCAATGTCTTTATGCCATTTACTCTGACCTCTGTTACTGTCTGCAGATTCGCCAAAATCAGTGACCGAAATTCCACGATCGTCGTCGTCTCTAAGTCTCAAGGGCATGGTCCACTAATCTAAAGAGACAGTTTGTGCAACTATATTAAACAGCATTTTGAACAAATACGTTTGTTTTCGCAATACAATGTTGCATCGGAAATTTTGCAATATGTTAAGGCTTACAGGCGTAGACTATTTATTTTAATAGAAAACACCTAGGCTCGTATCATAATATGAATTCTGCATGAATTTTGCTACTTGAGAGGTTAATTTAAGCTTCGATTGCATCTGTTTGAATGAATTGCATTAGATAACTAGGTACTTATTAGCTAAACCAAATGTGCAAAGTGTTCCTTATGAACGTTTTTGAGTTAAGTATATAAACAGACAATATTTTATTTTAAACCAGATGACCCGACGAACGTTGTCCTGTCTTAACTATGAATATTGAATTCGAATTGGTATTATGGTCGTTAAGTTTTCTTAACTATGTGTTCTTATAATATAAGTCATTATCATAAAATTTATGACTTATTATGGTCTCTATGGTACTCTATGGTTTTGTAGGTCTAGCGAATTAACAAAAGAGAGTAAAAATCACTACATTCTGCAACTTGAATGAAAACAGAATTCAAGGTTGTTAATGAGGCGTTATCCAAGAAAAGAAAAATACCCTATTTACCTTAGAACTCAATGGCAGGGATCTTTCGCGGAATAATGAAGGTTGGGTGGTGTGTCATGCCATATAATTTCAAAAAATAAACACGATATTTTCAGTTTGGTCGAACTATTTATTTGACATTAGGTACGAAAACGCCTCATTCAGATAGGTATATTATTTCTAATGAAACTATGCAGTTTAGTAGTAAAAATAATATCGAGAGATTTAAAATGTGGAATTCCACCAACCATGACAGTTTCCGAACTTTCGTCTCATCATTCATGTTTTAATTACGAAACTGATTAATAATTGACAGAAAGAAGCATGGATTTCTGATGCTAACGATTTTGGCGCCAATTATGTATATTTCCTACTAATATTTTAATCAATCAGTCTGCAGTCTGAATATATTGGGCACAATTTGATATGCAAAATTTATGTTGTGATAAAAACGTTCATGTTTTGTAACTTTTGAGATGTTTGGCGAGAAACGGGTCTGTGACACACCTATGCTTTCGTTAGAGTTCGAGAGCCGTGGCCGAGTGCCTTTTGAATTTCATTGCAATACGATAGAAGATGCATTCAGTCCCTATATAAATACCTAATAGAATAAGAAAGCGCCGATATGGCTACTTTCCTTCTTGTACCCTACTAAGTTCCTGATGGGCTGTCTGGGGAACAACTCATTAGAGACGCGGCGCGCCTTCGATCAACTCTCCATGGCGTGCAAGGTCTTCCGAGGTAAAATAGACGCCCCCGAACTGAGTGATATTATTATGTTGTGTCGCTTCTACGTTCCCGATAACTGCTGTCGGGGCCGGAAGCACAGGTTTTTTGACGTGCCGCCGTCCTCCACGGCGCCGCGGCGCCGGCGGCGGCGGCGTAAGTAAGTAGTTTTTAAATTTGACCTATGTATTGTGTAATTGTTGTTGTATTGTGTTATATTCAATATTTTTTACCTAATAATTTAATATTTTTGAATAATCCAAACGTGTAACATCTACAATATATATAATTTAATTTTTAATGTAAGTAATTCAAATTTGTTTAATAATGTAACTAATGTAATTGTTTGTTTTAATCGTATTAGTTACTCAATAAAATAATAATAATAAAAACGTGGCTTATTGTTCCAGAAAATAAGACCCGGTCAAATAAACTAAACCCTACTAAATACCGAAGGTGTCGATACATTTAATAAACACCCGACCTATTTCGGAAAATTTGGAATATTTTTTATTAAGTTTCAGACGTAGTATAAAGTTTCAATAGAAATATCAGCCTATATCCTTCTAATTAACTTCAAAACTCATATATTCTAAGTTCGATACATGTAACTGTGCCGAAATATTGGAATAACCAACAATACTAATGGGGGAACAACCCGTTAGTTAATATAGTTTTTAGTTGGGATATTTTTTGATACCGTTAGGTCCCCACCTACCTAGGCGATGAAGTATTATAGAAGTTAAAGTTGGGTAAAGGTGGCAAGTGCTATTAGAACTTCACCAACAAATCTTCAGAAATGCCACAATTTGTTTGCCAGAGGTTCTGAAGAGGACCGCTGATGAGTGTCTTGCGATGCCATCAACCTTGGCGGTTGCATAAGCGAGTCTGTGGAGAAAGCCACAAGGTCATGGTCTTATTTACCGACGAATTCCACGTTTTCGTGTCATCATAACGTCTGACTAAACTATGTATAGCTGTCTACGATTTAGAATTTCTGTTGTGTTCGCAAAAATAGAAGTCCTACTTTTGCCGATTATAAAACAATGCTCATTTTCTTTGAACTAGCAGGGTTCCGTTAGGGTATTTTGGATTAATTCAATTTTAAATTCTGAATCTTGTTAATGAACTTCACTAGAGGTCATCTTCATTAGGTACCTTTTTATAAAATATTTCTGCTTTTGAATAAAGGCCTACATTCGACTAGTCAGCTGTACGGAAAGCCAAAATTTGGTTTTCTATCTGCTAGAAGGTGATCAAAAACTGGCAAATTTCCAATTTTCAAAGTTCCTACCGATACTAGGTGATTCCACGAGGTAACTTTTTCTCTATTCTGTGTCAGGATTTGACCACGGCTATGCTAATTAAATAGGTAATCATTTGTCAAAAATTAGTTCCCCACCCGCTGGGCAAACCGAGAACGATATGTTATAGGAATAGCACAAAATTATTACAAATTCAGTTGTGAACTTACCAATATGATTGTTCTAAGATGTAAGCTGAGTCGTTTCATTCTCGTCGCCATTTTGTTATTAGATTCTTCGTTTTCTGAAAATGATTTTTAAAAATTAGTAAACAGTAATAAAAATAAAATATAGAAAACCGTCAAGGACGTGTTCACGCACAGAGATCGACGCCGTCGGAGCTTAGTAGGTTAGGTATAAAGTTACAAGTTCGTAGTCGACTACATGCAGCAGCAGCAGGCACCGACGACGTGACGGTGCATCATGTTGCTGCGACATGTGGCGTTATGTCATAGCAGTCGTGATTCCGAACCGAGCGACATGTCGCGATCGCATGTTGTGTCAACCAATCCGTGAGATAAGGTTTAAGTCATATCATGACGTGTCGAGAATAGCGGTCACGATTGGTTGTCGCCCGAAAGCCGGCGACACGCGCTCTGCGGTCGGGCGGCAGTGTCATCTGCCGTTGGGCACATATCGACAGACGACGTGTCCACCACGACGTGTCGTGACGTGTCGTAGCCACGGAAGGTATTTCATAGAAATACGTAGAAACCAGCAGCTGCAGCGACGTGTCGCGGCGACACGTCGCTGCAGCTGCTGCGTGTAGTCAGCTACGAATATGTACCTTTAACAATACCTACTCCACGGTATCATTTATAATAAACTCTTTCTAAGATAATGTTTCTAAAGAATTGGCAATGCCCCTTCATCTGCACACAAGTGTCCAATGCTGTACGTGCCTCCCCGAAACAAGGGGGGCCGTGCCATGATCATCACGTGCCAAGCGTGATTGGTGATCGCAGTAGAGGTGTTAAATGTACACAGAAGGAAGCTGCTGCCCCTACCTATGGTAGGTCCCTTAGCCCCGTATTAAGAAAGCTTACTCAGTCATCGATCCAGATAGTAACACTTTTCTGTGGCATTAACGTCACTCAAGCATAAATCTACGACTGAGCAAGCTTTCATAATACGGGCCTTAGCCTCTTATGAGTTCCACGGGATGAGTTGGAGGGGTCGATTCTTACGCCACCGCACCTTTACGGCTAATTGGCACTGTGCCAGTCTATAATACCTGATAGGCCAGCACGGGCCTCATTTAACTTTGTCATCTGACTGACTTAAAATAGGAGGACAACTGTCCTAAATCAAGGACCTATCCACGGATACTGGTGGTCACCGTTACAACAGCTCTAAGGGCAAAGTTTGGCAACACCATCACTTTATGGGGCGCACGTACGCTACGCAATCTAATGACACTTTTATAATGCCTGGTTAGTTTCACCTTTGTGGGTATCGTTTTGTAGGTGAGGCCCACCTCGAACCTCTGTGTGTGAATGGTCAGTGATTGCCTCATTGACCGTGTCTCAAGGAAAAGAAATCGTAAAACAAGAGTGGACCCCTGGAGTTTATGATCCCCTTTTGGCTGAGAACTCCTGATGGAATACATAAAGTCCAAAATTAAAAATGTCCAAAGGCAATATCAAAAAATAAAAATACCAAACAAGGAAAATGTTCATGAAGATGACCGACAATAAATATTTGATAAATGTGAATTTGGTGGCTACAGTACTTTTTGGGTGAATGGGGATAATTTTTGTGATACGGTACATCCTAAGTAAATATCTCAAAAGTTATGCCTTATTTTTACCGTATGTTACGTCCTTGGAAAAATTAAACCAGAGTAAGAAAAATCAGTTTTATTAAATTGTAATAATTTATAGTAAATATAAGCCAAATTCCTTGGCTGAGGTTCCAATTAGAAAAAGAAACGGGTTGATAGGTGGCGTCTGTCACGCTCTTCACTTACTTTTTCGGGTCACTTGAACTGGTGCTGGTGTGGTTTGTGGAGACTCAGAGACTAAGCTATTTAGTTTATTTGTTTTGTCGCGCTTTTTTTTGCGTTCATATAAAATAAGGGTTGTTCGTGTGATCGGGTTGTATTTTTGGTTGTTTTCTAAATAAACCGCTTGTTAACCTTTTAATCGTTGTAATTCTTGCCCTAAAGCGTAAAAATAGAATAATGATATTACTGAATTATAATGAAGTCGATCAATATTGATTTCATACTAACTAATTACATCAACCAAGTGGTTTAATTGTGACGTCAAGAATAAACGATTGATATAATAAGCACAATGTTTCCACGCATTTCCGCAAACTTACAAGAATCTTGTAAGATCCAATGTATAGGCACCCATGACCATATAAGAGCAAGGTTTTATTTAATTCAATGCACGTACAAAAATAAGTTGAATTTAATTAATTCCTTATCAAGTTTTTCGAGAACTCTTTATAAAGGTCTCGGTCAATATTTCACCCTGTACAATGAACACTGCACATGGTGAAAATGCTATCGATAAATCAGAATAACCCAAGATTTTATTGTAAAATGTACGTTTTCTGTGTTAGTGTGTGTTTAGGTACTTCCTGAAATAATGAAGAAGCTTTATATGTTGGCGTGAATCTACATGTCATTTAATCACTTTTATACATTTTTTTACCTTTAAAATTTTTTTAATAACGTAGGAAAGAGATTTGCTTCAGCCTTACTTATTTTCTCTAGCGGTTCTACTAACGACCAAATAATAAATATAAGGCTGGGCATTACACTTATCATCATCCAATTTACTTCCAAAGTAAGTAGTAGTAGAGCTAGACTTCGATTATGCGAAGAGAATCGCCACCTTTTGTATCTCAAGCGGACCTTCATCCGATGTCATTGAGGTCTCAAATGTTACTACCGCTGTGTATTCCTAAATAAAGCAAAGAGTTATTAATTATTTAATTTTCTACGATTTTTTACAATTAGTTTTCTACGATTTGCGCAAGGGGGGGTTTTGAAATAATCACCACGCTGTGCAGGCGGATTGTTGATCGCAGTGGAGGTGTTGGATAATACACAGCCGCTACCCTTCCTCTGGTAGCTAGGTACCTAACCTATGTTAATTCTTTCGACACCCCCGTTCAAATGAACAAACTTGGTAACAAAAGACCCTCGATACAACAGCAACAATGCGACGATTCCCACAGCAATAACTCAGGTTGTTTACTGGCCGTATATTTACCTGTCACGGGCTGTTTGTATGGTAAATTGTTTGATGGTATGGTTGTGAATTCTCTTGCAGTATGCTATTTACCTTATTTAGGTACGGTCTACAAAATTGATAAACTTAGTGCATTCACTGCCCAGTCTGCAAAGTCAGCTCTAGGAAGTCCATATGTCACGTCCATGTGCAATGAAAGTATTAAGTCAATTTTCAAAAACTCTTCGTGGATTCCGAAATGAATGTGGAAGACTGACTCTATATTGCGATTTTTGTCGCCGACTGTACTTTAAATATGTCTTAAATTAAAGGCCTTCTTTATAGCTTAGTGTTCGTTAGGAAATATATTGTTTATTGGTTTTTGTGAGATACAAAGGAAAATAAAAACTGTTTCCCGAATACAGATAATATAGAGATACTTATTTATTTATTGCATCATATTATGGTACATACATTTGTCAGGACTTATTGACTATAATAATAAGGAATACACACAATATGTACATATTTAGGGTGTTGCAATACACCTTCCTATCAATTATTCCTTCTTTAATAAACAGCCAACTGAGAATAGTGTTTTTTACCACGTTGTTTCTAGGACCAGAGACTGCTTATACTTAGGTTTTCCTGTAATATTAATGTACAGAACCCTCAAAACAACGAAGTAAGGCTTACATTTGTCTTTTTGAAGGAAATTAGCTTATGAGCTGAACCGTGAACCTAACAGCTTTGGTTGTCGAACTAGGGACCTAGCCCTCAGCAGTACCTTCACGGGATCCCCGTGGTAAAAAACTCGAATTACATAAATTCAACATTATTTATTTGGTTCCTCTAATCTGAAAATGGATAAAAAATACGATAAACAAAAAAATCATGAAATGATGAAAAAAACTTGTTTCACACATAATTTGGTCGAGATCTCGGGAACCCTGCGGTCTATTGAAGAGAGAATTGGAGGTTTTGATTCGTAGGTTATTTATTACTAATAATTTAGTTCCTCTAAGCCAGTTTTCTAATTGGTTATGTAGTTTTCTTCTAATGAACAATAATTTGAAAGTTTTCGCTTACGCCTTTCCGAAAAGGTATGCTCGGACCCGCTCCTATGAACGCGAAATCATATTCCTATCCAATTCACGATACGGCACGCTCCTAAGTAAAATTTAAAGTAAACAATTTGCCAGTGCACAAACTTATATCGGAAAAACCGTCGTGTTCACTATTCACTTTCTGCAAAATCATTTCATTATGGCCGTTATAGAAAGTAACATAACCGTTACAAATCGAAAGGTTAGGTAACATAACCTTTGGTTGCCAGTTACTGTCAAACAGCGTTAGTGACACGATAGGCTTGCTACCGTATTCATTCAGTATCTTTTTTTTAACCGTCTTCGAAAAAGGAGGAGGGAACAATATACTAACCAAACATAGAAATGTTTGGTGAGTATTTTTTATGTGATGGTCGATTTCTCCGTCTTATGGACCGATTTCGATGATTATTTTGTAATTGTGTAGATAATGATCTCGAGGTGGTCCCATAAAAATCCTGTGGGATTTGTATTTATCCCGCTAAACTTAAGAAAACAGTTTGAAACGGTGACGGCTTAGATTTTAAGAAATAGTAATAATTAATTATAAGTGTAAATACCTACTGTAAAAATTTGTTGTAATTGTTTTATTCGGTTATTAGTTTTTTCAAAATAATAAAATTATTTACATGTCATATTTTATTAAGAAGAATCCATAATTAACATACATAGTCCATCCATAGTCCATCCATAATCCATCCATTACCTCACCTCCTCACCATCACCTGTAGATTGTTTGCAACAGTCTGCAGTTAGCTTAATTGTTTCAATTGTAAATACTAGTTCTAATTTGTTTTTATTATTGAATTGTAGTTTTCTTTTACAATAAAGATCGTAATTTAATAAAAAAAAGAAGAATCCATCCATACTTCCATTCTAACAATGAAAATGCCAAAGCAAATATGTTTGTCTGTTTGTATGTTTGTCTGTTTGTCTGTTTGCTTTTGAAGTCTTAATGGCTGAACCGATCTTATTTATGCGAATGATATCTCGAGGAAGGTCGTAGGTTTTTTCACTTTTTATAAATACTAGAAAAACTTGCGAAGCCGCGGGCGGAATCTAGCAATTATTATTTTATTTTCTTTTGCTTCCATCCTTTCCTTCAAAATTTTTGATTCCAGGGGAAATAATGGTTGAACCAAATAATCAGAACGGGTAGGTAGTGTATGCGTTAGTTCACCTTTAATTTAGCCGACGTTACACTAATATAAACTTAAACTTTATAGAAATAGAAGATCTAGTATCCGAGCCGAACATCATAGGAGAAACCGAATCCTCGAGACTTCGATGGCTCGGGCATGTTGCGGGGGATCGAGCAACCAGCAGCGGGGCGTACATGGGTTGCCCAATTGGCCGAGGGCCTATCGGTCGTCCGCTGGAGTGACGAAGTTAAGAAAACCCTACAAGAACTTCGTGCCGACTGGACTGAACCGTCAAGGCACCAGGACAACTGGCGATCTCTGGTGTCAGAGGCCCAGATCTTCTTCGCTTCACTGCGCCACGCCATGCACTGGAGCGATAACGGGATAATCAATTAATGGAATGAGAAATAACCGTGATTAAGGTTCTGATTCTGAGTGCACGTGTACGTGTTATTAAGCGCAGGGTTTTTGTTAGGGCTATCTTGCAAGACGATACCTACGCGAATCGAGCGCGTTGATGTCTTTTGTATCGTGTATCTCTATGAAAGCTCGGTGAGTTCAAACCGAACGAGTTTAGTTTAGAGGTTTTTAAATGTTACTTACAAACACATCCTCTTACATAAAAACTTCTTAATGGATTATAGGTGCTTTAAGTGTTGGTGGATTGTTCGGTTAGGTAACCTATACTTAGCTGGTGTTGGATAAGTTAACATGATTTCGTTACATTTAGGATGTTTGCTCATTTAAATTTTTACCTTCTTGAGTAACAATGACTTGAAAAGGTGCATTAACTAGATACCTAAGAAATATATGTACTAATAGCTGCTGCCTGCGGCTTCGCACGCGCTTTTTAAGTAGCCTATGTCTGTTCCCGGGATACCATCTACCTCCCTGCCAAATTTCATTGAGATCCGTTCAGCGGTTTAGGCGTCAAAAGTTTAGACAGACAGAGTTACTTTCGAATTTATACTATTAGTATGGATGATATGCAAATATACGGATGTCAAAATTCCTATTGCTATGCTCCAAGGTAGGTACGGCGGTACTTATCTACCTAATAATAATATATATATTATATCCGTGGGAACATTATAACATAACAGACGAAACAACCTGATACATACGAAATTAATGACCGTTTATAATGATCATTAGTGCTAATAACAATGCGCTATGTTATAAAATATGTGTTGAAGATTTTATAGAACCAAAAGTAAAACGTAAGTATTTTGTTATTTTTTTTTCAAAAATCGCAAAGGTTTCACGATTTTTCGCATAGTTTTAATTGCAAAATGTAGGTGAAATGCTTTAATGTGATATGTACCTATGTTTCTATCTGTGTAATAGATATTCGTACCTAGTTCCTGTCAGTAAAGTTTTACTTTTTTGATTTCAATCAAATGCTGACTTTAGGAGAATATCTGGAAGGCAATTCTCGCCAATAGAACACTCGATAAACTGCCAAATTTTAAAGTTCTTGCCATATTTATCAAGCGAGAATTGCCTTCCTGATACTTTGCCGGCTGCCACCTTTACAAACAAAATATTCATCTAACAAAATAATATATTCTCAACTTATAGGTATGCACGTGTGAACTTGGCCATTTGGAATTTGTTTACCGGCAAAATTTTACACAACCTTTGAATTTGCATCTCTAACGCAAAATATATTCTTAAAGTCACAAATCCTTCACTCGTAGCCGAAACAATACGAAGTATGAAGAAATACTAAATTTTAAAGATATTTTCATTGCCAAACATTTCAACGTAAACAAATCTAAACTCAAAAAATAAACCAAACCCACCTTTTGTACTATCCAAGTTTACAAAAAAACTTTTTGGAAATAATTCAAAATTGGAACACTCTGTAAATGTCAAGCACGGTCCTCACACAGTTTCGTTTGGTTGCGCACATATTCAAATGGTAGAATGGTGGACGTGCAGTCGTCACGAACGCGCGTATGTCACTGCCAGTTAGTGGAGTGGGTGGAATCAGCTGCCGCCGGCCGGTCGAAAGATGTAATGTACATACTACACATACTACTTACTAATCGAAGCGCACCTCCTATAGGAATCTTATAGGGATGCTAATGCAAATTATTGACAACTTAAAATGCGGCGAAAAAAAAAATAGGCGGTTAAAATGTCTCTGTCACTAATTTTATAATACCACTGTCATGGAATTTGTACTTTTGTGTTAGTACTAGGTGTATAGCTATTCTGTGCTTTTGTACTGTTTTTGCTATTTTTAGGTAAGTTTGCAGATAGGAAGTAGATTAGGTAACCTACCTAACTACCTACATACCGGTTGTTTTTTTCTTCTCTTCACATAGCGTTGTTATTTGTGAGAAAGTGGGCATTTTTATATATGGCACTTCTAGACGGGTCGTGTTTAAAAATGCGTAAATGCGATCATGCTCCTTTCTCTACCAAGTTGGGATCACTTTAGAACAGTTAGTGAAAAGTTTGATCAAAGCATTTAAGCATTTTGATGTCTTTTGGCTTTAGGCACACATTTATCAAAATGCTTTTGTGACCTGAGGGTCACCCCTCGGGTCATAAAAGCAATGGACTCACAATTTTTCCATACAATATGATACAGCTCCTCTATCGTGCGGACAGGGAACTACGCAAATCCCATACCAAAAGAAGACGTCACGATCACGTCTCTTTACTAACGTCAAACAGACTCACCTCTCAGGGCTTCGGATCGGGACTTAACTAAATGGTATGAAATTTTAGTAGTTAGCATGTAAAATAATACATAACATGACATCTTTTTATCACACTAAAGCTATGCAAAGTCACAGTTGACAGCTTTAGTGACGTAACCACCTGACAAAACATACCGAACCACCTACTCAAGGCAAAGAAAGCAATTTATGGACAAATTATTATTGCTCTTTTTTATCTCCCTTTCACACTTTTTAAACGTTAGTACGGAGAAAAGGACAGCTGTTTCGAAAAATGTTATTGACATGTCTCGGTAACGCACATGCACAGCAATTTGTTGTTTGAACGAATTTATTGAAAAGTCGAAATTATGGTAAAAAATTGTAGGTAGCCAAGATTTGTATGTTGGTGAAAGGTGTTGAACTAGATTCATGTAACTTTTGAAAGGATTGAGGAATTGTGAATGGAACCTGTCCTCCGTCCTTCATTACGCATTACACCTTTGTAGTAAGTTTGTAGTAAGTACCTAGGAACCGCAGTACTTCTGTATTCTGTGGTGTAACTCCGCTGAAAGGAAAGGTCGACTAATTATGGAGTTCTGTCTGAGCCAAAGATTATTTAAATGTTTGGTCTGAGTTCGATTTTTGAGTACTTTGCCTTCATTCGTAAGCGCTCAGGCTTAAGTGATAAACTAATCGCTTTAGATACTGTGACAATGGGTATCGACTTCGACACATACCTAATCGCCACCATAAACACGTTTTGGTATTCTACCTTAGATAAAATATCATAATAATATCAATCTACAGATATCATTAATTTTACACAAGTTTCTACGGAAGCACGTCGAAAATGTCGAGGTTGAAACCAATCTCGAACCATTCTATCAAAATATCTGTGCAAATAGCACCGCACGCATCTGGAGTTTGTTTCATCTAAGGGTTTTTTATGTGGGGATTCTGCGGCAGAATCGGGCCCTACACTTAGCCACACCGGGTGACGGACGACAGGTGAGCCAAGGTACTGAAAATAGAGTAGTCTATAGTCTAGTCTATAAGGAAGACGTGATGCCTTACAAAATGTACTAGATTGACATTGTATAAGTGTTACCAATATTTGACGTAAATTTGTTATTGATGTAATCATTGTACGTATTTGAATTTTATCGATAGCATTATAATACACACATCAACATCGTCTAGGGATATTTTGTATAAAGTTCTTGAACTCTAAAAATACTGGCCGGTTTTAAAATCTTTTGAAGAAACCTTATTTTTTAGGCCTTTTTGAATGATTCCAAATTTGAATTTGAACAAATGAATAAAAAACAAAAGATTTGCGCGGCATTGCTATAGCGAAGGTCGAAAGTTACAATTTATCTTCCATAGTTTATGGTAATTTTTTGTGTCAAATTGAAGTTTTAAAACACGTTATCAATTAATTTCGATTTTAAACTACTAAATGCATCATGCGGCGGCGCCATTTAACTAGAGATAAAATGTTAAGGGCAGTAGGTATGCTCCAAGCTGGGGCTACTCAGCTGAGTGTTGCTGAGGAGATTGGAACAAAACGAAACGTGATCTCAAGGTTATGGTCACGTTATCGTGCTACCGGTGAAGTGGCTGAAAGACACCCAGGCGGGAAGCGCATAACCACCCAGCGACAAGACCGATTTTTGCAAGTTTCCGCTAGAAGACAACCAAATGTTACGGCAATGCAGTTGGTTCAAAGGCTCCAGTCAGAGCACCAGTTGCTGGTGACCAAACTGTGAGGAGAAGACTGCATGAAGCCAACCTTCATGCTCGCAGACCGCTTCGTACTCCAGCACTACGCCGAGGAAATCGTGGACGAAGATTAGAGTGGGCTCGTGAACATTTGCTCTGGAAAGAGAACCAGTGGTCTGCGGTGCTGTTTACCGATGAGTCCCGATTCGTTTTCCATCCCGATTCAAGAAGAGTACTTGTATGGCGAGTTCCTGGTCGTGAGAGCCGTCTGCAACACCCTCAGGAAGTCCATCCATACCGCGGTGGGACAGTTATGGTTTGGGCGGGAATACGTATTGGTGGAAGAACAGATCTCGTTTGGATCAGAAACACCATGACCGCTGAAAAATACCGTAACCAGGTGCTAGTACCAATAGTCTACCCCCATCGACTACAAATGAGCCAAGAATTCACGCTCATGCACGACAATGCCCGTCCGCACACAGCGCGAGTGGTGACCAGCTGGCTGCAGGAGCACGACGTGTCGGTCTTAAACTGGCCTGCGCAATCGCCAGACCTAAACCCTATAGAGCATGCATGGGACATGCTCCAAAGAAGGGCTATGAACCATTTTCCTGCAAACATCGCGACTGAAGAGCAACTTTTTTTGCATCTTAGCAGGACCTGGGACAATATCCCGCAGCAAGACTTTGATAACTTGATTCAAAGCATGAAAACCCGTTGCAAGACCGTTTGTAACGTCATGGGTGGTTTTACTGACTACTGATTTTTCGTATAATTGCAAAAAACAGGAAATTTCGCATAATTTTGCGTTTTTTTTAAAAAAAACAACATCCTAAATGTAAATTTTTTTCATATTTTGTTTTTTATTGAATAAAATTTTATTTACACAATAAAAATATTTCTATTGTATTCGAAGGTCTAGTCTACTAAACGGGCTTTTCAAAAATATATACATGTTGCATGTTATTTATAACAAATTTTGAGTAAATTGACAAAATATGAAATATCCCTAGACGATGTTGATGTGTGTACTTTTGTTAATCAAATTTAATTATACTTTTCCGACAGATGACATGTGTTTTTATAACACCCATCAAATACTATGAGTTAAATGTAAATAAAATATAGCAAAAACATAATTTTTTTAAGTATCTTTTATTGTCTTGTGACACTTCAGATAACCAATAATCATTTAATTTTATTTTAGTTTGAAGCTCAAATTGTCGTAAGAATTTACTATTAAATAAACCACATGGGTAAAGCCGCGTAAATACAGCTAGTTTAATAAGTATTTTAAAGATGTATCTTCTCTATTAACGCTATTTTGTATACTAAAACGACTCGCACTGACGGTCGGCGCTGACCAGCTACACGCCGAACTGTCAGCGCCGATGATCAGCATGACACTAAAACCAGCCTAAGTTTACGAGAAAACAAATAAAACTAAATGGTCCTCCGACTATTAAAATAGATGTCGTAGAGAGATATGTCGTGATTACGCATGTGTTACCCAATCCTCATACGTTATTCAGTTACGTTGTGTTACAGCCGCCGGTGTCAAAGGTTCTAGATAATAAGCAGCTAGCTGAGCTGGTGTAACTGATGTTCTAACCTAACCGGTCAACGAAAATTAAGTTGCGTGCGAGGGAGGACGTAACAATAGAATAGAATAGCTATTTTTAAGGCTAGGTATTCCAGCAGAAGCCGCACTTTTGTGATTTTTAAAATCGTCTGAGACATAGAACTTATAGCATCGCTTTTTCTGTCCTTTTCTGTCTTTATTATCTCAGCAACTACTTACAGCAGCAAATAACGTGAAATTTAAAATAATAATACATTTCGTGCGCCTGTACAGATGCCTGCAAAAGACTGCACGCAGATGCTGGTTGCGGCAAGCTGAAGACAGGGCGCTATGGCGCTCATTGGGGGAGGCCTATGTCCAGCAGTGGACTAAGTTAGGTTGATGATGATGATGATGATGAAGCAAATTTCAGTTAATTTAGGTACAATACAATACAAAAAACATTATACTACATAAGACACAAGTACAATGGGCGGCCTTATAGGCGATCTATTCCAGGCAACCTTTGGATGGAAGAATTATGTGTTATTTTCTTGTGCGCGATTTTCGCTCAGAATAAAGAAACTATACCTACCTTTATCTTTAACTTTGTCTAAAAGCGATGCTAGCAAAGCCAAGCGTGTGGTGATCATGGCCAAACCTCCTCGTTTGGGAAGGCATGTTCAGGTGGACATTTGTATGCTAAAAAAGAGATGATCGCGTTTTGATAGGGATGAAATTAGGTTTACAGCACGTGACTAGAGAAAGGTAGGGTACTACTACCTACCTGTTGAATTGTTGAGTAGTTGCAGTACCTACTGAAGTGAAACAACGGATACTTGATATTCACTTTTATTTTCTAAACAGTACTTTGTCTCAAACAACCTGCCAACTTGGCGCTTCTCACAAAAGTGACCGGATTTTTCCACTCATTTTACATGACCGCTTCGCAAGGCGGCACGATTCGCGCCAACGACGCCATTGGACGAGCGTTAGGCGCTTCTCGTCCAATCGCGTGGCACGATGGTGGCGCCAAGCGCACATTTAGTGTTACTGACATAAAATTATAAGTGACAATGACAGAAATGAAAGGAGTTGTTATCATAATTATTCTACCTTTTACAAAGATCACGACATTCGGCCATATGACATCGTACGGTCCTCCGGATGTGCGATTATTCTAAAGTAAATAACAATAATTTCCTGGCCTGTTTAAAGCTTAAGATTAATATTTTTTTGTAATAAAAAAAAATAAACGAAATGATATAATTTTAAAATATTAGATTTATGCAAATAAATACAAGATAATTAAAGTAGCTTATTTGTATTTTAATTATAAAGTTGGAATACAAAATTCTAACAACTAAATTATTATTGTTATTACATCAATCTATATGTAACATGAGTTTACATGAGTATGCAATTATAATAAAACAAAAGTGACTTCTTTATTAAACTGGAATCATTTTCTAGACAATTGGTCCTTGTCACATCACGACATTAGGTTCATTGTTTTCTTTATAGTAGTTCGGACAGCGGTATATTATCGTCACTATCATCGCTAGACAAATCATCAGCATTAAGCATCGGAGATTGTATATTAATCCATGGTCTCATCCTATCTGCTGACATAACGGTTTCAAATTTCCGCTTATTATTAAATCCTGGTACATTGGTGATTTTGTATCTATCTTTGCCTATAACTTTTTCTATCCTATATGGTCCTATAAATTTAGACAAAAGCTTTGTGCTGTTCCCGCTGTTATAAAAATGTGTCCGAGTAATCTTAACTAGATCTCCTTCACTAAACGTGGCGGCAGGAGTCCTTTTAGTATCATGTCTCAACTTTGCTTGTTCCTGTTTTTTTTTTATATTAGCCGAAACTTCAGCCCTTACATCTTCTATGGCTACAGGTATGACATTTGTACCAATATCCAATTTGTTACTCAAACTGTCTTTAAACCTAACACCAAATAAGACTTCAGCCGCAGATCTTTGTGTTGTTACATTCACGGTATTATTAATGCCCCATTGTATTTCACCCAGCCATGCATCCCAGTCGCGTTCATCTTGACCACAACCACGTTTTGTCAGTGCATTTAAAATTGTCTGGTTAAAACGTTCAGCTTGGCCATTAGCTCTGGGACACGCCACTGCGTTCAATACATGTTTGATACCATGATGGTCACAAAAACCTTTAAAAGCATTTGACGTGAAAGACGTCCCACGATCAGAGATTATACGGGCTGGTAACCCAAAGTCATGGAAAATATTTTCCAGGACTTTTAATGTGCTTTTGGTTTTTGTGTCTTTCACGGCTTTGGCAAAGACATATTTAGTAAATCCGTCTACAACAGTCAATATATAAGCATTACCTTTTTTACTTTTTACAAAGGGACCCAAGTGGTCGATATGAACTGTGTGAAATGGGATGCTTACCTTCTCTATTGGATACAAAAATCCAGCTTTTCTTTTTGCTGCACTATCCTTATTATACGCACATTCTATACAATGTTTTACATACTTTTTTACAAATTGCCGCATTTTTGGGAACCAGAATTGACTTTGAATCTTTTCAAGTGTTTTTGACTCACCGGGGTGGCCTATATCATCATGATTAGATTTGCAAATTTGCAGTCTTGCACTTCGAGGAACTACTAAACACAACCTATCATCCAATTTCCTATGTACCTTTTGATTTTTGAGGGTATAGTTTTTTTTTATATCTTTAACTACTTCATCAGTTTCTGGACTAATTATTTTAACAATACGCGATATTTCAGGGTCAGACATTTGTAACGTAAAAAGCCAATCTTCAGTCTCTATATGGTAAACCGTCAAGATGGGTTCGTCAACATTGTCAATTTTTAAATTAGTATTCCTACTCAGGGCGTCTACGTGAGCCATACGAGCCCCGGGACGATATTCTACATCAAAGGTAAATTCACTCATTTGAAGCCACCACCTAGCTATTCTGGGCACAAGGTCTCGCTTTGTAAGAGTTGTCCTTAGAGCAGCACAGTCAGTCACTACTTTAAAACAGGTTCCTAGTAGGTACACCCTAAATTTCTTTAGAGAGCTGACAATAGCAAGTGTCTCCAGTTCATATGAGTGGAGGTGACGCTCTTCAGGTGTTGTTTGTCTACTAAAATAAGCTACGGGCTTGAGTACATGAGGATTTTCTTGCCACTGCAATAACATTCCACCAACACCAAGAGCGCTTGCGTCTGTATGCAGTTCTGTTTCAAGTTTAGGGTCAAATAGAGCTAGTATCGGGCGTTCTATTAATTTATTTTTCAATGATTCGAAAGCACTAGCCTCTACCTCAGTCCACTTAAAACAAGAGTCCTTTTTAAGCAGGCTAGTGAGTGGCCTGGCTATTTCACCAAAACCCTTCACAAATTTTCTAAAGTAACTGGCCAAACCTAAGAATTGTCGGACTTCGTGGTTATTTTTCGGAACAGGGAATTGTTTTACAGCCAGAACTTTGTTCTCATTGGGTCTTATTCCATTAGCCGAAATTTCATAGCCTAGATAATTGATTCTACTATCAAAGAATCTACATTTACTTAGTTTAAGGGTAAGATTATTTTCCCGCAGTAATTTTAACACACCATGTAACCGGTCAAAACCTTCTTCAATGTCAACGGAAGGTAAAAGTATATCGTCTAAATACGCTAACGCAGATTCAAAACGTTTCGAGCCAAGCATTTTATTGATAACCTTTTGAAACACAGCTGGAGCATTAGAAAGGCCAAATGGCATTCGCTTGAATTCATAATGCCCATCAGGCGTGACAAAAGCAGTCAGATGTTGACTTTCTTTTGCCATTGGAACTTGATAATAGCCGGATGCGAGATCTAACGAAGTGAAAAACCTGTTACCACTAAGATTAGTAATCTGGTCATCGATAAGGGGAAGCGGAAAACAATTTTTCCTAGTTTTATTGTTAAGGGCCCGAAAATCAACGCAAAGCCGTTGTTCACCTGTCTTTTTTCTAACCATCAGAATAGGACTTGCATAGTCCGAGCACGATTCCTGAATAATATCATTTATCAATAATTCATTAATAATTTCACGAACCTGGCCTCTCTCAACATGGGACAATCTATAGGGACGGTAGACTACTGGCCTTGTGTCCATTAAGTCTATTTTCATTTCTGCATTGTCAACACAACCAATTTCGTTCAAATTTGTTGCAAAACAATCGCGATACGACTGCAAGAGAAGATATAGCCTGTCAAATGTCTTTTCGTCGACATCCTGACCTACTTTTACCTCTGATCTTTCAAGTGGTGGCATGGTGGCAACGTCCCTCATAATCCTATTGACGCATCGAATTTTCTTTTCTACGAAGGATATACCCCTAGCTATCAATGAATTTTGTTGCAATTTAAGGGGTTTACTCGTTAAGTTTGTCACGACTACATGCCCCATCCCAGACTCCACACGATAAGCGCCTTGATGCAAATGGTATTCCTTTTTAGGCTCCGCGCACGTATAGCCTTCTACATAAATATCGCCGGTAAAGTTTGAGTCTGATGTAATTATATCGACAATACCTATCTTTTGTATTTCAGTAGGGCCCGACACTGAAATTCGAAGGCTGCCATTTTCATCAAAGCAGCTATGGGGATTGTTAAAGAAGACCAGCCTATTGGAATCTTTCAGGACAGTTACAAAAGGTAGTTCTGTCAAATTTTGTCCTATCAGCAGTGGGGTCTGAAGAAATTCATCATTGACAACTAGTAATTCGATCAGGGTCTCGATATCGTCTAATTTCAATGTCATCATTGTCTTGCACAAAGGAACTACAATAGAGTTACCAAAACCCTTTATAGTAGGAAGGTTGGTGTAGCAATTGCGCGAGCCTAGTAATCGAGCATCCGATTCACGTATAAGACTGCTGTCACTTCCAAAGTCAATGTATGCTACTAAACTTTTACCATTTACTTCAGCTTTTTTGTAAAACTTATCGTTGACATTATTGTCAGTGGTTATTGTAAGCGTCTTACGTTCGCTACTATTGGGTAGCCCTTGTTCCGTCCTACGTGGAGGTAGCGGTTCAAGTTTACACGACTCAGAGTTATGCCCTACCCTTAAACACTTCTGACACCTTGTGATGTTTTTTGGGCATCGAGAGAAAGCATGACCTTTTTCGCGGCAATTGAAACAAGTGACTGAACTTCCGCTTGTACCGGGAGTCGTACTGTTATTAGTTTTATGAGTACCGTCAAAACGTCGTTTTGGAATAGAGGTGTTGTTACTGGGGCCTTGAGAGCTGAGAAAATTCAACAAGTCTTCTGGTTCCTTACAATTTAAAACATGAGCACCGTTTCTAACAGACCTATCATATATCCCGTGAATGATACAATCTACAGCGTCTTTGCCAGTAATTCGGCACCTATTTAGAAGAGTTAACTTATCATAAAAGTAATCGCGCAAGCTCTCATCTTTACGTGTCGTGCGACCTATCATCTCCTCTAGTAGTTGGCCGTAATTTTGTTCGTTGGGGAAAGCCTTTTGTAATTTGAGCTGCCACTCCTCCCAACTGAATACAACTGTCGAGAGTGACTCGAACCATTTTTTAGCAAGTCCTGTCAATTTCTGAAGAGCAAAATGAACTGTTTGCTTCTCGTTCCATTCGTAGATAATCCTGCACTCGTTGACTTTTTTAATCCAAGTATCTACAGACTGGCTTTTGTTCGCAGGATCATACTCGGAAATAACGTTAAACATATGGTTGTTATTTAGACGATGGGATCCCGATTCTTCAGCCTGACGTGCATTATAAAAAGCTTTCATTACCTCGTCTACTGCTACCTCCTTCCGCCTCTTTGTTTCGGGATCCTCCGAATCAATATTAGGTGATTCATCTTGCTGTTGTTGACTACTTGTTTCATGGACAATGTCCTCCACGATCCACTCGGATCGTCTTTTACGGTGAACATGTTGCCTTGGAGGGGGCACTTCTCTAGTGGCATTCATTACCTCGAAACAATAAAATTATGTTACAAAATATTCAATTCAATGTCAGCTATGCAGTCGAATATAGGTTGGTTGCAACTGCAACACTTGCAACTGAACCCAAATGTTCCTCATTTGTACTTGATGTTAACTAGTTATACTAGACTTGTACACAATTGTACTCGACTGTTATTAATTGTGCTTGTCGTTTTCTAATTGTGCTTAATTTGTGCTCAACGTTTGTTAATCGTGCTTAATTTGTGCATAAATTTTAATAATTGTGCTTTACTGAACTCAACTTTTAATAATTGTTCTCGATATTTACTAATTGTGCTTAATTTGTGCTTGACTTTTACTTATTGTGCTCGACTTTTATTAATTGTAATGGACGTTTTCTAATTGTGATTAATTTGTGCTCAACGTTTTCTAATTGTGCTTAATTTGTGCTCAACGTTTATTAATTGTACTTCAATTTTACTAATTGTGCTGAACTGTACTTGACTTTAATAATCATTGTTCTTGACGTTTAATAATTGTGCTTAATTTGTTCTCGACTTTTATAGATTGTGCTTAATAGTGCTCGACTTTAACTAACTGTGCTCGATGTTTAATAATTGTGCTCGACGTTTATCAATTGTGCTTAATTTGTGCTTGACTTTTACTAATTGTGCTCGACTTTTATTAATTGTAATTGACGTTTTCTAATTGTGATTAATTTGTGCTCAACGTTTTCTAATTGTGCTTAATTTGTGCTCAACGTTTATTAATTGTACTTCAATTTTACTAATTGTGCTGAACTGTACTTGACTTTAATAATCATTGTTATTGACGTTTAATAATTGTACTTAATTTGTTCTCGACTTTTATAGATTGTGCTTAATTGTGCTCGACTTTAACTAACTGTGCTCGATGTTTAATAATTGTGCTCGACGTTTATCAATTGTGCTTTATTTGTGCTCAAATTTTATTGACTGTGACTAACTTACCTCTTCTTTTTAAAAAAAAAATTACAACGCTAAAACATGGTATACGTACATGGGTAACATTATCATAGCTTGGCATACTTAGCCCAAATTCTGTCTGTTCTCATAGGGGTAGGTATACATAACCATGCCTTGAGTCTACTGATTCACTTTATCAGCGGCGGCGTACTTAGCCATGATAGGTATACATAACCATTAAGACAGATTATAGAAAACTTGGCAGTTGAACTCACTTGGTTCTGTGCGGCACTGATTATTGCACACTTGGCAATTGAACACACGTAGTTCTCTAAGACACATAGGCCATTTGATTCTAGACGGATTACACACATAAATACATTCAAGACAATAAAATAAAACATTATATAAGGTTCAAAGTTCTTGGCCTCGCAACATGTTACAATAAATGTCTATTGAGCACTTTTCTGCTCATAGATAATACACATGGAATTGCAATGCTAACACATGGCGACTACTTGAAGCCACGCGGTCCACCGGTAGTTACAAAAATCACTATCAGAGGGTAGCCCTGATCGAAGCAGATTTTAGCAACTACCGAAAACCACACAGTAACACGTGCTTACACGATTGGAGAGTAGCCCCAATCACGCATTAGGCACATGCACCCTGGATTGGCAGCCATCAAGTGAAATACTCATTTAGCCATTGTACAAAACCTTCGCGATCCGAAAGGATTCAGGCACAAACGGATAGTCTCGGTACTATACCGACCGCTTATACATAAATCTCCATTCGAAATGCCTGATTTACTACAATAACCAAATGGCATGAATCTGAGAAAATGTACCTGCATTTAAATTTACTTATTAAGGCAACCTGGCAAAGAACTTTTTCATTATGTTACTACAACTTTTAAACAGGTATAGTATTCTGATTAACATACCTGGGTTCATCCCACTTCTGAGATGAAGTGAAACAACGGATACTTGATATTCACTTTTATTTTCTAAACAGTACTTTGTCTCAAACAACCTGCCAACTTGGCGCTTCTCACAAAAGTGACCGGATTTTTCCACTCATTTTACATGACCGCTTCGCAAGGCGGCACGATTCGCGCCAACGACGCCATTGGACGAGCGTTAGGCGCTTCTCGTCCAATCGCGTGGCACGATGGTGGCGCCAAGCGCACATTTAGTGTTACTGACATAAAATTATAAGTGACAATGACAGAAATGAAAGGAGTTGTTATCATAATTATTCTACCTTTTACAAAGATCACGACACTACCTAGTACCTGACTACCAGAAATTATTATTTACATAAGTGAAAGCAATGAATTACAAGATGATCCCCTAATCTGCATTCAGGTTTGCTCAAATTGCACTAGATTTCTTAATAGTGACGTAGGTACAATTGGGCTTTCCCTTTTATTCAGATAGCAAGACGCCTCTTGAATCTTAGATGGGGGTTCGTTTCCATTGCTCACCGACTTTTCTTTTATAGAGGTAGTCTCTAAGGTAATGTCTGTCTCTTGTAGGTACCTATGTAGGTGTGTAAGTTGTTTCACTTACCGTTTACCGATCTGGCTCAGGAAGCCCACAATATCCGGGTCGAAACTTGCACAGCAAGACCAAAATAGAAAAAAAAACGTCAACCTTCTCAACACGAACTTCTTCCAAGCTCCTACCTAATCAAAAAACGCTGATTCACTCCGCTCTGGGGTGCACCTAGGCATATTTAGGTAGGTACACCTAACATGACACTTTCACTCTAAACAAATTAATATTGATTCCTTGTAAAGAAACCTATGAAAGAAACCTTCCTACTATTTTAAATGTTGCTAAGGCGGGCGTGTACGACGGCAATGACAACGCTTTTGGAAGATTGACTGTTCAGCGACTTTTATCGTTACCTAACGTAAGAGTTAACAAAAATGTCGTTATTATTCTAATGGAAACACACACAGTGCAGCAGGTATTGAACAAGACGATTACACAAGCGCGTGGGAAAGCAAAGCACGGCAATAGTGGATCCACCGGAACACGCTTCCGCAGTGCATGTGTTACTTATCTTTATGAGATAGGTAACGTGCTTGGCAGTTATGTACCTAGGTATGTGTAATATATTTTCGAAGATATCTGTGCCTAACACTTGAATACCAATATTATAGAGCCACTGACGGCCGGTTTTGGAACATACTACTTAAGTCATCATCATCACTGCTGGACTTAGGCCTCTCCTAATGAGCGCCATTACGAGGCCAGGTCGCTACTTAAATACTTATTGGTAAAACAAAATCTTGAATGGTGCCGCGCTGGCAAATAAATGAATGTTCAAAGTTTAAGACCATTTTTTTTATATTTGCTAGATTGCTGTTTTTTGGTCTCTTTTATAATGGATAGGCATTTTTCAAAACATCTTAGTCGCCTGCTTTGCATGGCGGCCAGGATTCTGTATAAAATGGTTTATGATATTTTTGTATAAGATTAGCAACTAATTGATTAGCAACAGGGTTGTGTTTAGCTAAAAGTTCTTTAAAATATTAGATATAAATAAATGTCGTAGGTAGGTAGCACGGAGTAAATACAAGTAGGTAGGCACGGATCGTACTCGTACCTACCTACATGTATTGAAGAACGTCGTTAAAATTTCCGGTACTTTCGGGCTACTACTTAGTCCGAAACTAACGGGAATTTTTAGCATTATTCTGTGGCTGATCAAGCAAGCGATGGCGTGTAGAACTGTAGCCCTCTTGCCCAGTATTGGGACAAGCACAGACAACGCAATCAAGGCTAGGTTCATATTTGTAGATATAATAGGTATCTATGAATAGGTATAGGTCACAAAAAGTAGGAAGAAAGCTCAATGTCATAAACGAAAGAACCCACGCATCGGAACCTTCGCCAAACTAATTGTCTTCGTGGATGAAGGTCTTCTATTGAACACCTGTCATTGTGCAGACAATCAAATGGATCGCATCGATTATTCTTCGGTAGGTACCTAATTTCAAGCCACTTTGTTGTTGGAACTTTGACCTAGAAATGAAACGCTAAGCTTTGTTGACAAGGCACTTCTGGACGTGGCTTCGGTTAAGTGGGACCTAGGTACCTACCTACTTAGATTTAAGAATAACTTAGAAAGCTCCCTTTTTATAAGTACTTGTACTAATCTTCTTTGTAAACATGTTTTTCATATTCAGATGATGATGGCGTGTTTTCACGCCTCGCAAAAGATTGCGAGGCGTAAATACACGCCAATACCTATCTAAAAAATAAAATTTAGGCATATTCCACGTGTCAAGATACCCTGTAGTGTAGATCATATTCAATTTCCATAGTATCGAGTTGACAGTGCAACTAGGTACCTACCTGAGTACTAGTAAAACGTTATCCATGTTTGGAAATGCAGGCAAAAGTTCAAAAGATCAGAGGTCGATTGTTGCCTTGATATTTGCTACCGCTTTACGATAACGACAAGCTATTTTCCGATAATGTCGTTATCTAAGTGGTCTTTGAAATATACACTCATGGACTTATTTAGAAGAACGGTTTATGAATCGAAAAAAAGTCTGAAATACTTATGTACAAAAAGTTCTTAGTGCAAACTGGCCACATACATCTTAACATTAAATTTAAAAAAAAAAAATTACTTCAATAGTCTTTTGTTTCAGGTTTTCGTTTACTTGCTATTTTCACTAGTCTATTGGAATAATTTTGCTGACGTGTGCGTATTCATTTAATAAAATTTCGTCTTTTTTCTATTATTTTTCACAAAAACGTATCGCAATTAGGGGTGCTCACACATCAACGAATCCTAAAGGGACAATGCCGGATCTTAGCGTAGCTCAGGTATCCAAAGCTGTTACTTTAATTGATAAAGGTCACAGTTATAAAGAAGTGGCACAGACATTACCTACGAGTTTCCAAATCCGTCGTCTTGCGAAATGTTAGACGTTATCAGCAGACTGGTGAGTACACGAAATGTGCAGGGCAAGGTCGCAAGAGTCACTTCAGCGACAGACGATCGATTTATTGGTGAGCAGTGTTCTGAGAAATCGCACTTGACTTTTTCTGAGGTCAGATCTATGTACGTTTATGTACTTGCCAGCCAAGAGGACCCTTACCTACTTACCACAGATCATCGAGTAGCTCGGGCTAACTTTGCTCGCTCATACACAAAACTGGAACGATGAGACTCCCGTATCATTAGCAAACCTCTTAAAAAATACCAATATCAGCCCGTATCTACGCACTGCTAGGCGTAGGGCTCTTAACTGTGGCACTCAGGTCTTGTGCTTCACCATTAGTACCAGCCGGATAAAAAAAAACATTCGATAAAAGTTTTCGAGAGCTCGATTACTCTTTCCATACATTCGGCGCCTTGCAGCAGCGCCTCTACCGGATAGAGGAAATATTTTTCCTAGTTTGACAGCGGTTGAAGTTCCATGCGAACTCGATTTTAGCCTTGTCTTATTCTTTTTTTGTGCGTGTAAGCGAGATATAAGCTAAGTCTCGAAAACTTTCTTCGAATTCAGAATGACGCCATTCGTCATAGGGGTACTGATCGCATTCAGGTCTTGTTGGTAATCTTTGGTTCGTACCTTCTCTCATCAGCTCGACACAGCTGATGTTTTGACCATAATCATCATCTTAGCAAGCGGATTGGTAATCGCATCACGGATGAAGGTGTAAAAAACACAGACGGCAGGCGTCTTTTCTCTAGTAGGTTCCCTTAAATGGCTCTTATAGTTGATCGTCACTGGTTGACGCGAGATTCAAATTTTTTCGTGGTTTTTAATTTATTTTTGCTTTATACAAGGAATAAAACCACGGAAAAGTAATTTGCCGCAAATCGTAAAACATTTTCTATGAACCCATGATAAAGCCAACTTCGATTCTATTGTATTTTGGGAGCATTTGGGAAAAGTTTGATTTTAAGCCCAAAATCTCCTATTTTCCCAAATGCTCTAAAAATATCAGTGAACCAAAGTTAGATTTTACATAGGTTAATAGAAAATGGTTTACGATTTGCGGCAAATTACTTTTCTGTTAGTTTAATTCCATAAAGAAAGCAGAAAAATATAAAGCCACAAAAAGTTTTGAATCTCGCGCCAACCCGTAACGATGTTGGAGGGGTCGATCTTGCGCTGCGACAGTCACGGTCGGTTCCTTTCATGAATATCTTTAATGTTATATCTTATAATTATAATTATTTAGAAAATATTTTGGCAAAACTGAAACAAAACATTTTTGGACTCCATTTATTTACCTAGTTAAATTCACATAAACAATAAATAATTTATTATTTAGACACAACTAGCACTACGTACAAATACCGTATATTTTAATTACTTTTGTTTGTGTATTCAATTAGTTACATTTATTGGATTAAACCTTGTATAACCAAAAATGGTTAAGTATACAAGGGGTCTTAAATTTTTTATTTAATTTGTTCGTAAGTACCAATTTTTATTAGATTTGACTTGTAAATATGATTTTACCAATAAAATGACTATCTATCTTAATATTTGGACCAAAATATAAGATAAAATTTAGGCATTAGACAAATCGAATGGCTAAGCATTACTTGTTTAAAAAAATTCTAATATAACTGTGATAAATCAAGGAAACATGCGTTTTTCAATTTAATATAATATGATTTAACTAGAGCAATAAAAGTATTTATTTTGATTACACGATTAACGTCCAAAAATATAAACACAAAGTTTTTTTGCAGTAATATTTACCCACGGAGCAGATACAGAGAGGAGGCGGCCTAAGCAACTGTGCACTGTGATTCTCAACTAGGTCCTGACGTCATCACAGTAAGCGTGACCTTAGTCAGTGTACTGTCGGCGTTCGTCCTGTGCACAGCTTTGTCAAAGGGGCAACAACATGAATGTAACAAAAAGACTTGGCCGTAATTAGAATCCAATTATTTTACAGATTGTCCCACGGCTATGCTTCATCAATGGAAAGTACATTAAATATGATATACGCAGGAAATAAAATAAAGCCTCCTTTAAATCAAATATTCTATCTACATTATTAAAAGTACTTTCCCTCTGTGAGACAACTATTATAACATTTATAACAGTTTTTGTTTAGTTAATTTAAAGTACGTGAAGCCCACCCATTAATTAAATTTTAAATTATGTATGTTCTAGATTTCCATCCGAAGAGAATCTTAAACAGCAATGGATCACAAAATTTAATAGACATGACTCCGACAAAATATACAAAGATTAGTTCTTGCCATTTTAATGATGAAGGCGACATGCGACTTTTGATTAAGGCGGGTATTACTTGTTTACTCCCTGGTACGAAAATTCTGTTACACATAGTACCATCGACACAGAATGAATCGAGCAGTGTTGCTATTGACCGGTAGATGGAAAATAAAAAAATTGGGGGATCTAACACCCCTTCACTCCGCAGATTGTCACGCGTTGTTTCTTATGGAAATCTAAACACCTCCTCTCTGTATCTGCTCCGTGGTTTTACCTAACAGCTATAATTAAAATTTATCACAATCGAACAAAGACATTTAACACAACATGTATGCCACACCTACAGCTTAACCTACAACATCAATACTATTAATACTATTTCATTAAAATATGTAATAAATCAATAAATTTTATATTTCGGGTAATTTGAACGTACATTGTCGATGTAAGACATTATAAATAATCTTGTACCGTAGATTATGTCAGTAGGTGTCAAAGGTACGTTTTAAGCTTAATTAAAATAGCGATAATCCGGCCGAAGAATAACATCACATAAAATGTTTCATTATTTTGTCCTATGGCAAATAAACATTATATCTACATACATAAAAAGTTACTTTATAGTTTTTTTTTATGGTTGAATCAAACTGTGATTGGTCCATGATTGAGATGTTTATGTTTCGCTATTTATGTTTAAATAATTAGAGTTACGTGAGTATGTTTAATATTACAGAGACTAAAGTATTATAATATTAGAAGAGCGAATCTACAACACCAAGAGATAATATTAAGCTCAGTATAAACTTATTGAGGGCCTCATTTAAACTGGACTTAATTTTTGACTTATATCAGTTTGCTGTCCTCTAATAAGATTAAACGTGAGCATTACAACAATAGTGACACAATTTGAGACACAAGTGCATTATAAACCCTTATCAATAAACAAATTCATATCAAACTCTCTACTTTTTGCCAGTATAATGCAGGCTTTGATTGTGTTAGTACGAATACCTACTAACTTATTTTTATTCGAAGAAAGTATTACATTAATACAGAATATTAGTCAACAAAAACATCAGAGATTTAGCAAAAGTATCGCAATACGCTTCAAAACTAGATAATTGTCTCAAAATGCTAATAAAATAAAACTATAATCTAGCGAACAAGTACGGCAATAAAATCTACTAAAAAACTCAACATGAGATACACCAACGTAACATTAAATCACATTAATAATCACCAAACTTAACAAACGCTACATAAAGACATTCGAGCTATAATGTACGCTACGTAATTTTCTATATCGATAATTTGATCAATAACTCTTAGGAAATCTAGTCCAATCATGTAAAATGGTTGAAGGAAGTATAATTTCGTGGAAAAATTGTGACCGCATCAATATTGATACATACAGTAGGTAAATGCTCAAAAACTTTAGCACATAAACAGTCGATAGATACGATTTTCAGTCTAAAGCAAAAAAGAAAATGCAAACCTTCCCTGTCCTAATCGAATAAAGAGTTATTAAGCACACTGTCAAAGATTTTACATCCAAAACAACCAAGCCTTACACAAGAATCCTACAATTCTTGCCGATTTTCTTTGACACTGTATTCAAATGAAACCAAAAACACAAATTCGAGATACGATACACATAATACAGTTAGGAGAATCAACATTAAGCTAGACATAATTACAATTTCCAAAACAATTACTTGCTGGAATTATCGATTAGTGAATAAGACCGATGTGAACTTAGTTACAGAAAATTGCCGTCTCTTTCCGACTATGAAATGAAAAGGTCAGCAATATTTGGCTACGTTTGCATCGGTCCAGTCAAATTGGACAAACAATACATCGCTAACTTCAGGTTGACATCTCTAGCTGAACTACCAACAAAATTAGCTAGCTAATAAAAATTCGAGTTAAGTCGTTATAAACTAGAAGACCACATATTTTTTCGTTTTTATTTATTTGACGACAGTATCATTAAGAGGTCTTATTAATATTTTTATTCTAAAAATTATGACAATATGTATAACATATTAGTGACTAATATGTTGCACATTTTTTATATTTCTCTAATACACAAATACATTATGATTTAGTTTCATGCAACAATTATAAAAGTTGCTTGCATTTGTATTCTTTTATAATTCTTATACTAATTAGTGTATACCTTCGGGAAGGTAACGGATGGGATGTATTTTAAGATGAATCTGAATCATTTGCGTCAGTTTTCTTTGGTATCTAAAATAGTGAGGTTAAAGTAATTCCGAACTTGGCTGGACGCTCTAGCGCGCGTCTCAATACTTCATTTTGACAGAAATATAATTACTAAGTATATGACACCGTAAACTTTTAAACCAACCCTTTTAAACCACCCCTGTATTAGTGCGAATAGAACAAACAAAAAACTAATCGTTTTAGCAGGACTCACGAACATCAATTGATTTTATATATACAGAAGATTATAAAATTATTTCTAAATTACCTTGTGGAAGATTTTAATATCATTTCGACATTTTGACGACGCCATTTTGTATTCGGAGAAACAACTGAGATAACATGGGTATGATCTGCGAAGGGTAAGTTGTAAACAGCTTAGGATACGCTATCAATGGAGATATTAATTAAATCTGTTGAATAATGAAGCGTAATGAGGTTTTTACATCTAATAATGAGTGATCAGCAATGGACTAGAACTTTATATTCCTTAATACGCGGGATATGTAAAGTGTGATTGACGCTCAAAACACTGGCATTCAGATAAATAATACGCTGATGAAGATTGAACCACATTCAAGTAGTTGGTTGAAATTTAAAAGTTACGTTGTGATTACTTCTTTGAAACAGTAACAGCAAAGCTTATATAAAACGAAGTAATACTGAAAGCGTTACCTCGTGAGTTCTATGTGGGCCAAAAAGCGTTTTAGGCAGTGTCTACATTTTAATCACTGCTTTTATTTCGTATAAACGGAAACAATACAAGGAACAAAATCCACTAAATCAATCATTCATTTCATTTCATTTCTTGTTTCATGGCTCGCTGTGTCTGTTCTGCCACAACTCTGCCAGTGTCCACGTCAAAAGAGTCATAAACTTTAGTAGATAATTAACACAAAATGAAATTAAACAAAAAAAAAACTCTTTTTAAATAGTACCATTTGATTTGTATCTGAAAGACAACACAAAGTTACTTCATAACAATGATATCGTCTCGGAATAACACCTTTTGGCATTTTACCTTTCATGAAAAAAACTACAGATGAAAACTCTACTACGCATGTGAAAAAAGTCAAGGTTGAAACCGACCAATCAATCTCTCCGTGCAAATAGCACTATATAGTTTTTTCATCTACGGGCGAATTCTGCTAACCAATCGCTTTACTATGATAAAGGTATCGTCGTAGAATCGTCCATAGATGAAAGAAACTCTCGACAGTTCGTGCCTTGCTAGTGTTTTCAGCGTCAAGTGTTTTCAGTGACACTACAGTAAAGTGAACACGTACGATTTGAATGAACAACAAACATAATGGTACTTGCGTATGGATGTTCAGTGTGTGTTCATGTTTAGTGTATCATGTTCAGAATGTTCCGATTCTCGAGAGATTCCTTCAGGGCGTAGAAAAGCTGCAGTTGTTGTTCCGGTTTCAGGTTGTATACCTGGAAATAAATATTTATTAATGTAAAAATTGTTGTTACGTTGACCGTATAATTTGCAGGTATACAAAGATTTATATCGCGACGGAAATTTAGATCTCTGGCAAGTTTGGTAAGCAGATAATAGGGTTCCCGCTTTTAATTATGGAAATGAGTAATTTTGTGCTTAAGTGTTTGACTGGTAATTGTTCACCGCATGAAGCCGCCTATGGTTGGGCCGCAGTTTGGCCATACTGGTTGGTAATAACCTCGGTGGACATACACCACAAATGATGAAGCATCTCTGCAGCAACTTGTGCGGTGCAGCAGTGCTGCTGAACCTGCTAGTAATTTCCCGATGAGACCTTTCCCAAAGAGGGAAATATTACCAAATATATATATACCAAATATGCGAAATAGTCCCTCTTGGTTACTATGGATGTTGACGCTTGTTAGTGTCTCTACCTGTTGCAGCAGCTTCTGCGGCGTAGCGGTGCGGATGAAGCTGTAGATGTAGACGTTGACGAAGGTGGCCATCAGGAACTGGCAGTCGAAGCGGTCCATGATGCCGCCGTGCCCGGGGATCATGTCGCCAAAGTCCTGGCATTAGTTATAGCCGTTAGAGAAAACAAAGCAAACGGTAAATAAATAATGATAGATATTTCACACAACGCCATCTAGCCTAATCCTAAGCAAACTTTCAGGGTTATTCAACTTTGTTCGAAAATATTTAATTGTGACGAAATTACTTCTCGACTATCTCTCGCTAGCGTCTAATTAGCAGAGATCGACTCTCACTTCACCAATCCAGCGATACCTGGTGCGGCCGACGGATCCTAATCTCGATGAATTTCCCTCATACGCCTTTTTGACATTTCTATTTTCCTGCATTCTCTCAACGAGCATCAGAAGAAATTTTTAAAACTAGCCTTCAATATTCGGTTCAGCAAACAAGTCCTTGACCTCCTGGTTTCTTCCATCCATCCGCTCGTCTAATCAGTCCTCAGTTCTACAATTACTGCTTTTCTACTGATCATTAAGTTACTTAGGTACCTTGATCTTGAAAGCGCGCTTGAATCCGCTGGCGAAGAATCCCCCGAAGGGTCCGATGACCGAGCTGAAGGTGCTGAGAGCCAGGGAGTGGATCATGAACGGATACATGCTGAACTTCTCCATGCCGATCTGAAAAAGAAAAAGGTTTGTAAATGAAATGGCAATGTAGGTATTAGAAATCGTAATATACCTCTATAATCGTACGTATTGTTAGAATAGAACTCGTTTATCTATTTAGCTCTGTCGACGCGGACGTTCGGCTCAGATTTATGTATGTGCCACGAAATGCGTTCTAATTTAAATAGATTATAATCACAAGTCAAGCGTACGCGTCTGAGATTAATTAGTTTTCGTCTGTGATTGATTGGGGTGTAATTTAACGTGTACTCAAAAACTTCATACACACAACAGCCTATCGAGTTCCAAAAACAACGGACGCACGGCGTGCAGATTTCATATTTCTTTATTAAACAATTTATACTTAAGTCTAGACAGGTCTTTACATTATGGGTAGGTTCCTGGTTGCATAAAATATGAAAATAAAGATAAATAGTTATCTTAGCTTAATACTTACTTAATAATTACCGGTGTCGAAATGAATTAGATGCCAACGTATTGATATTGTGAGACGTCGCTGATGACGTTTGACGCCGGTTGTACGCACCGAAGTCAAAGTCAAAGTCAAAAACTCTTTATTTCCATAAATACAGTAAATGTACACTTAGAAAAGGTCAAATTCTTAATAATTAAACACTGACACGGAAATAAAGTGATATTTTTGATTTCAGTCGCTCCGGTATGTAGACTAAAGTAAAGAAGCGACGAAGAAACCTTTAGCCTGTTAGCTAGTTGTTATTTTTTGAGTTGGAGCAAATCCCGTCCCAAGCTTTTTTATCCTCTAGATAATCTGATATTTTATAGTAGGCCTTCACACCCAGTCTCGGCCGAGACAGGCCGAGACTGAGTGTGTACATACTGCTATCATCTCACCACGGGTACAGGCATAGGCTAGACCGAGTACAAGGTGCTCTCGGTTCGCACGACTCAAAATATTAACATAGTCAACAATATTTTGGCTACTCCGCTCTCGGAGGAAGCCCCCAAGATAACAAAATCTGTTAAACTAGGAATTAACCGTAGATACTAAGGTAATTAAGTATAATTTCGAGGGTGGCATAATCATGTTGACACCCTCTATAATTCAATAAGAAATTTAAAAAAAACAGCGGCCGAGAACGCTTTACGGTATTTTGCATGTGGTGATTGTACTCACAATCTTCATAAGCGGCTGCACGAACTGCGGCGGCGTGTACTCTTGCAGACGGAAGAGGAGAGACGGCTCACAGTCCATCGTCATGCGGCCCAGAGACTCGGAGTACTCGATGGGGCAGACTAGGTAGGGGTATTGCGACATTATGCGCGCCATCTGGGGAGGAATTACTATCCTTATAAATTTTGCATAAGAGACAAAACTGAATGAATATGTATAAATAAAAATCGTGCTCGGTAATTTTCTCTATTACACACACACCACCCTACCTTGTTATGTTTAAACTAGATTAGTTATTTGTCTTAAAATGGAACATAATTATTTTGCTAGTGGAGGAGGGCGCTGACTCTGCTACACAGTTTTTAACTTTTGCGGTAGTCAGCCCACAATTGTACCCTATACATTAAGTTCTGTTCCTAATAAAGATTTTTGTATTGTATTTATATTCTGAATACTGCATCCTGCTGAATCTGCCGGCCAAGCGCGTGGTGATTATGGCAAAACCGCCCTCGATTGGGTGAGGAATGATCAGCAGTGAACGTATATATTGTGTTGATGAGATCACTGTTACCCAAGCTCGGGTGACAATTCTTATAGCCTTTCACACAACCATACAAAAGGTTGCAGTAAATATTTCAATCAAAAACACACTTCTCGTTTCTATCCACCATAATCACCTTCAGAGAGATGCCTCTCAGATACAACGCCCCAATGTTCTGGCTCGGTCCTAGTTATGTTATACAAGTTTAAAACATTTCATAGGTATTTTGTATTTATACAGTCTTTATACTATTGTGGGTTGGTTGTAATAAAAGAGAGTTTGTTTCACTTTACTGCGTCTATTCAATATACGAGACACGAGTACATAAAATGAACGTTTACGATATCTTTAAGCCTTATTTTAGGATGTGTGCTAACAATTGGAGGTTGCTGAAGTGACTGTTTAGGATATGTATGATACAGCAGAGGGTTGAGGAGTGACTATTTAAACTCGGCTTAGCTACTGAAAAAGCTGACTTCGCGAAACGCGTTTGCGCCGCGTACTTTATGCTAAACTGTGTCACTACATCTATATGTGATGAGGTACGTCACAACTTCACAAGGTTTATTGACACCACGGAGCCTATTATATTACCTATTGAGGCAACAAACACCCGTATTCAAGAACAACACTATGAGATCTCACAGTGTACGAACACATAGGGCCGGCAATCCGATTCATAAACTTGAGTAACATGTAACGCTATGCGTTCATTCCGACCCTTACGAAAAGTATTACAGCAGTAGACAGCTATTTTAACCAACGAATAGTGTAGCTATGTATGTCACCTTTTTGACTAGTATGACACAAATGTTTGGTTATGTTCTGTCCGTTTTGCTTTGCTTTGCTTAGATTTTGTTTGAATTCATATTCAGTTTCTATGAAAACAAAATTGTTTTATTATGTTTGTGCAGATTTCGGTTATATTTATGTCATCCGCAAATCTGCCAAACATTAAAGAGAACTTAGCAATATAAACGGACCAATCACGGATCTGTAATCGTCGCAGTGCGATCGCAAATTCGCATAGTAACGTGTCGCTTGAGTGTTGTTGGTGAATGAAATGGCCACCATGACGAACGCTGATAGAAATCATTTACAACGGGATGTTTACCATTACTTTTATTGTTAAATTAACTTATTATTATCACTCCGTGATCATGGCGCATGAAACTGTGCCGAAATATTGGAAAGCTCAAATCTAAAATCATGGTAAATATCCCGTTGTAAATGACTTTAGTGTTAATAACCATGATGGATTTAAAATATTAGGCAGATAGAAATGCCTTACTTAGCACTGTATTGCTTGCTCCCTTACTCAAGTATAGTTCTTGAATACGGGTATGACGACTAAAACACGCTTTTCGTATGGCAGGGTCCTACAAATAATCAAAAGCTTCTACACTCTATCCAAACACAACGCTCGAATCGTTGTAGGTACCTATGCCAGATGAAAAGAACTTACCATCAATCCAAAGACAACAGTCGAAAATCCGCCTCCGATGAATCCTTCCCAGGTCTTCTTAGGGCTGAGGGCGATGAGCGGAGTCTTCCCGAAGAAGAACCCAAACACGTAGGCCATCACATCGTTGCAGATTATCATGGAGACGGGCACGATGAACCAGATCAGACCTGGAAGTGAGGGGTGGTGATTAAACTAGCTGGCTCGGATATCGCAAATACAATCTGCGAGAGAAGTTCAACTTGTGGGGGAAAATTTTGTGCTATGTGTTATATGCCTTTATAGAGTACACACACTACACTTCGATCAGAGAGCCTAATGGATACGCTGTAAGGCATATTCTGAATAACCTCATCAACGTTAATACGTTGAGCTTGACAAACCATTTTCATCGATGTCGATGTCATTTTGTAAGTCAATAAATAAAATGCACAAAATAGTATCGATAATAGAGAAGATACTTCTTTAAAACACCTAATACTAGCTGAATAAACACAGCTTTACCCACGTGGTCGATTTAATGGTAAATTCTTACGAAAAATTGAGCTTCTAACTAACTAAAATCAAGTCATAATAATGATTAACTGAAATGTCACAAGACAATTGAAGGTAGAGTTACTTTAAAAATTATGTTTTTGATGTAGTTTATCTACAATTAACTCAGTCCCTTTGATAAGTTATAAAAACACATGTGAACTTTCGGTATTTTTTGTAAAATTTTATTAAAAAACAGTATTTTAATGATTGTCTATTTTTTGATGCTATTGATAAAATTCAAATACCTACAATGTTTACATCACTAGCAAATTTACATCAAATTTTGGTAACGCTTATACAATGTCAATCTAGTACATTTTGTATGGCATCACGTCTCCTGTAAAGGCTAGATTTTTCTCTCGATGAGTCTACACAACAAGTCGTCGGGCCGCCGACAAGCTGTCAAAACACTGTCGGCTGCCTACAATATTCATACACGAAAAATTGCACCAACCCACCGACTGTGTTGGCCGGGTTCGGTGTGTAGTGTATACCCCATTATTTCCAAAAATAGCAACATATGAAAATTTAGTATAATACACCGAATTTCGAGGACAAGCTCGCTATTATCGGCATAAACAATAACCCTTTTCTGGGTCAATAATAATTCAAAAGAAAATTAGCTACCATCAGTTCAGCTAAAATCACCCTAGGTTTAAATAAAATTATGCTGGACATTAAACACAACACTAGCCTTAAAGTAAGCAGAGCTTACTAAGCTCATGACTAGTGTACTCATTTATTTTTGTTTACAATTCATGATACCTTAGAGATTTCCCGATAAACACCTAAATACGAGCGAAATAGCCGTTACAAAACTGTGCAATATCGGAGGCAATCAGATTGTTGGACGGCAGTGCCGACCTACTTTCGTGGGACGATCAATTTGTAACGCATCCTTCGCAACGTTTACGTTATAGATTGAGTTTTGATAGTCCCTCATATCTGTGCTAGCAACAACGTAGACTTTGTTCTGTAGTCGGAATATTCGGATTCTCTATAAGATTGCGGAGATTTGACGGCGTAGATTTAAAACTATAGTAAAATATACGCCCTCCAAGTCCAAGTTTACGTAGAAATTTAATGATAAAAAAAACGAAAAAAATTTAATGATAAAGAAACTACGAGTAGGATAAGAAAATGCTTTCATTTCATTTTGCTGATGGACAGCCAACGTTATAAGAACGGGGCAATTTTTGTCATGCTCCCTTGGGCCTCGTAGTTTTTGGACCTACCATGATTATTTTTACTATTTATTAACCGAAAATCGATAAATAAATCGTACGATACGAAGGTGTGCTAAGAGTAGAATAAGCACTTTTAATCCAATGAACTCAGAACCTGAAGAAAGTGGGATAAATATCACAAGGATTCCTGTAATACAATACAAATACTCTTTACGTGGTTAAAGGGTATTTGTCTCGCTCGTAAACGGTGACTTTGCTGCTCGAAAACAGTGAGCAAAATCGGGTTTTACTCACATGTGGATTAAAGGATATTATTCAACTTGTTGAAAAAAGTAATTTAAATTCAGAATGCTGTAACTACTAAATTTCAATGGTGTAATAATGTAATTGATACTCTATGGTCGGCGCCGAAAAAAATAGGTAATAAGTTACGCGATCTGCACCAGGGGAGGTAAACTTTTTCACTGAAGGCATCGTAATTTTTATGTGTACCTTGACAACTTGGCTTGTGAGGGTTCTTCTAGGCAGTCAGCGCCTTTTGAAATAATCTATCAAACAACAGGTTCTGAATTTACTACTATATTTACTACTTTTTTTAGGACTTGCACCTCTGTGAGCTGCACTAATTTTAGCTTATCGTAGGGAAGGAGGTTATAGAGCGTTCTATAGCATTCATAACCTCCATTGTTGTTGACCAAAATAAGTTTCTGACATTCGACCTCTTTTATAAATTACAAAATATTTTCTCGCTAGTCGAGATCAAAAGATGAAGAACTTGAAAGCTAATATTTTTTTGTTTCGTGCCTTAAATCCCTCACTAGCTTAGCAGTCTACTACAGAGCCACTCGCTACGCTCGTGACTCTACTCTAGACTGCTTCGCCAGCTCGGGATTTAATATCGGCACGTGCAAAAAATCATTAACAATTGCACAATGGGTGGTCTTATTTTTGGAAAGTCGTAAGCGCGAAAATGATTGCTTTTTACAAAAAAGCTACACAACTAAATGAGATATTGACTTAAGAGGAACCAAATAAATAGTAATAACGTATGTCCAACAAATCAAAACATAAGTAATTTCAATAGACCGCAGGGTTCCTGAGATCTCGACCAAATTATGTGCAAATAAATTATTAAAATGATGTGGAATTCGAGTATATTTACTACGGAGATACGTTACTACTGAGATCTAGGCCTAGTTTAACAACCAAACCTGTTAGGTTGGCCTCTTAATAAATAAATACCTATTATGATCTTGTTTTACAATAAAACATGACCAGTTCAGTATGGCCTCTGTACCCAAACAATACAATACAGGCCCACGCCTGTATCCAACGCATATTTATAGCGTGTTTGATCTTCGACCCTGACGCTGTTGTTTCAGTTGAGGAATGTTCGGAATTGTAAAAGTTTTTTACGAGCATGGCATGGCATTTAACACAGGTGGTGTTAAATTTTTGCTGACATGCTTAATAAATAAAATTATTTCACTTACGAATTCTGAGGTAAGATACAGATACATTTTAAAAATCCGAATGTTATTTTCCTATATTTAAGGCGAAAGAAAGCTGCCAGGTGCTGCCACTGCATTTTATATGAATTTTTGTATCGATTGTTACAAAGACTAGGTCCATCACTTTGCGCTCTGCGTAGTAAAATATCCAGTACCTACTGTTTATCTTCGTCTCCGTATTATCCATTTCAGAATAGCCTCATAAATTATAAGACGCGAGAACTCCTGAAAACGAATTCCTCACAGAGCCAGATAAAACATCGTTATATTCTACGTTATACAAAAAACTAACTTAGTCAATCGAAGCAGTTGGAAGTATAAAAGCACTGTGCAAAAAAAATAATTTTCCGCTAAATAGGGAGTCGACCATCTATTTTCGAGATGGCTTCTTATAGGTAAAAAGCTTGGGTTATCGGACAGGTGTCGGGTAGGACCATTCATGGTGAACTGCGAACTAGTGATAACGTAGATTAATTTTTATCTACATTATCATTTATCATATCAAACAGTGTGATTCACATTAGTAACATAAAAGTGAAAGTTACACACACACTTGTGCATTATAATCTAGACTCCGGCATGGCCGAAAATCGGCTAGGAAGAAATCATCATAAAGGCCAATGTTTGGATGAGTGTTTTACTTTTAAATCTTTTACAACCGAACGGGTTGTACTGATAGTTTCCACAGATGTAGTGGGAGTAATCTGTAAGGCTATTGGAACAGGACCGTGGTGAATAGCAAAATTGGCCTATGCCAAGCTGTGGCCACTTGTCCGAGCAAACCGCGATCAAACCCGCGGGTAGAGGCTAGTTCCGTCTAATCTACTTTATCATAGTAATCGAATTACTACGGTCGTTGACTAACAATAAGTAATAAATGTTATCGCAGAGTTCATGCAAGGTCTTTGGCACCTATGAACTTTTCATTACCTTTTCAGTTTTAAACGGCATTAAACATTTTGTTGCAAGAATTAAATAAGCAGATTTTTTAACAAGGCCCTGACTTTCAATTTTCGCCGAGTTGCTGACAAGAAAGGCAAAGCAGAAAAAAAATCAATAACAGCTAGTAGGTAAAAGTGTGTTTTTATTGTAAATATTTATGGCATACAAGTTTACTTTGTATTTTGACCTAAAAATTAATTGCAAACAACAACCAACTCTTTTCGCCATAATCGAGCAATACAAAAACCCCAAAAATACGTGTTTAGGCGTAGCTTTTGGTCTTCAATCGTCACAAGATTGATACCCATATTTTCCTAACTGCCCATCACGTTAATCAATAACACAGATTGATACCCTGATTCCTCACTCTAATCCAATTACCGACATTTCCAGCTGTCTAGTACCGATACCTACATAACGTCTTTCTACACGGCCTAGTTACATTGAAAGGCTTCCCCGGACAATGTTGACAATGCTGACTTGACACGAATCGGTGTAGAGCACAATATCGGCATGGACAATACGCTGTGACAAAGTTAGGAACGGTGATGGCGGTTTCCTGCCTTATCTATTCGTCTATCTGTATTCTATTCTATTTTAATAATAGAAAAGGTGGATGTAACTTTGAGTTTGTAACCTCTTTCTTGGCTAGCGTGGGGCTAGATGATGCTGTGAATTATTATATTATTATTATTTATTTATTGCTCGTTTTGGCTCTTTAGTATGTAGGTGACTTACACGTTTTTCTTGCAAGAATTGTCAATTTCAACGCTACTTAGAGATAAAACTAGAGATAGATTGAATTGAATATTGGTAAGGGCTTACGTTTTTTGGGTAAGTAACTTCAGTGGTGGATGGACGATTGTCTTGGTGAGGAGGAAGGAACATACACGGACGAACGAATCTTAATGAAATTTAGCAATAAAATAGATTGATAAAACTAGAACATAGGCACAGTGTGGAACAGAAAGAACAATTATCAACAACTTTCTACCCACTGTTTACAATTGAATTACTAAGATAAGACCTACCTAATTATCGGTAACCAGACGTTGGACTTGAGCTAGCCAGTGCCTAATTACTTGGTGACTAATAAAACCTAGTGAATATACTAAGTACATCGTTTATCTACGGAATTGTTTTAATGCTATTGGTTTATTCGATAGCGTGAACTTCTACGCAGTACGATTACAATATATACAATAATTCACCTAAAGATAATTTTAATTATTTCAAGTGTCTAGGTAATTAACTAAAAACGCAAAATCATCGCTGTCTGCACTCCGTTATTAATACAATCTACTGTAAGACAAGAACGAGTAAATAATGTGTAAAACTTACAGAAGACGTGTAGTCAACTTCAGGCTGGATCTTCAGGAAACGCCCGTGAAGTCAGCCCCCAATCTACGAAGGACTCTGCCGTCAAACCACTGACCTTCGAAAACGTTCTGTATGATGATACCAATAGCTCTTCCTGAACTGGGACTTATTGCTGAGTATGGCCTCGTAGTGTAGTCATCAGTGGGCCAGCAAAGTCAACCCCGGATCTATGAAGCTACAATCAAACCAAGCGAATAGTACTGACCTTCGAATATGCTCTGTATGATGAGATAGCATTGCGTGACGACAATCAGCAGCACGACGAGCGTCCAGGCGAATAGGCTGGACTGAAGCAGGTTGTAGCGCTTCACCAGAGATAGACATCTACATCTGAGGGCTAATTGGAGTCTCAGGAGTCCACTAAAGTCGCAGAGTAGGCATCCTTAAGAGGAGCCAGCAAAGTCAACGCACGGTTCGGTAAAGGACCTTGCAACTCTAACGCAACCATCGAATCATGTGCCCAGTACTGACCTTCAAATATGTTCTGTATGATGAGATAGCTCTGCGTGACCACAATTAGCAGCACAACATGGGTCCAGGCGAACAGGCTGAACTGACGGAGGTAATACCGCTTCACCAGCGACAGAACGAACCAGACGAATCCGCAACAGTACAGGCAGAATGATATGAAGCGGTGGTAGGTGACTAGGAACTTCAGGTAGTCCTGGGGACAAAGAAATCTCATGTCAAATCGCATAAGGAAGACGCGCGGGATTGTGACCACCACCAAACTTGGGATCTTAGCGCCGACAGATAATTATTTACGGGAGGTGTCATTGTCGAGATTCGACGACCGCAAATACTTTTTAGCAGGGGACGTTGTTAGTTTGTACTTATCCTTGTGGATAAAGCTCATTAATTCAGTGGATTTAGCTGGCACAGGACCGCCAGGGTTGGTATTATAAAGATGCCTATACCCAACAGTGGGAGTTACGGACTAGTTATATAAAAAGGCCAATATCCACTTCGGGTCATTAAGCCGCCACTAAGGCCCGTGTTATGAAACCATGCTCAGTTATCGATCTATGCTGCCTGAGTAATCTAGATCCTAAATTGGCCAGAGCACGTGACAGGTAGGTATATTCACGTGCAATAATTACATGTATGTAAAAGCTTTAGTATTTTATCATACCAAGGTACGCTTACTAACAGACGGGCGGGACGCTGTCGCTGAGTAAAACATCTTATAGTTTTGGCCAAACCTACGCGGGACACCGAACGCGAAGCGGGAGCGTCAGCCGCGCGGCGGACGCTGCAAAGGCGCCTTGCACACCTACGCGACCGAGACGCGGGAAAAGTTTCGCGTTGAAGCGTTGCGCGAAGTGACAAGGGGCATGAGTGTGAACACATTTGATGCGACATTATTTTTTCCTTAATTAAACCTTTGTTAAAATAGTATCAAACACATTATTTCAGTACGAGCATTCCTTACTTTTATTGATGGTTTTCTTTTTGTTAGTGTGATTTTTGTTTGTAAATTCGTCGTGAGTAGTTGGTCCGTAACGCCAACAAGTGGCTCTGACGGAAGACCAGCGTTGGTTGCTAGCTTGCTAGTGAATTAACTTACGCAGAGGCAGAGCCATTTTGTTACTAGACTTACACTACGTACCTTCAAATCTGGTTCCTCTTAGTCTAAGTTTATTATGTGTTTCTGTGTAAGACTTAGTATTCAAATAAAATTATATTCTACCACCACACCGCACGCACCACCTAAGTAAGTAATTGAGGTCTATTAAAAGACACTTGCATGATCTAGAAATTCTTACATCCACAAAATTGAGGAAGGAAGTCAAAATTAATCATAATCAGTGTTCTAATAATAACAATCCAGTGGACCCATAATGTATCGGTTTACCAGACTAATGGATAGATATGTAATTGATTGAACCGAGCGATCGTTTAGCTGATTGAGGTTTATGAGCAACTAGTTGCACCCCGCGGCTTCGCCCGCGTAGAAATTGATTGCACACGCCCTAGGGGTAGTTTTGTAAAAAAAAATACGTGTATCATTATTTACTTTATAGTTTATAACAAATCACAAACTTTAATAACCCGATTTACTCCGTTTTCAGGAAAATTCAGAAAAATCCTGAAATATTTGTTCAATAGTTTTGTATTCTTAGTATTCTCTGTAAGTTTCAAGCTAATTGGGCCACTGGTTAAAGAGTTACAAAAAACCTCAATAACTTCAACCCTCATTTTACCCTTTTTTAGGGGTTTTTTTTTTAAATTCCTGAAATACGAGATTTTGTGTAGTAACTGGTACCTGCTTTTTAAATTTTAGCTTTCCAGCTTCAAAATTGTTGTTTTATTGAGTATCACAATAAACTCTTCTTGATGTGAGATAAAGAGAAAAAAACGAGACTTGAGTTATAAATAACTTGTCATTTAGGTTTCTCCGCAATTATTTCTTTACAACTAGCTGTTTTAATAACTGGTAATTAGTTGTAAATGTCGATAAATATGTGGTGTCACACAAAACGACCTTCCGGCTCGTACTTATTTGAAACACGAAAGGTACTTGGTCGCGGTTTTTAAGAAATTAATAAGATTTTAAAAATGAATGTTACCTACAGTTTATTTTAAACATTCTTCCATAAATAAGTCTTTTAGAACTGAGGAAATATACGTTTTTAATCTTACGGCCTAAAAAACTTGTTTACCCAGAGCACGGCTTATCACTGTGTGTTTAAGGACATTACTTCTTTTATTTTTTTATGTACTTTAATACATAGGTATTAAAAAAATATCTATTAGGTAATGTATTGTATTAAGTATATCAGTCATCTAGTCTAGTAGGTACCTATAACACAAGCACTACTTAGCTTGGGGCTAGATGATGCTGTGTGGATTGTCCAGCATTATATATTATTACCTAATAAATATTACGAACATTTAGAAGTAGAAGTGTTAATTTCTAAATACATCCGTGCTCGTAAAAATCTCGAAATCTATGAAACAAATGTTCTTATGTGGTTGTTTGTTTCTCCTCGCGATTGAAACAGGCCAGCATCAGCAGGACTACAATGCACGTCTAGCCACTTCATTATATACTCAACCCCATTCGTTAACTCCTCCATGTCATTGTTCCTAAATGGGATCTTGAATCTAACAATGAGGTTTTATTTGTATTTATTGACAGCAATAGAGCCGCGCTGCTGTCGTCATCGCAAGGATGATCATCTTGTGGCAATAGGATCACAATTGAATTGCTGGTTTTCCAAAGAACACTAAAATAAACCGCCAAGTGCGAGTCGACTCACACACGAAGGGTTCCGTACCGTACAGGCAACTTCTTCAAATAACATCAAATTTTCACTTGTTCGGAAACCCCTTTGAATTTTCAACTTTATTTTATTTTTAGTATTTGTTATTATTACAGTTGAAGTGTTACTTAATTATAGAAAGTTTATGTGTCTACCTATTGTAGTTCAAGAGATAGCCTTGACAAATCAAGAGCAAAAATAGCCAAAAAAATCACGTTTGTTGTATGGGAGCCCCATTTAATATTGATATTTATTTTATTTGGCAAGAGAAATACACATTATCTGAAAATTTCAACTGTCTAACTCTTACGGGTTATGAGATATAGCCACGTAAAAGACGAACGGACGGACAGCGGAGGCTTAGTTCCGTTTTGACCCTTCGGGTACGAAACCCTAAAAACATAAACATAGTCCATAATTTTTTTTTTTTTATGCTGGCAATGATTTCAACTAAATGAATGTTTGAAACTAAAACACACTTGTCCTTTCAAAAACTTCATAAAATTCGTAAAATGCGTTTCGTTCCCAAACCCCACTTGTCCTGGACTAGTGTTTTATTGTAACTAAACACAATCCTAAGTTTTTACATCTGTCAATGTCAATGTTTATGTAAAAGTTTAGATGTTCGTTACGTCTCAAAATTTTGCATGATACTTCTAGAAGTATCATACTTATTGGTATCATACCGAAATAACTTAAGGAATAACATAAATGTTATGCTGCTTATTATTTCAGTAAAAGGCATGCGAAGCCGCGGGCATAAGCTAGTTCGGTTATTTTGCGCGAGCAAAGTCGCTGACTGAATGATTCACAGATTTACTTTCTTAAAGCCAAATCGCCATCTACAGTGTATTTTATCAACAAAATATTTAAAATGCCCAAGCAAAAGCAATGAAATAGATTTACGCTATTTAATTTATAGTATTGAATCGATAAGTTCAAACACATTTGAATAACAAAATCAAAGAATAGGTTCCAAATTCTGTTCATGAATAAAAGTTGAACACTTAAATTTAAATGAACATGTTAACAAATTAGCATATTTATTATCATTACGTACAAAATTATGAGTTGCTTTTCAGGGCCTCGACACACCAAAAAAAAAAAAGAGTGTTTTAGGGTTTCTTTTGAGAAATAGTTTTGTAGGATGGTATGGAACCCTCCGTGTGCGAGACGACTCGCACTTAGCCGGTTTTTTGAAAATAATAAGATTCAATTCAAATATGTCTGCCTGCCAGGAGAAACGAAGAATTTGCTGCTCTAATTCAAATAATTAGGTAATTATTACCTCTGGTCACCAGATCACTTTTTGGACATAAAAGCTGAGCTTCTCAAATTATAATAAACTTTACATGCCTAGACTAACATCAGACTGAGGCAAATGTTACAAACATGACATGGTGATACAAATAATATAAACCAAATAATATAAAAAAAATATATCACAAAATAGTTATTGACAAAAATTCATTGTAAAGAGCATCATTGTTAAGGGGTTTGAAGATTTTTGTATGGAGAGTGGCCCTAACATCGGCTACCACACTGTATTATATTTCAAAATCGCCGCGCACAATGAAAGTTATAAGAATAAAGGACACGTTTACAAAAAAAATGTCCTTTAACATGATGTCCTAAAGCGTCAGGTTTCTGAGATATTTACAGATGAAAATAAACTTTGCTCTAATTTTTTTTTTACCTGACTGTGAATGTCTCATAAACCTGATGCTTTAAGAGATTATATTATGGGCATTTTTTATTTGTATAATTGTCCTCAATCTAAATATATAACTTTTATAGTGCACAGCGATTTTGAAGAAAAAACAGCCAATGTTAGGGCCATAATCTTGAAACCCCTTTGTAGTTTGAAATGATAAAGTTTATTAAACAAATATGTGTGGTTCACAATCTTTTTCATTATACCAGCCACATTCAAGTAGAAAACGTTTTTAACCAGTTAATCACCAATGCTCATAACAAATGTAATGAAAGTCTTCTGTCTGAGAAATTTTTCTCCTGAATCTATTGCACCTACTTACAGTTCTGTTGATGACAACTCCAAAGTAGTCAATCAGGTTCTCTCCATAGAAGAAGTAGTTGGAAGTCAGCAAGAAGTACCAGGACAGGGAGCGGAACCATGGGAGGCCGTGCACTCGGTACACTGCATAGCCGATGTTGATGATCTCTTCAAAACATTTCACTTGTACGCAGAGCACCTGTAGAGGGTATTTAATTGTTTTGGTCAAAAGGAGTAGCTTATAAATTAAATAATCCTTAAATTCCTACATTATAATAATAAAGGTAGTTATAATAATATCTTACAGTTATCATGAGCGCCAATGGGCCACCATAGATGAGTAGACAGAATGCTCCGATCATCAGCCATGTAAAGATTCCTCGAATCACCCAGTTCCTCCATCTACACAGGTACAAATTTGGTTTAAACAAAAGTTTACCAAAAACTTTGTGTTTATTTACATAAACAGTAGATTTGTTATTGATAAGTGTAGAGGTGTGGAAATATTTGTCGGTGTGGGAGTTGCGTAAAGTAAAATGGATTACCTTGAAGATAGACCAGAAAGTGCCGAGTCAAGGATTTCAGGCGTCTTGTCGGTTCCCTGGGCAAGATTCTTCGCCATTTCATCCACATATTTCTCTTCTATGTTCTTTTCCTCTTCTGAATCCAACTAACAACCAACAGCGTTATAAATCACAAATAAAATAAACCGGTTCTATAGAAATACAAAATAAATGGACATTTACATTATCGGATTCTCCAGCAGTTTCCATTTTATCATTGCCGTCACCCTCTCCGCGTCGGTGTCTCAGCTCGCTCATGCTGAGAAAAACTCACAACAACACTTCACAATTTAGATTTAGCTCAAGAAAGAATCCAGCGATCTGGCGGATTTATTCCATTTACAAGAAAAGAAGGCGATGTGTTTTCCTTCCTTCCAGCCAGCGACTTTTCAACTCGACTTGTCAAACGAAAAATCAATAACTTGTGACTGTGTTGCCATTTGTAGGACTATTACATGATTTTGGTAGAATACGAAAAGTTTAATTAGGGTTCCGTAGCAGCGATATCTATTTTAGATGAAGTGTCTAAGCAAATGGTAAAACTTAACGACCTCAGTAATGCACGGGTCAAATGTGCACCGCCGACGCCTGGTACCTGCGATGGAGAAGATTGCGGGTTCGATTCCCGCCTCGGGACATATTAAGTTTGTATGGTCCGCTATTTGTTCTGGGTGTTTTCTACAGTTAATAAAATATATAGTATTTTGTACACCTTATTTATGTACTTTATTTATACACAACGAAAATTTTAATAAGGGAAAAGAAACAAATTAGAACTAGAAAGTAGGTAGGTACCTAAGTATTTACAATTGAAACCGATATGACTGTTTAACTGACAAAAGCGCAAAGTCGCCCTAGAAGAATGCTATTCGCTCTGTCTAATACTTATGTTTAATTATGATAGATAATGCATCGCAGGCGCTAGGCGCACCGTCTCGTTGCGTCATCGTCGCCACATCCATAATATTAGCAGAAGAAAGTAGCAAATAAAACAACAAAAATTGTATATTCTGATTCTAAATATTATGACATTTAGACGCCTGAGTATGTTTGTACAATAATACAAAATGTTGAGTCAAAATAATAAATAAGAGCGTGGATAGAGTTTAGTACCTAGTGTACCTAGTGTGTAGATTGAGTATTACATTCGTAATCTTGATAATTATATGGTTTAGTTAGTAGGACCAGGGCTAAATGGTAGGTTGGTTGGTTGGTAGGTTGTTGGCAACATGCCATAATTCGGTTTGTCCATGGTTTGTCTATGTTTTTGGACAATAATGACAGTGACATTTTAGAAAAAAGAAAGGAAGTGTACCAAAATGTAAACAAAACAAACATCGTCATGGCGAGTGATGAAGACGATTTCTCTAAAAAATTTGAAGAAGTAAGCATAATTCCTGACTTTCAAGAAATACAATTGTAGGGGTTGGGTACTAATTTGATACAATGTCTATTTTCAGATAAAAGCAACAGTAAGAGCGCAATTTGCCGGAATTTATGCATCTCTGAAAGCAAGGGAGTTAAAAACTTTACGACAACTTGATGCTCTGCGTAAACAATGCCAAGACGACAATGACCTGGCTAGAAATTGTGTTCGAGATATTAGAGTAAGCTTTGATAATGATACCACAATACTGGACAACATTTACAACTATGGTGCTATCAATTTAGAGAAGTTAAATTTTATTAGTCAAACATTCTCTTTGGAGGATTACGTCAAACCTGAAGACGATCACATGTACTCATATAAGACTATAGAAGAGGCTACTAAAGGTAAAAGTAAAGAGGAGTTGGAGATAGAAGTGGCAGCGTTAAAACAAATGACAGCAACAAATGATTGTGTATGCTATGTGGAAATAAATAGTGATGAAGTATCACATAAATTTAGTGACGAAAGATCACATAAATTTAGTGAATTAGTACCCACTGCCCCTGAACCCAGTGAAGAAGATGTAGCCGATAGAAAATATGTAGAAATAACCGAGGAAGAAAAAAGTTTTAGTTCCGAATCAGATTCTGAAGTCAAAAAGCTGGAACCTACTGATGATTGGATGAATTCAATCAAGAACCAGATAGAAACCGAGCCAAGTCAGGTGACTGATGATATGGAGCACAGTACCATCACTTGCAGTAAGATTATTGCAACTTTTTAAAAAGTTTATTTTTTAAAAGTTTTTAGGAGTTTCTTACATATTTCTTTTAAAATTGCGTCCCAATAAATAATGAATGGTCACATAATCAAAATTGAATTTTCGTTATTTTCATCATTCTAGCTCCATATTTGGAACAGAAGGGTACAAGGTAGGCCTTTGCCTGGCCCAGCAGTAAGTTCTATGTGCTTCTTCGATTAGATTAAATAAGCTCTGCTGGTAATAAGTACTATCTCCCACTAGCATAGTAGGGTAATCAAATAAAACAAAGAGTTTCAAGCATCAACTTATATTTGTTAATATTTTTACAAATGGCGTTAAATGATCTTTAAACTAATATGCATTGACTTTTGATTACAATAATACCTAATGAATAAATATACCCTTTGCTTCCATACTTCCAGTACAGCAATATCTAATTTGAAATGACCAAATCCCAATTCAATTCTTAAGGCTTGCATTCTACCTACTAGTTTTGTTAACTTTAAGCAAAAAAAAACTATTTATTTTAACATAATGAAGTAAGTTGGTATAGCAATTAGGCTTGGGTGTAGGAAAGTATAACATCTAATTTAAACTATACTCGCTACAAATGTTTAAAATGGGGAAAATATAATTAGTCCAGAAATAGAACCAAATATGCAAGCCTTTTACCGCCCGCAAAGCGTAATACTATGGTTTATGGCACTTATAATGACATACACATTTACAATTCCTATAAATTCCCATGCTTGGATGGAATCCGGCTGTGGAAGGTTTATTCTAGTTTGTACTAACTTCACTGGATTGTGTGATGGCACAGGAAAGTGCTAGGGTGAATTTCAAATTAATTGTTACCTAAAATGTAATGATAGGACAGTGAATTACATGGCTATATGATTTCTAATACTATTTTAGGCACTCATAGGTGTTTAGGCCACTCCAAAAGTTTAATTTATTGTCACAAAAGTGAGCTACAATACAAACTAAGAATTAATCTGATTATGATTATTGAATACTGATTACATGTTTATAAATTTATTTTCGATGATAAGTTAGTAGTCAAACAGTTCAAAAAGGATACAAGATTGCATAAGAATACAAAATCTTAAACACGTTTGTAACTATATGTAGTGCATACCTAAAGCATAAGTAGTTACGAATAAGTTACTCTACCTTAAAATACCTGTTAAGACTACTATACATTAAGAGTTAATTAAGTACTATACAAGGCCGAAGTCCGTACAAACTGCTGCTACATCTCTGTTATTTTGTTTTTCCGCGCTATTCGCGGCCATGTTAAGTTCAACGAGCGTATCCACACTGTTAATACTGACCCCTTTCAATATCTTCTGAGCAGCCAAACTCGTGAAATTAAAGCTCAAGTCACTCAAGCTGGGAAAGTTGTAAAAATCCTGATTCTCTTTCTTGCTCTCCTGGCTCAAGCTATACCGTTTCTGCTTGTTTTCCAAGCAGTTTATCTTTTCCGCTGACATGTTTATGTCCTTGATCTGTTCCTGGTTCTTCAGCGCCAAGTTCGGTTCTGAACCAAGCACCGTCGGCTTCTGGTCGATCGCTTTCGTCAACAGGTTCGCTATAGAGTCTGTGCTCATTCTGTTATTTACGTTCGGTAGTCCGTTCAGCATCTGCAGCGCTGCAGCTTTCTTCAACAGGTCGACGCTTTTCAATTCGCTGTTGGAGTTTATATTCGTTTGAAGTCCATTCGTTGATGATAGAGAATTCTTCTGGTACCGCAGACTGCCCAGAGATCCGATGATGTTGTCGTAGCTCTTGGTAGGTGTTGAAGGGTGGCTGTTGGCAGTGGTTTCTACATTATGTATGTTGTTATGAATAGCCGGCGAGGCCGGGTTCGATGCAACCTCGTTTGTATTGTTCAACTGGTTTTTGTACACAAAGCTGTTATTATTAGTCACCCCTCCGATTTGCAATGAGAGCTTTCGATTGTTATTCATACCCGTATCGTTAATCGAATTTTTATTGAATTTGTTCTCTTGCACTCGAATAGGCTCTGACTCCTTGTACTTTTGCTTATTCTTTTCTACGCTGACGTCAAACGAAGTTTCTGTTGGGTTTTTTGCCAATTGGTTGGTGGTTCCGTTTTGTGATACGGAGACGACTTGCCTGTCATCGTTGATGATGTAGATGTTGCTCCCGTTGCTGGTCTCTGTGACCTTCCCGTTCTCGAATGTGATGACAGACCTTACAGGGGAATTTTGTACATAAACTTTGGTGTTAGTGCCGCCACCGTTTTGAGACATAGTATTCGTGGTAACTTTTAGTGTGATTGAGTTATTAGAATTGGAACTCGCTAGCATAGTCGTCGAGGGGTTCTCCACCTTAGGTCCTAATGTTTTGTTATGCAAAGGGGTAGCGGTTTTTTTGGGTGTGCTTGGACAGTTTTTTGGCGAGTTTTTGGGTGACGTGCTTTTACCGTTTGTTTCTCCGCCGACAATAGGCGGTTTGGTTCTGTATTTGTGCAGGCTCTTTGGGGAGCTTTGAAGGCTTTGTACTTTGACGAGCGACTGCGCTCTGCTGAGGCCGGGAGCACTCTGCGCGTTACTATGACTAGGCGAAGGCTTTAGCGTTCGGTCCGATATGTGCGACTCCAAACTGGAGTGACCGCTGCTACTCGTTTGGTAGCTCCTTTTCATCAAAGAATTGGGATCAGACGTTCCGTTTTTATAGTCTCTCCTTGGAGTGCGGTGAGTGCTTGTGCTTTCTAAACTAGAAGGGCCGCTGGTGGTCATAATGTGATCGGAGTTAGAATAGTCTCCCCTGCGGAGGCTTCCGTTAAGACTATCTCTCATTTTCGGATCGCTGTGTCGTTGCGGGGATCCAAAATGGTCTAGAATAGTTTTGTTGGTGGAACTCCGGCTTAGTGTTGACCTCGGCAAGCTTCCGGAACTGGGGCTGGACTGCCTTACTGGCGAGTGGTCGTAGTTGGAACCGGCGATCCCGGATTCCGTGGAAAGGTGCCGCTTGTGCCTCCTTGGCAACGTCGAAGACCGATTACTAATTTCTGAACCGTCGTAGTAGGATGACACGAATGAGTTTTGACTCTGCAGTGACTCCTGGAAAAGAAGAAATAACGAGTTGTGCTTAGAACGTTAGCGATTAATCAGTAATCAGTCAAATCATCGATAACTTCCGAGGAACAAAATGTCACGTTGCGTTTTTGAGGAAAATTGATATTTTTTTATGTATATAGATTATTGTGTCTGATTTTAATTAAGAAAAGGGCAAGATAATTTTTGATGAGAGGAATGTATTTACCTTGGAGTTGGTTTGTGTGGCGACGCAGTGCAGATGCACCGCTTTGTTGTTAAACCACTCGGTGGGGGGGAACTGGGCAGAGAACGTGCTCATCGCCCGCGTCTGCTTGCTGCGGCCGCTTCGTCTGAATAAGCGGGAGAGCAGGGACGCTTTTTCTGGAATACAAACGAGTTGTAGAATTACGAAATAAAAAGCAGGCCTGTATGTAGCAGTAAGTGCAATAGGCCACTAGGCCTATTGTCACAACATTTCTTTACGTAGGTAGGTACTAACCTACCTACGTAAAGAAATGTTGTGACAAACAATCAAACTGTTAGGCTTTTGGAATGTAGGTATCCGCAATCCACCGAGTAGACAGAGCAAGACAAGTCGGACTAATCCGAAGGTTTCTTTCTCCCTGATTTTTCCCTCATCAATTAACATTATCATTCATTAGTTAGAGCAAACAGCTCATTGATCGTTTACGTATTAAATAAGCTCAAGCACAGGTGATTTCAATCTTACTTGGCGACGCAGATTCAACACTCGGTGGGTAATCAGTCGAAGAGGAGCTGTCGGTCGTATTCGCGTTTTTATGATGAAGGCTTCTGGTCGAGGCGCATCTCTGTAGGTATTTAGTCGAGGAGCCGAAGATCCGGAGTGAATGACGACGGTCTAAGGATCGCGGTGCAGGGAAGGAAGCACTGCGCCGTTTGTTCGGTCGTCCGTACAAGATTTTATCGTTGGGATTTCCTGAAACAAAAAATTATCACGTTTGGTATTTTGACTGCGAAAGAGACACTTGTGGGCCAGTTTCGTTTTATGGGAATGGCGTTGAGTTTGCGAAATGTCCTACTGCATTTTGAATTTATGATTGTGTGTACGTAATAATGTAAGTAGGTAGATAAATAAATAAATATATACAGGGTTACAGGTTAAGTCGACCTAGATCCTTGAGGGGGTTGTAGTTTCCATCATTGCATTACTGGCTGATTTGACTATGAAACACCATACCTACTCCAAACTTAACCGTTTTCGTCGAGATATTGGAAAATTCAGTTTAAAAAAAAGAAATTGGCAGTTTTTTTAGTCTATTATTATTTTTAAGTAATTTGTGCATCTACATAGTTTTTTTTGAAATTTTTGGTTAGATTAGTTAAGTTGCATTACTATTTTCAACCCCAATTGCAGCTAAATAAACAATCTGGGTCGTAGTAGACGATTGATAGTTGAAAAAAGAAATAAATTTGAACAGAATTTTTTTCTGTGACGATAATTGAACAAAAAAAACTGTAGCTGTTACGTTGCAGATGTAAGAAAAAATATCTACGTATCTTCAGCTACCCAACAAGGTATAACAGTTTAGAGTATTTTCAGAATTCATTGGATAAACTTAGCCCTAAAGCTCGCTACCTGCGAGCTTTAGAGCTATGTTTATCCTAAGTAAAGCAGCTCAGCGTTTAGGTACCTACTGAAAAGAAAATAAACAAGAACCAACACAACCCAAAACGGTGCAGTGTGCATGAAAATTTAAATAACTGCATTACAAAGTCCAATAACATGAAAGCGTTTTTGAGCTTTGTTAAGGTAACTGCAAAACTGGATGCACATTAAGAATGTAATGTGTCCTTTGCAAAGTTGAACACTAACTTTAATTAAGCGTTGTAGGCACGTACCATACAAAGTTCTGGTACTGGCTGGTAAAAAAACAAACTAAGTAGATACCACAGTTTTATGGCAGTGAACCGAGTTTGCAGTAAAGCTTGTTTAATTTTGCTACGTTGCGTTGGCTTGTTTTGAATTTATTGTAGCGGTCCTTCGAGCCTTCCCTACGTCTGCCAACGTTTATTGTAAGCATTTGTTAGACTAGACTGCTTTGCACAAAATGCCGCTAAAGTATCTTATCTAAAGTAAGTTTCTGTATTTATTACACTGGTTCTTTCTGGTTGCGTTTTTACTTCAAGTAATGTAGGAAAATTTAATGACAATATTTATATTTCCTCATTAGGTACTAGGAACCCGTAAGTATCTAGATTACTAGTTATCTTGTTCAGAAGATAATTGATTCTTACTTTAACTGCCGATACTTCCTCTACCTTCGTATTAAGTAGGTAAAGTATTTATAGGTACTCGTACCTACATTACCTACCTATTAAACCACATTCGATTAAGTTAAGTGTAAATACTTACCTACTTAATTAGATGTGCTAAACGAATATACTGTATACGCTTTTCTATAGGTCTATACCTACCTACTAGGTATCGCCTGTCACTATCCTATCACTACATAAAAGAAAAGCTATAATTAAGTTTTCTACGTCGAAACTGCTAAACATTCGAACTCTATACCGGTATAAAATCACGCTAGCTGTTGTTTCTTTGCATTGCTTTGCAGAAACGCATACGAAGCAGTAAATTTGGATTGTTATGGCAGTCTAGGTGCAGCATTGGAATTACGAAATAGTTTATTTAATCTGTGCCTGGAATACCAAATTGAATCTGCTTTGGTTTTCGTATAATTAAATTGGGTTTAGGGCTTAGGGGGATTTCATTTAGCATAGACTGGATGCAGCAAATGTGCGCTTCGTGCTGTAGGTACCTACCATTATAAATCTCTATCTTATTGTTTCATTAATTTAGTATACCTACACTAAATTTAGTGTCGGGTGATGCATTAATTCCTGAAACTTGTTTCTACGCTCCAAACTAAAATTGGAGTTTTCAGAACATGTGCTGATGGGTGACGCATAAAGAAGTGTCTCAGTGAGTCCGCTCAATATATCAGACCGAACGACAGGCGATCCTCATTATGTTGCATGTAGAAATCATTTTGCAAATATTGAGACGTAGGTACCTATAGTCTGGCCAACGAAAGCTACAACTGATAATATTGAATCAGCTTCATTACTTTCTTCGCTGCTACTGCTACTGTGCCCAAGATGTAATAAAAATGGTTCAAGTTCGTTTGTGTTCGTAATGTGTCAATTTTGACAGTCTTATCAAAAGTTCTGAAAATAATGCGTGGATAGCTTTCGTTGGCCAGACTCTACTCATGCGGGATTTAAGACGTGAGTTTATTGGCATTTTTGATAATCACTCTGTTAAGTACTATAACATTAAATATCTTTGTCAATGTTAGGTGGTAGGTAGAGGTCGCACAAATCTTTATGAACTCTCGGAAGTAAGCGCGAGTGACTGCGCTGGAGTTCACAAAGATTTGCGCGACCTCTACCTAACATTGACAGTTTTTCAGTAGGTAGGTATTTACAATTTTTTTTTATGTTTAATAGCGATATACAAAAATAAATATATATATATTCTATTCTATTATATTCTATTCGATATCGGCAAGCAAACCCATCTAAGTAGTTATATAGGTAGGTACTCGGTTCTTGAATCCTTGATGTTTTTTTGTAACAAAGAGGTTCTTGCATAATGAAAGAAATATTGGTGGAAAATATTAAGTAGGTAGGTACTATACGACAATATTATCGGAGCAAATCCCAGAAGTGGATAAATTTGGGTAGTTCCACTGCACTCCAAAACCCATTGTTCTCAAAATTGTAAAGATCATACATTGATTCCACTGCGCTCCAATAATTTTTAAGTAATAAAATAATTGGTTTTGTTGATAATTTCATAATTTCATTCGCCTCTCGTCCGTGTTAGAACACGTACATAGGTACTTGCACCTTTTTCTCTGCGTGTGTGCAGTTATGCTTTGTTGAAGTTTTTGCTTCTGTTTTTAGTGGTAACGTTGCTGCTGTATTTTGTTTTGTTATCGTAGAAACTAGTTGCGGTTCAGCGGTTTAGGCGTGAAAAGGTAACAGACAGACAGACAGACGGACAGACAAAGTTACTTTCGAATTTATAATATGAGAATGGATAATAGTTCCTGGCATGTCCTAAAATTGCATTTTTTGTTAGGTATCTACATACATATGTATATCAACTGATACCTACATCTGCCTACTATCATAATCTTCATTGACAATTTCCTCAAAAATCAGTCCCATCAGCGATTCGTCCAGTTTTATGCTTTACCCAATTACTGAAACCCAAAAGTAGATGTCACAGCTAACCAGCCATAAGACACACGATATGGACACGGACACCGATCTCCGGAATCCCTTGCCATTAAAATACCTTCCAGGTCGAGTCCTGATGTTACTCCACATACACAAATAAACTGGAATGCCGCGCATAATTTTAGCACACCTTTAGATGTGCGCTGGATTTGCGCACATCTAAAGCTTGGAAATGCAATTTTCGCGCGGACCTTGCGTCCTATTGCGGGGTGATAGAGTTAGCAATCGGATCGAACTCAGGGAATGCTGAGGGTATATTTTAAAGGCTAATGAATTCAAGCAATTTGCGGATTCTGCTGTCTCCGATGTTGTTTAAGTTTAGGTGGTATCTTTCAAGCTGGCGCGAAACTATTTTATGCAGCCGTTTTACTATTTATTGCAACTTGCGTGTCTATCTGTAAGCGTTGGGAAGCTTAAGTTTAGTGCTAGAAGGATTGGCAATGTTAATAAATATCTCATGAATAAGAAGGAACATAGTACCACAGACTAGTAAAGTAATAATAATAATAATAAAATAATAACAAAATTAACAAACAAAATTTTGGCACCTACTCAGAATGGGTTGGGTCCCGTGGTACAAAGGAACTCCTCCTCATTGACATGGCCATTAGTCAACCGGTCAAACGTGGCAGAGGGAACTTGTCGGCTGCATGGATAGACTATAAGAAGGCTTATGATTCGGTGCCTCATACTTGGCTTGAGAGGGTCTTAGAGTTGTATAAAGTAGATACTACTCTAAGATCATTCTTGGGATCATGTATGAGGCAGTGGACCACTGTTCTTCGTCATCCAGGGAGCCGATTGGATCCAACAACCACCAATGATCTGATAAGAATAAAGAGGGGTATATTCCAGGGCGACAGTCTGAGTCCCTTGTGGTTTTGCCTAGCTCTGAATCCACTCAGTACTCTACTGAAAGATTCAGGAATAGGCTATCGCCTTCGGAGAGATGGTGAGGTCATTTCTCACTTGTTGTATATGGATGACCTCAAACTATTTGCGTCGAATAAAACACAGTTAATGACGCTTCTGAATATCACACAGATATTCAGTAGTGCTATTAACATGGAGTTCGGCGTTGATAAATGTGCGGTCATACAAATACAGCGAGGGAAAGTTGTGAATTCTAATAATTTACAACTTTCAGAGAGAATGTCCCTCAAATATCTCTCAGAGGGAGAAACCTACAAATATCTTGGTATGCCAGAAGCTTTGGGTATAGTAGACGGGGACATAAAGCAGTCAGTGAAGGAGCGCTTCTTTTGTCGCCTCACAAAAGTGCTAAATAGCCTTTTGTCAGGTGGCAACAAGGTGCGTGCCTTCAACGGCTGGGTAATGCCATTACTCATTTATACCTTTGGCATACTAAGATGGACTCATACTGAACTAGACGCCTTGGACTGTAAGGTTCGTCAATTTTTAACCACTCATCGCATGCGACACCCCCGAGCTTCGGTAATGAGATTGTATATCCCGCGGAAATGTGGTGGTCGAGGCTTTTTAAACGCCAAAACCCTACACAACCGTGAGGTATGCAATCTCAGAAATCATTTTCATCAAGCCGAATACCAGATACATCGTGATGTGGTTGCAGTTGATAAAAACCTTACTCCTCTCTCCTTAGCTAACGAGAACTGGCGCAAACTTAAGGTGATGAGCATTCAGGACAGGAAGGCTATATGGGAGAGCAAAGAGCTGCATGGGAGATTCTACAAGGTCCTCACAGGACCTGATGTAGATCTCCTAAGCTCCGTAAACTGGCTACGCTTCGGTGACCTCTTTGGGGAAACCGAAGGTTTTGTCTGTGCAATTATGGATGAGGTGGTAAAAACGAACAATTACCGAAAGTATATAATGAAAGATGGCACGATCGATATTTGTCGAGCGTGTCATCTTCCTGGGGAGACCCTTCGTCATATACTTTCGGGTTGTTCGCACCTTGCTAACTCTCAGTACTTGCACAGACACAACCAAGTAGCCAAAATTATACACCAGCAACTTGCTCTCCGATATGGCCTTACTGGCCCTGAAGTTCCGTACTATAAGTACACACCGGCGCCAGTTCTCGAAAATGGCCGTGCCACGCTCTATTGGGACCGATCTATTATTACAGACAGGACTATTCTTGCGAATAAGCCTGATATTGTACTGATAGATCGGTTAGAGCGGAGGGCGGTGCTCGCTGATGTCACCATACCACATGATGTTAACCTCGTTAAAGCTGAGAAAGATAAACTTAGCAAATATCTTGACTTGGCCAACGAGGTTGTCAGCATGTGAGATGTTGATTCAGCGACCGTCGTCCCGATAGTCGTTTCAGTTAACGGCGTAATAGCGAAGAGCCTCGATCAACATCTCAAGAGACTCTCGCTAGGAAGTTGGATCAAGGGTCAGATTCAAAAGGCGGTACTCCTGGACTCGGCGCGCATCGTCAGGAAGTTATTTATTTATTTATTTATTAAAATACTTTATTGCACACATTTAACAAAAGTATACAAATGGTGGGCTTAATGCCGATGGCATTTTCTACCTGCCAACCACACATGGTAGAAATAAAACAAAAAGGCGTGCTATAATTAAACTAAGCTAGAAAAACTACATTAATTTATATTAAAACTTGCACTATAATATATATAATATCTAAATATATACACTGCCGGCCAAAAGTTTGAGACCACTGTAAAAATCTTTGTCACCAACAAAATATTTCAAAGTACACATATGATAATGAGCTAATTTGAACACCTGCGTATTCTATTATTATTAAAGAATTTCTAAGAGTCATTATTTATGTTGTTGTTTAAGTTATCATCCTAAAAAGGTCTATTGTTTCAAAACATCAATGAGCGCCGCGCAAGGACCAGGTGGTAGAGTCATTGTAATATTTTTATGATCTGCTCATTACTTATTGTTTTGGGTTTGTTTCGCGTTAACCGATATCAGGGATTATGTTAGCTTCCTAAAACATATTTAGTACCTGAGTTTTTATGGAGTAAATTATTTTCTACCTTATTAGTCTGAGCTCGTCGTTGTTACAGTGAAGACATCTTAAAATGGGAAAAGTTCGCGAAATTAGCAGTGAAACTCGCTCTGCCATAGTTGTTTTATACGGCGAAGGCAAATCTGAACGTGCGATTGCCTCTCAACTTAAGTTGTCGAAGACTTGTGTTCATAACACAATAACCCGATACAAGGAGACTGGCAGTAATCAAGATCGTTCGCGTTCGGGAAGGCTGAGAACTACCACTTCTCGCGAGGATCACTTCATCGTCACTACCAGCAAGCGGAATAGACGCCTAACAGCACCAGAAATCCGCGTAGAAGTGAACAAATCCCGATTAGAACCTGTATCATTGACTACAGTAAAAAGACGTTTGAGAGATGCTAAGTTATTTGGTCGCGTCGCCGTTCGAAAACCACTACTAAGGCCACAAAACAAAAAGAAACGGATGCAGTGGGCCCTTACCCATCGAGACTGGACTGAAGAAGACTTTAAACAAGTTCTTTGGTCAGATGAATCCAAATTTGAAATATTTGGTTCAAAACGACGAATTTTTGTTCGACGTAACGTCGAGGAAAAGATGATGCCAGACTGTGTGGTGCCAACAGTCAAGCATGGTGGTGGTTCCATTATGGTCTGGGGATGCTTCTCGGGCCATGGAACCGGAGATTTGGTACGAGTCGAAGGAATCATGAAAAAGGAGCAATATAAACGAATGCCATTCCGTCTGGTTCAAGAATAATTGGAGATGGATTTTTTTTCCAACAAGATAATGACCCAAAACATAGTTCAAAATTATGCAGGGGTTATTTAGAACACAAAGAAACAGAAGGGGTTTTAAAAAACATGGTGTGGCCCCCTCAGAGTCCGGATCTCAACCCGATTGAGCTTTTGTGGGAAGAGCTTGATAGAAATGTGCGCAGTTGTTGTCCCACTTCGCAAGAAGACATGTGGAAGGCTTTACAAGAAAGCTGGAACAATATATCACAAGATACAATCGACAAATTGATTGCTCGTATGCCAAGAATAGTGAAAGTAGTAATAAAATGCAAGGGAGGGTTTTTCGACGAAAAATCTGTATAAAATATGAGCGACATTTTTAAAGAAAACAAAAAAATCAAGAAAAATCTTTCTTGATTTTTTTGTTTTCTTCATAATGTATGTGTATTAGGAAATAAGTATTTTAATTCATAATTAAACCTCTTGCTTTGTATTTTGAGTTTTATTTCATTTTCCTACTTTGATGTAGGTGGTCTCAAACTTTTGGCCGGCAGTGTATATATAAATAAATATATATTATAATAGGTACTTACAATGTTTTAATGAAGAAAGGTAGCAATAAAAATCACAAAAAGTTAAAAAGATGGTTGAGTTACCTAACTAGAAGTCGGGTAAAGATTACTTAAAAAATGCTCACGTGTCAACTTTTTAAAACTATCCTTTGATTCAACTTTTCTGATATCATAGGGAAGAGAGTTCCAGAGTCTAACAGCCTCAACAGAAAATGATTTTTCCCGAAAAGATGAGCTATGTGCCGGTATCTCTAGGAGTAGATTGCTGGATGATCTGAGTGGTCTGTCATGTGAGTCAGCCAGAAATGAAAGACGATTTTTGAGATAGGCAGGAGCAGAAGGATTTTTAAGTGCAGAAAAAAGAAAACAAAGTATTCTAACGTTCCTACGTTCGGAAGTTCCTCTCTCTGCAGCCCTAGTCACCGGCCGCTTAAGGCTAGCTTCGCGGCCGGTGATTCACCGGTTTGATATATTTTTTACTGTAGAATAGTTTTATAATATTTTATTTTCTATAGTAAAAAATGTATTTTATAACGAGATTTAAAATAAATGAAGTGAATAATAATAATAGTAGTAATCATTGGTAATAAATGTATAATATAGTAATACGCGTTCGTTCAGATTTCTTGGCTTTACCTCTTGCTTCGTAAAAATTCTGGTTATGAAACAACGCCATCTAAATTTAACCAGAATTTCGATAGCACGCAGATTTGTGTGGAGAGTAACTGACTTTTTACTAGTCTCTGATATCACTAAGTAGGATTTATCAGGATCATAAACAATCTTATAGTCATTCTCATCTCATGCCATGCCGTGCCAATAACATGCCTGCGCACTTATCAACAAAGTGCGACAATATCTGGATCGAGTCAAGACACAGGGTAAAAACGATCGGGTTCTATTGGTAAATCTGGACAATAGTTTGTTCAACTTTTTGATGTAGGTACTTTTTGCCAATAATCGTTTGATGAAAGATCGCCTAGCTAGTTGAAATATCTAGTACCTAATTACTTTACTAACTATCAAAACAGTGTAACCGGGAGTCCATAACATCTTTTAGGTTATGAAAATTCTATCTCTATACACTAGCCAAACTCGATGTGGTATGTTTGTATACAAACTACGACACAAATAACTAAAACTCACTTGCCTGGAGTCGGGTTTCAAATATAAATTTAGGTAAGCAATATATATTGAAGGGAGGATCTAAAACGGACAAGTAAATGTAAATAACGTTTAAAAAGACGCGGCAACAAAGTGAATTTTAGGTTAAGTATGGGCGGTTTGTTTACAAACATTCTACATCTAGTTTGGCTAGTGTATAGGCTTACTACAAAACAACAAAAGCCCAAGATAAGCTGCATAAACACTGAAACAATTCAAAATCTGAAGCAAACTTTCAACCAGCCATTAGTGAGGCAGCTCTTTCCAAAGCCCAAGAGTCGAGTCACGATCTCCCAGGAATGCAGTAACATTTACATACCAGGGAATAAGCTGGATGTTATATCCTGATATATATGTTCCTTCGAGTTAATTTGGTCCTTCGAACGGTCTCCTAACTGCAATTCGGTGTGAATTAAGCGCACCCCCATTTATCACTTTGGAATTGCATCTTGATCAAGACTTCACAAGGTTTATGCAACTAACTAAGAATCTGCCCTGTCTAAAGATTCATCTACGCAATAATCACACTATTATTGTAAAGGCGAGAATTAACTTTTGTTAGATTTGTAGGTACCTACTTCATATCTCTACTTTACTTTTTAAATGGGGGAATGTGCTGCTGGCTGCTGCTAGTTGTCTATCTCAGTACCTACCTACCTAAATCATTATTCGATCGATGCACTTTGACTGTGTTCTTTTAAGAATTTCCATCTTAAATCATCCAACGCTCCTGTTTTCTAATAAAATTTATAACTAACACTCGTAACCGCCATGTTGAAAGTGATTCCAGCTCGTAAAATTAATTGATGCAGCATTGCGTTCCAAAGCTGACCTACTTTGCATTCCAGCTTTCAGAATGCCGACGCTTTTAAAAATAAAACTCATTAGGGTGCGTTTTTAATTTATATTGATTTTGACTGCGGATGAACTATTTTCTTCTATCTAGCATTGCCTTAGACCAGACCACAGACCAAACCAGACCAGATTTTAAATGGTCTAGGAGCCCTGCTGTAGCCAGCTGCTTGTACTTAAATTGTTCTTTAAGTTCAAGTTGTAGAGCTAGTAATATGAAAAGGCTGTACGGAAATTTCTTTATCGTCTTGGTAGTAAATCGTATTTAGAAACTCAATGAAATAAATTCAGAAGTTTGTCAGCATTGTGCTAAAATTATACAAATCGCGAAGGAAGCAGGTGAACCAACAGTAAAAACTGGCAATGAAAGTAATAATTTGAATACGCCTGCTTTAATTTTATTATTATTATACCAACAAAAGAAATCAGCCCACTTAAAAAATCATGAGAAACAATCTCAGATATAAAAGGAAGTAGCTACTAGCTATGTGACTGCGGTCCCGTTTCATCTAAAGAACAATCCGTCCTCATTAGTCGAATTGTTCAATTCAGAACTGCAATAAATCTCCCAGTTAAATTGTTCAAAGTTGTCCATTTGCCGTTATGGATTCAGGAAATCGAATTAGTATCTTCCTGTCCTTTGATCTCGGAATGTGCCACCACATGTTTGCTATTGTTTAAGTACCTATTATTGATGTAGGATATGGATACTTGGATGAACATTGGACACCCATAAAATTATATCGGAAGTATTCGTACCTAGGAAGAGATAATTTTAGATTGATTCTATCTATTGCATGTAAACACCCACTTGTGGGCATTGACCTCTATTTTTTATACCTCTTGGGCAGTTGAAGTGAAATTGAAGTGATTATAAAAAATTATACCTACTTAGGTAGGTATCTACACCAGAATTAATAAGGTGCCATGAAAACTCTGACTCTAAAAGTGTAAAGACTCTCAATTATTCTTCTGTTTTTCGTTTCTTCATACATAGATCTATAGTTTTCCAGTCTGAGTGACCATAAATCAAGGCACGACAATACCTATATCTTTATGACTTCTCAATACCTCTATAGAGGTATATTATATGTGAAGGTAGGTAATGTTTTGTATGGGCTATAAGTTGTTAAAAAAATACTTATATTCATTCATTCATTCAATAGAGATGTTTCAAACATGAAGGCAGACCGGTAAAAAGCGATAATCATCGCCTAATCACTCAACTGCCACCCGCGGTTTAAACCGGCGATGTGTGAAATTGGTTGCTGTCCTTGACGTGGCATTGGTTTCATCTTGTGAAGACTATTCGTATTTTCTTGATCATGTTTGCTACAAATGCCTATTATGTTAGAGGTCTAGACATCACATCATATTTTGTCATCATCATCATTTTTTGTTTCAAAATATTCCAAGGAATGTTTTATCGAAAATCATCTGCATCTGACTAGGTCATATCATTGACAATGTCCTGTTCGCTTGATAGCAATACGAAGATCAGACATCTTACTTATTTGTTCTACGATGTGACCTATTATCTCAAATGTTAGATATTGTATGCGGTTCGCAAACCTAACGTCAGTTGAAACATTACCTATGTCCTTGTTAGTTACTGTGGGAAGCAAGACTTTATAATGCTCATCACGTCCTCTGATCGAATCAATCAGTGCAAACAATCGAGCATCAACATTTGATGACTGTTAACCAAGCTTTCATTCACAACACAAGTAATTCACACGACAAACCTTCCTTTCTATGTCATCTTTCATTCATCTCGCATACTATATTAGTCGAGCAATCATTACACATCCGTTGAAACATCTTTATTCTCTGTCTTATCTACTTTATTATAAGGTTTAGAAGCGTCGTTAATGCCTGCTCGACTTTATACCACTCAGTCATCGCAACAAATTATAAGAATATCTTATGTAGGTTTCGATTTCCTTTCGGTTTTCTATTTTGGTTAGCTATTTGTTTTCGGAAGTCGCGTGGAGAAATTGCTAAGAATTTATCCGATGATGCTCTTCCGCAGTCGGTTCCTTCTATCAATTTAGTTCTCTCAACTTAGTTCTAAAGTTAAACTCTGACCCATTATTTCCTATCCTTCTCAGCCGTTACCGTAACATCAGAATACAAAGCTAATTTAATATAAACTCCCTACATTGCATTAGGTACCGTATAGATCATCTCAACGGCAATCTAGTCCTACCTCTGTTCCATAACTTCCAATGTCCATATTAATCTAAAAACTAAACTAGACTACAAATTTACGACTGTACGGAAACGCAGCGAACACGCGACGTTCACGTAACGTAACCGCAGTGCTGTGCTGGCTGCATTCACGCCGGAAACTGGGACATTGGGTGGCGAGTTATATGCTATAGTAACCTTAAGATTGCCCACCGGCTTCTGATTTTCACTCCTCTTTATAAAAAAACAAACGCATCTTATGGCGAATCAACACCAGTTGCACGGGAAATTATTTTTTATCTGGCTTTTTGTATTTTCTGCGTTCTTCAAGTTAACTGTTTAGCTAGTACCTAGGTCGTTTATTTGCTAAGACATGCTATTATCCTAAAACAAACTTCTCGAATAAAAATAAACCCCAAAACGAACAAAATTTTAAAAGCACTTACTTAAATAGGGATCTTTTACAATAAAAGTATGATAGGCTCTACCAGTAGCCTACTGTTTTGTGCACAAAACTGCCGACATGAATATAGTTAGCCTGAATCTTGGCTGTAAAGTGTAAGATTATCAACGTGCTGTTTATCTTTTATAGATATTACTATTACGCCATATATCCATAGCTTCGACACTGAAATGGCTGTAACCGTCATAAATTCCGTTGCTTTAGTATCAATTATTCTGAAAGCTGCTTAAATGTACAGGCTTCCAATATTCTGTTATAACAATTTAACTTTTGGGATCACCTATGTACCTGCTGAGTATAGATAAAACCTCCTTTTGCTTAGGCCGGTGTTTTCTCTGGTAAGATACTTGTGTTTAGTATCTATGTGAGTATACTAACCCAAATAAATATGTTTGGAGATGGGTCAACCTTTGTCCGTACGTCAATAAACGTTCGTAATCAAGGCCTAACTGAAAATCGTTTAAAAAGTTGAAATAAACCCTATGCGTGCCACCGAGAAAAGAGACTTCTGTTTGATTTATTCACTATAAAGAAAACCTTGTGAGACTGATTTGTTTCTACTAAGTAGGTATCAAATAGCCAAGGTAAGTAGGTCTGTTCTTCGAGCATAACGTGAAAAGTTAAGGAAACGATTTATGTAAAATGTGTAGGAAGACAAGAGGTGCGGTAAACCACTCCACAGACCACATTCAGAACTATTTTATAAAACCAGCTCATAATCGCATAATCAGCCATTATTCCCCTACTTTGTAATCTACACCAGAGATATAATCAAAACAGGGCCCGGTGACCAATTGCGCTTTAAATTAATCAAGCATTAGTTTCCTTGTGCCCGGGGATATTAGCAAGGCAATTTATCAATTTCTAGTACAACGAGAACAAAAGTTGGTCCTTCGTGCCGGATCTTTGAGAAATGTTTTGTGCAAGGTACAGTTGCCAATAATATTGGGTATTTTTTACATCATGCTCAACAGTTTTTTACTTAATTATACCTAATTAATCCTATCATCTTCTGGCATGGCATTGACAGCAGCCGTTCGACGTTTCAAATCAAGAAACATTAGATACAAAGCCGTGATAAAGAGAAAACAAAGTCTTACTAAAGGATTAGGGATTCTTGAATTTTGCAGTAGGGTACTTTACTTATATAAAATGTAGAACATCTCACTGAAACTACGCATACCTACGTATGTACGCATACCTAATAAGTCAGTTTCTTCAGTTGGTAGTCTGATTTGTGTCTACTAAGTCAAAGGTGTTCCATTGGCAAGAGTAAGTCGAACACAAAGCTATATCGCGTAGATCGCGGCACTCTCAAAGCGGTCATTAGCAAGCTGAGATACTATCAGCTTCAGGAGTGAGGAAAATTGTTTATCTAGGTTTCCCTGTTCAAAGCTCTGAGCAATATGTATGAAACTCGATTGCAAATTTGCAACTACATAGGTAGGTATGTATCTCCTTATACTAGGCACGAATTGTCAGACTTAATCGCAAACTTACAAGTAAATTATAATCTTTTCGTCTAAAGAATCGATTGTTCCTCCCGTACCTACCTACTCCACTGCGGGAGTTAGGTTTAATTAAGTTAGGTGCATAGTAGAAAATGTTCTGTTTACGTTTGAATGTAATCAAAATTATTCAAATTAGATTACCACCTACCTTAGACTTTCTTCAGTGTTCACAAGAAACATCAACAAACCCACTCAGTGAAACTGTGTCAATAATAATATCGCTTTTCCATAATCATTACCAAGTGAAACTGACAGTTCATTACGTCTTGCAAACGGGTTTGTCGTGTGCTCAAACAAAAACGAACAAATAGTAGCAGGTGACTAAACATAAACATACAACAGAGATGCTCAACATTTTAATTCTAATACCAATCAAAAGTAAGATATTTCACTACCAAACCCGCTGAATATTGATTTGCTAACTTTGTCGATTTTTAAACGTTCACAGAAATAACCCCAAAAACTAGGCTAGTTGGGTCAGCATTTTCCAAGCACGCGACCAGTAATTTATTATTTACAATATGCAGATTAAATAGCTTGCCAAAGCTTCATTAAATTGCATATAGGTCAGTGCAGTGGACCGAAGATTGACCAGCTCTTAGCCATTTTCTCGAGCATGAAAGTAAAATTTGTCGAGTAGCGGATGACACTTTCCATAATATTAGACACAACTTGCTACGTATTGAAGAAGGCGCATAAAATGGAAGATTGCAGGAAGTTTCTAAGCGATTTTATTGCGACAAGAGCTCATAAGAAGCCTGATAGTAAAAATGTAGAGGCTTTTATTTTATCGATATTTGTCGTTAATCGAGTCTTTGATCAATATTGTTTATAGTCAATAGACCTTTGTTTGACCACAATCTCACCTGATGGAAAGTGACGTTGTGGCTATTGTGTGGAATTTGCGAACCAGCAGCATACCTAAAAAGCAGGCCAATTGACATTGAGAAGCAATCAAATACTAATGAGATGCAAACTCCGCAAAATTTGAGGGAACCAGAGCGGAAAACGGACATGACATGCCGGGTCACACCTCCTAAGGAGTCTCATAAGAATGCGCTCTCATAGCTCTTAGCGATAGCAAATCTTAATGCAACTGATACACTATTAACATACTTGGGAGTTAAAAAACTTGCAAACCCAAGAAAGTCAACTTGTCTGTCTGAAACTGGTATCAATATTGCACTTTTTGCTGACACTGGTATGCCGAGGCTAGATAGATAAATCTCCGACGAGACCACACAATTTTCAGTCTAGATCCGTCACGTCAAAGTTGTATATATATCAGCAACGACAACTCAAAGAAGCGAAGGAGTGACTTATTCAAGCAGTTTCCTTTACGGGCTTTCCAGTGGTCTTTGAGATCAGACTTGTTCACCGATCTTTGCTTAATAACTAGGCCTTAATTTGGAATCGCATGTTGGGCAGATTTGATCTAGTTTGCGAGTTTTTCGACCTTCACAAGGTTGCTGTCTCACAAGGTCCTAAGACAGTCAAAGAACTCTTAAAACTGTAAATTTTGCAACCTTTGTTCACGTAAAAAATAAAAAGAAGCAGCATAGATTCGATTTTATATCTATCGTTCGTTTTAATCGATTTATCGATCACGACTAATCGGGGTTTCTATGGGAAACGAATATTAACAATGGAAACCGAGTTATTGTAATAAAATTCGGACCGTTGCTGGACGTGTTCATATTTAGCTATTTATCTACAGTTAAGATGGTTTCTTAAAGCAAATCGGTGGCGTCACGAAGCTCCGTGTGACCGGCTTGACCTTTCGAGTCTTTCAAGAAATGGTCCAATGTCACTTGAGACAGTTGAGGAACGTGGCGTGGCAGGCTAGGGTGTGGTCATGGAATCTAAGTGCGATAACCTATTGAGATTTGCGTAAAAATCTTACTTACATTTAACTAAGATTTCCTATCAAGCACGGTCGCTATAACGAGTATGTATTCTGTAAGAGAGCGTGAGCGCAGAGTTACGTCGATAGGTAGGTACATACATATCCTACATATCTGTCTTGTCTACCCAATGGTTATTTGGTTGTCTGTTTGTTGGGGAACTTGATGTCAAGTCAGCAACAACACAAAAGAAAAAAGTTTCACCGCTCGAATGCAAACCTTTATCATAATAAAATGATTCATAAACAAAGTTCAAAGACGCTTGAACTTAGACTTAGCAAACGGGCAGCACAATCCAATCTTTGACATTGGATCTCGTTGAAAGATTGGGACATGAGTTCAAATGTTATTGCAAATGGTCAATAGGCTCCTTTTATGGAGCTGAATTGGCAAACTGCTTTCACAAGGTGATTGTGTGCTATACTGTTTTGAAGATAAGATAAATTGGGGAGCAAAATCTGCATGGCATTTGAAAACAAAGACATTGGAAACTCAGGAAATGTTGTCGGAAACTTCACATCCTCCTTGAAATAACGAGAAACCTGACGGGACAAACCGTGGAAACAGATGTTAAGGACATGCAATCAGTCAACGCGTGATTAATCTTGAGGAATACCTTAAGACATGAGTGGTAGGTACAGCTGTTGGAGCAAACAAACAAAATGTCGCAAAATGTCTTAACTAAACTTCCTAATAATTATTGTGCGTAAGCGAGACCTCGCTCTCATTTCTTTTCAAAAGTAGCAGCAGAACTTACGTCTAGAACTATCTATTCAACGTTCTGCTGGTTTCACCTTGACGCTTCTTTGAAGCATAGTTCAGTATATCCCTCGTATAAAAGCAAAAAAAGCTGGAAACGTATCCGCAGACGCAAGGGCACCTACTAGAGGTTCTCGATACATTAACCTAGATATCGCAACAACAAAATGCACGAATGATGAATAGAACCTATCGTTTGGCACGCTCTTTGAATTTTACAGCCCGTAAAATATGGAATTTCTCCATGCAGGGCATGTTTCCCACGATTTACCAAAATTTGTCGAAAGGAAAATTTTCATTTTCAATTTTCACATTCGTGACTGTAACGTTTTACGAAAACAAAATTAGGTTGACCTGAAAGCGATTCTTCGTAATATTGAGCTGAATATTTTTATGTTTATAGCTAACAATTTTCTTAGTAGGGGTCGAAGCAATGCAGCTTGGAACCAGGGCATTGCAGGCCTGGCCCACATAAAGTCTTTGTTTTTCAGCAACCTCGTCAAGGGAATTTAGCTTCTATACTGATGGTAACTCAGCATTTTTGGATGGATTTCCCCTGGCCGAAATTAAACGTTTGTCAGTCGTATTCTTGGAAACATGCATTTTCCGGAACTTATAATCTGATTTCTTAGTGAAGAAAGTTTAGTGTTGCGAACTGAGGATTTAAGGAACATAATCAGTTTGTAAAGCTTCAGTAGTGTCATCATTTCAATAGGTATCTATGAACCTTTAATTAAAAATGATGTGATTTGAAGTTTGTTTTATACTAGTTAGGATTTCTAGCAATAGCTTTCAATGTTGCATTTCAATGGCGCTAGGAAAAAGTATGATGCCTTAATTACCATCCTATAGGTTCTTTTTAAATTTTTAAATGACGGGAAATTACTTGGACTCTCGTCTGCCATAACAGGTCTAGTAATCAGACCATATTTCAATTGTTTCCAAATCAGGGGTCAACCGGTGACCCAGGCCGAAAGTTTTGTCAGTACAGTTTCGCACTAATTGGCGAAATAAAACAATGGCTCCTAAAAGTTAATGGCTGCTACCGTTAAGCACTTGGTACAGTTGTTTTGGGACGTGGGAGCTTGAGTCATTTCAATTTGGATGGTCACTTGCGATAAGGAATGCCGATACTCCTTAAAACATGTGAACGTGATAAAACTACTCGAACCAATCTATGAAATCTACGCAACCCCGCGAGCCAAATATTGATTATAGAGAAGCAAAAATGATTGCGTCTGTAAATAACTAAAAAGAAGAAGAAGTTGAAATTTCTGAACATTATATTGAACGATTAGATCTCGCCTGCAAATAAAACCGCAGAAAAGTCTGTCTCGCAAGTCTTCGAGAGTTATTTACTGAAATAGAAGGCGCCACCCTGTTACTCAGCCTATCAAGCTCGTAGACAATCGGGTAAGTTACTCACCGCTCGCCGATTTAATCTAAATCCGAATGTCTCCATTCAGGGATGATTCAGTATCTTGGTCTGTGATATGACGTCATGTTGGGTTGGTCGGGGCAGATTTATGACGCAAACTTTGAAAGGTCAGGGTGCCGATGTAGAACCTAATATTCATTCAGCATTTTTTTTCTGTATGGAGACGACACAAAGAAGTATGGTACTAGGTGTTCCCAGAAAATAATCAAGAATCTGCGAAATAATGTATCATATCCCACCTACATCCAGCCAGACGATTTTAAGAATTTGATAGGCCCTACCTACTTAATCGTAACTAGCTGCTGCCCGTGGCTTCACACGCGCTTTTGAAATAGCCTATGTCCGTCCCCGGGATACCATTTATTTACCTTCCTGCCAAATTTCATAGGCATTAATCAATTAAATCATATATAATATTGCAATTTAGGTATGTAGGTATCTGACGACTGTCCTGGCCAACGGAACCGCCATTATTTCCACCTTATACATGTTTAATTTATATATGTATAACTTCTTTAAAATGTTATTTATTATGTTACTTAACATGTCAATCTATTATTTTTTGTGTGCACATAGGTTACGTTTCAAGCCAGATAGTAAGTATTTAATTATTTATTTTTGTGTTATTCTATTATAGCTTGTGATGTGTTTTGTGTACCTAATAAACTAAAATAAAAATCAATAAATAAAATATATGGCGTGATTTTTCTCGCAATACTTGACCATACGATCTTCTGCCTCTTACCTCCACATATGACATCATGCAGGTTGGTCTGCACGCACTGATGCGTCACGGCTCCATCCCTCACGGTTGTGATCTCTCCATACAGCTGGTGCAGCGCCTCCTGGTCTGACATGAGGACTGTCCGGGGGGAGGGACAGTCGTCTTCGAAGCTGCCTTGGTGGCGGGAAGAGGAGCGGGATCTGGAGCGGCGGCGTCTGGGGATAAAAACTCTAGTTAGATTTGCAACGATCCCATGCTTACTGGTCTATAAAGGATTTAAAAATAAAAATCAGGAAACTTTTTCAAAGAACATACAATTTTCACTTGTTCGGAGACCCCTTTAAATATTCAACTTTATTTTATTTTTAGTTTTTGTTATTATAATTGAAGTGTTACTCAATTATAGAAAGCTTCATGTGTCTACCTATTGTAGTTCAAGAGACAGTTACAGCCTTGAAAAACTAAGAGCAAAAGCATTCAAAAAATATTACGTTTGTTGTATAGGAGCGCCCTTTAATTTTGATATTTATTTTATTTTTATTATTTGTTGATATAGCGGCAAGAGAAATGCACATTATCTGAAAATTTCAACTGTCGGTAGACAGTACTGAGAAGAACCGTAAGAGGTACCTATCTTACGGTTCATGAGATATAGCCACGTGAAAGACGGACGGACAGCGGAGGCTTAGTTCCGTTACATAAGACCGTCGATTTTATAACATTGGATATCTAACATGATTCATAATGATAGATATCGAATAGGAGTCTGTCTTCGTTACAGAACACCGCAGATTTTTTTAAATAATAGTTTCTGCCTGCGGCTTCACAGCCATTGTTTCTATGGAAACCTCTAGGTTATTTGTAGCCCATGGGAACGACCTTATGGGATAAAAAGTATGTTTGATTCCAGGTTTAGAGCTACACCTATCCAAAATTTCAGCTCAATCTGTTCAGTAGTTTCGGCGTGACGAGGTAACAAACATCCGTCCATCCAAGCTTTCGCATTTATAATATTAGTGTGATTTAAGAACCTGACATCTACCAATAGGACATAGAAGACAAGCCTTCTCAAATAGTTGTCAGGCCTTGATGAAAATGTGGCACGTGACTAGGATTTGTATAGCTGCTGTCTTGATAACCTCAGCGATATAATCCGGTATAAGGAAATCTCCGGAAGAACCAAAGTAACCGACATAGGTCTCAATATTAACAGGCTAAAGTGGCGGTGAGCAGGCCATACGGCACGCAGAACCGATAACCGTTGAGGAGTAAGGGTTCTAGAATGGCGACGGCGATGTAAGGCTAAACGGAGTATGGGAAGACCCCCGATGGGCCGACGACATGGACGCGGTCGCTTGCAGGGAGTCGATGGATAAAGGCGGCGCTATTCGCTATTCGCTAGGCGTATGGGGCAGACCTTTGTTCAGTAGTGGACCTTTATGGGCTGATGATATCTTAATAACCAAATTAAATGGTAAGATATTTTAAAGATAAAGATACATTTATTTGGCTTCACAGGAACAGCACAGACATAAGTATAGGTACTCAGTTAAACATAAATAAGTACATGTTTAATTGAATAGGTGAAAGGTGAGTATTAATTAAATAGATGACAGAAGTAGCAAGTGTAAAAAATGATGTAGGTATAGCAAGAGAAGAAGACAGAAACACCTAAAACAGATAAATTAAAGCGTAGGTAGGTACCTATACATAACATAAATTTGAAATTAACATGCTTAACTAACGTAGAACTAAAACAAATTATTCTAGATAGGTACAGTGATAACAAGAATGTGAGTACATATTTTGAAAACAATTCACGACACCACCTCTCTTTTTAGTCAGTAGTCACTGGCCAGCCATCGATCGGCAAATTATCAAGACAGCATCAGGAATAGTATGTAATAGCTCACCCATTCAATTTGTCTTTTAATGATAGACACTTTTTTGATGCTTTGCCAGAAACTACACATCGGAAAAGAAACCTTGTGACTCAAATTTTAAAGCTGACAGTTCTACAATTCGTCCGAACCCGGATTTCTGTCATCAATTTACCGGCGTTAGTTTTTTGTCATCATTAAAGCATCATCTTTTTGTTTACTGTTGATGGGTGTCGATAAAAACGCGTAATTTCATGGTGATTTCCATGTTGGTCACTATGATTAGTCTTTGTGCCTTTATTAATTACTTAGACGAGGTTTCTTCCTGATATTGCAATAGTTTTGTTGTTGAAAGATTTAATAAAAATTGTAAAAAAAAATATTGTACTTACCGTACAACCCATATTGTCTGGTTCAATAAGTCATATTCTTTCAGGTAATCGAGATTTTAAAATAAAATATGAGGGAAGTTGATCGAAAAATAATACTTTTTTGTATGTAAGAAGTAAGAATTTATTTGTATGCCCGATTGCATAGCTTCGGTACCTATGCAATCGGGCTAGGCAATCCATGTGCGATATATTGATTAGTATTTATTAGTAATATAATCCTAATAAGTAGATATCAAGCTGAAGTGGCGTTAGGCCGGCCATATCTCCCGAAGAACCGAAACCCCCCGGGGGTAAACGTGTTACTGAATGGAGACCGTGACTCGGAAAACGTAGTGTTGGACGCCCTCCGGCCAGGTGGGATGAGACACCTTCGATAAAAGTAAAAAAGGGAGAGATGAGGCACTAGCTTCTCGAAAGTGGCAGGCTCAAATTAGGTCCAATTAGGTTTCCCCAGCTCAGTCATAATTGGACCAGGCGGCGGCGCGGCGGCGTTCGTGATTCGCGTGCTTGCTACGACGTACTTTAGTGTGATTTATTGACTAAAAGACAGCAATGCCCTGGTGTTTGTTCATTATAATTATTATTGCACAAGATGGGAAAACTGTAAGCAAGTGTTTGCGTATACTTGTAACACATGCCAGTTGTTGAGTAAGTGTTGGGTGAACGGAAAATCTGTAGATATGGAATCTACAGATTTTCCTTATATCTATGGACGACACTCATAAATTTCTCACATATAAATTCCTTAGACCGGATCTCTCATTGTTGGCTTGTCGGCACTTACCTTAGCTAAGCTACCTACTATAACATTATGTGCTTGTAGGTACTTTAACGTAAGTAATACTTACCCTACACCTAAATAACTGCATGCAACCCGTAGATAGGTTTATGGCGCCAATATTTTCAAGTCTGTCCACGAACCAACCTATAACTGCAACCACAGATGGAGTCATCTCCTAAAATGGTCAGGTGACTCACGCAACTCTACAAAATTATAAATATTGAATGCACAACGCGGCTCAGATTATATTCAAACATTGCATGCATTGGTTTTTTTTGCGGTCTCTATTTCTGAGATCTTAAGAAATTGTTGATCACAAATGTTAAGCGCATTTACAGCCTAGGGCCTAGACCCCCGCTGCTCCATTTTTTACCTCTTCACGCCATAACTACTGAACGGATCGGGCGGTAATTTTGCATATAGGTAAGTAGTTCTAGGCTTGGCTAGAAATAACATTTAAACGTTTCCATAGAAACAACGCGTGCTATGCCGCATGCAAACACTAGTCCTTTTTTTTGTATTTACTCGCAATTTTTATATTTATGTTGTGTTATATTTTACCAATCTGTAATGAGTAAACCAACTGTTGTGTGTGTGTTTTATGTGTGCAAATAAAGGATTTACTTTTACTTACTTACTTTACTTTATAAAATACTCACTCAGGTGTTACAATGAAGAACCCTCGCGAAGTCTGATACGTCTTGCCTTCCTGCATCAGCTGAGCCAACGTGTCGTACACCACTTCTTGAGACGGAGTCTGCATGGACGGAAACTTCGCTGACAGAGAGGATCTCACGCTCTCTAGTGTTGCTGATTGACCCTGGAAAGAAAATGGTGGTGAGTTTCTTTATATTTTTCCCCGACGGCGTAGAAGGACAGTAATTTACTGGGAGTTTTGGATTTTATTTGCGTCCCCCGAATAAGAAGTGGCAATAAGGCATGTGTTCAGTAGCTGTATAGGCTGATGATGATTTTGAATTTAAAGCCTTAATTTAGTAAGTATATCTCGTTACGCAAATACTCAAATATTGTAATTGTATTAATGATAAGGGCAAGGCCTCCATACACAAGAAAATTTTAAGTAAAGGGTGGCTTTAGAACCTGTACTATTGTATCTATAGTTTTTTTAAGTAATTTTATCATAAAATAGGTAAGTTTAATTGGCTTTGAGATTAAAAGTTTAAAGACACTCATGTATTTGTATCCAAACAAACTGATATCAGTCATGTAGTGTGTTGTGTATGGTATACAAAGTATGAAACAATGTTTGAAGCAAAACAGCAGCTGCAGAATGCCAGCATGGAAGGCAGGATAATTTTATCCTATCTAAAGTGCATTTCTGTTTGAATCAATGCTATTCCTGTCTTCCAATAACAATCGACAAGCAGAATCTACGAGCGACTGACTCACACACCAAAAATGGCATCAATCATTATCGCTCAATGACACTGCACTTTTAAAAGTAAAAATATGCCCAGAATACGAGCCATACTGAAAAAGCGCGTACGCCTGTATAGGTTGGCTAAATAAGTACGTACAGGCACTTTAGTATCTTGTCATGAGGTCCATTATTTAAGAACTATTTACTATTTAAGAACGTACTTATAGTGGGTACATAAATACCCTATAGCAATAAAAGTTTGAGATTTGTTTGAGCAGGTACGTCATCTTAAAAGTAACGTGGTACTAAAGACAAGGTAGGTAGGTACCGACCGATAGGTCTTTGTGTAGTGGTTAGTATTCATAAGTAGGTTCTTATCAGGTTATGGTCTAGAAAGGCCGCAATCTATAAATCAGCTTTGCATTACCATAAACATTTTACTACAAAGTCCGAGGTTTGATCATTACAATCTAGATCTCCATGTTGGGATGTCTTCATCGGATAGAGAATGAGAGACCTTCAATGAATGACATTGAAGTAAATTTGATATTGATAAGAATCGATATTATATTTGTAAGGAAGTTGTTCAAATGTTAGGAATACCCAGGTGTGATTAAGTGGCAAATTTTTATGAATATGTTGACACTGCTATTTCAAGGAAATCTTTGCAATAAATTGAGTCGTAATTGAAGTTGTTGTATTATGGTCAGTCGTCGCGTTGTTAAAGTAGGCAAGACCATCCTTGTATTTTGTCGCATTGCACCAAAAACCTCGTTTAAAGTAAAAAAGTAAGAATTTTGATCTTCCTTGAAGATACAACTGAGTTCATGTTCAGTGCTTTGATAGCATCAAACCTTGGTGGTTTCATGACGAATATCTGCACGACAAAGCAACTTAGGAATAGGTCTTCCGTTTGTTTATCTTTTTACCGGTGGCTTGGCACTAAGTCATAATGTCCCAGAGATAAAACTCAGAACATAGACCGCCTAGGATCAGAGGTTGGCTGGTCTTAAATTCAATTTTGACTTCGGATAGTCGATTTGCCTAATTTGATCGTCTTGCATCGTTCCGATATCGATGGCTCCCGTTGTCTAACTGAAAGGTGCTCGTATGACTAGTTAGAGTTACCTATCAACACTATTTCTTGTGCACTGCTGAACGTGCCTCCCGCAAAGGGGGTTTTGCCATAATCACCACGCTTGGCAGGCAGGTTTGTGATCGCAGGAGAGGTGTTAAAAATAAACAGAAAGAAGCTGCTGCCCTTCCATCAATCTACCAGAGTAGATTCCTTTAGTTGGCTCTTTCGACCTCCAAGGCCTGTGTTGGAGGAATTAATTATTTCGCCTTACGACGACTAGTTAAAACCTTCGATCTAAGTAAAAAAGGGGAGATGAGTAACTGGCTTCTCGAAAGTGGAAGGCACAAATTAGGTGCAATTAGATCCACCCACCTCGGTCATAAACAGAACGGCGTTTGTGTTACTCGTGCTTGCTACGACGCGTCGTAGCAAGCACGCGTTACACAAATCACACTAATATAAAACACACTAGATAAAGTACGTCGTGACGTACTTTAGTTAGTGTGATTTATTGACTAAAAGAACACAGCAATGCCCTCGATGATTGGAAATATAACTGTAAGCGAGTGTTTGGATGTAGTTGTATCCCGGCCAGTTGTTGAGTAAGCGCTGGGAGAACGTACCATATCTACAGATTTTACTTAGATCGATGGTTAAAACACGTAAATTTACCCGTGGACTAACTGGTTGTACCTAGACATTGCAGACAACATTACAGACTGCAAATGAAGCCGTAAAAGTCAACCTGCACACTAAACGATTGTTGCACAAAATTCAATGAATAACTCATGAGCTCTAATATCGTATACCGACCCAGTTAGCCCATTTTAAATGCCTATTCATGCAAATACATCTTGTTTATCAGAGATCATTGTTTGTAGCAACCTTCAAGGCTTTTGAAGGTTGTATGCGACAGACAGGTATGAAATTAATCTTGATTGAGCAAGTGCTTGGTTGTTTTTAGGTAGAGATAAACCATGCTAAAAATGCACACCCCTTCACAAAACGTGATAATTTCAACGTGTGAGAGGAAATACTTATTGCATCACTACTGGTGTGCGTGCTGCAACTTTACTGGAAACATGGACTCATCCGCGCGCTGAGAGGTCAACTAATTGTGCGATCAGTCCAGTGTAGGCATTGTATGGCGGGGAGCGCGCTCTTTGTTTGGGCGACACGTCCGCTCTGTCACGCGTTAGGCTCATTTATGCACTAGTTGGCCGACAGATCCAGTCGTTCTTTCTTAGTGGTACCGCTTGCGCCGGTGACTGAACAACCAATGACAAAAACCAATTTATGTGTATTGTGTCTATAAACCTTTTTTGCATGTAAGTGTAACCGCGGTGGAGGGGCGTGCATTTTTAGAATGGTTTATCTATGGATGTTTATACTATGGTAGATAATGTCTTTTTAGATATGGATGGACTCGTCCTTTGGTATGTCACCTTGTTATGAAAGACATTGATCGTGGGTCAAGTATGCAAAAATAGCTTGAGGTAGTTTAGGGCGATTAATTATATCCATCTGAACGTATTTTAAAATTCTATAAATTTAATGCCTCTGGGATCCTATACGGGCTTAGAAAATTCAAGAAAACTAAAATTCACTACGCCTCTGCTTCTAGATAAGTGTACATCTACTGTAGTTAAGGTAATAAATATTTATAATTTTTGATCTGATCAAACTACTTTAGGATCCTCTATTTAACTTAGAAAATCTTTTCGCATGGTTATAGAGAACCGAACATTAAAAATCTCTACGAGACTTTACCTAACACGATTAAGTCCCACTGGTTCGCAAGATTTTTATCAAACACTAGCATGTTGGTATGGTATGAGGTCGAAAAGCCTACACAACCTAGGGCAGCTTCAATAGTTTTATTAGACGCGATACCTTGACGCTGAGACCTACTTAATGTGTGTTGAACTGAACCTGGGCGGGCTGTGACTTGATTGCGAGCTTGTACCTAGAATGTTTCACACGGGGGTTTATGGACAAAATGTACAATGGCGTGTCCAAGTGTAGGCAGAGTCATCGCAAACGTCGTTTGTTTTGTTTGAAGGTTTTGCAAGCCGTACGTCGATTAACTAATCAATGATCAAAGGGTAATTCTCACAGGGCACAAAAATACGTGTCCGGCTCGAAAAAAACATAGAAAAAGTATACCTAGCCCTTTGATTTTTTTGTAGATAGAAGATTATACAATAATAGTAATTGAGGCCTAGGTATTTTAGTTTTTCAATTTTCTTATTCTAAATAAGTGAAAATAAAACAAAACCTTGGAAATATTGACTTTTGTGGTGCGTCCGGACCTCATGTTCCATTGTTAATTCATTTTTATATTATTTCCTATATATAATAGCACTATTTCTATTCACGCAGTTACTTATGTACAGTATTTGAGTCATTTGCAAAAATTTTGTACTTTACTCCCAAAATGTGTTGTCCCGCCTGTAAAATCAGGAAATATTATGAACTGGTTGTCAATGTAACAGATTCTAAATGTTATTTAGAGTATTTATCTTTAATTTAAATCCTTTAAATCCTTCACGTTCAAGTAAAACTATTTTATAATAATAAATAAAACTAATGAGTCGTTTCCTTTTCCATACAATTCCGTTGTGTCTCACATGGGCTTTCGATAACAAGAACATCAACTGACGCCTGTTACGTTGATATATTATTTGATTTATTAAAGGAAATATTAGCTAATATACTGGTATACAGAAAGAAAAGAAAACTGCTTTAAAAAGTTTAGCTTAAGCACAGAATATTTGATTTTAAACCTATGTCCACTTTTGTAGTACTTTGTGTAACACCTTTGTGTAACGACGGAAATATAAATTATTGTGTAACGACGAAAATATATATTATTAGTACACCTTTGTGTACTAATAATTTATATTTGAACGTAGTCTTAATTTAATGAGCACTGGCAACACTGTATTTTGCTGCCAACCTATCGAGAAAACCACGCCGCCATACTATTTTCATTCTCATCAGTGATTTCAATGTGACAGTCGATTTTTGTTGCTAAAGTTTTCCTACGTGTAACGTCGATTTTATTTGGTAAGTGTGTCTTGAAATAACTCAAAAACTTTGTGTGTTTATGTAATTCCATATACATATGAGAATGCGAATGAAATGTAACCGTTACAGTGAGTTTATTTTTTGTGGTTTATCAAAACTCGCCATTAAATGTTGTTCTTTTGTGTAACATTTCGTAACGTTACATAAAGGAATAAATGTAAAGCTGTGGGTATATTGCAGAAACCGTCGTGATTTTAGCCAACTTCAGAATAAAAGAGGAGGATGATTTGCCTATTTGTTAAAAGTATTACGCGATATCTTTGCTGATTATAAACCGATTTAGATTTATTATTCTTATTCGATAAACAGATTTTTTTTAAACAAACCTTTTGATAATTGTAAACATAATAATAAATTGACAAAAATTAAATAAATAAATAAATAAAAATTTCTTAAGGGAAAAAAGTATTTTCTTATGCTAGCTAGTAAAACATACAATTCGAATTTTTGGTCCTAGAGAATGCTGGGTTCCTTACGATATTTTCCGTCACTGTTGGAGCAGATATAAACTTATCCGCTATAAGAAAAGTTAATTGGTTCACGACCGGATTTGAACCCAAATCCTGCTGTGCTATTTATGCTTTTTTTAATATGAAGAAAGTAAATGTATTTTTATAACTTTTATATAAGTAACTTATTATTAATTATATTGTATTTATTTAGATAATGAAAAATGGTACCAATGACAGCAGCAGAACGACAGCGAAAATACCGACAAAAATTAAAAGAAAAGGACCCTGAGAAACTAAAACAAAATAAAACAAGAAAATGCTACAAGAACTAAGTAAAACTATAAAAAAATTAATATTCTGTCGGAGTCTAATCAAATTGAACAGTACCGACCAAAGTACGAATAGACGATTTTAAAGTAGCAAATAGCGAACATATTATTTTTAACAGCGAAATTGAAACTGAAGAAGTAACCAAAATAAAATGGAAACTAACGATTTTAAAGTAGAAAATAGCAACAATGACAATTCCAAAAGAAAAAATGAGACTGAAGAACCAACCAAACTTCAAATAAAAATTGTCAATTTCATGTATAATATAAATGACAGTGTATTAGTTCGATACTATGAAAGAAAGTCGTGGGTATATTATATTGGATTCATTGAGAGAATTGAAATGAAAACAGGTCAAACTTACTACAAAATCAGATTTTTAAAACCTATTAAAATCCCAAACTTGAAATTCGCTGAATGTGTCGTAAAAAATATTGTTTCAAATTGTGTTTTAAATGAGTTTAAATTAAAAGATCATGAAATTTACTTTCAGTAATTATTTCACTGGCTTTGTATAGATGGCAAATTTAGAAACTTTCAGCGAAGATGAATGTACATAAGTTTATGCTGGTAAATAATAACAATAACTGTGTTATTTATTATATAAATAGATTACAAGTGTCATAAGGTGATTTTGACTTTGTTTTTGATGCAAATTTTAATAGAAGTAAGTGTATTCTTGTGAGTAAATTGTAACTGTAAGTGATACTAGTGATCTCTCGTGTGTTCGTCACTCAACTTATTATCCTTGTAACTCGTCTATTTTTGTAGATAAACAAAACATACTACACTATAGTTTCATTCTTGCTAGGTTTCCTCCCATTATATAGGTAGGTATCACAAAAAAAACATAATTGTGAACTATTCTTTATAAATTCTTTTGTGTAACGTAATAATCATGTGTGTAACAAAAATATTGATTTCTTTTGTGTTTCTTTTGAGTTACGTACATTATTTTTGAAAATGGCTCATTTATGAATGAATTAGTGTGCGCCAGAGGAATCAACGCCAAACGTCGGACGCAAAGTTATCTAACTTTGTCTAACTTTGCGTCCGACGTTTGGCGTTGATTTCTCTGGCACACATTAAGATCGCGTAATTGCAAAAAGATTGACTGTAAGACGAAGGAGAGCCCGAATCAAGAATAATCCAAAAAATAGGAGTAGAGAGGCTTTTTACTAGTAATTTAGTTATAATTCAATTATTAGAACCTAACAACATCACTGATTTCATTATATATAAGATTGTTTAATCTCAATCAATGTCATTAAGATTTATTTTAGAGCAATATTATAAATGTGCAAGACTTACATAGTAAACTTTTAGCCTAAGTTCCATTTTCATTAATAAGTATTTTAAAAAACGTAAATCTATGTCTTATTTATATAAAAATACTGTGTACATACACGGTATTTCTATCTACTTACTACCAAAAACTCATTTTTTTTATTAATAATCTAACCCGAAATTCCGTCTTATAATGATAATGATAGGATAACGATAATCATATCGTTACCCTAGGAAAATAACTTCGGTAGCCGTTGCGCGGTAGGTATTTCTTGGGTTCTTTAAAAATACATATCATTGTCCTTTCTGCAAGTTGTTGATTAAATAAAAAAAAAGTCCACAAGTCCAGTTTTACCCCTCAAAAATGTGGCAAATCTGTCCCAAATCTGTCCCGCTTTTCAGGGCTTATCTGCAGCGCTCCATTTACCTCATTATTTTATCTGCCCAGCCCACCCCACTAGGTGCCTATTCTGTGGTCCAATCAATATTTCTCGCTGCCATCAATGCACCATATTTCTGTCGAAAACGCCAACCCACGTTGCCTAGGCCGTCGCCTTGTCAAGCAGCATTCTTGTCACAGATTGCAACTGCTCTGGTTAGGCAATCTTGCAAGTCTGGCAGTTGACAAATTAATCGACCACCAGTTCGATTGTCTGACTAATTTTGCAATGATCTGGATCTTATCGTGGCTTAAATTAATGCGTGATTTGAATGGGAGCAACGTATTGACATTTCATGGAGTTTATTCCCATGATGGCGTTTGTTTGCAACAGTCTTTATCATTAACAGCCTCGGTTCAATCACAGATGGGCAAAGGCGTCACTCGTTTCTGCCAGCCTCTGAAATGGGCTTATCACATCCACTGCTGTCACTTTGACGGTATCGTCAATAATCAGAGCCCTGAGTTTCGTTTCACGATAGTATCGAAACGTCATCGTGACGTCTCATTTTTGTATGGGATTTGCGTAGTACCATGTCCGCACGCTAGAGGCGCTGTACCAAATTTTATAAAAAATGAAACGTCACGCTGATATCTCGATACTATCGTCAAACCGAACTCAGGGCTCTGGTGAGTTCAAAATTGATAACGAAATCATTAATGGTCATAATGACCTTAATTTGTGGTGCATCAAGGTAGACATTACTACTGATGATGATTTAAAACATGGCACTGGCCATGAGCTCACTACTGCGCTATTTTTAGGAGTGTTCTGACCATGACTGGATGGAATTCCTAGTGAATCTGGCGAACTTGTGGTTTGTGTTAAAATACGATAGTTAACGTTTACGTCATAAGTTTAACCTCTAGACTAACCCTCTGTTGTCACCTTTAATGGATCAATTGGGATTATTCCCAGGGGTCCCACTGAACGGTGGAGCACAGCAGTATTTTGGAACAAATAGGAATATCTCCCCATTTAAAGTACAGGTACGTTGAAAAGTGTGTGTAACTTAGACCACCAACAACACAATGCAAAATAAACCATGATAAAAATATTCACCTAAACAGGTTTTGCACACCATAGTGTACCGTTTTCATTTCACGGTCAAGTCTAAAATGCCGGTTTTAGGCCTGTTCCGACGGAAATCGGTTATTTGACATGCAAATGATGAAAACCATAATATCCTTGGGTATTTTTATGATTAATTACTTCTGAGATGTGGTCGTAAAGTGATATAAAATAACTGTAGCATTGAATTTTAAACGGATGTGGAATTTTAGTTTGATGATCACTACGGAAATTTCTGTTTCTGGTTCCTTTCTACAATTTCCTTAGAATTTCTACAAGTTCCTTAGAATAACTTTTGTACCTATTCGATTCTAGAATATAAGGTATTTTATATAAAAGCAGACATTTATTTGTGTAAGAAATGTTGTACTGTTACTGTTACTGTTACTGAGAATAATAAAAGAAAACAACTAACAAAGAAAACTGGGTAACAGCCACAGTGAAATACCTAAATATCTCCTTATGTACTGAAGCACTATTTATTTTGCTATGGGGCACCGGGAGGAACTACTTTATGAACTATTTATTGACATCGTTGAAACCGCCAAATTCTATGCCAGGCTGCTCACTTGACGGACACAAGGTAACCCCTTTAAAAACAAAAATTTCTACAACGGATAATTGCACACATGCAGCCAAGGTGCATAATAATTATTCACCTTTTTCGCTTTAAAAAACAAGAGTTTTTTAAGTGTCTACGACGGATAGCTAAGCCAGGGTACCTACGGACGAGAGACAAATTAAATTATAAATGAAAACTGTCAAAACCAAAAAGGGGTTTGAAGATTTTGACCCAAATATCGGTCAACATTTTGTTTTTTTTTGTTTCAAAATTGCGGCGCATTATTAAAGTTATACCTCTATATTTGGATAGAAGACACTAAAACAAATAAAAAAATAACAGGTTTCAGGTTTCTGGAAGGCAATTCTCGCCAATTTATCATTCGATAATTATCAAAAGAACTGTCAAATTTGACAGTTATTTTGATATTTATCGAGAGATATATTGGCGAGAATTAGCTTCCTGAGATTGAAGAAAAAATATACTTATTTTTATCTGTGAATATCTCAGAAACCTGACGCTTTCGGACATTATTTTATATGACATTTTTATTGAAATAAACCGCTAAGTGCGAGTTGACTCGCACACGAAGGGCTCCGTACCGTACAAATCAGGCAACTTTTGCAACAACATGTATTGTTGCAAAAGTTGTGAAAAAAGGTCTTCAAAAAGTGAAAATGTATTTTCACTTTTTGAAGACCCCTTAAAATTTTCAATTTTATCATATTTTTAGTATTTGTTGTTATTACAATTGAAATGTTACTTATATATATAGAAAATTATAGAAAATTTAATGTGTCTATCTATTGTGGTTCAATAGATACAGCTTTGACAAACGAAGAGCAAAAAAAGCCAAAATAAATCACGTTTTTTGTATGGAAACCCTCTTTTATTTGGATATTTATTTTATTTTTATTCTTTGTTGTTCTAGCGGCAAGAGAAATACACATTCTTTGAAAATTTATCTACCTCTTACGCTTCATGAGATAGAGCCCTGTGATAGACGGACGGACGGACGGACGGACAGCGGAGGCTTAGTAATACGGTTCCGTTTTCACCCTTCGAGTAAGGAACCCTAAAAACATGTTAGGGCCGGGCTACGCTTCATCCAAAAATCTTCAAAGCCCTTGTCAACTAACTAACTGACTAACTCTAACTTCTGCGATTTGCTCCGATACCAACCAGTGTCGATAATATAAAAGATCTAGGGTTCTAGATCCGAGTGCCTGTAGTTGCCAGACTAGCCGCGCGGATTGGTTAAAAGGTACAGTAGCATAAAGTTTAGCTCTTTAAAATGATATTGCTTTATGTAATATTGCTCAGTTGACTTGTTTAACGGCTGCAAAGTACTTACCTATCAACTTAAGTGTGTCAAGCGCTCTTAAGTGTGACATTGACGTATCACACATGAATACTAAATGATGCTTGATTTTGACATCTTATTTCACCACCTGTTTATTTTCGATATTTTTACAAAGCTACCTCACGACGACGGTCAACTTAGTAGGTACCTACCTATTTCTATTTACGATCACTTCTGTCTTACGTTTATTTTATCTTAATCAATAATCAACGAAGATAATCTCAAAGATTATTTTCTCATTTGAATTTTTTCCAATTTCGCCAATTTCGATGTGAAATGTTTGTTAACAAACCACCCATACTTAACCTAAAATTGACTTTGTAGTCGTTATTATAATACGCAATTTATGTTGCTTGGCTCCCTTAATAAATATTGCTATTGTATCTGAAATTCGACGCTATGCTTGTGTTTTTTTTTTTGTTGTTGTTGTTGTTTGTTTACAAACATTTCACGTTGAATTTGACTGGAGTTTAATATTAGTAACATTCTACACCAAAGCCTTCAAGCTAAGGCAGCCTCTATTTACCTGTGACGTAAGGTCCATGATACAGTCGCACAACGCTTCCGGCAGTGGTGTGAACTGCCCCTGGTGTGCAGGCGTCACTATGCAGTCTTCTATGTCTCCTGAAACAATAGAAACCGATGTTATAAAGTTTGTAACGTTGCGTTAGTGCCAGGGCAAGATTCCTATCGACTTCTGATTAAAGACATTTATTTTCTCATAAAGAATATAATTTTTTTTTAATGAAATATTTTTTATTGACAAAGAAAATTACAATTCAATCATAAAAACAAATTAGAACTAGTATTTACAATTGAAACAATTAAGCTAACTGCAGACTGTTGCAAACAATCTACAGGTTGAGCTACCTGTAGATTGTTTGCAACAGTCTGCATCACTGATCCATATCAGTACCAGTCGATAGCGTATTATTTGAATATTACGTTCACTTGCATGAGAACCAATCTTATATTCTAGATTATTGTCTAAAGGCGTACGTAATTAAATTACTGACAAAATTTGTCATATTATTTGACGTAATGATTTGTGTTGCCATTAGGACATACACAAAAATCAAAGCACTAGACGACATCTTCCACAAAAACTAAACGACTTAGTGATTTCTTGGACTTAGAGTTGGAAGATCTAATTTTTTTAGGTGTTTGGAAATGGCGCTTAGAATTTTTCCCAAGAACCTTGAATAGACCATTCAAGGATAAAACTTAAATGCTATAAAATGGCGTCCGACTCAGCATTATGTTATGAGAGCCATTCCGCATAGTTATCACAACACTGATCTTCTGTCGGAACCAAAACCAACGCGTCACGTACACTAACACCATACATTTAAAGAATACAGAAAGAAGAACGAAAAAGTCTAGTAAAGTTAAAATATTTACAATAAAGAGAGATTTAGATCATGGGTTCATTCATAACTGCATGTATAAGCTATGTACTTTTGTTTTATTTTTACAGAATTTTTCACTAAAGCTTACAAAATTCATTAAGAATAGATCATTAACCCCATTGTAAGACACGCTAAGTATCCTGGCAGCGGGAAGCACGCCAGTTGTTCAAAAAGATTATCTGAAATTGATGCTTAATGGAGCATTCAAACTAAAACTGTACAAAATAAGCATTTCCTTTCTTTTTCAGTATTGTAATTCTTTGCAAAGATTAATCCTTATCAGCAACCGCATTCGTTGGTGCAAAAATACAGGGTGTCATATTTTTTGTAAAATCAAGCAGTTCGATTTCCCGCAAAAGTAAAATATTAAAAAAAATCTAAAGATGCATTTTTTGTTTTCTCATAAACCAAGGTCATGACTACTTTCACGATTTTACTCTAACTCTCATGGCTGCTATTATACAGGGTGGCCAGTATAACAGCAGGTTCTGTTTCAAATAGCTTATTATTTTACAAATGCTTAAGCATAGTGCCGAAGGTCACCATTATCAGTTACGAGGAAGAAAGTATTGAACGAATCAGGAGCTCGATTACGGCTCACGGTAAGAACAGAGGTGATATTCACCAGAGCCGAACACCAGATCACCGTGATCGACACCAGAGACAAAATTGGTGCTTATCGATCCTTGTCTAGAACCGTAATTGCGCTCCTGTTGCTCTCTGTTTTGTTAGCTTTTTCGCAGCTGGAGTAGGTAAGCTGCGAAAAAGCTAACAAATAATATTGCAGCATGATTCCTCCTAGCACCGGCAATGAAGAGGTGTTTGCATAAATTCCCATCCGCTGCGACGGTGGCGTTTTCCCGGGGGACGTTGGGAATGCATCGTTGGACGCCAGCCAATTAGTGCTGCGGTCCAAGACGTAAACATGTTGTGGAAAGAAAAAGTGCTTATTCACTTCTCTTGCTCAAAAAGTGTGTCATTAAAATATCAAAGCGCTTTATTTCCTTTAGACCTTACATGACTCTTGGACACGTCACAAAATACAAATTACATAAGTAAAACTAGGAAATAAAGTGATTACTTTGATTTTTTGTTCACTTCAAACTTTTTAAGGTAAAGTAAAGAAGCGAACAAGAAACCTTTACCTTGTAAGGTTGTTAGTTTTCGAGTTGGAGCCAAACTCGTCCCAAGCTTTTTTATCCTCCATATAATCTGATATTTTGTAGTAAGCCTTTTTACAAAGGATATGTATTGTTTGAATTTAATTTGATAATTTTTGCAACTCACTTGGAGTTTGGTTGTAGACAATATTTTTCATTATAGCGTAGCTTAGCGGGAGTAAAATTTGAGCCCTGGGACTAAAAAGTATATTTTATTTTTAATTTTTGTCTGAAATCAACACCAGTCATGAATGACAAAGATTGAACACTGATAAGATAACATATCAAAGATTATTTATCAGGTATTTATCGCGTACCTTTTGTTTTATTTTCCCTACGTTTCCATAGCCTATAGCTTGTGTCGTATATATTTTGAATGTGGATGTCCACTGTAAAAAGGTCCGCATCTTATAGCTGTTATGATGTGACGATGACATACCGCTAATTTGCCTAATTCTTTGACTTTCTCTTCCCGTTTTGTGAAATATCTATAACAATTAGCTTTATTTAACCCACTTTGATATCTTTATTTTTTTTTACTAATAGTGTGTTGAAAATGTGATGGATGAGCATTGAGAATGTTAGTTATGCCGATTTTGAGATTTTATAGAAATACTAGCTGCTGCCCGCGGCTTCGCAGGCACTTTTTAAATGCCCTATGTACCCTGGGATACCATTTACCTCCCTACCAAATTTCATTGAGATCCGTTCAGTCGTTTAGGCGTGAAAAGGTAACAGATAGACAGAGTTACTTTTGAATTTATAATATATTTTAGTATGGATTTTACGTTAGAACAATCTAGTAATAATACTTGTTGCCGATTTTAGGCAAAACATTTTCAGTGAAGCTTACCAAAATAATTCACGGGTCAGTTACCCAAAACAGTGCGAATATGAAATTGTGTGCTTATCTGCGCTTTGCACTCCAGGCTTCCGTTAAACAATACCGGGACTGCATTGGGGTAGTCTATTCAAAGCAGAATTTAACTAGGTGCCACTAGTAACTAGGTTTCACGGTCCTTCCCACTACGTGAATGCTCTCCCATAGTCCAATATACAAAAATAATGCTTCCCGTAAAATACTCAAAATCAACAGCGTTTAGAAGAAATATACGAACTTCGAATAGGTTTTTTTTTTTAATTCTAAATTTGGATTTCTACACGCTATTGAGTTTGAGCATTTTTCTTTCACTCAAATATTTGTCAAAGTATTTTACACAAATTGAACATTTCACGGATAAAACTAATTATTTATACGGCTACAGATATTTATTTTGTGTTCTCAAGGCCCTTGGGGCATAGACCAGCCTTTAATAAAACTCTTCGTACGCACCTTCAACTGAACATTTGTAACAATATTTTTGTTAAATTCCTGTTCGGCCCATTCGTGTTCCTTAAAAACGGAATTAAGCATATTTTAAAATTTTACGTATACAAAATTAAATATCGCAAAATAAAAGAAACCTTTAAAAATGTTTTCTAATTATTCCAGTAACATCTACCAGGCTCGCAGAAAGCAGAAGAGCTATTTACCGCGGCACTGTCAACCGCGCCGTATATGGCTTATCCGCGATCGCTTCCTATTGTCGCGTCAAGTACCAGGGGTGCAGGAATGTTAATGGGTGGAATATAAAATCTAGCACTTAGCTTACACGACTAATGAGGAAGTGCGCCTGGTATTAGTTTAAGCTAACGGCGCGTGTCCATTGTTTGTCACTTCACGGTTTGCCGTGTAAGTTGGTACTTTGATTTTATCGGATGTAAAGTACAATGTTTGGATTAATTGCTTCGTGTTTTGTAAATAGCTGGGTTGAATAACTTGGAAGATAACTTGTCTTGCCCCTTATAAAGACCGTTATCATAACTAAGGGCTTATAAATTTGGTAGGATGTTAAATAATGCAAGAGTGTTAAATAATGAAAAGAACACAAATTGGAAGAAACGTTTAAGTTTTCCTATTTGCATAAGAACGCAAAGTGGAAAAAAAACTTGGTGGGAATGCTGGATTTTTTTATTTATTTTTTATTTTGCTGCATTTTTCCCATGGGGAAATTATCAACGGGGAAAACTGGAAAAATCCGGTATTGCCTTGCTTAGTGGTAAATAAAACTGAAGACCTGAACTAAAGGGTCTTGGTAATCAAAAAATCTATTTCGTAAAAAAGTAAGTTACAAACCGACCTAAGTCGAAGAAACCGTTCACAATCACACGCCACAAGTAGCTAACCATAAATAAAAACAATTTGCCAAGTAATTGAATCTATAGATAATTGCAAAGCAGGAATCAGCTAAATTATTTCCTGGTTAAGACAAACCATAATCTAAGTTAATGAAGGTTATTGAAACTTACCGTATTTGGTTATAATGTTTCTAAGTCCGTAATATATTGACTTTCGCTTGTGTTCTTTGTTCTACTCGATAATATCTTAGTCATAAGTATTTATTAGGCGCCTAAGTAGCGAATATAAGCGTATAATTGACAGTTATCTTTCTAATATAGGAATAATGCTGCGGTTATGCCATTTTTGGTGGTGGCAGAACGTTTTAAAATTATGGTAAAGCGCTTTTCTCGCCTTTCTATTGGTGCCTTGCAGCCGGTTCCTTGATCATAAGCTTTCTGTTCATTCAGAGGTTATGTTATTTATAACTTACATGAGTAGAACATTATGATGATGATTCTTTATTGACAAAGAAAACTACAATTCAATAATAAAAACAAATTAGAACTAGTATTTACAATTGAAACAATTAAGCTGACTGCAGACTGTTGCAAACAATCTACAGGTAGCTCAACTGATCCATATCAATACTAATATTATGATTAAACTATTTGTGTAGTCCTGCTGAAACTACGGTATATCAAAGTCTACTAAACACTACGTAACCATGAGTGTTTTTCGCGTAACGCGAAATTATTATGTAGATAAATTAAAATTATAGTTGAAAATAAAGGAAGGCAGCAAAAATCAATGATGAACCAAATGAAAGAAATCTAGTAGGTACCATACTAAGAGCCACTCCGCATCATCTATCCCAGTACGAATAAGAAAAAAATAAGAGAACCTAAGTGTAAGCTCTCTCGTGTAACCTAATTGCAAGAGGACCTCGCGACCAGGTCAAGTGACAGCGGTATTCTTGTAGCTTCAGCTGTCAATTTAGAATTTTATTAACATAGAGAACTCTGTCTGAGTAGAGACACTGGCAGATTTTCTTGTAACCAGACATAGTATAAAAGTTGAAGTTGAAATTCACATTGTATAACTTTAATCAATATCGTATTTTTTGATTTGATAGATGAGCCTAGGAGCTTAAATATTAAGGTATAAAACTGCGGACTAAATAAATAAGAATATTGATTGGCTTAAATTTAACAATCAAAAATCCAAAAACAAAAATAATTGAAGTTTATAAACTCCTTGCAAAAGTTCATAACCTCGCAAAAAAGAAAATAATTTAGCAGAAACCGCAACAAAAGTCAAGTGTACCTGTACACTTACGAGCAACTTAATGTTATCCAATTTGCGACTTGTGTAATAAAAGGCAGTGGGCGGCGCGAATGCCGCATCTTATACAAAACTTGTATTTGTCCGCATAATGTGGGACTTGTCAAGGTTGCGGAATGCAAGTGCAATGATATAAATCTTGAATATTTAGGCTCAAGTATGCATATTTATCACGTTGGTAATTGCATTTTTGCATTTAAATTGACAGATTAACAAAGTCTGTGAGACTTTAAGCTTAATAAGAAGAGTGAAGTTACTTTTGGGTAAGTGTGCTTTATCCTAATTTCAGTAAAAAAATATGAATGTCAAGACAATAAAAGTATCTACGTAAATGGGACCCCGCGTCAAACCTGACATTGAAAAGCTCAACATCTTTCGCTTATGCAAGGTAATAAAAAGTACTAAAAACAAGAAAAAATATTAAAGAACAGCGCAAAAAAGGCATTCTCAATGGATTCCAGACCAAACCTTGCTGCCTGATCGTTTGCGGCTCATTTAACAACCTGTCCACGTGGGTAGTCTTCTCGATGCAATAAATATCAGTCTTTACGACCGAATTCTCTGCAGGATAAAATAGCAGGTTTTATGTGTACGGTTCTTTTGTCCGCGATTGTAATTTTTATGACTAGGTATGTAATCATTTGGAGGTACCTAATTTGTTTTTATAACAAGCATGAATTGTATACTACCAAAAAGGGTGGGTAAAACGGTAAATCGACAGAAATACATTATGTATTATTTGTTAAAATTAACTCAATTCATAATAATATCATAAATTCGAAAGTAACTCTGTCTCTCTATCTGTGTGTCTGTTGCCTTTTCCCGCCTAAACGCTGAACGGATCTCAATGAAATTTGGCAGGGAGGTTAATGGTATCCCATGGACGGACATGGGCTCCTAAAATAGCACGTGCAAAGCCGCGGGCAGCAGCTAGTACCTACATATGTATATGAATGATTAAGTAGGTAGAGACTATCAAATTATTAAAATGAAGACCTTTTTAAACCTTTTAAAACACCATGTCATCTATAAAACAAATTAAAACTGGTATTTACAATTGAAACAATTACGCTAACTGCAGACTGTTGCAAATAATCTACAGGTAGCTCAACTGATTCATATCAATACCAGTATATTGTATATTTGTTTTTATAATTTGATTGTAATTTTCTTTGTTAATAAAGGCCATTTCCCGCTTAAAAAAAAAAGAAAAACATTTCATTTATCACGGGAATATACCATGATTTGTGTTATTTTTAGTTATTCAATATTTCGGCACAGTTGCATGCACGATGATCACAAAATGAAGTAGTTGAGTTTTTACTGGCAGATATACCGATCTCATCCTCTGTCTTTAGTCCAATGTTTTTAAGATTTTTTTGTTAATAGAAGCACCGGAAGTGGATGTAAAACAGCTCTGTAAACATTAATCAGAGTAAGCAAATTAATTTCGCATCTGTTATTGATTACCACTACGTCTAAAATAGCAATAAATTATAAATCTCTACCGCAGCGGAGTATTCATTTTGTGCATAATAATCGTTGGTTATGATAATGACTATGTCATTAATTTGATTTTATCATTAATTTTGCTGTATCATTAGCTTGGACCAACCTTGGCCTGTTGAATGTTGGACACGCTTGGTGAATTTCACACTTGATTCGATTGCCGATGCTTAAATATCTTTCATGATAATAACTGTTCAATAAAGGCTACCTACATTTTCTCTTCATCATATTTATCATGTTAGAATCTTAAATGTCAAGTTTTTGTTTATTAACTATTTCGTATCAATAATAAGAAAATATTTTTCAAATAATTTCTTTTTCATAAAGATATTTCAAAATATGCCCACAGGATAAATTTTGTGAGTGTGAGTTGAACCAATAAATAACTTGATTTCCAGTGGTCCCGTAATTATTCACATCCATCCCAGTGGTTCAACGGGAAGGATTACCAATAAAAGCTTAAAAAAAATATATTCCTTTTCATCCAGTGGACTGAAAAGTTAGTAGTTTAAAGTAGTCTTTAAAATATTAATCAATCAATTTTATCTCGAAGAAACTAAGTAGGTATCTAACATAACTTTCGTTTATAATTATAGTATAGGTAAATGTAAAGTAAAAAAAAAAACATTTATTTGACACAAGTAGAATAACAAATATATAAAATGAATCCATAGGCTCCAGAACTAGTTATAAACTGTGTTTCAGGAGGCAGTGGCTTCTCTCATTTTGGAAAAGTACAGGTTGTGTTCATACAAAGAAAAATATAAAGTTATTCTAACTAAAAATAAAAAAAATATTTACATTTTCGGCTTGCTGACGTTTCGTACACAATAATTTCGGACACTTTGTCCGTAATGACACTTTTAATTTTAATTAATTTATATACTGACGTTTCGGACACCATCAAAATATTGAAGCTGTTTTGTACAATCAGTTCTATGGAGCGCTACTAATCAAACATTTGAATAAGAATATAATACCTTAATTGTACATATAGTTTCGGATACAAGATAAATAGTAAAATAATAATCAAAATAGAATATTATATAATGTCTGTCATCTATACTTGAGCTGCATGAAAATTAAAAAAAAGAAAACATTAAATGTTAAATAAATAATAATATAAAACGAGAAAATCTATAAAAATTCTAGGGGCGAAGATATCTAAGCATGTCTTCGATATCTTCGTAGATATAAGTAAGTAAGTAAGTAGTATATAAATAAGTAGTCTTTAAAATAATTCAATAAATTTTATCTCGTACAAACTAAGTACGTAGGTAAACTAACATAACTATAGTAGTATATAACATAACTATAGTAAGCGCTCCGATAAAAGCTATTAAAGTCAAGTTATCGGAAAGTCAGCTGAGCCCTAGCTACACGCAAACTCGTAAAGTTGAAGCCTTAAACGATTAATTTTCGAATCAAAATGGAAATTCCCGACGTGTTCCAGGCTGAAGCAAGCACTGGAGTTTAAGACGCGACTTTTCATAAAATTGCAAGTCCTAGGCGTCCTAATTGGCTAACGATCGCTCGATGTTCATCGCGCGATTGCCAGATCTCTAGTGATCGTGCGATGACGCGTGACCAATTAGGACACTCTAAATAAATGTGTATGTTTAATCTCGTCGTGCAACGAGGTGTCAACGCCTTACAATAGCTTTAATTCAATAATATTCTATGCCTGCTAAGTTAATTGCGTAAGTATGTTTGATCTATTAGCGTAGAACGCAGAAGGTTTTAGGGATCGCTTTTGTCTGAAAACTTTACTGCGGTACGGGGAGCTAAAGTTTGATAAACTATGGTATAAACTACCAAACAAAGATTAATACTGTTCCAAGACATTTCAACAATAGATTTGCTGTTTCGACGTTTTGGTGCTACGCGCTTTATGATAGCAGCAGATAGGTAATCTGCTGCTATGCCTGCTATCATAAAGTGCGTAGCACCATAGCGTCGAAACGGCGCGCGGCGGGGGCGGCGGCGGCGGCGCGGCGGCGGCGGCGTTGCGACTTGCGACCAAAAGTCGCGTTCGATATCCTTACCTCTAGCCTACCTAACTTTTGTAACTGCTAAGTAGTTTTCTCATTTGCATTTAACGTCAAACAGAACGGATTGCATTCGCGTGAGACCTGTCCCATTTCTCGACACATTTTTATGGTAGGGCACGTGTTACACATTGTGCACGCCTTCCTTGCTACGTAATAATTACATACTACACGTCAGAATACCAGCCATTTAAACCTTGTCAGACTTGAAACAGTTAAAAGAGGGGTTTTTGGTCAGAAAAAAATAAATACCTACCTACTTATTTTTAGCCAACACACCAAACACACAGTGCATAAATAATAATAATAATATAATGCACAAGAGCATAAGTGAACTGATTTTGAATTAATTTTATCTGCCAGAAGGGTTATATTTCTGGGAGTGTACTTAGCTATGTTTGACGAAAATAAGTCTTATGATGGAGTGGTGCAAATTTTAAGCCCAAACCGGGCTTAAAATTTGCACCACTCCAACTCTTCCCGCGGGTGTCGCAAGAGGTAACTAAGGGATATCCAACGGGGGTGGGCAGCAGCGCCCCCTGCAAAACAATTTTACCAACGAACTGCGATCCCCAACTCGCATGCCCAGCGTCAGCCAGTGCCAGCGATTATAGGCATTACCCACCATAAGATAAAAGCCAATAAGCCCTTATCAGGGGACCAGCAGTGGACCAATATGGATTTTTGCGGATAAGGATGAGGATTATATTGGTTTATTTAATTAACAGCTCTGCATACAGAGCTGTTAATTAAAAAAAAAAAAAAAATTGAAGAGCTTCTTTCCCATACTTGAAATCGGATGGCTAAATTGAAGAGCTTCTTTCCCATACTTGAAATCGGATGGCTATTATGATAGCCATCCGATTTCAAGTATGGGAAAGAAGCTCTTCAATTTTACTTGTAATACAGCTACTTTGTATGTTGTATAATGTCTTGCGCACATGTCTAGTCTCCGTTGAGACTGGCCGAAGTGGCCGAAATTCGGCTCGGAGTGCATCATTGTAGCTACCACACCCCAGGAAACAGAGTTTCAAGCCTATTTAATAAAGATACACATATATTTTTAAAATAAATAGCTTTTTTAACAATGGAAATTGCAATCAAATAATAGAAACAAATTAGAACTAGTAGAACAATTGAAAAAATTGAGCTAACTGCAGACTGTTGCAAACAATCTACAGGTAGCTCAACTGATCCATATCAATACCAGTCGGAAGCGTCCCCAAGAAGCTGCCTACATTGCCCCGCTGTATGGCAATGTTGATGCGCTGCGCCAGATACTCATCAGCTCTCGGGTCACGTGTAGCTTCAATCAGACGCTCAGATAATTTTTGAAAATAAACGTATTTGTACCTAATTAAAATCGTCGGTGTTTTATTTGATTGGAAAATTTGCTTGTCCTTCGTAATTACAAAATAACCAGCTATTTATTTATTTATACAAATCATCACGATAACAAATCATGTGTCATCATCACGTCATCTTGAACTATTAAGAAGGCATTATGTAGACATGAAGGTTTTAAATTATCCTGTGTTCTGTTTGCATTGTTAAATGACCATGGCTAGAACTAGATCTGTACCTAACCATGCCCATTCATAAATCATATTAATTATGTACCTTTACCTGACATGAGCATAACCAAACGGAAATACTTGGCCCATGCTATGTCACACAAATATAGTCGGTAGGGGATATTGGTACAGACGACTTGTGGCAAAATGCAAGCCAAAGGGCTTGCATTTTGCCACAAGTCGTCTGTTGCGTCAATCATGGAGTATTTTGTTATTGTTGCATGTACAATGACAGAATCGGGGGACAGATCGGAATATTTCTATTTTTTTTGCTGTTTATCTTTATAGGGAGAAGCGATGTTTTATTGCCACAAAACGAAGAAGAACGATACTACAGGAAGCAGCGTCCCCATCATTAACTATTTTCGTGAAGTAAACCAAAATAAAGAAAGCGAGAAAAAATAAAGTAAAACAGACGTATTCAATCTTGCACGTTTGCCGTTTTACCTTTACCATTGGTATTCCTAGTCAAAGACAGTAGACGGCGAAAGTAGACGGCGCGGCGGTGGTTGAGCTCTGAATTTTTCTCACCATCCGCGGCGAGGATGATGAGGATGACGTGATCTTGGCATGCGAGTAATGTAGTGCGGATTGTCTATTGTTATTGATCAATATTTTTGCTAATAAGAAATATTATAATTCGTTTTTTTTTTGTCATTTATTCTATTATTTTTTCTATGTACCTATGTACTAAGTTGATTGTGATCTTGTAGGTTATCTGTTAACTGTGCTAGTTCACACTTTTTATGTATATTCTTCCTACTCGTGAAAACCTTTTAACCCTTAAATTAATATTTTTTATTTGAATTTTTGTATGTGCTGTTGGTTTTCCTTTAATAAACAAAAATATATTATCACAACAAATTAAACCAGCTTTCTTTAAGTTCAGGGCCAGAGAACTATTGTAGCTATTAGCATGTTGGCTTATAGAATTAGCGAGCGCGTTGCCCGCTTTATTTGCACAAGAATCGAGAACCGTTGAGATAAACACGTTCTGGGATGACCACGTCGTCGTCGATGTAAGGCTTAGGGATCATTTCCTTAGATGGCTTTAGTTTTGTGCCACTCAGGTTATGCTAAGACAAAGATTCTCAGGTTTTTATTGAGACTACAGAGGTCTACAAAATGCAAGCGTAGAGTCCCTTGAAATCGCAGAATAACTAATTTTAATCGTAACGGGGGTTTAACTATGAAAAGCACGACGCCATTTTATTTTCAAGTAATGATTTTTTTTAAAGAGACAATCATTTTGTAAGCTTCTATTAGAAATTCAGGGCAATTTTTTACTCACGTTGAATCCCATAAATAATTTTCCCTAGCATCGTGTTCTATCATATTTCGCCAATTCATCGATAAAAGAAAGCGATCGATAAAAACTAGGAAGTTACTTGATAACATCGCACAATGAAATCGAGACCCGCTCTATTTCCCACCGGTTTCTAAATTAAAGTAAATGAGAGTTATATACCTACTCATATACAAAGTAAATGAGCGAGTTATATTCACACACTCGACTTATGAAGATCTTAAGATTTCGTTGGAGCTTTCTTTTTTTTGTTAATTTAATTTCAGCCCTAACAACCGGAATACAAAACAATTAGTTGTCTTTCCAGGGGGTCCACCCATTAACAGGTCCAAGAGTCGCTTAGGGCAAGGTAATTGAGGTGCCTATTCTTGTCGGTCAAAGTAGTCCAAGAACCCGGAGAAAAACTAGATTCAAACTACCAAAAACTTTACACCTACAATATTTTTTGCTAACTCTACCAAAATATTTGTCGCTGTGGCATAATTAATTAATTAACCAGCGAGATTGGTGGAAAAGCTCCATAACGTTATCAATCAAAATTGGGGGTGTGACCAGTGAACCTTATAGGAAGTTATGTAAGTAAAGATTCTTACAATGAGCTTAATCACCTACAATTAATGCTTAAAGGTCGGGTCGAGGAGCATCGCTATCTAAATCAATTTCTCCACCTGGGGCGATTGATTTTCACATAAATCGGTGCTTGGTTTTTTTCCATTGAGAGTGTGAAGCAAACGAACAAGGAGCCTCGTAACTTCCTAATGGATGCATGAGGTATGATCCATTTTATGATTGGAATGGTGCATACAGAATGGAAAATGGATTATGATCCATATGATAATGAATGCTAGCTATTATCAAGCTAGTGGTTTTTATTACAAGCTTTTATTTAACTTGCCCTGTTAGGATGTATGTAATAAGTGTAAGTTCGGTTCGGTGACAATGCAATGTCATGGTACCATCGAGCTGGTCTGATGATGGAGACAGAAGGTGGCCATAGGAACTTCTAAAAGAAATGATGCAATCCCGTCGAGTTTGGGTTCGTTGGATTTGTCTTTGTAAGCACTTTGGTAAACGCTTGGTTTTAAAAAGCTCGGGTTAAAAAAAAACTTTATTTTAAATATTTAGATTAATTTTCCCAAAACCAGTCATTTTGCGTTTTTAAATCTAATTTGAATCTAAAAAATCAAGATACTTTTGACAACGACCTCTACCCAAGCCTATAAATTGCAATAACCATTGTTGAAAGCATAATAATTAGGTACAGTAACAAAATTAGCAGTTCGGCCTGACGAATGACTTGTGAATTGAGCCGTCTCGCTCAATGCCAAGGTTTGTAAAACGGTCCACTTGGTTAGCATTGTGTGGACCCAGTGCCTTTCACAGCAGCTAGAATACTTCCTTGATATTATATTTTCATTCTCATATTTGCCGGGGCATAGCGAGCCTAGGCTTGTATAAGTTGTCACTTTTGCCATCAAAAAGGACTTGACTTGATTTCTTTGTTATTGGCAACATTTGACGGTTTGACACTTTTCTGCCAGTGTCTGGTTCATTGAAATTTCATAGTCATGTAATAAAGGCGTTAGCCATGACTCTAACAAAATCTGGGCGGACCATAAGGTCATGCACACACTTGATGTCCGTGTGCCATTTTGTATGTTAGCTGAGATTGGCAGAGTCATGGCGATCCTTGGCTGACTTATGCTTGTACACGCTGCCAAATCTGACATCGTAGAGTAGATCGCGAGGAGACGTTGGAGATGACTACATAAATTTGGACGGTCCAGATGAAATGATGATAATGATGTGGAAAACTTTTGGCTGAGATTGGCGGAGTCATGGCCTTTTGATGACCATGACTAGCTTCTGCGTGTACACGCTGTCAAATCTGTCATCGTAGAGTAGATCGCGAGGAGACGTTGGAGATGACTACATAAATCTGGACGGTCCAGATGAAATGATGATAATGATGTGGAAAGTTTTGGCTGAGATTGGCGGTGTCATGGCCTTTTGCTAGCGTTTATTTGTGCAGGCTATCAAATTAGGAAATTAAGTGATGCAATCGTGTACTCCTAGTTTGATGGTAGAGTAAGTAGAGGTTTTGAAAAGGCCTTCCAGCAGCTTGCTCATTGTTAACTTAGGTAAGTATGTTCAGTGATAATAATTTTAATAATTTATAAAATTTTTAAAGCTACACGGTCTACGTTACACAAAATTGGGTACCTACTTAGGTATTTCTATGGTCCAATTTTACTGTTTGCTGCCAATACTAAGATCAAACAAGTTCAGCATGATCGAGTTCAAATTACGGTTTCCTTGTACCTATGACATGACAGCTCTTGAACTCGATTTAGCACTGAAACCGGACCAGCTATATATGCGCAGAACTCGTTTAAAGCGCTAAACTGAGTTTATCTCACGAGTTCAATATCAACGGTGAAATTGGACCTAAGTTTAGTTAGCTATCAACATTCTTGCTGACAACCTAAACCAGCCATCTAAAACTTTCAACTGCAGCTCCGCAGTGAAACGTTATGGAGCCCTAGAAAACGATTGTGCTGCCAACAAAGGAATGACAGGTCTTGGCTGGGTGGCTCTCATCATGTGAAGAAATACGCACGCGATGGTAATGCTGGCAATTTTGATGATTTCCTCTTCAATTGGATGGAAACTGGATCAGAATGCATCTGCGTAACAAGTTAAGTACTATCTGGTAGGTAGTTGGTGCATTGCGTTCAGATTTTGCTTGTTAAAGGTTTTGTAACTGAGGTAGAGATACTTAAGTTTGGGCCGGTCATATCTTGCGAAGAATCGACAACCGCTGGGGTAAACGTATTCTTAAGTGGAGACCGCGACTTGGCAACGTAGTGGACGACCTGTGAAAGACTGCAGGCAGATGCTGGATGCGGCAAGCTGAAGATAGGGCGCTATAGCGCTCATTAGGGGAGGCCTATAATAATAATAATAATAAATATTATGCGATAGGTACAAATATGGTTTGTACGATACCCTTCGATTAGTTAAGTAATATAACTACGGTAGGTAATCATAATGTTACTTCGTTTTATCTACATTAAACGAAGTAACATTATGATTACAATTTTTTAAAAGCTTCGTACAATTATCCACGCTCACGTCACAATTTCAGGCATATCACTGGATACGCCCCTTTTGTATTTCGTATACTGATACGAAAAACAAAAGGGTATCGCGCCAGCTCTTAAAAATGTATCTATACTAATCTAGAGTTCTAGCAACGAATGTGAAAGCCAAAATCTAGATCATTTTGACGTGACTAGGAAATATTTTATTTCTGGTATTATTTACCGATGTCGTAGACCGCAAGAATCAAAAACCTATCAAAAAACATTAGATTAACTGCAGAAAACCACATCAAGCCGCTTATCCGCCAATATTTCTTTTATTTAGTACTTAATCCCTTTGTTTACAAAAAATATCTAGGATTCCGACTAATTCCGAGTCGAGTAAAGGCACTCTGATTATTAAAATCGGTAGGTTTTCAAGTTTGTTTACAAGCTAGGTTTTGTCTGCCTGTCAGTACACGTGTCAATGTCCAACCTGTCAAACTGTTCGACTGTGATTGGTGAAAATCCAAACATGTTCGATTTGCATTCCACATTTAAATACCAAAGCAACTGTAGGAAAAGCTCAGGAGAAATCTCTCGGTAAATTCACTTTGACAGTTTCATGAAAAAACAGAACTTTGAGAAATGTTTCTTACGTAAAGTGTTTTGGCTAAGAGCGTGTCGGAAATGCCTCAGACAGGGTTCCGGAGTAGGTAGTATTTTTTTACCTTTATTATCTCTTATTTTTTCCCAGATTTAACAGATCGTACCTACGTATTTTTAACTGAATTTGGGGATCGATAAAGATAAAGATATTTATTTGCCAAAAACATGTGTACATACAGGTAACAAATAATAAATGAGAAACAACATGCTTGACCGGTTACGGTATGCAAAATAAGTAGAGAGAAGGCATGCATCATTTAAAATTAACTACAAATTTATCATTAAAAAATTCGTCTAGTTTAGACTTACCAACATAACCGTATTGGAAAAAATACAATAACAGAATAAAACATTAACACATTTTCATTTTTTTTTTCTTTTTTTCAAATTTTTTATTTTTTTATTTTTTATATTTTTTTTAATATTTATTATATATATACATATATATATATATATTATTTTCTAGTTTAGACTATAATAAAAACATTTTGAGATTAACAATAGTTTAATTTCTAGATAGTGTAGGTCTGTCACCGTAAAATAGAAGGAATCGTAAGTTTATATATTAATTACCTCAATTTAGTCAGTTTATAAACTTTTGATAAACTGTCAACAGGGCAGTAGCACTTACACTAATTAATTAATATACTTACCCAACGCATAAAAAAGTTAGCTTATAATTTACCGGCGCGGCGCATAGCCGTCACATAACAACGACCACAGGCCTGTGGGGTACCGAGGCTCTCCGGATTTAAAAAAAATATCTGAGCGTCTGGTCAAAGCGACGCGTGACCTGAGAGCTGGTGAGTATCTGGTGGTGCCTCGTTTTACAATTTTAAAATTTTCTAACTCGGTAATATTGTGAGAAATATAATTATTGTGAGAATATATATTATTTTTCAACTACCTGGGTATACGGATCTTTATTAACAAAGAAAGTTACAATCAAATAATAGAAACAATTTAGAACTAGTATTTACACTTGACTAAAGTTATCGACATAGCTCAAAGAATTAGCAAGCTGAAGGGGCAGTGGACTGGCCATATCTCGCGAAGAACCGACAACCGCTAGGGTAAACGTGTTCTCGAGTGGAGAACGCGACTCGGCAAACGTAGTGTATGACGCCCTTCAGCCAGGTGGGACGACGACCTGCGAAAGACTGCAGGCAGATGCTGGATGCGACAAGCTGAAGACAGGGCGCTCATTAGGGGAGGCCTATGTCCAGCAGTGGAGGATAGGTTGATGATGATGATGATGATTTACAATTGAAACAATTAAGCTAACTGCAGACTGTTGCAAATACTATTAGAATAGTTTGCATTATTAATTTGTCGAAGCACAGATCATGTAGGTACTCCCCTACCTACTTATGTTAACAAGTGTAAAATTATATCACTAACAATCTAACAGGTACCTCAAAAGCACAAGTAACGCACCTTTTGAATAGCGAAAGTAAGTTGCTCGTAATGAGAATCACCTAAGGCTATCACACAAAACGCAAATTGCCTCATTTGACACAGTCTTCCGTTATAGAAGCTTTAAATGCACCTCTGTGTCTATAACTATAGGATATATTTTAAAATAGCAGCAGTTGCGGCAGTTAATGAGTGTACAAAATCAGATTGTAATTTGAAACGATAAAGTTTAAATTAGTCTGACGTAAGGTGTTAGATCAATGTTGATTGTTCTGCTGACAAGCAAATTAGCCAATGGCAAAGTGTCGTTGACGCACTGTGACTTACTGTGTACTTAGAAACAAATAAAATATTGTTTGCAACACTCTGCAGTCAGCTCAATTGCTTCAATTGTAAATACTAGTTCCAATTTGTAATTTGTTATTTGATTGTAATTTTCTTTGTTATTAAAGGTTTAATAAAAGGACTAGGTATACATAGGAAAGTTTTGAATTTGAGTTTGGATCTTTCAAGATTATGGTTAGAAAATGTGCAAATTGAGACCGGTGGTGGTAACGCGTTTGTTTCGCGCGTGTTTTGTTTTTGAAGCAGAATGAAATGCAATTATTATTGCGTTAGCAATTATATCATATACATATATTCTTATATGAGTGACGGAATGTACCACTGAAAACTGTCGAAAACTCTTTTCAGCTCTAGTTTACCTAACTTGCATACCTTCTATTCTGAAAGCTAGGTACTAAACACAAGATTTCTCAAACTGCCACTAATCACAGAAAACTCAGTCAATTTAAGATTCTCCACGACCACTAGACATTGCCGAGTGTTTCCCTAATAACTGAACAATGAGCACTCCGGCCGCACGACGTGGAACACATGTGACCCTGGCTTTTACATCTAAGGCATGAATGCACGGTGTATAGTCAGTTCCTGTCAACGGGTGTGATGACTGATGAGAGTAGGGCCCGGCGCGGGGCGGCGCGGCGGCGCACGGCGCGGCAGCGCTAATACGTCCGGCAAGGGTGGCGTCAATGTAAGGCACGTATTATGAAACTATGCTCATTGCTCAGTCATCGATCTATGCTTCAGTAACGCTCCTGCCATACAAAAACGTTACTCAAGCATAGATCGATGACTGAACAAGCTTTTATATTACGCACCTGTTACCATCAATAGCCTTCTCGTCAATGCACCCATAAGTAAATCTTTGAAGCTCGCAGCTTCGAACTCGGGGATAAGTAGGTATTTAATTTAAATTATTTATTCTAGTTGGGGGATATCAGCAAAATATACCTACTTTATAGCAATGTGTGAAGAGAAGACTGAAGAGACCGATAACGATGTTATGCGAAGTTCAGTATTTAGGACTAGTTTCCGCCCGCGTTGTTTCTATAATCAATTATTATATTTTCAGATTACATCGCAACATCATGACCTTCTATAGAAACATTCATAGGTTATTTCTATCCTATGGGAACTGATTTCTGGGATAAAAAGTAGTATATGTTTAATTCCAGGTCTAGACTTCCATCGATGCAAAATTTCAGTCACTATCAAAGTACCTACCTACAAATCAATTCTTGTTTGTTTCCAGTTGATGGAAACAAACAAGAATTGATTTGTTTCCATCAACTGCAGACTGGGACTTATTGATACCAAAACATCAATCCCCACAATAATTGATCATTCGCGAAACATCTCAGGACTCAAAAGTTCCCATGTTCTTGCGAAATTTCCAACCGTGTACACCTCCGTCGAAAGCGATCTGCGGCGAAAGCTCGTAATTGTATGGAATTCACTTACCAGATGGGCAATCTGATTACAGTGGAGAAATGTCATAGGCTTTCGGATTGTACCTTATCTACTGTACAATTACATAGTTTAGTGTCTAAGTAAAGAATTCAATTGGTACATAAACTACTTACCTTAAAGTCCGCGCGTGATTAGGAGCCCTATTGTGCTAAGCGATACCATTGTCATAGTTTAGCGATTAGCTAAATTATGACAATGGTATCGCTTAAAAAATGACCTTATGGTATTCTACCATAGAAGAATAAAACTATAGATCGAGGGTCGCAAGTCAAAAGAGCCGAGGTTGAATTGATTGAAACATAGATAGAACTCTGTCCTGTGATGGGTGATATGAATCGAGAGATTTATATCCAAGAAGAGTACCCTTTTTGTCAGTTTTACATAGAATTTATCACAAAAAAATTACGATTTTTTGGTTCTATCTCACATTCTTCTATCTGCTGTAGTTTCGGAGATGATTTGGTGCAAAGTGATATAACTATCAGGATATTAGACAATAAAATCGTGAATATAGATATATATCAAGTTGTAACCCCATTAAGTAATTGCTCCACACACTGGTTTTCGTGGTTCGTGGTATAAGAGCGATTATATTCATTTTCACATTTAATTTTTTAGTGAGTTTTGATATATTTAGAGTTATATCACTTTGAACCAATCTTTCTCCATACTGATTAGGGCACAATTCAATAGAAAATGATCTAATCTTTGGGATAGTATTTTTTATCATTTGTGATGTGTGTGTGTTTGTACAACATTGTGTTAGGAACATATTCTATTAGTTATTAGATTTTTTAGTTCTTGTATCAGTTTACACAAAGACAACTTCTAGGTGCAACATAATTTAACTGTACTTGTATCATTTATCAAGTAATTTTAACACATGTTAGAAATGAAAAAGGTACATCTTACAGGTTTTTAGTGAGTTACTTTAAAACTATAATATTTAACATAAAAATTAAAATGCACAGTGAAAGTGAATGTTTTTATCTACAAAAGAAGGTACTTAAGTGTAACCTAGCCCACTTAGTTCACGAACTAGATTTTTTAAATCTTGTTTTTGCTCTCCTTTAAAGTGTTGATTTTTCACTTGTATCTTATGTCACAGGAGGCACAGAACTATTCTCTTAAACTACCCGTTTCTTTCATCTAAAGATTCTACGTAGCGAAATATTTAATTTGGATGACATTATCATATCGATAATTTATATCTGTAGCTAATAAATAAGACATGGAAACTATTTTGCACCTACGGATATATCAAAGTAAAGAAAACTTTAAGGTTGGGCATAAATATTTTATTTCGTCGTGCCTTTGGATAATAAGAATAAGAGGCCAAATCGTGAGCAAAGTTAGACAAACAACAGCTATCCAATTCATGACTTTGACTTTGATGAGAATAAACTTTTTTGGACTACGTAGTTCAATAAACTTTGAAGATCCCAAATTAACAATTATGAAGTAATTAACTGCCTAATACTTATTTATTGGTGACAATCTTCTGGCCGTGGATTCACTCAAGTGGTAAAAAGTAGCATTAAAGCACTCAGTAATAATAGTTAGGTACCAATACTTGGTTCAAGAATATTCGATATTTTTAGTAAACAAAGACATTCATGAATGAAAACTTAACAAAAACTATTAATAACAAATTATTAATTGTACAGAAAATCACTAGGTAACAGCTAGGTAGGTAATCACTTAAAGTTTTTTCGGAACGTCAAAACAAAAACACAAACTTCAACATCGCGTAATTAAACAAGGGATGCGGAAAAGGTTCAAATTGGATTTCTAAAACGGCCGACAGACACATGAACTGATGTATGAAAGCTTTTAAGACGAAAAATCGTTTCGAACTTCTGTGATGTGCTCCGATGGTACCTGTGTCGTAAAATATTTTCAGTTAATACATTTCCTTATTTATCACTCGATAAAATTTATTTCAGATAATAACAGAATAAAACAATTACAACTAGTATATACACTTAATATCTATTTCTTAAAAATCTAAGCCGTCACCAGAAGGCAGAGTGCCCAGAATGCTGGCAGCATTACCACGTTGAATGGCAATGCTAATTCGTTGACCGAAATAGAAGCCAGCATTCCGATCACCTGTCGACTCTACAAGAAGTTTGGTAATATATAATATATAATATACATTTCCTTGGTTTTGAAACACCTTTATTATTATTATTATTACTATTTGATACACTGGCAGCTCCTAAGCTGATGCGTGTATATCTGAGTCTTTGTCAATGCACTCTAAATATTTGTCTGATATATTTTTGAAAGAGTTCACTGAGGGGGCACTGGTCACTGATTCCGGTATCCGGTTCCAAGTTTTCACTATGCGATTGGGCAGTATGTGCTCTCTGTATTTGCTGGTGCTTCGCCCGCGTTGCAGCTTTAGTTAGACGTCCTCTAAGGTTTGTGTTCTTGTTCATAGTATAAAGTGTCTGTGTCTTGTTCATAGTATAAAGGGTTTGGTATACTATATCTGTTGGTGAGGATTTTACAAAAAATATCTAGGATTCTAAAACCGATGCACTTAATTTGATTTTTTACAAATTCATATTATTTTGATTTTTAAAGCCCTTTCATTCCAATCAATATGGCGTCTTACGTCCGCCGTATTCTAAATGTAAATAATAATTGGAAATGTTAACTAACCGTTAACGAGCCCATTGATACAGGGTGATTTATTGAACCACTTTCGATGGTGTTTATAAATTACGAGAGTATAGATGGTGTTTGCAATAACAATTTTACGTCAGGGGCCGAATTCTGTTAATCTAACACATTACTATAACAATGGTATCATCGCAGAATCGTCCATAGATGAAATAAACTCTAGAAAGTGCGTGCGGTGCTATTTGTACGGAGATATTGATATAATGGGTTCAACCTTGACACTTTTGATGGTCCACGGAACATACCTACTACCGGACTGTTAATAAATAATGGGGGAACGAAGTTTTTTATTTCAATAAGGCGGAGTTTAAATCTACACTATGCTTGAAATTGCCACTAAAAGCCATCTTAGATTTTTTTGATACTACGGGTATGCTGTTTTGTTAAGAGGCAGAGAAGGCTATGATCTAATAAGTTTAAGCACCGGATTAGACCTACCAACAATTTTCAACCAACTTTGAAAAAGTCCTCCTTTTTCAAAGTCGTTTCTATGTTCGGCTGCATGTATGTTTTATTCCCAAAGGATTACTATTTGTCCCACATAACTCAAAAAAATATTGTAAATCTTATGAAGTTCGACGTCGGTTTTTAGTTTTTCGTAAAAACAGCGATATCAGACAAAGTGGTTACTTATTTTAACGGAGGACAGGTAGCTTAGTCTTATGAGTAGGTAAATATTTATAAAACCGAACTTTTGCTTAAAATAAACACAATTAAGGTGGTCTACGTGACACTTTCACTGCCTACTCGTAACTGTCCAATTCCTCAAGTTCACGGAGCCCACAAAAACACGCTCCTTATCGGGGCGAGAAAGTGAAACGTAAGTTACCCACACTATTCTTAATATGGAGTAGCCATGACAATGAGCTTTTGCTATTTAGTCAGAGCTTTTCAATTATCTCCACCTCCCCTCCACAGCCTATATTGGTCCACTGCTGGACGCTGGCCAACCCCTTATAAGCGCCTTATTGGCTTTTATCTCACGGGAGGTAATGCCTATAAACCCCACGCGGGCATGCGGGTTGGGGATCGTAGTTCGCTGGTAGAATTGTTCTGCAGGGGCGCTGCTGCCCACCCCCGGTGGATATCTCTTAATCCCTCTCTAAAAGTGTACTCTTGTTATTATCTAACAACGCAAGTGTATTTAATATTATATTAATTTATTAATATTAAAGTGTTCATATTACGTAATATTATAGTTTTATAATATACTAGCTGCTGCCCGCAGCTTCGTACGCGCTTTTTAAGTATCTCGGGGCATACCATTTTCCTCCCTGCCCATTTTCATTGAGATCCGTTCAGCCGTTTAGGCGTGACAAGGTAACAGACAGACAGACAGACAGAGTTACTTTCGAATTTGTAATATTAGTATGGATTAATATTATTAAACTTTTTTGTGATGGTTGGTGACGACTTAGATTTTTAGGAAGTGTTTGTACCAAGTGTAAATGCTAGTAGTATTTGTCTCTATTAGTTAATATTTTGTTGAATTAAGTGTTAGATTAAAACCATTTTAATACACTAGTAATTTCCGTAAAGTGACGGGCGTTATTAAAAAAATAAAACCATTAACGTATTCACTGCCCATCCTCTCCTGTCGTTGCGCGCTATAATGTTCATTTTGCTGGTTTGAGACGATCGACGACGGCGACACGACGATGATTTTGCGCGTTCCAGAATAAAAAAAATATTTTTATTTATTTATCATAACAGGTTTTTTTTTAACCCTAAGGCGATGCTAGATCTACATAGGTACTTAACTTATAAATAAATACAATTATTATACTAATCTAAAATACATTTTGTTTCTATCACGAGCTGTGCTATTTCCATAACTTTCGGCAGGTTTGATGAAATATATTCACGCTATTTGCGGATAGGATATTGAGTAAAAAAATCATGAGTGACATGGGGGCAAACTTTAGTAGGTTGGTCCTACGGTTGGGCACCTCCAGCATAGCGGGGCGGCGGCGTGCGCCCAAGTAGTCGTTGGGCGCGCGCAGCCGGAGCGCCGCCAGCACCGACGGCTGGTGCGGCCCCCCGCGGAGCACGCGCACCATGTACTTCACCAGCGAGTCTGTTCGTGTTAGGTATGATAGGCTACTGCAGGCTGTCGGTGCGGAGACGTCTCTCCGTAGTAGCCTCGGGTACATCATTGGGTAGTACGGATTAACTCTATATTCTTTTAAATAAACAAAGCGAGTAAATTTATTTTTTGTTTTATCTACCATTAGCTTGTACTTAGCTCCATACATTTGTTTCCAAGTGACTCCGTACAAGGGCATTGTATAATATTTTTATAACATTGACAAATTGTCAGTACCTATTGTATTAACATCATCAGCCAAATTAGTTCCTTACATATATCCCACATTTCCACGCCCCAAGGGGAAGCCAAGGTGAAGTATTCAATTATATTTTAACTGCCATTTAATAATCATGTGTATGGCAATTTTCGCAAGTAACGTTATGTAACTAAGGCTGGGTATGCACGAGGAAAGTGCGAACTAAGTGATTTTCTTTACCTACTGGGTGCAATGTGTAACGTGTTTAGAAAAGCTACCGTGATAAGATAACTAATATTTGGCGATTGGTGTTTTCGTGTGGAAGGCAAGGCACGTGACAGATGCTATATCACATAGGTACTATATATTCCCCCAAATAAAGGTGGGTTATTGGCTTGAGAAATGAAAGTGCCAAGGGAACCAAAAAATAGCATTTTATTTATCGCTGAATGAAATCGCACGGTTGTCGATGAGCATCGATAAGCACCGATTTTGTCGCTGGTGACTCTGTAAATTCGGTTAAAATGTCGGTTCGGTGACGAATTTTATCGAAACCAGAGACAAAATCGGTGGTAATCGATCTAAAACTGTGCTATCATTCCTGGTTGGAAAAAGCATCGTGAAAATTAAGAAGGAAGATGTGCGAAGCCTGTATGTATAAGATTTCGTTTCCATCGGCTCCATCGATGCTTTTCATCTTGAAGTGATATGCATTTAGCTTTACATAGCTAGTTCTTCTACTCTTTTCTAAGCTAAGCCAAGACTTTTTAAAGTTCCTAATCGTAATCAGTCAACTGGGGAAACACTACGCTCGTGTAAAGACCTCCCTTCAGTTGAGTGGAAGATGTCAACTCGTTTGCGTGCAAGAGGCGTGAAGGCTCTTCGCTTTTGTAACGTTGCTTATTGTTTTGTAGATAACAGATAATTAGCAGGCAGGCAGGAACATACAGAATATAACAACAGAGATTATATTTCAAGTACCTACCTACACGCCAAAAAACTGAGGGAAACTAGGAGGGAAACTAAAAGGTCATGTCAATAACTTTTTTGAAAAATAATATTTGTTTAAAAAATACTTTTTCTTCCTAGTCATGTTCCTTTACACACTCTTGTATTATTAACATTATAACATATTTCGCAAATGTTTTTTGCTTGTTTTAAACCCTGTTTCGGCTTAGTACACATTTTTCGTGGCACCCTGTATAAATGTAACAACTTAGTCTACGACTTTTAGGTCTGCTCAGGAGTTCTACTCTTAACTTGGGGTTTTACAGCATTTATACAAATGGTACCTAAACACCACCAACCTTATAGGTACGCTAGCCAAACTCGATGTGGAATATTCGTAAACAAACCGCCCATACTTAACCTAAAATTGCCTGTTGCCGCGCCTTTTTATACGCAATTAACATTACTTGCCGAACTGAGATCCTTCCTTTTATAAATATTGCTTACAATATCCGAAACTTAACAGCAAGCAAGCGAGTTTTCGTTTTTTGTGTCGTGGTTTGTTTACAAAAATTCCACATTGAGTTTGAATTATATTTAGTATCTAGGTTACTTATTATTATGCTAACTTCATACCATTGCAAAAGAAACAGCGGAATAGAGCTTATGAATTATCTTATGAAATTCAGAATTAAAAAGAGACTCAAAAGTATTATACATTGATGTGAAAATCAAGCGATAAATACCTACCTATGTAAGAGAAATCTCAAGCAATATTGGATGTCGATAAACATCGCTTAAACTATAAACTATAACTTTACGGCAGTTATTTTGCAACAAATACATATATCTTTGAAAGAGTATTTTTACAATCGTAAAACATAGGTATGGAACGAGCATACTTCTATCTTCTCTATTTTATGAAAGTTTATTGCCTATTGCTAAGTAAATACCCATGTAGTAAGTACATTCAGAACATTAAGGAAAAAGAAAAGCTTGCATAAGTTTAAGGTGTAATGAAAATAGTAGTTGTTACTTGCATGGATCAAGACTTGTTGCAATTTGCCATATTTGCTATAAAGTATCAAGATCTATGATATCAGGAAATATGTAGATGTCAACTCTGATTTATCCATCCTCTGTACAGAATTAAATAATACGACGTTATATAAGTTTTTCCTTCAGTATTGGTTAAATAATATTACTTTATTACTTCCTGCACGGTTTCTCAGGCCATTAGGTGCTCCATTAAATGAAATAGAAACTCAAAACACCCAGCCCCACTCTATTTAAATGTCACCAAACCAATAAGTAAGTCAGTATTAAAGGACTGTTCTACTGAATACCGGAACTCGATATACCGGTGAACAGTATCCAGAAAGTACAGGAAACCACATAACGAAATACAGAAAGCACATGAGCGCAGACACAGATTTTATAATACGCCCGGATAACGAAATACCTAAAGGCTACATCCTACACACAATGCCAGCGGCGGCATTGCCGCCGGGCTAGCCGCGGTGCGCCCGCGCCCAACGCGACGAGACGGCTTGTAAAGCACGCACGTTGCTAGGCGGCACGTGCAGTGCGGCAAAAGCCGGCGGTCTGTGCCGCCGACGACGCTGTGTACACAACAACGAAAAACGGTAAACCGAACGCTCGCGATCCCGTTTGAACGCTATAGGTACCGAAAGATTATGATATCGCAGGAACGCTATTTAGAAATTTTCGTCAGGGATGTCCGATAGTTTTTTAGAACAGTCTATAAATTATTTTTTTGTAACGTAGTCTTATTTATTGAGCAAAAACGGACAAAATATATCACACACATATTAAATACGAAAGTTTGGATTTGGATGTATGAATGCTTGTATGTATGGATGGTTGTTACCTCTTCGCCAAAACTACTAAATTGTTCGTCATAAAATGCGGCATAGTTATAGGCCTGGAATAAAACATAAGCTACTTTTTATCCCATAAATCAATACCCAAGGGATATAAATTACTTTTAATAGTTTCCATAGAAACAGCGCGTGCGGAGCCGCGCGCAACAACTAGTTTTTTAATAGTTCTTTTCCTCTTCAACGATTTGTCAAGGATACGAAACCGGCCCACACCTCTGTGATAGCCTGATAACCGTTTTCTAACAAATTTACCTACAATCAAGCAAATCGAACAACCGCCATGAAAATTCTAGCAAGAAGAAAACCGACGAGTCTCTTCCTTAAAATCACTCATTTTATTTATTTTATTGTAATAAGTTCACAAACAACAACTTTTATATTAAAAAACAGTTTCTGTCCGCGGCTTCGCACGCGCCGTTTCTATGGAAACGTTTAAAGGTTATTTTTATCCCTTGGGAGACTTTTTATCCCATAAATCAGTTGATTTATGGGATAAAAAGTAGCCTATATTTTATTCCAGGCCCGGAAATACCTGTATGCCAAACTTTAGCCCGATCCGTTCAGTAGTTTTGGCGTGAAGAGGTAACAAACATCCATCCATCCAAACATCCAAACTGTCGCATTTATAATATTAGTGTGAAGTTTACAAAGGACAAATTTTATATTACATTTACCTACTTACCAAAATAATGTAGCGCATGTAACTCGTACCAACACAAGTATTTACCGATTTGTCTTGTTTCCGATAGGCATCTTAAAAGATGTTATTTCCCACGGCAAGTACCTCATGAATAAGCACGATAAAGGATAGTGTGAAATGTGAATGATAAGGCGGTAGCTTTGAACTTAGTTCAACGCGCGATACCATGCTCAGTTCTGGTACATTAACTCTTACAGGCTGTATTTTAAAGATAGTCACAATAATTCTATATAACCACAGTAACGACCTGCCTTTAGCTTGGAGCATCCAGCTTCTGTCTGCAGCGAACGATGTAAACAGCCAAATTTTGCATATTTATTTTTCTGTTCGTTTTATAACTTTAAAACTTTACCACCAGTACTTTACTTCCTAGAAAGTCCTGACATTTTCATAGATAAAACGAAACATGCGAACAAGCTTTCTAATCATTTTGTATTATTGCTTACATGTTTGATTGTGATCCTCCCATCCGTTCCTAACAGAATCATCTCTGGTCTTTACGATTTGATCTTTGTTGTACAAAAATTAACCCTTGATGTCCGCATTCTGCTTGATAGCTGTGGTGGCTTGAATCTGCTATTAGGCAATTGAACATTTTGTTTCTCAATGTCGCAACACAACTTTAAATCTAAAATCCACATAAAACCACATAAAAAAACCCAAAACTAACCTCATTTTGTTTCGGCCTCGTTTTTGTTGTGTGTTGTCCGCCATCATAATCTTAAAATAAAAATCTAGGACATAACCTCAAAACTCAAAAAGAATCCAAAAACAAATGCCTACCGTTCGTAATTTAAAAAGGCACTAATTTACATGCGTAATGCATCCTCATTGTCGAGTTTCAAATATATACCTAGTTGAACAGAGTCCGCCGCGGCCGGGGGCGCTGCATTGATGTTTTACTGTTATGTGCCTTTTGCGGGCAAATGGGCCAAATGGGCTGACTGGGACGAGTGATGGCAAATGCCGGCGGCGGCGCTATTGCCCGGTATGTGCATGTAAGTATGCAGTTTACTCACAACTGTTGGTAGTATGCAGTTTGTCTACTGTGGCTCGAGTTGAACCAAAAACGGCAGAGTTATGGTCAAATCGATCTATATTTCTATAGGGACGAACCTATTACCTAGACCTGGTAATAATATAAGTTAGAACATCGTGGGGATAAGAACGAGTGAATAATGTTTTAACACTTTCATGGCCTAAATACAGTAATAATAAAAGATACAATAGTTATAACTATAGTTGAAAACACCTTTTAAGTTTAATGAAATACTTGTGTTGCATCCTCCAGCTCAGTGGGCGTGGGCGTGGGTGCCGACTAAAGACCTACCAGATGAAGTGTTTAGGCAAACAAATAATTAATAAATAGTAGTCCGATCAGCACACATATGTCCAGTGTCCACTGCTGAACGTGCCTCCCCCAAACGAGGGGGGGTTTGCAATAATCACCACGCTTGGCAGGCGGATTGGTGAACGCAGTAGAGGTGTTGTATTCCGGGATTTCTTCTTTTATTTCGAATAAATCGAATTATACTTTCTTTATATTGTGTCTTGGCTTGATGGCGGCATAGATGAGAAGAATGAATCTTCAGTGAAGTCTGGAGTGAATAGTTATTGAATGAACTGGTTTTATTTCTGTGCGTTCAGATATTTGACGATAACGACCTATGTGGCTCCGCCTGCGACGCAGGAGGTGATTGGTGTGCTTGGTCGGGACAAATGTTTGACCGATCAGCAAATACTTGTTCCGGGTGTTTTTTCTACGTAGCTATAGTAAAAAATATATATCTATGTGGTGTATTGTATTAAGTATATCAGTCATCTAGTACCTACCCATAACACAAGCTCTGCTTAGCTTGGGGCTAGATGATGCTGTGTGGATTGTCCAGCATTATTTGTAGAAAAAAGCTGCACTTAATAAACCTTCATTTCAAAAGCTTTCACTCGATACCTTTTCTCATAAATCTAAACCTTCGGAGCGGTATTAATTCGACATTTTTATATCATTCGTGCGTGAAGAGATACTGTAGGTATCAACTTTTACTTTCTAGAATAAGCCGCCCTTTACTTTACGTTTATGGAATAAATATTATATTAATTAATTATCTAGAGAGTCCTTAAACGGCCAATATATCCGAAGTTTTTAAGTTAATCAACTAGTCTTAGTAGGTACTTTGTACGTTTCTACAAAACACTAGCTGACCCCATAGACGTTGTCCTGAACTATGAATATTGAAATTTTTATAGTTATCCGCGCAATTTTCTTTTTTTTTTCTTCCATAAGAACTTTCTCCTGACATTACCAAACACAACAAAAAATAATTACCGAAATCAGTCTAGCCGTTCACGCGTGATGCCCCGTGACCAAGGGAAATAGGGATTCATTTATATAGATAGATATTTTACATAGGCTTTAACTTTATTTTTTATTTTAAATCCACTTCCGATCGCAGGATTTTGGACCGCACGGTACGAACTGTGGAATTCTGAACTTGGAGTTGTTTCTTGGCTCTTATACCAGACCTGAGATGGACCAGATCTCTTAGACCAAACCTGCGTATACACTATAAATAAAGACTTAACGAATATGTAGTAAGAAACTTTATTAAATTTGATAATAAATTAAAACCCACGAATAAATTTGAATCTCGCGCCAACCCGTGACGATCACCCGCAACAAAGAAAATTACGATCAAATAATAGAAACAAATTAGATTTAGTACTTACAATTGGAATAATTGAGCTAATTGCAGACTGCTGCATTAAGTAGAGTTCAAAGTTAAGCTTTGCACGAGAAAAACTTTTACCTTCTCTGTTATTAGAATTACGTAGAGCTTTGGTAGAGTACTAATAAATAACTCGTTGCTTACGTTACTGTATAAAAACCTCTGTGATTAATTACTTCAGATAATCAAAGGAAACTTTTAAAAGTTGTAAATATAATCATAATAACCTTTACGCAAAATTGAGTTGTTTTTAAACGTGCAATTAAAGTAATTTTGCGATTGTTTTTGCGCAGAGATAACATTCAAGAGAATGTAAGCTGATAATTTTAGCAATTTCCCTCCAAAATTATGGACGGTATTTTAATAATTGTGCAATAATAAATGAGAATTGCAAAAATATGACCGTTTATTTGGAAATCGTGTCAATTATAACTTGCGGAATGCGTTTACAGGTTTTAATTAGGTATTTTTGATAACAAGGACCGAAATAAGTTAAAACAACTCTCAAAATTTAGTAAATACGGGATTTCTGGAAACTCAAAGCTTTCGTTAAAAAGTCAATTAGTACTCACTTACCCTAATCACACAGATATTATAAAAGCGAATGATTGAATGTATGGTTCGAAACCTCTTCACGCCAAAACTACTGATCGAATCGGACTGAAATATTGCATACCTATAGACAGTTACCATAGTACATTATCTTTATTTGTTTTTTTTTTCTCTCCAGCGTCGCGGCCATTTTTCGCAATTATGCGCATCTGTCACGGTGACGTACTCTGTCACGGCGAAAAATCGGCGCGTCATATTAAAATACCGATATTTCTAAAATTTGTTATTATAGCTATTTATAAAAAATATGTCGTTGTAATTGTATTGAATTTTAATAACCGATGGCATGCCAATAAGTTTAGATTTTACATGAAATACACTTGCGAGCTATAAACTGGAATCACTTCATCGCTGGTTTCTGCAGAACATATTTTACAGTTTCCATGGAATAAACTGCAGATTGGTGTATACCATTTGAAAAGAAATTTTGTTAGCTTTCGAATGGTATAAAAATTATTTAAATTTAATTAAGTTTCCCTTTAGTGAATTATTACAATAGGTCGAAGTTGTGGATGTTTAAATTAATAAGAAGTAATATGAAAATATCAAATTTTTATTTAAAATCTTTGTTATTTCCCGCTTAATATTTTGTATTGCCCCCATGGCCCTAATGACTGCTTGTAAACGGTTTTTCATTGACCTAATGAGTTTCCTGATGGAATCCTGTGGAATTTCCTGCCACTCTTCGATAAGAGCAGTTTTTAGGTCTTCTATTGACGCCAGAGCTGGAGATCTTTCTCGTACCCGCCTTTTCAGCTCGTCCCACAGTTGTTCGATAGGGTTCATGTCAGGGCTGACAGCTGGCCAGTCTATTGTGGGAATCCCGACTTCTTCCAGGTACTGTCTAGTCGCACGAGCGGGCATTGTCGTGCATTAGCAGGAAATTTTCGCCAATAAACCCGGCGTAAGGGAGTACATGGCCCAGCAGAATGTCGTTGATATACCTTTCTGCGGTTAGTCCTCCTCCCCGACCTCCACCGGGTACGAATACCAGCTCCGTTTTAGCTTCAATTGAAATCCCCGCCCACATCATACAAGACCCACCTTCATATGCCACTGTTTCCGCTATACAGCATTGTGCGTATCGCTCTCCCGGTCTCCTGTAGACTCTCCGTCGACGGTCGCTACTACGGTCGGACGAGACTAGGATGTGCCATGCAGGCACATCCTAGTCTCGTCCGCGAACAAAACTCGGCTCCATTGCTGTATATCCCAATCTAAGTGTTCACGAGCAAACTGAAGTCGGGCTGTAGACAATTTGGGTCCCGTTGCTGGCCTTTTTGGGGTCAACTTAGCTTCTTTGAGTCTTCGCCTCACTGTCCACTCACTGACAGTTCTCCCTCGAACTTCTCCGAGCTCCCGCTGAACGTCAACGCCGGTTAGATGTCGATTTCGGAGAGAAGTGCTGACAATAAATCGGTCATCTCTCGCCGAAGTGCATGGCTGTCGTCCAGATCCTGGTCTTCGGACTAAGTTTCCAGTCTCTCTAAACCTCTTGTATACTTTGGAGACACAGGACTGGCTCAGATGAAGCTGTCGAGCGATGGTACGCTGAGAAAACCCTTGCTGGATTAGGGTGACGATTTGAGCGGCTTCTATTGGTGTGGTTTCCATTTTCTTGTAATTCCAGTATTTTGAGTGACGTGATATATTGGACTGATGACAAAATTGCATAAATTCCCATTTTTTATAGGGATTCAGGAGTTTGAAAAAATTGATATTTCGTTTCAAAAATGTATGTCTTTTGTTTTCACGTTCCATGACATATGATGAACATTTTTTTCGCTATGATATCGAAAGAGTTTGAAAGCTAATAAAATTATCTTTAAAATAATATACCACAACCTACAGTTTATTGCATGGAAACTGTAAAATATGGTCTGCAAAAACCAGCGATGAAGTGTGAAATTTTCACACTTTATTCTGTAAAAGTCATGATAATTCAATACAAATGATTTGAAGGAAATCTGTTTTATTTACTTCTACATACATTCTACAACCGTAATAACTAAAAAAAAACACGACTCTCTATACATTTTTTTTTTGATTATTTGATGTTGAATAAAGTATATTTGTATTGTATTGTATAGTTCTAGGCCTGAACCAAAACATATGCTACTTTTTATACCAAAAATAATTTCCGAAGGATGGAAATAACCTTAAAATGTTTCCATAGAAACAACGCGTGCGAAGCCGGGAGCAGAAACTTGTTATAATATAATTATTCAATTATATTAAATGAGTGTAGGAAGCTCTCCACCAGGTGGGATGACGACCTGCGAAAGGCAAGCGAGCATGGCAAGCTGAAGACAGAGTGCTATGACGCTCACTAGGGGAGGTCTATGTGCAGCAGTGGACTAATATAGGCTGATGATGATGATGAATAAAGTTTAGTAAAAAGGCTAAACTATTATAATTTATTACACCAACGCGCACGTATGAACATCGTAATTCTGATTATTCAATCACAATAAAATTGTAAGATCTAATGACGTCAAAAGGAAGAAATCTGTCAATAGCGTAGATTTCCTCATGTGGCTCTACACAACTTAGTTTGTACTCAAAATGCGTATTTTTTCTATGTTCCGGCGAACATTATTGTCATCTCAACCGCGAAACGATCACTACAAAACGTAGAAAGTGGAAATATGTAGATGGACTCCGAAGGGATATTATCCGAAGTACTGGTAGTCCAGTAGGGATATTCTTAATGTATGATCCAGGATGTACGTCTAGGATGTATGTCTCTGAGAGTAGGTCTCCCCCAGAGATGGTCACAATGGCCCGTCTTGCTCTACCCACGCATCTGTGATTTCCCGCGACTAATCAAGAATCAGAATCAGAAACACATTTGTTGTACAAGAGATCTTATAAAAATCAATGGTCCACCTTGTTCTGGCTTTAATCAGAACTATAAATAAACCAAACGAATAATGGAGGATATCAATAATTGGCCAAGGACCTCAAGAGGCGCAAATATGCAAGTCTTGACAGAGCCTACACATTTGCTCCCCTTTTGGAGTAGAGACCCTAGGTCTGCGGAGTACCAAGGCTCCCCGGGTTTTAAAAAAATATATAAACGTCTGGTCGAAGCGACCCGTGACCTGAGAGCTGGTGAGTATCAGGCGCAGCGCATCAGCATTGCCATAAAGGATGACGAGCACGGATGATGAGCACGGGACCGGCTCGGTGCGATCACCGAGCCGGTCCCGTGCTCATCATCATCATCGGCCGACACTCCGCTCAGACCCGACACGGTCTAGCGTGAGTCGTCACGGGACCGGCTCGGTGACCGTGCTACGGCCGACACTCGCCTCGGACCCGATACGGTCTAGCGTGAGTCATCCTTAAAGCGGGGCAATGCAGCCAGCCTTGAAGACGCTTCCGAATGGTATTGATATGGATCAGTTGAGCTACCTGTATGTAGATTGTTTGCAACAGTCTGCAGTTTAAAGTTCTAATTTGTTTTTATTATTTGATTGTAATTTTCTTTGTTAATAAAGAATTAACGAATAAATTAATTATTCATCAATAGAGGAGAACATGCAGTCTATGGTTATGAATATTTAGCACTTCAATGTCACCATTTTACATATTATCTCATGTCACGTAACAGAAACAATGCGGCATCGCATCAACAACGTTGCTAACTGACTCCCTCTAAACGGTGCTGATTTGCATTTTCTGCATATTTTTAAGGTAGAGGCCATGTAAGAACATGGCATGTTATAATTATAAAGTATGTATGTACTGACGGATTTAGTTTTTTTTTTGGCGTGTTATGACAGTTTCTTTTTTAATTGTAGAGTAAGAGAGAGCACTCAATGGTGTGCACGCACAGGGCCAATGCCCAGCAGTAGAGTAAATTAGGATGATGATGGAGACAAGACGACTGCCGTCGAGGCATTTACTATGATAGTTTTCTATGCACTTTCTTTAGTTTAGTATATTTTAGTTTTAAAAGATTTAGGCGCACAGGGCGTTATGTCACTGCCTATGTCCAGCAGTGGACTAATATAGGCTGATGATGATGATGAATAAAGTTTAGTAAAAAGGCTAAACTATTATAATTTATTACACCAACGCGCACGTATGAACATCGTAATTCTGATTATTCAATCACAATAAAATTGTAAGATCTAATGACGTCAAAAGGAAGAAATCTGTCAATAGCGTAGATTTCCTCATGTGGCTCTACACAACTTAGTTTGTACTCAAAATGCGTATTTTTTCTATGTTCCGGCGAACATTATTGTCATCTCAACCGCGAAACGATCACTACAAAACGTAGAAAGTGGAAATATGTAGATGGACTCCGAAGGGATATTATCCGAAGTACTGGTAGTCCAGTAGGGATATTCTTAATGTAGGATCCAGGATGTACGTCTAGGATGTATGTCTCTGAGAGTAGGTCTCCCCCAGAGATGGTCACAATGGCCCGTCTTGCTCTACCCACGCATCTGTGATTTCCCGCGACTAATCAAGAATCAGAATCAGAAACACATTTGTTGTACAAGAGATCTTATAAAAATCAATGGTCCACCTTGTTCTGGCTTTAATCAGAACTATAAATAAACCAAACGAATAATGGAGGATATCAATAATTGGCCAAGGACCTCAAGAGGCGCAAATATGCAAGTCTTGACAGAGCCTACACATTTGCTCCCCTTTTGGAGTAGAGACCCTAGGTCTGCGGAGTACCAAGGCTCCCCGGGTTTTAAAAAAAAATATAAACGTCTGGTCGAAGCGACCCGTGACCTGAGAGCTGGTGAGTATCAGGCGCAGCGCATCAGCATTGCCATAAAGGATGACGAGCACGGATGATGAGCACGGGACCGGCTCGGTGCGATCACCGAGCCGGTCCCGTGCTCATCATCATCATCGGCCGACACTCCGCTCAGACCCGACACGGTCTAGCGTGAGTCGGCACGGGACCGGCTCGGTGACCGTGCTACGGCCGACACTCGCCTCGGACCCGATACGGTCTAGCGTGAGTCATCCTTAAAGCGGGGCAATGCAGCCAGCCTTGAAGACGCTTCCGAATGGTATTGATATGGATCAGTTGAGCTACCTGTATGTAGATTGTTTGCAACAGTCTGCAGTTTAAAGTTCTAATTTGTTTTTATTATTTGATTGTAATTTTCTTTGTTAATAAAGAATTAACGAATAAATTAATTATTCATCAATAGAGAAGAACATGCAGTCTATGGTTATGAATATTTAGCACTTCAATGTCACCATTTTACATATTATCTCATGTCACGTAACAGAAACAATGCGGCATCGCATCAACAACGTTGCTAACTGACTCCCTCTAAACGGTGCTGATTTGCATTTTCTGCATATTTTTAAGGTAGAGGCCATGTAAGAACATGGCATGTTATAATTATAAATATGTACTGACGGATTTAGTTTTTTTTTTTTGGCGTGTTATGACAGTTTCTTTTTTAATTGTAGAGTAAGAGAGAGCACTCAATGGTGTGCACGCACAGGGCCAATGCCCAGCAGTGGAGTAAATTAGGATGATGATGGAGACAAGACGACTGCCGTCGAGGCATTTACTATGATAGTTTTCTATGCACTTTCTTTAGTTTAGTATATTTTAGTTTTAAAAGATTTAGGCGCACAGGGCGTTATGGCACTGCCTATGTCCAGCAGTGGACTAATATAGGCGCATGATGAGAATGAAAATAATAATATATATAATAATATATAATATAATAATAATAATATAATAATAATGCTGGACAATCCACACAGCATCATCTAGCCCCAAAGTAAGCAGAGCTTGTGTTATGGGTACTAGATGACTGATAAACTTAATACAATATATAACATAGATAGATATTTTTTATTATATATAGAAAATACCCAGAACACCCGGAACAAATATTTGCAGATCGTACAAACATTTGTCCCAAGGCAGGAATCGAACCCGCAACCTTCTGCGTCGCAGGCGGACCTTCGCCCGCCGCGCCACATCGGTCGTCAAAATAGATTAATCATTCTACTAATTTATAGCGACAGACCTTAAAGGTATTATTGAGTGTTATTTGCGGAAGGAAGTAAATTGAGAATATTCAATAAACAATAGGCTTCCTAGGTTTTTTTATTTGGGAACATGCAAGTGAAGCCGCAAGCAGAAACTGGTTACTATGATAGTTTTCTATGTCTACCTATACAGCTTAAGGCTGTTGTATGCCCCAACGGCCTTGAGAACACAAAATAACTATCTGTAGCCGTATAAGTAATTTGTTTTATTCGTGAAACGTTTGTATGAACCATTTGTATGAAATACTTTGACAAATATTTGAGTGAAAGAAAAATACTCAAAATCAACAGCGTTTAGAAGATATAACCGAATTTCGAATATTTTTTTTTAAATTCTATATTTGGATATATCTTCTAAACGATATTGAGTTTGACTATTTTTCTTTCACTCAAATATATGTCGAAGTATTTTACACAAATGGTACGTTTCACGAATTCATTAGGCCAGCCTTAATACATTTACCACATTTTTTTTTTACATTTATTTTGACGACCGATGTGGCGCGGCGGGCGAAGGTCCGCCTGCGACGCAGAAGGTTGCGGGTTCGATTCCCGCCTTGGGACAAATGTTTGCACGATCTACAAATATTTGTTCCGGGTGTTCTGGGTATTTTCTAGAGGTATATATAATAAAAAATATCTATCTATGTTATGTATTGTATTAAGTTTATCAGTCATCTAGTACCCATAACACAAGCTCTGCTTACTTTGGGGCTAGATGATGCTGTGTGGATTGTCCAGCATTATTTATTTATTACCACCATCCAATGATGATGACTGAATGAAACTTGACACGTAAGCGGCGTTGCTTACCATTACAACGTTACGTCCTTGCAAGGTTGAGCAGTGGGCTTCGTATAAAGAGAAATAGGGTAACCACCAGCATTTTTACCATTCGTAAAAATTTACGTTCATCATGAATCATCCTGGCATTCATCCAGTGATTTCTTTATTCAGATGTATTCGTGAGTGTATCATACATACTATTTTCACCGCTCATTGGCTAGATTTTGATTACGAAGATAAACAAAAGATGATTGATACGCTGACATCTTGATTTACCAGCAGTTATTTTAGTATAGCTTAAAAATTTATGAGATTAACATGGAACTGCTTTTTCGCCAATCAGAATCAATTATTTATCTCCTGAAATGTTTTTGATTCTGAGATTTTTCTGGTCCTTTCCTCAACATATCGTGCAAGTGGTCGACCTGGATTTCGACGGTCCAGTCTACTTAGGTACTTTGTTTTACTTCTAAGCTTCTAACATAACCTCTCGCCTGGTCAAGTTAAATGTTTCATTTCAAGAAATAATTAACTTTTTGGTTATTATCGCAGTGTTAAATTTATTTTTATTAAACTTGGCTGTTCTCGCGAGATAAGATTTACAGTGTGCTTTCATACAAGTTATTCTGCAGTTTTTATAACGGCTAAGCCGGCTTTGAAAGTCGTCAGGTTTTTATATCGCTTTATGTTGATCGCACACCTATCGGGACCAGACGAGACGTGCTGAGGGGAGCCGAAGTTTCCATCGCTCACTTAACTGGACTCAAACCAAATGAATTTCGACGAATTACTGTTTTTTTCCATATATTCCCTTCGGCTTTCTCGACGCGATTCGGATAGATGTGGATTCAGGTCTCGTTTCTGTTGCAAGAGTGAGAGATAGGAAATGTTGGATAAGATGTGTCGAAGAGAGATAAGAGATTTCTTCAAAGAAATACCTACTAATCAAACTATCACACTAATATTATAAATGCGAAAGTTTGTTTCGGTGTTTGATACATCTTCTCGCCAAAATTACTGAACAGGATTGGGCTGAACTTTTGAATACAGGTAGTTCTAGGCCTAAAATAAAATAAAAGACTTCTTTTAATCACATAATTCAGTTCCCATGGGATTTAAATAACCTTAAAAGTTTCCATAGAAACAACTCGTGCGAAGTTGCGGGCAGAAACTGGTTATGAAATATAAAAAAAAAACAATATTTCTTAGGTATGTGATTTATTTTCACCTAGTATTACGTCAAAGAACATTAGGTACAATAATACAATAAAAACAAATTAAGTACCTACCTATATAACCTGACAACCCTATCTACCAGTTGCATAGCGCCCCGCCGCGCCGCCGCCGCCGCCGCCGCTGCGTAGGCGCAACGCGATGCGCATACCTTTGCAAGCGCAACTCGTGAGAATAAAGGACTAAGTTTACAACACTTTTGCGCATTCATCAACTATGAAGGCTATCCGAGGAATTATTATTATTTTGACTAAATTAATGGCGATTTTGACAGGCTTGATTGAGATACAAAAGTAAGTGTTGCCATTAATTTATAGTTCAATGTTATTGATAACGCAGTGGGTGTATAAATAGCGTGCTGTTTGATTTGTGGAGTTTTCATGATCCATTATTTATTTTGAAACATTTACTTCACTACCAGTCCAGCGCTGCAGCGCTGTATGCTCTGCAAGGACGCGCAGTTTTGCAGCGCTAAATATTAACTAACGTAAATCTTGGAAATTACATTGAAATCGTATTTTGCTTTTTTTCCTGTTTAATTTTTATGTTCCGAATTAAATATAGGTAGGTATTTGAAAAAGGGAAATTTTAAGTAAGGCCGCAGGTTTTTTTTTTGGTCACGGAAACCCACCTCTGATTTTTTATCTAAGCCACGGAAAATAAGAAGGCTTCTAATAAATTAATTCGCGTTGTTTTAAATGCCACCTGAATATTCCAAAGTAAGTGTCAAATAGAGAACTACAATTATTTTTACTTGTACCACTGCTCTAAACATCATCACCTAATTTACTAACTCAGCCACAAATTTCACATCTAACCAACATTTAACGTTATACAGCTTCAACATATGTTCCTCAAAAAATATATGTTCAAGCTTCAACTAGAAAGCATCTTATCTTATAATTTAGCATGTGAAATAAAATAACACATCGTATTGTTTTATCATGAAAATAGGGACATCACGATCTGTTTGGCGCGAGTGAGACGGGCGCCACCGGCCTTCCACCAGTCTTTTATTTTGTTTCAATAAATAAATAATAATAGATAATGCTGGACAATCCACACAGCATAATCTAGCCCCAAGCTAAGCACAGCCTATGTTATGGGTACTAGATGAGTTATATACTTAAAACAATACATTACATAGATTATATATTTATTATACATAGAAATACCCAGAAAACCCGGAACAAATATTTGCAGATCGTACATATATTTGTCCCAAGGTGGGAATCGAAACCGCAACCTCCAGCGTCGCAGGCGGACTTTCGCCCGCTGCGCCACATCGGTTGTACTGGTTCCTAACATTCAGTTGCCATTATTTACTAACATTATGATAATTTTAGGTACGTTTTGACGATCATTCAATATATTTGATAACAGTTTTAGGTACATTTTGTTGTTCAAAGAATATAGGACGAGTTATAAATTATTCATGTTTCACAACATTTATCGACATCTAGTTTTATAACTCAGCTATGTTTAGAGGCACTTTATTGGTTTCATATATAAAGATTTTTTGAAAGTTTACTGCTTGAATATATGTTACAAATGTAGATGCTAAAAAATAACTTCCAAGCTAAGTTGTATTTACAGTAGCTTACATCGAAGATATATGTATAGTGGCTAAGATAGTAATTTTTAGACGCGCATTGATGGTGGCTGACTTAGTAATTCAGAGGACGATTTAGATTTTTAGACGAGAATAATGCTGTTAAATAGAAGTAATTTTAATTAGCACCCATTGAAAAATACATAGAAAATTATGCCTTTTGGTAATGTCATGGCACGGCGACCGTGCTGTGACCGTGTGTCGCCCGTCCCATACATGTCTACTTTTCGAATATGTGAAAAAGCAAATTGTGTAGGTAGGTACCAAATAGAAGCCTTATCTTTTTGGTTTTGTTTAGACTGTATCTAATTATACCACTGAAGGTAAAGATAAAAACCCACTGGTATGTCTACGTCAACCATCGCCGTTAGCACGACCTCCTTCTTATATCTCTTCTTTCACACATACGAGATAAGCACGCTTTTCAGCACGCAGTTATATGTTTTAGTCTATTCTATAGCTAAATCTCCACTTACCCAGTCCACAGATGAGATAAGTCGGCGGAGGCTTTAGCACGGACCGTGCGTACGCGCAGCGCACGGTCTCCAGCGCGCGCGGCGCTCCCCCCACCAGTAGCACGCCCGGGGAGACATACCCCGCGTACCGTAGCTCGGCCGTCGCCGCCGCCAGCGCCCCCACCCACCAGCATTTTGCGTTTGCTGCTAGGAAACTCTGTAACAAGGAGATGAGTGGTTGTAGTACTTTGAAAATGGGGTCGTGTGCGTTAAAAACGGGTAATAATGCTAGTCACAATCTAGGGAGGGTAAATTCCGGATTGATCCACCGGGAGGGATTTGTGCCCCCTGCTAAAAACCTAACTTCCAAAAAACGCAATCAAGTTTTGATAGGCTAACTATGTTGCCTAGAAATAAGCTTAATTTGGAATCGACCAATACTTAATTGCGATTTTCAGTGGGGCACATCACATATTACAACTGAGGTGACTAAAGTTTTTACATACATATAGGGTTAAGTCTGGATAGTTGCCTCAGTGCAAAATCAAAAAAGATGTCTCAGTTTACGAAAATAAATGCACAATCGAGGACGTACCTACATTTTGTTTTTCGTTAGCATTTCCATCGGCCATTTTCTTTTACCGCTCACCGATCGAAATCGTTAAGTCTTCCAAGCGTGCGAACGGAACTCGGAAAACGAGCGCTAAATTTCGAGGGAGTAAAAATTTATAATAGTCTTCCCAGAGAAGTGAAGAATGCGGAATCCTACAGCAACTTCAAACTTAAACTTAAAAAACACGTACTTAATGACATATCCTTACTCAAATAACAAATTGCCTAACTGGTTTTGCTTACACTGTGACATGATAATGCCGAATGACTCCATTTATTTCATTAGGAGTTAATAAATGTGCAGGATTTTGCGGGTAGCGTTAAAAAAGTCTGGTGTCTTACTAAATCTATGAATTCTTTCTGTTCTTTATCTTATGATGTGTTTGTAAAACTATTGTATTTTGTTTTCTTACACACTTTTTAACTGTAACTTACATAAGTAGGTAGGTAACAAACATTGTTTGGCTCCTCGAAGCTTTATTTAATATACTTAACTTTAAGATGTTTTCTCAGATAAGTGAAATGTATTTCTTATGAGAAAATAAATATTCTTTACCTTTCGAGGTTAGTAGCCCTTATGATGCTAGTACTTTATAAAACGGTGACGATAGTCTTGAGCTGAGATATACAGATAAGCCGTTCGCGGCTTAATAATTCCTAGACACGTACCGTCATGTCATGACAGAATAAGCTAACAGAATATGCATAAGCCAAAAAGGCTTATGCATATTCTGTTAGCACTTACCTACGCACATAAATGTCGAACATTTGAACTGTAAGCCATGATTTGTGTCAGTCGCTACTGCCTCACTAAAATCACGTAGACCATTGTGTTTATTCTCTACGACCACATAAATTAACTGCCAGTTACCAATAAAAAGTTATCAAAACCATCAGCAAACCAACGATTATCATAGCAATCTTAATCATTATGCCTATCAGACATAAGACCAGCCGTTCCGTTAATAGCGTCTGTGATTCAATTCAATCGTGATCTGAATTTATTATTGGATCGTGTTCGTCAGCTGACCTTCTATTTAATGTCTAATTTGTTTCTTTTATTGCTTGCACTAAGTTATTGCAATGTTCCTCGCCTTTCTCTAAAAGTTCATGTAAGTTTAGGAGTCACTTTTCACCAAACCGTAGTAGAGATTTGTAAATACCGGCCAAAATAAACTCGAATCAATTATTGTCATGGTCATGTGCCATCTTTGTCATGATTTGATTTACTTGTTGATTTTACAAAAAAATTCGTCTTGTTCAGTTCTTACGTTTTTTTATCATTATCATTAGTTCATCATCGTCATTTTTCTAGAAGTCGCTTCTAAGCGATAAGCCCATTGTACTTTTCTATTTTATTTTAATATCTATTTTTTTTAATTTTAATTTTGTGGTATTAATAAGAAATTTTGTATTGTTTTGTATTCTTCACAACCTTTAAAGTATCAACAGCTAATCATTCGTTTCTTAAACATCCTGTTGGCTGTCCATTCATAACAATGAAACCCTTATGACTTAACGGAGAGATAAAGCTCTTCTTAAGCTTCTATGTATGGACCTCGACCAATGCAGGTAGGAAATCAATAACGTTTATTTCTTTAGGCATTCAAAATAAGCTCATAAACAAGTCAAACTTTAAAGAAAATTATTATCAAACAAGACATAAAGAAGACCTGGACCGTAAAGCTTTGCGCTCATTAATCCAATACCGCTACCGCTACTTAGCACAAAAACGTGAATTTAAATATGGGCTTAAACTCCTTATCTTTAGATACATTTTACAGTGATAAAACGGTGTCCCAAAAGCTTCAAACGAGTCCGCGAGCTGTCCTGTCATCTGATGCCGTCGGCATAAAATTCATCTAAATGAATTTTAAACCGACGGCATGTAATTACGTACGCGTTAAATAAATATGGGCTATATTTAAAAGCACATTTTTGTGCAGTGCTACTTTTCAAGTCAGCGAAAAGCTTTAGTACTTACCGTAAGTTCTTACAGCAAAGAAATGTTAAGCGCCGTCGCAAATCAAATTATAAGTTTTTGCCAGTAATAAATATAATATTAACCTGACCCAATTGACACCAATTAATCACAGAGATATTAAAGTGCGATTCGTTGTACCCAGTAACGCCCAGTTTCGTTTAACCTTCTCGATTTGCAACACTGTGCTTCTTGTAAATGTTTCGGTCAAGGTCACGGACTGTACTACGTGCATTTATAAATTGCATTATCCGTGACATACAGTCATATATTCACTGTGATTTAGTCAGAAGCTTTTTATAGTATTAGTAGGGCGCATTGTGGAAGAGTTCTGATGAAGTAGCAATAAAATTTGCAGTGTCGATGTCGGTTTGAAGCAATTTTAGGTTGAGTTTTAATAAAACTCCATCGAGTAGTCCAGTCGAGTAGAGGGCCGCCACCGGAGCCCTTTTCTTAAATGATTAATTCCATGATGATGGGTTCCGATTATTCTGTCTTACTCTTTTCACCCTCTTTTACTCTCTTTTTACTTCACTATATCTAAAGCAAGGTCTTCGGAAACGTTGCAATTTAATAGATCGTTTTTGATCCTGCCTGTTTACAATTTTATTTGATCTTTCTCTTCTCCAGGACTCCAGGATAATCTTTGAACATTCGTCATGCAAAACCATTTTGGACATTCGTCATGCAAAACCTCTTTGGACATTCGTCATGCAAAACCATTTTGTTTGATCTTTCTCTTCTCCAGGACTCCAGGATAATCTTTGGACATTTGTCATGCAAAACCATTTTGGTTCCAATATGTTTACAAAATAGTTGAAAGACACCATAATGAATCTTGAAGAAACGTGCAGGTCTACATTATCTGTTTCACTTTGTAATTTAAATGAAGCTCGCTACAAGAGAATATAAATATTTGATAGACAGTATCATTAGCAAGGAGAAAACTGGTCAACATTATAAAGACTAAATTATAGAGTTGGAAATTAGAAATAGATTGTTAGGGGTTGGTCTAGGAGGTACGACAGGCGACCACGAAGTTATTATGGAATAGGAATTATAGAAAAACTTAAAAGGAACCTTACAATCAAATGGTCACCGAAACCTAAGGTAACCGTAAACGTCACCGTAAAGGTAACGGTCTTAATAGGTCGAATGAGAGACATTATTTCTTAGTTAAGAACTAGGAGCGTATTTGACGTATGTGTGCAATGACGTATGTATAAAATGTTTTTGGCGTAGGTATGCAAATTAGCGATGCCCGTGCGATTAGGGGAAACAGCGAAAGCGGTTAAAACACTATTAACTAATATTATAAATTCGAAAGTAACTCTGTCTGTCTGTCTGTTACCTTTTCACGCCTAAACGGCTGAACGAATCTCAATTAAATTTGGCAGGGAGGTAAATGGTACCCCGGGGATGGATATAGCCTACTTAAAAAGCGCGTGCGAAGCCACGAGCAGCAGCTAGTTATTTGATAAAAAACATTTAAATCAATAAAATTATTCGATGAAATATCATAAATTTTTACGATGAGAACTCAATCATTTAAAATGCAAAAACTGATAGCCTAGTTAGTCAAATATTTTAATTAATAGATGAATATTAAAAGCCTCCTGAAGATGCTCTATTATCTAATATAAATAGCCAATTATATAGCCAGCTAGACAAAACTTTCAAACTTTAGTGTGAGAACCGCTGGAGGCAGTCCGTGTTAACAAAGTGAAAGATCAATATCATGGCCTCCTCTATAATAAATATTTCAATAGATAATTATGCAGGTAGTATATTGAGTATAAATGTGTCCTGTGCCTCATAATGAGTAGGTTCTAAAGGTGTGAATTAAACGCTTAATAAGTGTTTTGTGAAAGTAAACAGTGGTGGCATAGAACGAGAAGAATAGCTGGAACACTGTATTGAAAAAAAATAGATTTTTCCGAAATATTTCTTAAAGTTTTCGTATGCAATTGTGAGTCATTAATGGTTAACTGGAGTAAGTTACTTAACCCTTATCACAGCTTATAGTATCTTAAACCTAGCTGATTCAGAAATAAACAGCCAAGTGAGAGTCGACTCGCATATGAAGGGTTCCGTACCGTAAAAATCAAGCAAATTTATCAAAGATCATGAAATTTTTACTTGTATGGCGACCCCTTTAAATTTTCAACTTTATTATATATTTAGTATTTGTTGTTGCAGTTGAAGTGTTACTTATTCATAAAAAGTTTCATGTGTCTACTGTCTACCTATAGTGGTTCAAGAAATACAACCTTCACAAACGCTTAGCAAAAATAGCCAAAAACATGACGTTTTTTGTATGGAAGCCCTTTAATTTGAAGATTTATTTTATTTTTATTATTTGCTGTTGTAGCGGCAAGAGAAATACACAATCTCTGAAAATTTTAACTGTACCTCTTACGGTTCATGAGACAGACCTCTGTGACAGCAGACGGACGGACGGACGAACATCGGAAGCTCAGTAATAGGGTTCCGTTTTCACCCTTCGGGTACGGAACCCTACAAACATCTAAATGAACCAACTGTTTCAATCCCCTGCAGTTCGGATGCGGATGCATTACGATCAGAAGAATCCATAATCACTGTGTTGTAGAAATCCCTCATAATAGTTTATGTTGGTATTAAAAACCAGTTCGGTAGGCGTTGGACTTGAAGTTGTACATTACCTACTGATGGTCGTAAATTACTGGTGTTACACTGTTTCAATGGATCCTGTTTTGATTTAAATAGTCAGCTGAGGCTGCTTTTGAATTTATTGTATCTGTAAAATCATTATCACTGTTAAATAATAACCCTGTGGAAATACTCTATAATGTTGTATAGTTATGTCCAGTAGGAGTAGGACACGACGACGTTAAAGAGACCGCAAAAATTTGCGTATTAAAACTACACGATAGAAACCCGCCCTAGCCCAAGAGTAGGTATAACATAATATTCACGCCTTGCCAATAGAATGCTAGTTTTGGAGAATTATAAAATACGTTTTTTTAATTTTAATTTAAAAAAAACTTATTTTTTAACACTTAGTTGAGTATAACCGAATGTAAGGTCTAGAAAACACGGCAAAAAAATAGCGCATAAAAGTTGTTCAATATGGTTTTTACAAGCAATAACGAATATCATGGTCCACTACCCTAGTACATTAAAAGTACAGTGGTCTGCACTAAGAAGTATACTCTAGCTAGTTTTAGAAGAACTTCCATTGAAAAACTGAACGCGGTCGTTATGTTTCTCCAAAAATCAAATAAAACTTATTCACTGCCCAGCCTCAGTGGTGTAGCGACATGGGCACTCAATGTTTAATTACGACAAGGTTTTAAAGTATTTCCCCCGTGCCTCGGATAGTACGGTAAGCCGTTGGTCCAGCGCTTGACTTTTCCCCGGTCGTGTCGATCGGCTCTCCCATCGTATTGTAAGAGTGAGGGAACAGACAATGCACCTGAGTTTGCGCACACTTGTGCCCTATATTATTTCCCGCGCACATGGTTAGTCTCCGATAAGACTGACCGCCTCGTGGCGTGGCCGAAATTCGGCTAGGAGGTCGTCATCATCATTATAAACCTATAATTGAGGGAACCTTTAGGTACTGGTCCTTCCTGTTTTTAGTTAAATAAATAAATTAAGTGAACAACCTGCAGCTGCAGGCGACTGTACATTGTTAGACACGGGTCAAATAAGAAGTCAAGCACTTCAACGGGTTGAAGACATCGCACAATAACCAGGAAAATATATTTGAAAGAACATACATTGAACAATACAAATAAAGTGTGAACATATTAGCATAGAGTATATAAACCACAGATAATGTATGTGGGAAACGATGTTAGAATTATAGTAAGATATTTCCTTACAGTTATTAAATAGACAATGATAATATTATGCATGAAGTATCTGTATAATTTATGAACGGAAAGTTGCTCTTTGAAAGTTTTCCATGGGATAGCTATTAATTAACCTTCTTTATTGTATTCACCCTGTAGTTATTCTACGATTTTTTTGCAAATTATAGTTCAAGTTTCTGTGATTTTCTTTGCAACGAGTTAAGATTAACTTACAAGAGTTTTTTTTGTTTTTTTAATTAGCAATTTTTTTCACTTTAGCGGTTTGAGCTGTACGCACCGAGACTTTTGGTTTGAAAGACGACTTGCTGTGTAGAGTTCCCATTTATCTGATAATTTCATTCGGCGGGTTTTAAAGAAAAATTGTCAACTTTTTTATAAAATTAACTTACTGTATTTAATACTGTCTTTATTGACAAAGAAAATTACAATTCAATAATAAAAACAAATTAGAACTAGTATTTACAATTGAAACAATTGAGCTAACTGCAGACTGTCGCAAACAATCTACAGGTAGCTCAACTGATCCTTATCAATACCAGTCGGAAGCGTCCCCAAGACGTTGGCTGCATTGCCCCGCTAATGATCTAATTAGTTGTTTCATATACATCCTTACTACTACAGAGTTCAGATAAGTACTTACCTATACCTATTTCACGAAATTATTTTCTGTTTGGTATATGCACGGCTATGCAGCTCAACTGATCCATATCAATACCAGTCGGAAGCGTCCCCAAGACGCTGGCTTCATTGCCCCGCTGTATGGCAATGCTCATGCGCTCGCCAGATACCCGCCAGCTCTCGGGTCACGCGTCGCGTCAACCAGACGCTCTGATAACTTTTTAAAAACCCGGAGAGCCTCGGTACCCCACGGACCTAGGGTCTCGACCCCAAAGGGAGCAAATGTGTAGGCTCTGTCGAGACCTGCATATTTGCGTCTCTTGAGATCCTTGGCCAAATAATACTTAAAATATAACTTAATACTTAAACTTACTGTTCACGGCCTTAATTTAATAAACACTCATCTCTTCCGTATTGACAACTTGTGTTACACTACAAAATTGTCTCTAATCTAACATTGATTAAAGTTTACAAATCCGAAGTGCTAAAAGCAAGGTAAACGACATTAACAACATTATTCCGGAGCTATCAAACTGGTTGATGGATGACATCAAGCTTGGTTTGACCTCAGGTGATGTCATGTTAGCAAGAAGCTGGTATAGTAGAGTCATAATGACTACATCTCAACGAAATTATATAGAAAAAAATGCAGGTATAAATATACCTAATCCGTCGAAAAAGTCTATTAACGTCGATGGAAGAGCATTTGGAAAAAAAACATTGAAAAGATATCAACGCGTTAAAAGTCTTGATTAAAATCATATTGCAAACCATACAAAAAAATTATTCAACTTCGCGTTGTTTGCACGTATGCATGTGAACGCCTTTAATCGCAATGATATGATTTTCACGGTCTGGCAACGTTCCCGTGAGAACGGGTTCTATTCCATATAAAGCTGGTTCCTACCCAGGAACCGGCTTTCCACCACCGTCACCTGACGGTGGTCGTAATATAGTGATCGTCATTTCACTGTAAATGAATGCAACAAAGGAAAAATCAGTATGATCAATGTATTATTGCCGACAAATGTTCGCAGCAAAATGTATAAATATAAATATTTAATGTAATTCAGTAAAAGGAGCCTAGCGGCGGGGTTAGCAATGTAAAAGAGGTGCCTCTTTTTTTTGTATTTACTCGCAATTTTTATATGTAAGTGTTATAATTTACCAATCTGTAATGAGTATACCAACTGTATGTGTGTGTTTTATGTGTGCAAATAAAGGATTTACTTACTTATATAAATTGGCCACATAAACCTTTCGTTTAGCGTACTACGTAGGTATAGTTGTAAAGAATTGATGCGTAACTTCTCCTAAGCTTCTCCCCCCGACTTTGTACGCTCTTTTCAAGTAACCTATGTCCGTTCCCGGGACACCGTTTACCTTCCTGGCAAATTTCATTACGATCCGTTCAGCGGTTTAGGAGTCAAAAGGTAACAGACAGACAGAGTTACTTTCGAATTGATAATATGTATGAATTTTAGTTAGGTACCTAGGTAAACAATAATAGCAAGAACAGTGTTGTTTTCAGGTACTTGTGTATAGTTTTGCTGTTGGGTCACACCTATGGACGCGCTCGTACGAACTTTTTAGTACCAACCCAATGCTTGTGTTAGTACTACTTATTTAATGTTGAGCTGTGTTTTTGTCCGTCTACTTGTTACCTGGTACTAAGTCTTTTATTTGTGTACCAAAGTTTGTTTGTGTGTAGCGTCTTATAAATAATTTGATTTATTTATTTCTTGCTTTCTTTCTTAATATGCGAAATAAAAGTTAAGCCCGCGACTTCGCACGCGTTGTTTCTATGGAAACGTACAAAGAATATTGGTATCCCATGGTAACTGATGTAGGGGATAAAAAGTAGTCCTTTGTGTTATTCCAGGTTCCTACTCCTATATCCATGCATAATTTTAGCCAGAGCCGTTCAGTAATTTTGACGAGTAGAAGTGACGAACATACATCCATCCATTTAAAAATTCGCATTTATAATATCAGTGTAATGTGACTACAGCCATAAACAAATTTATTTATTTGGATGGAACCATACAGACGACTCGCTCCATTCCACTCTGATCCACTTTGCAGATCCACTAAGGGATCAGTTTCCACTTTCTTGTCCACTCTGATCCATAGCCCGGGTGGATCAGATTCCACTGCTTAAATCTATTCCACTCTGATCCATAGGTCAGGTGGATTAGTTTCCACTGCTTAAATCTATTCCACTCTGATCCATAGGTCAGGTGGATTACTTTCCACTGCTTAAATCTATTCCACTCTGATCCATAGGCCGGGGGTGGATTAGTTTCCACTCCTTAAATCTATTCCACTCTGATCCATAGGTCAGGTGGATTACTTTCCACTGCTTAAATCTATTCCACTCTGATCCATAGGCCGGGGGTGGATTAGTTTCCACTCCTTAAATCTATTCCACTCTGATCCATAGGTCAGGTGGATTAGAGTCCACTGCATTTTTTCTCTTGTAGTTGTGTGCAGTCCTTCGAACTGCTCCATAAATAGGTACTCGAATCGTAAAGTACACATTTTCAGTACTAAATAAGGTCAAACCCCTTCAGTTTGACTGCACAGCTTAAGTATCATTTTTATTACCCAACATTTAAGTAAGTATTCAATAAATCACAATATAAAACATATTCAATTAAATAATGCACTAGGTCGATTTCATTGACCCAATAAACCTAGTAAGTAGTACCTAAACTATCATGTGCGTACGGTCAAAGTATCATCAACTTATGTTCAGTAGTTCAAATCACCAAAGCTTGTGCAACGTCGTAAATATTAATTAGAATAAACAGCCGGTGTGAGCGTAGACTTGGTGATAGACAATTTTTACATTGTATCGAGTCTTTTCTAAAATCAAAGTGCTTCATTTCTTTTACACCTTACAGGACTCTTGAACACGTCACAAAATTTAAATTTCATAAATAAAACTAGGAAATAAAGTGATCTCTTTGATTTTTGTTCACTTCAATCTTTTTAAGATAGGTAGTTTTGATAAACGGTGTGACGTTTTGTAGTCACTGATGTAGAGTAAAATTTGCGCTAGGTACATCTTTAAGGGTGATAATGTCTTAGAAACTTAGATTTTTTTATATAATTTTTTATTAAAAGAAATTCTCTTCTGTACTTAATAAAAAAATGCGATTCTCGAATATTGAGTAGGTAAGGTACCTAAATCAGTTTATAATTAAGTTTGTTCGCACCATATGCTTAGGCACACGAAACACTCTCAACAAGAGAGTCATAAAAATTAATCGTCCTTTATCAATCGGTAAGTTTATTCTTACGCCATTCCATGCGTGATTGAAGTTAGGCCTAATAAACAAGAGGCATAGGGACTATAAAATGTTACACCAGTAATATAAGACACTTTCAATTTCTGCATTCACTTTATTCAATATCTAGCAAGCACTCTCAACATACATAAATTATCAGGAATTACCTATTCAGGGTTTATGATGGACGCCTATAGATTTTCATGGATTGGATGTCGATCGTAAAGTTTAGTGTCCCACTCTAAAATTTTGCTTAGAGCTTATAGATGGATCGACTGTTTTCACTATTTACTACCAAGAAATACAATGAAGACTTCTCTTGCGCTGTTGCGGGTTCAATTCCCGGTATAGACAATTTTTGTAACTTTGTAATTTGGTTAACTAGTTTCTGCCCGCGGCTTCGCACGTGTTTCTATGGAAACGTTTAAAGAGTCCTAGACCTAGATCAATGCAAAATTTCAGCCCGATCCGCTTAGTAGTTTGGGCGTGAGACAAACATACATCCATCTATCCAAACTTTTAAATTTATAATATTATTATAATGTGATTTGTTTTTTTTTGTTTATTTTTTTTAGTAGCTTACAGTCTTATGATGTAAGTAAATTTATCAAATTCAGCTAATTCATTTTTATTGACCAAAAATTTAATTACCTACTAAAATTGGCAAGTCCAGTTACTTTACTAGAAAAATATATTTACGTCGAACTTACTAAGTAGGCACCTAATTATGTAAGTTAGATAAAATTTAATAATTATAACCCGGAAACCAAGCCCTGCTTTGGTAAGTAAAGTATCACCTAGGTCCTAGATAGGATATCTGATTTAAACCTAGATCTAGACATAATGCCTTATTTAGCTCGCTTATCAACCTTATCATTAGAAAGTTTTCAATGAAATCTATCAGTTGACAAATTAATAGAAACTGGTAGAATACCGACGCCTTAGAATTGGATGTGGAGACAGGGTGATTCAATCGAGACGGTATAAAACCCTTCGGTTACTTCGGTCGGATGTAAATCTCGGAAAATAAGAATACAGATAGTACAAGGCATTTCTATTCATTCAATAGCGTGTAAATTTAGTGTGGTCACATTAATGAAATCAAATGTATTTAAGAAACATAGAATTGACAGTTTGATTGCGGCCAACCGCGTTACGGCTAACCACAAAGTGCGTAAGATACATATTAGTTCAGTTGTTAGATTTTGTTTAAGTTCCACAAAATTCGATACCTACAAAAAGAAGTCATCAAATAAGTACAAGTCGGTACACTTACTACATCAAACAAACAGAAAAATCACGTAAGCGACCAATAACGACAAAATAAATCTGACTCCACCGAATACCGCGCGTTTATGCTTTAATTGTCTCATTCGGTCCACATCCAATGAATCACCTTGTACTAGCTATCAGCCAATCAGCATTCCTCACACACAAGAATGCTAAGATTAGAGGAAACTGTTAGTTTTCTCCACATAAACGGCAGGTCAACAAAGTGTCAATGAAAATGGTAGAGCTCTTATTGCTTTCGTTTTTGTTCTGAGGTAGCGGATCAAGACTACTTTGTATACAGGTTTAATTCAAGTACCTTTAAAAGGCTCTAGCTTTTTTAATTCATTACTGTAAACATAGAACTTAGCTACCTTCATAATATCTAACACTCTTCTATAGACTGTTCTAGTCTCTTATACTCTGTTGACATTATCACCTCTTATAGGTTCATTATGAATGTAAGCGGGTTAACAACGAGCCTTATTTGTGTTAGAAGAACACCAACGTTTTATCCCTTAACGAGGGTCTTCCTCAAGGTAAGTGCGGTTTTAGTCTAGACGCGCGTATTACTTATCATAGCTCTCGTAATGTAACCCTTCAACGTTTTCGTTGCGGGTTAACAAAAACAAAACATAGATGTAGTTATAATCCAATCACGAGGATGTGTCGTCAATGTTATATTGAGTGAGTTGGCAGCTATTAAGGCTGTTGTATGTCCCAACGGCATCGAGAACACAAAATAATTACCTGTAGCCGTATAAATAATTTGTTTTATTCGTGAAACGTACCATTTGTGTAAAATACTTAGACATATATTTGAGTGAAAGAAAAATACGCAAACTCAATAGCGTTTAGAAGATATATCCAAAAAAATATTCAAAATTCGGATATATCTTCTATTTCAATATATTTGGATGTAAAAGTTATTGTAAACTGCTTTGTAAATTTATTACACAATCCATATTCCAAGGTGGACTTAGCTCCATTATAACGGCTATCATGTAGATCAGAATGATAGATTCCATCTTGGATTGGATTACCAAAAAGCGACCTTGGTACCAAATTAATTAAAAAAATGTTTGACAATAATCGACTACCTACCAAAACGAGCGAAGCCGCGGTTTCAAGCCAGTTTCAAATAAAGAAGTATTTTTTTCTTTTCTAATGTCTAATGTTCTAATCTAATGTAGGTTATCTACTTATGACATTTCTACATCAACCCTATGTTAGAATATCTCAAAAAACCTCCTCTGAAACAGCAGACATTATACGAGAAGCGCATTTAATTTCCCTACTAAATCAAGTTAAACTACCTACTTTCCTTACAAATAGGCAATTCGAATTACCTCGATACATCGCGTCGACACGACAACATAGGCGAAAAAGGCAATCGAATCCGCAATCGAGTCCATAGCCGATAAATTACCCTCGTACTACTCGATTGAACGAATTGCACTCGATAGAACAAGTTTTGTAGTAATTTATAGCTTGCATTGTGGGTACCAAGTTCAAACTAAAACGATTTAGGAATTTAATTTTTGAAAGTTAGATTTCTGAATATTCGCATTCTAAAAAGTGGATTTGAATTTGATTTGTGAGTTCGAAGTTCAAACGAAGGCTTGATAATAAGATTTCGTATTTTTAAAAACGAATTTGAAGAACCAATGGGAGAACCAATCAAATCAGTTTGATTTTATTTCAGTTGCGAAAGAGTGAGAGAAAATAACTTACCTACGTGAAAGAAAGAAAGAAAGTATAGCGTAATGTTACGCTTACGATATTATGCTTGCCCCCATAACTTTTATATTCTGTCTACAAATATAAATATACTTACACCAACAACCAGAATCCATAACTCCACAATGTTCATGTCTACGTTCTGGTAACTTTCGACCATTCAAACAAACTTTCCCATTGACACCGTTCGACAACAAATGGTACTTGTACATCCCAATAGGACCTGTAAACGTGTTACTGAAGCAATCAACAATGACAACCCTATCCAGTCGAAATAAGGTTGTATTCACAAGTGAAAATTAAAGCTTTTGGTCTAGGACTTTTGTCATTGATTTGAAGCGCACAGAAGAACACAACGCTCTATAATTTAGGTGAAATTTAATACCGCCATTTTGGTGCTAAACATAAATGTTATTGATTGTAACGTAAACTTTAAAATTTAGTTTTTTTCCACCACAACAAGGAGACACTTCCACACGTATGCTAGGGAACCAAAAGTTGGTTCCCGCACAGATGCTGGACACGTTCCAGCGTCTGTGGAGCAACCAAAAGTCGGTAAAAAAAGGCCAAATCATGCTTTACTCAGAGGTATAACACTGACATACAAAGCATTAATTTAAACTCTACGGTAGACAATGGATTACTTACATGCTGCAGGAATTCATCATCATCATCAACCTATCTTAGTCTACTGCTGGACATAGGCCTCCTCTTATGAGCGTTATAGCACCCTGCCTTCAGCTTGCCGCATCCAGCATCTGCCGGCAGTCTTTGCCATGTTTTGTCTACATTTAAAAATATGCATTAGCTGAATTTTAATCCAAAACATAGAGACAGTATAAAAAAACTCCGTCATCTTCTAAACATAGGTACAGTACAGTCTTACAGTAATAAAAACTGAAAAAACGTCTTAGGTTTACCGTAACTTTACCTAAATAATACTTATTTATGCAATTTTAATTTTGTGATTTGTCCTAGAGTACTGTAAGAATTAAAGGAAATAAAGCACTTTTATATTTGAGAAACAAGTGAACTTGTTTGTTCCTTTTTTAAGTATAATAAATAAAGATCTTCAATACGAAAAATAAGACAATCGTTGGAAGTGTCCAGTGTGTGTTTTTACGCCCAACTCCTTCTATTTTACTCTCTATTCCTAGGCAATAGAAGCTAGTTTTGTGCTGCCTAGATAAATGTAACGATTGCCGCCAATATCGAGGATATTTGTTCCGATTGGATGGAAGTAGAACCAGGCGATACGATTTATACGATTGCTTGGAACCTGATTGTCAAGGAAAACCTCTTTGGTCAACGGTTCGATGTTTAAATTCTATTTGATTTTTAGAAGAAAAAAGTTTATGGAGATTATATGAGTAATGTTTTACTAGTAAATCACAGACTGATGTCTTTCTTGCCATTTTCGTGGCTTCGAAACCGCACTAAAATACCAATTTGTAATTGTATCGCATCAGCATTGCCATAAAGCGGGGCAATGTAGCCAGAGTCTTGGGGACGCTTGCGACTGGTATTGATATGGATCAGTTGAGCTACCTGTAGATTGTTTGCAACAGTCTGCAGTTAGCTTAATTGTTTCAATAGTAAATACTAGCTCTAATTTGTTTTTATTATTTGATTGTAATTTTCTTTGTTAATAAAGGCCTTATTAATTGTCATAGGTAAGTAACAACCTACTTAACTTGAGCGGCATGTTTTAAACCCGGTAAAACCGTTTACTTAAAATTATTACATCGTTGATCCCCAAACTAGGATAAACCTGTATCTTGGGGACCACCTTCCATGGGTTCTTTACATAAAATATATCAAGCAACGTTATGTCTAAATATAATCAATAATTACAAAATAAACATTAAGTGATGGGTGGAACATATGACCTTCCTTAGATCGTCTGCCAGAGTCGAAGGATAGCACCGTATTGATTAACCAGTAACGTATTTAACAGACAACTCTCAGACATACACGACAGACTAATGATATTACAGCACCCCTCATCGTTGATCTGACAGAGTAGGGTGGATATCTTCCTTTTTTATAGAATATAATAGAAAAATCTTTATTTGTGTAACATAACTTGCTTAGAACTAATATTAAATTGTATGTAATGAATCACAAAAAGATCACCGGCTCAGCATCACGCTGCTATGGCACCTGTGTCATTGACGTTTTCGCGGACGATTACCGGTCGCAGCACATATTGTGTGTCACACGTCGCCGACACTACGTGCTAGTAAATAGGTTTATCTTGTGTATGTTAGACTAAAGTATATATTTTATATGGTCCGTAGTTTTTAAGTACTTAACATCCTGTACTAGATTAATGTTGCCTGAAATAAATGATTTATTATTATTATTGCAGCGTTGGTTTTCAGCGGTGCCAGGGTACTAAGTGCAGCGCTACGCTACACCAATCACATAGGTAGCTTTATAAGTGCTACCCGCGGCTTCGCACGCTTTTGTCATGGACAAAAAGTATCCTATGTCCGTCCCCGGGATACGATCTACCTCCCTGCCAAATTTAACTGAGATCCGTTCAGCCGTTTAGGCGTCAAACGGTAACAGACAGGCAGACAGAGTTACTTGCGAAATTATAATATTATTATGGATAGTGTAGTAAGTACCGACACCTATTGAGCTAGTCCGCAGCACAAGCTCTGTTTACTTAGAGGCTAAATGATGCGGTGTGGATTGTCCGGAATTATTAATTTATTTATTTAATGTTTAATTTATTAAGTCAACACCCATTTTCTCTCACAGTCACTATTGTATTTGTTGTTATGTATTAGTGTATATTTCTATTTGGTAGGTATATGTGTATTAGGATTATTTTAGTTTGTTATAGTTTGTATTAATTTTATATTTGTAATTAGCTCCGCCATCCTTTGTCGTCTCTTTTAAGCTTTGGTTGCCTGGAAGAAATTGCTTTAAGCGATGAGGCCGCCAATTCTGTTACCTTCTCTACCATACTGTTTTATATATAAGTTTCTGTGAATAAAGTATTATCTATCTATCTATCTATATATCTATCTATCATTTTCACAAACTTGAAACTATCATTATTAGCAATGATTGTATATTTAAAATGCTTATGGTTGCATAAGATGGTTCGTCTGAGCAAACATGCCCACCGGTAAAATTATAAAGTCGGGACTTTTTATTTGAAAGAGAGATAGAAAGAAAATCAATTTATTAGCTCACACATCTAATACTCAATATTATAAAATAAAAAAATTATGTGAACCAAAAAGGTCCTGCCACAGCTTAATGTTGAGCAACGCTGGCTTTCTGGCAGGAACTTTGTTACAGATTAGCAATATAGTACACAAAAAAATACGACAATTTATAATAGTGATGACAATCTATAACATATAATAAATAAACAATTCAAAATAAAGATCTAAGTGAATTCTGTAAGACTATCGTTCAACTTTTACCCACCATTTTGCCCACCACTATTTGCCCACCTTTCAAAATTCAAAACACTTCCACATGCCACCTCCACACGCTACCCCTTACATTTGGACGTATAGGCGGTATTATCAATATAGAATCCACACTTATCGCAGCTTACCACGACCAGTTTAAATAGAGCTCCCGCTGTATACTCGGTTCTAGTATCCAAGTTTTTTTTTGTAAGCAAAGGCAACCAAAACCAAATGAATATTGGTAGAAAATATTTTACGACATTGGTATCATTTAGGCGGTTGTACGCCACACAGTAGCGCCGCCGCCAATTTTTATGTATTATTACGTTAAACACAGGAACTTGTAAAATCCATTGTACAGTTTGTAATATCTAGCTTAACACTTCATGGCCCATCCATGACGCACATGGACATAAAGCTGCCCCCCCCCCTTTCATTATTTTAAAATAGTTTAGTTTCGTATAATTTCGTGTTCGAGATGCGAAAACAGAGTTTGGTGGCCACCAAGAGCATTTTCATCAAAAGCATCTCTGCCTAACAAAAGAAACCTATTTTATGTGGAACAATGAACGTTTAAAAATTCCTTTGCTTAATTATAATATAAGACTTTACGTAATTATAAGAATGAATAAGTGGTGGCACTAGTTTGAGGCATGCAACTGCCTTAAAGAAAATCGCAGGAATTCGAAACAATATTTGGTTTTGAAAGCTTTTATTCATCACTTACTCGTCTCTCGTCTGGTTTCGCATTTTTCGCTGCGCGTGTGCTTATACGTCGTTGAAGTTTGTGTTTTAGTATTCTTGTTAACTTGTTGTTTTCTGTTATAGTAATCAGTTTTGTAAGGTTTTCATTCATAAATGTCTTTGTTTACATAAAATATCTTGGATTCTAGAACGGAGTATGGTACAGACAACATTGAAAAAGTCCAGACGGGAAATAAAAAGAAAGAAAGTTCAGGGGTCGTCAATCTGTGGTGCTGGTACTTTAGGGGTGCAGTGCACCCCATCTGTCAAATACAGAAGTCTCTAAGTGAGCGATGTCTTGGACCCTCTGATTTTGTATTGTTTTGGGTTTTTAGATAAATAAATAATGCTGGACAATCCACACAGCATCATCTAGCCCCAAGCTAAACAGAGTTTGTGTTGTGGGTACTAGATGACTGATAAACTTAATACAATACATTACATAGATCGATATTTTTTTATTAAACCTACATAGAAAATACTTAGAACACCCGGAACAAATATTTGCAGATCGTACAAACATTTTTCCTGTGGCGGGAATCGAACCAGCAACCTCCTGCGTCGCAGGCTGACCTTCGCCCACCGCGCCACATCGGTCGTCAATTACTTTTAAGGAATGCGTTGATTGATTATGCTTAAAAGGTGATAAATAGATAAGATGGAAAATATTACAGTATTTTTTTATTCGTCGTTGCGTTTTAGATATACTACAGACTACTTTGACAAGAAAAAATATATAATAAAGCGTCAAGTGCGAGCGGACTCGCGCACCGAGGGTTCTGATTAATTATAAGACCTTGTTTCTTGTCAAATATCATGATTCTAGGTCAACCAGAAGCAGGTGGGGTATAGGTTTTGGTCGATTGCGAGATTTTTTTTGTGAATAGACTATTTATTTACGGTTTTGCGGATATTTTCCTTTATTTTTGTTAAAAGACCTTGCTTTTTGCCAAATTTTAAGATTTTTGGTCAACGAGAAGTACTTACCCTATAGGTTTTGGGTGCATTTGATTCCCTTGGAAATCTCAAAATATTCGGACATAAACGGCTGTAACTTTTGATTGCGTTGACTTTGAAGTTTTATTTATATCACGGCTCCAAGAGGTTACAGACTTGAGTATTTGATGTTAATTACAACTTGACACGCGTTCTTAAAAAAAGGTGGTTGACATACGGACAGACGGACAAAAAATATATCCTATAAGGGTTTCTTTCTTCTTATTGAGATACGGAACCCTAAAATACATCAACAACACTCTAAATTATACCATGCATTAATTAATTTTGCACACCAAATCCCAACACTTTCTTCACGCAGACAGAGCGCTTTTAATAACAGAAATATAGAGTTACAAATCGACTGGCAAATGTTTTGACAGCAGGATTAAATTAGTGCAATGTCGGCTGCCTCCATGTCAGCTGTCAGTAGGTAGGTATACCTGTCAAAAATGCCAGAGATGGCTACCAGCAAAAATAAATGTAGCGTTTATTACTCGGCTAAATAACGTGGTCCTTAAATACATAGTAGTAGGTACCTACGTTGCGTTTTATAAGGACATCGACCTAAGAATAAAACCGTTTTAACCATTAATTTTTGCATACTGACTCAGGTGTCATAAAAGTAGCGTTATTCTATGTCTGTATTTTTTAGCGCTAACTGTAGTTTTAGTATGTTTTATTATGTGCGCAGGACATATTATAGTGCACAAGTGTGTGTATAAACTCAGGTGCACTCCCTGTCTCTTCACTCTTGATAAGATGAGACGGCCGGCGGCAGACTGACACCACCGGGGAGAGGTCCGTCTTTTCGTGCACTGGTGTACGCACTATTTATAGCACCGCCCACTTCCTGACTCCGGGCTGCGCGGGCGTTCAGCCAGCTGAGAAGTTAAGGACTCCCAACTTATTTTTAGCATGAATGAATGTATTCTTTATTTGCACATGAAAAATAACAAATAAATCTTATAAACTAAGGTAAATCTAGTATAAAAAGGCGGCCTAGTTAAAGGAACCCTACAATTTTGTCGGCAAAATGGTGTGTTTGCGTCAGTGATAGGGTTGTCGCTTTGGTTAGCGTTTGACAGAGTTTTTTTTCGATGAAAATTTAAAAGAACTTATTTCTGAAAATCAACCATGCGGATCAGTTGGGGTGCACAACAACCTGTTTCCGGCTTGGTACACCAATGGCACCTTGTATAGGTGGTGCCTAAATTAATAATTCAAAGTTATAAAACAGGCAAGATAGAAAAATACCCAAGGAATTTAGGAATATAGGTACATAAATAAGTAAATTAATAAATAGATAAGCTGTAAATGGGCATCGTTAAAGTCATGTAAAATAATAATTATAAATTCATAGTGCTGCTGTAAAATGGCATTATTGTCTGTCATAGTTAATTATAAATAAAATAACAAAATACGCAAATCTCACGTCATTTTTAACATGTTAGGTATATTTTACTCGTTTGCATATTTCTTATTTTTCGTTTAAATATTCGTCAATCGTGTAATATGCTTTTGAGATTAATAAAAACTTCAATTGTTTTATATTAAAAAAATTTTTTTTTCTCTTTTTTGAACGCGTCAGGTAGTTTAAGTTTGGAATCTGGTTTTAAAAGTTTGTTTGTACATCGTAAGGAGCGAGAGGTGTAAGTTTCTGCCCGAGTTTTATTAACAGGTATCACAGTATATGCAGTTATTTTACTTAGGTTAAATATAGCTGCTTTGATCTCCAGATTATTATAAGCTAGGTACTGAAGCAGTTTTCTTTGGTTCCACTCTCTAATCTACCACATTAAGCTTTAGGCTAGGTCATGTTCTGTCGTAAACCGATCGAAAGCGAACCTAATGAACCTTACTAACCTTAGGTGGGTACTTGGTGTGAAACTTGCACTTGTCGAACTAATGTTAGGAGTATAATGTGTTTGAAGCAGTTTCATTTAATGTTGATTTTTGTTTATATATACTTCAGTAATAATGACTTTATTAACAAAGAAGTTTGTTTAACGGCGCTAGAGTCCGAAGGAAGTCCCAAAGTTTTTCGACTCATATTGGCACTTGACCTCGTAGTGTAGTTGGTTATCACATTCCCGTACTGAGGGAAGGACGCGGGTTCAAGTCCCATCGAAGTCGAAAAATTTTTTGGGATATTATTTTATTTCATATAAAGAAAATTACAACCAACCAATTTTAAAAAGTAATCTGAGCGTCTGGTCGACGCGACGCGTGACCCGAGAGCTGGTGGGTATCTGGCGCAGCGCATGAGCATTGCCATACAGCGGGGCAATGAAGCCAGCGTCTTGGGGACGCTTCCGACAGGTATTGATATGGATCAGTTGAGCTACCTGTAGATTGTTTGCAAAAGTCTGCAGTTAGCTTAATTGTTTCTATTGTAAATACTAGTTCTAATTTGTTTTTATTATTTAATTGTAATTTTCTTTGACAATAAAGAATTATTGTACAAAAATAAATAAAAAAAACAACCAACAGAAGCAAATAAGAACAAGTAATTACAATTGAAACAATTGAGCTAGCTGCGGACTGATGCAAGCAATCTACATGTAGCTCAACTGATCCATATCAATACCAATCGGAAGCGTCCCCAAGACGCTGGCTGCATTGCTCAGCTGTATGACAATGCTGATGCGCTGCGCCCTTCGATCAATCTGCGCCAGATACCCACCAGCTCTCGGGTCACGTGTCGCTTAGACCACCCAGATATTATTTTTTAAACCCGGAGTGCACTCCAAGGGATCTCGACTCCAAGGGGAGCAAATGTGTAGGCTCTCTCAAGACCTGCATTTATAATAATAATTATTATAAATGCTAAGCTCTGTCTTTCTGTGACTTATTTGGGACCTAATCCAAAAGAAATCAACTCTTTATATCGTGGAAAGTTTCCACGAGGCATGAGGCTTCGCACGTGAGTTTCCAGTGGAAATCCTCACGACATGTCGTAACTCATAAATGGGTACGTAAAAATCAAAATGCTAAATACACGGACAGCTTATGGAAAAAGGCAAAAAGGGACTAAAATCCAATAAAGTTACTGGTAAGGCTAGTTACCTTCTATTCCGTAAAATGTGTGCGTTAAAAAAGCAAGAACAGGCGCCAGCTTTTGCAGCTTATAAAAAAATAAAAGAACGCTCGGTGGTATTTTTTGTTAGCTGCAAAAGGTGACAGTATTTTACTTTATTAACCAAAAAAACATGCTAGCTCATATCTAATACAAACTCTGCTTAATTTGGAGCAAGATGATGCTGTCTGAATAATGTCCATCTCTTCTTTTTGTTTAGGTATATCGGTTTCTAGGTATTATAAACTGCAAAATTTACCAAGGGCTCGCCACAAGTACCTAACCCCTTTCCCACGATATCCATGAGAATAGTAAACGAGAAACTTCGTATTTTAATTTCACACCATGCTTTCCCTCAGAGAAATATAGAAAAGCGCGGCATTTAGAACCTGCTAAGTTATTGACTGTCAACATGATCGCAGTCGTTTAATTAAAAAGGTTTATGGCTATTTAATTACAACCTAAACTTCTTCGTGGTTTTATTCTGAACGCGGCTCACATGACTGAATGAGTGGAAATGTGGAATATAACTACTTAGTAAAATATTTATTTGAATCAAACCCGTGGTTATATAGATATCTGTCAACCTACAAAATGTTATTTCTTAAAAATATAAACACATCGCACTTTTAATATATTCCAAACACCAACAGTACAACGTTTGATAAGTTAACGCAGACTTTTTGTAAATGAAATAATTTTCGAAGATGGCTTCCTGGTAAAGTGTATTATTATTATTAGTAACTATTTCGGTACACTTTATGTGCTTTGTATGACCACCTAGAATTTATTTTTGGAGATGGCAACCCTACTAGAAACAATGGCGGGCCACCCGGGCGATAGGCGGTCTGTGGTAGACAACCACGAGTCCACGAGGCAACCACGGGATATATGGCAGCCATTAGCAGCATCCCAATTGCGAATGCAAATGGCAATGGGATTGCAGCTTTTATATTTACCAAGAACATGAAAAAATCTATAAATCATTATATTATTTTAGAAAACAAAGGAATGTTACTTAATAAAGTGTTAAAATAATGGCGGCGTACACGTAGCTTTTATACAGTCCAAGAACTAAAATTAAAAAAAAAAAACTTATTTTGTTGACATTTAATTTTACTTTTAACCTAAGATTATCCTGTCCAAATTATTAGTATATTTACAATAATGTGGCTAAAAATCTTATATACGTAACATAAAAAAATATATACGTAGGTATATATTTTTTTATGTCGAACTTGAAAAATAACAAGTCAAGGTGCGCGTTTTTTTACTTCAACCAGAACACAGTCCGAACAAAAGGGCAAAATTTGTGTTTTATAGCTGTCCCTGTGTGTGTACTAACTAATAAAATATCATAGAGTTAAAATTAATGCCTTGTGTAGGAGTGTAATTCCTCTGCGTAAAGAACGATTTGGCCTATTTGTGTAATTTACCAAGTCTGATATGAACAAACTATTTCATTTGATTTGATATACATAAGTACCTAACATTATGATTATCAATTAATATTTTTTCCGAAAACCATGGTTGGACACATGAAAACGGTAATATTTGAAAACTACGAAATACAGTTATTATGTTAGTTAATTATTGCACAACAGCGTCTTATTTCAGTACGGAAGCGCATTTCTCTTCTGTCAGTTACAGCCACCACCAGAACCAGACAACCAAACAAAACAATATTTAATATGAAGATGGGTATCTTCATAATGGCTATGGGTAGAGCTGGTTGGTAGCGCATTTGCATCACAATAAGCCTGTATAGTACAGCAGCATTATTTGCTTTTATTTCTGCAATAACACCCAACCTTAAAATGTTTTACCACTCGCAGTTACATTTCATATCTAGCGGGCATTTAACATGTAATAGGAACAGACAGTATCATTAAGTAAAGCACATAAAATGTATGTGTTTTGAGTAAAGAACTATTTTAGTGACGACCTTTGAACTAAAGACGATATCTGAAAATGTATTTCTCATTAATTTTCTTCTTTTATTCGAAATCTTTCACTCCAAATGAAACGAAACAAAAATGATGAATTCATTCATGGACCGATGCAACGATGTTGAATATTTTCATTCGGCATCTTTCTCTCCCATATCTAATTCCAAGAAACACGACTTTTTTGACGCCATTTTGAATGAAATGATGAATAAATGTTCGTTTGTATTCCCAGCTATTCAACACACGAACTCACTTCACTCGACTGAACATTCATTTGCGTAAGCAACTATTAAACGACAAAACAAAATCGTCACAGACAGGTCAAATGTTTTGTTCGTTGATGACGCACTGTATGTCCCTCTCACCCTCTCATATATAAATAATGCCCGGACAGTCCACACGACATTATACAGCCCCAAGCTAAGCAGATAATGAGTACTAGATAACTGATATAGTCAGGTACTTAATACATAACATGCAACGATTGATAATGTTTATTGTACATAGGAAACACCCAGACCACATATTTTTATGGTTTGTAATGTAGATAATTTAGATCTTTTACCCTTTAAAGACCTGAGCGGAACTACTCAACTTTCAAGTAGGTACGAGGTACCTAACCTTCTAGCCCCGCAGCACCATCACGCGAGAAGCACTTTCTGTAATTTGCCCATTACGACACTTGTCTGCGCTTATGTAATATACCCCCGGGTTGTCTTTCTTTATGTTTGGGCTTAGTTTTTCTCTTTGACTTCCAATTATTGCTCACAAGTGTGGTGAGTTGAGTTATTAGAGCTTTTGGAGTAGGTAAAGTCTAAGGGCCGCATTTTAGTAAGTATGTTTTGTTTTGTCTTGATCTCCATACAAGTATTAGTTCTGTTTAATAAAACGGCACTCTGTCGTGGTCACGGGATGACTGGAGTACAGGAGCTAGTCCTCCGCGAAGCTGGGGCAGCAGTTTTACAACTACCCTCACTATGTAATAATATTGTGTTCTGATCGCGTAAGTTTCGCGTGACTTTAAGAAAACGGTACTAATGACAGATTGGCAAAGCAAATTTTAAGCAGAGAAAATCGACTAGGTACATACCAACCTACGAATACTTATTCGTAGATACCAACTAAATAAGATTATGTCATTTGCACTTTAAAAAACTACTGGAAAAAGGTTGAATAGATCAGCCTTTTTCCAGTTACCTTCCTATCTTTCTGTCTTATTTCTATTTGATGGTAAGGTTTGTCTTATTCGAGGTACCTACCTTTAAAGTGCAAATGACATAATCTTATTTAGTTGGTGTCAAGTTATAGAATTCCATTCGTTCCATTAATGCAAGTGGAAAGGCGGATTTGTCCTTGCGGAATCGGTCAGTGACCGGCAAAACGAATCCAGTACGAAAACTAACAAAACATATTAAATCTTCAAGAAGATTCCAATAAGACACCTAAGTTATAAACCACAAACTCAACATTAAATCATGATACAAGAACTTAATATAAAACGTTTATCATAAGCATTAATGGATTTATTTTCGGCACGCAAAGAATCCACACGAGGAAGCGGTGAAGTAAAATAAACGCATGTTTATGCCTGTTCGGGCGATTGTGGTTATTTTTATCGACTCTTTTTATCACTTAACAGCTCTACAGTTTTGGAACAGTATAATTTTTGTGAAAACTTTATTAGGTAGAGAAGGTGTACAGATGTGATAACAAAGGTTACTTTAGTGCTCATAACAGAGAGTAAGGCCCGTATTATAAAAGCTTGCTAAGTCATAGATCTAGTTATATATCGATGACTGAGCAAGCTTTCATAATACGGGCCTAAGAAGTTTGCCGTGATCATTTACCCCTTAAATTATATAATTTTCTTTCTGAAGTCAAAACCTGGATGGTAGGTATACTGTAACTTTCTAAATTATACATTTATATCGAAATTATTTCCAATCCAAGGATTTAATTTTATTATTTTAGTCCTACAAAGGCGTTTTGTCAGCATACAAATCTCACTCAGTAAACTGATATTTTCCGGTCGGTTAAATGTTTAATTGACTATGTTCTTTCGCTCTGAAAGCGTGTGTTTACGGTTAGCAGCACTATTTAATATGATAGTCCTAGGTGAGATTATTATTTTATACCAAATATTACCCCAACTTCTAACATCGATATCTAAAAGTAATTTTTTTTTACTTGCAAGTTGGCAAACAAACATGCGGTTCGCCTGATGCAAAGCGGTTACCGCAGCCTATGGACGCCAGCAACATTAGATATGTACATTACACGGGCGTTGCCGACCCTTTAAATGCCTTTTTCAAGAACCACATGCTGTAATCCTGACCGAAAACCTCGACATCGATCATTCCACAACCTGAGTGTTCGCGGAAGGAAATTCCCCATGAGCCTTACAGTTCGCGACCTAAAAGGCTCTAAGGTGTGGGGATGATATATCTGCCGATGGCGAGCGGTGCGATAGTAGAAGGGAGCCGCTGGCACCATGTTAAACAGTTCGTCAGAACACAACCGTTGTACAAGCGGTAGAACACACACAAAGAGACGAAGTCTCAAAAACATCAACAATTCAAGACATTCCGCTTATGAGATTACCGCATGTCGCAATTCTCAATCCATAAAAACATTTAATTAATTTACAGAACAGAAAACACCCGAGTGCGGCAACATTTTGTCCCGTGGCGAAAATCAAATTCCCCACCTTCTTTGACAAAGCGCTGCATCGCAGCTGTCATCAGATTTAACTAAAAAAACATCAGATTATCCGCTAACTGTAGGATAAATAAGGAAACTATATTACGCCATTTGAGATACCATCGGTGAAACAATGGTTGGGAGCGTAGGTACTATTGTAACATATTCACATGCACTGCACCTAGCCTAACCCCGTGGGAGGCGAGTATGGGAAAAGACGGATGGATATGCGAAAATGGCCGGAAAATGTCAAGAAGTCCGAGAAACTTTCAAGCCAGCTAGGACCCCACTCTACTAAACGAATCGCTTAACTACGACAGCTGTATCGTCACAGAATGAAACGTGTTCTCCCTTAGATGAAACAAAATACCTACAGATGGAGAGACGCGCGTTAAAAGTGTCATGTTTGATACAATTCTATCAATCTGAGGTTTCTTATATCTGAGGATTCTACGCAATGATTCTGCTACTATACCATTTTCATAGTGAAACGATTGGATATCAGTATTGATTGACGAGAAATTATGTCGGGTTAAAATTAAAGTTAAATACATTGGCAGCCACGGTCGAGCTGCCAATAAGTGTTTATACAAGGTACAATGATCTGACAAAACCCGAAATACATCTAGAGCTCCCTCGGTTTTTGTGTGGGCAAAAAATCTTTATCCTTCTTTATTGCGTGAATTATTCAGCATTTTTCATTCTATATCCCCTCTCTCCATAATAAAGTATAACTCGGTGTTTGAATAGGTACTAACCTATAAATAAGTTACACAGGAACTCACCTACTTACTTACATCACAATACACAATTAATTAAACACTTGTTAGAGAAGCATTAAACGTCGAAATAAAGATTTTATTATTGTGTCGCGGATTAAGCGTAACTTAGCATTTTATCTATTCTCAACTAGCTTTTATAGGCTGCATCCTTTACTCATGAGATTTTGTAATGAATGTCTTCAAATTACGTAAGCTTTGGCAGTTTGAGCTGGAAAAAAAGGATTGGCAACGCGCGTGTAATGTCCCTGATGTCGCAGGCGTCCATAGAGTGCGGTACCCGCTTTCCATCAGGTGGGCATGTTGCATGTTTCCACCTTGCTACAACCAATTAAAAAAAGTGATTTTTCCAGTCAATTCTTAAACAAAAGTTGCCCGGAATAAGCGCCATTCGTTCTTTTGCGGCTTAATATTTTGAGGATAAGTGTCTAAAATCGTAATCAAAATCAGCTAGGTACAACTATTATTTCAAATTCCTAAACAGCTGTACAAGTGTACTTGCCACGCAGTGGGTCCATTCAATTGCATGCAATGGCAGATTATCTGAGACCTCTGCACACACCCAATTCGATCGTGAACATCCTGTATGTATAGTCTTGTTCCTTGCAAGCCTACCTAGCTAGAGACTAGGCAGGCCTGAAAGTACTCAGACTATTCAGGGTGTTCTAGACAGAGGAAGTTAAACTGATAACGAGACTCCAAAAATAAATAAAACGACAAGAAAGTGTTTCCACAATTTTTGTGCATACAACTGTAAGTCACGAGACGATCACATCACGCGATTTTGGCACTTCCGCCTTTAGGAAATTAAGGTGATATTCGATTAATTTAAGCCAAAACTTTAGGTCTACACGCAAATTCCGAAAGTCTGATTGATGAATCCGGCTGTTTGGGTAAAGGTTTTAGTCTACTGCTGTTATCGAACATTTTACGAACTGGCATAGTTTGAAACCTACCTTTAACTAAGATAAAAAAGGCTCAGAAGCTCTATAAGGAACTAAGTCAAAAGGGACTAGTCCGTGTAAATCTAAAAAAATGCTATTATAACGTTGAACTTTAGGTTTGTACCAAGTGTACGAAGCAAACGATTTGATCATGTAACTTGAAACCATTCAAATTATCTGATATTTACAGTACTGATTTATTCAAAAATGTATGTCAGAGATACCCAGCAACCTACAAAAACGTCAAGCTTTTGGTTTTCATATTATTTTTCTTTTTAGAGCAACGAGACGTCAATATGTTTCATACTTTTTATATTTTCTGTTCGCTCGTTTTGTTGTTGATTTGCCTAAGACGCGTGGTAGCAGCCGGTTCGCAGCTTAAGTGGAAGGGCATGATCACAAAAAACCGGCGAGACGTTGGAGATTGCACAAAAAAATTAATTTTAAAGTAGTACAAGAAAAGTGAAGAAAGGAATAGTTATTTCAGACAAACAACCGGGCGAACCTAACGGGTGTCGTTGTCAAACTAGGCCTAGATCTCAGTACTCACGGGATCCTCGTGATAAAAATTTAATTTTATAGATGTATTATCTAAAATAAATGAGTAATTAATTTAAAGTGTAACAACCAGTAGAAAACTGCTGGTTCATGCAATCTATAATATGGGTCCCAGAGAAACCCTACGTGAAAAATTCAAAGAAATAAACATAATGACTGTACCATGTCAATATATTTATAAAAACTTTTTGTACACTCATAGGAATATCAATCGGTTCCCAAAAATAGCGACATACATAATTTAAATACTAGAAATAAACTCGCTGTGCCCATAACTAGGCTACACAAGATTAATGTATCTTTTAAAGGGCTCCTTCAACGCGCTTCTACAACATAATACCAAATGAGTTGTAAAAATTATTAATAAAGAAATAATGACATAAATAAATAAATTCAAACAAATTGTCAAACATATTCTTTGTAAAAAGGCTTACCACAAAATATCAGATTATCTAGCTAGAGGATAAAAAAGCTTGGGACAAGTTTTGCTCCAACTCGAAAACTAACAACCTAACAAAGTAAAGGTTTCTTGTTCGCTTCTTTACTTTACCTTAAAAAGATTGAAGTGAACATAAATCAAAGTGATCACTTTATTTTCTAGTTTTACATTATGTAATTTAAATTTTGTGACGTGTACAAGAGTCCGAGTAAGGTCTAAAGGAAATAAAGCACTTTGAAGTTGAATTTGAAAAAAAATACCCGTCGCGTGCATTCAATGTAATAAAAAGTTTTGGTTGACCACTAAATTTAATTAATTTTTAGATTGACCAACTCATCCAAACTAGATGAAATTAAGTGGATGAGATGACCAGATCTCTGAGCAGGTGCTCAGAATGTCAAACTAAATGAGTTACCTACAAGTTACCTAATTTAGTTTCATATTCTACATGTGTTAGTTAGTCTATATTAATGTATCTTTAAATAATATTTTTTTATACTATGGGCCATATTACGTTATATACAATAACGTAATATGGCCTATTTTTACTATTTTTACGGTGCCTGAAATAAACGATTATTATTAAAATACTCACCAATTACGCTGGTGTGTGTAAATAAATGCCAGTAAAAATAACTTTTTATTATTTTAACCTTAAATTTTATGATCATGAGTTTAAGATGACAACGATGTTAATAGTCTACCATATTATACTAGATCGAATCGAGGGCATATTGCGCGCGAAAACGCAAGATAAGCGTAATCCTAAACGTTATGTAAAAGATATATTTCGTTGTTAGCTTTCCCTAGATTTTCCAGTTAGTTTCCACACAGCAGTCGCCGCAGCCAGCTAATTTATAATCGTTTGTGCAAACCTACCCTGGTCTTGCGGCGAATATAGACAGAAAACCTTATTTAATAACTTAAAGAATAAACCTTTTATTATAGCTTCGGGGAGAACCATTTTTTTCCGCGCCTACAACTCGAACACAACTTCAGGGTGTAGTTAGAACCTAACTTCACGTCGTCGTTGTTAAAACATCTAATGCAAAATGGCTGAAGAAAAATGTAAAAAATATTTCTGTAATCCTTTAAAATGTACCTACTATACAACTGTACTGTACTGTGTAACTATGTAAACAGTCATGTTTTATTGCTATTTTGAAAATTCATTCAGTTGAACTCGAAGATCACAACACCATTGAATAGAAGTATGATCGCAAACTAAAAAAAGCTTTTTGCAAGATTTTTATTCTGTGTTTTGTCATAAAGTTCCGCTAAATCTGTTTAAGAATCGGACCTACCTAAATATTAAAGTTGTGGTTATATATAAGTGAGCTTTTTGAGAAAGCCTGAAGAAATTAACATTTCTCAATACTCTAGACGCCCACATGGAAAAACAAATAAATTCACACTAAAAGCTTGGTATTCTGCTCTATAGCCGGCAACTAGTTTTCAGTGTGAATGAATATTATGGAATTAACTCTAGCTAACTGGCTTAGGAGTTAAAGTGGCGATTTGTAAATTAGATAACTTTATAAAGACCATAATTTCTCTATGTAATAGGTTTTTGACGGTTTCTGCACAGTGAGACTGAGTTCTCCTCAATTTACCTGCTAGGGCTGAGATATATGTAAGTACCTAAGCTAACCAGAGAAACTATTTTATATGGGTATTTATTGGCCCTTTTACAAATAAGGACGTTTTGCACTCATGACGAATCACGTTTTGCTACTGAGTATGTTTTGGTTTAAAAACGACCTAATCCGTATTCGCTATCTGGTCTCCCAACCCAACTTAGTAGAGATTATATTGTATGGGTTATATTGTATGATAGGTAAAGTATCGAATTTTTTACGCTTTCGCTTTAAACAGGAAACTGACCGGAGTTACGGGGCGTAACATTCGCAGCGAGCATGATACGTTACGCCGCGTGTGCAAAAATCCGTCTTGTTCCATGTTGCGAACGCCTTCTTTCCCGTACTTACTGCACGAACGCTCGTTGTCTAATACTTTACATTGCGTTCCGTAACGCCGCCGGTGAGTACCTTTAATGCACCTTCTCGACGACAACCGTGTTTTTCTTCGAATAAGCGCTCTGCATACGACAAAGTTCTAAAGTGCAACACTGTTATAGGCCCGTGTAGGCGGTGATCTACCTATATCGAAACGGTTGTTCAGTCGCCCTGCATCCATTACTCCAGTCACATTCAGAATATCGTGTGATTCGTTTCGATTATTTGAATGGCACTGCCTCAGTTTAAAGGCTACGTCGCTCCCACTGTTCAGTTTATTATTTACGACTGCTCATTACTTGTGAGACTTTCAACCTTGGAAAATTCTGGAACATTCACAATTTCCAAGATTTAGGCAGATAGAGACATTTTCATATGCCTCAAAGTAGGACTGGTTTCCGCAACTAGGCTACAGGTGGGCCCTTTTTGCGTGTTACTTCTTGTGTGTTTGAACTTAACGGCAATAACGAGGTTATTGTGTTCGTAGTTTTACTCTTGTAATTTGAATTTTGTGACGTGTCCTATAGTCCTGTAAGGTATAAAGGAAATAAAGCACTTTGATAACTGATTGGATGACTAAAAGAGTCAACTTTCTATATGAACATCAATCTATACCAACACGGATTTGTGTCAGTAATGTTAGAATTTTCGCGGAGTTATCCCATCACACACACCACACTAACAGCCATAACCAGCTCTCTGCTGGAGATAGGCCTTTGGACTCTTATTAATAAGCATCTGCATCTTCGTATAATAAGCATCTGCTAGAGGCTTCGCACGGACCACTATTTCTGGGTTTTTAGCCATTAGGTATATTATTCTAGGTCTAAAAATAAATCGTCGTTTAACGTGGATGTCTAAAAAATAATCAAAAATTCGCCTTATTATTAAATTAAACAAAAATAGGTAGTGGCATCATTATCATCCTATAATATGTATTATAGATGCGAAAGTTCGTGTGAATGTTTGTTACCCGTATCTCCGTAATTACTTAACCTATTTAGATGAAATTTGGTATGTAGATAGTTTAAGTTCTACGATAATACATAGGTCAATCTAATTTTCGAAAGTTAACCTTTGAGGGGGTTAAAAAGGGTAGTAAAGTTTCTATGGAAAATTATTCCTTTGTTCGATTCACTCAAAACTGGGTATAAATAAACTATTAAGTAAATAATGATACGTACACGTATTTTCAGGGTTCCGTCCCCGAAGGGTGAATGAAACCCAGTTACTAAGCCTCCGCTGTACGTCCGTCCGTCTGTCACAGGGCTCTATCTTATGAACCGTAACAGGTAGACTGTTTAAATTTTCAGAGAATGTGTATTTCTCTTTCTGCTATAACAATTAATAATAAAAATAAAATAAATATCAAAATTAAAGGGGGCTCCCATACAACAAACGTGATTTTTTTGGCGATTTTTTGTGATTCTTACTCTTAATTTGTCATGGCTGTATCTCTTGAACTACAATAGGTAGGCACATTAAACTTTCTACAAATAAGTAACACTTTAACTGTAATAACAACAAATACTAAAAATAAAATAAAGTTGAAAATTTAAAGGGGTCTCCTAACAAGCGAAAATCTGATGTTCTTTAAAAAAGTTGCCTGATTTTTACGGTACGGAACCCTTCGTGTGCGTGTCGACTTACTTTTGGCGGTTTTTTTATTTTTACGAAACTATCCCTAGGGGGTGCCCAATTTCCACGTGGGCCAAGCCACGGGACGCAGTTAGTATTACAATATATCAGCTAGTATTACAAATTTTCCATAGCACCTAATTTCACCCGTTTTGATACGGCTTAAAGTGGTTTGAGGTGCTTCAACTTCTGAGAATTATTTCTACTTCTGATAAATAACGGCATTGTGAGTTTTTTCTTGATTAAATTAAACATGATGTTGTTACGAGTGTCAAGTTCAACAATGAATTTCTTTAACTGTAAATGTAATTTAATTACCGAGATAATTTGAGGCTCCAAGATCACACACCGATAAGTCGAGTCAACAAAGTACTTACCTTCAATAGCACATGGTACAGTGCCTACCAAGGCATCGCACATACCGAACTAATTTAAAAACTTAAATAAATATAAGTTAAATATTTGGAAAGAAGACACTAAAACAAATAAAAAAGCACAACACACACATTATTTTATAAGACTTATTTTTTTTTACTATTACCTGTTATATATACCTGTAACTATTATAGTGCGCGGCAATTTTGAAAAAAAAAACTAATGTCATAGCCATACAAAAATCTTCAAACCCCTTCGAAATCTGTCACAGTGATGTTCTAGAACATTTCACTTATTAAACTTTCGCGATCTGTTAACATATTAAAGATTATTTATAAAAAAATAAAACAAAAGGTACGCGATAAATACCCGATAAATAATCGTTAATATAGAACATTTCAGTTAGGTAGGTACTTTTTATCCAATTAAAACACAAACGAAGCGGCAAGGGGAAGCTAGTGTAGCATAAAACATACTTATAATGAACCTACGTGTAAAATATCAAAGATAACCTTATTTCTGAATGTGACTACTCCATTGGCGAATTTTAAAATGATAAATCTAAACTATAGCTATCTGGCTGCCTGAGTAAAGGATTACTCAATCAATACCATTCATTTTTGGGACAAATGTTTGTACGATCTGCAAATATTTGTTCCGGGTGTTCTGGGTATTTTCTATATATAATAAAAAATATCTATCTATGTTATGTATTGTATTAAGTTTATCAGTCATCTAGTACCCATAACACAAGCTCTGCTTACTTTGGGGCTAGTTGATGCTGTGTGGATTGTCCAGCATTATTTATTTATTTTTTATTTCATACAATTTAGGTACTAATTTATTTGCGCCCGACCAAGAATTGCTTGCCGTTATGGGACCCCTTCAATCTCCATGCATAGAAATTGAACCTTCACTTCTAAGGTCAGCAAGTACTTGGTTAAGAATAGGACAATAATCAACCTCCTGTGGTCAAAACTGCCCAAATATGACCACATTTGAGGTCGTCTGACTCACACAATCAGGCGTCATGTTTTTTATGTTCTATTTGGAGCCAATTGCACAGAATATAGAAGTAGGAAAACGTGTAGAATTTTGAGCACAGCGGTAAACTTGACCTAGAATTATATCATTTGTATGCTACAGTGGTTTTAGATTACGTATGAGAAGCGACTGGACTTTCCGTGAGTATATTCTATTTGTTAACTAAATCTATGTAGACAATCATTCAACCGCAGTTATGATTACTAGTAATCAAGTTTGGATACAGTAAACAGGAGATATTTAAATTCAAACATGTAAAACTTTTAGCTTGGGGCTGGATGATGCTGTGTGGATTGTCCAGAATTATTTATTATTTAGTAATTATTATAATTTATTTAAAATTTTTTTATACTTTGTTAGGCATGAAACAAAATTAAGGTTTTTATTATTATATTACGGTGCGTAAGCCCTCACACTCGGGGTCAAATAATAGGTATCCCAAAAAGGTTTCGATTTCGACAGGACTTGAACCCGCATCCTTCCCTCAGTACGGGAATCTGCTAACCAACAACACCACAAGGTCAAATGACGTACAAGTCGAAAAACTTTGGGACTTCCTTCGGACTCTAGCGCCGTTAGCTCCACCTACACGGGAAACATTGAAGTTTATCCAGTCCTGTTCAAGACCCGTCGAAGTCGAAAAATTTTTATGGTACGATTATTATTTTTTGAAACAAAATTATTCAAAATTTAAAATTCAAAATATAAAATCATTCTAGAATCGTCTTTTGTTTCCAGCCAGCCACCAAACCACTGGGACAAAAGTTGTAAGTAAGGCTTTTAAAGCCTTTACCACAAAATATTTTAGTCTTCCATGATCTCTAGAAGTTAGTACTTAACAATAAAATGAAACCTTGTCTTAACACATGAAGCAATTAAATCGTTATACCCTTAAAACTCAAGCCCTTATCAAATCAGAATATCAGCTTGATAGTGAAATCAGCACAAAAATCAATCGAGCATCAAGCAAATTGGCCGTAACCGCAAATCATAATTATCTAAGCGCCAGATCAGCAAAGTTAAGCAAATCATATTTCGATTTACACTGAGGTGCCGGTTGTACTGCGCTTTTTTAGAAGCGACGATACGATTTTAATAGGACTCGATATTTCGGTGATCTAAATTCCGATATAATACAACTAGCTTCCCAGTAGAGTCAAAAAGTGAACTTGTGAGACCTTATGCTACGAGAGAGAATCCGTACTAAAATATTATAAATTCAAAAGTAACTATGTCTGTCTGTCTGTTACCTTCTCACGCCTAAACGGCTGAACTTTGACAGGCTCAATGAAATTTGGCATGGAGGTAGATGGTATCCCGCGGACGGACTTAGGCTCCTTTTTATCCCGAAGCGCGTGCGAAATCTAAGCTATTAGTTTCTTATATCACAATATGGTTGAGCAACGTTTTCTGAGGTAAAGAAACAAAAAAGGATAACATTTTAATTAGGTTTGACGCAGATACTAGGTCTCACAGTAGGTACCTATACCCTACAACTTTTGACAAAAGGCTTATATTATTCATCCAAATGTTGCCTTGAAGAGTTCGCTGTTAGCGATAAGGCCGCTAATTGTGCCACACTAAATATAGTTATACCTTTTCCTTGTGGTATTGTTTTATGTATAGAGGGTTCAATAAAGTAATAACCTATCTATCTATGAGCCGTACAATAATGAGCTTTCTGAGCTTATCCCTAAAGATAGGTAGTGCTTTTAAAGACTCAGTTACCAATATCGTACATTGTAAACTACCGCAGCTACCGCAGTCGAAAACAGACACAGCGTACCTACAGACTACAGACACTGAGGTCAGAATGTCAAGCAATCTCTTGCTCGTGGAAGCCAGGCTTTATCTTGCTCAAATCAGGATATTAAATAACAGTAGGTATTTACCTACGTTTTTTGGCGTGGTTGCTCCAATAATGTCCGTGGGAATCTAAGTTAGTGTTATGATCAATACCGTATATTTTGTTTTACCTGTACGTATACGGTAAAATGGGTGAGATGAATAAACTTTCACTGCTTCCGTTTAGTCCGTAATAAACGAAGTGTCTCATCTTAAGTCGACATAAAGTGGGTGATAGACGTACGAACTTGAAGTACGCGGATTTTAAGACCGCGAACTTACTCCGCTCTACGTCGGTGACACACGTGAAGCTTACTCACTCTGTATTGCGATGTCGTCGACAGAAGAAGCTTTGTGTTTTTTTATATGTTGAGGTGGGTTACGAGCAAAATTCCCAACTTGTCGGATCGCCAACGAACTTCTCGGCGGCTTTATAGTACGCGTACTAAGGGTGACACACCAGCGACAAAGGTCGTCAAGCCACAAGTTCGCGAATTTACTCGCACGTCTATCACCTTCGATCAATGATATAATTGATCGAAGTCTATCACACACTTAAGAAACACACATGTTGTTTCTTAAGGTGGTTAGTGACGCTCGCTATTTTCTAGGTTTTACAAGTAATTTAGATAGCAGATAAGAAGTTTTGCGCACATGGTAAGCCATTTTCGTCCCAAATCCAGGCATCCAGTATACAAAAAAACAAAATGGAAACACGCAAGTTTTTAAAAATGTATCAATAAACGAATTAGAGAATTGCGGAGATGGTTGGCAGCTAAATGGAATCAAAGTTTTCTTGGTTATGTTTCGCCTAGTGGAGAAACGTCACATATGTAATTGAGGTCATAAGAATTTTGTAGAATCCACATTTGTTTCCAAATTTATGAAATATCAGTTTTCTATCGTTATAGTTCGTGTATGAATTCGTTGTCAAACCTATTGAAAGTATGTTAAGCTTTTTCTGTCATTAAAATCTTAGATAAAAACCATCTACTATCTAATTCCAAACCAAAGTAAAAAGTTTTAAATCTTTATTCTCCTTAAAACTTTTCCCATAACTTTTTACTAGATGAAAAGAGTGTTACCAACTTGCCGGAGTTAGGTTTTAGCAAGTGCAGACTGCATTCAACTTAGATTACATCGCACAACTTGTTGGATCGATCTATCTTACTTTGTTACTAGGATGCGGAAGCGATACATAACCTCTACAAATTTTGAAATAAAAGAGGTTTTCAAGAACGGAATACAATCTTTTTGGTGTTATCGTTTTTGGTATTTAGAGAAGATTTTTCTCAGGGTGTTTTTGCTTCTTCTTGCTAAAATGTTATAAATCATTAATTGCAATACATAGGTACAAATTACTATGAGTATTTTGCATATGTGTATTACAGAGGTTATTTGTACCTATTATAGATAGATTACCGATGTTGTGGTGTAGTTGTATACAAAACACCACTCGATGGGCTTGTCTGCCTGTACTTTAGTATCGTTAACGTCTTTCTGGTAAGCACATTATGGCACTGTTCCTATACTTTTCAGATAAATAAATAATGCTGGACAAGCCAATTGGCAGTATTATAAAATTTGTGCCCAAAGTAAGCAGTAAGTACTTGTGTTACGGGTACCTACTAAATAAGTGATATACTTACATACTTCCAGATGTTACAAACTTTTGGTAAGGTAATTTTTTATTGCGGTTTATAACTATTTTTACTTGCGGTAATAATTTTATTGAGGTTTGAGTATAGGTACTTACCATGTCTCTTTCAAGAGAATCTTCTTTAAGACTCACGAAAACTTTGAAAGTGAGTACCTACCTGGCAAAGTTCTGTATCTTATGGAACTCTATGGTAAGTTTTTAAACTTTTGAGGGCGACCACCGAACCGTTGAGTGGACGATATTAGACGACACGGAGACCAGGACTGGATAAGATGGGCCCAAGATCGCGAGGAGTGGAAAATATGGGAAGTGGCCTACATCCAAGAGAGGATCAAGAAAAGGCCAACTTGATGATGATGATGATTTATCGCGTTTATCTACCTCTTTCCCTGACGTTTTAATAGGTTCACACATTGATCTGTGTCACGATGTCGTGGTCACAGGATGGATGGAATCCTGGAGGTAACGCCGCCTCTGCGAAGCGGTGGCAGCTGGGTCTCTATAGAGACCCAGCTGCCACCACTGGAAAACCGGATCATATATGATCCGGTTTTCCAACATCGATTTATCGTCCCTCTACTTAAAAATATCGGCAGAGCAGGTAGATTTCTCTTTCACACATTACTTTTGAATACCCATTTTGGCGGCAGATTTCACTGCATTTTTGCCCGAGGTGTTTCATTTCTAATCACTACATTGTGATTTTTAAGAGCAAAGGTTAGAATTTTCGAAAGCTAATTAAAATGCTCCCAACACGTAATAGGTTCTTTTATTATAGGCCTTGTCAGATGGTTACGATGTAGTTAGTGACAGTAGTTCATAAAGATAGTAGAATGTGACAGACAGATTAAGAGACAAGCCTGGTGAGTCTGATAGTCTGAACGTACGTTCTATGGTGCACGTATCCTACATAATTAGTTTGAGGTTCTTATGTGCTTCACTAAAAAGGCAGAGCTTTTCCATTGCTCATGGCACACATTAATGATATGTAATACTGTGCATGCCCGTCACCAGATCAGTGGAGCGATGGGCGTACCGCAGTAGGTGGGCTGAAAATGCGTTAACTTAAAATTATCTATTTAGTAATGATTTATTTAGTCCGTAAATGCCGCCATGAAGCTTCGTTAAAGTAGGTACAGTGATTAACTCACTGTAGCTACCATGTTTTACTAGATCATTAGCAGTGTTCACTTGTTCTAAACCTGGATCTTTTGTTTGGTATCAAAAACAAAAGCGCGTCAATAGAAGATTGCATAACAACCTTTCTCCACGGTTGGACAAGAAAGCGATTGATGTTCTTAAACCGATGATTAATAACTAATGAATAATTATTCTTTCTTTTGTAAGAATTGGACGTCTCGTAGTCGAAGCTAGGGTCACGAACTGTTTTTATTACTTATAGCGAGTTCCGCACCAAAACGATCGGTTGCTAGGTAAGTTGAAGTTTATGGAGTGAAGTTTGAAGTAAAAGACCTTACTGACCGTATTTCAACTTATAGGAATGACTCTAAAGAAAATAATTTTAGGGAAAAATTACGATTAAAGTTGACATCCCTTTTTATTTTCGCTTCAGCCATTTGTAAAACCAGACGCTGTGCTTAATATAAGTCGCACGAGAATGCAGTTTTTGGTGCGACTCCTTTATCACATGAAAATATGAAGTGCTACGCAGAATTGGCCTCCAGGTGGTACCAAATTTCAATTCTGTAACAACTAGTTACTCATAAACGGCTAACCGTCGAGAACGTGACCAAAGCTCATGCTTTCTACTCAATCACTTATTGCCATTTAAGTTATGCGTTTTGTTACTTAACATGTATAATTGCATCTTGTAAACTGTTGTAATTGTCCGATTGATTGAAAGATTAGCTAGTTATTTAATGGTGGCCTTCCGGTGCACCACATTGGTCATAATTATTGATTGCTCGAACGCCTCGTTTAGATAAAGTGATGAATGATTACGAGTTCATTTTGTGACGGAATTACATAAATCAAGAATACTTACATACCTATATATTTATTTATAGATCTTTAGGTGTATATAGAGGTCTTTACCGAGCTGTGTGCTTATACTTATGTTGAATTTATAGAAATAAATTTATTTTACGCTCAATGTGTTTTTATGTGACATTATATGAATTTATACATGTGGTATGGATTGTGAATCTGAAATAAATGAGTTAATTATTAACTACACGCAGATTTGGCTGAAGATCTTAAGAGGCGCAAATATGCAGGTCTCGACATAGCCTACACATTTGCTCCCTTTGGGGTCGAGACCCTAGGTCCGTGGGGTACCGAGGCTCTCCGGGTTTTCAAAAAGTTATCTGAGCGTCTGGTCGAAGCGACGAGAAGGGAACCCGAGAGTTGGTGAGTATCTGGTGCAGCGCATCAGCATTGCCATACAGCGAGGTAATGCAGTCAGCGTCTTGGGTATGCTTCCTACTGGTATTGATATGGATCAGTTGACCTACCTGTAGATTGTTTGCAACAGTCTGCAGTTAGCTTAATTGTTTTGCAATTGTAAATACAAGTTCTAATTTGTTTTTATTATATGATTGTAATTTTCTTTGTTAATAAAGGCCACTATATACTCTAATAGTACCTACCGGTAAATGATGCTAAAGAAGCTATTGAAGAAAACCCAATAAAATGAGGCAATTTTACAACCACAAAGAGCCCTTTACTATCACCAACCTTTACTTTTATAATTGATTCGACAGCTATCGATTTATACGAATCTAATCGATAAACGCTAATGTTACGCAATTGAAAAGGACAGAAAAGGGAAATTAATTACCAAAGTTCTTTATGTAGGCATTCATTAGTTGTTAGTATGCGTAAATGGTTCATGAAAGGTAGCCTGAGTAATGAGCTTAATAACCACTTTCAATTTGTAATATTATTATGACTGGCTTTCGCCTGCACTTTCATCCAAAAAAATAATAACTTAACACGTCAAATCCTAAGATTCGCGTTCGAAAACAGATTTTAAGTAATAAGTGATCAAGACAAAATCCAACATATAAAAATATATATATATATACTCGTATATCGAGACGAATAATTGAGAACATCCTCCTTTTTTCGAAGTCAATAAAATTTATTGTTTTTTTTTTAATCATATTTCATTGTTCAACAAAACAATGTCTAGCACTCCATGAGTGACACAATGCTACGTCACTGTCCAGTTGCCACTTATTTCAACAAAACAACAACATAAGTTAAGAAACAAATATAGTCAATTAAAAAAATACATAAAAAATGTCATTCGTCAATTTCGTTTATTAGATCAGTCAAAACAGTTTTAGCTAAACACGAGAGTAATTGTAATAAATAATTGGTTAGTACAAAACCACATAGTTTATCAGATTCGTCCAAGTAATTTGTGGAGCTCGGGGAGTTACGATCTTACGCTACTGGTAACACCAGAAAACAGATTCGTCTTCTCATTCGCTGATGGAGTCGATGACGTAGTGCTTGTGTCACCCACGTGACCGGGATGTCTCGGAATGCTATACCTTGTTCCATTAGGATTGGAATTATCCCATGGTTCAAGTTCATTGCTCTATGTAGTAGAGCTCATTCATCTGATGTCTTAGAGATCCAACAACGTGGCACTGTCTCGACTGGTTCCCGAGATATAAAATTTGAAATTCTTATGGAGCCAAGTTGTAGAGCTCCTTCTCCTGATCATGTAGACACTGACACGATGGGCCTATCTCCCCTGGATACGGAGATGTGGCGTGAGGGGATAATTTTCTGGCTTATCATAATACATTTTTTAATACTAAGGTGTCCTTAACACGGAAAAGGTATGAATTGAAGTTTTTTCATAAGGCCATGCTCGAAATAAACTCGTTTCTTAGCAGTTTTTAACGTTAACGTAAACATCAACATTCACGCGTTTAGCTAGCTACATTTCAACGAATTATAACGATAGATAGCTATTTATATTTTTTTGTGTGTTGTGTAGTAGATTTAAGGTTAATCAAATTATTTTCTTTCTTTCTTCTTTTCTTTCTATTTAACGGTTATTGTTGCCCATTAGATAGTTTCGTGAAGTGAATGCAAATTCTGTTAATGACACACTCCTACAGTGTAGGTATAAAAAGTACTCGGTAATGTCGGAAAGAAGTTGCCCTTCCTCTGCTAGGTTTCCTTAGTCGGTTCTTACGACACCCACGGCATGAGTTGGAAGAGTTGATATTCTTACGTCGTCGCGACACTACACTACTTTAGTATCATGTCAATATATTTACTTTACCTTAAAAAAGCTTGAAGTGAACAAAAAATCAAAGTGATCTTTATTTCCTAGTTTTACTTACTCGTATGTAATTTGAATATTGTAATGTGTTCAATAGGTAAGGTCTAAAGGAAAAAAAGCACTTTGATATTTGATAAGAAGACTTATAATAGCCGTGCATTATATTATAAATAACTTTTAAGTCTACTAAATTAAATAACCAGGAAAAACCAAACAGAAAGTTTTCACACAACCTTTCATAAAGCAAACAAAAGTTTACCCACGTGATGATCTAAATGCAAACATTTCACATGGGAAAGCGATTCGAATTATCGAATGGATCTCAGATCGATTGCAGATTGGATATCACATAATGTATTGTTAGGCACGGATAATCGAGTACGACAAATTAACCGATGATTTGTCAGTTTCGTTTTAATCTGTTACTTTAAGGCGAACCTAACGGGTTTGTTGTCAAACTAGGCCTAGATATCAGTACTCACGGGATCCCCGTGGCAAAAACTTGAAAAACACCAAATTAAAAATCAACTTGGTTCCTTGAATGTGATAACAGGGCGCTTTTACATTCATAGGCGCTTCCCACGTAAACCATGTTTACACACAAATTATTATCATACACGGTTCTAGAATCCTAGATATTTTTTGTAAAAAAATGTATTACAAAACTAATTAAATTATTATGGTTCATATTTTAAGAGTTCAGTCGACCCGACTGACCCGTCCGTTTTCTTACTCCAATTTGAATCATTTCGTTGCGCGTGTGCGTTCGTTGTTGTGTTTTTATTTTTCGTGATCACCTTCCTATAACCTTGTTATTTTCTGGTATCAGTTTTTGTTATGTTTTCATTCATAAATAGCTTTGTTGACATAAAATACCTTAGACTTTAGAACCGAATATATTAAGTATAATAATTATGCAACTTTCAACTTACTGTCTCTACATCATCGTCTATACATCATGTAGAGCTCTATAGCTATTTCTATATAACTCTATAACCATAGCTTCACAAGAGTTTTAATTTTCATTGAATTATCAAAAAGTGTGGTGTGTCTTCAAAGCAGAACCAATCCAAAAACCGGCGAACTGTGAAAACTGTTCTGGTTAACGTAAAATGATTCAATTATCAAAACAATTGGAAATTACAGCCTTGTCCTCGTCTCGGTGGGAAAGCGGATAATTACGATGTCACTAGTTATAATAGAAGGTTACCTTTGTCCCGCCTTCACTCGAGAAGTGCGATTAGAAGATAAACAATATAATTTATAATATATATAATATATAAAAATAAACAATATAATTTATTTTAAAAGAAGGGGAACGCTGGCCCACTTGATATACTTAGTCAAAATGTGGATACAGAGTAAGCTCATCATCATCAGCACATATTAGTCTGTAGTGACACAGTTTAGCATAAAGTACGCGGCGCAACCGCGTTTCGTGAACTCAGCTTTTTCAGTAGCTAAGCCGAGTTTAACCAGTCACTCCTTAACCCTCTGTTGTTTCATACATATTCTAAAGTCACTCCTAAACCCTCTGCATTATCATACATATCCTAAAATAAGGATTAAAGATATCATATACGTTAATTTTATGTACTCGTGTCTCGTATATTGAATAGACGCAGTAAAGTGAAACAAACTCTTTTATTACAACCAACCCACAATAGCATAAAGACAGTATATATAGTAAATACAAAAGTGGTGACCCCGACGTGATTATATTTCTTTGTGGGTTGTGTTTATAGTGAAAAACAATACGGAGTGACTCCCTCCCGATGAAGTCCACACCTCGGGAGGTTAAAGAAATAGCCAAGCAGCCAACTGACAGGATGACGCAATATAGATGCAGCGACGCCGCGCGGTATGGAATGCGCAGCAGGTGACGTAAGCAGATCCCTTTCCAGCCATCTACAGAAGCCCTATTGAAAAAGCCAATCATCAGTCTATGGATATGATCTAGCGGCAGATGTAAAGAAGATTTTTGGAGCCAGCAATATCTGAGGTATACTCAATCTTATAGAAAATGGTGTTTATACCTGCAGATTCACTCAAGATTATTGCCCGGTTGGAGTCGGTACGCTCACCGGAGGATCAGTGTTGGAATTGGAGATATGGCTCATTCCCACTGCTACGAGTGACTGGCATGCGATGTTCCTGCGCTACTTGGAGACCATGACAGAAAATGACGGCGATTTAGAGAAGGTTCTGATGTGCAGGATTGGACAAGGTGTATCGTGTCATTAGTGTGTGCGTAAAGTTTTTCAAAAAGTAAATTAAGTGAGCAAAAATTTTTTTAGAGTCAGTGTTAATTCTTAGTATTTATCGCATAAGAGAGTACCTAAACGGTAACACGGTACAGTAACGTGAGAGCCTCTCTCACACATTGTAATGTAGCGAGCTATTTGCAGCGTTAGCGAATTTGCAATTGTGTTTTGTTTGAGATTATGTACTCTCCTGGGCAACTTAAATATTTTATTTGATGATATTTTATATTTTGATTTTTTTGTTCAGGTTATTTGATAAAATATAAAAAAATGTTTTTTGTTGATTTTATGTAAATTTATTATAGGTAAAAAAGGTTTAATGTGTACTAAATTCTAATGGGAATCCAGAATTTTCAAGTTTATATAATGAAACAATTTTTAATTTACTTTTATATTTTATTGTTCACTGTTTACAGCTTTATTAAAAGATTAAATGTTATAAATGTATAATAATATTTTTTTCAAAAACATTGTATGTAGATTTACGGGTTGACTGTACTTTTCGTATTCATTCAAATAAACTTTGATATTATTGTAACTACCTACTTAGGAATGCGACTTCGAAACATGAGCGCATTGTTGTTGTCAGCAAATTTGTTCGTGTAGGCATGAGCTTGTGTAACTTATTAGAGATTTTGAATTGTAAAGTTTTAAATTGAACCTTTAAAGATGAAAAATTTTTATTGTATAAAATTTTTGAAAAAAGGGGAGGATTGATGTAGTGACACAGTTTAGCATAAAGTACGCGGCGCAACCGCGTTTCGTGAACTCAGCTTTTTCAGTAGCTAAGCCGAGTTTAACCAGTCACTCCTTAACCCTCTGTTGTTTCATACATATTCTAAAGTCACTCCTAAACCCTCTGCATTATCATACATATCCTAAAATAAGGATTAAAGATATCATATACGTTAATTTTATGTACTCGTGTCTCGTATATTGAATAGACGCAGTAAAGTGAAACAAACTCTTTTATTACAACCAACCCACAATAGCATAAAGACAGTATATATAGTAAATACAAAAAGTCCATTGCTGGTGAAAGTCATCCCCTAATGAGCGCCATAGTTGCCGCATCCAGCTTTTTACAGATCGTTATCCTGGTCGGAGGGCTTCGAGAAACTTCGAGCAGAAGCTTACAACGAATTATTTATTTAAAATGCATTTTGGTGCACAGCGTATCGGAATGATATTGATTTGGTAGCTTTTAACGGTATTTAAGCGAGTTGTTTCATAAAAACTTCAAAAACCAGCTGTGTCTCCCGCTCTCACTGCCCACTGAAAACACACCCTCACAAACAGATCCAATACTTATAAATAACAGAAATACTTACATAGAGATTGAGAAATGAAATGATTTGACCTCAGAAATGCACTTCACGTATCAATAGAATAATGGACCAGCTCGTTTTACGATCTAAGCTAAAGCAGTAGGGTTCAAAGTAGAAAAGCCGTAAGACGGATCGTGATTTGAGGTTATGGTAAAAGCTGGTTAGATAAGTACCATACCAGGTGCCAATAAACTTGTTAGAGGACTTCTTGCAGGTGTATTCAACATCTGAGTTACCTATAAACCTTTATGATACCTTACTTGCTTCTTGATGTTGATTTAAGAGTCTATAATAAGGTTATACTGATTTAAAAAAACTACTTAAAGCACGGCTTTTGGTTGTTGTTGACCATGACAGTCATGGCAGTCAGTCAGTCTGTTGGCAGTCAGAAAATGCAATCATTATGCCCGCCATTTGTGTATACGTTTTTTTGAATTGTGTGCGCATTACAGTATTAACCATACCCAGTCTTATAGCTTGTTTCAATAGCTTTCAGATAAGGTAGCCCAAATCACCCTAAGTAAAAGCATCCAATCGTAAGACGTAAAATAATTAGCATGAAGACGCATAAAGCAAACGCTGCGCGCGCGTCAAGTTTGCGTTCGATCTTAGCGGTGTGCTCGACGCCAGAGGTCCGGCGAGATCAAAAGGTTAAAATAAAATAAATAAAACTACTGACTAGTCAAATTAGTGCACATTATTGCAAGGTATGAAACATAAAGCTCTTATGCTAAGACTAAAACGACAAAAAAACCCTTAGGTTGGGTAAATACCTAACCTTTTACAAATGTAAGGGTGGGTGTTAAGGATATTCAATACTAAAGAGCCTTTTAGAAATTCTCGTTTCCCTTTTTTGATATTCGTGTCTGCTGGGCTAATCAGTTAGGTGGAAGACAGTGTGCTAAACCAGTTTTATTGTGCCATTTGCGTTCGGAACCCTAAATATTTTATTTGAAATCTGCAGAATTCCCGACACGGAACGATATCGACGAACAGAAAGTCTGGGAGTTATTGTCTCTAGGTATTATACCTATCTCCGTGCGATCTGATGGGGCGTATTCTTACGTATTATGAAGTGAGACATGCTGCATTTATTATTATTATTATTACTATTGTAATGTGTCTTGATATATGTCGTGTGATGTATTATTGGGTCCAAATAACTGTATTTTCTTTCTTCTTTTCTTTCTACGTAACTAAGTTGTATAGTTAGTTAGTTTGCTTTGTATAAGAAAGCCATCAACCTCATCTTGTCGTCCGATTTCATTTTTGAATAATAAACTATTCATATTAAAACATATAAAAAATGTAACTGTCAAATAAAATAAAGTGTCATGTTAGTTTAACTTTAATATATCACAAATCTTGATTACTATGTACTAAATAGTTTTTAATATATTACTAATATTAAAAACTATTTAGTAGGTATTAACCTAGGTACTATAAGTTGACTAACACCCACCCCTTTCTATTGTAGTAACTTGTGGATAACGGGGATGGTCACACTTTTAGAATTCAGTTTATTTAAGATTTCCTATAGTTAATATTTAAGTGTTGCTGTTAGTTATCCCTAAGAGATAAAAATAAAAATAAAATAAAATCTCTGCTTAGAAAGCATATATTATATATAACACCTACTCACATATGGGCCAGCAACAAACCTTCAGAATAAATACCCCAACAAGTAAATAGATATGAAGTATTATTTATTATACTAAAGGTAAATAGTAAATACGGAAAGCGAAGCACGTGCTAGCCCGATGATAGCACGACTACTTAAATGCTGAACCCACCTTCCTTGTGATTTATACAAAGACGCCGCGTTGACCCGCGAAATGCGGCAGAGCGCGCCACTTTCTACGCGGTAGCGTTTGAGACGTATCGCATACAGCCATATTATTGCTATTGTGATAGTCAGATCGATTTGATTATGCTGGGAAGTGTAGTGGTTACGAGGATCTTTGAACTGAACACCTTTCAACTTAAGTAACGGCACGGCCTTCTTCGGTGAATAAGGGTTATGGTGTGTGGGTGCTTTGTTAACGCGTTCACTGTCTAGCCATCTAGTTAAGATGTTGTTCGTGTTAGCGATGCACTTTTCAACACAAATAGTCGTAGTTGCATCGCCGCCGCCGCATCGGCGCGGTGCGCCGCGCCGATGCAACTTGCAAGGGCTTGCCGCCGCGCCGCCCCGCGTCGTCGCTACGCTACACTGCTCAACTACACAAAGCAAGGGCACTATTTGTGTCGAAAGGTGCATCGCTGACACGTCCAATAGCTTAACTAGGTGTCCTATTATTATTAAAGACACTATTAATTCAATGTTTTCCACAGTCTACTATTTAGATATTGTAAAAATGATATGTCGGTCAGCACAAATAAAAAAGTAGGTGGGTAGGTGCTTTTAAGAAAAAATATCTCTAGGTACTTCCTCTATTACTACTCTAAGGCCTGTATTACGAAAGCTTGCTCAGTCACAGATCTATACTTGAGTGACGTTTATGCCGTAGCTAGCTTAAAGTAAAGCTTAGTAAAGCTTTACTCAAGCATAGATCGATCAGTTTGTTTTAAAGAGAGTTATTTACATAAATAATTGCTTTTCGCTTAATTTTTTAAGTTTTAATTGTGACTCTTCCTAAGATACCTATCCTATTTTATATATAGTTAAGATTCTGCACCTAATTAATTAGGGAAAATCAAGAAGAAAAGACTTAAAAAGTGACTTTCTTGCGAGGTTGAAAGTAGTTAGACACAGTGGTAGATATCAGGCCACAAAACTTTATAACAACTGCCAGTTGTTTTCAAATCCATAAATCAGTTAAGTTTGGAAAAAAATTAAAGCAGTTCATATTGGCGAGGTGCTACTCTTTCGATGATTATTATAATGACAAAAATCATACATACATCTGACCTAGACAGTGAAAGTTTCGGTTTTATTTAAAAGATAAAGGTTAGGTTTTATGTATGTTCACATTAATTTATTTCTTATTTATTTAATTTATTTCTGTGTGTTAGGTATTATAATGTATTACCTATTATTTTTATTAATTCTTATGGTGTGATATTTGATTTATTTTTTTACATGTTGATTGATTTGATTACTTGTATGATTTTTCTGATTTTGAATTAAGTTATTGTTGGTTTATTCCGACACAAGTTTACTTGTTTGTGAATAAATAAACTGAAACTGAAACCTAATGTATGCGCCTATGTTTTTTGCTGTAACAAATACTTTTTACTTACTTAATATATTACTAGTTATGTAAAAATCATTCATTTCTCAACAAGTAGGTATGTAGGTACTTATTAAAATAGCTTCAAATACATCTGAACATTTACTTCAACGTCCCTATCCGACTTAATGCATGAGCATAATTAACATGCGGTGGGTATAGCCATTGCTATTCACAAGCACAATATCAGAGATAGTTTTAAAACCATTTCAATTGTATTTATATGAGTCGTAAGCCCTATAGGGACATAGTCGACCTCTGACCACAGCTTTCTACGCGGTAGCTCTCGCATTACTTTAATTGTTATTTAGAACTAAGAAGTCATTAGTTCCATGGGAAAGCTTATTTAGTTTATTGTAGGTTAGATGCTGTAGTATAATACATATAATAGCTTTCAAGACTGAGATTTCTGTGGGGAGCGGTGGCGGGAGCGGCGTTTATGTCAGGTTTCAAAGAAAAAGTCACGCTCTGGAAAAAAATTCATTGAATTGCAAAAAAAAATAACACCTAATACTCTCCCGCTAACGATCTCCAACTAACACGCACCTTAAGATTAGTACGCGTAGTTGAAGCTATGGTAAAGTGGTCATAAATAGAGTAGTCGGCTATAAATCGCTATAAATTGTGGCGCATTATCGAAGATTCGACTGAGACGCAGAAAATTCTATAGCAGCCGAGTGCCACGGTTCTGAGGTTTTTCTTTGTAACGTGGCACCTATATTACTTAACAGACGAAACAGATAGAGTTTTTTAGCCTATACAAATTGCAATAAGTCGTCTATATCGAGTATATGGACAAGAAATCCTGCAGTAGACATTCAAAGTCGAACCCATGCTTCTAATTCCGTATTAATCTCTTGTCCAATCACATCCTCCAGCTTTCGCTTGCTCATTGGAGATCTGCTGTTCGAGGTCAATAGCATACAATCCTATACTTTGATGTTTGCTAATTGACACTTGATCTGCCTTTTTAAGTCAAGAAAGTTTTGAAAGTTCTGTACTTGGCTTTGGGCACACTTACGACTCCACAACAATAAATTTATCATTGATGTCACTTAACAACCCCAAAATATGCAATCAAATATTGGTAAATCACGTCTTTTGACCTAAACTTCCTTTCTTTGCTTATTGACAGCCCACTATATCCTACTGTTTGGTGTAGACACTCAAATCTAATAAGGCACTTAGATTTCGGTGGGTGTAGACCTCTCTCTGCTAAGCCAATTTTCTCGGTGACATTTACGCATTCATATAATTGCCTGATTTTCCAAGTCCCAGGCCATCGTGGGTTTGGACGACCTTACCATATAGCTTTCATTCTTACTTATTCGCCTTAACCTGTAACTTTGATGTTATGGTAGCATTGTTATTATTTTGTTTTGGTTTAGGTATATTTCTAGGTTAGTTTAATATGTATGTAAATTATCTAGATAGGTTTGTATTGTATGTAATGTATTATATTGATAAAAACTACTGTTTCACATGTGCACTACCACTCTTAATATACTTATATATTTATAAAATACAAGGTTGCCTGGAAGAAATTGCTTTAAGCAATAAGGCCGCCTTTTGTATGTTCTTTTTTTGTTTATTAATTTAGATAAAATATATTTTATGTATTTTGTATGTAGGTACAATAAAGTGTTCATTCATTCATTCATTCCTATTGTGACTGTCAATAACCTTTCACCTCATGTTGAGAAATTCTAAACAGTAGTTTGTTTTCTCCTGTTGGCAAGACAAAACACTGCTTAGGAATTGCAAAAGTTGGGAGAGGATAGCTTTATGATCTCATCAAGAGGTCATCTCGCAAGCGGACCGATTTGACCTACGACCAGGAGGGCAATTCTGATAATGTATCTACTCGATAAATATGGCAAGAACTGTCAACGTATCGAGTGATGGCTTCATAGCCAACATGCGTAGTCTCAAAATCTGCAATTCGATATTTATCTACGGCTTTTCTTCGATAAGGCGGGACTCGACATAATATTATTTAAGATTTTTTTGTCACACAATATTTTATCCCGTGATGAATTGGCCTCCAGAACTTTGATCATTTTAACATAGCATATGCATAACGCATCAAAATATCTTATCAAAACCGAGGCGCCAGGATGCTAAACATCCAACAGTATCTATAACACAGTCTAGCCAAATGTAGGTTGCAAGGGTTCTATTACATCCACCGCTTCTATTGGATAATCGCTTCAGTTGTCGGGGTCTAAGGTTGTATTTGCAATGTCTTAAATCTGCTTGTAACTGTGATTGTGTGAACTTTGTCGCATTGACCAGTCGGTGTTGAGTTACGACTGTCTGCATTCAATTACTCTGCAACTTTGCAATGGAGAAGTTGTGAATGTTATGCAAGTTTTTGAGGGTGTAATTTGTGTTCTTAAATGTTTTTAGACCTTTGAGAGACTTCAGAATTTCGATCGACATACAGTTGAATTGGTTGCTTTTATGAAACAGGATCTTATCCAGAATAGTGGTATCATGTCTAGAATAGCTAGGGAGTTTATGGTGTACAGAATTGATGATAAATAAATTAGTAGAAATTTCTTTAAAACAATCGTAAAGCCAAATGTTTTTCTCGGACTAAATATATTAGTCATCATATCAGTAGTAACTTTGTGACTCTAATAACATCAATGGTTTCTAAGTTACATTTAAAGATCAATTAAAAACACTCTAGGTTTCTTTAGTCTTATGTTCATGAAAAATAGGTCAATTGTCTGATCCAAAAGTATTCGCTCTTCAAATCCTGTGTGGGCAACCATTTGAACTAAAATAGATAAGGAAGCACTGTTTATGGTTAGATGGTTATTTAGTGATACTTGAAGATCGAATTATTTAAATGTATTGTAACTGTTAAGGCATAAGCTAAGGAATTTAAGTACATACTTAACTTAGACGCTTTTGTAAAGTTTTACGGTTGTCTTAGAAATTTTTACCTACATAAAGGTAATATTTTGTGTACCTACATGGTTTGATTTTACAATGTTTTCACATAAGTCACTTATCTAATTCCAAGAGTTACGCACTATGTTATATTTGGGTACCAATATGAGCGAAGCCGTGGGGAAGGCAAAGTCTCGTTTACAGAAATTTCCTGTAGAAAAATTAAATTGCAAAGTAAACGTAATTTAGGCGTCAATGGTGAAACACAAACTTAACGACCAAAACTGAGGAACTTACTTCCTAATAAAATCTTAAAACAAGCAAATGTGTTCAAAAGCACCACATCAACAAACACCCACGGGAATTATCACGTTGGTTACTCAAACGCTGAGCTTTGTTGATCGTGATCGATGAGGCCCAGCTGCTCGCCATTACTCTCAGATAAACAGAACATCAGCTTGATGGAAGCAGTCTGTTGAACTGTTGACCAAGCTATTGTATGAGTGTCTTTGTTTTGAAACGTGCTGGAAATATAATAACAGGCGATGCTCGTAAAGCCGTCGCTGATGCCAAAATTGCAAGCAGCATGGGCTAGAATCAAAATTAGGTCGGATAGAGTCACGGATTTCAGAGAGATGCTTATTTGAAGGAAAGGGTGCTATAAGCCTGGTTACCCAAGAGGAAAATCCATACTGGCAACACAGAGGTGACGTCTGCGTCACCATACTTAGGTATATGCAAGTGTACGACACGTAAAAATCCAATATGTTAGTTATGGTAGATTATGTTGCCTACTGATTTGTACGATGACTTTAGTGCAGCCCGGGTTTACTTTGTTTTTTTCTTTAAAACTGCCGACAGCTTAGTCCTACTAGATATTCCTGGTAGTAAGTCTAAGTAACACAAGTGAGTGATGGTGAGGCTGTAGTACATAGTTTGATAAGATCTTGGCTGTTGTTGTACTGGCTATAAAATCTGTCATCCATCACAAAGGACGTACCTATGCGATAATGCGGCCAACATGTGTTCGGACATAGGCTTACTGTGTTATCCTGGAAGACAAGACATATACAGTAGAACTGACCTGGAAGAGCAGATACCCGGAGTCGTACATCCAGAAGTCATCGGGTGCGTTCCCGGGCTTGGTGAGCTGGATGGCCAGGCAGCGCTGCAGGATCAGCTGGCAGCGCTGCCCGCCCGCTCCGAGGCCGCTCATGCTAGGGGCGGCGGCATGCTCTGCAACAGAAATCTACACGTGAGTAAAGATTCTACGTTATAGTCCTCGGACGAGAGCAAGACAGTCCTCTTGTCAGACGTTCAGAGGCAGTATTCTGGTAAACTAGTGGCTTCACTATGACAATGGTATCTTCAGAGAATGACAACTGTTGGTGTTTTACCTTAGATGAAAGAAAGAACCGGTCACCCGTCAAAGGTGTCGAGACTGAAATCATTTTATCAATCTCTCTGTGCAAACAGCACCGCACGAACTATCTAGATTTTCAAAGCTGATATTAAAACTGCTAGGTATTATCAAAAGCTCAAAATTTCTGCCTGCATCTATTTATATCTTAAATCAGCAAAACATAACCAAAGCTCTGCAAATCTTGAAAACTCATTGCTCGAGATAAAAGTTCCAAGTAGACTGCGAATGCACATTTTGAGGTCGACAATACTATCCAAAACTTGCTAGGTCAAGTCAAACGTGAGGTCATGATTTCCGTTGGTTGCCCCTTCCTCGCAAATGTCACGAGCGTTGTTTTCTATGAAAATTACGGTTTTATTTTAGAGTTTAGAATACAAAAGCATTCACGTTTCGGCACACAAAATGGACCGCTTAATATTTCAACTGCAATTAGTGAAGAACTCTGACATACCTACCTCATGGAGAACTCCGACCTACCGATTTCAATTTGTTATTTGACAGCTTCCGATTCTGCTGAAATAAAATTTTTGGAGTACTATTTCTTACGAACACTCAAGCATTTGACAAGATTAAAATCGAATTTCAAGTCAAAAAACACGCAATGGTATATTCACCGTGATTTCCTACCTCTATAATATTTCGGCGCGATTGCTTGCTTCATGATGATCATATTGATCACATATGATCTTTATAAGTGATTCTTGTGTCCTTAACCATAGTTTCAAAAGGTTTATGAATTTTAACAGTTTTTAATGGAAGTACAAACACCCAGATTGACTGTTAAAAATAACACAATGGTTATTGCGGACGTACCAAGATCACGACAATGTTGTCCGTATCGGATGGAACCGAGCGGCCCTTGACACGACAGTTTTAGTACAAGGAGAGTATTGCTTACTGTGGTTATTGATACTTGAGCCAACTTATGGGACGTTGTCCACTGTAGCGATGAAACTTTCAAATATTCCTGTAGAACCTATAAAATCAGAACTTGAACTAGCTGCATCCATCATTCATGCTTCTGACGACATAAATAACATTATCTCCAAAGAAATGCTTTTCGTGATGCAGTAAAAATAACAAAATAGAAGGAAAAACATCGTCAGATTCAAGTGAATACCTCACTTGAATCTGACGATGTTTTTCCTTGAACGTGGACATCGTCATGATGACCACGACCTCTTTCAAAAACGAGAATGTTATGACGAGAAGGACGTCCAAGGCGCTTGTTACCAGTTGTCTTGTGCTGTAGTTCTGTACAGAACAACTGTGACAAAAGAAGTCCCAGTTGTTCTGTGAACAAAAATGTATAACTAATTGAAAAAATGTCAGCAAATGTGTACCGTCATGGAGCAATACAATTTTAAAATAAAAATACGAGGGAGCTATGTATAGGTCATCGTCAATTGGACAGAAGCAGAAATAGTTGCCTAACACAGAAATATATCTAGATATATTGCTGTGGTGCCTAATAAATTATGCCTTGACGCTTTATTAGACCATAGACTTTACAAAATATAGACGTAAGTCAGTACCTATCGAGTTTCCGTTCTGAACGCGGATAACTTCTATTGTACAATTTGCGATTGGATTGGGTATCTTTAAAATAATATTGTTGTGCAACTAGTGAGTTACAAGCAAAGAGAATGCAGAATAGATTGCGTTCACAACTTTGTAAGACAATTTGGGACAGTTGACTCAAAGGTAGGGAAACTGCTATTTCTGTTCGAATAATCAAATAAGGAACAACATTAAAAGAAGGCGGAATTTAAAATATGTCCTTTAAAATAATTATAGTTTTACACGCAAAAGATCCACCAATAAAATATAGAATGTTTTATAGACACAATAAAGTGCTAACAATCTAATAAATTCAATTTATATCAAAAATGTGCTCTTCCCAGCGTGAAATCTCATCCAATTATAAAAGCGGAAGGCAGAATAATTACATAAAACAACAGTTTTCAGACGAACTATCAGCATTTAGCTGCCAGTACCTAGATTTCCATAATCGCAAGTTTGCATACAGAACCTTCCACTCTAAAACCAACCATAGTTTTATAGCATAAAGTTCAAATCCTAGTGGAAACTTTACAGTGTGGAGTACAGGGTGAGCGTATAACTCTTGGACATGCTACCTTGTACAATGAGTCGACATCAACTTACATAAGTTGTTGATTTAGTTGGGCAGGAAAGGATTGGCTTGCTATACTGTTTTATGATAATTTATTTTATGTATATTGTGCATTGGGGAAAGCTATTTCATAAAGTGGATATATTTGTTTCGGGTACCTACTTGTTAACGGTTGTAGGACTTCCTTAATACTGCGTATGATCTAAGATCCTCTGTGATATAAGAAGTTTGTAGTTTTCGGCTAGATTCCTGCACCATACCAGTCTACTACTTACCACCATACCACCATTCCAGCCTTTTACTTTGGAGCATTGAAGTTTCGAACTTCGATTCCTACTTCATTCTGGTTAAAGAGTGGTACAATTTACTTTTCTTGGATCATTGCGTTTTTGGGTCATATCGATCTTAAACAACACCCTACGTTTGTGATTTTACAGTTAATTTCCCATCACATAAATAATTCGTAAGACATGTAATCCTAGAAGAGTTTCTTCCTACTATTTCCGGTGTCTCTATAAGGCGAGCCCCAAATGTCAATAACTACGAGATAAGGGAAACCCACACGAGGCGGCTCACCTTTGTCGTGCCGAGATCGCGTGCGTAAGGAAGCAGGGAGGGATTTAGGATGGGGGCAAGGAATACGAGCATTTTGGTTTGGTGCTCCGAAAATCTGGATGACTCACATAAGTCTTCACGTCTTGTTGGAAACGGCATATATTTGGTTTACCAGTCGGTAGCTTTGCGTATTGGTGGTAAGGTAAGCTAAAATGTTCATGACATTATTCCGAAGTACCGCACATCGGAAGTTTACAAAAGGATAAAGTGGGTTTAAACTGTTTAAAATTCATCACAGTCAATCCATTCATTCTCATGCCCCTTGAGACAAGTCCTTATTACGTCCTCCGCGAATAAGTTAAATTACGGCCCAGCTCCATTTGAAGAATTAAGGCCGTGCCACACTGGACTACAGCCATTATAACGGCATCAGTGCCGATTTAGGTATTGTGTAACATGCCTAAGCGTCATTTTTACGCAGGCGATGGTAAAGCGATAAATTATAGACCACACACCGACAATTTATGAAATCTACACACCAAAGTCGGCGGGCCACCGACATGTTAACAAAACACTGTCGGCCTACGTGCATCCTCGAGTACACTGAAATGTCGCACCAGCTCGCCGGGCTGTGTCGCCGACTTATGTGCTTAGACTCCATTATACAATTAATTAGGTCGTAAGGACCTAATTAATTGTATAATGGACACGGACACTGGATGATGATGACTTCAGTTGCAGCAAATCATAGACTTGAAGGAAATCGGAGGGTTAATCACATATTAGTTAACGCTTTTATAGCATTTTTCAAAAATAATAATTGTAAACATTAGCACTAAATTATCTTTCAGGTAATCACTCCCTGTCTCTACTACAGACAGACTGAACCGTCTAAGAAACCGATTTTTAGAAATCGTTATTCGTTCGTTACGTCGTCGTATCTTTCGAACTCAATCGTTTATTTCGCCTCCTTTTGCGTGTCCATTCAACTTTACATGAAAAATTACGCAACTATTTACACTTATCGCGGCGACTTTCTGTCTCATCCAAAGTCGTCAGAAAATCGCCCGTGTGCGTTGCCATGGTTACGAGCTGTTTACATCACGATCGTTATTCCAGCAGCTCTAGATTCTGCGAAACAATAACTGGCGTATCTTCCTATTATTAGATAAAACATAGTGGTTTTCTTATTTACTTTGTTATGTAATGATAGACTTACAACTTAAGTTAAAATATACTCATAGGGAAGAAGGTATTTATAAAATAGGTGTTATATAAAGTAACGTTGTTTTAAATGAGGTAGGTACCTATTCTACCTACCTTCTTCATACCTTGAATCATAGATGAAGGCTTAGAATAATAGTAGACACAAACGAGGTGTCACCAAAAAATCCTATTCTTTTATGCGTGCGTGAAAGCGCTGAAGTTATATGCTTGTCAACTCACACATATGGACACGTTCTTAGTGATATGTTTTTATAAAATTAGGTTAAACAAAATCACCCATTAGCCCAATCTACGGCTAGAATGTAATGTTATTCTAGTGTATTTAAATATGTATGCTAGACGATAATAATAAAAAAACACAGATAGATTCGATTTTGGGAACAAATTCAAGAAAATTGTTGAATGACACTATTCTTCTGCTGTGACAGCAGCGTTCTAGAACCATATATTTTTTATTGTGTCAATTACTCATGATTCGGTAATTGAATCACAACAATGTATTATTTTTATTTTATTTATTCTTTTAATGGAAATCATATACATACGTATCCTTAATTTTCTAATCTCCTAGGTATATGAAAGTCGCTGCTCTTGAACTCTCGTTTTTTTCTGCGTTTCTCTTTTCTTTAGTGTCTCAATCAATCTGTATTTTTTTCTAATGCCAACCCACCTGAGAAAGTTTCCTAATTCTAGATGATTAGTGCTAATAAGTATATATTATCCTCTCTAATATCATTATACAAGATCGATAAGGAATAAAAGTGTTTAAAAGATCGCCCTGAGGCATGCTAGGCCCACGATTGGTCTTCGTGTTATGTTTAAAGTGAGCTAGTTGAACTGGCATGCTAGTTAAATGCGCAAGAATCTTGACTACCTACTCGCAAAAGCTTGAAGTCAATATTTGCAGAACGATAGAGTATTTTTTCCTAACTTAGTTTCCTAGCCACGTTAGTAGTGATACCTTATTGTTGCCGATTTTGTATAAATATGGCTTCATAATTTTTTTTGTAGGTTTTTATTTACGGAAAACGATGCAATGGAAAGGAGAGACATTATTCCGAGCAATGGGTGCTGACGGGTAAATTACTTTTATATTTTCTATTAAAGTTACTTTCTTACTCATTGCCAAATTCATAGTCTTACCACATTTTATCTTATCAAGTCCTATTCAAGTTATTTTCAGAGGCAAGAACTAACAATCTCTGCTCACTTTGGGCTAGACGATGCTTTGAAAAAGTCCAGTATTAGGTGTTAATATGTTGTTTACTATCTAGTCAGTAACAGGTGAGCCCTAGACCGGACTACATTAATTTAACTCGTAACATAACTTTCCAGTGCTATCGCGATGTAGTAACTAAGTTACTGGCGCTATGTGAATAACCATAAACCTTCTCGCTAGTTCACATAAATCCTCATTTGCTTTCAACAAAATAATAACTTTCTCTGGTTTTACAATACAAGCCTCTAATAACGTTAATACCATTTGACTATAAAGTCAAATGGATTCACTTTCGATGTAAGCTGAGTGCGTGTTGAACTAGCTTATGGTTGTGGGTTTACTTGCATCGTACGGCGCATTACCTTTAGATAAACTTTTAAAAGTTACAAAATAAACTTACTTTGTGCGTAGCAGTGTTTAAGGGATTTAAGGTATATTCGTCGATTTCTCTGTCAATTATGGACCTATTTAAAATATATTTTGCTATTGATTAGAGAATGATTTCGAGAAAAAATATTATGGCCGTGGGATTAGCATTTGCTCCGCCAAACTTAAACACAGTTTAAATAACGAATGAATATCCGAAGATATTCATTCGTTATTTAAACAAGAAGAGTTTATGAAGGAATTTTAATTCGGTTTTTAGTGTTTACAAAATAATTTAATTATGTTTTCCGTTTAATGGAGGCCTAGATTTGTGACGTCATCAGCATGGATAGTTGTATGAAAAAAGCAAAAGACAACGAAATACCCACAATCATAAGATTGTAGGTATTTCGTGGTTCTGTTATTCTGTACAATCTGGCGCGATTGTATCAAAGAAAATACTATATTTTATCATATATCTCTACTATCACTGACACTATCAAGTATCATTTACGCATTTGGTATTCAAAAATTGTGTTGAGGTTATTCTAATCTCAATAGAATAGATAATAATCGATGTCACCCCGTTTGATTGAAAAGATTAACACAAACGTCATCAATAAACCTTGAAGGAGGCAAAATACGCACGGTGTATTCGTTTTAAACACAGGTGTAAGGCAGACCGTGTGCCATATGATAACTGAGGATACTTGGAACTAAGTGCAATAGCTTGGCGGCTTTTTTAACCCTGAAAAGCCTCTCGGCTAAGTTTAACAATTTTTAAAGATTTTGTTTTTTTTTCCTCAAATTTGAACTATTTAGTGCTGTAACTTTTTATTTACTAAATAACATGGCATACATTTTTTTTACTACATCTATACTATTAAAATCAATATTTACGTGAGGTCTATCTAGGTAAATGAAGCCGCTACGGGCATGCAAAGTGTTGAAAAGTGAAAACTGAGAGTGCAACTTTGGATTGAATTTAAAAAAAACTAAGTGTGTCTCTGATATTTTATTTCACTGAAAACTTCTCTAGTTCATGGCCATTCCAACGGTATCCGATGCCACATGTCTCAAAAGTGCATAAAATACATTCTTAACAAAATAAGCGTTTATTCAAAAATTCTATCATTTTGAATACCCTGAAAATAACTAACTTTTGTATCCTAATCGTGTTATAAGCATGTTTAATTCGGTGTCGTGTCAAAGGGTAAGTATGGGTAGGTAAAACCAAGTGGAATAGTATATTGGCCTTTTTAACCCTCAATAGCATCCGTTTCTTTTTTTGAGATTTTTATATGGGGATTTTTTAACATAACTTAACTGTAGTGCACTTGTTATATATTTTGCCTCCTTACGTAGGGTTACTAATAAAATTATGAATTTTTGTCGTTGACTTAACAATACTCTATAACAGAAAAGGTGGCGATGAGCCGCCTTATGCGAGCGATAAATAAATTATGGTGATTGCGAACTTACCTCTAGTTGTTTTAGAAAAGTGTACCTAACCATTATTTATAGCAAAATATCAGTCAGATGGGAATAGCGCCTAAGCTCAATTAAAAGTTTAAGCGAAAAAATGTATAACGGTGTTCGCAAGACGTATGGCACGAATCACGGACCGTACTCCGTCACATTTATTTTTTCCTTATGAATAGAGTGACTCCCACTCCATGGTTCATTCACGCGGCCGCTGATGGACGGCGGCGGTAATACAACCGCGTGCGTTTCCATAGCAGCTCGAGACGATTTTAATAAAGAATAAAGAGATAAAAATTTAAGCTTCGTGTCGTGAGTCGTGTTGTGACCAAGGAGTAGAGGTTTAAATACTAAGATAAGATACATAATGACAAGTACCTAAAATGTAGAAAAGTATTTAAAGAGATTAAGATTAATAGTATTCATGTATAATCTACAATAGACTGATGATAAAAGTGAATAAATAAAACTAAAATACTTCATCAAAGGACAGGTAAGCTTAGAAACTTTCATGATTCCTAATCTCGTCTGATAAAATTCACGTGTAAAAATGGAAACGCGCTCGTACGCGAGTGACATTCGCCCACTCCGGCGCACTGATTTACAGCTGCCTCGATTGATCTACTTCGCAACGGAACACTAATTCAATAACCAGTTTTAATATGTGATTTACAATGTGCAACATAGTAGTAGAGTAGGTCCTTAGTTGATTACCTACAGGGTGCAACAAAATATATGTAACAAGCCGAAAGCGGTTGATTCCGGAAACCGCGGTTAATTTTTAGGACACAATCTTTTTCTCCAGCGCGGTGTGTAAAGTTCCGCCCGCGACTCAGCAGGTAAAGGATTCGATCACCAACAAATGTTTGCATACTCTGCAGATATTTGTTGCGAGAGGAGGGCCCGTATTATGAAAGCTTGCTCAGTCATAGATCTATGCTTGAGCGACGTTTATTCCATAGAAAAGCGTTACTCAAGCATAAATCGATGACTGAGCAAGCTTTCATTATACGGGCCTAGGTGTACAAGTAAATGTACTTACCTACCTTTAATATATGTATATAATCTATTAATCATTAATATTAGGTCCTTACATATGAAATTGGCGTTTTTCGTACTGGCCACTTTAATCACAAATTTCTCCTCTTTGGTAAGGAATTCCAAATTCAAATTTGTACAGCTATAGACTCATGTATTTGTGCTTCGATGATCGTCATTCATTTGTTTTTTTTCTTCTGTTTTTTTCTGTTTGCGTCACTCATTTTACAAAATGGAAAACTTAAAATATCGCATTATTTACGAGTACGAGTTCCGCCGTGGCACTAGTGCTGCGGAAACAACTCGAAGGGTGAATGATGTGTATGGCGGTCGTGTTGCAAAAGAAAACACAGTTCGTTTTTGGTTCCAACGTTTTCGTTCTGGAAATTTTGACCTGCGGAACAAGCCCCGTGGACGGCCTGAGACTCAAGTTGATAATGAAGAGTTGAAGGCTATTGTGGAAGCGGATCCATCGCAAACCACGTCCGAGTTAGCTGCAGGCTGCGATGTTAGTGAAAAACTGTTTTAATTCACTTGAAGCAAATTGGGAAGATTAAAAAGCTTGAAAGGTAGGTACCTCACGAATTGACTGAAGCAAACCGGCAAACGCGCGTCGACTGCTGCGTTACATTACTAAACCGGCACAATAATGAAGGTATTTTAAACCGAATCATTACCTGTGATGAAAAATGGGTTCTTTACGATAATCGGAAGCGCTCAGCGCAATGGTTGGATCCTGGCCAGCCAGCCAAATCCTGCCCCAAGCGAAAATTAACCCCAAAAAAGTTACTTGTAAGCGTTTGGTGGACTAGTGCCGGTATTGTTCATTACAGTTTTCTCAAATCTGGCCAGACTATTACGGCTGATGTCTATTGTCAGCAATTGCAAACCATGATGGAAAAGCTAGCGGCTAAACAACCTAGGCTGGTCAATCGCTCCACGCCACTGCTGCTTCACGACAACGCTAGACCACACACTGCGCAACAGACGGCTACTAAATTAGAAGAGCTTCAATTGGAAAGTCTAAGACATCCTCCGTACTCCCCGGACCTTGCTCCAACAGATTACCATTTTTTTCGAAATTTGGATAACTTCTTGCAAGGGAAAAAATTCAACTCCGATGGGGCAGTCCAAATCGCCTTCAAAGATTTTATTGATTCCCGTCCGACTGGTTTTTTTAGTAAAGGGATCAATGAACTACCTATAAGATGGCAAAAGTGCATAGAAAATAATGGTTCATACTTTGATTAATTAAATATATTATATTAAAAAATATTCGACTTTTTGTTCCTCCCATACAAAACGCCAATTTCATATGTAAGGACCTAATATATATAATATATTAATCATTAATATATATAATATATTAATGAAAAAGCCATAATTCAAGCCAGAGCTTGTATTATGAGACTACTTTTCACAACTTTTTCTAAAAGTAAAAGTTGAGTGAAGAAGCCAAGCGTTAAGAAAATTATGACTTACCATTTTAAACTCAGGCTTTTTAAAATAAATTTAATTAAAGAATAGGTAGGTACGTTCAGGAATAATAAGGTGAACCCACCCAAGCAAATAATAGTTGACCGAGGCTTATACAACCTTTCCGTTCACCTACCCAGGTCATTGTCATTCAATGTCCGCTCGCAGACCGTTAGACACTTATCGTAAAGTCTAAAAGCATAGTTTTATCATCTTTGCGATTCCCTAGCTATATGTCAGGATGTGAACCGCTATCGTCTATTCTATATCCGATTATGTGCGCTGAATGGTGAAGTCAAAGACTTTAGGTTGATATCGCTGCATCTGATTTGGATTAGGTTGTATAGAACTTTTAAGACTATCTCAAATATTTACACAAAAGGTAGTTCCCACCTACATACATTTTTGTAAAATATACTTTCGTCAAATAAAGTACCTATTGATTATTTTTATGTATTGTTTCTTGACTGTACAAAACGGATTAGTCAACGAAGACTTGACGAAAAGAGAATTTGATTTGAAATGTAAATTGGTTAAAAGAGAACTTGACGGAGCAATGACTAGACCATAGTGGATTTGACATATGGAATGTGACTCACTTTGTTAGGTTAGGTACATTGATAGATTTGAATCTGTACTTGTATCTTAATATGACAAAACTAACGTACAACCCTGAGGATTTGATTTGAAGAAGTTTTCTAAATAGCATCCCCTGAGTTCAAAATCATTCGAAATTCAATCGAGGTCGTGAGCGTTCGGTCTACAGTTTTTTCAAAGTTGTGAGCTGTAGTTATTCCGTTATGCGGCCTCATGCACTTTCCGTATTTCGTTATACAGTTTCCTGTTCTCTCTGAATACCGTTCTCCGGTATTTCGACTTCCGGTATTCCATAGTACAGTGTACTTAGACACTTGGTTGTAGGGGCTTTTTGAGGCTGTCTAAAAAACCTACCTATTACATATTTTGACATGCGTAGACCTTAGTATTTTAACCAAACTGAGCATGTCCTGAAAATGTTAGGTCACTAAAGGTTAAATTTTTGCAAGATCCCTGAAACACAGTCTGGATTAATTAATTATTAGTGAGATATTTATTAACGGCTACGGCTGTGTGAATTGTCCAACACAATTTTATCCAAGTATCATTAGACTCAAGGGCGCAGAATCGAATGTTTCTTGTCTTAGTCAGCTCCGAAGACCTCAGAAGTAGACACAAAAAAAACATCAACCGCAAAGTTAGTTGACGCGCAATCCAATAAATTTGAATCCTAGCCAAAACACAAAGCCTTTCGTTTCCTACCTCTGAAAACATTTCCTTTTCCGCCGGCAGCGAGCGGCGCCAAAAACAAACCATCGGATCTCTATCCTAACTGATCGACGACGGCACGATTGCATGAATTGTGCAGTTTAAGCATTGAATAAGAATATCCACAACCAGAGGCTTCTGAATAAGTTGGTTTTCACTAAAACGTGAGAATCTTGAAAACGCATCACAACTGAAGACCTATTTTTAACCGACTTTGAAGTTCTATGTTCGACTGTACATATGTATCACAAATAAATAAATGAATTTAATTTAATTTAATTGTAGTTTTTGGAAATGTTCGCCGATTTCTCCAATTATGCGCCGATTTTGATGATTCTTGTAGTTTGGTAAAGATAATGATTTCATAGCACAAATTTTAATCCCGAGATATTATTGTTTGTCCCCAAACCTTAAAACACAGTGTAAATTGATAGGAATTCTAAGTCGGTTCTTAGTTTTTGTAATAAACATCAAATTATAAATCCTTGCATAACAAAAGGAGATTGTTGGCTGACGTTTGCCAAATAAAGAGAGATCGAAAGAGAAGTGAGAAAACTTCAAAACAGTAAAGCTATTTTAATCATTAAATTTCTAATTATGTAAGTATATCCATTTTGGTATGCTGATTTAACATAAATTTTAAAAATGATTATTAAAATGCTCGTTGGATGTGGTTGGGAACTAATGTATGAAAGTTTTCCGTTCCAAGAACAATTGGTTTGGATGTAATGGGAATAAGCCAATAAAACATTTAGTTAAGTACCTACCTGAGCAAAGATCTTTTATCAGATTGTGAAAAAGCCAAGTTAGTCAACTTTACAAGGCGTCAAAAGCCTCCAATAAAAACATTGCACATATACACTATATATCTTCAGCTTTTAGCCTTGAATGTAAATGCAATATTTACACTGTAGCATTTAAAATACTATACCCAAGTCGTATATTATGGTAATTGGGTAACGGTGAGCAAAATTACATTATGAATTTCAACGATAGTCGATTATTATATACGTGTGAGAAATTCTCGTTTCGCTTTCTCAGAAGTTAGCCCCAATATGAATTGGGTAACTGGGAACTTTAGCGTCAATGCAGTTTTTGAATACACTCAATTCTGCAGTGACCTTCTTGAATATAATTCGGTATTTTTATTTGTAATCGATGTCATGACGAAAGATGATATCGATTTGATAAAAATAAAGAGTTAAATTCTTCGAATTGGTAATTAGATATTCGATTTCAATTATCTTTTGAATCTGGGACGGATGTGTTTTTCTGTGTCTTTTGTTAAAACTAAGCCAACAATTTTAGTTCACTTCCGCTTGTATGAACATCTATCCAAACCGAATGCGTTGAGAGAGGGGGAGGAAATCGAATTGAAAACATTACAGACTAATTATTTAAAATTCTGTAGTTTCGAAATCCGACTGGATCCAAGCGACGCCACTAAAAAAACTTCGTGCACGTGCTTCGACACGGTCCTAATACAAATTATAATGCTGTAATTCGAACCCGATACTCCGAAACATGTTTGTTTACTAATTTTACGCAGATGACAAATGACCCAATAAATAAAAATGCTAATGCAGAATCTATCATAACGAATTCAACTCGAACCATTAGTAAGAACAATACGGATATGTACAGCATGATCTATAAACAACACGGAAGTACAGAGTGCTCCATGTGGAGAGGAAACCTCTGGATGGTCATTGAGATGAGGCAGCTAATTGAAACTGGGCTTTGAACAGATGGATGTGCTCATAATGTTTGATTAATGCTTTTAGATTTCACTAATTTCATATCAAAACATGTACCTACTGGGTATACATACGTAATCTTTAATTATTTGTGTATTTGACCCGAATATGATGTCTGAAATAAACGTTTTTTTTATTATAATTCGTTGCGACGATTTTCATATTTAAAACTTTTTGTGTATTTTACCCTAAAACATGTAAAAAAAAAGTAACAGAATTCAAATCTTGTGAGATGATCATCACGTAAAATTAGATAAATATGTAAATCTATCACAGCGTCGATTGATAGATCAAAACAAAAAATAGTCACTTGTGTAATTTCCTAAGATAATTTATGATACCAAGACTAAGTGATATAATGTACGTTCACACCGAGACAAAGTACCATCTCGTTTCTGTAATAATCATCAGCTTGGACCTCACGATACAGGCTCGGCCTAGTGTGAGATCCATCGATAACATTATAGTCTCTAAGCCCTCAGCAATAACTTTTGTATTAGTTTTATGGCAATGATGTAAAATGATTGTTAGTTTTGCTGCAAATAAATATATTTTATGTTTATTTTAAGAAAACAGACTAATAAAAAACAAATATTATTAAGCTTAAAAATTGTTAGATTTTTTCTCTCTATCAGAATTTGGCAATCTAGTCGTATTCTTCCACATAAGCCCATAACTCCTTGCAACTTTATGGTTTCATAGATGGTCCTGTCGGCAATTTGGCAGCCATTTGCAGAAGACCCGTCGCGAATGCATTGTTCTTGTAAAGTGGAGATATATTAAATGAACGAATAAAACTATGGCTAGACTAGACAGACGAAGATTGTTGAAACTCTTGTTTTAATAATTATGTCTTCGGACCAGAAGAAAAAAAGAATTAATGGCAGTAAGGCATTACGATGTCACAACATCACACTAATATTATTATCACACGAAAGTTTGCATGTTCAGATGTTTGGCCGGGTTGAAATTTTGCATAGATGTAGTTAGTTCTACATCTGGATTAAAATATAGGCTACTGTTTTATATATAAAGGCGTCAACTATGTTAACCACTAAGTATGAGGATGGTTGACTTTACTAAATAAACAACAGTACCATGTCACTTTAAAGTTGACTTACCTATTCGAAGTGTAGAATAGAAGTCGTGTTTAGTCTACCGATAAGAGCTCTTCGGGGTGACAAAGTACTGTCTGACTGTACCTTTGTAAGTTGGCGAGCTAGACACCTCATACAGTCTGCTAGACTGTCACCGACATAAAAGAGTCAATTATTTTCATTCGAGTGCAATTTTTCAAATAATGCTCGTTTAGAAAGGCGTAGAGAGTTTTCTGGAGCTCTAGGAAAATCATACTGTAACAATTAATAAATAGGATAATGTACCTATGTAATATTCTCATTGTTACACAGCTTTATGATTATTGCACAGGGGTTGGAGATTTAGGGATAGTTTGCCTTTATTTCGTGGTGATAAAGTTCAGTTTTGTAAAACCGGAGTTCGTTTATTCAGGCATATGTAGAGGTACGAGTACCTAGATCTGGGACTAGATACGGAATAAGCGGACAAAAAGTATAACCTAAAGCTATACTTTTTGTCCGCGAGGCTTGGGTAATGTTTTTCGAGTGCTTCTACATGGTTGGTGGACACTATGTATTACATATTATATGAGGTACACTATTAAAATACTCGGCTGGTCTAAGATGGGCTTTCGCCCTTTTATTTGGTGAAAATAGTGAAAAAGACAGTTCCGGGTATTTTTACAGTTTTTTATTAATCACTGGTTATCTCGGGATATTGCGTGTGAAACTGCCTATACTTTGCAAAAAACTGAACAACTAAAGATATAGAACGATTTATTATTCCCACAATTTCGTTCTTATTGACTTCAACTTTTTTACAGCATCTGCATTACAGACGTGCGACAGTGAGCCACCGCGGAAGTGGTACCAAGGTCGCCGACGACGCGCGACCGGCCTTTTGTTTTACAAGCATTGTAAGTTTTTACTCCATTTGCCTATTTATAGTGGCCCGTTTATGTTTACAGCTAATTTGAAATCACAAATAATGGGAGGAAGCACGCGATTGACACTTATTTTAAGGCAAAAAGCGGTGAGAAACGGCTATTGTGAGTTGGTGATTACGAAAAAATGCTATTTTACCACTTAGTCAGGCACTATACGTCTTGCTATGAAGAAGCTGTTAGTCACACGTGTGAGCTGAACGAAGATCCTATCTAAAACGAACGCGCTGAGAAAAATCTGAATTTATGGAAATAAAAGCAATTGAATTGAAACCAATTCTGATCCTATGATTCCTCCATTATATTTGCGAGATATTTGTGCAGACATATTTGCGAGATTGGTTTGTTTGATATCATTAATCGCAAACCAAAATTAAAAATCTCGAAACTAATCGAATGGAAGCAAATCTAAGCTAAACCTCTATCTGTCTTTTCTTTTTGCGGCCCACCTGATGGAAAACGGTTACCGCAGTCAGTGCTGCCCGTAAGGGCCGGCATCGTGCGTGTTGTCCCTGATGTTGCAGGGACAACACGCACGATGCCGGCCGTTTAGATAGATAAATAAATGAATAGAAAATACTTTGATTGCACACTTTAAACTAAGAAACAAATAAAAAAAGAAACAATTATAACATAAAGTGACAATTGGCGGTCATATCGCTCAATAGCGATCTCTGCCAGATAAGCTGGTATGGATAGGATCGTCGGAAATACATGGGGTAAGATCTGTCGGCATCTAATATGCCCTTTATATGTCTGAATGTAAGAAGACCCATTCTGTACCTCTCTTCCCAATCCTGCTCCAACATCTATAATACCGACAGTCTCTTATGTTATTGTAGTATCAAATAGGGTAGGGTGTAGATAAGTGCAGCCCTGCGGCCTAGGCCGCAGTGCGGGCGCGACGTGCAGACGACTCTATCGATCCGATCCTGTCTGCTCGCCTCTGTGGAGCGGGTAGCTTAATGTGTGTGCGCCTTTATAGCCAGGTGCTGGGGTTTTGATCGGGGATTTCATTCAGTAATAAGGTCTAATTTTGTCAGTATTTTCGATGGTCTTTTATATTACGAACTGATGAACACAGAAGCTGCTTGTACTAACCTTTTTGATTAAGATAGTGCTTTATTAACAGAGACAATTATAACTTATAGAAACAAATGATAACTGATAGTTACAATTGAAACAGTTTAGCTGACTTCAGACTGTTGCAAACAATCTAGATGTACCTAGCTAACTGATCCAAATCAATATTTATCTGAAATTCCCCAAGATGCTGGTCGCAAATCTGATATCTGTTAAACAAAAGAGTTAAAATAATTTCAACATCAAAATGCGAGGATGCTTGTAAAAACTTTCAGAAATGTTGGTTTAAGCATCGTCTGAAGATAAACTTTTGGTGAGAATATTTGATTTTATGAGTTACAATGATTTTGGTTAAAATCATTGTAACTCATAGAAAGCTCTGGAGCACTCGGGAACTTTTACCACAAAAAGTCTATTAAAAAAGCTAAAATCATAATCCTCGTAAATTATTCTCCTGTTCCCCTGTGAGTCGTAAATAAATAGTGCCGAACAAAACAACTATATTATGGATTGAAGAAAACTGAAAATCTTTACTTCACCATAAACCTAATCTACAAAGCTTCCGAATTAAATACGAGGCATTCAAAAAATTTCTATAGCTGCCGTCTCCTTGATTTTACAGACAAAATCACAAGAGCTTAATCAGATCACGTAGATACACCTTACGTGCATTGAAAACTTTGATTTAGTTTAAATTTAATGTACCTGGCTCAAATACGACGTAGGACGACCATTGCTAACGTCGGCAAACCTATTCTAAAAGATAATGGAGTCTACACACTAAAGGCGACGGGCAGCCGACAAGTTGACGAAACATCGTCGATTACCTACTATTCATATTATGAAGTATAAAAAGAATAGGGTTAAAAATAACAGCCTCCCTCATGCTGTACTACTTAGAAAATGTTTGTTCAAATATGATCTAAGCAGGACAGCTAGAGAGAGGCTGTCATACACCAAAATGTCGCACAAACCCGCCGGGCTGTGTCGCCAACTTTGTGTGTATACTCTTATGGAGTCTTCTGTGTCTTGTGGAGGGTTGTGTTCACTGAAATATATTCGGTTGATAATCAGCCGCATCGTCGGTTAACTTTGGATGTATGAAAACTTCTGTAAACGTCAATTAAAAATGTAATCGTAAGGGTACTTGATCCCTAGTGCAATCGTCCGATATAATATTCTATCGGACGATAACCTCTTTGTGTAATCGTCCGATGTAATCTTCTATCGGACGATTAAATATTTAATTGACGTATTAACATAAATTATACATCAATGGGGGACATATGGGTGCATTCGAACACAGTTTAATCAAAAACACACCTTAAAAACACGGTTTAAACTGCCGATGCTTACCCTGCCTGCCTGGCCACATGCTCCGTCTTACCTGAGAGCATGACTGCTCAAACCAGTTTGCGCAGGTTAGAACGTGCGCAGGAGCTTGTGCAATAATCGACATGCGAAGATTGGACTGCGCAGTTGGGTTGCGCGGGCAAGACGGAGCGTGTGGTTGGGCTAATAGACATTCTAACCCGCAACTCACGCCAGTGAGCTCCTTACTATTCAATCTATCTCTGCGTTTATCTGTCGGTATTGTCTGACACTTGAATAACAAAGAAAATTACAATCAAATAATATAAATAAATTATAACTAGTATTGTAACTGTAACTATCTGAATGTTGACTTTTCATTTCTGAATCGGTCAGTTTTCCATAACAAGTCTGTGGTGTAAGAATCATTATTACCTTTGGATTGCTGTTCTAGGAAAATTCATAAGCAGATTTAAAGGTCTAATTGGAAATTTTGTGTCCCTAACTGTAAAACCACGTTCATGCGCAAAAGCGTCTTTTATATGGCTCCATTATATCTATAATAAACTGCCAGAGTCACTGCGTACACTCCCTTGTTCATTGTTTCAGAGGAAGTTAAGATCATTATTATCAAAAACCGCCTATTACACAGTAAATTAATTTATGAATGATAAAAATGTTAATTTAAATATTACTTGACCCAGCTCAACTTATATACCTAAATAGTACATACTTGACATGATTGTATTGTATTGTATATATTCTTTTGGTTTATTGACATTTATTATTTAATTATTCTGCGTTTGTTTTTATATTTTTATGAAATGTTACGTTATTGAATTGTAATAAAACGATTGCACGCCTAAAGGCAGAAAACAATGATTCAAATTTATCAAATATGAAAGATCTTTACAACATTGTATTTTCAAGCAATAAATGAACTTTTACTTTTTTTTTAATCAGTGTTGTGGTTTAGCCATGTTTCGCTTTGCACCGGCCACAACTTAAAATATGCGACGACTGAAGGGCGCTTTTTAGTGGAAAGCTGGAGCGTTTGATAGTTTTGCCCGCCTAGCGCTAGACTTCCATCGAAAATTGTTTAAACCTCACGGTGTCCGTATACTAAGGCTTGCTATGGGGTAAAGCGATAGGGGGTTTCCCCTTGATCCTGCGAGGGGTGACTGTCAAGGTCGGATTTACCTCCGTTCCCTACGGGCGGGCTTTCAAGTGAGTATTGAACCCTTTCAGCTATGCGCTAAACTGAAAAATCACATCCACGAGGCCAAAATTATGTTTATCGAGTGTTTTATGTGGTTAGCGGACACTCTGTATGCGGACCGAGTCTAGTTTTCAGGAAGGTGAAAACGGAACCCTATTACTAAGCCTCCGCTGTCCGTTCGTCCGTCTGTCACAGGGCTCAATCTCATGAACCGTAACAGGTAGACAATTGAAATTTTCAGACAATGTGTACTTGTCTTGCCGCTAGAACAAAAATTTATAAAAATCAAAATTATAGGTGGCTGCCATACTAAAACGTGATTTTTTTTGCCTTTTTTGCTCTTCATTTGTCAAGGCTGTATCTCTTGAACTACAATAGGTAGGCATATGAAACTTTCTATAAATAAGTAACATTTCAACTGTAATAATAAAAAATACTAGAAATAAAATAAATTTTAAAATTTAAAGGGGTCTCGGAGCAAGCAATGTTTGATGTTGTTTGAAAATGTTGCCTGATTTTTACGGTACGGAACCCTTCGTGTGCGAGTTGACTCGCACTTGGCGCTTTATTTATAACGCTAACCACTTAGTGTATTCGTCCGATAGAATATACTATCAGAACCTAACAACTCGGATACTAACAACCTAACAAAGTAAAGGTTTCTTGTTCGCTTCTTTACTTGTCCATAAAAAGATTGAAGTGAAGAAAAAATCAAAATGATCACTTTATTTCCTAGTTTTTGAATTTTGTGACGTGTCCAACAGTTACAGGAGTAAGGTCTAAAGGAAATAAAGCATTTTGATATAGTTTTTAATTAATTACTTTTTAATTAATTAATTAATTCTTGGTTTTGATGGGTTCCAAGTTGAACCAGGTCGCAGATAATATAATTCTAGGTATATACTACCGGGCTAAGATTATGATGAGTTAGGATAAGTACTCTAGTTGCATTTCCAATTAAAAATATAATTTTCTGTTATCTAGATACGTAGTTCAAATATTTATTTCAATTATAAAAATCGACGTTGTGGAGTTGGAGCACGGTTGCGGTCGGATTTGGTTGAAACGTTAAGAAATTAAACTCCTTCCAAAAACTTCCACTTCCCAAAACCTATAACAAAAACCACACAAAGTACTATCAGCGTGATAATTGAAACACCGATCAAGGCCGCTAAACAACAATCTGTCAAAACTATTATTTGACAACTTCAATTGACATCCCGTTGACAGTTTGAGGTTTACTTGGCCTTGTCAATCTCGGTGTCACGTGTCAAATGTAAAGATGTCGTTATACCTACTAGCCATAATAAGCATTATACAAATAATTAAATGTAAAAAAAGCATGAAATAAATCTCACATAGATTCATTTCGATTCACATCGCTTAGGCTTGCTACCGAGGTGCATGTTTATCTTACGTAATTTTATACTATTCTACAGTCGGTTGTTAAAATTATTGATGGATACCCCTTAGTCGTCTCTTACGACACCAGCGGGAAGAGTTGGGGTGGTGCAAAGCCGGCACCACACTGCCTATTTAAATTCTTGAATAGTTATTATAAAACTCAATACTCATTATATATATAGTTGTCATCACATTGGTAGGTAGGTAATTATCACATCAATTATACATGTATAAGTAAGTATAAGAATGTGAACCCTGTTGGCTAGTGGAAGGCAGACCGAGGACAATTATCAATAAATATTATAAATTTTATAGAAGTATTAATCTAACCTATCTATTGGTTTTCTAAACTGTTACCTTATTATCATAAAATATGATAATTTATTGCTCATTACAAGTTAACGCGATTTGCTATAAATATTTAGAGATTAAATTTTAATAGCTTAGCACCTAACTACGAGTAATTGAATATTTCATGCTTATGAAACATAATCATCATCTCATCTGCAGCCCATACTGGTCCACTGATCGACGCAGGCCTACCCAACATTGGGCATGCGGGTTGGGGATCGCAGTTCTGTGGTAGAACTGTTCTGCAGGAGGCGCTGCTTCCCGCCCCCCGGTGGATATCCCTTTGGCGCCTCTTGCGACACACGCGGAAAGAGTTGGGGTGGTGCAAATTCGAAGCCAGTTTCCTATTATATGGACTTGTTAGGTGCTCCACTGCCTAAACATGCAAGCACCTACCTAACCACTCATCACGTCCATGCTAAAAACATTAGGTAAGTCGGTACGCAGGTACCTACTTACTATGACAGCCAGAATAATTACATCGTTGACATTTATGATAGCAATAAAAGATTTCAATCGCAGAGTGCTTTAAAAACCTTGGTTCTACGAAGCTGTCAGCATCAAGATTGTCATTGCTTGATGCCTGAATTTGCGGAAGATTTTACTACGATCTATTCTAGGACAACGTTAATATGTGAACATTATGAAAACCATTTTTTTTTCGAAATATAAAATGAAAAGTTATAATCTATTTTTTGCATTCATGATCACATAATTGTTATGGTTGGGTGTGTGGCGCCGGCTTAGAATTTGCAACACCCCAACTCTTCCCGCGGTCGTATGAGGCATCTAAGAGATATCCAGCGGGGGGCAGAGGCCCCCCTGCAGAACAGATTCACCATGGAACTGCGGTACCCAACCTGCTTGCCCAGCGTGGGGATTATGATGTTACCCCTAATGATATGATAAGAGCCCATAAGAGCGCTTATCAGGGGAGGCCTATGTCTAGCCGTGGACTCTTAACGGCTCTTGATGTGAATAACGTTGATTTTCTATTTAACTATAAAAAGGTAAATTAAAGTAGTAAATACATAGAGTGTTTTCTATGGGCTACTTAGGTGTGCTACGTTTTGTCACAAAATTACTTTTCATCCCATCTATTCGAGAAGATGCAAAGGGTTCCTCGATAAGTGCGAACAAAGTCGGTCATTCCAGCCAGCGCAGCGCGGCTGGCGAAGGTCCGCCTGCGACGCAGGAGGCTCGGGACAAGTGTTTGTACGATCTGCAAATATTTGTTCCGAGTGTTCTGGATGTTGCTATGTATAATAAAAAATATCTATCTATGTAGTGTATTAAGTATATCAGTTATCTAGTACCCATAACACAAGCTCTGCGTAGCTTGGGGTTAGATGATGCTGTGTGGATTGTCCAGCATTATTAATTAGTAGTAATTTGGTTATGTACCTAAATATAAGTATTCGTCACAACTAAAATTAAATGCTTTATTGACAAAGAAAATTACAATCAAATACTTAATAAAAACAAATTAGAACTAATATTTACAATGGAAACAATTGAGCTAACTGCAGACTGTTACAAACAATCTACAGGTTGCTCAACTGATCCATATTAATACTACTAAAAGCATCTCTTATTTATTTTTCTCGTATGTTGAATTTTCCTCATAGTTTAGGATGAAAAGCAGAGTGTGCCACACGGGACCAAAATTATTTTAACCTCGAGCAACGTACTTTGAATCCCTCACTACGATTAGGATTCTAAAAATCGCTCTCGCCTTAAATACATTATTTTGTTCCCATGTGATATAATGTCCTATTAAGTACCTACTTCGGTTTCGTCTAGGTATCACGTGAGAGATGCCGCTAACAGACGCTTGTAAAAAATATTTAGCTGACATTTTGAAGATTATCTTACGTAAAAGTGAATATCGTTAATTGAATATTAGGTACTTAATTGGCTGTTGATTTTATAGTCGATTGATTATTTGATTGGTTATTAATCATTTACATTGTGTTAAACATCGTAAATGACTGATAAAAAGAAATTTCTTTTGTAACTAAAGTTTTGATAAATCGACATTTCATTAACTTGTATGCTAACTAAAGTGTAACTAAGTTGATGTTCTTGCATATACTGAAAAAAATTTCAATTCATTTGATTTTAAATTGATGAACATAAGCAGTCTAAATAATTTCACAACATTTTTCAATCTCTGATAACATGCGTTTCGCTTTCTGACTGGTACTAGCCCTGTAGCAATATTCTAATAGGATTCTATTTGAGTGATATTACAGTGAAAGTTAGGACAAAACATCAGCCGGGCTCGGTCTAGGTATAAGGCGGAACGTATCGCCTCTTGCAAATGAAGGCAAAAACCTTGCTTCGATTAGTTTTGCCCCATTTGATAAGCAACAATTGTATGGAAAATTTACTTCAGAAATCACGCTTTTATTGTTATATTAATATTTCAGGAAATGTTTCAAGTATATTAATAATATTTTTTAAGCAGAATATTTTTGTAGTTATTTTTATAGTTTTTGTCTTTGACTCTACAATTTTCTTTGAAATGAAAACAATCAAGTTGTTTATTATTTGTTCGGGCAGCGAAACTCCCGTTCTGACAAGTTAAAAACCAATGAAAAATTCATTCGATTAGTCATATAGGATCTGCACCTGTAGATCAAGCACAGTTTTTTTGCCTAGGGCACATAGACAAAAATCACATCGTTTGACTTCAAAAATAAGGCGTTTTCGTAATGTCAAAAAATTGTTCGACCAGACTGGATAGATGGCGCTTTTAGATTGAAATTATATGGCTATTAGGCTGTCATGAACCACTACCACAACCTGTATTCTTCCGCGAAAGATCCCTGGCATGCGAGGCGAGGAGAAGGTGGCGGATCTATTGAGTTCTAACGTACCTTAGAACTTAATAGATCCGCCGCCGCCTCCTTCAATCGATGGCTAGAATAGAAAAAATTACACAATAAGTCGTTTTCACTCAGCCTAAATAAAAACTTGCCACGTCAACTTTACCTACAGTCCGTGATATTTACTAATGTTAAGTTTTATGCCTTCTGTTTTTCTCGTTGTTATTTTTTTTTTTAACATATTACGTAATGACTCTATGACAAGTACGGAGCGGGCTCTGACCGACCTTACTTGCTTACAAATGATTATAAACCTCGAAAGACTTTGTTTCCAAATCTCAATTTTGCTCATAATAGGGACGGATTTGCCCACATATAAGATTTACCCATACGATTCCATGCTACCTATCCTTGATGCCTTCCATGTAAGTTGCTAACTAATCGCGGATCTCATCTGCCTTGCGTCTTCATCGTAACCGTTTACCGTAGAAGGACTTATCTTAGAAATCCATGGAGTATTCTTGAATCTCTCTAGTGTGTTTTGTGGAGCAATAGCTTTTAGCTCATCTTCAGAATATGGTCATGCCGACTTGACATCATTTCAACTAGGAAAGTACAGTCAATTAACTGCCTACTTAAGTATTGGGCTGAACTTTTCCCTGTACAGAAATTTTATGTCCCACAGCTGGCCAAAAAGGAAGACTTTTCTCCAGTACTGGGCTAAAAACACTCAACAGAACATTTCTTCACATTCAAAACATAACATTGTATGTAACTTTAATTTAATGAAGGCGTACAATAATTTAAACAAAAACCCAGTCTGTTAAAAAGTGATGTGAAAAAGCTACGTAAAAATTACAGAGTAGTCACAACCTAACCATTTGAAAATAATATGATATATTATTTTGATAGTCCACGACAGCGTGTGACCGTCACGCTCTTGGCTTTATTAGCACAGTTGATCTTGTTACAACTCAAACTCAACATGTCAGACTCTACCTAGCTATTATTTCTAGGTAGCTCAGCGGAAGTAGCTACTATACTAAAATTTTAAGCCCGTTGTACACAACCCTACCATTTTAACTAACTGTTAGGCAATGCTGTCACTTACGAACAAGACAATAATTTCTACGCAACAAGGTAGGTACCTAAAGTAAGTTACTCAAATTTTGTCACAAAACGCGCGTAAAATGTCAAACGATAGTTAAATTATTGAAGAGTGTCTGTAAAATAATGTGTTCTGAAAACTATTACGTAAACGGTAATGATTTTAAATTACACACTCTTAGTTTTATAGGATTTTATAGGCCTTTGTTGTTATGCTTGTTTCTTTAGCTCGTAATTGCAAACCTAACACCTATGTTATTATGTAAAGATGGCATCTGAAACCGGGTATTTGTCTTCATAATTTTGCACGGTGTCTGATTATGATTAAGCATATTTTGGTTCTTCAATATGTAGATTCAACGATAGTTTTTCATGCATACTCGTATCTCTAGGGTACAATGCTAACTTAAAACAGTTGCTAAAGAGCGTTATTTCTCGCTCAGACTTATGTCATTAGAAGAAGTCGGAGTGAGAGATAGCAATGCTTTAAGTTAACAGAATATTATGAATATGGGGGTAACTGTTGACCCACATACATATAAGCAACTCAACTATTGTTCAAATAGAGCCGTGCATTGGTAATCATTTTCTATCATCATTTTAATTCATCATAATTATTATGACTTGATCTTAAGTCTCCACAGCTAAGTAATAAGTCTTTCGCTTCTGCCAGCTTGCACTATGCTTTTCGCTTCTCTTTTAATTTATTTTCTTTGATACTTAGTTATCTTTAATTTATTTCCTTATGCAACAAAAGTTCCAGGCTAGTGAGTGAGCCTAGTCCAAACCGGCCAACTATTACTTTCGCTCCTTCTCCTCGATAGGTATAGCTACCGTTTGTTTCCTCGACTGTACGAGGCTAATTGACGGACATTGAATACGTTAACCAGTCGAAAAGTACGTGTATTTCTATGAGAACGTTCTGAGAAACTTCCGAAGGGTTTTGAGGTGTGTTCTTATGTGAAATCTGGCTAAAAGGCTGACGTGAGTGACAAGAGATCTCTTTAAGGGTAGAAGGGTGGGTCCTGTCCTTATCGGGTTGCAGACTACACCCTTGGATAACTTTTTTAGCATAACTCCCATACGAAGTTTACAGCCTCAGCTACTAGCATAACTGAGGCAGTAAACTGCGTCAGCGATGCTAGCTAAGCCAAAACCGCTCTTTCATTACTTGCTATGCTACAAATTTTACCAAAGCCAATCTAAGGGTGAATTTTGCTGGACAGGTCAGCGAAACTTATGCCTGTTGCGTAAATTCCATTAAAAATAAAAATCCCGATGACTTCCAAAAATGCACCTAAGGGATGCATTGTGATTATTAAAATCGTTCCGAGCTTAATATTCCTTATGAAATTATGTCTAAAATGAGCTCCCATGCAATCGCACCCTTTCGAATAAAACGCTGCAAATCCCCAGTAGGTACTTACATTACTTAGAATGGTGTTTGGACCACACATTACCGGTATCAAATGACAATGCATTCAGTATCAGCGCTATCTGAGTTTGTGCTTACGATTACTTGATCACGACCTCATACAATGTTGCATTGCAAATTATATAGAACAAGTTACTTGAACTATCTAAGTTCCCAAGTACTCTCTTCAGGCATACCTTTCCCGGAATAGCCTTACTCTATAGTTTGAATCTATAGTCTTGTACTGTAAAGTAATGATGAGAATATTTTATTTCTTCTGAACATAATGTTTGCAAGAATAAAAGACAAAGCATAAACGAAACAGCTGATTTGACAGACTCTAGAATCATTTTAGGTAACAATGCTTGAAATGGAGAATTTGGTAATCTTGTTGCACGGAAGGAAATTGAAAAAAAATACCGACCGGGATCGGAAGACAGTAATTAAAAACAATAATCACCCTGCCGTCTAGGTCTAGACAATAAGCATAAATGAATGGAATGAATGGCATGGAAGTATTATTTAGCTAAAGTACGGAAACACTCCATTCATTCCGCGGTATCAAGATTTAACTGGATAAGAAGTTAAAAACGAGTTTAGTGCGCCAGGGATAGGTCTAGTTCCGTTGTCGATTTGAATTTAAATCGAATTTGGATTAAATGGTATTCTTCTTCAACGCTGTTATATTTTAGAGGTAGTCTTTATGCCCAAGCCTTCACGCTGAAATGGCAGCAGCAGGTTTAAAAAATGCCATTGTTGTGTGTTGAAATAATTTTGTTTTCAATTTGTGTTGAACATATTATTATAACATTATTTTAATCGTGGTCCTAAACCGCCAAATAATCTACCTACCATAAACGAAACCAACTGATGAATACAATGTATGGAGCCCCTAAGCATCCCAATGTATTCCAGATGCAAAAGGAATACCAAAAATGCTAGTGGTTTTTAATATTGTTACCGTCTGCATGCAAATACAGACCTCTCTTGTAATTAAAATAGGCGAACAAAAGAACGGGATAATAATTATTGCCACAAAAGCAGTGGTTGAATCGTAAATCCTGGTGTATAATTTAAACCTCATTTTTAGAGATGTCTCTAACAATTGGAGAGAAAAATCTTTGCACAAAACAATGAGTTGGATTAATAATTTTGGCCGTCTGATAGACTTCCTGACACAATTATATCCTTACCCACTTATCTACTAGTATACGGTATTAAAAAGTTAGATTTTTCTTGTAACAAAGTGATTCTAAAATAGGGTGAGGTAAGTATGTGAGATCACACTTCATAAAAACGTTTCTGATTGTTAGTCAGTTTTTAAATGTATAATGAATGAAATGTTTGTACGCCTAAGCGGCAGAATTCAGCTATCTAAATAAGTCTTATGTACCGACTGTAAAATAACCTGATTCACAAACAATAAATAAATTATTTCACAGCATAAATAAAGCTAAAATTCCAAATTTTGCTCGCGTACAGAATGTGACAAAACCTTGTCAAAGTAAATGTCCGACCGCTTTCTTTCACTTCTACATGGTTCAATCTTTTTCTGATCGCGCACGTATTATACCAAAACAGCTGGGACAACGTAGTGTCCTCGAAAGGCCTTTATTAGTTTTCTGATAAATTACACCCAGATTCCTTTCAAATTGTGTTGCACTTGCTTCCGTTGAAAATGTACTTACATTAATTATAAGTTCCAAGTTCTCTAGTGAGAACTTGTCACCATTCTATTTGTATTGCAAAGTGCACTTCGAGTGCGCCTGCGTTGGCATTAATAAGAGCCTAAGCAGTTTAACTACACACACACACACACCCTCACACACTCTATGGTACATACACTATGTTGGATACAATAAATATCTTTGAAATAAAATATATGTATAAAATTAAGACAGGCAGCTTGATATTTTCATTTATCATGGTTGCCTCAATCAAGAGTGTTCTTTGCTATGACATGCTTTGTTCGTCAAATTAGTATGCTTGCTTACGTTGGCTAAAAAGACTAAAGTAATTACGGAATATGGGCCTAAGACGCTTAACGACATCAGACAGCATCAATAAAACTACTGGATAAGGGTTGCACAGGACCTAACAGAATGGAGCAATAGAGAGCTGTCGATGTCATTAAAAAAAACAATATAAGCCCTAAACAACAATCACTACAACAGTCAAAGACACCATTTAATTTACCTTTAGTAGCTACGTTTGCTTATGACTTGGCATCTTTTCAAAGCCGATTATCAGTCAGATAAACAATCTTGGTGCAATTTAGCATAATTCCGTTGCACATCTTTACCTCAGCGTGTCATTGCATCATTACTATGTACTTGTATATAGGTCATCGACCTATCCCAGAGAGAACTTGACATAAAGTCATTGGATGACATAACAATGAACAATAACGTAGATACACTCCTCAAGCCGACTGAACGTGAGCAAAAACAACAGTCATTGATACAATAGTTTAGAATGTACTTACCAAGTGTGACATTCATTGAGAAGAATCTAATTAGCACACAGAGTAAGCACTGAGCACCTGGTCAGATAGTCATATAGTAATTTTATTGGTAAAATCATATTTACAAGTCAAATCTGATTAAAATTGGTACCTACTAACAAATTAAATAACAATTTTATATACTAAAATAATGATTAATTGTTAATGTACCTAATATAAAAATTAAAATAAATTAATTCCATAGTAAAATAATAATTTATACAATAAGTAACTAATATAAATAACAAATTTATGTTTATCACAATTTTTGGTCAACAAGTTAGAAGTTAGTGTGAGTGTAGTAGAAGCCTGCCATAGAGGTTCTTAACCTATTGTATAAATTGTAAAGCTTTAACTCCAACAGACCCAGGTAATGATAATTCAGAAGACCATGGTTAATTCTTGTGCCACATAGTTTCAGAACACTCCAATTAACAATTTGGCATACATAACCGTCTTTGTACCGGGAATGAAAAAGATTTTGATTGCAAATAAGCAACATACAGCGAGACTATCATAAAGATGCAGTCTTAAAAACAAATAAACAAAAACAGTGCTGTCTCAGAATCGAATATCAAAGAGAAAGATAGTAAAAGATGGCTGGATGAAAGAATTGTATCAAAACAGAAAAGCATACAGAGAAAGGGAAAGGGCACAGAGGAGCTTGCCAATCCGAGCGGAACTAATGGCGATATTCCGATACAATGCGTCGTTACTGCACACTGCTGGGTATACTGCGGTCTGCTTTCTGAAGATCTAATCAGAACACTACGTATTGTGTCTGTTGACAGGATAGGTTTGGGCAAAGAAAGTTTTTATTATGTCGTTTATCTTATTTGGTACTGACATGTTTAGCATCGGTTCATTTTCGGTTCATGGTTTTTATTAGATGTTACTGTCAGATTTACGGTTATTGGGATGCAGAAAAACTTTTAAGATCTTATTATTTAGTGAACGTGATACTGCATTGCAGTATTACAGTTACTAAAGTAACCTTACCTACCTGTTAAAATATTTCTTACCTAATTATTATGTATTTGTATTTATTTATTTATACAAATTTGTTACAATTTACAGTTTATAGCGTCTTAAATCCTAAGCAAGGTTTATCTAGACACTTAGGTTCTCTTAGTAATACGTAATTATAATTTATAAGCAAGTATCGGTAAGTGGTGCGATGGTGGTACGTACGTATGAACTTGCTAATAAAAGTGCAAAATGATTGCGATAAAAGTATCATAAATAAAACAAAGACAAGAGATATATCAAAATAGGATCCAAAAAATAAATTGGAAGGTGAAAGCAACATCATTAAAGCAAACAATGGACATGTGAATTAGATTATTGCTACTGATAATGGATATAGTGTGAAACAGAGTGACGATAAGGAAGAAAGTGAAGCTAAAGTATGAACAATAGAAGTATCTGAACCAACTCGTATGAAAATTTAGAACCTTGATGATGAGAGAGTATTTCACTCGCTTCACATTCACAGCACATAAATAGACAGTCTCTACAGTTGTTTTGCTAAATTACACGCAATATGATTTTTATAGTTTTAACTACTCAGAGACAAGTGTATAATTATCTCCGTTATGAAGATCTCTGTGATTATCATAGATAGAGCTTTGTTGTTCCACGATAACTTGACTATATGTATCTATAGTTAATCTAGTAGACATAATTTTACAGAATAATTACTGATCGCTTGGTGCATAACAAAATGGAAAAGCAGTAGCTCTTATCATAAGTAATTACGATCTATAGCTAGATGACACATCCTAAATCGACCTTGGTATTGAAAACGCGACAGTCGAAAATGAAAGTGAATCGGATTTCTTTTCTCTTTTGATGGTTTCGTCTGCGGTGACTTAACTATTCTTAATCAATGTTTTACTTATATTTTCAAGTTTGCTTTCAGTTCTATCGTTATTTATAATAGTTATGATATTGACTGTTCATATAGCTATAATTACTAAGTCATTGACCATTGGTATAGAAAGCTTCTCATGCCGTAAAAATATTTGAATTTCGCATATCAAATATTATTTGAATTGTGAAATATAAGGAATTTTAATGGTAGCACAACAAAATATATATTGTCACATTCTTCCAGTTACTTACTTAGTTATAGATTTTTCGCTAGCCCAATAAAAAAAAGTAAACGTTTGTGACTAAACGAAACCACTGAATGTTTATACAATTTGAGCACGCAATGATTTTATAACCTTAAACAAATGGCTCAATGTCATCAATCCATCATTAGCTTTATCCGAGAGTCTTCAGATGCCATTGTTTATGTTCGAAACAGAGGGAAAACAATACTCATTGTTACTTCATTTGCACTTACGTTCCAAACGACCTTGCTATCGCTAAAAGCTTATTGGCAATTGTCAAAAGATTGGCAAATACTTTAACCAGGTCTTCTCTCTAAAGACAGTGATCCAAGCCTAATATAAAATCTACTTTTAATTTATATTTTTACTAACCCTATCACCCAATTTAAATCTATGAGTGTTTTGTATATTGCAATGAAAGTATTAAACATCTACCTAAGTTTTAACAGCTGCAGTTAAAGGTCTAGTCTCTGCCCCCGATGTTTCTAATTGAAGGTCAAGCTTAGGTCAATTTTCAAAACGTATCGAATCAATACAATTTTCAACCCCCGTATTCTGTTGCAACGGCTTTCTAGGTCAATCATTTTCATAATTAACATTAAAGTAATCAATGGCTGACCTTGGTCTGTTTAAGAGTCATATTATCTCATTTTTGGCACTAAAATTGCTGCCATCAGAGTGAGAATTAATCGGTGTCGCCTTATTTGTATTCAATATTTTGTGGCCTCTTTACGATTTGCATTTGTGACAGAAATTGATAAAAAATCTACCATTGTCGTGAAAAAACAGTTTTCTACTAGATTGCAAAATTCAAATCAGTCTAAAGAACCGTGTTATAAGTTTGACCCACTTATGGGTATAATGTTTGCATTTTCAATTACAAAATGCCCTTTCGGCCTCATTCACTGTACTTCGGTCAGGAACGTGTTAATTTAATTACTGTAGAACCAAGAGTAATCATTAAGGCCAATGTCTTCTATGTCGATACTACAAAGCTTAATGATGTGCACATATTGTAAACTACCGCTGTTTAGGTACAATCTAATGCATGTTGCATAATTATTAGGTTCTGCCAATAGAACAGAAGATGGTAGAAAATATTAAATTATAGTTAGGTACTTGCTTGATAGGTACCTACTCCAGCTGGTCAATTCAGATGTTTTCGTGAGTAAACTCATACTATTGCATATTATTGCACTGATACTCATTGGTTTTCTTTTTTTTTTTGTGTATTTTATTCGTAATTAAAATGCAGCTAATGAGTGGCAAAAATACGTTGACTATACTCAAATGACCAGCGGGACTTTTTTGCACAATAATATTCTAAACATCACAAGAGTTTCCCGTAAATCTTTATAAATTATCAAGTAAATATGTTCTTGGGTAGCATTTGTGACTCATCTGTGCTCTTATCGACAGCGTGCTTTACTAACAGAACATAATTGGAAGGGAAACGTGTGAGAACAATGCCACAGTGCATACAATTAGCGACTTGCATCTCACCGCGATCTAATTTGGAAGGCAGAAAGGTCAGGATTGTATATGCCATCGACCACAGAAATATATCTAGATAGAAGCAAAAGCTTTATTAACCTCGCGTACCGAAAAGAGGGGCTGGATAGCCTCTTTGCTCGCCGCGAAATTCAGTCCGCTCCCGACCGCTTTCCACGTGAGACGTCAGGTTATAAAAACAAAATGCCTTGTTGTTCAATAATTAACTGTTCAAACACCACCAAAAAAGGAAATGGTGTATTTTAAAGGTGTTTTACATCACTAAATTACACTAGTGACGTCAAAGTACCTATGCAAAATGTTACACGCAAGGTTTGAATACAAATCGGCGAACTCTTTGCTTCTATCTAGATATATTTCTGTGCCATCGACGTTATTTCTACTAATGATTATGTTAATATAGAGTATGGGGACATCTCTGGACTGTACACTATTATCATCCAGTATCTATTTTAAATCTGTCTAATACGAACACTGGTTCATAAGTTAAGAATAAAGTTCATAACTGTATGATCCTTATAATTATAGACTAAAAATCTACGCCACCTGCAATCTTTCAACAACAGCTCAACATCCGTGACGTCTATTATTATTTTTTTTTTTTTTATTGAGGCACAGATAATATACAATATTATGTCACCAATATGTTGAAGCATTTACTGCCCGGCGTCACACGCTGTAGCAGAACGGCATGTGCGTCGTTGACAGCCTGAGCGTTAACCATTCCATAATAACAATAATAATATATCTTCTCTTATTTGAGTCATTAGATAAAGTTACTGTAGATATTGTACAAAGTGAAACGAAATTGATGGAACCAAACCTATTACTTATAATGATGACAAAGTAACATGGAAAAGTAATAGCAAATACTGGAGATAGAGTTATTATTCAATTTAACACTTTCTCCAATCATAAAGAAATAAAAGTTACAGCCGATTTGAAGATTCCGAACAACAAAAACAAATTAGAGAATGAAGCAGAAAAACCGCTATACAAAGCAGCATTGGTTCTGCAAAGGTTTACAATTTTTGCTACCTTCTGCTTTAAGAAATATTATTACAAAGTTAGTTAAACGTAGAGCAATTAAAAGCAATAATAATAAAAATCTTTTTATTCAAATATTTGTATTCTGTGAAGACTTCTTGATTTCACAAGAGAAGTAGATAACCAACCCCCAAAGGATGATCTTGATATTCACATAATTTTGATGTTTCTCAATAATAACCCTGACATAATTCTTCAAAATTAATGTTATAATACAACTCCATTCATGACCAATTCTCGAGTCTCTTGAATGGTAAACAGATGTTAGTGGTCAATATTTACAAGCCATTCAAATACACGAAGGCCGTATTCAATACAATAATGGTATAGTCTTTTGTAATGAATTCACGGCCTTACTCTGTTGTTTTACACCTAGTATGACGACGGAATAAATTCGATATGGTTGATAAATTGGGGGCTATGTATGTTCAGATTTGACACAGTTGTAATGTCCAAATATCAAATAACAAAGTGCTTTATTTCCTTTAGACCTCACAGGACTCTTGGACACGTCACTTTTTCTTGAATGTACAAAACTCAGTTCTTTATTAATAAATGCAAGGTACGTATCTTATAGAGACAAAATTGCCGCAGGAGTCAATGATATCGTATTGTATGAAATCGTAAGAAACCTCGCACATTTACGTATTATGTCCGCGGCAAGTCAAATGAAGCGCCAGATCTCGAGGTAATAATATAATATTTCAATGACATTTGTAAGAAAGTAGACAAACAAATTATAGGAAGGCAACGCAATCAATGAACATCATTGATCGCGATACCTTCACAAAGCTTTTACATTGACTGCTCACCCATATCTATATACAATGTAAGTAGAGATAGATGATCTCATTGAAAATAAACGTAAATAAAAACAGCATGAAGGTTAAGACTTATCTATGTGTCAAGGTGTAATAGCCAATTTAACGACGCATGATCTCAGAAATGTACTCAATAAAGTTGACAGATGTATGTTTCCTAACGCAACTTGCCAAAACTAACATTTGCACAGTACGCTCAGGTAACATAGCGAGGAAGGTCGGCCAATAGTGATCATTGCTTTTGTACATTTAAGATTTTTCTACTGCGAAACAACACAATGATTCAGACCACCCATATCCCGACTGGCACCTGAATAAGAAGTCCTCTACTGACTTCTGGGCCTTACCGGTACACTAATCAGATGTTCTCAAACGTGTATATGCTTGTAAAACAAGCTCACTGTGTAAGACATTGCGTTCGAATAGAAAATTAGCAGAGGTCATGGATATGGGAAAAGAAAACCATAGTAAAATAGTTGTACTTAGCTGTATCATCGCTTATTGCAACATCGACAGCAAATAACAGTTATGATGAAACGGCGTTATGTCTACAAAGGTGCGTTTCAACGTGAAATTATGTCAATTTACATTACTTTGGGATTTTTATAGCAAATATTGCTTAAACTTTAAACAATAAGCGAAACTTACATAGCTGATATAATATTTTATTATCTCTGTCTTTTCCACACCACGTGTGCCAAATCTACATTCTGTAACTTATCAGATCACATTTTTAGAAGATATGATTACATAAGCGAGATAAACTCGTCATGAAACGATACAAATAGTTGAAGCGTGCAACATTATCATGCTAAATCGACACATAAATACATTTCTTATCTACATCTCGATACGTATGACGAATATTGTTAATTCCGCTTTCATTCACAAGGTTCGTGTTTGGTTAATCGAAATTGAAGTTGTCAGATCTGCCGTAATCTAAGGACATCTATAAACGAACTAAGGACACCTTCAGATGAAACCACTCCATGCGCCTATTTCAGTCAAGTCTTCTTCAGCATATTAGCACTTTATGTTCGATTCAGCATTTTTGTAGTTCTATCTTTTGACCTGCATTTAGTGGGTCATGCATGGGTTCAATAGAGTTCTTAAATATTTCCTCATATGTGTTCCGATTTGACCCCGTATTGCTATTGCCCTATTCTTCGATAATGTGTTTATGACGTGACTAAATTAGCTCTATAGAAAACACATACGCTTTCGTAATGGTTAGATTATTTCGATAATCTTTGAATGGTATAATGTTGTATCATTGACTACATGTTCGATTGTCCTCACTTCTGAGTTACAAGTTTTGTTATTGATCCGTGAAAAATGCTTTTCACGTTCAAATGAAGTCTGTATAGTTTTTATTATCATATTGCGTAAGCCTTAACACTGGGTTAATTTATAAGAAATCAAATAAAATCCCAAATGTTTTTTGAATTCGACGGGACTTGAACCCGCGTCTTTCCCTCAGTACGGGAACGTGCTAACCTACTACACCACGAGATCAAGTGACATAGAAGACGAAAAACTTTGGGACATTCATTGGACTAATAGCGCCGTTAGCTCCACCTACAGGGAAATTATTGAAGTGTTAGCGAAGTATTTATACTTCCTTGTCGATATATGTAAGGCATAATATTTTCTCAAGATAAATAAACACACTCGTAATAATTATAATGTTTGTACAAGTGTTTAAAAATGATTCCGGAAACCAAATCTAAAACGTTTCTGGGCAAAGGAAAGACTCAGTGACTGATATACTAATTAATTCTTTATATAGGTACATATATTTATACCTAGTATTTGGAAATTGCCCGTTGAAATAAGAAGCACGTACGTTTAGAGCATGTCAATTAAAATTCAACGTCTTTGTACAAACGTTTGCTAACGCGTTGAGCCGTAATATTTACAAAAGGCTGTAAAATCACACAAAATCGAAGGCCGTGACAATGTGTGAAGTAAAATACGTGCTAATCATAATATCATACCTACAACCTGACTGATTCGAATACTTATACATAAGCGGATATCAATATTACGGTATCGTGTAATTTAACACGCTTATACTAATAATAATGTATATAGGATTGGTGTATTTATTATCTAGAGAAATATAATTTATATATTCAAAGATAACGGAAATCGATACTTAATCTGGAAGTTTTACTAATAGAAATTGTATAAGTGTATATATTCGAAAAATACATCTCCGTCCAACTACATCTATATTCTTAGTTTCAAAAATAAGAAGGTAAAAAAATAAGACACAGAAATAAGGTAAGCTTTTAATAAACGAAAAATGAATTTAATTGATATCTTTATAGATGAACGTAACTTATGTAGGTAGCCAAATCAAAATCAAGTAACGTTTATTTCTTTAGGCTTACAACATAAGCAAGCACATACGAGTAGGTAGACAAGCACTTTTTTGTCCTAAGAAAAATTCTTAATTGTAAGTGCTCTACATGCATCATCTGTCAAAAAATTGGGATAAGTATTAAGCAAATCGATGATCTGTAGGACAAAATAAACATGGGGTTGGGCCGAGTGAACACAGGGGTGGTTAAAGGGTTGACATGAGGTCCTTCATTTGAACAATGTGGGGTTCGAGAGCTCATAAATAGCTAAGGTAGCTTTGGTAAATCCCACATACACATACTTCTATGTAAGAAAATTAAGAAATGGTACATTATTTTATACAAATTTACAAACTACGAGAGAGATTTAAAAACTACAAAAGAAGGCTGTAACAGGTAGACTCTTGAATTATCTTCTTACAAACAAAACTATTATTGGCAATATTGAATTGATAAGTCTGTCAGTCAGATAGACAATGATTACAAGTTGTATGTAAAAGCAGGAAGTAGTCTGGGGTAGACAGAAAACACCAAAAGCTGCAAAATTGCAAATTGACAATTTCGCTACCGGCTATTTACACAAGGCTCAATATAAATCTGTTCCGCCTGATTTTATGTCGAAGTTTGCAAAAAAGCGGGCGTCTTTTAACGTTCATAAGGCCGTTTCACCTTACGAACGTTAGGCGTGGTTGAGAGCGAGCTCCAAGCAAAAGCTATCTCATCTTTATTTAATAAATAAATATGAGACAATGAATATATAATTACACAATTTTAAATGGGTGTTGATATTACAAAAAAATACGTTGTATTATTTATTGCATTGGATACCAGTACCAAAAAGTTACACACTACATTCTTGGTATTGGTATGCAATGCAGTCAACAAAAAGCATTCAAGAAAATTCTTTTGATAGGAAAGAAACTTACGTGATCATTACGTATCTCATCAGAACGTAAGTAACACAACGTTATATTTTTGTCACGTTTTAACCAAGTTCCGTTTCCGTTGGTCGCCATATAACGTGTACCGCTACATAGGAAACCACAGCAGAGAAAGTTCCGAAATTGCCGTAGAAACAATTTAAGGTCAGTATTCAATAAATTCATCATGAGAATAAAAGCAGTGATTTTCACCCGTGGGTGCAAATAAATTGACCTAGAGCTAGAAATTTGTAGCCATTGCTTTGGCTAAATTTGCGCTTCCACTGCATCGGCATCGGAACGTACGAGGCGTCGGTATTTACAATATGCCGATAGGGTGCGTCTAGTGCTTTCGGATTTTGCATCCCGGCTATATAGGTACCTATTTACAAAGCGCTCAAGTATGCCGATGACGTCATCCGCAACAACATCCTCGTATTGACGAGGACGTTGTTACGGATCGGATCTTTATCATTGGCAGAAATAACGGTCTCTGGTATCGGTATAGCGTGCTGCGACCGGCTATGTATATGTCGATTCAGCGCAGCGCACGCTGTACCATCGTAATCAATACAAAGCAACAAATCCTTACGCTCCGTACGCTTCGATGCCAATGCAGTCAACGCGTAACTTAAAGCTGAACGTAGGTACACTTAGGAAGGTGTAACGAAGAACTTCTTGTGTTTCAGACATGGAGTTTATTAGAGTATGAGACACATTGCTCTTGGGCAATGTTACGACATTCATACTACAGAGTTGAATAACTATAGAGGACTGACTCTAAAAAAACGAAATCCTTCAACATACATTTGATTACTAAGGTTCTAATTGTATTATCATCACGTAGCATGGAAGAGGTTACTCTTATAAGACACTATTGCTCCATTTTCTTGCACAATTAAGTTATTTCGTGTTTACTTAGTATTTCTATATTCTCAAAACTAAGTTGCACAATTACTAAGTAAATAGTCTCGGAAAGGCACTTTATTGTTTTAATAATTTTCTTATTATGAGAGTGAGGGAATAGAGAGTGTACCTGTGTTTGCGCGCACACTTGTGCACTATAATGTGTCCTGCGCACAAGGCTAGTCTCCGTTAAGGCTGGCCGCCGTGGCCTTAATTCGGCTAGGAGGACATCATCATCATCAATATGTCCATAATAAACATTGGAAAAAGAATCATAGACTTTTTCGGGATTCTTATTCTTTGCGAGTCAGATTTTTTATAATTATGTTTTAATTAATTAATTATTCTATACAGTTTTATTAAAATATTTGCATTTTGAATAGCTTCATCTGTTTATTAGTTTATTGGTTTCTTTTATGTATAAAGTGACAAGTTGTCGAATTTACTTAATCTGTATGGATGTTAGTTGTGGGTACATACCTCATACTCTGGTAGGTACTCGTCGATGCTTCGCAAATTGTCCAACGTACTAGAATATCACGGATTACACGCAATGCAATATATTTCAACATACATTCCAAGATTTCCAAGTGATTTCGTACAAATGTCAGATCTAAACGTTTAATTGCTTGAAGATTGACTTGTTTCAATATTACATTCTCCCTTTTACTCAGGTTTGTGTGTATGTTGCGTATGAACTCATCTTTTCTCTGGGTTGTATTAGTAACATCTCTTAGCTTAGTGATTTTATTAGTCCTTCTGTTTTAGCTGGATCTTTTTCTACACCTTTTTGGGATAAGATCTAGATCTAGAGTCTAGTCTAGTAAGGTACTAGTACCCTTTCAAAATTATACAAATTCACATACGATCTAAACACATTTTTTGTCTGCTAGTGCTAACCTCTTTGACTGAACTTTGCAGGTCATTGAACTAATATTGTTTCGTATTTCACGGACAAGGTAGATTTGGTACAATATCATTAGAGAGTGTTTTATGAACAAATTTACAAATGCGACTAAAAAACTAGTTTCTACCAAAGCCTTGACATTCAACCTGCGAAATTATACAAGTCTTACTGGTATATCGACTTCAAAGAAAAGCCTGACGTAGGTCATAAAAAGTTTGAAGTCTCAGACGAGTGAAACAAATGTTTAATACGAGTACTTTTTGTGCCGAATAATATGGTTTAGCAAAACGCATACAAGGTACCACGTAATATGTGTCTTAGGCCGAAAGGATTGATTTAGGACGCCCAGAGGTCGAATTTTTTTATTTTACAAAATTGAATTAAAATTTAGGTATTTGACTATATTTTTGTCTTATCAAATGAGATTAAACATAGTTTAGTTATATCAACTCTTGCATACTACAAATGATATAAATAATACAAGAGTTCCAGGATTCTTTGATAGAGTTCCGGCATATAATCAAAAGGCCTCTAAAAAGAGTAGAGCTCAAAGTAAATTTCTCTATGAATCAAAGTAGATCATCATCCGAGAGCGAATTCTTAGTTTGTTTTTTGTATAAAACTTTTTGCGCATCTGGTCTGAGACACCTACACATGGCACTTTCCATGTGCTTTGGTTCGGAGAAGAAAGAATATAGCCTCTGCGTAAGCTTTGCCTAATTTATATTTTATCATTGGCAAGAATTTAAAATTAGTTGAATGGTGTGATAAGTATGACCCCTGATTTTTGAAGCAGCAAAAAGTGGTGAAGTAAGATATTGTAAGCAAATACATAGATATAAAATTATAAAGGGAATTTTGAGTAGACATAAAACACAAGATTTGACTCGCTGTAATTTTAATGAATGCTAAGCTCTATTCTTATTGAAATTAAATATTGTGGATATTGCCTATCTAGCCACTTTCAGCTAAAGTAATTTGTTTCACCAATTCTATTTATAGTATCTTGCAATGCTGCAACCAGATGAATGTTCATTAAAATCTGCTATCTAGACCCAGACTGGACAAACAAAATAAATCAAGTGTTGAAATTCAATTGAAATTATTGTTTCGTAATTGTATTGTTGACCTCAAATGTCGAATAAGATTCAGCTGATTACTCCAAATAGATAATGGTATTGTTTGCTTTGCTTCGCGACAGATGATAGTTTATACGTTGCAAAACTGCTGTTTATATAAATTCAGTTTTTGCGTGCACAAGGGCAAATAGTACAGTGCAAGGACTTTTCCGACCAAAAAACCGACCTAAAAACCTGTCAAGAACAGTTTTAGCAAGGTAGAGTAGTAGAGTAATTTACAACTTTTACAAACCTGTAAGAATTAAGAATATCGAATGGTTTAATCGTATAAAACTTTTCTTATTGCAGACATAACACGTTTAACTCGAACTCTCAGTTTTCACTACGATACTTACGGCAACTTTTAACAGCACTTTAAGAGAAGCCGACCTCTTTATGAGCTAAGTCCAGTCCATCCGAATCGGATGAGTGATCCAGTCACTGACACTACACAGCACTCTGAAAATCAAGTTAGCACTTCACAAAAGTCCTGTGGCGGTGGCGGGTCCAACTAAACCCGTTCTGGAGGGTCTGAATTCCGGTTTCGGAAGGTCACTTTTCGCGAGGAGCGGGCTGGGACCAGCCTCGTGGTGCAGAGCTAGGCGAGGGTCGAGAGATAGTGATATGAAAGTTTCGTTTATAAACTTTTTTCGCGATGTCGGGCGTGGGTTTCGCGGCGCGTGCGGCACGTTCGTCGCTCGCAGCGTCACTCAGCAGACTGGCACGCGGTGAACAATTTCACGAGTGTGCACTGTGCAGTAGAAGCCTCCTCGTCGCGATGTCTGGTGCCCATGTGTGCGTGGCTTGCAGATTCCTCTACCACGCTGCGAATGCTGCGATCCAAGTATCCGACGCATTTCCATTGCCGCTTTCATTCTGGAATTGGAGATCAGGTCATTAGGAAACTCACTAATGAATCGAGGGATTCAGAGTCTATAGAGTAGTGATGTGAAATGTACGTAGAGCGAGGTATCAGGTTGGTTCATAATATTGTTATGGGCTTGCAGTGCATGGAGCATAGTTTTATGAAATTGGCTTTTTGTTCACACCGTCGTCGTCTGGCAGTTCCCTTGGGAGCGGAGATGGCTCATGCATGAGCGACGGTGAACTTTTGATCGCAGATTATTTTCTTTGGCGGTGGGTTTTATTACTCTAAACCCATTTATGGGTGCTGTAATGCGATGTTTCATTTTGTCTTGTTTTGTCTAAGTAGCAAATCATACTGAGGTCTTATAAATCAATCTACGTACTTGAAATTAGGAACACATAACACGTTTTTAAGCCTGTTGATATTTGGTAATGACAGCTAGAACAAGAAGTCATTGCCGCAAACCGATTGCGATATATTTAAGAAAAAATTGTATCAAGTTATCAGATTAAAAAATATTATTCTTATCGTCCATAGTATTTTATAGATCTTATGTAATATATTGACATCCGATGACAATTTTGCATTTGCAGAGTAAATAGAACTCTTGGAACGTTAGTAATTTTAAATATTCGATCCTATCTCATCGTAGGATACTATGATTTAAGTACCAACATATTCCACAAATTTCGTTACGAATAATTTCTGTCAGGTAGGTACCTACTTACCCAACATGACATAAGATAAATCTGTGCAATATAACTTTAACGGCCACTTTTATGCCAGTTTTCCTGCAACTGTCATGTTTTAAGTTACTTAACTTACACTTCGTAATCAAGTTAAGAGCCCTCTAGTAGTTGATGCTAATTTCACATAAAATGCGGTATCATAATTTTCATTAATCAAGTAACTAACTACTGTTTGCATTCATCTACTCTTATGTAACAGATCTAAGAACTATATGATTGTGACTTTTATATATATACGAGATATATTTTTTTATTCGATATACAGAGTGGATCTTTGAGATAGGATTGGATGGCCAAAACCGAAACCATTAATTGAATTGATGCAGATTTTGTTTTCTCGAAAATTGAGCCCATGACCTCCTTTCACGAATTTTCTCTAACTCTCATGGTTTCGGATTTGGCCATCCATTCCCATCCCAAAAAGCCACCCTGTATATCGAATAAATAAAATTAAGGTAGCTGTTTGTAATGCCTAATTATAAGTTTTTACAAATTTAATAAGTAAAACTAGGAAAAAAAGTGATCACCTTGATTTTTGTTCACTTCAATCTTTTTAAAATTAAGTAAAGAAGCGAACAAGAAACCTTTACCTTGTTAGGTTGTTAGTTTCGAGTTGGAGCAAAACTTGTCCCAAGCTTTTTTATCCTCTGATATTTTGTAGTAAGCCTTTTTACAAAGGATATGTTTGACAATTCGTATAAATTTATTTATAGATATTTTTTTTCAACTCATTTTGTATTTTGTTGTAGAAGCGTATAAAAAATACATTAATCTTGGGTAGCCCAGTTGTGGACACAGCGATAAGCACAGCCATAAGACATAGCACTATGGAAGTAGCTGAAATAGACTAGTCTAGAAGTATCAATGTCTGTAAGATGGCGGATTTCTTTGACTGCATACGCTGCAGAACTAAGTCTCTTCCACCATTGCTTGTCTATATCTTATATGGTATTAAAAAAAACACCAAATTATAAAATTTGAGTCTCTCTGTCTGTTTGTTTTGGCTTGTTCCCGAAACGGCTAAAACTATTTTGACGAGAATTTCACTGGAAGATAGCTTATGTTATAGATAAAACTATTAAAAAACGGGTACAGCTAGCTAACACAAAACCGCTTAGGATAATGTTCTCACTCGAAGGGACATGAACCGAACTCTATAGCCGGAAGTGCTCTTACCAGGCTCGAAACAAATAGGCCACGGGGGCATGTCACATTGACCGAAACTTTTATGAGTTAAGCATGTGGTTTTATCGTAGGATAAAGCACATTAACGCCATCTACAGAATGCCTTCAGAGTAATTGAGAAGCAGCCAAAAAAATATCAATTTTATTAGTATTCATTATATTGATTATATTAAATCAAATGAAAATAACAACTAAACAATTTATAACTGTCAAATAATGTGTCATGTTTGTTTATCTTTAATATAACATAAATCTTGATGGTAGTTTTTAATATTAATACCTGCTATAAGTTCACTAACACCATCCCTTTCTATTGTAGTAACTTGTGGATAAAGGGGCTGGTCACACTTTTAGAATTAAGTTTATTTAAGATTTCCTTTAGATAATAGTTTAAGTGTGATTGCTACTTATCCATAAGATACAAAAATAAAATAAAATAAAAACAGACATCGGTATGGTACCTACATATAATTATGTACTAAGTTTTATGCGTAATTGAGATTTGACTCTGTTTAGTGAACTAATAAATAAAATTATATATGATATTTTTTTTCATTTCAGAACACGAGAACAGGAAGTACCTTGTCGAATAGGTAATGAAAATGAAAAGTTTAAATTAACAACTTGAAAATGTAAACTGAAAAAGCTTCATTGTACTTGATTTGTATGAAAATAGAGTTGACTCAAATCTTCAAGCTCCTTGAGTTAGGTGTTGGTTTGGTATCTACTATACAGGTTGCCACAGAAAGGGTGTACTAAGCCGAAAGGGGGTGATTCTGGACCCCAAGGGGATTAACTTGTGAATAACGATGATGAATTTCGAATATTTATTTTATTTTTTTTGCATGAAAATTAACTTCCTAGTCATGTTCTTTTACACGCACTCTTGCATTATCTAACATTACAAAATAATTTAAAATGGATGTTTGCTTGTTTTTTAGTAAATCCAGTATTTAATCATGAAATTTTTGCAAAAAAATGTTTTAAATCCTTAGAAATTTCGAAACAATAATAATAATAATGTAAGAATACACGTAAAATAACACGAATATGAAGAAAAAACAAAAGTAATTTTAAAAAATAGGATAAAAAAGTCGATAATAATAAATTCAACAAATTGTTGAACAAACGTTGACCTCCTCGATGTCCAGAAAAGCCGAAACGGGGTTGCCCTTTCGGCCCCTTTCCGTGGCACCCTGTATATATGAAGAAACCGAATTAACAAGAAACACAATTTAAATGTTAGGTGTGCCGGCAATATGTGTAGTTACATCTGGACCTCGGCTCTGGTGACGAAAAACCATTATCTTATATAAAATCAAGAATATTCATTTGACCTACCTATAAATAAAAGCTTTACAAATTGCATATTTTTATTTTTAAAAAACCTAGGATAATAAGTCCTTTTGAGAAAATATTGTATCATCGCAATTGTCTCTACAATCTTTAACCTATCCTACCTATTGTATTATTTATATACATTTATAGTGTCTTAGTATACTTTGCATGCTGTAAAGATGATCATGGTTGTGCTCATTCTATTTTAACCTAACATGTAACCCATGTTTTGCAAAATATATGAATTTGATTGATTGTTATCCTCAAAACAATAAAACAACCTTAAATTGTTTATCGATTCGACTTTTCCAAATACTTACGGAACTCACGGTGAACTCATAACGTTTGTTATTTAATTTTGGTCACCCTATTAATTTGGAATGGTAAGTAACGAAATATTGGCCTCTCCCACGGCTTACTTTGTTGCATATTAATAAGATAAATGTAATTGTTTAATGTTATGCGGCAGTGGGCTGGACTTGCGTACGCACACCTCGATTCAGGAATGTATGTAGCCAGACAGGCTAGGAGCTCGTAAATAGTTTTCTTACCTCGTCTTTCCTCATTACCATATTTTATAATATAATCACACTATTATATGTTCATGCGAAAGTTTGGATGTTTAGACGTATGGATGTTTGGATGGATGTTTGTTACTTCTTTACGCCAAAACTACTGAACGGATCAAGCTGAAATTTGACATAGATGTAGTTCTAGACGTAAAATAAAACATAAGCTACGTTTTATCCCACAAATCAGTTTCCATGGGATAGAAATAACTATTAAACGTTTCCATAGAAACAACGCGTGCGAAGCAGCGGGCGGAAAGTAGTATAATACATAATATATTATAATATAATATAATATACTGACTCCGCGACCACCACGGCTCTCGGTAGTGGTGGTAGTTGAATGAACGAACTGTTTTTTTAAAGAGTTTGTTAGCCGTTAACAGGTTTACTGTCCACTGAGAAACTAGTTTATATGTGAAAGACATTTGCATCGCTCAGTCCAACGTCGAGCGTTGCCGAAACTGTTTATCTAGCCAGCTAGCCACGCGTCTATCAAGCATTCCGGTCTCTTCACACTTGCTTGTATATTCAAATTCAATTTCTTAGTTTACCAATCAGTGAATCAATGTTCAACGATCGATCATGTCCTGAATAGAATAAACTAGTCGAAAATAATCTTTTTATAAACTAGTTTATCGTGGACTATCAACGGTCTCGTTTCGTTGACTGGTAAAACAGTCGACGACCCATTCCTAGCTCTCGGCATACAAATTCTACTGATTTACGGCCGATGCAAGGGATTAATGTCAGTAGCAATGACCGGAATCGATTCGTAATGGGCTTTATGCGATCAGCGGCAGGCAATGCCAAAACACTCGTGTACTCGTAGGTATTGCATATTACGAGCTTAGAGGCCTGAGGGGCAAGTTTTTGTTAAAAACGTTTCGTATTAGCCGTGTTCTTCTTCTTCTTTAATCTTTGGCTCTGCATCATTCGCCATGTTATGGCATGTTGGTATAGTCATCGCAAACGTTCTTTGTGATGTCGGATTTGACAGCCTGTAAGAACTAGCTAAGCTATATAGAACGCGTCACACCACTCCCAATAGTGTGATTCTAGCTTTAAGCTCGCTAACACTGGGTCCACATTATGGAAAACAATCTTAGCAGTCTACTAGATTCCTCTGCTCGGCAAGGGTCCACTTGTTTATTTCGTTCCAAACATTGTCTTTATGGACCAGTCTGAGCTGTGAACCTCCAATTTTTACTCTCAATTAGATACCTACTTCATTAATTATAAACTTTCCTACGTTCATCCTTGATATATTTATTTATTTGTTTTTTAAAAATATTCGTCAGCAGATCAATTTAATTAAACATTATTACAATGGTCTGTTTAAAACTGTTGTAGGTACTTATACAGCAGCTCAGTCCGGTCCTGTTAGTTAGGTCCTGTTTGGAATACAGGTAATCTATAATTACTCAAACATAGCATGTAATCTGCTGATTATTTCGACAACCTTCTTTGAGCAAATCGACCTTTTGTGCCTACCCGAACAAGCGGACAGTGATATTATTACTGTCCGCTCTATGCGGTCCGTATTCCGAATTCTCGTGTATTTCGAATACTATTTTGTTTTGATAATAGTTAGGTGCATAAAGGTTTTATGCATACTGAACAGTACAAGTTTCACTGGCTGGTTAGAATAAAAAAAGAAAACGCGGGAAACTGACAATAGAGCATCGCGGTGAAAATTTTTGGCTGTGATACTTTCTAATCAGTTTTCGTGAATAAATTGTGAAAATTAAATCTTCAAGCGACGAATTCTGAATTCAATTACTTTTAAATTACTCGCATTGTTTGAGTAAAGCACTATACCTCGGCCTAAGCCTCGGTCCGCAATGACTGCCCTGCTGGCCACGATAAGCTGGCCTCAGGCTAAGCTTGTTATGGTCTCGGCCTTCAAGCTTGGTCATCATTGCAGCCCTTGCTTTCCGCGCTATAAAGGCGACCTTCGGTCTCGGCCTTCATATCAGCTTGGCCATCAAGGGCTGTAATGCTGACCGCGCTGTAATGGCTTGGACCTGCGCTACGCTTCGCTTTCAGCCATCTTCAGCCGCGGCCAGCAACTCACCCATTACAGACCTTGGACGTAATGTACCATTAATACAATTGCAATTGAACGGCATAATTAATTAGATACCTGGTCATATTATAGTACATTTTTTGCCCTGGTCCTACTTGATGATATTTTAATTTATTTTTTCTTCGATCAGGTATCCGTCGCCTCCTCCGTATACAGTGCTTTTCACGAAAGAAGTCCCCTAGACGCAGCGCTGTAGGTAGTGCAACCGAATAAAATTAGCGTTGGAAGAAATTTAGTTCCACAAAATGCCGCGGGACTTCTTTCGTGAAAAGCACTCTACCTAGATAGAACCTTACAACGATGATTTCCTACAAAATGTATGGGATTTCTGACTTTTTTAGTACCTACTACAACCTTAGTTAGTCCGATAGAAGTTTTTAATCAGAATAAGAAACAGGACCGTTAGCATGAAACAAAATGTTCGTGAAAAATGCAATTTTTTTTGGTAACTGTAATTTTTTTGAAAATCTTTTATTGGGGATGAAGAATATAGACACTTAAGACCATTTTCCTGTAACTACACCGGTTATGGTGCCTCTCCTTACTGCCCCGTCCAAAAAATCCAGCCTGTATTGTATACCTTCCTGAGCGAGCTTGTTTGTTCTTTTTGAGTATAAATAAAGATATTTCCAAAATTATTCTAGAGATCTACCTAAATCAAATAAACCAAGAAATCATTAAAGGCGTAACAATATTCTACAAATGACAAATGAGGGCCCTTCACTGATACTGCGCCGCCGCGTGTCGAAATATCCCAGTTCGCACGCTTCCTTTTGTAGGGGTGATACATATCTGTGCTTATCTCGAGATGTAGAGATCTCTACTGCAGATCATTCTGCAACATAAGGTAATTTGCTGGGTATCGCGTGAACTCTTTGTTAGCATCCTCCTTTCTACAGTAAAACATTCTTTAGCGATTTTCTTCTGGGGAGTCGTAGTGGGTTTTGACTTTATGAGCAATGGTATCTCGGAACAATCACATGACTCAAGAACAGCTTGTTTAGACGCTAGAAAAACAACGGTCCCTAAAATTTTGACTGTACTTTATAAAATCTGTGAATGTATGAAAAATTAAGTGAAAACTAGCCACAAGATTTTTGCTGCTGCTCACTGAAGACGCATTTTTACATGGAGTTTTGGAAAATTAAAAATCAAGTGTCATCTTTCCCAAATGCCTAGTGCACTTCCGAAGCAGAACTGTTATAAAGTCCATGTTCAACAGATTTCCAAATCAGTATAAAAGCTACCTTGTGTAGTTACTTTTCTAAAATGTAACTCCATCTGCCTTTAACTCATGTTAGTACCATCTGGTTCACAAATCACATAACTTCCAGCTAACGAGAACACCACCGGCACTAATTAACAGGCAAAGGGCCGACCCTGTCATTAACTACTGCTACGCTAACCTGACCTGGTATTTGAACTCTATAAGGTTAGGCTATAAATAAAACTACTTGATCTACATCGGTTAGCTTAGGCTCTAGTTTTTCTTCGGTGTATTATGCTATCTATGCTTATATTATTAGGTAAAGATGTACTTATGTTAGTATCTTCTTTGTGCCTAAGGGTACCAGAACTCAATGTCGTCGGACCATCCACTCGATGTACGGACGGCATTGTAGGTGTCGCTGGGAGTCGATAGTTGAAGGCGGGTCAGGACTGCTTTTTTGTGGCGTCGTATGAGGGAGGCTTATATCCAGCCGTGGATGTGTTTGGGCTGATGGGATGTGTCAGGCTGCTTCAGCTGTCACTTGGCTATTTAGTCTTCCTCCTTCACCAGCCATAAACTACTAGTTTATATTCTAAATTGGCCGTTTCAAAACTTCCATTCTGTTGTTCATTTGTTCACCATATTTTCAGCTTTTCTAAGAGCAAATATTACATAAAGTCTGTGCCTCATCAATCACAGTATTTAACAGTCTTCTTCGCCCTTCTCAGAACATGATAATATCCATGATGTATCTTTCAAACAGCGACTTAATGGAACAGCAGCAAATGAAGATAGTTTCGAAACAATTACGCTAATTTGTACATCTTTATTAGTTGTGTTCCCATGGAGCGCAGTGAATGTTTACTCGGAGACAATATGCAATTTGAGAAAAGCATAGTTTTCGTTACGTTAATTAGTTTTGACACACGGAGCTTTTGTTCGGGGAGCTTTTGTGATATATTTTGCTTGATATAATATATAAATAATGCTGGACAATTCACACAGTATCTAGCCCCAATCTAAGCCGAGTTTGTATTGTAGGTACTAGGTAACTGATGTACCTACTGAATACAATACATTACATAGATGTATTTTTTTTACTAATAGAACACATCCAGAACACCTGGAACAACATTATTTATTCTTGATGAATGATATCTTCTTGATAATGAATGATTATTTTCTACTTGATTTGATTTGTTGTTGTTTAATTTGATTTCCTTCAAGCATTTCAAGCAAATAAAATGTAGCTAAAGAATCAAAAAACAAAGTCCTAGAAAAAACATAGCAACCTAGAGGGAAATGTAAAACTACACGTGGTGCCTAGTGAAAGCTAGTAAATTGCGTTTACTTTTTTCCCCAACAAAAGAAACAAAATAAAACGCCAAGTGCGAGTCGACTCGCACACGAAGGGCTCCGTACCGTAAAAATCAGGCAACTTTTTCAAAAACATCAAATTTTCAATTGTTCGGAGACCCTTTTAAATTTTGAACTTTATTATTATTTTAGTATTTGTTGTCGTTACAATTGAAGTGTTACTTATTTATAGAATGTTTATGTGTCTACCTATTGTGGTTCAAGAGATACGGCGTTAACAAACGAAGAGCAAAAATAGCCGAAAAAATCACGTTTTTCGTATGGGAGCCCCCTTTAATTTGGATATTTATTTTATTATTTGTTGTTATAGCGGCATAAGGCATAATACTCATTCCTTAAAAATTTCAACTGTCTACCACTTACGGTTCATGAGATAGAGCCCTGTGACAGACGGACGGATGGACGGACGGACAGCGGAGGCTTAGTAATAGGGTTTCATTTTCACCCTACGGGTACGGAACCCTAAAAATGTAGAGATTTACTAGGATTTATTAAACTACATAAAAATCTGTCGTTCATTACATTACACACCTACCTAATGTGTAGATAAACCCACAAATTATTCACGACAATAAGAATCTTCTAGACCTGTTTTATCTAAGATAAATAAAATAATAGATTCAGTGTTACTTTGCAATAATCTATTGCAAAATACATAGACAAAAATTAAACACAATAGAATTTGTATTAGGTAACATTTCCGGAAATTCGGAATTGTTACTAAAATATTCATCATCATCAACATCAACCTATCTTAGTCCACTGCTGTACATAGGCCTCCCCCAATGAGCGCCATAGCGCCCTGTCTTCAGCTTGCTGCATCCAGCATCTGCCTGCAGTCTTTCGCAGATCGTCATCCCACCTGGTCGGAGGGCGTCCTACACTACGTTTGCCGAGTCGCGGTCTCCACTCGAGAACATGTTTACCCCAGCGGTTCTTCGCGAGATATAGCCAGCCCACTGCCACTTCAGCTTGCTAATTCTCTGAGCTATGTCGATAACTTTGGTTCTCTGTCGGATGTATTCGTTACAAATCCTATCCTTCAGATAAACTACAAGCATAGCTCTTTCCATAGCTCGCTGAGCGACTTTGAACTGGTGGACCAGCCCTACCGTGAGTGTCCACGTCGCAGCTCCGTAGGTCATAACGGGTAGGACGCACTGGTTGAAAACTTTCGTTTTCAAGCATTGCGGTATTGATGACGAGAAGACTCGACGTAGTTCCCGAACGCTGCCCAACCTAGCTGAATCCTCCTCTTGGCCTCCTTCTCGAAACTGTCTCGAACAGTCTTTGTGTCTGTTCTTGGAACTAAAATTGTTCATCCTAATATCTGTTGTCTTGTCGAGTTAAATATATACAAACGCAATCGTACTTGGTAAACTTTCTGGACCGTTTTGTTTAAAATGGTGGTGTAATAGTTTCTTCGAATGGTGCTCGTTTGTTTCGTTCTCACAATCGTACCTGTTAATTGTTGAAAGCACTCGCCGTACCATACACACTGCTGTAAAATTTTAGGAGCTCTTTCTCTATTTTTAGTATTTTTCGTGCACCCATGTAGGGGATCGTCCACAGTCCACTGCGGATTTAATCTGGTCGTTTCATTGTGTTCTGCCGCGCGGTCTAGTGCTCACTACGCTGCCGTTCATGACAAGATGCTCAATAGAGCCACCGACCTGCTTTAATCGTAGGTATACCAAACGTTTAAAAAAGTTATCTATACAATTAATCATTATCTACCTTGTTATATTAAGCCGGTACTAGCTTCTGCCCGTGGCTTCGCACGAATATTTTCGCTACGGTGGTAGCCTATGTTCTAAATGTACGCCAAATTTCATCTCGCAGTAGTTTTGGAGATCTTAGGTAGGTACCTAACAAAATAAAATTTTCATATTACCAAATTCAAAAGGCTTTATTTTTATTTGGACTATTATTAAATTATGCGCTGATTCTTATCTAAGTTGAAAATCGATGGTCTTTGCCTGGATATATGTTTTCTCAAAATTATTGTTTTTTAGGATACAGTTTTTTAGGATTTTGTAGAGTAAACGTATCTGAACTAAAATCATTATGTTATGTGGTCACACTGCTGGCTGTCCAATTTATTAATAAAAACAAGTTTATCGAATCCACCGACAGTGTGTCCCCAAATGTCCCTGCTCCTCGGCAATTATGCAGTTCCTTATTGTTACTGACAGAAATAGTAAAACTCGCATGATCCGAGCACGATTTTGATCTGATTTATTTAATTCTCACTCTATCTTGCCACGGTACTTTAAACTCTAATCCTATAGCTTTAGACATTATTGTGATACAATGTGGTGCTTTGAAAGCTCTGGTTGAGGGACAGGTTTCAAGTGATGAAATGTGTTATTGGTTGCCTTTAGAACGCAGTTGATTTTCGAAAACAGTGGTAATTGGGGCCCTAGTTGTTTAGGCAATCACGATCAACGATAAGACCGCCGGTAGGTACATAGTTATTAGGGTTCCGTACCCGAAGGGTGAAAATGGAAGCCTAATAATAAGCCTCCGCTGTTCGTCCGTCCGTCCTTACGTCTGCCCGTCTGTCACAGGGCTCTATCTCATGAATCGTAGGACAGTTTAAATTTTCAGAGAATGTGTATTTTTCTTGCTGCTATAACAGCAAATAACTAAAATAAAATAAATACCCAAATTAAAGGGGGCGTCCATACAAAAAACGTGATATTTTTATTTTTACTCTTAGTTTGGTCTCCGAACATGTGAAAATTTTAATGTTCTTTGAAAAAGTGGACTGATTTTTACGGTACGGAACCCTCTGTGTGCGACTCGCACTTGGCGGTTTATTCATTTCTATGTTGTTTATAGTTCCTAGTAGGAATAACGATTTGATAAGGAATCCAGAACGGGTCAGGCTAAAGTTTAGCACGCGTGAATACCTGGATTAGCAAATTAAGTTTTCTACTTTTTATCCAAAAAGAAACACTAGGACGGAAGCTAGTAATACCTAATATTTTTTCACACTTAAACACACACTTCCACATGTCATATAAAGTAAAACGCACTTTATATGACATGTCATATACATAGTATCTCTAACCAAAAGCAAGTATTACCCATAGCTATCTACTACCTACCTCTTAGCCTCTTAGCCCATAGCTCTATTAGCTGAAAAAGGTGAAGGTTTTACAAAATTCAAAAACTAATGCGATCTCTTAGTTCGAGTCTCCTTGGTCATTATTTTTAATTTCCATTCCAAGTAAATGTTTACCAAAAAGTTCCGTACAATGAGGTCTTTTATGAAATTCGAACGAACCTCTGTTCAGAAGGCGGAATAAAACACTATGGAACGTAAGCTACTTCGATCTTTGTAAAAAATGAATGCCGCGAAATACGTACCTAACCTTACTTGTACTTTTCTCGTAGATGACTCGCAGAAAGTGTGAAATGTAGAGTAGGTATTCTTTGCGTGTATAAAAGCGGTCTTCGTCTTGGGCGTTATTAAACCCTCTCGCTCGCACTCAGGATTCTAGTAACTCAAACTTCGGAGTTACTAAAATCCTAAGTGTCCTTATCCTGAGTGTACTAGAATCCTGAGTCCGTGACGTAAGACACTGCTTCGTGGCACCGAGGTGCATAATCTACTTTTAAATGCTTACGTTTGGTTCGGCCTTTACATAGTTTACATCCACGAAGGGTGTCCTTACCTATATCAGAAATAACTTTCCTCCATTACCTACAGTTTCCCTACCCTACATTAACGTTACCGGTTCTTCAAAGCCATACTTGCAATGCAAAGTAAAGTACCTTCCTTCCGCAAATTATCGCAAATTACTTTATTTATGAGCTCATTGAATGAGTCAACGTTGATATTCGGAAGTTAATATCACTTCGGAAGCTGTCAATGGAGCGCGGTGATTCCATCAACATGATGTCGCTAATAAAAGACTTTCATTTTAATATTAATTAGTTATTAATATGTGAAGACTGGCCGTGCGGTCGTGGCGTAAGAATCGAACCCTACAACTCAGTCCATGTCTAAAAAACTGGCTCGTAGAGAATACGTTATAGACATACGACGAATTTTTAAACTCTGAATAATGTGCATTAATTTTATTATTATTATTTTTTTATGTGATAACAATTATATAAATAACATGTGTATCAGTTTTTTTTATATGGCAATGTCAGTATTAATAATGAAAATTACAATCAATACGTACCTAATAAAAACAGATAGAAACTAGTATTTACAATTCAAACAATTAGGCTAACTGCAGACTGTTGCAAACAATGTACAGGTAGCTCAACTGATCCATATCAATACCAATCGGACGCGTTCCCAAGACGCTGGCTGCATTGCCCCGCTGTAAGCCAATGGTGATGCGCTGCGCCAGATATCCACCAACTCTCGGGTCACACGTCACTTCGACCAGAGGCTCAGATAACTTTATAAAAACCCGTAGAGCCGTCCCCGGGATACCATTTACCTCCCTGAAAAATTTCATTAAGATCCTTTCAGCCGTTTTGGCGTGAAAAGGTAACAGACTGACAGACATATAGACGGACAGATAAACAGACAGATTTTTTCGAATTTATAATATTAGTATGGATATTATATTTCACTTAGCATTTTTTTTTACTTAGCACGATGAAGCTGTACCTAACTGTACGAGCCCTGAGCCGCAGTGAGTTAGTTTGAATTAAACCTCTGAGTAAATCAATCGTAGATAGATAGATAGATAATTCTTTATTGTACCACACAAAGACAGAAATAGATGCTAAGAGTAGACGAAGTACAAAGGCGGCCTTATCGCTATAAGCGAACTCTTCCAGGCAACCTTGGGATGGACTGGACATGTAAGAACAAAATAGACGGTGGCACTCGAAGAATAAAAGAAAAACAATAGTAGCTATACTACATACTATAATAGGTACCTACCTACAAACACTATAATAAACTTACATAAACATAAAATTTAGGTTTTCTAGCTTTTTCGTTGTTATATTCTGAAAAGTATACAATTTTAAGAAAGATACTCATCCGCTCTAGTCCACGGTAAAGGCTTAACTGATAATGTAGGTCGCGGCTGATCGCTGTGTCTGCCGAAATAGTTTTATAAACATAACATTTGTTTTGTACGTGAACCGTACACTAGCTATAGACCAGCTAGATAAGAAGTGAAGCACTGATGGCTAACCATAGCCCTAACAATAACCTTGTCAAACTCAGCAACAAGACTTTCGCTCATTTTCCGACGTTTCTACAATAATGTAGACGTCATAATTCAGAGTAGAACATAATTCAGGTACATGCAGTGCATTAGTAGGGCGTAGCTTGAATGGCAGCGGCGCCGCGCCTTTGTGTTGGAACTGTGTTAGGCCCTTACCACCGAAACCGTCAAAAGCGAGATCGACTCGACTTGCCATGAAAATTAATCGTTTAGGAGTTGCTGAAAAAATCTAAAGATTGCTTGAGAGCTTACTGACAACATTCTATCAGAAGATTGAAATCATGTTATCTTCTAGTCGATTTATGTTGTATAAAAACGATTTTTATGAAATGCGTAGTAGGTAGGTACGCACATTAATTTATGTGCGCAAGCTGTAGGAAGGTATTTACCTACCTTGATCTCATTTGTTACAGATAACATAGGAATCAAATCGTATCTCGGCTAGGTATTATCAGATTTATCAATCATCTAGTCACTGATAACATTATCGGTCAATAACAAATCGAATCATCTTCGATCTGAATATAGCATCTCAAGAATATTCTTGAAAGAAGTTAGGTACCTACTTCAACTAGATATACCTTTATCAAAAGGACAACCGGAACTTACCTACCTGCAGCAGCCATTTTGAAAAGAACACCCCTGTGAACTCGAAATACCGATTTCTCGGAATACCTACAATTCCTACTAAGTCGATGAAATTAAAGACAGTTCCATTCTAGAGCAAAGTTACAAAATTATCTTCAGATATTTCACATACAATAAAGTACCTAATAAATACCTAAGATATATAGCCTACGCCTATATATAGCCTATAGCCTACGTTCCGTAGGGACTTTATACCTATGTTGGCAAAAAAAGTGATTCGAACGGAATACGACTCCTTCAAATAAATCGACCTATTCGATACGACTCCTTGGTTTCTAGGATTCTTCAAATATATCGACCTCTTCGATACGACTCCTTGGTTTCTAGGATTCTTCAAATATATCGACCTATTCGATACGACTCCTTGGTTTCTAGGATTCTTCAAATAATCTACCTATTCAGTAGGTATTCATGCAGCAGGGGAGGCTTATGTCCAGCAGTGGACTAATATGGACTGTTGATGATAAACATAATGACAGTACCATGTCAATATGTTTATGAAAACCTATTGTACACTCATAGAAATATCAATCGCTTCCCTAAAAATAGCGATGTACATAATTTGAATACAAGAAATAAACATAAACTCGCTGTGCCCACAACTAGACTACACAAAATCAATGTATCTTTTAAAGGGCAATGTATACGCTTCTACAACAAAACTCATAGTGAGTTGCAAAAATTATCAGTAAATAAATTCAAACAAATTGTCAAAACCTTCTTGTGTAAAAAGGCCTACTATAAAATATCAGATTATCTAGAGGATAAAAAAGCTTGGGACGGGATTTGCTCCAACTCGAAAAATAACAACTAACAGGCTAAAGGTTTCTTCGTCGCTTCTTTACTTTAGTCAACATACCGAAGCGACTGAAATCAAAAATATCACTTTATTTCCGTGTCAGTGTTTAATTATTAGGAATTTGACCTTTTCTAAGTGTACATTTATTGTATTTATGGAAATAAAGAGTTTTTGACTTTGACTTTGACTTTGACTTTGATGACGATTAGTGTTTACTGTATGATTAAATTGCTGCGTGGTGCCGGCTTAGGATTTGCACCACCCCAACTCTTCCCGCGGGTGTCGTAAGAGGCGACTAAGAGATATCGACCCCTGCGATCCCCAACCCGCATGCCCAGCGTGGAGATTATGGGCATTACCCCCCGTGAGATAAAAGCCAACAAGGCGCCTATCTATCGATCAGGGGGTCGCTTGGGTCGAGCAGTGGACCAAATAGACTGTGGAGGAGTGGAGGTATGATTAAATGTTTTCTATATACCTGTGTTTTACAATTTTCCTTATTTTATGGACTGTGTATGTATAATAATGTGCTACAAGCTGCTGCCCACGGCTTCGCACGCGCTTTTTAAGTAGCCTATCTACGGACATACTTTATTATATTAGGCTACTTAAAAGGTATCCCGGTGCGTATCCCGGTGCCGATACCATATACCATATACTTCTCTGCTAAATTTCATTGAAATCCGTTCAGCCGTTTAGAAATTAATTGATGTGAAAAGGTAACATACAGACAGACAAACAGATAGACAGACAGACAGACAGGTTACTATCGAAATTTATAATATTAGTATCGATGATAGTATGGATCATTTTAATTCGATACATTCGATTTGTGACAATGTACAGTGACCTCATAGTAGGAGCAATAAGGTCCTGTTCCCATGGGACGGTCGGCCTGGGTTCAAATCGTGCACAGCCGCCGACCTTTGTCAACCGCCCCATGCAGATATTATTATGCTTGTTAGACCCCTCGCTATCTAGCCTGGGCCAAATTAACTATGCTCTTATGAAAGACACGACCAGAAAGCTGGATTGATAGACAGTTTTTTTTTTAATAGCGGGCAGAAAGTTCGATGAGAAGCTCTAGTATCTATATGCAGTATAAATAATAAACCGCCACGTGGGATCGACTTGCACACGCAGGGTTCCGTAACGTAAAAATCAGGCAACTTTTTCAAAGAACATCAAATTTTCACTTGTTCGGAGACTACTTTAAATTTTCATCCGTATTTTATTTTTAATATTTATTGTTATTACAATTGAAGTGATACTTATATTTTATAGAAAGTTTAATGTGCGTACCTGTTGTAGTTCAAGAGATCAGCCTTGATAAATTAAGAGCAAAAAAAGACATACAAATCACGTTTTTTGTATGGGAGCCCCTTTTAATTTTGATATTTATTTTTATATTTGATGTTCTAGCGGCAAGATAAATACCTACACATTCTCTGAAAATTTCAACTGTCTACCTCTTACGGTTCATGAGATAGAGCCCTGTGACAGGCGGACGGACGGACAGCGGAGGCTTAGTAATAGGGTTCCGTTTTCACCCTTCGGTCACGAAACGAAACTCTAAAAAGGATGGAAGGAGGAAATAAAATAAGAATAAAAATTAATTGAGAATTTTAAATTAGGTTGACATTATTTGCAGCTAGCTAAGCTCGACTATAATGGCGAATCAACCAAGTGTATACACGCGGCATATTCGAATAAAACCTGCATACAGCTGATTTTTGGCATGATGCCACCCACGTTTAAAATCCGAACTCGTTTGTTTCGCACTGGCTGGTTTTTCAACGATATTTTCACAGGAACAGGATTTGAATAACATTCTAAAAATAAAATGTTTTGCGCCGATATTTGCACCAATCGCGTGCTTCTAAAGTGAAGTGAAGGAGTTTTTGTTTCTTTTTAGTATTGAAATGAGTCAGTGAACCATTTTGACTACAGAAATGTGATTATGACTCATTCCTTAGCTGTGAATCATGGTTTATATTTATATCCCTTTTTGGGGTGTGGCTAAAGATTTAAAACGTTAGATATGCCCATACCGTAGTGAGACCGCGCCGCGCCGTTTTGTCGCCACGCGAAATGAGATAGCTCGCTCATTTGGAATCAGTATGCATCTAACCACAGTGTAAGCCGAGCGTGTTGTAACTTTGGCAATTTTTAGATTTGACGTTCTGGATTTCAGAGCAATTAAAACATTAAAATTTATTTTTCACAAAAGTTCGTGCAATATGATTCCACAATATGTAATATGTAATGGTACCTAATAATAACACTATTTTTAACTACCTACTCATTAAAGTGCGTGCGTTGGCATTTTGTTAATGCAAAAACTATGCCACAGGGTTTGGTGTCAGGGCTTATCTTACGAATTAAATCTCTGGGTGTGGCGTGCTGCTCCATCTGTACGGATAACCGAAGAAGTAAATTATGTTATCCTGGGAACCTACCTCAACACTTAGTACGGCCTTGTCAAACTGTCCTCAGGGCGCAGTAGCATGTATGGGGAGATTACACAGGTACTCACTGTGTAATCTCCACATACATGCCACTGCACCCTGGTGCATGGTGCTGGTGGTTCTGTCGGTCGTCCGCCTGAACCACAAGAAGAGATTTCAGAGACTGACAGAACAACCAGTGGATAAATAATGGTGAACGCGCGCCTGTCCGCGCCGCACTCGCCACACGCGCCCCGCCGCCCCGCCCCGCAGTCATTGAATTTCCTTATGGCACTTGTCCGCATTGTACGCGCCGAATGGCATTCATAATTTTTCTGTATACAATTGACGTATATTTGACGGACTGATTGAATACGGATGACGTCATCCGTGCCGCCTGCATCACCCGCGCCCGCACTCGACGCACTCGTGCGTCGGTGGGAACCTACCTCGACACTTAGTACGGCCTTGTCAAACAGTCCTCAGGGCGCAGTGCACCAAGTCCTCGGACGAAGGAAATTACCTCCGCCCTGGGTATACTCCCTGATCCTTAGAATATGAAGTCATACACATCCATCTCATTCACATAAGAGAGAGAGAACAACTTATGCTTATAGACTGAGAAGAAAAGAGATAGAACGAATGGGTTTTTATCTCTTCCAGCGTGCCGGTTTTTTCATTGTTTAGCACGTAGATGTGCTGAGACATCGACGGACTTCAACGCAATATTGTTAATTACGACCTAAAATCTAGTTTTCTTTCTATTTCATGTGTTAGACTGATTCCGAGGACCTCACTGCACCTCATACCAATAGTTATAGACCTGATATTATTATCACGATGGTTTGGTGCAGTGTTGTACGTACAGTGTAAAAGTGAAGGTGAAGATAAAGTGCCGGATTTATCATTCCAGTCGTAGGTAAGTACAAGTTCTTTTGACTACAAAAAGGTTTCAAATTTACAGTTTCTTAGATTTCCATAGAGACAATGCTCAAAAATTAGGTTTTATGTATATTTTAATTAATATAACCAAAAATTACGAAACTTTAGGGTTACCTGCATTCGATAATAAAATTTCCCAAAGTGCGCGTTCAAATATTTCAAAACCTGTAATACTAAAATATGTTTTTATTTATTATAGATTGGCAACTAATGATTTTCGTCTGCTTTCGAGGGAAGCCACGGAATTAAAAGATTAGGCACCCAAAAACTCTTAAAGATATGTATTATGCATTTTGAAGAAACTATCTTGATAAAAATGAATAGCCGAACTTTTCTCCTCTCTCATGCTGTTCTAAAGCTGGTAAGTGAACTAAGCTGAAGGTCCGCTTGTGACGTAGATAAAGTTTATTGTCCTGTATTTTAGTCTACATACTTTAAATCCAATTAATTTTTCTAAGGCATAGGTGTGTAACTTACTTTTAAATTATTAGTATTAAATTGCTTACATTTTTAAGATGAGGCTAAACTTTTTTTCGGAGTTCCAAGCACTTACCTATATTATATTACTAACAAGGTCTGGCAATTCGAGAGTGACACATGCTACATCACTGTCCAGTTGCCACTTATTTCAACAAAACATGAAAGTTTTAAAACAAATAGTCAATTATAAATAATATATAAAAAAATGTCAATCGTCAATTTTGTTTGTTAGATCAGTCAAAACAGTTTAGTAATTGTGATAAATAATTTGTTAATTTATGGAGCTCGGGGAATTACGATCTTACGCTACTGGTAACACCAGAAAACAGATTCTTGTTCTCATTCGCCGATGGCGTCGATGACGTAGGCCTTGTGTCACCCACGTGACCACGTGATGTCTCGGAATGCCATACCTTGTATTATTCAAAAGTTTCATCAAAAGAGGAATAAAAAAAAACAAATACCAGGATATTCTTTCTCTCTGTCTCAGAGAAATGTCATTTTATTAGATTTGTAACCACAAAGTACTTTTGTAAGTGTTTGTAACGTAGACTGAGAATTTTGGGGTTATTCCCGCTCGTCCCCACGCTTCGTCCCCAGTGGGGACCAATGGGAAGTTTAGGACCTGAGGGAAGTTTTTCAGTAGCGTTCGTCCCCATTCAAATAATATGAGGATAATTTGAATAAAATCATACTATGTTTTGTAATCAACTGTTATATAATATTTTAATTAAAAATTGTAAACATTATAATCAACATTATAAAAAAATTGTTTTAAAATTATAGTAACTATACCTAGAAACATACACTAGAGAAACATATAACACGTGCTTGGTATAACTTAAATAGGATTTATAAGAATATCAGTCAGTATCTTATGGTATTACAATATAAATTTGTACGTTTTTATTATTTAAAAAAAATCATTAAAAATCAACATTATAAAAATTTGTTTTAGTTATGTAACAAACACACACTATAGGTGAATATTAAAAAGTTATGAAAAACGGCTTAAATAAGATAAAATAAGGTATCTGCTACGCCAAAACAAAAAACAATCTTAGGTATTTATAGTATACGAAAATATTAATATTATTAAATATTATTGCATGCAAAATCACAGTTGGAAGGAAGTTCTTTGTCTATTACCTAAAGTTTAACACGCTTAGCTCTAATTATTCACATACCATACACATAATATTAGTATAAAATTCAGTTCGGTAGGTACACATTACTATTAATAATTATCATGCAAAATCACAGGAAGGGGTAAGTAAGAGAAAGGTAGCAGGTAGACAGGCAAACAGGTGGATTAGTCTTGAGAGCTCTCGTTCCTATCTCCTGAGTAATAATGGAAGTAATTCAGTTAGTGGTATCCATTTCTTGAATTGCAACTCTTCGCCACGCATACACTGGAGCGGCCTGCTATAGTACTTACCGCATTGCATTCCTTAGCCTTTGAATCACAGGAAGGGGTAAGTAAGGGAAAGGTAGCAGGTAGATAGGCAAACAGGTGGATTAGTCTTGAGAGCTCTTGTTCCTATCTCCTGAGTAATAATGGAAGTCATTCAGTTAGTGGTATCCATTTCTTGAATTGCGAAAGCTTGCGTGTAATTGATTCATTATAATTTATAAGTACGTAGTGAGCACGCGTATTGAGTGATTTGAGTGAAATATCGAACGAAGAGTTTACAATTTTTTATTAAAATATTATATAAAAGTTGACTACAAAACATAGTATAATTTTATTTAAATTATCCACATATTATTTGAATGGGGACGAACGCTACTGAAAAACTTCCCGCTGGTCCCCATTAGGGACGAAACGTGGGGACGAGCGGGAATAACCCGAATTTTGTCAGTCTACGATTTGTAATCATTTAGTTTTTATAATATAATTTTATTCTATTACCAAGATGTTATCATTGTTATCATACTTTAGAACGCCCGGGGACCCGATCTTACAAATCACAGGCCCCTTCGGAAGATACCAGTTTATACTCTGCTGCATACTCTTCCTGACTAAATTCTTCATAGCATTCCATCAAATGGCAATTATATTTCTAAATCCAAAGGTAACATTCAAGTGCGACAGTGTTGAAAAAAAGTGCCCTTGTGAGAATCCGGAGTTTGAGAGTGAATTATTTACGAAGACGATGGCGATGGAGTGGAACCTGGTGTGTGATCGGCTGATTCTGGCGTCGTTGCAGCAGGCCACCTTCCAGTTCGGAGTGCTGTTCGGCAGCGTCGGCTTCGGCATGGTAGCGGACAGGTACCCAGTACTTCAAATATTCACTGCTCCATCCTAAGGCCCAGACTCCACCAAAGCGGAGATGTGCGGAGATGTCCGAAGCGGAGACGAGAAGCGACGTTATTCAGCTAGGGTGTCTCCACCAAAACTGTGCGGAGATGCGTCTGGCTCGACTGACGACGAATTCCTCTATTTTTTTGTAGGAATACCTTGTAATATCTATATATATTTGGATTCTTCATAAAATTTCCTACAAAATAGCATTACTCTGTAGTTGTATAAAAATATTTAAATGAGATCCACGTACAGTAAGAGGATAGGAAAATCGCGGTGAAAGTTTGTAAAATGAAGTATAAATTATTGGATAAATTATTGGTGGACATTCCTGATTCTGAAGACGAATTGAGGGTAGTCGTGGATACTGCCGTCAATTTTTGGCTGTAACTCCGAGTACATCCAGTCGCCCCGTGACCACGATCGCTGCAACGCGATGGAAACGTAGGGGAAAATAAAACTCGGGTATTTATCGCGTACCTTTTGTACGCGATAAATACCCGACAAATAATCTCTTATAAATTATTTTTATTCCAATTTAAAACTATGAAATGTGTTTTAATCGAAAGTTAGGTAGTATATTGTTACATTTCAAGTACCTGTAGTGGCTGTAGTACATAATTGTATAATTGACAAACGTTCGAACCCTCGGCGCGCGAGTTACACTCGCACTTGACGGATCTTGTTTGTATTGGGAGCTCATTTAATTTTAATGTTTATCTTATTTTTATTAATAGCGGCAAGAGAAATACATGTGATGTTGTGTAGTAAAATTTCAACTGTCTTACTTTTACGGTTCATGAGATACACCCGCTGACAGACGGACAGACGGACATTTGCGGATTTCTCCAACGTTGTGTAATTTGTTGTGTAAAGATGTTTGGATGTTCGGAAGTTTGCCTCTGAACATCCAAACATCTTTACAAACTTTTTTTTTATATTTGTGTGATTATAATTTTTCAATTTCTTTTTTAACGAAATGTAATGGGGCGTTGTCGCTTAGCGACCACATCGCCCTATCAAGTTAACAAACTTACGTAAAAATTATACCTACTTACAACAAGATAAACAAAACTTTCGTGAATAGGAACAAAATTAACCAAAAAAATAACATCTTAATTTAAAACAACATTCAGCCAGGTCATACAATTAATATTATTATTATAGCTATTTAAAACCACTACCTGGATACTTGGTATGTAGGTGCTCCCCCCGAAGGGCTCCCGCCTTGCCGGGGCGGGTTTGGGCTTAGTAATTGCGGCCTAGTCACCCGCGCCGCGATGAAGCTCAGAGGAACCCATTGGGCCGTGCCAACGCAGACGGCGATAAGGCCGGCGCGGCACCCCGGGAGAGACTGCTCCTCTAGGTTTTGCTCTCTAAGCCCAGTTGGAGCGGTAGTAGGTTGCGGTGTCGTATGGGAGGCACCGCAGCTGAGGCGGGTGACTGTGCTTTATGGGCAGCATGGCCGCAGAGAGTTGGAAGCCGCGGTGGGAGAGGAGTACCGGTATTGAGGTACGCCGCTCTCCCTGCCTTCCGCGGTCTTAGCGGGTCGCCCCTGTTTGATGGCGGACGCGGTGGGGTCGTAGTGGAGAAGGAGTGTCGGTATGGCGAGAGCCACTCTCCCTATCCTCTGCGACCGTGTGGCAGGCGGCGCAACCTACTATCGACTGATCCGTCGCTAGGACGTTCAGACACGGGGTCGTGTGGCGCCGAATTGGCGGGTAAAATCTGCGAGGTGGTCGCGGCGCGTCTTGTGTTTCTGGCGCGTCGCGAAGGTACTACTCCACACCCCCCAGTGAGGAGCCCGATATCGGGCAGCCGCGGTTCCACGAACCCTCGTGGAAGAATACTGTCCCCACGTTCACACCACAAGCGGCAGAGGTGGAAACACCCTGAGGGTTTTAGTGGGGTTGGAGTCCCACATAATCTTACTGTCTCCCCGTGGCAGTACGATATGCATGCGCATTTCTCTTAGGATAAAAAATAATATAAAAAAAAGGTAGGTATGTATGTCCATTACTGTAAGAGACAAAATTTGTTATAGGACCCTATAACAAATTTTATCACTTACAGTAATGATTATGGCTGATGATGGACAATGATGATGCTCCTACTACGTGGCTGATAAACCATCCTGTCTGTTTACTTGACTTATTTCTGCTTTGTTTCAGTTACGGCCGTAAGAAGCCTTTGCTGATTTCCATCATAATCCAGATCGTATGCGGAATTGGCGCCGCCCTCACTCACAACTACTGGATATTCTTAATCCTACGTGTGTTCGTGGGCTTGTCGGTCGGAGGCACAATGACCACTTCCTTCGTCATGATAATGGAGTTCGTCGGGCCGCAGTACAGAGAGGTTATCAGCGCGCTGTACCAAACGCCATTTAATATGGGTCATTTTCTTCTGCCGATCATAGCGTACTTCATCAGAGATTTCCATACATACCAGATGGCCATCTCGGCTCCAGGGCTTGTAATGCTGGCCTGCTTCTGGTGTCCGGAAACGCCCCGCTGGTTGATTGCTCAGAATAGAACCGAGGAGGCGTGCAAAATCTTACAAAAAGTTGCTAAAATGTGAGTTAAGTAGTTATTTATTTTACACTTATTTAATACGCTCTTATAGCGACTCAGTTGGCTTAGGTAGATATAACAAAGCATTAGTAGGTTAGGTAACATAATCCCACCAAAAACATCAATATGTAAAATGATCGTAAAGTGCTCGGTAGACGAGTTTACCTTTAAGCAAGTTTCTTTGCTTGAGAGAAATGGCAGAACAATTTGATATAGGTATTTCAAAAAGGTCTTTAGACGACTTACTTCAAAGTAAAGTAGGTCTAAGGCAGCGTCCTAATTGGCTAACGATCGTAGGAGCGAACGATGCAATTTCGTCGCACGTCGAGATATTGTATTGGTTTAATTTATTTCAGATAATTATAATAATCCATATTACCCTTACACAAAATTAAATAAAATTCAAAATAACACAGTTAATAAAATAACAAATAAGGTTACACATACACATTTATTTAGAGTGTCCTAATTGGTTACATATGCGTTATCGCGCGAGCACTGTCGTAGAAACCTGCGATGGGCGTCGCGCGATCGTTAGCCAAATAGGACGACTTAGATCTTTGAACCTGTAATAGTACCTAATACATTTGTTTATATGATATTCTGTTTGTAGGAACAACCGACCAACAGACAACGTGAAATCTCAGGTTGAGGCGTACCAATACTCCCTGGGCAACTCGAAGGGCCGTAAAGGAACCATACTGGATCTCTTCAGAACCTCAAACATTAGAAAAAATATTATTTGCATGGCGTTAAACTGGCTAGGCTGCAGCTATTGCTTCTATGGCGTATCTCAGTACGTCGGTCAGCTGATGGGCAATCCGTTTCTGAATGTTGGATTGAGTGCCCTGCTGACCACGATGGGCACTCTGACGTCCATCCCCGTACTGAAAATGGTCGGCCGCAGAACCATCCTGATCTTCGGTAATGGCATCGCCGCTGTCTGTCTCGTGTTGTTGGGCGTCCTTCCACCGAGCGTCTCCGAAGGCCCCGTCTCGATCGTCCTGGCTACTATCGGTGTAATGTCCTCATTTGTCGTATTCACTACCGTTTATTTGTACACGTCTGAGTTGTTCCCTACGGTCGTACGAAACGCAGCAGTGGGCTTGACGTCGAGCTGTGCCCGTGTGGGGTCTATAATAGCGCCTTTTGTGATAGACTTGCAGACTACAGCCAAGTGGCTACCTCCACTGTGTTTCGCAATATTGCCTGCCGTAGGCTGCGTAAGCTCCTTCTTCTTGCCGGAGACTAAAGGATGCCAAATGATGAATACAGTAGCCGAAGCCGAAGCTTTCGGTAAAACACCTAAGACATAGGTTTATTAATCATCTTTATGTTAACAAATCGCAAAACTTTAGATTATTTACCAAGGGAATGAAGTCCTACGTCGCGGGCGTCATATTAATCTGTAACGCATGTTCAAAATAGCTATTGCATCTATTATCCGACCTATAATACCTATATGTTTATAATACTTAAATTTTAATGTAAAATTTTTTTCTGTAATGTAATGTGATATTTTTTTTTTCACTTAGTCACACATTGTACCTACTATCGCAAGATTGACTCACTAATAGCACTCCCTTACATACCTCTGTGGTTTTGTAGGTGTTATTATTATTTGTATATTTTAATAATCTTTTAGTAAGATAAATAAATAAAAAATAAAACCCCCAGGCGCAAATAAAGATTCGCTCGGCGAGGGAGTTTCTAGAATTCAGAGTGCGAGAGGGATTTAATCACACCTGACGGAAACCGTTTTATGCACGAGGAGAATACTCTACAGTATTCTCCTTCGTTCTTCCTATTCGTTTCGGTTTCCGTGTTATACACTTTCTGTGAAAGAATAGTAAAAGTTTCGTAACGTGCCTTCTGAATAGAGGTTAGTTTGAATTTCGCAGCAGATCTCATTGTACGGATACGTTGTATTTTTTTACACAATATATTTCGAGGAGACTTGCACTAAGAGATCTCATTCGAATAATTTAAATTTGCAAAAACATGAATCTTTTTCAGCCAATAGGACTATAATTAATTATTTGCTTTCGTGTAGGGTTAGGTGCATGACGTATAAAGTGTTTAATTTTTAACTGAACCCAAGATAAAAAAAAACTACTTTACACGCTTTGCTCGGCGTTACTTCGCTTGATGTAATGTTTTTACCAATCACCGCAATAATTCCTAAACATTTCCGCAGCTCTCCACTCGCTGCCATTATCTTTTCCTTTTGGTTTTGTTGCCCACTGCCAGCATAATCACCCTCCCTTCCTTGCCATAATTGTCCTGCCAAAAGTGCGAAATCAATCTGGTTAACTCTGACAAACCACGGCAATAATGCCAAACAAACGCATTAACATTTTCGCGGCTCGCTTCTCTCGTCGTCATTTTTCTTGTTATACTTCGGCTTTTGCTATTATATTTGTTTAGCCTTTCCGCAACTTGGCGCCTAATTATCTGGTAGGTATCCATTTTGATCGCGCGTCTACTAGAGGAGGGCGCCTGGGTATCAGTTGCACAAGGGCGCTACATGGGCTAGAGCCGATTTATTTCTATTATAAGTAATGTTCTACATAATAAAATCTACATAATCTTTTCCCAGCAATTGCGGGCGATATCACCTAATTGGAAGCTTAATACATCATGATTTACTTGAATACACATATTTTAACTTCCCGGGAAAACAGCGGGTACGATTAAGGTGATGGTTTTTGATTAAAGATTTGTGGCTAATGACAGAAAGGTGTCATTACAGTGTCAGTTTCAAGTTCGTTGCCTTGCACCTAGAGTTGTCAAGTCAATAATACGAGGTGGAGTGGTTGTTGCTATGGCACGGCTGGCGCACGAGACCTGATTTTTAGAATTACCTACTTATAGAACGAACAAAAAATTCAGATATTTTTAGGGGGAGGGGAGGAAAGGAAAAACTTTAAGGTGATTTATTAACAGTATCATTATTACCTCATGATCTTTCATAATTTACTCAGTTTACAAACTAAGTGACGTGTTAAATTATTTTGATTTCATTTTAAATCATGATAATATTTTTTTTAATATAACAAATATTAAAAAAATGATTATCATGATTAGTTAAAAGGCAAAATACAGCTTGCTGGTGGGCTAATAGATGCAATTAATAAGTTTAGGCGATTAATCAGTTTTGTCCGCAGGAAGTCATGTTGTACCTATTAGTGTACTTATTTAAATCTTTATAATTTAAATAATATTTTATTTATATTATTCTCCATATTTAAAATCGAATATTTTAGAAAATGGATGTTCATTGGATGGATTACCTATGAAAATATTTAGCAACGATTTAAATTGAAGGAAATAATCAATAATTACACATAAAAATACTCGCATACGCCATATTCTTATTTAATGGAGGTGTTTGATATTTTATTACACGCGCTTACAGCACAGATAGGCAGTTTTTCGAAGCTCTTTACTCGGCCATAACTATACTGAGACTGTTAATATCGATCATTGAAGTAGTTTTTATATACGACGACGTTGACACGAAAATCATGTTCCTCGACAGAGGGGTAAGATCCTTTAAGGAAGGTTTTTTTCCTTTGGTTATCTTTTCAAAGTTTTGATTGAAATAACAATATCAGATCAAAAACATAAAATGTGAAAACTCGCCAAGTTTTAAAAACGAAAGCTGCTTCTAACTCGACAAGAACTGCTAACAGAGTAACAAAATGTATAAAATTGATAATGTACGTTACTATCTATAATAACGTTATTTTTTGTATTCGTTATTATATTTCGATTCAATGAAATTTTTAAACAGAAAATATAATTTTAAAAAACAAAACTTGTTATTTTTTCTGACTTAAACTGCAAGCGCCAATATTCAAGCAGATAACTGTAGTAAGTCATGGAAACATTGCACTAGTAGGAGAGAGTTTTATAAGAAACAGTCATATGATGGTCGTATGTAAACGATTATAATGCCGTGCGTTTATAGGTAGAAGTAAATGTAGTTTCTAATAAGAATTAATAAGTTGGATTGGTTTGCCGAAGCAGCTTCAAGGCATAAGCATCTGCTTAAATATAATTAAGTTAATGTAATGGTCTGTAATGGACACACACACACACGTCCACTGCTGTTCGTGCCTCCCCAAACGTGGTTTTTGCCATAACCACGCTTGGTAAGCGGATTGGTGATCGCATTGGGGGTGTTAAATGGTACCCAGAAGGAAGTTACTGCCCTAAACAAAATGAAATGGTCATGTATCTTTGGCTATCCTATGGCAATAAAGACATACCCCCGTATTTATAATGATCTGCTAACATAAAACAGTTGATAAGCAGCGTTATTTCTCACTCTGACTTATGTCAATAGAAGAAGACGGAGTGAGAGAACGCAATGCTCTAATTTAGCAGACTATTATGAATAAGCTAAATCAAACTATCAAGTTGTTATTATTACAGAAGTATGAGTATAAACTGAGTTCTAGAAATTCTTGTTGATTTGATTATTGGCGACAGGCGTTTGAAGCACCGCCAAACTAATGCATTTTGCGGTGGCGACCAACCGCTGCGGCGGCGGCGGTGGCTGGTCGCTTGTTAGCATTATGTTATGTTATGCGGCGGACGTGATCAGGGGCAAAGGTAGTGGCCCTGCCAAGTTGAGTAGAACTGTTCCTTGCACGCCGAGTCCTCTAGAGTCGGCTCCCGTAACGTCGGCTCTTGTAAAGTCGACCGCACTTGAATTCCCCTAACGCATACCTCGCTTTTTTGTGGTGTACATAACAGTCGGTAGGGCGGACGCGGGCGCGTAGGGAAAATGAATAAAAACTTTATAAGGCTGATAAAAATCCATTACCTAACTAGACGGCCGCCACCGGGAACCCTTTTCTCAAACATTTCGGAGTTATTTTCAGCTACCTATCGATATCTATGTTACAAATGAAACCTAGGGACTGAAAATGCTAGTTTTCCTAAAATTACTACTATCTAATCATTATAGTTTAGGAAACAATATATCTACCCCCAAAGTATCGCTATTTAATATTTTGGTTCTGATTAACTTATCAACATAGAACTTCTTTACGTTATGATGAATGTTGACAGGGAGCGACAACGAAGTGGATTGTGGCCGCATTTAAATTAAATAAAGCAGTCGGCGACAACCGTTATACGCTTCTTCTTCTTTATTCTTTGGCTCTGCATCATGGTTTGACACAATCTGTCATAAACCGGCTGACAGACAAAACACACGTAGGCCAAAGAGGGCGCAATGCGCGCCATTTTGTGAAAAGAATAGGCATAGGATTTCGAGTCCATAAGAGCAGCGGGACAAAGTATAGGTACTTTTTTGGAACGGCGCCGCGGCGGCGCGGCGTAAGCGCAAAAATTTAAGTTATTGTTTATTTACAAGAAAACTACACAACATACGAAGAAACTGTTTAAAGGAACCAAATAATTAGTAATAAATAACCTACGAATCAAAACATAAATAATTTTGTTGGTAATAGACCGCAGGGTTCCTGAGATCTCGTCCAAATGATATGCGAAACAGTGCACTTTTATGATTTTTTTGTATCGTAATTTTTTTTCTCAATCGTATAATCTCAAACATCTAAATCTGAAATAGGTACCTATGTTTATAAACTTTTTCTTACCTTTTTTTGATATTTTAGATATAAATATGTGTTTTTAGTTGTGAAATGCCTGTTTTGCCATAGCTATTCTGGCCTTAATATCAGGCGTGCTTCTACGTGCAAATCTATATATAAAAGAAAGTCGTGTTAGTTACACTATTCATAACTCAAGAACGGCTGTACGGATCTCGGTGAAATTTGGCAGCGAGGTAGATGGTATCCCGGGGCCGGACATAGGCTACCTTTTATTCCGGAAAAAAGCTTGCGAAGCCGCGGGCAGCAGCTAGTTCTTTATAAAACCAATAAAGTGTATAGTAGGTAGGGTAATAAACACCTGCAGTTGATATATCGCTATGGGGAGAAACCGATAACAGCGTTGTTGTTGATTCTGCTTGAAAACTGGTCGGTACCTACACTCAGCAGCGTCATCCATCCTAATATTATAAATTCAAAAGTAACTCTTGTCTGTATGTCTGTTACCTTTTCACGCCTAAACGGATGAACGGATCTCAGTCCAATTTGGCAGGGAGGTAAATGGTATCCCTTGGACGGGCATAGGCTACGTAAAGCACGTGCGAAGCCGCGGGCATTAGCTAGTATGTTATATGTGAGCCTTATCACACGAGCGATTTGCGAGCGATTTCAAAGCGAGGCGAGTGCGAAGCGAGCTGCAATTGCGCTGCGGGCGCGCAGCGAGCTCACGGCATGCGGTCCGGGTTTTGATTTTTGAGAATGAAGAAGATAACAGTGTTTCAATATTACACTTTTAAGTACGTAGAATCAAAGTCTAGACCGTACACATTATTCTAATTATACTAAAGATTGGTAACTTTTAAGAATGCATGCGTTAACTTTGAGGTTTGCTAGAGTTTCCCGTTTATGATTGATGAATGATGATGGATGACATTTTTTTTTATTTCAAAAATAGGCATATCTATTTTTAAAATTAAAAAAATGTTGAAATAACATACCTAGTAGGTACATAAAGACTTTTACATTATAAAAGGGCGTTTAGGTACGAAGGGCAGTGGCAGCAGGATTTTGACAGGTCTTCTTTGAGATCTGTCAAAACCCTGCTGCCACTGCCCTCCAATATCAGCAAATACTCCAATGCAAAACTCGCTTCCATTCCCTTCTAGTTTATTTACACCTATGTGAAGTAAATTGACAAACGCTAGCTAACATGCCTGCAATTACAGACTATAACCTTCATACTCCGAGCAAAGCTGCAGGATTTTTTAGTTAAGTGTGCATGCTAGACATTGTAAGGTAATACTAGGGCGAGTGCGTGTGCGCGGAGAAAAGTACGCGCAAGGCGAACTGCTACGCATTTGCTGATCTTGTGATACTTGTGACCATGAGGTTTGAAATGAGGAACTTTTTTGAAAATAGGAGTGAATGTTAAAAACAGTGAGTCTCGTAACCTCCATGTTAATGAGACCACCACCGGACTGGCATAAATTAAATATTTCCTAAGCTTTTTCAATACAACTATCTGTATTTTTGAGAATATGTCTTTTTGAGAATCTGTCCTTTTGATAATCTGTATTTTTGAGAATCGGTCCTTTTGCAAATCTGTCTTTTTGAGAATCTGTCCTTTTAAGAATTTGTCTCTAGAGAATCTGTCTTTTTGAGAAACAAACAACATCTCTACCTAAACGCATATACCGTCTCCGTTCCATTGCGGGGAGAAATAGTGAATCACGTGAAAAGAGGCCATTGCCCTGCAGTATGCTACCACTGGCTCATAATAATAATGGAATTATAACCAATAGGTTACCAGGAACCCAGAAACCGAATATTTTCATTCTGTAATTCTTTTGCAGATCACCGTCAGATTTTGTGACCATCTAGGCATCTAAAACCCTCTTGGTTGCCTAGTTGGTCTATTATTTTATCAACCTATACCTTCCCACTACAGGCCCTAGATTTCCACTAATATTTTCGATGAAATACACTCGTTATCCCAATTTTATATATTTTAATGATTGACGTCCATCTTATTACACATGTAAAAATGCAATAATAATAATAATAAGATACACAAAATAAACAAAAATAAATTTAGTAGCCTAAAAATCGGCAATTTACAATAAAAACATTAAAAGTCGAAAATCTCGAAAAGGGTTAAGTTTAGGGTACGGTGTTTCATAGTGAAATAAGTCAGAAATTATGGGTACTCCACGCCCTTAACGGATCTAGCACGATTTTTCCTGTAACCCTGTATAAAGCTTTTTGACTGATAAGTACATATTTGCAACAAAAAATGATGGTCACTCTACAAAGCACAGTCACCCACAGGTATAGTAGGTCGAATCGAACCTGCCCTTCTATGTACACTAACAGTTACTTTCGATGCTTGTTGGAAAAGTAAAAATACACTGATTAGAAGTTATTGACGCCTTAAAGAAGTTAACGAGGGATCCTGCTTCTGTCCTAGATATATCACCACATTTCAAATGTTTTTTCTTATCAATGAACGTGTAAATCGAGCATATTGTGCTTATTCCATCTGTCTTCTCAGCTGTAAGATTTCCACTATTGGAAAATTCCAGCCCAGGCCGGGCCCCCTTCATTTCTAAACTACCAATCAGCACACATTACGTCAACTGCTGAACGTGCCTTTCCCAAAGGTTTTGCCATAATCACCACGCTTGGCAGGCAGATTGGTGATCGCAGTGAAGGTGTTAAAATACACAGAAGGAAAATGCTGAAAAAAACGACTTAGTTTAACTAAAACTACGGATGCTCTGAAAAGTATTTCCATATTCTATTGGAAGCCTGCTTTGAGTCCGGGTGGTTCAATATGCTCCTGTGTCCTGATACAACTTGACAAAAAAATTATATCTATCTATAAAAAAAATTGTTATGCATCTTTTAACAATAAACGATTCCGGAAACCATAATCGACAAAACCAATTCCCTGTTTAAATAATTTCCGATATTAAACCGAGAACGGTCAGAACTGGTCTAACCTGTCCGTTCACACCACACGGGAATGAATCTATGCAAACGTACAAATATTTATGTTTTGTTTTGACAGAAAAAAAGATGCACGCGTCTTCGAAAAGAAGGCCTAGCCATAGCCCATTTTTCTATACCGGTTATTTATACACTTGCGAGCTATAAACTGGAATCACTTCATCGCTGGTTTCTGCAGACCATATTTTACAGTTTCCATGGAATAAACTGCAGATTGGTGTATACCATTTAAAAAGAAATTTTGTTAGCTTTCGAATGGTATAAAAATTATTTAAATTTAATTAAGTTTCCTACCTTCATTTAGTGAATTATTACAATGGGTCGAAGTTGTGGATGTTTAAATTAATAAAAAGTAATATGAAAATATCAAATTTTTATTTAAAATCTTTGTTATTTCCCGCTTAATATTTTGTATTGCCCCCCCCTGGCCCTAATGACTGCTTGTAAACGGTTTTTCGTTGACCTAATGAGTTTCCTGATGGAATCCTGTGGAATTTCCTGCCACTCTTCGATAAGAGCAGTTTTTAGGTCTTCTATTGACGCCGGAACTGGAGATCTTCCTCGTACCCGCCTTTTCAGCTCGTCCCACAGGTGTTCGATAGGGTTCATGTCAGGGCTGACGGCTGGCCAGTCTATTGTGGGAATCCCGACTTCTTCCAGGTACTGTCTAGTCGCACGAGCGGTGTGGCAGCGGGCATTGTCGTGCATTAGCAGGAAATTTTCGCCAATAAACCCGGCGTAAGGGAGTACATGGCCCAGCAGAATGTCGTTGATATACCTTTCTGCGGTTAGTCCTCCTCCCCGACCTCCACCGGGTAAGAATACCAGCTCCGTTGTAGCTTCAATTGAAATCCCCGCCCACATCATACAAGACCCACCCCCATATGCCACTGTTTCCGCTATACAGCATTGTGCGTATCGCTCTCCCGGTCTCCTGTAGACTCTCCGGTCGACGGTCGCTGCCATGCAGGCACATCCTAGTCTCGTCCGCGAACAAAACTCGGCTCCATTGCTGTATATCCCAATCTAAGTGATCACGAGCAAACTGAAGTCGGGCTTGTCGGTGGGCTGTAGACAATTTGGGTCCCGTTGCTGGCCTTTTTGGGGTCAAGTTAGCTTCTTTGAGTCTTCGCCTCACTGTCCACTCGCTGACAGTTCTCCATCAAATTTCTCCGAGCTCCCGCTGGACGTCAACGCCGGTTAGATGTCGATTTCGGAGAGAAGTGCTGACAATAAATCGGTCATCTCTCGCCGAAGTGCATCGCTGTCGTACAGATCCTGGTCTTCGGACTAAGTTTCCAGTCTCTCTAAACCTCTTGTATACTTTGGAGACACAGGACTGGCTCAGATGAAGCTGTCGAGCGATAGTACGCTGAGAGAACCCTTGCTGGATTAGGGTGACGATTTGAGCGGCTTCTATCGGTGTGGTTTCCATTTTCTTGTAATTCCAGTATTTTGAGTGACGTGATATATTGGACTGATGACAAAATTGCATAAACTCCCAGTTTTTATAGGGATTCAGGAGTTTGAAAAAATTGATGTTTCGTTCCAAAAATTTATGTCTTTTGTTTTCACGTTCCATGACATATGATGAACATTTTTTTCGCTATGATATCGAAAGAGTTTGAAAGCTAATAAAATTATCTTTAAAATAATATACCACAACCTACAGTTTATTGCATGGAAACTGTAAAATATGGTCTGCAAAAACCAGCGATGAAGTGATTCCAGTTTATAGCTCGCAAGTGTAGTTGGATAATTTTTTAGACATAAGTCGCAAAAGGTATGCAAGATTGTAGAGATTCCGCTCGTATTTTATCTCTCATGACAATCCATGATTTTTTTGCATCAAGTAACCGTGGGTAGTGTGGAGGCCCAGCGGCCGGGTAGGACGATGTCCTGCGAAAGACTGCAGGCAGATGCTAGATGCGGCAAGCTGAAGACAGGGCGCTACGGCGCTCATCAGGCGAAATGTTCCTTGCACGCCGATTCATCGTAAGTCGATTCATCTGGACTGGCTGATGATGATGATGATGAACTATGGGTTGAACTATGGGCAGAGTTTCCGCAGATTTAGTTTTTTCGCGGTGTACAGTCGGCAGGGCGTAGGTAAAATGAATAAAGACTTTTTATAAGGCTGATAAAAATTCATTACCTTATTCGTAAAAATTAGAATATCTAGAAACATTAAAAACAAAACGAAAGCTCTACAGAATACTGTTACGTCAGAGGCCACCACTTACGTCGTCTATGGCCAACGGCCTTAATGGACCATATTCCGTGCCTGCACATTAGACCACCAATTTATCATGTGCAAAAATATTTGCCGAAACCGTCACAACATGACATAACATCCAAACGACCAGCATTATCATGCATGATAAATGACACTTATTTATGATCATACGCATTGCGCGTACGCATGATTATTTTAGATGTAGGTACATAGTTAGTTTGGCCCGTGATTCCGATTGCAGGGAGATCAACTATTCAATTGGGTGACTTGATACCGTCATTATTATCATTCATCATCATCATCGTATATTAGTCCACTGCTGGACATAGGCCTAATGAACGGCCTGTCTTCAGCTGGCCGCATTCAGCATCTGCCTGCAGTTTTTCGCAGGTCGTCATCCCACCTGGCTGGAGGGCGTCCTACACTACGTTTGCCGAGTTGCGATCTCCATTCAAGAACACGTTTTCCCCAGCAGTTGTCGGTTTTGGCGTGATATGGTCGGCCCACTGCCACTTCCACTTGCTAATAATTTGAGCTATGCGATATCTTTGGTTCTGTGTCAGAGTATTCGTTACGAATCCTATCCTGAGAAACTAGCTCTTTCCATAGCTCGCTGAGCGACTTTAAACTGGTGGACCAACCCTACTGTGAATGTCCACATCTCAGCTCCGCAGGTCATGATGGGTAGGACGCACTGATTGAAAACTTCCGTTATCAAGCATTGCGGTATGGATGACCAGTAGACTCGACGTACTGCCCAGCCTAGCTTGATTCTCATCTAGGCTTCCTTGTCGAAATTGTTTTTACCCAACTGCTGAATCTGCCTAAAGTACCTAAGTGTACTCAGAAACAGTTTCGAAATGGTGGCCATGTGTACCTACGACCATCAGTCTTGGATCAATGTGGCCATTGATCATGACTTAGTACCTAGTTTTATCCAAATTAATGCCAAGACCGATACATCGGAAGTTTGAAGCTAAGCCGTCCAGCTTCTGGTTCAGCTCCCCAAGCGACTCCGCCATTACGACTACCTATGTCATCAGCGAACCGTAGGTGTAAGAGACATCATCACTAGTTGGGCCTAATAGCCTACACCGGGCCTTCTCTAAGTTTGCATGGACTTCGTCTATGTTTGAGACCCAAACATTTAAATAAATCCCTATTTTGCCTTTAAATTCTGTACTTACCAAGGATTTTCGTGATTGTGGATATCCGGTCTTGTTATTTCTTTCAAATTTGAATTGAGTTGAATCATCCTTCGAATTAGTTGGTTTTGGGATTTCTGATATAGGTACGTAAGAGAGAGTACTAAATCTTTCTGCGGGCTTTCAAAAATGTATGCTCTGGTACATTTTTGAAAGCCCGCAGTCTTGTCGAAACGATGCGTGACCCGAGAGCTGGTGAGTGTCTGACGCATAACATCGGCATAGCCATGCAGCAGGGCAATGCAGAGAGCGTCTTGGGGACGCTTCCGATTTGTATAGATATAACTCAGTTGAGCTCTAGATTGATTGCAATACTAGTTCTAATTTGGTTCTATCAATTGTTATTTCGTAAACTTTTAATTTTATTTAGCACAAGCATAACGATGTTATGAAATTGCAGTTTTTGATAGTCACCTTGCAGAGCTAATTACATTCCTCAATTCAAAAGATTCTGCTATGATTTAAGATAGGTAATCATAGATAAACGTCTATCAAAGCATTTGTACGATTGTATAACATAGCCGAAGGGATGTTAATTACATCCGCTTACTTCCTCGTGTGTGGCATTAAACGTGTTAACCGTGATTTGTAGGTATAATTTGGGTGCAGTAGAACAGTAATGTGTTTCTTACTATACTTACTAAATGTATGTATGTGTGTCGGTCGGATAGTGCACACTCCTGTGCACTATACCTCTAATATTTCTTGTTCTCTTTGTCTATAAGGGAGAGGACGTTCAGGATAGTTTTCGAGGAACTTACACATCATAACAGCATCTCAGTCATCGATCTAAGTAAAAAAGGGGAGATGAGGTACCTACTAGCTTCTCGAAAGTGGAAGGCTCAAATTAGGTGCAATTAGGTCCACCCACCTCAGTCATAGTCAGACCGGCGTTCGTGTTACGCGTGCTTGCAACGACGTATTTTAGTGTGATTTATTGACCAAAAAACTACAGCAATGCCCTCGTGTTTGTTCATTATAAGTAATTATTGCTTAAGATTGGAAATGAAACTGTGAGCGAGTGTTTGCGCGTAGTTGTAAAACAGGCCAGTTGTTGAGTAAGAACTGGGAGAATGTACCATATCTACTGATTTTACATATATCTATGATCTCAGTAGTGTGACTGGACGATTTTCAGATTTCAATAACTTTATTTCTTACAAAAGAAGCACTTATACAGGTCAATTTTTTTGGACGCATCTTCCGGATGTTCTGCACCTATGGCTAATTTCCATTGAAACTGGGCCGCTGCGGTCGAAGTTCTGCTAGGAAGACAGCATCATCATCAAAAGTATACACTAGGATTAAAACAACTTGGCCGCAACCTGATATTGCGTGTGTGGCTGCGCAGTAGGTACTCGCTTATTAGGAAAAATGGTAGTGCGCATGTGAAAACTTTGCTTTTAGTTAACTTCACTCCGGCCAAGTTGTTTTAATCGTATTGTATGAAACAGATAATCTTTTGCTTTGCCAGAACTCACCATGAAAATGTTAGGTATAATGCAATATCTGCAATATGCACATTAGTATTAAGAACTTAAGATTATTTCACCATTAAAAACGTGATGATGCACATGAAATCAAATAGATAAATCCGTCGTGCACGATCAGGATTTGAACCCACGACCTTCGGATTGAAAGCCGGGTTAAGTATCTCCCATTCGCCTCCACGGCTCAATAAACATTTCCTACTTTTCACTCAAAGTTTCTTCGTCATAGGTAACGCTGCAACGACGACGAAAGATCTTCGGAAACTTCGTAGCGTTACTGGACTATAACTAAGACCACGTATGAACTCCGCCGTCGGAGGACAAAGCCAGTAAGTCCTCAACAGTTTGACTGCCACCAACACAGTTGCCGTCCTACGGGTTCCTGTAAAGCAGCGACGCGCCCTCTGAAGCTTGGCAGTGAATGCGTTAATTCGATATCACTACAGCATGACTAGGCTCGGCGAGCCAATAGTGGAAATGGCAGACCCTAAATTCTCTTACACCACATTGTTATACGCACCATAAGACTGCAGGCAGATGCTGGATGCGGCAAGCTGAAGACAGGCCGCTATGGCGCTCATTATATAGATAAATAGATAGATCATTTATTCAATAAAAATTCGTTACAAAAATTGGTTAGCAATGCCTTAAAGCCTATGTTAGGTTTGTCTAAGCACTGGGTTCTCTTTATTTTACGAATTTATTATCACTTACTGTGGTTTAACGCGTCGCTCAGTTATATAAATAATCCTAAATCTTAAACAAAACAATCAAAGATAACATTCATAATAAACACACACATTGGTAACTATTTTCTATGCATTTACTTATCTACGTCTGGAATGTTGCAAAGTTCATTAGGGGAGGCATATGCCCAACTGTGGACTAATATTAGTCGACCGAAGTGGCGCGGCGGGCGAAGGTCTGCCTGCGACGTAGGAGGTTGCGGGTCGATTCCCGCCATGTTACAAATGTTTGTACGATCTGCAAAGAGTTTTAGGTAATTTCCATGTATAATAAAAAAATATCTATCTATGTAATGTATTGTATTAAGTTTATCAGTCATCTAGTACCCATAACACAAGTTCTGCTATCATCTATCATCTAGCCCCAAGCTGGGGCTAGATGATGCTGTGTGGATTGTCCAGCATTATTTATTTATTATTTATAGGTTGATGAATATGATATGTACTGCTCCCCCTGCTCCCTACCCTAACAAGCAATTGTCAACCTTGATAGAGTCCGTTCTGGAGTCAAACCAAGATGTTTAAGCAGAAGAGAATTGCTCTACCTTTTGCAGTTGGCATAAAAGCAAAACTAAGGATAAAGTGTAATTCTATTTTCAATGACCTTCGAGGCGTAGCGGGTGAAGATCCGCCTGCGACGCAAGTGGATGCAAGTTCGATTCTCGCATCGGGAAAAATACTTGTAAGATCTGCAAACATTTGTTCCCGGTGTTCTGGGTGTTTTCTGTATAATAAAAATATATTATTTACATTTTTATATTTTCGAAAATTTTATTGTAATCTTCCTGCGAATCTCGCTATCAAGTTGTGAAAATATTGAGAGCTGTGCCATGCATCTCCCATCACAGTGAAAAGATCTGAGGAAATAGAAAGCCAGGCAGCTTTATCATCGCAAATGAAGTTATATCACGTGTTTCGCCGAAGACAGTCAAATTGCCGGATTTAACTCCCGAAGCGAAGAAGGTAGAGATGTAGAGCTTCCCTGGTTTCGGTTTGCAAGGTTTTTGCCGAAGGTACTGTTAATTGAACTGAATCTTTATGAACTTGTATTTTTGGAAAAAGTAATAGATCATTTACTTTTTCCAAAAATCAAGATTAGCACTTTCATGGCACATGCTTGGCGCACCAGCGTCAAGCGGCGGCGCACCCCTGCGGGTCGCTCTGCTGAGGCTGGGCAGTGAATACATTGAGGATGAGTGCCCATAATCGTCTATTCCCAATGACCACCACCATCACCACCATCTCCGCCACTGCTGGTGTCCATCGGGAATGATGTATTAGTAGATATAGAACATATATATTTACCAACCTTCTTTTAAACAACCTTTTTCTAAACTTCTTTTAATTTCTTATCATACACGAAATTGGACTCAAAAAGATAAAAGGGTAAAAGTTTTTGGGAGCTATTGTCATTTATTTATTTATTTATTCACAAATCAGATAAAAATCGATTTATATATAAACTTATAGTACTTTTACAATTTTGATCTAGATCAAAATCAATTATGTGAACATAAAGAAAATGATGTTGCATGCATTAGATTTAAATTAACCTAAGACGTAAAAAAAAGGAAAAACATTGTCAAAAATTATTCGATCACTTTAAAAATTCTCGAAATAGAATGCGAAATAGAAAGCCCGTGAATAGTTACTACAATGGGCCCCGAGTCGATCACGTCTCGATACTATTGTCAACCAGGCTCAAGGCTCTGATCGAAACATTAAATTCTCGAAATTTCAACGTTGAACAAATTCGGCCTTCTTTCGGTTTCGGCCAACCTCTACCCACCTCTAAAGTCTAAACCCAACCATTTAATCTTGGGACATTTTTCACCGGCCATGATTGTCGTTTACCGGCGTACTATTAACATCGTAACTGCCTCGATTGATGGGCCCGTACGCTGTAACTATGGTAATTGGGCATTTGTTGGGTTGTTGGATAATTTTCTACTAGTCTGGCTATCGAATGTAGAGACTCGAAATATTTGCAAACTTTTTAAATGGCTCTATATTTAAATGACAACTTAATTCTACAAAACAAATTTTTGATAATTTAATGACAAAAAAAATCATTATAATAAGAAAAATAAATAATTTAAAATTTACATGTCTAAAACTCTTGGACTGTATAAAAGCTACGTGTACGCCACCATTCTTTTAACACTATTAAATAACATTCCTTTGTTTTCTAAAATAGATTTCGGTAAATGATTATTCCCACATGTTTTGAATTACATGTACGCGCAATTTCAATCAATCCCTTTTCAATTTAAGGTTACCGAGGTCAGCTTCTAAAATTAAGTGCATTACAAATGTTATCTAATTTAATGTAAACACGCAAAGACGAGCGCGTTAATCCATCACCAAATTAAAAATCCATCAATCATGTAAATATGCCATGCCATAATGTACAGTGCATGGCACTGCGCAATTAACAAGCGCAGATGTTTCCAAATCAAATTCATGCCAAGCACAGGGATTGTTGTCTAGTGTAGAATAGAGAAACGTCACTTTGTCATCGAATACTTAATTTATTTGAAATTAATTCCTTCAACTTCAATAATGTACACATTGTATGACGATGCGATATCATTATTGTCTGTTCAGATTCTACCCCAGAGAACAACACCCGTGCTTGGCCTACAGGGATGTTAAATTAAAATAGAATGAGCACAACCATGATCAGCTTAGCAGCATGCAAAGTCACAATAAATATAAATAAATACAATGTTATTATCTAATTTAACTAAGACCCTAGGTCCGTGGGGTACCGAGGCTCTCCGGGTTTTTAAAAAGGTTTCTGGTCGACGCGACGCATGACCCGAGTGCTGGTGGGTATCTGGCGCAGCGCATCAGCATTGCCATACAGCGGGGCCATGCGGCCAGCGTCTTGGGGACGCTTCAGACTGGTATTGATATGGGTCAGTTGAGCTACCTGTAGATTGTTTGCAACAGTCTGCAGTTAGCTTAATTGTTTCAATTGTAAATACTAGTTCTAATTTGTTTTTATTATTGAATTGTAGTTTTCTTTGTCAATAAAGTAACATTTAACTAATAATCAATTAAGTGTCTTAATCTAGAATTTATCCATCAGATACTTATTAACATTGTAAAATAAGCTTTCTCAATTAACAAGTCTTAATTTATGTATGAAAATATTAATAGTATTGCTTTCGTTATTTTATTATTATTATTCTTTATTATATGTATATATTCTTTATATTTATATATTTTATTATTGTTCTTAAGAATACCTTCATTACCATCAGCAATTAATTTAAAATTAAAATATCTGCTTACGTTTCTCTATGTGATATAAAATATTTTTTGATAAGTTCTTTTATTTAGCACATAGATTACAATAACAGAATAAAACAATTACAACTAGTATATACACTTATATCTATTTCTTAAAAATCTAAGCCGTCACCAGAAGGCAGAGTGCCCAGAATGCTGGCGGCGTTGTTCTTTATTTTTTTGTTTACAAATCTTAGAAATTGATCGGCGCTGAATCTCTCTGTAGTGCATAAGCCGGTGCATCGCACTGTCTTATAAAGAAAGATCTCACCTTTTTTTATTCAAGTTCAATCGGCTTGGTCAGTAGAATAAACCGCCAAGTGCAAGTCGACTCGCGCACGAAGGGCTCCGTACCCTAAAATCAGGCAAGTTTTTCAAAAAACATTTTTCAATCTTCAATTTTCACTTGTTTGGAGACCCCTTTAAAATTTTTACTTTATTATATTTTAGTAGGTGTTTAATGTTAATACAGTTAAAGTGTTACTTATTTATAGAAAGTTTTATGTGTGTTCAAGAGATACAGCCTTGACAAACAAAGAGCAAAAATAGTCAAAAAATAAAAATGTAAGCCCCCTTTAATTTGGATATTTATTTTTATTATTTGATGTCATAGCGACACGTTCTCTGAAAATTCTAACTTTCATCCTCTTACGGTTCATGAGATAGAGCCCTATGACAGACGGACGGACAGACGGACAGACATCGGCTTAGTAATAGGGTTCCGTTTATACCCTTGGTACGGAACCCTAAAAAGCATAAATATCTAAGGGTAAAAACCAATATGGTATACGATTTATGGATAATGCCAACTGCACACCCTCAAAATAGCTGTACGTAGTGTTTCGTAGACATAAACCTATTCTTTTCGCGACTGATCTGACCTAGGTATTTTCTATTGTAATAGTTAGGAAACATTCGTCCATAAACGACAACATCCGCCGTTTTGCGCAGGTTGAATAACTAATCGAGTAATGAGCTTTCATTCAAACATTAGTATATCTGTTACACCATTATGTAACCTTCAAAGTTTATCCATTTCTTTAATTTTCTTTATTAAGGACAAAAAACAATTGTACAATGCAGACTTATTATATAATGTACTTATTCTATGTGTTTCTAAATGTACAACCAATCACATTATCCACAGATTACTACAGAAGTTTTACTTACTAGGTACATAGTTTTGATAGTACCTACGCTTTGGACAGATTTGAAAGACTTTTCTTTTTGACTTTTTGAAAGTTTTATCGAATCGGTTCTGTAAAATGGACAAAGCTTTCAGCAGCTACCAGTATAACACGGTATAACACAATAAAAAAACATAATCCATATAAAAAAATCTGAACATTGGTCTCTGAAGGAGAGCTTTTAGGAACACTTCGCGGGTAAACTGAAGCCGAAATTCTGTGTCAATAAATCCATACTAATATTATAAATTCGAAAGTAACTCTGTCTGTCTGTCTGTTACCTTTTCACGCCTAAACGGCTGAAAGGATCTTAATGAAATTTGGCAGGGAGGTAAATGGTACCCCGGGGACGGCCATAGGCTATTTAAAAAGCGCGTGCATAACCGCGGCAGAAGCTAGTAAATAAATAATGCTGGACAAATCACACAGTATCATCTGCCTTAAACTAAAAGAGTTTCCGTTATTGGTATATGTAATACTTATAATTAGAGTGTAAGGTAGCAATGCTCCTGTGTTTGCTCACACACAGGTGCACTATAATATGCCCTGCACACCTGACTAGTCTCTGTTGAGACTGGCCGCCATCGTAGCCGGAGTTTCGGCTAAGAGGACTTCAAGGTATGAATGGAATGGATACACGGTACAAAAGTTTCATCATATGGGTTCTATTCGGTGTGACTGCAACCACACTCAAGCCCAGTACCCAAAGATAATATTAAATTAGCATATCATATCGATGTGATTGCCAACTATCAATCATCTGTTACTTAATGGCGGAATTATATCACAAATGTGGGTTACAATGTCCATTTAGAGGTACAAGCTTTTGTTTGTACTACTTTTCTTATCGGGCTTATCGGTTTAACGAAAACAGTGTTCATTTATTCGACTGTCAAATAAATATGAACCAGTGGGCCAATCGCTCGAGTTGAGATATAGATACCTATAGGTTTTGCCTAGAACTAATAATTTGAATACAGTTTTGACTAACTTAGGTCAGGATTTTTATTTTGAAGTACGAGATATATAGACTCCTGATTCGAACAGCAACATTAATGATCTAGGTCAAAAAAAGATAGGGATATACACTAGCCAACCTTGGTGTAGAATATTTGTAAACAAACTGCCCATACTCAGGCTGAGTATGCGCAGTTTGTTTACAAAAAATCACTCTGTTGCCGCGTCTTTTTATACGCAATTTTACATAACTTGTCGATTTGAGATCCTTTTTTCAATAAATATTGCTTAATACATCTGAAACTCCGCCAAGCAAGTGAGCTTTCGTTTTTGGTGTCGTGGTTTGTTTACAAACATTCCTCATCGAGTTTGGCTAGTGTATGGGCATAAATATTCCCAAACTAATCAGAAAAACTGGGATTTCTGAAAATCTTTTGTATCTATACTTATTAGTACAACATCATGGGAAAGAGGTTATCTACTTAGGTAGTTACTTACCTAACTAAACGTGAAAAAGAAATCAAATAAAATCCCAAAAATTACAAAAAAAAAAAAAATCGAAATAGTTGAAAAAATTTGGGATATTATTTGATTTCTTATAAATTACCCCGAGTGCGAGGGCTTACGCGCTATAATAATAAAAACCTTAAACGAAGCGTATTGAAGCAAAGACCCGACGACGTCAAAATGCTTATGAGATGTAGAAACAAATGACTTGACCGACGCCAATTTCAACCTTTTTGTGATGTAAATCACAAAGTTACGGGCAATAACAGTAAATCCTTGAAAATTCCTTTATTGCAACACCTTAAGCGCAGATTTTATAACACTATACCCTAAGGTGTAGGCGGCTATAAAAATTTACGTAAACACATGGGAAACGAAAAATTCACACGATTCGGATTGAAAGTGCGTGCTTTTTGGATTGGATTACAGAACAGATTAAAAAAGTTCAAAACTGTGTCAGGTTATATTGCATTGGCGAAGGGCTCGAAGACTGCAACATTTTATTGTCTCCTTGCTTAAGATGTATTGAAGAACATTGGCGAAGCAAGCACCCATCCTTTCAGAGACCTACATCACGTGCACCCAACAGTGAGTATTGTACCCAAGTGTGGTAAGACGCTGCTGTTTTCTGCTGAGGGCTAGACAAGCAATGTAATTGATCGACGAGGGTCTATTATTCGGTTGGATATAGGCTTAGGGTGATTCAGTGATCACCACACAGCTGAATCTCACCGCTCGATTTTTTTTCCCGCGGATTATAATCCGCGAACTGAATCGTCACTTACGCGGATTTTCTTCCGCAAGTGCGGGCAGCTTACAATTTCCGTATGTTTCAGAAATCTGGGGAAAAAACCGAGCGGTGAAATTCCACAATGTCGGTTAGTGTGATGTGGTTGAATTTTGTGACGCAACGATACCATTTAAGAATAAGAAGTAATCGACCACCACTCGAATGTGCTATGTTACAGCAGATCATGCCATTCCGCTGGTCTGATGCAGATATCTTGGACCGTGGAAACAATGGGAACATCCTTTAAAAAAAAATCTGGATAATTCACATCTCTATCTATCCCCAAACTGAGCAGCTTGTGGTGCGTCGAGATGCCGTAGTTCACCGGCATAAATGGGGCAGTAATTGGTACTAGATAACTAATATACATACTATACCTCCTCAAAATCAACAGTCTATTTTGGTCCACTGCTGGACGCAGGCCTCCTCTTGATAAGCGCCTTATCGGCTTTAAATTAATTGGGGGTAATGACCATAATCTCCACGCTGGGCATGAAGGTTGGGGATCGCAATTCAGTGGTAGAATTGTTTTGCGGGAGGCGCTGCTGCCCGCCCCCCGATGGATATTCCTTATAGTCGCCTCTTACGACACCCGCGGGAAGAGTTGAGATGATGCATATTCTAAGCCGGCGCCACATGGACAGTATATACATACTAAATACATTAAACTACATTTATGTATATTACTTTATTGAACATGAAAACACCCAGAACACCCGGAACAAATATATCTGCAGATTGTACAAACGTATGTCCCGAGGAGGGAATCGAACCCGCAAACTCCTGCGTCGACCTCCGTCCGCTGCTTCACAGAGAATTGTCAGAACTTTTGGCGACGCCACACGCTACAAGCGGTCATAATAAGTTCTTATGTCGAAACATCCAATTAAATGCTGATTGAATATAATAAAGGTAGCCATAATCCATTAATCATAAATAGCTTTACAAAAGACCATTATGTAATAAAATTAAGCACATTATACAAACAAATTGACCGACTATCAATCAATACGCAACTAGACACCGGTCAATGAGCATACACTTGACAAATATTGGTATTATTGAAGAATCAGGCGTAATATAAAGGAACTATTACTACTTACTGTCCAAGTACGGTGAAGTACGGAAATAGGTTTTTTCATTTCTCTTGTTCAATAAGTGTGTTATTATCAGGGGTCGGAATAGGTAGAGTTTTTAAGTACCTAATGACGAAAAATACCTAGGATAACATAACATGGATACGCCTTTTTAATCCCTGGATTGGCTATTGATTAAATGTTTTCTAAATTTCAGGGATTGATATTATTGATTTCTAAAACATTTCTTTGTATGTTAAACACAAATTAAGTAGCGTAAAACACCTGGCCTTCCTCCAGTAGTTGGCCTCAAACTTTAATTATGTTAAATTAGTAAGATATTTTGGATAGGTACATAAAAATTGTAATTTTAGATACGAGATAAGCACACTCGTGCTTATCTCGTATAATGTAAAATGTTAATTTTAAGTACTTAGTATAAGTAATATATTTTGTTTTTCTCATTAAACTGTTTGTGTTCTTTGAAAAATAAAGATTCTTTAAAACGAGATTAGACCAGGGCCGGGGTCAAAATAGAATTCAATAAAATCAAAATAGAAGTCTTCCATTGGTGATTTTCGGTTTCCTTTATGTGTAGTTCCATTAATGTGCCGGTCTAAATTGCTTTTTTTTGAAGCCTTTATAGAAGTTCCACACTTGGCACAAAATATTGTTCCACTTGCATGGTCGTAGACTAAATCTGAATCGTCTTTAATCCAGTTTCGCACAACGTCTTCCCTTATAGTTGGGTGTTCCATAATGGCGCGAACAAAATAGAGCAGTTTTCTTTTTGTCGTGGAAATGGTATACCTAGAATAAAAAAAAAATTTCGTGAACACAAAGTTTTTTAATTTAAAAAGTTTAAACGATGTAACTAGAGATCAAAGAGAGGAAAGACCAGTTAGTTACGCTATGCTCAATTCCTGATATGCACGAATTTTAAGTTACCTAATATAAAATGTATAAGGTATGTGTGGACTAAAACATACTGTTTGCTAGCATCAACACAAGGTTTTAAATAATTATAAGATGTGATATTTTAACCTAAGCTTTTTCTTTTCGACAGTCCAAGAATCTGATTCAGAGCATACACATTTTGTTAGGTATTTTAAAACCCATTCATAGCGGGAATCCAGTGAACTAACTGGAAAAGACTAGCACTAGACTGGATTAAGATTTTATGTGGAATATACATACATTTAAATAGAAATTTAATATGTAGTTATTGACTACATATTAAATTTACTTAAATTTACTTTTAATACAAATAATAAAGTTATTGAAACTCACCTTATGTGTAGGTATCTTAAAACTGAATGAAAATACAGGAGCAATATCACGTGTGTTTAGTTTTGTTCACAACACAACTATCAAATGTAAAATCCCAGTCCAATAAACATAGCCAAAATAGTCAAGTTATGCAGGTTCAATCCAAAAAACGTAAGCCAAGGTCAAAAATATAAAAATCCAATACCAAAACTAAAATCGTCAAGTTATGCAGGTTCAATCCAAAAAACGTAAGCCAAGGTCAAAAATATAAAAATCCAATACCAAAACTAAACGCACGCACACTCAACGCACCGAAGCAGACGAGTGAACAAAAATGTATATCCATCCTCTCTTCGAACCATCCCCTCATCCCGCACCCCGCAACGTCCACCCCGCACCCCACCTTGTAGCGGTAGGAATTTGGACAATAGAAATGGAAATAAATAAAATTTACGCGGTCTACACACTGTCTTGAGAAACAATAATTGCTTTCTAACTTACCGGGCAGGAATAAATTACTTTTATATTATTTTATAATATTAATATTCCTAAATATATTTTTTGAATGAAAGTAATGTTTCGAGTTCGAAGTACTTAAATAAGTTTTAGCAGATTATCCATAAAAAAGCATATCCATATTAAACTAGCGTAGTAGCCTATATGACGTCATTTGGTACCTATAAACTCTACCTATTGCGACCCCTGGTTATTATAGCGTAGCTTAACGGGAGTAAAATTAGACATAGACATAGACAATCATTTATTTGCTGCTCAAACACCTCACACAATAAGTACAAAACAAATATAAAAATACATTTTGAAAAATAGTTAACTTATATTACGACAAAAACAATTACACAAAAATATTTTCAAAAAGTAGACTGGGCTGAGCGTTACAGCAGCAAAAAGGTCTCGGCTCATCATAAATGCCTTACCTTACCACTCAATAGTAGATAGGCGCTGATATTCTGCCGAAACCATTATAGTTACAATTCGAGTTTAAGCCCTAGGGCTAAACAGTATTTTTGTCATTTCACATTGCTGTTATTTTGTTGTTGTGCTATTGTTACCTGATTTCATTATTTTCACTTGTTTTCGTTATTATTGTTATACCTTCGTTAATCATGCCTCGCGAACGCCTTAAAGTTCAACGTTGCATAGCCAATCACGTAAAACGGTGTTTCCTGTCTTAACATTCATGAAAAAAAAGCTGAAGAAGGTCTTCAATATGTCAAAATGGTCTTGAATCGTGGCAGCTACTGGGGTCTCACTATGGACTGTAAAGATAATATTAGCAGAGACAAAGGAAACAACATGCCAGCTTCTAGTTTGGCGCCTGTTTTGCCTATATTTTTATTATAGGTACCTAACTATTTAAATCACTGCCTACATACCTACCCACTACCTGGGTAGGTATGTAGGTAGGTCATATAACCAATTAAATATTTTACAGTAATGATTATGCACTCAACTGTACTATGCGCAGTTTCGCATTCGAGGCTATGTTCACAGAGTTCATAAAGATTTGCAATCTGTCAACGCAAAGCGCTAAGTGATCACATTATTTTCTAGTTTTACTTATGTAATTTGAATTTTGTGACGTGTCCAAGAGTCCTGTAAGGTCTAAAGGAAATAAAGCACTTTGGATTCGAATTTGAATTTGAAGCGCAATGTAGAAGCTTTGTAATATCCCTTACCCCAGTGCCTTGAAGATTGTAAAGATCAACTTGTGCAAACGCAAAGTAATTGTGCAGATAATAAATGAAAGTACTGGACGTGGGTGGACCTCAATAGATATGTGAAACGCGACTGGTTTTGCAAAGGTATATCTTAATCCTAATTGAAAAGCCGTGTAGGTCATATAGTGGATTGCGGCAATTGTATTAAAACTTTATATGACGAGAATAATGTCGATAGAAAGAAGAAACATAAATAAAATGGGATTACAAATCCAATTTGTACAAGTGCATAAAAATGAGGGTGCAAATATGGGCTTTCATTCGTAATCCTTGCTATTTTATTCTGTCACTGTAAAATGTATCTAAATACATTTTACAGTGACAGAATAAAATAGCAACCTCCACGCGGTAAGCAAGCTTGCCGCACCTAGCAGCGCGTTGTTGACACCTTGCTTACCGCAAGCTTCTAGTGAGTGGCCCGCGCGTTGAGCCGCGTGGACCGCTCGCTTGAAGCAAGTCGTGCGATTACGGCTTTTTGCCGAGCGTGCACGGACAGCGAGCTTGCTGCTAGCTGTCGCCGCTTGGACAGCAGGCGGTCAACCGAGTGCTTTACAGGAGCGGTGTGGCATATGTATGCAACAACCTTTAGAAACAAAAAATAAAAGTAAGTTTTATAAATCCTTCATTTATAAAACTGTAAATCACTGTTGTGGAAAGTGTGGAAACAACAAATAAAGCGAAAAGAAGTACCTAGGTATTACTTACCTAATACATTTTAATGTCATATAAATTACATTACTTATAGAAAATATCTGTTTTTTTTTTCTTAGAAGTGATTGTAATGCAACTAACCTACTTCACAAACAACATAATAGCATAACAAATAACAAATTGAATAAACAGCTTACATAACAAATGTAAATAGAATTATCTGAGTTCAATTGATTGTTGCAATCATAATTAACTCCATATAAATACGATATTCAATTATTTGTAAGTTGTGTAAATAGTAATGTTATGTAAATATTATATCAATGCCTTTTACAAAGTCAGTTTCTTCTAGTACCAGCTGTACCTTCCCTTCATCATTATCAGTCCACAGCTGGACATAGGCCTCCCCTTACATTTCTTCAGCTTGCCGCATCCAGCATCTGTCACTAGTCTTTCGATTCCCTTCGAATTCTTTCCCGATTAGTCAGTCTCAATACGCCCGATTTTAGGTACAGGACGAAAGTAACAAAGCGTGGGTCGAAAGTAACACCCTATAAGTTCTGCCCAATGTTATAAACACAATGGATAAAACATAAGATTGAATTATATAATTTATTTCAAAGCTATAGCTTTGAAATAAATTACACAGTACAGTACAAAAATAATTACGTTGGTTCTTATTAAGTTTAAATTGAGATTCATGTTTCTATTCAATCGAATATTGAGACGAATTTGCTTCATGATGATTAGTCAATATCTTCTTGCTAAAACAATAAATAACTTCATAATAATCAACAAAACAAACAAAATATCACTTCTTAATGATTTTTAAACTTTTTAAGTTAACTAACACAACAAAAATGTGTTTCTTAATGATAAGTCCATTTCTGTATGAAAGTAACATGTTACTTTTGCCCTGCCGTGAAATGTTACTTTTGTACCCAACTCGTTTTTGATATTTAATGCAATTTATCCTATAAATAAACAGAACGAGTTATACGAAAACAAGTTATACCATGCTGAAGGCAATCTTAACGTTAATGAACGAGCTAATTGTCACATTATTATCATTATCTTATTCTACGTAAACACTAAATGAATAAACAACAAAAAACATAATTTCGGTGTCAAAAATCACAATTCGTCCACTAAACTAACCTTGTAGCTGAGCGGGAGCGCGGAAACTGAACTCAAGCGCGGGGGGCGGTGCAAGCTATGTACTAACGGTCGTCGCTTGGATTGTTTCAGCCATTACAGACAATACAGAGCGTTTGTTACTTTAGACCCGCCGTTACTTTTGTCCCCGGTCTCCCCTACAGCTAATCCCGGGGTTTTTATGGAATAGGCACCTAAAGTATGCACGTACGTTATACTACGTAGATGCTATAGATGGACAGAAAGCCTGTGCTAATTTATATATCGCCAAAACTTAACTAATTTGACAGCACTAAAAATGTTGCCATCACTTTCATAACGATCAAATTAATCTGCATTAACTACTAGCTTAGAGCTTTTAGCAGAGAATTTAGTATAATACTAACGTACTTTTAGATTGCCTAGGCAGTCTAGCCGTCATACCATGGAAGCGGACCCTTTTTTCTTGAACCAAGTGTCAAACAGTGTTCGTATGACTGATCGAATGATGATATTTACTTATGTAGCTGTAGGTAGGCCCCGAGTTTTTCCAGTCCATATTAGAGTCCATTGTTTCAAATAATCAGACCTTGAAAAATATAAAAACATACCTGCTGCCTGATGGTGGACGTTCTCAGAAAACGTAAATGAAATATGAATATTTCCGATTGGATACAGTTACGGTTACCTACCTACTATGGATTCTAAAGGTGTGTTATACCTACGAGTATATATCGAGAACGATAAAAGTACTTGAAAATTAAAAATGTTTATTTCTGTACATAGGTAAGTTACATTATCATGAGTTGGGGTTCTCTTTTAAGCATAATATGCTTGTGTTAGAGTACCCCGCTCTTCCTTATCGTGTTCCTTCGATAAACACAGAAATTATTGAAAACCAACACAAACTAGGGTTTCAGTAACCTTGGCAACATAACAATACATTATTCCAAGCCAACATTATAGTACCTTGGTAAAATAAGGATATTGTCTGTAAGTAAATATATTTGACCGATCGTATATTTGATCGGACTTAAATTTATTAATTTTTTGTATAAATACAAATAATTTTGTATAAATACAAAAATTTTTTGTATAAATACAAATAATTTTTGTATAAATACAAAAAAAATTGTATAAATACAAAATTTTTTGTATAAATACAAAAATTTTTTGTATAAATACAAATAATTTTTGTATAAATACAAAAAAATTTGTATAAATACAAAAATTTTTGTATAAATACAAAAAATTAATAAATTTAAGTCCGATCAAATATACGATCGGTCAAATATATTTACTTACAGACAATATCCTTATTTTACCAAGGTACTATAATGTTGGCTTGGAATAATGTATTGTTATGTTGCCAAGGTTACTGAAACCCTAGTTTGTGTTGGTACAAACAATCTCCACATATTTTGAAAATGTATTAACGACTCACGACGGGCACTTTGTAATCGAAAAATAAATACTAAGCTAAATATTGTTTGTGAAACTAGACGAAAAGGTATTGAAAAAGGAATACTAAGCTAAAATTAAATATTGTTTCTGGAACTGAGCTAAAAGGAACTGAAAACGACACGAAAGCTCGCTGTGCCCACAACTAGGCTACACAAGATTAAAGTATCTTATAGGGCAAAAAATTATCAATAAATAAATTCAAACAAATTGTCTAACATATCCTTTGTAAAAAGGCTTACTACAAAATATCAGATTATCTAGAGGATAAAAAAGGTTGGGATAAGTTTTGCTCCAACTCGAAAACTAACAACCTAACAAGGTAAATGTTTCTTGATTGCTTCTTTACTTTACCTTAAAAAGATTGAAGTGGACAAAAATCAAAGTGATCACTTTATTTCCTAGTTTTACTTATGTAATTTGAATTTTGTGACGTGTCCAAGAGTCCTGTAAGGTCTAAAGGAAATAAAGCACTTTGACTTTCTACCCGCGGGTTTTATGTATAAATCTTTGATATGCTTGATTTTTCTCTTTTTAGGGTTCGGTAGCTCGTCAAAACGGAACCCTATTACTAAGCCTCCGCTGTCCGTCCGTCTGTCACGTGGCAAAATTTTCATATAACGTGTATTTCTCTTGCCGCTATAACAAAAAATACTAAAAATAAACAAATATCTAAATTAAAGGGGGCTCCCATACAACAAACGTGATTTTTTTAGGCTATTTTTGCTCTTAATTTGTCAAGGCTGTATCTCTTGAACTATAATGGGTAGACACATGAAACTTTCTGTAACACTTCAACTGTAATAATAACAATTACTAAAAATAAAATTCAGTAGAAAATTTAAAGGAGTCTCCTAACAAGTGAAAATTTGATGTTCTTTGAATAAGTTGTCTGATTTTTACGGTACGGAACCCTTCGTGTGCGAGTCGACTCGTACTTGGCGGTTGTTTCTTTCCGTGAGCTGCCCGCGAGACGTGAGTTATGTTTTTTAAAAGTTTTAGTCCTGATAATTTAGTTTAATTTACATAGTTTTAGCGACATCTAAATAGACACAATTGCCATTTTCTGCCCTGAAATTTACTGAATTTATTGAATTAACAGTCTGGGGTTATTTAGGGTCGTTTAGGCCACCTACTCCCAACAATGGGATACCATGGGCTGTGGGTGATGATCCTGAAACGTATCAAACAGTCGTAATGGCCAATGATGCTGATGATCATACACGCAGATTGTGTCTGCTCAGATCCGGTACATCGTTACCTTGTACCTTACAAGTTGTACGTAGGTACCTGTACTTTCGCTGACCAGATATTCAATAAACAATCACACCGTGTACCTATACACGGTGTGATTGTTTATTGAATTGAAATTGTATTTGTATGTCTCCAACTAAAGTTCAAACGCTTGAAGCTACGATACGACCCGTCGAACGTTTGCTCATTTCATTACGTATACACTAGAGGTCGCTGTTTACTAAATTTAAATAGGACTATTACATTTAAAACACAAGTTATTATTGCAAAAGGAAACAGATAGCACCATAAGGGATTTTAAGAATGTAAAAAAAACAGACAGGCAGTTATTCCTATATTATAGGATTCACTGTCTGTCGGTCACGGCATCACGCGTGAACGGCTGGACTGATTTCGCTAATTCTTTTTTTGTTGTGTTTGTTATTGTCAAGAGAAGGATCTTATGGAAGATAAATTAAGAAAATTACGCGGAAAATAAGAAAATTTCAATATTCAAAAAATAACAGGACCTTCTGTCTGTCGGATCAGCTAGTGTACAATAAAATTAAAATTGTAATAGTTGATTGTAAAAGGGCCTAGTTTTTATAAAATTACAATAAATAATTTAAATTAATAATGTTAGAAATTACAAATAAAATGAAAATGTCAAGATTCAAGTCGAGGGTCAAAGATGAGGTTAGGATATCATCAGCATCATCATGTGAACCTTTTGGTCTGGCCTGTTGCAGACATTTCAGGTAACGCCTGATTTTACTCGTATAAGGAAGTAAGCGAGATTTCAAAACTAACAAAATAAAAAAATAAAATATCTAAACAACGCTGCTTGCGAGATGCAGAATCAAAATAATAATATTTTAAGATTCGTCAACTCACACCAGCTGGGACAAGAATCATGGTGCGAATTAGTGAATCACTCGGACAACCCCACTGACACTGGCACTGTATTTTCTATCCCCAAATAAAGAAATATAATTAGCTGAATTAACTAATTTTTATGACAAATTCATGAAAGAAAAATACCTTATTTATTTTAAACTTAGATCATACAAACATTAATGGAACTTTTAAGTCCAAATGCGGCTAAGGAAAACACGTAACCAAAATAGAATAGAAGAAGCGTCACTGACGCTGGTCCATCTGTTTTTTTTTTCTTTGCCCTCGTACGATACAAGTAGTACCATACCTACCTATTACGATGGGGATTATAATTTGATAATGAGTCAGTACTTGAAAGAAATTGGGCGTTTGATGCGAAACCGTTAGTTTTGGTGATCGCTACGAAAAATCAAGTGCAAACTGGATCTTAATATCTATTAATTAAGGTTTAGGTAAAGTGTTAAGGTCTTCGTAAATGTTTCATTTTTACCTAGATTTAATTAAAGTGAACGAAGACCTTAACACTTGCAGTATCCTCGACGTATATGTTCAAGTTGCAGTGAACAACGCTTTAAGGTTGGTCTTGGCTACAAAAAAAAGGTACGAAAAAAAAAAACTTGTAGAACCTTTCTAGGTTCTACCAAGCCATTTGCTATGAACCCACGCTAAACAATCTACGAATCAATTGTCGTTTCGGAGTCTATTGACATTATCACTAAAATCAACATTGGGTCTAAACCCAGTGGAGTATAAACTCCTAAAGTTTGTTTTAGCAAAGATTCATAGCAAATGACTTACAATATGCGCAAAACTTCTTATGTGCTTTCTAAATTACTTGTAGAACCTAGAAAATATTAAATACTTGATTTTCTTTTTCACGCGTGACCTCACCTTGACCTTACAAGATTTACTTTATACCTTCAGTGTCTTCATCATCTTCTCTCAGTCAAACAAGTCAAAGGGGGTTTTTACTTGTTTGACTGTGCAGCTGGACCTAGGCTGACCCCTAAACCAGAAGTTTAGTTAGCAGTAAACGCATAAAAAAATAGATTTTTAAATTTTCGTGCTTGGTTTTTGTACGGAACACTAGCAGTTTTGTGCCCAATTACAAACTCGTAAAAATAACATCTTGGTACGAATCGTTCTACGTTGTGCTAACAAGGTAAATAGCCTGTTTAATAATATTATATGAAATACTTGATTGCTTTATTATGAGATCACGCACTATAATTTGTTTTTAATAATATCGACATAACCATAACTAGAGAGCTTCCTTTGGCTTTACCGTTTTTCGGTTTTACAGTAATATATAAAAATGAATCCCTCTCGTGAACAGCTGGAACGATTACGCTAATTTTTTTTTGTTCTGTTTTTTATTGTTAGGAAAAGGTTCAAATAAAAAAAAATTAAGAAAGTTGCGCGGAACATTTTTGAGTTTATGAAAACATAACGACTAATACCAATTCGAATTCAATATTCATAGACAACGTCTGGCGGATCAGCTACTTTAGAAGAGTTTTTTTCTCCAAGACGAACTCATAAACCATGAAGAGGTTTTCGCGACCCGTGATCTTGACTCTATGTCATCGAGCACATGCCCAATAGAGAGGAAATGTCATTTATTTTTTTTAGACAACAATTCCGCCAAATCGCTGCGGCGACCACTGCACTCCGATTAACTGACTCAAAGTCAAGTATCACACTCGAGTTGGGCAGGAAAATATCTTTATCGATATCGATAGTCGCGAAAATTATTTAAATAATTTTACTAGTTGATTACAACTAGTATTTACATTTATATCTATTTCTTAAATATGTAAGCCGTCACCAGAAGGCAGAGTGCTCAGAATGCTGGCAGCATAGCAATGTTGAAAGGCAATGCTAATTCGTTGACCTAAATAGAAGCTTTAACTAATTTTATGTAATTACCTAATGGTATTAACAAAAGTAGGTACCTATATATTGTAATGAAGGGTGTAAAGTAGGTATTGGAATGTAGGGTGTTATCTATTTTATAATATTTTGTTTCTATTATTTCCTTACTTTCTCTGCTAGAACATGTTAGCCAAACAGCATGGTTGTCAGTTGAAATCCCATATGCATTATTCCCATACACACTAACACAGTAGTGCCCGTGGAAAACAGTAGACAACCGGGCTCCAAACACCGGTTAACAAGTTAACTGCCGACGTAATGTTAACGGCGGTGCTCTAATCGATGTATCTCTCAAATTGTTTCACTTTCGTTTTCATCAATCTAAATTGCTAGATAAAAACACATCATTATATTTTATGAATTTCTCGTCAGTAGTTGGAAGATCCATCTTTCAGAAAGACTGAAAGACGGATCTCTGTAAGAAGTTCGAAAAATCGTTGCCCAGCAGTAGGGAAATTTTAAGTAAGTAATAAATAAAATTGGTAATTCCCCTTAGTGTGGATAAGCAATACAAACATAAAAACCCTAAGCATTTATACTATTATCATAAATTCGATGGTAACTCTGTCTGTCTGTCTGTCTACCTGTCTGTCTGTTACCTTTTCACGCCTTAACGGCTGAACGTATCTCTATGAAATTTAGCAGGGAGGTAAATGGTATTGGGGACGGACATGGCTACTTAAAAAGCTCGTGCGAAGCCGCGGGCAGCAGCTTGTTAATTTATATGATTAAGTTCTTCCATAAGAAACTAACCTTCAACCTCTGTATGAACTAGATCTCTCTTTATGTACAGTAGGGGTCAGAAGTGGTGACATAGATTCTGAAGACATGCATGCATAAAGTAAGATGGCGGCCAATTTGAGTCAATTTTGTGATTTAAATTCTTTCAGAAGCACAAAACATAAAATATTGTAATATATTTTATAAATAATGAACGAAGAAGGATAAAACAAAGATAAAGTATGAAGAATGAAAGTACGAGCTACAAAGACTTAAATATAAACCTATTTAAGAGTAAATTTAAAAAACATTCATGTGATAAATGCTACTATAATATTGACGAATTCCTAAATGATGTAATCTAATTTTATGCTATGATAAATTAATAATCTTATAAATCTGTTATTGTTATGTACAATTAAATTTAGACCTGCATGCCATACTCTCCAATTACTTTGCACACCAATGTATATTGGTCAAACATGTTGACTCAAGAAAACTATTTGTCATCTTTTTTTTTACACGTGTTTTTGCAAATAAATGACTTTTACTTTTACTTTTACGAGAAGAATAAAAGAGAGAACTGGAATGAAAGGGTTGTGTAGACCAGGTCCCTGGTAAAGCTAGGAGTAGACGTTATAAAAAAAAACCTAACTTAACGTAATCTAACCAAACCTAACCTAATCAGGCCCGGGTTAGCCCCTAGGCCCACAAGGCCCGGGCCTAGGGGCTCTGCTAACGGCCCTCATGGCGGAACATTCATACCCCTAAAGTCTGACTTGCCTGAAAAGTTGGCATTTATTTTTCCAAATAAAAATGCCAAAAAGAACGATGCCAAAGTAATGAGAACCATAACATAAACAACCAAAAACATATAGTGACCAAAGGCACATTGTAACAAGCCAGGATTCAACCTGCCTCGTTGATTGCAAATACAAAAACAATTAGCCATTATCTAATATACACTGAATGTGGTTGGTGAACAAAAAGCGTTCCAATTCACGTACAATGAGTGACTTGGATTTTGTCAACAGAAGAAAATCTCAAAATTCAAATAAATATTATTTCCATTTCAATGTTTTTATTATGCAAAGAAAGAATTCTAGTGCACTACTCAAATGATCAAAACCTTAATTATAATGAGCCTTTAGACTGAATAAAACATTTAAATAAAACATTATTCGAATAAAATCACAGGTTAGGTTAGTTTGATGTAGCACGGAACGTTTTTGATAGTGATGCCGAAGATTTAATCTAAGAAAAGCAAGTATCGATGATTGCAAATTAAAATTGACTTTCGACATGATTATCATTTTACAAGGATTGCTTTTTAAACCTTATTTTCTATTACCTAACTGTTTGTGTTATCATTCAAGGAAATGTGTGAATTTTTGGTTGAGGTAGATACAAGTTCAGTACTGAAAGTATTTCATTTAAATTTCTGTAGTCTACCACTCGGAAGAGACGGACGAAGGTGCTGAACTGAATTTCAGTTAGGATTTTACTTACTATTTACCTTTATAAGTCGATAAAAGTCATAAAAACATCGATAAATAAATAATCTCAACAAACTTTAGGACATCTCTAGTATAAAGCATTCGATTAATACAATCCATACTAGGTTTTGCTTCATTGTTATGGTCTCCCACTATTTACGAAGTTTGAATTTAGAACTTTAACACGAGACTTCCAATCAACTGACGCACTGATCTGCTAGTTGTCGCATAGAGATTGCATACTCTTAGGTTTACCCCAATATCGATATCGAAAAATTCAGCAATCAATTAGACTACATTTTAGGCAATCGGTTTTCTTACTACGTTACTTAAAAAGGTCTCCCATTATTTACGAAGTTTGAATTTAGAACTTTAACACGAGACGTCAAGTCAACTGACGCATTGAGCTGCCAGTTGTCGCAAAGAGATCCAATATCGATATCGATAAAACTCCAGCAACCAATTAGACTGATTTTAGGCAATAGATTTTCTTACTACGGTACTTACAAATAAACACGCAATTTTGAAAACAATTATATCTATAAATACATTTAAATAAATTTGTCATATATTCTGTGTGCTTATTATATTTATTTTCTATTGCTTAAAAGACTAGCTGTAAGAGATACTCAACCTAAGTACCTATTAAGACAAGATAATGTGTGTACCAATTTTTTTTAAAACTTGAGGCGTTTTATTTATTATGTTTAGTAAAAAAAGAAATTGAAATTAGAATAGATAGAATGGTGGTTTTAATACAATACATAAATATGTTTCACCAAGTGAAAAAACATCAATAATAATGTTGACATTTTATCTATCCCCACGAAGTTTAATTTCATGCACTATGTACTGTGCACTGTGCAGAATATTATTTTCGCAACATCTATGGTTGTTATAATGGTTTGTGATTATTACTGATTACATACGTTGTAATTTTATAAAAATATCTAGATTATTTACGACAAAGAATTATTTATTCAGTTCTCTAGATTAATATCTATTGTGCTAAACGATACTCAGGAAAATCAAATATTTTGTTTAGATATTTCTTTTCTCTGATTTACGTAATTTTTTCATGAGTAAAGAATCATTTATTCAGTTATTCAAGATTTAAATCCAACCCTAAAAGAAAATTACCGCCCCATATTTATTACCTACGTTACGATAAGACGATAAGGTACGTACATACAAAATTTACATAATTGATAAAAAATATTTATAATTCTGGATTAATTTAAGTGAATAATGATATATCGTGCGGTAATTAATCTTACCTTTCATTTGAGCCAGGAACTGTGTGTCTAGCAGGAGTAGTTTCCGAGATGTGACTGTTTCAATTATGACAGCTGTCATCAAAAATGTGGATTTTGTTGTTTCCTTTCATTTGAGCCAGGAACTGCGTGTCTAGCAGGAGTAGTTTCCGATATATGGCCGTTTTAATTTTAACAGATGACATGAAAAATGTAGAGTTTGATCTTACCTTTCATTTGAGCCAAGAACTGCAAGTCTTGCACGGGTAACTCCAATTTTGACAGCTGTTATCAAAAATTATTTAGATTTACGATTAGTATTTACTGTTAAAATTTGACATTATTTGTCATGTTCTGACAGTAGGTACCTGTCATCAGGAATTAATATATTTATAACTTTACGATTGGAGTATGACTTTTATGGAGCGGTTCGAAGGACCACAACGTAACTACAAGAGGGGAGGGTGCATATGGAAATATTGTAACCAAGTGCATCCCTTAATCCGGCCCTGAACCTAACCTAACCTATCAAATTACATATTTAGAAGTAGCATGATCTCAACAAAAAACTTATGCTCTCATATTTCTGTACTAAAGTCGATAATGAAAAATTCTTATGAAAGAACACAGAATAAAACTTTACAAAAAAACATAAAAACAGCCGAACATCGAACCTCCTCCTATTTTCGAAGTCGTTTAACAAATTCAAATAAAGTCACATAAAAATTTTACAAAGTCCGTACCGCGTTATTATCGCATTTTTCCACATATGAATTTCAGTGTTTATGAATTTTTAAATGAAAAACATCGTTAATCCAAGTAGATTTGTAATCAAGATCAACAAACTAACATCTCTGAGATCTATCAAATAGAAACAGGTCGATCAGCCCACAGAGCAGCCCACATTCGAGCAAATTAAACAGCAAGTGTTGTTACTCCTACAGACCTTCATACAGTCTCACAAACATATCTGTGAATTGAACCAGAGTTATCGCTGATCATATCTTACTTTTCCGCTGCCAAGTTTGATGATTATAGCAAAACCTCTCTCATTTAAGGGAGGCATGTGCAGCAATGGACGTAGTGTGGTGAGAAGAGAGAAATCAAACTGATATCATCCTAGCTGAATTTCGGCCACGGCCGCCAGTGCGGCCGATCTCAACGGAAACGACTCGTTTCCGTTTTGACTGTCCACATACCTAGTGAGTGCTCAAACACAGTTGCACTCTCTATTCATTCGATCTCATTATGTCAGCCTGCCGTCCCATCGGAAATCAAACTATAGGCGCGTTGGTGAACAAGCGAATCATAAAGCAGCCCAATGGAACTTTTACTCGCTACCAAAAATATACCTACGGCCCTGTTGTCCACCAAAAGTGCAGTCTAGCCTGCAGCTTTCAAAGGGAATCAAGATCTTCATCTGGCTAGAATAACAGGCTCCATTATAAACGGTCAACCGCTCCCGCTGTGGACCCTGGCCCGTATTAAGAAAACTTGCTCAGTCATCGATCTATGCTTGAGTAACGCTTTACAATGGCATAAACGTCCCTCAAGCAACTATCTATGACTGTGCAAGCTTTCATAATAGGGCCCTCTATCTCAAATGCGTGTAAACTCACCCTAACTCAGAGCGGTTGACTTGCGATTGCGGTTATGGCGAGTAAGTGACCAATGGGAACACAAAGAGCCGAATATTGTTCAATTTTCGGCTATACCACAGATTTTCTGTTGGCACTATAACATTGGATAGTAGTTTTAGCTAAATAGTAGCACAAACATTGCCCGATCAATATTGCAAAGTTTGGCGAACTGCCAAAAGAGAGGCTGCCAAAAATAGGACAAGTAGGATTTTGAAAGTTTCACATCCAGTCAAGTTTATAAGCTGCATTCGAGAAGCTTCGATTAAACTATAAGTACCTGTAATTCAAAATTATTATGTTTATGTTCTGGACTAAAGGGTCTTTGAAGATCGAGGGTCGAGCGCGTTTAAGTCTTTTAAAGGTAAGTTAATATTTTACTTAGACGAGTACATTTTTAGTTTGGTACAACCATGCAATGAGGCTTTTCTTAAAAAAACAATAATTATACTCGGTCCACGAATTTATTTTTTGTTTGGTATATGCACGACTATGAAGTTCCCTAATTGTTGACTGGTGAGCGAATGAAGACTGAATGATAGAATGAAGTGTTTCACAGATAGACAGATAGAGATGTGGATCTGTCGACTCGAAAAATATGGGGACTTAGGAAAGTTTCGATTTTTATCGACCCAACATCAATCATGTAATGACGATTTTTCTAGACGATGTTTCCATGAAAAAGTGTTGAAAATTTTAAAATAATTCGAAATTTATAGTTTGTCACAGTAACTCAAGCTGTCCTACTTTTTATTACGGAAAAACGCGTGTAGAGCTGCGGGCAGAAGCAAGTAGCGCATAAAACAACAAAAATAATAAAATTTTATTCTATTGTATATTCTAATTCAAAAATAAAGTCATTTAGACGCCTGAGTATAGTCTGTAAAATAATACTACAACATGTGGTGCAACAATAACAAAATTGATTACAAATTCTTCATAAACAGTATCGATTGACATAAAAAATCGAATCGGTAAAGCATTAGGACATGACAATAATTTGATTGTCAGTCGAACTACCAAAAAGAAAATAATTTCATGGAATAGGTATTGGTAGTCAAAATTAGTTCGACCAGTCTACGAACAGGGTGCTATGATTTTGAGTTCGTCAAATGAAAATGGCATAGATCCTGCATAGACCGTGCATGAAATCACAATGACAATCTCTACAACAAACAAATCAACAACTACATGTTTAAACTTAAGTTAAGGAAGTGGCTTGTTAATAACGTTCATTACAATTTGAGAGAATTTTTTGACATTAGATGATTATCTGCCTAGACTAAGATTGTATGTCCGAATAGGATAAAATTGTTGATACTTACTATAATTTAAGACCTTCATGTAACTATGATTAACATAATTTTACAATAAAATTATTCATAGTTTTATTCTTCCGCCAACGCTCTGCGCCCTCTATTGAGTTCAAAGGTAAACAGGGTTCTTTTGGGAAACGCTTCGATTCAATACACTCATAGAATTAGGAAGTAGGTTTATTTTTACCATACCAACATACAAGCTTATATTTATTTAAGATGATCTTTGGTACAATCCTGCCTTTCTTAAATTCACATAATTATTTTCCTCCAAAGGTTGCCTGGAAGAGATTGCTTCTAAGCGACAAAGCCGCCCATTGTACTTGTGTCTTATGTAATGTCTTTTGTATTGTATTTTTGTTGGTGTACAATAAAAATATTTTTGTATTGTATTGTATACAAGTGCCAAACGAAGCTAATATTTAATTTCCAGAACTTTAACGCTACAATGGAGAAGTGTCGCAGTTGCACATCAGCAAAACTTACACGGCAGACATATTTACTAGTCTGGGGGAACTACGAAACTGGGTAAATCAGATCTAATCTATTTCATGATCTATTTAAACTAGAACTATTAAAGGAACTTTCGCCTAAGCTGAACATATCAGAGCACAGTGCTGAAAAACTATACAATAAATTGCCTATCCCCTAAAAGAATATTTAATACAGACAAATTTAAGAATATACTCAAGGAATTATTGTTGAAGAAGTGCTACTATTCTTTGGAGGAGTTCTGCGCTGACAAACATAAGTCTGAGAATCTGTAATGATAATAATTTAACATATAAGTAACATAGTTGACATAATTTTATGAATATTTTTGCCATTTTACATAGGTAGTAATAATAATTTTATATTTTTTAAATTTGCTGTTTTAACCTTTTTATTTTAAATCTGACATTTTTGAGTATTAATTGTCTCCGTTATTATCTGTGTATCGATGTGTAATTTCCGACACAATGTAAATTGTTTGAGAATAAATGAAATGAAATGACAAAGGGGAAGTCTAGGAATAACTGCACCCAAGAGATGGTGGGATAGGTAAGGTACCCCACCATCTCTTATATCATTTAATTACCCCAAAAACCTCATTACATCTGACCCCACATAACAATACCATGATATAACTACATTTATCTGATAACATCTACATCGACACGCGGTTTATATTTCACATTTCCTGCTAAGGTTCCCATACTTGAATCATCAACTATCTTTTCTTTTTGTTTTGTAATGAGATTTTTTAGAAATTATTAGAGGAAACAATTGTTTTATTATGTTGGAAACTTGGCTGACACGATGTCGTGTATCTTGTTAATAAAGTTATAATTGTTAATTAACAAGCTATTCTTAAAAATTATCTATTCAAATATCCAACCTACTAAAAAGTTATCACATTTTAGAGTAGGTAAAACTCTCAAAAAATAAGGTGCATGAGAAATCATAACAACCTTCTTCATAACCAGCTCCTGTCCGCGATTTCGCCCGCTCTTTTACAGGATACAAAGCAGCCTATGTCCGCCTCCGAGATACCGTCTACCTCCCTGCCAAAGTTTATAAAGATCCATTCAGCCGTTTAGGCATGTAAAGGTAACAGGCATAATTACTTTCACTTTTATAATAATTCGTATTTAGGATGTTAGCTATTCTATCACAATACATGACTAAATGATACACAATATTGTATGATAATCGTAAGTAGGTCTGTACCTAAAATGTTTCAGGTCACTCGTTTAAAACCTTCCCACATTGTTAATCATGTAGCCAATTTGTAATAGCTAAACAATAATATAGATAAACTTAAACACACAATACTGTTATGCGATGGTCAAAGCAAAAACTGACAGGATGTGTCAAAGATCGTGAGGTCAGCTAACAATAGAAAGTATAGGCTTGCGATGCACTGAGAGCAAACCACTTCAGTAGAGCTATGTCTAAAATGTGGGTAGTACTTATCTTATTATCTACTAGCTGCAGCCCGCGGCTTCGCACGCTTTTTTCCGGAATAAAAGGTAGCCTATGTCTGTCCCCGGGATACCATCTACCTCGCTGCCAAATTTCAGCGAGATCCGTTCAGCCGTTCTTGAGTTATAAATAGTGTAACTAACACGACTTTCTTTTATGTATATACACTTGAGAGCAAAAAAATCGCACATTCATGATTTTTTGACATAACTAAAAAAAAAACAAAAAATATTATGTTTCTGTAATGCAGATTCATAGTCTATTTTAATACCTATCCAGTGGTATCTGATTTGTCTTTCAATCATTACATAAAAATGCTTTTGTGGATCAATAACAAAAATGCATGTTTAGTAAAAAATTCTTTATTCAAGTATTGGTGTCAAAGTTATGAAGTTAAAAGATAAAATTAATTTAAAGTTTGTTATTAATACCGAGTGTTCCCTCCCCTAGCCTGAATCACTGACTCCATCCGTGTTTTCATTGATGTTACTAGACTTTTGATAAAGTCTTGAGGAATAGCCTCCCATTCCTCTGCGATCGCCTGTTGCAGCTCCTGTAGAGTCGATGGAGGAGCATCTCGGCCTCGAACTCTTCTTTTCAGCTCGTCCCATAGATGTTCGATGGGATTGAGGTCTGGGCTTCGAGCTGGCCACTCCATAACGGTCACATCCACCTCTTGAAGGTACTCGATCACTATGCCAGCAGTATGCGGTCTTGCATTATCTTGCATAAACAGAAAGTTTTCGCCGATAAACCCAGCAAAAGGTACGACGTGGCTCTCGAGTACTTCCTCAATGTATCGTATGGAAGCCAATCCTCTTGATTGGCGACCAGTATTCGGTCCGGTGATGAAGGCAAGCTCGGTTTTTGCTTCCATAGACATGCCTCCCCAAAACATGATTGATCCACCGCCATAGGCGACACGTTCTGTTATGCAGCATTGGGCAAATCGTTCTCCCGATCTTCTATACACCTTCCCCTGTCCGTCGTTGCCATGCAAGCACATCCTGCACTCATCAGAGAACAGGACTGCACTCCACTGCTCTTCGGTCCAATTCAAATGGTCTCGAGCGAACTGAAGGCGGGCTTCTCGGTGGGCTGGGGTCAATTTCGGCCCGTTTGCTGGCCTGTGTGCAGTCAGGCCACCTTCTCTCAATCGTCTTCTGACTGTCCACCGGCTAACTTCTACTTCACGAACTTCTTGAAGTCGTTGGCCCAGTTGAACTGCGTTCAAACGACGATTTCTTAAAGATGTCGTTATAAGAAAGCGGTTATCACGCTCTGTTGTAGCACGGGGACGGCCCGATCCTTGTCGCCGTTGGTAGCCACCAGTCTCTTGATACCTCTGGTATACACGCCGAACGGTAAATCGGCTCAAACTCAATTGTCGAGCCACTTGACTTTGCTTAAGCCCCGATTCAACAAGGGCAACCACTTGAGCGGCTACTTCTGGTGTAGTATCCATTTTCGTGTTCCGTTTGAAGCCAATATCAATAGAGAACCTTTCACACTGTACGTTGGTATGCAAATGATGACCATTCCCTCAATATGCACTCTTTTATACCTGCGATAAATCCCGCCGCCGGCCTTATCTGGATCGAGCGACATAAGGGGGTCTATTGTTTTGTTGCTAATGAGTTGTTTTTAAAGGTAAATGTCAACCCTTTATCAGTTCTGTGAATGCCTAGATTATGCACTTTAATTTAATTTGATTTTAATTTGCTGTAAGCTCCAAATAAAAAAAAAATTGAACTTTTAAGTAAAAATGTGCGGATGTGCGATTTTATTGCTCTCAAGTGTAGATGTGTACATTACAAACCAACATAAACTGATTTTTGGTTGACGAAAAATTTCGGTATGTTATACCAACAATAATAATGTAACAGAAAGGATCTGCAAAAAAGTCAACGTAACAACAAGATCGAAACTGGACAGATCTTTAGTAGATACCTATGAGACCAGACGTAGAAGGCCTAAGTTTTTTAGAGCTTTTTTGTTAGCCTACCGAAAACTAATTTCTAAAGATTCTGATTTCACTATAAAAACTATATCGTGGTTTGACGAATTCGTTACGGATGTAAGCGGGTTAATTACGAACCTTATTTGAGTTGGAAGAACACCAACGTTTCATCCCTTAACGAGGGACTTTATCAGGTTGAGTGCAGTTTTAAAACCGCACTCACCCTGAAGAAGTCCGTTATTACATACGTAATGAAGATTCTGATTCAACCGATGAACTTGCCTTTCGCTGGTCACTCTATAAAAATACATATAAAACGTAACATGTTAAGCGAGCAAGAGGGTTTTCTAAGTAATTTTAATTGGTAAAGCAGAGAGAGCATTTGCAAATTTCACGGCCGATCAAATCAAATCAATAAAAGTTCATCAAAATCGTTTCAAACTCACATTTCTATCGTTTACGAGTGAACGTCTATTTAAAAGCGATTTAGTAAATCAATAAAGTGTATTTTAGTAATAGGCAGGAATTGGTTTTGATTGAAAAGCCGTAATAAATACCAACGGTTTATCTATTTCTACTTAAATAGCTAACGTATAGGCGCATTCACACGAGGTTGGGTCATAAATATCTCAAATCCTAATGGCCTAGGACCTATGATTATTTATATCTCTAGATAAAGCGCCGCGCTGCAAAACAACCACTAAAAACAGGCAAACTTAGTAAACTCGCGCTACGCCCTTATTCTTCCGCTTATTGATACCAGTTGGGGTAAACTCTCATTAAAAATAGTGATTATTTGCCGTAGTGTAGAGTGTCTACAAAAATAAGCTCAAAAACATTAGATTTAGAGGTCAACTGTTGGACGCAATTTTTTCTACGCTTTCACGGCTTTGACTGTCCTTCTAGACATATCAATAATCAAAGCCTAGGACACTAAACGTTAAGCAGCCTCCTAGGTACTGTATATAACTTCTAGGATAAGTCAGGTATCCATCTCTCACTCCACAGCCTATATTGGTCCACTGCTGGTCCCAGGCCTCCCCCTGATAAGCGCCTTGTTGGCTGTTATCTCACGGGGTGTAATGCCCATATTCCCCACGCTGGGCATGCGGGTTGGGGATCGCAGTTCGGTGGTAAATTTTTTTATAACAATATGACCAACAATATCAAATTTCTTTCAGAGTCCATACAATAAATAGGAACGAAATTGACATTTCCGGACTTCCTCTCCGCACTCATCGTGCCCCAAACTTTATTCCATGTCATATAATTGCATAACCTGTTGTACAATAGAGCAAGTACATGTATCGTAATTAAAGAAAAAAACTGCGGTCTACGAGAAACACGCGAGTTCTTTCTCACGAATATCGATTTATTTTGGACCATGCGAGATGAATGAGCATGGCCTGATTTAACGTGTGTATATGACAACGTTAGTCACGGTTCATTTCATTTCATTTATTTATTGCATCAATTATGGTACATACTTTTGTCAGGACTTATTGACTATATTAAGGAATACACACAATATGTACCTATTTAGGATGTTGCAATGGGCCAGATACTTTATATAATAAATAATATAATAATATTCTAATTTGTTTTTATTATTTGATTGTAATTTTCTTTGATAATAAAGGCCATTGCCGATTTAAAAAATACATAAAAAAAAATTATGTAATACTAATTTAATAAAATGGTAAGAAATGTAAATACTTACATCAAATAATATTAAAGCAAGATTTCAATTACAAGTCACCAAAAGAATCACTTAAAAAATCATATTTTAATTCGTAGTAGCATTTTTCCAAGACCATCTCTTTTAATATAATTTTAAAAATATTTTTATTTGCTTGGCTTTTAATTTTATCTGGAATTTTATTACTATTTTGCCGTCATTTAGTGTGGACTAGATTGATGTATTTTTAATTTTAAAGGAGCAACTTGATTGGTCTTTGTTTTAGGGACCATATACGTTGAAACTTCTACCTTATAGGAATTGGGAACCTTGTAATACATTTTCGATATAGAGTGGAAGTGGGAGGGGATTTTGGCGAAAATGTAGAGTACCTATTAGAAACTTTTGTCAGTGTTCAACTAATTTATTACACCAAATCAGTTCATTGCCAGTATCAGCCAGCATTTATGTACATCAGGAGAACCATCCAAGCCTTTAGTAGGAATGAAAAAAAGTTCAGTGTTTGCTGTCATACTTACCTGCACTATATCTTCTGTGCTATTGCTTGCATATACAGGGTGCCACGGAAGTGGTGTATTGAGCTGAATGGGGGTGATTCTGGGCATCGTTTGTATTAGGATTTTTAGATTATCAATCATTTTTCTTTTCTTTTTTTAATTAGAGACGATTTTTCTTCATTTTCGTGTTCTTCTACGTATAAGTGTTTCTAAGTGTACATATATTGTATTTATGGCAATAAAGAGTTTTTGACTTTAACTTTGACTTATTTTTACATTATTTTTCCTATTGGAGTTGTTCTCTTCCAACATTATTATTATGAAATGAAATTAAAAATGTTTATTTCTGTAAGTTACAATAACATGGGTTGGGGTTCTCTTTTAAGTTATTACCTAGAGTTTTCACGCACTTTGTTCCCACTAGTCACAATATTCACTTCCATTCCGTTATAACATGTCGGAAGAAAGCTCTGACCTTTATAACGACATGCATAAAGCTCATAATGTTGATAGCACTGATAAGATCAGTGACTGCGGGTGGGCGTGACCCTCAACTTGGCCTTTGAAAGGGCACATCACGGTGGTGACTGGTGGACTTGAGACTGCGACTTCGTTTGTTAGCTGGTAAAATAGCCTATCGTTTTGCTAAACAAAACACTGCGCCAATACGTCTTCGCCGTTCAACTTCAACTTCTTTTTTTATGGCGCCGTTCAAAGACTTGCTACACAAAGCTTAAGAGCTTAGCGGTGATGCTGCTTAGCCCTGGAGCAGTCAGTGTCACTATCAAACTCTACTGTTGTGTTACCATGGACAAACTAGTTTCATTTGTTATTTGTGGTGATTGTGTGTTCTAGGTATTTTATATGTATAATAAAAAATATATATCTATGTGATCTATTGTATTAAGTATATCAGTCATCTAGTACCCATAACACAAGCTCTGCTTAGCTTGGGGCTACATGATGTTGTGTGTATTGTCCAGCATTATTTATTTATTTATTTTATTTATTATTTTATCTATGGTGTTACCAGCTAGTACCACTAGCCAAACTCAATGTAGAATGCTTGTAAACAAACCGCCCATACTTAACCTAAAATTCACTCTGTTGTTGCGTCTTTTTATATGCAACTTACATTTCTTGTACATTTGAGATCCTTCCTTCAATAAATATTGCTGACAATTATATCTGAAGCTCGACGCCAAGCAAGTGACTTGTGTGACGTAGTTAGTTGTCGTGGTTTGATTACAAACATTCTACATCGAGTTTGGCTAGTCTATAGGCACCAACAGTGTAGGCAGCGTAGATAGATTTATATTTTATCACTAGATACTCCACGAACACTGGGAGGAAATTACCAGGATGTGATGACATGCCACACCTGCCTGCATTAACGAAGACTATGAAGGCCAGATCAGATGGCGGCGTGACGAACTTGACGCCTGATACTGCGTTGATTAACAAAGAGTCGAAGGAGAAAAGAGATGGTTTTTACCATTAGGTAAAACGCATAGATACCCTAACGATTAGCGCCGATGGTCAAGAGTGAACTTAACAGATTAGTTAGAAAATCAATTTGCTGACCAAAACCGAAGTTCGACACACAAATCTAGCTGAAATGACAATAAGTATGTCACAGGGAAATGGCAAAATCACTGATTTCACAGCTTAGGTATTTTACCAAATCACTTTAATAAATATTCAAAAATTGTCCATTTTAACGGTGCATTCAAAATCAAAATCAGACATATACATACCTCTACATATTTAACAAGAGATCTTAAAAATATGTGTAGTTTCAAACAGCTTACCTAACTATTTAAGGGGATTTTGTGAAATCCCTAGGGATTTCGTGAAATCTGTTTTTAACATTATTTTCCTTGCGACAACTATCTATACATTTTATCTTAGGGATTTTGAAGCCCAACACATTCCCACAGCTCCTTAGAGTCACTGAACATTAATCTGTAGATTTATGTGAATACTTTCCAAGAGCTTCAATCACTCAAGCAAACAGAAGCAAAATTAATTTAACTCGAATTCATTTATATTATGCATAAGCATTGATAAGCTGTCTGAGAATATGATGAAAGTCTCTGAAAGACACACGTCAGTACCCACCTTGATTAATGTCTGAGAAAACCCTTGTTTGGTTCGTCTAGTTTAGATTTGAAGACGGCTTTGCAGCATTATGTGCTAGTCACTTTAATATGAAACTAAAATCTAGAGAAAGAGTAAGATATAGAATCACGCTAAACTATTAATAATAAATGTGAAAGTTTGGATGTCTGGATTGCTGTTTGTTACCTCTTCACTAAATAGCTAAGTTTTAGCATGCGAAAGCACAATTTCTTTAATTATACATAAATACAGTCACCGCCTAAAAGAGCTATGCAGATAGAGAATCCAAAACCCCGTGTACCTACGTACAAAACCGCAGAAGCTGCTAAACCACCCCATTCCTAGAGCCGCTAAACCCGCTCGACGACCAGAAGACGCCGAACTTTTTGTAGGAATCTTATTTCACTTCAATAAATTATGACTGAATGATCGAGTCGACAGTGCACTCGATTTCACTCAGACGTTCCTGGACTCGTTTTTGTTCAGCGGCTTATATTGTCTTGCGGGTTAAGTTTTTTTTAAATACGTTGGCTTTACGAGTTTTGTGGTTAAGCGGTGTCATTGGTTTTGTTTGTACCTACTACATCGTGTTTTGAAGTCTTCATATGTTCAACTCCTTAAGGCACTCACTGTACACGATATTAATACACGAATACGTGGAGTACCACCAAAATGTACAACGATAAGTTCTCATCGCTTACCTAAGAGGGCGTGGTGGTCACATAAATCTATTTAGTCGTCGAAATAACAATGGCCATAGTTCTAGGGCCAGCAAAGTGGCAATCTTGTTTTGAAATTACACCGCAAGGAAAGCGTTTTAGTGATTTATTGTTGAGTTATGGTAGCCGAATTTTAAACGGGTATACCTTTGAAGTACTACATGCCTTATATTATATTACTAAGTAAGGCATTTTCTTTTATTGTGTTTTACTAGTAAAAAGCAGGGACTTACATACATTTTGAATGGAATAATGTTAACAACAGTATTTTGTTAAGACATTTTCTCCCATTCGATACACTTGCTGCTTCAAAAAGCTTCTAAAGGTCTAAATTGTGATGAAAACGCGTATTATTTAAGTTCTATGAAGTTTTTACGGTAAAACTTATCCCAAAATAAAAAACTATTTTAAAAACAGCCGTAATATTTTTAAATTTCTATAACGTATCCATCCATTTGCGAAATAACATGTTTTTAATTCGGGCCAACGCAAAATTACAGTCAAGTGAGTTTTTTTGCTAAATCAATTTCAAATATTCTTTAGTTAAATATTCAAAATCGTTTTTACCAACTTCAGTCGGAGGCTGGACGCCTCCTCAGACGGACACAAAGGTCAAAGGTCTGTCGTCTTTTGGTAACCTTTACACTATCAAAATCATATGTTCACTATCGTATCGCCTTAAGAAATAAGCTGAGAACCTCCAAGTGAAAGTCTTTTACTTTACATTTCACTAAAAAGTGCAGTGTCAGTAACTCAAATCTTTTTAGGAGTCGAGCCCGATTTTATTTTTCATACAAAAGAGTTCAACGCGCTTGCGTAGTCGAATAGAAGTCAGTTGAACTTCCTACTTAGGTAGATACTTTACTTCCAGTAAGTTAGGCCTAGTGATTACTTGAAGAACCATACAAATAAATATAAGTAACAGCAGTAGTATTTACCATTCTACGTTGCACAACTCACCACAAACGATACCTTTTCACTAGAAAGCTGGATCTGATATGTGTAACATTAGACATGCTAAGGTAGTAGACTAGCTATAGTGCCGCTTGTGTCAACTTTCAATCACAACACAATGTTCAGGCTCTGTTATTTTCCTCTTTGCAGCCTTGGTGCCACTCTCTATGAACCGTCACAACACGATGTTCAGACTTTGTTATTATCTTTGCGGCCTCTTTGTGATTCGTGTCGTCGTAAGTACTTAGTGCATTGTTATTGTACTTAATTAACTTATTTTACATGCAATAGCCTAGGTTTCACCAAGAAAATTTACTTTTAAATTAACAAATATAATATTCATTACTGCTTCAAAAATATAATATGAAGGCTAGGTACACAATCATCTCTCTGCGATCGGAATCGTAGTATTCAAGTGTCCGCGGTAAAATAAAACCGTTTGTTTCTGGACATGAAAGTGAGAATCGGATGTGCGTTCTCTCGGTTATTAATAGTGTCAGATTATTGCTAGTGAAGTAGGGAAATATATAAACAAATATATAGAATATATAAATAATGCTAAAAATAAAAAAGGTTACAATTGGCGTCGTCGGTCGGGTCTTTTGTTTTTACATCTCATAAGCATTTTGGCGTCGGGTCTTTGCAGTGTTGTTCTCGTTTAGTTAAGTAATACTGAATTAATAATAAATAAATTACGCTGGACAATCCACACAGCTTCATCTACCCCCAAAGTAAATAACCAATAACACAAGCTTGTGTTATTGGTACTAGATGACTGATATACATAATTAAATTACTTATACATACAAAATACCCAGAACACCCGAACCAAATATTTGCAGATCGTAAAAAAAACATTTGTCCCTGGGCGGGAACCACCACCCGAACCACCTGCGTCAAAGGCGAACTTCGCCTGCCGCGCCACATCAGTCGTCAAATAAATCAATCGCTATGATAACAGACATGTAAAGCTAAACCTGCTAAAACTTATAGATACATATAGGAAGGGACCTATACGTGCAATTATTTTGCTGCTATGATATCTTGTGGTTTATAAATAATAATAAATAGTGCTTGACGATTCACACAGCATCAACTAGCTCCAAGCTAATCAGAGCTGTGTATAGAGTAGAATAGATAACTGATATATCGCTCATTCGGTGCAATAACGACGAATTTACACTTTTTGACAAAATTGAGTTAAGTATGTCAAAAGTTGTGTTGAGGTTGATTACGTTCGGAGAAAAATCAACGAAATTGTATCTCCTACTGATTTGGCTAGGTGGCGTTGACGTCGCTGTCACATTATACAAAATCACTAACATTCTGGAGCAAAAACGTCGAAATTGCAATACTCTTACTATATTTAATAATAATACTACATAGATATTTTTTATAATAGTAACTACATATAAAACACCCAGAACACCCTGAACAAATGTTTATCTTATTAGGATATATTCTCACAAACTTAATATAGAATAAAAAATAAATGGCCGACAAATAGCACCACTGAAACATGCTCGTGGACAGTCGGCCGTAGAATTGTTCCTTGAAGAAACAGGAAGGAATTTAGGAACCTACCTGCAGAATTGGATTCTGCAGGTAGGTATCTAAATTCCTAAATCAAACTCTGGTCCAGAGTAGGTAGGCGCTATAGCGCTCATCATCGCGGGGAGGCCTATGTCCAGTAGTGGACTAACATCTGATGATGATGATACATAGATTCTAATTCAAATATTAATAATTTCTGAAAATTTCAACTGTCTACCTCTTACAGTTCATGAGATAGAGCCCTGTGACAGACGGACGGACAAACGGACAGCGGAGGCTTAGTAATAGGGTTCCGTTTTCGCCCTTCTGGTTCGAAACCCTAAAAACGACCCCAATTTTGAGCTTGCATCCCAAGTTATACATATCCCATCCATCCCTTGTTTAATGTGCTAATTTCGCAAAGTTGAGTTAAAATACATTTATATACAAAACTTGCTTGTAAGAAGAGATAATATATCCGTATTAATGAAAGGTGCTTATTGAATTGGTTAATATTAAATAGTCTTTATTAAAGTCGAGCGGAAGTCAATATAATTACTTGACTAATTGCATTTTGGCAGCTGCCACCGATCGACAACAATGCTGATTGGAACTAATAATCGTTATGTAACAGATTTTTTAGTTTAGCTTAGTTGATGAGAGAAATCTAACATATACCTAGGTCTGTAGGTAATGTCCTTTACCTCTCATTATACATGATACTAATAATAAAAGATATATGTTAAAAATAAAATACCTACATGGATTTGTAGTTGTTTGAAAAATAAATGGGACGGGATGTTTATTTCTAACTAGCTGATCCGACAGACGTTGTCCTGACTTAACTATGAGTATTGCATTTTTTTAATTTTCCGCGCAACTTTCTTTAATTTTAATTCCTGAGAACCTTCTCCTGACAACAAACACAACAAAAAAGAATAAGCGAAATCGGTCCAGCCTTTCACGCGTGGTGCCGTGACCAAGGGAAAAAGGGATTCATTTATATATATGTACATATATAGATAGATAGTAAATCAAGGGTGTATCGTTTGGGTTTTCTATTTTAAAAGCAATAAAAACCTAGAGCTTTGCTAGAGCGGAATTAATGACCTAGGTGTGTCTTGGAAAAATAGGTAAGGTTAGTTAAAACTTTTTTCAGGTTCACTTTTGTCTCACATTGATGACCATCTGTCTACATATAGTTGGTACACAATACTTAAAATGTCTTAGTTTCAATACTTTCATCATAAGACATTGGTCTGTTCATGCCTGCGCCTGACCTCTCCCCGGTCGTGTCGGTCTGCCGTTCCGTCCTATGAGAGTGAGGGAATAGAGAGTGCACCTCTGCTTGCACACACACTAGTTTAAAAAAAATTAAAACATGTATTAAAAGAAAATTTATTACATTACTTACTATAAAAAATTCATTCGCACATGGATTCTTACCTGTGAGACTTCCTCTCCCACTAGGTGCTGTGGTGGACCTGCCACTTCCTAGTGGGTACATTTTAGATATTTTCATTTCACTTTAGCCTTTTACAATGTATACGGATGAAGCCGCAGGGTGTCACGATGTAAGCATTGGCACAAGTAGATAAATCAATAAACGAACAATCGTTGCACGAAACGATAATCGAATTACTGAAATGACTGTAATTATTAGATAAGAAATGGATTCACACGTTTGGCTAAGATAGAATAGACTTGATACATAAAACTTACTACTAGCATCCTGCAGCTTTGCATGCATTTTATCAGGTTTAATCACTATTAAACCTGATAAAATGCGAGCGAAGCTCTAAGTAAAAGTCTAGAAGTCCTGCAAAACTTCAGCTATGATCCGTATTCGTTGAGTAGTTTTGGCGTTCACAAATCACACAACTTCAAATAGGAACTTTTGCCTTTTAAAATACTTTTAGGTAAGATAGGTAGTTACTGTAAGATGAGTTTTATGCAGTGTCAGCATTTTTGACTGTTGCTATAGGTAGATATAGAATATTCGTTAATTTGGCTATATCAGGTACCTGATATAGCCAAATTAACGAATATTCCTGCGAGTTAAGCGGGCGCATTGCGCGCCATTTTGTGTAAACAATAGGCATAGGATTTCGCTATAGGAGCGGGACAGAACATACGGTTTTGGAACGGCGGCGGCGTAGGCGCAAAAATCGAGTTTTTGCTGATTTACAAGAAACACAACTTACGATGAAACTGGTTCAAGGCACCAAACAACCTACGAATCGAAACATAAACCATTTCAATTGACCGCTGGGTTCCTGAGATATTTTTATCGTATTTTTTTCTCGCAACCGTGTTTTCATATTCAAAGAACCAAACAAAACATATAGAATTTTATGTATTTCGATACGTAGATGTACGCCTAGTTTGACAACCAAACCCGTTAGTTTCGCCCCATAATATTCCGGTGAAAATAAAAACATTTTGACTTTGGGCAGGGAGCTTACGAAAGCTACTACAAATTATATACCTTACTACAAGGTACATAACTAATCAATGTAGGTACCTAATAAACAGATATCTATTATGCCCAGTCTGTTCCAGCCTTCAGTTAACAGCCGCATCACTAAAATTAACGTTCCACTTTCGGCACCAAACTGTATAATCAATTGGTGTCAAACATAGAAATGGTATAGTTTGATGCCGAAAGTGGAAACACCAGCGCCAATTGTTTTTTTTATTATTTAGTAAATTGAATGAAAAGATATTATTTATTATTATTGATTATTTGAGGAATTGAGAGGAATTGAAGAGGCAAATGCTGCAAGCGGCAAACTGAAGACAGGGCGCTATGGCGCTCATTAGGGGAGGCCTACCTATGTCCAGCAGTGGACTAATATAGGTTTATGATGATGATTTAAGAAATTAGGTTCGACAGTGCGCTGGTCTCAACATGAACTTGGTCAAGGTGGGATACAGGGAGCTAGGATCCCCATTGGGACCCATGACCAAATCGTAAGGCCTTTTAATTTACCTAATGAAAAATGGTTGGTAGAGCAAACTGAAACCCGGACATATCTGACAATAACAAGGTTTCCCTAAGTGGATCGCTCACAGATATGTAGGCACGTTCGAATAGCTCAGCAGCTGTGTAACATTGCCTGTGACACTACACAGTTAAGTATTGCTTATTTACATACACCTGATTAGATCTAACTCTTACAATACCTAACATGTAATTTGTGATTTCTCAATCTGATTGGATACATCGCCCGATACACAGGTTACGAATAAACGTAGTACCCATTGATTATGAAATTTAATTAGAAGAAATGTTTTCGACTAAGTACCTACATATGTCTGAGAGTTATTGAAGATCTAGATAGATATGACCTATCTTGTGATTGCAAGAGTTACGAGTAGTAGGCTCCTAACTTAATAAGTCGTATTTCGTAAGTTTAGTAGGTAGGTAAGTATATATATTTACAAGAATTCGGATACTGTGAGGTGGTTTTCATATGATCTCGATAGCATCAACTTGGTAACCAAAGATTTCGATGAAACCTCACACTTGATAAATCGTAAATCGTCAAATAGTAGATTGTTCTACTAGGGATTAAACCACCTTAAGGCGCACAAAATATACAAAGTAAAACCATTACAGAGGCATTAAAAAAAGCTTATATTAGATATCAGAAACTGCCCAATGGATATTAGAAAATTCCTTTGTTTAACGAAATAATAAGATAAATTACCTACCTATGGATTGATTCATTTGGCGCCTTAGAGCATTTAATGCTCTAAATTTGGCGCCCTCGTCGCGTTTTCTCAGGTAGATGTGCTGAAAATTTAAATTTGTGCTATCTCAAATCAAATTAAATTTATGTTCAGAGTAGAAATTCTCACAGGTACCTAGTTCAGTCTAACGTAAGATTTTTTGCTCAGAAAAATGGCACCATAGGAAATGCCTGATATCACGTCAACATGTCAAGCCAATCAATCTTAGAGACGTAATCATGCCTAATCGGTGGACTCTCAACGAAAGTGTTATTTATTGAAATTATAACTTTAGAGTAGTAATGTTTTACTTAGCATTGAACAAAAGTAAGAAAGAAAAGCTTTCATTGAAGAATATGAAAGACCCCTTGTATAAAAAACTCAAGAAAACCTCGTAAAGGATATTCAAGGATTTCTTCCTTAGATTCCGGAGCTCTAAACAACTTAAAATAGATCTTTCATGAGACTTCCATTGAGGTCTCATGCTAACCCTTGCTTTATGCCATAAACGACTAATTAGGCTGACTTGACCCTTTTCAAAAACTTCCACTACTTCCTTATATTTTGTCCTCATAGTAAATCGTAAAGCTACTTACGCTGTCTACTTGTAAAAGTTAGCTTATGTTCATACTGTTCATCCTTGACACATTCTACTGTACCTAGACTTTTTCTACTCACATTATATATAATCCCTCGTAGCTTGTGGTTTCGCAATATAACTCCATTTGTCCATCCATGTACACTTCCCAACATATTCAATCCATAACCATAAGTTACGTATGGATTTGATTATTATTTTATGAAACAATAACCTTCAATCAAAACATTGTAGAAAAGGGTTGGCCCAGAAAAGCCCCTTAGTAGATTAACTATAGGAAATAATCCATAATCCATGAAATAATTTTCTTTTTGGTAGTTCGACTGACAATCAAAATCAAATAGTCATGTCCTAATGCTTTATCGATTACATTTTTTATGACAACACAACCGATTTTGTTTTTGATAAAGTTGTAAGCGATTTTGTTATTGTTGCTCAACATTTTGTATTATTTTACAGACTTTACTCAGGCGTCTGAACTACTTTATGTTTGGGACCAGAATATTCAATAAAATAAAATAGTATTATTTTATTTGTTTTATATGCTGCTTCTACCCACGGCATTACACGCGTTTTTCCGTGATAAAAAGTATGACAGATTGAGTTACTGTGGTAAACTAAAGGGTGTCCGCCGGCAGAATTTCGCCTTTAAAAATTCATATAAATTAAACAAAGATTGCTATGGCAAAAAATATTTATTTATCCAAAACCTTGATTGTGAGGACATTATTTCTTTACAATAACACCTTCCAAATAACGACCGATTACTTTATTTCCTAGTTTTACTTATGTATTTTAATTTTGTGACGTGTCCAAGAGTCCTGTAAGGTCTAAAGAAAAGCACTTTGAATTTGAATTAACTCATGTAATTTTAAAAGACTAACGAAATTATTTACTTCTTGTTTAGTGTATAAAACACTTAAAGTAAAATTGTAATAATACCTAATTGTTTATACCTTCTTCAACTGTTATTTTATGATGAGGTTCGATCCGCTCTACCTGGCAAATTTATGCTAGCAAATCTATCCGCACAATGAAAATTGTAGTAGGCATTAAAAATACAAAACAACATACAAATTAAATTAACAAACTTGTTGACTTAACTGTTACAAACGGTTCAGACAGTATGATCTAAGCATAACCAAATTAAACTCAGATGAAAAAAATCCCCTCCGTAGCAATTGGACAGATTCGCAACTGGACAGATTCTCAGCTGGACAAATTCTCAGCTGGACAGTTAGCAATTGGACACAGTACAATCGTGCATATTTTTTAAAATATTATCTTGTGGTTTATCGGATCGTATGGTAGATAAGACATTTTCATAGGCTGAGACCCCCAACGGCGAAAATACGCTAATCTTGATCGAGGTTATTATAGTATTAAGTTTAGGTCGTTTAGGATGGAAACCCTTGGTCCTTGGGGTCTTGAGGCGCACGCAATTTATAAAGATCTTACCAAACTTCTCATAGTCCACAGGTGATTGGAATGCTGGCTTCTATAATCTATTTCAGTCAACGAATTAGCATTGTCATTCAACGTGACAATCTGCACCGTCTTTCTAACCTAACATTCTGGGGACTCTGCCTTCTGGTGACGGCTTAGATTTTAAGAAAATTGTTAGAATATTTACACAGTTGTTATTTTTCGTTTTGTTTTTGTTTCTTTTTTGGAATTGAGTAAGTAGGTAGTGTTAAAAATTAAGCTCCATGTTTCCCAAGTCCAAGTCAGAAGCGCGAACGCACTAAAGAACTGCAAAAACAAATATAAAGAAAATGTACCTACCATAGGTTACAGGGGCAAGTAAGTAGGCACTATTGATGAATGCCTTCCCACGGCAAACATTGTTTGTGTTCGTGAAAGGGCGCTTTATTACCTACTTCTCGGGTTACAGAAACTGTTTCAAAACTTTACACTTCACTTGCTCGCTGTAAACAATCATAGAAAATGGAGTAAAGAAAACATGGTTAGGAATTCCTCAGTTGATGGTGTAGATAGATAGATATAGTTTATTGTCAAATAGATTACATGTTTTTGGTTAGTAGTGTCTTAAATCCTATGTTAGGTTTATCTAGACACTATGGTGTTTTTACAAACTTCTGATGGTGATTTAATTTTATGTTTAAAACTTCGTGCAACAAAAAGCATGTTTGGTAGTAGTCTATCAACTAAACTTAATAGTGGTAACTAACTCTACTTTCTTGTTGGTATTTTATGTAGAGCTACACTAATAATAAATAAATGCGAAAGTTTGGATGGCTGGATGGATGTCTGTTAATTCTTTACGGCAAAATATGTACTTGATTGGGCTGAATTTCTTTGCATTGGTATTGGTCGAGACTTGAAATAATACATAGCCACTATTATTTTTGCCGTTCCATTAACCCCTTCATGTACGGAACTCTAAAAGTTCCATTCCTTTTACTATGTTGGTTGTCGTAACCCCGCCGCCCCGCCGCCGCCGCGCCGTCAAAACATGTCCGAGCAACAATGAGCAATAACGCAGCAACACCGTAGAATTCCTAGCCGACAAATTGGGATTCCTGTGGAACTTGAAACCTACAATGGAAAATTAAATTGCAATGGCAGAGGTTGAGGAATGTAAAAGCTAGGATTTTATGAGGTAGTGCAGCGTAGGCTATGATTGGTAACTTGGGACTCTACTTTAGAGCTTGTTATTGATATTAATTATATTCTTGTATGAGAATTGAACAAGAAAATTGTAACTAAAAGTTGATTATGTGAGGTCAATTTCAACTTCTTTTCAGATGGCTTCTGCGACTGGATTGTCACATTTCTGCCAATGTCCGTGTTATGATAGCATCGCAAGCTACATATATGTATAAAGTGCGCACTAATAAACAGGACAAATTATTTATTTGACAATAGAGACATAACATGACAGGAACATTATATCTTATTCTAAACCGTTACACTCTAGAAAATAGAACAATAAAATAATACAGCAAAATTATAATATTCTTATATAATATAGTCACAATATAATAATTATTACAAAATACTTATGCCAAGAAATAGCTTAATATAAAAAACTTTCAAAAGCGTTTTCATGTGATTTCACCTACTTAAAAAGCCAATATTAAATAAGCATGAGTTTCGGTGGCTTATTCTCAAGGGAAAAAACTGGGGAAACTGAAATAGGTGGTCTATTCGAGCTTTAGAAAGTGGAGAATGTTCAGCAATTTATGTCCCTGACCCTTAAAATTTAAGTAAAAAAAAAAGCAGAAATTAGATGCTGTTTTAATTTTGCGATAGGTATTTATGAAACTTAAATGGTTTACATAACACTGAGGTCAAGCCCGTCTAGCGCTATCTTAATAATAGTGCCTATTAAGGATATACTTACCTTCCTATGGTAATTGCTTAATGTAGATTGTATCAATATGATAAGTGTTGTCTTACAAAGTATTGAACTTTGTAAGACAATCAAAGATCTCAATAGCATCCTAATCTTAATTAATTTTAATAGCTCACATTCAAAGGATGTACGTGAATCACCTACTACTCTACTATGCTCGTAGTCTACACTACGTCTACTCATTTCATTTCAATAATTTCCACCGTAGGTATTAAATATACACTAGATGTCGTTGTCTACTAAATTTAAATAGACCATTATCTACTTGCTTAAATTTTTACAGCAACTTGTTCTAAAATAATCCTGCAGATTGGACTTACATATATGTCTTACTGACCTAACTACGCTAAAAAACTCTGATTCACTCTACATTCTCTTTACTACATTCTGCTGCCGTGCGTCGTTGAGGGAAGACGTGCAATGTAAACAATTTGCAAATAATCAATTGCTACATCGTGACCTGGTTTTTTGCTTATTGTGACAAATCTGTAACGTGCGTCTATAGTAACAATCATAGATTTTTCTGGCTTTCTGAACTAAACTAGTGTTAAATGGATACCTCCAGCCCCTTTGGCCACCGGAGCAGGGATGGCGCGCTCGCTGCCCCCGACCCCCACCACGCCCTCGCCATGTGCCTGCCGCCCAAGAAGCCGAGTACGAAGTTGAGACTACTCCCGAAATACAAGGTTGGATGAACTCGATTAACCAGGGCCTGAATGAGGTGTGCACTATTGCATCCAAAAGCAAACTGAACTCGAATGAGTAAGCGCTCTCTGCCGTAAAGTGGGTAAGGGTACTTCGCAAATGGCCATTCGTTACCAGTCTCTGAAAGCCATAATTGTTAAGGCCTACAGCAATATAGAAATGCTCCAACACCAACTTGCCCAGTCCCACCAGCTGGAAGACCACATAAAGACAATTGAGAAGACCTCGAAACAAGTCGGAGAAACTTCTGTCGCCGAAATGGTCAAAAAAGAGTCAAACACTTAAATAAAGCCCACAAATGTCAGTTCTGTGGCCATATACCCGAACGACAAACTAAAAAAAAGTGAAGACACGATATCTATAGTACAAAACATTCGCTGCCCTGAGCAAATGAAGCTGCATGTGAGAGGGCTACGGAAGCCCAGGAACGGAGGCGTCATCATCAGCACTGACACCAAGGACGACATCGAAAAGCTGAAGAACGAAGTTCAGATCACCAACTTTGGCCTAACAATCGACGAGCCGCTTAAACAAAAGCCGAGAGTCCTCGTCATCGGAGTGCCGACAACGATGGCCGAAAAAAAGTTTTCTGCATCATCTTTCATCAAAATTTGCTGTCAAATTAGCATCAAAATTTGCTCTTTCATCAAAAAGTGCTCTTATTATCAGGGACGAAATGACTTTAAAATTTGCAACACTAAAAGTTTGAACGCGCTTCAATAAAGTCCTGGACGGTAAATAAAAAAGACTACCGCTGTGGCGCGGCGGGCGAAGGTCCGCCTGCGACGCAGGAGGTTGCGGGTTCGATTCCCGCCTCGGGACAAATGTTTGTACGATCTGCAGATATTTGTTCTGAGTATTCCGGATGTTATGTATAATAAAAACCCCACCGGATGCGGGGTCGAAGAATTCCCCGCTTCCGCCCATAGGTGCATTCGTGCACCTTGGCGAAACCTTCATTCACTCTCATAGCATCTGGCGACAGCTTAAGCCGAGGTTCGCACCTAAGTGGTGGCCCTTGTGCGTGTTGCCCCAACATAACTTTACCGGCGAGGGAGTTTGGAATAAAAGACAAGCGAGTAATATAAAAAGTATAATCAAATTATAATAAAAGCTATATTATTAACACCGGTTACGAAATACAAACAAAATTAAACTATAATATCTGGTATAATCTTATTATATTTGACTAAAATTCTAAATATCATTCTTATGATCCTTATTTACTTTTATGCTTATTCAATAAACATAATTACCTCCTGAAATGGAAATCCAGTAATATCACGTTGAAGTTAGATAAATTATTTATCAAAGGTAAGAAATCATTACAATTTACTTTCAATGTGAAGATCTATTTATTTCCTAATCAATATAACAAAAGCTTGGTGTTGAGATCACCCGGGGCGAAACGTCCATAGAGAAGGATTCTGTTTTCAGGATTACCAATCATATTTTATCACTGTAAGAGGTAGATCCCTCTATGTTTTGATTAATGTTGTATGTTCTGACAGTGGCTTGGTGCAGTACCTCGGTGTCTAACCGAGGTATGGTATAGTATAGTATAATAATTTTAGGATGTAGATAACATAGTAATATATAAGGGACTTGGTAGTTTAAAGAGTTCGTTCGTTTGTCTAAAGCTTCTAAACTAAAAGAAACTGAGTTACTACTACACAACACGAGAGTCCTACCACTAACTAGACGATCATTGGCCACATTAAATCACTAGTCTGCTTTCTTTAGGTTAATACATTCATTAGTTAGATTATTAGTACATAACGAAGAAGTAGGAGGCGGTTTGAAGGGGGGGGGTGTTAAACATTTGGCCCTAAGTTGTTTTCAATAAACTATTCTTATTAGGTGCTATATCTCAATCAAGAGCATATGCAAAAGGATTATGATGAGAAAGTGTCCTATTTGCTCGAAGACCTTCTTCTACCCTGTGTCCTAGGTCAGGGTGTATGACCTTAAATATCTTTATAGCTTTATCCTGCAGCTCAGGAATAGCACCCCCCAGGCTCCACAGTAGGTTCTGGATCAATCTAGAGCGTTCTTCTTTCGTCATCTGATTGATGTAAAGGTCTGTTGCTTGATCAAAGTTGTTTGGTTCATCCTGGACTATTTCTATCAGTTCACCACGATGCTTGTCGTGGTACGGAACCGGCCCGCTAAATGAATTCGGGTAATAGTTCGGGATGTCTCTACCATTGTCTTTGACAGGTGGTTTTCCATCACGGTTGTAGGTAAACATCTGGCTTTGTATAGGACAGTTTACGGGTATGTTGTTGAAGTTGGCTCCTAAGCGATAATACTGAGCATCTCTGTACGCAAGACGTCTAGCTTCAAACACCTTGTCTGGAGCACCGAGGATTCCAGGAACCAAATTGGCAGGGTTGTAGGCTAACTGCTCGATTTCAGCGAAGTAGTTTATGGGATTCTTATTCAACACCATTCTTCCTAGTGGCCTGAGAGGATACCTATCTTCAGGAAGTGTTTTCGTGACGTCAAAAACATCAAATCCAGCTGTTTTGATATCCTCAAGGCTGAGGACTTGAATCATGACTGTCCAGCTTGGGAACTCTTCACGTCCAATTGCGTTGTAGAGATCTCTAGTAAAATAATCGGGATCGACGGCGTTGATCTTAAAAGCTTCAGCGGATCGAAGGCTTTTGAGCCCTGCGTCTGGGAGAAAGTGGAATCTAATAAAGTTTGACTCTCCGTACTCATTGACGACCTGGTAAGTATGGATGCCGAACCCTGGCATGTTTCTGAGAGTAGCAGGTATGCCTCTATCTCCAAAAATAAGTAGCATCATGTGTAAGCTTTCAGGACGGAGGGTTAAGAAGTCCCAGAGCATGTTTCCGTCTATCAAGTTTGAAGATGGGTTGCGTTTCTGTGCTCTGACGAAGGTGCTGAAGAGAAGTGGGTCTTTATAGACGTACATTGGTGTACTGAACCCTGCTATATCGAAATTCCCTTCTTTGGTATAGAACTTGATGGCGTACCCCCTAGCATCCCTTGATGTATCAATGCCTCCCTTTTCTACAACCACTGGGGAGAACCTAGCAGCGACTGGGGTCTTTTTCCCGACTGCACTGAAGAAATCAGCTTTACAGATGTCTGTTACGTCATGGGTTACTTCGAAGTATCCGAAAGCGCCAGCTGCTTTGGCGTGGACGAGTCGTTCTGGTATCCTTTCCCTGTTCAGGTGGGTGAGGGAGTCCATGAAGTATTCGTTGAATATTAGCCGCTGGTTCAGGGTGTTGACTGCGTCCAGATACTCGACAGGTGCGCCGTTGCTCACAGTCATCACGCCTATAGGATCCTGGAAAAGGACCACATACTTACAGCACAGCTTTTAGTGACCTCAGCAAATACATAGTAACTTAATAATAACAAAGAAAAGAAACCATTTAGTTAACGTGAAAATCTCTGTTGTGTTCTGTAGCTTGTGCGACAGCTTTGTTGGTATCTATTCTAGGTTGCTCTCTAACTGAAATAAGTAGATGCAGGCGCATTGCACAAGTCGCATTTCAGTAGGACTGCATACTACTTAACCATGACCATTTTGCCAAAAGCAAACGGTAAAAGAATAAACAAGTAGGTACAGCAATTCACTCACCTTATTCCGTCGCTTGAAGTTGACTATTTGCTGAAAAGCTGGCGCGGGGTCCATCATGACCGTATTCACAAAGAATAACAACATAAGGACGTTCATAATTAAGCACTTTTTGATTGAAACGGACTTCTCGACGCTTTAGGAATTTGTTGGCACCTCTCTATTAGCAAATGCACTTAGTTACACACACAGTTATGAAGGAGTTGTGCCTCAACAAAGTAGCGGAAAGTTTTTATAAGATAGGTAACATAGGAAGCTGACGTATTTTGAAAGTGTTAGTTGAAATTTAATTAGAAAATATATAAAGGTCACAGTGAAATATTGCCGCTTGCATGGTCAACGAATTGCTAGGTATTAAACTGCATCTCAATAAGACGTTACATTTTATACCGAAACTTGCCCGAAACGATTAACCTTGTCCTGTTGAAATAATTTCTAATCTGTTTGGCAGGTAGCCTAACAATGTATAAATTACGTGTAGCCATCGTAACGGTCCGATAACCCGGTCTGAACCTAACTCAGCTTATGATTCAACTTTAGTTTGAAATGGAAGAAGTCTGCATAATTATGTATACGAACTTGGATACGTTCTGTTCTGAGCATGCCTACTTGCTGAACGTAAGAAGGATAACTAACTAGCACACAGACACATTCATACTACACACTCATAAACCAAATAAATATGTATAATAAATACAGTATTAAGTATATATATGAAGTATTATGTATGAAACTTCCACTATTAAATATAATGTTAATGTATGAACACACATGGAAGTAACCGTATGCACCCTGCATACGGAGTTTTTTATAGTACTATTGAAATAGATGAATGAGTATAAGAACCTACTTTAAACCCGCTGTCCCAACCCTCGGTGACCACCTACCCGAGGGGAGTAGATTTAAAATCAGCGCTGCATGTTCCTCGCATGCAGCACAATGCTGAATCTACTCCCTTTGCCTATCGTTAGAAACTTTTTTGTGTATAATTCTAGTTTAGGTTAAGAAGTTATTATAGGCAATAAAATGATTTATTATTATTATTAACTAATCAATAGCTCAGGCAGGAGCTGAGATTACTTACTACTTACATAATAGAGTAAGCACTTACATTATTTTATTCCTTCACCCGCGACTCGGTAAACGTAGTGTAGGACGCTCTCCAGCCAGGTGGGTCAACGACCTGCGAAAGACTGCAGGCAATCAGTCAGCTTGGATGCGGCAAGCTGAATACAGGGCGCTATGGCGCTCATTAGGGGAGGCCTATGTACAGGCAGTGGACTAATATAGGTTGATGATGATGATCCCTTCACCGTTTCCTTCACTGTAAGGTGCCTACTGGTATTAGAACTCATAGATGCACAGTAAAGTTTGTAGATAAATACCTACAATTACAGTTATTGAATTTCCTACTACGTATTTCAAATATGGGCCCGCACCCTTAAAATCGAAAATCGAAGTTTCTCATTTGTTTCAGGAGGTACTAACGATATCTTATGCAAGTGACATAAGAGTTGGTTTTGCAAAAAAACTAGGTATGTAATCAAAAACATTTCCTAGTAGGCCCCCAGGCTATGTCTAAAAGGTCTAAACCTAAAGCACTATGATTAATGGATTAGGCTTAATTGAGCTGAAAGTAAGTATCAGTGGGTAAGTCATGCAATTATTTTATTAGATACTCGTAGATGAGGTGAATGGCTTTAGTTTTGTACAATGTTCACGGTCTGTTGCATTGTGAAATAAATGTAGCAATAAGGCGACGACATAGCGTAACTGTTTTGAGTGTTATCCAATTTCCTGTAGTAGGCCAAGGATCTAGTTATGCAGAAAGCAGTCATAATGCTCATGCTTAAACATAATATGTATATGGCTGCTTTCTGCGTAACTAGATCTTAATATTGGAAATTCAATGCCATTGGTTTTCATACTAGGTAGCTTACTTATTTTATTTTGTTTTACTTATACTAGTAAATTCACACCAACCCAGTTAAGAAAGGTAACATTATTTCATAAAAATGGCACAAGCTTCTTGAACTGATTTTCTTAGAAATCTTATCCTCGATTAACAAAGATCACCATATTCACTTCCCCAACTAGCTGCTACCTACCAAAAAGTATTACCTATCGTCTACGATCGGGTGACCAGTTTTTACTGCTTTCAAAAATTCGCGCTCTATATTTCCCGCCAAACGAAAACCAAACCAAACATTTATCTCCGACGACGCGACGGTCGGACAGTTTTATCTATGGTCAGATCTATCTTTCTGTCATGTCAAATAAATGCAAATGTCAAACCTTACCGTAATTTTTAATCTGTGACAAGATTTCGACAAGAAAGCGTCAATCAAATCTAAAAATTATAGGATTACCTACACGTTTTTAGCCATATTTTCTTTTCAAACAGTAAAATGAAAAATCCCTAAGTTAAATTCTGTCGCTTTTTGATCATTCAGTGAATATTGGTGTGCACTGTGAACCTAACAACCTAACTCGAAAATGGCAAGGTCGCCAAAGGATGATCCAAGATACAAAGAAATAACTAATAATACATGGAATTATCGCGCGGAAACGGGAGAAAACTGTGCTCCTGGTCATGTAAATGAGAGAAAACAGCCGCCGATCTCCTCAAACGCTAATGGTTTGGTTGACAATAGCATGTACAACAATACCAATTTCGGCAATGATGTTTATTTAAACAAACACCCGTTCAACGTAACGACTGGCGATGCTCCTGTAAACATGGAGGAGAAGATCCCCTTCAACAATATTCCCCGCACGAATCAAAATTACGGAAACGCCGTACTTAACCTTGGTAATGGACAAATGGTTCGTGTGTTTTACGATGAGAATAATCAGCAACTGATTTTTCCGATGACTGGCGGTCAGTATGAATTGTTCAACCATAACCAGGGGGTCCGAGACTCGCCCCTGCAGTCTGCCCAGCCTTCACATCTCTTCACATTGAACCATGCTCAAAATACTGGCTTCCAAGACACCATGGGTGCCCCAACCCAAATACATCCTCAAGATTCACCTACACCCAACTTCTTAGACGATTTTTTAGGCATTATGGAACCTAGCGCCACAGGGACTTACTCTCCTTTTGGACACAACTTCCCATTAAACCACCCAGAAGTGTCCAACCTAAATATACTTCCAAGTAACTCTATTTTAGACAACAAGAACCTGTCAGTAAAGGCAGAAAGTTCACCAAAGAGAAATGAGAACAGCCCTTTGGCTGATACAAGCAACAAGAAGCGTATTGTGGCTGAAGTGAAGCCGATGCGCCCTTCCTACTCAGATGTGCTTGCTAAAAACAAAAAGGATAACTTACAGGCTGATGTAAGCCGTAAAGTAAAGCCCCAGAACATAGAAACAAAGCCAGTTAACAACAAAGCCAGCACAAAACCTGAAAAACCTGCCAACAACATCAAACAGGATGACAACAAACTCAAAAATGAGAAGAAACAAACTCTTTCTTCGGGCAGTGAATCTGGCGACATAAACACTGATGACAATGATAAGCATCCAAAACCTACTAAAAAGTCCAAAAACAAGAGAAACAATGCCCGCAAATGGTCAGATGATACCAGTGCTGAAAATAGCTACAACCAGGAAAACCACAGCCAGTTTGTGTTCATTGAAAACCAAGAAAAACCCAAAAAGGAGAAAAAATCAGACAAATCCAAATATACTGAAAAAAACACAATATTGGAGGATGATTACAAGCTTGATGAAGAAGATGATGCTTCAATCATCTTCCAAGAAGGCCAATCGGAGTCTGGCAAGTCTAAAAAGAAGAGGGAAAGGTCTTTCTTCAAGGCGAGCAAGACCGTCCAAGACAAGAAGAAGACTACCCAGACTAAGTTCCGCAGGAATAAGCCGGGCTACTTGGGATTAGCTCAGAACTATCTGGAGAACTGGAGCGGAGCGAGTTGGAAGGCCTTGGTCTGGTTCTTCTACCTGCTCTCAGACATTTGTGGAATGAGCCTGCATTTGTCTTTTGATCTGTGAGTATTTTGACATCCCAGTTTTTGTAGATCAATTTTAGAGACTAAACCAGTTGGCCAGGGTTGATTCATACAAAAACGTGCCCGCATGGGTGCTTTCCCTATCAACTGGTTAAGGACCCTGATGGCTTCCCTCTGGCTTTTGTTATGTGTCTTTTAAGTGGTGGAAGATACAAGGCCCTAGAGGGGTCTTCTATCTTGCAGACTAGTCTTCCTGCTGTTAAATATTTGTGGCATGAACCTGCATTTATCTTGACTGTGTGAGTATTTTAGCATTCCAATGATAGTATTCCCAAAACTCTTGTTTGGTATGCCCTTGTGCCACAGCACCCAAAGCTCTTCCCCAGCTTTTGCACAAGTACAAAGTGTACATTACTTATGCCCAAATACTCAACACAAATCAGATTTGAGCTCATCTTAAATGACTTTTTGACAGATGTTAATTGAAAACTGTCAAACTTGAGCATCTTGAGACATGCTTAAATGTAAGCTGCGTTTGAGTATTTGGGGCGTTGGAAATCTAGGAATACATCTGAAATTGTTAATAATAGAGTAGACAAAAATATTACAAGCTCTCATATTATTTTAGGAAAACAATGCTTAAATTTAAGCATGTGTTAATTAATTAGATCATGATAAAGAATGCTTTGTCCTCCAAATGTTGTCAAAACAATTGTATAAATAACTGTTTAAACATTTTTCCCATAGAGATGTTTTTTATATGACAAAATTTAATGGATTACAAAATGTAGGTTACATCACTAACAGAATATGTACTCAGAGCTAAGCCATAATAAAATACATAAGCAATAATTTTCCTAGACTATAAAGAAAAACGTGATGTAGAAGTACATAGAATGTTTTTGTACTGCAAAATGACTCATTTGAAATGAGAAAAATTCATGCTCTACTAAACTTTTATCACTTTCATTTGAGAGTTGGTTAATCAGCTTATTTAACTCTTTTATTAGACACTAGCATAAAGAGGTAAAATGTTTGCTCTAACAGGAAACAGCTTTTCTCCAGCCAGGAATTCCATGTATTACCTTACCTACTACAATTTTTCCATTGTCTTCCTTCTCCATTATAATACGATGCTTACCGCGTCGTGAAATGAACTTTTTTAGGGCTATAAATGTTACAATGTACCTATGCTTATATTTCGAGCCGAATCACACCCAATCTCACGTGGGGGAGAGGGGGGGGGAGCAAATATAACGTAATTTTTTGGTCCACGAATTTTATTTCACGACCATTCGTAAAAATTACGACGCGTACCTGGTGCATTTAGTGTTTCGGTATGTTCCCGACCTAGGCCACCCCACCCGTATCTTATACCTTCCTAAATCATATTATTAGCAACCTGCAATCACTTATTGCGGATGCACATATATTGGATCGAGAGATATCGTGTAATCGTAGTAAAATTTTCGAAAGGTTAGTGCGTAACTTTTTCAAAGGTGTACATTTATTTTTTTTGTTACATATTTTCAATAATTTACTATAAAAACACATAATTTTTTTATTATATGTTCATGTTGTTTTTTGTAAGTCAAAGGTAGAGTTTGTGTGTGTAACACTGAGTTGCATTGGATTGCATGTGACACAGACTGGCTTACATGGAGATAGCATCAAAAAACTAGGTATGTCTCTTTGGGCACTAAAACACCTGACATTCAGTGCAGACCTATAATCAGTAATTTTACTTATATTCAAGTTCACCTTAAAGTTCTTGTGTCAAAACAGTTGTTTCTTCCCATGGGTACTGATTTATGGGATAAAAAGAAGCCTATGTTTTATTCCAGGTCCCCTACATCTCAGCAAAATTCCCGTCCAATCCGCTCAGTAGTTTCGGCGTGAAGACGTTATAAACATATATCCATTCATCCGTCCGAACTTTCGCATTTATAATAATTATTAGTGTAATAAAATATAACCCTTGTATTTGTATGTTCCAGCTGCACCTCAGTATTCACGCAAACATACGTGAGCTCCCAGGCGGTGTGGCGCAATGCCCGCGATTGGTTCGTGAAGCTCGCTGACAACAAGTACCTCATGTGGATCGACAGGAAGCTCGGACACACGTGGCTTGGATTTTGGAGGCGGCTGAAGTGGTTCAAGAAAGGTGAAAATATATTATAGTAAAATTATATAAATTATGCGTTATACTCCAGGCGTTTACTTATCGCCCAATTCTCGTTTTGGCAGATTTTTATACTGGTAGTAGCAAACCCCATTATTCATAATGTTCTGCTAACTTAAAACTGTTGCTAAGCAGCAATGTTTCTCACTCTGACTTATGTCAACAGAAGAAGACAGAGTGAGAGAGCAATGCTCTAACTTAGCAGGCTATTATGATTTATGAATAAGGACCAAGGAGGTAAGTCTACTACCAGAACAACACAATTAAGGGTAAAACCCTACGTTGTTAACAAGATTGCGTCGCCAACAGTGCTTAGTGCTTGTCCTACGATAGATAATTTATCTCTAGCTAGACAACTTCTATGAAAGAGCTATTTAAGCTCTCTCATAGATTTCTTTTTAACCCGCAGCTAAAAACACTAGTTTTAGTGTTCCACCCACTAATCGTAAATAAAATTGATAGACATAAGAAACGAAAAAAAAAAAATACGTTCGAATGAGTTACTTCTATAGATATGACTTGCGCTGTTGCGCTACAAAAGCTGATGAAGAATCATGGAAATTATTTTTTTCCTGTTAAATAATCCTCTTACCGAGCAAAGGAATCTCGAACCGCGACTTGATCGTGGTCATTGCCCAGTAGTGGTACAAAAAAAGGCTAATTGTTCTCCTTTTTCTATTTCAGAAACAGAAAGTGATGCAAATGCAGACAAGTTGAACTCAAACATACCCCTGCCGGCGACTGGCGAGGAGGCGATGAAGAGGCTTCTAGCGTGCAAAGGAAAGGACCCTTACAGGTATGGAAATAAGACATAATATATATGCAGATTCACTTATCTATTTATCGGCGTACGCGGCGCATCGCGAATGCGGTAACCGCGATGCACGAAACTAAAAGACTCGACAAGGTTTTATTAAAACATGCACCTTTTAATTTTTTTTTTTTTTTGTCATTTTAGGTGTGTAAGTGTGGACAACATTGTCTGAATAAAGAAACTTTTTATTTATTTATTTAATCGTCATGTAAAACAGCGGGACACGAAACAAATTTTTACAAATGGTTAAAAGAATTGTCCTGCGGCGGGAATCGAATCCGCCACTGAGGTCATCGTCACGTCAAAACATATCAATGCAACATACCCTGAAATTGCCTCTTAAATGGTGTTGCATCATACTTAATTCAATCGACAGTATAGCCAAATTATATTTTTTTTACTAGCAACAAAGCAGTCACCAGATTTCAGATTTAATAACTTTATTTCTTTAGGCTTACAAAATAAGCACTTAGACAGTAAAATTTTAGACTATAAGTTATTATCAAATATGAAATAGAGTGTTATTGATGTCCTCTTCACCTCAATTTTTGTCCACTAGTTGAAGAAGTGAAAAAGAAACCACTAGTACACACTTACGAGTATAATAACAATAATAATGTTGGACAATACACACAGCATCATCTAGCCCCAAGATATATAAGTATATATCACTTATGTGTCTAATCCTATCAAATTCTAAGGGCCGTATTATAAAAGCTTGCTCAGTCATCGATCTATGCTTGAGTAACGCTTTTCTATGGGATAAACGTCCCTCAAGCATAGATCTATGACAGAGCAAGCTTTCATAATACTGGCCTAAATATGATGCGATGTAGATACTTGAAACATACATCGTACTAATATTATAAATGCGAAAGTTCGTGTGAATGTTTGTTACCACGTATCTCCGTAACTGCTTAACCTATTTCGATGATATTTGTATGTAGATAGTTTAAGTTCTTCAATAACACATATGCTAGCCTAAATTTCCAAAAATTAACCTCTGTAAGGGTTAAAAAGGGTAGTTTGTTCGATTCACTGAAAACTGGTATAAAGAAACTATATAGTAAATAATGATACACGTATTTTTTATTTCTAAAAAACTACCCCTAGGGGGTGCAATCAATTTCCACACGGGCGAAGCCGCAGTGCAGCTAGTTTGTTAATAAGGTCTAAATTCCTTTCAGCATCCTAGGAGTAAGCGTGACATGTTCAGACGAGGAAATAAAGCGTTACTACAGGCGACAAGCGTTCCTGGTGCATCCGGATAAAAATCAACAGCCCGGGGCTGAAGAGGCCTTCAAGATCCTGCAGCACGCGTTTGACCTTATCGGCGAGCCGGTGAGTAAAAAACTTTTGTGAAAGTCTAGTAGAGAGTTTGAAATTGGTATAGCATGACAAATGCCAGTTACCGCATATTACGAACTTATTGGTTTGCTATTATGTTCCACGAATTTAAAATATATTCCAAAAATAACGACCTCGACAGGACTTGAATCCGTAACCATTCACTCAGTACGGGGACGCACTACCCATTGCGCCACATGGTCAAGTCTAAGGCCCGTATTACGAAAGCTCGCTCTGTCCTCGATCTATGCCTGAGTATCGCTTCTGCCATAGAAAATCGTTATTCAAGCATAGATCGATGATTGAGCAAGCTTTTATAATACGGGCCTAAATCTTTGAGGCTTTCTATGTACTCAAGCGCCGTTCACTCCACTTGCAAGGGAAACATTGAAGTTATCCAATTCTGTTCAAAGGCTTAAAGGCCCTATCTCACCGGGGCGCCACGGCGACGTCGCTGGCAACGTATCCATCACATATTGTATGGCAGACGACGTTGCCAAACCGTCACCAAGTGAGTTAGCTGCCATACAATACGGAATAAATAGTTTGGATACGTCCCGGTGAGGTAGCGCCCTAAAGTTACATTTAGTTTGTTTGATCAGATGTTTCACGTTGCTATTTTCTAAGGGTTTTTGTTTTTATAGTGCTTACCCACACTTAGGGATAATTCTACGAATGTACGATGAATGACGAGTCCTCGTTAAAAATAAGCTAAGCTAAAAACTCTAAATATCTGTTACATTATGTTAATACATTTTATAGCAAAGATATAGACATAGACAATCATTTATTTGCTGCTCAAACACCTCACACAATAAGTACAAAACAGATATAAAAATACATTTGAAAAATAGTTAACTTATATTACGACAAAAACAATTAGGTACACAAAAATATTTTCAAAAAGTAGATTGGGCTGAGTGTTACAGCAGCAAAAAGGTCTCGGCTCAGCATAAATGCCTTACCTTACCACTCAATAGTAGATAGGCGCTGATATTCTGCCGATATCACACTGGCCGGCCCTTACAAAAATAACTGTGAAAGATGGCGGCGCGGCGCCACTACCCGCTACCTAGACGTTCCTTAGTATGATGGGAATCCTTCTAAATAAATATTGGCATAATTTGTTTCAACACCAACCTTATTACCTAAACTCGGCCCAAACTCAAGCTACAATGGTTGTAAACATGACTTATACGTAACATAAAAATCACTTTCTTGTTGTTGATTTTTTTACAGAATTTGCACTTATGTCGATCTGAGCACTATCCTACAACGCTTAGTGCTGATAATAATTGTGTTTCAAACTCGGCACTAAAACGATAATTTTATATTGTTGCGTTGTGAGGTGTTTTTAAACATTAAGTATTGCTTGGGCATGATGGCTGGTGTGGATGGGAATATAATTCAAAATTCAAAGTGCTTTATTTCCTTTAGACCTTACAGGACTCTTGGACACGTTACAAAATTCAAATTACATAATGTAAAACTAGAAAATTAAGTGATCACTTTGATTTTTGCTCACTTCAATATTTTTAAGGTAAAGAAGCGAACAAGAAACCTTTACCTTGTGTTGGAGCAAAACTTGTGCCAAGCTTTTTTATCCTCTAGATAATCTGATATTTTGTAGTAAGCCTTTTTACAAAGGATATGTTTGACAATTTGTTTGAATTTATTTATTGATAATTTTTTCAACTCGTTTGGTATTTTGTTGTAGTAGTGTATACATTGCCCTTTAAAAGATACATTAATCTTGTGTAGCCTAGTTGTGGGCACAGCTAGTTTATTCTTATTTCTAGTATTTAAATTATGTATGTCGCTATTTTTAGGGAACCGATTGATATTTCTATGAGTGAACAACAAGTTTTTATAAATATATTGACATGGTACTGTCATTATGTTTATTTCTTTGAATTTTTCACGTAGGGTTTCTCTGGGACCCATATTATAGATTGCACGAATAATAGTACTGTAAATTGAGAATCCCTTATCAAATCTGAACCAGGATCTGTATCTGTTTCCAGGAGCGTCGAGAAGAGTATTCGCGTCGAACGCTCGAGTCCAAACACGCGGAAGCGGCGTGGGGCGAGCTCAGCGAGCTACTTGCACAGCTGCACGACAAAATGGAGTTTGCGGCGAACACAATAAGGTGCATTTTAGTTTAGTGCATATCGTGTTGTAAAACGTAGCTTGATGCTAACGTAATAAAGTGCACTATTTGTTTTCTAAGTTATTGAAAATGCAGGTCATCAGTTACATCTGCTACAGCAAGTCCCTTCTATTAATTTTCCCATAAAAAATCTGGACGTTTAAGTAAAAAAATATGGTTATATATTATAGAAAATGGGGCTGCTGTGTTGATATTGATAACGATCTGTAGTTTATTTGCTGCTGTGTCTGATTGTGACACTGTATGTATCTTCCAAACTTTCCGTACTAGAGTAGGAGTTAAGTATAGATAGATGAATTGAAATGGTTTTTAAATCAACTTGTATGTTTCCCAGATGCACAAACTGCGGTCGGCGGCACAAGCGCGTGCTGACAGACCGGCCGTGCTACGCCGCGCGGTACTGCGCTCAGTGCAAGATACGACATTCTGCTAAAGAGGTACATTGATAGTGCTGGATGTTTTTGTTTTTTTATTCGTCTCGTCGTTGGCGGAGGGGGTATATTTAATTATTATATTTATTTATTATTTATCTTTTTACACTGGCAGCTTACACACTAAGACCGTAGACTACAGCAATTTTCACTGCAAATGCAAGCCGAAGGAAGCAGACTGTTATCGGTAAAAAATACATGTACCTAGCCGCTCGTTGTCTGCTGTCGTCACAGTCGAGTAAATGATCGTTCTACGAACACGTCTCGACTGAGTAATCGTGCGGGGGGTAAAGACACGCGGATACGGAAACCCCGAGCTGCATACACAACCAGTCTTAGGTCGATAGGACATGCATTTTAAGGCTGACGCATTTTTGTTTATACGTGATTTTATGGTGTGTTCCCCCACTGACGCGCTCGCTTCGGGAATGCGCAAGCAAGGTGCCACCCATACTGATGGGTGATGGGGGGGAAGGCAAAACGGTGTATACGTCCTAGCTACTGAGCTAGGAAGTGTACACCGTTGTGCCTATTGGCAGTAGAATTTCGAAACATTTGCGATAGAAAAATCTTCAAAATTCCTCTGCCGATAATCAAAACCATAGATTTCAATATTGGAAATGGTCTTTAACAGATTTGTGAAGATTCGATATACATTTCATGTTTGTGTACTAATTATTACTAATTGTATGTTTGTTTCAGGGTGACATATGGTCAGAGTCCAGTATGCTGGGCCTGCTAGTGATGTACTACGCGTGTATGGACGGAGCCGTCTATCAGATCACGCAGTGGGCTAGCTGTCAGGTATCAAACACTAGCTTTTGACATAGCTCTCAGAATTAACAACCTGGCAGTGGGCCTTATAGCCATATAGCTCGCAAAACCGATAACCGCTAGAGAGGAAAGATATGGAGTGGCGAACCCGATTTAACGGTTAACTGTGTGAAGACCTCACACCCATTGGACCGACGACATTGTAGCGGTCGCAGGGAGTCGATGGATGGAGGCTGCTCAGGACTGCTATTTGTTGTGTCGTTTGGTGGAGGCCTATGTCCAGTGGACGTTTGAGAGTTGATATAATAAAGAAATAATGCTGGACAATTCACACAGCATTATCTAGCCCCAAAGTAAGCAGAGCTTGTGTTTCGAGTACTAGATAACTGATATATTTAATACGTTACATACATAGATGGATATATTTTTTTCGATCTGCAGATCGTACAAACATTTAGGGACGCGGGCATCGAATCCGCGACCTCCTGTGTCGCAAGGCATACCTTCGGCTGCTGCGCCACTGAGGTCGCTTGATATGTCAATGATGTCTTGTTTTACCATTCATCGCTTACAGCGTGAAAATAATGAAACGTTTGGGTTTTTGTAGAAAAAGAACCTAAAACAACTGAGGCCCGACTGCCACGCTGTGCAGTACAGGATCGTTCTCGGCAACAAGGCCGCAGCGAACGAACCGCCGCGTCCGAACACTGGGTGAGTTAACTAATACAATATACAAAATAATATGTTTCTTTTGAAAAAACTTAAAACCGACTTCAAATTACACTGTATTATTAAGTTGTGCGGGACAATGCTCCCTTGGGAATCATTTCTTTTCTTTTTATGGGAGCATCTCGGGATCATCCTCCATACAATAGCGAAAGAAGCATCTAAGTCGTTCCACAATTGACGGAGTAATCGACGAACATACAAAATTAAATAAAGTAAAAAAACATACCTACAGCCGAACATAAGAACCTTCTCTTTTTTTGAAATCGGTGAATGAGGACATTTTGGAGCTCAAGTCAGTGAACGGAAAAAAACATGGAAGCCTTCCTTCAAGGATAATATGCGCGCAAATTGATACAAAATTGCAAACAAACTTACATGTCAAATATCTCATTAGCCAACAATTTATTAACACTCGGGGCGCTCAGTTCAAAGCCGATTTTATTCCCTCTACATTTGAGATTAAATTGTCGTTTAACGTGTAAGTCGCGTACGTCATTTTCCACAACGCCCTCCAGTTGCTACCGCCATCCATGCGCCAGTCGCCTTGCGAATTAAACTCGTTCGCAGCATAGTTTACAAGCGCCGCCTACCACAGCATACTTTGCTATTAGATCATTTTCTAGCGCATACTTCTATGTTTTTTCCATTCAAGCTCAAGTCATAAAATAAATGAAAAATTCAATTCGTTAATCCACAAAAAAATTAGCAAGAAACATACAAGCCTTCAGAACGTGGACCCGAATGCAAAATCGCGTAAAAGTCGTTAAAATAACCCCTTCTTGAAGCTATTCGACTTATTAGACTGCAAGCAGATAGATGCTGGATGCGGCAAGCTGAATACAGGTCGCTGTGACCTATGGCCTATGTCCAGCAGTAGACTAATATGGGCTGATGATGAAGATGCTATTCCCCGCCTCTCCAAGCTTTTTAATACGCGCACTGCATAGCTACAAAACTTCTTCCAAATCCAGTTTAATTCAATTATACATCCTGTAAGTACTGTGATTCGAAGGTTCATTTTGTATGTATTGTGTAGGCACGAGCCGAACCTGGAGGAGTTTCTCAACAACCTGTACAACAAGTCCGGGATGGCGGGCGCGCCTGCTTCGCCGCCGCCCGACGCCGACGCCAAGAAACGACGCAATAAGAAGAATAAATTATAAACAACACAAAGATACATTACATACCTACTACATACAAAACGGGCGAGAACTCGCTGTCGACGTCTAAACTCACAAATAACACACAATACTGGCTACAAGATGAAGAAAACATTTTAAATAAACACAATGATACAAAACAACACTTGCTGTCGACGCTCAGAAACGGGTCAACGTTGAATGATCAATGTATATTTGCATTTTGAAAGTGCGTTAAAAGCTACACTTGCTTCTTACAATGTTTTAGTTAGGTCGCTTTGTTATTGTCCATAGACTTCCTATATTACCAAGACACATCAAGGACCAACTCCAGTCTATATCCTTGTGAACTCTACCCGTATTATAAACTTGCTCAGTCATATCTATGCTTAAGTAATGATTTTCTATAACAAACTTAAATATTATGGTTTATGTTAGAGCAAACATACAGTTGTCAGATATATTTTTTAAGTTAAATGATTATTTTTGTATAGAAAATTATAAACCAGTTTCAAGCCTGTCAGCATCCTGATATTTTACAATAAGAGTTCTACAGTCAATATTTAATAGTAATAACGTTTATATCAATGCTGACACAGTCAAAAATTGTCGACAGAAGAAATTTTAACGTGTTTTTGATGTTTGTGAGTAGTTAATAACTTCAAATGGTGTTGAAGATCTGGGACTATCGAACAGTTGTAAATTATTGACGTAGCTTCTAGGTTAACTGATGAGATAAGAAATTTAAACTTTGTCTGGGTTTTAAGACCCGTTTTCTTATATTTTTTGTGATATCTAGATATGTTTTTACATTGACAATAAGAGCATTGTTGGTCAGAAATAGAGGTCCCATGAACAAAATGTTTATCAGGGACTATCTTGAATAGTGAAAGTTAGATATTGTGTTATTGACAGAGGCTATTGAGCCCTACATTTCATAGCAAAATGTTTAGTTAGGGAATTCGAATATAAATTACAGGTGGACAAAAATTCGCAGCAGGGTTTTCGAATAAATAGAAAATATTCAGTGTTATCTCATGTTATATATCACCGAATAGTACAATTTCTGTGTGTATTCTAAATGGTAAATTGTACCTATGTGAATAACTGTGCAGAGATTATGTAAGAAGTTAATTGTTTTTTTTATCAAAAATCTTTATTTTAGTTCTCTGCTGTTGATTTATGTTTCTGTATGTTTGAGCTACTGCAATGAGGCGAATTATATGCGACAAAATGTGCGTGCGTTTTTTGTGATTATTCGCAAAAATATAATAGTACTGCAGTTTACTGCAGTACATGCGTCTATTCGTTACTTCATTACCAGATTTCTGTGTGAGGTAATTTGTTAAATGATTTTTTGTGGAGATAAAATGTTTTGTGACCTCGCTGATGGGTTTAATTGAAAATGAACCTAATGTCCATGTCTCAAGGTCTCTAATGCAGTAGCTCATTATACTTGAAATACCACTTTTCTTGCACTTTCACTGCCTGTCCCGAGATTGTAGTTAGGCTAGTCACTAGCCGTAGGCGAGCGATCGATCGCGGTAGGCCTTCGCGCTTCATGTGTCAATAAAAGAAGTGAAATTATACAAGAGTTTTTATTATTATTGATTTTGTTGTTTAGCACAATATATTTCCCTGTTGGAAGTTAGCAAAGTATAATAAATAAACCGCCAAGTGCGAGTCGACTCGCACAAGAAGGGTACCGTACCGTAAAAATCATCTTTTTCATAGAACATCAAATTTTCAATTGTTTGGAGACCTGTTTAAATTTTCAACTTTATTATATTTTCAGTATTTGTTGTTATTGCACTTGAACCTATTTGTGGTTCAAGAGATACACACAAACAAAGAGCAAAAAAATCACGTTTTTTGTATGGAAGCCCCCTTTAATTTAGATACTTATTTTATTTTTATTATTTGCTGTTATAACGACAAGAGTAATACACATTCTCTGAAAGTTTCAACTGTCTACCTCTTACGGTTCATGAGATAGAGCCCTGTTACAGACGGACGGACAGCGAAGGCTTAATAATTGGGTTCCGTTTTCACCCTGTGGGTATGGAACCAAAAAAAATCTGTTTTTACTAAAAGGAAAAACGTACTCCGAATTCCTTTATTATTTGTGGGACAAATAGTAATCCCTCGGACATAAAATTTATATAAAACCACCCCGGGATCACTTTTCATGCAAAACCAAAAAAATCATCAAAACTTGCCCACAATTGACAGAGAAATCAGCGAACATAGAACCTCCTCCTTTTTCCAAAGTCTGTTAAACTATGTTTAAATTATGGTGTTTATACATATATGTAGCAGCGTCCTGCGATTCGACATTCTGGTTACGACCACACTTTGCCACTGGTGAAACAGCGAGCCTGACAAGATAACACGAATTCTTTGTTCCTACTCCATAAACCTTTACAAAATTACTATTATCTTTACTCGACAGCTAGTCGAGTCACCACAGCATGTTTCAGTTATTACTCCAACGCTCCACACTAATATTATAAATTCGCAAGTACTTAACTCCGTCTGTCGTTCAAAGATTCACAGATTTTGTAAAACAAAACGCTCTACCACAGATAGTTGTGACGTGACCTGCCTTTGGCGTGCACTCAGCACAATGCTGAGTGCAGGCCATATTTGCCCCAAACCCTGCTACACGCAAAAATTAGCAGCTAAGTCTAGGATTTATTTGTGTCTTTAATTATTGTGTTGTGTAGTAGATTTAAAGTAAATAAAAAACGACAACACAAATAGCGGTCCTGAGCCGCCTCCATCTATACTCCCTGAGACCAAAAGCTGGACAGACCACACAGCATCATCTAGCCCCAAGCTAAGCAGAGCTTGTGATATGGATACTAGATAACTGATATACATACTTTATACAATACATTACATATATAGATATATTTTATTATACATAGTAAATACCCAAAAATGTATGCATTTGCATTTGCAGATCGAACAAACATTTGTCCCAGCAACCTCCTGCGTCGCAGGCGGCCCTTCGCCCGCCGCGCCACATCGGTCGTCACAAAGTCGTAGGGCATCTAATAAAACCATTAAATATTTCCAACATATTTATTTACACTACTCCATTGCTACATCTTTTTCCTTACTATCTCTATCGGTCACGATACAATTCTCGTAGTTCCACTTCGGAAATATTCTCTTGTAAAGGTTGAGTAACACTGTGTCTTGCGATTTTAGCTGGCCATCGAATACGCATTTCATGTGCCCGTGAGTTCCTGTGAAAATAAATTAAATAAGAATAAATATTTTTAAAGTTACGCGATCTGAATATATTGTTATCAGTAGTATCAAGTTTGTCATCCCGTGACCACGGCAGTGTGAGAACCTGTTGAAACGTCAGGAAAATAGATAAATAAACGCGATAAATACCCGTTAAATAATACTAATAATAAATAAAAATGTCGTTGTTTTTTGTTAATTAAGAGTATTCAGGGGGATTTTTATATTCGAAGGAACGCTCTTATAGCTTTTTGATCAAAGATCTGTGTTTTTGATAGCTATCAGAGTAATTGGCGCGTGAACAGTGTACAGTCAACGGCAGAAATTGCTAATCATTGTCAATTTTCAAAAACTCGTAGGTATACAGTTGGAAATGTTGGTCAGCGATTTTTTTCCTAGACTGTACCTACGTTCTACCATCAGAAATAATGACAAACACTATTTAAAAAAAACCTCTGTTGTGTTGTTAGGAATATTAAATAAAGGTTGTCGCACACAAATACCGAAACTAAGTACACATGCATCATACATGAACAGTCTTTACGAGTCCACTGCTGGACATAGGCCCTTCTGATACCGCCATAACTGGAGCCGTTCTGTGTGCTCTGTAAGAACTCACTGAATAAACCCCAAAAAGTAGATATAGTTGCCGCCAAACATCTAGTCCGGTGACGGGCAGCGAGAATGGGTAGTTTGCGCAGGTACACTCACGCATATAATTAATATGCCGCCGACAACGCAGCAGGCGAAAGAGATAGGAACAGCTTAGTCTCGCTCTTTCATTGTTTAAAACAAAAACCCACAGTGAATAATTATACACTGCGAGTTTTTGTGACGCGACTGTCCAGAAGGTAACTTTTAAAAGCCCACCAATTTATCCTAAGAATTGCATTCTGCGCATCATTGTCACTGGTTCGCCAGAGGACAAGAAGTTTGGCGGCAACTATACCTACCTACTCTAAAAGGAAAATTTACCTAGAGGTTCCCTAATATGTCCAGTACGTCCATACTTCGTCCGTAGCTTGCAAGGCTTGAAGTATATGACGTCATCTCTTTTGAAGAACATAAACCGAATCACTGCTGATTTCGTGTGGACCTGAAACATATATATCATAAGGGTATCGTACAGTGAAACTTTCCAGCGTTCCGATCGGCACCAGCTGTTTCAAATATACTTTGAATTTAATTCAAAACCTGTAGAGATGCCTACACGTTTTAGAATTTAACGTAAACCACTGCCTTTGGGCTCGAGCTTTAGTTGGGCCCTATTTGGATAAGTCATAAGTTTGCCGCACATATCAACTCTGAAACCTTCGCGACGTCAAGTCAAAAAGCCTCTCCACACGCGCGCGCGAAGCCGCGAATCATGAATGTGGATCCCATTCGCATATTCGTCGCGGCTTCGCGCCGCGTTCGCGCCTCGTTCCCGTAGTTTGTGGGTGTCCCGCGACAAAGGGTTCGTAAGGCGCGCGAGTTTAGAGGCCTTGGCAGTTTCGCACCGCGATTTCACGCCGTGATTCGCGCGCAAGTGTGTAGAGGCTTGATGTCATAGGAAACAGAAAATGCGAAGCTGTTTCGATGCTGATTAGCTTGAGTTGTTGCGGTGTGATGATTCGTTTCCGAGTTGGTATTACGTTTGTGTAAGTAGTGAATGTTGGTGTGGGGTCGTTCATTGATCACGTATCATGTTGCTTAATTTTCCAGAATTAAATTAGGTTATACCCGATTATTTGGAGACAATATTCAGAATTTTTGTAATACCTTGAAAGACAGGTGATTTTGGGTAGGAGGATTTTAACAACCCTGGGGGGCCGGGTTGTTAAAAAAGTTGAGACAAAACATCACGCGATTAATGGACGATGCCAATGTGCAACAGCATTTTAAGACACAACAGTCAAAAGAAGTCTGTTTACCTTGTATGGGTGACCGGAGAGCACTTTCCTCTTGATGATAAGTCTGTCTGGATTGCATGACAGCAGTACTCCAGATGCGACTAACTGTAGGTTTGTGTTCTTCTTTTCCTGTAAAAAGTTAGATTATTAAGCCATTAATATAAGTTCTTTTTGATGCTACTGAAATATTATATTAGGCACACAAAATTTACATTTAGCTCCGGACCCACTTAGAAGAAGACTTAAGCTTTGCGCACATTAAAGCTTGTCGCACACCTGGAAAGCACCGCTGCCGCACACCACAAAAATGTGCATTCAAATATAGGCTTTAACCCGTTATATTTAGATACATTTACTGTGATAAATTCTGATCTGCATTTTATCGCTGTCAAATGTATCTAAAGATAACGAGTTTAAGCCCATATTTTAATACACTTTTTGGTGCTGCGCGGTTGTATTATTTTGTTTGTAAATACTACTCACTTTGAAGCATAGAACAGAAGACGGACTGAACTGGATCGGCGCGTAGAATGTCGCAACGCAAGTTGACGCCGGCTGGAAGAATCTTTCGTACTGGGAAATAACAAAAACATGTTAAATCTAAAGGCTTGTTGTTTGCTCTAATATTTAATAAACACAAAAAACTTTAAACTAAAAAAAAAAACATAGCTACAGACTATATGATAGACATTTCAAAAAATTTGTTTGAAAGGTTTGCTGACAGAGCTACTTTTAGGGTTAAGCTCGACTTTCAAGTTATAAGTTTTCTGCATGGATTTTTTTTTTACATGCTGCATGCAATCCAGCCATTGTGTATTTTTTGGCCTCGTAAATTGTTCTCTCGAATTTGTCAGCATTTTTCTCCATTCACTTACATATAGTAAGTGTTCTCACCTTATGCTTACTCCCGTTAGTGTGCTGGCTGAACACAGGGTTAACAATAAACCGCCTGTACCCAACTTGGAAGATCAGCCGCTCTTTGCTCTGTATCGGCTCGTCGCTGACACCCGTTCGCTTCAACACCACATTCATGACTGACATCTTGTGCTCGTGGGGTAGGAGACCGAAGATGGATAGAGGTGTATTGTCGTTGGATTTGTTGAAGGTTGTCCAGAGGTCGGTGCGGACGTTTTTTATGTGGATTGTGATGTAGAATCCGTACTGGAATGAAGAAGTCAAGTTTAATAAATAATTATATTCACGTTTTAGTGAATTAGCAAGCTGAGTGGCAGTGGGTCGGCCTTATCTCGCGAAGAACCGATAACCGCTAGCCAGACTCGCCGAACTTAGTCCAGGACGCTCTACGGCCAGGTCGGATAACGACCTGCGAAAGACTGCAGCCAGATTGTTTTAATCCTATTGTAGATGGCTGTCCTTAGTGCGCGCCCGCTCGCACTCTGGACCAGCACAATCTAACTTCTCGACTATTTGTTACGCCGCGGATTTTTAATCCGTGATGTGCTCACGCATTTATTAATATTAAATATCCTCCCTGCATCATATTGCATCACCCTTCAGCGGAATGTAGAAAATCAAATTCACGTCCATCACACTCCAAGTCCGGCCTTGGTTCTCAATCTGAAATATTTTAGTCTTCTGGAACATTGAAGGCAGTAAGGTCAAGCATAGGGGATTGTTGTCTAGGGTAGAATAGACAAAAATGACATCGCTTCGTCATTGCGTAAATTATTGAAGTTGATGGAATGAATTTCAAATACGCATTACGCATTCGATGACGATGTGACGTAATTTTTCTCTATTTTGTTGCTGTGCTTGGCCTACAGGTGTAGCAAGAACTCACCATATTCTCGAGACTATCCTCCAGTTCCTTGAAAACGCGGCGCCTGGTCCGGTCGTAGTTCTCGAACTGGAATATTCTCGAATAGTCTTCTGGAAGGTTCTCTTTAGGATCCCAGGCGGAGGTGCGGAAGGATTCAAGGCCGCGGTAACGCATGAAACGCTCTCTGGCCGGTGTGTCCTGACGAGAAATTCGGTTAGAAATACTCTTTAAATACACAAATACTCTTAAGTGTGTTAGCTTAAAGCTGTCTACACACCGCCGCCTAAGCCGCCGGCAACTCCTAATTTTAAAACGATTTTGCCGGTGGATTGCGCACGCGCTAGGCCGCCGGATTCATGTCGGGGCAGTTCGGCGCCGGCGGCCCCGGTGTGTAGACAGCCTTATTTTACACTAGCATCTGATCGCGACTTTATTCCATTCACAACAGAGCAGGATCTGTCTTTGATTGATTGATTTATAATATTAGTTTTATTTTAATTTTTAATTTTTTGTTTTATTTCTACCATGTGTGGTTGGCAGGTAGAAAATGCCATCGGCATTAAGCCCACCTTTTGTATACTTTTGTTAAATGTGTGCAATAAAGTATTTAAATAAATAAATATTAGTAGGAAGTCTCAACAGACTGGTTTATATTGATTTATATAGCCAAGCATCAGCTTACAAAAGGAAAAAAGTAGGAAGTGGCATCTATCAGCTCATCATCCCACCTTTACCTCCACAAATTATAAATACATCTATTGCACACTATGTAAACGCATTATTTTTTTATTTTTTAAACTTTTTCTTTGTGTTTCCTTTGTTCACTATTATTAATATCACTTTATCTTATATTGTTATATTGTTAAATTTGTACGCCAAATGGCAGATCACAGTGCTCTAATTTTATAACTGAACATCCATGTAATACCTGTGTATCACAAATAAATAAATGAATTGAATTGAATTGAACATTTATTTATTTTCTTTACTTTTACTTAAGTACTTAGCCAAACTCGATGTAGAATATTTGTAAACAAACCGCCCATACATAACCTAATTATTCACTCTGTTGCCGCGTCTTTTTATACGCGATTTGCATTAATTAAATATTGCTTACTATTTTATCTGAAACTCGAAGCCAAGCAGGTGAGTTTTAGTTATTTGTGTCGTGGTTTGTTTACAAACATTCAACATCGAATTTGGCTAGTGTATAGTACTTACGAAATTAAGTACCTCTATGTACTCAAGGCGCTACCCGCAACCCACACTAGCGCCGCCACCTATTTTATCTTATTATTACGTTAAACAAAGGAATTTTCAAAAATCCATTAGGCAGTTTGTGATACCTATCATAAGTTTTTTTTTTATTGGGTCTGTTATAATTTTATTTTGTATAGTTTATGCAGAGATACGAAGTTGCTCTTGATGGTCACCAAACTCGGTTTTCGCATCTCTATCTAAACTATACAAAATAAAACTATTACAGTCATTAAAAAAGTTAAATAAACTGGGAATATCTCAAGAGTCCAAATACCTGTGGAGTATCCACTTCATCCGGGAACATCTGGTCCTCCCTCGCCGCAGCCAGTTTCCTCAGCACCTCGTGTTCTTCGAACGCATCGATCGTCTCGTCGTACTTCTCGTCTGTCGGACCAATTTCCGATTCCACCACCGATTCGCTGTCGTTCACCTGGGAACATGGATAAGGTATACAAAACACTCCATAAGAAATTAAAGAAGCCTCTATTTTAAAAAGGCGAAAAGACAGAGGTCAGTAACTACCGTCCAATAACTCTAATATATATTTTAACAAAAATATTCGAAAAATGTATGTATCACAGACTTTTAAATTATTGCAACACACAGAATATAATAAGAAATGAATAATTTGGCTATCCGTAGAAAAAGTCTACCTCATTGGTCATTTTGACCTTAGTTAAAACTGTGTTGAATGGTTTAAACACAGGTCATTTAACGACAGGAGTATTTTTAGATTTATCTAAGGCTTTTGATTTCGTTTCGCATGACATACTTTTGGGTAAACTTGATAAAGTTGGTGTCAGAGGTCTAACTCTACAATGGCTTTCATCTTACTTGGAGAACCGTAAGCAATGTGTTGTTATTAATAAACTAACTGAAAACAACGAATTGATGACAGTTACATCAGGCTACGAAATCAACAAATCTGGCTTGCCACAAGGCAGCATAATAGGTCCCATACACATAATCTGAAAATATTATTCATATGTATTGTATATTAATGAAATAGTTGACGTGACAAACCATAAGTGAATTTTGTTTGCTGACGACATTTCCGTAATAAATAAAATCAGCATTACGTTTTTAGGTGTAACCATTGACGAAAATCTGGATTGGAAAATACATATAGTAAATAAAAAAAATTGTAAACGATCTAAATCAAATAAAAACTGTGACAACTTAAAAACCGCAATAATGTCTTTTCATGCTTTTATAAAATCGGTCCTTCGTTATGTGCTCGTAATGTGGGGCAATAGTACTGATAGGAACAGAGCATTTATAGCGGAAAAGAAATGTATAAGAGCGATATGTGGAATCCCGCCTGATGAGTAATGCAAACCTTGTTTAAGGAGCTTGGTTTGATATCTCTACCATCGCTCTATATTTATGAAGTAGCTAATGAATCACGGACATTTATTCCAAAAAGCATGCGACAAAACCTAGAATATGTAAAGAGCCAAATAGATTAATTCAGAAACCCCACATTCAGTCAAGTGGGGGGGCTGAATGTGTCTATAAAAGTATATAATAAGGTACTAAAGGAACTTCAATTATTTAATAACTATTCATTTCAAATCAAATGGTTTAAATGGCTGAATGATAGGATTTTTTTATGATGTAAATGAATATTTAAATCTTAAATTGTAATTGAACTGAATTATAAAATCTTAGATTATAATTTTATTGTATTATTGCATGCTAAGGCCATAGCCTGTATACATACCTGTATACCATGTTTGAAGCAAATAAATATTTGAATTTGAATTTGAAGAGGCGAAAAGGAGGCCTGCCGGGCTATGATACGCACCGCGACATAATTGTGTAGTCCGTTTTTAGGGTTCCGTACCGGACACGGTTGTCTGGTAGAGTTCGCTCTTGTGTGATAAGACCGTGTGAACCGTTGTGTGGTAATTTTTATTTTATTTGTTAATTGTTTCGTAAAGTGTGCAATAAAGAATTTTCTATCAATCTAACTAAGAGTGAAAACGGAACCCTATTACTAAGCCCCCGCTGTCCGTCCGTCTGTCACACACAGGGCTCTATCTCATGAACCGTAAGAGGCAGGTGTGTTGTAAGCGCTGGGATTTGCAGAATGAGCGGTCCATTGACCTCTTCTTCCTCTCTTTCATAAATCGAGTTCAATTATGTGGTGTCTTTTCAGCCTCTTGGGATATTTGATGGTTGTAAGTTCAGCTGCAAGGCAGTTCGGATGTCTATCAAGCCTGTCCTTGTAAGCGGTGGAGAATCGTTTGATTTCTTCTGCTATTGTGTTGATTTCGAAGTGTTCATGGAGTTCAGTGTTCCTTAAAAACCATGGAGCGTTAGTTATGTTTCTTAGTAAGCCGTTTTGAGCTCTTTGTATGATAGCAATGTTAGAATTACATGCTGACCCCCATAATGGGATGCCATACGTCCAGATAGGTTTAAGAACGACCTTGTATATAAGGAGTTTGTTATCTATGCTGAGCACCGAATTCCTTCCGAGGAGCCAATGTAGATTGCGATATTTCAGGTTCAGTTCATCTTTTTTCTTTTGTAGGTGTTTTTTCCAGGTTAGTCGCCTATCCAAGTGTAAACCCAGGTATTTAACAGTCTCGTTATGTGGTAATATAGTGTTACCCAGGTGCACAGATGGGCAATCTCCAGCGCGAAGGGCAAATGTGATGTGGTTGGATTTCGAGGCGCTAGCCTTAATTCGCCACTTGCTTTGCCATTTTGCGATTTCATCTAGCCCGTTCTGGAGATCCTGAGGCTTTGGTTCGGTCACTACTACTTGCTAGGATCGCAGTGTCGTCCGCAAACGTAGCTGTGACTACGTTTGGTGTTTCGGGCAGGTCGCATGTGAAGATCGTGTATAGGACAGGTCCTAGTACTGATCCCTGCGGTACGCCCGCCTGGATGTCGTAGAAGCCGGATGTGAATTCGCCATCTTTGACTTGAAATATTCTCTGTGAGATGTAGGATTTTAGCAGTGTAAAGAAGGGGTGAGGTAGCAATGCTTTGATTTTACAAAGCATGCCCTTGTGCCAAACCTTATGGAAGGCCTGTTGTATGTTTAGAAAGGCTGCCGAGCAGTATTCCTTGTTTTCTAGGGATTTTCTAATTTGGTCTACAACTCTGTGTACCTGTACTGTAGTGCCGTGTTTCTGCCGGAACCCGAACTGGTGGTCAGGTATTATTGATCTTTCATGTAGGGTCTTCAGTATTCGAGACAGCAGCATTTTCTCAAACATTTTGGAGATGACAGGTAGTAGACTTATCGGTCTGTAAGAACTAACTTCGTTGATTGGCTTTGATTCTTTATGTATCCTAATGATTTGGGAGATTTTCCATACGCTAGGGTAGTGACCCACTCTCATAATGCCATTGAAGAGTGTTGCTAGGACGACAATCCCTTTTCTTGGTAGGTGACGAAGAACTTCTTTAGTAATTTGATCGAATCCCGGAGCTTTATTGTTCTCGAGTTTTTGTATCAGTTTGGAGATCTCTCTGGGCGTAGTCGGTTTTAGGGGTAGGTCTAGCTGGAAATCTTGCTTTAATATAATGTCCACGTCCGGGTCTTCGACGCATGCTCCTTCGCTGGGTTTGAAAACGTTAGACAAGTGGGTTGCGAAGGCGTCAACTCTTTGCCGAGGCGTTCGGGCCCATTGGTCGTCTTGTTTGAGTGGTGGTCTAGTTCTTTGTGGTTGGTTTAGCTCAGAAGTCGCCTTCCACAGTGAGTAGTTAGTTGACCTCGTTGCTGTTAGCGATTCTAGTCGTTGTGTCATGGTTTCATTCCTGACGTCTCTAATCAGGTTTTTAAGTTCCATCGTTGCTCTGTTGAATGCTTTTTTATCATCCAAATGTCTACTGCAATGCCACACCCTGCGTAGCCTTCTTTTTTCTTGTATTTTGTTCCTTATGTCCTCTGGCACAGTATTATGCCTATGTTTTTTCATTTGAATTTCTGGCGTAGTAGACCAGCAGGCGATTTGTACTGTGTTCGTGAGTTCAGTCGCAGCCTCTTCAATGTCTCCTGGTGTTTTCAGTGTTATTTTAAGGTTGAGTCTTCGGTCTATAATGTCTCCAAAAGAGTCCCAGTCTGTGTGTTTGTTGTATAATTTATGGGTAGTTTCATATTCTAATATGATTGTGCTTATCGTTAGCAGTACAGGAGTGTGATTTGAAGACCCATCTAAGCACCCTGCTTAGAGGTTTTTAGGAGGATGAGGAGGGTTTTAGTGAAATATTGCGACATTCCTTTACAAATAAAGAAGTCTATTATGTCTGGTAGTTTGTTTATATCCGTGGGCCAGTGCGTTGGGTCAGCTGTCGATAGCGTAGTGAGTCTATTAATGTCAATAGCCATTTTGAGCTGTCGGCCTCGTGTGGTGGCTAATCTCGAGCCCCAGTGCGGGTGTTTTGCATTCCAATCTCCTCCAGTCGTGAATCTAGTACCGAGTGTGTTGAGGTAGTGTGAGAATTGTTCTTCTTTGATTTTATGTTTGGGTGGGCAATACACAGATGAGATATTAAAATTGCCTGATTTTCCTTCTACTGCTATAGTGGTTGCTTGTAAGTGTTCTGTACGGTACTCTGCCAGTTCGTGATGTTTTATTGAGGATCGTATGATGATGGCTGTTCCTCCATGTGCTGTTCCATCAGGGTGCTTAGTATCGTATGTTGTGTAGTTTCTTATTTTAACACAGCTGTTGTTGGTAAAGTGAGTCTCAGATATTAAAAGAATGTCAAGTTTGTGTGTATCCAGACTTCCACTTCATAAATATTGGGTAGGAAATAATAAAACTAAAAAAAAATATTTAAATTAAAGGGAAGCCCCCCTTTAAGTTGGATATTTATTTTATTATATAATATACATATATACAAAAAACGTGATGTTTTTGGCTATTTTCGCTATTCGTTTGTCAAGGCTCTATCTCTTGAACTACACATGAAACTTTCTATAATTATGTAACACTTCAACTGTAATAATAACAAATACCAAACTTCTTACGGTTCATGAGATATAGCCACGTGACAGACGGACGGACGGACGGACGGACAGCGGAGGCTTAGTAATAGGGTTCCGTTGTCACTCTTCGGGTATGGAAACCTAAAAATCAACTTTATTTGTGGAACATAATATTAAAGACAATCTGATTCTTTGGGGAACTACAATATACACTATCAATGATGCACGACAATTATTATCGGTCGATTAGATCCGCGTCAGTGGGACTGCATCCCCATATCACTATACTTAAAAATATACTTAAAAATTTTAGGTACGAGTAAGTAAGGTAGAGTTACCTCAGACAGACAACGACGTGACGCCATAAAATCGTGCAACAGACGCTCAGAATGTCCTACGTAGTCACTGGTTGTATCGCCTACCTAGTCAGACATATTTAATGTTAAACCTATGTTAAACCTATATTAAATCTATATTTAAAGTACTGTTAAATTTTAAGTAATCAGCCAGAAAGAGAGATGCTGTGTGTATTTGTTGTGTGTGTGATAGTGAATGTGTTGTCACTATGAAATGTGTGCTCACTATGAGAATGGTGTCCTCAGCAGATCAAACAGATCTGCTGAGGACACCAGGCTCGTAAGAGTCTAGGCAACAGTAGATGGCGCGAACGTAGTGTATGTTTGTGTTTGTGTATGTATAGTGTAGTTGTTTGTAAACCAAATGTAGGTATTTGTGACAGGACCTTAAGGAGGTCTTCCGTTTCATAATAGTTTAGTTTTAAAGTGATTGATATGTATGTGGTTGGTAAACTTTTTATTAAATAAATAAATAAATATAATAGTGGCATTGAAGTTATTCCACTTACCTGGTTATCTTCATCTTCAGAGTTATCCTCCTCACAAGACATGAACCTCTCATCATCCTCTCCCTCACTTCCACTCTCATACTCTGAGTTGTCTTCAGCATCGGACTCCACGATCCAGGCTGCTTGGTAGTCTGACCAGCCTTTGGGGACCTTTTTGACTTTCTTTGTTTTTGTCTGGAAATTAAAAATGAAGGATGTCTCACTTTCTAAGATTGAGTGATGAAGTAACTGGCCAAGATGTTGCTTATAAAGTTTTTTAAACAAAGATTTTGGTCTTATAAGCAGTCATTTTGGCAAACAAAGATAAGCTGAGGAATTTCAGAAAGATATAGTATTTTTTAGAAAATGCAGAGATGTTGCTAATTTATCTCCTTTTAAGGAGCAATCAGATAGGGCATAGGGTTTATGCCTTGTAGTAACAAACTATGCAATCTGTTATAGAGGCCTTTCCCTTGTAGTAAGAAACTGAGTATCCATAAATAGAAAATACCTCTAAATTAGCCTGTTCAATCTCCTGATCAGTAGGCCACGTCTGCTCAGCATCCATAGGATCTGGCACATTCTCTGATACCAGACTCTCCTGTTTGAATGGATCAGCAGTTTGCAACACAGACACCTTAGTCACTTCAGATTCCATTGTGTCAGGCTTAGCATTCTCCTTTCCAAGAGTCAGAGGATGGGGGTCATCAAGACCATCAATCCTCGTCATTTGGAAGTCTCCTAGGCCTGTTATGTGGACTAGACCATTCACATTTAGAGGCATTCCGCGAAGGTAACCACTGAGTTGCAAGGTGCCTTTCTCACCATCTGCATCGGGGACAAATTGAACTTCCTCAGCTAGCATATAAGGTCTCTTTTCTCTATGGTGGATGATGTTACGTTTCTGATTACCAATTCGTCGGAACAGATTAAGTCCATCTGAGTTTTTGTCCAGCTGCATGATTTTTTCTTCTGGCAGCCATTTAGATATTAGCTTTTGAACATTTTGTTTTTCTGTTGTACGTTTTTTGGGGTGCACTCCTTCTATGTCCATGGCTACAACCACTGGAGTGGGCATGCCCTGAGCCATGGCCAAAGCCAACACCTTTTCCCCCCATTCATCTACTGGTTCGTCTAATGCTGAGCTGATGAAAAGGGCAGTATCTGCTACTTTAAGAGCATCCAGGAGGCCAAACTCGTTGTCAATTTCAGGGCTTATGAATGAGAAACGTTGCTTGAAGTTTGGCAGTCTGAAAATGAGAATATAACATAATAGTTTGCTTCAATATCAATAGCGGTGAAGCTGGAAGATAAAAAAAGTGATGACAACTTACGCAATGTGCAGGATACCATTAGGAGATTCTGTCACCACAGATCCTTCAGAGCAGTTCTTTAAAATTTCTAGTGCTGAGTTCACATCAAGTTGCCTATTCAATGGTGCCACACAAACTAAGAAGGGAGGGAATCTGGTGCCTCCTAAAGCGCGCTTTTTGGTCATAGCCTCTTCTCGTTTGTTTTTACGGATCTGCAGCGCTTGGTTGCGACGTTCTTCCTTCTTGAGGACATGACGATTTCGGCGGACGAACTCTTTTACATTGACTTTGCCTGCAAAAGTTATAAGTGATATTTGCTATGTAATTAGTACGGAACAAGAAACATCAGGCTCTTGTACAGCAAGATAATGATAAATTATTTTAGATTTGTGGATGAAATACCGGCCTTTGCAAGCGAACGAGGTGATATTACATGCAATTAACTAACCTTTTACAGCGGCTGCTATACCACGTTTCGAACGATGACGAGACTTATGGGTTTTATTGCTCTGTTTCAGATTTCCAGCACGATGTGCTTCCTGCATTTTGCTTTGTACTAAGGTCTCAAGAAACAGAAATATTTACAAAACACAAGCACATGGCCCATGGCCCACGGACATGGCACGGCAATGACGGAAATTTGATTTGACTGAAACAAAAATTCTCTAAAAGAAAAAAATGTCAAAGTCAAACTTTACTTTGGCAAAAGAAATATTTAGACAGTGGAATAATTTTAAATGTTGTAAAAAAGTGAAATTACCGACAATGCCATCAAAAGTGTAAAGTAAAATTTTGTATTTCCAACAATATTCAAAAGGATTCTACCATTTTGATAAAATATTTTGTAATTATGAGTTTTGGACGGCCGAATGACCAAGGCTTCCTCAATACAACTTTAATTGTATTACAGAAACCACTTTTCAAAACTCATAGTCAGCATTGAGGGCTAAATTTTAACAGATTTTTTCTTGCATAAATCTCAGAGAGCAATAAACTAGCTACTATCATAGAAATAATTTGATATCATATGGAAACATTTTACACGCCAACATCACAGGTCACGTGACGTGACGTTGTGGACGTGTCATTCGCAGACGGCTGGTTGGCGGCGTTGCGCAGGTTCTTTTCGTAAAAAGTCGTATCGGAGTGTTACTGATGAACAAAAGTTGAATGGTTTTGGTTGGATAAATCAGTAATTTGTTTTAGTTAGGATAGTTCTAAAACAATATTCAAAATGGGAAGTGAGTATAAATAACATTTTACATAAAATTCGTGATTCACTGCAGACACGTATCTTACCATTTCATGTGAATAAATCGTGTACAATTGAATTTATGTGATAAATGTTTGGTTTAATGTGGTATTCGTTCGCTTTTCAGTAAAATTCCTCGAAGTTATAAAGCCGTTCTGCAGTATATTGCCTGAAATCGCGAAACCAGAAAGGAAGGTAAGTTGTCCATTTATATCCACTATCTTCATAAATACATGATATCTTTTCACCTGAGGATCTATTCTAACTCATTATCTTGTTTATCTAATAGTTTCTGTATGCTTTATCTGAAAATTCCTCATCGATCCCATAAGAGAAAGTTCATAACCCCAAAACAGTGGGCATCTAACTGTAAACCCATTGGAAGGTGTGTTTCAATGTCTTTAAAACATGATATTTTGTATTTCAGATCCAATTCCGGGAAAAAGTACTATGGACAGCAATCACTCTATTTATTTTCTTAGTATGCTGTCAGGTAAGTGTATTTTTTGTTTTATCCATATGTTTGCATAATCTACCTTTCAAGATGCCCTAAAACACATTAGACTCCTGTTTAAAAGTGCTGTAAAAACAAGAACTTGAATGTTGTGATGTGGCATTATCCCTTTCTCATCAAATGGGCAAAAGAGAATGTTCATACAATAAGCTAATTATGTATCTACTACAGCGTTTTATCAGCCTAAAGATACCTCAATGTGCTACTATACTATGAAATTGTTATGTATAAATTATAGTTTTATTATTAATGTAGGTAGAGATTGATAACCATTATCAATAATGATAGGTATTATGTTCAATCTGCTATCAAAATGCAAAACATTTATTTTGTTACTGAAATTAATAAAATGTATAATATTTTATTAATTTTGCCCATCTTTGCTGTGGCATTGATTTGCAACAAAAGATTATTTGCAATAAAAGTTACCTCTGGAGTTAACTTTTATTTTGCATTATTATTAATACTAAAGTACAAAAGTAGGTATTAAAGCGGACGTATGTACATCTGCACCCTTTTCAGATAAATGAAAAATTACTCAAAAATGAAAGTCATTCACACAGTAACCTTGACTTTCCAGATCCCCCTCTTCGGTATAATGTCATCAGACAGTGCGGATCCCTTCTACTGGATCCGTGTTATCTTGGCTTCGAACAGAGGAACCCTCATGGAGCTCGGTATCTCTCCCATCGTCACATCAGGCCTTATCATGCAGCTGTTGGCTGGAGCCAAGATCATTGAAGTTGGTGACACTCCTAAGGACAGGGCACTGTTTAATGGAGCACAGAAATGTAAGTTTTATTTTGAAAAACAGGAATTCTTTCATACATCATCATCATCAGCCTATGTTAGTCCACAGCTGGACATAGACCTCCCCTAATGAGCGCCATAGCGCCCTGTCATCAGCGTGCCGCCTCCAGCATCTGCCAGTCAAGTATTATTTTAGAATTCTTTATTGTAAATCAATCTAAAATAAAACAATGAAACATTATTTACTGAAATGAGACCTGCAGTCATAACAAACTTTACACATAAAAAAAAAAAAAAAGTACAATGGGTAACTTTGTTGCTTAGAAGAAATTTCTCCCAGTCCACTTTAACAACTCAACAGACTTCAGTAATTTTTTTCTGAGCATTTTTTGTGAATGCATATTGTTCAGCATTATTGATTTTTAATATCAAGCAACTGACCTTGATCTTGTATAATGTAATTTTTTTATTAGCCTTCATAATGAACAGTGAATGCATCTAAATTCATTATGCTAATAAACAACCAAAGATTATCGTAATGATAGGTAACTATTGTTTTTGGGATAAGTGCCAATTTCACTTGATGCCTTTACTTTGGCACTGCACCAAATTCTATTAGAAAAGGGATTCCTAAAATTATCACCAATTTAATTTGTGAAAGTCAAAATTACATTTGCCAGAGTTGGCATTGTAAGATCAAGTAAAAATAATAATGTAGCCTTTTATTTCCAAAACTGTTGCATTAAATGAAAAGATTCTTAAACTAACTAAAATACTGTTTAACTAATTTATGTTGCCATTTCTGTGTTGCTTCTACAAAATGTCTCTCAGTTTGGTGTGCCTTTCGGCATAGGCCTCCTTCAACAGCCTCCATTGAGGCCTGTCCTCTGCGACTCTTGTTAGATCATGTATAAGAAACTAATTGAGTCTGTAGAGATTAAAACAGCCTTTTTCATAATCATACTAACATAATAAAGGCAAAGGTTTGTGCTGTTGTGAAATAGTTGTGTGAAGACAACGGCAAAACTACTGAATGGATTGCGCTGAAATTTTGCACTGATGAAGTTGTTGAATACTTCTGTCTCCATCATCTGACAAGCTTGATGGTAACATGACATTGCATTGTCACAGAACTTACCTAAGTATGCTAAATTTTAGCTTCCGTTGAGGATAATTGGTCTAAAATTCAGTTGCAAGATTTGTCCCACACATTCTAGCAGGGCAAGTTAAATAAAAGCTTTTAAAAGGTGTGCGAAGCCGCGGGCAGAAGCTAGTACAAATAATACTGGGCAACTGAACATTCCACATGGTATCCTTTGGTCAAAAAAAACAGCAACAGAAACTAAAAATCTTCTCTTAGGTTTTCGTCACATGGTCCTCTCGACTTTTGTTGAAGATGATTGAAATAAATGTGAAAAAAGACTCGTTTTGTCAATTGAGTTCCTGTTACAATATGGTTTTTTTAAAGTTTTTTCTTCCTGATAATAATTTTTCTACTTCTTATGCATGCACTCTTGGCGTCACGTGGCCAAGAATGCGTGTACATAACTTTCTGATTGCACAAAATTTTTGTAAACTGTATTTATGAAAAGTAAAGGGTGAAGGGCACTCATTTTTAAAAAATGTGTCACCTAGTATGGGTATGTTCTCTAAGGTTCGTAATTAATCGTTATAATTAAGATTGTCTTCTATGAAGACTAAAGATACAGGAACTGTTTCAAATATTGAACCAATCCTCATGCAGACAAATGTAGTAATAGGTTTACGAAAATAATTCTGTAATTATACCAGCAAAAAGCTTTTTTGATCTAAACTTGAAGAAGACAGAAATTAAAATAATTATAACTCAATGCAATATAGCACATGCCTCGAGAGGTTTTAAAATAAACAGAAGGAAGTTGCTGCCCTTCTGCTGATAGGCTCCCTTAGTCGGTTCTTCCGACATCCACGGACTGAAATGCAGGGGTCGATTTTTACGCAACAACCAATAACCCCGAGTTCACACTCTTCAGAAGTAAATGACGACAAGTCTTACAATCTCCTATTCTCTTCCAGTATTCGGAATGGTGATCACCGTAGGCCAGGCCATCGTGTACGTAATGACAGGAATGTACGGAGAACCTTCCGAGATCGGAGCCGGCGTCTGCCTTCTCATCATCATCCAGCTGTTCGTCGCTGGACTGATTGTGCTGCTGCTTGATGAACTTCTACAGAAAGGTACATCTCTCTCTCTCTCTCTCTCTCCATACATATTGTCTGCCCAGCAGGGCCTATTAATACTTAACTAGCTAAATTATAAACACTTCTGTAACATTAAGTATACAATGCAATTAATGATTAACTGCTGGCAGACCAAGATTGCCAGGAAGATCTGGTTGCTATCAGCAAAACACCAATATGAGTTGTACTGTTATAAGGAGGCCTACACTCTGCAGAGGATTTCCAATTTATGTGTATTCAGGCTTATGTTAATGTTATACCATCATCCTTAGATTCAAAGTATTTTATGTTTAGTGAGTGAGTAGCAGTGGAATCTTCTAGGCTAATGTTCATAACATGTTTAAAATGTGTAGAATAGTTAACATTACAAGGAGAAACACGGTTTTACTTGCGATTACAATATGGTTGTTAAAAGCTACTTTGTTTTGTTTCGGCAGTTGTCGAATTGGCCTAGATTTTTTAATTAAAATTCTAAACCTTATCTAATTCTGAATGGGAGAACTAGATCTGCACTGACATCTCGCATGGGAGTGTATTGTGCATTGTCCCCCTGCCTAAACATACCCTAACCAGCCCAACTCCTTGAAGTACCAGCAGGACTTTTGGTGATTGACATCTTCTAAACATTATTGTGTACAAATGTATCTGTCAACTTAGAATTATAAGTAACTCTATTGCCATCGAAAGTTTAACAAGTATTCTGTTTCAGGATATGGTTTGGGATCTGGTATCTCACTCTTCATCGCCACAAACATCTGCGAAACCATCGTCTGGAAGGCATTCTCTCCTGCCACCGTCAACACTGGTAAGTTAACCATCTTTAATAACCATTTTTCATCGCTAACAGGAGTTTAAAAACATTGGTCAGTTACGTTGGCAGGAAAATTAATTGGCTCTTAAATTAAGTATACCAACTAAGACTAGGCATTTCTTTCTGATCTGTTTTACAATTATTAAACTAACGGCTAGTATGAGTTCAACAAATACATCTTAACTAAAAACTAATTATATAAATTACATATTTGCTATTTCTGCACTACTTGTTGACAGAACAACCACATGGCTCACCTCAATAATAAGAATGTAATTGTCATGTACCAACAGTTAACACAGTAGAATCCTTCAATTAACACTTTCATGGCGCACGAGGACTGATCTACTAGGACTCAGACCAGGCTTATTTATAGCCAGCACTGTCTGGTAAAGGCTGTAAAAGTGATACAGAGGATATCCCAGACGTCAAACTTTACGAGATAAGGGCAGCTCTCTTTTCCAAAAAAGCAATCTTACACCAGGTGAGATTGTGGTCAAACCAAGATCTTCACACGGCAAGAAAAAAACCCGTGGCCTCGTTGACTTACCTACTCATTACTAAATCCATTCTAACATTCATTCTGGACAGACAGAGTTACCTAGGAATTTATAATTAAATTCCTAGGTAACTCTGTCTGTCTGTTACCTTTTCATGCACAAACGGCTGAATGGATCTCAATTAAATTTGGCAGGGTGGTAAATCGTATCCTGGGGACGGACATAAGCTACTTAAAAAGTGCGTGCGAAGCCTCGGGCAGCAGCTTGTACAAGATAAAATAGTCATCTTATTCTGATTTACCTTTTCTCGTTTCCAGGTCGCGGCACCGAGTTCGAAGGCGCCGTCATAGCTCTGTTCCACTTGCTGGCCACCCGGCCGGACAAGGTGCGCGCCCTCCGCGAGGCTTTCTATCGCCAGAACCTGCCCAACCTCATGAACCTGCTCGCTACTGTGCTCGTCTTCGCTATAGTCATATACTTCCAGGTGAGGACCTACTTATAAATAAAATAGGTACACTAATATGAAACATAAAATAATTTTAATGCACACATAAAACTAAGAAACGATATACAAATTAAACAATTATAAAATATGTGACAATTGGCGGTCTTATCGCTCAAGAGCGATCTCTGCCAGACAACCTGGTATGGATAGGATGATTATGATAGGCCTAGTCAACTGATTTACTTGATTGAGCTTTGCTCCTCTCGGCGGAACAATCTGGCGTAGGTATCTCTGAATTCTGCCGGTTCTTCAGGCACATCAAGTTTTAACATTTGTTTTAGTTTCAAACTGATTAAAAATTTAGAAAAACTTTGTGTGACGTTCGATCAAACTAGACGTGTCCGGTCAAACTAGAAAAAAGATGATTCTTCAAACTAGATGGGAGAAACTCGCAGCTGATCTTGGACAAAACTTTAGAAACAAACAACCTCTCAAATGTAACAGTTTGAAAAAGTGTTTTCTTATTGAATACTGGTATGTATTTGGTTTGTTTATCAAATTTTAACAATATTGTGTTTTACCCAGGGCTTCCGCGTAGACCTCCCGATCAAATCAGCGCGTTACCGCGGCCAGTACTCCTCCTACCCCATCAAACTGTTCTACACCTCCAACATACCCATCATCCTGCAGTCAGCTCTCGTCTCCAACTTGTATGTCATCTCACAGGTATGTAACACATGTAATAATTTTGAATGCAACAAGTTGAGTGATTCACTGGACTTGAACCCGCAACCTTCCACTTAGGATTGCAAATGCACTGCAATTTTTTTGCTCTACAAAACCAGTGACCCCAAAGTCATGATAATAGACTTCGCACTAAAACTGCCGACACAGCCTGGAGGTTTGCTGTGACATTTTAGTGTACAAATATTGCAGGTAGCTGGCAGAGTTTTGTACACTTGTCGGGGCACCGGGCAGGCCACTTTAGTGTGTAGACTCCTTGAAGAGTTCCTAACACTGATGATTTCATTACTGAAAATTCAGAATCGACATTGCTCAATTTCGATCAAATTTAGAACTACCCTCAAACATTTGATCAGATCTCAGAACAGCGAAATATAGCGAGAATCGAATTAGAGGCGAAACTTTAACGTTTTGCAACTGTAAACTCCTAGCTGTCGAAACGAAAGTACCTAATATAAAATTTGTTGCAGATGCTAGCAGTAAAATTCAGCGGCAACTTCCTAGTGAACCTTCTCGGCGTGTGGGCGGACGTCGGCGGCGGCGGCCCTGCGCGCGCCTACCCTGTCGGCGGGCTCTGCTATTACTTCAGCCCGCCCGAGTCTCTCTCACACATAGCGCAAGACCCCTTCCACGCTGTGCTGTATATAATCTTCATGCTGGGATCCTGCGCTTTCTTCTCTAAGACCTGGATCGATGTGTCTGGATCCTCTGCTAAAGATGTAAGTAACCTTACTTCAGTCTAATACGATGTGAAATGATTGTAAACAAAGCTATTCTTCAACGAGAATTCAATCTGTTGTTGTGTATTTTTTTACGCAATTTATATTCCTGGTCAATTTGAGATCTTTCCTTCAATAAATATTGCCAACAATTATATCTGAAACTTCGCAAGCACAAAAGATTGTTTATACACATTTCACATTTAATTTAGCTGGTCATGTTAATGTGATTGGTTAATTTTTACAAACCTATCCATCCATAAATGTACATTACATGAGTCTTGCTATAACCAAGACATTTATTGATTAGCATAATCTACAGGAATCTATAGCGAATGAACACTATGGTAGTATTAATTTTATTTGCTGCTCTCAAATATCTGAGATACTCAAGTTGGGTTCAATTCTAAACCATATTTCTTTATAGGTCGGTACCAAAATTCACACCTACGCATTGTCACGTGAAAGATTATCGAATAATTTATTGACCTTGCTCGGAGATAAATTATGTAAATGCAATGCCCTGGTTTCCAGTTGGAGTGAAAGTAGCTTTTGATACAGAATTGCGAAACTAAATACCGAACATTATACAAGCTGATACATATAGAAATCACAATATCATTTCTAAATGGCGTTTCTTTACATTATGAAAATGCGTATTGTAATCTTAGAGGGCGCAATGCGCGCCATTTTGTAAAAAGGATAGGCATAGGATATCTCGTTAATAGGAGCGGGACAGAACATACGTTATTGAAACGTCGTAAGCGCAATAATCAAGATTTTACAAGAAAACAACTTATGAAGAAACTGGTTCAAGTAACCAAATAATTAGTAACAAGATAATCTACGAATCAAAACATAAGTCATTTCCGCAGGACTCCTGAGATCTGGACCAAATTATGTGCGAAACAGTGCACTTTCATGATTTTTTTAACGTATTTTTTTTCTCATCGTGTTTTCACATTCAAGGAACCAAAGAAAAAAATTGATTTTATGTGTTTCTAGTTTTTTACCACGGTGATCCTCCCGTGAGTACTGATCTCGGCCTATTTTGACAAATTATAGAAACGTACGGTATGACATGCATTTACGTGTATCGTTCATAGTCAGGCTACTGACTATCTGATTAAATGCAAATTAGATACATATCCAAGTTGAAGGTTTACCGTTTAGCAACTGTTATCTTATGGTCAATTATAAAGTGGACAACGTCTCAGAAAAATTAATATCACATCCATAGCTCATATAAAATTTTTAAAGAAAAACAAATCTTTTATCGAATTTTAAATGGCTATACATAATATATAACACAATGTGAAAGAAAGAAAATTATTTATTAGACGCTACACACAAACAATCTTGGGTAAAGAAATAAAAGACTACTCAGTACTAGATAACACGTAGTACTAACTCAAGCATTGGGTTAGTACTAAGAAGTTCACTCGGCAAGCAGACGAGCGCGAATACTAGAATGTGAAAAAAACATGTTTTATTGAATTATTAAGACCTATATGATTCTCTTGTACAGCAGAGGGACAATAAAGGTTAGGTACCAAACAATAAACTGTAAAAAAATTACCAGCATAACTTATACTATTTATTCCCCTTTACAGGTCGCCAAGCAGCTAAAAGAGCAGCAGATGGTGATGCGCGGCCACCGTGACAACTCGATGATTCACGAGCTCAACCGGTACATCCCTACCGCGGCTGCCTTCGGAGGCCTGTGCATCGGGGCTTTGTCTGTGCTCGCTGACTTCTTGGGCGCTATCGGTACGTATTTACTTTTATGAAAAACTAACACGCCGCGCCGCTTCGTACGCGTGTCTGGAATTAATAGTTGCCTGGTGGGTTGGTGGTTACTGGTCTAAAAACTATTAAACTAGGATTTAGGCTACTGAACGGATCGGGCTGAGATTTTGCACACAGTTCTGGAGCTGTCATTATGCTTTTTTATTCAAAAACCCTCTCAAGAACTCAGTCGACACAACGCGATGTGGACAGAATGAAAGTCACGACAGTTTCGATTATTCGGTATTGATTCTTATTTGGGCGTAAGAGCCGTAACACAAATTTCACAATTTGAATATTTTATAGAAACCACAACGCTTGTGAGCTGTTTTTTTTCCGCTCAATAGGCGTGTTTAATTTACTTTTGACTACCTCCATTTGACGCGTCTTAAATGAGGATGAACCTTCGAAGATAATGGGATGAACAGACTTAGTTCACGGACAAGCTTATTGCAAGTACCTACATAAACTTATAATGTAGGTACTTTGCTTTCGTCGTTTTCGGCTAAGTTAGTCAGTTAAGTTAGTAATCCGCGTTAACGTACGATCAAATTTAAAGATAGTTCAGATGAGGAGCGCTAACACGCGCTGCGTGCACTAGTCACTACTCGCTTGTCTTGTGAAAAGTACGTGCAATCGCGATGAAAGCGCGCGCTCAACTGAACAGCAAATGGACTTTACATTGATATCAAAGCGCGCGTCAACGTGCGATCGCCTGCTTCTATACTTTTTCTCTGAGCGCTGCGTTAACGCGCGCGCATGTTAAAAGTAAGGTTCTTAGGTAAATAAATACCAGGATGTCTAAACGCGCGTCAAGTTATTGCCATCTGAAGATAGACTTAAACGTATGTTGTTTGTCAACAGGCTCCGGCACTGGTATCCTGCTCGCCGTAACAATCATCTACCAGTACTTTGAGATCTTCGTGAAAGAACAAGCTGAAATGGGAGGCATGAGCACCCTCCTCTTCTAACTCTAGTTTCACGTGACTGTGTGTGTGGGTTATGTGGTATTTATATTAATAAACTTTATAATAAAATAATTTACAAGTACAGTTTTTGGTTTTCATTGTAATGGTGTATAGAACTGAAGTTACTTGAGCTGAGCAATATTTTGCTTCACTAGTAGTTACCTATAACAGCAGAAATGCCAATGTTTACTTCTTTGTGTCGGCCCAGAGTCTTGTAAGGTCTAAAGGAAATAAATGACGACTTTTTCGATGTTTTGATAAAAAAATCATTGCCTGAGTGATTTTTTTTTGGATTGAGGTTAATGATATCCTACTGTGAAATGTTGCTCAACAAAAAGTTACTTTGGCGTGTATGCACCTAAAGGGTTTGAGTAGGAATGTGTTTTGCTGATTTGCTCCGAATATTGCTAGACACTAAAGTGAAACACAAAAGTTTAGTTTTAAGATGGATCGCGTCATACCAACAGCTTAAAAGATTTTTATCAGACATTTATTTAGTTTAACTAGAAAGCCAATTTCTGTTCGTATGGCAAGATACCCCATAGAAGGAGTTGCAATTATGCACCTACCTATTGTTAAAAAGCTTTTTAAATAGTAACTTTGAGAGAGGTCTTAATTACGATTAGTTTAATATTATGTTTTGTACGTAAGTAGTTCTAATTTTAGTGTTGTGAATATTGTTGAATGTACAGCACAGCCAGAATTTAGATTGTTATAGGTTTGTACACACTTATCACATGACAGAAACATTAAAGCTTCTTAGAACAATATAATTGTTTCTTTTTCAAACTTCGATACATTTCAACTGAATAATAGATCTCAGTGGTCCTTCCTTGTATGAAAATGGTATACTTAGCTCTGGCTCAATCGGTTCTCTCGTATTGTATCTCTGCATGGGGCGGTTACATCAAGACCCTCATGCTCAGAGTTGAGAGAGCGCAAAGAGCGGTTCTTAAAGTCATGACCTCTAGGCCAAGATACTTTTCCACCTCAAGTCTGTATTTAATCTGCAAAGTACTCTCTGTTAGAAAACTATTTATACTTTCCACTATCTTGCGCAAGCACTCACAAACCGTATTTGACCCCAACCTAGCAACAGTGAAACGACGGTCTGACATTATCTGCAAAACTGTGTCTCACAAAACTGCAGGTCGTCATTATCACTACATTAGTAGTCGTTTATACAATAAAATAAATAAAATAATTAACATTACATAAAATAATTAACATAACAAAAATTGTGAGTGGCTACTCACAATTTTTAAATGTAAATTTATATGTACTGATTGGCTTTTATCTATCTCCTACGAGGATACTGAGGAAATTTTAAGGCATCAAGAATGACCTCGTGAAATCCTACATTCTCTCTCACACACGCACCCTCACACACACACACACGTGCAGCGGTAACTCCTGTTGCCCGGACTCTTTGGAGACCGGTGACCTCAGGACCCACACACTCTCACATACCTACACGCGCACGTAGAGTGGCAACTCCTGTTGCCTGGACTCTTTTGAGACCGGTGTCCTCAGGAGCACCACACTCTCACAAACCTACATGCACCACTCACACATACTCTCTCACACAGATACACTACGCTCACACACCGCACACACACACACTACACATACACACACCACACACGCACGTAACCTTGTTAAGATTCTAGATTAGTTATTTTTTAGATATTTTTTGTCTTTAAATGAACATAATTAATTTGCTAGCGGAGGAGGGCGCTGACTCTGCTACACAGTTTTTAACTTTTGCGGCAGTCAGCCCACAATTGTACCCTAAACATTAAGTTCGTTCTTAATAAAGATTTTTGTATTTTGTAGTAGTGACTAACTCTTCATGATTTCAATAAAAAATATACTAGAAATGGCGGATATCTCCTGTTGTAGTCGCATGGATTATTGGTCAAGATGGGATAAATTCCATGAATGTATGATTACCTGTACTAACGCATAGTACGATTTGAACTCTGTGACAGAGGTTGCGCGTTCGATTCCCGCCTCTGGACAAATATTTGTACGATCTGCAGATATTAGTTCTGGGTGTTTACTGTGTATATTAAAAATATCTAATTAAATTACGTAAATCTCTACCCATAACACAATCTCTGCTTAACTTGGAGCTGTGAATTGTCCAGCATTATTTATTTTAGTGCACTCTGTAGAATTGATCAATACTTTAATTCACACTAGAATATTAAAACTGCGAAAGTTTTATGTATGTTTGTTATCTTATCTCTGTGCACCAAAACAACTGAAAGGATCGGTCTGAAATTTTGCACACAGGTAATTTTAGGTCTGGAATCAAACATGGGCTACTTTTTATTCCATAAATCAGTTCCCATGGGATATAAATCACCTTTGAAGCCGCGGGCAGAAACTACTATCTAATTACCGTAAGTCAACTTTTTTATGGAAATAAGTTATGGGACAAATCAAAAAAATTCTGATGTAAGTATAACTTTATTCTTCTTACTAGACATGCAAGTACAAGACGAACAAAAAGAAACCATTCCCGCAAAACCTAACAAAATAAATCTCGACAGTCTAGAATTCTAGATTGTGGAAACAAAGGTAAGTAAGTATTTACAAAATCATACAGAGAAGCATAATGGAAGTAAATAATCGTTTAGAAAATGTAAATACATGTTGGGAAATCATATTGAGATCCTAGGAACACGGTAAGAGACCAAATTAATGAACTAAGGGTTTACGATAGTTCGACATTTCGGGTGTGCCACCATTTAAGCCAAGACACAGGTTGTCCAAAGAATGTCTTTGCAATAATGGGACTACCTTTAGTTGAACGAGTTGCCGACGACATTATCACTTTCACCGAGTTAAAATTGGACAGTTAGGTATTTTTCACAGTTAAAACTTTGTCTTCGAGCCAATACCAAGGCGCTTTTGACTTTGCTCTCATGAAAAAAAATCTGTTATGTATGGCACATATCGTCGATATAATTAGGTAGATAGGAAATCTATTCTAATAAGTTAATTGCGAAGGACTCCGTCCGTGCATGCTGAGCTTAAGCTACCCGTTTATGCGTTGTTTAATTTAGCAATTTAATTTAGCGCAAAAGAAGACGATTTAATTTTAACTTGCTAATCATTTCGATAACCTTCGTAGATACCTACGTTCATTATTTCTGTAGATAGGTAGGTACATACGTTCAAAATTTCTAGTGTCCTGAACATCTGCTTGAATTCTAAAATTGTTGACAAAGCAGAATTGGTCCCCTACCAACAAAAATTATTAAAAGTAGGTTTTAATTATAACGATTGCGTAATGTTTTGAGAAATCTAGAGAAATTACAACGTAGATCAAAAACGTAAGCAATAATAAACCGTAACTGAATTAGGCTTAGGTCGTGAAAAAAGAAAAATGCCTTGCCTACGTTGGTAGCTTACGTAAGGCACAATGATTAGCTTGGTAGGTACCTACTGTCGCAGAAACGTGGTTACAAGTCGGTAATAACCATGTCTGAGGTTTATCACGGTAAGGCACAGATGTTGACTTGTGTACGAGGCAGATCATAACTATGGCTTAGCACTAGCTTTGCTAAATTTGGGGCTAGGCTAGATGAAGCTGTGAAGTGTGCATTATTTATTACTATTCATTTTTCTTATTCAATGAACCACTCCAATTCAATTTTTAGCTATCAATATCTGCGCCGTAAAATCAAGTTTCTAAAACGACGTTTTTTCAAAGAGTGGTGCCTTTATTTACTATTTTAATAATGCTATAGGTATCATTTGTATCAACGGTAATTTAAACCCTCTATGTAAGCAGTAAATAGATGCTTAAATTTTCTAAGGTCTGCAATCGAACAGTTTTAGTTTATGTATAGCCGACGAATAATTACGAATAGCTATTGTCTATTATTGCATAAATGTATGTACAAAGCAACTTACTAGGTTATTATTCCTATCCAATATCTCGTATGAATGGTAGCGTTAATTTGAATAGTAGGCTAGTTTGCGAGTATACATTACATCAGTGAGTTAAACTATAAAAACAAAGAAATAACAGAACAAAATATGGGTCAATGCAGAAACATTTTATTTTAACAACATATCTATAGGAGAAAAAGAAAACAATGAAAAAATATAGAAACAACATTGCAGTGCCAATTAAATACTTTCTAGAAGTGGGATAAAGTTACGATTCCTAATTTATAAAAGTAATAATTCACACAGAACGCATTATTACATGCATAATCAACCCCGTATCTCCCTTACAATATCATCAACAGTTATTTTAAAGTTATATGAAGATACACGTGTCTAAAAGTCGACGGAAACCAATAAAATAATAATAAAATATAATCTAAATAAAAAATAACAACAAATCCATGGAGCCGCGCGAAACAGCTCGGGCGACGCCGACGAGGCAGCCGCCGTCCCATCTAACTACTCTAAACTAGGTGATTTAGCTAATTTAATCTTTATCATTTTGTACATGCATACTATGTGTATAATAGCACTTAAGATTACGACTACACTCCCAATTTAGAGAAAACATTAATTTGGATAAGTATGGTTAATAGCTAGACAAGAATATACTCAAATCAAATAACCAAACATCAGACGTCTCTCAGAAATACAGATTCATAATAGTTCATCGTCAGTAGCGAAAGTCTCGAGAGTTGTTAACAATAAAATATTTGCATAAATAATTTTGCATATTATGAAAACATTGTCTGCAGAAACATTGTTACACTTTAGAAAAACCAAACGTGAAAGCTTTTACATAATCCTAAAGCTGTAACTGTATCACTTTTCATTTTGTAAACGGTCTAGAAGTCTATTACTGTGGGATTCGTAAGAATCGCGGACTTTTTACAAAAGCATCAAAATGGCGGCGCTCAAAGGCAATCTCGTAACTGCTAGGCGAGCGTTTCTACTTCCTCCTTGATGGCCGCCTGGTCGGCGGAGATGCCGCTCGCCTGGTGCGGGTTGGTGTACGGAAGCGTTTTTAGTTTCCGAGCATCGCGCCTCTGTTTTTTCTGCTGCATGACCAGCCGCAGTTGATCGAGCTTGCATTTAGTCTTGGAGTTTTCTATGGCGAGGGCGTTGGCGGTGACGCACTTCTTGCAGGTTTCTCCCGAGAGGAGGCACAGGGGGCAGGCATTGTCCTCTCTCTGCTGCGTGCAAGGGCAGTCCTTGTGGTCGCAACCGCCCTGCCCGCCACCGGCCGTAGAAGGGAGGTGTCCGTCGCACTTACCGTACGAACAGATCGGCTGGTTGCAACATAAGCACTTTGTCGGCTCGTCGGAAGTGCTAGTGCAAGCATTCTTTGACTCCTTCTGAAAATAAAACTCGTCGTTAGCTGTTAGTTACGAAATGCTGACCGACCTATGTATTCCACCTAATATTACCGTGTTAGTATTCTTCCTCTTAGCAAGCTTGAAATCTCCCATGGTTAGATGAAGTTTTAACTTTTCTGCCCCATCCTGTTGTGCGTCACTCTGATCCAAATATTTATTCCATTTTACTATTGAACTGGTTAGCTAAAAAGTTAGTTAAGTACCATAATTTTAATTCTTACCGGTAAATTTATAGGAGGAGCTGCACATAGCAAGTCATTCAGTATGTGAATTATTGTGGAAATATCTCTCTTTGGTCGGCCATATCTGAAACCAAGTAAAACAATATCAGAAGTAATCCCCCAAACAAAAATCTATTGACAAACATAATCCATTGACTGGATTTATAAGCTTCAGATAACAATACTGAAATTTTTGAGAAAATTTAATTCCTTTATCCTCTTTGTTTAACTTCTGAGAAGTCATGTTTTTATTAGCAATGAAAGATTATGCATTCAGTTCAATAACTTGTCTCACCTGTCTTGGAGCGCTGGGTTCAATGTTCCTGAGAAGGTTCCGGAGTAGATTCCCTTCCCGTGGTGCTTCATGGACTCTATTACGGCGCCCGAGCCTAAGGCCTTCGCGCGCATTACGTCCTCGGCGTTCTTTACGTGTTCGGCCTTATTTGTCAGAACCTCCTTTGAGAGCTTCTTCAGTTTCTGTGTGAGGTTCTTTGAAGCTTCAATGAGGGCTCTGGTGTCGATCACGGGCGTGGGTGCTCTGGGCGGCTTCTTGGGTACCTCGGGCGCTTTGAATGGCGTGACCTGTTTAGAAGTGGAAGGCACGGCGTCGTCCGGCTGGCTGGTGCTCGGTTGAAGGATCAGCTTCCTGGAATTGGTGATATAGGGTTCTGTGCGCGAGGTGGACGGCTGCGCGGTATCTTGAATATTTTGCATCCTCTTCTTGTGTTTATTTACCACAGATTGCATGAAGGCTCTTTGCTTATTTTGGGCGATTGGATGTTTGAATTTGGAAGTCTTGTGAAGGAGGTACTGGAACCGCTTGTTCTTTAGTGGCTCGTTGAGGCTTTGGAATGAGGGTAGGGTTCCGGCGTTGGGCTCCTCGCTGCCGTGACTAGTGGTGGCCAGGTTTGATATCTCTCTGTCCATCATTGCATCATCTTGCTCCTCAAAAAGCCCTTTGTCTACAGCACTATTGAAGAGGTTCTCCATGGGATATTCATCTATGGTGCTTTCTGTGAGGAAAGAACTTTGATCTGTGAAGTTGTCTCCGCTATCATCACTTAGAGTGCTGTCGGGAGTTATAGTTGAGGTGGATGCAGAAGCTGGAGAGGGCTTCTCAGCCGTTGCATTTGCAGAAGGAACTAATGCATCATCGTGAAGCTTGTTTTGAATAGATATGAATTCAAGTAGATTATTTTTGACAGTATTGACCAGCTCTGCATTACTGGTGGGAGCCAGGGCACTCTCAAGGGAGTCATTGTCTATGGGGCTTGAAACTAAGTTTGACAGGGATTTGATGGGAGACTGCTCATTTTCGGCATCTGAATTATCGGAGCAATATGTGGCATCTGACTCTGCTTTCTCTTCAGGGTTGCCTGCAGCCTCTTCATTCTTTCCCTGGGTCATAGTGCGGTATAGATCAAAGGCATTCTGGAGTATTTCTAAATCTTTTTTCTGTAATGTGTATGTGGGTTCTTCAGTAGCCTCTGTGGATGTTCCTTCATCTTGTGTCTTTTTATGTACAACGTGGGTGACCTTGCCAGGGACAATTGGTTCTTCAACCGGTTTGGCCCGAGACTTGGTGGACAGCAAGGAAGCTTGGCCACAGCTAGTGGAAGAGGTCCGCGGGCCAGCATTGCGCAGACATCTAGTAGTATGGGGACCGCTATGAGCGAGGGTGGACAGCTGAAGTTGGATAAGCATCATGTGATCCCCGAGCCGCATGGTCAGGTTCAGAGGGGATTTACCACTGAGGAAGTCATTGACTTGATTATCATTCAAGGACTCCAATGCTTGCATTACTGAATTTTCGGGCCTTTGACTCTGAAAACGGTAATAACGCCAGATGTTAGAGGAACGCCTACCAATAGCTACCTAGCTAGCATGCAATGTTAGTGATAACTGTGTAGGTATTGATTAGTTTCACATTGAGTGAAACACAACACGTGATAGTCATGGCTTGCAGATTAGGGTGTCGAAACACGGAAACACGGGGCAAGCACTCACCAGCAGGCCTGTCTCGACGCTCGGCAGTAGAATAACTCTAGCGCCGTCCAACACACCGTTATCTTCCAACGTGCCTTCCCTCAATTGTCTGAGAAGATAAAAAACAACGTCAATACAATAGTCAAATAATGCTGATGCGTCATCGAATCGACATATTTCCTTGATTATGTTTGACAATAGAAGCTTGGCGTCAGCGATTTGGGACTCACCTTTCGCGATGCAGCAGACATATTCGATCCTTTGCCACTTTCAATTTCTTTGAAACTAGTTTTTTGAGATGTTCCACTGTGTTTTTACCATTCAAGCTGATGGAGAAATTACCACCCGTAGTCGTTTGTATATTCAGCGTTATGTCCGTGGTTTGGGAAGAGCCACACCCGTACACTTCGGTCCCTGAAGCGCGTTCCATGATTTGCACATAAATTACACTGCGATTTTTAGATCTTGCTCTTTTTTAACTATGGCTGTCTTTACTTGGATTACAAAGATATTTTATTACAGAAAATAAAACTAACAGGGTCACGCCAGACCCCCAGTTTTTTGATGTGGCCGTCGTTGTTGGTGTGACCAGTTACATTTGCAATAATCCCGTTATTTTTTTTTCGCAACAGCTGATGCGGAGAGCAGTCCTTTTTACGTTCCTTTTCATGCTCTGTAAGATTCTTTTCATATTTTAGGCCCAAAAAGGAGTAAAATGTTTCGAAAATTCATGCTTTTTTATAGTTTTTCTGAGGTTTCTATTTATTTTTGAAGATATCTTATTATTTTCGGCTATTGATTTATTCATCAATACATCTGTGTGTACAATATTTACGTAGAATGAACCGCATCTGTCAATCAAAAGTCCAATCATCTCTGTGACGTCATGTGAGGCATGTTATGCGTTTTTTGCGGGAATTCCAAATCATATATCTGATGCTTGCACATCATTTGCAGTTATATAATTGAACTGTCTGTGCACTAGGTACATTCTTTGTTAACAAATGTTAATTTCTAGCAAGACTACTAATGCTATATAGCACACCTAAAAACCTTGAAAAAACTAAGATAATTTCGAAAATGTTGAATATTTGCAAACAAGTAGCTTGCTTGCAATCATCTTGCAATGAATGATTTTCCAAGGGTCAGTGATAGAAAAAATAGTCTCACAAAAGTTATTCCTCAACCTCTTTATTTTCCCAGCACCCAACAATGGTAAATTAACAGAAGATATTAACTATCACAGCAATATTTATGACAAAATACATGTTATGTTTAAGTACTCCTATGCAATACCTACCTATTAAGGTAAAGTCGGACAAAAATAAATAGGCGTTTCTGTTTTAGAGCAAAACTGCATTTTTTTTTATAACAGGGTAACTGAGGTTTTAAGATACGTAAAGCAAATAATTTGTTAGTGTTACCAACATTAGGCACTTATCATATAGATAGTATTTAAAGTACAAAAGTTACAGTGATTCCAATGATTGGTTAGGATAGCTTATAATATAATAAAAAAATATCAATGAATTAAGCAGCATTCATATTTCGTAATTATTCAATAGTGTAGGCTACCTGATACATTTCTGGGCCTGGTTTTGATAAACAACTCAACAAAATTAACTTGTACCTTATTTATTACTATTAGGTACAATGTAAAAATATTTTAAATCAAAAGGGATTTTTATATTGGTATGGTAACATTCTTTAAATTATCTTCATTTCAAATAATGAATATTAAATTCACTACTAGAAGCTAGCTCGCCCCGCCATTTTTGTCGTACACCTTTTTAATTTCGACGATTATTTTGATGCTCGATTAAGAAGTTTAAATCACAGGTAAAAACGTGGTTAAACCACTGCAAGAAATATAAGTATTTATCAAAAAATAAAACATATAACAAAACAGGTGCATATAGGCCAAATAGCATCATTCGATCGATGTATCTTAGCCGGTGTTAATTTAGGCACAAAACAGTGTCCTTTTCTAATTCTTTAAGTTCCTTAATTGGAGTCTATCAATATCGGCGGGCCACCGCGCCGCCAACAAGTCGGCAAAACACTATCGGCGGCCTGCCTTATATTCATACACTGAAATGTCGAACCAAACCAGCGGGCTGTGTCGCAGACTTTGGTGTGGCTCCATAAGCGCCGGACCCCACCAAAGCGGAGATGAGAGGAGATGTATCAATAGAACGTCGTTATTCACGTATCTCGTCTCCACGCAGCTTCATTGGATACCACCGAGCGGAGATTTATTACATTTGTATTGCGCGATCGAAGCAGAGATGTGAGCTGATCCGCTGCTTGCGGCTGACGTAACACTGGCTCATCAACGAGTATCTAATTTATCTATGTAGTTCCCATTACGAGCATGAAACTAGCTCTCCTAGTTATATTCTATAAAATTATATTTATAATAAATTACTTAGTTACATTTTGCCTTTTGTTCATATGTCATGTATAATTCAAAAACGTCTCGTTATTCGCAGCAACAAACCAAGCAATCAATTAATTAATTTGAACTACTTATACATTCTTGAAAAACATAGTAGTACCTCTAGGTTCATTGACTACATTTCACATGTCTTGAAATATAAATTGATCAATTTATCTCACAAAAAGTGCAATGTCAAATAATAAAACCGGCAAGTGCGAGTCACCTCGCACACAGAGGGTTCCGTACCATCATACAAAACTTTCGCAAAAGAAACCCTAATAAACGGATCGGGTACGGAACCCTAAAAAGGTAAGACGCATCAGAATATTTGACACTAAGTTGGACCCTATGAAAACATTCTTACATTTTATGGAGTAATAATATTATATTTTGTGACTTTACAATGGGTATCATTTAAACGGTCGGTCCGGAGGTTTTGGTCAGCCAAAAATGAAATTTGCCATCAGAAAAAGAGAATTAAGCTGCATCTAGTGGTCGGCAAAATATACTAAATTGGTCAGCACGTAATGTGACATTGAGCAGCCTATTAAATATATCTGCAAAAATATAAAAAAAAAACACAAAAAAAAAAGCAAAAGCAATGTAAAGCAGTAAATCTTGATTAGGATTTTATAATATCTGACACGCTACACAGAAAATGTTGATTTGCCAAACTTAATAAACTTACTAGCTATACTATAAATGATCTTCTTACCTAAGTGTGTAAGGCACTGAACTCCTCCTTAACGGCTGGACCAAATTTGATAACATTTATTGGGTGGGACTTACAAACGTTAGGTGGCGCTTGGGTACTACACGTAGGTACTAGGGCATAATTGTTCTAAAAATCAGACTTATTCAATCCAACCCGAAGGTCCAAAACTAAGCCAGGATGAGAGAGGGCCAAAAAAAAATTATCTATCTGTTTTACATACCTTATAAGTATGGTTGTCGATTAACTTGAGGGTATAGGAAAGCATTAGAACAGAATTATAAATAAATAAATCTAACTTCCTCCTCCACAGGCTATATATTAAATCTAACATAATATAAATAAAAACTTAGTTTCTAAATCGTGTCCAACGTTAAAATTGCGAACGTGTAAATTCATTTTATGTTCCCTCCCACGTAACGCCTAGTCTACTAGTGAATATTTTTTCTGCTTATCGAAAGTATAATCCGGCTGAAAAAATAATTAATTCTGCTGACTAAAACATTAAATTTGCTGATCAAATAGCAATTTATTTACTGATCAAAAATAATTTAGTTGCCGACCAAGTAGATGGTTTATATTTTACAGCCGACCAAAACATATTATGCTGTCCAAATAGTATTTTAGCTGATTTTTCCAGCTGACCGCTGTATATTTAAAATAACTACCAATAAATTTACTTCCCTTTACAATTAAGCCTAACCTACATAGGAAACCAACAAGTGTTCCTGTATTTTACCAAGCTATATTTAGTGTAGATTGATAGCTTTGTCATTAACTTTTTATTTGCGTAAGCGAGATGATAACAAGTGTCTAATAATAATTAAACTATAATTTATTATAAAATATTTATGTTTATAATTGAATATTCTGTTTAACTTGAACGTGAATTCTACTGTGCGAGGTCCAATGGACGAATAACATTGTCAAATATTAATTTGTTGACATTTGTCAACATCTCGCTACATCTAGCAACATTCTACACCCGATATTCTTAAAAAAAACAACCAATTCCATTGATTTTTTTCTGCCAAGTATATCGGGAATCAGGATTCTCTCTTATGTCCTCATGATCCAAACTCCTGTGTGTCGTTGTCGATTTCTCCGAAGACGTAGGATCCTCTGCCATCCATTTGTAGGTAGTGGTCGTGATGCCTCCACAGGCTCTTGCGGTGGGACACCGTGAATAGGGATATACCCATCTGTGAATAGAAAAGACCATTGGTAAATTCACCCCTGAATATACAAAGGCAAATCAGATTTGAACAGATGTCAAGTGACGACTTTTTAAGTACTTTACTTGAGACGTGCCTGAATCTGATTTGCATTTGAGTATTCAGGAGTCAGTTTGCAGAATTATTGTAACAATCATTGTGCATAATTTCTTGTGTCTCAGGGTCTATTTATGAAAATCAGTCAGATTTAGCTTATTGCAGTTTTATGTGGAGACTATTGACCTAAAAATAATCTATACACTAGTCAGGTCTACTGCATGCCAGAAAATGTGTGTGCTAGTTATTGATCTCACCAACTCAACTCGTGGATGTCGTAGGTTTCTTTTGTGTATTTTTACGAAAGGAGGCACGTGCAGTCGGATAAGTTACGTTAGGTACTAGTGCGGGGTCTTAGTTAATCATTAAACTAGTCACCACAGAACTCAAAACCTATGTAATCCATTGTTAATATTTAAGGTGTTCATATAAGCTTTAGGAAATAAACTTTTTTTTGTACTCATCAATCAAGTAATTTGCCTATGATCAAAGACAGACTTCACTGCTAAATGATAACAAACGCTTACCTCTCTACAATATTGGTACATTTGTCCCTCAACATCAACTGACACAGCGCTCGTGCATTCATCTAGGATGGCGAACTGCGGCTCGTGGTAGAATAGACGCGCCATCTGTTAGACAAAAGCTTAAGTTTATTGCCTCACACGAACAATAAAGGTCACAATACGTACACCTTTAGCGCGTTAAATAATAGGTCAGAAGTCTCGCTCAGTTTGTATTGTGTAGAGATGCCCTTTATTTCAACGCAGAAGAAGAAAGACAGCTGTTAGCCATTTAGCGCTCTGACGGAGAAGTACAAGCTGAAATGAACTTTCTGGCGTTGAAGCTAGAATCTAAAATGTATTTTTTCCGGCCCAGAAAGACTAATGTATTTTGCTATCAAAACCATTATTTTTTGGATTGCTGCTCAATCCGGATGAGCTTAGTATTACACAGTTAGCGTTTACGAGGCTGTTTCCAAACAATACCGATCGGCGCTAGATGAGGTAATGATCTGCTTTGATTTAGAAAGATGATTTAGATTAAGTAGTTTTTTTATAACTGTTTTTTATGTTATTTTAATTTAGATTTTCTTTTATTTTAGGTTTTGCGAATTTTACAAAGCGCAGGTCCGTTCGTGACGTCACCTATATAGGATTCAACGGAATACCAGCGCTGGCCTGGTCTCTTACGGGACTTTAGCCACCATTATGCTGATGTAGGGCCTTTTATACAGCTTTATATATGTATCATGTAAGTATCTTTTGTTTTTTGTGTTTGTATTGTGTTGTTATAAATAAAGGTCTTCCTTCTTCTTCGAGTTGATATGACATGCGAGAACCTTAATGGGTTACTTACCGCAACCCTTTGTTTCTCTCCCCCGGACAGTACATCCATCCAGTCCTCCACCGCGTCCCAGCCTCCCTCGCGGCCGGTCAGGTAGGACAACTGCACGATCTCTAGGAAGCGAGTTAGTTGCTCGTCTGTACGACCCCGGCGGGACATCTCTTCGCGAGTTTGCGGGTAGATAATCTGTGGATATAACAAGCTAATTGTACATTCTAAAAGTTTTTTAGATTTTTTTTTCTGATTATTTGGTCTACCAGTGGGCGTTACAATAATTCTTCTTATGAAAATACACACTTATTGAGATTTCACAACCAGTTATAGCTAATCAGTAGGTTAACAGAGGAACAACTAAGACAACAATAAATGTAAAAGATGCAGCAATTTCACCATCTCCAAGTAGTTAATGTCAATAGCACTAAATATCTGTATGTAATTTAGTTTTACAATAGGTACTTGACGTGTAGTATAGAATAGAAATATAGAAATTATGACTTAACCATTGGAAATAGGTGAAATTGCCTCTTATAAAATAAAATTAGGAACTCTAAAATTTACAGCTTTTTTTAGGATTTAAATTAATTAGACAGATTTGGTAAGTACATAATGTTTAGTGACTTATGTAGAACTGTTTGACAAGTTCTCAGATAAGAACTTGCGGAAAAAGATGAATTATGTAGTCCCTTCATTGATCTTACCTGGTCCCTCAATGTCCCAAGTGTCATATAAGGCCTCTGCGGCACGTAGAACAGCTTCCCTTTTGGAGGCTTCGTCAACGTGCCTCCGAAGATAGGCCAGAGCTCGCCCAGCTGTCTGAAGAGTGAGGATTTGCCGCAGCCGTTGGGGCCGCATACTAGCACGTTTATTCCAGATCTGGACGAAGAGTCAATTAAAATTATTTAGGTGGTAAATATCTCATAGATTCGTTTTCAGTTGGTTTATTTAAAAAGTTTGCTTGTATAATGTTATAAAAATGTTATTAGGTTTGTAAGATTCGTTTTTGTTAAATTAATTTCGTTGGTTGTATAATTTCGGTTTTGGTAAATAAGATAGACGTCGAGGAAACTAAACGTTACATATAATGTATTTTGTTGGATTGAACACTGTTGTAATTTAGAATTACGGGGGTCACATGCCATGTTCGGTAAAATCCTCATGCACCAAATAAATAATAAAAAAAAAAACAATTAAATAATGTTTTTTAATAATATAAACACCAGGGTTAAACCGTAACCATTATAGTTACAGGAAAACGTTCCTAGGAGACCATCCATAACAATTTTTGAATTTTCTGAATTGCATTCACAGATTAAGGCGCTACCCCGACCCAGAACAGCGCCGCCACCTAGTTTATCTTATTATTACGTTAAACAAAGGAATTTTCTAATATCCATCGGGCAGTTTGTGATATCTATCATAAGCTTTTTTTAATGCCTCTGTAATAGTTTTATTTTGTATAGTTTATGCAAAGATGCGAAGTTGCTCTTTTTGGCCACTAAACTCTGTTCTCGCATCTCTGTCTAAACTATACAAAATAAAACTATTACAGAGGCATTAAAAAAAAGCTTATGATAGATATCACAAACTGCCCAATGGATATTAGAAAATTCCTGACCTGAAAATTCCTGAAAAACGTAATAATAAGATAAACTAGGTGGCGGCGCTGTTCTGGGTCGGGGTAGTGCCTTAAGGAAAAAATGTGCAGTCAGCAAGATAATGGTACTTTTACACAAAAACTTTTTTAGATGCTAATCGATCCTGTTTCTTATATGGATCAAAAGTCTCTACGGGACCGACTGAGGTTTAAGTACTAGAAATGTCCGAAATCGTGAAAAACTTTTTATGAGAAAAACATATAAATAAGGTTGTTTTAATTGTACAAGGATAGATAAACCTGATGAAGCAGTTTTTTAAAGATACGGAGTGATTTGGCACGTCTGATGTCCAGGGGCAGAGCATTCCGTACACGGGTAGCTTGTACAGTGAAATATTTCTTAGGGCTGAGCTGATTTTTTCGCCGCCACCGCAAAAAGAACTTACTTGACTTCAAAGCTGAGTTCCTTGATGAGAACATCTCCGTTAGGCGTGACGAGTGGAACCTTGTCGAACTTGATGACTTTGTCCTGGTAAATGATGCGACCGGCGCCGGGCGTCAGCACTAGTTGTGCACTGCCATTTTCTGCTGTTCAAATAAATGAGGGTATTATTAAATTAAAACTACAAATGATTATGTCTCGTCTGGACTGTCCCATCCAAAATAAGTGGATGATGATATTAATAGGGAGTAGCTCCATTTAAGCTTTAAGTTAGGTTAGTAAGTGTGTAATTGTGTTATGTTATTAATGTTATTTATGTAATTCTAATTAAATCTAAAACCTGTTCAATTTAATTCATCACATTATTTAAGCTAAGATTTTATTTTAATTTTATTGTGACATTTTTGTATATTTTATGGATGTATTATCTGAATTAAATGAGTTAATAATAATTAACCCTTTCAGTGCCCAGTCTCTAATTCTTTAAAATTATGTGTCATACAATGACAATGAAAGTATTATCTAATAAAAAGTGGCTGCAAGTTTTGTATTGCAGTATTAATTTTAAAAGTAGGTATCCTGCTATTTATCTTTATTTGATGTCCGGTGCTGTGACAGTGTCCCGACTTGAGTTATACTGAGGATTTTTGTTATTATAGTACACAAGCTCTTACACTTGGAGAGCTGTTATTTAATAAGGACTTGGGTTTGTTATTTAATTTCTTTTAGTTATACTAATTAGTTTTTACCAGTCTGTCAGTTACCTCCCGCAGTTTTTAACGAATGGTTTCCCTCTTCGAACTTTAACCTTTACAAATTGCTTCTTCGATAATTCGTGAAAATATCGTTACTGTCGTTGGACAACATTGTTGTAGAAAACATTTACCATAGATGTTGGCTAGCGAAGGGGCCCATAGAACAGTTTCAACCGTTCGCCATTTTGTAACACAACCGCCATCTAGATTCAACGCTCAAAAACCATCTTATTTAGACACAAATACCCACAGGACAACGCTGTTGTAGAAAACTTCTTTAAGTACCAAGGACGATGTCAGAACCACCCGCCATTGAGAAATACGTCCGCCGTTTTGGTAATACACTCGCCATCTTTATTCTACATTCAAAACCTCCTAATTTACACCCAAACATCCGGGTTTTCTTACCACTTCCATTAGCGACGGCCTGCGGCCGGTCCACCATGGTCCTAGTGTAGTTGCCCTTGTTGATATCGTCTAACACGACCCGGAGCTGCGTGACTCGCGCCGTCAGCCCGGCCAACTTGCTGAGCTCGCGCCCTGACAGGACCAGGCGGCCTATGCCTTCCGCCATCTTTACTAACATACGCCCGTATGTGTAGTAGTGCTAAAAGTAATGGCTGGATTAGAATACGACTTTAGTTGGACCAATTATGTAATCATTTAGTAAATATTGGGACTTATAATATTGGAATCAACGCCATTTGCCTATTGATGAAAGTATATCATAACTTTATTATCAATACTCCAATATTATAAATTCGAAAGTAACTCTGTCTGTTACCTTTTCACGCCTAAACGGCTGAACGGATCTCAATGAAATTTGGAAGAGAGGTAAATGGTAGCCCAAGGACGGACATAAGGTACTTAAGAAGCGCGTGCGAAGCCGCGGGCATCAGCTAGTATGTTATATTTTATATGGTTAAGGTGGCATGGCACTAGTTTGGTTAGGGAATCAGCCGAGCAATTTCGTGCTTACCCACGTACTTAAATAATAAATAAGACAAAAGCAGATTATTGGCAGATTTCCTTTCTTTAACTTCAGTTATTCCGATCAAACCAGTAATAGAAGATCTCACCTTAAACCTATCATTTTCCGTGCCAGTTGTGAGTAGATTGTGATTTTTCGCGAAGAAAGGTCTCGATACCGCGTAGAATCCGACCACGATGGCAACATCTGAAAAAATAGAATAAGGTTATTTATTATTTTATGTATTTGATGCATTTTTAAATTTTGTATGGATTACCCAAAATACCTAGAGTAATGAAAAGAGGTAAGCCTCTGTTCTGCAGCGGGGACCTTCGGGTCACAATAATAATCATAAGTTAGTAGCTGCTGCCCGCGGCTTCGCACGCTCTTTTCCGGGATTAAAAGTACCCTATGTCCATCCCCGGGATACCATCTACCTCCCTGCCGAATTTCATTGAGATCCGTTCAGCCGCTTCGGCGTGAAAAGGTAACAGACAGACAGAGTTACTTTCGAATTTACATATATAAAGCTCGTTTATAGTAAATAAGTATGGATAAAGTCGCCCATTGTATGTATTTTGTAATAATTCTTTTCAATGTATTTTTGTTGGTGTACAATAAATTATTTTTGTATTGTATTGTATTGTATTGTATAATATCTACTCCTTGTTTGACAGTAAACATGATGTACCCCTTTCTCTAGCTGAGCGACAATGGCGACACAAGGCGACATCCAGAAAGAAGTTTTGAAAGAAAATACTTACATTTAGCAATAATGTTGTCGATGAATCCCATGCCGACGCGGAAGTTCAGGAAGTTCCGGAGATGCCGCGTCAGCTTGAAGAAGCTGGCGAGGATCGTCAGCTGCTCCCTGTTGTTGCCCTGGAAACGAGATATCATTTATGATCTTCGCTTGTAAATGTTACTGCATATTCCATAACGCATATTCTAGTTCCCAAAGTAAGCAGATAAAGAAACACGCCCTCTCTCAATATCTTCCCAGGAGTTGATTGGCGCAGAACATAGCGGGTCCGACCAATTAGAAACTAGCGGTAGACGGTTCTATTGGTCGTGAACAGATCTTGTTTCACTTCATCTTAAAAACTCGGTGTACACATGAAGCAACTCAATAAATGATTACAACGACGAGTGGAGTGCGCATTTTTATTCTTATTTTTTTTTATTCCTAGCATTTATTTTGATTCATGCATACAGGTATTATTCTTAGGTGTAGGTAGTCTTAGTATGTACACAATGCATAAACACCCTGTCAGGGCGCTACAATTATTTTGGGTTCGCTCTTGTTAGATCAATTCAAAGTCACTTCAGACTATAGAATTAGTTAATTATAAATGTCATGTTTTAAATAAGTATTGATTATATAAAACAAGAAAAATAACTTCGTGTAGAGTCGACAGGTGATCGGAATGCTGGCTTCTATTTCGGTCAACGAATTAGCATTGCCATTCAACGTGGCAACGCTGCCAGCATTCTGGGCACTCTGCCTTCTGGTGACGGCTTAGATTTTTAAGAAATAGATATTAAGTGTATATACTAGTTGTAATTGTTTTATTCTGTTATTGTAATCTATGTTAAAGGTGTAATTGTGAATAAAATTTTATGTAGAAAAATAATAATTGAATTGAATCGACATTTTGAACCAATGTGACAGGTAGATTCCGATAACATTTCATTTCAGTACGTTTCATGTGTTAAATTAAGCTGTATTTTGCTGCAGAACGATCTTTTTTTTTTTTTTTCTTGGCCGAGGTAATTTGGTTACGAATAGACTGGTCTGGGGGGGACCAGAATTATGTGGGACTCGACGTCCTGATAAGGACGTAATACCCACTAAAACCTCTCCGGTGACCCTTCTCTCGCCATTTTCGCCGAACCACGGGAACATATAAACCTACCGCGGCCCGACTGGCGTCCCCTCTTCCTCCCATACATAGCCGGCGAGCCCACCATTCCACACACTCGTTGACCCCATTCATCCGTCACGTTTCCTGCAGAACGGTCCCTGGCTTACTTTTTGTATTGCGTTTACAACCAACGTTGGTTTTCCGACAACGTTTGGTGACAGAACATAAATCATACAACAAAACCAAAAGCAGCTTTTGGCTATGGCTTTAAACAGGTCTGGTTGCTTTCTAAATATTTCAGTGTCATCAGCCGTAGGTCATAATAGATTTATTGATCATCATCCTATATTAGTCTACTGATAGATAGATAACATTTTTAACAGATGAACAAAAACAGTATTTAGGTACACATGAGAAGGTATGTAAAAGATATAAAAAAAAAACAACCAAATTGTATTATGTAAATAGGCACCTACCTACCAACAGTGCACTAGCCCTCATAACAAGTAGGCAGTCACCGCCCACCCTGGGCGGGGGCTAGTCACCCGTTTCTGCGCTGCGCCGTGGTGAGCCCAAAAGGGTCGACTCTGCTTTATGCTGTTCTGCACCAGGATAGTTACAAAATAGCGCTGGTGTTTAGACTGGTCCACTTTGTGTGACACCAGGAGCCAAACTGCTAGACATAGGCTCCCCTGATGAGTGTCATAACGCCCCGTCTTCAGCTTGCCGCACCCAGCATCTGCCTGCAGTCTTTCGCAGGTCGTCATCCCGCCAGCTGTGCTATTACGCAAAACCATCCATTCTATATTGACATTTGATAGCCCTTTGAATGGCCTTCGTAATTTGCTATTGTATGAATATGATCATTGAAAGCACATCTGCTGTACAATAACGCAAACATTATCCATCCTATAATTGACACTAGAAAGCTCTTTAAACGGCCTTGAAAGCCATATATCATGTCATAGTCATATCCAGGCAATAGCAAATTACGAAGTCCATTTAAAGGGCTTTCAAATGTCCATATAGGATGGGTGGTTTTGCGTAATCGTACAGCTGGTCGGGGAATATCCTACACTACGTTTGCCGAGTCGCGGTCTCCATTCAAGAACTCGTTTTATCGATGAGAATTCATAATTACATCGGGTAGGATGGTACTTACTTGGTAGAAAGCGATCTCTTCTGAATTAGTAATTAGCCTAGAGTTGACGTATCTGAATTCGCCTTCCAACTTTTGTTCGTGTACAGTCATGCGCGCTGAAACAATAAGAACATTTATAATTTTTCTAGGACTTTGTGAATATGAAAATGAACATTGAGCATAAACTGAACATTTTAAATTGTAATGATCATATTTTAAATACTTCAATGAATAGTAAAGCTAGTAAGGAAAGTAAATAGTTCCATTACTACTACTGAATGGATCTGACTGAAATTTTGCATAAATATAGTTCTAGACCACGGTCTAGAAGTGTACACAAACGTTGCCTTTATTTTGTTATTGTATACCGTCCGATCAAACAGTCATCTGCTTGGCCGGACGGTATAACATATCATGAGCTGGCAGAATAACGCCCGAATACTCAAACGCAACTCAGATTTGAGCACGTCTCAAGTCGCGTTTTTTTGACAGTTTTCAATGAAAATCTGTCAAAAATTCGTCACTTGAGACGCGCTTAAATCTGAGTTGCGTTTGGGTATTCGGGCGTTAGTTAGTTACAAAATTTTTGGGTAGGTACAATATTGATCTTGCTCCGGTTTGTTAATTTCATATTATTCTGCGAACGTCCCCTTCCGGTATTGTGCGCTAATGTGACTAACAGGTTGTTATATCGTATTAAGTATATCAGTTATCTAGTACTCATAACACAAGCCCAGCTTGGAGCTAGATGATGTTGTGTGAAATGCCCTATTATTATTCCAGTAGGTACCTAGCGTATAGGCTTGCTTTTTTATGCAGATGCCACGTGAGCAAAGCCACGAGCAACAGCTAGTAAGGAATAAATAAATAAATAATGCTGGACAATCCACACAACATCATCCAGCCCCAAGCTAAGCAGAGCTTGTATTATGGGCAGTACCCATAACACAAGCTCTGACTGATAGAATTAACATAACATACATAGATATTTTTTATTATACATAGAAAATACCCCACCCCCAAAACAAATATTTGCAGATTGTACAAGCATTTGTTCTAAGCAGGAATCGAACCCGCAACCTTCTGCGTCGCAGGCAAACCTTCGCCCGCCGCGCCACATCGGTCGTCGAATATAATGGATGTGTCACCTGTCGGCTTCCGAAGGTACGTGAGGAAAACTCCAGAAACAAGTAGATACGCCATCATGATGCCGGGAGTCTGTGGAGAAAACGTCACGTTATTAAGTTTATAACAATGAAATGACTAGGTTATTATTATTAAAAGGTATTTATAATAATTGTCACTATTAATTATAATCCTTGAGATGTCACGATATTGGTCCACTGCTGGATCCAGGCCTCCCACTGATATGCGCCTTGTTGGCTTTTATCTCACGATGGGTAATGCCCATAATCCCCACGCTGGGCATCGCAGTTCGGTGGTAGAATTGTTCTGCAGGGGGGCTGCTGCCCACCCCCGGTAGATATCCCTTAGTCGCCTCTTACGACACCCGCGGAAAGAGTTGGGCTTGTACAAAGATGAGAGGAGATGTCACCGTCATGCGTCAAGGATATGCGAGCGGCGAGAGCGTGAGGAAATAAAGTAAAGACGGGTTGTTTTCGCAGCCGTAAGAAAAATTAATGCACGCTTAATGTGGTATACAGGGTGGATTTTTTTCGACGGGGGAAAATGGTCTTAGGAGACTATCAATATTTTTTAGAGAAATTTTCATACTCGCTATCAGTTTAAAAAATAAACATACAGTTATCAAGAAAATGGGCCTTTTACATGAAAACTTATTTTGATGCCAATCGATCCCATTTCTTAAGCTGATCAATAATTTCTATAGGACCAACTGACTACTAATTAATTTGGTAATAGCAAAAATCTTTTCTCATACATTTTGTAGGAAATCATCGCAGCTTCGAAAACCTTAAATACTAAAAAACAAAAGACAAACTGATTACGTAGGTATGTAATTGTAAACAAATCAAAAAAGTCTAGGTATCATATAAAATTATGATTATGTATTTTAAAAGTTTTTTTTGTTTATTTCGAAATTAGATGTTTCTTTTACCAAAGCTTTGTAACACCCAATCGGGATAGATTGGCTGACTCAAAATGTTTTTGCGAAAAGTTTAGTTGAGTAAAATATTAAATTACTTTTGGACTCCTTATAAAATGTATGGGAAAAGTTTTTTTTGCGATTTCTAACTTTTTCAGTACTCTAACCTCAGTTGGTCCGATAAAAGTTTTTGATCAGTTTAAGAAACAGGATCGATTGGCATCAAAAAAGTTTTTTGTGTAAATTGCCCATTTTCTTGCTATCTGTATTTTTTTAAAATCTTTAAGTTAGTAATAAAAATTCTCTAAAAATTATGGATAGTCTCCTAATACCATTCTCCTGTAGCTACACTGGTTAAGGTACCTCCCCTTACGGCCCCATCCGAAAAATCCACCCTGTATACTTAGAATGCTGTGATGGCTCAAAATAATGTACCGATTTCCTCTCTGCGTTTGAAATGGTCTAACAAATAAGATTGGCTACGGCCCCTCACTATATACAAGCCAAAATCGATGAAGAATGTTTGTAAACAAACCACGACACAAATAAATAAAACCCACTTGCTTGGCCTAGTCAAGTATAAAGAACGTACACCAATTTCACATTATTTAGTCCGTTCACCTCATAGAAGTATTATATTTAGTCCGTTTACCTCATAGAAGTATTTATATTTACTGCAGGTTCATCTATTGTTTTCCTTGTTCTTAAATGGAATAACTCTTGTTTTCAGACACAATACAAATGGTCATGTTTTCCAGAATACGACGCATGGACCATGAGCCTATACCTTAGCTAAACTCGAAGTAGAATGTTTGTAAACCAACCACCTATACGTCAGCTAAAATTCACTCTGTTGCCGTGTATTTTTATAAGCAATTTACGTTACTTATCGATTTGAGATACTGCCTTCAATAAATATTGCTTACAATTATATCTGAAACTTGACGCCAAGCAAGTGAGTTTTAGTTATTTGTGTCGTGGTTTGTTTACAAACATTCTACATCGATTTTGGCTTGTATATAGTGTGGGTCCGTAGCTAATCTTATTTAGTAGACATACCTATTAATTATTTAATTAGCTTTAAGTTTCCTTTTTGTGTAATATTTAAGTGTGCCTAAATTTAATGTGTTTTTCAAGTAAATACAATTATGTATTGTATTGAATAGTTATTAAAAAATTTACAGTCATCGACGTAGGTAGGGAATTATGAATTAATACAAGACTCTCATTTCATTGCTAAGACACTAAATTTTTTTTGAATTGCATTGGCGTTCGCGGCTTAAGAATCGACGCCTCGAGGGGTCGATTCTTAGGCTGCGACCGCCCCAGCTATATTGCCCTTACACTGACAGAGAAGCTGGTTCAAAAATTGTGAGGGTGAGATAGCATATACATATATAGGCCTCGCCTACCGACGAGTTCGCGCCGTCGACTTGTGTAACCTTAAGACAGGACAACGTCGGTCGGCTCTAGCTGAGCCGACCGATATATATGGGATAGACACATAAGTTGGTGTTGGGTTCATACCCACAGCTCATGCTTTGGAGGGCAGGTGGGTTTCCCATGGTCGTAAGAGGCGACTCTTTCGACATCCACGAGTTTGAAAGTCAATTCTTAGGCCTCGATCGCCACGGCTCTAATACCCTCAGACTGTCATTGTTAGAAGCTAGTTAGAGTTAAATAATGTCTTATAAACTGGCATTGCTTGCAGGTTGCCTGGAAGAAATCGCTCTTAGCGATAAGGCCACCCATTGTGCAACTGTTTCTGTGTTTGTGTTTTTCTGTTCTGTGTTTCTCTATCTTGGCGTGCAATAAAGAGAATTTGTGAAATTGTATTGTTGTACTGATTAGTATATCGAAAATTTATTAATATCATGCCAAGCTGTTAAGATACCTATGTAAAAAATGTATTACTTTTAAAGAAATTTACAGTTGAAACTAACTAAATTATGATAATGAAAAGGGAATGACAAAATGAAAAAATAATAATAATCGTAATCTGCGACAAAATAGTAAATTGCATTCGAATATTTTTTTTTAATTCTAAATTTGAATATTTATTCTAAACGCTATTGAGTTTGAGTATTTTTCTTTTACTCAAATATTTATCAAAGTAAATAACACAAATTGAACATTTCACGAATAAAACAAATTATATAGACGGCTACAGATAATTATTTTGTGTTCTTAAGGCCTTTGGGGCATAGACCAGCCTGATGCTACCTATCTATGTACATATTTGCAATTAATAAATGAATCTGAAATCGAAATCTGAATCTTACCGACGCGCCAAGGTTCACAGTCAACCGGTAGAGATATATCCCTATATCGAGTATGGGTTTACTGGTGTTGCTGTACAGATCGACGACCGTTTCGCAGAACTTGTCGATGTCCGTGGTGAGAAGCTGGTCCGCGTTCGATATCCGGTTGTCTAGATTCGATACTTTGTAGTATGTGAAGCCTCTGGAAAAGAATAGGGGCTTGTTTATTTATCTACTTACACTAAATAAATAAATAATGTTGGACAATCCATGGTTAGAAGGTCTATGCAATCCACACAGCATCATCAGCAGGCCCAAAGTAAGCAGAGCCTGTGTTAAGGGTACTTGATAACTGATGATATACTTATATGCTGTTATAATTTTGTAAACAGACTGTCATTATTTATTATATGTTTTTTTTACCTCCTTAATTAAGTTTTGTTTGTATTATTAAGTATGTGTTGTGAATGTTTAAGTCTGTTTATTAAATAAATATATTTATTCTATTCTATTCTTAACATATACATAGATAGATATTGTTTTTATTGTGCTTAGAAAACACCCTGAACAAATATAGCAACCTGCGGCATCGCAGGCGGGCCTTCACGAGCTGCGCCACGGAGGTCGTCACACTCTAATAACAAATGGACCTAAGTGGCGCAAAACAGAGAGGTGTGAAAGGAGAGAGAGGCCTTTGCCCAGCTGTGGGACAGCACAAAGTCCCTACGACCCTACTTCTCAATTGTAACTGTAACCACCTATTCAAATAAGCTTGTATGTACTTGCATACACCTATCTGTTTAAATGTCTGTGTTGTTCTTGAAAAGCCAAATAAATATATCTTTATATTTAGGTAGGCCGAAGAAAAGAATGGATAGACTGTGTGAGAGAAGACATTTATTTATTTATTCATTAATAGAACCCCAGCAGCACATACAAAAATAAATTATGAAAATAGAAACAGGGCTATTAAAAGGTTTTTATGAGTAAAAAGAATAGTAGATACATAAAAAGTGAACAAGCAAAGTAAATAGATTTCCTACATATATATATTTCAATCAACTTAGTACGTACATAGAAGAAATCATTATAATAAACAGAATAAAAAAATATATTACCTATTAGTACAAAAATATTGATCAATAGCAATAGACAATCCGCACTACATTACTCGCATGCCAAAATCGAGTCACCCTCATCATCCTCGCCAAATGGTGAGAAAAATACAGAGCTCACCGCCGTCTTACGGAGTTAACGCTGGAATCGAAGAGGTCCAGATCTATTTGCTTAGAGTTCATTAAATTGGTCGCCAACTCGCCACAAAAAGGAGCTATGACGATAATTCGTTCTAACTATTGGCGTATGAATGATTTCGTTAAATCTGACCCTTTTTCGGGGAACGTTAAGTGCTATTTTGTTATTACATGAGTAAGAAAGGAGTGAGTGCTGAGATAACAACTGATAGAAGCGAATGGAGGAAGAAAACCTGTTGCGCCGACCCCACATAAGAGAGAAAAAGACAAAACATGATGATTGGTTTTCTATTTAGTGCCTTGTATGCGTAGATCTAGGGAAAATACACACACCTACATTTTGTGGCGACAGCGGACATTTTCCAGGTGGGACTGAAAATCAGCAATGCTGAGTCCTTAACCTTTTCATCATTATCACATCACCTAAGTAGGTATTTTTTTTAAATATTAAGCATATTTAAAGAAATTACCAAATTCTAAAAAATGCAAAATGTTAAAAAATTTTCTTTGTTTACTATCTATCCGTAGTAGTAAAGTGTCTAACAATAAGCAAGTACTTATAAGATTAAGTACTTTTAAGTCTCATTTATAACCTAGTTATAGTTTTGATGAATAAACTCCTTTTTATTTTATTTTATAATCTGTAGATATGGTACGTTCTCCAAGCGCTTATTCAACAACTGGCATGTGTTACAACTATACGCAAACACTCGCTCACAGTTACATTCATTTCCAATCTTGTGCAAGAATTATAATGAACATACACGAGGGCATTGCTGTAGTTTTTAGTCAATAAATCACACTACTAATAATCACGAACGCCGCCTCCGCCCGCGCCCCGCCTCGGTTCGACTATGACTGAGCTGGAGGAACCTAATTGGACCTAATTTGAGCCTGCCACTTTCGAGAAGCTGGTGCCTCATCTCCCCTTTTCTACTTTAATCGAAGCTTGTATGCAATAAATATTTCTTTGAAGCGTGGATTTATGCTCAATCAAATAGGCGATTTGAAAAGATTATGGTTTTTATGCGATATTTTATACGTAAAATAAAATCCAAGCTAATAAAACCGCGCAAATGTAAGTTCAAACAGTGAAACAGTTTTGTTCTTGTTTATTTTTGGAGCATATAGGGAATCCATTTACTTTTTTACCGACTTCGAAAAAAGAACGAGGTTCTATGTTCGGCTATATGTATGTATTTTTTTATGTATGTCCGTCGATTTCTCCCGATTGCCGATTTGAATGATTCTTTTGCAGTTGTATAGAGGATGATGGCGAGGTGGTCCAATAAAAATGTAATTCCCGAGTATTTACCCCGAGTAACTTTAAAAACTTTTTTAAAACTAAGGGATACCAAGTCGGATTTTTTGTTTTTAAAAACAATCAAATTATTATATATTTATACATAATTGTGTGCCCAACTATAGTCTAAATAAGATATAGTATTGTCTATTATTTAAAATTACATAAACACCTCTATAGACTAACATTACCTATGGAATAAAATAAATGATTGATAATTACAAAATGACATAAAAAAAAGATCGAGAACCAAACTAGAATTAAATATGCGAAAAAACGCAATACCTACCTAGAACTGTTTTGAATGTACGTTTTGTGTATTTATTTACATTATTAATGTCTGCCTGTCTACTAGATATTTACATATACATTCACACTATTCGCCTTGGCAATATAATGATGTAACTTTACCCACCACTCAATTATACAAACATACTTTTATTCAATTTGGTTAAAAACAGCTTCACAAGGTAAACTGCTTCTTGGTATTTTGCATCTTTGTACTCGTACTTTGACTTTTACGAACAAGTTATTAATTGAAAACTATAAAAAAACCGTCTAGGACCTAGCTATTTTACTTTTTTAACCTACTTCGAGAAAAGAAGGAGGTTCTATGTTCGGCTATATGCATTTTTTAAGTACATTATGTTCGTCGATTTCTCCGTCAAAATTAGTTCTCTATTGTTTATAGAATGATCTCGATGGATTAGTATTTGTTCCGCTAAACTTAAAAACAGCGTAAAATTAAGGGATTCCAAGTCGGTTTAAATTTTTTCAAAACTATCAAATTATTCTTGTAAAATGAGGGACAATGGCCTACAAAATGTAGTTGCACATTTAGACATGTTTTTTTTTGGACTCGCTAGTTTTAGCATTTGCCATATTTCGTTTTTTATAAGTATCAGTTTTTTTTTAATTCAAAAATTTGGGATACGTTTTACTACGAAACGATACAGGATAAGGATCAGACGAGTTAGGATAGGAATAATATGGGAATTATCAAATATACTATTTACACTATATATTTAAATTATTTGTACAAATAAATGAGAGCTATTTATAAAGTAGTATATATATATATAGTATATATAGAGGGGTCTAAGGTGGAAAGGAGGGAGGCAAGATCATTAAAGAAGGAATTGTGATCGTAAACGTTACAAGAAAAAAATATATGATTTTCGTCACCATATTCATGACCGCCCTCACAAGAAGGGTCACTTACAATTTCCATCCGGGCTAGATGGGCTGGGGCACGAGTGACCCAGCCGCATCCTTATGATAACTGTTGTTGCACGTTTATAGAGTTTTATTTTAAAAAAAACCAAGGTTTGAGTGGGACACTACTTTGTATAAATCTGTAGTGTTTTGCCTTGTTTCATACAAGCATTCCTGAGATAAATCCTATGTAGAGCAAAAAGATCTTGCGAAAAGTTTTTGTAGGGGAAGAGATCCCCACAGTCCACAGCTAAGGAATGAGGCCAGAATATCTGCCTGTTCATCGCCGACTATACCGCAAGACAGTGTTTTGACATCTCTTTCACCAAAATCGCTTTCTTAAAGTAATCAGAATCACCTAACAGGATATTATTATCAAAGTTAACCTCAATCAATTATCAATGTCAAGAACGAAATCAAATAATTACCAATACCAATCAAGTACCTACCCAATATGTATGTATATATTATGCATTTTTTACTTTTGATCTTAGCTTTCGCTGTTTTTGTGTGCCTGCTAAAAAATTCAATGTTTGCCCCCTTATTCATAAAAGTCTGCTAAGTTAGACCATTGCTATCTCGCACGCTGTCTTCTTCTATTGACGTAAGTCAGAGAAGGAAATAACGCTGCTTAGCAACTATTTTAAGTTAGCGGAATATTATGAATAAGTGGTTATTCTTTAGGTATTAAACGGATTTGGGTAAATATATTCAAATGCGAAAGGTCAGGCACAAGTTCACTTATTCAAATCAAATCAGGTGGTTAGTGGTTCATTGCACTGGTACTGGTGTTAAACTGCTAGAGGACCTTGTGCAATTCAGTAGCAGCTTCACAATCAAAGGGATTCAAACCCTTTTCCTCCAAGGTAAAAGTGTCTATTAGACGCTTCCGACTGGTATTGATATGGATCAGTTGAGCTACCTGTAGATTGTTTGCAACAGTCTGCAGTTATCAGTCTGTCTAAAGTTTTGTTGAAATTTTGAATTTTCTTATCTAAAAAGGACTGAAAATACTCATCAAGTAGGTAAACCAAGGAGGCGAAGTAAACATTTACTACAACTGTAATAACTATAATATATATTATAATAGGTACCTACAATGTTTTAATGAACAAATTTTGAGTTTAAGTTTTACCAGTAATTTGATTATGGTGGTTCGATTTACTTTGCGCGCAAGATTATTTTTGGCGGTTTTTCTTTTCTCTGATCGAAGTTTGTAATAAAATGGTCTCATAGAAAATGGTTTACGATTTGCGGCAAATTTATTTTACGCTACTTTTAATCCTTGTAGAACGCAGAAAAAATTCAAAGCTACTAATAATTTGAATCTCGCGCGCAATTCGAATCGAACGTTCTTTGATTGTGAAGCTAACAACAGACTATCAGATTAAGATAAAAGTGGCAGATTAACACTATCTTAAAATACATAGAGCTCTACCGTAAATATATACCTACCTATACACTATCCAAACTCTATGTAGAATGTTTGTAAACAAACCACTACACAAATAACTAAAACTCACTTGCTTGGCGTCGAGTTTCAGATATAATTGAAAGCAATATTTATTGAAGGAAAATCTCAAATTGACAAGTAATGTAAATTGCCTATAAAAAGACGCGGTAACAGAGTGAATTTTAGGTTATGTATGGGCGGTTTGTTTACAAACATACTACATCTAGTTTGGCCGGTGTATACCTAGGTTAATGATTGCCTAACGCAAAGGTGCAAAAAAAAAGTGCAAAAATATTTTCAATACACTTTTAGGATCTATTTTAATCTGCGGGTTTTTTTCTTCGAAAATAATTTTGACGTACATTACATACAATACAGTGAACGGTAACAATTTATATACCTAATAGTTACAAAAAATCTTTTATGATCTACGGACATTGCACCAGCGATTATTTACATAATCGATTGATCGATAAATCGAACGAAAAACAATAAACGGACTTAGAATGAGTATTTCCATTAATTAACTAGAATAAGGTGGACTTTGAACGGTCATAATTAGGTAACTTTAGGTAGCTTTTCTAATCCTAGAGACGTTGTTTGTTAGACTGCACCGATAAGTTACCTACTATGTCGTCTTTAGGTTAAATAATAAATCATTTATTTCAGACAACTTAGAACAGTTAAAGATCTATTCTACGGTCCATAGATATACCATAAATAAAACTAACATACATAAAATATAAAAACTTAAATAGCAAAGTTAATGCCTGACACATACATACAGATAATTATACACATATATAATTATAATGACTGAGTGCATGTAAAAGTTAATAGGAAATCATTTTTGCGGCAAACAGGCGCTTCCCTGCGCACTCAAACGCAAGATTTAAAATGGTCTCAAATGACGAGTTTATGACTGATGGTTGTTAGTACTTCTAGCTCAATTTTCCAATTATCACCTTTATGATATCTACATAATAATCAGTTATTATACCTACTATGTATTTATATTTATTTTGATTGTTTCAATGTTGCTCATTGTTAAAAACCATTTAGCGGACGACTCGTTTTATTATATCACTACTCGCACGTTCTCAAGGACCTCCATTAGCTGATAGTTTAAATAGTACAAGTATGTGATATTTTTTGGTACAGAACTTTATTAATACATTATTTATAGAATCTAGTAGGATTCTGCGGATTCGCACGAGTTGTTTAATATTAAAAGTAGCCTAGGCATATGTTATTTCAGGTCTATATTTACGTGTGCAAAATTTCATCCCCATTAATTCTGTAGTTTTGTCGTTGTCTTCGTCCAAACATCTTCACAACAACACAAACCTTCGCCTTAATAATATTAGTAGGATTCAGTATCATCTTTTCGGTCTGAAGTGTCTAAATTACCTACTAATAGATTCGATAGTAACTCTGTATGTCTGTTTGTTACCTTTACACGCCTAAGCGGCTGATCGGATCTCAATGAAATTTAGCAGGGAGGTAAATGGTATCCCGGGGAAGGGCATAGGGTACTTTAAAAGCTCGTGCGAAGCCGCTGGCAGCAACTAGTAAATGTTATAAATACTAGCTTCTGCCCGCGGCTTCGCACGCCCTTAGCGAGATATAAAGTAGCCTATGTCCGTGACAAAATTCATTAGGATCCGTCCAGCCGTTTAGGCGTGAAAAGGTAACAGACGATGACAGCCAGACGAGAGTTACTTTCGAATTTATTATAAATTTGAAAGTAGTTTTACTGTGTTTGTGTACCATTAGTATGGATAACACACTAATTTATCCGTTTTGCTTGCCGTTTTCTACAAATAGATGCCGAAAACCAGTCAGTAGACCAGAGTCACTCAACCAGAGTTAATGTAGGGACATTTAATATTTTAAAGTCAACCCCAAAAGCTTCGTCAACCTCAACTTCTTGATTGGCACAGTACCTGGTTTGACACCAGTAGGCCGAGCACAGCGATTGTTGTCTAGTGTAAAATAAACAAAAATGACATCGCATCGTAATCGAAAGCGTAATACTTGTTTTTTGTATTCTAAAAATTAATTCCTTAAACTTCAATTATTTACGCAATCGAACGAGTATTTTTTTTTTAATTATTATTTCCGTTAACTTCGCAATGGATAACATTTAGTCTAAGCTTAGACACCGCTATGAGGGAGTCAGTTTTAAATTTTAAGGAAGTGTTTTCCTATTAAGCAGTGACTCATTCAATTTGTACTGTATCAATTATGATCGGACAAGGCCATAAGGCAAGTTATATAATTCATGAGAATTATATAACTTGCTTTACGGTCTTGTCCGATCAAACAAAGGATATTTGATCGTTTAAAATTCAATCGAAAATTGTTTAATTTCGAATATCCTGACCTTACAGTGATGATATATATTATTTTTATACTTAATTTGATGGCATGTTACAATGATATTGTGAAGAAAATCTGTATATGTAAGTATGTATCTACTTATAATATTCGCTAGCTAGCTAGGTTACGTCTCAGCACAAAGTTCGTCGAAATAAGGTCAGTGAAAGGGTTAAGATAATGAACACATCGATGACTTCGTAGATAAAACATCAATATGAGGTGCAGTGTATTATCTACGGCAATAATCGCTACACAGAACAGAATATATCTTCAGCCCTGATCGAAAACAGCGGCATAGCTTTTTAGGGTTTCGTACCCAGAGTGCCAACGGGACCCAATTAGTAAGCCTCCGCTGTCCATCACAAACCGTAATTTGTGCGGCTGAAATTGGCAGTACGTATATCAGTGTTTTTTACTTGACCTTAACGATATCAACACACGAAGGGTTCATGTACCATGGTACGGAACCCTTCGTGTGTGAGTCCGACTCGCACTTAGCCAGGTTTTTAAAATGTAAACGATATTGAGGAAATTGTTAAACAATTACTTAAAGGGCAAAATGTGATATCGATTAAGTTTAAAAATCAAAAGCCAAGTTGTTACCTCTAAAAATAGTTCAGTACCTACTACTTGGGTGTATTTACTCTAAAATATTATTCACTTTGCAATTTAATTCTAACAACTTCGCAAATCGTGCCTTACCCCGCCAGACTAAATTACTTTTTACCTATAGACTAGCCAAACTCGATGTAGAATGTTTGTAAACAAACCACGACACAAATAACTCACTTGCGTGGCGTCAAGTTTCAGATATAATTTTACGCAATATCATAAATATTCAATTATTCGTCACATCGAGTTTGGATAGTGTATATAGGTAGGTATATATATTTTTACGGTAGAGTTCTATGTATTTTAAGATAGTGTTAATCTGCCACTTTTATCTTAATCTGATAGTCTGTAATGTTGTTAGCTTCACAATCAAAGGACGTTCGATTCAAATTGCGCGCAAAATTCAAATTATTTGTAGCTTTGAATTTTTTCTGCGTTCTACAAGGATTAAAAGTAGCATAATATAAATTTGCCCCAAATCGTAAATCATTTTCTATGAGCCCATTTTTTTACAAACTTCGATCAGAGAAAAGAAAAACCGCCAAAAATAAACTTGCGCGCAAAGTAAAGGATCTCAAATCGACAAGTAATGTAAGTTGCGAATAAAAATACGCGGCAACAGAGTGAATTTTAGGCTAAGTATGAGCGGTTTGTTTACAAACATTCTACAACGAGTTTGGCTGGTGTATAGGTAAAAAGTAATTTAGTCTGACATTTCTACCATAATTTGTTGTATGTAGTAATGACGGTAGAAATTAAATTTATAAAGGGATTAAGAAAATAATATTGTTTACAGAATATAAACATTCATTAAAGCAAACTATTTAATAGTTATTAAGCGCCGAGCTGGTCACGAACAATAAATCTAAAACTTACATGCTTGGGCGAGATTAAATTGTAACGAAAAATTACTGAAGAAAGCATCTCAAATCGACAAGTATCTACTCTAGATTCTCTTTAAAAAACAACAACAAAGTAAATTTTAGGTTCTGTACTGTGTGATTGTTTATTTGTTTATCTTTTTTGCAGGTAGTAAAAAAATCGAGTATTCTAGGTCTCATTTTTTATTATCTGCAACGACAACCACGCTACCACCACCGGGGCAGCGCGGCGGCCCAAGAATCGGACTCTGGTTCTCTTACAGAGATTGGTAACAGGACAATAGTTTTTTTTGAATGCTGGCCTATCCACACAGCATCATCTAGCCCCAAGATAAGCAGAGCTTGTGTTATGGGTACTAGATGACTGATATACTTAATAACATGCATAGATATTTTTTATTATAAGTACATAGAAAACAACCAGAATACCCGGAAAAAAATATCTGAAGATCGTACAAACATTTGTCCTGAGGCGGGAATCGAACCCGCAACCTTCTGCGCCGCAGGCGGACCTTCGCCCGCTGCGCCACAGAGGTCGCCAATAGAAGATGAAGTTTCTATGAATGAGTCGCTCACGGAGATGTTAAAATAGCTCTACTGGGCCAGAGCGGCCCAATGCCGTAGATCGAAATGCTTTGTAGAAGTAAAGGGAAATTGATACCTATACTCCGGACAACCTCAAGATACACGATTGTAAACATTGCCCTCAAACTTAACCTTAAAATCATCTTTTTGTTTTATGACATAATTTGCACTTCTTGTCGATTTGAGCTCTTTCCTACATACAATACACAAAGCTGACAATTATTTTTAAAACCATTGAGTTTTGACCAAAAAGAGAATTGCGTATTTTTGTGATCCGTGTTGTTTACAAACATTGTACCTTGAGAATGGCTCGAGTATATCTACCTGTTCCATCGCCTCTCCTATAACTCTGGTCCAAGGTTTGTTGGAAGAAAACTCTTTTCAGGGTTAAGCTGTACATAGACATCTATGTACAGCTTAACCTATCCTATTAAATAAGTTCATGCGTATTATGTGACATGTATTATTGTGTACAATAAAGAATTACAGAGTATAGTGGGCTGAAGTTAGTTATCGAGTAAAATGTATGGAATAAGAGAAGGGAGGCTTGCATGCTATGCAAGTCATACATGTCTCTCTTGCCTTCTTCCACCAGTTCCACTCACTAGTTCTAATGGGATTTTTACATAAAACAACAATACTATAAAAATGCTTGTTTAAGAGGGCGCAATGCGCGCCATTTTGTTAAAAGGATAGGCATAGGATTTCGCGTTCATAGGAGCGGGACAGAGCATACGTTTTTGGAACGGCGTTAGCGCAAAATTCAGGTTTTTGCTTATTTACAAGAAAACTGCACAACTTATGAAGAAACCGGTTCAAGGAACCAAATAATTTGTAATAACCTACGAATCAAAACACGAGTAATTTCAATAGACCGCAGGGTCTCTGAGATCTCGACGAAATTATGTGCGAATCAGTGCACTTTTATGTTTTTTTCCTAAATCGTGTTTTCACTTTCAAGGAACCAAACAAAATATATTATTTTTAATGTAATTCGAGTTTTTTACCACGGGGATCCCGTGAGTACTGAGATCTAGGTCTAGTTCGACAACTTAACCCGTTAGGTTCGCCCCTTTAGATTACTTACTTCAGATATTGGTGGTAAAGATACAGCGATAGATTAGTTCGGATCCTAAGTTTCATCTCTCCTATGCTCCATTTCAGGACGTTATTTACTACTGAGATCTGCAAAACAAATATTAAGTTAAAGATAGATACCACTTTACTGCACAATAAACTTAGAAATAAATAAATAATGCTTGACAAACCACACAGCATCATCTAGCCCCAAGCTAAGCAGAGCTTGTGTTATGGGTACTAGATAACTGATATACTTAATACATTACATAGATAGATATTTTTTTATTATACATAGAAAATACCCAGAGCACCCCGAACAAATATTTGCAGATCGAAATAATTTACAAAATAATAAATACGGCATAAGGACAGTTGGCGGTCTTATTGCTCAAGGGCGATAAAAATTAGCGATAGGTCTTGAATGTATAGGAGCGTTTGATATACATTTACATGGGATGATATCTGTGTAAAACATCTCAAACATATTTACAGGAGGATTGGTTCCTCACACATACGTCCACTGCTATAAATGCCGCCCCCAATGAAGGGGGAAAGGGGGGGAAGGGTTGCCATAATCACCACGCGCATGGCAGACGGATTGGTGATCGCAGTTGAGTTGTTAAAATACACAGAAGAAAGCTGCTGCTGTATGAGTCGACTAAGAGAACCCACCAAAGGGATTTGGTGGGTTCTCTTAGTCGACTCATACGACATCCAGGATAAAAAGTATCCTATGTCCGTCCCCGGGATACCATCTATCTCCAGGCCAAATTTCAATAAGATCCGTTCAGCCGTTTAGGCGTGAAAGCGAAACAGAGAGACAGAGTTACTTTCGAATATATAATGGAAGTATGAATTAATCCATAATCTCCTGAAAATATTATCCCATAACCTAACATTCGGATTGAACTGTTTAAGGCTGGTGTATGGCCCAAAGGCCTTGAGCACACAAAATAATTATCTGTAGCCGTAAATATAATCTGTTTTATTCGTGAAATGTTCAATTTGTGTACAATACTTTGGATATTTCTTTTAAACTCTGTTGATTTTGAGTATTTTTCTTTCACCAAATATTGGTCAAAGACACAGACATAAGCTACTTTTGCGCGCAATTTGAATCGAACGTCCTTTGTTGCTATAATTCTAAGTGGGGGAACTGGGATCTGCATGGGAGTACTATGCATTGTCCCCCTGCCTAACCAGACCAGACCAGCCCAACTCAGGACTTTTGGTGATTGACTTTGTCTCAGCTTTTCTGTGGGTGTGGGCGGGGTTGATAAATATATAAATATTGCTGGACAATCCACACAGCATCATCTAGCCCCAAACTAAGCAGAGCCATAACAAAAGTTATGTGTACTAGATGACTCTTAAACATAATACATTATTATACACAGAAAATACCCAGAACACCCGGAACAAATATTTGCAGATCGTACAAACATTTTTCCCAAAGCGGGAATCGAACCCGCAACCTCCTGCGTTGCAAGCGGGCCTTCGCCCGTCGCACCACATCGGTCGTCGTGATGCCTCAATGTTGCTATACAAGGTGCCACGTTATTGGTGTACTAAGCGGAAAGGGTGTGGTTCACCCCCACAAACATTTTTTGTTCTAGCACTTTCCGGGTTTCAAGGTTTTTTACTGAAAAAAAGACCTTGAAACTTTCATCCCAACTAGATATTATACAAAGTAATACTCACCAATGGCATCGCAGTGAAGAATTGCAACAGGAGTCTTCTAAACTCCTTGCTGTCCATTGTTATTATAGATCTGTATAAATGAAAATAATGTTAATCCTTCTGCCTGTGGTATGAGTGGGTAATGCAGTGATAAAATCAATGTTATTAACCAAATCCAAGTTAATAAAGCTTTATTTTACAAGTAGTTTCTGCCCACGGCTTCGCACGTGTTGTTTCTATAGATACGTTTAAAGGTTATTTCTATCTCATAGGAACTGATTTATGGGATTAAATTTGCCTATATTTTTTTCCAGGCTAAACATACATCATCTTTTATGTTTAAGTAAGTAGTAAGTACTTATAAGTTTCATTTATAATTATAACATAGTTATTATAGTTTTGATAAATAAACTCCTTTTTATTTTGAATTTTATTTTATTATTGAAAAATTTTAGCCCCATCCGTTCATTAGTTTTGGCTCAAATAAAAAGCCCAACAAACATCCATACCTCCAAACTTCCCCATTTATAATACTAGTGTGATTTACAAACATAAGAATAAACTGTATATTGAGACGCGCGATAGAGCGTTTGCCCAAGTCCAGAAAGAAACGGGCGACGCTATAGCAGTGAGTATCTCTACAGGAAGGCACTTCTCGCCAAAATATATCACTCGTTAAATATGGAACTGTCAAATTTGACAGTTCTTGCCATATTTATCAAGGTAATAAATTGGCGAGAATTGCCTTCCAGGCACCACGCTTTCGGTCCCATCTATTTTATTATTATCTCAGATATTATTAAACCAACAGGCTTGCAATTTTGCATGCGTATAGACATAGAAATGAAAATTTTATCCTTATTTATATGTCACTGGTCTCATGAATTTTGTTTTAGTTATGTTAATTTTCAAATTATTACCATTATGCCATTTCACTTCTCTTTTGTCAAAATTGTTGTATCATCCGCAAACATGATTGTGTATTGGTTAGTGGCATTTGGCAAGTCATTATATTAGTCATATTCTCATTGTCACATAAAAATGTAAACTATTCTAATGAATATGCAACTCTTTAATAGCTAAACCAGTAGTCGTAGCTCATTAAAACAAAACCTTTATGAAGTAGCACATAGCTTCCTAACAATTGCCTATTATGTTTAATGTAGTATCTACATAAAGCACTTGCTCTTTAAACTAAGTGACAATTATAAAGCCGGGTACTGACCGGCGGGTTACAGGGTGTAATGTAACGTGTTACACAGCGAGCATTCATGCAGTCAGTACAGGGAAAGAAGATGCTCGTAACAACGAAGCAGACGGATTTTAGAAACACGGTATAAAGTTTCATGCTCGCTGTGAATGGTACCTACATTACGCCCCGTAACACCGGTCAGTACCCACATTTATATTATTATTAGAGTAATTATAGACGAGCAGCTGAGAGCTGATATGTCTATATCACAACGCTTTTAACGTTTTTCACTACATTAGTGTGTCCCTTATATAGTGGTCAGATTGTGCGTCCGTAACCAGTGGTCGAGTCTGTTGTTAAAGCTGTTCACAGAGGGAGCAGTTACAACGTCTTCAGGAAGCCGGTTCCAATTGTGCACTACTCTGCTACTCAGGAAGTGATGAGCAATATTAGTGTTAGAAGATGTACGAGTTACTCTGAGACTATGGCCTCTAGCTGATGTTAGTGGCTCCTTCGGGGTATGCATTTTGAGTATGTCAGGCAGGTTGTAGGTGCCCGATAGAATTTTGAAGGTTTTTAATTAGACCACCACGGAGGCGTCTATCCTCCAGAGTGGCGTAGGGCGGCCAGTCTCTCTGGGTAAGACATTCGGCGAAGGCCTATAGGAATTTTTGTGGCTTTCCTTTGTACACTCTCTAGTAGGTTTTCAAATATGGAGCCCCTACTTTCAAAGGAACATCCTTTGAAAGTAGGGGCTCCATATTTGAAAACCATATTTCAACAGAGGTCTATTAAATGATATGACCTATATATCTTTAGGAATACTTCCACCGTCTTTGCCTGGAAAGCTCTTCTTATAACATAAATAAAGGAATTAGCTTTCTTCACTAGGTATTCCTGTGTGTGTGTGTGCACTTATTGTAATGTAACACTACTTAATACACTTTTTAAGTTTCAACAATATGATTCTCAAAGGTGAGTTAACTCAATAAAGTGAACTCAAAAGAATGGAGTTCCAAACAATTAATATGAGTAGGTTATTTTAGAATGAGCCAAAACCATATTCCAAATATTTTTTGTATAAAGAGGAAGTCTGTCTGTTTAGGGTACCTAATCTACAGAACGTAGAATAACATTCAAGCTACACATAAAGCAAATAATAGGAGTCATAGATGGTACAAGTAGATAAGAATTTATAAATAGTTTCAAAGGTGTGTTATTGAATCAGCCAGCCACTCTTCCCGCGGGTGTTGTAAGAGGTTACTAAGGGAAATCCACCAGGGGTCTACCACACAACTGCAATCCCCAATCCGCATGGGTTGGGGATCGCAGTTTGGGTTATGGATATTACCCCCGTGTGATAAAAGCCAACAAGGCGCTTATAAGGGGGAGGCCTGGGTCCAGCACTGGACCAGTATAGGCTATGGAGCCAGAAGTACTGAATCAGATGGCCAGCATATTTATGACTAGCTGCTGCCCGCGGCTTCGCACGCGCTTTTTAAGTAGCCTAAGTAGGATATCATTTACCTCCCTGCCAAATTTTATTGAGATCTGTTCAGTTTTAGCTAGCATTCAGGCGTGAAAACGTAACAGTCAGACAGATAGACAGAGTTACTTTCGAATTTATGATATAAGGATGGATGAGCTCTGATCTGACTAAACTTTGACTCATAAGGATCGAACATACAATTTGTTTAGAACCATATAATACTAAACTAATTCAAGGGAAGAGCATGCAACTTACCCTTCAACCAAAGTTGTATGCTGAATCAACCACAGGTCGCACATTGACCGAGAGATGAGTGATAGAGCAATAAGAGCCATGAACCCACTCTCCTTGGTCCACAATCCTGGTACCATGATCTTCCATAGTGCTTTAAACTCTTTGATAAACTGAGCATCCACCTGGGCTTTAGGACCTTTTTTGTCTTTCTCCTTTATCATATACTGGATTTGTTCTTCGGGGGAAAGGCGGCCTGGTTTTTTCACGATTTTAGACTTGCTGAAAAAAGTAATCTTGTTAATTATTGATTACAAGAGTGATATTTCTTTGAGCTGAAAGATAACACTGTATTTTAGGCTGTAAGTAATAGCTATTGGACTTTGAATTGCTGTACTTATCCTTAGATAATATTATTAATTGTATAATAAGAGACTTAGTGCTCAAAAACTAGAAAAAATTAGATACATAAAGTAATGCTAATGACCGCCAATTAGGTATGTATAGGTACTAAAATATAAATAAAATTGATTCTTCACAAGAAGAGCTGTGACTTTTGAACAAATAAGGTTATGATACTCTCCACAACATAAATTAATGATCTTTATAAGGGAGGAAATACATAAAACAGCGCTGACTTCCTAGTATTGTAAGTACATAACTGGAGTTTAGATTGCTTGTTCGTCAATGAGTCATTCATGATTGAAAAGTAAATATTTAAAACTAGTTTTTTGAGGATATTACGACTGTTCTGTCAACAACACAATAACACTTTCATAGTCACATACGCGTTGCACATGTCTGTCCGCGCCACCGCGTAGCAGCGACGCACCGCCGCGGCTGGGCACTGAATGCGTTAACTGACATAGGTACATACTTGCTTCTGTGATAGGCAGATACCTAGTACATAAAATAACTCATGGTTTTCTACTCTGAGCGCCCAATAGAAAACGCAACGAAGAGACAGGGCATAGCTTGATTTTATAATAGGTTATTATCGTAATATTAATCAATAGACTGGAATCTTTTCTCATTACCTTGAGTTGAATGAATTCCGAACGAGATAGGCACTGAGAGCGGCGGCAGCAGCCAGACCGATTCGCACATCGCTTCGTTCCGTAAGCTTACTAAAATTCGCCATTATTACACTACCTATCGCATTAGAACTATATGAATTCACAACACGACCGCACCACACCATTCACTTCATCATAAGGTATTTAATTTAGCGGGTCGCGCGATCGACTGAACTTAGATAAATTTGTTAACTGAATTGGCGAACGAACGAACGACTTCGACCGATCCGAACGAGGCGACTCGCGTGCGTTATAGCCCCAGCCACACGCTCCGTCTTGCTTGCGCAGTCCAGTTTGTGCAGTTATTACTCAAAACGACGACGACGACCGACCGCGACGACGACGCGACGGAACATTAAACATCGAGCCACACGTGCAAGTAAGCTCGTACAAACTAGACTGCGCAGGGTTCATTTTCTTCTTCTTGTCAGATGGCTTCTGCGACTGGGTTGTCGCAATTTCACCAATGTCCGTCTCATCATGACAGCATCACAAGCTTTATGGATTGCGCATTATTATACATATTATAAACTTATTAGTATTTAAAAAAGAAAAACATTCATACCAAACAAAAAAAAAACACCTAATAACTACAAAACAGAACAAAAGGAAGCAGTGCTACAATAGCTCAAACCTACAGAATAATTAAATTTACATTAAATAAACACAAAGGAGCTACTACTACTACTACTAATTACAACTTTATATCATTATTATATACAAATTTACAAATGGCATAGTTAATTTTAGGGGAAAAGCATAGAGATAAAATACATTTCATAGAAGTTGGAAGGGGGACTTCAGGGGGAAGGGAATCGTATAAAGAAAGAGAAACAATAGGGCAGCTGAAAAAAATGTGGTCCACGTGACCTTCATCTATGCCACACTCAGGGCACACAGGGTTCATTTTAAGCCTCACACATTTGGACGGAACTGTCACCTGCTCGGAAGGTGACATATTCCTTTTCCAAACTTGAGCTAGAAATTACGTCATTGCAGCAGGCCAAGCACGGGGATTGTTCTAAGGTAGCATAGACAACAATGACATTGCATCGTCATACATTGCGTGAATTATCGTAGTTAAAGGAATCACCTAACTCAAATGTATTTCAAATAATTTACGCATTCGATGACAAAAACACGTAATATTTCTCCATTCTACCCTGGACAACAATCTCCTTGCTTGCCCTACAGGCGTACTAGAAGAGTTTAGCGGGTCGAAATACTATGGAATTTCATTTCTCACGCGTTTGCCGAGAGAAAATAATGTATGGAAATTCATTTCTAACGTGTTATTTTATTTTTAAATTGCTGAAATCTCAGCCTTAAGTTATGGTTATTTTCATAATAAGTTAAACTACAAAAAGTTTTTACTCCAAGTCCGCTATGATGTCGGCCTCTTCCGTTCTCTGAACATTAATTTAAAAAAGTTAGTTCGTTTTTTGAATTACTGTGCCCGCTAGAGGCATTGGCGGGAATTTCTTCGAAATTTATATTTTATTAATTTCACAGAATGTCATCGAGTGATAGTGAAGATTTTATGACACCGCCAGTAATTAAAGAAACTGCTCAAGCAGTGATTGAGAGAACCTTTTACCCTAGAAATCCAGAAATAAATACAACAAGACTTACGAAGATTTCGTGTATTCTACGAAGATTTCGTGTAAAAACGAGAAGAGCACAGCTTCTTTTTCGGAAAATGTTTTAATTTCCTCGTAGGTATGAAGCACTACGTATCACTCAGGAGATGGTGCGATTTCTACCTCGTGTGTTTTGAGGACCTCAGCTGCGCCTCGGGTCTCAAAAAGAAACGTGTATCATTATTACTTTATAGTTTAATACGAATCACAAACTTTAATAACCCGACTTACCCTATTTTCAGGAAAATTTTGTATAATCCTGAAACACGCGTTCAATAGTTTTGTTAGCTTGAAACTTACAGAGAATATTAAGAAAGGTTATTGAGCTACAAAATCGGGGAATTATTAGTCAGGCCGCAGACTTTTTTTTTGGCTACAACCAACCTCTGATTTTATACCACGGGAAAATAAGCAGGCTTCTAAATAACTAATTCGCCTTGTTTTAAATACCACCTGAATATTCCAAAGTAAGCGTCAAATAAAGAGCAACAATTATTTTTAACTTGTCTTACTGCTTTATTTACCAACTCAGCCACGGATTTTACAACTAACCAACATTTTACGTTTTACAGCTTCAACATAACATGTTCCTCAAAAAATATAAGTTCAAGCTTCAACTAGAAAGCATCTTATCATAAAATTTAGCATGTGAAATAACACATCGTATTCATTTATCATGAAAATAGGGACAGCACAATCTGTTTGGCGTGAGTGAGACGGGCGCCACAGGGCGCCACCGACCTTCCACCAGTCTTTTATTTCGTTTCATTATATAAATAATAATAGTTAATGCTGGACAAACCACACAGCATCATCTAGCCCCAATAGCTAAGCAGAGCTTGTGCTATGGGTACTAGATGACTGATATACTTAATACAATATATTACATAGATACAAATATGTATTATACATAGAAAACCCAGAATCCCCGGAACAAATATAATTTGCAGATCGCACAAATATTTGTCCCAAGGCGGGAATAGAACCCGCAACCTCCAGCGTCGCAGGCGGACTTTCGCCCGCTGCGCCACATCGGTCGTAATGGTTCCTAACATTCAGTTGCCATTAATTACTAACATTATGATAATTTTAGGTACATTTTGTTGTTCAAAGAATATAGGACGAGTTATAAATTATTCATGTCACACAACATTCTAAACATACTGAGTTATAAAACTAGATGTCTATACAATTACTTTATTGGTGTCTTATATAAATATTTTAGAAGTTTACTGGTTAAATATATGTTACAAATGTAGATGCTAAAAAAAAATTACTAACAAGCTATTTTTTAAATAATTTGCTCCGCAATATGTCGTTTTTTGGCATTTCGCACTAGAAGGTTACATCTGTTTCTAAACTTTTTAAATAGCCCAGTGTGTCTACCATGAGTTGTCACAGTTAGATCGCCTGACGTTACTACAGTAGTTACGTAAAAACGCATAAAGTATAGTTAGTGCCATTTTAGTACCCAACTATCCGCTAGAGGCGCTGGATCGCCTGACGTTACTACAGTAGTTACGTAAAAACGCATATAATATAGTTAGTGCCATTTTAGTACCCAACTATCCGCTAGAGGCGCTGTTCAAGTTTTCATACATTTTTTTAACTACAGTCGCTAGCGAGTATCGATTGTTAAAACTCATGGTAGACACACTGTGTGTCTACCATGAGTTGTCACAGTTAGATCGCCTGACGTTACTACAGTAGTTACGTAAATATTAGTACCGCGCATTTTAGTACCCAACTATCCGCTAGAGGCGCTGTTCAAGTTTTCATACATTTTTTAACTACAGTCGCTAGCGAGTATAGTTTGTTAAAACTCATGGTAGACACACTGGTTTCAAGACATCGGTGACGTTTAAACCTACGAAAGTCACGATCCCGTTTCGCCATAGCTGTACGAATACTATCTGATATCCAGGGAGAGGGGGGTGCGTCAACTTAACGGGGTGAATGACGATCAAATAAACCAATAATATTCGAATTCAAAAAATCTACCATACTCTCTATGGCGGCCATTGATTTTACATCGTTCCACATTACATTTATTGAAACATCCTCGGCCAGTTTAGAAATGCCTATCCGTGAAAAATTACGCTGGATATGAATTATTGGCTTCGGTTTAGGAACTTTAATTTTGTAAGACAAGTAGATTAGGTCATGGTGGGAGAAAGCTGGTGCAGAGAGTTGACCATAGTCGCAGTATGGTGTGAGGGCTCAGAGTTAATAACGTTGAGATTAACTGACTCGATTATGTTAGTAAGTATCTTGGCCTTCTGGTTAGTTTTAAGGCAGGTGTCAAGATCACCCATTAAAATAGGATGGGGATAGTCTGAAATAACGTTTTCCAAGACTGATTCTGGTTTTTGCAGATAGTTCATAGAAGTAGTAATATTAGATGGGCAATAGATTACTCCCAGGAGAAACTTCACACCATTATCAACTTCTATAAACAAATATTCAGGAGAAGCATTTTACGGAGATGGAGATTGGCTAACTAGTATAAAAGAAAAAATACTCCTTAGATAAATCGCTACACCACCACCACCCTTGCCAACACGATCATTGCGTATAAGTACAAAGCCCGGGGTAGGGTAAAAAGAAGATGTCCGAGACCAGGACCGCATGAATATGTTTAGATTTAAAAGATTCGAGAAGATCTCAGAGATCTGACATATGTCCTGGGATGCTCTGCGCATTTATATGGCATACATTGACGCTTTATGACCAAGGCTATACACATTTTCCAGCAATTCTCCTAGAGACAGAGTATGGTCATCACTATCACTGATAATTGCAAAGGATGCTTCAGAAACAGACTCGGCTCTTAGAAAAGACTCTTCGTCGCTAATAGACATAAAATATATATATATATATAATTATAGTATCTACTTATGAATTTATATACCTAAATACGAAATTTATTTATAGATAATAATAATAAAAAAATAAGAATTATAACAGTTACGTACTAACAGTTTCCGCATAAACTTGCCGGCAAAACAACAAAAACAACAGCTGTACCTACTACGAATTAGCTATAGGTAGCTAGGTAATAAAAAAAAAAACACAGTAAAGGAATACTATTCAAACAGTACACAGTCAACTCAAAAATAATATCAAAAAATAATAAGATTAAGGGGGCGTCCATAAATTACGTGAGATGCTTAAGGGGGGAGGGTCGAGTCAAATCTCATCTAATCTTACGTTGGGGAGAGGGGGGGTCTCGGCAAATATCACGCAATTTTTTTTAATCACTGTAGTCACGATATAAGTATTCTATTGTTAAATTTTTATTACATTCTAATTAACTTAACTAACTCTCAGCAATACATTAAACACATTAAATTACATTAAATTAACTCTCAGCAATATTGATTACTAGTCTTCTAGTCGTAAATAAAAGCACTAAGCAAACTTTTTTTTTCTTTTTACAATAACAATCCAACGCGTTTACGTAAGAAACCCACATTCTGAAAAATCTCACGTGAGATTGGGGGATGGGGGAGGGGGTTGAATAAAATCTTACGACATCTCACCAGGGGGGGAGGGAAAAAAATTTGAATGTTGCGCCAACCCGTGCGATCAACCACAGATAGAGAGATTGAGAGCCATGGACGAACAAAATCGACGCACTTCCTCTGATCGAAGATGAGGGCTATGAAAGAAGCGGCAACACGTCGGTGGCCCATTTATACTCATCTCAGCACATCCTCTCAAACTTTTACAAGGTGGTTAGTTTTGTTGCTTTCGTTTGTTCTTTTGAAAACTTCCGCATGCGCCGCCCCTAGGCACGTGCCTAGTTTGGGTTAGGGATAATCTGCCTCTGGAATAATTTAGCCGTTTACGTGTCAGTAGAATATATCCTACATAAGTTTCCTGTGCCTCCTTCCTTGACGGATTGTAGATTAGAATAGATAGTATATTTTTTTGACGGGTTGTAGATTAAAATAGATAAATACTTTATAACCAAATAAAAACTCAACAGTAAACTTTGCCCTAAAATAAGAATATTGAGCGCATAAAAGATGAATTTGCAAATAAAATAGCAAAACATTGTTTAATTTTTTAATACTTTTTTATTACTTACTTATTTAATTAAATCTACCTAACTTATTATTGCTAAATTACTTAAACAAAATGCGAATGCGAATGCATTACGAATTTAAAAATCCTAATAAAAATATTGTTAAATTAGGTAGGTAGGCATTGACCATTGTCGGAATCATTAAATTTAAGAGTACCTAGGTACCAAATTTGAAAATCCTATTACTATATCCTAATTACTCTATATGTTTAGGTGGGACTAGGAGTAACCTAATTAATGATTAACGCTAGAATCCAGATCATCTAGTCAACTTCCTCCACAGTGGGCCCTGAGTAGTTGGGTTGCGCCTGTTGGAATCCTTGGTTGCCTCCAGAGGCCGCCTCGTGCATTTTACTCATCACTGGCGAGCAGATCCTCTGTATCTCCTTCAGTTTGTGTTCATACTCTTCTTTTTCCGCCAGTGTGTTATTATCGATCCATTTCAGGGCGTCTTCGCACTCGCGGCGTGCTGTCTCATTGTGCTGGTCACTCAGCTTGTCACCAGCGTCATCTAAGGCCTGCTTGACTCCGAACACATAAGCTTCTAGCTGGTTGCGAGCTGCGATCCTTTTACGTTGACGGTCATCATCCTCCTTGTATTCCTCGGCCTCCGAGACCATGCGGTCGATGTCAGCCTGCGAGAGTCGGCCTTTGTCGTTCTTTATGACGATGTTCTTGCTGAGCCCGGTGCTGTTTTCTTTAGCGGACACGTTCAAGATGCCGTTCGCGTCTAAGTCGAAGGTGACGTCGATTTTGGGAACTCCGCGCGGTGCTGGTGGGATTCCGGTCAAATCAAATTTACCCAGCATATTGTTATCCTTTGTCATGGATCGCTCGCCCTCGTAAACTTGAATGGTCACAGCTGGTTGATTGTCGGTGTAGGTGGTGAATGTCTGGCTCTGCTTGCTGGGAATCCTTGCGTTTCTTTCGATGATCGTCGTCATAACTCCACCAGCGGTTTCGATGCCGAGCGATAAAGGTGCCACGTCCACCAACAGAACATCCTGGATCTTGCTGTGTTGTTCACCGCTCAAAATAGCGGCCTGTACTGCGGCTCCATATGCAACTGCTTCGTCGGGGTTGATGGACAGGTTCAACTGCTTACCACAGAACAAGTTTTGCAGCATACTCTGAATCTTGGGGATACGGGTCGATCCTCCTACCAGAACAACATCATGGATTGAGCTCTTGTCCAACTTTGCGTCTTTCAATGCTTTTTCAACTGGGTCCAGAGTTCCACGGAAGAGATCGGCATTGAGTTCTTCGAAGCGAGCTCGAGACACTCGTGTGTAGAAATCGAGTCCCTCGTACAGCGCATCAATTTCGATAGTGGCTTCAGTGCTCGACGAAAGAGTGCGCTTGGCTCTTTCCGCAGCAGTTGAAAGTCTTCTTAGTGCTCGAGGATTGTTCTTGATATCTTTCTTGTACTTCCGTTTAAATTCCTCGGCGAGATGGTTGACCAGTCTGTTGTCAAAGTCTTCGCCACCAAGGTGTGTGTCACCAGCTGTCGCCCTCACTTCGAACAATGACCCTTCATCGATGGTTAGAATAGAAACGTCGAAAGTTCCTCCTCCAAGATCAAATATTAAAACGTTGCGTTCACCTTTCAAGTTTTTGTCGAGTCCATAGGCTAGTGCAGCGGCGGTTGGTTCGTTGATGATGCGTAGAACGTTGAGTCCCGCAATGGCTCCAGCGTCCTTAGTGGCTTGGCGTTGTGAATCGTTGAAGTAGGCCGGGACTGTGATGACTGCATCCTTGATTGATGTTCCCAGATAAGCTTCTGCTGTTTCCTTCATTTTGGTGAGAACCATACTGCTGATTTCTTCTGGAGCGAATGTTTTAGTTTCGCCCTTGAAATCCACCTGAATTTTGGGCTTGCTGCAGTCGTTGACAACTTTGAATGGCCAGTGTTGCATGTCTTGCTGAATCTTCGGATCGTTGAACTTGCGGCCGATGAGTCGTTTGGCATCAAAAACCGTGTTTTGAGGATTAAGAGCAACTTGATTCTTGGCTGCATCTCCTATAAGTCGCTCGGTGTCGGTGAACGCCACGTACGATGGAGTTGTGCGGTTGCCTTGGTCGTTAGCGATGATTTCCACATTTCCGTGCTGCCATACTCCAACACAGGAGTAGGTGGTTCCAAGATCAATTCCGATGGCTGGCATATTTAAAATTTTTCGTCTTGTTTCTTCGGTTTAAAGTCACTAAACTTGCGTTTTTTCGCTAAATAATAAACGCGTGATAAACTGTAGCAGTAAATTGCTTGTTTTGTTTGTTAGTTTGAGAACCGTAGTCTTTCTTCACTTCTTCGCTTGCTTGTTTCAATTCAAATACTGAACGCTTTGGCGGGTAAACCGTGCCTTTATATACCCCTCCACAGCCGGCCAATACCCATCGAGAATATTCTGGAAAGATGTGGTGCCCAATAAGAAACTTTCTGGGTGGAACCTTCTCGAAAGATATTTATCATCAACCAATGGCAGAGAAGGATTTGTGTAAGAGAGAAATAGATAAATTTGTGCTAGACAGGGAAAAGAAACAACAGAATACCAACTCATAAAATTACCTGATTTTCGTGGATAAAATAATGAACTTCTTTATGCACCCATATTGGTATAATATCTTTTGAATTTAATGATTAAGAGGTACAAAATAAAAATTTGAATTTATTTCAATGTTAATTGTTATACTTTAATACTATACAATACTCTTTATTGCACACAGAAACACAAGACAGAAAAAGACTAATATGTACAGATTAAGTTGTACAATGGGCGGCCTTACTACATAATATTATATAATTATAGATTTTCGAAATTTTGTATGTGACCGAGAGTTACTCAATAAAACAAAACGGTTAAACGCAGTATAGTATAAGTAATATAATACTATATATTTTAATAAGACAGTTAACTTAATTGCTGCAGTCAGTGCAGTAAAATACTGCAGTCATCACAGTCATTATTGTTAATATTTTTTGAACAATGTTGTGTCCGCTTGTTTTTAGCGTATATATTAGAACTTGCATAAACAAGTTTATCTATAAGAATGAGATACGGTGTTGGCGTTTCTTACTTTGTAAATAAAAAATATATTTTAGTATAGACAAAACTGAATTGCTTAGCTGATAGATTTTGTATTTGTTTATTTCTTAATTTTCTGTAGATTTACAGAATGATTCCGGGATTAATTATTTAAAAATTGATAAATAAAACTCCTGTGCCAATAACATTATTCCCTAATTCATAATCAAGGGTGTTTTTCTTGCGTAGCTGGCATCACCAACATAAATTTATTGACTCTGGAATGTTCCATCGTATCGTGCGATCTCTTTTCATAATGATACGATCTCTTTCACTCTGACATTGAATGTTCTAGAAACTCGATTTCAGATATATTGCTATTCTTGTCTAACTTATAGCGTTATCTCACTTATGCAGCATCGAACATTCGAGAACGATTATGCTGGTAATTTGTGAAGATTGGTTATTTTCAGGCTTTGTCGTGTATGACCTGCCTTCTCATTTTGATAAAGTTATCATTTGCGTATTAAATTTTGCGCTCCTTAAATAACCACTTCAGAGCCGGTTTTGCTGAGATAGCTTTACAAAGTGTAGTGGTGCGGTTCTCTTATTTTTAACCATGTAAATAGGTAGTGTAGTGATAAGAGTCTTAATTTCCTAAAATGTAGGCTACATTGAAGTTTAAACAACGCAAAAATGCAATACAAAATTCGCCGCAAATTCGAAATGGAAGGATAAAGTCCCGTTAGAGACAGAAAATGGCGGACACATCGCCCGGTTAAACTGCGTAGATCCTAATACAATCGAATTTAGTTCGGTAAGGAGGTTCTATGGATTTATCAGTGAGGTATGTAGAGTTTATATCATGTTTTAAAAGATTTTATTAGGTTTGGCGTAGGTTGAAAATATTTTGTGCTGTTTTGTCACATAAGTTGATGTGCATAATTCGTAATTCAGCAATGGCGTTCGCCTGCCTCGCGGACGACGTCAGGTGAACACCATTGCTGTTGGAAAATAATTTTGCAAAGTTCCAAAAGTCTCAAATCCTGTGATTTTTGAGGTAGGTATAGTAGGTACCTATGTTGATAATCATTTAGGTGGATTAATCAACTAGGTACCTACCTGGGTATTTTGTTTCATAAAAGCCGCCGCCCGCCTGGCTGCTAAGTTCTTGTACTAAGTACCAACTTACCTACGTAGGTACTCTACGTAGGCGCTTGCCCAAACTATTTCTAATCAACAAAGATTGTTAGGCAGGTAATTTTACAAATTAGTCAAGAACTCTTTATTTCCATAAATACAATGTATACTTAGACAAAGTCAAATTCTTAATAATTAAACACTGACACGGAAATAAAGTGCTATTTTTGATTTCAGTCGCTTCGGTATGTAGACTAAAGTAAAGAAGCAGTAGTAGTAGGTACTTATACGTAGTTTCCTACTTATTTTAATATAAAATAATCTCCAATTTAAAAAAAATACGAAAATGAAATCAATTACCTATACCTAAAAGGTAGCTATAAAACTAATAATTAAGTGTATACAAATTTATAGAAATACTCAGGTACTTGGTTAGGTATAGTACCTATATAAAATATTATTGTTACCTAGGTAGGTATGTATTTATTTAACTAAAATAGACTAAGAAATGTAATACCTAATAAAGGAATTTTCCACGTTATCATAGGTACCTATTAGGTAAGGTAGGTAGGTAGGTACTCATTTATTACGTTAATAGGTACTGACAAAGATACTAGGTACTTATCGTGGGTCCTACTTATCAGGGTTTGTTTTATAAACATCTGTGAATGTTTAATTTTACCATAATTGTCAAATAATCTGAAGCTAACTAAGTTCCTACATAGTAATGTCTATAAATAAGGTGTTATTTATAAGGTTCCTTCTGTGAATGTAAAAGCGTCTTGGTACCTATTTACAGAATTTAGGTAAAGTTGGTAGATTGATAGGCAGGTAACGATTAAGTTAAGAAATTAAATATTCTAAACGGAAAACTTAAGTAATTTATTTACAGGAAAGCAATCTAATTAAAACTTCGTAGGTAACAAAATTATTGGGTTCAGAAAATATTCCAAAATGAACCCACATAAAACAATGGAAAATATTTTATCTTCTGGCATTAGATATGAAAAGATATTAGAAAATTATAATATTGATTTAAAGTAAGAAGCAAATTAAATAAATATTATACATGTAACTACGTACCTACGAAAATAACGATAAATAACGATAAATCTCTAATCAATGTTATTTGAAACTGAAATGCAAAAGAGAACCCAGGCACTTGCTTACATAAACACAATGTAGGATGGTAACTAAAATAAATAAAGACCTTATTAAATTACATAGGTAGTAGATATTACGAGCAGATTAATCTGGAATAACTTACACTTATTATGTATAATTACTTAATAATCTTCTAGGCAGGATGGTATCTAAGCCAAAATGCCTAGGGTTTAGAATGATAATATTATTAACGAAAGTATTAATCAAAAGATATACCTACCTAACGATAGAAAGAACAATAGTTGGAAAAGAAATAGATAGGTAGGTAATACAAATTATCTAAAAGAACATACTAATCTAAAACATTACCATTTTTTCGAAAGTTAGTAGACAGTTGACAATGAATACTAATTATTTACTACTAAGAGATAGTTACTAAATACATTAGGAACTTGAAACACAAAAGGATAAGTCACACAAATTTCTCAGACAGGGAGTCTGGATGGTACTCGTAGGATATTCTTATTATAATTGCTGTTTCAACACTATACAACAAGCTGATGAGATCATGCTTGAAATAAAGCAAAAGCAACAATAAAAAACAAAAGCCACAAAAAGTAATGGCATAATTTATAAGTATAATTTATGGCTAAAATGTTAAAAATAATAAGTATATAAAATAATACGATCTGAAAACGAAGAGAATACCCTACCTACCAGAATACGATGATCTCATTGATCTTCATTCAAACAATTAAATTACGCTCTTGAAAAACAATGACTCATAAGAATAAAATATGGATAGAATACGATAAGAGTACATAATAAATACACATTAAAATTATATTTAAGCTAATTAACATAATAATCATATGACATTGACGCAGAATTAAAGAAATACTGAAAGGATAAGTACCTGTGGAGAGCGCAATTATAATACCTACTTATTAAAACACAATAAAATTACATTATAGGTAAGAGAGACGTATAAAAATTATTCTGGTGAATTTACTTTTAATTATTAAGAGGGAGCATTGCGCGCCATTTTGTGAAAAGGATAGGCATATGATTTCGCGTTCATACGCGAGACAAAGCATACGTTTTTGGAACGACGGCGTAAGCGCAAAAACCATGTTATTGTTATTTACAAGAAAACTACGCAACTTATTAAGAAACTGGTACAAGGAACCAAATAATTAGGAACCAAAACATAAGTAATTTTAATGGATCGCAGGGTTCTTGAGACCTCGACCAACAGTGCACTTTCATGTTTTTTTATCGTTTTTTTTTCTCTATTGACTTTTTTCCCATTCGTCTTTTTTTACATTCAAGGAACCAAAGAAAATGTTCTCGAGAGTGCTGAGATCTCAGCATAGTTTGACAACAAAACCAACCCCGATAGGTTCGCCCCCTAAAGCTTAAGTAAAGAAGTGAACTATTGACAGTCAGCTAGTTTATAAGCTACCAACTGAGAAAGTATGATCAAGTCAGTATTTAAAGTGATAAAATAAAGCATTATCATAGAAATATACTTAAGATACAATTTGAAGTTGATAAACATCATCTTTTCCTCTATAACCTTTTACGGTAAAAGAGATCAACCTATTAGAATAAGACGGAAGGTAGATTAAGGGAAAAAACCTCGTCAAGTAGGGTTAATTAATTACCTATTATAATTAATAACGTAAAATATACGCTAGCAAAATAATAAAATAAAATTTGGAAAATTATGAAGGAGAACTCAGATTACTTTGATTTAAGTCGTGTAAAAGTTAGATCAAATTAGAGAATAATAAATTACGCTAAAGAACAATTATTTATTGAAAATAAAAGGAAGAAGGCTAAAATAAAACTCGTTACAAATAGGAATATACATATTAAAAATAAGATCAACTAAGAATACAAATACCTACAGCAAAATTATAACAAAGGCCAGACTTAAAGGCATTTTACTATCATAATTATAGCACATCTGACAGCTATGACAGTTAACTACCGTACCAATTTGACGAATAATAAATAAATGAGAACGTATAAAAAACTATGGCTATTTGACGTATAATTAATTCTAACAAAGAATAAAACATTTGAGCAACATAAATTTCCGAAATTAATATATATATAATATGTGTAATTACTGTAATTAGTTCTTCAAGTACCAATTAGTGAATTTTTAACTAATACTTGGCATTAAGTTAACTCTACGACTTGGTGTAAAACAAAAGTTAACAAACACTGAAAAACTAAATCCTCATCCGTAACTCTAAACAGCATCATGTATTGACTAGGTAACGAAAATAGAAAATAGATGTGTCATACACTTTACAAAATAATTAACCATGTATTTAACTACGTAGCTACTCAGCTACGCTTCAATCGCAAAATTAAATTTTAAATAAGCACGGCACTGTGACGTATTGAAATTTCTTAATGTAACAACGGATTTTAACGTTACAGGGGTATTTAATATTGCTTGGCTTATAACCATTTATTATTTGGTTGGTGGCAATTGACGCAAAGAAGTTTTAAGTGAAAAGTGACTAAAATGACGATGTGCTTGAGTAATTCTTTGTGGTATGAGTGCACTGTCTGTGTATGAAATACGGCTTGGTTAGTCCATAGAACAAAATTTTATAAAAAATTCTAGTCCATCCCTTGCATGCTTTTTATCGGCTTAAAATTTACAAGGATTTGCTTATATTGGTTGTTGAATTGGTTGTCTTGTAGAATTGTGTTTATTTGAAATTTAGGTACATATCTCATTGGAATAGTGTGGTTGCTTGTTTAAAAAGTTGTGGTGTTTAATAAATATCGTGGTGCGTTATTTATATGTAAAATGTTAGGTTGATTATACACGCATGTAATGTATTTGTAAAAAAGATCGAGTAAATACATATGTACTACCTAAAATTTCGTAATATTATTAACTTACCCTAGATGAAGGTTAACGTTGTTGTGGTGCAATTAGACATATATATGTATATAATACCTATTTACTTATCTGTTTCGAATATGTACATTTTTTGTAGCGCTTCATCTTCTTTGCAGCATCTTATTTAAACCAATACTATTATAACAATTTATTCGTTTAAAAAATGTATAGGTGCCTATTAATTTTAATTTATAAAGATATACCCACCTATTTATTTGTAATATTATTTAATAAATTAATAATTAATAATTAAATAATTAATAATTTTCTCGCCTTTGCCATGTCTGTGATATCGAATTGCATTTAATCTACTTTCTTAGTAACACTTGCATTGCACAGTATTTTTGAGTGACATTGTATTTGAATGTAAAGCTCGTGTCCTTATCTAATTTAGGTAGTTATTTTAGACTACAAGCTTACATAATTAATTATAATATAGCGACATCATATCAATAACACTGTGATCTGTGATAAATTTATTTTATTGTGATAGAAAACTCACTGCATGCGTGAACGCATATTTATGATTTAACTAGGATATTAAAAACTTACAATTAATAGTTCGTTATACAAAACAGCACAAAATATACCTACCTACTTTATTATAAAGGTAACTTAGTAATTATAAGTTGTTTCTTAATAAATTATAAGTTAACATAACTTATTAGTTGAACCTCCTAGGTAGGTTATGTTACTCGTAGTTTAACTTTAATTAAGGTAGTTTAGGTAGGCAATATGAAATTATAAGAATTAAAAACCAAACAGCACGATTTTTTCTATTAAAAAATCTTATTCTATTGAACAATAAAGTTTAAATATTTGAAATAAATGTACATAGGATCATAATCGGTCATAAAAAAATATTGGGTTTTAGTTTAATTATTTGAAAAACATGACATAAGAATTTTCAATTAAAATAGCAAAAAAGCGTTATTATATAACCTACTCATAACTCAGTTTAGGCAAGATGTGAATAGGTAATAATTACCTATTATTAAGATAGCTATTGACATTATGATGTACGTAGGTACAGGTACGTTCCTTTGTTGGTTATTTATTACAATTGGGTAGTAGGTTTATGTCGGTAGGTATTCAATTTGTAGATTTAGATATTTAATGTAAATTATGAGCATTGAATTATAAAACCGCACAAAATCCTATATAAAAAAATAGTTATTTTAATCGCTTTTTGATCTAGCAAATTATGCGGAACGGTAGGGGCTGACTCTCCTAGGTAGATTATTTATTAAACTATTTGGTAGTAGATATTTGGTATGATGTGGTATTGAATGAGAATTATATGGTACCTACCTTAGGTATTGGTAGTTTATTTATCAGGCAATATAAATTCAATATATAAAGGTTATGCATTTGAATTAAATTATTTACTTTGAATAGTTTTTTTTAATCTGGTTGATTATTTAACTAGCCGAACATTCTAGGGAGGTAGCATAACCTACGTTATTACCTAATATAATGATAGCTAAGGTAGGCTATAATAACTATCAGAATTAGGCATGACAATAGGCTGACTCTCATTTTATTGGTAAGCTATTTATTACTATTAGAAATTAACAGGGATATTTTGAATCAGGTGGCATTCAATGTGAATTATCACAATACAATAAGTAAAAATAGCAAAATCTACGATTTAATTAAAAATTATTTAACTAATCGCACCGTTAATTTAAGCATATTATGCGGAACCTGTTATGTAGGTTATTTATAAGGTTTAGGTAGGCAATAAAGATACCAGAATTAAGCATGACATTATATTGACTCCCCTAGGTTTTTGTTACAATTAAGTAGTAGGGTTCTGGTATTAGGTAATATTCAATGTGAATTATGACCAAGAAAATTACAATTCAATAATAACAACAAATTAGAACTAGTATTTATAATTGAAACAATTAAGCTAACTGCAGATTATGACCCAAATTTATAAAACAGTAAAATATACGATAAATAAAACAAAAATAGTTAATATTTGTCTCTTATTTAAGGTGATAATTAATTAGGCATAAATATTATACGGATCTTGTTAGGAAGGTTATTATTATTTTAGGTTTGGTAGGTAATTAAAATAACATTTATAAAAGTCAGTGAAAAAGATTATAGAACAATAAAAGAATTAATAATTTAATTTATTATTAAGCTGATTTTCAGCGCAACCATCCAGATTTTTAAAAATTAATTATAAGAAACCTAGTATGTTTAGGTAGACAATAATAATTATAAGAATTAGTAAGAAACTGCACAAAAATTTGATCTAGTTTATAACAATGGTTATTATAATCGGTTATGTTAGGTGATTATTATTACTTAATATTTCACTTTTTAAGCGAATCCACTCGGTTTAAGTAAGTTTTAGATTAAGATTAGCAATGAAAATTAAGTACATTAATCTGAAAATCATAAAGTGCATTGATACAAAACGGCGCTTTTTTTATTTATTTGTAAAATAAACGAATTGACGAAACTCGCAGTTTACCTTTAGTAAAATATAAGAAAAGTTATTAACACCCAACCATGCAATCGTAAAATACATTATTGAAACCTACGGTAATTCCCATTATTACATAAGAACATACATATAAAATGATAAATAATTGCAACAATAGACAATTTTTTTTATCGATATTTAGGTTTAGTTTGTAGGAGCTATCATAAACTAAATTTGTTAAACTTTAATAACAACTCATAAACTGATTAAAATGTAACACGTTGTGTAGCTACCATTTAATATTTTTTATTGCCTTTAGTTATTAGGATATAATATAATTCCTAGATAAAATATACTTAAAATTATGATATATAAAAAAAAACTATACTAAAATATTTATATTGGATAAGGTTATGTACAGCTGGGTAGGTTTAGTGAGAAAATGTACTAATAAGGTTTGCTGGAAAATAACTTTAGGGTTGAGCTCGTCCTTGCCATAACCTCTTTAGTTTTAAGTTTTACACGTATGTTTTATCTCGTAATAAGTAATTAAGAAATGAGAGACTAGTATTAATATTACTTTTACCTAAATGTAAAACAAAACAAATAAACAAACAAACGAGTAGGATCTTTACTAACAAAGAAAATTACAATTAAAGAATAGAAACAAATTAGAACTAGTATTTATTTATTTATTTATTTACAAACCTATTGAATTAAAAGCCAATAATGTGTCAGTTAGGATAAAAACGCTATAAGCATTATTTATTAAGATCGACTTGCATAAATAAAAAGAAATTAAATATAAGTAATATTGCACATATTCATAAGTAAACAAAATTAAAAAGAAACAAACATGACCTACCTTCTTTAACCTTATGTATCTTATTAAAAATAATTAAAATACATCATACTTAATTCGTAAAATGTTTATTATTTTGAACGAAGAAATAGTAACTAGGCATTTACCTACATACGAACTGTTATCAAGTAGAGTTATAGAAGGTACTATTGGGTGTAGGTTTTTAGATAATTAATAATCTCCCAAAAGTGTAATCAATAAGTACCTAACCTACATATACCAAACTTATTTTTCGCTAAAATATTGTTGAACTACCGTGTGTATCTAATATTCTTGTCTTAACCTTTCAGGATCTCGTTGTATAAACAAATCTAACTATGTTTTCATCGCTTGTTCTACAGACTAAGGGTCTCGTCCTAAACTACCGTGGCTGATTGCGACCTGAGTCAATATGCAAAGTGCTCGAATTAACGATGTAACCAGTAATATCAAAGATCAGCCCCAGCCCACCTTCAGAATAATGTTGAAATATCTTCGTAAATTCGCAAAATAATTATCAAGGTATAAATTCTCATTTTAACAGCATAATGCACGTGGATTTAATTGATTTGATACTCCATAAACTTTCGGTTTTAATAACCTAATCATTCGGTAAAATATTTTGATCAAATTATAAATATGTACTTGTAAATTTAGCGTTATATGATGCGGCTATTTATTTACTATTTATATAAATAAACTAATTACTACACTAACTTATTCCTACTAAACAGAACCGATCAGCCGATATGTGTAATTTTTGAAAGTTTATTTTTATTCTAAAGATCTCTACATTTCGATTCACAAATATATTCTAACAACAAAAACCTAGCATAGTAATAAGTAATTGCACCATTCAATTGATTTTCAGATGTTCTCTTATTTTGTTGGCGTCACATGGATCAGGCTATCAGGCAGGCTTCGGAACTAGGCAGATAAAATGGCGAATACCTAAAATAATGGTAAAAAATTAAAACGGGGGACAGAACGTTTAGAAACTCAGAATGTAGAGTCGTTCATACTAAAACCCAGAGAAATCCTGATTGCTACGTTTTAGTTTTTAGTTACATTAAGTCTAAGGTCTATCAACAACAAATGTAAAATACGTGTATTATAATCTATATAGGCACGTGTATATATTTTTATGATTTTTGTCGCATAAACCGTCTGAAAAGCCTATTATATCTATAGTTAAACTAGCCATTATGTTTTGTTCTATATTTAATATATATTATCTCCTGTATTTATGATCATTCGTACACTATATATTATAAATATAATACAAATTGTAGGGTTCCATTACGTAGACTTTGTTAGAAGATGTATTTAAAACAATATAGGTACGGCGGCATTAGAACTGGGCGATGACTTAGGAATAAATAAGATTCGCTCGATGGTATTATACTCATAGATTAAGGCAGTTAAATAAGTTTATAAATGTTCTTATTAAGGTTAAGGTAGACTAAGAAACGCTAAAGAGGTATTATAGTAACAGGCATCAACTATTATAGGTAGTTAAGCTATTCTGATATAACGTTTGCTAGAACACATAAGGTAATTAGCGGATTTTGTATAGAGTAGAAATATTGGTCTCTAAAGGTTAAACTTTCGGCCACTCCTGGGTTTAGGTAGCCTTGGCATTTAAATTATTATTATTAAGGCTTTTGTTTTGGAGTTAAGTCTAAACTGTCTATAAAAACGTGAGATAAGTAATTGAGCCGTAGATTCGGGGCTATCTTAACTGAGATAAGACGAGTCCCCATAGAGAGTCTGGAAGATGCCTAATCTGTTGGCAGGCTTTTGATGAACTTCGAGCGCAGAACGGACTAGGAAATGACTTGTATTTTTTTTTCTAATTGTACATTTTCAAACGTGCATTTTGCGTGCAGGATTATATTTAGCCTTAGTCATTGCTTCGGCTCTATGCCTAATAACGTCACATCGACTCTGCAAAAATCTACTTGGAAAGCTCTAGGATTTCTATTTTTGTACGAAGATCAAAAAAATATATTTACTGTTAAAACGATTAAGGAATATAACTTTTAGTCAATAGGCCGCTATGAACAAAGCCTTCTGTAATTCGAATAAAAATTTCAGTAATAAAATAAGATTTAAAAGAACGGTTTAGCTTTTATTATTATTACCCTTAAGCAGGTATAGAGGTTTACAGATGTTAGTACAGTTAATTCAATACATTAAAAAAATATAATTTATTTCTATTCGATTTGTTTTCATCTCCATCAGAAGAAAACAAGGTACCATAAATGATAATAGAGATTTCAATGATATCAAAAAATATCAATTAACTACTAACATTACCTTTAAAGTACGGAGACGTAGAAGTATGAAGTTAGCGTTAAAATATTTATTGGTTTTACAAACCAAATTAGTAAGGCATTTACGAAATATAGAACGACTATTTTTATTATTTCTGTAACTACCAAACAACGTAGGTGTAGGTAGACCTACTACTAGTAGGTTATTTATTACACAAAATAATTATTTTGAAATTAAGGTATACCTGCTCAGTTAAGTAGTAGATATTAAATAAATTTTGCCTGAAATATTATACATATTAGGTACTTAATTTAATGATCTTATCAAGGTCAACAGTTTTCAATTTTTCCATAAAATAATAATGTTAGTAATTTCGAAACGTTCTACTGAGTTTCTTGCCGGTTCTTCTCAGTAGTATTCTAGGTTGTGAACCGGAAGTAAATATTTCCATAATAATAAATACATTATAATAAATATGAACCTAATCATAAAAATAATAATATCAGACTAATGTTTTTTAAATGTCAGCTGAATAAACATTTAATAAAACCATAATTTTTATACAAATTTAACGATTCCAACACAAAAAGTTAATGACTAATAAAATAATATTTATTTTCTTCAAGAAAATACCACACAGTATCTAAATTACTTGTATCTATGTTTATTACTACATTATTGTTGTTTTTGTTATTTTATCTAAGTGAACTATAATTTTTGAAAACTTACATACCTAGGTAAATTTAAATGAAAAACCAAATTTTTTACCTATTTAACAAATCAACAATTTTCATTAAATATTCAACTAAAAATTAAATTGAAATAAATATATTATTTTAAAAGCTTATTCTGTCGTTTGATTCTTGATTCCTTTACCTCATGTCCCTATACCTACCTCATAGGATAAGTACTTATTTCACTTTTGTGTGTAATGTAACATTATACAAAGTCAATTAGATAATTAAATCATTAGTGCACTTTCACTTTAATAATTAATAGAGGTACTCTCTAACCTAACCGAGGTATGAAAATACCTGCAGTAAAATTGTAGAGTAGTCAATATTATCATTGATCGGTAGTCTGATCGATCACACCAATGATTGAATCATTGGTGTGATCGATTTTACCTACCTAATTAACCCGTAGATTCACAAAAGCAGTGCAGCTTTTGTAGACATCTGACGAAAAGGAAGCCTATAAATGATGTGGCTTTAACGAGCAGTTAGCTGAAGCTTCCGCAAGTAAGTGCCACCTCGAGAAACGATTCAGAACAAGTAGGTATTTCTAGGTAGGTTTTCCTTAGTTTTCGAAATAGCAACCAGCACTGGTAGTTTGGTTCCCGCTACTGTTGATAGATGGCGCAGCTTGGTAATATCTGATTGCTTGCTGGATACCGCCATTACAGCTAACATACTCTGATTGGTTAGAAGTACTTCATATAGTTTGTACTGCCACCTAGATTTAGTTTTTATAAATGGACGTGTCGGGACGGCTTCATAGATGTCGTTATGAGCATGATTCAACTTTACCAGTTTCAGAAATTCAGTAGCTCTACCTCGTTAGAGTAATATTGTTCTGTGAGCTCTACCTTGAAACTATTCTGCAGGACTTTTTCATGCAATGATTAGGTTATTATCTCTTGCTATTCGCATAAAGTACCAAGGTGTTTATTTTGAACTTGCAACCGGAGTTTAAATAATGATTCTAACGATCTACTAAATATAAGGTAATCTAAAGCTGGTATTTTACATTTTTTACATCATTATTTATAGCTTTACCTAAGTATGGAAATCGTAATTAAAAAAATTAAAATCATTGCATTCCTGGCTTGCATTAAAATATCAATGTGCTTCAGTCATGGCCTGATTCACCAGTTGCCTCAGAAAGTGTCATGTTGTTAATGTATTATCATGACATTGTGTTGCAGGAACTCTAGCAATCGTAAAATGGAAATAATGGCATCATTACAAAGAATTTCATCGTTTATCAATATTTTGTTGGTGGTGCCTCACCTAAATTATAATTTTCTTTATGGATGTTTTATATAGGTACTAACATAATATAAATAAATAAAACTTCAAATAAATGTGTAAAATTTATTTAAAATGATAATAAATTGTCACAACAAGGAATCGCCACAAGAACCGCTTACAGTATAAAATAGCCTACGTATCTATTTACTTAAACTTAACTCTAAGTAACCTAGTCGACTTAATGTTACATCACATGTAGAACGAGATATTTTTATATTTTTTATTATTTTAAGTACCTAACAATGACCGATAACCAGACGCTACTCCATTAAAGCACTAATCTAAATAACATCTAGAGGAAAATTTAACTAGTATTATAATACCTATCAGTTCAAATGTATATGATGCAAAAAGTTTTGATGGTCACACAGAGATCCATAAGACCTTTGCTTTGTATGATTTACACACATTATATAAACAGCAGTAGGTATTATTTATAAACTTGTAAAACCTGATAGGAAAAGTTTCAAAAAGTCAAAAAGCAAGCAAAAAAGTGCTCTACAAAGTCAATAAATAACATGGTAATTGACGAAGCCCAAATACAACGGAGCAGCGAATCGGCATTGTTGATCTATCTCTTGTTTTTATTTTTCATAGTAAGACGCCGCCAGAAGCTCGTCTTCTCAACTGGGGGTAATTCCTCCCTGGCTTCCTCCCTGGTGTCTCCTCGCAACATATCTAGGAAAGTAGGATCACTTTTCTTGACGTTCTTCTCGATTTTCACCGCCTCGGCGCTCAGTTCAGCCTTTAGCTTCTCAGGGCTCGTGTTCTCAACCTTAAACTCGTTAGGGTCTTCAACGAACGCCTGTTGGAGATCTCTCATTATCTTTTTCCTGATGGTTTTCTTCATACTCAGGTGTCTTTCGAGGGTTTTGACATCACCATTGCCGTAGGTACGGAAGTCGTCCTTTTTCTTTTGTTTCTTCTTGGTCTTGTCTTCATCTTCGATGGTCTTGGCATCGTACTGTTGGCTGAGTCCGAAGATGTCCCTCAGGTGGGGGATGGCGCGCTCTGAAGCCATCGTTCTGGCTTCGGTTCTCTTCAGACGCACCTCATTGCGAAATCTGAAATAGACAAAGGAAAAAATAAGTAAATGTTTTTAAGATTTCTCAGGAAATCACGACAAATATAAACAAGCTTTTGGCATTTTAAAGCGTTGTCTTGTAATCAATGTTGTCTTGAAAAGATAAGAGCAAAGAAGTAGTAGGTAACATTATCGCAAATTCTGTAAGAGATAAGATCGAGTTCTAACTACGACTCTAGACTATATCTCCCTCCATATAAGATACCATTTTCTCTGCAATCCTCAGCTGTCAAGGGAAGTAGTTAAAGCAATCAGTAACGTTATAGTTACGGTACAGAGCCCATGGTGCTGCCCCCATTGTATGTTACTTAGCCTGTATACAGTTACCGGCTAAAAGTGCAGCATTATATAACATCTCTCTACATTTTCATCGTACCTCATCATTACAAGTATCTTCATTTAACATCATCAAACCACTGCTTGGTATGGGTTTTAATAAATTCTAGTCAGCCAGCTTTGCTCTGTGTTTTTCGTAGTTATCCATGATCCTCATTGCGCTTTTGGATGTCCACGATTTCTTTGGCTTTATTATGATAAAGTATCTTAAATATAGGGAATTCAAACATTTTGTTTCTTATCTGCCATTTTGTAATCTATTTAAGTAGGCTTTTGAAACTTGAATAGTGAAAGTGAAATTATTTGGGACCTATAGATAGATACCTACGTAGTTTTATGTTTTTCAGAATTTATTTCTGCTTTGTATCTGGGGGACCTAAGGTAACTTATCCTCACGACTCGATTGAGTTTTGCCCTTTCAAACCGCAAAAAGGAATCTACAATTTTTTATGCTTTATTTTTCCAACTGCAATAATGTTGGCTTTGACTACATCCACACACACACCCTCACACACACACACACACCCTCACACACACACAGCGTTAGTATTATTAAGGTTGTAGCTGCAAAAAAATCTGTTACAAAGTAAACCTTAACAATCGTGTTGAAAATAATGTTTAAAAGTTACGTTTTACTAATCTCAACAATTGAAAAACGTTTTCTAATATGCCTCAGCAACGTCATTGTCGAAGCAAAAAGCGAGATGTGTTAGAAGATCTAATACATCTGACAGCTGATGATTTATCACTATGCAGTAGAAAGGGGCAGGTGTATTGTCTGCAGGGTATTCGCACGCCTTTCCAATATACGCAAAAATGTTGTGGACACGCGCAACAATGGAACGTGTTATTAGAAGTCCAGTAAGCGCGGGGCGTAGTGAGGTTGACTGAAAGTCGCTGCATCTTAGAGACGTACCTAGGAGAATCTGCGTCTGTATTTTCAGTTATGAACCAAGGATATTTTTTGTAATTTATCTACATATTTACCTAGTACTAAGTACTTAGGTATTAAATATGCAGATAAATTACCACGGGTAGCTTATTTCTACCCGTGGCCTCAGGTGATAATAATATTATAGCTTTGAGTAGTACCTAGAAATAATGTGTATGTTTTTAAAGTATTTTCTTAGTGAGACTTCGGGGTTTTCCTGCTTACCTGATCATAATGAAACTTAGAACATTTTACCTCTTTTTGTTTTTTTTTTTGTAATATATATGTAGATACTAACATGTATAGCTATAATTATGCAAACTGTGTCTTTGTCTATTAATTTGCGAATTCAGCTTTGATTTGTCTAGTTCGACGCCAGTCTGCTTTTTTCACTTTTAAAATTTTAACTTTAAAAGGTCTTTTTCGTTCCTTCATAAAGCTTTACATATAATTAAACAGGTTTTAAATAGCTATGCACGTCATATTTTTACACCTACTTATGTAACCAAGGAAATGAAATAACGCTTGTAAATTACAGATTTATAAGCTTAACTTTTCGTTGACTAAGACGATAATTCCACCATTGTTGCGTATGTTATACGACTACAACTCGACGAGCTTAGAAAGCAGATCACAAAGCCTCTCCATAAGGACTTCATTGTGCTTCCCCCATATGATACATACATACATACAAACTAACATACCTACATGTGTAGTGTAGGGCTAAGCTCCCCTCTTGTTCAGACAATGCATCCCATTTACAACATCTAACTATATCTATGGTGTTTTGTTCGTCGAAATATAAACGGGCGTTCAAGTACTTAGTTATTTATTATTTATTTTTTATTCTTCTGTCTGGCGGGTCTGGCCATGCAGGTGAAGTCCTTCTGGAAGACTTGACAGGTTTAATCAACCTGATGTTGTCAGGCCGAGTTAACAGCGAGATCACAGAACTCCTATACGGTGCGAACCTTTGTGCCCTAAAAAAGAAGGATGGCGGTATAAGACCCATAGCCGTGGGCACTACATACCGCCGCCTTGCGGCTAAAGTCTGCTGTCGGAAAGAAGCCGACTATTTAGGCGACTATTTAGGCGACTATTTCCGACCAATTCAGCTAGGCTTTGGTTCGCGAGGCGGATGTGAGGCCGCAGTACATTCCCTTCGTACATTTTTAGACCAAAATTATGGGGAGGTAATTCTGAAGGTAGACGTCAAAAACGCCTTCAATTCCGTAGACAGGGGCGCCTTGCTAAAGCAAATTAAAGACAAAATTCCAGAAATTTACCCTTTTCTCTGGCAATGTTACGGTTCGCCGTCAAAATTAATATACAAGAACAAAGTCATTTTGTCCGCTGTTGGATGTCAGCAGGGCGACCCTCTCGGTCCGGCCATATTTAGCCTTGCCATCCAACCGATAATTCAACGTCTCCAATCCAAGCTCAATGTTTGGTATTTAGATGACGGAACTTTAGGTGGAGAGGTAAACACAGTTTTTGATGATCTAAAAATCATCACAGATGAATTTCGAAAAATAGGTTTGGAATTAAATTTTTCAAAGTGCGAGCTTTTTATTTCGGACTCTTGTTTACACAAAAACAATATCATTGGAAAATTCAATAGTTTAGCCCCCAACATAACAGTTGTTGATAAATGTTCACTTCGCCTCCTTGGTTCACCAATTCTTGATGAGTCTTTTCAGTCCTTTGTAGACGAGAAAATTCAAAATTTCAACAAAACTTCGGACAGACTGCTCAAAATTAATAGCCATATGGCTTTTACAATAATTCGGTTTTGTCTTTTTGTACCTAAATTTATGTATTCTTTGAGATGTAGTCAACTGTGGAAACACAGTGAGCTCTTGGAAGGCTTAGACAACATAATAAAGAATACTCTATCATCGGTTTTGAATGTCGATTTAGATGACAAGGCATGGTCGCAGGCCTCCCTGCCTGTCAAATTGGGAGGCTTAGGTATACGCAAAATTTCAAGTGTAGCCCTTCCAGCGTTCCTGTCTTCCGTCTACAGCACTAGTTCTTTAGTTGACAAAATTTTAAAGTCATCTTGTTTGGTCCCACCTGGAATTTCATTCAAAATTTCATTTTTAGACGAAGCTCGAACGGCTTGGCATAATGCTTGCCCTAATGCTGCTCCCCCAAAATCTCTTTTGTCTCAACGGCAATGGGACAGGCCTCTGTGTGAGTTGACACGGAATAGTTTGTTACAAACGTGCTCCAGCTCTGCGGATCGTGCCCGTCTCCTGGCCGTTTCTAAATGGGAGTCAGGACATTGGTTGCAAGCATTTCCTTCATTTAACACTGGCACTTTATTGGATCCCGTAACTTTCCGTATCGCAACATGTCTTCGGTTGGGTGCAATGTGTTGCGCGCCTCATCAATGCCAGTGCGGTACTGCTGTCGAACAGCTTGGTCATCACGGATTATCGTGTACTAGGGGCGCCGGTCGGATATCTCGTCATGCCAGCCTTAACGCCGTCATCCGGCGGGCCTTTGTCACCGCTAACGTACCAGCTATTCTCGAACTGAATGGTCTGTTGCGTGACGATGGTAAGAGGCCTGACGGCATGACACTAGTCCCATGGGAGTTGGGGAGGCCCATTGTGTGGGACGCTACATGCGTCGACACACTTGCGCCTTCCCATCTTCCGAGGACATCCGTAAGGGCTGGTGCGGCGGCAGATTTGGCCGAGGATCTCAAGAGACGCAAATATGCAGGTCTCGACAGAGCCTACATATTTGCTCCCTTTGTCGAGACCCTAGGTCCGTGGGGTACCGAGGCTCTCCTGGTTTTTAAAAAGTTATCTGAGCGTCTGGTCGACGCGACGCGTGACCCGAGAGCTGGCGGATATCTGGCGCAGCGCATCAGCATTGCCATACAGCGGGGCAATGCAGCCAGTGTCTTGGGGACGCTTCCGACTGGTATTGATATGGATCAGTTGAGCTACCTGTAGATTGTTTGCAACAGTCTGCAGTTAGCTTAATTGTTTCAATTGTAAATACTAGTTATAATTTGATTGTAATTTTCTTTGTTAATAAAGGCCATTGCCTTAAAATTATCCAATAGTACTTAGTTGAATAAATATTTTGAGATGCTTTATCATAGGTTATTTCTTTCAAAATTGGCTTTGCTTTCATGTCCATCTCGGGAGATTTTTTAATCGGTAAAAATCGGATACAGTGGCATTATTTATCACTTGCAGCTTATTTGAGTATTGGATAACCGTGGCTATTGGCTAGCTCATTGATCTCCATGCCTAGCTCAGTAGGTACCTACCTAATTTGTTTGTCTTTTTCACTATAATCTTAAATTCTTCAAAATCCTACTATCCTATCAACACTACCGCGTTTTTCCGGGATAAAAAGTAGGCTATTATGCATGTTTATCTAAGTCTAGAACTACATCAATGCAAATGGCGTGACGAGGTACCTAACAAACATCCCATCCTTTACATATACATATATGTATAATATTAGTGTGACGTAGTGAAGTGTAAAGTGCTTTTCAACTGAACTCCAAGCTCGAAGTCTACAAACTCCTTGATAAGTTCAAGGTGGCATAGCGAGAAGCACTTGCGTAGGCGGTGGTTTTAAATATTCGTCCACACAACATTAACGATATAAACTATAGTGCGATAATAATGATAACAGAAAGCATTTAAAACGGTGATGATAATAAACATCATGTTAACAAAAAATAGATAAACTGAAAACAATCCTAGAGTCTGAATCAAGCTAGATGTAATATTTAGTGAGCCTTTAATATATTTTGGCTTTGGTGAATAATCACCAAAGCCAAAATATATTAAAGGGTTATACCACAGACTAACTATATAGTAGATATACCTACATGGTTATTGTGGAACCCACGGAATGAGTAGATACACTGGTGACCCGTGCTACAGGTTTTCCATAAACCTATAACAGGCACCAGTCTCTCAAAAACTCACAACACAGGTAGATAAGCATACTAAGTACCTATTTACTCTCCGAACTATAGCTTTTACACTACCTGGTCTAAGTAGGTACCTAGTGTAAGCTTGATTATGTACCTTTATGAGAGAAAATAAACATTTATACCTAATTATTGTTGTAATAAAAAAACAAAAGAAGATTCTCTTTTTGGTACCTAATACACATATCGGCTCGACGACGACTCGTTAAATTTTGTTTTTGCTAAGCTAGTCTTTAGTAAACTCGCTACCACCAGCTCTAAAATACTCAGTGCCACCTTTAACAGCTGACATTAGCTCCAGGTCATTGCACTTACAAGATCGGCCATCTTGTGACGTCACAGTTAACCAGTTTTTGTTTTGCTGTAATTTGAGTGTCACAAATAGTCACACACAATCACGTAAGATAGATTTGTATTGTAATTTTATGGCGCTTGAACTCTTCCGTTGGTTTGACTTTGACATCCTTTGGATAACGAGGATAACGGCTAGATATCGACTGAAGTTTATTGTAGGTAGGTACAAGTAACTACTCTTTCCCTAACTTCTTTTAGAAGAAACAAGCAAGATCTTAAAGTCACTTAAATATGTTCCGAACATTACTTTTCATCCCATATTCGAAAAGGACGACTGGTTCGCCTTTAAGTGCACCCTTAGGTGGTGTTTTCTCTAAGAAACTTTTAATAAGTAATGAGTTTTTAATCCTCTTTATGAGTGCGCCGCAATTATCTTTGCCAAAAGAAGGCGCTTTTTAAATTTGGAACATCTTAGTGTTCAGTGCCAAAGAAATCGAACGCAAATATTGTTTGAATAAAGACTGGCTGGTACTACATCCAAGCAACGAGATTCACCGTCACATTTTCTTCAAAATGAGCTAGATTCAGACATTATTTCAAACACGCAGAATATAAAATCTTCAACAATCTCTATTCCAAATAAAATTGTAACATTATATGTTCATAAGTGCGAAAATGTCTCAAATGTAAGTTTTTAGTTGTTTTATTTTTTGATACTATTTAATTTCAATTTAGTTGTTACTCTATGTTTTATTAAATAATAATATACCAATAAAATATGAGGCGTATTTTATTTTCTCATAGAGGGTGATGAAAAGTAGAGTGTATCACTCGGGCGCAAAATATATTTTTGGCTCGGGCGACGTACTTTGAATCTCTCGCTACGTTCAGGATTCTACTAAAGAATCCCTCACTTCACTCTGGATTCAAAAAAGCGCCCTCGCCGTAAAAATATAATTTAGCTCCCTTATGATACAATCTACTATTTAGTATCATCTATATCATTCTAAACTAGAATCATACCTACTACTTTTTGGTCTCTACAGCACAAGGTACAGAGATCAAAGTGGAACCACGATTATTCAGCAATAATTAGAACAATTTTAAATAACAAAGAAAATTACCTACGTACAATCAAATAATAAAAACAAATTAGAACTGGTATTTACAATTCAAACAATTAAGCTAACTGCAGAGTGTTGCAAACAATCTACAGGCTCAACTGATCCATTATCAATACCAGTCAGATGCGTGTCCCGAAGACGCTGCGCTGGCTGCATAGCCCCGCTGATGGCAATGCAGATGCGCAGCACCAGATGCCCATCATTTTAATTTAATGTGATGGTTGTTTAATATGGATGTATTAAACAACCATCACATTAAATTAAACACAGCTTCATATAAAAAGTGCAAAATAAATAAGTAGATCTGTGTTAGTGGTTCCAAAATACCAGCTCATTTGCTGGTATACTTAGATTTTTGTTATTATAGTGTGTATGCTTTACACTCGGGTAATTTCTAAATAATCAAATAATATCCCACAAAATTTTCTACTTCGACGGGACTTGAACCCGCATCCTTCCCTCAGTACGGGAATGCGCTAACCAATCACACCAGGAGGTAAAGTGACGTGTCGAAAATCTTTTCGGACTCTACCGCCGCCGTTAGCTCCACCTACAGGGGAAACATTGAAGTTTATCCAATCCTGTTCAAAGACTTAAAAACTAAATACATTTTTATGATATTATTTGTTTTACGAGAATACTTACCTATACATTTTAAAATATCAATACCTACCAACCCAAGTTATATTCAACTCAGGTACATAAAAATGTAAAAAAATGTAGAGATACCTAAATCATTTGTGGGTAGGTACTGAAACTATTTAGTTTCAGTAGGTTCTAAGTTGTTTTCGCTTGACATTGCACATAATAAACTTTCCACACTAAAGATTCTGTCGCAAAACAAATGATTACCACATAGTCACCTAGTTTCCTGATTGGAACATTTCAAACATCAGCAGATCAGAACAAATACTGCCCTACTTGCCAACTAGCCCGCACACAGTAAAGTACTACTTACTCACCCAGTGTTCTACTGTATGTAATGTAGGTACTCGCACGTACAGTGAGCTGCGTCGATAGGTAAGCTCCCTGGCAGTTTCGAAGTTTCGTAAGTACCTATCTAATTTCATGGGCCTTTATTAACTAAGAAAATTCAATCAAATAATAAAAACAAATTAGTACTAGTATTTACAATTGAAACAATTAAGCTAACTGCAGACCTTTGCAAACAATCTACAGGTAGCTCAACGGCCATACAGCGGGGGAATGCAGCCAGCGTCTTGGAGACGCTTCCGAATGGTATAGATATGGATCAGCTACCTGTAGATTGTTTGCAACAGTCTGCAGTTAGCTTAATTGTTTTAATTCTAAATGCTGGTTTAGTTCTTATTTGTTTGTATATTTCTTTGCTAATAAAGGCGATAGCCAAAATAAAATTATATCTTAACTATTTTCTGCCCTCGGATTCGCACGCGGTGTTTCTATGGAAAAGTTTCAAGGTTATTTCGCTCCCATGGGAAATTATTTATGGGATCTGTGTGAAATATTTCAGCTCGATCCGTTCTGTAGTTTTGGTGTGTAGTGACACACATACACACACATACATCTAAAGATCCGAACTTTCGCATTTATATTGTTAGTGTGAAAAGAAACAAAAAAAATCCTGTTTATTTTCAAAGGTTTTGGAAATCAGACTTCAGACGACCATGCAAGGATTTTAAATACAATACTGTGGATTGGGAATGTAACGTAAGGTCAGTGATGATGAAATGATAAAAATAGAAAAATGGTACTACATTCAGGAATGATGGCCGTTAAATTCGAGTGAAGGTCAACAGAGTACAATTTAGTTTGTGATCAGGCGATTAGCGTGGAGTTACATCATTGCTCCAATATGAATAATGCCTATTATTATAGCTTTGTTGTAACAAAGAAAAAACTTATTCTGAAGCATCTTCCAAGAAGGATCTCTAACTCCGAACTTTATCCGCCACTTTGGTGACATTTGGACACCTAAATGCTGGTTGAAATTCCACCGAAGTACAAAAAAAACGAAGTTTTCCTTTTTTAAACGTCACGATTTTGTAAAAAACTAATCTATTTTCAAACACCACCCCAATCTGAATGCTAGTTGTGGTTGAAAATATTCTACAAAAACAACTCGACATAACAACAACTCAAAATTTAAAATAAAGTATCGAACAATACAAGTCAAAGGCAACAAAGAGTTTCTTGAAAAACTTCAGACGCAAACAATTCACTAGCGTCAGGGGCATTGTCATGCCACAAACATACAAACATGTCTGAAATAAGAGCTTGATGTCACACTTGTATAAATATTTCTTACAAATGCGTTGCAGTTTGCATTTGAATACTTACATAAAATGTTGGCAACAAAATGTTCTGAGCTATGGCATTTACAAGAGTTTAAACAAGCATGGCAGTGGCTCTTCATCCTAAACAACGTAAGTAAAGTAAGTAAGTAAAGTAAGTAAATCCTTTATTTGCACACATAAAACACACACATACAGTTGGTATATTCATTACAGATTGGTAAAATATAACACAACTTAAATATAAAAATTGCTAGTAAATACAAAAATAAGAGGCACCTCTTTTACACATGCTAACCCCGCCGCTAGGTTCCTTTTACTGAATTATATTAAATATTTATATTTATACATTTTGCTGCGAACATTTGAGTTTTCAACATTTTAATGAACGTCGATAAATAAACAATTAAAATAAATAATGCTGGACACATGCTGGACAATTCACACAGCATCATCTAGCCCCAAGCTAAGCCAAGCTTGAGTTATGGTATGATGCTGAAGTAGGCCAGTCTCTACGGAGACCAGCCATGTGCCCTATTCCACTGAGCTAATTCATTGATTTTATTATACACAGTAAACACCCAGAACACCCGGAACAAATACATGCAGATCGTACGAACATTTGTTCCGAGGCGGCAATCAGGTTCGATTCCCGAATGAAAGTTCTTCTTACTAACCTTGATGAATGATGTTATCGTCAAAATGGATTTTGGATACGACGACGATTGCATAAGGTAGATACTTAATACAATAACCGGCCATGCATAATAGTCATAAATAGTCATAATAGTAATTTATTAAATTATTAGTAATAATAATTACAAGTCAAGAATTTGTATACCTATCCATTTACAACACTGTATAATACATTCTAAGTTGCAATATACCTACTTACGAGTACCTGACTGTAAAAATTAATTAAATTATACATTCAAAATAATTATAAAAAGTGCATAAAATTATATCTAAAATAAAATAATTAAAAATTAATACATATTAAATGCATTATGTTGTGAATCAATTAATCTTAAAAGCTACAAACTTATTGTAACTATAAAAGGTTTGCTCAATAAGCCCGCATTTGAGATTTTTTTTTAAATGGTTGTACACGGCTGGGCCCATGATGTTTGGCATATTATTATGTAATAGAGAATATCTAAGGGACTAAGATGTTATTGATATAGATCAGTTGAGCTACTTGTAGATTGTTTGCAACAATCTGTAGTTAGCTTAATTGTTTCAATTGTAAATACCTATACTAGTTCTAATTTGTTTTCATTAATTGATTGTAAATTTAATGTCAATCGTTCTATGTTTTAGAAACTAATATTTATTAATATAATTCCTTTTATACATCCAAGATTTATCAATCAAATTCCTTACAATACTTAATAGTACAAAGAATTAAATAATTGCCGATAATGATTGACATTATTGTGACATGGCAATTGACAGCAAAGTACTGACAGAACTATGCGATGACTCCCGCGCAGGATGTTGCGAAAGGGTTCTCATTATTTTCCGTTTTGTTTGTTGTGATGGATGCATGCGTAATCTGATGGTTGTGTTTGTCTTCATTGATGATCATTACAAGAGATAAGTAGGTGCTAGGTTATGGCCAAACTGGTAATCCTGAGTTATTTTTTCAATTGAGTATCACACATTACCTAGCCATAAATGAAAAACAATTCGGAGTTCCTAGTCGTTTTTTAAGTCATATTTTATTGTATCGGTAAGTAAGGTTTTTAAATTTTATAAAAATATGTCATTGAATCGGAAAACAATGGGGATTCACAATCGCAAAGTCCTGGAAAATGGATTTATTTTTGAGTTTATCTACACAATTCTAGACATAATCAGATAGCTCCAAACTAAACTAAACTTGTTTCTACTCTAGGAGAGATTGCCCTTGGTCGTTTTCCCCATAATTTTACGTAAGTAAGCTAAGGCTAAATGAATAATAAAAGAGGTTTTCTTACCATCTGTTCAATTAATTAATGAAATTCCTGAGAGGCGGCGGCGGCGTCGCGCACTATTTGTGTTACGGTGCGCGCGCGCCGGCAAATTGATGAGAAAATACTTTTGTTCTCTAACGCGCACGTCTGCTTCATTTGCTTAAATATCCGATCAGAGGCATGCAAGATGTTTTCACCATCGCTTGATAAAGTAAAATTGTTAGAAAAATTCGATAACGGCGTAAGTCGAAATAAAAGTCAATCGGGTCCACAATCAACAATTTGTGACTCTACCTCTACATTTCAGACTCTTGTCTAGAAGATAAAGTCTAGAAGTGAACTCCCTGGGTCAAACTTCTAGAATAGACTTTACCTTTAAGGGTTAACGACCTTAGCGACTCTAAACTCTAGCTTTACCTTAGTAAAGCTAGAGTTTAGAGTCAGCTTACTGCAGAGATAGACAGATGTCTACTTTCCTATGTTGTGAGAGCGTTAGGTCTTCAGCAAGGAATAACCCTATATTGCTCCACTGCTGGACGCAGGCCTTCCCTGATAAGCGCTTTATTGGCTTTTATCTCAAGGGGGAAAATGCTTCTAATCCCCACGCTGGGCATGCGGGTTGGGGATTGCTGTTCGGTGGTAGCATTGTTCTGCAGGAGGCGCTGCTGCCCGTGTCCCCCGGTGGATATCCTTTAGTCGCCTCTTACGACACCCGCGGGAAGAGTTGGGGTGGTGTAAATTCTAATCCGGCACACGGCACAACACGGCTATGCCTTTAATATCATTAAGTAGCATCTTCTCGCTACTTCACATACCTACGCTATTCCTGGATGGCCAAAGTCTAACCCAAACCTACTCGATATGTACAATAGTTGACGTGAAAGACTAACAAAACGACAAACATTCGCCCTTTAATATTAGAGTAATTAACCCGACTTTTCGCGGTCACCAATTCACCTGGTGACCAATTTACCCAAACCCAGTAGTATCTACCCAATAAAGTTGAGATTAATGAAATAAACAGAATAACTGCTCATTCCCACGGCTGCTTGGATAATAGCGTTACTTAACTCTTGCGCAAGCGCACAAGGTTCTAACGTGTGATCATTGTCAGATTGTCACAATGATCCGCGTCATGAAGTCATGTCAAAAGAGTCTGGTGCTGTAAAAATATTACAGAATCTGAGAGTCTCTTGCTGTTAAATATTGGAGAATTAATTGTAAGAGTAACAGGTGGTTGTAGCTAAGCTACGTAAGGAACAAATTCATGATCAGATTCATGAGAAAAACGACATGATTGTCTATAACAATCATCGTCATATTTTAGCCAAAATACACAAAACCGTGACAAATCATACACAGCTTTCTCTTGAATCATTGCGCTCTGTGGTGAAAACCTTATGGAAATCCGTTTGGTACTTTTTGAGTTTATCGCGTTCAGACAGGCAGACGCGATGCGGGACTTTGTTTTATATTAAGTAGATATTGTAGCCTAAGCCCTAAAGAAGTATAATACTTTATTCAATATCTTTCCAATTTTGGCTTCCTTCGATCCTAAGATACTGAACTACTAGAGCTTTGTGTAGTCTGTCTAACTTACTTGATTAATTGCTAGTCAAAATAGAGTGCGGTGAGTAATATTATCTTGAGACTTTTGACAAATAGGAGACCCGGTCTGGTCTGAGTTATAATCATGTTATAATGAATCTATTCATTGTTAGCTACACATAAATCGTACTTTCCATGACTTTAATTAAAAACTTCATTTACATTCCTAGCATGATAAAAAGTTATATCTTCTTATAATTCATACATTTCATCTCTTCCTTAGGTAGAGTAAGCAAGTTTCTGAAAAATAGTGAACTAAACGAAATAAATAAAGGAGGTATTCGTTATGTTCCACTGTTAGATTCAGGAAATATTAAGATAGATATAAATGTTATGCATCAGTAATCAGTAGGTACCTAACTACTTAAAATAGGATTTTTCTTATGAAAAACCTGATGCATTAAATCCCTAATATCTAAGCTAATGTAATAGTCTAAGCCACAATGTCTTCCTATTTAGTTTTTGCTGTTTCTTTTTGTTTTAACAATGAGTACTTTGCGATGATTATTATTCATTAAGTTTTTGACACGTTTCCTCTTTTGATGTAGACAACCAGTACTTTGTTCTTACCATGTCCGTTCATACATTACCTACCTACCGTCTTTGATTTTTATGTTTTCTAGAAGAGGAAATTAAAGATACCTCAGACATATCTGTACTACCCTAATCTTATAATTTGTTAATTAGTAGTATTTCAGGCATAGTACCATTAGCTTATTACAATAAGCTAAATAGAATTAAAAACAAAGACAATATCTGGCGGGGAACCGAACTCACATTAGCATTTTAAGCTAATTGTGAACTCATCGCCTTGAGTGCGTACACTGCTAAATGAGTTGATGTGGCTGATAAAATTAATTACCTACTTTGTCAATGTCAATAATATTTTTTTAATAGCATTATAATTATTTACTGTGAATACAACGTAGCGGGTGGTTATATTATGCATCGTTCTGTTTTTTTTTCCTAATAAGTTGGTGTGTAATAAGTGGGTAGGTATTTTTGTGTGTATTTGTGTGATTTTCTACACAAAATTTGTTATTTTTAGATTTTAGACCTATTGTGATCAAGATAAAAATAAATAATAAAAAAATAACAAACAAACGAAAAACGCGCTGCGTTTCATTGGTTCGGCAGTGTTATTTTCACTTTTATTTTATTTGTTTTTATATTGGTATGTAGATCGTTATACCGGTCAGGGTGTATATATGAAATATATGTGATAGAAATATATTATTATTATTATTAGTGTAATTATAGAGGAGCAGCTGAGAGCTGATATGTCTACATCACAGTGCTTTTAACGTTTTTCACTACACTAGTTGGTCCCTTAAAGTGGCCAGATTGTACGTTCGTAGCCAGTGGTCGAGTCTGTTTCTAAAGCTGTTCACAGAGGGAGCAGTTACAACGTCTTCAGGAAGCCGGTTCCAATTGTGCACTACTCTGTTACTCAGGAAGTGATGAGCAATATTAGTGTTAGAAGATGTACGAGTTACTCTGAGACTATGGCCTTTAGCTGATGTTTGTGGCTCCTTCGGGGTATGCATTTTGTGTATGTCAGGTAGGGTGATATATTTACTCATCTAAAAATGTGTAACTAGGCCGATTTCGCTTACAGTTTGTTTGTAGTAAAAACACTTGAGTCAACGTTGTAAGCAGTCGAAGTTGATTATAAACTTAATAATACTTTACCATATTATCTGTATATGTACTATAGAGGCGCTTTCTCACCGCGAGCGTTCGCCTGTTATGTAAATGTAACATTCCGATTCGAGCATCACATCCAGTGAGGGAAGAGAACCGAGCGTAACAATGACCAGCCTGTAAAGATAGCCGCATCGTCTGAAGTTGTAAACACAACTTAATCGACTATAGCAGAATACATAAAATATAATCTTGTTGGATTATTTATTACATTACAGGCCAGCGAATGCTCGCCGGTCAGGGCGCGCTAATGTGGCGTTTTCCAGAACAGAAAAAAACTCTATTCACCTTAGAATTAGAGGGGTGAGTTTGACGTTAGTAACAAGACGTGATCGTGACGTCTCCTTTTTGTGTGGGTTTTGCGTAGTTCCCTGTCCGCACGATAGAGGCGCTGTAAAAAATTGTTTGCAAAAAGGAGACTTTACGATCACGTCTCGTTAACTAACGTCAAATAGACTCACCCCTCAGAACTCAATAGACGGCGGGGTATCTTTTGCGGAGAGAAGAAAAGATGAAGAATGGTAATGGGATATCATGTCAAAATAAAACACGATCTATGTAAGGTCGGTATAGTATTATAAAATCTGTGGTAAAGTCTATGTCACTATTGACTGCCGTATATGAAAAGCGCTGTTTTCACTTTCAGTTTCCACAATTACACTTTAATTTGATTTTTGTATAAATTTTGAGAATACGTCTCATTGTAACATAATGCTCGCAAACGAATCTTGGCTCCGTAACAACGGTCAGTTTTATACAGACTTAGTACAGACGAATGTTCGCAATTTGGGAGCGCCTTAATTTATATGCTGTAACATTAACAGCTGCTTTAATGGATGTTTTGAAACCTGCGGATCAGATTACTGAACCGGGTCAATGTTGCAGATGTCTGGACTTTATAAAAGCTTATCAAAACCTAGATTATTGAAGGTTTTTATTATCTAGGTAATTTTGTCAAGGGTATGATCGAGGCGAATTTAAGTGTTTGGTTGAATGTAATGTTTTACGGAAGTTGGAATTAGAGTGACTTTGGAAAACCTAGTCGAAAGCTATTTGTTAAATCAATTGTAATTTCGTTACCAACTAGATTTTTAAATTTCAATTGGACTCCGTGATTTCGCATGATTTTTTTATGAAACCACATGAAAGATAAACTAAAGACGATTTTTACGTATAAACCAAGCGTTTATACGTAAAAATTTTTCACTTTAATTTTAAAGCATCATCGTCAGTCTATAAGTCCACTGCTGGTCATAAGCCTCCCCTAATGAGCGACATAACTCTCTGTCTTAAGCTTGCCGCATCCAAAATCTGCCTAGTGTCTTTTGCAGGTCCCATCCCTTCCCATCTGGCCGGAGGGCGTCCTCTTCGTTTGCCGAGTCGCGGTCTCCACTCATGAACACGTATACCCTAGCATATTTTCAATTAATTACAAAACCCATTGCCCCTGCCCCGCTGCTCCAGTATTCCAATGGGATCAGAAGGCAAGGTAAATTATCCACATTAACACTGAGTGCTTTAAATGGCTAATGTTATTATTTAATTATAATGGCCGCACTAATGGCTGTGACCTTTAGAATAATAAGTAGCAATAAAAAGAACTATGAACGGTGGAAAAGTCTAAACAACTAATTAAGAAAATGATGGTTTTAATCGTATAGCTGGAAAAAAGCCATGATTAGATGTTCTCCTAGCCAAATTTTCGCCCATGGCAGCCAGTCTCAACGGAAACTAGGCGCAGGAAATTTTATAGTGCACAGAGGCAATTAAAAAAAAAGTTCATTATCTTTATTTGGAACAAAGTACAGGGGAAATACACAACAGGTGTGAAAACGATAATACGCGCAGTAGTTATGAAAACTGTGTCGCGAGCATTAACGTAACGCCCTCCTCCGAACACATGGTTACAGCATTCCCTAATTATACTTATTGGAGATGCAGAACCTTAAGGTATATTACACAACAATAGCAAAACGTGCTAAAAAGACAGTGAGTTGACGGCAAAACTTAAAACTAAAATATGCATGTAGTTTTTGGGCAAGTACATTATTATTGTTATAATAATAGTTTATTCAGCTTAAGGTCTTATAAACAAAACAAAGTTATGCGTATTATAGACCTATTTCACTTCTTAGTTTCGACACCTCGCTCTAACTAAGTTCAAGACTGGTGACATATACGCGAGGGTTCTCTACCTCGGTAAATTAGTAGGTAAATATACTATATCCTATAGATAAATATTTAAAATATCAAGATACTCCAAAATTCATGTAGACACAAAGAAAACTGTTGAATGGTTAGGTGATGGTTCATTGAATATAGTCAGGGGGACGGGGTTAATTACGAATTACGGATCATAAGAGCAATCTCTGTTCCCTTGCTCTCATAATAACATAATCAGACCAGATACTATAAAGTATTTTACGAAAGCAACAGAAGGTAAGGAAGGTATTGGATGGAGCTTCTGTTCATCATTACCATCATCATCCATTCAGCCGAAAGTCCACAGCTGAATATAATAATATGCCTTCCCAACGCCACAATTACTGGTCCTGTGCTGCCCGCAGCGCATAATGCTAGGCAATCCACACAGCATCATCTAGCACCAAAGTAAGCTTGTGTTGTGCGTACTAGATGACTGATATACAGGCTTATTCCCAAAGTACATACTTCATTACATTAGTTACCTACCTACATAGATAGATATTTTTTACTGTTCATAGAAAATACCCAGAACACCCGGAACAATATCTGCAGACTGGCCAAACATTTGTTCCGATTCGGGAAATGAACAGGAGGCTGCGTCGCAGGACCTGAAAAAAATCCTATTACGGTAGATAGGTATAAATACTACAATTTATCACTGAATTTCTCTATCATTGGATCCCACGACAACAATTTTCCATGAATAGATTTACTCAATTCGAGGCACATGCAAAACGAATACATAATACCAACCTAATGTAATATTATCCAGTGTAAATCGAGCCTAATATACCTTAATGGCAGTGAAAACCTACGGCAGTTCTTGTTCACTTTCACTAATAGATAAGTTGTTTTTCTCCGTGAACAATACTGGGACAATCTGGATCATAGATAATGGCTTGACACCGAGCTTTGACTAAAAAGTTTACTACTGATTTTGTAGAAAGTTGCACTCGGGCCTCGGCTTACCTAGAGACGCTGTGTTGTGCTAGGCCGAAGTTAGGTTTTTAGTTAGACTAAGTTAAATTTACACGAAGTTAGATTAAAAGTTATAAGGGTTTCGCTTTAGACAATGGTGTCATTTCAGATGTCGCCAAAAGTAAACTAAACTAATTTATTGGTAGCGCTAAAAATTATACCATCCTCTTTATGTTGATCGGTATCGGGGATATGACGGCAACATTTTTTGGTCCTGTTAAATTAGTTATGTTTTGGCGACATCTGAATTGACACCAATGATTGGATTTTTTAGGTTTTTTAGACACTTGAGATTTGGCAGCTCTCGAAAGAAATATAGCGCTAGGCGGGGAAACATTCTACTCTTGCTCTACCAAAAACACGTCTAAAGATTCAATAAATCGTACAATCAGTTTTTCTTTTTCAAACACGTAAACAAAAAATTCAAATAAAATCTTAAAAGGTTTTAGCATCACTTATTGTGCTGCCTCGTCTTCCTGTTGAAAACAAGATTGTAAAATACTTAAAAATTCTACAAAGTCCGAAAAATAATAATAAATAAATATTAAGTGGTTTTTAAATGCAATAGAAATCACAACTTGGTTCAAAATGGTTAAGGTTCAAAATTGCCATAAATGTTGACTCAAGTCAATCAATCAGCTCCGGATGTTTTGCTGACATGACATGGACTTCCTAGTTGTTGCTGACACATCACAAATTGCTGAGTTGTGAATGTTGCGATGCTAACGCTAAAACTTGGAAACATACACAGTCGTATTCGACAAAATATTATATTTTTGTCTTTAGTATGTTCTCCGCATGGATTCTAGTAGCCTACGTTCCGGTTCTCTGAGTTCTGTTCTTTTTTCAAATCATTAGTTACCTTTTTACGTTCTAATTTTATATGCTCTTTGAACTTTTAAAAATATTTTTATATTTTTTTGCCAGGCTTATTTATATGTGTTTCAGTAGAGGTTCTACTTCGAAAGAGGTTTCATACGTAAAAATAATTTCACTTTACTCTGTGATTCATTAGTGCTACAAAATTCGTAGCACACTGGGCGCGTTGAAGTCTTTTGTATGGAAAGTTTGAAACAAACAAGTTATTGATGGTTTACTTTTTCTTTACAATTAATAAAACGTTTTATTACTTCCTGTTGCATTTATAATTATAAAACATAGAGTTTATTTACAGAGACGTGTACTCAATAATGTTAAAGTACGTGATGCGCATACACCATCGAAGCGGAAATAAGCGAGACTGACCGATGACTGACTGACTGATACATGAGAAAGTTAGTGATTAGAATTTACCATTTTGTTTTAAAGATATTACCTAGGTTCGGTATAATTACGAAATACTTATTTTCTATTTTTCTACATTTATTTACATTTCGTTGAAAAAAACTAAATTGATAGTGTCCGTCATGTATTGGCGTATGTCACTTTTAGAAGCCTTTTAGGGTTATTAACTAGTTTTATATTTTAAATCACGAAAAAAAAGCCCGAGCCGAAAACTAAAGTATAGGACTTTGTTTTTTTTTTTTAATAAGAAGAACGACTCCATATTTATAGCCAACTCTTTTAAAGTACCTCACAAACCGCTATTTCTTCAGCTGTTACTATTAATTTTAAAAACTTACAAGAAGACACTCAAACTAATTACTACAGAGTCCACAACTGCAATGGTTCCACAAGCAGCTCTAGATGTGCCCATCTTTTTATTTTCGTACTCTATGGACTCTTGACTTTTCACAAACATAATGAATGAAGGAATTTTTGCTAGCGACTTCACTTGATATCTATTCAGTGTGGTCAGGTGTGTTTTATTATGGACTATCTGCGCCCCGTGGTGTTACCCGCGGTGAATAAGCTTATATTTGAATTATTTGACCATCCCACAAAACACTATCAATCCAAGATTATAGGTACGCTATCCTGGTACCAAATTTCATTCAAATCCGTTTAGCCGTAAGTAAAGGCTCATAACCAATTCAATTTAATAAAAGGTGATTTTCTCTACAAGAGCAAGATCACGAAGTCGGTTTTAGAAGTCCTCTAGATATTGATTACTTTTCTGTAGTCGTTACTGTCAAATTGACCAACTATCAGACAGATTTTCACTTTTATTTTCTGGTTTAATGCTCTAAGCTTTTATTTAATAGAGACTATACAAAGTGCAAATGCAGTGCGATTTCGAATCAGAATGTGAAACAAACTGTCTCTAGTTTCAGGGTTATGTTTCATTCGATTTCACTTGAGATTGTTTGTTCACTTCGTGTTAGTATTCTTGTATAGTATTATAAAATCTTTGGTGTTGGATTGTTTGGAGTAAAATCAGTAGTTATGTGGCAACCGTAAACAATGCCTAGATTTTTATTCACACAATTGCACGCTGAAACATTTTTAACCGACTTAAAAAAAGGAAGAGATCCTTTGTTCGGCTCTATTTTTTTAACTTATTTTAATGTATTTTCGATATTTTCGCTAATAAGTAGAACAATTAATTCTGAAATGGTCCCATAATTTTTTTGTTCTCGAGGGATTAGTGTTTGTCCCGCACAACAGAAAAAACATTAAGGAATTTAAGTCGGTTTATAGTTTATTTAAAACAATCAAATTATTAGATAATAGGAATTAAATACTGAAAGGAGACCTCAGTCCTTAGCCACACAAACCCATCATTAGGAACAGTGGGACCCCCAGTTAACACTGAGGGACGTCACGAAGACGATATTGGTAGGTATCCTAGGCTTAGTTGGTACTTATATGCAGCTACTCGTAAATAACCAGTGGCAAAGAATCCTATACTAGGTACTAATATGACCTCTATATGTAAAGGCGAACGTTAGAAAATATTTAATTTATCCATTGTGAAGACATTTGGCCGAAGACAACGCCAAAACTTCTGAATGGATCAGGCTGAAATTTTGAACACATGATTAAAAAGTTTGCTTGTATACAACGGTATAAATTTTTTTTTTTTTTTTTTTAATGGTATTGTAAAAGGTTTGTATGAAGAGTTTTTGTTAAATTAATTTAGTTGGTTGTATTATATAGGTTTTGGTAAATAAGATAGACGTCGAGGAAAATCTCATAAACTAAGTTTTTGTTAATTTTGTTTTGTTCTGTTACATATTATGTATTTTTGTTGGATTAAGCACTATTGTTATTTAGAATTACGGGGGTGACATGCCATGTTCGGCAAAACACTCATGCACCAATGAAACGACTAAAAAAAAAAAAAAAAGAAAATCTGTACCTGTAATAAATATAGGTTACTTATTATTCCAATACTAGCTGCAGCTCGTGGCTTCGCACGCTTTTTTCCGGATTAAAAGGTAGCCTATGTCTGACCCCGGGATACCATCTACCACGCTGCCTAATTTCACAGAGATCCGTTCAGCCGTTCTTGAGTTATAAATAATGTAACTTACACGACTTTCTTTTATATATATAGATATAGATAAAACGTGCGAAGCCGCGTGCAGAAGCTGGTAACAAAATCCAGTAGTACGGTTAATTAGCAAGTAGGTAGCGTCTAACTCGATGCGACCATCAAAATGGTCGTTTACATTAATGTGTTTGTTGCACACGGTTCGAGTGCGCAGGCGCAGATTTATCGCTAAATTAAGCTCGTTTTAGAGTAGGTTTCAGTATTATTTAAAACAATCAAATTATTAGATAATAGGAATTAAATACTGAAAGGAGACCTCAGTCCTTAGCCACACAAACCCATCATTAGGAACAGTGGGACCCCCAGTTAACACTGAGGGACGTCACGAAGACGATATTGGTAGGTATCCTAGGCTTAGTTGGTACTTATATGCAGCTACTCGTAAATAACCAGTGGCAAAGAATCCTATACTAGGTACTAATATGACCTCTATATGTAAAGGCGAACGTTAGAAAATATTTAATTTATCCATTGTGAAGACATTTGGCCGAAGACAACGCCAAAACTTCTGAATGGATCAGGCTGAAATTTTGAACACATGATTAAAAAGTTTGCTTGTATACAACGGTATAAATTTTTTTTTTTTTTTTTTTAATGGTATTGTAAAAGGTTTGTATGAAGAGTTTTTGTTAAATTAATTTAGTTGGTTGTATTATATAGGTTTTGGTAAATAAGATAGACGTCGAGGAAAATCTCATAAACTAAGTTTTTGTTAATTTTGTTTTGTTCTGTTACATATTATGTATTTTTGTTGGATTAAGCACTATTGTTATTTAGAATTACGGGGGTGACATGCCATGTTCGGCAAAACACTCATGCACCAATGAAACGACTAAAAAAAAAAAAAAAAGAAAATCTGTACCTGTAATAAATATAGGTTACTTATTATTCCAATACTAGCTGCAGCTCGTGGCTTCGCACGCTTTTTTCCGGATTAAAAGGTAGCCTATGTCTGACCCCGGGATACCATCTACCACGCTGCCTAATTTCACAGAGATCCGTTCAGCCGTTCTTGAGTTATAAATAATGTAACTTACACGACTTTCTTTTATATATATAGATATAGATAAAACGTGCGAAGCCGAGTGCAGAAGCTGGTAACAAAATCCAGTAGTACGGTTAATTAGCAAGTAGGTAGCGTCTAACTCGATGCGACCATCAAAATGGTCGTTTACATTAATGTGTTTGTTGCACACGGTTCGAGTGCGCAGGCGCAGATTTATCGCTAAATTAAGCTCGTTTTAGAGTAGGTTTCAGTAAAAAAGGTAATTTAAATGGATGCATATGAAGATGTAGGTAATTTTTATAACAAGTTTTTTATAACAAATTTAAATTACCTTAGTATCCTAAGGTAATTCCCAAAATCCTGTATTCGTATTCTGTATCCTGTATTCAGGGAATTTCATAAGACAAATAAGTCTTAGGAGGTAACCTAAAAAGATTACCGGAGTAGTCCTATGAAATTCCCGAAATTATTTTGTGTCGCAAATTTTCAAGTGGCTACTTCGTCTTGTTTTTGTATCTTTTCTCTAGTATCCGTTTTATAGTTACTATAATTCTGAAACAAATTTTTATAATGTTGATTTTTAGTTTACAATTTTTAATTAAAATATTATATGAAAGTTGATTACAAAACGTAGTATAAATCTTTAAAATCCATCATGGTTATTAACACTAAAGTCATTTACAACGATATTATTTTAATGGGGACGAACGCTATTGAAAAACTTCCTGCTGGTCCCTATGGGGACGAAACGTGGGGACGAGCGGGAATAACCCTCTTTACATTGCATTTTCCTCTAATTTACCCTAAAGTTGAAGGCAATGCACCTCCCACGGTTGACCTTCTAAGAACTTCCTCATCTGATTTGATCCTGACCTTGCGATTCAGATTTAATCCTTGCGAAAATGGTACGCGAGGTAAAATAGCAGCTGGTACCTACAATCTAAATAACTAAGTATCTAAGTAGCTCCGAGCTCAATTTGACTAAGATTAAAACAAAGGCCGAACGACGATTCACGAATATAATCTTAGACGAAAACTCAACAACACCCTACTGTACAGTGTAGGTACTAGCCAAACTCGATGTAAAATGTTTGTGAACAAACCACGACACAAAAAACTAAAACTCACTTGCTTTGCGTCGAGTTTCAGATATAATTGTACCTAAACAATATTTATTGAAGGAAGGATCTCAAATCAACAAGTAATGTAAATTGCGTATATAAAGACGCGACAACCGAGTGAATTTTTGATTAAGTATGGGCAGTTTGTTTACAAACATTGTACATTCAATTTGGCTGGAATATGTTTACAAAACAACTATTTGAACAACAACTCAAACTATTTGTTTGCTACCTCATCCTACCTAAAATGAGGCCATTTTTTTGCCGTTGTGGTGTTTAGTAGGAAACTTAATAATAATTATCTTAGGTACGATCTATCTTAAAGATCAATTTATTGCTTTTTCAGAACAAAAAACTTAGCGTGGGTTTGTCCCTGTTCAAAACTGCCATTGTTAAAATAAATTAATGGACTTAATCGTGTATTAACTCGCTTCAATCGTGATAAAAATAATAATAATCATGCTTGCCTATAAAAAGCAAAAAATTGTAAAGGTAGTGTCACATTTAGTCAATTTAATAAATAGCGAACACCGACTTAATGTTTTAAAAGTGATAGGTAAATGGCATCAATCGATTTGTCAAATTAAATGAAAGATAAATATTTGCTTTTACATTTTTACTCAAAACATGTCTGGGCAACCAACGAAGCCAATATTGATGAGTTGATACACCTTGGTTAGATTGATGATAAGAACTGCCAAATTAATGGCTAACAATTATTTAAAAACGTTTACAGTGTTAAATAAATTGCGTAAGATAGGTACCTACCTATTTAGCATGAAAAGTGGTTGAAAAATAGTAACAAAACACTACAAAAAGCTATAATGCTGTCTCTGGCCTTTCTACTTGTTGTGGTTCCAATATTATGAAATTATCATAAATTTTCCACTTAAACACCGATCAGTGGCTGCCACGACCATGTTAGTACTTTCTATTATGACCACTAATGGTTATGCAAGCAAATACATCATTGCACTTACAATCGATTTTCTATGCATTTATAACCATCCACCCCGTCTAAGAGAGTCTCGGATATCGTAGCATGACTTATTTTTATGGTGTTTGCAGTTTTTATATACTTTACTTACACGTAGGTACTTTAGTTAGCGTGAACCTCAACTCTAGGTATCTACCTAATACTACAATATTTAATATCTAACTTCGATTCACTTGTTTTAGAATTAGAATTCCTACTGTTTCTTAAAATTCTTTTAAAGCTCATATCACGGGGCACCTATTTATAAATTACATTATTTATTTTGATGGACTGACGACATAGTGGCTGCAGGGAGTCGATGGATGGAGCGGACACGTCTCAGAGTCTATGTTCAGCAGTGGACGTATTCGGTCTGATGATGATTATACATTTTGACAAAGGGCAGCCTTTATTGATGACTCTCTCACTCATTGAGTGAGTGCCAACTCATTACAGCTGACTTACCTTTTTTTGAGTGAGCTCCTGAATTGTGGAGATGCAAACGCTAAAGGCTTCTGTAGGTATCTTTCATAAATCTCAGGACTATACCTACTGTATCTAACTGCCAACCAATTACCAATTAAAAAAAACAACACACTCAATTTACTAAACTCCAACAGATGAACGCTACAAAAATTAATCACTTGAGATAAACGCTGAGCGTCAGTATGTCACTAGCCTAACAAGCGTGGGACAATCGCGGAAGCCTTGAGGCACCGAATTGAGATCAGTTGCACGGTAATTGTCGTTTAATTATAAATCATATTGACGTACATTATGATTTACTTTTCAATGACGATATTTATGAAATTATGACTTTTACAGAGATGCTATGCTGAAAATTCAAAATGTGAAAAATGGATTCTAACTTGGAAAGAGATAAAGGTTAAAGTCGAGTGAAATGCCAAAGCTTCTAGTTTCGTGTCATTGACAGCGTAATGATATTGACCTATGGAGATTACCACTGTGACATTGATGGAACTTACTGTACAAGCGTATAATAGTTTTATTAAATGGGCATAACCATGGCGAGGGTCAATACATTTTCCTGATGTTGCACAATAACAAAGCCATGGGAAAAAGGTCTCGGCTAAATTGTTTTGACAAAACATGTTATTGAACGAATGGTGTACTGTATAAAAAAACACCTATAAAAAAAACAAAGCTGAACCAAATGTTTTTTTAAAAAACAAAAGACAATCGCGCCAGCTTTTAGACCCACGCTGACGTCACAAATCTAGACCTCCAGTATACAAAAAACTCCAGTGGGTATATAAAAAAAGGGGACCGCGCCAACTTTTTAAAATGTATCTACCTAAATTTCAAGATAATGGTAGTGATTGATTTAATCGTACCTAAAGAATACTTAAGAAAACATACTTAGGCATTATAAAATCTGTGCTTAGACATAACTTAAAAAATGGCGACTTTTTATAAACCAAGAGACAAGATAAAAAAAACCCAACAGACCAATACAAAACCTGCAACTTTAACTACCAACATTTCGGCTCAAAATCGCCAAAAGCGACCAAAAAACCAGAATGGCGACTGAAGCTCCAAAACTGGTGCAGAATGTAATCTTATTTTCAACTTATTTTACTTTATAACTAGCAGCTGCGTCTGGCCACCGGACCAGTTTGGCCCGGATTCGACCACAACGCCCATAAAAAACTGTGAAAAGTGAGTTTTACTTGTAAGCAAATCTTTATGCACGTTTTCGAGCTGAACGTGTCGAGGGAGTCATTTTAGAACTAATAAATAATAATAACTTTATAGAAATGTCATGGCCGAATCGATCTGATGACACGTCAGAATTCATTAGTACTCAATATTATTTTTAACCGACTTCGAAAAAAGGAGGAGGTTCTCAGTTCGGCATGTTCATGTACATGTTCGTGGATTTCTCCGTCAATTATGGACCGATTTTAAAAATTATTTTAGCTATTGTATAGATAATGATCCCAAGGTGGACCACAACAATTTTATTCCCGAGGGATTAGTATTTTTTGCAATGATCTAGCTGGTTAAGAGGTTTTGTAATGCTTATGTTATATTCCCAAAAATTACTAACTTGGTATATTTATTGAAAACGCCGAAAAACTCGCGAAAGAAATCTGAGCGCCGCCGGAACAACGTCGTCAAAGGATCTTTGCTGAGAGCAATAATTTAGCTAATTATTAAAACATACTTACCTACCAAATTGCAAGAGAGTTCCTAGATGAGCAACAATTTTAGTAATCGACTTTGAGAAAAGGTTTCTATGTTCGGCTGTATATATGGTTTTTTTATGTATATTGGTCGATTTCTCAGTCATATATGAACCGATTTGAATGATTCTTTAGCAGTTGTATAGAGGATGAACCCGAGGTTGTCTCACATGTTTTTTATATTCCCAAGGGATTTGTATTATCCCGCAAAACTAAAAAAAAAACAGTTTAAAACGAAGGGAGGGGAAGTTGATTTTTAGTTTTATCAAAACAATCAAATTATTATAGTACTAATACTATAATCATTTATACAGTACCCTACAGAGCTTACGTGTCGCTGACATAATCTGGCCTTCGAAAGGCTCCAAGCAATCGATTGTATTGTAATACAACTCCGCATATGGCCTGATATAGCAACAGAATTACCTTACTCCTGGCACAGAATATCTTTAGAAAAGGCTGCAAAATAATAACTTTACCTACTGTACACACCTTTGAAGACAAAGCAGTTGTCCACTGGTCTACGAGGCTCCTCTGACGAGCGCCAACATGGACCTGCAACAAGAAAAACAAAACATTTAATATTAACCTTTTTGTTAGTACCTATTGTTTGTGACACGCAAACTCAAGCAAAACCTTATTCGTGTTTTGTTAAAACCTTTTTGTTATTTGGAATGGTTTCTTTGGGTTATATACTTACCATAAGGTAAATACAATGGAAACAAAGATAGGTTGGTGAGGCATACCCTGCTTGAGGATTGCCTAAATTGTTCCTTGTTCCCGATAACGGCACTTTTACCGAATCAAACTGTGTTATACTAACTTTCCTGGCAAATATTAGTTATTCGAATCCATCATTGCACTTATGTTTATCAAAGAACCGCAATGACTCGCAATCCACGATGACTTCCGTTAAAATGTAACAATCATCGAAAACCGTTTTGTTGGCTCCGCCAAAACCAGACACTTGTTGAAATAGAATCGCTGTGTCACTAGCAATGATTAACCTGATGACTTAAAATTACTTAGGCTGGTGTTAATCAAAAGATAATCGGACAATTAGGCAGCTTCGTCGGTTAACTTTGACGTTTAATGAATGAAGACTTGTGACGAAAACGTCAAAACAACCGTTATAATTTAACCATGTTGAACTTGTCTTAAAATACGAGAACTAACAAAAAACTATTTCTGACCAGGAATTTCCTATAAGTAAGTATTGCTTTGGGTTCTGTTAAGTATATAATATAATAGTAGAAATATAGTTTCTCTTTTAAAACAAAATATGAAGTGGATTATAACAATCGAAGCTGCTAAGCTGTTCAACCAATTTCTATAATCAAACATACAGAGAAAATCAATCGATGTTATTTACGTGTCACAAAGGCACATATGTAAAGCTCTGCTTACTTTGGGTCTACATGAAGTTGTATGAAAGATCTTCATGCACTATTTAAACTTGAAGCCTAAAGTTACACCAATAAGTAAAACCAAAAGCAAAAACAAGTCTAGCAATAAATCCAGTAAGCGGTCGAATATTCGTAACACTTCAAGCGAGGCGGTGAAAGGCAGCAAGGTTAGCAGACAATGGATCCGATAGTGAGCCGGAAGACGTTACCATTCATAACGAAGGCTTTGTTCAAGACTTCCAAGATCCTTAGAAAGAATCCAATTCAAATTCAATTAGGGATAACTTTTTTATGAGACAGACACTCGCATGAAATTGGGATAAATCTATTTTTGATTATAAGAAAAGGCAATTGAGTTTTAAATAGAAAGGGGAGATGAAAACCCAACTTGGAAAATACGTAAAAATCTAAAAGTAAACCCGAAATTATTACGCCTAGCCTACCTTACCTGTTAAAATAAACAATGCGCAAAAAGAAAAATAAACGCGCTAATAGTGTTATGTTGACCATTAATGTCATTGATGTTGAGGCATATTTAATTGTAGTCATTTGTAGTTACACATAGCAAGGAGTAGAAAATACGAGCTAAGCTCGAAGACTATTGTCACACACATCGCATCGTATCAGTGGCTAATTTATTATTTCATTTTAGTTACTACTTAAAAGAAAAGTATAGCCCTATAAATACGCAGACATTAAATGAAGTGTGAACCATGAAATTATCTCGTAATAGCTTTGCATGATATGTGCAATTATGTCGCGTTTAGCGAATGCCATACTTTAGCAGTTTATTGAGGTGATTATTTTAAACGATGAAACTGTCGTAGACGCCTTTAATTGCAACTGTCCTTTATTTGTAAATAAGCAAGTCCCTACCGATAAAGTTTAAGTTGAAAAAGTTTTACTCCCTCTCTGGAACCAGAGGGAGAGCTCTGCCATTGTCATATCAAAGGCTGAGGAATATTCCTTTTTGCCAAATTATACTATTCTATTAGCAAAGTAGGGACTGGGATCACTGGCAATCTTTAGTGTCGTAGACCTAGATTGAACTTTGGGTCACTGCGATATTAGCAAAAAGTAACGAAATCTCTTTAAAAAAATAATAGTATTTAAAGTTCACCGGTTTCTAAAATGTAGAGAGGCAGCCAGCAATTTTACATAATAGTAACAATTACAGCGAATGAACTTCTACCTCTGCCCTCAGTCACGAATAAAATATAACATTAAGTTCTTACAAAAGCTCGTGACCGTGTCGCCCTACTTTTTCCTTCGGCCTCCCTCGATTTTACAACACTGTTTAGAACTACCATCCTTATTTTGTGTACTTTAAAGTATAATTTCACAATCGTGTTCAGAATTTGTAAACTGTTTGGATTTTTCTATTGTTCCGGAGAGGAGTGCGTCAGGGTGTAACTCTTGGCCTGTTGTTATTGAGTGTGTTTTTGTTTGTTCGCAGCGATTTCAACTGATCCCTGGTATTAGAGCTTGCATAAGTAATTTTTGTTTCCTGGACCTGTCGGGAGGAATTAGAAAGTGGAAGCTGACGGAAAGTAGATTTATTGAATACTGGCGTTTTCATCTGATATACCTAGAGGAAGAAAATCTGCGTAGCATTGTTTCTATTTCTATAAGCGTGGGCGATGCTTGTTGTAAAAAAAACCGTGACTTTTTTCAAGGCTTGATTAATTCAAATTAATTGCACGCGCATCTAATAAAATTATTAATTTTATTGTTTCCGTATTCAATTCCATTGAAAACATTGACAATAAACGTGAGCTTGAAAACAGTGATGTCTCCTCGAATTATGAATCGTCCATGGAGTGGAGATGAAGGAGGATACCTAAGGACAGATGGTGCAGTTTAGGTCTTGGTCGAAAGTGGGAACAAGATCAGGAAAAGGATTTTCGACAGTGGTTTCGGATTCGATTCGCGCCTCGGGACAAATGTTCATACGATCTGCAAATATTTGTTCCGGGTGTTCTGGATGTTTTCTAAATATAATAAAAAAATATCTATCGATGTAGGTACGTATTCAGTTTATCAGTTACTTAGTAGATGTATAGTGTTAGATGATGCTGTGTGGATTCAAAATATTTTTTTGCAATCATTATAACAATTCGGAGGCTATGTCTTAAATATGTTACTAAATAGGAAAAGATAGGTACTTGAAGATGAGTCCTGCTAGGGCTCATCTAGGCATAATATATCCGGTTTATAATAAGAGATGGTCCTTGCAACACCTAGATACCTACTTACTATTCGATATGCCTAATTGTGTAGACTATAAATACTCGTCTAGCCTCAAAGTCGTGATCGAATGAACTTTGCCATACTACCAAGAAACCGGTGTACTGGTAACATTGCCGATGACGCAAGAATCCAGTCTTTCAAGCTGAAGTAAGGACCTTAATGATATTATATTATTATATTAAGCATCAGCATTGCCATACAGCGGGGCAACGCAGCCAGCGTCTTGGGGACGCTTCCGACTGGTATTGATATGGATCAGTTGAGCTACCTGTAGATTGTTTGCAACAGTCTGCAGTTAGCTTAATTGTTTCAATTGTAAATACTAGTTCTAATTTGTTTTTATTTTGAAATTGTAATTTTCTTTGTCAATAAATAATGTCTTCTTTATTATACTTGACTAGCTGCAGCCCGTGGCTTCACACGCTTTTTTCCGGAATAAAAGGTAGCCTATGTCCGGCCCCGGGATACCATCTACCTCGCTGTCAAATTTCACCGAGATCCGTTCAGCCGTTCTTGAGTTATAAATAGTGTAACTAACACGACTTTCTATTATATATATAGATAGATATAGATATAGAATATCACTGTCGTTCTCTAGTATTTCTCATTGTTCATTTATTTTACCAACTCTTATGTATGAGTCGGTCACAATCACAACATGTTCAAAAATATTTGACGTCAACACAAACTTAAACAATACAAAAATACCATATTGTACACTAACAAAATACATTACAAAAGACGAGCACAATGGGCGGCCGCACCTAGTTATACAGTGTGTCTCTCATCCATGGGGCATGGCAAGTCCTAGGCAAGTGTAGAATATTGATTGTAGTAAGTTTTACTGAAAATAAACATTCCTTTATCTTTTAAAATTAGTAATTCCGCATTTTCAGAATTTGAAAAACTTACTTGCTTTACCCGGCAATCGAATCAAATCCATTAAAATCTAAAAATTATCAATCTGTATTTTTAAGACACCGATGGGTAGAGTTAATCGTAAGAATCAAATCTGTATAATAAATAAACATACTAATAATATAAACTCGGAAGTAGTTCTGTCTGTCACCTTTCCACGCCTAAACGGCTGAACGCATCTCAGTGAAATTTGGCAGGGAGGTAGATGGTATCCCGGGGACAAACATATGCTACTTTTTATTCCCGGAAAAACAACATGTGAAGCCGCGGGCAGCAGCTAGTATTAAATAAAAGCAAACCATGAAATATGCCAAAACCTGGGACAAGACGAAGCATTTTGTATGACTCGCTCGCTTACACCTTCCTAATGTATTTGGTCGCGTGCTATCAAAATGCTCCCTTCCCTATGGCAACTTTAGTAATTATTTAACCTATCACAGGGTATGCTATCATTTTCGTGTCATTTAACAGGTACCGTACCTACGTATTCGTTAGGTAGGTACTTTCACTTAGAAGGTATGATTAGCGCTGTAACTGCTGCAAGGCAAAATATGCGAACGCTTTAAATAAGTAGGTATGTACAAACAAATTATGAAAAACAAATAATAACCCATTTATGCTTTCACATCAAACAATATAGTCATTTTGTCGTTTGTCGTTGCTCGGTTCTAGAATAGTAGAATTTTTTGTAAACTTGGTATTATAAAAAATAATAAAAATCATTTCATTTTTTTTACAGAATGACTGTCGCTTAGCGACATTTATTTCAGACCTTGATCCATATAGCACAGTTACAATTGAGAGGTTCTTATTGAGGAGGAGGACAGGGGCAGGTGGTGTGCACTCACTCAGTGCCAGGTGTAGCTTGAAACTGAGGTAAATTATTTTGATACGGAACCCTGTAGGAACTTAGGTTAAAGATATACTTTATTTAGGTCATTAGGGGAACGCCATGTCAAGTTCGCCAGATGGGCATGGGCATGGAATGGACATTGTTGATATGGATTGAAATTACATGTTTATTCCCCCCATTCCCACTTTAGGGGAGATAAATAGATAATGGAATCGATACTGGACTTAATTATCATTTTTGTTTGATGGAGTAATTTTTTTAGTAATGTTTGGTCCAATCGATAATTCAACGTCTCCAATCCAAGCTCAATGTTTGGTATTTGGATGACGGAACATTAGGTGGAGATGTAAACACAGTTTTTGATGATCTAAAAATCATCACAGATGAATTTCGAAAAATAGCTTTGGGATTAAATTTTTCAAAGTGCGAGATTTTTATTTCGGACTCTTGTATAGACAAAAATAATATCATTGGAAAATTTAATAGTTTGGCCGCCCAACATAACAGTTGTTGATAAATGTTCACTTCGCCTCCTTGGTTTACCAATTCTTGATGAGTCTTTTCAGTCCTTTGTAGATGAGAAAATTCAAAATTTCAACAAAAGTTCGGACAGACTGCTCAAAATTAATAGCCATAATTATGGCTTTTACAATAATTCGGTTTTGTCTTTTTGTACCTACCTAAATTTACGTATTCTTTGAGATGTGGAAACACAGCGAGCTCTTGGAAAGCTTAGACAACATAATAAAGAATACTCTATCATCGATTTTGAATGTCGATTTAGATGACAAGGCATGGTCGCAGGCCTCCCTGCCTGTCAAATTGGGAGGTTTAGCTTAATTGTTTCAATTGTAAATACTAGTTCTAATTTGTTTTTATTATTGAATTGTAATTTTATTTGTCAATAAAGTTGTTAAAACAATGTTAATATTATATTAGGTATGTATTTTAGCAACTAAGCTTCTATTGTGAGAGAAAAACAGATATATTTAAGTTAAGTTAGAGTTTTTAAGTTTCTGTTCAGTCTTTAAACTCTAGCTAACTTTAATATAATTTTTATTTTGATAGCGCTTAGCCTCAGCATTTACAAGACAAAGCGATAATAGGTGGTCATCGCGCTGAAAAGATCTCTTCCAACAAACGTTCTCACAATTTTTAATCAGGCTTCCCTCATCTAATGCTACTGAGGACAATTTTAGACCAGAATAGTCATCTCCGTTCCTAGAACACATACCGCATAGTTCTCTGTCTGTAATTGCACTTGCACAAAATAGCAGCAAATAATGCAAAACAAGCCGACATTCCCCTAACCGGCGAGTCATGCATGAGTCATGGAGACATGGGCGTGAGTCATCGCATCAGCGCCGTCTGGTGGCGCTAGTGGGGAACAAATAAACGGTGCTCGTTTGTTTATGTTTATTTTATTTTGTGATCGAACAAATGCTTTCACCAATTCGATTTGCATCTATTTTGGTCAAGGGAATTCAATATGGTTTTTCAGTTTTCTTACCTGGTACAGTTACGTTGTCCAAGTTTATTCAGCCTTACGTAGGCATAGGTACATAAATCAAGATACTTGTGTCTAATTGCAGCCATGTTGGATTTTTGGAAATTTATGTATATATTCTGACACTCCCGTTTATTTTACAATCTCCAAGTTTTTTCGATATGGTTAGTTGATATTTTATTTTCCTTCCTTTTCTAGTGAGCGAAGAGGGAATTATTGTTCCCTTGTAAAATCCTAAGCGTAGAGAGGGATTCAAAGTACGTCGCTCGAGGTTAAATAATTTTGGTCCCGTGGGGCACACTCTGCTTTTCATCCTAAACTATGACAAAAAATCATGATACGAGAAAAATAAATAAGAGATGCTTTTAGTAGTGACGAATGTTTATATTTAGGTGCATAAATTACTACTAATCAATAATGTTGGACAATCCACACAGCATCATCTAACCCCAAGCTAAGCAGAGCTTGTGTTATGGGTACTACCTCTAGATATCTGATATACTTAATACAAATAAACTACATATATAGATATGTTTTAATGATATAGAAACATCCAGAACACTCGGAACAAATATCTGCAGATCGTACAAACATATGTCCCGAGGCGGGAAACGAACACGCAACCTCCTGCGGACCTTCGCCCGCCGCGCCACCGCGGTCGTCTTTTTTATTACTGGCCAGGACTTTGTTGAAGCAAATTGCGTTCAAACTTTTAGTGTTCTAAATTCTAAAGTCATTTCGTCACTGTTTTTACCCACTTTGTTCGCACTTATCGAGCAAACCTTTGCCTCTTTTCGAATAGATAGGATGAAAAATAGTTTTTCAAGGATTTTTTTGATGGTGCAATAAAGTAATAATAATCTATCTACCAAAAAAAAAACGTTCTAAGGTATTATCTATGTTCTAAGGTCATTGCTAAATAAATGGCCATGGGAGTGATGTTTTCTTAACAATAACCTAAAACCACGTCTAGCTGGTATCCAAGACCGGTTGTGGGGACGGTTTAGCCTTAGAATATAGCATGAACTAAAAAGGAACCTACTGACTTCAAACTAAAAAGCATCGCTTACAATGAATCATTAAAAGACATCATAAACTTCTTAACGTTCATTTTGTTTTTTTTTTAATTTATTATTACTGTTTTTTTCATAAATTTTCTTTGTTAATAAAGGCCACTGCCGTTTTTAAACAAATTACCCAAATAAAGTAGTCGTTTTGAAAAATGGATTTAGTGTCTATTTTGGAGAAAAATTACATTAACACACAATAATAAGCCCAAGATGTCCTACAGTTGGGCAAGGTCTCCCATTAATATCTATAATTATAAATAAATTCGTTAAACTGATATCTCCATGAGTGACAATCCTGAGCCAGTTGAACTCCTCCGACTTTGAATATTGCAAGCAAGCAAGGCTATTCAGCCTCTCCGCTACCGAGTCATCGACACGGAATCTAACACAGACTCGGGTGAAACTCAAAAATATGTTTTTTTTTTCGTTTGGACTGACAACGTTACCGTACTTTTGGCGGGCGCAGAGAGCGCCTCGCCGGTTAAGTTACGTACAACACGTACAAGGGCCACCACTTAGGTGCGAACTTCGGCTTGGGCTGTGGCCAGATGCTACAAGAGGGAATGGAGGTTTCGCCAAGGTGCACGAATGCACCTATGGGCGGAAGCGGGGTTTTGGTTGGGTGTTTAGTGTGCGGAAGCGAATCGGGACTTGTTGCCGTCACCTCCGGGTTAGCGGCAGTGATTGGGTTAACGGGGTCACCGAGAACGTGTCTCGGTCTACGGAGGAGAAAAAATTCAAAATTTTTAACGGTTTTAAACATTTTCTTCGTTCTGCAAAGAATTAAAATACCAGAAAAGTTGTTTTCCACAAATAATAAAACATTTTCTAAGTGTTAACAAATTTTGATTTAGTGCCACTGTTGGAGCAATTAATAGTAGCTTTATTACTAAAAATCAACAAAATATTACTACGAGTAACAAAAGCTAAATTATACTATACTTTATTGTAACATGAGTTCATAGAAAATGGTCTACGTTAGTGGAAAATTACGTTCCTTGCAGAACGCAGTAAATACTTATTAAAAACCGCTAAAACATTTTTCTTTCATTTTTCTTTCTTCGTTTTGATTATTGTGTTGTTGCGTTAAATTTAATGAATGTTATAGGTACATAAATGTGTGTTCTGTAATAAGTGGCACTACCACAGCTTCGGAATAGTTTTTATATTTTAAGTGTGTTAGTTTTAAGGATCTATGGACCGTAGATTAAGTTAATTAAGATCTTTAACTGTTCGAAGTTGTCTGAAATAAATGATTTATTTATTTATTTGAATTTCGGGCGAATCTGTGTCAGATTCCGTGTCGATGTTTCGATAGCGGGGAGTCTGAATAACCCTGCAGATTCTTGTGCTACTGAGTTTTTTTGTTAATATTGAAATGGACTATACAGAGGTACAACAATCTGCAAGCGAATGTGACTCTCTGAAATGTTCCCCGTGGAAGTCGTAAGAGCCGACTAAGGGAACCCACAAGACAAAGGACAGGAGCTTTCTACTGTGTATTTTTAACACCTCCACTGCAATCACGTATCCAATTTATAGGAATTCTAAGTCGGTTTATAGTTATGTAAAAACATCAAATAATTATAAATATCTGTTTTTCTTTTATTTATATTTTACAGGACAGGAATTGTTGTACTAATTCGTTAAAAAGTAATTTCGGAATGACATGCAAACATAATTTGTATTTCTTGTCCTAAACGAAGGATCTTTCAAAAGTGTCATAAACAAGCGGCCATTAAAAAACAACTTTATCAAATTAATTTCCCTTATTTTTACAAATGTAGGTGAAACTGTTTGAGCAAGAAATGTTATCTTTACTACGTTAGCTTCCGGTCCTTCCGAAGAGCAGCTATTCTGGATTATTTATAAAATAAAGTATGTTCTGCCTGCCAAGCGTGGTGCTTATTACAAACCCCCCATGTTTGGGGAGCCTCGTTTAACTGTGGACATACGCTGTAGATAATTATGTGAATGTGGCTATCGCTGGTGAGACCCGAAATTACAGAAACAGGGTTGGCGTGGCAGGAAGAGTCGTTCCTTAAAATTTTCAGTTACTGTTGTAAGAAAAGAGCGTCGACAATATTGGCTTTATGTTGACTCTGACGACCTCGTGGCGCAACGAGCGAAGGATCGCCTGTGACGCTGGAGGTTGAGGGATCGATTCCCGCCTCGGAAAAATACTTGTACGATCTGCAAATATTTATTTGTTCCGGGCGTTCTAGGTGTTTTCTATGTATAATAAAAATATCTACATAGTTAAGTATAATTGTAATTAGTATATCAGTTATGTTATACCCATAACACAAGCTCTGCGTAGCCGGGGGCTAGATGATGCTGTGTGGATTGTCCAGCATTATTTATTTACTAACTTTTATATTACTAATGAAGGTCTCCTAACGAAGTTCAAAAAGAAAATATTCCTAAAGTTTAAGTCAAAACTTAGTCGGCACTTTCGTTATATAAGTACCTAAGATGAGATGAGAGGCTCTTATGTGGTTTTCTCACTTAAACATAGAAAATACGTGAGTGACATTAGAAAATCCATACGCAAGTGCTAAACAAGTAGTTAAAGTGAAATTATTGAAAGTTAGCTATTTCCATATTAAGTTATAAAATAAAATCAATGAATGAACAAGCACTTGGATACTTTTGCTTCGTTAGCTTAGGTTAATTCAATAGTGGAATGGGATAGCATGAGTTTTTTATTAGAGGTGCCAAAGTCTAGGAGGAACAATGAAGTCTCGTTAAACGTTTGGTCTCTTTATAAGGTCACTGTTCAAATTCATGGTTCATTTTTATAATGGCATATGAACTACGCGTACAATGATAATGAAAGTTATCCAGAGCTCGATAAATATGATAGTAGTACCTTTGGTAAGTACTCTTCGAATACTATGAGGAGTACAAATGTACGCAGGAGGCTATATGTTATTATTGTGAGATTGACTTTGTTCAATGACTTATGTGATTAGCTTATGCGGATTAGCTTATGATTAGCTTATCGTTCAATAAATATATATGTATGTACATCTGAAACTCGACGTCAAGCAAGTGAGTTGTAGTTTTTCTGTCATGATTTGTTTACAAACACTCCACATCGAGTTTGGCTAGTGTATAGGTTCAGCAAGAGGTCATCCATCGCAGGAAGTGTTACCACTAAGTATTTCTTTTTCTGCATCGAGGAGAACCTACGCCCGCTATGCCCCTAAGGTAGACAAACTTTGTCAAAAATTAATTGCTCTACAATAATACTGTACAACATGACCATTCTAGAGGTCAAAAGGTTGTCACAGATCAGGACTGCTACCACACAAAAATGTGCAATCAAATATGGGCTTTAACTTGTAACAGCCCCTATGTTATGACAATTAAATTAGAATAATCTACCTGACCTGAAAAATTAGAAAAGCTACATTTATTTATAAAACAGTTAAAGCATTTTATTAATCACAAAATCATATCATATGGCGAATATATAAACGAAAATAAGAAATATGCAAACAAGTAAAATATACTTACCTACCTTACTTATTTATCAATGACGTCCTCCTCTCTCCATACATATAGTGTGCCCGCAGGGTCTATAGTGAAAGGTACATAGTAATGTAGATTATAAACACCTCTGTACACCTACAGAAGGCAAGAAATAATAAAGAATTAAAAAAAAATTGATTCTAGCTTAGATCTTAGCTTTATCAGTTGGTCCCAATTGCTCCATAAATGCTACATATTAAGGACCTAGCTGATTCAAAGCCCCTGGGACCTACGAGTACCACTTGTGCAAACTGAAGCAAACAAACACAAACCGGTTGACCTATGAGGCTTTCCTTGTGTCGCACGGAATAGAGCACAGTTAAGTAGGTACCTTATCTGATACACGAATATGGAGGTTTTAAGAGTTTTAAGAACCAAATAATTAGTAATACCTACGAATCAAAACATACGAGTAAGTCATTTCAATACTCCGATCTCAGGAACCCTGCGGCTTCCTAAGATCTCGACCTAATTAAGTGCGAAACAGTGCACTTTCATTATTGTTGTTTTTCGTATATTATTTTATCAATCGTGTTTTCACAGTAAAGGAACCAAAGAAAAAAAAAATTTAGCTAGAGTTTTTTACCAGGGGGATCCCGTGAGTACTGAGATCTCTTTTGCGGTTACGCCCCTCCAAACTCAGATAAAACTAGGATCAATAGTTGAAGCGTGGACTAGACAGCTGCTCTACCAAGAAAAAAAATACAAACAAATAAAAACAACTGTTCAAAAATAACTGTTGTGTTGGTAAAATGTCTTACCAAAGTATTTTTAATACGAGTATTACCATATCAGTTACTGTAGAGAAATATCGTTCATTGCCTGAACGGTTATTTTTTTTAATCATTTATACTTTTTTAACACTTTTATGGCCCATGACGCAGATGTCCCCCTTGAGCCCCGTGTAGCGGCGCGGAGGCGGCGCGGCGTGGCGGCGCGCATGTTACAAAAGTCGCCAATCACTTGGATATAGTAGCGTACACACAAAATGATTTTGGAAATCAATTCGTCTTCAGCTATGTAGTTTCGTTAAATATACCTAAAGTAAAATCGGCTTGACATCTTTCAGCAAAATACGCTATGAAGCACTTTTTGAAATTGGACTGATTCAAGTTTCGATATTTACCCGTAGATATCCTACAATACAATCGGAACGTAGGATCCTCCTCACGTTTTACTAACTGCGCCGTATTTTAGTTGGGGCCTTCGGAAACTCAATAAACATTCCTTAGTCAATTATTTAATTAAATAAATTGTCACGTCGTCGACTCGATAACGAGTAACAAGGTATTAGAAAATCTGCGTAGAACGCCTTCCTGGGTGTCATCATACCTTTTATGAATAAAGTTATGAATATACGATTTTCCTGGTGTGTTATATTCTACCTTGGATCGAGATCTTATATGTTGCAAAAACTTCCAAAGGTGAGCCTCTATTATAAACCGTATTAGTCAGCAACGAAAGTCGGTGAACATGTATTGATTTCATATTGCCTGAACGGTATTTATCTCCATTATTAACTGAGCAATTTATTAAGGTGCCTTTTTTGGCAGCTATATAATAATATGAAGCCGTTACGCGATTTTGGTACATATCCTTTATTAACCTCTCGCTAGACTCTGTGGTGTAAATAGATGAATGCTGACGTATCAAAAAACAACAAAAAAATAAAAACCACGCATGTTTCCTACCGATGATTATACAAACTCTCGAAGTTTTTTAATATCTACAAGTTTTGTATTTATGTACCAACACCATTCACTTTTATGTTTCTCCACAAAACGTAATTTTAAACTCTCAGGCGCCAATGTGCTATAAAAAGAACATAATTTGAATGGGCGCTGACGTGTATTAGCCATCGCTTCCGATGGATTTGAAATTGGAATGCAATGCACGCCGCGATTACCATTGGCTATGACTAGTGTCATGCTGTCAGTGTCAACGAACTAATTGGCAAACAAAGACGCGACATTCAGCCTACTTACATAAGTACTTAAACTTACCACCACATAATGTTATATTTTTAGGTCTTACAATTTACTACGTAAGTGCCGACAAACGAACGCTACAGAAAACCAGCCTTCATGTGTGTTATATATAAAGGACTACCAAACCCGGCGAACTCCGTTTCGCCACCAGATGGCTTCGTTTTATGTAACTATAAACCTCACGGAGCCCGAGACCTTTCCAACGAATGCAAAACCGTGGAAATCGGTTCGTGCGTTCTGGAGTTATAGCGTCAGGAAGGAAAACCCGACTTATTTTTATATAGTAAAAAAAATGATGATGATGATTTCAAGTAACTGATAATTTTGTTAATTATAATATCTGAACTTAGACTACCGCTCGTTCCAACCACTTATTAAGTATATAATTTGCGAATGATTCTCCAATAAATATTGTGATCGATTTTACGTTTTAGATAAATAGGTTAGGTACCTAGATTAAAATTAATAACGACGAAGTTTTTAATTGTAAGCTTTCGCTCACGGATTCGTACGCGTCATAAATAATTAATGTCAGGCGATAGGTACGTAACTTCCTAAAGCTTTTTACTGTTACATTTTCCACTCCCTTTGATTACCTCCCTCTCCTCATCAAAAGAGGAATGAAACCTCAATCCTTCATTACCTCCTGGGTGGTTTGAGTAAAGCATAGATATTAATAACAGGCAGGAGAGTGGTTTAGGGCGAGAGATTAATTCTACCCATTCCTACATTGGACCATTATGGCGTATTTACCGAGGGTTTCATTTGGGAACAGCTGCTCTTAATCCGGGGATAAATTAATTGGTTACATTTAAGGGTGTAATTCTGAATATTAATTTTCTTGAAATGTGTCATTAATAAGTACTTAGTATGTGCCTTTTGCCATGAAAATATGTTAAACCTATACCTAATCTCTCTGTTGTTTAATTTTTTTTCCCTATTTTTAGGTCTGCCTGGGAGCAAATTCTTTCAGCAATAAGGCATGTAATGAATGTAGGTACTTACTATTTGCTTCAGTAACAAAAATAAATTGCTTCAATTTTATCAGCCCAACAAATATTACACAAGTTTTTTTATCTACCTAATTTTATTTATTTATTTACCTACCGAGAAGTAGGGATACTTTTAAATGTTAATTAATTAATAATCCTAAATTCGAGATTATTACGTCATGATTATCGTAGACATGGTTTAGATGGTTGATGATGGAAATTTATCCCTTATTTACCTAATCTACACAGTTAAAACAGTAGGTAATCAGATAAGACAGTAAATAAACACATTAACTTTCTCTTTGTATATATATAAACAGATAGTGGCATAAACTGCTAACCATAGATTTTTCAAAAACTCGTAAACGCTTTGTGTGCACTTAAATAGACTATGAAAGATTGATCCGTGTTCAACGATTATTGACACTGTATGTATAAGTTAGATAAGTAACTTTAATTCTTATTAAAAGAGAGAAATTATTTATCATAGAGAGTTCGGCCTCTCCCTACTAAAGTATACGCCCATAATGTAAAATTCAGTTCTGCAGAAGGAAGAGAAATTATTCGGCATAATTTACTTGCAAAAAAATTCTAAAATTATTCCGATATTCTTCGCACTAATGCTCTATCATCACTATGTTCCTCTAAACATCGCATACATAAGTTAAAACTAGAGTCGCTTTACTATGACATTTAAAATTTAAAAAAATTTAAGACGTTTTCTCGCTGGTCGAGAAATTAAAGCCCTCAGGGCAACCTAAGCCTTTGTAGTTTTTCAAATGGCAATGAATTGCTATTGACATAAAATTTAATAAAGTAAATAAAGGCCATGGCCTTTATTAACAAAGAAAATTACAATCAAATAAGAAAAGCAAATTAGAACTAGTACAGTATTGAAACAATAGTTCACAATTGAAACAATTAAGCTAAAAGCAGGATGTTGCAAACAATCTACAGGTAGCACAACTGATCCATATCAATACCAGTCGAAAGCGTCCCAAAGACGTTGACTGCATTGCCCCGCTGTATGGCAATGCTGATGCGCTGCGGCAGATACCCACCAGCTCTCGGGTCACGCGTCGCGTCGACCAGACCTGCATATTTGCGCCTCTAGCCTTTGTTCGGGCTTAGGTCAGCGTCTGTTTAGAACAGACTCTGGTAACGACAGATTCTGAGGGGTGAGTCTATTTGACGTTAGTAACGAGACGTGATCGTGACGCGTCCTTTTTGTATTGGATTTGCGTAGTTCCCTGTCCGCACGATAGAGACGCTGTACAAAATTGTATGGAAAAAGTAGACGTCACGATCACGTCTCGTTACTAACGTCAAATAGACTCCACCCCTCTGGCAGATATTGCTTAGACGAGCTCAGTAAATAATTCCGACACTAATTAACCTAGTTAGCTGACGCTTTCAATTCTTTTACATCAGCAATTGTTCTGCGATGAACAATTTCATAATTTTATTGTTTCGTAATCAAATTCAAGTATTCTAGCTTTTCCTTGAGACTAATGGTTTGCGCGAGTCTAGAGGTTACTGGAGTTCCGTAGAAAAATACGCTACTTTTTAATTTAATGATTGTAACTCAATGTTAATAAGCTAAGTTGAACTAACTCTAGATTGTTTGCAATAGTCTGCAGTTAATTCAATTTAATTTACAATTGAAACTCTTCTAATACGTTTTTATTCTTTAATTGTAATTTTGTTTGTTATAAGCTTAGTAATAATAAATACTTAGAGCATGTGCTCTTCAACAATACAGTACCGACAATCACTTACAGTTACCGTTTTAGAAATAAGTTTCCATACATTTTACGTCAAAGTTGACCGACGAACCTGGTAATTGTCAAATAACATAAAAAATTATAAGCACTCAGTCAGTAGGCACTTTCATACCAACCTACCTGTATCATCCCTTCTGGATAGCTTTGCCTTGTCGTGAATACGTTGAAAATAATTTTGTACCTACCTAAATTCCCGGAAACTCAATTAATTAATTTACAAGCTTTTTTTATTGGATATTATTTAATTTTATTTACATAGAGACATTTTAATTAAAATACAAAATCTTAGTAACTATTACTAATATTTTGCACACCATAATAGGTTGTTTATATTTAGATATACTCAAAATTAAGAACTTTTGTACATACAAATATAGTTTATGACAAGAAATTATAAAAATAAAAAAATAAATAAATTATATTTTTGGTGATTTAGAGTTCTTAATCACCGGTTTTATAAAAAAATTGATGCAGAAAAGTTGAGTTATATTTTTTTATTATTGCCAATGTCATAAAGCTCGTTTTAAAAGTCGCTATTAATTTACTAAAAAAATTATATTATAAGACTATAAAAAATTTACATAGTGTACCATGTTAATTTTACCAGGTTTTTGAATACTATACCTAGTTTTAGTGTTGTACGTAACCTCGTAACAAAGTCAAACTTATGGTAGGTTGACCCTGCTTTATAGCAATTTTGATTTTGACTTTACCAACTAACGATAGTTTCTTAAATACATAATATATTTCATATATATGCATATATATTATATTGATTGCCAAATGCTATGTATTATTCTATACTTATTGTACCCTTAGCTTTCCTTCCCAACACGATTGTCCTTCAACAACAAAAAACAATTTCAAAAATAATTTCAAACCAAACCAATGCATTCCATTTCAGTACGACCCAGCAGCGCCCGGCCTTTCACTAACTGAAAAACAGATGAAAATCACCAAAAACTCCTTGCAGACTTTCAAACTACTTACAGTGAGCAGAAATCCTTGTTTTTTATGTGATTTATTGAGCACAGCACGGGTTTTTTTGAGCACAGTTGGTAACACTCGCGCGGCGCACGGCTAGTGCGGAGGCTTAGAGAGGACTGAGTGAGGTAATGGCGGGTGAGGTTCCCTCTGAGAGGGGTTCGCCTCCGTACTGCGCAAGCCGCGGTGTTAACTTGGTTACTTAGCCCGGGTGTATATTGCAGGGGTAAAATGAGATCGGGCTAATATTAGAATAGATGCTTGGTACCTGGTTAGGTGTTTAATGTGCCTGTAAGTGTAGATGAAGAGTTATGGAATCATTTAAATGTGATAGGAAATAATTGCATTATTCTCCTCTCATGTCATATGCACTGAGATAAAAAATCAATGAGTCGGGTAAAAGCTGCACTAAAAGTCTATAGCCAAATTTTATTTTTAAAAATGTCGACGATTGTGCGCTACGAAATGGCTACGATACGAACAACTGAGGTACATATCTGCGAAATATCTAAATGAAAATACCAAATTAATCTACACTTGCGAGCCTTAAACTGGAATCGCTTCATGGCGGGTTGTTCAAGACTATTTTTTACAATTTCTATTGACTGGTAACCAATTTTCATAAACACCTACTTTTTATAGGAATAAATGTAAGTCCCGAAAACTTCCAAACAATATGGTGTTTCGTTTGAAACTCCTGATGTTTTTTGTTTTTATGTTCCATGACACAAGATGAATAATTATTGGTTATGATATCAAAAGAGTTTGATAGCTAACAATATTACCTTTCAAATGATATACCACAATCCCTAGCTCGTACAAAAATTTTAAAAATTTGTCTTTTCAGCTCGCTAAGAAGCGATTCCAGTTTAAAGCTCGCGTGTGTATATCACACGCGCGTGCGGGCGAACTAGCTTAGATTGTTCCTATAAAAGTCCCTATAGACTAAGAAGTGATAAGAATAAGAGATGAATCTCTGGTATGTTTAGATAACTTCAGTCCGACCAACGAAGCACTAAAAGCTCTTTAAGGTTTTAAACACAACACTGCAGGCATGCTCGTACGTCCTAAGTAATGCAGCAATGTACCGAGTACAATGCAGTGGAGCCGTGACAGGTGTCGGTCTCGGAGGCTGCAGAGGCACAGTGTAAATACAGATAGTACCTACACTTACTCTATTTTCGGTAGCATTAAAGTGGCGCATATCGACGCGACGCAACAACGTAGGCGCCACTATACAAATGATATTGAACTTGTTTTTCTTTAAATTCACAAAATAACTGATTATTGATTATTATTGAAATGAATAAACTTAAAAAAAACATTATTTTTAGTCTTCTCTGCCTCTCTTGTCTTACTGCCTCCCAATAGACAATACATTAATACAATTTAGGTTTAAAGAATATTTATTTTCTCATAAGAAATACATTTCACTTATCTGAGAAAACACCTTATAGTTATGTATATTAAATAAAGCTTCGAGGACCCAAACAATTTATGTTACCTACCTACTTAATTAAGTAAGTTGAGCTACCAGTACATTTTTTGCAACAGTCTGCAGTTAGCTTAATTGTTTCAATTGTAAATACTACTTCTAATTTGTTTAGATTATTTGATTGAAATTTTCTTTGTTAGTAAGTCAAAGTTCATTTATTCAGTTTATAGGTAACTATATTTGAATTTAGTGAATATTAGATGTATCATCTGTAAGAATGTATTAAATCGTCCAGATTCGCTACGCCTTCCCTTAGCACAACTAAGCTCCCAGAAAAGCTCAGCCACCACACGCCGAATCCACCTGAATTCGGTTGACTAATTTTCACTTACATTTATTCAAAACGTACCAGCAGATTAATAGTACAATATTTTAATAGTCAAATCCAACTATCTACCTAAATTATTTTATTATGCTTTCCTGTTTTTCTAAAAGCCGCCACACGCAGAAACCATGCCTCGCCAGGCAGGAGGCGAAGGCGTTCCGGGTTGTATCATACGAATTTATATGAAAGACTACACATACACCGCCCGGCGAGGCGGTGACGCCTCAGGCCCGGCCACGGTTTCTGTGTGTGGCGACTTTAAGAGTCGTTCTACTGTAATGCTCGCACTGTGTAGAGGTCGGCGACACGTTTCGGGTGCGCACTGCACTGTGATCCGCATCCCAAGATTGCCTAACTAATGTGTGCTTACCTCCTTCGTTACTAACTAATACATGGGTAAAGTACACTTAGATAGCTCCTTACCTCCTTCGTTACTATAACATGGGTAAAGTAACACGTGATGGTCAGGGTAGGGGAAGAAAGGTTGTGAAAGCAAAATAAATAAAAATACCTGAGTACACCTGGAAGTGACATGAAATGCTAAACATCCACATAAAAGCCGATATGGTCACCTATGTATATATGCTAGTTTTTTTATTAATATGGACCGAAGAATAAGTTAAATAAAATCTGTAACTTTTCTATAGTCTGAAATAAATGAATTATTATTATTAAAACTAACTTTGCTTAATGTAATGTTATTGCTTTATTCTGTTATTGTAATTTTGGTACAGTTAATAATAATAATTAGCAGAGCTTATGTTATGGGTAGGTACTTACTTACTTAATACTTTGTTTAATTTTCTTTAATTGGTTAATTTAGTCATAACAAACAAGAACGATGGATAAGCTTAGTTGGTAGGTAAGTACCTAAGTATCTGGTAGAGCACCGCTTTAGAAAAAGTTTTTACTGAACTTTACAGTACTATAGTGCTCACCTACCTTTGCACCAGTTTAAAGTACCTAGGTAGGTTAGGTAGGTAGTAGGTAGCTAGTTCTTCCTAGGTATTAAGTAGATAACTGAAGTCCAAGTAATGTAAGTCCTTGTCAGACATGAACGATTAATTGATAATACGGTTGCTTATTTTTTTTTTTATTTGGCATTAGTAAATTGGAATTACTAATGATTTTGGCATTTACTAATGATTTTGATGCGGATTTTGTGCCGTTGTGAGATGTTTGGGCGAAATCAACGCCAAAACAAAACTACTCAATGGATCTAGCTAAAATTTTGTAAGCATTGAGTTCTAAACGTGATAATAACATAACATATCTACTCAGGCTTCTATAATGGTAAAACGCGCGCGAAGATAGATAGATAATACTTTATTCACAGAACTTATATGTTATATGTAAAAGCGAAGCCGTGGGCAGAAGTGAGTTTCCATAAAGTACCTTACCTGTCGATAAACTTACTTTTAATTATAGGTACTTTTTATTTTCCTATTTACATGCCATGCTTGTAATATTTGTAACGTCCCGATTTACCTGTCTAACTGTAAAATTGAATTTATGAATAATAAAAGATTAAACTATGAATATTCAACTTAATACAAGATTTTAAGTGGTTGGTATAACCGAGATCAAAATATCGTTAAAAAATGGCTGCCGCCGTTTCGAAAGATTCCGCAATCGAGACAAAGTGCAATGGTAACATTGTACTGATGTAATAATTTCATTATTGTTATCGTATCGGTGGTGTAATGGAACATTGACTTGGTTTTAACTGGTTGATGTGTAACTCTTTCTATACTTTTCAAAATAATAGTCCATGACCCCTACTATCAAATTCCTGAATAATATTCTATGAAGAAAAAGTCGTTGCCCGGAACACTTCGACAGCGCGATCGAATTTAACCTAGTCCATACTTATATTATAAATTCGAAAGTAACTCTGTCTGACTGTCTTTTACCTTTTCACGCCTTTACAGCTGAACGGATCTCGTCGTGAAATTTGGCAGGGAGGTATATGGTATCCCGGGGACGGAAATATGCTACTTTTTATCACGGAAATCGCGTGCGAAGCCCCGGGCAGGAGCTAGAACCTACCTAAAATATCAACATCTTGATGCAGCCAACTGTACCTTCGTTGTCACGAGCTCCACAAGGCGTTCGCTCATGACCTTGTCTAGCGTTTCGAATGCCTGCGACCAATGCTTTCGTCTCGCCGACAGCCAACGTTTTATAACATGTTATACGCGTATTACATGTCACGATTGTTTGAGCTGTTTTGACTCATTTAGATTAAATGAAACGCACCTTGTTGGCCATCAAATGTGGCTTCGATTCGAGGCTAGGTCATAGTTCGGAGCGAACTAGTAAAAAAGGCTATACAGGTATATTAGGTTTACTAGTTCGCTCCGAATCCGAACTATGGCCGCGACACTAATGTATACATACAGGTGGGGGAAAAATTTCTACGTTGAAGGCAGCTGCCTATTCTTTTGTTTCGTTCTAGTGCCTAAATAAAATAAAATAAATAAAAAATAAAAATGCTTTATTTCAGACAACCATGGGTCCATATATCTACGAGTTACAGATTTACATTTTAGAATAAAATAAAATAAAATAGAAAATGTAACAAATAATAGACACTAAACGAACGAGAAGCTCAAAACGCCGAGGTTAATCAATAAAGGAAAAAGGTTCCATCATTGATCACCCTCCGCACACAGCACTTCCAGAGTGGAGATGAAAGGCACTCTGCTACAGTCCTCAGGATGCTGTTGCGACTGTCCCGTACTCTACGCATCAGGAACATTGTTTTTTTGCGCATAACCGCATGGAAACCGTCTGTGTGGTGCTGCGCAAACATTCCAGACGCACTGCAGAATCGAGGCAGTCGCAGCATCATCCGAAATATATTATTGGGCCCGTAAACTACCTAAGTATAGGTTTATTTTGATGGAATTATTTTGCTATAAAATACCGCAAGAAGCGCATATTTTTATGTTTAAACGTTTTCCATAGAATTTCTAACACGATAAGAGCTGGATTTTGGCTATATTCAAAAGACGTAAAAGGTTTTTGTTGGAAACTGCCAGAAATAAATATTCTCCCTCCACCACAAATGCAGCAAATGCCTTGAAGATGCTAAAGGTTCCTTAACCCCTAGTTAACTTAACCATACAAGCTCTACATAATTCGTCACAGTCGTCCATAAAAGAGTTTATTCGTAGTTTATGTGACATTTACTACAGCCCGGGGGTAAACCTGGGTTGGTCTTTACGACCCGCTTCTGACATTATGGGGTTTTTATGAGCGAAAGGTCTAAATAGACGCTGTTGCTGAAACGACACTGAAACGGTTAAATTACTTGCTGTATAAAGGTTTTTTGTATAAATAAACTTCCAAGTGTCTCGAAGTGACATTGCGTGGTTATTATTAATTATTTATCACATTACGCCTTCCACAAAATACTTATAAGTATATCAGTTCGTCATCATCATCTTTTTCGGACCTTATCTTAATATCACTGTTGGGTTTTAGAAACCAACCAATGAACCAAAACTATTCAAATGAGATCGAAAACATAGATTCACATTTATTTAGTTAATTCTCTAGAACTCTAGAGGCAAGGCCGGATTAAGGGATCCAGGGCCCCTAGGCACTTGGGGGCCGCCTGCCTTATAATATTATAATATTATTTATTAGCTGTGATCCTGATTCTGTCCACTAAAATTCACTCAATTCCTTCACTATTTATAATGTAAGTATCCAAAGTCGAAGTCGATCGATAGTCGATGCTAACTCGATTAGGGGTCAGTGGGGTCTTCCAGTAGCTCTTATTACCAAACGAATACTTACTACGGCCTACAGGGTGTCTCTCTCTACCCTAAAGTTTGGAAAATGCACTGCAGAAAAGCTATTCCACGACTAAACTTGACCCTAGGATTTATCTTTGGTGTGTTCTGCTTCACGAGCTCTACATTTTTATACCCAATTTACAGAAATTGTGTAAGGAAATGCTTTATTGCATAAAAAGATACTCCCTATCTGCTTAGGGTTTTGTACGTATATGGCACAACGGTTTATGAAATTTTAAGCGCTTTATTTCCACTTACAAGACACTTGGACAAGTCAGATAACATTTCAAATTAGAGACAAAAGAAATTAAATTTTTTTAACCAAAAAACCTAAGCAGAAAGCGAAACATTTCTATGTTAAAAAGCATTTCCAATTAAAAACACATTCGTTTTCTTCCGATATAGCACCACATAAAACCAAACACCCTGTATGTCAGGCTAACTTGATAGAAGCATATCGTATGAATCGCTCGTTTAACATTTGCGATGGGGTAAGAAGCAATAAGAAGGGTCAGAAGATATTAGAAACGCGTTCTGATAGGTTTTTGATTGGCTCGCATAAGGGCGGAAAGGTCATGTGGGGTGTTGAACAGCTTGTAGTTTTGGTAAAATTTTGTAAAACTCAGCGAAACCCTGTCAAAAGGGAGAGAGGAATTAATTATAAAGCCGGGTTCTAACCGACATAATGTACCATTCGCAGCGAGCATGAAACTTTACGCCATCGCGCCATGTTGTAAAGTATCCGTCTTGTTGCTCGTTGTGAGCGCCTTGTCTCCCTGTCTGTACCTACTGATTGCACGAACGCTCGCTTTTTTGTAAATTAGCTTGTAAATTTTTTTGCTCTTACACACCCAACCATCCGTCATGACATGCATCAGCATAATTAGTATAAACTTCTAAAAAGTGCGAGACATTCATCCATCATCCCTCTACATTAGGACCCTCGTTTTTAAGTGACTCTTCATTTATTTCCTACATTTATGTCGACACCGGATATCCAGGACAGTAAGGGTGGAAGCCAGAAGACTTACAGTACAGTCAGCGATATATTGAATTGGTACAGGATGGTAAAGGTACAGGCTTGAGACAACTCATTGTAGGTATCTCTAGATAGGTAATAATATTCTCGTTATTTTTTTGTGTAAGTATTAATTGTGACTCTTCCTAAGACACCTATCTTGTTTTCTATATAAGTAGGTTAGTTAGAATGTGCACCTAATAATTACCTATGTCACAGATTATGTAGTAATGTTTATATGTCTTTTGATGAAATAAATAGTTTTACTTTTACTCTGTATTGTTTTTGATAAGTAGGTACTTTACTTACGTATGTTATGTTGGAACATCAGCAGGATAACTAAGGTAAGAACCTATTTATTTAGCTATGCAGTGTTATTAAGTAGATAGAAATGGTTCCCATCACGTAGCGAGACGTTACGTAGTGAATTCCAATCTATCTTGTAGCAAAATAATAAAATACCTAGCTCTACCTTACCCTAACTTATCTAGGGTCACACCATGTAAAAAATTTAAACAACCAAGTGGTGTGATGAGTCCCTCATCACGAAATTTCACAAAATTCCTTAACCTATTTACCTATCTATAAGTCAGGACATGATAATATAAATTAAATTGTGCTGAACAGCAAAAGCTACTGAATCTAAATAAATCTTCCACTCTAATCCAACATTATTGCTGGAACCTGTATCCCATACAAATGTCGACATCGTCGTTTTAGCCAAAACCATTTATCTCTTCACGAGCTCTATATTTCATACCCAATTCCCACACAATAAGGATCAAAATAGCTAGCAAGTAGAGGGTGTAAAAGAAAACAAAGCTGTTTTGTTTAGAGGAGACTTTAAGGCCGCCACGGTTAAAATAAATAAGGGAAAAATCAGGATTGATAAGGGTAAAGCTCACGAGACACTGACATCAGTGGAGGGTGGCTTATTTTAAAAATTACGTTATATAAAAGGGTCGCAAAAGCTTTCCGTATTATAATTAAGATTGTAGGTACTAACTAGGTATACAGTGGCTGCTATAGATTCTGCCCACGACTTCGCACTGGTTTTTCCCGGATAAGAAAGCATCTTAATTAATCCTAGCTTAGGTAGAGTTAGAGTTCTAACTCTTATTATCATCAGCCTATATTAGTCCACTGCTAGACCTACATATGTCTAGCAGATGGAGGCCTATGCCTCCATGACAGCCAGAGTTAAAATTACCTTTTATTAAATTTTAGCTCCATCCATTCATTATATTGGCGTGAAACAGTACCTAATAAATTTTGAATTTCATATCCGTTACTAATAAGAATAATTTTCTCAGATCTTTATGTTATTTCGAAAGAGTTTTTTTACTTTTACCAGCGTCCTACCAGAGGGGTGAACCTATTTGACGTTAGTAACGAGACGTGATCGAAGCGTGATCGTGAGGTTTCCATTTTATTATGGGGTTTGCGTAGTCCGCACGATAGAGGCGCTGTACCAAATTGTATGGAAAAAGGAGACGTCACGATCCCGTCTCGTTACTAACGTCAAATAAGATTAGTTGCATTTCGTGCTTTGTCATTTTCGAATAAACAACCTAATAAGTCGCAGTACCTACGTGCGTTCTGCTACGTAGCGAAAAAAATACCTAATCCTTTTGCCGCATTTCGTGCGTCGAATTCATTATAAATAAGTACTGCTAAGTTATAACCAATAGACTCACCCCTTTGTAAGTAGGTATAGGCAGTTGGTAGGAGTACCGTAAAACGGGGTCAATAGGGATGCAGGGGTCAATAGGGATAAAATCGATGAACAAAATTGAAGCGGAAACACTATCAGAAATCTACCGATAATCGTCTGATTTTTTATGAGTTTTATAGTAGAATATTGAATTTTTATACTGGTAACACTTTTTTGACGTGAAGATGGTCACAAGTCAGAAAAAATACATCTGAAGTTCGCCATTCAGCAGGACGTGATTTTGTCCCTCAAAAACTTTGAAAAACAAGCAGGAAAAAGTGATTTCTATTAAATGAATCGTGCTGAGTAACAAAAGTTAGTGTGTTCTCCATCCAAATCAAGTATGTTACTACAATTTTCTTGTTTAATTTTAGTTTAAATCGAAAATTTATGAGTGCCGGTAAATTTTACAAAAAAAGAGGGTAATAGAGACGCCTACAGGATATTATCGGGATGTCTGTGGGGTGAATAGGGACGAGAGTCCTACAAACTAAGGACGTGGTTGTATGAAAAGGGACACTAAAGCATGGATAGGGACAGGGGTGTCACTCACCAATATCGCTAGTATTTGTCTATAATAATATTATTATTCGTTATTACCTAATGATGGGTGGTTTGGTTAGGCTTATTTATTTAGGTACTTAGGGACTTTTGCTTTTTGCAGGCACAATGCCACGAAAATATAAGCCCAGCCAAAAGAAGAATTATAAAAAATATGACCCGAAAGTAATTAAATTAAGTACACTGAGACTGATTGAAAATTTAATAGTTCCTATTATGTAAGCGTAGTCATTAATATTACTGTTGTAACGTTGTTTTCAAATTAATAAAACAAACAAAATTTTTTTTTTCTCTTTTTTTCTAATTATGACATTGGGGTCCAGTATATAGGATAGTAGGTTTGAGTAGGTATTTTGATTCTCCAATATTTACTTTCTGCACTTACTAATCTTTTGACTCGGCTAAAGTCGAAATAGGTAGGTAGTTGCTTTTTTTGTTTTTTTATAAGTTTAATGAATCTGATTCAAAAGTCGTTCGTAAGTCGCTAAGGAAGCAATGAAATCTGTAGAAGTATAATGTATTTTACATTATTTCTATAGTACTGAATTTCTTATTTTTTCATTCTTAGTTCTGAATAATATTATTTGGGGGTTTGTGACAACCCTGACCATATTTCTCTATTGTTCTCAATGCCGTCCCTATTAACCCCTATACGTGTATGAATAGGGATAGCATATATTTTAAGTATTTACATAAAAGAAGCTCACTATCAATGAGTTTCGCATACAATTTCATAATATACAAGTTAGGACTAAACTTTTAATGTAGTAAACTAATAGTTGTTGATACAAAATTCATTAGAAAAGGGCACTCAAAGTTGAAAACCATCCCCATTCACCCCATTTTACGGTATATACCAATTGGCACTGTCCTTCATACCATACTTCTTCCGGAATCGAATTCCAAAGGTAGGTATTGTATATATCTACGTATTCAGAAATGAAGATACCCGTTAAATAACCATAACACTTGTATTGTCCTAAAAACATTTAAATTGTGGCAACGTGGAGTTTTTGTTCATTTGTCTTTCAAAAGTGTAAAAATGCGAGTCATTCGGTTATTGGCGTTTGGTGTGATAGTTTTGGTGAGATTATTATTTAATTTCTACGTGAAGTTTTCCTTTTTGTGAAGAAAGTGTACCCCTAACACATACCTTCTCAGTGTAGAGAAATAAAATCTCCATTTTGTTTCAGGTCGCATGCTTAGGAAACGAAAATGCGGGTGAATATTTTGAATTCTGGCACAATAGTATAAAGAACAGTATTATGTTACAATACTAAAAAAACTATATTATGTACATACTTACTCAATTCACTCACATACACAGCTTACTCATCTCATTACAGGTTGGTAACGCTGAATCCATATTTAACACAGCCTGTGATAAATATGGATCCAGCATGTGTTAAATGTGGGCGCCGCGCCATCTAGTTCTAAAGCTTCTCAACCTTAGCAAAGCTTGCCACGAAGCCTTATTGATCGAAGCGCGAAGCCCAAGATAGAGGTATAGCTGATTTGGTCTTCTAAACCGAAACGGGGATTGTTATAAAGGTAGAATAGAGAAAAATGACATCGCATCGTAAATTATTGAAGTTGAAGGAATGAGTTTTAAATATTTTATTTTTTAATTTGATAACGTAATTTTTTTTTGACGTAATGTGACGTAATTTTTCTTTATTCTATCCTAGACAACAATTCTCGTGCTAATCCCAGTAACTAATTAGAATTACAGAATTACGATGCAGATTGAAAATCCCTAACATTCGATATTGTTCCTTTAAAATAAACTGCCTGTATTTCACCTCACCTCAGAGTACTTACTCTACAAAACGTAACCATTTCAGTGACCTCAGCCGCCAGCCCCGATCCGGACCCCTGCCAGATATTCTTCGGCAGACCTTACCCCAGAAGGATCACCACCACCTCCAAACCTCCCAAGGCTGATGAGCAGACAGCACTTGCAGCCAGGAAGGAAAAGGTCAAGCAGTTTGAAACATGTCAGTATAATTTATACTAACTAGCTCTGCCTGCGGCTTCAAAGATACAATTTACTTAGTGTTATTACAAGTAGATATACTTCTTATTTCTAACTTATTATTTTCTTTGTTTCAGTGCTTGAAGAATTCCGTAAGTACTATCCACAGATTAGAAATCTTTAATTACATTAGCTACTCTGTACGTTTCTTCCTCATCATATCAGTTATATTTTGAAAATGGCGATTGTTTTATGTAGGTGGGGCAATCCCATGGAGCTCCTTATTATGGCAATCTAGCCAACGTCAATCAATAATTTAAGTATAACGTCGAACTGGAATTCCGAAAGAGAAACTGCAATAAAAATAAAAAACAAATAAAAATGCGGCAAATAGATCAAACACACCAAAAGCATCTCAAGTAGGAAGGAAAGGTGTCCTTTTAATAATTCGGCTGGTTCACAAAAAGACAGATTCTCAAAGACAGGTGAAACCCACCAACAGCATCTCTTGTGAAAAGGTATCCTAGTTCGGTTTGTTGTCACAGACAGTATTTTTGTTTCTGTTCAGTGCTCTGGGGCCCCGCTTCAGCGCCCGCCCCAGCACAAGCTCCGGCGCCCGCGCCGCCGCCGCCGCCGTCCACCATAGAGCTGCAGCCAGAGACACCCAAATCACAGCCTGGGTTCAACGCAATGTTCGACAACGATTTCTTGACTAAAATGGTGCAGTTTATTTTGTACTAGTCAACTGAACTAAAAGTTGATAATTTATCGTTCATTCTACAGAGGTGTATGTGGTAATTGATAGGTTTTGTAATTTTCTTATGGTTTAAAAAAACACAAGTTTGCCTTGTTATAGAGATGAATCAAGTACTTGATAATCAAGTACTTAACTAAGCGTTTTTGTATCAATCTCTACAAAAACGTATTGTGTATAGTTGTTCAGACTGTTTTTCTAAAATAAAAGATGGTATAATTTTATATTATTTATTTCCGACTCATTTATAACAAAATGAGAAACTCAAACGCTGGATTGCTAATACAATATTAGTTGTATTCTTAAAAAACGTTAAGGCAACTAACACTGTACAAGTAACCATAGACACGCCCACACACAGTGCGGGAAAACAACATTAAATTCGTACATTCGAGGGAAAATACTGTGCTTCCAACCCCAGGAACCCAAGATAACAAAATAAAATTATATTATTAATAGAAACTATAATTTTATGCGAATTCGATCAAAAATTAATCATCAAGGAAGTAAGTTATCATGACATCAAAAGTTCAATTAGTTAGGCTTAGAAACGCAGGATTTCCGACCTCGATGGCACACTAAAACTGAGCTATACCCATCTACATATAATTATACAAAATCAGTCGCCGACGTAATAAATAAAAATTGCACACTACTTGTCGGAACTTGGAATATTTCGAGCTTAGCACTTGCTAAATGACTGAAACTAACCGTTTACCTAACTTCACAGGCACACGTTTACAGTTAGCTAACCAATTGGTTTTGACAAATCTTCACACTTAATTTTCTGTCCAAGAATACCGTTGGCTATTGAACTGCCATTTGTTTCTTGATGCCTTTGTTGTTAGCACACCAGATTTATAGGATTTGGTCACTTATGCCTGTTGTCGATCTGTTGATTTGGTCTCGCATCGTACCGCTCACTCACACGTACACAGTACTATTGTTTATTCACTCACACTGGCTTACAGCTCGTCATGCTCCTCCTGTAGACAAAGACAAGAATTAGCGATGTATTTATATGTAACACGCAATTATTTAACGTGGAAGTGAGCTCTTTGTACAGCTTAAATGGGACAAAGAAAACGTTTGTTGAATGACTTCCACGACAAGGCGTGACTGTTAATAATTTGTGAATATTTTAAATGGGTATAACCCGAAAATGTAGGTAACATTACATAGGTACCACTAACTTAGTATTGTAAAATTATTTTCTAAACCGCACAGCTTTGTTACTAAGTTTAATGAGATAAACCACTATAAAAAAAATATTTTTCACAGACACAGATAATGGTTTTCTACACTAGTATTCTAAGATTTTGAATACAGTGGATATTAAACCAAAGAAATATTGGTGAAAATATTTAAAGACATATCGGAGCAAATTGCAGAAGTGAAATTTTTATTTTGACAGCTTCGACATTTCTTATTTCCATCAGTCTCTCGTCCGTTTTCGATTCTGCTCCTCTTTATAGCTGCGCATGTGAAATTATGGGTCGTTGAAGTATTTTGTTTCGTTCTCGGGTCGATTCTAATTTAATTTAATTAATTCGGGTCGATCTAGACTCGCTAGAAAAAGAGTGAAACAGCACATCATCGTGAAATGGGGAAGATGACCCTTCATGGCTTAACTTAACCATACAGTAAGGCCCTTCGAGATGGGACGGGCAGTAAATGTGTCAACTTACCACAGGCGCGGCCTCGCCAGCCTCGTCATCCAGATCCTCGTCATCCTCGTCCTCTTCGTCTGGCTTCTCAGACTTCTCCTTCTCTCTCTCCGCCTCGTCCTGGAACGTACAATGATATGTCAGACATGGGCTCTATTCTGTGAGAGGTGGCTCGGAACATTGATATGTGAGTCGTGGGTTCTATGTGAAAGGAGATCCGAAGGTAACTGTGCTAGCAGCAAAAAAGCTCATTGATTTTAGGAGTATGGTAGTGTCTTCAGGGTAAAACTATGTATGTACAAAATATTTCAATATTCAAAACGTCCAAGTTGTATTTTTTTAGATGTTTGGTCACGTGATTGCAACCGCTCTGAGATCAGTTACATCGCTAAAGACGCACGCGACCGTTAACTTGATAAATGATTTGGTGCACCTTTATCTATTACATTTTATTACTAATACGACTGGTCTTGAAGAAAAATTTATATCCTTTGTGTTATTTTTATTAGATGATAAATATAGTTTCCCAATAGTAGTCAAATAGCCTATTAGAAATCCGGCATTAAATGATGGTTACCTGTTCGTTCTTCATCTTCTTCTCTCCCTCGAGTGTCTTCTGCAGCGCCTCTCCGCGCTCCTTGGCGAGCTCCAGATCGTCCGTGAATAGGAAGTTGTCGAAGATGGTACCACTCTTCACCTGTGAATGATAACATTGTTTTAGGTAATCTCCAACACCGCTATTTTCACCAGCACAAATACGTCCATTGCTGCACCATGCCTCCTAAACGAAGATGGTTTTGTCATAATCAGCACGCTATGCAGGCGGATTGGTGAACCTCCATCTCCTCCTCCACAGCCTATATTGGTCCACTGCTGGACCCAGGCCTCCCCTAATAAGCGCCTTACTGGCTCTTACCTTACGGGGGCTCATAATCCCCACGCTGGGCATGCGGATTGGGGATCGCAGTGCGGTGGTAGAATTGTTCTGCAGGCTGCTTTAATATTTGCCTTCCAGGAAGCCAATTCTGAGCAATTTATCACTCGATAATTTTAATTACAAAAGAACTGTCAAATTTGACAGTTTTTATATGAAAGATCTGTCAAATTTGAGTTTTTTTTCATATTTATAGAGTGATAAATTGGCGAGAATTTGCCCCCAGGGTCCACGCGGTAAAAAAAAGAAGCATAGCAACAAAACCCCTTTTAGCACTAAACTACGCGAATTAAAAGCTAAAATCGCGTTTATTGTTTGTAACAAACATGATGTCAATCAAGTTCATAATGTAAATCTGGTTCATCAAGTAAATCAAGACGTACAATGACCCTAATGGAACCTGTTACCAAATTTTCGTAATGGAACCAGTTTTTTTTTAACCTTTACGGTTATAGTTAATCAGGGTACATGTAAATTTTGCAATCCTTCGCAATAATCTATGGTTAGTAAATAATCAGTTCGCTTCCTCACCTGCCATAAGTCAAGACCGACGGCGCAGATCTCGTTCCGTTTGTAGAGAGCGGCGTCCGGCGCGTACTCAGGGTTGTCGATCTCAGGGTGCACCCAGGGTCCCTTGTAGGCAGGGTTGTCGATCTGAAACCGTTCATAAATTAACTAAATGTTATAATATACTAAGCACACCATAAGGGTGCAGGGTGTAGGGTTAAAACCCCGGCCACACGCTCCGTCTTGCCTGCGCAGCCCAGCTCGTGCAGTTATGTATGAATGTACGGAAGACCATACAGTGGTCACACGTGCAAGTAAAAGCTCGTGCATACTGAACTGTGCAAACCTTTATAAACAATTTTTCGGACTGAGCAAGAGCAAAAGCAGCTTGAATGACCGGCCACATGCTTCGTCTTGCTTTTGTATGTTTAATTTAGTTGATATAAAAGGATGTGTTCATCCACACCCTATTCTGCGAAAGAATTTCTGAATTATATATTTTCATATTTATTGATTGTGTGTGCAATATGTAAGCCAATACCATAGATAAGAATTCATAACGATAGAGCACCCCAGGTAGAGCGATAGAAATAGAGAGATAGAGCGTGCCTTATCAAGTAACTTTAAATACAAAAGTGTTACAAGGAAAATAATATCTGTCTTAGCATAGCAATAGCATTAAGATAACAACCAGTATGTTATCATCAGTTTTTTTTATGCTTTAGACGTTTTTACGACACAGAATTTATGGTACTATCAAGTTATGATATCGCATTAACAACCGATTAGGCTTGTAATAAGGTGTTACTAGCGACGAGCTGTTTTGTGGTTGTCTTAAAAAGGGTGTCTCAAAAGAAAAGACATAAAGTAAAAAATCGATTTTAAAAAAAGTAAGCCGTGTATCGAAGAAATGTTTATTAATTATTAAAAAGCACTCTTTGGGAATTTATTTTTGCGTTGCGTTCACGCAGTAAACTAAACAAATATGTATTTTCTTTTGAGACACTCTGTACAAGGTTTCCACAAAAGCCAAGTGGAAATGAGCAAAAACAACCAAAAGCATGTCAAAATAGCGTCATAATAATACTATGACAACCACGACAATAATAATATTGTCCTACTCATAGCCGAATTTCGGCCACGGCGGCCAGTCTCGACGGACACTAGCCATGTGCGCAGGCAATATTATAGTGCACAAGTGTGTGCGCAAACACAGGTTCACTCTATTTCCTCACTCTCAAACACCTTACGTATACGTAGATACGCGATAGACAAGTCTAACTTTACAGTCAACCGGCTTCCACCACGTGTAAAAGGCGATGACATGTAACGGTTGTTTATTCTGAGGTCATTCGCCTTCTTACATATTAGCGACTGTGACGAAGTGTAAATAATGGAAAGTTGGATTTATTCCAACTTCCTAAGGCGTAAATTTAGGTGCACGCTAAAATGGAAGTGTTATTGACCTAGTTTACGAACGCGATACTTGACGCGAACTTAAGAAAGAGGGTTTTCACTCATCTGCTCGCATCTTCTTATACCCTGGTACTTCATCTAAATTCCCAGTCAAGTTTAAGTTGGTACATTTAACTTCTGAATATTATGACGCCCTGGTACCTTTGTCTTCTATTCAAGCTTGTCTGTATCACTTTACTAGAGATTATTTACGGTAGCATGACTCTGCTACAATACTCAGATCAAACTTTTATAGAAGCTTTGGCTATTTTCAAACAGTTTCAGTCATTGTCAATTTCAAGATAGCATCGTCAGCTTGGAATGCGACTTTATGGTCTTCACAAATAGTAGAGAACTATTATTACTGAGAAATCCTGTAGAGGCTGTCCTAGAATTTTTAGGACAGCCTCTATAAGATAGGATAGGCTATATAGGATAGGCTAGAAATGAGTCAAGGTTTACTCAAATTTCCCTTCCTTGGAAAAACCCAATATTTGTTGGCTTAGTGACCTATTAGGAATGCTTCAATATCTACCTGCCTTCACGCCCAAACGTCCTTGTTGTCAAGGTTGTCGATCATAGGCGGCTCCCACTCCCCATCCATTTTATCGTCCCAATCATCAGGCTTTGCAGCGATCTAGGAAATAGTCTATGGGGCAGGCCTAGGAACAACCCAATATTTTTGCTTAGCTCAGCTTAGAGTGGGACCTAAAAATAAATCCTACCTGCTTAGGCGCCCAAACACCCTTGTAGTCAGGGTTGTCAATCATGGGAGGCTCCCATTCTCCGTCCATCTCATCGTCCCAATCATCAGGCTTGGCAGCGTCTGGGTCGGGGATGTGCTCAGGCTTCTCCCAGTCCTCGGGCTTGGTGTCTTCCGGGTCGGCGATGGTGGCGCGCTCGTCCCAGTCCTCGGGCTTTTTGGCTTCGGGGTCCTGGGGAGATAATTGGCTTTTAAATTTAAGGCCCTGAGGGACGATCTACCATGCTGCTGTGAGATGTATTTATTCTATGTAACCAAAAATCTAGATATGTAGAGGTATAAGATAATAGATATCATGATTTATGTTGTTTGTTGTGTGAGCAACAAATAAAGGCATATTCCTAAGAATATGCCGTAGACATAGACCTAAGTATATGTGTACAGAGTTAGTGGTAATTTACTAACACTGCATGAACTGCAGTTTCTGCCAATCATCACGTGAGTGAAGACGCCATGTCCTAATTAAACAAGGTGCTGTGTGAAATGCAACATTAAACTTTTACGACAAATCCTTACCTTGACCTTCCTAAGACAACAATTACTGGTAGGTAGCATAGCAAACAATTTTTCTGTCTATATGATCATTTTTGCTAATAGCCGGCCAGAGTCAGCTCAGAACCGAGATGCCATGACAAGTCTTGCGTCGGAGGCCCTTAGGGTCGCTGAGCTATAGCAGTATGATCATCAGGTCTTTACCTTAATCTTCCTAGGCGCGAGGAAGTCCCAGTCAGCCTCCAGCTCTCCGCTCTCCACCTTTTCATTGTCGATGAGCACCTCATACGTGTTGTCTGGTTTAACGATGAGGGTGTACAAGTGGGTGTAGACGTCGTCCTTGCAACGGATGTCTTTCTTGATGAGGTGGTTCTTGCCTTTGTAGCCGAAGATTACGTGCACCTGGGGAAATGAGCTCTGGTTAGTGTTGTTAACGTACGACTTACGATGACGTGAAATTATTTTGGTGGTGGTTAATATTTTCTGTTTTCTACAAGGAATATAGAACTAGCAGAAGAGTAGTTTGCCGCATTTCGTAAATATGAAACCATGTTTTAACAAACTACGATTTAATTATACTTTTGAAGCATTTGGTAATATGTATGTTGTTTATTGTAATAAATCTCTAATATGATGCTAAATCTAATAAGATCACCAATTGATTCGACTAAAACAGTGCGAGCTAGACTTAAAGGTACTCGCCTACTGACAGGAAGCGGTACGGCGGCAGAAGACGAACGACGATCGGCCTACATTGGTTGAATTATCCCTTTTCGCGCTGTCATATACATTTACACATCTGTCTCCCCTGATTCCATTCCTAAACTATGCTCTGTTCTGCGACAGTGGAACGCACCTTTACACACAGGTCATTGTCCTTTACATACCTATTAGCAACATTTTTAACTCACACATAACAGTTAACATCCAGATCGATGCGAATACCTATACTCCAAACAATCAACAGAACAATCGCTGTGAAATCGACGCTTATGCAACATCCTTTCGTGATCAATAGCTTTCTGATTGCGTTAAATTTTTTTTACGCTGAACGTAACTGGTTTTCAGTAGTTGTGATATCGTAATCAATGACATTGCTGCGGAATGCTGCGTATTCAAGAGTAAAAGGTGGCATACTTTTACTCTATAGTTATGGGACCATGTACCGAAAGTTGTTCCAAGAAAATTGTGACACAATCATGGTAACATGTTTTTTTTCACACCTTTCATAACATTATTAAGTAACTTTTCTAAAATTCTTGTAGGTACCTATATCAATTTGTCTAGGTAGGTAGGTACTCAATCTGTTTATTACCCCTAAATAAATATGAGTAAATTTATTTGTAACTGTTGCTGGTGTAAATCTTTGAAAGTGAAGGTAGAACCACACTTTGCGTTAAGAAACATAAACCTCGCGTTGCGGTCTGTCCACTCAATCATTCTTTATCCTGTGTACGTTTTCGTTGAGCTCTCGACGCAGAGGCTGCTAAGCCCTTTTTTAAAATCTTGTATCTTGTTTAGCTAGGAAGTAAGTTTACCTTTACAGGACATAGGTATACCAAAACAAAAATTTGTAATACAGGGAAATCGACAATGAAAAATGGCGTTCTCTAAGATTAACTCATCCATACTAATAATATAAATTCAAAAGTTACTCTGTCTGTACCATTTCACGCCTAAACGGCTGAACGGATCTCAATGAAATTTGGCTGGAAGGTAAATTGTATACCTGGGATGGACAAAGGCTACTAAAAAGCGCGTGCGAAGCCGCGGGCAACAGCTAGTTTTATATATTTTTTAATTTAATTTCTATTTATTTCATATTTATTTTGCTCAATTTAAATTTATATTTTAGTATTTGTCTATTTTGCATGCTGAATTAACCGGTGAATTATATGGAACTAATATTAACCTTTATAGACTTTATTATCTATATTAAATGTTTAGTCTACTGAAAACTGAAAACATGTGCCTATTGCTACAAATCATAATATAATATAAAAATATGGTTTAGTCAACATAGTTAGATTAAGTACTTATATCAGTAACTAATAATAACCCATACAATACAATACAACAGTAGGTATATAAGGTACCTACTTTATGCAATGTTTAAAGTTTACTAATAACACATTATGTTTAGACTAATATTTGAACAGTTTGAATAACAGAAGGATTGTTTGAGTCATATGGACAGGCCTGGATAATTGACCTTCAAATAATATTGAATATTCATTTTTCTTTCAATTAAATTATGCAGGTGATAAAGTTAAATAATTTATTTTAATATCTATGTACCTAAAGTTCGGAATTAATAATGCCTTTAAAAGGTGATTAGTAGAATAATAATTATACTCTAGTACTAGATATCATCTAATCTACTGTGCATGTCAGCAGTCAAAGTCACACAATAGTAATAATTACTGAATGTGAAACTTTGAATAAATGTTTGTTTCTTATCACTTCACATCAAAACTAGTATCAAGCTTATAATTTTGTTAGAGGCTTTCTAGACCAGGAATTGGATATTTTATTAATATGCTATTTTCTCCTGGAAAAACGCGTGCGAAGTCGCGGGCAGAATGTAGTAATTTATGAATAACAACTTAATTACCAGGTAAAATAAATTGCTAGAGTTAGATAAGTATGATTTTTCAGTAGAGTAGTTGTAGTGTGCATGTGTCTTATGTCTTATGTTATGGGGTGAAGCTAACAGCATTGCTTGTAAAACTAAGCCTAGATCTCAGTACTCACGCAATCCCCGTGGTAACAACTCGAATTACACAAAAATCAGCATTTTTTGAAAGTGAAAACACGATTAACAAATGAAAAAAACGATAAAAAATCATGAAAGTGGACTGTTTCGCATAAATATTGGTCGAGATCTCTGGAACCCCGCGGTCTATTGAAATGACTTATGTTTCGATTCATAGGTTATTATATTACTAATTATTTGGTTCCTTTAACCAGTTTTGTCATAAGTTGCGTAGTTTTCATGTAAATAAACAATAACTTGATTTTTGCGCTTACATACCAAAGACGTACCTATACTTTGTCCCGCACGTATGAACGCGAAATCTAGTTATCCTTTTCACAAAATGGCGCGCATTGCGCCCTCTTAATACCTACACTAAAATATTTTCATTTTGATGTCAATAAGGCACGCAAATTTATGAGGCCTTCGTACAACTGTTGCTTGCAGAAATAATATCCACGGAATTTTTGATTTTTACAAGGAAAATTAAATGGTACCTACTTTGAAGTTTGGTCTAGTACCTACCTAAATTAAGTCTATGGCTTGAGGCCCACCCCAACACATTTTAAAATGTACCTATCTACCTAGTACTGCTGTAACATAGAATAACATGGAGAATATGAATAAGTTTTTAAGTTCTCACCTTCTTGGTACCCGGTCCGCAGATGTCAGGTCCAAACATAATCTCATACGGGCTCTCCCCATGCATGTCCTTCTGGTCAAGCTTGCAGTCGAAGATCTTGACGTATCCACCACCGCAGTCAATGTCCTGCTCGTGTTTCACCGAGAACTGGATCACTAAGGGCTTGCCATCATTGCTGAAGGGCTTGAACTTGCGGGACAAGGCATAGAATCTTGCATCTTCTGATGTTTGCAGACCTAAAAGTATCAGATTATAACATAGTATATTGTAATGGAGGATTTTGAATACAATGTAAAATTGTTGTTTAGAAATACATATAATTAAAAATGAATCCCTATTTAGAGATTCAAATAATTTTATTTGGTTTGCTTATTACTAAGCCTCCACTGTCCATCCATCTGTCACATGGCTATATCTCATGAACCGTAAGAGGTAGACAGTTAAAATATTCAGATAATGTGTATTTCTCTTGCCGCTTTAACAACAAATAATAAAAATAAAATAAATACCAAAATTAAAAGGGGCTCCCATACAACAAACGTGATATTTTTTGGGTATTTTTGCTCCTAATTTGTCAAGGCTGTACCTATCTCTTGAACTACAATAGGTAGACACATGAAACTTTCTATAATTAAGTAACACTTCAACTGTAATATTAACAAATACTAAAAACAAAATAATGTTGAAAATTTATAGGGGTCTGAAACCAAGTGAAAATTTGATGTTCTTTGAAAAAGTTGACTGATTTTTATGGTACGGAAACCTTCGTGTGCGAGTCGACTCGCACTTGGCGGTTTATTAACTCTAATTACCAGGAGATCGTAATAATAACGAAGGTGTGGTACATAACGACTGTGAATGTGGGAAGCTCCCACAGGGTCTTGAAATTTGAGTGGAAACAATAGAGACTGAAAATTGTTGAATTGGAACTTCCTTATTTTATTGAATGGAACGCTTTGAACAGTTTGTGCATGGTGTAAGTAATTGAATTGAAGAGTCATAGGTTTCGTCAATTAGAAAGGCCGACACCTACCTTTATCTGCCTCCGGGTCATTGTAGAACTTTCCAGCAGTTAGCTTGAACTTGCCGAACTCCTTGCCGGAATGCTCGCTGTATATCCATTCTGATTCCCACGAGTCTAAAACGAAATAAAACTAACATGAGACGAGAAAAATCCCCAAAATAAACCGGCTTCCGATCGATCGTTCGTAGGCGACTTTCGTACACGCGGCAAACCGGCGCTTTCCAAATAAAACACATTTTTGCAAGTAATAGTGAAACTTACCATCAGGGAATGTCTCCTCATAGAACACTTCACAATTTATTCTCGAAATTGCCAGAATACCGACAAAAGCCAGCAATAAAGACTTCATTTTTGATTTACGAAACCGCCTCCGTTCACAATGATGACTAGCCACGAAATAACTCGAGCTTTGGCGTATTCACTATTTTTGCTTCGACCGGTTTTGATTCTCTATTTCACTCACACTTGATACTCTCATTGTAGAGCGAAAGAAAAAGCGAGAACACGTCACCAAATTAACGATTGCGTAACTGAAATAGCAACCTTTTAACTATAGGGCTCAGATAACGAGTGCAAGCGAGTGAGAAATAGCCGAAGGTCGTAAAATTACGCCAGACAGATGGAAAGCCGTCATTGGTTGTTGCCCGCCAATAGCCATCGTACACACTACTCAATGCTTTTGTTCAGATAGCGCGAAGATTTGAAATGTCAATATTCATTAGGTTTGTTTAATGGCTTGTGTATGTTAGCAATACGTTTATCTTGTAAAATCTAAACATAGAAACCAAGATAATTATACATTCTTTGGTGAACGACCAAAAAACTTTTAATTTTCTTTGAAACAGCTCTGAAAAATATTATTTGAAGAACCCATTCCTTGCCAAGGACATATATTAACCAATCATCATTGCACATCACATTAGAGAGAAACGTACATATAAATTAAGGTGAGTGTGAGCGAGAGAACAACAAATAATTTTACGTCGCTGTCCGTGCGCGTGGCCAATAAGTACTGGTTACACTACTTACATTACTGGATTGGATATGAATGGATAGGCTAATGAAGATGATGAGAAAATAAAAGAGTAAAAACAGAAATAAGAGGGCGCAATGCGCGCCATTTTGTGAAAAGTATACACACTACTACACACACACTACTACAAATATTAAACTACTATGATACTACAATAAATAATTGTTTATTCGTAATAGGCATAGGATTAAATTAAGAATTAATAGATTTTTTTCTTTTTTATCAGTCAAGTACCTAAGCCTTTATTGACAAAGTAAATTACAAATCAATAATAAAAACAAATTAGAACTAGTATTTACAATTGAAACAAATAAGCTAACTGCAGACTGTTGCAAACAATCAACAGGTAGCTCAACTGACCCATATCAATACCAGTCGGAAGTTTGAGAATACGAAAATGGATGTCGTTTCTGTAATCATCTTCCCCAAACAATGATCGGGCTAAAATCTATCCATATTAGGGGAAAGTAGTAGGTACGAGATGATCCCTAAGGGAAAATGGCTGTAGGTAACATTTAAAATAATTATTAAAAAATAATTATTAATAAAGAGACAAACATTAAGTAGGAAAATTTGGCTAGCTTGCTGCATACTCATACTGCTGAATATATTTATCTTGTAAAAATAAAATTGTTTTATTAAAACCTTACAAAGTAATCATCTTGTACTGTACACCGGGGTGTACAAGATTATCCCTGGGGATAGTAGACCTATTTTAGGGTTCCGTAAATGATTGAATCGATTGGCAGTTATTTTTGCATACCTTTATTTTTAAAAAGTATAAATTAGGTTTTTATTTCTGTAAAACAGAATAATACAAAGTTGCTTATAAACATACAACATAAAAACTTTATAAAGCAAACAAAAATAGTTTTTTATATTTTATCGACTACGGAACCAAACAGACGAGCATGCGCGAGTTGCTGGCTGGAGGATCATCTTGTACATCCCCCCTTGGATGGGGATTGTCTTGCCCAAATATCAATTTTTCACATATAGTCACTTAACCTCCGACCGGCGACGAAACCAATGTCAAATCTCTTCAAAATTACACTCGCATGTAAATAACTTAAACATTGGGTAGGTACCTTCACTAAATTGTCGAGTGTTTAGTGTTAAGTATCCAACACAATATACAAGACATATCTTTGTCGTTTGTCCAAAGACATCTTTGTCGTTTGAAACATCGCCCCATAGGCCGATGTTTCAAAAGACAAAATATGTAAGAGCTTACTTTTGTACCTAATGACAAATTCATCAACAAACAACAGTTGGTTTATTGTAAACTAGTTTCTGCCCGAGGCTTCGCACGCGTTGTTTTTATGGATCGTTTTAAAATTATTAAAAAAGATTATAATAATACATTTCTATCCCATGGGAACTGATCTATGGGATAAAAAGTATGCCTAAGTTTTATTCCAGGCCTAGAACTACCTATAGGTATGCAAAATTTCAGCCCGATTTGTTCAGTAGTTTTGGCGTGAAGAAGTACCTAACAAATGTAATTACATCTTTACATACAAACTTTCGCATTTAGGTAATATTATTGTGAGTGATTTTAGTTCTTTGATTATTAATTTCTACTCTCTGGTCGGACTTGTACCTACCTGTCTATATTCACATTTACAACAAAATATAATTGCTAAACGCAAGGATCAAAACTGTTTTCGTCGTAGTATTCGTGTTGCCCTCTGAACGACAGCAGCGCCCTCATTTATTTTCTACTCTTTTCGGTCGCACTGTACCAAACATTCTGATTCAGTTACCTAGAACGGGGAGCAACAAAAGGCATTGCCTTGACATGAGGGTAGCCGGAAAGTAACACTTCATCTGTAATAAATAAAAACTACTAAAAATATAACAGTTGAGAATTTAAAGGGGTCTCCAAACAAGTGAAAATTAGATGTTATTTGAAAAAGTTGCGTGTATTTCACGGAACGCTTCGTGCGCGAGTCGATTCGCACTTGGCGGTTTATTAAGTAGTTAGACTGAGTTACCACCAAAGATATTTTGGTTACCATACCACTCGTCTTTTAGTCTGGAGTTTTATTCGGCATGATATAAATACCTACGAACCTAAGAACGTTTTTCTCAATCAAAAGTCAAAAGCCAAGAAAACTCCCACTATGTATGCTAGCGAGCTTATCAAAGAGAAATAACCATTTTGCAAATTAAACAACAGGTACCGGTTGTAATTCGTTTATTCAACAAACGACCGATAACACATTGATATAATTCAAATACACTAGGTATTGTATTATACACTTTATTACAAGGCGAAAAGACACTTTTTAGCAGGATGAAGTTGTATGCAGAATGTAGATTGTCATTTAAAATAAGGTATTGCAGTATTGGCATTTAAATAATTTGTCCTGAATATCATAAACAGTTAACAATTACTTATGTTTATCTGTAAAATTCATAGAATGTAAAAATCATAAGGATTTTGACTTCAATTTGTAACAAATTTGAACTTTCTTTCCTATCCACGATTACAAAACAGCTATCGTAAACAAAGTCATATTTACATCGAGAAATCCTCTTTAAAATCATAATCATCCTTCTTGTAACTAGTCAAAGTCACATTTTCCAATACCCCGGCCAGACTAACTGCTGTTTTGTCATTCCTAGCTTTGTTTTTCTTATCTTTCTTAAACTGCATTTTCCTTAGCTTATTAAGTTTAGTGTTTCCTTCGATCTGCATTTCAGGGTCTTGCTTGGTTCGCTCCGTGCGTTTCGTTTTGTCTAATTTGGACCTTATGCTGACTGACTTAGGGAGTAGACTTGTGTCTTCGCCGTCCACTTGCATGTCTTCTAATGCTTTGACTGGTCCTGTGCTTGATATCTGGGGAAAAAATAAGTTTTAATTGACTTTACTAATTTATTAATTTATTTTACTACTATTTTATGCCCGCGGATCCGCTCGCGTTATTTCTATGAATGTTTAAATGTTATTTCTATCCCATGGGAACTGATTTACGGGATATACAGTAGTTTAGAGCTACACATATACACAATTTCACCTCAATCGTTTCAGTAGTTTTGGCGTAAATAAAAGACAAACATCTATACATTCATACTTTCGCATATATAATAAAATGATTACTGTGATATTGTGGTGGGCCGATTTTTTTATCGCCTAAACAAAGATAACTTTATTTTAGAAACTCATCCCTGTGGATAAATATTATAACAACCATTATTTCGTCGCCAAACTTTCTAAAACGCCACTTTAATAATGTAATGATACCGAAACAATTTACATTTAGCGATAACGCTAATCACCTACCAGTTTTCCCAATAGTTTAGCATTTTTAAAACTAATTGAGTTTAGGTATAAGTAATTTAAGTATGAAGCAACAGTGGAAAATACTATTGCTGCCCGCATATGTGCCTAATCGGCTGAACAGATCTAAGTTAAATTTGGCAGGGAGGTAGATGGTATCCCGGGGAGGGATATAATCTACTTTTTATTCCGGAAAAAAGCGTGCGAAACCGCGGGCAGCAGCTAGTTATAAATTCTAAAGTAACTCTGTTTGTATGTTACCTTTTCACACCTAAACGGCTGAACAGATCTCACTGAAATTTGGCAGGGAGGTAGACGGTATCCCAGGGACGGACATAGGCTACTTTTTATCCCGGTAAAGTGCGTGCAAAGCCACGGGCGGAAGCTAGTAAACAATAAAGCATTATGAATGGTTCTGTTATCGTCTATTTTTTGAAGCTTGCGTAAGAAATGAAAACACTGTAGCTTGCTTGGAAGATGTTATTTTTCTAGTTGAAGCGCTCCCTATTTTTAGCCCAGCTAGAGTTATTTGTACTTTAAAACTAGTAGAATAGAGTTCAAATTACCTTGATCCCTTCAGATTCGTTATGATCATCCAAAGCGTTGATCGCTTCCGTCTCCATCGCTTCGAAGGCGTTTATGTCGAACTCTGCAGTTGCTGACGTCACGATCTCTGCTCCGATATGGATCTCTGATGCTGGGGTCTCAGGGGGCTCGGTGTAGTAGCGGACCTGAAAGGATTAGTAGGAAACTTTGTAATTTGACTTGGCTGTTTTGATAAGTTTTATTTTTAAGTGAACTTGTACCACAATTTTTCAAGCTGTCAATTCGACTCACATTATGGGGCGGCGCTTACTTGGATTGATATTATTCGGGTATAAAATGGCGGCTGTGTCCTTAATCCTGGTAAGAATTGGTTGTAATTTAGTTTTCTTAATAGCAGCTCAATGTAGTCTTACCCGACTATCACAGATATAATTTTATTACCTTGCTTCCAACCAGTTGAAACACAAATTAACGTTCAGGTTAGATAAAGCGTAATAGCACCCGCAATATGTTGCGTCGGACTACAGAAGTCGTCAAAAATCATATAGTTAATAATCATCATGATCAATCTATTAGCCGAGACTGCTGGACATGTCGTTCCCAGGTGCATCCAGCGTCTGCCAGCAGTCGCAGATCGTAATCTCCACTAGTATAATAGGACACCAACTGTATATTTTCATACCTTCCCAGTGTTCCAGTCGTTGAGTAGGATCCTGGCGGCCGCCTCCTGATCCGGCACGCCGCCTTTCTTGAACCTGCCCATCCGCGACGCCAGGTGCGCGAAGAATTCCTGATGGATGATAAATACTCTTATTACTGTGTAATTTTACAGTGTATTTTCCTTTGATGATGGAAAGAGGTTTTGATTAGTAATGCGAATACTTTGATTCATATATGTAAGAAATTAAATGAGCAAAATAGTTACAGAATTGTGAACAAACAGGCGCCTGCCGCTGCTTTAATAAAACGTAGTTTATGCACAACACTTGGGAATAGTGTAGTTCCTAAAACTCTTTCATTAATAGGTACCTAGTACCTATTAATGGAAGAGTTTTAGGAATCTCGATTTTTGTCATTTTAAGAATCGAATTAGGGGTTCTTCCGGTTTAAGAGAAAAGTAACTTTATACAAACACGTTACGAAAATTTAAAACGATTGGGATGAGTGGAGGTGTAGGTGTCTCTACGTTGCGAGGAACACGTTTACATCACCGGTTCTCGGTTCTTGTTCTATTGGGTATGGCCGGCCGACTGTCACGACAACCTGTCAAATCTTTGATAGCCTCACCAGCGGCTTGCTTAACTCAGGCACGATGTACAGTTCAATGAGAATATGTTTATTACCGCGCTGTAGGATCGCGGAGGCCGGCGCCACGGGGCCTTGAGCGCGCAAACGCGAATGGCGTTCAGAGCCACTGTTGAGTCACTCAGAATTACAGACCATGCTGAAATTGTCTCTTTGGACCTTTCGTCTGGCCTCTTCTTCGTGTACCACAACGTGTTACAGTCTTACTGGAAGTAACCTCGACACAGACTACCATCCATGACTAGTGTAGACCCTTCATCGCTATAATTTAGCTACGTATATTAGAGGCTGAGAGTATGGACTGACCTGAGGCTTGCTAAACTCAGGCACGCTGTACAGTTCAATGAGGGTATGTTTATTAGCGCGCTGTAGGATCGCAGACGCCGGAGTCACGGGGTCCTTGAGCGCACCGACGCGGATGGCGTTCTTCAGAGCCACCGTGGAGTCGGTCTCAGGTCCGGAGTGGAAGACTATGCCGGGGCTGTCGAGGATCTTGATCTTGGAGTCGAGCTGGACTGTTTGCATCTGTCTGGAAGAGAAGGAATACATTTTATACTAGCTTCTACACGTGGCTTCGCACTTCATTTTCGTTGATAAACAATTGATAATAGACTAAAAACGTTGCCGTCCCTTTCATAACGATAGAAATAAAAAGTGATGGCATCATTTTTAGTGCTGGCAAATTAGTTTAGTTTAGTTTTGGCGACATCTGAATTGTCACCAATATGCTTATCAACGTCTAGTTATCTCAGCATTGGGATGCTAACTTACCGGTATACAGAAAAACAAACTCACTTAGTAACTCCCGGAGTGCTGCCAACATTGCATGCTTTCGATCTATTTAAGCTGTTGATGATGGAACTCTTGCCGACGTTGGGCAACCCAACCACGCCCACTGTTATTGATGTTTTGAGCCCTTTGTTGCGGCAGTAGTTGCCTAGGAGACTCATTAGAAGCTCGGCGCCTACGCAGGCTGAACCTAGAAATAAAAGAAAACAATTTTAGACGCGAAAACAATAAAGCATAATTTTAGATGGGCAGGTCTGTCTGGCGATTTCGAGGGACACCCCTGTCTAGCTTTGGACGTCGCCGTCGTCGATCGGCTGAGGAGGTGAGTGATATTTTTATGACACGCAAAAATAGGTGTTGCAAGCTTCACACGTTAGTTAGTGCGTCGTTGGTTGGCAATATTGGAATCTTTAGTTTTTTTTTCATTTGAGAGGTGGCTTCGTCAAGACTTATTTAGCTATATTTGATTAAAATCGATGCAGCTTTTGTAATGTTACGTACATTATCGATTTTACTTTGAAACTCGAGTTACAGAAAATATATGTTACTCATGTTGCAAAGTAAAACTCGGTTGAACGAACATCTCTGACAGAGATGTTCACCTCTGTACCCGAGTTTCATGGTAAAATCGACAATGTTTTCGAATTTTCGTATAAACGCAGCTACCCTTCATCTCCTTCTCTTTAACAACATGCTTCATCTTCTTACGCCCCAGGTTGTGTTGCTGGTCCTGCGTGGAAGCCTTGAACGGCACCGCCGGGGCAGTCTTGCGGAGGAAGCTCAGCCAGGCCGTGAGGTTGGCACGGGGCACTAGGTCAGCCTTGTTCATGATGATGACGAGACGCTTGCCGGCCTCGCGGACTGCTTCTTCCACTTGGGCGCAGCGAGTTCCTGGAGAAAAAGAAAAACTGGTTTAGTATGGAAGTTTTCTACTAAGTTGTTGGAAGTGTGATGAATAACAGAGATTAGGAAAAAATTGTTTAAAATGGCTACAATCATTATTTATTATGAATGAATAAATGCACTGGGGCAAGGAATAAGGTGTATTAAACACTACTACATGTATTAAATTTACTGATATTATAAGCTGGAGAAGCCACTGGTTGCTGAAACACAGTTTTGAACTAGTTCAGGAGCCTATAGACTCATTACTGTCCGTAAAATTATAATACAGGGTGTTCGGCAGACCATGTGCCATATTGGGGGTAGGTGGAACCAAGTACAATAGCTTGGCGGCTTTTTTAACCCTAAAAAACTGCGCGACTATTTTTAAGTTTTTTTAAAGACTCGATATTTTTCCCTTTTTTTTTATACAATACTATTTAGTATTGTAATTTTTTTTGTTACATGGCTTATATTTCTTTTTATAACATAGTAGCTAACATGCCAAATGTTAGCCCGTACTATTAAATTCAATATTAACGTGAGATCTAGGGAGATAAAGCAGCTACATGCAAAGTGTTGAAAAGTGAAAATCATAAAAACTAAAACTAAATCGTTCTGACACTGCTAAGGATCTAGGTATTATATTCGATAGTAAACTCTCTTTTAAACCTCATTATCAGTAAAGTATAGCAAAGGCTAATCAGCTTCTTGGCTTCGTTTTGAGAAGGACAAAGGCTTTTAAAAACCTCATAGTCTTTTGTACCTCTTTTTTGCCTTGGTCAGAAGTGGTTTGGAATATGGCAGTCCAATATTTATACAAAGTAAATATCAATGCAATTGATATTTACTTTGGAATTTTTATGTGAACAGTGCAAAGAAAATGCCCAAGATTATTAATATATCGTCACCGACCCGGGCGCTCTACTTTGAGCTATGAAGATAGGTTATGCAGATTTAATTTTCAATCCTTGGAGATACGTCGCTTATAGTTTGATTTAGTTAACCTGTACAAGATCATGCATTCTGCTATAAATTCTCCCGAATTATTGTCGTATATTTCTTTAAATACTAAATTTAGCGCGTGTAGATCAAATTACACCAATTTATTTTCATTAGGTACTTACTTATAAAAATAACATTTCATTTTATAACCCACTATCGAGAATGTGTTGTCAGTATAAAGAGCTATCAAAGGCGAATCTATATTCGCCTTTATATATAATATGTCCATCTCTATAGATGGACATATTTTGTCCTAGTTTATGCAAATACATCCTCCATTTTAACCGCAGGGGCGATGATGCTAGTGAGAGCGACATAGCCACTGGAACACAAATACAATACAAATACTCTTTATTACACACCAATATAGAGAAAAACACAAACACAGAGAAAGTTGCACAATGGGCGGCCTTATCGCTAAAAGCGATTTCTTCCAGGCAACCTTGCAACTAATGTAATTATTAATTAGGTACCTAGGTAGTAGTTCCATTGTTTTATTTTGTTTATGTTGTTCGTTCCTTTTCTGTTGTTAACGTATGTAGTAACCCATAAATTGCGTAGAATGTTGAAATGTCTACATAACATGTCTAATTATTATTTGTTGTGTGCACATCGGTTACGTCTTCTCAAGCCAGTTCGTATTTTCTTTGTTTTTTTTGGGTTATATTATTATTACTTGTTATGTGTTTTGTGTAGTATCTAATAAAATAAATTTTAAAAAAACTATGTGTGTCTGATCTTCCAATTCATTGAAAACTTTTCTAGTTCACGACCATTCCAACGGTATGCCACATTTGTCAAAACTATATAAATTACAAAAGAAGTGTTTATTCAAAAAATCTGCTATTTTAATACCCTCAAAATTACATTATAAAATTACATTAAATTACATATTAACTTTTGTCTCCTAATCATGATGTAAGCGTGTTTAGTTGAGAAATTCAAGGAAAACTATCGAAAAATCTTTTAAAAAATCTTACAAACAGTCGAGCGGCTTTTCAAAAGGGTTAAAAAAGCCGCTAAGCTATTGACCTTGGTTCCGCCTACCCCCATTTACCATATGGCACACAGTCTGCCGAACACCCTGTCTAATGTGTCAATAAATATTTTTGTTTTTACTTTAGCATATCTAAAGTAAAAACAAAAATATTTATTAGAAAATATTTTTAGGGTGTTTGGTCAAAAATATTAGGTCCTTACATATGAAATTGGCGTTTTTCGTACTGGCCACTTTAATCACAAATTTCTCCTCTTTGGTAAGGAATTCCAAATTCAAATTTGTACAGCTATAGACTCATATATTTGTGCTTCGATGATCGTCATTCATTTGTTTTTTTTCTTCTGTTTTTTTCTGTTTGCGTCACTCATTTTACAAAATGGAAAACTTAAAATATCGCATTATTTACGAGTACGAGTTCCGCCGTGGCACTAGTGCTGCGGAAACAACTCGAAGGGTGAATGATGTGTATGGCGGTCGTGTTGCAAAAGAAAACACAGTTCGTTTTTGGTTCCAACGTTTTCGTTCTGGAAATTTTGACCTGCAGAACAAGCCCCGTGGACGGCCTGAGACTCAAGTTGATAATGAAGAGTTGAAGGCTATTGTGGAAGCGGATCCATCGCAAACCACGTCCGAGTTAGCTGCAGGCTGCGATGTTAGTGATAAAACTGTTTTAATTCACTTGAAGCAAATTGGGAAGATTAAAAAGCTTGAAAGGTGGGTACCTCACGAATTGACTGAAGTAAACCGGCAAACGCGCGTCGACTGCTGCGTTACATTACTAAACCGGCACAATAATGAAGGTATTTTAAACCGAATCATTACCTGTGATGAAAAATGGGTTCTTTACGATAATCGGAAGCGCTCAGCGCAATGGTTGGATCCTGGCCAGCCAGCCAAATCCTGCCCCAAGCGAAAATTAACCCCAAAAAAGTTACTTGTAAGCGTTTGGTGGACTAGTGCCGGTATTGTTCATTACAGTTTTCTCAAATCTGGCCAGACTATTACGGCTGATGTCTATTGTCAGCAATTGCAAACCATGATGGAAAAGCTAGCGGCTAAACAACCTAGGCTGGTCAATCGCTCCACGCCACTGCTGCTTCACGACAACGCTAGACCACACACTGCGCAACAGACGGCTACTAAATTAGAAGAGCTTCAATTGGAAAGTCTAAGACATCCTCCGTACTCCCCGGACCTTGCTCCAACAGATTACCATTTTTTTCGAAATTTGGATAACTTCTTGCAAGGGAAAAAATTCAACTCCGATGGGGCAGTCCAAATCGCCTTCAAAGATTTTATTGATTCCCGTCCGACTGGTTTTTTTAGTAAAGGGATCAATGAACTACCTATAAGATGGCAAAAGTGCATAGAAAATAATGGTTCATACTTTGATTAATTAAATATATTATATTAAAAAATATTCGACTTTTTGTTCCTCACATACAAAACGCCAATTTCATATGTAAGGACCTAATATTTTTAGGGTGTTTGGTACATCGTTTGCCAAATTGAAATGTGGGTGAAGGAGGTTTTCGCTACCTTCTCAACCCCCTAAAAAAATACCTGGCCCCGCGGAAGATTTTGTCGATTTTTATAAATTTTTATTCGAAATTTACAAAAGTCTGCATTCAAACTTGAATAAATAAAAAATATGTAACATAGCCTCCAAATTTGTCTTTTATTTTAATTTGTATTGTTGTACGGTTCTATCGATGTCAAAATTACTCGTATTTTGGAACGTGTAGCGGGAAGCTAAGCGTCTATTACGAAAGCATTCTTGGTAGATGCGTTGCGCTTCTCTTGCATTACCATCGGCTTTTCTCTGCGTACTCTTCGTCAGTGAGTGTAGGCATCGTCAAATGGACTACACTAACAAAACAACAACAAAAATACTAAATAGATTTCAACAAAAGTTTAACACAACTAATAATATATTTACATTTTAGAATCTTCAAAATCACTAATAAATTCAAATTTGGTAATAAATATTCACATCATTCTTTTTTATTGAATTATTGTTCCAAATACGGAAGAGGTTGATTCAATATCACTATGGTGATTCAGAGTAAAAACTTTTTGTTGTTTGACCTAAAATTAGTAATATCAAATACCAGCATAATGTCTCTAGATACACAAAATAAGCAAACTAGTAAAGCTAGCGAAAGGTTTTCATGGCATGATGCATACCGTTAGAAAGGGGATAGAGAAGAGAAGTTTTTAAAAGAATTTTAAAAACAATATTATCATGTTTTTTTTTTATTTCGTTCAAAGTTTGGCTTGGTCTAATAATCCCCTTAATGAAGTTCCCCTTTCTTATATTTTATTGTTATACCACTAACGTAAATTACAAAGGTAGGTATAGTTATTCAAAATTACTGAACTAATAATCTGTGATTAAAAAACTAATTTATGAAAATAAAAAAAAATCGTGTGAGACTTAATAATTACTATACCATAAAAATTATTATGAGAATTAATGAGAGGTTTTATGAAAATTGTACGAAGATTTGGTTTGCTAGGTATGTAAAATAAATAAAGATTCTGTGATTATTTAGTTGTTTTTATTTGGTTTGTAGAACCCATAGCACAGCTGGCTTAGGTGCTTCTGAGCGATCAGCAATGTTAAGCAAAGTTCGGCCCGGCCAGGCCTTGGATGTGTGACTGTGAGTAAGCATTTCACAAGTGAGCGCTACCGTGTGGGTCGGATGACATGTTAAATTATAGGCTAGTTATGGCTAAGTTAAATTTTATTACATGGTTAAGGGGATATTTAGACTTTTTTTGTCTAATTATCCCCTTACACCACTGAAATGAGATGCTAAGGGGATAATTAGACTTTTTTGTCTAATAATCCCCTTAAGGGGAAATCATTAAGGGGATTATTAGACCAAGCCCAAAGTTTAGCTTCAAATTCGGTTTTGCTTTTTTAAAAACTTTGTGAGACAATTAAAAAAAAGTTAGTTACTGCTATCGAGTGATTTTGACATCGATAGAACCGTACAACAATACAAATTAAAATAAAACACAAATTTGGAAACTACGCCGCATATCTTTATTTATTAAAGTTTGCAGACTTTAGTAATTTCGAATAAAAATTTAAAAAATCGACATAAAATCTTCCGTGGGGCCAGGAGTTTTTTAAGGGAGTTGAGAAGATAGCGAAAACTCCCCTTCACCACCAATTTCAATTTGGCAAACGATGCATAATCATGTACATATTATTATAGAGCGAATTATGCATGTATCAGCTTCACCTACAAGGTAATGACTATTTTGGAAACAGTTCAATTAAAATACTACCTATATTAAGTTTTCTCTGAAAGCAATTGCATGGCTTTCTGAAATAAACCGTATACACATACCTAATGGATCCCTAGCATCGACCACCTCCAGAATAACCTCCGCCTCTGAAATAACCTTCTTGAACTCTCTGTAGTAAGTCTTCAGCGAGTTCTCTTGTTTCCTGTCCTTGCCAAACTCAACCTCATCGGATACTTCATCTGTTTTGAAAGCAGAATGCACCTTGCCTCGGGCTTCTGCGTTTGCAGCCTGAAATATGAAACTACTGATAACTTTGTAAATAGGATGAACTACCCAAACTCGGAAATAAAAAGCTTGTAAAGTACACAAATTTTTTTAAGTTTTTTTATGTTTGTAAACACAAATAAAATAAAACTCACTTGCTTGGCGTCGAGTTTCTTATAAATAATTGTTAACAATATTTATCACAAATTGACAAGTAATATAAATTCCTATAAGATCACAAATTGACAATAATGTAAATTCTGTATGAAAAGATGCAACAATAGAGCGAGTTTTAAGTAAGTATGGGCGGTTTGTTTACAAACATTCTACATCGAGTTTGGCTGGAATATAGAATATGTCGTAAATAGCACTAGGTTGTAAATATATATATATATATATGTATGTAGGTGATAGAATATTGTAACTCTATGTTGATAGGTTGTAAAAAGTTGTTCAGGGTGGTGTTCTCTGAAGGATAATCACTAATCAGGTAGACAATTCTCACCAATATATTACTCGATGATTGCTTTACAGGCAATTAGCAGCTTCAACTTAGATGTAAAATTAATGAAAATTATTGTCATATACAGGGTTATTGGAGATCATCATAGGGGGTTCTGCCCATCATCACCAACTCGTTTGTTAAAACACCAGGTATTTATTCTTAAAATTGGGACTGAAGTAATGATGTTAGTAGGTACCCCTCCTTTCCATAATTGTTCATTAGAAGCTTTATTTGATACTAAACTAAAAACCCATAATTTCAGATCCAGATTATTTTTTCATAGAATGCATGACTTAGTTATGTGATATTATCCTTTATTAAGTAGTAATAAAATTATTTAGGGTAAGAAAATTCTTAAGGGAAAAGAGGCCATTCCCGCAGTAAGAGAGAACCAGTTTATAAAAAAACAACTGCAGTGTCAAGAAATTAGAATGTTTTAAAGCTGAGAAATTAAAGAAGATTTGTATAATTCAACATTTAAATCTTGAGTCTTACAGTAGTAGGATAATCAGATAACTATTGTTATTTTCCTTACCAAAGACCCCAAGCTAACATTTTTGCTATTTTTCTTTTCCTCAAGTTTCTTCTGCTTCTCCAATTTGCCCTGCTCTTTCCTCTTTATTTTCTCTTCTTCTTTGTGCTTTTTTACTGCCTCTACCTCTCTAAGTATATCCTCTTTGAAGGGGCACACATTGGGAATCTGAACTGGCTTCGGTTTCTTTGACTTTGGATTTTTGTTAGCCTGTTTTTTCTGTTTACGGTTGTGATCTTTGACTTTCTTTTCTATCTTGTAGCGTAGGCGCGCTGGCTGCCTTTTTGAGGGTTTTTCTGAAGGATTATAGAGAAAATAGTAAGCAGTTTTCTACAATAACTCAATCTAGGATTTTAAAGTAACTTACACAATATATTTATCTGCGGTATTTCTACAAGACTGTGTATCCTTTCTCATCAAGAACATACCAGGAAAACCAAAGAAACGTTTGAAATCTTTGCGAAAAGCATGCCACAAATAACACAGCGAGGAATCTGGTACTTACTCAATTTAAACTTTCCCATGTTAAAGTTGTGTAAGGAACAAAGCCCTTTAAAATCTCAATTCACTATGTAGTCTAAAGTTTACAGTAAAGTAAATGCTTTTCTAATAAAATTTACAAACTTTCTAACCTAACTTTTACGAAAATAAACACGGTTCACGGTGAACAGTTGGTGGGTGAGTGAGTGAGCACCTGGCTTTGACATTGATATATGTGTGTGGATCAATATGGCATTGACGATGATATTTATGACAGTGACAATCAGTTTTATATATGGTGCAGTCAAATCAGTCTTGGAAAGGTCTTGGACGAAAGAAACCTAGACAGTTCAGTTCACAACTCGTATAGTACCTATCAAGCGCGGCGCGCGCGCGCCATACAAAAAGAAGAAGTGTTGATTTGTTTTGAATTTCAGGCATGTTGGTTGTTTTTCTCCTACCCTACTTAAGACATCAGTACTCTGTGCACTACACAGAACAATAATATCCTACGTGTGCACTACCACAAAGTACTTTTGTCTAACCCCGTTGCGTGGCGTCGTCGTAGCCTTTGTAGGTATTAATGAAGTTTGTGATAAACGTTAATAAACGATAGTTGGCGGTGGTGCTACGGAGTGGTTTTATTCTCTTTGGTGGTGCTGGGTTTGTCATTTCTTGCACCGGTCGCAGTTTCTATTATTTCCAACCAAACCAAAGGTGCCTTTAGTGACTTGTGAACTTGTAGAAAAGAAATGAGACCAACTAGAGAAATGGTAGGCAGGTATCATAAATCCATTCCTGGCCATACAGCTACTACACACCTTTTTTGTTTATTTGATACTCTAATCACGTTCACACTCAGTCATCGTCCGCTAATGTGAATGAGCTCCCCACAGATGGCAGAAGTAGGTATCTCCCATAGCGCACCATGTGACGGGCTTTGTTTGCGGCAGCTGCGTCGCGAAACGGTCGCAGCGTCTACCTGAACAGGTAGCTACACCACAGAATAAGAATCAGTCGTTAGACTAGCCAGCTATGCAACAGGTCATTTCACCGCAAGGGGAGCTCCGCCGACCAGCTGCCAGTCGCGATCCACGCTCAGCGCCGCACGCACGTCCGCGCCCGAGATAACATCGCGTTATGTGCGCGATCGCACGCCTCGACAAGCCAGGCACCCACTCGTGACGGCACAGATGTCTCCTAGCCTGGAAGGGATCATGTTCAACAGGAGCGCGAACCTGTCCGCCCGCCGGCCGCTACTGGCCGAGCCGCAGAAGCCTCTCGTGGTGCCTTCGCGCCGCGACAACTGCCCTATACCTCCCCCGAGAAACCTGGACTATGGCTACCGACCGGATTACTGGAAACCCTCCAACGTCGAGCTCGAGCGAAGGTTGCAAGAGCGCGCACGCGGGAAAATCGAATATTTCCAAGAGAAAGCGACGCCCGAGTTGAATCTGGATAAGCGAGAAGCGGAGCTCGTTTTCAGATTCGATAACAACGCCTCGGCCGAATACTTGAGCCAGTATAGGGCTCCGGCTGTTCAGTACGCGAAGCCCCCGACTCCGGCCAACGGCCGCGCTCGCCCGCCGGAGAGGGACGGTCCCTTCGTGTTCGGAGTCCACAGTCCCAGCCAGTTCCCGATACGGCGGGACGACGACGACTACGACTACTCGGAAGTACCCGAAGAAACTGTGATACGAGATGATGTCTCGACTGAACTAAACTGCTGTGATAAAGTGAACGAGTGGACGAGAGGAGACAAGAAAGCTAGGAGGACTTTGAATCGGATGTTTCAGATTAAGGATAGGAGGAAGGTGAAAGGTGGGAAGAAGGAGAAGATAAAGTGTGTGTTGGTGGGTGACGGTGCGGTGGGGAAGAGCTCGCTGATAGCTGCGTACGCGCAGGACACCTTCCGGGAGGAGTACCAGCCTACTGCGCACGACACATTCAATGGTAAGTAAGATCAGTTGATAAATGAATAGAAGGGAAGGGAATCTATGGAACTGCAAGACTCATTAAAACAAAGGCTCAAATCTTCAAACAAAGACCTGCCTTACCCAGTTGCGTGTATTATCGCTAACGGCCCTGATTCCTTAGATAATTATCGTGATTAACCTACAAGATACCGCTTTTCAAACGATTAGCACATTAACAGCGACGCCGAAAGTAATTTTTTTGTAGTCACTGGCGCCGGGTTGCGACGCCTATTTAAATAACCTTAGGTAAAACAAGGTACCTTACGACATTAAACATTTTATAATCAAAACGGTAAACACAAAAACTTGTTTTGTCCTCTCCTCGTTGCATTTTGTTTTATTAAATTCGGTTTTACCCCATCACAATTTTGGTTTGTTCTTCGTTATCTATTCTATAAATTCGGTTTTGGTTATGCTTAAAATATTCTCGATCTTTTGGAAGGGAAACCTCGACTGAATCAGGTTAATCCAGTTATAAACGACGTTGATAAAACAAAATCTGTAGAGGAAACCTCTACTGATTTTGTTAGTACCATATTGTGATTGCCTAAGTTGAGTTTATTTTTCTACTTATGTTCTTAAACCAAAGTGAAGCCATGCTATAGTAGGTATACTTATTTGTGATTGTTCGTATAAGGACGATCAGACCCAGATCGAACCAACCCAAACGAAAAGCTTAGAGAGAAAGACATAGGTACATTTTCTAAAATGATGTCCCTGTAATTTGACTACTTACCTCTGTTTCAAAGATTGTTAGTTCTGCAGGTTGCATACAATAATCTTACAAAGTAAGAGGTAGTTGAATGAAGTAATATTATAATATATAAATTATAGGAGCCAACAGGAGTCAACGACACGCTCCAGCCAGACGTTTGTGGCCAAGATGTGGCGTTATCAACAAAAGAAACTCGTTTCCTCGCACCAATAATGCGATGGTTTCTCATTTAAAATTCCTGCTACGCTTTCTCGTTTCGATTTATAATGTTGCTAGTGTAACTCCCGCGTCTTTTCTCCTGTAATGATTTCCCCTTTGATTATTTACCTGTAAAATATTCAAAGGGGAAAATAAAAGTCTAGATAGTTCACTTGTAAAGCCAATAAAGTCACCGTGTAGTGTAGGTAGGTATTTATGTACTTTACTATGCTTTAGTACCTATATAATAAAATTGTTTAAAAAAAACAAAAAATTACTTCGAATTCCTTAATTTTTCACTGTTTTTAAGTTTTGCGGAACACATACTAATCCCTCAGGAATAAAGTGACCACCTCAGGATCATTCTCTATACAAGAGCGAAATAATTTTTAAAATCTGTTCATAATTGACGGAGAAATCGTCGGACAGGCATACATAAAAAAAACATACATACAGCATACAGCCGAACATAGAACCTCCACTTTTATTCGAAGTCAGTTAAAAATATCTAACAATCTCTACTTGCTACAGCAACAATATTTTATGTAAGATTTGAAAGGCTTCGTTTTACTACGCGGTTTTTATTTGATGATTTACGTAAGGTAAATTCCACTGTGTTTTAAGTACGAATAAAAACAGAGAGTCTGCAAGAATTTTGTTGGTCTAGGTTAACCTTATTATCTATTTTGATGACTGAATTTTCAAATTAGTTATCTTGCTTATGTTAATCAATAAATTACTCTACCCTGATGAGACTAACTATGACGACTATCAAGTTATTTTACTGGACTCAACTATTTATTTAAATATAAACTACTTACAGAAAAATAAACATATTCTTTACAATTTATATACATCATTAATCAGAACTTACCTAAAAGAATAAGGCTTTGGAATTCCGTTGAGTACGCTACACGAAAGAAATGATAAACGCATTGAGGGAGCGTATGCGTGTACGTACAATATAAAATAAAGGACCAAACATCGTGCCCTGCTCTATGCCAACAGGTACTTGCGCTTGCATACAACTCAACAATCTTAGCATCATCTTTTTGATCATGAAATAAGTAGTTATTTCAAATTAAGCAAACACTTACCCAATTAATAATGAAACCATCTTGAAATCTTCATCTTACAAGATTTAATTAGCTGTAACACGTTCTTCCGCGTTACAACACGATCGTTTCATAAAAACATTACTGTACCTACATACTGACAAGTTATAAACTGTTCCTGGGAGCTTGTTGCTGAATGCTAATGTGAAAGTACTGCTGACTATCGATGCACTGTGGCTTAGGGCTTTGACTAGAAGAGAAGCTGGTGCACTTTAAACCAGACACTAAAACTAGGTAGGTAACTAAGCTGAACAGGACAAAATGTGATGGCCGCAAAAAATAAAGTTTAAGTTTAGCCTCAGGTTGAAGTTCAGCCTGAAACATAAAAACAAACTAGTTCATGAACTCAATTAAAGCCTGAAACCTAAAAACAAACTACAAAACTAAAATGAAAAGGAAAATCAGAAATATAAAAACTAGGTAAGGTCCTAAATCGGGAGAACTTATATGACAGTGAACAAAATTATTTGAACAACTGAAACCCTTTCCGAAAACCGATTCGAAATAATTCTAATACAGAAAAGGAATTGGTGCGTTGCGTAGGTAAGTTGCCTTGCGTTGATGCAAAAGGTGCGTAGGGCACTACCTGCCTACACATATGGGTGCTGTGATGACTTGTAATTCTAGTCATCGTGTTTGAGCTATCTTACCTCGACGTCTAGTAGTTTCACCAGTAACAGCAAGCGAAGCGAATAATCCTCTACATAATGCTTCCTTACTCCGAACCGAACAAAGGGCCTCGAGTACCTGTATGGGCAGTTCAATTCTATGGTTGTAGACAGGGGCTTGTAACGGCTACGCAGTACTGCTAAATCACACTAATATATAAATTCGAAAGCTTGGTTGTTTGGATGTTTGTTACCTCTTCACGCCAAAACTGAACGATTCGGGCAGAAATTTTGTATAAAGGTAGTTCTAGGCCTGGAATAAAACATAGGCTACTTTTTATCCCATAATAAATCAGTTCCCATGGGATAGCAATAACCTTTAATCGTTTCTATAGAAACAACGCGTGAGAAACTGCGGGCATAAACTAGTTATTTCATGAACGTTTCCTGAGTAACTTTGTAAAGTAAAGTAAAGTAAAGTAAAAAGTATTTATTTTGTGTCACAAAATTATAAACAAAGTTGGTACAAACAAATATAGTTACAACATGACATCAAAAAAGGTCATCGCTCAGCATTATGCACAGTAGCGATGACGCTACTGTGCGCTGGTTTTATGCGACACCTAGAGGGCGCAGCAGCCGCAGCTGTGACATGCGCGTAAAACAAGGACAAAAAAGGTACACAAAAGTTTAAATATTACACGGCAAAACGAAAATAAAGAAAATGACAAGTAAGCTATGCTAAGTATATACTTAGTTGTTGAAATAGTAATATCAAATAGGTACAAAAAGTATGTATGTAATATATAACATTTTATACAAAAGAATATCAAAACTAACACGTAAATTTTTATGGTACTTTAAATTAATATGACGCTATCATAGACAAAATTGACGCTCAGAACGACTGCCCATTGATGGAACCTCTTGTGATTGTAAAAGTAGTTTTTTTAACGATTTTTTAAATGAATAAATTGACTTAGAATTTCTTATAGGAGGAGGTAAATTGTTCCAGCATTTCGTGGCAGCATACCGGAAGCTCCCACGAAAGGCAGACGTTCTGTGGCGTGGGCAAGTTAAGCGGGTTGCAAAACGAATGTTTCGGCTCGAGAAGTTAAGCTTCTCGAACAGGTATGATGGTTGTTGGAATTTGACAATGCCAAAAAGCAATGCTGTAAAATGAATATAGCGGCGTGATGACATATTCAGCAGACCATTAGCGTTAATGTAAGGTGAGATGTGGGCTCGGCGAGGTATTGGAAAACAAAAGCGAACACACGCATTTTGCAGACGTTGCATAAGCTTTTGTGATCGACTAAGCAAACACCCTCCAAACACACTATCGACATAGCTAAGTTTGGACAAAATGAGAGAATCACACAGCTGGATACGGCGATCGGTACTGAGGAACTTTCGCATTCTATACAAGACAGATAACCTATAGAAACATGTACCAACAACTGATTTTACGTAGTTCTCAAAGTGGAGTGTACCATCCATGAGAAGACCGAGGTTACGGGCCTCGGAAACGCGATCTATAGGGGTGTTATCTATGTTAACAATCGGGTCCTTCTCAATGATCTTTGTTATTTGGTGTTTAGATCCAAGTATAAGATATTTCGATTTGGTAGGACTTTGCTTGTCTTACTGGACATATTTTAAAGTACGTAAGTACGTACGCTTTTGCCAAAGGTTAAAACATGGTTAATTAAGGAAACGAGCAAAAGCACCGCATTCTGAAAAAAATCGATGTAAATCATTTGCACCTTACACTTACAAGCCAACCTACATTCCTAAATGTTGTAACACTTAAAGAAAGCTCCATAAAAAAAATACGAAAATAAATAAACGAGAAAAGGAAACAGCAACAGCTTTTTCATTTAAATAAAAATAATGTGACTTCATCTATAAATACCTACGTACGTTATTTAGCAGGAAACGTATGTTGATGTTGAAATATTGAATGAAATACAAACACGAAGGCCAGTTCATAAAACCCTCCATTTTTCATCAGCTATTTCCGACCACAATCCAGTTTTGAGTCATTGAACCACCATTGAGCATCTCGTCAAGTAATCTTATAATTCTGGCATTATATTTTAATTCATTATCTCAGCAATCTTAGGTTTTATCCTCCACATCTTGCTAATCCTCGCCGGTGCGTACAGTGGGCCGGTCTTGGACTGTCTAAAACACAATTTGATATTCGCCTAGCCTAGAGCTTAAAGTACCTACTACATAATGGGTCGAGCACTCAAATCTACTAAAACACAAATTGACGTGTGCCGAAAATACCTAGAGCCACCCTAGAACACATTTCGCCTACTGTTGTCTTTTGTTTTTAAATGTACAGGTGATGTGACAAATAAAAATACAGAACCATGTCATAAATTGTAGATATTATGTTTATTCATAGGGACAGCAAATGAAAATAAAAAGAAAAGTCACTGGAATTTAAATAACTGAAAAATAATCTTCACAATGTTAAAACAAATTAGGTACTTCATTCCAAAGCTCTTTTGATGTCTTTTATCGCTTTAAAAAAATCAATTGGTGTAATTTTATTTAGATAAGTATTAATTTTGTTAGCTCTTGGCCATATCTGTGACGTTTATCGTTAGGTATTATAATAATAACCCCCCTGTTTCACGTCAATTTCTATTGATACAGAAATATTTTACAGCACTTTATCCTCCGGTAAAATAAAGCTTTTCTGTATAAAAACAAAAACAACAAATTTAATATTATGAAACTAATGTTACGAGACTTGGAACTGGCAGGTTCCAAGTCAAGGTAACTGTCAGGTAACCTTCCTGTAAACCAGCCACCGGACCTGAGTGAAATAAATACCCAGGCAATATTTTTAACAATGCTGCTAATGAACCTTGGCCATTTCTTACAAAAATACAAAACAATTCCACGTCATGTCACCACCAGCTGATGATTATGCATGATAAGATAACGTATCAGCCAATGCAAACTTCAAGATAACACTCCAAGCTAAAACCTATTATGACAATGTAGATAATAACGTAGATGCCTTGCCTACAGAGATAGAAACATTGCATGAAAGGTACGAGAGGAAAATTTAATAATTTTCCTCTCGTATCTTGATAAAATACACGTCGATAAAATGGATAATCTCTGGATACTCTGGTACTACTGCTAGGTACGATTCTTCTCAATTGAAATATAAGTAAAAACAGATTCACATTAGGTCGGATCAACAGTTTTACCGGAACGACAAAGGTGTCTGACGCATTATTGTCTCTAGGTATGTCAATAGTGTTGTTCACATTAGGGTGACCTGATAAAATATTTATTCCGTACTAGTTTCTGCCAAGGCTTCACACGCGCAGTTTCTATGGAAACGTTTAAAGGTGATTTCTACCTCATGGGAACTGATTCATGGTATAAATAGTAAAAAATCAACCCGATCCGTTCAGTAGTTTGGCGTGAAGAGGTAACAATAGCAAACATCCCTCCATACATCCAAACTATCGCTTTTATAATATAAATGTGAAGTGTGATATTTCACATTAGTATTTTCGTTCCGGTAAAACTGTCGGTCCGACCATGGTCCGACCTTATGTGAACCTGCTTTTAGTACTTAGACAGTATTTTACTGGTGTAAAATTTAATAAAGTTTTCAATGAAGAATATGCATCCTAGGTCCTACCGCTGCTTTGTCCTAACTAGATAGTGGCTTGATGGTGGAAATGATTTGGATGGTAAAACACACACAGATTTTGCAACTTATATTATAATGTGCATAGGTTCGTAAATCCCTTTCATACGCCAGCTAGATAATAAACATTCAGGTGATATAAACAGCTTACAATCGCCCAGACACAAGCTGCACTTACCTATAGACAGCTGCATTAACTCTTTGTGCCCTTCCAAGAAAAATAAAAAACAAGACAGCGATTACCTTTAGAAAAGCGGCCCTTCGGGACCTACCATTTATTTTTTGTACATCTTTGTAGACCCACCCATAGTCATTATGGCGGTGCATTTGAAGGCTCTATAAAAAGTAGAGTGTATTGGGATGATGGCTGATAGGGAATGTTGATTTGTCTTGTTAGAAACCCACCTTTGTCCAGCAAAACTATAACTTAGAAGTTTCGTCTTACGTCACGACATTTCATGCGGAAATATGTCGCTTTTCATTTGGCATTTTGGCTTCTATAATATTGCCTATTGGTCTAACAGACCGTCTCCCACGATTAAGGCACTTATAAATTGAAGTACAATCACATGACATGCAGATTCCGCCATTGTGGTCAGCAGTAATTACCCGCTCGACACAACAAACACGCTGCTTTCACACATCTTTGGGTAATTACACATTCTTCCGATCGGAGAAAGTATGGCGCGCTTCTGTGGACGACTTAATTTGAGTTTGCGATTTTAAATGCGGATATCATTATTCTTCAATCTTCATATACTACTGATGAAAATGGTGGGTAGGTATACACACGGAACAGAACTGATCTTTCTGTTCCGTGTGTATACACATCAGTTATTTCGTGGGAAAGAAGGTTGAATACGTCGGAAAGTTAAATCCCTGCCATAAAAGTTAAATAAAATTATCAATTTGCTTGTCCGTTATCTTGATTATTGATTACAAATGAAAGACAAGCGACACTTTCTCTTATAAACAAATATGATGAAGTGCTATTGCAGCACCATGATGGCACAGCTAGATAAAATAGTTTTAACGCATAGTTCAGTTGTGGTACGAGTGCTAAAACATAATGAAGAAACTGCGTCAAGAATGATGAATTTGTTGTTGTCAGCTGTAGGTAACAACTTATGACGTGTCTCAAATTTACGCTTTTAGGTAGATGTAAGTAAAGTACCGGATCTTTATGTTTGACCGGATGGATTGCAAACCGTTGAAAGATAATATAGATTTGCAGACGTTTACCATCACCTCTATAATTATTTCAAGTACCCCGTGTTTGTTAGTTTAGTAGTATACATATATAGATTAGATAGACTCAAGGTGATCAAAGTGAGATTTTGCCAAGTCTACGTTTACCCGCCACATATTTACCAAATATGGTGATGGAAATAGTACTTACCCACCTTACTATATACCGTACTTCCCACGACCTTCACGCTTGATCTGGCTCCAACATTGATACACGTACCGATCAGTTGCATAACCCGCGCCTGTTGGTCTGCCGAACCGTTATCTGCACGTATCATTGTGAAAGCCTCGCCTCAACGTATGTGGAGCTTAACAGTTTCCATCTATTCAATATGGATGTTGATAGACAGGAGTCTATTTTGAATAGTGCTTGATTTCGTTAGCGAAGGATACAGAATCGCTTACACACAACGCACCAACTGCCATTTCACCTACGCTCGTGTCTTTAAGTGTTTTTCGTTTGTACCATCATAATTCTCTTGCCCTTGTGACTCAGGTGGAGTCAGTATGACTGGTTTTCTTCTGACATACACTTCTATCAGTAGTCATCTCAACATTGTGAGTGCTGCGATGACGACCTTTCTTACATAAGTAATCTAACTCACTAAAAGTTTTATGATCTCCATTGTTGTGTTCTCTATTATTTTAAATTTGCTTTAGTAAATCAGTTGAATTCTTAAAACCCACATGAATCCACACAGAATCAAACCGCCTTCATCTGTTACCGGACAAACCAGTTTATGTACACGTGCTCCTGAAGAGTCGAGTTGTGTCGTGACTGTGTTATTGCTGTGCTGTAATATTAGTTCTTGGAACTGTGTAGCCGTTTCGTTAACAGTGACTTTCGAGTTTTCTCTTTGATTATATAGGTACTGCTGTCTTGTGTTGTAAACAGTTTCTGAACCCTAAAACTTAGTGAATGGCTTCTGAATAACCGGTCGCCGGTTTTAAAATTGGGCTACAAGTCCAATTCTGTAACCGGCGACGTCTTTTGTATGACTTAGTGCTTCAGTCAGTTGCCTGTTTTAAAGACTTACAAGTGGTCAACCACTTCTCTAATAGAAATAAAAATACGTCGGATTTTTATTTTAAAAAATCTGGGATCTGAGTGCATCCCACTACAGCGGGATGACAAAGGCTAAAAATAAAAATAACTAAAATAATAACTTACTTAAGAGGGCGCAATGCGCGCCATTTTGTGAAAAGTATAAGCATAGGATTTGGCGTTCATAGGAGTGGGACAAAGGATACATTTTTAGAACGGGGCGGCGGCGGCGGCGTAAGCCCAAAAATCAAGTTTATAGTTTATTTACAAGAAAACTACGCAACTTCTGAAGAAACTGGTTCAAGAAACCAAATAATTAGTAATAAAATAACCTACGAATCAAAACATAAGTCATTTCAATAGACCGCAGGTTTCACCTGAGATCACGACCAAATTATGTACGAAACAGGGCACTTTCACGTTTTTTTTATCGTAGGTATATATTGTTTCTCAACCGCGTTTTCACATTCAAGGAACAAAAGAAAATAAAATTGAATTTTATGTAGGTAATTCGAGTTTTTTTACCAGGGGGATCCCGTGAGTCCTGAGATCTAGGCCTAGTTTGACAACCGAACCCGTTATAAGTAGATTGATTGAGGAAACTATGAACATTACTCGGAAATCAAACACTAAGTTCACAAATGAACATTGTGGTCAGGTCTCCGAGTATTTGACTCATCTTATTTGAAATAACTTTATATTTCATCAATTTAGCAATAATTCACACGAGCAAGGATAGCTCATTTTATGCCGAATGATTCCGCAATGGAAGACACTCGTTAAAAGGTTCAATTGCTCGAGGTGAGCTCGTGAGCCGGGTCACGTTATTCAATAATTACTTATACACAGTCGGGAGTATTTGTAAATTCTTGTTTTAGGACCACTTTGCCCGATACCAGATTTGTCAGACCATACTGATGTGATGAGTACTGGGGAATTTGGAGTAGGTACTTACTTATTTAAATACACATGAGTGACTTTTGGTGTCCATTGTCTAACATATTTTACAAACAAACCCTGATTTAGTTGTACCATTTTAGACTAACTATTGAAACAATAATTCTCACCGATAGACTAGATTGCGAGTTTGTGTTGCTAATTATATTTCCTGTCTCTTTTATCATCGCCACTCGTAAGTGTGTTGACATTATCGATGCTAATGGTGTCAATATGCCAATGATCTGATGGGTTCTCTACAAAAATGTAAGATGCGTACCTTTTGTCGAAATTAGCATTATCCCAAGCCAACCCATTTGTTCTATGTGCGGTACAGGTTTTGGTACCTGTGTCGTTTTGTTTTTGATGATGGATTATCATAAAACTCTTTTTCAAAATCTCAAATCAGTAACATACATCTTGATTATTTACATAGCCTTGCTCAGTTTCGTAGTTGTCGATTGAAATCTTTTGTCTACCATTCTTCATGATTTCGCAATCCATCATTTAAACAGACAGCTCAAAACATTGCCGATGGATCCAATTTGGGGATGTCTTTGCGTTTTGCATACAATGAACGAGTGAAACCGATTGTTCGTCACATCACATCATTTAGAGTGGAATGTTGTATTGTTCCTCTGTAGATAACGTCTTGGCACACAAAGATGTTCTTGGCTGTCCTTCCTTACTGACTCTTATAATTAGCAGCATGTTTTCTAAAGACATAATCTCTTTAGGTGGTCTGCAGGTGGTAGTGTTGACTTTGGCGTTGAATAAATATATTTTATTGACTTCACACGCGCATTTTCGGTATAAAACATCCCCGGGATAGTTTCTATCTCCCTGCCAAATTTCATTAAGAGAAGTTCAGCCGTTTAGGCGTGAAAAGGTAACAGCCAGACAGAATTACTTTCACTTGTGTAGGTAATATTAGTAAGGACGGTTTTAAAAAAGTTGATGTTTCACCGAGGTTCGATCAGATTGGAGTAAACGCGATAATTCCATGTTAATATTGAGGGAAAATGATCAAAAAGATCAAGTTGGGGCCACGTGCCCCGAGTTCACAGGAAAAGTTTTGGAATAAGCGTAGAAACTTTGGTCTCGCTCGTGCCTAGCAACAACAACACGTGAATAAGTATTATAGGTACCCACTTACGTACTGAAACACATTTAGGTATATCTCCGTAAACATTTTGACCGCCATAGGGGATCACAGTCTGATAGTACCTCTGTCTTTATTTGGGCATGTGGTCGGTATTAGGCCAACAGCGGCGGATGGGAGGCAATATTGCGACCGTCGTCGTATAGCTGAGGGAGGATGAGACTAGGTCTGTGCCTGGAGGGCAATTCTGGCAATATATCTAGGTACTCGATAAATATGGCAAGAACTGCCAAAATATCGAGGGCCTATCTTCGATAAGTTGCTCGATAAGTCGCACGAGAATGCAGTTTTTGGCGGGACCCGATATATTAGTGATATTTATCACATGATATTTTATCCCGTAATACTGCGTATCACTCGATAAAATATCACGTGATACTCAGAATTGGCCTCCTGGAAGGCAAATCTCGCCAATTTATCACTCGATAAATATCAAAAGAATTGTCAAATTTGACAGATCTTTCATATAAAAATTGTCAGATTTGACAGTTCTTTTGATATTTATCGAGTGATCTAATGACGAGAATTGGCTTCCTGGGCCTCACCAGAGTCCCACAACATCCTGGGATAATGCACCGGGGTTTAATGCAAAAACTGAGATGGTCTCCGTCTCTATACCGAGATAGAAGAGTATGAATAAATACACGATTGGTGCATGCATTTCCTTGTTTATAATATCTTGTAAATTTCAACATCTGAAATAGGTAGGTAATAGAAATTGGGAAAATGGGACCGCTATATTCTATTGAACGTTTCCGCGCTGCAATGGATGATGATGATGAAATTAAATTTTTTGTCTATTGAAATAATTAAACACCAAACCAACCTGGTTTGCTAGGCTAAACGTCTTTACCAGCACATAAACGTGTATACGTGTAAAATGGCATAATTTATTAATGTCAGCATGTAACCAGTCAGATTATTCAAATCGCAACAATACAAATATGGCAAGGTCCAGTCGCGGTCCAGTATTCAAAGCAGCCGGTTCTGAATCACTGGTCAAGTGGTCAACGAACCAGAGTCAACTAATCAAGGAACTTATCAACATACATAAAGTAGAAGGTACCAATTAAGATCTCGGAACCGCTAAGGTAGAGCTAGGTCTTCATGAAAATAAAAAAAATATCTAAAATATCGAATAAAAAGGTAGGTACCTAATCTATTTAAGTAAGTACTTACGAAACTTTTCTATGAAACAATCACACCACACTAATATTATAAATGTGAAAGTTTGGATGGATGTATGGATGTATGTTTGTTTGTTACCACCTCTTCACGCCAAAACTGCTAAATAGATCGGGCTGATACAATTTTTAATAATAATTAGTATTATTTTTTCATTCATGTAATTATTATTATTATTTTTAATGGTATTTTATTGTTGTAAGGAATGTTTAAATGTTAAAGAATAGTCTAGAGGTAATCTATTGCACTGGGTGCCTGCGCCTGTAAAGATAGAGTAGGTACATTTGATGATGAAAAAAAAAAAATAATAATAATAATTTTGCATAAAGGTAGTTCTGGGCCTCGAATAAATCATAGGCTTTTTATCCCATAAATCAGTTCCCATGCAATATAACCTATAAGGTTTCCATAGAACAACGCGTGCGAAGCCGCGACCATAAACTAGTTTTTCATTCAGTCATAAACATGTGGGATTTGTCATAGTTTTTGATAAGCTAGAAATGTTATACCTAGTCGGAGTAATGGTGTGTTACAATATTACAGGTAGATACTTAAATAAAATATAATAAAAATTAAATTAAATTCTTTTATTTCAGATAACATGATCCATAATTTGTTAGTAGCAGAAATGTCTTATATTAAATGTTAGTATTCTTAGTGTACCTACCTACAACAAAGTTAATTAAATTAAATATACAAGTTAAATTAAATGAAATCCATTAAATTATACAATTAAATTATAGCAAATTACATAATATTCAAACTAATCAAATTACATATGGGTAATCAAATACAATTAAATTAAAGCACAAAATTAATATTAATCAGAATAAATAACAAATAAATAAATGAATGAATTGAATTGAGAATAATAAATCAGTATAAGTACTTAGTTTAAAATTTGCTGCGTTGCAGTCACTCACCAATAAATTATCCTATTACAAATTTATTTCTTCTTCCGGACCCCCTTATCTATTTGAAGATTAAAATTAAATAACATCTAATTTATTTCAAGCTGCACTCACCAAGAGCTTTACGATATTACATTCTTGATTGCAATATCATACGGATCACCTAGCATGCGCGTGCGATTTCCAACGTGATCCATTACAAAGGCAGTGAGATTGCTATTTCTTTCTTATTTACCTGCTATATTATAGCCATTTATAGAACTTACTTATGTAGATATAAGACATATCTCGAGACCCGTAATCATAGCAACGTGATCAGCGGCATTATGAGATGCTCGCGTCTGCCTTTACGTGTAAAACGATGCTAAAAATAGCAAATAATGGACTAATCTGTCGATTTTCTTTTAGCTTTATTGGTTTTGAAGGATTATTTATCAAAAGCGAACCTTGCTGAGCTGTGTTGTGCTGTCTTCGAAACTTGAACTGACACAAATATAGTTATTCTGTGCTGACACTTAAATTTCGTTATTATAAATCGTTTGAGAATAAAGACCATTGCCCAAAAATACGCTAAAATTTGGTCAGGAAACACTTTGGGGCCGCAAATATAGTCTGGCCAACGAAAGCTGTCCACGCATTATTTTCAGAAGTTTTGATATGGCATAATTTAAGACTGTCAAAATTGACATATTACGAACACAAACGAACTTGAACCATAACATTCTTATTACATCTTGGGGACAGTAGCAGTAGCAGCGAAGAAAGTAATGAAGCTGATTGAATATTATCAGGTGTAGAGTTTTTGGAACTTCTTGAACAGCTTTCGTTGGCCAGACTATAGTCGCTTGGCGAATGCGCTATATTTTTTTCCAAGCCTAAAGTTTTCTTTTCAGGCCAGATAGATAAGTCACATAGAATTGAAATTAAAATGTGTTTGGGCTACAGAAAATGCATTTCTCAGGCAACGACTGTGTCGGCAACAAGGCTTTGAAAATATGTTCTTAGCTAAAACACAAAGCAAAGATAAACTCCTCTGTACTCTGCAACGGGTGGGTGTATGTGTATGCAAAAGTCTTGCTCTTGCGCCACTTTCTTGCTTGATTTATTTTACACGTAGCCGGTTTAATAACACCGAAACAGCGGGTAGTCCGTAGGTAACGGTGTTCAGCCGCAATGTAACTACCCGCATGCCACATATGAATATCAACAGATTGCCATTTATAACCGACTTCAAGAAATGTTCAATGTTCTATGTTCGGCTGTTTACTATTATTAGCCTTGGTTATCCCGCTGCTGGGCAAAGGCCACCCCCCACTCTCTAAAATTACGATCACTGGCCAGCTCCGTCCAGTAGGCCCGGAAGTTGTTCGATTCGTCCCGTCATCTCCTTCCAGGTCTACCGCATCGCCTTCTCGCCTGGTCAGGATGCCAATTGGTGGCTACCTTAGTCCACAGCTCCCCTGGCGTGCAGCAGACGTGACCAGCCCAATGCCACTTCAGCTTTGCGGTTTCCTGAGCTACGTCAGCGATTTGGGTCTAAAAGCGCAGTTCGGTGTTGCGGATTCTGGTCGTTAGTCGGACACCCTAAATGCTGCGCTCCGTCGCTCGCTGGCAAAACTTGATTTTGGACTTCTGAAGGTTCATAGGTTAAGACGGAGAGAACGTATGTGTCCATTAGCATTAGAGGAAAATCGGGACCTTTCAGTAGGTCTCCCAATAGCTTTTCCAGACATTTTCGGTTCGCCGAGTGATCTCCTTATCTTGTCTGGAATCGAATGAAATTATTTGGTACAGGTAGAGGGTTTGGCAAAAAAAACGTACACACAGTAAAATAGTTTTAATTTTTAATTTTTTGTTTGTGTGTCATGTATCTGCTACGTCAATTGTGGACTGATTTGGATGATTCTTCTGTGTAGAGAATGATCCCGAGGTGGTCCCATCGTTTTATTCCCGAGGGATTAGTATTTATCCCGCAAAGCTTATAAAACAGTGTAAATATAAAGAAATATGTAATCGGTTTTTGGTTTTTCAAAACAATCTTTATGTAATTCTTTAAGGCTGGTGTGGCCACAAAACGGCCTTGAGAACACAAAATAATTATATGTAGCCGTATACGATTGCTTTGTTTTATTCGTGAAAAGTATTTTACACAAATTCAACATCTCACGAATAAAAAAAAATATTTATACATAAGGAAGGGCATTTCCTACAAAAATGCGCAGGAAATTATTTTTTGGCCATTTTTAGGGTTCCGTACCCGAAGGGTGAAAACGGAACCCTATTACAAAGCCTCCGCTGTCCGTCCGTCCGTCCGTCCGTCCCTCTGTCACAGGGCTCTATCTCATGAACCGTAAGGGGTAGGTAGACAGTTGAATTTTTTAGAGAATGTTTATTTCTCTTGCCGCTACAACAAATAATAAAAATATAAAAAATATACAAATTAAAGAGGGCATCTATACATAAAATAGTTTTTTTGGATATTTTTGTTCTTCGTTTGTCAAGGCTCTTTAACCACTATAGGTAGATACATGAAACTTTCTATAAATAAGTAAAGGTTCAACTGTAATAAGAACGAATACTAAAATATAATTAAGTTGAAAATTTAAAGGGGTCCGAACAAGTGAAAATTTGATGATCTTTGAGAAAGTCGACTCGCACTTGGCGGTTTATTTATATTTTCACTCTACAACTAGCGGAAAAGTAATTTGCCGCAAAACATAAATTATTTTGTAATATTATCTGTGAAATCATGATAAAACTAACTTCAATTTGGAGCATTTTGGAATACTTACTTATTATTTTACCTACTTATTTTACTAGAGATTTTTTGACTAATAATCAAAATTTTATTAACAAATGCTCCAAATGTACAATTGAATCGAAGTTTGGTTTCATAGATGTTTATAAACGCTTCGCTTTCGTGTTTATCTAATTAAAGCAATAAGACGAACCATGTCTTACTAACACGAAGAAGGTTCTCATGGAAATTTTAAAATATTCCATTAAAATAAATGGAATCATTTACGACATTAATCTATGTAATTTATCTATGTAATTAATGTCGTATGAGTTATCTAGTACCCATAAGACAAGCTCTGCTTAGCTTGGGGCTAAATGATGCTGTGTGGATTGTCCAGCATTATTTATTTGCTGGTACCAACCTAAGACTTACTTATATATAACCCTTATAAGTGAGTCAGACAGTCAACCCAGAATTTATATAGATAGAAAAATACAATTCGGACACAATCGGTATAAAAAGGAAATCTTCTGTATGTATGAATAATATAATTGAATAGGTACCTGAATTATTGTTTCATGACTAAGTGAGATGCCTACTAGGAAAGTGTTTTACAAGAAAAGAACGTTAAAAATCACATGAAACAAACTAAACGTTTCACACTGAATTTAATTTTGTAATAAAAATATAAAAGTGATAAAAATAGTAATAAAATAATATTTATTTATTTATAAAAGTATATTTTAGCCAATATTGCAATATTAAACCAACGTTGGAATTGGGGCTACCACCATTCCACCGGGGTTGGACAGCAGCGCCCCCTGCAGAACAATTCTACCACCGAACTGCGATCCCCAATCCGCATGCCCAGCGTGGCGATTATGGGCATTACCCCCCGTGAGATTAAAGATTAAAAGCGCTTATCAGGGGGAGGCCTGGGTCCAGCAGTGGACCAATATATAGGCTGAGGAGGTGGAGGTGGGTTGTATTGTATTGGTGCTCACACTCGTTTTGAAAGAAAACGTTGAAGAATCTCGTTGAAGAATATCTAGAAATGCAAGTGTTTAGATAAACCTTACTTAACTTAGGACTTATGACGCTATAAACTGTAAATTGTAACAACTTTGTATATATATCTATCTGTATAACTAAACTAGGTAGGTAAGAAAAGCAAATGGCAATGTGTTGCTGCGTGCGGCATGGCATCACACCAGTCTTTATTTAACCGGCTCAATGTCATTACTCATTTACTGAGTAAGTGACCATTTTGGGAATGAAATAAAACGGCAAACGTCTCTGGCGCCGCGTACACTTTTAGCGCGACAGCAAAAGACAAGCTCTCATGTAAATGCCGTAAACAAGATAGTAAAGTACCTATTGTACTTTTTTAGTGAAAAGCACAAACATACTTGTCAGGAATCAGGATTTATGTCAAAAAAGGTTATACGTTTGAAGAATCTTATGAGCACATAGCTGCACTTAATGTAACAGCGCTAAAAAATCTGTACGAATGATACTTTAATTATGTAGTAGGTATGTTCGTGTAACATAATAAAAATAAATTATTAAGTAAGTTATCGATTACGATTTGCGACTGGCAAAATTGCAACATTCGATTGCGATTGAAAACATATGTATACCTAGTTAGGAAGACTCAATTGTGGTTTGACTCTACACATTGTATCAATCTCTGCCAATTCCTTCTAAAGAAAATAATAAGTCACACAATGAGCTGGTAACCCAATGACCCTGTAGTTTAGTTATTTGTGGCGTGTGGCGTCTTTTTGCAGACATTGGTGACTAACAAATACTACATGCGTAGTGTGTTTCTTCTCCCTAACGTAATTATATACATATACCTAATTATAATTACGTATTATAATTATATATAATTATAATTAACGTACTTAATTATAATTATACATAATTAGGTTGTAGTTGCGACCGGAGGAGCGCGTCGCAGCTCCAGGGAGCCCATGGAGTCCATGACGTGTGTGCGTCATGGGCAAGTGTTAAAAAGGTTGAAGTGAACAAAAAATCAAAGTGATCACTTTATTTCCTAGTTTCACTTTTTATTATCCTAAATTGAATTTTGTGACGTGTCCAATAGTCTCTAAGGTCTAAAGGTACCTATTTAATATTGATATTTGATTGGTAGAGCATAATGTACCTAGGTATTTGTCATGTCTTTGTTTAATATAAGTCATAATAATCATGTTTAACTACTGCACTTGTTCAGTTGATTATTTATGAACTTAACTATATATAGGTAATGCTAAGAATAGGACGTTGGAATGAATGTCGGATATACTGAAGGATGTTACAGAATAGGGCTAAGGAAGTCGGTTTCTCCGATGAGCTGACAGCTAGTTAATGATAGACTGAATCACATCAGTGACGTAGGTATTTAAGGCTGGTGTATGCCACAACGGCCTTGAGAACACAATATAATAATTATCTGTAGCCGTATATGTAATTTGTTTTATTCGTGAAATGTTCAATTTGTGTAAAATACTTTGACAAATATTTGAGTGAAAGAAAAATACTCAAACTCAATAGCGTTTACAAGAAATATTCAAATTTAGAATAAAAAAATATATTCGAAATTTTGATATTTCTTCTAAACGTTGTTGATTTTGAGTACCTATTTTTCTTTCACTCAAATATTTCTCAATTAGCGCCTTAAGAGGGCGCAATGCGCGCTATTTTGTGAAAAGGATAGGCATAGGATTTCACGTTCATAGGAGGGACAAAGCATACGTTTTAGGAACAGCGTAAGCGCAAAAATCAAGTTATTGTTTATATACAAGAAAACTACTTAACTTATAAAGAAACTTGATCAAGGAACCAAATTATTAGTACCTAATAACCTACGAATCAAAACATAAGTCATTTCAATGGACCGCAGGGTTCCTGAGACCTCGACCAAATTATATGCGAAACAGTGCACTTCTATGTTTTTTTTATCGTTATTTTTTTATCAATCGTGTTCACAGTCAAGGAATATTTTATTTCTGAATTTTATTTAACTTGAGTTTTTTACCACGGGGATTCCGTGAGTACTGAGATCTAGGCCTAGTTTGACAACCAAACCCCAACGTGCTTGAGAACACAAAATAATTATCTGTAGCCGTTTAAATAATATGTATTATTCGTGAAATGGCCAATTTGTGTAAAATACTTTGACAATTAATATTTGAGTGAAAACAAAAATACTCAAAACCAACAGCGTTTAGAAGAAATATCCATATTTGGAATATCTTTGGATATATCTGCTAAACGCTAACGCTACTAATCCTCATTAGTATATTTGACGCTTACAAACTATGTAAAATTATTGGAATTGAAGTCGGTTTTTAGTTTTTTCAAAACAATGAAATTATTTTGGTAAGTACAAGATTTAGGATACCATGTTTTTGCAACAAAATATGTCGTAAGAAGGCAGTAGTTAAATATTATGGACATGGATCTTAAAATTCGCTTAAAATTCGACGGTTTTCATGATCGCATAATATTATGTTTGTTTAAGTTAGTTAAACAAAGCGTCATTCGTTGGTTGGTTCAATACTAGGTTCCTACCGATACTATTTGTCATCGCCAAAGATACCAAGAACACAATATTTTTAAACTTCGTCATTTCCCTTAGAACTACACTTTTATCAGTTCTCAGAATTATCATTGTTTAAGAGATTGCTATCGGTAGTATCGTTATCATGGCGCTTACATCGTGATAAAATTTCAGGGTTCGGTCCGTTGTCACCCAGTCCCGTATTCACCCGGTCCGTTCTCCCCCGATTTGGTTTAGGTACGATTAATTTTACCCGCAGCCATTTTTTTCGAAAAGTACTGGCAGGCACAAATGTGTTCGGCTTTAGTAAGGTAAAAAGTAAAATATTGAATGTATGTTATTTACATGTAAACATGTAAGTACAATATTTTTTTTAAATTGAGGGTTTCTTGAAATAGGTAACTAAATAATATTTGAATGGATATTCATTTATATTTTTTTGCAATAATAATGATTGGTGCAGTTTTTTTGACGACCGAAGTGGCGCGGCGGGCGAAGGTCCGCCTGCGACGCAGAAGGTTGCGGGTTCGATTCCCGCCTTGGGACAAATGTTTGTACGATCTGCAAATATTTGTTCCGGGTGTTCTGGGTATTTTCTATGTATAATAAAAAATATCTATCTATGTTATGTATTGTATTAAGTTTATCAGTCATCTATCATCTAGTACCCATAACAAAAGCTCTGCTTACTTTGGGGCTAGATGATGCTTTGTGAATTGTCCAGCATTATTTATTTTATTTATTTTTTATTTATTTATTGCTACAGTAATGTAAATAGGATTTTTTCTTGATTGATGAGAAGCCCGTAAAACATTGGCACAATGTTAGTCATTTATGTTCTTCCAACATCTCCGTGGATGGTAAAGATGTGTTAGATGAAGTCGTACAGCAGTTAAACGTACCATCACAGAAATATAAATGAATATCGTTTATTTCACTCAACGCCTTGTCAGAAACAAATACAATAATCCTATTGTTGTTTTTTGTTGTAGTCAAATAATATATTTTTTGTTGTAGTCAAATAATATTTTTTTTTTGTAGTCAAATAATATATTTTTTTGAACAGTTTCAGGTATGACAACATCACATGGCTTCTCAAATCGTATCTTTGTTATTTTCATGGCATTGTATAGATTCGAAATTGGTTGTTACCTCTAATTTTATTTTGTCTTTAATAATGAATGAATAATGTAAGCGAGTGTTTGCGTGTAGTTGTAACACACACAGGCCAGTTGTTGAGTAAGCGCTTGGAGAACGAACCATATCTACAGATTTTACTTAGATAGATCTATGCAATGCACTTTTATGTCAGAAAACAGTATTTAATTTCTTATACGCAAAATTATAAATGTCACTGCCTGCTATTCATTGCTAGATAGGTTAAGGCCTAAAACAGTACTAAGAAGATAAGTTTTTTGCGAACAGAGTTATAATTGACAACCGTCATTATTTTATTCAGCCAATTAATTATTACTCACGTAACTTTACGCGAAATATTAAACAGGTTGAGCGAGGGCAAAATGCCAGCTGATTTAATAAAATATTTGACTTTTACGTTAATTCATATACCTACGTATATTGCAGCCATTCTTAATGTAGGGGTTCGATTCCCGCCTTGCGACAAATGTTTGTACTATCTGCAAATATTTGTTCAGGGTGATCTGTATTATCTATGTATAATAAAAAAAAATGTAAGTATTGTATTGTATTAAGTATATGTGTATGGGCACATAAATAACACAAGCTCTAGATCAGGGTTTCCCAACCTTTTATGCATGGTGCCCACCCCCCGTATAATAGAAGTATTTCCATGCCCCCCTATATTGTTCTTCATTGCTTCAATAAAAAAACACAAATTATTTTTCGACATATATTTCACACGAGAGTTATACACTTATTTATTTGGTGTTACTATTGAATAAAACTAACGAAAAAGTAAATTTGCCGCAAATCGTAAACAATTTTCTATTAAGCTATGAAAAGACGAACTTCGGTTCACTGGTATATTTAGACCATTTGGAACGATAGTAGATTTTAGACTAAAAATCAATATTTTCCCAAATGCTCCCAAAATACAATTGAATCGAAGATGGCATTATCATGGGATCATGTTTTACTATTTGTGACAAATAACTTTTCCGTGGTTTTATTCCTTGTCGAACGCAGAAATAAATTAAACACCACAAAAAAATTTAATCTTTAGCCAACCCGTGACGATCAACCTTAACGATGATCCATATCAAACAGTTAATATCTTATCATTCCTACTGCAAGGTTGGATATGACGGCCTGTCCAACAACTACACAATCAAATTATATGACCGACTATGTAGGTATTTATGTACATTTCTTTTGACTCATTCATGTTTATGTTGGTTTTTTCCACAAATTTCCGACGTTCCTTTTTTGGGGTTCCGTATACGAAGGGAGAAAACGGAACTCAACTACTCACTGTCACAGGGCTCTATCTTATGAACCGTAAGAGACATTTGAAATATTCAGAGAATGTGTATTTCTCTTGCCGCTATAACAGCAAATAATAAATATAAAATAAACATCCAAATTAAAGGGGGCTTCCATACAAAAAACGTGTTTTTTTGGCTAAGTTTGCTCTTTGTTTGTCAAGGCTGTATCTCTTGAACCACAATAGGACGGACACATAAAACTTTCTATAAATAAGTACCTAACACTTCAACTGTAATAACAACAAATACAAAAGATATAATAAAGTAAAAAATTTAAAGGGGTCTCCGAACAAGTGAAAATTTGATGTTGAGAATTTGTCTGACTTTTACGGTACCCTTCGTGTGCGAGTTGACTCACACTTGGCAGTTTTTTTTTATGTGTGTGTATGAGGCCTCCTTGCGCACCATGGTCTCCACGGAAGACCAGCGCTATAGTATGATCTACTCTACCATAGCACATGCTGAGTGGAGCCCGATTTTCTCAGTATTTCCGGTAATTTAATATTAATTTTTGTATGTATCTCTTTTGTTTATAGAGACAAAAGAGTTTGCCTGATAGGTTCTGGCAAAATAAATATCTTTTTACTTTACTTTACATACGCCCACTGCTGAAAATGCCTACAGGTCGCGTCACGTAAAAAGAACGCTGGCCTTCACCTGCGCACTGAGAGATTTGTCGCGATTTACTCGTGCGCAGACACTTCCCCTCTACCCCCTCAGCGTTCTTTTTACGTGACGCGACCTCTACAAGAATAATTTTTCCTCCGCTTATCCTTCAGAGGTTTTCCTTAACCACTACGATTGGCAGGCGGACTTGTGATCGCTGTGGACGTGTTAAAATACGCAGAAGGAAACTGCGGATGTAGATAGTATCATAGTACAATTAATGTTTTCCATATAATGTCGAACTATTTATTATTTATTGTAAGACACGTTTGCAGGCCGATGAATAATATAAATAATAAATAATGCTGGACAATCCACACAGCATCATCTAGCCCCAAAGTAAGCAGAGCTTGTGTTATGGGTACTAGATGAATGATAAACTTAATACAATACATAACATAGATAGATATTTTTTATTATATATAGAAAATACCCAGAACACCCGGAACAAATATTTGCAGATCGTACAAACATTTGTGGCGGGAATCGAACCCGCAACCTTCTGCGTCGCAGGCGGGCCTTCGCCCGCCGCGCCACATCGGTCGTCAAATACCATTAACATGCCATATTTGGTAGGTACGGATACCTATAACATTATCCTTACATGCAATTTGTGCTCAGGATCTCGAACAGATATGGGAAGAAACAACTTGGTAATTATAACCACGCCAAGTTCCTTCCATGTATAGAGTTTCGTTTGGTCCAAATTACAGGCTCACTTTCTGTAACATTCTTAAGACATTAATTTGTGTTTTTTATTTAATAATGTCTTGTATTTATCCGCCATTAATGTGTTTTAACAGATTGATAGATCAATTGTTTATTTGCATCTTTAGACACACACATAAAATCATATAAAATATGAAAATACATAATTATAACAGTTACTTATACGGACGACCGATGTGTCGTGGCGAAGGTTCGCCTGCGACGCAAGAGGTTGCGCGGGTTCGATTACCGCCTTGGGACAAATGTTTGTACGATCTGCAAATATTTGTTCCGGGTGTTCTGGGTATTTTCTATGTATAATAAAAATATATATCAATGTAATGTATATTTTATTAAGTTTATCAGTCATCGTAGTACCTGCCCATAACACAAGCTCTGCTTAGCTTGGAGCTAGATGATGATGTGTGGATTGCCCAGTACGTACTATTTATTTATTTATAAGTTTATTCGGTAAATAATTGTTTCTGTACATATAATTTATTGTATATAATATTGTTTATTAGTATTACCGGCTTATTTAATTATCTCGTCACATTGCTGTGCAAAGGCCTCCCTCTATAAACTTCCAATCATCAGTGATGTTTTCAACTTGTGTAAAGTAATTAAATTACCTAATACCTAAATAACTAGAAAATATACCTAAACTTTTCGCAGTTTTTATAACAGTTGAAAGTAAAAGCGCGTTTTTTCGATCATTTTAGTTCATCAATTAATTATACAACCTAAATCAAAAACATATCTAGCATGTCCTATAATTAAAATTACTAAATAATAATAAGTTTGTATATTTCGTTTACACCACCATAGAACTGCAGTTTTGCTTCTAACATACATGTTAGAAGCAAAACTGCAGTTTCCATACGTGGTGCCTGTAGGTGGAACCATTTATGCCCTAATATAAATGTATGACTACCCACTTATGTGTCATCAAACAAAACATAACTTAGTCATACATAATCATCCCACTTATGTTTAACCTAAATTGTAGTATTAGATCAAATCTATTGGAATCAAATTATCAATAATTAATGGTACCCATCTAATGTTGAACTTTAACGCATTCACTGCCCAGCGTCGGCCGCGGTGCGCGCGATCCGAACCCTAGGGGTCATCGCGTCGTCGTCGCACCGCGCTGCTCCTGGAGATGGACATGTCCGTCGTAGGCCTGGACATGTCCAGTGTTAAATACAAAAACTTTGATTTGAAGATCAATCATTTAAAATTATGAACAAAAAATATCAACATAAACGAAAGAATAAGCTCGAGCGCCTTCAGAATTTGGGCATCCGTTTCATATACGGATTGCGTAAATTCGACCATGTGTCTGCTTTTAGATCCAAACTTAAGTGGCTACCCATACGCCGGCGGCGCGATCTCCATATTCTGTCTTACCTCTACTTCATTCTCTTTAGCCCCATTTCTCCGACATACCTCCGCGAACGATTTGAATTCCTTGTTCCCCGCGGTGTGCCGTGTAGGACGTCAATATCACTCCGTCTTTCCAGTAGGTCTGGAGGTTCTTTCGCCGCTCAAGCTGCTAGGTTGTGGAACTCTATCCCCCATGACATTCGAGCCAGTCCGTCGCTAAACATATTTAAAGCTAGGGTAAAAGAGCACTTCCTACTATCATAAATATTATCTATCTATAGTATATTATTATTATAAAAGGTATTTATTAGGTTTATTTAGTAATTATTATTTTAATTTAAGTATATTTATTATATGTATTGTATATAGCTACCTACTATTACTTTAATTGTCAGTTTATCTTGTTCGATTCATTGTTTTTGTACACTTCCTCTACCTGTTCCATCGCCTCTCCTATAACTCTAAGGTTTGCTGGAATAAAACTCTTTTCAGGGTTAAGCTCGCCTATGTACATATCCTATTAAATTAAATCATGCTTATGCATTACTATTGTGTACAATAAAGAATTACAGAATTACAGAAAGAAGAATGGTCCGATGGCATGTGTTAGTAAACTGTAATATTATAAAGATATACTTTTAAGTTGACTTTACTCACCTGTACTTACCTACACGATTTTTACTTCCACATAATTATTAGCAGCTGTTCAATAAAAATAAATACGACCTTTCGTGATAATTTATCTCAATTTAAACGGTGTTAAAGTGTAAAAATAATTATTACCGTAATAAAGAAATCTGAAATGCGGATGTTAACCACAAGGGGCACTTTCATTCTCGTACGTTATTTTACGTAAGTCAATTATTTATTTTTAATCGTAATAAAGAATCTTGAATCTAGCCAAACTGTACCCATAAGTACAATTTAATGCTTTTTATTTTATGTAACTTTATTTTTTTTTATATATTTTGTATGTATGGTAATTATTTTGTGGCGCAATATTAGGTTCACACTGCTGCAAAAACAAGTGCGATCTATTAACACTTAGGTAATTTGAACTGCATCATCGATAAAAAAATTTACTATGCCTGAGAACGAGTGTTCACAGCTACAAATGCTGTTTACAACGGAACCGTAAGAAATATTCACGAGTCATTGCTTTGTTTATGCAGTGTGTTGTAGATTATATGTCGACAAATGATTATGAAAACAATATAAGAGAGAAACGATTGTTTAGTAAAATATATATAGGTAATCATTTGTGTTGTTTTATGTCGTTTATTAGGGCTTTTACGGGTAGCCTAGGCACAGTATTATCATTTGTGAATTAAATCTAAACATTATAAATCGTAGTTATTGTAGATCGCACAAGACGTACTACCTCGATTGTTTTATGAATGCATGTATTATGAATTTCTCACATTGTTATTATAACTTACATACATATTATCACTTATTATTACTTTTATTTTCATAATAAATAATAAAAAAAATTAAGAAAGTTGCGCAAAAAATTTGTAAGTTTAAGAAACTTAACGATCATAATACCAACTCGAATTTGATATTCATAGTTAAGACAGAACAAAGTTTGTCGGGTCAGCTAGTATAAAATAAAAAAATACCTAGCTAGTATAAAGTTTTCACAGCAAACTCGATCGAGGAAAGGTTGATTTTAATTAGGTAGTCTTAAGGTGTATTTACATGCAATGCATAGCTGGTCAATATGAAGGCAACAGTATCCCGCTAGGTCAACGACAAGGTACGCAAGTTCATTTGCCCAGCAGTATGCCTACTCTGCTGTGTGGCGCATTATGCATATTAGGTAGAACTAGGTTGTTAAAAAAAAATACCAAAAAAAAAATAGTTCACCTACGTAACGTATTATGCCTTACCGCAGTTACATTGAAAAAAGATGATTATTAGATTCGCGAAAATGTTGTATATAAATATTTAAATTATTCGAAAGGAAGGTTTTTGCTAGTAAAGACCTAAGTACAATTCATTTACCCTAATAAATTGACCTGAATAAAAGTTTACTCCCGTAACAAGGGAAGGTTAATGTCTGTGATCCCTGGATAGGTCAAGTTGGCGCCGTCTTGTCGTCGTGTTGTTGTCAAATGGCAACATTGTTGAAGATCTCCTTACTTGCACCGCATTATTTTTCTAGGCATGGCTAAGCTATTTTGCCATGGCGCTTTGACGTGTGATCACCGCAATCACCAGTGTTACCATAAATCTAAAAAGAAAAGTTTTTTAAAACAGTTGCGTGGATCCTATTACGGATCCAGCCTAGGTCCAAGGGTCTAAAATTGATCAACTTCTATCATTGAATTACGTACGTAATGTTTTTAAACAATAATAAATACCTATAGTAGATAAATACTTAGGTAGGTATGTAGGTACTCATTCTCGATATTTTTTTACAAAATCATCTTCGCACCAGATCTCCAATGCGATATACCTACCTACCTGCTTTACCTATTGCGCAAAAAAACCTAAAGCCACAGCGGCACCTACAATCAGATTTCAGAGAATAAATTGGTCGACTTTCGCTCTCGGTGGGCAAAGTTGTAATTAGTCACACTGCGTAGTTTGGTTGTCAATTATCTGCATACGAGATTACAGTGCTTCGGCACGTCATCACTAATCAGGTCTTGTGGTTAGCGTTTTCTTGTGCAACTTTGCCAATAGGCACCTGTCACATTCACATAACATAATGTATGTACCTACTTAGTACATGTTACAAGTACATTTCGTAATTTTGCATCAACTTAACGAATCTGGACCACTTAATTGTTTACTGACAACATTTTTGTTGGTTTTTTTTTTTATTTTAAAACATTCCAATGAGCATCCTTATAAATAATCAGGTAGCCATTCATCATCATAAATTGCCACAAAAGTGAATTTCCATGTTCTGTCTGTTTGCCTGCAAACAGATTTATAATTTGCGGTAAAAACGCATGCAATAAAAAGCTTAGAGGCTATTTCTGCCTCGACCTTCCATCCATCTAAGCCGTGCGGCCATGTCATTTCCTTTCCGAGATTATTGCGGAGCAAAAAATATATAATTTTGGTCGCATTTGGCGCGTACAATTAAACTTTCTAAGCAAAACTTGAGATCATTTTAGCTGTTTATGTATGTATCTAAAAAGCTAGGTACAAAACATGCTTTTGCTTCATCTTGATTCTCACGTTACAGACCACGTCACGTCTAGTCGCATTAATTTAGCTAGTATTAGTAGTTATAGTTACTACCTATCTTTTTATTTTCCTATTTACTTTAATTATGATTTCATGAGATAAATGAGTACCTACACTTTATAGCAAAAAAATGCCACTATGGTCGAGCTTAGAGTTAGCAGCAAATTATGTCAACAAATCCGATCAAATAAACTGAAATCAATATGCTTGGAGTCGAGATAAAGATAGAATTGTTAACACTTTAATTGTGTTTAAAAATCAACAATAAGTAAGTTAATTTTAGGTTAAGTACTGCAGGATTGTTTATCGTTTTTGCAGATAATCAAAAACTCAAGCAGCTTTTTTTTCTTTCTTTCCGCAGCATAAAGAGTTCAACTGCATGCAGTTGAAAATTGCAATTTTCTTGAAGACTAAGTAATTTATAGCCAAGTATTTAGACCTGTATAGTTTTTTTTGGGCCTTTTCCCCCAAGTTTAGCGTCCATAGCTTGTGGTCAACTGTAGTTCACCTTTGTGGACCACAGGAAAAGGTGAGTACTTATTCATCTTTCCATTGCAGCTTTGAAAAGTTCTACTTAAGCACCACGGTCATGTGTTTGAGTAGAACTTTTCAAACAATAAAAAATAAAAACAAAAGCATATCAAATGACATAACACGATCGTGAGTGGCGGTCATGGCTTGCCGTGACTAATGACGAAAACTCTTGGACTCCAGCAGCGTGCTTCCATTGTGTTCTACCATACTCTCGATTTCTAGTCGTATTAGAATATCAAAAGATTTATTTATAGAAACCTTTCATTTTTACTTCGGCGGCAGAGCTAACTTGGTTTATTCAATAGTGAATAGGTAGGTCCTACTCTTTATTTTGCATATTTGTCATTTAATTTGTTTAGCATTCAAACTTCTTATTTCAATCTGACATAAAATGTTGAGTGTAATATTCTTTACGCCGCCGCGCCGCCGCGCCGCCGCGCCGCCGCCGCCGACTGTACTTTTTACTCAACAATACGATACAGTTAGAAAAGTATTATGGAAAGGGCTTAATTTTTAATAAGGTGTTCTCGTAAGAACTAGTGTTTATTTTATTGTTTAAGTTGTACATTTATCAATGTACATAGTTTAAACAGACGAAATCAAAGAAGAAATGGTTACTTACTAAATCTCAATGATCGGAAGATTCGGATTGATAGGTTCTTAATTTTACAAAATGGTAAAGCCCCAAAGTCTTTCTTCCTTCCGTTGTTGGTGGAACCATAAAAATCGTCAAAAGAAGATTTCTATGGTGGAAGCCCATCATCGAGGCAGGTGGCATTTATGGCAAATGCCACCTGCCTCGATGATGGGCTTCATTCTTATTGCAGTAGGACAGAATGGGCTAACAAATATGCAGGTAGAAGTTCCTACTTAAAATGTAATGCGCGCGATTTCCCGCTCCCACATGTTGCATAAAAACAAAAATAAAGACAATAGGCAACTGAGCAGGGTACAGGTTCCCTACAATAGGCAGGATATTCGCGTGGCCACCAGTGCATCCGGCTCCAACAGTGGCCAGTGTAGCCTGTGTTAAGTTACGAGCGTTGCTCCGAACGGTAAACAACCGTTGAGCTGATTGGTTGTCGCTTAGCAATTAGACGACTGACACTTTATGGTGCTTTGATGAGCATTATTTCGCTTAGTTTATTGATGAACGGGACACTGGAGTTACCTGGCCAATCTACATCTTTGATTGCTAGACAACTAGCCTACAGGAACCTTAGACCATGACCAAGAGTGTTGTCTCGGTAAGACGGCCTATGATAGGGACAGTTGATTAAGCGAATACCTAGGTACCTGCTACTTGTCGTTAAAATAGAGATTATTGAGCTGACCACCCCGACGTCGTACTTGGAAATTGGAATTACTTGTAGAAGGAGTGATGAGTCATTTTCGTCTGAAAATGACTCAAAAAAAAAACAAAGCTTCGCAATTCAGCTGTACATATGTAGGTCTATTTTCGGAGTGTTAAAATTCAAATGCTGCAGATAGGCAAAATTATGAATTATTTTGAGCGTAGGGCGCAAGGAAGAGGAAAAGCGGAATATTCTGATATATTCTGTTGCTGCTTTACCTACTCAAACTCAGATAAGCCCGGTTACCAACGCGCAACGCGAGCGGAGCAAACCCATTTTAACTCGCAAGAGTAAACTGCATACTTGTATTTTCACCAACAAAGAGTCGAGCGGAAAGGACTGAGCGAGCACAAAGCGTTGAAATGATCTCTGCCGTCTGATCTCTAATTTTCCGCTCATGACCCTTTTGCGGTGGAAAACCGTGGCTTTAGACAAACTGTAGATACTGTATTTAGATGTACTAACCTCCAGTCGATGGTGGCATGTGTATGCCTTGCCAAAATCACAGAAGAGATAGAAAATACATTATAATCTGACAACAGCGAGCAGGTAGAAACAAAGAAAAATACCAACTCGCCAAATCGGACCTTATAAAACGCGGTTGATGAGGGTGATTCATCCATAAGTCCCGTTCCTTGATCGCATTCTTTGTTCGTGAAACCTGATCATTATTGTGCCCTAATTTCGGCAGCCCTCTGCCATGTCTCTTTCGGAAGGTACTTATTACAATATAAATGTTTGATTGTTTCAGTTGTGGTGGATGTGGACAGTAGACCAGTCTGCGTGGAAATCTGTGATACAGCTGGACAGGTGAGTCTGCATCTTGAATTTTACATACTTCAGTAAATGTCCAAATTTCTTAACAAAGAAAAAATAACAATGGAACTGTAATTATGAGTCAACTGTTCATAAAGAAGATCCGTCAAGTGCGACTGTGACTCGCGCGCCGAGGGTTTCGAACGGTTGTCAAGTAAACCAATAGGTACCTACTGGTTAGAGACTGCTATTTGATGAATACCAAAAAATTAAAGGTACGTTTCGGATGCATCGGTTTGCAAACTTCGGAGTACAGAGGGTAATAGTAAAATTATCGAGTTTATTCAAAATATTTCGAAAAGTATGTAACTTCAAAAACTGTTTTGAGATTCACAAACCGATACCTTATATTTGATACCGCACTCGGGGGGGCTACCTTACCTTTTGAAAATTATCCCCTCTGACTATTTTTCAAAAAGTGGTCTACTTACAGACTTCTCTATATTTTCCCTGTAAAATATAGATCCATAACTACAAACGCTACATACATTTCAGATGGATCGCTCTACAAACTTCGGAGATAGGGTATTTTTTCGACTTTTTTCAAAATATTTAAAAAACTACAGAAATTTTAAAAACTGTTTTGAAATGTACAAATTGATACCCCACTTGACATTGTAGGTCGGTGTAGGTCTGTACAGGCGCACGAAATGTATTATCATTAAATTTCACGTTATTTGCTGCGGTTAGTTGCTGAGATATTAAAGACGGAAAAAAGGACAGAATAAGCGCGACCGGGTTTCGAAACCGATCTCAGATCTTCGAAACTCTAAAAACAAATGAGTTTTTGAACATGAAATTCTACCTTTCAAATTTAGGCCTGTAGGTACTTATTATGAAAACTTGCTCAGTCATAGGTATTCAGTGAGGTTTATGTCATAGAAAAGCTAGCTAAGCTAAGCTAGCTAAGCTAGTAGGAAAGGAACCTAACTAGACGTCTTCTCAACGATCTGAATCAATAATCTCAAAGGTAAGATACGGAAGGTAAGAGCACATGCCGAATGTCACGTGTACCTACTCACAATAGATCCACAAAACAGACCCCTCTCGTTCAGGTAGAGAAACTGTGGGAACTTCTAGAAACACCTTGCCGCCATTGTTGTTTCGAATTTCGAATGTGCATTCAGATCAAATCTTTTTTCATAAAATTTATGGTGCATTCAGTTTATGCACGTGCTCCTTTTTATTACAGTCACAAAAACTACATAAAAAATGTTATCAGTGCACAATGCGGGCTGCATTTCGTGGGCTTCGATAAAATATTCTGAGTCCGTGGGAACCACATATTTGCACGAACGTGCTGGCATATGGGTAGTGGATAATGATTTGATGATAGTGTCACGTTATTCCTACGCAAAGTTATTATCAAAAGTCGCTGGGCATTAGAAATAGCTACCTACGTATAATAATTTCTACGTAACTGCACCTAATGCTTGTAATAAAATACGAAAGTGAAAAGCATTGCGCCATACATTTATTATAGAGAAAAACCTCTTGGGGTTATTGGTTAATAGTGAAAATGTGACTGTTTTAAGTTATGCGACTAGGTAGGTATTCCAGGGCACAAACTGGAATTGAATGCATGCAACAAGGAACTTAAAGCACTTTGCAGACAGAGCAACTATTGCGGCAACAGGCAACTAGCTGTTTACATACAAACTTCGTCTTAAACTGTGCCAGAAGTTAATAAGAACTTTATACGAAAAATATTAAAAAGTTGACAGTTTCTTTAACTAAAGTTACTCAGTCTGCACATAGCGCCTAATGCTATGCCCTTCTTCTGTCTGCAAGAAAGTTAGGTTCATCCCGGTGCCTGTTAAACCCGGTTGGTATGTAATAACTAAATTAATTGTGCCTTCTCTAAGCGCAGTCGAAATTCTCATTCCATCTTATCTCATCAATCCACCTTTCAATCCACTTCAATCCCCTGTCAGTTTAACAACGATCTAATCAAAGCCATTGCAATGTGGTCCCATACCTTGAAAGGCCGGATCATTGCGCAAACGTTTGGTTATTTTATTGGGAAATGTAATTCATTGTTCACTTTCACCCTAGCATTGAATCCAATTATAGAAGAGCAAACAAATTCTACTTATTAAAAAAACCAAATAGTACAACCAAGAAAAGCATCCGGATCATTGTCAATTTTCTGTGTTTATGTTTGCAAAACTCTGAGGCATATAAAAGCGCTTTTTGAAAATTGTCTATCGGGCGTTGCACCTATCCCCTTTGAGATACCTACACCTCCATTTTCGAATTGCAAACTATGTTAACTACTAGAGAATGGAAACTCGGGGAGGTCTTTATCTTTCTGACCTTCCCAATTATCAGGGGAAGGTGTAGTAGATGTCAAACCAATCAGGTTCGTGCCGGTTCCTTTTTAACGTATCCTTTCGTCTATTCCAGGACTCAATGTCAGAGCTCAGGGAGCTCTGCTACCCCGGCACCGACGTCCTAATGCTCTGCTTCTCCATCGTCAGACCCGAGACGTTTCGCTCCGTAGCCGAACGGTGGACGAAGGCCGTCACCAAAGTCAACGCGCCTCTCGTGCTTGTGGGCACGCAGAGCGATCTCACGAAGGACGCTAGAACTCTGTTGAACTTGAGGGTAAGAAAATAACACATGGAGTGGAGCACATTATTTCGTGCTGACATACCATAGTTTTTAGGATTAAGCTTAGATTTAATGGTAAGAACATTACCATAGCTTACTGGGTTTGTGGGTAAGAACCCTCGGTGGTAAGTAATGTAGGGATTGACTTAGGATGGACTGGATTATTTTTAAACAAGGTTTATTTTTCTTCCAGTTTTATTGCATGTGTATATACCTACCTACTTAATTTGTGTAAGTATATCAAACTGACAAATTCAATATATCTAATCACTTCAATTAAGTAGGTAAGTAACCTCTAGAATTATCTTTCCAGAGCCGTGGCGAAAGCGTGATCACAGAATCAGAAGCAAAAGCACTAGCAGCGAAAATCAACGCAGTCTACGTAGAAACTTCCTCTAAAACAAGGAAACAACTGAAAGACGCATTCGACGCTGCCATTTTGGCTGGGTTGCCAGTTATACACACAAAGAAACCGTTTTGGAAAAAAATGTTTTGTGTAAATTAGCTGCATAGTAATGTCATAGTAGTTATTTTTGATGTGTATTTTGCTATTGTTATTGTACAGTTATTGTTATAGATAGCTTAATTTAAGACGAGGTGTTTATATTAAGTATATCACAATAATAGTTATAATTCTTGCTTAAAAAATGTGTAAAACTCACGTTAAGAGCTTTAAAATAGAGAGTGCTTTTTATCAGCCTATCTAAATAGGATTCTACCTTATTAAAAATCAGTTTGCGATTTTGACAGATTTTAGATGAAGTCTTGTTTGTTTTCAATATTGGAATCTTACATAATTTGACAAAAACTGAGGAATATTGATTCAAGAGTATTATCTATGTACTAAATTAAATTATTTTAAATGATTGTTACACGAAATTATTATTATGCACGAAAAAAGTGCTTTACGATAATGATGAATTACCTACACGATTCTTGTATTTCTAATGCATAATTATGTCTGTAAATAATAATTAATATGTTATGTATTGGGTATTTTAAAGTTATAATAATGATACTCAAAACGAACTGATAAATAAAATATACGTATTTCCCCAACATTATGCTGTCTTGTCTATTTTATTTGTGCCTCAAAAATTTTAAGTCACTTATTTGTCCAGGCACCGGCTAAAAATTAGTGTTCAGAAGGAAAGTGTACTTTATGTGCCTAGGTATATCTAAAGCTGCCTAGATGCACTGAATATAATAAGTACTATTTAACTAAACTAGTAATGTACCTACCTACTTGATCTGGCCCATCTCTTACAATTAAAAACAATCGAAACATTACCCACACATTTTAATAGTTTATTTGGGATAAATAAAACAACACAGATTTAAAAGTTCTAAATAAAACACGTAGGCAATCCTTGCTCTTATGGAGGGTGTTCCCAGTACTCTGTGGGGGTACTCTCCATAAGCTAACGTGTAAGAGATTTGCTACGACTCTACATGGTTTTCAACTTCTTGGAAAACGGCTCTGTATCTGGTTTTGCTATTCTACCTATTGACAGTGACAGAAAACCATATTTGATTATGACATTTTGTTGACATAGATTTTTTGACAATTGTTTATTTTGATTTTGTTGGATTTCGTAATTTCGATTGTGATTGATTTCGAAAATTATTCTATTTCTGTTGAAAAACCTACTGTAGGGTGAAATAGACCGTATAAGTAATGGCGGAAGAAGAGCACTACGAAGATGTTGATATATCGGACATAATAGACGACACCGATCAGTATTTCGATGCCGACCACCTCAACAGCGAAGGAACTGAATCTGAGAACCTCATTATCATCCCACCGGCTGACATCGTTACTTCTGAGGAGCAGGCTCCAGAAGTGAGGCATCCGGTTGCTCCCAAAGAGAAAGTAGAGACGATTCGCTCCACAAGATTACCCATAGCCAGAATAAAGAATATCATGAAACAAGACCCAGATGTTAGCGTTTTGTCCGGCGACGCTGTGTTTTTAGTTACCAAAGCCACAGTAAGTCTCGTTTTTTTATCGAATTGACTTATTACTAGGTTTAATAGAACTTTTATCACTTTCATACATATACTTTTACCTATAGCATAGATGAACATAGTTGCGATTTGAGGTTATTTTTGTAAACAAAACATTGATCCTTAATATTTACTTTCAGGAAATGTTTCTAGAGACAATAGCAAAAGAAGCATATGCCTACACATCAAGTAACAAGAGAAAAGTTATTACTAAAAAGGATTTTGATGTTGTTATCAATAAAGTGGACTGTATGTGCTTTTTAGAGGGTGCTATGGACTTTTGAATTCTGTTGGTACTTGTGAAATGGAAAAATTTATCTAATCTAACTTAGTCATCATTGACTGGTGATATCAAACTACAAACCTTTTATAGGAATTTCTGTTATCACTCAATTGGTTAGACTTTGTAATTTAAATTGGTGATTTGAACCACATCAAAATAAATAATGTAATCTATTCCAAGCTTTCCAATCACCTATTTTCCTTATGTATGTGCAAATCAAGTGTCAAATAAAAGAAAGTATTAATGTTTATGCTTTACTTGAAATGAATAACTATAACAAACTAATGGAATCAGCAGCAGATCCTCGTGGATTGGAGGACCAGGGCGCAGTGCGGGGAGAGGGTTACTTGGTTCTTGAACAGGCGATCACTGCAAGAAAAAACAGTCTTATTAGCAAGCACAAACATTAGTCTAAACTTGTGAAATACAGTACCTTAACTGAACTTATAAAACTAAGTACAGGTTTTATTTTCATATGTAATGCATTATCTCTGGAAATAATTGACACATGCTAAAAATTATTTCACTAATAAGTGGCTAAAATATCTCTAAGTGTTACAAACACTTGAAAATATTATTACGAGAGATGACCAGATAAAAGTGTGAATCCAAGACGTTACCTTCACTTCCAATCCTTTTCAAAAAAGAACACACAGTAAACTACAGATTAGAACAGAATGGTGTCAATCTACAGGCAAGAAGTTAAAGGTGTGAAAACAAAAATAATCAAGTAACTGTAATCCTATGTAAGCTTAGTTGCGGTAATAATTAGTCTTTGTTGAATTTGGTTTAACACTTACCCCTTCTTAAGCGCACAGTCCACTCCGGACGCGATGACAGTGAGTGCGCGCGGTAGAAGCATGACGGATGACAGGTCAACAGCTTCGTTCTGATTTCCCAAATTCATGACGGCCACTATACCCGGTGCACTAGGTAGCAGCCTGGACAAAACATTATTTTAGGTTAGGTATGTAGTTTTTTTTATGAGAATGAGAAGTCAGATTTCCCAGAAAAAATGCGTTTGGCAAATTTTTAGATAGAAATATTATTATTTTGATACATATACATATGCACACTAAAAACAAACAGAATCCATTTACAAGAAAACAAACTCAAAAACTATGTGACAATTGGTGGTCTATACCAGACATTGGAAATCTATAATTGGGTGGTTGTTTTCTATGTACCTAGGTATAATAAAAATACCTACATATTATGTAGGTAAGTAAAGTATTTTATTAGGGGCGAACCTTACGGGTTTGGTTGTCAAACTAGGCCTAGATCTCAGTACTCACGGGATCCCCGTGGTAAAAACTCGAATTAAGTACATAAGATTTAAAATTTATTCTTTGGTTCCTTGAATGTGAAAACACGATTGTGAAAAAATATTACAATTAAAAAAACATGAAATTGCACTGTTTTGCCCATAATTTAGTCGAGATCTCAGGAACCCTGCAATCTATTAAAATGATTAATGTTTTGATTCGTAGGTTAATATTATTATACCAATTATTTGATTCCTTGAACCAGTTGTCTTCATAATTTATTTATGGCTCGCAATGCGCCCTCTTAAGTATATCAGTTATCTAGTAACCATAACACAAGCTCTGCTAAGCTTGGGGCTAGATGATGCTTTGTGACCAGCATTATTTATTTATTTTATGTATTTAACGATTTATTTTTGAAAACGTTTATAATAGGTAGGTATTTAAAATATTCAAAAGATGTTTTAGGTCGCAGTGTAACTTAGTAGCAAAGTATTTACCTACCTGATTACAGCCAGAACATTATCGCTAAAAACTCTCGTGTCTAGGTCTCCGTAGCGAACAGCGGGGGTTTTCTTGATGGCCACCACATCTTTGAAGAACTGAAATAATACCGTTCGATTTTAGCAGTAATAAACACATAACTGAACATCTTAGGCACCTAAGTAAGCAATAAGTTCTACACTTCCTATGACACAGGCTGCTTTTTAACGCATTCACTGCCTAGCCTGAGCGGTACGCTGCCGCGCGCCTCCGCCCTCCGCTACACGGAGCTGCCGGTTAGCAGATGAGGGGAGTGCGTCGTGGGCCATGTAAGTGGTGGTCTATGATTACAAAACTTGCAGGATTGAGCTATAGCTGACGCAAAGTCAAGGGTTCAGACGATGCGCAGCCAAAGATTTGGCAAGAGTCATCGATTATGGTATCCGCCGCCGCCGGCCCACGGATACCTGATCGAGGGCAAGAGTAGACAAATAATTCGGCCTTCACTTCTATAAACCGATATCACGCCAGTTTTCTGCAAAATGGCGTGGATGTTTCGCGAATGACCGAGCGTTTAACATCATTGTATTTTTGATTGGTGTAGGTAGATCTTCTTGCATATCGAGCTTTGGCCGCCTGCAAAGGGACACCGCGGTGCATCGTCGTCAGCTGACGCCTTGATTGCGACATTTACGTCACGTCGTCGCCGCAATAATAAATTTTCGTGGTACAAATTAAGTTTTTATATTTTATGTATGTATGTTAGTTTTAAGGTATGGTATGGACCATAGAATAAGTTAATTAAGATCTAACGGGTGGGGCAAAAGTAATCATCCGATGTTCTTTTGCTGTAATTTTTTTTTAATGAAAAAACTTTGGTTCTGCTAGTAAAATTTGTTTACTTAATCCATTAGAATTTGTTCCATTAAGTTGAGAAAATGATATCGGTCAAGTGGCCGCCGCCAGAGTTGATGACCATACGGGCCCGTTTTATGGAATTTTCCAGAACTTCGGGCGACAGGTTCTCGCATTCCTGGCGAATATTCTACTTATGAGCTTAGAGAGTCTCAGGCTTGTTGACGTAAGCCCGCGACTTTAAAAAACTATAAAAAGAAGTCTGGAGCGGTTAAATCGGCCGGCCAGTGCAAATCACCAAAACGAGAGATTAAGCGACCCGGAAATGCTTCCTTCAGAAAATCGGTTGTGGCTCGAGCAATGTGCGCCGTTGCACCGTCCTGTTGAAACCACATATTCTCCAGTCCCAATTGAGAAAGAAAAAATTCGGTAATCATGGCTCTGTAGCGAGCGCCGTCCACAGACGTTGTTTGGCCCGCGGCGTTCCAAAAAAAAATGGCCTGGTGACACCTCCAGCGTAAACAGCACACCATGCAGTAATTTAGAGCGGCTGTAATGGCTCTTCGTGGGTGATACACGGATTTTCGGTGCCCCAGAAACGATAATTTTGTTTATTCACGTAACCACTAAGATGGAAATGAGCCTCATCATCGTTCATGATAATTTTCGATGAAAAATCGTCCACCTCTTCGTTGAGATTCAGGATGGCATTTTCTCTCTCTTTTAACTCTGGCGGCGGCCACTTGACCGATATCATTTTTTTAACTTAATGGAATAAATTCTAATGGATTAAGTAAACAAATTATACAAGCAGAACCAGTTTTTTCATTAAAAAAAAAATTACAGCAAAAGAACATCGGATGATTATTTTTGCCCCATCCTGTATAACTATTCTAAGTTGTATGAAATAAATGATTTATTATTATTATTTACGGGAACAATAAACTTGAGTTTCAGAAACTTGACTCCAAAAAGATACAATATATACTAGGTAGGTACAATATAATCTACGTAGGTAACGTAGACTAAGAAATAAGAAAGTTACCTTGTAGTGACTAACAGTTGCTGCCCGTTGTGCGGCTAGATTAACAGTTCTATAGTTGGAAGCTACAGGCAGCCAGGTGGATCCTTCGGGACCCGTAGAGAATCCTGAGAAAACATAAAAAATTAAGATTTTGATAAACCACAGATAATTGATCGAAGTGAACGAAGATATCAGTGGCAACTTGGGTGTTTTAGCAGTACCAGAGAACTTATATCGATAGAAACTTGACAACAAAACAACTTAAAAACTAAGTGACAAGTGGCGATCTTATAGCTCTAGAGCGATCTCTACCAGTAACTCTGCGAACTCTAACCGTGGATGGAAAGGATCATCATTGTCTAGTCAAGGATGTTTAAGTAAATTTTTGGTAAAAATAGTTTACATTTCACAAAATAAGAGTACCCTAAATACAATACTAATTATATTATATAGTTGGTAAGTAGGTACATAACTACATTAAAATTTAAAAAAAATCATGAAATACATTTTCTATAATTACATATGTAGTAAAATTAACTGTAAATGAATAATAAATACAAATTTCTCAATCTATGGAGGCTTGTAGGTAGCCATAATTACCAGCATTGAGTGTGGCGTCCCAGTGGAAAGGCGTCCGAGTGGGGTCACGCGATTTCTTCCAGTAATTGATGGGGTCGTCAGTGTTGCAAGCCTGGGGGTCTTTGGTGTCTTCCCAGCTTACCTCGCCGTCGGTCATGCCGAGTTCCTCACCCTAATAATATTAACTTGATTAAAAATTAAGTTGATGTTACATTGATTAAATAAAAACTCGATAATTTTACCGGGAAAATTACGAGAGGCTTTTACCTATCCAGCACAAAAGTCTAGTATAAAATCTGGCGGTGATTCATAATGATAATCCAAATGTGAATTCTTGTTTTGGAAGCCAAGATACAAGATCCGTAATCGTAATAAATATTTGCCAATAATTTAATCTTTAATCCTGCGGCAGGAATTTAAATTTATGTCCCAGTAGTTCGTTACAGAACTACAGCACAGAACTACTGGGAATAAGCGATTTCAACATCTCAGGCAAGGAGTCTGCTCTATGCATCAGAGATATGAGACAAAGAACATTTTAAAGATTCAGTGAGTTATGCCTGGAGAAGTCTTTTGTCGATGGACGATCTTGTTTGCACCGCCGTAGGAGTAAGAAAGGTAAGCAATTTGATTGATAATACGGCATGGCCTTTATTAACAAAGAAAATTGATTGATTACTGAGATACAATGACTATACCTGGTAGGTGATGGTGATTCCCGGCAGTACCAGAGACAGCATATTCATAGCATCGACTCTGTTGACCCCGACGCGGCTCCCGAGCCGGCTGTTGTCGTGGTTACCGTTCTGTAAGCAGAAAAAATCCAAAAAATATTAGGTACCTACATATCACACAGCATCATAATTATCAGAGCTTGCTGGTTTAGGAACCAGAAGATTTTCTAGGATAAGTAAGAATAGCGTTCTTCCAGAGGAAACCAACATTTTGCAGCAATGAAAGGGAACGTTAAAACTGGTGTTTTAAAAATTCTGTAAATATTCATGGGTTTTCTAAGTACAGTTAACCTGTGTTCGATTATGTCCAACCTCCCTTGAGGCCGATTTTATTTATAAACAAATAAACACGATTAGTGCTCTTCCTCATTGTATTTGATCTGACACGCAACGGTAGGTAAACATTAATTGAAATATTCTATCGTAACTACCTATGAAAACTTTCAACTCTGAACTTGTACCTACAAGCACAACTTCATTAGTCTACTGCTGGACCCTGGCTTGAGCTTGCCGCATCCATCTGTGTATTTTTAACACCTCCATTGCGATCACGAATCCGCCTGCCAAGCGTGGTGATTGAGGATAAACCCTCTTTTTGGGGAGGCATGTTCAGCATAAACATCAAAAGTCTTTATTTAGGAACATATCGAGGGGCAAATAACAAAAGTAGGCAGCGATGCGACCTGCAGAAGTAAAATACTGTGTCGCAGATCGCAACGCCCACCTCCGGGATAAGAGTTAGACGAGTTCCAACAAAGTGTAGGTACATAAGTATATGATATACAAGTTAACAAAAGGTTTATAAGTCTTAAATAATGTTAAATATAGAAAAATATCTATTGTGTACCTATAGCAACCTATGAAAGAAAGCGAAAGACTGCAGGCAGATGCTGGATGCGGCAAGCTGAAGACAGGGCGCTATAGCGCTCATTAGGAGAGGCCTTGGTATTCTACTTACCACCCAGTTAGCCACCTTCCCATTAGGCATATAGGTCATCCATTTATCAATCGTCAGCTTCATCTCTTGCGCAGTGAAGTGGTCGTTTAGTTGTCCCAGGTATAAGAAGTTGAAAGGAACAGATCCGTCTTTTGTTGAGGTCCCGTAATATCGCATCATGCTGTTTAGTTCTGCGTAGGCCTCGGTCATCATCACCTAGAAAAAATATAAATCTATCTATCTATACTTATAATGAAACTGTAACAGGTCTAATTCTGTACATTGCAGAAAATTTTATACCGGTATAACAAAATAGACCAAGTTGTCTCAATAAATAAACATTTTGTTTATACTGTGTCTGTTTGCTGGGCAAATGTCCCCCTCCCCCATCTCCCTAAAGTGGGTGGCAGCTGGTGACAGCAAGATAAGGACATAAATAATAATAATAGTATTAGAATAATTATAATAGTATTAATAATTGTTCCTAACTGAACATTTTATTCTTTCTTAGTTACTTTTTATTTTTATTTACACATTTCTTCATGGGTTATCTGTGTTCACTTTGTTTTATTTTGTATTTAGGTACGGTATGTGTATGACGTAGCCACCTCATGCACCACGGTCACTACGGAAAACCAGCGCTTGGGCATGATTAGCATAGGCTATGACTGAAACAAAAATGACAAAAATGGTTACAACTCAGCGTGTGCTACGACTATGACTCATAGTCATAGCACACGCTGAGTGATAATAATTTTGGTCACGTCTTCTATATCTTATTTTTAAATGTTGTAACTACCTGTCATTTGTATTTTACGTGACAAAATAATTAATTTTATACTTTAGTTTACAAATTCTACTACTATAATATAAAAAAAATACAATAATAAAGGCGATAGTAAAGGCAATAATAAGGCAAATAATAAAGGCGAAATTTTGTGACTTTTCGAAGATGTTTGGACGAAGACAACGACAAAACGTATATGAAACTGGAATAACGTAAAGGCATTTTTATTCCATAAAACGCATGCGAAGCCGCGGGCAGAAGCTAGTAAAAAATAAATATGCTGGATTTTGGACATTCTTACTCAAATACTGCGTGTATTTAAATAGCCATCCAGTCCCAAAGCGGGGCTTGTGTTACCGGATTACCGATGACTGACATAATTCTTAAAATGTTGACAAGGTAGGTACTTTTTTGCAAAACCTTGGAACTACACAATAGGTACTGTCTATACTCGAGCCATTTCAATGTACAATGTTTGTGAACAACTTACTGCACAAAAATACAAAGTTATATTTTGACATCGATTTTGGAAAGCACATAATTGTTAGCGATATGCATGACAAGTCGTGCAACTTCTGGAAAAAATCAAGCAAGAAATGGATTTTTAGGTTAGTTTGGGGAAATGTTTACAATTATTATAGCTCTTGCGTTTGGAATCCGCACGAGGTAACTTATGCTCTCCCATTAGAGAAGGTACAAAAGGCTTTCCTAAGGTACCTCTACAAGAGAACGTTCGGATACTACCCATATATGTACCCTACGAAATTTTTGCTAGGGTGCCTTGGGTACAACTCCCTTAGTACGTGGAGGACATATATGATCAAATGATCACCTTCTGCAAGATTGCACGCTGCGCCATTGACGCAATTGACTTGCACAATGAGCCGCTTCAGCTCTATGTCCCGAATAACTACATTCGGGGCAGGAGCCACCGACTCTTAGTCACACCCTCGGGCCGAACCGTCGCGCGTGCCAGCTCGCCGCTGCCTCGCACTCTGAACTCTCTCAACAAGCTAGTAGCTACATATCCACATGTTGACATATTTGATGATGAATGGAAAGTCTTTATTAGTGAATGCATAAGATTTTGTGAGATTGATGGATGATATCTGGCTGTGTTATGACATTAACTTAGTGAATTTAAGCTAGTTATAAATAATATGTAGATTAAGAATTTGACGTTATTTATTGTGCATATTACTTTTAGAATTTGGAAATTTTGTTGTTGAATTCTATTGATTTTGAAATGAAATTTGTTGTTTATATTAATTTTTTCATCCAGATTTTAGTACTACTTTTTATGTTAAATTTGTATATTTATTGTATTATTTAATTTTAATTAGTTAGTGTAAGTGGTATGACCGTTCTAATTAAATAAATAAATAAATAAAAATTTAATTATTGAGTTTGGCCAGAGTATAAGTAGAATACTCAGACAAAAAAATCATCAAACGCGTAATTTTTTTAAATTCATTCCTTCAACTTCAACCAGCAGCCTCAAAATCAGACTGACCTTGGACTCTCCATCCTTCGCCGTAAACTCTTCGAGAAGCTCCCTCCAACTGTAGACCACATCGAAGGTCTCAGCCAAGTCCTTAGTGTAGATGTGATTCAGGTATTCATAGTCGTCTGGGATCGCTGTTGCATCGCCTGGCAAAATTACATTGTTAATAGATAGATAAATATAAAATTTACACACTAAGTGTGTGTAAATTTTCGAACGAAACAATTAACAAACAAAATAAAAAATTACAATATATGTGACAATTGGTAGTCTTATCGCTCTATAGAGCGATCTCTACCAGACAACCGAACCGATAATATCTATTTATTTTAATGTATTGTATTAAGTCTAACAGTTATCTAGTACCCATAACACAAGCTCTGTATAAGTTGGAGCTAGATGATGCTGTGTGGATTGCCAGCAATATTTATTAATTATTTATTTTTCGCGCTGTCAAGTTACTTTGGTTTATGTTTTGAGTTATTGGAAAGCACGACGGACACCGCGTAGGTTTTGAGTTGTCTCTTCAACTCAAAACTTACGCTGCTCTTGAAGAAAGCTCTTAGAAGTTTAATTGAGAAAGATAATTCATTTACCAGAGAGTGGTTCATCCGGGTATTTTCCCCCATAGTCAGCGGCGTCCACTTCATACATCATGTTGATGGCATCCACGCGGAAACCAGATACTCCCTTCCCCAGCCAGAAGCTGATCACATCCTGGGAAATTAACAAAATTTAGTACCTATTAGTACCTAAATACTAGGGTAAGTTCGCGGATTGGTAGTTTTTGTGTTATTCCAGATCTTGTCAGGTGTAACTAGATGTACGTAAAACATCAGACCGTCCCGATCAGTGCTTGTGGCGGGCTGAGCGTCAAGAAGTAAAATACTTTCCCTGTATATAATTGGTGTGGTCAAGTGTGGTGATGCAGTGAACAAGGATTTTTTATTTAAGTTTAATTTCGCATTGGATAAGTGTTTGGCAATCCGACATTACAGTCAGTGTCAGATAGATCTAAGCGTCCAGAGTAACCAAAAGTTTCTGAGTAAATACATTTAAAAAACACTTAAAATTTAACCTAGTTTTGGTGCCTTTTAGTTAGAGAACATTCTGACGCTGCTGACGATAGTACATATAAAGCGAGCATAGCCCTAAAACAGAAATATTATTATTAGCTTTTTTGGTTGATTTTGGATAAACTAGGCTACTAGGTAGATACCATAAAGTACCTTCATTTCCTGCCGCACGTTAGCGTTGCGGTAGTTGAGGTCCGGCTGTCCGATCACGAACTGGTGCAGGAAGAACTGATCTCTCGCTGCGTTGTACTCCCATGCGCTTTTACGGAAGATGCTGATCTGGGATGATAAAAAACATTATTATTTATATAATGCTCAAACAAAAACTACACAATTAGAAGTAGGGCGATAAGTATAAGATACCCACGGTTAGACAAGTAGATACCCCGGGATGTACTACAGCCATTCCTAGCTTCATTGCTGAGTTCCGGTTTGAAGGGCCACGAGAGTGGCTGTCAGTAAAGTAACAGTATCATACGCCGCGTCGTCGTTTCCACACATTCGCACCTCAGGCGCAACGCATGGCTCTATTTGAAGGAGTTCTGATCTTTGTGGGTACCTCTCTCCTTGGTAGCAGACAATTTAAATTACTCATTGTGGTGAACTATGAAACCAGGGTAATTTTGAATTTGAATTTTAGTTCTTCAAACTTACAAGAATACACCATAATTTAACTGTTTAACAGTATTTACTCAATGTTTAATTATTAGGTCTTACCAAGAAAAGTTATAGGACACAAAGTGGTGTGGTTCCACTATTAAATAATTTACACAGGCACAGATTTTATAATACTAGACACAGGCTAGTGTGTGAAGTGATCTCTTTTTAAAAGTGGCAGTGACGTTAGCTCACGATAGTTCAGCTAATACTAGAGATTGATAAGCGGTATTACCCTGGTGATCACTCACCCAGTTGTTAGGAGGCTGTAGATTCCCCTCTGCATCTCGAACTCCGTCCGCCCATATGTAATAGTCCGTATAGTTTCCCTCCTTATTGGCAGACTTCACGAACCAATCACTTTCGTTGCTCGTGTGGTTCGGCACGTAGTCTAGAACTATGCGGATACCTGGGGATAGTGATGTGAGCACTAAGTATTCGTATATGAGGTAGGAACCATTAGCTAAAGCCATTAAAAGCTGTACTGGCTGGCACTGCTTAGAAAGCGAAAGAGGCATATTAAAAGAAATGGGCACACTATTAAGACCGTTCATTATCATCATCAAGGACATAGGCCTTCCGTAATGAGTGCCATAGCGCCCTGTCTTCAGCTTGCTGCATCCAGAATCTGCCTACAGTCTCTCGCAGATCGTCATCCCACCTGGCCGGAGGGCGTCCTATACTACGTTTGCCAAGTCGCAGTGTCCACTCAAGAACAAGTTTACGATAAATTTGGTTCTCTGTCGGATGTATTCGTTACGAATCCTATTCTTCAGAGAAGCTCTGACCGAGCACAGCTCTTTCCATAGCTCGCTGAGCGACTTAGGTACTATTCATGAATTTTGGATAAAAAGTATTATACTTAGTGTTGAATTATGTAAACAGTTAGAGTTGCTGACAATAACCACATAATTCTTGCGCAGTTTTACTGATCAGGTTCAACCTTCCAAAGTGTTTATGTGTGTGATAGGAGGCGTTTTGGTACGACATATAAAATGGGATTTTATTCAGTAATTTTTCTTTGATCTCCAATACTTAATGATGACTCACCTCGACTTTTGGCCTCCTTCATAAGATTATCAAAGTCCTCCATAGTCCCGTACTCCGGAGCTATAGCCCTGTAGTCCGTAATGTCGTATCCAAAGTCGTACATAGGCGAGAGGTAAATGGGAGACAGCCATATAGCGTCGATGCCCGTCTCTTTGAGGTAGTCGAGTTTTGATGTGATACCTGCGGAAAAAGAGGAAGGTACAGTTTGTAATGTTTCCTTTAGTAGGTACTCTTAAGTTTCTATTTTACACACTACGCTTAAAAATCTCGATGGAAGAAAAACACACTAGAAAGAAGCATATATAAATGTCATTGGGTTTCCTAGAAGTATCATAAGGTTTCGATATCAGATATTCTCTGTGGATAGGGTACCTACTTCGTTTTCATTTTTTAACATTTCCATCATGTTGCAGTGCTCGTGGCTCGTGGTCAAGCGACGGAGCTATACTTATAATTTAGTTACTAAATGGAGAGTAAACTCATGTTCAGTATGTCCAGTAAATATTGGACATACTGAACATGAGTTTACCAATAATTATAAATTATTAAATTTACTAGCAATGTTCTAATAATAGGCGCTCGGCGCAAATACCCCATACTGTTCTCTCCGTTTTAAATATTTATCTAAGTCGAATCTAGAGGTAATATAGATAATGTAACAAATCACAAAATATGACCAGTAAGGTTAAAATTATTTTGCAAAAATATAAATTTGCTCGAATTATTTCGCAAGGCGCTTTACATAAATGTGTTTTTTTTTTGGGTTTTGTTATTATTGTATTGAATCTTAATAATTATGAAAATATTTATATTTTTAAGGAAATATATAATATTGAAGTAGTAGTTTTAAAGGTTTTTTATTGTTTTTGTGTTTCCTGTTTGCTGTGAGGGTTAAAGCCCCACGTATTTTTATGTATTTTCTACAGTTATTATAATCACTGTAGAAAAATATGTCTGTTACAAAACTACACAAAATATTGTAAAATTAAATATAAATATTGTAATATTTTATCGTGTAAATCAGATACAGGTCATATTTTGTGATTAGTTTCATTATTTACATTAGATTAGTTTTAGAGAAATCTTTAAAACGGTGCGGACAGAATTGGTAAATTTACGCGGAGCCCCGTTAAGGCTCGAGCCATCCTGTGACTTTCAAATGTAGATACCGACTAACCATTCAAGTCCCCAATTCCATCTCCATCGCTATCCATGTAAGACCTCGGGTAGATCTGGTAGATGGACGCGGTGTGCCACCAATCGTCCACACAACTGCAGAGAGCCACCGCGGCAGCCACCACACCCAACGACAACAGTCTCATGGTAGGTACAGTTGGCCAGTTAGTGAAGTGGAATTTGTAAGCATCTGCAACAACTTCTTCTGCTAGATAATTAATAAATAAAACTATATAGGTAAGTGAATTCCTAGACAATGACTATAAACAATTTTTAATTCCTCAAGGAACTTTCTGATCTCTTCACGCCTAATTAGCTGACCCCAGTAGCTATTAGTTAACCCAAAGACGTTATCCTGTCATAACTATTAATATTGCATTCAATTAGTATTAATTTCGTTAAGTTTTCTTAAATTTTCTAATTTTCCGCGCTATTTTCCAATTTTTTTCTTTCATAAGAACCTTCTCCTGACAATAACAAAGACAACAAAAAAAGAATTAGCGTAATCGGTCCAGCCGTTCACGCGTGATGCCGCATGCCGTGACCAAGGGAAATAGGGATTCATTTTTTGTTCCGTATCCGAAGGGTAAAAACGGAATCCTATTACTAAGCCTCCGCTGTCCGTCCTTCCGTCTGTCACAGGGCTCTACCTCATGAACCGTAAGTGGTACACCGTTGAAATTTTCAGAGAATGCGCATTTCTCTTGCCGCTATAACAACAAAATATAAAATAAACATCCCAATTAAAGGGGGCTTCCATACAAAAAACGTGATCTTTTTGGCCATTTTTTTTCTCTTCGTTTGTCAAGGCTGTATCTTTTGAACCACAATAGGTAGACACATGAAACTTTATATAAATAAGTAATAGTTCAACTGTAATAACAACAAATACTAAAAATATAATAAAGTTGAAAATTTAAAGGGGTCGCCGAACAAGTGAATTTTTGATGTTCTTTGAAAAACTTGCCTGAATTTTACGTTACGAACCCTTCGTGTGCGAGTCGATTCGCACTTGGCGGTTTATTATATATTTAATATTATATATTATATACATTTGACGAGAAACTGATAGCACTTAACTTTAGCTTAACATAGAGCCAACCCCCATTGTGTATCTCTTTTTTAATAAATTTCATTTCTGAAAATAACATACTTTTAAATGAGCATGCCATAAGCGAAAGTAGCCATGTCCGTCTATCTGTTACCTTTAAAATAAAACAGTATTTTTAAAACATTTTAAAGCTGGTTCAGATATTTTAGTCGAAAAATATGGATTGCTAGAAATTATTTGTGCACACAATAAAAAAGCACGCTTCACCTCCGGCTCCGCTCGGTTATGGATATTTAAAAAACTTAAATGCTACAGCTTATACGAGACTAGAACAATACATTTTTTTTTCAAAAATAAACGTATGATAATTACAAAACCAAGTCAAATGCATTTGTTTCACGTGTTTACAGTCACGAGTTACCTACAACCGTTATGTTATGAAACAATTACCCCCTTATTCATAATGGCACGGTAATGAATAATGGTCTACTAACTTAAAACTGTTGCTAGTGTTATTTCTCACTCTGACTTATGTTAATAGAAGAAGACAGAGTGAGAAATAGCAATGCTTTAAGTTAGCAGACTATTATGAATAAAGGGGTTAAACTTTAGGCTTTTCCTAAAGGTTAGAAGAGGCCAAAACAGGCCAAAACACTTCTATACCAAATATGTACTGACCTGAATAACGCCTTGAAGAGCAATGCTTGGATCCTCCTGCATCTTGCCTTTATGGACTGGCTCAGCAATCACTGTAAGTGTTGTAGATAACATCAATAGTTATGATAATGTAGTGTAGGTAGCCAGTTCAAGTGTTTAATGCAAAAACGTGTAGGTAAGGTAACGTGTAGGTAAGGTAACTTACTGTTTTCAGAATTATAGAACAAGGTCTTCGCAAATCTGATAATGACCATTGTTTATTTCGTACACTTTTTTCATTCTTAAACATACTGTTTTGCAGAATATCTACGTATTTCCTCATTATTAATCCTTCATTATTTTGATAGGTAGGTACCTAGTTGTGTCACAATTTGCAATTTTTTTGTAGCTATTCGTAAAACTACGTCTGTGATTTCATGTGGTGTGGTGTGTGAGATGGTACATTTAACTGTTTAAATACATTCTACTTTTTGGATCATATGGCAAAATCTCAAAAGCGGATTCATTTCTGTCGTCGTCTGGCTGTTACATTTTTTTTAGAATTTTCATGAAAACTATTATTTTCAATAAAACAACCATATTACAAAAAACTCTAGATTTCAGAATTTAATAGTTTAATTTATATAGGTACTGTACTGTGTGTATGTGTGTGTGAAAAACGGACAGTCAACCTTTGATTATTAAAATTTGTATATTCTTTTCCGAGATGGACAGTAGCCTATGTCCGTCCCTGGGATACCATCTATCTCCATGCCAAATTTCATTAAGATCCGTTCAGCCGTTTAGGCGTGAAGAGGTAACAGACAGACAGACAGAGTAACTTTCGAATTTATAATATTAGTATGGATTCGAAAGTAACTCTGTCAGTCAGTCATTCAGGACAAAGCATTTCATGCCAAAATAACTTTCTACCCCTTTTTAACCCCGTTAGGGGATGAATTTCAATAAAACACGAAACACGTCTTCCATCAATTCTGTTAAAAAATGTTTATGCAAAATTTGAAGTAGATTGGACCAAGGAATCACGTTGTCCCATACAAAGTTTGCCCCCCTTTTTCTCCCCCTTAGGGGTAGAATTTCGGAAAATCCTTTCTTATCGGATGCCTACGTCATACAAAGAACACACCCTTCAAGTTCCAGGTCTCTACGATCAGCGGTTTAGGCTGTGCGTTGATCCGTTAGTCAGTCATTCAGGATAAAGCATTTTATATGTATAAATTATAATTAGTAGGTATGTTTAAATTATAATAATAGATATAATACTTGCCAATGCAAAACGATAAGATGAGCGTTTCGAATCAGATTTGCTTCAGTCTGCGCAACAAACAAACAATTCATCTTGCAGAGGATGTGTTGAACGTGACATCAACACAATACAATGGGAATCACGTTCCCATAGTGTTTTTGTCAACATACTTTACATACACGGACATAATGATGTTGCTAAAACACTTGATTTGAATCTCTGCTTGACATTTTTGGTTTCTTTGGTAAAAAAAGTTAAATGAAGGGAAAAATACCTCCAGGACCTCCTTTAAAAATGTTTTGCTGATTGCTGCCAATTTTTTTGACATACCTATTGACTCCTACGCGCCACGTGGTTTTTGGAAAAACTAACACAGATTCAGTTATCACAAATAACACTCGTTTTTCCCTAATTTAGCTTTGTTTCGTAATTAAACATATTTTAATATTCATTAACCCAGTTGTGTCCACCCCTTAAATCCATGTAGGTATTTAGGTTAAGAAGTCTAAACTCTAGTTTTGACGTCTCTACAGTTGTTGATTGTTGTCTAGGGTAGGATAGATAAAAATGACACCACATCGTCATAAATTGCGTAAATTTTTTAAATTGATGGAATGAATTTCATATATTATACGCATTCGATGACGATGTGACGTAAATGTACTCTATTCTACCCCAGACAATAAACCTTGTGCTTGGCCGACAGCACCATCGTTCTTAGAATACTTATATTCTAAGAACGATGGTGCTGTCGGCCATTTCGAGGCGCTACGCTGCTCTCGTGGCCCTTACAACCGTGCCTGTGTCACTTCAGAACAATTTTCCTTGGTTTTTCATCTAGGGATAAACCTGAAAACGTTCCCTAACTCGGACCTACCTACTTCATGTTTTTTACAGGGATTTAGAATTAAGAAACAAAATAAAGATTTCAAGTGGGACATTTATTCCTTTGTCATTATTATTATTAATATTTGAAATAACAAAATAACTGCAATATAACACAATATTCTCCAACATTTATTTATCATTAATGAGAACATAATGTACTTACAATATTATTATGCATTTTGTGTTTCGTTTGAAACATGTTACAATTGTATTAGATATCTGTCGATCTGATTTTTTTAGCTTCACACTTTATAAAGAATTCTACGTGGAATTTGAATGCAAAATGTACGGTTTGTTAATGGTTTTGGCAATTTCAATCAGAATTTCACACAAATAATAACAGACGTTAAGTATGTATGATAATTATACACTAGTCTCGTAATAACTACTTACAAATCCTGAGTCTAGTATCCACTAAGGCGTAACCAAGAATATTTTATTGCGATACTAAGAAAAATATTCATATGGGTTGATACGATGTTTAAAAAAAAGTTTTCATTTCGCTTTCGTGCATTCTGGCCTTTGGATTGACATGCTGTGGTTTAACATAGAAATACCTTATCTATTGATTGCTATTTGCTAAACATTCATTAAAATATGATCTTGTTTTCTTTAGCAGAATAATTCACGATGAAGACGAAAATATAATTGTTTATCACAAGCTCGAAAGTGGTTTCGACCTCAAGATTATTTTGTACTTAGTTCACAATGTATTTAATTGATTGGAAAGTCATTTGACAGTCAGTATTCATAAGGCCAAGGTCTGTATTTTCAGAAGTATATTTATCTACTAATACTTTTATAGACATGAAAATATCTGAGAATATTTAAACTACTTGTCAAAAGTTAACTGGTGTATTTGATATGGTCCTGTACTATAAAGCGTAGACAATTCTGCATTTTTCTAATGTATTATTAACTACTGTAAAAGAAAATTCTAAAAATATACCGAGGAATTTTAAGTCTAGACCTCAAAAATGATCACACAGATAAATTCTCAACATTTCATATTATTTACAAAATGTACAAGTAACGTACTCTATATTTTAATTTTGAAATAGACTTAAATTTTTAGTGTTTTTTCTACAATCCATTTTTTTTAAATAGTCTTGTTGTTTATATTGTCATCAACATTATTGAACTCTAGTCCATTTGGAACGGCAGATTCGCAGCTATTCTTTGTTTTCTCTTTTTCTGCGGTTTGTTTGCCAACGGCTGTTGGCTGTTTATCTGTACAACAAAATGCCATTTTAAAATCAAATTAATAGCGCACTTTATCTCGATCCTTGTCCGTGGTCCGGTTCAGCTGGTCCAGTTAACGGTACCACCGAACATTCTTTCATTCCGTGGTCCAGTTGACTGGTTCACAGTACCACCGTTAAAAATATCTTCTCTGGTAGAGTTAACTGGACCACTCATTTTGTGCATGATTATTTGTAAGATATTTTTTAAATTATGAACAAACGTCAAATTTGACAGCTAATGTCAAAAGTGACAGATAGTGTCAAAATCAACAGCTAATGTTATCTCGCTTAATCCTTATCATACGTCCACTGCTGAACCCGGATCCCCCAAACCATTTTGACATAATCACGCTTGGTAGGCAGATTAGTGATCACAGTGGAGCTGTTAAAAATAAACAGAAGAAAGTTACTGCCCTTCTTCTGGAAAGTTCAAGAATAGACCCCTCTAACTCAGCTCGTAGATGTCGACTCTTGCGACATTCATGGGGTGAGTTCGGGTCGATTCTCACGCCGCGACCGCCCATTGCAGAATTGGCTCGTTTAGTTTAATGACTTTTTGCAGTGCCCTTAGTGGGCTTTTACGGCGTTTACAAGGTGAGTTGGAGGGATCAATTCTCACGCTGTGACCGTCACGGGCTGGGCCTGTACTCGTAAATACGAAATCGCAGTTTCTGATTCGTTTTCGTGCAAACGCTAATCTTATACAAGCGACATAAGAATAAGAATATTTTTATTTACCTTAAAACTACTATAGCAATTAGTAGTTTTAAGCCTTAAGCCTTAGCCTTAAGACTATGGTAATTTATATTACCTAAGTTACAAAATAAATTTATTTTGTGCGTAGCAGTGTTTAAGGGAAATATGGCCTTCACTCAGGATTGTGCTGGGTGCACACAGGTGTGTCTACCCAGCGCTGGTTATCAGTGAAGACCAGAGGGATCGTGTCACGTCACGATCGCCAGGTGCCTGTTGTAGACATCAAGACTACTAAGTCGGTAATCCTTTAAAGTTATTTCAATATTACGTTTATATACATTATACAATATTGTGTTATTATATCTTATCCATGCAAACTTATGAATGTACCTAAATATAAAAGTAAACAATTTAAAAATTATAAAACAATAATGCAATATTGTTGTTGCCGGTCGGTTGGGTGGCTGTGGCTGGGCTAATCAGGCCGGACAAATTACGCCGTGTATGTGAACCATAAAGCGACGATGCAAAGACAACTTATAGACAAAAACTACAAATGACTGTGCGAATTAGTACGATTGGTTTTGCACGAAAACGAATCTTCAATTTTCCTTTTCCGAGTAGACCCCCTGTTAAAGCATACGTGCCTGTAATTTTTGTGTATTTTCCTGTAACTTAGTGCGTATGTTATTTATGAGACTGCTCTGTAACTGGGACTTACCGGAGCTGCCTGCAGTTCATTCGTGGGCATTACGAATTGAGGCACCAGTATTCCACCGGAGTCCTTCTTCGTAGGTGGTCCAGATGTGTTTTGGTTTCTCCTGATTGAACGGATGTTATTGTAAATAAACACTTTAAAGAAATCTTACTTACATTGCATTGTTGTGCAAAATAAAATAAAATAAAATAAATAAATAATGCTGGACAATCCACACAGCATCATCTAGCCCCAAAGTAAGCAGAGCTTGTGTTATGGGTACTAGATGACTGATAAACTTAATACAATACATAACATAGATATTTTTTATTATATATAGAAAATACCCAGAACACCCGGAACAAATATTTGCAGATCGTACAAACATTTGCCCCAAGGCGGGAATCGAACCCGCAACCTTCTGCGTCGCAGGCGGACCTTCGCCCGCCTCGCCACATCGGTCGTCAAACCTCGAAAGTTTTGTTGTAGACACATATCAACGTCTTTGTATCAAAACTTTCAAAAATGTTCGAAATTTGTTAAAGTTGGATTCTAAAAATGTAACAGTGCAATATTTTTTTATGGCTTAATTGAAATCGAACAGAGCCTTGAGTTCGGTTTGACAATAGTATCGAAACGTTATCGTGGCGTCTCATTTATGTATCGCGTTTTTTCGAATAAAAAAAGCCTATATATTATGGAGTAACATTCACATAAAGGTGAATGTTATCTTATCTTTATGTGTACAAAGTTTCAGCCCGGTCCGTTCAGTAGCTTTTGCGTTGTCTTCAGCCAAACCTCTTCACAACAGCACAAACTTTCGTCTTTATAATATTAGTAATATGTATTTAAAATTACAGCGGGGTAATGCAGCCAGCGTCTTGGGGAAGCTTCCGACTGGTATATGGATTAGTTGTAGATTGATAGATTGTTTGCAACAGTATGCAGTTAGCTCAATTGTTTCAATTGTAAATACTATTTCTAATTTGTTGTGATTATTTGATTGTAATTAGTTATTGCGTAGTTCCATGTCCTCATGATAGAGGCGCTGTACCAAATCCCATAGAAAAATGAAACGTCACACTGATTGTGTCAAAACTCAAATAGATGAACAGAGTCAAACATCTAAACCGTTTTTTAGAGTTCCAAAAGTGGCGGTTTTGTTTATTTGAAAGTTAACAGTGACCAGCCATTTTTGTCGTTGACTGTACGCAGAAATTATTCTGAATAACACTTTTCTACTTTATATTATAGCCAATCATACATACGAAGTCACGGGCAGCAGCTATCATACTAATATTATAAATTCGAAAGTAACTCTGTATGTCTGTTTCACGCCGCCTGAAACGGCTGAACGGATCTCAATTAAATGAAGCAGGGAGGTAAATGGTATCCCAGGGACAGACATCTCCATCTCCACAGCCTATATTGGTCAACTGCTGGACCCAGGCCTCCCATAAGCGCCTTGTTGGCTTTTATCTCACGGGGGATAATGCCCATAATCACCAAGCTGGGCATGCGGGTTGGGGATCGCAGTTCGGTGGTAGAACTGTTCTGCAGGGGGCGCTGCTGCCCACTCCCATAATATATCCCTTAGCCGCCTCTTACGACACCCGCGGGATGAGTTGGGGTGATGCAAATTCTAAGCTGGCACCACAGCAACAGCAATAGGGACATACATAGGCTACTTAAAAAGCGCGTGCACAGCCGTGGGCAGCAGCTATCAATAAAACTACACGGAAATACTAAATTCCCGGCCCCATAGGCTGTTTATCATTCTGAAGTTGTTATTCGTGTTACAAGTGTTTACAAATTGTGTTCTAAGTAGCGTCAAGAGCTAGATTAACTATTATATTTCGTTATCATTGAAGAATTTAGCAGTATCAAAACTTATCAGTAAATAAATTGTCAGAGCCTTGCTGTGCAAGAAGGCTTACCATAAAATATCAGATTATCTGGAGGATAAAAAATCTTGGGACGGGTTTTGCTCCAACAAGAAAACACAACTAAGAGAGTAAAGGTTTCTTCGTCGATTATTTAGCCTACATACCGAAACGACAGAAATAAAAATATCACTTTATTTTCGTGTCAGTGTTTAATTTTATAATTAACCTTTTATAAGTGTACATATATTGTATTTATGGAAATAAAGAGTTTTTGATTTGATATCATATTGGGCGCTATTTACTTCATTAATTCAAAGTGACAGTGTGGCTAATTATTTAAACTCTTTTTTACTTCTTTTGCTCAAAAAGTGTGTCAATAAAGCGGAGCCTAAATTCGATTTTAAGCTCTAGGGCCAAAAAGTATTTTTTTTGTCTAGTACCATCAGCCAGTACAAGACATTGCCCTCTTACATAAAGACTAGAGTTGTTGGTGTTTCATAAACAGTGTTTTTTAAAAATGGGACTGAAAGCGCTTTCTTGGTGATGATTAAATGTTAAGAATGTTAAGAAGATAATTCTTCCTCCATGGTAGAATGCGTACTTTGCGTTGCGCGTAACAAAGACATTAAAAAAAGTTAGGTATTAGCGCGAAATCTCTTTTTGTTTACTACAAATTAAAATGAAGGTGAACGTGACTTAATTAAATTAATTGAGAATGTCATCAAGCGAAAAGTAAGATAATCATATGCAAATGGAACAGAAGGTCAATTAAATAATTAATATGAATCTGTTGCGGTCGATATCACGTGAAATATGTTTAAAGACTTACATTAGTTAGTCATGGTTGACAAATACTTGAAGTAGAAAAGTAAAAAACGTGTGCAATATTCTACTGAAGGTAAGTTTTGATTGTTTTATTTTCTCGCAATCGAAGTGAATAGTAGTGTTTAACTCGGGACAAAACCACCCATTAAAACTCGGTCTTGTCAACCTCAGTAGAACAACCTCGTATATAATGGGATGGTTTAGTCCCTAGTAAAACAATGTACTATTGTTAAACCACCGCTTTTTGTAGGATATTTTTCACTGTTATTTATTATTACAGTTAACTTTATTAACAAAGAAAATTACAATTAAATATTAGAAACAAATCAGAACTAGTATCTACAGTTGAAACAATACAATGTACAGTTAACTCGACTTCCAAGTTGTAAAGCCCTTAATCAAAAGCGAATTGATTTTCGGTTGATTTATTAAACAAACAAGATAATGCTAGATGTTTAATAAACTTAAAACCATCCTTTTTTATTTTTCGGCCCGTTTGCACCAGTTTGTACCCACTGTTCGGTATAATAAGGCCTCTCTTTAAACTCTTTAAACTTTTTCGATGTTTCGAGGTTAGAATTTGACAGCACTAAACATGTTTTATTCGGACATGGCCGCTCACAAAGGAGTACAAGTACAAGCACAAGATCAGAGTAGCTCAAAGAGCATACTCAACGTGCAGATACGACAGCGCTTAAAAGTCGTAGACGTAGGTATGCGGATCGCGAGGGGAGCTACGAGAGTAAAGTGGAGATGGGCAGCATACGTTGCGAGGCGGGATGACGGCCGATGGAACAAGGCGGTCACAGAGTGGTACCCGGTAGGGGCGAAGTGTCCTCGAGGTAGAACACCTGTTAGACGGTCGGACGACATCGTCGAGGTGGCCGGATGATTGTGGATGAGGCTCGCACCGCACAGGACCGAGTGAGCTGGCGTGTAATTAAGGAGTCCTATACCCAGCAGTGAGCGTTAGCGCGATTTAGATGACGAAACATTATGCCGTTCCTTTCAAAGGATGGCATAATTTAATTGCTGTCAAATTAGCAAAGGAAATTACTTTTATACTGATAGCGTTTAAAATCTAGTTTTAAGCAAAAAATATAAAACTCACCTTCTGCTAGTCTGTACTTGAAGCGGCACGAAAGGATTGCTCAGTTTGTCGGCACTGCTCTGTCCTGATGAGTTGGGGTTACACAAACCGCCCGGTGTTGCTGATTTTGCATTCTGCAATGATATCATTTAGTTATGATCATTTATTCGATGGTATATATTAGACTACAGTCCATTTCAAATGTAGAGCGAAAAACGACATTAAATTTAAATATTTTGAGGCAAGATACCATACAAAATTTAGTTAATGGTGTCAATTGAGAAGTCGCCAAAACAAAAAATTTGACAGCTCTAAAACGATGTCATCCCTTTTATGTCGATCGTTATGAAAGGGAAGGGAATATTTTTAGTGCTGTCAAATTAGTTTTGTTTTGGCGACATATGAATTGATCAGCACAAACCAATTTTCGGGCTGAAATGGCCGATTTGTGTTAACAGCCAATAACAATCTATTCACAAGTGATTTTAGTTGTGTGTACCAATGCACGTATAAGAAAACTCAAACGGAATGTTTCTCATGATTTGTGATGTATGTACATATTTCGTATATATGTTTTTTTTTTTGTTTATAATAAACACATAACGTCATAACCATCCTCCGTGGATGTAAGGCCAGTGACGATGATGTACATATAATTAAAGCCCCAGGGAAAAAGACGAACTTGGCAAGCAACGTCCACGTCGTACGTCTTTTTCCCTGGAGTCTTCATTTGCTAAAATCCCTTTACAAGTGCTTTTAGAAGCGAGATTCCTGGAGAAGTCTTGTTCTGGAAACCATGATCCACTTTGGGTCACAAAGTGACAGGAATATGTAAATGTAAATTATCTGCTGGCCCATCCAGCTAGGTCCAAGCGTGACGTTGTTCCTGGCAACCGTCGGCAGATGTTTGGGGAAGCCTTGGTTCGGTCGCGGGTTGGCTGGTTGCTTGAATTGGTTGCAGACTGAAGGTAAGTGTGTTATAGAATATTTGGGAAATCTTACCTGCTGGCCCATCCAGCTAGGTCCAAGCGTGACGTTAATCCCGGCAACCGTCGGCAGATGTTTGGGGAAGCCTTGGTTCGGTCGCGGGTTGGCTGGTTGGTTGCGGGGGGGAGGTTGGTTGCGTTGGGTGAAGTGGGGATTTTGGAATTGTGGGAAGGGGATTTGGGTTGGCCCGGGGACTGTGCTGGGGAAAGTAGGGAAAGGCGGAATTGGCGCTGGTTGGCCCTGGAAAAATGAGAGTTTTGTGAAAATATGTTTATTACTACTCATACAATATTATTAAAATTAATACATAAACCTTGTTATTTCACCATATTTGTTTCTAAACAACCATTTCTTTGGCCCATGTACAAAAAATGTGTAAAGATACTTGGACCAAAATGACATCCTGTTCAGTATGAATATTTCTTTCACGTAATGACGAATTTGAACTATGATTGAAATCACCATTCAATGACGAATTTGAACTATGATTGAGAATGTTGAAATTATTAATATTTAATGTCTCAAAAATGATTTAGTTTCAACCCTAGACGGCTGGATATAAAATTAAGTTTCGCATTTTGTGTGATTTTGTTTTTTATGGGAATAATCGCTTTGTTAGTTTGTTTTTATCAATGGCTGTACTTATTGCCTGCTTGTTTCTAATCTAATCAGTGATCCACACACATCGTTAGTAGCTTACTTCAATTATTTGAAAAATATTCTTATAACTCGCCGTCCTACGTATCTGAACCATCGTAAAATCTGAAATCCATACTAATATTATAGATTCGAAAGTAACGCTGTCTGTCTATCTGTCTGTCACCTTTTCACGCTTAAACGGCTGAACGGATCTCAGTGAAATTTACCAGGGAGGTAGATGGTATCCCGGGGACGGACATAGGCTACATTTTGTCGCGGAAAAAAGCGTGCGAAGCCGCGGGCAGCAGCTAATCCATTATACGTTTTTAGGGATTTTACTTGGAATTATTTAACTACTAGCTTCAGACCGTAGCTTCGCACGTGTTTCTGGGGATAAAAATGGCCACAGGTTACTCCAGGTCGAGAACAACATAATAACATTTTACCCCGATCCGTTCAGCTTTGGCGTGAAGAGGTAACAAACATTTAAACATATATACTGGTTGTTTTCTATGTGTAATAAAAAATATCTATCAAGTCAACCGAGGAAACTGCTGATCGCCCGATTATTTTTCAGAGAACACCACCGTTACCGATGACTGAAAAAAACTCCGACAAAAAACCAGCCTCTTGCAAAGAATACCAGACTCTTGTAAACCACACTTTCTCGAGCTTCGAACCTTGACATTAACTTCTATTTACATCCTAGAGATAAGTAAATATGTTAGACAATCAACATTTCTTTCAATATATAAATGAGCAACCGCGTCGTTATCAAAGTAGGTATAAACATTATCTCGTGATACCTGCATCAAAATTAAAAATACATCAATCTAGTCCACACTCAATGGCGGTAAAAATATATAATAAAATTCCAGACAAGATTAAAAGTCAAGGAAATAATAATATTTATGAAATTAGATTAAAAGAGATGCTCTTGGAAAAATGGTAATACTAACTAAATGATTTTTAAATGATACTTAAGGTGACTTTATAAGAAATCTTACATTAATTTTATTTGACATACTTATCTTTCATACCATTTTATTAAATTAATATTACGAGTATATAATGTATCTGGCCGTCTCCCATTGCAACACCCTAAGTGGGTACATATTGTGTGTATTCCTTAATATAGTCAATAAGTCCTGACAAATGTATGTACCATAATATGATGCAATAAATAAATAAATAAAAAAACACTTTTGTGAAAATGACATGCCATCATGGTATCCTGTTTTTTGACGAAAAAAACCTACGTTTTTGTTTAAGCACCTATATTTTTGTCAATACATACCTTGAAATTCGTATTGGTCCATTCCAGCGGGTTTGTTGACCCCGGCTGCGGTTTCTTCACAGTGTTGGGCGGAGATTGCTCTGCGCGCCAATTCGTAGGTTGTTGGATCCTGAAATAGAGAGATTATCATTGTAGAGTTAATAATTTCAGTTCAGTTCATTTATTTACTCAAACATAGCATGTAATCTGCTGATTATTTCGACAACCTTCTTTGAGCAAAGTCGACCTTTCGTGCCTACCAGAACAAGCGGACAGTGATATTATTACTGTCCGCTCTATGCGGTCCGTAATGTATTTCGAATTCTATTTTGTTTTGATAATAGCCTAGCTATTATCAACACAAAATAGAATTCGAAATACCATCAGCGCTTAAAGGTTTTATGCCTACTGCAACGCCTCGGCTTCGACCTTCGGTCTCGGCCTTTTTCTTGCCCATCAAGGGCTCCAATGCTGACCGCGCTGTGATGGCTTGGACCTGCGCTACGCTTCGCTTTCAGCCATCTTCAGCCGCGGCCAGCAACCCACCCATTACAGACCTTGGACGTAACTTATTATAAATCAAAGGAACACACATTGGTACGCTTGTTAATGTCATTGTAAAAGGTGATCCCCTGTTTTAAGATATCTTGTACAGTTGAAAATAAATATATTGACAACCGATGTGGCGCGGCGGGCGAAGGTCCGCCTGCGACGCAGAAGGTTGCGGGTTCGATTCCCTCCTTGGGACAAATGTTTGTACGATCTGCAAATATTTGTTCCGGGTGTTCTGGGTATTTTCTATATATAATAAGAAATATCTATCTATGTTATGTATTGTATTAAGTTTATCAGTCATCTAGTACCCATAACAAAAGCACTGCTTACTTTGGGGCTAGATGATGCTGTGTGAATTGTCCAGCATTATTCATTTATTATTTATTTTGATGGGTTGTAGTGAAACGCCCGGTTAATGAGTGATTTGAGTCTGTACTAGTTAATTAAATGAACAGCTGCAAATGAGTTCTATAAAAATTGTTAGAAAATGTGTTTCATTCTCTAAGACATTATAGGGATTTTGTTTCAGTTGTTAGTCATGAACCGATGGAAAGTGTATTCTATTCTCTTTGATTTTATAAGGTTTGAATTGAAACAGTTGTTGAATGTTTTGAGGCTGCAGTTAAATGAACAGATGGAAAATGTGTTCTATTCTCATTGAGATAGAGTTGAAACAAAATAAATATTAGTATAAAGTATTGAAAAGTGTTCTATTGTTGTACGTAATGATTGAATGAGCTTACCCCGTGAAAATTGCCCAATTGGGCGTCCTTTGGTTGCTTGTAAAATAAATTGAACTATAAAATAGTTATAGGAAAATAGCTTATCTATTCCTCAAGCTAATTTGCTTCGATCCTTGGTCTCTTTTGGTGTTTGTTCACCAACATACTAATAAACCAAATTAAATAATAATATTTATTTACCTAGTTGGTTGTGGTTGCGGCGGAGTTGGCAAATCAGCCATATTTTTCTCTTTGACACGCCAATTTTGCTCTTGGGAATTCTGAAAACATTTATATTGTTAAGATAATTTATCAAACAACGAAAGGCATAGGGATTTACTTTTGCAACTGACATGGTCACTAAAAAAAGCACTTATCTCAGTAAATATCCCTTGAATGAAATATTACACGGGTACAGTTAATGCGAATATGTGGACTTGAAAAATATAGGGACTTACGAAAGTTGAGATTTTTATCGAGCCGACTAGTATGTAACGAAGATTATTTTACATGATTTTTCCATGAAAAACTATTGAAAATAGTATAAAAATTATAGTTTACCACAGTAACTTAACCTGTCTCACTTTTTATCACGGACAAACGCGTGTAACGATTCTAAAAATAAAGTCATTTTAACGCCTGAGTACGTCTGTATGTCTTTAAAATAACACAAAAAAGATGAGTATAAATAACAAAATCGATTAGTCAAAAAACATATCAGTAAAGCATAGGAAATGACTATATGGTTATCCGTCGTACTGACAGAAAGGTAATAAGATATCGATCGATTGAATTTAAGTGCTTTTGGAATAAATCAAAAATCTTATCAAAATTTGTACATTGTTACCTTATTTTTCTTCGTAGTATCCGTTTGATTATTTTCACTAATCTTCAGTAAACTCTTGAGGAGATGCGTAGCGTTGTCCTATGAAGAAAATACTAAAATTACTGTGAGAACAATATAAATAGAATAGTCGCACAGAGGTGCAGAATTTAAGATGCGATAACCAGCAGTGCATGAAGTCAGGATGTAGATGATAACGTTATCATGAAGACACCCCTCACTCTATATTCCAGCCAAATTGGATGTACAATGTTTGTAAACAAACCGCCCATTCTTAACCTAAATTTAACTCAGTTACCGCGGCTTTTTATACGCAATTTACATTACATCCCGGGCGAAATAACATGGCACCTGGATGGAACAAAAACTTCACAAAAATCCAATAATAATAACAATAAACAGCAAGAAAATAACCCGAAACTTTTACACGTGCAACGGTAACTGTAATGCTATCGCTACAGCCCTCGCACGGCGACGGCCGGACGCCGCGCTGAGCAGCGGAGGAAGTATCTAGTTCCAGGTGCCATGTTAATTCGTCCGGGATATACTTGTCGATTTGAGATCCTTCCTTTAATAAATCTTGCTTACAATTATATCTGAAAATCGACGTCAAGCAAGTTAGTATTAGTTTTTTGTGTCGTGGTTTGTTTACAAACATTTTACATAGAGTTTGTCTAGTGTATAGATGGGATCAGCCCAAAATTTGTATATTTTTCTTCGGCTCTCCCGTATAAAATGTTATCTCCGCACTCACATTTCCTACCCTATGTCATCTTTACATCATTCATCCATCTTTCATTCGCTGAATGAATGAACTTTGCAACATTCCAGTCGTAGATAAGTAAATGCATAGAAAATAGTTACCAATGTTTGTGTTTATTACGACTGTTATCTTTGTTTGTTTTGTTTAAGATTTAGGATTATTTATATAACTAAGCGACGCGTAAAACAACAGTAGGTAATAATAAAATCTAAAAATAAAGAGAACCCAGTGCTTAGACAAACCTAACATAGGCTTTAAGGCATTGCTAACCAATTTTTGTAACGAATTTTTATTGAATAAATGATCTATCTATCTATCTATCTTTGCTCTTCCACTAATCCTAATTTATGTGTTGTTTGATTATTATATGAACGACAAACATTAATATACGAATAACTTAATTAAATGACGACCGATATGGCGCGGCGGGCGAAGGTCCGCCTGCGACTCAGGAGGTTGCGGGTTCCATTCCCGCCTTGGGACAAATGATTGTACGATCTGCAAATATTTGTTCCGGGTGTTCTGGGTATTTTCCGTGTATAATAAAAAATATCTATCTATGTATGTATGTTAAGTATGTCAGTCATCTAGTACCCATAACACAAGCTCTGCTTAGCTTGGGGCTAAATGATGCTGTGTGGATTGTCCAGCATTATTTATTTATTATAAAAATAAACAAATAATATATAAGCAGAATAATCAAATGTTACAGCCACAGAGGGCGTCGCTTACCGGTTGTAGTCCATTCTTTTCCGATAGAGGCGCGACTGGCGGCGGCACGCCTTTGAGCACCGACATCGGAGTAACGTTGGTGTTGATGCGATGCTCGAATGGAGACGGTTTCTTGTCGACTGGCGGGCTGTAGACGAAACCAAGAATAGAATCTATTTTTCTGTAAACTTTGCCGTGGTCGTCTCGAAATAAAAGTAAACCCCTTTCGAATAAAATTATAAGAAGAGTTTGTGGTTTCTGGCCAATAAGTCAGTTTTAAAAGCTCCTTTATAAGGACCATGATTTTTACGAGTCTTTTGAGTAAGCTTTTGTTGTTTTTTTTTATAGAGAATTTATAAAATTATGCCATACATATATTTTTGCACATTTTGTGTTGTTTTTTATAATGAAGATAATATCCATACTAATATTATAAATTCGATAGTAACTCTATCCGTCTGTTATCTTTGCACGCCTAAACGGCTGAACGGATCTGAATGAAATTTTGCCGGGAGGTAAATGGTATACCGTGGACGGACATAGGCTACTTAAAAAGCGCGTGCGAAGTCGCGGGCAGTTCGATTATTATGGCCTTAATCAAAACTTAGGTCATGTTTGACTTAACCTGACTCAAAACACGGACTAGGTTCTCAGCTATTCTTTAAAATATTGGACGGTTGTAAGTAAACCCTGATGCGTCCTGATTATTTTCTTATTTTCTTTTCGGTACATGCACCTATGAAGTTCCCTAATGGTTGACAGGTGAGTGAATGAAGACTGAATGACAGAATGAAATATTACAATGATATAGTTACTTTTGACAAACAGAGATGCGAATCTGTGGACTCGAAAAATGTGGGGGCATACGAAAGTTTAGATGATGATGTTCCCATATTTTTCGAATAGCAAATAAAACAGTAATAATAATACTATTTTATTCTGTTCTGTTATATCCGGATGCTAAAACTTTGTCAGTCGAACTACCAAAAATAAAATAAGTGCGTGGAATGAGTACAGTCTACACAATAGTAACTAGATCTTATTACAAGCGAGATAGAGTTGAAGTTACCTATAGCTGGCGAACGCAGAGTTGCGTCCGTCACCGCGCCTCAGGATATTTGTGGGTTGGTTGTAAGTGAACCCTAATGCGTCCTGGTTAGGCTTCTTTATTAATTCGACTAGATCGCGCAGCTTTCGGCCGAAGGAAATGTTCAGGATGTGGGTAGGTTGCATTCTGAAATAAAATGGTACACAAAATTAGAAACTATAACTACAAAATTACTAATAATAAGAAGGAAGAATTTGTAAGTTTGTTTGTAATTGGTAATCACCGGCACATGTGTGGTTAATTTTTACAATAATTTCACATATTACAACATTTTACATTTACATTTTACAACATTTTAATTAATAATTGTGTTAAAATATTTATGACCAAAGGTGACAATTTATATTATAGGGATTATTGTGACTATAGATAGTACACTATCGCATTAGGTGTACCTGTACGGATAGTGTACTTACAATATTTTGGATAAATAAATTAATTAATTAATTTTATTCACCACGTGAGCGAAGCAAAAAAATAGAACGTTTGCCACTACAGTGTTTCAAATTAGGGTCACTAGTCGCCTCCACCGCGGTCACCGATTACGGCAAGGCCGAAGCGATTATAGAAAAGCCCTCGTTTGGAGGAAGCGTACTCAGCAGCGGATTTATGTGTGCTGATGAGGAAGAGAGAGGTCCCTTTCAAGCTTTACTTAGTTTACTTAGTATCGTATAAATCCACCGATCGTCTAGTTAGGTAAACTTTTCGACTTTTTTAAATATATTTGAAAAAGTATGAACCCTACAATAATTCCAAAAACTATTTCTATTTCCAACTGATACCTTTAATTTGTTACCACTGACCTTGTAGGTATCTTAAAATTTCGACATCACAATTTGTACTGAAGTTTTCATACTCATTATTATTTTAAATTTCAAATTAATATCTGCGGTAGTTGCTGAGATATTAAAGAGGGAAAAATGGACATACAAAGCGAGCATAAGGGTTTCGAAACCGTAAAAAAAATTGGGCCTACTTGAATTAACCTGCATCATGGTTTATAATACGCAGAAATGGGTGAAGTCAGGTTGTAGATGATAAAAAGATAAAAAAAAAATACATTTTATTTACCCAAAAAACACAATAACATCGTCGCGACACTGACAAGTGTGCAAACAATGATCTCAAGAGCGCAGCGTAATGCGATCATGATGCAGAGCCAAACATAAAAGAAGAAGAAGAATCCATTGGCTGTCAACCAAAGAGAAAAAAGTAGGTACTAACAATGATGATGATGCTGTAACTTACCTATAAAACCGAGGTGTATCAAACCCCTCCTCTCCCATAGCGCCTCCAAACGGCTCATCGAACAAGACTTGGTAACTCGCATCAGCGTTCAGCTTATCCGACAGTCTGACTGTATTCGCGTCTGCCGCGGGGTAGACAGCCGTGATGGTCCCTTTAGCGCCGAAAGGTACGGTGATGTTGCGAGCTACGCAAACTATGCGGTCGAGGATCTTGTGGTCCGCTTTTGGATCGGGCTGGATATTGCCGTGGAAGAGTTCCGGCTGGAAATTAGTTTTTTTTAATGTGAATATGTAAGTAATTTAGTAAATTGATTAAGTATCGTAATATTGATAGTAATTTAATAATAATTGTAATATTGCGTAGGTACATATAAAAAAAAACTACAAACCAATTTTTTTCTATTTGAACGATTGATATATATGTATGGCTCTTTAAAACTTTATTATCTTGATTTTTTTGAACTTGTGTTTTTGTATAATATTTTCGGATAATTTATTCTCTTTCCATGCGTGGAAACTGCTTAGCTTATTTTTTTCTAATGTTTATGGAGTTTAATTTTCTAGTTCTAAAGCTTTTTGTTTCCCTAAGATAAAAATAAAAAAAAATAACAAACAAATAACATTATTTTCTAGGGTCCCCAGACTCTTTGTTCTTTAAGACCCCAGAAACTTCGACCCCGTTTCGTCAGTCGCTTCTCGACCCTTGATTAGGCTTGTTAAAATTTTGTCATTGCATTAGCAAGCAGCCATGAAGACGCCATTTTGTCGTCGTAGTTTGTGATGTGTTGTGATGTGAGGGTAGCTCGCCGTGGCGTGTCATTCATTATGTGAATAGAAAGAGTAGTTTTTAACAGTTCTCACAGGACATTACATGCATAATCACATAATCTCCTCTTCCTTTCGCTGCTCACATAAACCGCACTAATTTTTAAGGAGATATTGCCCCTCACGAAGTCAGACGAACTTAAGCAGCCAAACTGTAGTATGATTAAGTAAATAACACTTGATCAACCTATACTAAGGCTCCATTTCCCCTGCAGTGTGACCTTCTTCTCTTGCGTTTGTATTGTAGATCTATTCTAAGCACTCGTCCAAATAAATAAATAATGTTGAAAAAATACTTAATTTTCTTAATTCGTTTTAGAATTCAAGTGCTACAGTATAATACACCCTCTTACCTTATACAAAAGGCTCCATTTAACCTGCATCGTGACCTTCTTCTCTTGATTCGTCAGTTCTTTTAATTGTGGGTCCAAGCGATCGGCCAAAGACTTCATTTCCTCTGGTTCCAGGCATTCCGAACCGCATTCACGACGCGCAGCTTTCGCGTGAGGCAGGGTTTTCAGCCAGGTGGTTATTTCTACCCCTTTTTTTACTCTAAAAGAATGTGAATCATCAGCCAAAATAATCACGTTTTTTGTATGGAAGCTCCTTTAACTTGGATATTTGTTTTATTTTTAATATTTGTTGTTATAGCAGCGAGAGAAATACACATTCTCTGAAAATGTCAACTGTCTACCTGTTACGGTTTATGAGATGAGCCCTGTGACAGACGGACGGACAGCGGAGGCTTAGTAATAGGTTCCGTTTTCATCCTTGGGGTATGGAACCCTAAAAAGTCCCTGTAGATATTTAATAATCTACCAGAGGACCTAAAGAACCTATATGGAAACTTATTTGATATACAACTAAAAAAATGGCTTCTAAGTAAATGCTATTATTTCATGAATCAATATTTTAATTACAAGGACTTAAGAATACTTCAAATATATTAATTGACATTGATTCATAATTGTTTTGACATTAGTTATTAATTAATTCATTTACTATTAATTGAAATTGAATTCAATTATTCAATTTCAATTAATATTAAATGATTAATATAATAATATTAAATATTAATTTATATATTGTGGGTATTTTAAATTATTGTTTGTATGTCTATGTTAGGTAGAATATAACTGGGCACACAACATTTCGTAGATTGTAGCTCAGGGTACATTCTCAACTGTACTGTATGGCTAGTTGTATGCACACTTACCCTTCCTTAGTCTCATAGGGCCATATATCGCTCTCGAAGATGGTGTCATTGAAACCAGCCCGAGACACCTTGTCAAACAGCTCAGGGTACTTCTCCGCGTACTGGGCCACGAGCGCGACGCAGCGGTACGAGTACAGCCATGTGTTGGTCACCTTGCACTTGCGAGTGTAGCCCGATACTTCTAAATTCTGGAAGGGAATAAAACATTACGAATTTATCTTTTTTTTTAAACGATAAATAAGTCACTATTTATCGAGAGCTAAAGTAAAGTTCGGTAATTATGAGATACTAACTTCTGCCCGCGGTTTCGCACGCATATTACCGACATAAAAAGCAACATATGGCCGCCCTTGGGATACTGTCTATAACTCTGCCAAATTTAATTAAGATCCGTTCGGCCGTTTAGGCGTGAATAGGAAACAGACAGACAGACAGCTAAACTAATGCTGCTGCGCGGCTTCGCACGCTTCTTTCCGGGATAAAAAGTAGGATAGATACTACAGGTCCGAATAAAAAATATTTTTCATAAAGCTAATTTGTGATCTTTTGGCCAGTGCCAAAAGATCACAAATTAGGCTTTCTCTAGCTGGTAATGCCACAAACCCTCTGTGGCAGTTAGTATCCTCGCGAGCGTAAAATGGAGAGCCATAGACCATGAATCGACGGACCAAGGCGACCACTGAATGAGAGTACCGAGGCGTTTCAAGGCATGGCACCTCTCAGATGGTCTAACGCACAGAATTATATCTAGATAGAAACAAAAAGTTTATTTACCACGCGTGTCAAAAAGAGGGGCTGAAGAGCCTCTTTGCTCGCCGCGAAATTCAGTCCGCTCCCGACCGCTTTCCACGTGAGACGTCAGGTTATAAAAACAAAATGCCTTGTTGTTCAATAATTAACTATTCAAACCACCACTTGTGACGTCAAGGTACCCATGCAAAATTTTACACGCTCGGTTTCAATACTATCGGCGAATCCTTTGATTCTATATAGATATATTTCTGTGGTCTGACGATATTATCGGGCGTAAAGAAGACATTAGCTCAGCAGTGGGTGTCAAGGGCCTGAGCTAATGATGACGATAGGTCTCTAGCTCATAGTGATTTTACACTGCAAGCGTGTAGCTATCTTTCTGGGTCTTAAGTCTCGCTCATTTTGCATAGTGTAGAAAGAGATGCCCTCTATTTCAACGCAGAAAGACTGCTGTTAGCCATTTGGCGCTCTTCTCTGATGGATAAGTACAAGCTGAAATGAACGTTATTGCGTTGCTAGTAGAATAAAAAATACGTTTTTTCCAGGCCCAGACAGATAAAACAGCCAGAAAACCTCATGCATAAGTTATTACTGACTGTATATACCTGTAGGCTATGGATAACCCGCTAAGCCTCTAAATCCATACTAATATTAAAAAAACGAAAGTAATTATGTCTGTCTGTCATTTACCTTTTCATGCCTAAACGCCTGAACGGATATTAATGAACTTTGGCAGGTGGACGGTATGCCAAGAACGGACATAGGCTACATTTTATCACGTGTAAAGCCGCGGGCAGAAGGTAATTAGTATAAAACCTGCCTTCTTGTTCATCTTAAGATTGAGTCCAACGTTGCTTTTCTTAAGATTCTCAGGCGGTAAGGTGTTTCTCTCGCCGTCAGCTATCAGAACCACTCCGGTGATACGAGACAGCATGTGCGATGATATACCTGTGGGAAATTAGATTTTATAGTTTGGGGGATAAGATTCATAATCAAAAAAAGCCATGCATTGGGTAAAAAATTCGGCGTAAATTGACCACAAAACGGAGTTAAAAATATACACTAATATATTATAAATGTGAAAGTTCGGATGGAAAAACGTTTGTTATTTCTTCATGCGGAAACTACTAAACCGATCGGGCTGAAGTTTTGCATAGATGTCTTTTAGGCCAAATACAACGGTTTTTGTCGAGGGTAGAATAGATAAAAATTACATCGAAACGTCATCAAAACATATTTCTTACCACAGGCAGCAGCAGCGTGGTTGGCAATGTGGTAGGGGCTGGCAGATGAATTGATGGAGGGGATGGGCTCTTTCTGCTCCGTCAGCGTCACCTTAATGCGGCCGCTGCGAATCGATTCCGAATCAACCACCTGGAATATTCGCATATTCGTTATTTAGTCCTTTTTCTACGGTTAATGCATTTACTGCCCAAACTCGGCGGCTCGGCGGTGGTGGCACGGAGCCGCGCCGCCACATTAAGGACCTGCAGATGGAACATGTGCGTCTTGGGCTATGAAATTATTAAATATTGATGTTGTTTTTATAGGTTTACTGCATCGATGCCGAAAAAAGGCGTTAAATTGTTTCTATTCTAATGGCTTTCCTTCCTTTCGTTGAACCGTTACCGACTTTTTCGCTAGATCTGGTGTCAGTCTTTTGGCGATATTTATTATATCATGAAGGCTCAATTCACCCGGGTTTGGCAGCAATACTGGTCTTATATTTATGTAGATAAAGTTTAAAAATATTCGACACCAGTTTGACACAGAAAGTTCTCGCGGCGTCGCTGCCGGCATGCCCCCATTCTGGTGTGGTTTTGCAAAATTTACATTTATTTCTGGTGTCATAAAACCGATCATAATAATTTTGAACCAATAATATTAGTTTTGAAGTTTATGACACTCCTTACTGACACTGGCAGAGCCGTAGCGAAAAGCAAGCGGCGCCATTAAGAAGTTGAAGTTGAGCCTTAGGTAGCAGTTACAGAAATACAATTTATTTATATAGCCGATTTACATATCAATAACTTTTTATTGTAAATTCTTAAATAATTCACATAAAGATCATACAGAATTTGTAATTAAATAAACATTAATAAATTATTAAAAACTCAAACTAGGTAAACATAATATTTATTAAGGCTGTACCTAGACTGTCAACTGTATTATATTTCTCAAGAATCAAGTTCCAATCAACACTTTCCCTCATCACTTTCCCATCATGTGTGCAATAGCACACATGAAATGATGGTGATTCGCCCTGACATGTCTCGGATGAGGTTGCACACAAGAAATGATGGTGATTCGCCCTGACATGTCTCGGATGAGGTTAACATCTGGAGAAACTTGACTGACCTTGGCCTGGCATCCGTAATACTGGCCTTGTGTCAGCAGGAACACAGTTTCCCCAGGTGGAAAGGCCTCCTGGGGCGTGGTATATTTGCCGAGATCTTCCATTATATACGCCTTCACGTCTTGCACGACGGCTTGGAGCGCGTAGCCACAAGGTATGGTGCAGAATTCGGGCTCTATCGCCATTTTACTGTTGTCTTGGATTATGTATTTGTAGCCTGGAAGAAAATAGGGGTTTTTTGAAAAATGTATATTAAAGTTAATAAAATAAATAATAAATAAAATTATTTTATTTCAGACAACATTAAATTCAAATAATTTACATTTAATTTTTTAAAAATATTAAATTGAGGTCCATAGTATGTTATTAAGTATCTATTTTCCTTATCCTATGTTAGTGGTTGTACATGGCAGGTAAACATTATGACAATTTTATCATCAAAATTTAATTATTATGATGGTTATGTTCTTTATTATCATATCAGCTCACAAGCATGCATCACAACTGCCGCATGCGACGCGACGCCACAAATAGCGCTCCTGACCCGCCTCCATCATCAACTCCCCGACCGCTACAATGTATTTTTTTATTTTCTTTCATTTACAAAGTATTCTTATGTGTTTATCAATGTTGCACCACAAAGAAGTATCATACTTCAAACTTTTACATTACAAGTGGCCAGTTTAGAATTATCAACAAAGAGTATCGATTGTCATGATAACTAAATGTTCAGTTGTACAGCATAAACTATATAGAGATACAAAGGTGCGTCATTTGTACTACCAGTTGTACTTCTTAGCAGTACTACTGACATGGAGGCTTACTAGTACTACTGGTAGTACTAGAGATACAACGGTGTGTCTTTTGTACTACCAGTTGTACTTCTTAGCACTACTACTGACATGGAGGCTTACTAGTACTACTGGTAGTACTAGAGATACAACGGTGTGTCTTTTGTACTACCAGTTGTACTTCTTAGCAGTACTACTGACATGGAGGCTTACTAGTACTACTGGTAGTACTAGAGATACAACGGTGTGTCTTTTGTACTACCAGTTGTACTTCTTAGCACTACTACTGACATGGAGGCTTACTAGTACTACTGGTAGTACTAGAGATACAACGGTGTGTCTTTTGTACTACCAGTTGTACTTCTTAGCACTACTACTGACATGGAGGCTTACTAGTACTACTGGTAGTACTAGAGATACAACGGTGTGTCTTTTGTACTACCAGTTGTACTTCTTAGCACTACTACTGACATGGAGGCTTACTAGTACTACTGGTAGTACTAGAGATACAACGGTGTGTCTTTTGTACTACCAGTTGTACTTCTTAGCAGTACTACTGACATGGAGGCTTACTAGTACTACTGGTAGTACTAGAGATACAACGGTGTGTCTTTTGTACTACCAGTTGTACTTCTTAGCACTACTACTGACATGGAGGCTTACTAGTACTACTGGTAGTACTAGAGATACAACGGTGTGTCTTTTGTACTACCAGTTGTACTTCTTAGCAGTACTACTGATACGGAGGCCATTAAACCACAATAGGTTTGTGTTGGTGCTCACACTCGTCTTATACATAAATGTACATGCATTTGCATCACTACTTATAATCGATGTTGTCGGTACATCGAGTGAATGGTCTCTCAACACTCCGTTTGGCGTTGCATTTGTTATATTCTTATGTTATTTATGACACATTGAGATACTCAAAATTACTCAATAATATATTCATTTAGGCCCGTATTATTACTACTTGAAACTATGCTCTGTCATCAATCTATCATATAGGCTTGAGAAACGCATTTGCCATAGATAATCGTTTCTCAAGCATAGATCGATGACTGAGCAAGCATTTATAATATGGGCCTTAGTATCATTATTGGCTTGTGATTGGCTCATACCTGCCGTAGGAGCTAAAATTCTCATATTAAATATCATGTTCCATATGAATATTACCTTTGTGGTTGACCGCATGCACGATGATCTTCACAGAGCCCAATATAATACCAAGACGATTTTGGTTGCTGGAAAAAAACAAATTGATAAAATTACTTTTAAATGTCCTCGATTTCACGGTGTAAAGGTCGTGCGATTAAAAATATAACTATTCAAGAGTTTAGGCTCTTTTTAGGCTGAATTTGCTACAAATAATGTAAATTTTTCTTCTGAACTTACTGCTCGACCACAGTACTCCTTTCAGATATCCACTGCTGATGAAGGTTGCCCTCGTTGAACTCGGTGGTGTAGGGAGGCTGGCTGTTGATGTTGTTGTTTTGTTGGTCCACGTGGTGGAGACGTCTTTTCTCGTCTGATACTGTCATTACCCTGGATAGATAAGAGGCTATTAGTTTATAGAATCTGATCGGATAATCGTTTGGCGTAATTCATCTATACCTCAGACGAACGAAATCACACTGAACATAGACCTTCGGTCAGGGAAAGTAACGGATACTTTCCCTGACCGAAGGTCTATGTTTACGTGCAAAAAATTGAGTTTACGCTGGCGACATCTAGTTATAATCCAAGTCTAATTTAGATTGATGAGACATGGATAAAACTGTAGACGCCAGTTGATATGTATGTGATAGTAAAATGTTCACATTGTGATGAATGTTTACAAACCTACGTTTTATAGCGCACATAGCAATTCCTCGGAGACCACCGTATAATCAATTTTGATACAACAACGAAAGAATCATCAAAATCTATTAGCAATTGGCGCAATTGACGCTATGTGTGTGTGGGTTTCCATTTTGAACTGTGGTAGTTAGTCATGACTCCCCAAAAATATTATGTTGCTTTTAAAATTTAACGGGATAAATACTAATTCCTCGGGAATAAAATTTTCATGGGACCACCTCGGGCTCATTCTCTATACAATAATGCAAGAATCAGTAAAATCGGTTACCCATAGGCGGAGATATCAAGTAACAAAAAACATACAGACTAACAGCTGAGAACCTCCTTCTTTTTGAAGTCGGTTAGAAATAGCTTAGACTAAACATTATTATAACGTCACGTATGCGGAACGTAACTCTAAAGTGGAAATGGACAGGACTTTAGGCTAGAAGGAAAGACGGAAGGTGGACTACAGCCATTGCGTAACGGTAGCCTAGAAACGCTCCAAGACAATGAGGCAGACCACCAGCCAGACATCGTATAGCCGGGAAGGAATAAATTAGGGTGACACAGTATCGGACAGAAAGGCGTAATAGAGAGGAGGCCTGCAGCACTTAGGAGTGGGTGCTCACGAGCTGAGTAGATAGATAGTAGATAAGACTTTATTAAAAGTTTAGACAAACATGAAACTTTCAGCATGATCTGTTGAGTAGTTTTTGCTTGATGGAGTAAAAGTAACTTAAACGTTTTCCGAATGTATCGCTTGATACTATAAGGAAATTATTTCATGCGTTCGGATGTATCAAAACGCATGAAATAATTTCCTATGGTTATTTAGATGGTTTATTTAGAAGCATAAATATTTCAGTAAAAACTGAAATATTTATGCTTCTAAATAAACCATCTTCATTATATAAACTATTTTCACTTTAGAAAGTGGAATACGTCTTTGCGTTGAGTGCAACATTTGTGTAACAATAAACATAACATTGTTTAGCAGTGTTCTTCAATAGGTACCTGTATTTTTTTATAACTTACTTAGCCCTGGTGAGATGCGGCCAGCCGACCCATATAACCTTGCCCAGTAGTTCGGCCGCCACTGCGTCTAAGACCTGTTTCTCCTCGTTGATGATTTCCACCATCATGCTGTTGTTTCGTGACGGCTGGTCGAAGACGCGCACTCTTGCGCTTTTGAGCGCTGTCTGTAAATCAAAATGTAGGTAACTAAATAGTGGAAATATAAAGCTAGCCAGGTTGTCTGGCAGAGGTCGCTCTTGAGCGATAAGACCGCCAATTGTCACTTTGTTATAATTGTTTCTTTTTGTAAATTGTTTCTTATATACAAGTGTGCAATAAAGTATTTTCTATCTAGTAAAATATATATTCGGTGTAACTTCTCACCGCACCGGTTAAAAAAAGGTTGGAGCCTAAAATATGAATGGTCAAGTCGAAGGCAGTCAGGTTTTGTGTGTCGTGAACGTAACACGAGTTTCAAACGCACCAATAGCTTGATTTTTAATAAGCGATTATTTTGGTGAACTTGGCGCACTTTTGGATTTACGTAGCACAGTTCTTGTGGAAATGCAATCTCATCTTTTTTTACCGTTTCTTCAGACGTTCGTAAACACATTAGAGTAGAGTAGACTTTGCATTGGGCAAGATAACATCTCTGCAGGAACTATTGCCCAACGACTCCAATTAAAAGCATAACTTAATTGCATGCAAGCAAAAATCTGTTCTCGCCGCTGTTCAGCGAAAATAACCACAAGCATGTTTGGACCTCTAAAGACACCAGTTCTAAGGTACCTTATATTTAAGATGCCTCATGGTAGGGAAGCCAGGGTACAACATATCCGTCCTGGCGTTAGGCAAGACTCCTTTCTTCAGCTGCGAGGGCGAAACTTCCAGATCTTTGCGCCACACGAATAGCTCCAACGCGTGGCACTCTTCTATGGATGGGAAGTATTCTGGTGCGATCGCTGGACCTGGTGATAGGAAATGCACCAAGTCAATATCATGAGGAAAAACTTCAGCATGGAGATCAGTTCAGAACCAGAGGAAATCCCTTACGGTACGCGAACATATTGGCTACAAAGTATGGCGCTGTAATGAATAAAACGTGGAGAATCTCTGTGCGGTGGATGGTACGAAAGAAGCCCCGGACACCAGCGCAGCTTGCGCACAACGATAATATTTTGTGGTCTGTTTTGTCGTATCGCAAAACAGACCACAAAATATTATCGTTGTGCGCAAGAGGGCGAAATGCGCACAATTTTGTGAGATAGGCATAGGATTTTGTGTTCATAGGAGTGGGACAGAGCACACGTTGTTGGAACGGCGTAAGCGCAAAAATAAATTTTTTGCTTATTTACAAAAAACTGCACAACTTATAAAGAAACTGGTTCAAGGAACCAAATAATTAGTAGAATAATAACCTACGAATCAAAACATGAGTAATTTCAATAGACCGCAGGGCTCCGGAGATCTCGACCACATTATGTACGAAACAGTGCACTTTCATGTTATTTTTTTTCTCCATCGTGTTTTTACTTTCAATGAGTTTTATGTAATTGGAGTTTTACCACGGGGACTCACGGGTGAGTGCTGAGATCTACACCTACTTCGACAACCAAACCCGCTGGGTTCGCCCCTTAAACAAAGATAAAAAAGATAAAATGATAAAGAAAATTAAGAATTTTACGTTCTTCCCCGATTGCTAATAACACATCATAGGTAATCATAACAAATCGAAGTACGTCGTCGTAATAAACAAAACAAAACCAACGAAACTGTCAAAAATAACCTAAAAAACGTCATAATTAACAAGGAGATAAAGCCCTACCCGGCCCTTCAAGTAGTTAACTTTATTCCTCTGTTAGGCTCTGTTAGGGGCCTTATCCAACAGTTAACTACAATCTGACCATTGAAAAACCAAGAATATTGCTATTCGTCGAATAAATGCTATCTGGTGTCTTATCTGAGGATTGGAAAATTGGCCCTTAGTATATTTAACTAATGTCCACCTGTTTTTGTCTGTCCACGTGTTATCTAGTACTAAGTAGTATTTTATTTCTGTAAATAAGTTTATTTGTGTGTAGTGTCTAATAATTAATTTACTTTCTTTCTTTACTAGTGCGACGACCGATGTGGCGCGGCGGGCGAAGGTCCGCCTGCGACGCAGAAGGTTGCGGATTCGATTCCCGCCTCGGGACATATGTTTGTACGATCTGCAAATATTTGTTCCGGGTGTTCTGGGTATTTTCTATATATAATAAAAAATATCTATCTATGTTATGTATTGTATTAAGTTTATCAGTCATCTAGTACTCATAACACAAGCTCTGCTTACTTTGGGGCTAGATGATGCTGTGTGGATTGTCCAGCATTATTTATTTATTTATTTACATTCAGTGGTTCATTACCTTGACTGCTAGCTACCCAGTTGTAAACCAGCATAGGTCCATGAGTATTCCTCTTGAGTTCTTCTTCTGTCAGTCTCTGGTAGCACGGCGCCATTGCTGACAGCAAGTTTATCTGTGTGGTGAACACATATATTTATATTTAAAAACATTATAATATACACAATAGTACTAGGTACACAAAACAAACATAACACTCCTTTCGGTGCATCATCGGGTAAAATATCATAGGTACGGGGCACCCGGGCACTGCCGTCTAGAAACTGGTTTTGCCCACGCGCTGAAGCTGCACTGCGCCGCGCGCCGGCTCGACAATCACAACCTCGCGCTTTGCGTGAACGCACTTACCGCTTGCTGTCGTGCGCAATCCCTGTATTTTATTCGTCGTGTTATTTGTTATCCCTGTGAACTTTTATTCTCCTTCTGTATCTACATATCTTCTGTCTATGTAAAATTATTATACTAGCTAGTATACCTGAGTGTTTCCCTTCAATACCTACCCTATAGACATCCCAAATCTGCAAAACAATATACTACTATATACAATAGAAAACACGTAAAATTTGATCGTCTCGAAAAGCAACTTGGACAAAATTGCTATTATTGGGGCAAGTTCACTATCGCGGAGTCTTCGTCAGTCATTGCGTTTTCATTGTCGCGACGACGCCCAATCACAAACGAACAATCACATTATACCTATTACTCGGTTCTAGAATCCTAGATATTTTTTGTAAGCAAGGAGGTTACAAAACCAAAAAAGAAAATGTGGTAAAATAGTTGGTAAATATTTGACGACACTGGTTTAATCGGAATCGCAGATACGAAACAGTTTTTGGCCTTCATACAGATTTCATTCGTATCTCGTACGTATTTGAATTTAAACCTTTTTCACTGCGAGTGTCCAATTACGAGTTGCGAAGTTTGTGTTTTTGTTTTAGTGATAGCTTTGCTGTCACCTTGTTGACACGTTTCCTTCACACATGTTCTATGTTATTGATATTACTTATTACTTTTCATTCAAAAAATATCTTTGTTGACATAAAATATCTTGACTTCTAGAAACGAGTAGAGTTCGAAATACACTCATCTGTCGCAGGTTTCAACACCTAAATCATATAACTCACCTCATCAATGAACGGTATAAGAACCACCGCTTCCCAGTCGTTGACTTTCCCGTTGAGATCCGTCTCGAAGTTGACCGGATAGTAGTGTACTATGACGGAGTCTTCGTCAGTCATCAGATCGTGGAACGGAGTGGGGAGTAGGTGCTTGCTGGCCGCGGGCAGCACGGCTAGTAGCTGGAAATAACAAGTTTGTTAGAACGTTTACCGGTGCCATTAGCGCCACAGCTCTGGTGGGGCAAAAGTAAAACTTGAAGCGCCTCTAAAATAATCGTGCAGGGTCCCACCGGCGAGTTACGAATCAGCGTTCAACTTTAAATTCTTCAAACCCAAACGATTCGAAGTCATCGTCATTTAATCGATACTAATATTATACATTCGAAAGTAACTCTGCCTTGTCTGTCTGTTATCTTTTCACGCCTAAACGGCTGAACCGATCTAAATGAAATTTCGCAAGGTGTATATAAATGGTATCCCGGGGACGGACATGGGCTACTTGAAAAGCGTGTGCGAATCGCGGGCAGCAGTTAGTAAAATATAATTAAGCATTTTGTTCAAGAAACTAAAGGAGATGCTTTTTTTTTCATTAAAACAACCCTTGTTTAATAAAATAAAGTACATAGAATTTATTACGGATGTAAGCGGGTTAACTACGAACCTTATTTGGGATGGAAGAACACCAGCATTTCATCCCTTAACGAGGGACTTCATCAGGGTGAGTGCGATCCTGACGCGCCCGTACCGCTTCCGTGCGCACACTACGGCTAAAACACGCGATGTGCGGGTCGTGGGCGCAGGGGGCGGAGGTGGTGGGGGGCACGCTGCTTGTCGCTGCTGTAGAGTAGGAGAGTCATCCTCTCGCGGAGATCTCATCGTGCCGGGTAGTGTAGGTATGCTCAGTGTGCAGGCGCAACTAACAGTATCTACACTATACTGCATCTGACTTCCCATGGAGACACGGCTTCCAAGTGGGTGGTAGGTTCCAATCTCTATCTCTATTGAAGTTGGGCCGTCGTCCCACTCTCTATCGCCTCGCGTATCTTGCGCGGAACAAAGAATTTTCACTAGACAAGACACGGGCTTTGTCCAAACTTACGTAATGCGATGATCCTTTGCCATTCCTTTTCTAGTTTTATGTTTTTTTAATGTATGTTTTATCTAGTGCAATAAAGAATTATGAGATCCTTACTCAATACGTGTTCTACCACCGCCGAGCTATTGGTGTCAACATTCTATAAGGCGCGTATGTGTTCAGAGAGCCTGATGGATACACCGCTCAGATCCGTAATTAATTCGTCAAACTACGATAGTTTTTATAATACATAGAATTTGTTTACGCTATCAATCAGCCTTTTGTTTAGATGACTTACTTCAGAAATGCAAAAAATGTGAACTCATGTTCTTAAAGTTAAAGCCCGTTTTCGAGAAGAGACAGAGATGATATTTATAAACAGATAGAATCAAGAACTTGTCGTTCATGTAATGGTATTTTAACACCATGCTATTAGTTACTTCTGCACCCGGGCATCAGACAAGGCACAGCCGTTCTCACGCTCACCTGCTCAAAAGGTTTAAATGGCTCCCCCAGTTCGAAGTCAATCTTGAGGTCCTTGAAGCCCTTTATATCCGACATGTAGGGCGCGTAGTGATGCGGGTAGTACCAGCACCATGATGGACAACCCTGAATATAGACACACACATAGATGAGAAAAAGAAGATACATAATTTGTACGGTCAAAGCCAGAGAATATAGAACATTGTCAATTTCTTTTGATGTCGTAAACTCTTCGTATACTTTTGAAAATTCTTTTGGATGGTTGGCCTTGTTTGTTGTTCGCATATTTTGTCGTTGACTGTACTACTAGATTACATCGTACATTTTTTTTATTTTTGTTCATCTTCATAAGTGTAGAAGCATTTGTAAGTTAGTGTGTATAAAAACAAAATGCGTTATCTCCACAATAGTTGCTACTATTCAGAAGTTACTTTTTACTGAGTGCAATTTATTGTTGCATTCGGATAGAACGTGAATGAAGTTGCGCGGAGAGGCTTGTACTCAACTTAATAATGTCTCACCTTGTAATAATAGTAAAGGTTCCATTGGATTGCTCTCACATAGCCCTCTGCTTGGTCCGCCAAAACTTCACTGGAATTTCACAAAAAAACATAAAATATGTACACTCAGACTCAGAAAAATATAGTCTGAAACTATGTAGATATACACTTGCGAGCTATAAACTGGAATCACTTCATCGCTGGTTTTTGCAGACCATATTTTACAGTTTCCATGCAATAAACTGTAGGTTGTGGTATATTATTTTAAAGATAATTTTATTAGCTTTCAAACTCTTTCGATATCATAGCGAAAAAAATTTTCATCATATGTCATGGAACGTGAAAACAAAAGACATAAATTTTTGGAACGAAACATCAATTTTTTCAAACTCCTGAATCCCTATAAAAACTGGGAATTTATGCAATTTTGTCATCAGTCCAATATATCACGTCACTCAAAATACTGGAATTACAAGAAAATGGAAACCACACCAATAGAAGCCGCTCAAATCGTCACCCTAATCCAGAAGGGTTCTACTATCGTACGCTGAGAGGACCCTCGAAATTCCACAGGATTCCATCAGGAAACTCATTAGGTCAATGAAAAACCGTTTACAAGCAGTCATTAGGGCCAGGTGGGGCAATACAAAATATTAAGCGGGAAATAACAAAGATTATAAATAAAAATTTGTTTTCATATTACTTCTTATTAATTTAAACATCCACAACTTCGACCTATTGTAATAATTCACTAAATGAAGGTAGGAAACTTAATTGAATTTAAATAATTTTTATACCATTCGAAAGCTAACAAAATTTCTTTTCAAATGGTATACACCAATCTGCAGTTTATTCCATGGAAACTGTGAAATATGGTCTGCAGAAACCAGCGATGAAGTGATTCCAGTTTATAGCTCGCAAGTGTAGTTTGTACAACTTACTCAGTAACGCTAGAGTAGTCTAACTTCGTCATATAATAATCTCTTTTATGCAATTTGAACTCTGCTTCTACGTCCCCTAAAGGCCCATCGTCTGAAATAGAGATAAAGAATCTTGTTAAAATCGAGTTGACTTTCGCATTAAAAAGCTGTTAACTAACAGCTCCTGATCGTGAATCAATAACAGTGAAAAGGAAAGTGAACAAAACTTTTTATATACTACATACCGTCACTAGAATCGCCTTCCAAAGCTTCATCGTCAAGGAACTGTAAGAGAACAACACAAAATGTTATGCAATCCAAAGACACGGAGAGTTATCTGCCCTCTCATAGACAAAGTTTGGTCTTGGAGTAAGAGCAAAAGGTCTTCTTCTTCTTCTTGTCAGATGGCTTAGGTCAATGCATAAATTATTGAAGCGGTAGTAATAATTACTTATTACAACAATTACAGCAAAATATTTTTATAACAATTCTTTTCCACTGTGTTTTTTTTTCTTGGCGAAATCTTTGTCAACTTTGTTCCTGCTAGCCCCGCTGAGCATATCTCATATCAACTCGACAACTGGTAGGTACCTATATCTACTACTCACCTTAGTACCTACATATTTTTATCAAAACCAACCTCGGTCTGCCTTCCACTTGTTGTGTACGCCCAACAGGGCTCACATTGTGATACTCACATGCATATATATTATATACCTACCAATTAAGCCAATGTGATGACAACAATAAATATATTGAGTATTGAGTCATCAATTCATCATCATCTTATCTGAGAGTTAGAATTAGAATGCATACCAGTTCATCAGTAGCGTTGATCAAAGCCTGTAAGTCATCGTCTGGTTGCGCTTTGATATCGTCAATGTTTACATTGAATGTCTCATCATCATTGGGTTTGTACTGAAATATAAACATTTATCACTAAAATAGATGATTACGATTTTTTTCCTATTTCTAGTATTTGTAAATTGGTTCCACGTCTGACAAGCCCGTATAAAAAAATGGGTTTAAGTAGTACTGCGGTAATCTGATTCCTTTGGCAAGATGTGAAATTTCTAGCATTATTTATTTATTAGATTGCGTTAACACGTTACCTCTTTCCTATCATTAGCATTGGGTCGCCTGCCAGTTTTAGCTTCAAAGTATTGCAGGTCGACAAATGTTTCTTGAAACATTTCCTTATCTATTTTGGCCAGCTCTTGCATGAATATTTCAAATCTTTCAAGATTTAACTCTCCGGCTTCGTTTATGTAGCCTGGAATTTCAAAAATATCTAAGTATGATGTATTTCTTACTTACACGAACATGTTATACAAATTATATTAAAAGTAGACACTTGTGGAACTCCACAGATTAAAATGTTTTCCCATCTTTGACTTCATTAGTTTCTCACTTCAAACCAATGAATTTATTATCATAAAACATTAAACAATAGAACATTATTCAGGGAATTCGCCTTACGATAGACTCAAAAGCCATTGCATGATCCAAGTCTTCAATCAAAAGAACTCACCACTCAAAGTAGGCAGCACTTTCATATATGTCTTATACAATAATGGAACAGCTTCGTTCCCAATGTGCATATTAGGTAAATGGGGAATAAAATCATTGCCCACAAGGAAACCCATAAGCACCCAATCATCAACAATCTTCTCGATATCGTACGGGAAAGGTAGTTTATCCTTTATCTCTATAAACTCTTGTTCTAAGTACTCCTTGAGCAGAGATAGATGGAGGAGGTAAAAGTTAGTTTCTTCTGGGCTTGTAACACGTTGGGCTTGTTTGCCGAATTTTACCTGTGAACAATTTTTTGATGTGAAGTTGTGGTTGGTATGAAGCAGACGTTAAATGTATACATCATACTTATGTTGAAACTTAAATGCGCTGACTCAGAAATTGCAATCGTATACTCGCAAGGTCTTTAACACTCGCAATGCGCAGTTTGTCGGCTTAACACTAGAGTGTGATATAGACAACGCTGAGCGTGATCGCAATCGGAAGATATTATTGCAGCGGTTTGAATGGATAGATAGAAATGTTTGTTTCTCATTCAATCCAACTACAACGGATCTGCTTGATGCAGAAACTTTGTAGCTCTAGGCTTGGAATAACATAGAGGATACTTGCATCATGCAAGAAGCATGTCATATATACAGTGGTGGTCACATAATTAAAGACACTGGAAGCATATTGAAATAACTAAGCTATTCCTCCTGTATATACTTTATCAGACTGCCATTGTAACTTGCTACACAAATAATTTTTATTTGTGTTGTTATTGTGTATTGTTAAAACGAAACATTTACAACAAAACTTGCCTTTTATTCGGTAAAACTTAAATTTAAGCAGTGTAAATAAAAGATAAGGTTAGTAAGATCTGGCCATATAATTAAAGACACTTCATTTCGTAACAAGAAATTAAACAAAAAATTTGTTATCATTGAAATTATCTTAGTACGTAAGATTTCTAACACATTTTTATAGAGCATTTCGATGCGTATCAATACTTGGTCGCATGTCCTTTTGCAGCAATAACAGCACGACATCTCTTGCCATGGAAGCGATCAATTTTGTACAAACATGTACCGGAATTTGTTCCCACGCTTCTGTAAAAGCTGTGTAAAGTTGATCGACGTTTGATGTACCTACTCTTGCCGCCACTGTCTTTTTCACCTGGTACAACAAGTTTTCGATTGGATTTAAATCTGGACTGTACGGGGGCCAATCCAAAACTGTCACAAACTGGTTCCTTAAGAAATCTTTAACTACTTTTGCGGTGTGTCGGATCATTATCCTGTTGAAAAGTCCAAATTACCGGTAAATTTTGCTCAGCATAGGGCAGCATGGTTTCTTGTAAAATATTTTTGTACTGGTATTTATCCATATTGCCTTCTATATTCCTGACAGGTCCGACACCAAGTCCTGAAAAACAGCCCTACACTATGATATTTCCCCCTCCATGTTTCACTACTTTCTTGGTGCACTTCGGATCCATTTCTTTGTTCGGGGGGCGTCTAACATAGTGTTTTCCGTCAGAATTAATCATATTAATATTTGTTTCATCCGAAAAAAGCACATTTTTCCACTATCGTTCAGCCCAGTGTTCATATTTTTTAGCAAACGCTGACCTTGCCTTAACATTTTGCTTTTTCAAAAGTTGCACCTTCCGAGACACTCTTCCGTACAAGTTTGCCTCACATAGTCTCCGTCTAATTGTCCTTGCAGACACACCCGTCGATCCTCCTGCCCCATATATTTCCGAGCGTATCAGTTCTGATCCTTTGAACGGTTCCTTTTTTGCCAACAACACCATCCTAGAGTCTTCCCGCGGAGTAGTTTTTCTAGGTCTCGGTTTTCTGGGTAAGTTTTCGGTCGTATTGAACTTCTTGAAATGCGTTATAGCATTCATAACCATGTCCTTAGAACAGCTCAAATAGTTTGCGATATTTCTGTATGACCAACCTTTGCTATGAAAGTTCAAGATTATCTTTCTAGTGGACGAATCGCAACTCTTGTTTTTTCCCATATCGATTGGTATAAAACGTATTAATTTGAATACAAAAAATAAAATGTTATAATTAATGTCGACGTTTCATGCAAATACGCGGCAAAACAATGAAAAACCGAATGTAGTTCTCTTTCTTTTTTTATATTCAGAACACAGCGTTCACTGTCTTTAATTAGCTGGCCAGCTACAGGTACGTTAAAAAAGTTTGTATTAGATTCAGATAGTGAGCAGTGTCTAAAATACCAAGCAACACAACTTTTTTGTCCCCCATTTTTAAGAATACAACGTCATGTATGATTTAGTAACAATTACATTAAATTTAATACCTACTTTGACTAATGGTTGTGCCAAAATCATGTTTATTGTGATCAATTAGGGGGTGTCTCTAATTATGTGTCCACCACTGTATATATATTTATTTACTAACAATGAACTTCCCACAAGTCATTCTGTCTCGCTATTTAGGGTCAGCATAATTAAGTAATCTCGTTGTATGCAAGACTTATTGGCAACTCTATAAAATATTACCTCCTCTCTCAGCAGAGCGAAATGCGGTTCATGGGTACAAGTTCCCAGCATTATGAGATCCGCGTCCAGTCCGTACAGGCAGTGCCTGGTGTTGGGATCGTACTCGGGCTGCGAGCGAGCCCATCGGATGTAGTCCATTATCTTATGCTCGCCTTCGCCGGGGGTCTGCGGGGTAAATATTGATGATAGAGTAATAGGTAAGTGTGGTCTCCGTGAGGGCAATGCAGATTAAAATCAGTGACGACCGATGTGGCGCGGCGGGCGAAGGTCCGCCTGCGACGCAGAAGGTTGCGGGTTCGATTCCCGCCTTGGGACAAATGTTTGTACGATCTGCAAATATTTGTTCCGGGTGTTCTGGGTATTTTCTATATATAATTTTCTAAAATATCTATCTATGTTATGTATTGTATTAAGTAGGTATATCAGTCATCTAGTACCCATAACACAAGCTCTGCTTACTTTGGGGCTAGATGATGCTGTGTGGATTGTCCAGCATTATTTATTATTTATTATTATTATTAGCATCAGCTATCCTAATCCAGTACAAATCGTGCACTGGATTTCATGACAAACACACGCAGCACAATGCATGATTGTTAGCTCTTGAATGTTACGTGAAATAAACAGAATCAAAAGTGTATTTCTGCTTTTGTGAATATGTGATTGAAAATGGGTGGAAACATTCGCGAGATGTTTTCATTCGATCAAACGACGATCCTGATATTTTTTCCGGTGGTGGTGGTGGTGGTGGGTTACTAGCACCGCACACAAGTCACTGTTACAGACTTTGTCTGTCCAACAATTCTGATGGATTATCTGAGTTTACCCCAATATTTAATTAACCTGAGAGAAACTCAGGTTAAATCTTTTTTTTCATCTGAATTAAAACCGTTTTTAAGGTATCAATCAAGTGTGGAATCTTCGTTTTGTAGTGATCAATCAAAAGCAAATGTATTTCTGCAATTAGCATTGTTAAACGTTACCTCATGCCCAGAAAGCACCACTTTGACTTTAGACCACAGTGGATCATGGGTGATCTTCCTCTTCACAAAGAATCTCAGCTGCTCATGGAGGCGCGCCATGAAGACGGTTCCTGGTGTGATGCAGTTGCTGTCGAAACGCTTCTCCGTTGGGAGGGTTTCACCTTAAATATTATTTTTATTTTTTAATACACAATGCGGTTTAGATTGTTAAGACCTCGGTCAAGCATTTGATTTCTTGCCCGGGTGTAAAATACCTGCAGCGTAACCTACTAGGTAGATAATGTTTTTTGCCAAAAAGATTGTTTTCTGGTTAGTACTGTCTTAAATCCTAATTTAGTTTTACCTAGACACAGTTCTCTAAAAATAGCAACGAGGATAATTTCTTAACACACCTAAGACAATGGTAGACAGTTACACAGGAATGTCACCATCTTGTATTCGTCTAGCTAGCTGTATAAGAGACAAGGTATAGAAGCCGCACTTAAATGGAGAGAAGTGAGTCTTTTGCCAAGCAGTAGGATGCAGCAGGCTGCATAGATTTAAATAATAAACACCCCGCTAGGGTTGGTGTGAAAGTAAAGAGCCCTTTACTTAGTTGTGGGTATTATGCTTACCTTTAGCTTTAGCCTCATCTTCTAATTTTTCTGCCTCTCTCGCTGAACGGAATCTGAAAGAATATTTATTTATAACACATTAAATTGTATGACTGATAAGGTTGAGAAGCCGCTTTTTCATACATAGCAAGTTATAATACAATCCCAATTTATTTAGGTTTATTTATTTCCATTGATCAAAGATTTTAGCTACTTCATAACTGTTCCACCTAGTTCAAACTGTTTGTACCTCCTGCCTCTTTGCTGGTTCATTTTAGCCCTAGGAGCCACTCCATCAATAGCCATGAAGAACAACTTCTTAGGCTTGATGATTTGGAACAGAATACTGATGTAGTGGAATATATCTTCAAAGATCTTCTCTTCTGTGATACGGAAGTGAGGGTTGGAGTCATCGGGGTGAGAGCAGTTGTGGATTATTCCATTCATGTCAAGATACATGTGATCAAAGTCGGGGATCTGGAAAATTTCAACAACACATGTTATTAATCGATTTTCACTGCAATGTTTCAGCTTATCAAAACAAACAACTTGATGATAAGCTAATTAGACAGCAATATGGTACAAAATTACTTGAAAATTGCACAAATTGATGACAGCTTATGATATGCTCTCTGATCTTCAACATACCTGATACTGCTTCACCAGCTCATTGAGGCAAGGATACCTCTCACTTGTGTACCTGAAGAACTTCGGAACCCCCATTCTGATTGATTACTTTCAAAATATACACTCTTCACTGACCCCAAACTGAATAACCTATGATCTGGGTCGCAAATTGTTGCAGCACATAAAGTTAGTTTCCTTGCTGTACGGAGGCTGCAATGGTGTTATTTTTTGGTTGTTTATGAAGAAATAGTGAAAATTATCTCGTCAAAACTACATCGCGAAACGGAGAATTTACAAATAGTGTTGTGTTGTGATGTGATGTGCTCTTTATTTGGCAAGCGAATAAAATGCGAATCGCAACTAAAAAAGACTCGAAACATCGATTAACCGAACTCTATTAAATAAAGTTAGGCTGGCTTAAACAAAAATCTGAATATTATAAATGACATTTATGTTGGTTTTGTACCAAGATGGGTTTTAAAGGGGTTTGAAGATTTTTCTATGGAGGGTGGCCTTATCATTTCTTTTTTTTATTTCAAATGCGCCACGCACGATAAAAGTTATATAATTGTATATATCTTATGCATATATATTTGGACTCTTGGACAGACACAATTAAAAAATAATGTCCTAAGGCGTCTAGTTTCTGAGATATTCACAGATGAAAATATCTATAGTTTTTCTTAAAAAAATAAAAACCAATACAAAATTTGAATCTCATCATAAAGCGCCAACAAAAATCTATCAACCGTTGCTCTGTCTGCGTATAAAAATGAATATGTTCGTTTTGCACCAATTTTGTACCAAGATTATAGATCTTGCAGATTAAAGGACACTAAATCGATGATAATAATATGCGTCAGGTTTCTGAGATATTCACATAATTATGAAGAAAAACTACAGTATTTTCATCTGTAAATATATCACAAACCTAAATTATATGTTATAATAATTTTAATAAGCAGACAGAGCAAGGGTTTAACGTTTTTAGTTGGCGCGGTGATGAGATTCAAATTATGTATTTTTTTTTTTTTGCGTTTTATTATGATTAATGCTAACGGAAAAGTTTAGGCCTAACCTTAGGCTGCTTTGCCTGATTTTTTTTTTGCTTTCGCTTTGGTGTGCGTGTAGTGTGCGTGTGCGTGAATTTCTGGATCAAAATCGAATCAAAACCAACTGATCGAAGCGTCTAAGAAGCTTATCTTCTACGGGTTGAAGTGATCGGAGCTGTGCAGCTCTATTTTTATTTTGTCAACGTAACTTTTTTAAACTTGTCAATGTCAAATTGTTTGATAGACAGTGTTGCCAAACGTAAAATCATCGTTGAATCTAGCACATTTTCCGTCTTTTTGATTACTTTCAATAAAAATATTTATCTCCGTGTAGGTCGCTTACTATTGTAGGGACAGGATAACAGGTCACATTTTGACAGTTCTTAAAAAAATTTAGCGGTAACAAACATAATAAACAACTTTATTTTTAAAGAAACTGAATCGCTGTAAACCGCTGCATGCGGGAGCGCAAAAGCGGCCATTGTAGTGATTTTTGGGGACTTCTATGTCCAGCGGTGAAAGGCCACTGACTGAGATGTTGGTGATGATGAAGATAAACCAAACGTTATTACAAGGTCACTTCAGTGTACACGATTTCTTTGTAAACAGTAAGGATGTTAACCAAAATAACGACGGTACTTCAGCCAACAAGGAATTTTTATTTACGAAGTATTAGGCTTATCAACCTCATTGCTTCATTCATACTCAAAGGTTTATTTGACCAAAATTAAAAAAATTGGGATGTTTCTCACAACCATGGAACCTGCGCATTATGCAGTTTTTCAGATAGAGACGAATTTTGATGTTTATAAAAAGTTGTTACAAAACTTGCTTCTCAACCTAGAAAACTCATCGAAGATTATAATAAATAATGTTTCATACCATTCACTTAAAAAAAATGAAGGAAGGGATAGGATATAGGGATTTTACACTAATAATTTTGATTAAAATTTTACTATTTATAATAATTAATTTTACTTTTTTGTGAACTTATTTTAGTAGCGTAATGAAATAAAAGTTTTTTTTTTTTATGTTGAGGGTGTCATTTGAAGCCCAACCACTAGGGAAAACTAGCTCTTGAGTGGAGACCGTGACTCGGCAAACGTAGTTTAGGACAACCAGGTGGAATGTCAACCTGCAAAAGGTTGCAGTCAGATGCTGGATGCGGCAAGCTGAAGACAGGGCGCTAACGCACTCAATAAGGGAGATCTATGTTCTATCGCACTTTACTGGTTTTAGGTATTTTCATTGGAATTTGAATCGCAAACTTTTGAAAATCATAATTTTATCGATAATTTTTTTGACGGTAAACACACTTACAACCTCTCTACCAAGCTAAGACTGACAACTGTCAATATGACTTCTTATCTCCTCTCAACTCTAAACTTATGCTTTTAAAACAAGACGAAAAAAGCTTTTTGAATTTGCTTTGAGCTATTTGCTTATTTGAAAAAGTAATTAGGTAGGTATACTTCATATCTATATTTTTATTTAATCTTAAATAAATAGACGCAACGTGATTATAGATGTAAAGCAGCGGGTAGACACCGGTATCCACCATTTGGCTGCCAGTAAAAAGCAGTAGTAACCCGACTGTGGAACGAGGAGGTGTCGAGGAGGTCTTCCTTTTTTACTTAGATCGATGCTTTCACTATACATTATTAACCTAAGATTGGATGATAGATAATGTATTGATGCTGATATGATAACCAAAGCTGCATTAATTTATAACAGCGGGATTTTATAGGTGTTTCATAGGTGTCCGTTATCAGCAGGTGAACACCAATTGGTGGAAACCATTGTAAGCCAGCTTTGCATCTATAAACGTAATCCATTTCATAGTCCAGTCAGACAGATTTAAAACAAATAAATCTAGCAAATTTGTAATGGTCGAGTTGGCAGCACTGAGTACAAAAGCCAAGTAGCGCATGATTTTTCTTGTCGATTTGTGTTGAAATCTGTGATTTTTGTGTGCCGGAGATTTTCCTTTCCCGTAAATAACTAATATTCTAGCAACGGTCATCGCACATCCTTGTGCGGTATTCAGTCAATTTGAATTATTACTGAATCTGCTGTAAAACCTTGTAGATCGTCGTTGCGTCGTCGGTCGGTGTGTTGTGGTTGTGCATAAACATGGAAGGCGATGAAATGGGTGGTGAACTGGTGAGGATCGACGGAGGCTTTCTTGTCGACGAAGAGACATACGTTGTAAATTCTGACGATGTGCTTGGTAAGTAGGTCTTGCCGTGAGCCATGACTACCTTGTTCTACTCTGTACCTATGAGCAAAGACCTTACCAACATGTAAAAGTCAGTTTTATGCACAATTATATTTTGTTTTTCAGATGAAGAAAACAACTCTGATTCTGGTGGTAAGAATGCACCCCTGCGAGAACAAGATAGATTCCTCCCCATTGCGAACATAGCTAAGATTATGAAAAGAGCTATTCCTGAGAATGGAAAGGTAACAGTTGGTTTTTACATTTGCTTTTTACACTATTACTTGCAATGGTAATGTGCAATGTAAAGCAAAACAATATAGCAAAAGGCTGAAAGAAAATCAATAATTTCTTGGTACATTTTTGCTCTCCCTATTATGACTTGTAATATGAAAAATTCTTCAAATAAAGATCCCTCCCATCTTCGTAGAGTTAGGAGTGGAATGGTGTATAAACAAATGGTTAACTATGTCTTATACACTTCTATGTTCAGCTTCTGAAACTGATTTAATTTATTTATATTTCTACTAGTTACCTGCCACAGCTTCTCACACATCTAGTATAAATGTATTGAAGTAGAAATGCACCTTCATATAAACCTTTTGGGAGACTATCTATACTGCTCTATGACAGTCTAATTAGAATAAAAATCTATTGTCCTAAGTAGGTAGCTTTTTGTTCAGAACAACTCGGCACACACAGACACACATCAATATTGGCTTTATTCTATTTAGAGATACAATTTTCAGATAGCAAAAGATGCCAGAGAATGTGTCCAAGAATGCATATCAGAGTTCATTTCCTTTGTCACAAGCGAGGCAAGCGATCGGTGCCAAGTGGAGAAGAGAAAGACTATCAACGGTGAAGATGTGTTGTTTGCCATGAATGCACTTGGCTTTGACAACTACGTAGAACCTCTGAAGTTGTATTTGAAGAAATATAGAGAGATTGTTTTGTCCCCTGTAAGTATACTTTGGTAAATAATAATAAAAAATTATCTTTATTTGGAACAAAGTACAGGAAAAATAAATAACTGGTGTAAAAACGATAAAATGCGCAGTAGTTATAAAAACTGTGTTGCATGCAAGCATTAACACCCCCCTTCAAATACATGGTTACAGTGTTCCTTAATTTACTTATTGGAGATGCAAAACCTTAAGAATAGGTATAACACAACAATATTAAAAGGTGCTAAATAGACAGTGAGTTGAGGGCAAAGCTTAAAACTAAAATTTGCATGTAGTTTTTGGGCAAGTACATTATAATGGTGTAAAAGAGGGGTCCGTACCGTTCAGTGGTGCTAACCAGCTGAATAGATACATAGAGATGTGTGCGAGATTAATATAAATCATCAATTGTGATGGAGAAAGACCTGTGCCCATCAGTAGGTACTAAATGTGATGCAGTAGTGCTTGAGTTTTGAACTAATAAAAATTATATAGGTAAATGACTTAAGATTGAATTAGCAGCATTTATTCAAAAGTTAAGAAATAAATAATGCTGGACAATTCACACAGCATTATCTAGTCCCAAGCTAAGCAGAGCTTGTGTTATGGGTAATCTAGTACCCTTAACACAACTGATATACTTAATACAATACACTAGAAGAATGTAAAGATTGGGTAACTCTCTATAAAGACCTGATTCCAAAGACTGCAGTAGACCTCCTTAAAAACATCAATTTAAGAGCAATTTCCTAACATCATCAACAGCATTTTATTGTTGCAGATCACAATCAACAAATTGAGTAAAACAATCATCATTTATGGTGGTAAGTGTGTTTTGATTTTAAAAACCTTTGGGCACGTCCTTATTTAATAATAGTTGCTGCCCGCGGCTTCGTACGCTCATTTCCGAGATAGAAAGTAGCCTATGTCCGACCCCGGGATACCATCTATCTCCATGCCAAATTTCACTGAGATCCGTTCAGCTATTTAGGCGTGAAAAGGTATCAGACAGACAGACAGAGCTACTTTTGAATTTATTTTATTTGTTAGTATGGATGCTCTGGATTCAGTGTTCCCAAATCTTGTAGTTTTCAAACAAGTTCAAAAAAGGAGGAGATTCTCAAATCAACTATATTTTTTTAATATGCCTGAGGGGTGAGTGTTTGACGTTAGTAACGAGACGTGATCTTGACGTCTTTTTTGTATGGGGACTTGCGTAGTTCCCTGTCCGCACGATAGAGGCCCTGTACCAAATTGTATGGAAAAAGGAGACGTCACGATCACGTCTCGTTACTAACGTCAAAAAGACTGCACTCTGTTCAAACCTATACTCTGTTCGCCGAAACAAGCTAATAGGGAAATTATAGACTGCACGTTATTGGTCGCAGATAACGAACATAGGGCACGTGTACACTGCACGCTGTGTGGCCAAAAGTTAGTCTTATCTGTCTCTTGTGCGGTGCGTACGTGTCGTTACATGTGTTCTCAGTATTGGATTTTACGTTGACCTGGCTTGCTTTTTGGACTGTTTTCTGTTTACCTCGTGATTTGGTGTGTCGGACTGATTCTTGTTTTGTTGTTGACCTGGCTTGCTCATCGGACTGTCTCCTATTAATTTTGCGACTTGGCGTGTATTTTGGACTGATTCACTGTTATGGCCGCTACGGCCGGTAACCCAGTTATTAAAAGGCGGAAACGACCTATATATATTTTTAGGTTCTCAGTATCATAATAAGTAGGTCAATTATCAATAACCCACTCATCCATAAAACCCCGGGCGAAAAGCTAGTGAATAATGTAAGTAATAGTTTGAAGTGAGCAATCTAAACATAGCTTTACATTTGAAAATAATGGTCACTCCCACTGACCAATCTTAGTCTCTCACGCTAGTAGTCCCGTCCTTTTCACTTTCGTACAATTGTGCAAGAGAGCGCGCGCTATATTAGCTTGTCTCCGTGAACAGACTATAGGCCTGTTTTCGATACTCAGAGCGGCGGCAGCGTTCAAACTCGCTAGGATTCGAGCGCGTGGTGTTCCGCCGGATAGTTTAGTGAACAGTAGCAGTACCGCACACCCAGTGGGCATAGCTACATTCTTGCTAGCCCAGAGCGGTGGAGAAACCCACTCGGCTTTCTCCACCGCTCTGGGTAGCGAGTACCACGTACTCTTTTTAGACTCCATAATACTCGTAAATTATACTTGTCTGGACTCCTATATGGTTCGTAATTCTTAGCTACATTTTGTAGGCTTTCACCCTCTCATTTGGCGAAAAAAAGAGAAACGGACGTCGTATTTCATATAAATCTTTTAAATCCATCATGGTTATTAACAATAAAGTCATTTACAACGGTTGGCTGTAGTTGTAAATGACTAGTGTTTTTTTTAGTTTTCAATGAGTTACTTGTTTTTTTTTTTACATAGCTTTAAACTTACCTAGCCATACTTAACTTCCAGAAGACGGCACCGAGACTGCCTGCCTCGCCGACGCAAGCGAAGCACCCAACGACTCTGCAGTTCTATACGCGTACCCCAAAGGCTCTATAGACACCTTCAACATCTCTTGAGGCAAGGCTGCTGTTTTACTTAAGTAGTTAGTCTCATTCTGAAGAATGCTGGATAATGAGCTATGTGTAGGGGCAATCGGAAGGTTGAGTGAATTTTGAGTGTACTAAATTAAATGACATTTGTTACGACTTATGCTGGGATAACCTACCACCGCCAATCCAATTTCGCTTAACACTGGTAGGTGAAGTTATTCTTTGTGACCAAACTGTTTTCACATGTCATGTCAAAAAGGTAGGTATTTTCTACAATGCAAAAAGAAAAAATAGGCGATAGCGCTAGTTTGGCTACTACCACCGCCTTAAGTGCGAGAAAGGAACTCCCGAGTTCTCTCAAAATTAGAACGTTCATTCAACGTTTTACTCAACCTTCTGATTTCGATATGGCTGGCTCTGATTGCAGGTAAATAATAATAATAATTAGTGAAGCTAGGGACAACTGTCCGATCAAATTAAGTCGCTGACCAGATTGATAGCGTCACCAGTCTTCTAATCTTTAGTGAACTGTTAGCAAACTCGTCTAACTACACCCGGCTTGGGATGTCAAAAATCATTGTCTAAGAAATACAAGGTTTGTGCCTTACTGGACTCACCCTATAATTTATTGAATGTTATCTGGAGGATTTACTTCCAAAAATAACTAGATTTATGTATGTATTTGTAAGTAAAATAAAACAAAGAAATAAATTGTAAATAAACTATTAATGCATTTATTTTTAGTAATATAGTGCGGATTACAATCCCTTAAATTAAAAATCAAGATAATTGAATTTTACTTATTTAAGTATTGTTTCAAACATTTTAACGCTATCTAATCCATCAGCGATTAACTAAATATATAAATCTAAATTTGCATTCTTTAAATCAAATCATTCCCTAAACTTATCCGTAATATAATTCGGCAACGGAATCAAATACAGAAACTTATTGAACACCATAATCCCCACCGAAAAGGCGAATGAAATCCCCAAATTAAAATCCAAATCAAATTCCCCAGATAGATAAAAATCCCCATTGAAAGTCTTGGGCGCAAACCTTTCGGACAAAAAGGCTTTGCCGCTAGCGTATCGACAGTTCGAATTCGAGTTAGTGTTGAGGCTGGATGATGTTTGTATGAGATTGGTGATTGAAGTGCAGTTCTCTCGCTCGTTGTATGGAAGGATGTTGAAGGTAGGCTGCCTGAAGATGCTTCGGTGAAGGAATATAGAAGCGTAGCGAGTGTGGGTGATGTAGGTTATGTAGTAGAGCCACTCTTCAAAGCCTTTGTATGATCTGGAAATAAAATCTATATATGAATTTAGTGTGAATAGTAGGTAGTTACTCTCTCAGTATCAGTGGGCACATTGGTCTTTTATAGAGCCGTCATACTGGATTTTTGAAATTTCATGCTCGCAGCGCATGGTCATTACGCCCCGTAACATCAGTCAGTACCTGGCTTTAGACGCCATTTTATCGTCTTCTTGCTAACCCCTTTCTTTTAATACTACAATATCTTGAAGACTTATTCCGAAGATTTATTCCGCCTGTTTAAGAATTATTTTTCGACTACAGTAATGTTGCCCTAAAATTTCCATTTCCAATCGAATTGTGACTTAATTTCATATCGGGTAGAGGTAGGTGGCAGGTATGATCAACTGACCTTAACACTCCACTAGCCAGCATAACACAAACGCACGTGATGTAGATATTGACAATAGCAGCAATCAGTCCATTCTTCACGAACATCATTATAGCCAGCGATTGCTGCTCGGCGTAAATGTAACAGGACCATAGGATCAGAGAGAAGTACACGTAGTCTATTGTCTCGGTTATGTCTGCTAGGATCCTGTGGGGGAAAGATAGATTTATATATTGAGTTAGTTACAGAAGGAAAAGAAGACTTTTTAGGTACAAAACATGATTTATCCAAATCTACCGACTGCGCCAAGTTTGGTCTGGTATTACGATAAATTTAATTATGATGGAAGAGGATACTTTATCAATCATTTTGTGATTCCCGTGTAAGTGTTGACCAAAGTGAAACAACTAATAAAACAGCATAAGTTATATACCTTACGATTTCATTGTCAAATCTTATGTTGTGTTCGTGGATGTGTAACTTTGTCTGTTGGCGTAGACGGTAGGATTTTCATTCGTATAAGAAAGCGCCCTGCACATTCAAAGAAACTCACGGATATACAATAGCAGCCGAAGCGAAGGTGGTTATGAAAGAGAACGGCAGTGAGACCAAGTTCCAAGATAGCATCATACTAGCGCCGCTGTACAGTCCTTCCTGGGATTCTTGGTAGTAACGTGTTCTGTATGGACCATCTGAAACAAAATGACGATTCTAATTGACGACTACCAGCCCAGCTACAAAATCTACGGGAAAATCTAGAATAACAAGGCCTAGACTCCTAGCAACGATTTTAATATTTTCTGAGATTCCAAAAATTTGTGCATAAGCAATTTAATTGAATAATATGTTTATTTTCTCTTAGAAAGGTAATAGTTTACGATTTTTGGATTAAGCTTAATTTTATATGAAGTTATCTTGTTTTGTAAGAGACTGGTGCCCCAGAGATGTTTGTAAAACCTGTGGTACGGGTCACCAGGGCCTTACTCCGCAGAATAATTTGGAATAAGTACATAAAAATAACAGTAAATTAGGTAGACCTAGTAAATACAAAAAAAGCAGAAAATAAATAAATTATCAAGAACCCAATTTAGTATGTTTTATTAAAAGAAACGTAAAAATAATAATATCATTATTGTACCCACACAAAAGTAGAATTACCCACACAGGAGTGTGCCATGCCTACCTACATAATAGCTTAATGAAGATGAAGTTGCGTGAGAACATACCAACACTATAGATAAGGTAAGAGTAAATAGAGTATAAGAAGAAAAACGAATTGAAAAATGAGCTATTTATTAACCCCCCCTACTTTAGGGGGATGATCCCCCTAAAGGGGGATCAGCCGGTTTTCTGTTTGTTCATAGTTGAGTCTTTTAAGCCAATTGCGTACCGAATTAATCAGAGATCAAAAGGACCACAACATGGAAACAACTGTGTTGTGAAGAATGATACAAAGGAGTACTTACATAAACAAATCGTGTTCATTATGCTAATAAAATAAGTTCCGACCATTGCGTTGAATATCAGTCCACTTTTAGTTATAAACGCCCTTTGATAGTCCTGAAAAATAATATCTTCAGTAAACAGAAAATTCATGTAAAAACTAAAATGAAATGTTTTTAATACATTTTCTTTTTGGTGGTAGGTACCTACCTTAGCTTCGTTATAAAATGCCCATAGAATCAAGAAGTAAATGGGCAGAGTTAGGAGCCTCATGAACATTTGCTTCATTCCATTCTTCGTGAAGTTGAAAATTGAAGTCAACATTCGTCTGCAAAAAATGAATACATCAGTTATTCCTGATTTACTTGGCTTTACTGGTCTACCTTTGAAGAAAATATCTATTTAATTAATCTATCAACAGCGATGAGGAGAGACGGAAAGGTTCGACCATCTAACTAACTACTTAGTTGGTTCGAGAGCGACCACGTTGATCATTGTACCCAGCAGGGTTGTTGCTGATGCGGTTTTTTGACACATCAGCGGATGCTGGTGCTGATGCTGATTTTTGATCTTGACATCAGCGGATGCTGATGCTGATGCTGATTTTGGCCAAGTGCGTGTCGGGCTCGCAAACTTAGTGCTCCACACTTAATGTAGGTGGTTCTTCAAATAGAAACCGAGTTTAATGATGTATTCGTGAGCCCTTTACGGGAATAGTCTTTTTTACAAACATTGCACTTCGCTGTTTCTGCATTTATTAATTTAAAATATGTCCATATCTCACTTTTTGGAGGTGGTGCCATTTTTATCACTTTGCATTCGCACCATAACAATATACCACTAACAAAAGACACGCTATCTGCTTAAAATACGAACGAGCACTAAACCTGTTTTCACCCCCACGCAAAGTGCGAGCGCAACGAATAAACAGGTTTGTACTTGTTTACCTAATTTGTACAAAAATGCGCTTTAAGCCTCTTCGGGTCATGTCGCGACTCGAACATCAGCATTGAAAATCAGCATCCATCAATGCGGATGCTGATGCTGATGGTGATGTTTAAATCAATGCTGATCATCAGCGAATGCTGATGCTGATATTCGCAACAACCCTGGTACCCAGGACCACGAGACGTTCCATTGAGTCTTCATTCAACTGATGAGCAATTAAGGTTTACTCACACATACAACATCCAAATAACCTGCATCCCACTAGGTCTGCCATAGTTGATCTGCATTTTATTAGTGTTCATGTTTCGGTTCTCATTTCCATGCATAATAGCGTGTCCTTCCAGCTTGAACTTCTCGACTAGTGCTGCGATCTGTTGGTTGGATTCTATGAACCGTTCGCGAGATCGGCGATCCACTGTTGATAAGCATACTAGAACAAAATTTGTAGATTTTATTATTTAGTGTTATGAAATAACGTTTGTATTTTATTTGAGAGCTATGCATTAGTTAAAGCTTCTAATTTATGCTTCGGAAAAGAAGTTGGAGATCGGAAATAGCTAAGGGTAGGTAAGTAACTGGGAAAAATAAGTTAAGAAAATTCATTATCATCAACATCCCTTTTCCACCCACTGTACGACATTATGTAGATAGGCCTCCCTTCGTTTATTTCTGCCATTAGCATCGGTCTTGTTCACATAAATTTATCTATTAGCTAGAAGCAAAGAGTTCGCCGATTTGTATTGAAACCGAGCGTGTAACATTTGGCATAGGTATTTGACGTCACGAGTGTAATTTAGTAACGTCAGACACCACTAAATTACACAATTTAATTTTTTCGTGGTGTTTTAACAGTAAATTATTAAATAACAAGGCTTTTTGTTTTTATATTCTCGCGTCGCACGTGGAAAGCGGTCGGGAGCGGACTGAATTTCGCGGCGAAAAAGAGGCTCTTCAGCCCCTCTTTTCGGCACGCGAGATAAATAAACATTTTGCTTCTATCTAGATATATTTCTGTGGTTTTGCTTGCTGCACTTGCAGGTCATAAGAGAAGTTCCGCAAGAAAATAAGTCCCCCCACCATGGGTAGGAGAATATCGATGATACTAGGTACTAAAGCTAAGATAGAGAGAGAGAGACAGCTCGGAACCGAGATGCCTGGAGAAGTCTCGACTCGTGACGAAGGCCAACCTCCACTTTGGATCACTAAGCTTTTGTCGGTCACAGGATAAGTATCTGGTATCTGCATAAGTACAAAGTAGATGGGTTTACAGCTATTCTCCGCAAAAAGACCGCCTCCCTGATGCGCAGAGTCCGGGATAGTACTAACAGCATCCTGAGAACTATTGCTGATAGGTTCCCCTCTCCTATATGGATTTGTTTTGTGTGCAGGGTAATAGGTGTAATGTACCTCATAGGATTTAAGACACTACTAACCAAAAACATGTAATCTTTTTGACAATAAACGATATCTATCTATCTAATGTTTCTTTTATAATTAGTGTGTGGGTGTAGTTTTTACTAACCTTAACTTTAAGTCTAGTTCTATAATAGTTTTTAGTAACAAAATATGGATTCTTGTTATTCGAAATAAAATAGTTTTATTTTTTTTATTTTTATAAGCTCTCAAGCACTTACAATAATACATGAGAGGGTTTTCCAGCTGTGGGCACGGGAAGCCGATGCTTCCGAAGTAGTCCAGCAGATTCCTGGTGGGTCCCGCGTACACCACGTCTCCTAGACACAGGTATACTACGCGGTCTAAGAATGGAAACACATCTGTGGACAAAATACATTTATTTATTTTATTTTTAGTCGGATATGTCCCACAAAGCCTTCCTCGCTTTCTTGCAGTTTTCTTAGACCCTGAATGTTATGAAGTTATTTATGGTCAACAAACATCACCATCATCTGCCAACGGTGTCCACACCTGGACATACATACTTTATACTTATCCAAGGATCGGTCTTGCGCTGCTTGCATCCCGTGTTTTTCTTTGTTTTCCCACAGATAATGAAAAGTTTTCTATTGATGTAGTAGGTCGGGTTTATACATGCTTCATTGTACGGGGTGTTTGTATATTTAAATTTAAACGCATTATTGTATTGGGCACAATGACCCAGAGTGATTGGAATAACCACATTGAAAAGAGAAGCAGCTGTATAAATGTCAATAAAGTTGTAGCTAGTAGGTAAATACAGGCTATTCCATGTGCATTTGTGTTTTTAAAACAACACAGGTTCGAGAATTCGAAACGCGTTCGTAAGGTACAACACTCCCTGAATGTCTAAAAATCACGACCAAAATTTACAATGTTCTCTTACCTGATCTGGGTTTCTCCATTGTGAGGATGATGGAAGTCCCGTAGGTTTTGGCAGCGTTGGATAGTATGGAGATCACCAGGTAAGTGTTCAGGGGATCCAAGTCCCATGTCGGCTCGTCCAAAAGCAAAATCACTGGGAAGAAACAAGGTACTTGACACAGATTTGATGAATGTTTTTGTGACTTTGTTTTTTGGCTGGACGTGTTAGTGGGATCACTCCCACTATTATCGAATAATCTACACATGCCAGCTGTCAATGGAATGTTTGGCCACTATCCGAGCCATTTCCTTGGAAAGTTGTCAAAATCCGCTACCGCCTTAGTTTCCGCAGGCTGATTATTATCCCAATATAAGATAACTTATTTTTGTACCACTTACCTGGATCTCTTATTAGCTGAACACCTATGACGAGTCTTCGGTATTCGCTCTTCGTTAAGTTTGTGACGCATTTGTTTGCAACCTAAAACAGACACATTTGGTTGTGGCGTTATTCTTTTACGTACCAAGCCTAAGCCAATAGCCGTTATCCTATTTTCTTTATCATCATAGTTTACCTGTGACAAAGCCATGTCAGCCATAACTTGTTTTACTTTCGACTGCTTCAGGTATCCGGATACCTGAAAAATAATAGTAGAATTTCTATAAGGTTCTGCTCAACATAGGTTTTCACGGAAGACCGGTGGGTGTAAGGTGGGGCTTTTAAAAGCCTGTCCACGGCCCAAATCGTGGTCGAAAAGCAAATTGAGTCCCGCACAAGTAAAGTTGAACTAAGTATTCTTCACACTTCTTTAAGATACGTCGTGGACAACGGGGCTCATTATACATAGAGTAAGACTACTAAAGTTTTTTTTTGTTCTAGTAAGACCTGAGAATAATTTTATGCTATTGTGAATATAATATTTTTATAAAAAATTTAAAACACGTCCTTATTGCACTAGAAGTTTACCTTGGCCAGCGAGAGCGCTATCGTCTGCTGAACCGTCAAGCCAGCTAGCAGCCTGTGGAGTGACACACTTGGACGCATGTCGAGTTGAATTGTTACGTATGCGTCTTCAAGTTACGTCCTTATCGCATTACTTGGTGTTTACCTTAGCCAGCGAGAGTGCTAACGTCTGCTGAACCGTCAGGCCAGCTAGCAGCCTGGTGCAGTGACGCACTAGGGCGCATGTTGAGTTGAACTGTTTTTCAAGTTACATCCTTATTGCAATAGAAGTTTACCTTAGTCAGCGAAAGTGACAATGTCTGCTGAACCGTCAGACCTGCTAGCAGCCTGGTGGAGTGACGCACTAGGGCGCATGTCGAGTTGAAATGCTCTTCCTCGTACGGCATTCCTTCTAGAAGGATGTGTCCTTGGGACGGGACGCGGCGGGCGATCACGTCCAGGAGCGCGCGTTTGCCGCTACCTAAGAAATATAAATTAGCTCAAGAAATAAATCAATATTGGTCCATCAGTATGAAAGCTTCGATGTGCCCATACATTGCCACGTTCAACTTAAGTACCTATACTAATACCTGTTTTATCGTTGGGGGTTTAAAATCATTCTTATCAAAACGATAAATAAATAAATGATTATACTTAGTAACTCTAAGCGACATGCTAAATATTCCAGTGTGACGTGACATTTAAAAAGAAGAAGGTTTATATCTTCTAGCCCGATAATTCAGTCCTTGGATGCTAACTAAAATGCCTGTAAATCAGAACTCTTACCTTTCGAGCCCAAGATAGCGGTGACCTCCCCGCTGTTTGTGGTAAAAGAGACATTCTTGAGGATGACTCCTGTCTTCACCCCTCCTGTCATACGCTGGAAAAGGCTGCCTGGCTCCACCTAAAACAAGAACCTATCAGTTCCAATCCAAAAACTGTGACTTTTAATCATTCAAACTTCGCGAGTAAGTGTAGGTTAAGACAAATTGTTAACGATTGATAATTTTGATTAGCTCCTATGCCCTTTCCGTACAGTTAATGTCTACCTGCAGCTCAAAACTGTACTATACAATTTGGTTGTTTTAAAAAAACTTAACGAACTTCATTTTACACAAATTTTTAAGTTTTACGGGACAAATACTAATCCCTCGGGAATACAATTTTTATGGGACCACCTTGGGATAAACAGAACCCCCTTCTTTTTTCGAAGTCTTTTAAACAGTCTAATAATAACGGCTCACATACGACTCCTAAGTCCTTGTCCATACAATTGACTTAAACGCGCTCTTATGTTGTCAATACCCTACAAAAGACATCAACGCGCTACTATTTCCTGAAACTGTTGTACGAATATTGTTATAACAAACTTTTTTACTTATTAATTTTAAATAGATTTAAAATTAGAGAACTTAATCATACTAGAGATAATGATATTAGAGATAAAATAATTATTCCTGGTCCTCATGCGAGTTTCCCTCAATTATATCACACTGGCACTTGGGTTCATGAACCTAAACAAAAACACAATTTAGCGAAATTCCGCCATTATTTTAACAAATCTCTATCAAACAAAACCAGGTATTCCACTCACCTGCCCAGCATGAATAACATTGCACAGTTCTAGCGTATACTCTCCCCCGATCATTCTGATCGTTTCTAAACAAAACACTTCAAAAAATAAACAAAAATTCTAAAAATTTCATGGCATGCACTGCCACAACCTCCTCCTAAAAAGGTTTTCGCAAACTGACTTACTTGTTGTTAACTTCAAACGGAACTTTTATGTTGGAGACGTTGCCAGCTTGTTAATTTGCTAACTTCAGTCGGATAACTGTTTCATAGCTTAGAAATAAATTTTGTTTAGGTAAAATAGACTTTAATATAGTAGTGAATAAAAATAGTAATTGCGATACGTCGGTGTTTGATATTAGTTAAGCGGAAGGTTTTGTAGAAAGCACCTTACCCTACCTCACCTTACCAAGGTAGTTAGTGACATTCGTAAAAAAAAACGGGTTTTTACTATTTTCTAGGTTATACAAGTAATTTAGATAGGTATTAAATAATTTAGCTCACATTTTTAGCCATTTGCTAAAATAAACTTTGAATCAATTGTAGTTTTGGAGTCTATCGACATAATATTGATTTAAGTAAAAAATCTCTTTCGTAGTTGTTGTAATTGATTCGTAGATTGTTTTAGCATGGGTTTACATATTATCTACTACCTGAATTACTTGTCGAACCTAGATCTTGAAAATGGTAAAACCCTATTTTTTCGAGCGTCACTATCCACTTCAAGCAAGTTCTATTTATGCTTGTTTTCCTTAGCATAACTCATAACAAAAGAAAGTAAAATCTTGTAGTATTCTATTTTGTTGCTCAATTACGAGTACGCTTATGCATTAGATTTATAAGTAATAGGTCAGGAGCTTCTTCTAAGTTCTCTGTCAATAACATCAACATTGCCTTTAGATGATGCTGTGTGATTTTCATTATATATTTATTTATTTATATATTTACTGTAAGCATTAATACACTGTAACCCATTTTTGGGCAAAGTAGGTAGGTAATTCTCCTATATTATATGTCGCCGTCTCGGATCGTAGAATCAGCCCGTTTGTAGAATAACTAGACCCGGCGTAATCCAGTTTATTGCCTTGCCTATGCCAATTGTTGAACGATCAACGTTCAACAATATGGCTACAGGTCACTTAGCCATCACTTCGAATGAAATTAATTAAGTATTCCCAACAAATCAGCGTTCGTTTTGCAATCTGCGGCGGCGCGGCGGCGACATTTTTATCAATCGTGGCGTCAAACAGCTTCGCCTTAACGATGAAAGCCTCATTTTTCCACATATTTTCTACGCACCGTTGCCGCTCATATTTACCGTGAACCTCAGCAGGCTAACTTTTCTCTCTTTCTCTTTCCCACTCGCTGCCAAGCCTTATTCGACCACGAGACACCTACGCTAATACTACCTGAATTATGTTCGTGCATTCCAATGATAGGTGTTCTCGCTCAGTCTCACGCCACAACTAACAATTAGAAAGAGAGGCCGGTACATGCGCAGTGTCACTGACTCAGTACAACTTTGTACGCGGCCGCAGGAGTTTTCTTCGCGGGCTGCAAAAGTTTTATCAAATTTTGTTATCGATTCGAACGAAAAATCGAAGTTAAGACTGAAATATTGTGCTTTTGTCGTTTTTCTGTGGTAGTGTTAGTTGAGTGTGTTGTTCGTTTCGTATCGACGTTGGTTATCCCGTTGCGAGCCGGTCTTTTGTGGGTATGTTGGAACTTTATTAGAAAACTAGTTTTCTGTTTACTATGCCTGTTAGTGTACACTGTTTCCTTTGTCTAGGGTTGACAAAAAACATGCACATGCATTGACTATACTTTACTTTCCTGCTAAACGCCAATTAATTTTGTTTTCGCTAGACCATTCGGCGATTTAACTGGTAACCTAGTTTAATTGTAAGTAGGTACCTAACGGTGTTTAAAATTGGCAGTAATCAAATGGTTTCATGATAACTTACTGTTGTTTTATTATGTTATAAATGAAAATTGAAAATATGTAAAACTACCCTCAACTGCTATTTTAGAGTTCAATAACTTCCAATAATTCAAACAATTTTTAAACAAAAAAATTCTTACCACATCCAAATAAAATAAAAATAAAAACAGAAATATCTACGAGTACGTACTCATTTTATTAAATTACAAGTATCGTATCCGTACATATCTCATTCAATGCTCAAAGCACTTAATAGGTACCTACGTGCCTGTAAAGAGATAATCACAGACATACCAAGAAAAGAGCACGTTTCGTTGCACGAGAGCCTATAATCACGGGTTTTGGGATCTCCTGATCTGAAAATCAGGTTTAGCGCTCACCGTTTTCTCTTTGAGTCATCCTAAAAAACAGCATTTGCAAGCGAAGTAGGCTGTTTTGAATACCGCTGGAACGAGAGGTGTGCATTCAAAATTCAGATGCTGTTGCTGGTGTTTTGAAGTAGGTGTGTATGATGTTGATTAATCATCATATTAGCCTGTCGACACCCACCTACTGCGTATAAGGCTCTTTCATGCCAGCTGAATCAGTCCTGTGCTAGCCTCATCCATAGTGTTCCGACCACCCCAACGACATCATCTGTTTGATCAGATACGCGCTCCTATGACAATGAAAACGTAGTATAAACCTAACTATTCTCATACTTAACTTAAGAGATAAAAGTGTCTTCTAGACCGTGATGATTCATCTACGGCCACATCATCACATAACGTCAGGGCAGATTGTGACCAAACAAAGGCTTTCTGAAAGTATCACGGCCAATAACACAAAAAGCGTGAAAATATCATGGCGCGCGGAACTGTCATAAAATGCACGGAACTGTCCCGAAACACAGGAAACACAAAACAACTAAAATCATGATAAATATCCCGTTAAAAGTGCGTTAAACAAATGCCAATCCATGATAAATACTTCAATCAGTCTTTGCAAAACTAAGCACCATCAACCAATTACTTCTGGGTTGTTGCGCTTTTTATCAGCAGTTCAATTTACTAACCTCCACAAAAAACCTAAAACAATGGTCCAATGCTATTGACCTTTTGGAGTTATGGTGAGTCAGCGTTGTGGAAATGTACAAGAATTATTCAAAGGTATTTCATTCACATTTGCTGACAATAACAACCAGCTTTGCTGTTTTTAGGAATTCAATCTTTGTCCGGTCATTCTATAACTATTTATAGAATGACATTTTCATTCAACATTCAACATTTTCGTTAGATTAGGAACATTCAACATTTTCGTTAGATTAGGTTCCTAATCTAACGAAAATGTTGAATGGATCGTAACACTAGGTAACACTGCTTTGTGAACGAATGTATGGGAATAATATTGGTAGAATTACTGGGAGGGGCATAAACCATATTATCTATCTATGTATTGTATTAAGTTTATCAGTCATCTAGTACCCATAACACAAGCTCTGCTTAGCTTGGGGCTAGATGATGCTGTGTGGATGGTCCAGCATTTTTTTTACTTATTCTTCAGGCTAAGACTCTAGCATTTAAGACATGATAAGAAATACCATACCAGGCTTGCTCAGTACCAATACTCGCATGTCATCTTAACCGGACGTACGTATGCAAAGAAAGAAGAACCTTTAGAGTAAAGTTCTGCAAAATGCCTTAATTATTTTTTATTCGAGCTTAAGATAGTCGCCAAATCTCTTACACAAACTAAACTATCTGGCCTTGAATTAAATCTGATTTACATTTCGCTCTGTTTACCAAGTCTCGTAATTATTATTAAATTTATTTGGACACAACCGTACCCGTACCGTAACGTTCGCATTTAACCATCATAATATTAAGTTAGCAAGAATCGTGTGTGTTTAAAATGTCTGAATTTGCAATTTACATTATGTTAAGAGCGCATTTTTAGACTTGTGGTACGCTCAAGTGAAACACCGAAATCATACTAAACCGCTTTTTAAAGAAGTATCTTTTTCTTTTCTTTAGGATAGAAAAAGATAGCCCTTTGTTTAAAAAGATAGCTAGATGCATATAATATTAGCAGTTTAGTACATAGTTTTTAATATTATAATTAAATTAAATCAAAATAAATTAAAATTAGTAAATTAAAATAACTTAGTGATTCTGTAAAACTTTTAGCTCTAAATGGTAATTTACAAGATATTCTTGTATGCTATACAATGTCTTGTCCAATAAAAGCGTACTGAAAAAGAGAGGATCTCATTTTGCTCCAGTTTCATAAATTCTGAAAGTTTAATATACAACTTCTGAGCCTTAAACATTTTGTCCGACACTCTCTGGAGTCTGCTCCGTTGGTGCTAAACTCATTTCCTGTCTTGTGCTTCTTTGGCATTTCGGTTTTCTGATTTTGTATTTGTCCTTATTTTTTCGTACATATTTTATTATTTCTAGTAAATGTGAGATTTGATGTCAATATTTTTAATGTCTTAAAATGTTCCCGACACGTGTCCCTGTTTTTAATATAATATATAATTTATAAACATTCCCAAAGTTGACTCACGTTAAACCTCGTGCAATATTTGAGCTGAAGCCACTGCTAAGATACCTAGTTATAAATTATGCAAAGCCCTACTTAGTGCAGATAACCGTTTCGGAACACAGATGACATCATTAGTAAGAATTTCCTGTTTATCACGTTGCGTATGTTGTAAGAAACTTAGAAACCAATAATAGCCGGAATAGCTAATTTATAATAATAACTAGCTTCTGTCCGCGGCTTCGCACGCATTGTTTATATGAAAATGTTTAAATGTGATTTTTATTCTCTGGGAACTGATTTATGGAATAAAAAGTAGCCTATGTTTGAATCCAGGCCTAGAATTACCTGTATGCAAAATTTCAGCCCCATCCGTTCAGTAGTTTTGGCGTGGAGGGTAACAAACATCCATACATACATCCAAACTCTCACATTTATAATATTAGTGTGATGTGATGTGATAGTTTATTGCAAAAAGAATGATTACAAATAATTACGCAACAATTTGTTTGACATTATGAAATATTACACTAGTGAGAATTCTTGTTCAAATATTATGTATTAGCCTGAGTTGCCTACACTACACTACAAAGTCTGTAATATAGGCAGCTGTGCTCCCCCTACAATGTTACAATAATAAAATAATGGTGACGTCTTCAATAATATAATAAAACATAAAATTTAAAATAAACATGATATTTAAAATAAATTAAATTTTAAGATGCGTTTAGATAGCGGAGTAATAAATATCACCGAATTATAAAACTGGCATGCTTTCTAGAATATTTGTAATTACTTAATTTGCTTATTTTTCTTTTGATAATTTTGTAAAAGATTTTTTGTTTTACATCGGTGAAAGTTCATCAAAATAGTTTTAAGATTCTGATTTATTTATCGCGTAGTACATATTGTGTTGAAGCTTATTAACGACCAACATGAAACATGTGAGTGATTTACAATATATAAGTTAATAAATAGTTTTAATGAAAAAGCCGCCTTCGATCTAAAGGTCGCTAAATAAATAGCTTTTCTCTGCATGAAGATAAAATCTTACTCGAAAGGTCGATTCCGAGTTCAAAGCCCCATAACACCCAATGTTAGGTACATATGTAGGTTGTGTAGGTTGACTGTATGTTTAAAAAACATTTACATATGTACAAATTGCGGTCACTCCGTGCGCTCGCACATAGGTCATGATCATTATTTACCGGGTTTGAAGGTTGGATTGCATGGTAAGGTGGAATCGGAGGAACTTTTACCGAAGTTTTAAGTCATTGTTCCTACCTAAATTCGTCAAACAAGAAATACTTACATTGCCAGCTCTGTTTCCTTAGGGACAAGATAATGCCATGTGAATTGTTCAGCACTATTAATCCTTACCGCAGGCGATTTGCCGAGAAGTTGTATGTACCAGGTTTGTACCCTTTACGTTAATATCTGGTTGTACAGGGTCCTATAAAGAATAGGTCTAAATCGAGTCATCCATACTATCACTACTAATGCATTATGCGAAAGTAACTATCTGTCGCAGACAGACTTACAGAGTGATTTACGCTTTACCTTTTACGGCTAAACAAGTTTCGATAAAATTGAAGCTACCTACACTACGTCTGCAAAGTAGTAGAAGTCATCATGATGATTAAAATAACAAATATCATTGACAAACACATTTCCTCAACATCGCAGTACCTTGAATACGTAATGACAGCGCCGAGTCAGCAATCTTGTCCCGCTACCCGGCATTATCACCACAGAACAGCGGTAGTCGCTCCTTATTGCGTTACGACAACTACCGATATTACAGTCAGTATGTAGTTCTTACCTTCGTTGTTGGTTGTTGTCGTTGGCAAGTACTGGATAACGGTACTTTGTGTATTTAATGTTCCTACTTCCGAAATTAAATGGTTGAATTTTATAGCCGTCGTCGTCGTTGACTTACATTTATAGCTTTATTGTGGCTTGGCTACTGAATTTAACACTCAGGCCTATATTATGAAAGCTTGCGCGGTCATCAATCTATGCTTGAGTAACGTCGCTCAAGCACATATCCATGACTGAGCAAGCTTTCATAATACGGGCCTTAATCATCGACAATTGTTTGATGCTACTTTACGACCTTTCTTATAGAGAGCGGGTAGAGGCTAGTGATATCACTAGCCTCAACCCGCGACTTCCCTTACGTGGTACCTGATTAAACCGTAGCGATACCCAGGGATGTAGCGAGTACAGTTTTCAGAATCAGACCAAGTAGATTCAGTGGTAAACCGTAACAAACAAACGGTTTTTACTTTAGCCTTTTATAAAATAATAGTTACCCTTAATACTGCTCATCGGTTTGGGCTTTTTATGCCCGTATTATGAAAGCTTGCTCAGTCATCGATCTATGTCTGAATAACGCTTTTCTATGGCGTAAAGGTCACTCAAGCATAGATCTATGACTGAGCAAGCTTTCATAATGCGGGCCTTAGATAGAATGCAGTATTCAAAACTAAACGCGAAGTGCCATAATAGCTAGAGCAGGTTATGTATGACGATCCCTGTATTTTGCGATTGGTGCGTCCTTTGTTGCGACATTTAATTTAACTTTATGAAATTCACAATAATTACGAATGATGCCTTTTGCTGATATAAATAATCCTTATTATTTGAGAAAATCATCCATATAGTAAAAACAGGCCTATGATGATGATGGTGAATAAAGAAAAATACTTCTTTATCTTAATACATAAATTCCGATTTTAATTTAAACTGAGATGACAGAATAGCCAGCTGGATAAGCCCTATAAATTAAGTGCAAGTTTTAATCCGTACCTACATATATTCCTCCAAGGCTCAGGATAAGAAAGATTACGATACTATAACCGTCACGAATATCGCATAATTTTAACGGCATCTATTGATCGTAGTCATGGTATCTGCGGCCATTATAGCCAAGTTTGGTCACACACGGAGCTATTAACATATTAGCTATAGGTGTACTTAGTTGCATTATCTCGGTTATTGGGTCAAAGTTAGACAAAGCTAAGTGATCACGAGAAAACGGATCCGATCTATGCTTAGTAACGATTTTCAATGTCATAAACATCACTCAAGCATAGATCTATGACTGAGCAAGTTTTCATAATGCGGGCCTGAGATACGATATCTCTACTTGGAGTAGACAATCCAACACTACTTCGATATCGCTACGACACGACTTCGCCGCCTTCTGCTACGATGACACCGCTACGCGACTGCTACGACTTAAGAGATCGCTATGACACGGCTACGCTGCTACGACTGACGACATAGCTACGGTACCGCTACGCGATTGCTACGGTTCAGCTACAAGATCGCTACGACACGGCTACGCTGCCACTTTTACGTTACGATTGACGACGACGTGGCTAAGATCGTTACGCTTTGAACAACAATACTTGTTGATCGAAGCCGTTACGCGACTGCCCGGTTTGGCTACGTTGCCACCTGTTACGATTAAACGGTTACGACACACGCTACGCGACTGCTATGAGATCGCTACGGCGGCACGGCTATGCTGGCAGCGTGTCTACGACACCACTATCGTTACGACTCGGCTCAGATGTAGCTACGAGATCGCTACGGCGACACCGCTACGCGAGTCCTACGGCGCTAAGATGTGTAAGTAAATTAATAATGTGTGATGTGTAATGTGTGTGTATAATGTGTGATGTGTGTGTAAAGGTTGTCTGAAAGAGATCGCTTCTAAGCGATAAGGCCGCCCATTGCACTTGTGTCTTATGTAATGTCTTTTGTATTGTATTGTATGTGTAAAAGTAAAAGTATAGCATGGTGTCAAAATGGAGGCCCATGACTATTCCGCGTATTCCAGATTGTGGTTTTGCAGACATTTATTTTCCTCTCCGCTTTGTACTACGTGATACTACTTTAAACTACGGTAGCAGCAAACATGTCAAATCTTTATTACGCGTGAAGGCGACTAGTGACCCATCCGCGGTCCAATGTTGCGACATTGCATTGTGTACAATTATATTTGTACCGAATCGAAGGTCTTATCGTACATTCCATGGTCGTGACGATCAACGAAATCAATCGAGAGGTTGTTATAACTGGACGCTTTATTTTATAAAATGTAATACTTACCTGGTATAGGAGTTAGTACTTAACCTCTAATAAAATGAGACATGTTACGGAAAAAATAATACCGTCTTACTAAGGTTTCCAATGTCCATCCAGCACCATTTAGATAAATGGTTACTTTAGATAAAATGGTACTAGGATATCAAAAGTACTGACTGCGCACCAAAGTACTAAGAAGATTCTCTTTAATTTTCTTTCATTGTTAAAGAGTTATGTGCGGGAATACCAGGAATTCTTGTGTTACAGGTTACAGGAATCACCATGAATTCCTCTAACCGCCCTTGATCACACACATTGTCTGTTTCTCATTATTAGATACAAACAAACAAGTTTACAAGATAGATATTTGATCCACTTCTGGGTTTTATGGTCACCTGGAGGCTAGAGTGCCTTCCATGAAAGCCCCTTGTACTAATCGAATGTTAAGCCAATATAAGAATTTGTTCCTGTTCCACTTATTTCCTACGAGACTTGTCATATAGAGAACATGCTCCTTCAAAAAAAGGAGCAGGTGCTCTATATGTACATATAATAGATATAATATATGTAAGTTTTTATGCATCTTTTTCTAACGCTGCGGCTAAAAATATTGCAAATGCGTATGACCGGCATGGCCAGATATCATGACATTTATTTGAGATTTTATCTTAGACCATCTAATCAAGGATTCTACACATCTTATTTCCTCTCCTCTCCGAAATGGTGGAAACGGCGGCGGTGCGATAACGCAAAACCACCCATCCTATATAAGGGCTTTCAAATGTCAAATATAGGATGGGTAATTTTTGCGTAATTGCACAGCTGGACCCGAGTGAGAATGTTTAATTCAAACCAATGCTATTACGTTTAAACTCCACATAAACAAATAGCAATGGCAAGTTTTCATAAATTGTTATACCGTTTTGGTTAGATAGTAAACTCCTTACACAAATCGTGATCAGAACCTTACAGTTATTGCATAAACTATACTGTGTCAAGAGCGGCCAAATCGTGATGCAGGTGTTATGTGTTTTACTCCCCTTGGTCATGAGTAGTGATCGGAAATTCGGGCGCCTATTTATCTAAAGTTGGCGATAAATAATGGAGCGGTTAAAACGACCGCTCGGTAATTCCGAGAAATTCCCGGGAATTCCAGAATGTTGATGGTTTTTCGCCGGAATCTTATTTATAGACTGATATATAGATGTAGAAACGTTATCGTCATCGAGGTCTACTAACTGTGAAGTACTCGTTGACATGTTACTTTTTGAATTACAATTAATAATGATTATTTTAAGTGGTGCAAAAGTGCAAAGATTAGTGTCACTTACTTTCGTGGATTTTCCACACATATCTCGGATTACATCAAAATCGAGATTTGTGTCCGTAAGTTTTTCTAATTTATTTATTAATTAATTCTTAGACGTCCACTGAATTATTGAAAAAAATATCACTTAATAGAACACCCGAACGCATGAGTAGACGAATAAGACAATAACCGAATGTAACAACGGGTCTCGACAGGACAGGTCAGGACAGGAAACAGGTAATATTTGTTGTCTCACTCACTCTCTACCAGTAACTATAAAAATGCCGATCACTTTCAATACTTTTATTCTTACAATTTTTTCAATATAAATATATTAGAAAAAACCGGCAAATACTAACTAATATATAGTCTAGAAATCAAATTACTTACGACAAAAAAGTAAACAATCGAGAAAATTTGGACTTATGTAAATAAAAAAAACTTTTTCTCCGGAAATATCGACTTTAGTGAAAAACGCGTCAGACTAAAAGTGTTTTATATATATTTCGTCTATAAATAAGATTCCGGCAAAAATACATCAATATTCGAGAAAATTTTAATCCCGGAATTCCCGGGAATTTCTCCGAATTCCCGAAAGTAACCGCTCCATGTTGTCTTTTCACCAACTTTAGGTATTTAAGCGCCCGAATTTCCGATCACTGGTCATGAGTCATCATGACACTTGGAAATCATCTAAAATAATGTTTATACCGTTTTCGATTCACAATTTAACTCGCAGTATCAGCATATTTTTTTTTTCACATCTGTGATGACTGTGATGAGGCGCCCACATTCTTACGCGAGCGAACATTTAATTTAATGGTGTATTGTAAGGTTAAACTAGGTTAAACTTATTATTGAGGGTTCCTTATATATTCCAAACCGGAAAAAACATAAAATTGTTGAAAAACATTCGTGTTTTCGATGTCCTTGTCTACGATTAGCGCCATAAAAAAATTTATGAAACGGAAGGCCAGGGCTTATTGCACTTTAATTACAGCAATCATCTGTAATAAAAATCCTTTGCAGTGCGTTACGTTACGATTCTACGGAAAATCTCAGGAATCTCGTCGCAAGCACAGCGATGATCTCTTGTTGTGACCAATCGTTTGCGAAATTGGTAAAGATACCTACGTACAGTGGCTTTCATAGATCGGTCACCCCCTGACGGCTTCGAAGTCTCACAATTATATTAGTTTTGGTTTTATAATATTAAGTTTGTTGTTTTTATACCCACTTATATAAAAGCTTGCTCATATTACCGCATGATACTAGTCTCAAAATATATCTGTATTGATAGAAATTGACTTTAAACTTAACGGAGAGATTAACTATTGATGAACTGAACTGTCAATGCCAAATGTACCAATTACCAAACTATAGGTAAACTCTTCTGCACGTTTGATCTGTGATTCAGTAGGTACCTGCTTGCAGTTGTGATTCATTCATTAAATACCAACTAGCTCCAGTAATAACCAACTGATTGGAAATGCAAGTGACTGTATGTTCGTTTTCCGCCAAAGGCACGCCTGATCTGCAAGGGGTTTCATTGATTAGTTTTTCATTAAATACAATACCGTTTTTATTTTTTATTTTCATTCTACCACTTCCTAGACACTTCCTAGAAACGGCTCTGTCGGAAGACCAGCGTTGGTTGTAATGTTTTTACAGCTAGCTCATGCTGAGACAGAGACCGCTTTGTGACTCAATGCAAAAACTAGTACCTAAGCTTTGTTTTTATTTTATTTTTTAATCATATTTGTTTTTGTTTATTTGAGTTACAAATAAAATAAATATTCTATTCTAATCTATTCTACTTTCAAAAATATACCTATATACTAAAGTACCTACCTGTCCCTAAAACGTGTAATATATTCACAGAAATATGTATGTGGGTTTGATGAATGTAATTACTTCGATGTAGGAAGGCGTCTATTACGTGTAGGTAGTTCTGTTATGTAGGTAGGTAGGTATAACATATAGGTCGGTTATCAATGATGAGCTATGAACTTGGCATGCAAGTCGTGGGATGATCGCATTGTTACGTCATTATCGTCTGCGTGGTTGGCGAGGCATCAATCAACCTACCTATAATTACAAAATGATGGCAGTGATGATAAACTTTGATGACTCATCAGTCTTCTTACTAATGCCAATACTTGTCTGAGTATACTAAAAAATAAGAAAGGGAGATCTTTAGTGAAACTGTATCTGGTCGAAACGTTAACGGACGAGGGCATTAAGTTTTGCAAAAAGCAGCGTACTGGCAAGAAGTCCAAACTCTCGGATGAGACTCTTGGGCTGATGACAAAAGACGGGAAATCACGCAAGTGACTTCGTCAAAGAGATCAGACCTGAACAAGCGATTTGCGCAGATGGTACGGCGCGACCTTCGGAGCTCCAATACACGCCTCATTGAAGAGGCAATAGAGCGAAATAGAGGGTCCAAAGTATTCACTCAGCAGCTGGGCAAGAGCCACCTGACGAAACTTAAAACGCACGATTGGAGGACCGTTTTGTCGAAGCCAGAGATATCCGCCGAGATAGAGGATTTTTTTATCGCCGTTTGTACGCCGCACATGCGTCATGCCCCTCGTTCGAAGACGAGATTCTATTATCGCTGAGGCAGCTTACAAATGGAAAAGCCCCCGGTGAGGACGGAATTACGTCAGAGTTTCTGAAAGCCGGAAGAGCCCCTGTAATACAGGAGCTACAGAACCTCTTTAACACGGTCCTTCACAGTGGGAGACCTCCTAAGGCGTGCAGCGGGAGTATGGTGGTGCTCTTTTTTAAGAAGGGAGTTAAAAGCCTTCTTAAAAACTACAGATTCATCAACCTCCTGAGCCACGTCTATCAGCTGTTCTTACAAGTGGTCACGAATCGTTTCGCCAGGAGAATTGACGAGTTTCAGCCACCGGGACAGGCCGGGTGGATATGGCACCATAGACCACATTCACACAGTAAGGCAGATTATACAGAACTCCGAAGAGTACCTATAACCAGCCCCTGTGGACTATGAGAAGGCCTTCGACTCCGTCGAAACTTGGGCTGCTCTGGAATCCTTACAGCGTTGCCAAGTAGACTATCGTTATATCGAGGTGCTGAGGTTTCTCTACGAGGCCGCCACCATGAGTGTCCAAGTACAGGGCCAGCAGTCTAAACCCATCCAATTGCGCAGAAGAGTGAGATAGGCGGACGTCATATCCCAAAACTGTTCACGAGCGCGTTGGAAGATATTTTTAAGACGCTGGTCTGGAAATGTAAGGGCATAAACGGCGATTAAATCTCGCACCTGCGATTTGCTGATGACATAGTCTTAATGACGGAGTCACTAGAGTAGCGGAAACGGATGCTGGATGGCCTAGCCACAGCCTCGCGATGCATCGGTCTTGGCATGAATTTGGATAAAACCAAAGTCATGATCAATGGCCACATTGATCCAGGACCGGTCGTCGTACATGGCCACCTTTTCGAAATTGTTTCCGAGTACACTTACCTCGGGCAGATTTTGCAGTTAGGTAAAAACAATTTCGAGAAGGAGACCAAGAACAGGATTCAGCTAGGCTGGGCAGCGTCCGGGAAACTACATCGAGTCTTCTCGTCATCCATACCGCAATGCTTAAAACCTAAGTTTTCAACCAGTGCGTCCTACCCGTTATGACCTACGGAGCTGAGACGTGGACACTCACGGTAGGGCTGGTCCACCAGTTCAAAGTCGCTCACCGAGCTATGGAAAGAGCTATGCTTGTAGTTTCTTGAAGGATAGGATTCGTAACGAATACATTCGACCAAAAACCAAAGCTATCGACATAGCTCAGAGAATTAGCAAGCTGAAGTGGCAGTGGGCCAGCCATATCTCGCGAAGAACCGACAAGCGCTGGGGTAAACGTGTTCTTGAGTGGAGACCGCGACTCGGCAAATGTAGTGTAGGACGTCCTCCGGCCAGGTGGGATGACGATCTGCGAAAGACTGCAGGCAGATGCTAGATGCGGCAAGCTGATGACAGGGCGCTATGGCGCTCATTAGGGGAGGCCTATGTCCAGCAGTGGTCCAAGATAGGTTGATGATGATAAATATAGAGTGTGTTCAGCTGAAGAGGAGTCTTGTGTCGGAGGCCAAGCAAGAACCACTTGGGTTAGGTCGCTGAGCCACAGTAGTTAGTAGTAATTTGACCAAGAAACTTTAAAATGTACTATCGAAATATACAAAATGATTCATCACATCACTTGTTTGTCCCCAAAAAACGGAAAGAGGGAGAGCAAAGGCCTACATCCGGATATTACACCAGTAATTTGTAAAGTGCTCCATTGTTCCGATCAGCAGTATGTTTCACGGTTCATTTGGCGATTATAAAATAAAACCATAACAAAGCGGTAGAAATTTTAAATTATAAGCGGAAGGCTCGCTCTTACGATTGTTGCAGTGATTGTGATTACGCACAATATTGCACAAAATATAATTAGGCAGGTACTAGGTTCCTACAAATTTGGTCATCGAAATGAAAACTAGCATAGTTCTACTTCTCCTTCCTCTTAATACATATTGAAGATAGATAAGACTACATAAATGACAATGGTAGCCAATAAAAATAAACTAAATTCAAATCGGTTCATCTGTTTGGGATCTACATACGATGCGGCATATAAACACACAATTAATAAACAAATAAATATAATGCTAGACAATCCACACAGCATAGCCCCAAAGTAAGCAGAGCATTGTGTAAGTAGATAACTGATATACTACAATAATTACTTACAGTAAACCAAATACACACGTCAAACCTATAACAGCCCTCGCATAGTGAGGGGGTTAAAAACTTTTACAAAATGGTAGAGTCCTCTTTTCAGTAGGCAAGGCACTAGGCTGCTACGATGTTGGGGTTTCACAATTCTATCGGTAGGCTCGTATCTTTTCGTTATCATGACCTAGCTAGGCAATCTAGGTTTCTAGGCAGCTTTATTGTTTCATGCGTTTGCACTTTTTCTTATCCAAACCAAGAATTGACTCCAATTGTCTCGAAAAGCATGTCAATTCGTTTGACAGTCCACTTTACCTCTTTGTACGGTCTTATAGCGGTAAAATGTGCCAAATAATAAGCATTTCTCACAACTGCAAGGTCCTAAAATGGCCATCATTTGTATCAAATTCTCACGCGGTTTGTAACAGTCTCTCTAACAATGGCGTGGAGTAATTCAATATATCTAATGGAGTGTCCATTTGACTTCAGTCGATTAGTCGAAAACAAACAATAAACCATTAGATTAATAAATTGATGTTCTCAAGGTAGACAAATGTCCAGGTTGTAACTATTAAGCAGGTCGAGATGCATGTTACTGTTACCTACCTAACAGCCTCGACTCTTAATTTACCCAGTTATGCCTGAGGCTGCCTCCAATTAAGACCCAAAAACTAGCTAGTGTCAACCATATTCCAAAAATAGTAGAATAGCCCTTATTAACTCTCTATGCCGTCTTCAAGGGTTAGTTAATTAGTCTAGTAACTTCATAATGACAAAGATAGAATTTATAGCGAATTATTAAGAATTTTCTGCTCAATTACCAGCGGCCCAACTTTCCAGTTTTGGTGGAGGCTATTAGCAGCATGGATGGTAACAGGCTGTTGTTACCTTAAATCCTTAAAAATTTAACTCTTATACATGCACATTACACAACTTCTGCCTAGAATGCCCACACATCTCAATTACTATAATCCACAATAGTTATGCAACAGGGTTTCCTAGGCTGCGCAAGCGCTGGCCGTTCGGAACGCCATTGTTTCTCATATCCAACGCGATCCGATCAGTGTCGATGCATGTTGATTTAGGTCGGCTTTCGCTTTTTTGCATTCTTTTGGTAATTTATGGGTTTAGTAGATTCTCTATTGTTTTAGCGTATGATGCTTATCTCGGATTTATACATCTTGCTTGCTACAATGCATGTACATACCTACCATTGCTTAGTAGGTATTTCTGTGATATGATCAGGCAATACACATTACAGCTGTTTGATCTATTTGGTTTGAATTTGAAGTTGAATTAAGGGTATCACGGGTTGAGTACCAGTCGTCGCGAATTTTAGAGTCTGTGATTGGTCCATTTTTGCAACTTGCAGCGTAAGTTATTTTAATCTAATCAAATTAGTAAGCACGAAAACTACTATAAAAATGTTTTGAATAGGTTAATCTCCTCCAGTCCGTACTCTCTCACGATACAGTTTTCTGATTTTTAAGGTGTTAACGAAACCGTTAACCGTACAACCGAACGGTTAATTTGAAGTGATACCTTTCCTCCAAAGCGGGGAGATGAGTTGTGTAAGAACAACCGATAGAGTTTTGATAACACGCTGGAAACTGGCCCTTTAAAAGGTTTGAATCTGACGCCACCTTCTATTTTGTTCTCTTATGTCCAGCCCCTTCCAAGTCCCTGGAAGAGATCGCGCGTAGCGAAAAGGCCACTTATTGTCAGCATTTCTATCTGTATTGTATTTTATCTTTGTGTGGTACAAAATACAGAAAACACCTAAGAATTCAAAATATGTATAGATTTATTTTGAATTCTTAGGTAGTTTGAATCAAATCTAGACTCAAGCTATAGTCCTAGCTAGAGTCTAGATTTGATACAAATACAAAACATTGCATTTGAACAACTTGATTCTGACGTCGATTTTGATTTAAGACCTTGGAGGTCTTGGCAGGTACTGGACCCCGAATTCTCAAACGCAACTCGAAGCACGTCTCGAGTCGCGTTTTCTGCACTGATTTTTATTGATGAGTGTCAAAAAATCGCGACTTCGGGCGTGCTTAAGAGTCGGGTTTGAGTACTTATTCGGAGGAAAGAAAAAAAAGGAAAAAATAAAAGAAAGAATAGAACGAGATTGCTCTTTGCACTATTAATAAATTAGAAAAACTGTTGAAAGTAGGTACCTAGGTACTTATGCAAATATCGATGTGAAATTTACATAAACGCCCATCTGTTACTTTACCACGGGAGATGGGAAAACGCAGCATAGGAGGCTTACTATTACTATAACACTATTGTTTATGGGGAAATTATTCAGGCAGACTTATGGCACCTCCATAGTTACTATAAAACATTTATTTATTTCAACAAAATACCTACAGGAAAAAAACAAATAAATATAAAGTTGCACAATGGGCGGCCTTATCGTTAAGTGCGAGGTCTTCGAGGAAATTTTTTCAAGCATTTGTATGTAGTGTGAGGTGGCGAAGTACAGGAGTACTTTCTTAACCTTGTAACCTTTTTTCTAACTACATTCTATGTAGGAACATAGAATGTTGTTAGAAAAAAGGTTACCTATTACGGACTGTTATCGAAACGGTTTGATTTAAAACAAGTAGGAAGGCAGCACCTAGTTACATTGGTGCAACTATTACGTACTACTTAGAAAGTCTTTAATTCTGAGATTTAAAATCTCGGTTTTCTCTCAAGCTAGGATAATGCACGTACACAGGTGAGCACAATGTGCATTTCGACGCAGCCTTGGTGTTTACCGCGGAATGCGTAGATGGACACCGTTACCTCTCGCTTCCGATCTAGTTTGCAGATTATTTCGACAGGAAATTGTTCTACAATTACTTTACCTAGGTATACCTACTGACTAGCAAGCTCTATTTTAGCGTTTGGACTCGTACTACCTGCATAGGGTAAAATTGGTATTTTTTCTAGCAAGAAAAATTCACAGTAACAGGGCAGAGTCAGAAAGTAAGCGGTGTTACACCCCCGTGCCTCGAAAAGCACGTAGTTGTGCATCCACTGGATTGGAATCGCAGCGTACGCAGCGTCGGTATTTACAATATGCCTGGCATCGGTATTGGCAGATATGCCGATCCAGTGGACGCTGTACCATAGAAATCAAAACTAAGTACTAAATCCTTACGCTGCGTACGCTTCGATCCGGTGGACGCATAGCTTCAGCCGTTGGTCCAGCGCCCTGACCTCTCCCCGCTAGTGTCGGTCTGCCACCGCCCCAATAGATCATGATAGGGAATAGAGAATGCACCTGTGTTTGCGCACCCACCCACTTGAGCACTTTAATATATCCTGCGCACATGTCTGTCTAGTCTCCATTGACACTGGCCACTGTGACCGAATATCGGCTAAGAAGACATCATCAACCCAAGGACGCATGAAAGTGAAGGATTAGGGAGGATCCAATTATTTAATTTAAAATCAACAGAGAGGTCTCACACAACTATCTGAAAGCAGACTGAGTAGTATCTCTTTGTAATTTAATAACGAAATAGGCCTCTAAAAAGTTTCACCTATGTGAAAATATAATTTCAAAGAGTTATCACGTGTGTCCCACCAGTCAATGCACGGTTTCACCTTTACTTCTATTCGTATTGCGTTTAATTGGTGTCTCGATGCCGCGCTTTCTTCCGCACAACAAGGTTACGTTTTGCTCTCACTGTGACAGAATGGCTGAATAGACCTGCCGTTCTAAGCCTTGTGTGCAGACGACAGTCATTTGAATTTAGAATGTTTCGGGTTTCCGGTTTGTGGAATCGATACCCAAATGATATATCTACCTACTCTCAGATTGTTCGTAACACGTTCGATGTTTAAAATTTAAATTTTAAATTTTCATAAACTGCAACCTACAAACTTAGGAATGTGCCTTTCGTAGGAAGGTTACGTTTTATTTGTCGTTCGTTGGTAGGTATATGGCCACATGGCCTGGTGACTGGTGATCATACTTACCTATTTGTTCTTACAACATCAAGTATCAACTTATTCATTTACTTAGAGATACTTATTCAGTTATTTTACGCGAGAGAGTACAGAGAGAGATAAAGTGAAGATTGAGTATTCAATTAAATTTATCATGCGAAAGCTTCTTGTCACTGTTCTCTTCAAGATATAAACATAATTCATAATTCATAATTCATTTATTGTTTGTGAATCAGGTAATTTTACAGTCGGTACATAAGACTTATTTTAGATCACTGAATTCTGCCGCTTAGGCGTACAAACATTTCATTACACATGTGAAAACTTACTAACAATCCAATACGTTTTTATTTGACTTAAAAGCATGCAATTTTATAATTTATTTCCAATATTATCACTTCTAATCAATGCTAAATTATGAAATTTAATTTAAAATAAAATAGTTAATTAATTAATGTCAGCTGAAGATGAACATGTCAAAAAATAAAATAAAAATGTATGATAGTCAATTTAAATAAACAATGTCAAACAATAGTACAGTCACTAAATTTCATAATTTGGATAAAAATGTTTTAGTTTAAAAATAAATAAAGTAATGATCATGTCATAACAAGTTCAAGTCATTTAAATATGAGAATTTCAAACAATACGGTCATTTAAAAAATCATTCACTGTATAATAAGCTTTATCAATTAGAAGATTATTAAGTTTTGCACTAAATTGGTTGCAGGACAAATCACGAATAACTTTTGGGATTTTGTTAAAGACTTTTGGTGCCATACAAAACACACTTGAACGCAACAACTTTGTTCTGCATGGCACATTGCGTAGTCTGCCCTCAGAACGGCAGGAAAAGACAACAGGTTTATGTTTAAGAAAATAAGAAATTAGGTAGGTAGGTACCTACAAAATTTTTATCTAAAGTACTTACCTCGCCAGACTCGTGAGTTTAAAGATGGCAATATGATTTTACATGATTGAAAAATATTTTTCAATTAATTTAATTAAAAACAATCAAAATAAATTATTTTCTGCTATTGAAATAACTTTATTAGGTAGCGAAACGACGTCTTAGCAAGCTCGTAAAATCGAAATTCATGGATACCGGAAACACCAAAATCTATCTACATGTTTCAAATATTTTATAACAGAATGCCATACCTTGTTGCGCAAGAGCATAAAAACAACGGTGCTCGTTATTTGGAACAGTTACGCGCTCATAAAACATCTGTTATGCTCGCACTTGCCGGCCGGCGTAGGCATGCGCGGGAAATTATATTGACTATCACTCACTGAAATTAAAAAGAAACATGCACATAACTTTTATAGGGAAGAGGACCTACCTGCCTCTGATTTCATCTAGGTGCCACTTTTGTGCCAATATTATTGTTACATTATGCAAAACCTTCGTGTTAAGTAACCTCTAACCCTTGCTTATGTTTTCAGCCATTTTTGACTCACTATTGAGCTTAGCTTAGCGTTTCTATGATTCGCCTCGGTCTAGTCATATGTTATGAGCCAGATTTAAGGCAACTCACACCGGTGTTACGGATTTCGTAAAATTGTTTTCCGTTTATTTTGCATTTATGTCGTTGCCATATGCAAAATAATCGGAAATTACATAATGCTGTCAATTCGGCCCGGTTGAGAAGTGAAGGCGTAAATAATCTGTCATTTATTAACCGTACGGGTTCTAGATTCTAAAATGATAGAGTGGACAAAGTGGAGTGGATACTTAAGTGAAGGAAATAATTGACTTACATGCTCTACTAAGTGAACGACAGTAACCGGTAATTTTTACGAGTAAAATTGCTTTATTGACAGCAATTCCACTCCACCTCTTTAGAAATCACTGGGAAGGACTGTAGGAGCAAGTTTCATCAATAAACTATGGAATTACATAAATGGGAATGCCACAGGCTCCTGAGTTCGGTAACTCAGTAGTTTTACGACGCATCGTAAAACTACCGATCTACCGAACTCAGGTATAGGTAGGTACTTAAGAAACGATGTTATTTAATATCTTCCTGGTCGATTTCAGCTATACCTACTGTTTACCTGGAGCGAATTAACTCGAGAGTATTTTAAATACTTACCTAGTAAATTGTTTGTGAAAATATCTAAGAAATAATGTTATACCGAAATAAAATTGCTTCTCTACAAATTTTGATTTCAAAAAACCGATATCAATGTAATCTTTGGTTTAAAATCTCACAGTTTCCTTAATTTTATCATATGCAGAATAAAACTTAGTTTATGTTCTTTCCTTTTTTTTTTACCGGCCAGGCGTCTTATGTTTATCCGAGTGTTTCAATGTGAATACTATTCATTACCTCGAAGCATCCAAAAGGCTAAAGTGATTTTGACAAATGAGGTAGGTACCTACCAAAATACTCGTCTGGACTCTCTGAATCTCTCTTCCTACATGGTTCTTAGCTTTTGTAGGCCTTTGCCCACACATTTTGCGAAAAAAGTGATAAAGCTGGAGCTTGATACCAAGGGACTAAGTTGGCTTTTTTAAATAGTTGCCAATTAATTATTTGTAACTAACACTGAAATTAAAGATTTACCCGTGATTAAGATACTTTACGGACCTAAATTAGCGCAAGCTAATTTTCCATCAGCAAAAACAGTTAAATTTATAGAGAGTTGAATGAAATTGCATTGTGTTCGACCTCGTGGGACCATTGGGCAATCAATGATTTGATTACTTATGGAATTGTGATAGCGTGATTATTACAGTCGATGGGAAGAGAATGGCTTTATCCGAATGTCGTAACGTTTTACTATCAGGCTTATGGAAACCTCTTTTTGTGAGTTTTCCTATGCTTCATATTAGCGTAGGAAAAGTCGCAAAAAGAGGTTTCCATAAGCCTCAGTAAAACATTATTCGGATAAAGCAATTATCTTCCCATCTGTACCTTCAAATTTCCATCTCATGCCACACTTCGTCACTTAGGAACCATCAGGTGAGTTTGCGTTCAAACGAATGTCTATTCATGATTTAAAAAAACTTGTCGGTCTTATTGGTACTAAACTCTGATCATGGTGGAGGTTGTGTAAAAAAAAAACTACATAGGAAAATTCAGTGAAATGTTAAAAGTATTTATAGGTCTAATGATGAATTAAAGAGTATTTCTCATTTGTCTGCGGCCGGCGCAAAACGCGCAAGTCGCACGGATCATACAGTTTTGAGCCTTGCACGTGAAGTGATAGTTACTATTGAATTAAAATAAGTGAATCTATCTACTATCAGGCTTTACTCGTGTAGGTACCTATTTATAAAATAAAGGTATTGTGACGTGTAGCGTGACGATAAAAATGTAGCTACCTATCAGTGAAATAATTTTCAGATTTCAACCAGTACTTCCGGAGATTATCAATAACAAACAAACCTACAATACCTCTATATTGTTTGTAGAAGATAGATCAGTGTATTGGAAGTATCTTTTGATAGACTTGTTCAAATTACCAGTCCTCAGCTGCTCTAGTTACCGAGTTTGAGTCAGAATGATTTGATACGACGACGTGTGAACCGATGTCTATCTGCATTCTAAACGCGTCTTCCCAGGAGGTTAAGAATGGTCAAGGCAACTGTCGCATTGTTGTCGAGGGAATATAGTTCAGTTTTGATCGAAGTAACAAGTGATTTTACTGTGTAGCCACCATACAACCACCATAGCAACTATGTAATATGCGTAGTATCGTAGATCTAGCTAATATATCGTTGCGAGCTAAACGCGTTGAAATCTTTTCTATAGATGAATTGAAACGAAATAAAAATCTAACGCACTTTCTTTCTGGATGATGCTGTGTGGATTGTCCAGCATTATTTATTGTTTATCTATCACATCAACAGCCTTTACCGGTTACTGCTGGAACTGGGCCTCCCATGATAAGTGTCTTATCATGGGTTTGCTGCCGAAATCCCAACGCTGGGCATGCGAGTTGGGGATCGCAATTCGGTGGTGAATCATTTCTGCAGAAGAAACTGCTGCCAGCTCCCGGTGGATATACCTAAGTCGCCTCTCACGCCACCCGTGGGAAGAGTTGGGGTGGTGCGAATTCTAAGCTGGTACCACACTCCCATCAAATCAAATATCAGACAGAACACCACTACGTCAGCACAGCTCAGAGGAAACGAAAAGCATTAGTTGCACAAACATTATTTATAATCTTGACCCACATTACTAATCATTTTAATTAAATTCAAGGATCATGTCTTACCTATTAGGTAAATACATTTGCTAAATCAATTGCGTCCAAGAACAGAGTGCAGCGGGATGGTCGGACGATATCGCGAACGTCGCAGGGGAATCTGTATGAGGTTCGAACAGGACCTTGGGGAGTGGCACAAGAGTTCCAAGGTCTAAACCCAGCAGAACAATGGTACAAGTCATGTTGCAGAGCAGATGACGATGATGAAATTCATTTCGTAGAAATACAACCTATATTATACTAGATTTATAAAATACATGCAAAATAGATAAAATTACCTCCTAAAAATAATTTTGGTATTGTTGATTTTAAAACACAATATAACTGGTCATTTTAAGATCCTTTCCTCAAAAAATATTGTCAACAATTTCTCGAGCATGTGAAAGCAAAGTTTGTTGTTTAAGGCCGGTTTTATTTGCATAATTTGCTGCTGTCTTTAAGCTCCCGTTTATGTTCTGTAAGGTCTTCCTAAAGGTACATATGAAACGTAAACAAACGATCACACATGAATTACACACGTCAGACCAAAAAAAACATCACTTTTATCCGAATAAATTAATACAAACTGGATTATTATACGTTTTCAGAGCGCTAAATGGCAGTAAGCACGATAACCGAACATTAACAAATTGTTGGCTAATGAGTCGTCGCTAATGTGCTTTGTGCGTCTTATACCTACTATAAGTAGAAAGAAAACACATCGTTACTTGCATGAGACGTTGAGATGAGCGGAAAGATGGTGATGCTCACGAAGACAATAATTTCCGATCTGTGGACATCATATTGCACAATTTTACAATCTATCATATTGTGCACCCGAGGATGATACCTGGTATGTGTAGGCCTCGCCTTTACCTCGTGTGTTCATAAGTCTTGAGACACAGTAAAACTAAAATATTTTTGGAGCTAAGTTGAGTATTCATTTATTGGATATTAAAATTAAAACTACTGACATCTAGATCTGTATTTAAAAATAAATCATTCAAAATGGCCGCCTTTGCAATTCAATGCAGGCCTTCAAACGCGTGCGCCATTCATCTATGGCGGCACGAATCTTTTCAATGGGAATCCGTTTCGATTATTTAATAAGGGCTCGCTTGAGAGAATCCAGGTTTGGGTGAGACTTTCTGCATGCCCTCAGCTCCAATTCCGTCCATAAAGAATAATCCAAAGGATTCAAGTCAGGGCTTGACGAGGGCCAATCTTCGCTCCGAATGAAGCCTGGCAAATTGGCCTCCAGCCAACGTTGGGTAGTCTTAGCTTTATGGGAGGGAGCAGAGTCCTGTTGGAAAACCCAGTATTTTCCAGCGAATAGCGTATAATTTAATGGTTTAACCACCGCTTCCAATATGTCGGTTTGGTAATTTTGTGCCTTCACCTTGACGCCTTGCTGGCAAAAATGAAGCGAAGTGACCCCCTCGTAGGAAACACCCCACCAAACCATCACACTTGCTGGATGATGAGTGCGCTGGACATTGCGTACAGATGGCTGGACGTCCTTTGAACTTCTGGCGTAAACCTTATTGTTCTGCCGGTTAAACTTTTCTTCCACCGTGAAGATCTTTTCATCGGTAAACAGGATATTTTTTGGATCGTGTCTCCTCAATAGGTTCCGACATCGTTCCAGTCGCAATTTACGAAGACGCTCGTTTAAATAATGCATTTTCCTTCGACTGTAGGCCTTTAGTTTAAGATCATATTTAAGTATCCTGTTCACCGATATTCGCGAAATGTTGGTCTGCAGAGCTAATTTCTTTTGAGTCCGGCAAGGGTTGCGACGAATTCGCTCTCTGATTACTTTGATGTTGGCGGGCGTCCTTACAGACCGCGGGCGGCCACATCTTCCACGGTCTTTTAAAGAGCCGGTCTCCTTGTACCTCTTTATGGTATAATACACAAAGTTCCGACTACATCCCAAACTTTGGATTTCACTAAAAACTTGCGTTGGTTTTTTTCCTGCTTGAAACAGTGAAATTACAGTCGCACGCAAATCTTTTGTTGGCCCAATTTTCACGGAGAATGAAACAAATATTCAAATGTATATTTTTTCTGATTCAAAACATTCGAAATTTAAAATTTTAAAAGTTTAAAAAAGGTTGCATGAATTACTTTCTTTTTAAATTAATTAAATAAGTTCGTCTCAAAACTTATGAACACACGAGGTATATTAACGCTTATAAAGGGACTCTTTGCTGTTGGCTTCGGCCCCAGGCATGCCTCCCAAAGGACCGGGTCTATAAGGCCCGAGATCGTGGAAATAAGAAACATATAATAATAAGCTCAAGATGAAATGCGAACTGAGTTTTAATATGGTTTTAATAAATTGATTCCGGACTGACAGATGCCGGGACAATCGAGTGTTAAAACTTAGTTTAATTAAACCCAGATCCAGTCCTGGTGAAATTGGGCCTTCAGACTTCAAACCTGTTAGATAGACAGATATTTGTCTGGGTTGAAAAATTATTTACCTTAAAAATTAATGAATTCTTGACCTCAGGTTAGGGCAGAAGCTAACAATAACCAAAATAATCAATTTTATACAATCTCTTGTAAAGCCAACTACTAAAGCATCAAATATGTTCGTTTGTAATCCAAACAATACCATGTTTTACAAACTTCCGAACCTTTTAAATCCATCAGGGTTATTAACACTAAAGAATGACACGAAATAATCCAATGCAGCCCTGGAAAATAATGACAACATGCGAAAAAAGAGCTTTTTCTGCACACTCCAAGGACCGAGGGGTCCCCCTCGGTCCTTGGAGTGTGCAGAAAAAGCTCGAGTTGAAGCGGGGGTAAAGAGGCCAAGCCTCGAGGCCCCCTCCGTGCCCCTCACAAGGGCCGGAAAGAAAGAAATATATACATATATCCCGTTGTAAATTACTTTAGCATCCGAACATAGTACACGTACGAGTAGGTGCTCGTTTGGTAACATTGTAACTAGTTACCTAGATAGATAGTAGGTACTAATAGTTTGCTATTGACCTGATTTTCTATAAACTATTGTCTGAAACAAGATGGATACCTAAAGTGTATTTGAAAGGGGTTTGAAGATTTACTATAGTTTTTCTTCATATGTGAATATCTCAGAAAACCGACGCTTTAGGATATTATGCTATATATATATTTTTTTTATAGTTTTAGTGTCCTCTATCTAAACATATAACTTTTATCCATATAACTTTATCCTCCGTACATAAATCTTCAAACCCCTTTGTGACGTGTAATGCGAGCATGACTTTTTTAACCGATGGAAATTTGATCTAGGCATACAAACAACCTGGCCCTCCGGCCAGGTGGGATGACGATCTGCGAAAGACTGCAGGCAGATGCTGGATGCGGCAAGCTGGAGACAGGGCGCTATGGCGCTCATTAGGAGAGGCCTATGTCCAGCAGTTGATGATGATGATGATACAAACAAAGAGCTAACGGATAGCAAACAGTTAATTTGACACAATGCTTCGTTGCTTTGAAATTATTATGTAAAGTCTAATTGCAATCAAGTTTAGCTTATACTCAAATCATGAATTGGCTAGGCTCTATTCATCAATATCGACAAAATAACCGCCAATTTATTAGCAAATCGCCCACACAACTTATAACATTAATCGTTCAAGCTTACCGTAGCCCATTCATAGACGTTCTAAAACCAGGTTACTCATAGTTCATTAATCAGTATTTCAAGTCTGTAAGGTCCAAATCTAGCGTAGTTTATGTTATCAACTCGGTCAGGCCATAAAATTGCAAGTGACCGAATTAAATTATAACCATTTCGCATGCTCTGCTTAATATTAATGAAGCCTGTAATGTGTACTGCTTATCTACTAAACTAGGTTAGATTGGTAGATAAAGTTATGATGCTAAATGGAGAAAAAACCTAACAGGGCGCAATGCGCGCCATTTTGTATAAAGGATAGGCATAGGCTTGAGCGTTTTTAGGAACGGGGACAAAGCATACGTTTTTGGAATGGCGGCGTAAGCGCAAAAATCCAGTTATTGTTTATACCAAATCATCAAAAATTACCAAATCTTAAGTAGATGGTCGTTAAAATTGCATTCATGCAGCGCACAGAGAGCTCCTTGCGACTGCTATGTATTAAAGGGAACGACCAACAACAGAAACTTAGGTGTAATAATAGATAAGAATTTAAATTGGAATGTTCACATTCATGTTCTGAGAGGAACATACATACATACAAAATTAAAAATCACATTAGAGACTAAGGTAATTTTAAAAAGTGTTTACTACTGCTTATGTCAGTCAATCATCTGATATGGTAAGTATATCGGCGTGGGGTGGTGCTGGAAAAACTCAAACTCTAGATAAATGTTGAACTTGGTAGAATTTAAACCTTTTAAATCCATCATGGTTATAAACACTAAAGTCAATTAGAACGAGATATTTACCATGATTTGAGTATTGAGCTTTCCAATATTTCGGCACAGTTTCATGCGCCATGATCAAAGCTCAATACTCAAATCATGGTAAATATCCCGTTGTAAATGACTTTAGTTGGTAGAATTTGATTGTTTGTGGTGCGCTCAATGACCTCCTGGTACCCGCAATTTTTTATTATCCACTAGCTATGCGACAGACCGGGCGATGAAATGGATAGGCTATCGTTATGATTGCTAAGTACAAATTCTTATCAAAAATGCCCCATAACGATATATTTTACCACGAATTGTTTAAGCAATTCCAGTGTGATTTGATTTTTTATTTTTGTTGCTATTTCAGAATCCACAGTAGGTACTGAGATCCCTAGTTTGACAACCAAGCCCGTTAGGTTTGATTTTAATGCAACGCGACCCAATGGTCAGTATCGTGCGCTGCGCATCAGCACTGGCATCAGTGGCAATGCTGCCAGCGGAGCTGCAGCTTTTGGGGACGCTTTGCGATTGGCATTGATTTGGATTAGTTGAGATATATCTAGGTAGTTTGCAACAGTCTGCAAATAGCTTAACGGTTTCGTATTAATAGTAATTTAGCAAACGTACCTATTTGTTTGTTGGTGCGGGAAACATTTTGCTCCATTCCACTATGATCCACTTTGCAGCTCAACTAATGGATTCAGGGTAATAATTTTCTTGATACAAAAGACTTCAACGCGCTCTATCTCTCCTACAAGGTGTTATCGAAAAATTGATTGTGTTATTTCTGTTAAAATTATTTTGATAAGATCTTGAGATATCTTGGTAAATAGTTCTAAATTTGTAGAAACTGGATAGAACTTTGTACAATTGGTAGATCGTTCTGGATTTGTAGAAAATGGATAGGAGTTAGTACTTAGAATAAAACTTAAAAAAGCCTTCCGCACGACGTAGGTAACGTAGTATAACTAATTACGTTACAATAAAGATCAAATCACTGTCACGTTTTGAGTTTACCCTGTCTAACCTATGTTTTTGCTCTAAGAAAGCAGTTATATTTAATCTCAATCTTACAGTGGTGGTAATAAGGCGTTTCTTGGATCTAATCTACTTTGCATGCGTAGAATCGTCACGTGGAGATCGCGATTTCATATGCACGACCGTTACGGCTGTATGGATGAAGACTTTCACAAAGAGCTGTATTAAACGGGTGAAATTATTAACAGTTTACGATATCCTTTTATTACTATTCGATCATAAATTTATCGATGTACACAACCATCTCTCTAATGTTTTTGATAATGCGGGCGGCCTTGGCATTGTGCAACTCTGTTATCTCTCTTTTCCTGTATTTTTTTGTATTTTTTTGGTGTGCAATAAAGTGTTATGTATTGTATAGATTTTGTGTAGGTAAAGTAACTTGCGAAGTTTTTGAAGAAGTCTTCTAATTTAGTTTTTTTTTTGTTTTAGGTCATTTGATCTAGATACAGTTCCAGGTGGTTCCAGCCAATCGGTTAGGTAAGTCAAATGGCCTTATAAGTTTATAAAAGAATACTTAAATATTCAATGTTGTTTTGATGACTTTCTACAATCATTTTTGGTAAATGAACATAGCCACAGAAGGAAAACACGCTGCAAGCTCATAGCGACTAGGTTCACCGTATTTTGTACAGTCCAAAGCCCAACAGAGCAACCATAGATTTGCTCCGACTAGCTTCACCGCTAGTCGCCAAGCAATTTGTGATGAAACGGATTCTTCGTTGCTCAGATTCCGAAGCAATCTTATCTTCCCATCCATCAAACTTGACCATTATTTATTACATTACTTACAGGTCTGATTATATTGCGATTTACGTGTCTTGTACTGCTATTGTGATTGATATCTTCACAGTTGAAGACCTACAGATATAACTGTCACTTTTCTATTCAACCCTTGTGCGCCTACTTCTAGACTACTCTTTAGTACTAATTATGTAGTATGTATGTAATTGTGTTGTGTTGAATGAAATAGAGTTGAGAATTTCAGAACAACAGTTCTGAAATTCTCAACTCTATTTCATTCATTCATATCTGATGTCTTTTTTTTAACTCTTGGGTTATGTTATTCGAGATTTTCTATGGACTTGATGGACCGACGACATTGTAGCGGTCGCATGAAGTCGACGGATGGAGGCGGCTCAGGACCGCTATTTGTAGCGTCGCGTCGTCGTTTGGGGGAGGCATATGTTCAGTGGACGTATACGGGCTGATTATGTATGATGATGAGTGTTTCTATGTATTTTGTAGACACTATTTATTACCACGAATCATCAAAACGTCTGAAGTTATAAATGAGGTATCAAAATATGTAGGTACTCGTCTGAACTCCTGTAATGGTTTTTATTTCTTAGGCATGTAAATTTCGTAGGCCTTTGCGAAAAAAATTGAAAAAGCTGAGACTGAGTTGGTTTTTTTATAGTTTTCAATTAATGTTATATATGAATGCTGCTGCCCGCGGTTCCGCACGCGCTTTTTAAGTATCCTTTGTCCGTTCCCGGGATACCATTTACCTCCCTGCCAAATTTCATGGAGATCCATTCAGCCGTTTAGGCGTGAAAAGGTAACAGACAGACAGACAGACAGACGTACTTTCGATTTATAATACCTATTAGTATGGATGACCGTTATCGGGAGGGATCGTCTGACTTATAGGAATAGGTAGAAATTAGTAGATGTTTCCACTTATTCTCTATTGTATATGTGAATTCACATTAGGCCCAACAAACAAATCAGTGTTTAATTATTAAGAATTTGACCTTTTCTAAGTGTACATTTATTGTATTTATAGAAATAAAGAGTTTTTGACTTTGACTTGACAAACAAACAAGGAACAAGTTTTTCATCTTAGTACCTATAATACAGTACAGTACAATTTCGCAATAAGTAGTACATACAATTTGTAACTTGAAACCAAACAAAACTGTTAAATAGTACAGAAATGGTAACCAAATTAAATACCGTGACTGTAACGTAAACTAACTGTAAATAAAACAGGTGTGCAATGAACAGCAAATCAACACCTCGACTGGTTATCCACTTAGAAATGAAACGAAATTAAATGCTTTATTAAAAAAAAAAAAGAACGGCATTATAACAAACATGTTAGTATCCTAGTTGGTACAATGCGATCGATTTCTAGTCAAATACTTAGGTATAGATTAGAGATAATAAATATACATAAATGTCACAGAAATAATTAGGTAAATGTAATTATGTATACCTTATCTTATTTAAAATCTATTTGTATGACGGACAAAGTGTCCGAAATTATTGTGACCGAAACGTCAGCAAGCCGATTTTTAATATTATAGCGCGTAAGCCCTCACACTCGGGATAATTTCTTAAAAATCAAATAATATGCCAAAAATGTATCGACTTCGACGGGACTTGAACCCGCAATCAATTACACGACGAGGTCAAGTGACGTCAAATCTTAGGGGCTTCCTTCGGACTCTAGCGCCGTTAGCTCCACCTATAGGGAAACATTGAAATTTATAGAGTAATTGCTTTTTCTTCTAAGCTTTTTTCCTTTGCCATGTTGCCATTGTAAGATTAAATAATAAACCTTGCCTAAATTGTCTATTCTAGGCCCGTATTGAATGAATGAATGAATGAATGAACACTTTATTGTACTTAAAAAAATAACATATTATGAAAGCTTGCTCAGTCATCAATCTATACTTGAGTAAAAATACTTGAGTAAGTGATAGACGTGCGAGTAAATTCGCGAACTTGTGGCTCGTAGACCTTTTTCGCTGGTGTGTCACCCTAAATACGCGTACTTTAAAGCCGCCGAATACGTTCGTTGGTGATCCGACAAGTTGGAAATTTTGCTCGGAACCCACCTCAACATATAAAACAAAGCTTCTGTCGACGACATCGCAATACAGAGTGAGTAAGCTTCACGTGTGTCACCGGCGTCGAGCGGAGTATGTTCGCGATCTTAAAAACCGCGTACTTCAAGTTCGTACGTTAATCACCCACTTAACGCTTTTTCACTTAAGCATAGATCTATGACAGAGCAAGCTTTCATAGTACGGGCCTAAAGCGAAAAAAACCACAAGTGAAAACCAGTGAAGTAGCACCTGAGTGATACAGCATCCCCCTTAATTACAAAGATTAACGGACTAAGAAGTGATAATGAACAATTAGCAATCACTCGGTTAAGGTGTGCGCTGTGGATTACTCACGCGTAGCGAGGAGGAAGTAAGTGTTGTGCTGTACCTTTCTTGAAACTTATTCATTCAAAGTGCATAAATCAATGTTCCAAGTGTAATGTTGCATCATACATCGATCGAGTTTCAGCCACGGGGGCCAGTCTCAACAGAGACTAGCCACGTGGGCATGACAAAATTATATTGCACAAGTGTCTGCGCAAACACAGGTGCACTCTCTTTTTGCTCACACTCTCTTAGTACGATGGGACGGCGGACCAACAACACCGGGGAGAGGTCAGACGCAAAATCAAATGTTTAACGTGCTTTTCGAGGCACGGGGGCCAACTTCCTGACTCCGGGCTACTACTGTGAATCTGTCTTGCTAGAATAATCCCAATAACACATGCCATGGAACCCAGTCTAATTAATAATACGAAGTTGGTAATGGCCTTTGTGGCGTAGTGAGCGAAGGTCTGCTTAAGATCCGGCTTGCGGTTTCGATCCCCGCCGCAGGACATTGCTTTGTATGTACGATCTGTATTTGGTGCCGGATCCTTTTAATTTTAATTAATTTAATAAAAGTTTATTTTATTACAAAGTGGAACGAAGAGGATCTGTGTAGTAATAACTAACACAGATTGTCATATGATGCTATTTTGACACCATGTTATTGCTTTTTTTACACATCTCTGCTTCGCTTGGGAAGAAATCAAACACACGTATTAAGAACTAGGTAAATATCTACTTCTTATTGGGCGAAAGTTGTTAGTGGTTACGTTGAAAAAATGGTAAGACGTGACTTGAAAACACGTGCTTTGATTTAAACACAAGTTTGGAACGAAGCTAGCACGCATCGAACCCGCCGGCTGATTCTCGAACGATTGCTGTCGTAATTGTAGATAATTGCTGTCACTTTACGTCTATCCAACAAAGTTTTTTTCAAAAAATTACTAAAGTACGCAGCGTACGTGGTGTCGGCTTTTACAATATGTCGATAGGGTGCGTCCTCTGCTTTCGGATGTCAAATATAGCATCGGCAATATAGGTATTTTCAAAGCGCTCGACTTTGCCGATGACGTCATCCGCAACAATGTCCTCGTTACTACAGAAATTCCAGTCGCTGGCATCGGTACCGGCAGATATGCTGATCTATGCACCTGTACCAAAGAAATCACTACAAAGCAACATCCTTACGCTGCGTACGCTCCGATTCCGATCCAGTAAACGCAAAGCTCAAATCACACTCACAGCAACCACTAGACATAACAAATAACGAATAGATCGTGAAGCAGGCCACAGTACCTAGTATAGTTCCATCCACCTATTAAATAAATTCAAACTCACACTCTAAACTTTAAAACCCCAAAACTGCAAATAAAAGCCAGATTATCTACCACTAGGCCAAACGGTTTTCCTCCATTCCAAGGCACGTAACAGTACCAAACAAGGCACGTTATAAGTGCTGCAGAGATTTATAGTGGTCTATCCCGCAATATTCACATTAGGAAGTTTTTGTACAATTCGAAGGCGAAAGTAGATGAATTCGATGATCTGAAGAGTATGAACGTTGAAAAGTTGAAATTCACTGTTTGGATAGAATTTTCGCTGTAGTTAGGTAACACAGATCCTTGTTTGCGATTTTATTTGTAGAGTAGTAGAGATATGATATTGAATTTTGTTGTTTACCCGCGAGGGTGTTGTGTTAGATTTGGGTTTCGATAAAGGGAAGACATTATTTGGGTAAAGAGTAACTTTAGTAGGTATAAGACCTGTTACGAAATACCAAATAATTTATTGACACCAGAGACAGCTCTGGTATCGATAAAATTCAACAGACCGTTCTTACCGAATTTTATCGAAACCAGAGATAAAACCGGTGCTTATCAGAACTTATCGAAGTTCGTGCTCGAGCTCCTGTAGCCATAGAAATAGAAAAAAATAGAAAGAGTTAAAATAGGTTTATGGATAGTAATAAAAGGTAGGAAGAAGACAATTCGTGTTATTGTGCGCTGATACTACCAATAGGATCCTAAAAAAGTACCTACTAATTTAAAACTTTTGTAGCATATGATATAGTCTGGCCAACGAAAGCTGTCCACGCATTATTTTCAGAAGTTTTGATATGGCATAATTTAAGACTGTCAAAATTGACACATTACGAACACAAACGAACTTGAACCATAACATTCTTATTACATCTTGGGGACAGTAGCAGTAGCAGCGAAGAAAGTAATGAAGCTGATTGAATATTATCAGGTGTAGAGTTTTTGGAATTTCTTGGACAGCTTTCGTTAACCAGACTATAGGCATCCAGATTATTAATGAACTATCATTTTTAAGAACAACATTGGTGGAATGTTGTTAAATAAGCAAGTTGGTCAACTGGTTTCCTTATTACCGTAATGAGAGATTTCAAAACGGCACTCAAGTAATGATTCATTCTTCAATCTACTCAGGAATTTGCAATCTGTATACGGGTTCGTATTAACAATAATGCAAGAGACATTATATTACCAGCAAATGGAATATGTATTGCATTTTACAAGGATACAACTAAATACGGATTCAGGACAATTTTTGCTCATGAATTTAAACTTGTGTATCTAAAAGGCATTCGAACCTTAAGAATAGAAAAGACACTCGATCAGTTTTTAAATTTATTTGCACTTGACCAAGTTATAGGTAACTTATGATCGAAGATCGAAATGATGGTAATGCCAGCAAACATTTAATCCTAAAAAACACCAGCACACCCATGTGCTAACATTTTAGGCAATCTATGTTCGCTCACGAAGTGCACAATTTTTTCTATAATTATATTATTTTTTCTTTTATATTTCTTTTGTTGCTGTAGGGATGATTGTGAGCTTCTCAGAGATCAACTACATCTTTAATCAGCTCCTCACAACTTGATACCAAGGAGATATTCATAACTTGCACAACTGCACAAGTCGTAAATCTCTGATGCAAAGACGTACGTACAGGTAAAGAATCTATACCTGTACGTTTAAACCTGTAGTTTATACCAAAAAGCTCATTAATATGCTCACGCGCATTGTCCAAAAAACTCGGCGACCCACTGACGGGATCAAATGCGCAACTACGGAATGTCGCGGCGAAAAGTGAATGAAACTTGTTCTTGAAGGATGTGCGCTTGGTTCTGGTGAAAGCGAGGGTATTCACGTGATGTCTTGTAAAGAAGTCCACCAGTGGATGAAGGATGTTGATGAGCAGAGAAAGAAGTGGAGTGGTTCATACTCTAAAGTGTCGTTTTAACTAACGAAGAATTCTTCTAAAGTTACTCGTAAATTCTTCTGAGCAAAATAACTACAACTTTGAGACTCAGCAAAAAAACTTTTAGGTAGACCTACCTACTTACTTATAGGTACATAAGTACCACACTCATCGTTTAAACTCAGCTTAGCTAATTTGGATACAATTCAAATATAAATATGTGAATTTGGTAATTAAAAGTTATTCACTATGGACTTTCGTTTTTAAATCGATGCCAATCGAATATAAACGATATCTTATTATAATAAGCAGGAACTTACGTAAGATATATCACAAACTCTTACTACCTACCAGCGTTGGTTCAACATCCTACAAAACGATAAATACCCATTTATTATGTTTGTGTTTAATAAAATAAATTATACAAGGTGCCACGTTATTGGTGTACTAAACGGAGAGGGGGGGGGGGGGATTTTTTTTCTAGCACTTTACGGGTTTCAAGGTTTTTTATTGAAAAAAAAAAACACCTCCAAACTTTCATCCCAACTAGCGCAGTGACAACCTTACATCAGTTGTTCATCAGTAAGTTGCTTGACCTTCGGGTTTCTATCTGTAGGTACGTATGTTTGTTTCGTGGTAGGTACGTCTACGTAGGTAACTAATAAAGATTATTTAAAGATATTTTAATAAAAGCTACGCGATAATTACCCGATAAATAATCTTCATTAGGTAGGTATGTTAAAAAATCGCGTAATTTTCAAAAAGTGCTACGTAAGTGCCTGGTTTTATTTTAACATGAATTAATGTATTCTTTATTTACACATGAAAAAGGAACCCTAAAATTTTGTCGGTTTTGCGTTAGTTGCCTCCTATGTATTATGTACTAATTAATTTATAATTTATTCTAATTTATTTATATACTAGTTTTAATTTGTTAATAATACTAGTTTTAATTTGTTTTTATTATTGAATTGTAATTTTCTTTGTCAATAAAGTTATTTGGTTATTTAGGTATTTATCAAAACATCATAACATGTTTTTTTTAAACCTAAGGCCATGCTAGATTTACGCAGGTACTTAACTTATAAATAAATACAATTATTATATAAAGGCGCAGGAAGGCCTTTATCCGAGCTCGTCATTTGCGGGCGTGATCTTTTACTTATTGAAATTCGATATTTTGAATTCGATATTTTGAAATATCGAATTCTATATTTTCTGATAATATAAAACGAATGCGGTAATAATCACGGTTTATGTTTATTCATACTTAGTCCACCTAGTTTAACATTTTAACACAATCACAAGTAAAGTCACGTAGGGAAATAGCACAATGAAAATAAGAAAAGATGTAAGAGCAAGTTTCTGAAGATAAAATTATATATCGTCCACAATTAGTGTCGACACCGTGTACAATCACAAAACACAAATAAACGCTAATAATTAATTAATAGAACACAAACACAAAGTTTTAACATGGAAAGCAATTCATAATTAGAAAAACACGTTCCGTCGCGTTTGACTTGTACGGCCCGCGTCCATTTTCTAACTCAACATGGCCGCCGCCGCTACCATGCCCCCCGACGTTACGTGAGAGTGAATTGGCCACGTCCATTTCAACCACAGTTCACCCTTTTTCTGCATAGATGGCGTACACAGCTTGTCTATGCGCCGTCACGGCCGGACTGACATACGAACGTCCGCGGGCGTCAATCATCTATTGTTTTCCTAGAACAAAGGAGACCATATTGTCGTCACTTGTTCCGCTCGTCCACACCCTGACCAGGAAGATAATTTTACAGTAACTCAAATCAACGTATCACACAAGAAAATTGCGAGACTGTATGTATCCCTTCGACCTTCACTTACAGACCGGATGACATACTTTCTCCGAGCAACGACACATTGGACCGGACGTGTGTGTCCCTTCGACCAGCCAAATGGGCATAGACCGGACGCCACAGTCCCTTCGACCAACACAAACGCAAATGTGGACCGGACGGGTGTGTCCTTTCGACCAGCCCGACAGGCATGGACCGGACGGCACTGTCCTTGCGAACCACAACCTCCATGTGGACCGGACGGGTGTGTCCTTTCGACCAGCCCAGCGGGCATGGACCGGACGACGCTGTCCTTTCGAACCACAACCTACATTCGGACCGGACGGGTGTGTCCTTTCGACCAGCCCCACGGGCGTAGACCGGACGACACTGTCCCTTCGACCGCAACGTGGACCGGACGGGTGTATCCTCTCAACCAACCCTCAGAGATGAGTTTGGCCCGGATGACACTGTCCCTTCGACCATAGCCTAAACGTGGACCGGACGGGTGTATCCTCTCAACCAGCCCATAGAGATGGGTTTGGCTCGGATAACACTGTCCCTTCGACCACTTTTGACCCCCATGAACAAATTACTATGCTACATCTAACGTACCTATGGAAACTATGGAGTTTAGGAAGAATCTCTTTCCGTAGTGTAAACTTCGACCTCGAGTTGTACGTCTAATGTTTCCGGATCAGAACAGACGCTAAGAGTATCTGATCCAGCGGTGAGTGTTTCTGAATCCGAATAAGCGGTGGTGGCATTTGGAGCTGTATTATTAGTCCAGTTTGTATTATGATCTTCATCGCTACTGTTCAATTGTGGTCCTTCTTCATCTTCAGACGCCGTCACGGTTTCCTCATTAGTTAGGCTAGCAGTTATTTCAAGCAATCCCTCGTGACCTCGAGGTACCAAGCGCAAATTCTCGTGTGCATATTTAAGGGTGTGATGAGAACCAGAGATACTTTTTAACTCGTAACGATCGTTATCTAGTACGGAAGTTATCACAAAAGGTCCTTTAAATTTTTTATCTAATTTTGTTTGACTTCGTTCGCTGCTTTTAATAAAAACAAAGTCACCTTTAGCAAACAGTTTAACAGCAGCTCGACCACGATTAAACCGTTTTGTATCTAAATCAGCTGCTTTTTGAATATTGTTTGTAGCGTTTTCCCTAATAAGATCTACATTTAGTCGATCCTGCTTAGTCAAGTCTGTTGGGTTAATTTTAGACGTTCCTAATGACTGTGCACGGATACCGAACATCAGCTCTGTGGGAGAGTACTTAGTAACAGTGGAGTTCGTGCTGTTGAGGGCTAGTTGGATGTTATCAAGTTCCTCACGCCAAGTCTTGTTCGGGTCATTTTCAACGATTGTCAGTAAGCTTTTTAGCGTTCGCATGACACGTTCAACCTGGCCATTTGCCCGACTAGACCCCGTCGCAATAAAATGAAGATCGATTTTATTTTCAGCACAAAACGTCTTGAATTCAGAACTGATGTAGCATCTACCTTGATCAGCGATAATGCGCTTTGGTGCTCCGAAGAGACTTACCGCCTTTTTAAGGGCTTTTACTGCACTATTAGCATCTAGTGACAGGGTATGTTCCAGCAAGACGTATTTAGTAAAGGCGTCTATGATGACGGAGCAGTATTCTTTACGATCGCTTTTTCCACTCAGCTTTCCGGTGAAATCTATATGAATTGTATGCCAGGGTACAGGAGTTTTTGGAATTGAATGCATCTGAATGGGCTGAGCCCCCGAAGGACCCTTCGAAGCTTTACAAACGATGCATGAGTCAACAAATCTTTTTACGCATTTAGACATTTCAGGAAACCAATACTGCTCGTATAACTTCTCTAAAGTTTTGTCGGCCCCTAAATGCTGCAGTTCGTTGTGAACATGGCTGATCAGTGTCCAGATTAACGATCGAGGAGCAACTGGTAACCAGGATGTAATTTTATTTCTTTCAACCTTACGATAAAGAATACCTTCTCTTACGTCGTAGGTACGTGCTACTGTTTCGGGGAATTCATTGTTAATATGTTTGGAGATTAAGTCTTGAATTTCAGTATCTCGTTTTTGTTCCACGGATAACCAGCCCTGGTGTAGCTCTACAAATTGGACAGATTTAATTGGAGGCAATTTGGGGTTTGACGCGGAATTCACCTCAGGCTGAGGATTGCGAGAAAAATAATCAGCGTGTTCCATTTTTCGACCCTCTCGGTAAATGATGTCGAAATCATAGGCTTGAAGGAAAGCCCACCAGCGATGTACACGTGGAGTGAGATCAATTTTAGATTTTGATGCTTTAAGCGAGTTACAATCGGTGTAGACTGTGAAATGTCGCCCATATAAATAGTGTCGAAAATGTTCGACAGCCCGTACGACCGCCATAGTTTCTAACTCGTACGAGTGGTACCGTGACTCAACTTCAGACGTACGTCGACTATAGTATTCTACCACGTGAGGTAGATTGTCCTTTTTTTGTATTAAAATAGCCCCATAGCCCTCTGAGCTAGCATCTGTGTGTAACTCAACAGATAACTCAGGGTCAAAAATCGTTAGCACTGGCTCGGAAGTTAATATGCCTACAATGGTGTTGCGAATTTTCTCATAATTATTGGTCCATTTAATGGGTCCTTTCAATTTCGTGATAGAGTACAGTGGTCCAACAATATTTGTAAATCCAGGTATAAACTTTCTGAAATAGGACGCAAGTCCGAGAAATTGTCGAACATGGGTCGCAGTTTTGGGGGGTGGTGCATCTATTAATGCTTGAATTTTGTGGGAATTAGGTCGGACCTCTCCAGATTGGAGGGTATATCCCAGGTAGTCAATTTTTTCTTTCATAAATTTGCATTTACGCAAGTTAAAGGTGAATCCAGCTTCACTCAAAGCACGCAAAACCTCTTCAAGGCGTTGTAAACCTTGACAAATGTTACTTGAATAGGACAACACATCGTCCAAATAAACAAGGGGTTTGTTAATGAGGTGATGCAAAGCTTTTGAAATGCACCTTTGGTAAACAGACGGAGCATTGCGTAATCCAAAGGGGACTGCCAAATATTCGTATTGTGCCTCCGGGGTCACAAATGCGGTTTTTTCTATAGAGTCCGGATGTATCGGGATCTGGTGAAACCCGGATGCCATGTCTAATGACGTAAAATAATGCGCACCACTAAGTTGATCTATTTGCTCTTCAATACGAGGCAATGGGTAATGCTCTGGTCGAGTGTTCGAGTTAAGTTCCCGGAAGTCTACACACATTCGTTCGGTATTATCTTTCTTTTTCACCAGAAGAATTGGGCTAGCAAAGGGAGACGAACTCTCCCGTATTACTCCTGCATCCAAGAGTTCCTGAACCTTTTCGCGAACAATGTGTTTTTCAGCCGGTGCTAATCTATAGGGGCACCTCTGCACGATTTTATGTGGGTCTATTAATTTAATCTCTAGCTCACCCGTATTGACCCTTCTTGTTGAAACACCTTCAATAAAATATTTGGAATATTTGCTCAATATGTTCAGAAGGGCGTTCTTATCTTCGCCTTGTAAATCTGTATCGATACAAGTTAAATCCGGTTGGACTGGTTTTGATTCGCATAAGTTAGTCGTTTCCTTAATATTAAATTTAAGGTTTTCATTATCGATAGTTACGCAGAACCCCTTTTCTAAAACATCTCTACCGATGATTACAGCGTCAGAAATAACATTATCGGACACAGCGTGAAAAAGCAAGTCTATAGATATGTCACCGATTTTTACCCTACTTAGGATCTGCTTTGTGCAATCAACATTATCGCCACCAATGCCAGCTAGATACACAAGACTATTACGCTCAGTGCCCGGAAACACGTCAAAATAACTTTCTTTTACAAGTGAGCAGGAAGATCCGCTGTCAAACAGAAAAGGAATTTGCTCACCGGAAGATGTCTGTAAGGTACCTCTTGATAGACGGTGCTCGCAAAGATTTATTTCTTTGAGTGCAGCTCCACCACCGCTTTTCTTTTCGGGACACAACGGCGCCACGTGTCCTTGCTTGCCGCAAGAATAGCAAGTTACATCTGTCTTCTTATCTTGATTACGAGATGAGTAAGAAGTGTCCTGGGTCCTTGATGATGTAGGCTTTGGTTCTTCTCTGCGCTTCCTACACTCACTCTGCCTATGTCCGTGTATGCCACAATGATGACATTTCCCAGAAAATCGTGTTTCTGTTGAACGAGGGCGCTTAGCATCTTGCTCTGGTTGAATATCAATGACATCCAGTCGACGTTTCAGGGAAATGCCATTAAGAATCCGGAATAGTTGTACCCTCGTAGTCACAACACAAGCTGTCAGTTCTCTGCGTATCAAATTATCCTTTTGACATAGCAATGACATCACAAATCCAGTAATTGCTTCTTCTGATAACTCGGTTTTAGGTATACTCTCAATCATATTCCACAGACGCATTGCCGCTTCAGTTGCAGATTCTTTATTTCCGATTTGGAATTTAATTATTTCATCAAAATGATCCTGCATCATTTTAGGTCTAGAAAATTTGGCAAGCAAAGTCTGTTTTACGGAGTCCCATGTCAGATTGTTGATATTTAGTTTAGTCAAACATGTTGCAGCACGCCCTTTTAGCGCACTCATAAGGGCCATAAGCAAATCGGCACCTTCAAGTCCTTTCTTCTTCACTACAACCCCTACGACGTTACACCATGCCTCTATATCTGCCTCCCCGTCCTCAGGATTGAAATGAATAAGCTGACAACTAGTACTCACAGCAGTCTGTGGATGTGTCATTGCTAGTACTCTTGTTAGTAACGCCTCCATGTTCTTTAAAACGTTTGCAGCAGCGTCATCAGTCTGTGATGATGAAGGTGCCCTGCTGGGACAATTCTGTTGTTCATCATATCCCACTTCTGATAAAGGCGCAGGAAGGCCTTTATCCGAGCTCGTCATTTGCGGGCGTGATCTTTTACTTATTGAAATTCGATATTTTGAATTCGATATTTTGAAATATCGAATTCTATATTTTCTGATAATATAAAACGAATGCGGTAATAATCACGGTTTATGTTTATTCATACTTAGTCCACCTAGTTTAACATTTTAACACAATCACAAGTAAAGTCACGTAGGGAAATAGCACAATGAAAATAAGAAAAGATGTAAGAGCAAGTTTCTGAAGATAAAATTATATATCGTCCACAATTAGTGTCGACACCGTGTACAATCACAAAACACAAATAAACGCTAATAATTAATTAATAGAACACAAACACAAAGTTTTAACATGGAAAGCAATTCATAATTAGAAAAACACGTTCCGTCGCGTTTGACTGGTACGGCCCGCGTCCATTTTCTAACTCAACATGGCCGCCGCCGCTACCATGCCCCCCGACGTTACGTGAGAGTGAATTGGCCACGTCCATTTCAACCACAGTTCACCCTTTTTCTGCATAGATGGCGTACACAGCTTGTCTATGCGCCGTCATATACTAATCTAAAATACATTTTGTTTCTATCCAGAGCTGTGCCATTTCCATGACAACAAAAAACATAACAAACAACATGCACGTGTATTGCTGTTTTTGTATATTTTAGTATGTGGAAATAACTTAAGCTAAATGTAATGGAAAGAGAAGGGAAAATTAAGGCCACAAGTATTTGAGGTCGAACCCCGGACGTAGATTGGTAGAGTAGGCGTTTACCTAATTAACCTAAAATAGTAGGAAATTGCATGAATTTTCCACCAAAATTCAATGGCATAGACATTATTTTATGAGATTGGTAAGTCTGAGTGTTCAGCGTTGCTCAGAAAACAGAAAACTCGTATTATGTAGAGTTTCTAGTATAAATCATGGTACTGAAACATATGTCCATCCCGTTTAGCATAATATTGCTTTACATAATTGCCTTTACGCAGAAAGTGAAAAGCAGTAACGTAAGGATAGAAAACAATAAGCGCATACTTACGAGTATGCTCACTTGTGAGATATGAATAGAAAAGTTAAGTGTATTATGAATGAAGAATGTTGTAAATAATGCTAGGTACCATAGTACCTAGCATTATTTACAACATTCTACATTCATAGAAAGAGAATAGGTACGTATGTAGGGAAATTTCATGAATAGGTAGTTAAGTACATTTTTAAACATTATTCAAAACCATATTGAATGGGCACATTTTGTGAAAGGAAATAGGTTACACAGACATAAAATATCGCTAAAGTGTTTTTGTTAGTGTCATTTTAAAAGTTGCTGACGCTACTGTACTGACCCATCTTTTAACCGCCTAAAGACAAAATAAAATACTGAACCATAGTGGAAAGCCTTAAAGTCATTAACAACGGGATATAAAGCTTGTTAAACCAAGCTTTGAGTTTTGAGCGTACAAATATTTTGGCACAGTTTCATGCGCCATGATCACGGAATAACTCAAATAATTTAAAAGACTTACAAGCTGATTACTGCACATTAATAAGAAGACCCAATAATACTTATCACATAACCTGTGACTTTGTCCCTAGGCAACCACTGAGTCGTGAAAGTCCCACGGGATCAAATGAAATCAAAGGTCTAACCGGACTCGATCGCAGCCTGACTACCAATCAGGCTCTAAGAAACACGTCGCTATGCATTTCATCTTTATGTTTCGCATTTCAATGTCCATCATATTAAATGGTTATTCGTTTATTTATTCAAAAGGAAAAAGATTTAATAAATCTACTTTATAAGCTTAAAGCTAAATTACCTATGTAACCTTGCAGATTTATAAACGATACGTACCTTCGTTACAACAGCTGTCTTAGTCAATATTTCAGTGCTTTTTGAAACTCTTATGGATGGCGTGGGGCCATGGTAGTGACCCTGCCAAGTGCAGTAGACGGCCTTGACGGCTGGGAACCCTTTTCTCGAACCATCTCGAGGTTTTCATATATAAGGCTTACAACATAAAGTTATTTACGTAAATGTCGAAAAACGAACACTAGGTACATACACCATCCTTCGTGGAAGAAGCGGCGATGATGATGAGGTCGTCAAATTAACTAAAAATGGGTAGGTTGTTTTCGGAGGTATCAATTCAAAATAATGTCATGCTTGCACCTACTTCCTCTTATTGTTAAGAAGAACTCCGATTCTCACGGTGGCAAACAGATCTACCACGGTATTTTAAAAGCAATAAAGAAAGGAAATATGTTTTGATTCCGTTATGAAAATAACGCCAAATCCTAAGTAGTAATTTTTACAAGTACTATCTTATGTTACCTATCTTCATTTAAATTCAAGTTATTATATTTAAGAGTATAGAAGGAGGATGAAGAAGAAGGTATAGAAGGTAGCTATGTATAAACTAAGCTATTACCTATAACGACATGCAGAAAAATTTTGCTGCATAACAAAAAACAAGTTAAAGAATAACAAATTAAAAGTATGAGAAAACCGACATCGTCATGAATTCCAGGACATTAGGCACACCAGATAAGACATTACATTTATCTTACCTACTGCTTATAATTGTTTTGAACTTGACCTATAGAAGAATAACTACGAACTACCGCTTAAACGAGAACCCGATTCATACAAACGTCTGACTCTACCAAGAGCTCTATCTAGGTTTGGGCTAAGTCTCAGAGAACTATAGCGGGGGCAATGGCACGTTTTTGTTTAAAAAAATACCATTGTCCCCCAGTGGGGATATGTCAGTGGTGGAAAACGAAAATAATCCTGTAAGTAACCACTCAACGCGCGGTATAACGAGCGATAGATAAGCAAATGGTGAATCCGAATTTTAGTTCTTCGCTAGTTAGAAAAAACCAAGAGTAATTTGTAATTTCAAAAGCGAGGACAAAGTTTTGTCTTAAAAATATAAGAAAATCTTGTTTTTTTACACATTCCTGTAACCTAGTCTTCTTTGCAAAAGTTAAGTTCAGACCGTTTGTATGAAACGGGCTCATCATAACAACTTGTCGTAAAACCAGAAACCTTCACAAGCATGACTCTACCAATGAAATTGCATGTTGTCACTGCATATTTCCCTGCTCAGTCATGCGGGCACAATAACAGGTATATCTAAGTAGGCACCTACAGTGTGGTAGGTACTAAGTGCTTTATGATGATAGTGACGAACAGTTTGCACAACATGACAATACAGAAAACACTGTTTTGTTATGTAATCATATCTGGAACTGAAAATGGCTTTCTCTATCTGCGCCATCGCCACGCCACAATATACAATTAAGAATTACAGAAGTGGTGGCATCGTGACTTTCTTTGGGGGACGTTCAGTGTGGACGACTTCAGGCAGTGGTAGGAAGATACCAATTCGTAAAATGGGTAACAAATCATAACAAAATGTTGAGTAAAAGAAAGCGTTATTTCAAATACCCGAGGGTACCTGTAACCAAATCTAAACTAATGGTACTTAGAACACCGATTTACGAACATAACGCTCAGCTTTCGTAATATAGACAAAGCTGATTGTTTCTCTACATTTTAATTAAGTTAAATCCGGGACTGACCTCTCGGATAGAAAAACACATAGAATTCCGACAGTCAGTCAGGTCAGCGACCGACGCCTGAGGCTTGGTACCTACGGGTATAAATAGCACGCGAAACAGGCTGTGTCTGCAGCATCTGCAAGGTGCAGTGCAAGTACGGGGGAATCCAGGGAAGGGTGTCGGTTGAGAGGGAACTTTCTCGGGATAACTGTTATGAAGATAAATGGGAGGAATGGGAGAGGCCGTTGCCCAGGAATGAGGTAAGGGTAAATAAAACCTACTAAAGGTTAGGTGGTCCAGCCTGGTATATGGCCCTTTTAGGTCGTCGTAGAAGGCTAAACGTGTCACCAGGGGATAAGAAGCATTCTTCAGAGATTAAATAGTCTTCTAAGATAGGTGATACAAGAACTCTATACCTAGTGAAGACTAACAAACAGTGCTAAAGTCAAAAGTGTTAATTTTCTAAACAAATATTATAAAACACCAAACCAAATACGGAGATTAGAGGACGTACTTATTACAGAAAGTGGGAGCGCCACCGGCGCGTGATAAGACATAAGGTAGGTATTATAATTGACGTAAATATTACAGAGGTTAAATATTATCCCAAAAACTTTCTACTTCGACGGGACTTGAACCCGCGTCTTTCCCTCAGTACGAGCTAACGGCGCTTTAGTTCGATGAATGTCCCAACGTTTTTCGTCCTCTACGTCACTTGAACTCGTGGTGTAGTTGGTTAGCACGTTCCCGTACTGAGAAAAAGATGCGGGTTCAAGTCCCGTCGAAGTCGTAAAGTTTTTGGGATATTATTTGATTTCTTATAAATTAACCCAGTGTGAGCTTAAGCACTATAATAATAAAAACCTTATTACCGAGGTTACTAGAGGACATTGAAAAAAACTGTTCGAATCTTGAAACAACGCTATAATAAAACCTCTAGTTTCTGGTCACGAAGATATCAGAATGTTTTCATGCAACTTAAAGCAAAAAGCTCAAACCGACACGATATACATCTGAAAAATCATTTAAATAAACATCGTGGAAACTAAAAGATCCACCGATGATTTGCAAAAGCAATTCAGTTTATAAAGCTATTAAAAATTATTGTATTTCGACAGGAAATAACAGTCGGTGGTAGACACATTCGTTTTATCAGCCCACAAGCTTGACATTCCACCTTCGGCTTCACAAAGAAGGATGGTAACGTGTGGGTAATACCGATTCAGCTATTTACATACAAAGGTGTTCGTGTTACAGCTTGGTGAAGGTTTCGTCGTCCTTTATGTATTAGGTTTATCGTGCTTTTCTTTAAAATCCTTTCTGTTTTGGCTTAAAAGTTATAAAGTTTCTCATGTTTAACACTACTCTGATCTAACTGTAGGCGAAGTGTAACAATGTGTTAGTGTGGCCAGGAAGCAAATGTTCAATACTCAATCATTTAATAAATCAGATTTTATAATCAATAAACCCTGCTGGGATGTTTAGACAAATGTTTTTAAACATTTGCAACTGGAATGTGAAGCCTGTGTTAGGAATAAAAAAAAGTCATTATGATTGTGAGGAAAATTTAACAATGATTAAGATTAAGATTCCTTTCATACTCTCAAATATTTCGGGCATTCAGTACTCACGGTAGAAGTAGTTAACTAACTTATTACTAAACCCCACATACTTGGCCCCGTTATAGTTATAAAGTACCTACTCCGTCAGTTCTGTTTCTCCGATAGTGACCCCAAGTTCACGATACCAATACCTCAGCTGTAACCACCTCAACCAGTTTTTCAACGCATAATTTTCCGGACAATGAACTCCATTTATGTTGATTTAATTCTAAGGTTGATCCTCATTAGTTCTGATCCAATTAGTCGATTAAACGTCAGCCTTGTTACGATGAACTTGTCGCTATAAATCTTTGCCTTGACTCTTGGTTAGTTCAAGTTTCAGAATAAGTGCTAATAGCAGCCGTGAGAGCTTCATTCCGTACATTGTTCTTATTGGCACAGTGTCTTCGTTGTATAAAAGTCTCGTAAAGATCTATTATACAAGAACTTCCTTTTGTCGGTATCGCTTGTGGGAGATATTTACTTTTACGTTGAGTTTTCTCTTCTTATCTATTTTCTCTCGAATCAAGTATGCCTTGCGGCATCTATTTTATAGCCGATGTACCGTATTTGAATAATGATGCATCTGAATTATCATTAAAATTATTCATCAAGTTTCTCGTTGTTGTTTCACTAGTAAAACATCCCATATTCATTTCCGTCTGTAGAAACAACAGCCCACAAATCTTTACTAGCTAATCTGAAAAACATTTTACTGTTAGATATCCTTACTTATGTTCCAAAATCGTCATCGTTTGTTTCTTGCTCTTACCCCACAGCTTTTCTCACAGTTGTCACACTGTTCTTGTTTCCTCTATCAGCTGTCATCTCGGAAGAAGTTTGGTAAATTGCTTTGTTGTAATTATTTCTTGTTTAAGTAGGTAGGTGTATTAAAATTTTGCCATGCGTTTGCCAATAGGCTAGTCAAACTAGTAATGCTTGTCCTCATTGCATTAATGTCTGCCATTTCGGAAGCAGCATGTAGACCCGTAGACCCTCACCTCGTTAGATAGCGTGTTACCACGTGATAGCTTCGGTTCCTCAGGCATTGCATGTTCAAATTATGATAATTACGCAAGAGGCACCAGTTTTTGCAGTATTATAGACAGTGTCTACATTAATACGCAATTTAACTGTGCGTGGCGAAATATGTTGTGATGCGTTATGATTCGTTTTAATATGTCTAGCCTGTAGCTAATGTGTCTGTCTGATAATCGTATCAAACACGTGTCTCTTGAATATGACAATAATAATTAGTCAAGAAGATGAATGTTTTTTTTTGTACGTATTTATCTCTTGTTAGGTTTATATATACAATATAGTATATAAAAAATACAAAAAATTCAGACCGTACCGTTACGGCTCATAACTTTTACAGCTATGAGCCGTACCTAAGTGTCCTTCATATTGTTAAAACGGTGGATTATCAGCGGATCGAGCTCATAATTCAATTAAACAAACACACTGACAGACTGGCACGGTCATGTTGTAACAAATTACAATGAGATGGATACGGAGAGATTGGGTGTGCCGGCGCGGTCGCGTCCGGACTGACGCAACGCAACTGCTTTATGGTCCTGACAGTCCCATGGATTTTTGCAGACAAAATAAATCACGTTAGAGTAGATTTGTTGGGTTTTACGATAGCCTTGGACGCTATCAGCTATAACCCCATTGTATTATCACGGTGTTGCACAGGGAGTACATATTTTATAGGACCGCAGCACTTTATTATTTTCATGCTTGGTTTAACCTAGTTATGAAAGCCTCTGCATGTTCCTTGTAAATTGGTTTTGTTGCGATAAAAATCTGATTTACGAGGAGATTAAATAGAGAATTTATTCTACCTCAATAAAGGTATCCAAATGTGTTTCGCTTTTATCGTTAACATCAATATTTAATCAATCATAATATTTGCCATTTTTAAGGATGGTACTGAGGTGAGGTGGGCACGCTTAGACCTGCAATAATAGGTATTCAATAACGGAATATTGTGCGACGTGCGCGAATAACTAGTCAATTGTGAACCATACGTTTATATTTTATTCGTGTGTCAAGTACTAGGCTAGTATTAGTATTAGGTAATCAAAGAGGCTATAATCTAAGATTTACTTGTTAATTTCGCGCTGCCTATCGTTGAACAGTGAGTGAGACTGATTTTGTTGACCTGGATTAGTCTAGCGCAGGAACGTAAGGAGGTAGGAAGCATAAACACTCTGCACTGTCTGTGACACAGGTCTCTCGACTAGATAGATTATTACCTCATTGCACCATACATAAAACAATAAACCATGAACTTATTACTAACTATATCTAGTGTGGCACAATCGGCGGCCTTATCGCAAACAGCGATCTCTTCCAGGCAACGTTTGGATGGATAGGATCGGTCCGTATTAAAGCTCATGGTGACGTAATTGATGTCTTATTGAAAATAAGAAACAGTTTGACCACATAAATAAAAGTACCTACATACCTACCTACTGAACCAAAGTCTATATATAATAAGCTGATTTTGTCTTATGCGTACCATGAGCCATAATCAGCAGTGACATTTCGTTTTCTTTCTTGCTAAAGTGACCTTCATAACAAAGGTAGTTTTAAAAGTTTTACCCTATTGTTCCAGATGCCGTCCAAGCAGTAGAATGCAGTCCTGATGCGGTAGGATGTCTCAGTCTGCTCTGGGGCTGGGGGGAGAGCGGCGCTACTCCGTGCCCTCGAACCCAATGCTGCACGACCCCAGGGGAATGCATTCTGAGGATTTGCATGCTTGGTCTATCTACAGGTGACTTAACTTTTAATCATCAAGGTCTGCTTAGCTTGGGGCTAGATTATTCTGTGTGATCTTGTAGAATAAATATTATGTAGAGTTCGTTTAAACGCGCGATGGGTAAATAGGCTATTTCAAAAATTGTCGATAAAATTCTAAGGATTAAATTGACCTAAAGACGCCAGAGCTAGGTGCTGCAGCAAACGGCAAAAACATGAAAAGGAAGGCTTCAAAGAAAATATGCGCGCAATTTGACACAAAATTGCAAACAAACACACATGTCAAATATCCTTCGTTGTTTAGCCAACAATTTGTAAACACTCGGGACGCTAAGTTCAAAGTCGACTTTATCCCCTCGACATTTGAGATTAAATTGTCGTTTAACGTGTAAGTCGCGTACGTCATTTTTTACAACGCACGCCCTCCAGTTACTACCGCCAGTCGCCTTGCGAATTAAACTCGTTCGCAGCATAGTTTACAAGCGCCGCCTACCACAGCATACTTTGCTATTAGATCATTTTCTAGCGCAAGATATGCTTCTATGTTTTTCCGTTCATGGGTGCTGTGATGTTAACGATAACTCGATAAAGGACTATGGACTAATATTGGTGTTGACTAGTGAAAACTCTGATCTAACATAATTTTTATTTCCAGGCAAAACCTGAACTCTGACTTCACGGACAGCGCTTTGGGAAGCACCGATAAGAGTCCGTTACCGTATGGTAACTTCCAGCTTCGAGATACCACCGTGCAGTCTATTCTGTCCCACCCTCGATATGGACCAAAGTAAGTTAATTACCTACCTACTTTATTTATTTATGGATCTATAAGAAAATTACTTTAAAAAATGACGTATGTGATGCTGGAAAAAATAACACACTCTACAGAGTAGAGCTTTGTTTGTTTCATTGACCATAACACAATCTCACCTGTAACCTGATGTTAAGAGACGACGTGGACGACGATAGACCAGTACACGAAGGCCTAGAAGACTCCTCTTTACTTTGCCTAGACGCGATCCACCCACGCAAAACAAAAGCCGGCAACGGGTCCTAAACTAAACTACCTACTAGCAAATACACGCAAAACAGCCTTATGCAATGCCCAAAATATGGTCACTGCAAAAGGGCTTCAACCTTTTGTTTAAGAAGTCCTTTAGATTTAGTTCTTATTTCCAGATCGGCTCTCGGTTCCAACATGTACACTTACCTCAAGTTCGGTCTGCCTCGGGTGTTTCCGCCGAACCACAACGGCTCGCAGAGATCCGGCACTCCCAAACCGAAGACCTCCATTGGCAGCGGGATGAAACCAGCACCTAGGTATTTCACTTCTAACAATTAGATTTCGGTAGCGAGGTAGTAGATGACATAATAAGGGACATACGGGTCGTCAATGGATACGGCAGTAGTGTGTTAAATCCGTCTGTAAAAGACAATGATGGGACTTCGCAGGTAGGTACCAAACTGAACATTATTACAGAAATACAAAAATTATTTGGTGCAATAAAGTAATTATCTATCTATCTATCAAACTGATTGAGGACCTTATGATTAATTTTTGTTTGTGCGACAAGATCTGGGTGAAATCGAATCATTGCCACATCATTTGCTTGGAAGACGGCTGTCAGTCATCTTGGCACCAGAAACTAGACAGACGTCTTTATGTCTTAAGAGGAAGGGTCACGCGATCGTTGGCCAATTAAGATAACTTACCCTACCTCAGCCTTACCAGGATACCTATAACTAAACCTGGAAAAATAGTTTAACAGTACTTTTTGTCTTTCGTTGGTGGTTAGATAGATAGCTAGATAAAACATTTATTTGCAACTGCAACGTCTGCAACACACAACACAAAGGTAAAACACAACAAAAGATAGGAATTATCGGAGGAACAGTGTTTGGTTAGGGTTCAGTAAATAAATAAATTTATGACGCTATTCCCCATTTCCCCAGAATACAAAGGCAGACTCGAGGCATCCGCGAGACCTCCTCCGGCTACGACAGTTCAGAGAACGAGACAACTACCAACTACAACAAGTACAGCAGGAAGTACCGCTCCGATCCTGACTTCAGGATGCAGAACGTACACCCTTCATATCAGGTAGTATGTTTCCCGATTCGCATGTATTCATTCTCATTGCATTATCATGGTTTTTGGTCGACGAATATCTGGTTGGACTTTAGGTAAGAAATCAAATATATTCCAAATATAGTCGCGCCGAAGTCGAAACATTTTTGGGAAATTAATTGATTTTTTATAAATTACCCCGAGTGTGAGGGGTTACGCACTATAATAATAACAAAACCATGGACTTTAGGTACACTTTTCGCATGTTTTTCTGTTTCGTCTAATACGAGTTAGTCATCCGGTGTTGTTGTAAAGTCCGCAGTATATTTATCTCCAGGCTACTCCTTGCAAAAGCTTTCTGACATTATCACCATTAGTAATCAACCCAAAACTAGGAATTCTGATCTTATCTCAATTTAGTTAGTATATCTTACGCTACCTAGTAGAATCCTTAAAAAAAGTTACTTACTCACATGATCATTAAGTGCTCCCTAACATACAATTCTGACCTGTGAGTGAGGTCATTCCCTGCTGATTTTCATTAAACAACCAACTGCACGCAGTAGGCATCTACATATAGATTTATGTTTGCAAGAAAGGCATGTGTGCTTCAAAAACATAATCGGTTAATTACATTTTAATCGACGATTTTAAAAATTTTACATTTTAATTGATGATTGTAAAAATCATCTAGCTAAGCTAATCGACGAAGCTGCTTATTGTCCAATTATCTTTCTATTTAAACATTACCCTAAATTCTTCTTCCAGAATCTAACCGATATCTTATGATTCCAGCCAACAGGCGTGCCATTAGTAGCGATGCAGCAAGCCGGCATCCGCGAGCCTCACTGGACCAACGCCCGCCACAAGTCAGTCAGCGAGGCCAACCTGCTCGGCATAGATGCAAGGGATCCAAGGGACGCAAGGGATACCAGACCACATCGCAACCAGTACAACAGAAGAAACAGCGTTGCGGAGTACGCACCTGACGGCGATCATCAAAGGTAAATTGGAGGTCCGTCACAACAGCGAAACTAACCGCTTCGACGTAGGGGATGCAAGAGAGACATCGGTGGAGACATCAGGCCACGTCGCAACCAGTGCAACAGAACACACGAAACAGTGTCGCTGACTTTGGACCTGATGGGGTAGTCTTATGAAACACTAACTTGATTCACGTACGGCTCGCTCTGGCACGTTTTGTACCTCTATAAATAAATTTATGAGTCATCCTGGGCGACCAATGATCATGGATTTATTGGTCCATCAAAATTTAAGCAATAGAAAGCCTCATTGCTGGACAGAAAAGGCGGCCAGCAAAGTTAATGTTTTACAGATGCAAAAGACTCTAAAAACATTCACATACACACTTCTACCAAAATCAGAGACGAAGGTAGCTGCTATAGCTCATTCTGATCTTTGCGTTTCCGGATCTACAAATCGTACAGTTTTAGCAACGCCCTCTATTTAAGAATAGGAATAGTAAACTTAATAATAATAAATCATTTATATCAGGTAACGTTAGTCTAGTAAGTAAAATATTTTTCAACACACTTGCTCATAAAGTTGCTCTAATTTCACCGCAATTAGGTACATAATGACACCTGTTATCTAACTATGACTTTTTCATTGCTATAACTCACTAGTGAGTTATAGATTTTTTTTTTATTGGTTGAGGTGCTTTGTTCTTAAACAAGTTTTTATTCAAAAAAAAGCTCGTGTTCAATTGAACAAATAAATTAATGTTCCTATTGCTTGCTCATTTCATGCAACTTCTTATTTAAATAGATAATTTTAACTCGTACGTGTTTAATAAATAAAACTTTCACTCAGATATAACTTTTGTTTTCTCTCTAAGAAAAGAAAACTAAATTCCCCATTTTACGTGGTAGAATAGGCGCAAACACTATGCGCGGAAAAAAAAAACTCATCCCTTTATTTAGTCTGTGGCTGATCGCAATGAGCGCGCATAGGAAAACTGATTAATTTTGCGAAACATTTTTCACAACTAGTTTTCACTGTTGAGATTATAGTTATTTATTAATTAAAATGGCTACAAATACTAGTTACGAAGAAAATAATTTATGTTGTACACCGCCCGATATAAGATGCGAAGCCCTTAACGTTATATATAACGTTATGGAAAGTTTACTACCTGAAAACTCCAAGAAAAAATATCTATTAACTACTAAATAAAATGAGTTTTTTATTGTCATTTTATTCACAAGTGTGTTGAAAAACGTCGTATGATACACGTGTGTATTGATGATTACCGTCCTCGGCTCTCTTAAGACCCTCGCCTACGGTTTGGTCTCAATGGCGCCTCAGCGGTAATCACAAACATTACACACTTGTACCATAATGTACTATTAAAACTACGGCCCATATAAAATTACCTTATTCTAACAAATAATTAATGATTGTAATTATTTATTGTTTGTTCCAGTTACCTGATGTCTCCCTCGCACCTCGGCGGCCGTATGTCTAAAGCCGGCAGTCATATGTCGCTAGCTCACTCCCGGAAACACTCGACGCTACGGCCTGGGGACCATTTGGATGGGTACACGCACTCTGCGTATATCTATCCTAATTATTATGTGAGTAACTTCTAACATTACCTGCTAAATAAAAAACAAAACCCCTGTAATATTTACACAAAGAAATATAAATATTTTCTTTGTGTTACAAAACTTTTGAAAAGGTTCAACTGAAAGGCTCAACTGATCTAGTTAGAAAGCAGATAATCACCAGAACTCTCTACTCATGAACGAGAAACTATTTTTATATATATTTTTTATTTTGATTTGTAACTTGGCGTTATAAATAAATAATTGTATTACCTCGTGTGTTCATAAGTTTTGAGACGAACTTATTTAATTAATTTAAAAAGAAAGTAATTCATGCAACCTTTTTTAAACTTTTCAAATTTTAAATTTCTAATGTTTTGAATCAGAAAAAATATACATTTGAATATTTGTTTCATTCTCCGTGAAAATGGCGCCAACAAAAGATTTGCGTGCGACTGTAGTTTCAAGCAGGAAAAAGCAATGCAAGTTTTTAGTGAAATCCAAAGTTTGGGATGTAGTCGGAACTTTGTGTATTATACCATAAAGAGGTACAAAGAGACCGGCTCTTTAGAAGACCGTGGAAGATGTGGCCGCCCGCGGTCTGTAAGGACGCCCACCAACATCAAAGTAATCAGAGAGCGAATTCGTCGCAACCCTTGCCGGACTCAAAAGAAATTAGCTCTGCAGACCAACATTTCGCGAATATCGGTGAACAGGATACTTAAATATGATCTTAAACTAAAGGCCTACAGTCGAAGGAAAGTGCATTATTTAAACGAGCGTCTTCGTAAATTGCGACTGGAACGATGTCGGAACCTATTGAAGAGACACGATCCAAAAAATATCCTGTTTACCGATGAAAAGATCTTCACGGTGGAAGAAAAGTTTAACCGGCAGAACAATAAGGTTTACGCCAGAAGTTCAAAGGACGTCCAGCCATCTGTACGCAATGTCCAGCGCACTCATCATCCAGCAAGTGTGATGGTTTGGTGGGGTGTTTCCTACGAGGGGGTCACTTCGCTTCATTTTTGCCAGCAAGGCGTCAAAGTGAAGGCACAAAATTATCAAACCGACATATTGGAAGCGGTGGTTAAACCATTAAGTGATACGCTATTCGCTGGAAAATACTGGGTTTTCCAACAGGACTCTGCTCCCTCCCATAAAGCTAAAACTACCCAACGTTGGCTGGAGGCCAATTTGCCAGGCTTCATTCGGAGCGAAGATTGGCCCTCGTCAAGCCCTGACTTGAATCCTTTGGATTATTCTTTATGGACGGAATTGGAGCTGAGGGCATGCAGAAAGTCTCACCCAAACCTGGATTCTCTCAAGCGAGCCCTTATTAAAGAATCGAAACGGATTCCCATTGAAAAGATTCGTGCCGCCATAGATGAATGGCGCACGCGTTTGAAGGCCTGCATTGAATGCAAAGGCGGCCATTTTGAATGATTTATTTTTAAATACAGATCTAGATGTCAGTAGTTTTAATTTTAATATCCAATAAATGAATACTCAACTTAGCTCCAAGAATATTTTAGTTTTACTGTGTCTCAAGACTTATGAACACACGAGGTATATTGATGATAAGATTAGACTTATCCTGCCAAACTATTATTCTAAATTAAACATGTCTGTAATGAAAACTTAGCAATAACCTACCAAATTTAAAGAATCCGTCAGACTTGAGCCTAAAACCTTCTGCTTGTAATCCACAACTGCTTAAATTATTGCTAACCCTACTAAACCCTACAATTCAGTCTTAAGTGTTTTGTGTTAAATTTTTGTTCCAGGTAAACAATTTAGAAATAACCTCCCCCGAGAACAAGATGACCCTACTGGTGTCAGGTCTCAGTTTCGAAGTGAAGTCAGGGGAGATACTGGCGGTGTTGGCGACGTCACAGCAAGAGGCCACGGGGCTGTTGGATGTCCTGGCGGGTGTTAGGAAGGTAAGTCATTCATCATCAGCATGTCCACTGCTGAACATAGGCCTCCCCAAACGAAGCCACGAATAGCGCCACCACCATCCTGCGACTCCCCGCGACCGCTACAATATCGCTGCAGAAATGTACCTTTTTACTTCCTAGAACTTTAAGGACGAGGTTATTTTAAGGAGAGGTCAGAATGAGTTCATATTAAAGAATAAGTAGGTAGTCGATAGCGCGTGAAGAGTTCTTCCACCCACGTGGGCGGAAGAACTCTTGGAGATCTGCTAAAAATTGTCTTGCCTTCTTTCCAGTCCAAGTAAAATAATGTAAAATTTCTTTTTCCAGAAACTATCAGGTGATATAGTCCTGAACGGTCAACCGGTGGCGTCATCAACTCTCCGTAAGATAGCAGCGTATGTGAGAAACGATACGAACCTCTGTCCGTGGATGACGGTGGAACACACGCTAAGGTTCCACGCGGCCTTGAGAAGACCGAGGAATAACCATAACCAGGTCAAGATGAATGATAGAGATCGGGTAAGTGTGTAAACATAACATCTATGGCTGGTAGTTTGGAACATTCAAATACGTGAATTCATTAAAAACGTAAAAAGTCGGTAGTTAATTCCCGATTTCGAACTTTTTTGGGTTGTGTTATTTGTTTATTGCTTCCTAGTACTCTTATACTACGATACTCTAGCGACACCCGTATCGCTATAAGTTTGTATGGAAAGCGACAGAATAGCGATTATTTTAATTCTACTGTGGAGGAGGAGGTGAACGACCTTTATTGCCAACTTATTTGGCACTTAGTATGGACAAACTAAACAACTTATTAAAACACTGTATCAACCTTCACATACATTTATGAAATGATGGTAAATATGCTGAGGTATAATGTATAACATTTCCCATTTCAGATTAACCTCCTAATAGAAGAATTAGGCCTAGAACAAGTTCGAGATACAAACGTCAGCCGCCTTACGCGTTCAGAAGTTCGACGTCTTAACGTAGCTTGTCAGCTATTACTAGACATGGCAGTACTAATCCTAGATCAGCCCACGAAAGAAATGGATATATTCGACACATTCTTCTTGGTCGAGTATTTGAGAAATTGGGCGAGTACGGGACGAGTTGTGATCATGTCATTACACCCGCCGACTTATGAGATCTTTGCTATGTTAACGAAGGTAAGATTTATCTGACTTAACTATGGCTTTTGATTTAGTTCACAAAATCATTGTCTTGCTTTCAAACCTGCCTGATGTATGGCTTTTGCCTTTGCCTTTTATTGAGTAATCTATTGCCGATCTAAATAAGAACAAAATCGAATAAAGATAAATAAGTTTATATTGGTTTTCGTACCAACTGTACTAAAGTGTATCACAAGGGTGTACTCGAAACCCAATTTTATTAATGGTCTATGTTTGAATAATAAAGCTTTCCGTTTACAGGTAGTACTAATATCGGCCGGCAGAACAATGTTTAGCGGATATAGGAGGGATATGTTGCCATATTTTGCTTCTATAGATTATCCCTGTCCAGCCTTCAAGAACCCTTCGGACTACTACCGTAAGTACTCTGTAACTTCTATAGACTGAACAGACCAATGAGTTGACTGAAACCCTGAAGCGTTCACATCTAAAGCGACAATATCATAAAAGTTCATTACAATGAATCCTTAAGAAGTGCAACTTTCACACCGATTCACTATTTTCAAACATAACTCTGAAGTCAGTTTTGGCTTGTCATGCGCCAGTACAATAGATCCAAATCATAGAACAATCAGCACTTAACTACTGTTATTTTACTTTCTAGTGGACCTAGTAACCCTAGACGACCTATCACCGGCAGCGATGCAAGAGTCGTCAGGCAGAATAGAGGCGTTAGCGGGCGTGTTCGCGGGCGCGCAGTCTCCGCCGGAACCGCCGCCGCCCGTGCCTTTACCAGCACCTGTGAATAGGCCGAATGCTTTTGTCCAGGCTTTCGCGTTAGTGGAGTGAGTATAGTTTCCTTGATTTGGGTTGTGTTAATTTTAAGTATTTTTTGGTTTTACTTTATATTCAAAGTTTTAAAATCAAACTGATTTTTATAGAGCTTACTTTAGGTAGGTAGGTACTTTTGAAATACTTAGTCAGCAAATTTCGGAAATATTGATTTTAAGTTAAATAACAACAACCACGTAGCAAAAATGGTAAGATGTAATTCCTGATCTTTATTGTGTACTCGGATTCTTGATCTATTAGTATTTTATCTCCAGAGTGTTTGTTTCTTCTGGGAAAGCGTGCTCAATCTTAGGCACATCTTCACTATTTTGTGAGATGGTGGTCAAACGCCATTTACGATAAAAAAAAAATTTTTTGCATATTTTGTTGTGCTACCAGTGTTAGCAACAGTCTGCAGTTAGCTTAATTATTTCAATTGTAAATACTAGTTCTAATTCTAATTCCCATGGGTGTTGGGGAGGCCCATTGTGTGGGACGCTACATGCGTCAACACACTTGCGCCTTCCCTTCTTCCGAGGACATACGTAAGGGCTGGTACGGCGGCAGATTTGGCCGAGGATCTCAAAAGACGCAAATATGCAGGTCTCGACAGAGCCTACCCAATTGCTCCCTTTGGGGTCGAGACCCTAGGTCCGTGGGGTACCGAGGCTCCCCGGCTTTTTAAAAGTTATCTGAACGTCTGGTCGACGCGACGCGTGACCCGAGAGCTGGCGGGTATCTAGCACAGCACATCAGCATTGCCATACAGCGGGGCAATGCAGCCAGCATCTTGGGGACGCTTCCGACTGGTATTGGTATAGATCAGTTGAGCTACCTGTAGATTGCTTGCAACAGTCTGCAGTTAGCTTAATTATTTCAATTGTAAATACTATTTCTAATTTGTTTTTATTATTGAATTGTAATTTTCTTTGTCAATAAAGAAAATTTTAGTTCTAATTTGTTTTTATTATTTGATTGTCAGTTTATTTGTTAATAAAGGCCACTGCCGTATTATTTTTTCCGGTCTTTGTTTATATTCTCCTCTCTCTTTACATTTCTTGTTTTGTCTCAAATAATTCCAATAAGTTTCCGCTCTGCATTCTCTTCTCTAACAAACGCGACTTGTTTCAGGAAGAGCCTGGTGTTCTCTCAGATGACGACGCTGTCTAACCTGATAGTGCGCGTGCTGATCGCCGCAGTCATGTCTCTAGTTACCGGGACGATATTCTGGGACCTGCCTTCTACCGATGCTAAGGTAACTACTTCACAAGCACACTGCTCAATTTTATTAAGTTAACGTCTAGCCGCATACGCCGAATTGTGGCAAATAATTAATAATTAACAATACTGGACGATCCATACAGCATCATCTAGCCCCAAGCTAAGCAGTGCTTGTGTATGTTATGGTACTAGGTAACTGATATACTTAACACAATAAATTACATCGATAGATACAAAGAAACACCCAGACACCCGGAACAAATATCTGCAGATCGTACAAACAATTGTCCCGAGGCGGGAAACGAACCCGCAACCTCCTGCGTCGCGTTACAAAGGTCGTCAATAAGAAATACCAGCTTAATACATTAATTATGAAGAATAATGGCCTAGATGGACACATCCAGCTACACCATTCTTCATTACAAACATAAGTAATTAGAGGAAAATATTATTGAACGTAAAGCCCACTAACTTTCCTCCTACGAAAAAATTGTGCTATCATCAAATGATTTTTGTGCTTTTATCCAACGATATTATAAAATTCAGACCTGTTATTTATATATTTATTAAAAATTGTACCAACCAACGAAGTGTAGGTACCTACTAAAACTGAAACATGGTCTATGTTGTTATTTCTTACAAAATAAGACATCTTAAGTGTCACCTCATTACAGGCACAAATCTAAATTCATTAACAACAGTACTGTTTATAAATAGGCCATTATATATGTTCTTGACTGAATGAAATAAATAGTCCAAATAATCATAACTATTTATTTTGTTACCCAGTTAACTCAAAACGACAGAGTCGGCTTCCACTACAGTGTAATGTGCCTGACCGTCTGGCCAGTCCTGCTTTGGCTGAGCGCGCGAGAGGCCGCCTCTATGAGGGGACACGTGGAAAGGGATATAGCTGTGGGACTCTACTCTAGGACTGTGTTTATATTGTTTGATGTAAGTATTAAGCTTTTACATCTATAAAATAGGCTTGGACGTCATCAGATGGCCAAGATCAAGCTACAAAAGTCCGGCAAGTCGACGATATTACAAAAATTGTTATCGGCGCACTTTTATGCGACAAGCACAGGACCGAGGAGGCCGGCAACAGTTTAAGGAGGCGTATAACCATTAGAGAGAGGCTTATGGGTTGTGGTAATAATGATAGGGGACTAATTTACAGCGTCGTTGCAATCATAATATTCTCTAAAAATAGCGATAAACATCATTTAAATACTAGAAATAAGAATAAAATCGCTGTGCCCTCAACTAGGCTACACAAGATTAGTGTATCATATAGCCCTCTGTAAGATACATTAATCTATACATTGCCCTCAATGTATACGCTTATACAACAAAACTCCAAATCTACATAACAGCAACGTTATCATTAAAACAATAAGGTACATACCCAATGAGTTGAAAAAATTATCAATAAATAATTTCAAACACATTGTCAAACATATTCTTTGTAAAAAGGCTTACCAACTACAAAATATCAGATTCTAGAGGATAAAAAAGCTTTAGACGAGTTTTGCTCCAACTCGAACTACTAACAACCTAACAAGGTAAAGGTTTCTTGTTCGCTTCTTTACTTTACCTTAAAAAGATTGAAGTGAACAAAAATCAAAGTGATCACTTTATTTCCTAGTTTAACATATTTCTCATGCCTTCCACAGCAATTCCTGGAAGTATGGTCTTCAGTGGTAACCTGGCTGGCGTATCTGGTGCCGAGCTACGCGATGTCCGGGTTGTACGCCCAGTCTGCGGCGTCTTTCGACGGATTCTACTTGTATTTAGGTATGTTGAAACAAAATCATATAAATAAGGGCATTAACAACATTTCTCGTTAACAGCATAAGGTGACGTCATATCAAATTTCGAAAATACTTACAACATGGCAGACTTATCCGAAATCCGGCAAACGATGTAACAAAGAAAATCGCATCCAATGGATATTACTAATCTCAATTCTATCTACAATACAGTTGAGCTAACCGCAGACTGTTTGCAACAGTCTGCGGTAACCCAGGAGGATCCAAGTCATTACTAATCGGAAGCGTCCTCAAGACGCTGGCTGCACTGCAGCATGCTGATGCGCTGCGCCAGGTACTCACCAGCTCTCTGGTGATGAGTCGCTTCGACCAGACCGCTCTGATAAAAACTTAACGTGTCACTACCATTTTCATACGGGGCGAATGATTGCTGAAAAAGGCGACATCTAAAATCCAAAATGGCGTCCTAAATCCAATATGGCGGAAAATAATAATTCAATTTATATTAAGACAATTTTACAGTCCAATGTGTCGGCTTATAACTAGGGGTTAGCACTTAATTAATGATTTAGTCCTTTGTACAGTTAAACGTGATTGTAAACATTACAGGTTACACCATCCTCTACCTAATTAGCATACAAATGCTGTGCCGGGCCACCATCTTCCTAATTCCCTTGGAGAAGACTGCTGCCATTGTAGCCGGATTCTGCTTACTTGTTAGCACCTTGGTGAATGGAGTTATGATCCACCAACAGGTTTGTTCATCACTTTATTATTAATCCATAACTAGTTTCTGCCGCGGCTTCGCATGCATTTTTCAGGGGGGTTTGTAGTTAATCCAGGGTCTGCACGGGACCCAGTGGTTCTGTACTGTAAATAAGCGTCTAGAAGATATTTGTTCCGGGTGTTCTAGAATTTTACATACATATATGTAAAATTTCAGCCTCAGATTATAATGATACTAGCTGCTGCCCGCGGCTGCGCACGCGCTTTTCAAGTAGCCTATGTTCGTCCCCGGGATACCATTTACCTCCCTGCCAAATTTTGCTGGGATCCGTTTAGGCGTGAAAAGGTAACACACAGACAGATAGACAAACAGAGTTACTTTCGAATTTATAATATGGATTTGGCAAAAGATTGTATCATGAGGAAAAACTACTTTTATCTAGTTAGGACTAGCTTCTGTTCACAGCTTCGCTCACGCGCTACTTAGATAAAACATTGCCAATGTCACTCTGGGATAATGTATTATATTAGTAAGAGATTTTTTCAAAATCGGACCAGTAATTCCAGAGATTACCTTCCACTTACAAACAAATTGTACGTCTTCTTTACTTAGGAAAAATTATCGGATCATTTTCATTTATAAAAAACTTTATAAAGTGATTTTGCTTTGCGCAACACAAAACGGCATACAATAAATGAATGATAATTTAATCCTAGATGATTTAGATTGTAATCACGGTGGACTCTCGTGAGACATTGGGAATAGGCGCGTCTCACGTAGACGTTGGCAAACACTCGATCAAAAAGGCCTTTATTTTTTTAACTAACTTCGAAAAAAAGTGGAGTATCTATGTTCGGCTGTATGTGTTTTATTATGTATGTTTGTCGATTTCTTCGTCATCTATGGACCGATTTGGATGATTCCTTTGGAGTTGTATAGAGGATGATCCCGATATTTTCCCCGACGGATTGGTATTTAAAAACAGTTTAAAACGAGGGGGTTCGAAGTCAGTTTTTAGTTTTTTTCAAAACAAACAAATTATATATTGACGACCTCTATGGGCGCGGCAGGCGAAGGTCCGCCTGCGACGCAGGAGGTTGCGGGTTCGATTTCCGTCTCGGGACAAATGTTTTTACGATCTGCAGATATTTGTTCCGGGTGTTCTAGACGTTTTCTATGTAAAAAATATATATCTATGTAGTGTACTGTAATTAGTATATCAGTTACCTAGTACCCATAACACAAGCTCTGCTTAGCTTGGGGCTAGATACCCTGTGTGAGTTGTTCAGCGTATATTTATTTATTTACATTAAACCAGGACCTGCCCCGATACGTCCGATGGCTGGAGCACGTGTCTCCATCGCGATGGCTGATGCCTGAAGTGCTAAGAAGAGAGCTGAGCGAGATGGCTTTGAAGAGCAGCATCAGCAAGGAGATGCGGTGTTCTAATAAACAGGTATTATTTATAGCACTAGTAGACTCTACTGGACTTTTTTCTTTTTAGTAACTTCTCTTTATATAGTCGCGTACGAGACGTAACGTAATGGTTTCGACGGAAGATCAGCGTTGTAGTAGCTATATCCTTTAGCTATCACAACATATGCTGAGTCGATCCCCATTTTGTAGATATATGGTTTTTTATAAGTGGGTATTATTAATATTAGGTCCTTACATATGAAATTGGCGTTTTGTATGGGAGGAACAAAAAGTCGAATATTTTTTAATATAATATATTTAATTAATCAAAGTATGAACCATTATTTTCTATGCACTTTTGCCATCTTATAGGTAGTTCATTGATCCCTTTACTAAAAAAACCAGTCGGACGGGAATCAATAAAATCTTTGAAGGCGATTTGGACTGCCTCATCGGAGTTGAATTTTTTCCCTTGCAAAAAGTTATCCAAATTTCGAAAAAAATGGTAATCTGTTGGAGCAAGGTCCGGGGAGTACGGAGGATGTCTTAGACTTTCCAATTGAAGCTCTTCTAATTTAGTAGCCGTCTGTTGCGCAGTGTGTGGTCTAGCGTTGTCGTGAAGCAGCAGTGGCGTGGAGCGATTGACCAGCCTAGGTTGTTTAGCCGCTAGCTTTTCCATCATGGTTTGCAATTGCTGACAATAGACATCAGCCGTAATAGTCTGGCCAGATTTGAGAAAACTGTAATGAACAATACCGGCACTAGTCCACCAAACGCTTACAAGTAACTTTTTTGGGGTTAATTTTCGCTTGGGGCAGGATTTGGCTGGCTGGCCAGGATCCAACCATTGCGCTGAGCGCTTCCGATTATCGTAAAGAACCCATTTTTCATCACAGGTAATGATTCGGTTTAAAATACCTTCATTATTGTGCCGGTTTAGTAATGTAACGCAGCAGTCGACGCGCGTTTGCCGGTTTGCTTCAGTCAATTCGTGAGGTACCCACCTTTCAAGCTTTTTAATCTTCCCAATTTGCTTCAAGTGAATTAAAACAGTTTTATCACTAACATCGCAGCCTGCAGCTGACTCGGACGTGGTTTGCGATGGATCCGCTTCCACAATAGCCTTCAACTCTTCATTATCAATTTGAGTCTCAGGCCGTCCACGGGGCTTGTTCTGCAGGTCAAAATTTCCAGAACGAAAACGTTGGAACCAAAAACGAACTGTGTTTTCTTTTGCAACACGACCGCCATACACATCATTCACCCTTCAAGTTGTTTCCGCAGCACTAGTGCCACGGCGGAACTCGTACTCGTAAATAATGCGATATTTTAAGTTTTCCATTTTGTAAAATGAGTGACGCAAACAGAAAAAAACAGAAGAAAAAAACAAATGAATGACGATCATCGAAGCACAAATACATGAGTCTATAGCTGTACAAATTTGAATTTGGAATTCCTTACCAAAGAGGAGAAATTTGTGATTAAAGTGGCCAGTACGAAAAACGCCAATTTCATATGTAAGGACCTAATAAATAGTAGTTATATATGGTGTTGGTAATTTAATTAGTTGTAGTACATATTATAGTTTTCAGCTACAAATAAGATATAATTCCATTCTAATACCAATGGTGTTTGTTTATTATAAAGTATATCTTATCTTATCTAGGTACGCAGGCTGTTTTTAAATTACTGTAATAAAGAGCGAGGTGTCTTCTGGACATTTGATTTACAATGTTAAATTGACTACGACACAAAAAAAACAGCCCTGCAAATCAAAATTAACTCTATAACTATTAAAATAACTTACATTTTCCTTCAACAGAGGCCGTACCAAGACATCATAGTCCAATCGCCCTGCCCACCACCCAACGGAACTCAAGTTCTATCAAACTTCGACTATCTACGAACAAACAACATTTGGGAGTGGAGCGAAGACACCTTCCTCATCGCTCTAGCAATTTTCTACGCGATTTTCGCACTTATAGGCATGATAGCTTTTACAGCGGACTGTAGTAAATACGTGAAGAGGAAAGAAAGGACTTCTATGAAAGGACATAAGGTAACTGCTAGTACGCCTTGAGTGGTGAACAAATCATAGGAGTTACATTTTGTGTTGAAATCAATTTACAGAGTATTAAAACTTAAGGATTTAGAGGTCTATATACGTGAATGGAGTTGTCAACAGGTTCCAGTAAAATAATAATTATTTATTTACCTACATTTTGGTTGATTTTTATGAATAAGAAGTAACAAAAAATTTCAAGTCTAAATGACTCAAGATCGCAAATGATAGGATTATTAAAAAAGGATTTTAGAAGATCGTCGTGACCTAAGTCCATCAAGAATATCAATTTCTTGAAAACAATATGGCGCCTTGATTGGCAATCGGAAACGGTTTCACTCTGTTTATATTTTGTAAACATCTTGGCATTATAATTCAACATTAATTACGTATAATATCAATGCATAAAACCATGTACAAACTGTCATAATATTATAAATTTATTTAGTCTCAATTTATATTCCTAGAGAATAAATCAAAATAGAAATTTCGTCAAGTCTTTCGTCAATTGCGTTTTCATTAAATTTAATATGTAATGAAATTCAATGCAAATGGTGCAAAGTAACATAATTTAGGAATCAAATATGGTGCGTTAATAATTTCGTAGGTAGATAAGATAAGAAATCAACATTATTTATATTATCAACATTATTAGTGTGTTGTTTTATGATTTGAATAACCGTCCTCTTGCATCTTGCAGATTCTTGTACAAAATCAAAATTAGGTAAAAAGCATTTTACCTACCTTTTATAACTTCTTTTATTATTTAATCAAAATAATCTTCTGAAATCTTTACCTATTGTTTATTTTAAAAGTTTCCTAACACTGCCTTTTAAAATGCTCAATATGATGTTTTGAAATGTTCAAAATTATAATTATTATTAACTGAAAAACTTAAATTAGTATTATTTACTAAGTTAGTTAATAAAGTGGAGCCATATCACTTAATTTTAGGAAATTGTAATTTTAAGTTACCCCATCTTACGAATAAATTTAATAGATGAAATAAAATAAATTTAATGATTTGTTTTGCTTTTTATTCATGATTTTAAACATTATTTATAACATGATTACGAAATTAATTTAACTTATGACACATAAGTTTAAGACACAACAATGCAGATTAAATTTACAGGTGATTTATAAGATTTTTATGATGAAACCATCATTCATATGGGGATCATTCTGCATTTATAAATATTTTGTTTAAGGCATAACATCTGATAATGTCAATCATATCTAAGATTGACATGCCATTTTGTATTAGATATGTACTTCCTTTGACAATAAATCATAATTTTACATTTGATACATTGGATAAATAAATCCGGATTGTCACTTAGGTACTTACATAGCTTGCAGAATTTGTTATGATTAAAGTTTACGCCATATATGTTAAATTAAATTAATTTCATGGTACCCTTAGATCCCTTGCATAACGTACGACAATTTAGATAGGTTTGTTAACGTCATTTAGCAGCAGCATGAAACAATTCATGGTACCGTTTGCAGATCTCGCAGATGCAAGGATACACTTTAGGGTATGTCACAGTTGTTCTCTTTGGTGTCTTGACCTTTTCTTCTATGAACTGGCTTTGAACCATCCTCTTCTTAAGCAGATCTTCGTTGGGTGTCATGAACTGGTCGGTTTCGTAGTTTCTGCAACATAAACGAGAAGTTAGTGACGTTTAAGACAAGATAAAGAATAGTTAAGGGGCTATTCACAGGAATTTCATGGTTTTTGGACCCTCACCCCCGTCCGTGTCACAGCTGGTCACATTTGTGGACGACCGATGTGGCGCGGCGGGCGAAGGTCCGCCTCCGACGCAGAAGGTTGCGGGTTCGATTCCCGCCTTGGGACAAATGTTTGTACAATCTGCAAATATTTGTTCCGGGTGTTCTGGGTATTTTCTATATATAATAAAAATATCTATCTATGTTATGTATTGTATTAAGTTTATCAGTCATCCATAACACAAACTCAGCTTAGCTTTGGGGCTAGATGATGCTGTGTGGATTGTCCAGCATTATTTATTTATTATTATTTATTATTTGTGATACTCCATGCCCTATGTGTGACGTCACATATTTTGCAATGTTAGCCCAAGAAATTATTAGTGATTAAACGAGAGTCACTTGTGAGTTGAATTTCTATCATAATTATGCTCGGCATGTCCGATAACTAAGAATTTGTGATTGATTGTGGGTGTAAATCGCCTATGTCTCGTTACGGCGACACAACATTTTGTTAATTTTATTTCTATGTGTTATTTTGTCAAATAACACATAAAATAATAAAAGAAGTCACCATTATAACAATTTTCTATTATTCGAATAATATTCGAATTATTCGAAAAGTACCCGAAAAAAATAGAATATTCGGATATCAAAATTTTCGAATATTTGCAAGCCCTAGTGGCGTGCTAATTGCCATTTCTAAGCGCTATAATAGCGAGCGATTTAATGGGTCAAGAGTTAAGCGGACAGGAGTAACAAACCGTCTTGTTTATAATATCTGTTGCGTTACACCCGCCTGTTAAAATTATGAACTTAGACAAGTTTTTACATTATTCGAGCCGCGGATTAGAGAAGCACAATTGTAGGAGATTTTAATCTAGGTGGTTTGGTTTGGAACAAAACACAATCCTTAAATCTAGTGACTGACAGTTCCCGTAATGTGCTATACAACAACTTGCTGGACTTCATGTCCCTTCACAATCTTGAACAGTATAATTCTAGCTTGAATATAAAAAATAGAACCCTCGATCTTATACTGAGTTCTTTACCCCTGTCTCGATTTGAGGTGAGCTCTGACCCTCTTCTCCGCTGCATTTCAGCATTCCTGTAGCGCACGCCGATAATCTTAAGCGCAGTCACGATCTTAGGTATCACTTTTATAAAGCGGACAATGAAAAATTAATTAGCGATCTGATTAATGTTAAATGGGACGAAGAACTTTCAGTTTGTAATACCGTAGACGACATGGTGAATATATATTTAACAATCATGTTAAGGCATGTATAGTCAAAGTCAAAAACTCTTTATTTCCATAAATACAATAAATTTACGCTTAGAAAAGGTCAAATTCTTAATTACTAATAAACACTGACACGGAATTAAGTGATGTTTTTGATTTCAGTCGCTTCGGTATGTAGACTAAAGTAAAGAAGCGACGAAGAAACCTTTAGCACAAGTTGTTATTTTTCGAGTTGGAGCAAATCCCGTCCCAAGCTTTTTTATCCTCTAGATAATCTGATATTTTATAGTAGGCCTCTTTCTACACAAGAAGGTTTTGACAATTTGTTTGAATTTATTTACTGATAATTTTTGCAGCTCACTAGGAGTTTTGTTATAGAAGCGTAAACATTGCCCTAAGATACATTAATTTTGTGTAGTCTAGTTGTGTTTATGTTTATTTCTTGAATTCAAATTATGTACATCGCTATTTTTAGGGAAGCGATTGATATTTATATGAGTGTACAATAGGTTTTCATAAATATATTGACATGGTACTGTCATTATGTTTATTTCTTTGAATTTATCACGCAGGGATTCTCTGGGACCCATACTATAGATTGCACGAACAGCCCTCTTCTGCAACACAAATACGGTGTTAATATCTGCAGCGTTCCCCCACAGTAGAATACCATAAGACAATAGTATGGAAGTAGCTGAAATAAACAAGTCTAGTTGTATCCACGTCTGCAAGATGACGGATTTTTTTGACAGCATACCCTGCAGAACTAAGTCTCCTCCATAGCTTATCTATGTGTGGGCCCCATTGAAGTTTATTATCTAAGGTGATTCCTAAGAAAACGGTACTTTCTACAATTTCTAACGTCTCTCCTTTGTTTTTTTTATTTACTATGTGCTGTGCCGTAGTAGCGGTAATGGATGTAAGTGCTATCTCTTTTACACTGCTATGAAGCTACATTATGTAGGGCAGAATCTAATAAAGAATAATAACCTCGGTTCATCATCATCAGACTGGCACACATTGTTAAACAAGGCAGCTCCGTTCATCTTCACGTTGTAAACGTTGTAATCAGGACACAGGCGCTGCCGTCGGCCGCACGCGGAACGGATATTCTCCTCTGTCTCAGGACTGAGGGTAAGGAAGGAAAGGTATAGATAAGATGAATGATACGATAAGTGTATGATGTGGTAAGTGTAGATACCTATGATAGGATAAGTGATTGTTGACCCAGGCAGCTCCGTTCTCCTTCACGTTGTAAACGTTGTACTCAGGACACGTGCGCAGACGTCGGCCGCACGCGGAACGGACATTCTCCTCTCTCTCAGGACTGAGGGTAAGGAAGGAAATGGATAGATAAGGTGGATAATAATAGGATGAGTGTATGATAGGGTAAGTGAATGATAAGTGATGCTAGTACAGTGAATGATTATACTGCACTTTTTCAAGACTGAGCCATGTAGAAAACATATATGTATATCGTGCCAAGTAGCGAGTTGTCAAAAAATAGATATAAGTCAAATTGAAATACAATTAGCAGCTATATACATAGCAGTCCTTACGGCTTGCGTAGTGAATTAGAAGATACTCGCATAAATGGTAGGATAAGTGGTTGATGTGATAAGTAAATGATAGGTTAAGTGGTTGGTAGGAAATGATGAGTAGCGATACTGCACTTTTTTCATAACCAAGAATGACTGTGCAAGCCTATGTAAATGATAGGATAAGTGATTGTTATACTAAACAGTAAGTGTTACCGGAGTGGACAAGGAACGTTATGTTATGTAGGAAATCAAAATAAATGGGTTACTATGTTATGAATAGCAAACTAACCTGGGACAATCACAAGTGACTACCGGCTCTTTCGGTGCGAGGTTGCAGCAGGACTTGGAAGCTTCTGATTGCATCCGAGACCTGGACCTGGATGCGGAGCGAGGCCTGTGAGATGAACCGCATTTGAACCTAGAAATATTATAGCTTTTATTACTATTTTGTAAATGATAGATGATGACTGATATATACCTATATAGGACAATCATCATTAGCCCGTACACGTCCACTGCTGAATATAGGCCTTCCCCAAACGACGCTCCATCGACACCCTGCGACCGCTACAATGTCGTTGGTCCATCGAGTGGAAGGTCTACGTTGCGCATTGCAATACACAAACCTAATTGACGGAAAAATTTATTATGCGGCGGGAATCGAACCCTAAACTTCCAACATCGCAGTCAGACGTTCGCCCGCTACGCCACTGAGGTCTTCACTTTATTTATTGCAGTCATACAATCGATCTAGGTGACTAGGTGAGTTTAAATTATGGTCACAGTATGTACCCTTTAAGGGTGTTGCTATGGAAGACTGGCCAATGGGCATCTTGCGATTCCTATAGAATATTCATCATTTTCATCATCATCACCCTATTTTAGTCCACTGATGGACAAACACCTACCCTAATGAGCGCCATAGCGCCCTGTCTTCAGCTTGCCGCATCTAGTATCTGCCTGCATTCTTTCGCAGGTCATCGTTCCACCTGGCTGGAGGGCGTCCTACACTACGTTTGCCGAGTCGCGGTCTCCACTCGAGAATACGTTTACCCCAGCGGTTGTCGGTTCTTCGAGAGATATGGCCGGCCCACTGCCACTTCAGCTTGCTAACTCTTTAAGCTATGCCGATAACTTTGATTCTCTGTCGGATGTTTTCGTTACGAATCCTTTCCTTCAGAGAAACTCCGAGCATAGCTCTTTCCATAGCTCGCTGAGCGACCTTGAACTGGTGGACCAACCCTACCATGAGTGTTCACGTCTCAGCTCCGTAGGTCATGACGGGTAGGACGCACTAATTGAAAACTTTCGTTTTCAAGCATTGCGGTATGGATGACGAGAACATTCGACGTAGTTTTCCAAACGCTGCACAGCCTAGCTAGATCCTCCTCTAGGCTTCCTTCTCGAAGTTATATTTACCCAAATGCAGAATCGGCCCAATGTAAGTTTACCAGGAAACAGTTTCGAGAAGATAGCCATGTACGACCACCGGTCTTGGATCAATGAGGCCATCGATCATGACTTTGGTTTAATCCAAATTCATGGCAAGACCGATACATCGGGAGGCTGAAGCTAGGTCGTCCAGCATCTGCTACAGCTCCTCTAGCGACTCGTCACCAGCAAATCGTAGATGTGAGATGTAGTTGCCGTTTATGTTAATGCCCCTACCTTTTCAGTCCAGCATCTTAAACATATCTTTCAATGCTCTTGTGAACATCTCAGTAGATAGGTACCTCGATATAACAATAGTCTACTAGGCATCGCTGTAAGGATCCCAGAACAGCCCAGGTTTCGACGGAGTCAAAGGCCTTCTCAAAGTTCACAAAGGCCAGACACAGGAGCTGATTATATTCTTCGGTCTTCTGTATAATCTGTCTCACCGTGTGAATGAAGTCTATGGTGCCATAACCTCCGCGGAACCCGGCCTGTTCCGGTGGCTGGAACTCGTGGAGTCTCCTAGCGAGACAGTTCGTGACCACTCGTGAGAACAGCCATATATAGACGTGGTTCAGGAGTGCGATGGGTCTGTAGTTTTTAAGGAGGGTTTTATCTCCCTTCTTAAAAAAGAGCACCACCAAACTCCCGCTCCAAACCTTTCATGTTCTCCCACTGTGAAGGACGGTGTTAAAGAGGTCTGTAGCTCTTGTATTACAGGGACTGCTCCTCCGGCTTTCAAAAGCTCTATCGTCTTGATAGATGTCTGGCAGTGCGTCGGTATAGTGGCGTGTCAGGGTGGCTCTGGAATCATGGTCATCTTGTCGGTACCGAGGGGCATGTGCAGCGTATAATCGGCCATAGAAATCCTCTATCTCAGCGGAGATGTCCGGCTTCGACGATACGGTCCTCACGTCGTGCGTTTTGAGCTTCGTCAGGTGGCTCCTGCCATGCTGCTGAGTGAATACATTGGACCCTCAGTTTCGCTCTATAGCCTCTTCAATGAGGCGCGTGTTGGAGCTCCGAAGGTCGCGCCGTACCATCTTCGCGATTAGCTTGTTCAGGTCTGACCTCTGACAAAGTCGCACGGGTAGTTTCCCTTTTTATTTTCATCAGCCCGAGAGTCTCATCCGAGAGTTTAGAGTTCTTGGCTTGGCAGTACGCTGCTTTTGGCAAACTTAGTGCCCTCGTCCCTCAACGCTTTGACCCACCAGATTGTGTAGGGTCTCGTCAGCGTCATCAGTGAGTTCCAAGGCAACAAATCTATGCCCGAGAAGCTGCTGGAACTTCTCGGTGCCCGCCATGATTTGGATTGTGTTACGTCGGAGCGTGGACTTCATCAGACGGTTTCTCTCAAACTTAAAGTTGATATTCAGGGAGCCTCGGAGGAGTCGGTGATCAGATCCGGTATTGAACCTGTTTATCACTGAGACATCACTAAATATTTACTTGCTGTTTGTCATGATGAAGTCGATCTCATTTTTAGTCACAGTCCTACTATGTCCACTACCTTTGAGGCTGTTTCTTAAAGAAAGAGGTTATTAGGAACAGCCCCTCTTTCTCAAAGAAGTTGACAAGCATTTGCCCTCTGTGGTTCCTAACTCCATAACCATGCGAGCCTATTCGGGACTCGTTGCCAATCTGGGTTAGGTTAGGTGGTCAAGCCTCAGAGTGCGTCCGTTGAACGTAGCAAGGGTTAAATTTTTGAGTACTGAGCGGTAGCCTAATGTAGCCCGCGGATCACCCCCAGCCCCGCCACTACCGTAGCCGCTACAATGGCCAGAAATAGCGAGGCGGCTGGGAACTAGGGGCCATTTTCTGGCTTGTATAATCATCGGGGGGTAATGCCCATAATCCCCACGCTGGGCATGGGGGTTGGGGATCGCAGTTTGGCGATGCAATTGTTCTGTAGGGGGCGCAGCTGCCCGCACCCAGGTGTATATCCCTCAGTCGCCTCTTACGACACCCACGGGAAGAGTTGGGGTGGTGCAAATTCTAAGCCGGCACCACACGGCGGTATAGAATATTGATGATAATAAGTACCTATGATATGGTGCTGTATGACAGACCGGTTTACTTCTTATCTTTTCCTCTGGCAAGCAGTCGCAAGACGGGTTGATTGCTCCGTTAGGGTATTTGTTCCAAACTTCGTCTATCCGAATTTTTGTTGCTACCTCGATTTTTGGTGACAGGATTCCCTGAAAAATATGGATTTTATGATTCTGACTGTCTTCTTATTTCGATTACTACTCGGGCCTTTTACCCAGTGTTAAAAAATTACGCATTGTGTCCACTGAATTATTATTACTAGCGTAGGCATGTAATAATAACTCAATGATTGTGTCTATCTTTTACGATCTGTTAATCGGCGAGATTTGCATCCGCGATTCCGTGTCTAGGCCAAGCACAGCAATTGTTATCTAGGGTAGAATAGACAAAAATTACATCGTGTCGTCATAGATTGCGCAAAATACTAAAGTTGAAGGAATAAATTTCAAATATAATTCTATTAGCAAGACAACAATCGCTGAGCTAGGGGGTAGGCTTAAACCTGCGCTATTGACTTGATTAGTACATGTTTGTATATACAAGTACATGATCATCATCATCATCAGCCCGTACCTATACGTCCACTGCTGGACATAGGCCTCCCCCAAACGACGCCACGAATAGCGGTCCTGACCCGCCTCCATCCATCGACTCCCTGCGACCGCTGCAACTTCGTCGGTCCATCGAGAGGGAGGTCTTTCACACTCCGTTCCGCATTGCATCGTGATCGCCACTCGTGAGCTATAGGTATACCTGCCCATTGCCACTTCAGCCTGCTAACTTTTAGAGCTTTGTCGGTTACTTTACTTCTTCTATGGATTTTTTAGGTACTACACGATAGTTAAGTTAAAAAGTTGACTTTGATGCATCATCATCTGGAACCTGACTTCACCCACTAACGGGTGAAACCGTCAAACTCATTACACTTATCTCATCACAATATTATAAATGCGTAAATTTGGATGTTTCTTACCTTCAAGCCAAAACCACTGAACGGATTGGGCTGACTTTTGCATAGAGGTAGTTCATACAGGACCTACTTTTATCTCGGAAAAACGCGAGCGAAGCCGCGGGCGGAAGCTATTACTATAAATGCGAAAGTTTGGATGGATGGATGTTTGTTTGATACTTCTTCATGACTACTGAACGGATTCAGGTACAATTTTGCATAATTATGATAACACCAGGTCTAGACCTGAAATAACACAGGCTACTTTTTATCTCATAAATAAGTTCCCATGAGATAGAAATAACCACAAAACGGTTCCATAGAACAAAAACTAGACCTGAACTGGAAATATCCTATTTAGGCTTCTTTTTATCCCAGAAACAACGCGTGCAAAGCCGCAGGCAGAAACTAGTTTTAAATAACACAATACGTCCTAAGATATCAAAATCTTTACTGGAAAGGCCTTAGATCTCCTCATCAGTAGATCCACTCCATCGATGGAGCACATAGTGGGCGGGAACAGTACATCACTCAGCGCTCCTATGTACTGCGCCAGGATTACGCAGTCACCTGCACTGCAGTCATCGCACCATTGCACTAACTCACAGTATAAGGATTCATCTTCTGTAATGTAAAATAAAACTCAAGTGCGAGTCGGTCTCGCGCACCGAGGGTTCCATATAAGACCTTGCTTCTTGCCAAATTTTATAATTAAAGGTCAACGGGAAGTACCCTATAGGTTTTGTGTGCGTGTCATGTGTGTGTGCCTTAGAAATTTCAAAATATTGGGGCATGAACGGCTGTAACTTTTCATTCTGTTGACGTAAAAGTTTGATTTACATATATTACGGCTCCATGAGGTTTCGGGTTTGAGTATTGGATGTTAATTTCAATTTGATATCTCCACGCGTTCCATAGTAAAGAGGGTTGACAGACAGACAGACGAACAACAAAATGTTCCTTTTTAGGGTTCCGTACCCGAAGGGTCAAAACGGAACCCTATTACTAAGCCTCCGCTGTCCGTCCGTCCGTCTGTCATGTGGCTATATCTCATGAACCGTAAGAGGTAGACAGTTGAAATTTTTCAGATAATATTATAGCGGCAAGAGAAGTACCTCTTGCCACTACAACAACAAATAATAGAAATAAAAAAATATCAAAATTAAAGGGGAGTACAACAAACGTGATTTTTTTGGCTATTTTTCTCTTAATTGTCAAGGCTGCATCTCTTGAACTACAATAATAGGTAGACACATGAAACTTTCTATACTTAAGTAAAACTTCAACTGTAATAATAAAAAATACAAAAAATAAAATAAAGTTGAAAATTTAAAGGGGTCTCCGAACAAGTGAAAATTTAATCTTTGAAAAAGTTGCCTAATTTTTACAGTACGGAACCATTTGTGTGCAAGTCGACTCGCACTTGGCGGTTTATTTCCTTTTGAGGTATGTAACCCTAAAAATATGTTTGTTGGTTCTGCAATGAGAAAATAAGGCTTAAAGCAATATTGCTTGATGTTTTATCTATATGAGTATGGATTTAACATTAGATTCATTATTATTGGAGGATCTTTCAATAATCCATTATAATTAATATTTTTAATGCAAAAGTAACTATGTCTGTGTATCTGTCTGTTACCTTTGCACAACTAAACGGCTGGACCAATTGTAATGAATAGCGAGGAATAGGAATATAAATATGAATAGGAGATAGCAAATGCTAATTTATAATTTTTTTTTAGTTCTTGTTATTAATGAATCATTTTACCAACAAAACTTACTCATCATACAGCATAGGTTATTAAGTGCGCAGGACTGGTTAAACCGCTTACGGAAGTAGAAAATGTCTTTGTATAGGAGAGGAAACATTGGAGGTAGCAGGCAGGTTTGGTAGCTGGTACCGAGTGTGTACACAGTGAGGGAGACTCGCCCATCTTGGCAGAGCCATACTCCGGGACAGGACACCTAGAAATTTATGTTTTGCTACAAAAAAAATATAAAAGTAAATACGTAGGTAAATTGATGAGACTGAGAAAATGATTATGCCTATAGATGAATATTTTTTTATTTAATACAAGGTTTCCAACCGCATACATATTAATAATTCAAAACAAACTTTAAATTAGGTCCTGTCCTCTACACATGTTGCTAATAGGTAAATACATTTGTAGGAATTACCTTCACAAATAATGAGTTAAAACAATGGCAATTAGCTTGTATTATGCTACTGGTAGATTCTTTGAGTATAATCCTAATAGTCGAAACAGTTGATAAACAGGGATATTTCATGTTTTTTCGCTAAAATGTAGGTCACATTCAGGTGAGGTCCAGCAATGCATATTATTTTATCATGCAGCAATGATTCTTACCTTCTGAATTTCAAGTTGGAGAGTTAGTTCAATCTGCTTGGGCATATTGCTACAACACCGCAACACTTTCTGAGTCACTTTTCATGGGTATCATTTTGTGTTAGCGAAGCAAAATCTAATTTTGTGGCGGATGTGGTAAAAATTCAATGTTTACATTTTCGTCGGATCCTCGTTGTTGATTGAAATGTTTGTTTTGTTGACGATTTGGTTTGGTTACCGTGGTTGGTCCTCTAGATTTGAAATTCTATTAGCCTAATGAATGCCTTTTCAAACAAATACATTATTCCGTAGATGGATCTAAGTTCATCCAATCAATGACGTGATAAAAACAGTGGTAGTAAATCCAATCAAAAAGTTATAGCGGATGCGTAACCATGGGAACAACAAACAAGTTTTATGTGTCAGTGCCAGGTTTGATACTTTCCAAGCGCGAGCGTGGACGGAGGAAATCGCCCACCCAGCAGCCCAACCGAAGCCACACCGAGTGACAGTCTGAATTTTTTTTTTGGGAACACTTGTGAATTTGGTTGTTTTAGCCTAAAACTCTAAATTTTTTTTTCGTTCGTTTTATTCCTTGTAGAACGCAGAAAATATTAAAAACCACAAAACAATTTGAATCTTTCGCCAACACAAAACGATATAACCACCATAATAAGTCGTCACGTCCGTCACCAATGATGTACTTTGTATATTAACTGTGCCCTTACTAATAATTAGTATAGAATTATTTGTAACCCATCTACGCCTACGGTACATCCTGTTGCGGTTGGTGGTCTTAGTATTTTGATAATGGGTAGGACATGTGCATTTAAGAAAAACGCCTCGAAATCTATATTTTTTTATTAAAATAAAGACTGGTTTACGAAAACATAGAATCAATGCTATTCAATCTTAAAATTATGGTTAAAATAAAATTAAAGTTAAAGTTTAACATGTAGGTACTAAACATACGATATTTACATTAGCTTTTTCAACTATTAATAACACAACTAACATTAATATTTACAGAATCTTAATTCTTAAGATCGCTCGCAAGGCAAAAAGAATACCTCAATGTAATATATCAAAATCTTAACCAAGCTAATGAAAACTATAATTACTAAATACATTTTGCTACACTTAATGTAGTTCATTAAATTAATTTGTATTCTCTATAGTAGGGCTGTCAGCACCAAAATAAGGTATTCAAATGCATCTGTTTAGGTTTTTGTGTTGTTTATGTATAACAGTCAACTAAAGAGTTTGGTTTGTGATATTACTTTGAACTAACTTGCTGTGACTTGAAACTTTAACACAGCTGGTGACTACACACACATAGACTTAATTCTGGTTCTAACTTGATCAACTTTACTTGTTTAGACTCTTGGGTAAAGATGGTTTTCATTCAGCTTGAACAGCGTCATTCTTTGACTAATATGTAAATCAATTCATGTTTAACTGGGTCAATGTTATAGTCAATGTGCTTACAGGACACAGATATATCAAATTACAAAGTAAAACAAGGTAATAATGGGTTGGACGCAGAAACTCTTTACGATAGAGATGTTAAACAATATTCAGCACTGTCTTGCCTGTTGACTTAACATTGGTCCAGTTACAACAAATTTTCCCACTTACACTTACAATAAATTATAAAGTATAAGTTGGATTGGACTATGCAAAATCAATCTTCGAAGCGTATGGAATGCACGCCAGTGTCGATAGCCCCGCCTCTATACGAGCCACGTTTTTTCTTTGTTTTCTCATGCTTAAATGATTTACCTCGCGTATGTTTCAAGTCTTGATTGGCACGCTCGCCCCACGAACCTCTGGCTCCAAACTGGAAAGAAATGTAACTGGTAAGAAGAATGTAATGACGTTTTTCTTATTGTTATCAAATTAAATACTAAAGGCATCTGGTCAACTTAAATCCAACTTGAACTTGCGAGTGAAGCGCCACTTTGAACCATATCAAAGTTAGTTTACCATAGTTCACATAACTACCACCAACAACCACTACTGAGAAGGGGCATGCCAGATTGCTACTAAAAATAATGATGAAAAAAATAATGAATAACCATCTGAAGCTGAGTTTATTTAATGTATAATTCGGGTATGCAAGATAGTGCTGTTTCAAATGTAATTTTCTTTATTAATAAAGTAGTTACTGCATAAAAACTGAAGGAAAGTGTCGTGAAGAACTTATGGTGCTACCCCGTCCCAGAATAGCGCCGCCACCTAGTTTATCTTATTATTACGTTAAACAAAGGAATTTTCTAATATCCATTGGGCAGTTTGTGATATCTATTATAAGCTTTTTTTTAATGCCTCTGTAATAGTTTTATTTTGTATAGTTTATGCAAAGATGCGAAGTTGCTCTTTTTGGCCACCAAACTCTGTTTTCGCATCTCTCATTTCATAAAATTATGTCAACTGTGTTACCTAAATGTAAAATTATTATCATTACAGATTCTCAGACAGCGCAGAACTCCTCCAAAGAATAGTAGCACTTCTTCAACAAGAATTCCTTTAGTTTATTTTTAAATTTGTCTGCATTATATACACTTTTATAAGGGATAGACAATTTATTATATAGTTTTACAGCCTGGTGCCGTACGCTGTGCTCTGATATGTTCAGCTTAGGCGAAAATTCCTTACTATGTCCCTTCTTCTAGTTTTTTCCCTTAAAGCCCTTGCCTCAGGGGTTTCGAATGAATTTAAGTGTTTTACTAGGTATGTGAGTAGAATTAATAGATATAGACAAGGCACAGTAAGTATGCGCAAAGTAATTAAATGTTCCCTACATAATTCTATTAGAGATATGCGTATCATGCTCCTAATCACTCTGTCTAAACTATACAAAATAAAACTATTACAGAGGCATTAAAAAAGCTTATGATAGGTAACACAAACTGCTCAATGGATTTTAGAAAATTCCTTTAACGTAATAATAAGATAAACTAGGTGGCGGCGCTGTTCTGGGTCGGGGTAGCGCCTTAAGCTTATGCTAAGCCCTATTAACCTAAGAAGTTCTTACCTTAGTCAAATGTTATTTTCTTGTTTTGTGAGCTACTATCTCCACCTCCAAAGCTTTTTCTGTCATTGAAACCTCCTTTGTTAAATCCTCCTCGGTCTCCGCCCCAGGAATGGCGATCTCCACGGCCGCCCCTGTCTCCTCCGCGACCTCCCCTGTCTCCGCCGCGACCGCCTCTGAATCCCCCACGACCTCTGTCGCCAAAGCTTCCCCGACCGCCACGGCCCCCTCTATCGCCGAACCCTCCCCGGCCGCCACGACCCCCTCTATCACCGAAGCCTCCGCGACCGCCCCTGTCTCCTCCGCGGCCCCTGAATCCGCCTCTACCCCTGTCGTTGAACCCACGTCCACCCCTGAATCCTCCACGACCACCACCGTTATTCCAGCTCTTGTTAGCCCCGTCGGTTTCGTCTACATCTTCGCCGTTTTCTTCACCCTCCTGATGGAGAGAAATACTAATAAACACCAAAACAACTCAATGTAACAACTGCTAGTTTTAAAAGTAAATGCCCGAAATTGTGAGCCTTTAGAGAACTTGCTCGCGGCAGGTGTAGTACACAGATGGTGATTACATGGAGTTGCCTTGGCTTCGCAAGTTTTTGGGCATTTACCTTAGCTTCAAATGAATTATCCGTAAGTCTAGGATCCACTTCTACAGTTTCAGTAACCACCCGACGGAAGGGTACTTTCTTGTTATCTGGATCTGGTGTTGAAACCACATTTGTACCCTAAAATGTGAAATTAATAAATATTACAAATTTTCATAGGTTCGGTAGGTTTTGTGTATAACTCAGATTTTAATAGTGTAATGGTTAACCTGAAATAATGAATCGATTTTATTTAATAATCATACCTTCACAAAATTGCTGTATGGCTTTTTGGCAGGTCCACCATCTCCATCTGAAGCTTTCCTTTTTCTGCCACTCTGAGCACCACTCTGTAAGATAAAATATTACAATCATTATTTATTTGAATTTCCATGCAAATAGCTGGACAGAAGGACTTAGCTGGAAGGAATACAAACCTCATTGGCAGATTCGTCATTTTTCTTAGCAACCTTAGCAGGAGGAGCATCATCATCGCCATCTTCACTGGAGTCATCATCAGAAGATTCTTTTTTCTTCGCAGCAGGTTTGGGTTTAGGTGTCTGTGCCTTAGTCTGAGGTTTCTCATCCTCACTGCTGTCTTCACTGTCTTCAGAAGAAGACTGCTTGGCCGCAGGCTTAGTTGCCGGTTTCACGGGAGTGGCTTGTGGCTTTTGCAACGCTTTAGGTGGCGCCTTATCATCATCACTGCTGTCATCATCATCACTGGAGTCTTGTTTTTTAGCAGGAGTTGGCTTTTTAACTGGTGCAGGCTTTGCCTTAGCAGGGGCTTCATCCTCGCTGCTATCGTCACTAGATGATGCCTGTTTTTTAGCTGGGGCTGGTTTTGGAGCAGCTTTGGCAGGAGTAGGTTTAGGTTTTTCATCCTCACTACTGTCATCATCAGAAGAATCTGCTTTCTTGGCTGCTGGTTTCGGAGCAGGTTTGGCTGGAGTTGCCTTGGCTTTAGGTTCCTCATCATCGCTGCTGTCATCAGAAGAATCTGCTTTCTTGGCTGCTGGTTTCGGAGCAGGTTTGGCTGGAGTTGCCTTGGCTTTAGGTTCCTCATCATCGCTGCTGTCATCAGAAGAATCTGCCTTTTTGGCTAGCTGTGGTTTAGGTTCATCATCGCTGTCACTGTCGTCTGATGAGGACTCTTTCTTGGCAGGTGTGGGTTTGGCGGCAGGCTTTGCTTTTGCTGCAGGTTTAGGCTCATCATCACTATCATCACTGTCTGAGGACTCCTGTTTCTTAGGTGCTGGTTTGGCTGGTGTGGCTTTAGCAGGGATCTTTGGTTGAGATTTAGGTTCATCATCACTGCTGTCATCATCTGAGGATTCAGCTTTTTTGACAACTTTAGGAGCGGCTTTTGCAGCTGGCTTCACTGGCTGCTTTTTAGGCTGGGTTGTAGCATTGTCATCACTGCTGTCACTGTCATCTGAAGATTCTGCTTTTTTCTGTGGAGCTGCCTTAGCCAGTGTGGTTGCTGGTTTTTTGGCCTAAAAATAGGGAGTATATAGGTAATATGGTGCAATATTCACAGAAAATAAACAAGGGAATTAAGAAAATAATTCAGAGGTAGTGACGAATAAGATTTGTAAAATCATAGTAGGTTCATTCCCAAAGTTAACATCATTAGAATCTGTAAGTAAATAATATACAGTGTGTCTCCATAAACTGCACAAACTAAAATGAGGGAAACTACCCCCTATTTTTTCAAAGGAAAATGAGTTTTTTTTTCATAATTTAGTTAACATGGGGTTGTCATAGTGCAAAAAAAGTTTAAAAACGCTATAAAAATAACTCATTTTCCTTTGATAAAATAGGGGGTAGTTTCCCTCATGTTAGTTTGTGCACTTTATGCAGACTCACACACTGTTTGGGGGTTTGGGTTTACATAATTTGTAAATAAATAGCAGTTGGGCATGACAAATCTGGAAAAATGCAGTATAAACAAAATACCTGTGGTTTTTCATCTTCTGAACTATCTGAGGAGTCTGCTTTCTTAGCTACAGGGGCTTTGCCGTTAACCTGAGCAGGTTTTTTGGGTGCCTCATCTTCTTCACTAGAACTAAAAGGAGAATATTAATAATGTAGGAAGTTTACCTTGACAAATGTTCTTTGGTTGTTAATTATTCAGAGGTAGTGACGAATAAGATTTTGTAAAATCACAGTTTGATCATAGCCAAGATTTCATCATAGTTACTTCAACTTCTTGCTTCGTGGGTCTGCATGCATGACGTGATTTATGTTCATTGAGTTAAAATAGTAGTAATGAGGAATTTACCTGTCTGAATCCTTTTGAGCTGGCTGCTGTTTTTTATGTGCTTGATAGATTTCAATCAGTGAGCGACCATTTTTAGCTAGAGGTTTCTGTAAGATATAAATTGGTTTTCATAAAAGGGTTGATACACAACTGTAAAAGGGGAACGGCAGGGAAGCCGTCAGCACAGTAACCCCTTCCTAGATGAATTCCAAATTTGAAAGATCGTTTTTGTCGTTTAGCTAGGACAAAGTTCGAAACATGGGTACATGGTACGCAAAATTTTATATTCCATTCGGACCGTACAGGAAATGCGCATTTGCCATTTACATTAGAATAATGGGACTGTTGAGTTTGTGTTGTTGTTGAATCAGATGCACTAAAGTCCTCGTGCGGCTTCTATTTTCAGTAAAGTAGCGAAACAGGCATATTGAACACGTGTGAACGGTGCAACCACACGTGGTTTTTAGAGACACTTACAGCTTTGGTTTTTTGCAGAAACTTTTGTGCTATTGATTTGTCAATATTTAGAAGATGGTGGTGAATTATTGAATTCAATTCTTCCTGTATTTCTGTAGTTAACCCCATTTTTATGATTTTGAATAACTAGCACGGCACTCAACGTCTACCACGCGATCCGATTGTCAATGAAATGAATGAATGAAATGAATACTTGAATGAAATGACTGATTGATCATTCTATTTCATTCGTTGCTATAGAATAAAAAAACACTTCTTTTTATTTATTGTCTATCAAATCAAAGATTTTGCTCTCCATCTTGATTCTTATGCAAGTGTGGAGCCGGCATTAGTTCACCATTCGGTCATTTCATTCAAATTAAGTAAGCCAATGAAGACATTGACACCAACATATAAGCACAATACAACCAAACTGAACAAACAACGAAACGAACACAAAACAAAAAGAAAAATGAAATGACAGAATCGTAAATCTGACAAAAATATCGGACCGTGGATGGATTGCAAATAAAAAGTGCTGACAAATAATTATTTTCCTTGTTTTGTAGCTTTTTCTTTAGTTTTCAGTGTTCGTTGAAAATACATAAGCACAAAAAGTTCATCAGACGTTACATGTTTTCGTTTACGCGTACCGTAGTTGCCTTGTCGAAATCTGATGCGACCACAAATTTGTAAATAGAGTTATGTTACGTATAAACTTTTAAGCAGTGTCGCTTGTGGGGATCACAATGCCTGTCCAGCAGATAAGCGTGAAGAATTCTAACGATATCGAGACTTGGGAATGGGGTGGTGGATGTGGCAGAGAGGTGATACGAGCTGGGTCGGGGAGCAGCCGCACGTCTTGCAGTAACTCCAGCGGAGACATATGCCGGATCTGCCACTGCGAGAGCGAACCCCACAATCCTCTTCTGGCGCCTTGCTACTGCTCAGGTGATGTGCGAACCTGCTGAGCTTTTACTTATCCCTACCTACTGAATCCATAATCGAACACCTAGCTAGAAGGTTTTTAAATTGTTTAGATACAATTCTTAGACCTATATGAAAATGAGCGAAATTCTATAAAGATTTATCACCCTATTTAAAGCTCCACTCAGCTAGTTCTTATTTTGAATTTAAACAAAAGTGCTTTATGTGTGAATTTGAATAAATAAATGCAATTGAGATATCATGGTCCAAACATAGGGTTTGTAGTTGTAGTCATTATACAACTGATGCCAGCAAGCAGTTGTTAATAAATAATGCTGGATAACTCGCACAGCATCATCTAGTCCTAAGCTAAGCAGAGTTGGCAGTAAAAATTAAATCAAATTATATTTTTATTACATAAAACATGGTATACAAGGTGATTAAAATTAATTATGAGCATGTTTAAGTGGGACTCAACAGGCTAATAATAATAACTGCTGATATGGAGGTACTATAAAATGAATTAATTGTTTTGTACAGGAAGCTTGAAATTCGTCCACCAGAGCTGTTTACAGCAATGGTTGACTGCGTCGGAGACTAGATCATGTGAATTATGCAAGTTTAACTTCATCATGCACACCAAAATAAAGCCATTCAATGAGGTAAGAACTATTTCTGTGTATCTTTATTTTATCTATGATTTCATACTAAGGTGATTAGTGAAGCTTGTAAAAAATCGGGTTTTCACTATTTTCTAGGTTCTACAAGTAATTTAGATAGCTGATAAGAAATTTTGCGCACATTGTAAGGCTGTTGCTATGAATCTTTGCTAAAAGAAACTTTGAATCAATTGTAGCTTTGTAGTCTATCAATATGAACCCCGAATGTTGATTTTGGTAAAAAATCTCTTAATGTCAGTAGACTCAAAAACCACAATTGATTTGTAGATTGTTTTACCGTGGGTCCATAGCAAATGGCTTACCATGTGCGCAAAACACCTTATCTAGATAGATAGATATTGTTTATTGTCAAAGAGATAACATGTTTTTGGTTAGTAGTGTCTTAAATCCTATATTAGGTTTATCTAGACACCAGGGTTCTCTAAAAATAGCAATAAGTATGTATAAATAAATTTGTAAACACTCACTGCACTCTAAATAACTTGCTAGGAAAAAAATATGAATTCAGATTTTTTTTCGCGGATCACTAACCACTATAGTTTCTTCCTTCATTTACTTCACTTATTCATTTTATATTTTTCTCTAGTTCTGTGATACAGTGGAAATTCACTTTCCTTGTTGCAAATGCAGTGCACATAAATATCCCTATGTAATTCATACTCCTATTCTTAATAGTTACTCTGGTATGTTTTAATGGATCTTAATGAAATTTTTAAAGGAAATTGGGTGTAAACTTGGGTAGGCTATTTTAACCAGGATAATGCCAGAAAACCCAGATCAGAACCTGGTTAATATTTCACAAAGGACAAAAGAACCGAGAGACTGTATTGAATATACGGTCTCCCTCAGTTCTTTTGTCCTGCAATTTTAACACTTTGTTATTGTTGTTCTTAGTAATGCAAGTAATTACCTATTTAAACTAAAAATAGAATCAACTGGTTACATTTTACCTTACCCTCTGCAGAATCATCTCCTAAATCATTCACAATTATAAATACTTTATTAACAAAGATAATTTAGCTAATTAATAGAAACAAATTAGAACTAGTATTTATAATTGAAACAGTTGAGCTAACTACACACTGTTGCAAAACATATCTAGAGGTAGCTCAACTGTTTCCTTGTAAATTGTATGTTTGTATTGAATCTATAGGGTCCTGAACTAGCCTATGCTCTATTTCAGGATCCAGGGATTCTCCTTATAGTTTTTGCTTAGTACTTATAAGTGCTAAGTGCATGTGAAAATAAGCATGTGAGTGACTAAGTCATTTGCATGCTAAATTCAATATTCAATAGTGTGTATCTTATAAAAGTATTTAGACTAAGATGTTACCATTTTCCCCAGGTTTTTTGCTTGCATTGTCTTCCTTTCTGTAGTGACTTACTGTGGATAAAGTAGATAAGCATTTAAGCAATTATTGTAGCCTCAACCAATGACATCAGAACTCTGATTCAGTCATAAATGGATTGATAACACTTTTCACACAAAGGTTAAAGTTTGCAGTCACTTGTGTTGCTAATGGGTTTTTCTTCTTCATGTTAACTAAGCAGAGAGAATGATAGAAAAATATAATTAGAAAAAACTTTGTTGGAACTTAAGGTTAACTATATTTGTATTCCACAAAGCTCTTAATATAAGTTATAGCCATTATTATATCAATATCATCATCAACCTATATAAGTCCACTGCTGGACATAGGCCTCCCTAATGAGCGCCATAGCGCCCTGTCTTCAGCTTGCCGCATCCAGCATCTGTCTGCAGTCTTTCGCAGATCGTCATCCCACCTGGCCGGAGGGCGTCCTACACAACGTATGCCGAGTCGCGGTCTCTTCTCGAGAACACGTTTACCCCAGCGGTTGTTGGTTCTTCGCGAGATATGGCCAGCCCACTGCCACTTCAGCTTGCTGATTCTCTGAGCTATGTCGATAACTTTGGTTCTCTGTCGGATGTATTCGTTACGAATCCTATACTTCAGAGAAACTCCGAGCATAGCTCATTCCATTTGTGCTTTAGATTCATTTTTCGCAAAATGAACGGGCAAAGACCTATAAAATGCAGCTAAGAACACTCCCGGAATACAGACGAGTGTTGATACCTTCTTCATCTAAATTGCTTAAGCCTTTCTGTTGCTGTGAAGTAATAATGGGACTCTTTCCAGCCAAACACATTCATATATACGCACGAAAAACCTATGAAGTGTTATAGTTTAAAGTATCCGAAAAACATATACATACCTACCGTTAAGAAAAGACAGCGTTAATCATCATGATAGTTTCAAAAGTTAGGGTAGAGGAAGACTGAAGAAAGGATGAACGGTTTGTGTGAAAGAGGACATGGGGAAGAAGGTTTTAGTACAGAGATGACAGCTGATAGAGGGAGTGGGGAAGATAAATACGTGTTGTGTCGACCCCACCTATCGTGGCACAAGAACCGGAAGAAGAGTTTCAAAACTCAACATGTCCTCAATATTCGTTGTTTCCAGTGGCGCCTTTTGGAAATGTCTGGTGTGGAAAGGAGGCGGTTATTCTGCGCTGTGCTTTTCCACTGCGTCGCCGCGCTCTGCGTTATGTGGTCACTCTTCGTGCTCATAGAGCGGGCTGTCGAGGAGGTGAACCGTGGACTTATAGGTAAGAAGATTTGTCTTTCAGCACACATATCCACTGCATCCAGTGCACCGCTCAATATGCCTCCCCCAATCGAGTGGGGCTTTGCCATAATCATTGGCAGTTGCGGTGGCGTAAGAATCAACCCTTCTAACTCAGCCCATGAATTCCGTAAGAACCTACTAAGAAAACCTACCAGAAGATGGGAAGCGTGATCATCATGACAAGACCGCCCTCGTTTGGGGGTGGCATGTGTGTACTATCGCCAGTAATGGGAATCTAAGGCCCGGATTATGAAAGCTTGCTCAGTCAGATGATGACTGAGCAAGCTTATAATACGCCTAAGAGAATTATATTGCTTTTAAAATAATTATCACGCCTAGTGAAATATGCAAAAGCACATCAAAATTGTACGTTATGATTACAAAGAGCTACTGAGCTAACCACTCATCACTTGATAAAAACAAACATGGTAATTTGGATGATTATTTAATTTTAAACAATGCTTATTTACATTTTTTCTTAAGTTAGTCACCAAGCCAGCGACAGCTTGCTGACTTGTAGCATTTATCACGTATTTAATAACATAAACAGATGTAGGATGTCTTAGTGTTTGTGTGCAGATTTTGGTCAAGGGCATATTAAGAATTGTTTGAATTTCCCACTGTCAAACAATGCATATATGCTCTTTGCACATGCAACAAAAAATCACGACTATTTTGGAAACATGTGGCAGTAAGGAAAATGCAATAAGCTTAAAATATGTTTATGTACAAGGTGTAGATAAACTGCTTATTTAACGCGTGGAAATTGGTTAATGTCCAAAAATATTCAACGCGCTTTACGATCCTTTTAATATTGTGATTGCGATAAAATTTACATTTTTCATTTTAATCTCCATATTATGTGGTGTATTTTAAACAAGTTTTTATTCATGTTTATAAATCGATGTTCAGCTGCAATACTAATAATAGTATTGATTTGGGATATTTTTACCCGATTACAAACGGAAGAGTATGTAATGTAGTTGGGAAATATGAAGGACAGTAAATCCATTGACATAATTTCTTAGAATCTTCACGTACGCCCTTGTTTTAAATGAGTTAGCACAACAGATGTTACATACAAAGCATACAAACACATTGAATCACGGTTTACTGAGAAACTGATGAAATAAACATACACTGCTGTACCGATAATGTACCAGTAAAGGTGTCTGCCCACTACACCTACCATACCATGACCGTATTAGGAACGTATCAAGCACGGAAAGTAGTAGTCCGTGTCGTGTTACTTTCCGTGCTTGATACGTTCCTAATACGCCCACTAGAACGTATCGTCAATTTATCATACCGGTGTAGTGATCGTAGCTTCCGCGAATCTGCCAGCACTGGTTCGGCAACGTCGTGTGCTATGCGCGGACCGTATCTGCACTTACCTGCATAATATTCTCCCCGGCAATTGTTGACGGTCCGTGCACGGCACGCGACGGTGTTGGTCGGTGAAGAAACGGTCTAGTGGGCACAGTCGTATAGTGGTCAATAATATTTTTCTGTCTGTCACGTTCCTAGCCCGGTTATGGTATGATACGGTGTAGTGGGCAGATACCTTAAATGTATAATTTATAATAATACTTTCTATTTTGTCTCGAGGCGGCGTAATGGCGTAAAACGTAATGCGTTACAGCATGATCTCCTTTAAACGTGGCGTTCGTAAGCGCAACGTATAGCGTGATATAACCTGATTGATTACGCAGGTATGGGCAGCCAATACATAGAATAAGGCTAGCGTGTGCCTGGGGCTTCGCGCGCGTTGCCGGTATAAAAAGAAGTAGTACTTACCTAATATTTGTTATTATGAAATCTTAGAATTATTCTACTTCAAAATTTCAGCTCGATCAGTAGTTTTGGCGTGTAGAGGTAACGAACATCTAAATTGTAATTATAGTATTAAGTTATAAATACTAAATTTATATCCGAAGTTTTATATTATTAGAGTGATTTAAAACCTAGGGATTTAACTTCGGATAAAACGTAGATAATTATGCTAAATGTGTGTTTTATTTAGGTATTCTCGAGAAGTTTAGATTTACCCATAACAAACAGATAAATATGCAAACTGACCTACCTGAAATAGGTAAAATTCACTCCATGGAGCAGATAATAACATAAACCGCCAAGTGCGAGTCGACTCGCACGCTAGAAACTTTAATGTGTTACCTATTGTAGTTCAAGAGATACAGTCTTGACAAATTAAGAGCAAAAATAGCCAAAAAAATTACGTTTGTTGTAAGGGAGCCCCCTTTAATTTTGATATTTATTTTATTTTTATTACAGCGCCGTAAGAGAAATACACATTATCTGAAAATTTCAACTGACTGACTATTTCGACCTCTTACGGTTCATGAGTTAAAGCCACGTGACAGACGGACGGGCAGCGGAGGCTTAGTGATAGGGTTCCGTTTTCACCCTTCGGGTACGGAACCCTAAAAATACGTTTACCTACTTAAAAATTTAAGCCTGTAAAGTATACTTAGATGTAGGCTTCAAATGTAAAATCAACTGCATTGTCAACACAAAACCAAGCGCTGTTCAAATATGTAATACGTAATGGGTTGGTTATGTACACTATGAGTCAGAAACTGGCCAATTTTGACCAAACGGCCACCTCTCGAAATTCGAAGGAGGTTCTCAATTCGTATGTATGTTTTGATATCTCCGCCAATGGTTAACCGATTTCGCTGATTTTATACTATTGTTTAGAGAACGATCCCGAGATGATCCCATAAAAAACGTATTCCCGAGGAATCAGTATTTATCCTAATAAACTTAAAAAATAACATTGTATTCTGAAGAATCACGACTAGCTGCAACAATTTTGGTCATATCTGCGCCAACTGTTAATTTTGATTTTGATAATTCTTTCGTTGTTGTATAAAGATTGATTTTAAAATGGTCCCCTATAAGTTTAATTCTTGAGAGATAAGCGCTGTAAAACGTACGTTTGTAAAACATTATGATAATCTCAATATCACCTAATGGTTTCCATGGCACCGGGCGTCAACAGTTTCATCCATGTGTCATCAAACTAAATTAGACTTGAATTATAATTAGATGGCGCTACTAAGGAAATTAGATCGCGATATCAAAGTTTAAACTAAATTTTATGCACGTGAACTGATCTTCGACCAGGGAAAGTAGGGAGGGGATTTCGTGGTGATTTCGTTCGTCCGAGACATATATGAATACTTTTTACCGGAATTTGAAGTCAGTTTATAGTTTTTTTTAAACACGCCAATTTATTATCAATATGTAATTTATGTAAAGCACCGTTTTTTGTTATGCATTTCAAATTGAGTTTAATTCCTTATAACCTTACCGAGGCCATCGCGGCGTGAGAATCGACCCCTCCAGCTTTCTTAAGAGCCTACTTAGGGAACCTACGTGAGGCAGGGCAGCAGCTTCCTTCTGTGTATTTTAACACCCCTACTGCGATCACTAAGCCAAGCGTGGTGGTGGTGATTGTGAAAAAATCCCCCTCGTTTGGGGAGGCACGTTCAGCAGTGGACGGTTACGGTAAATCTAAATATCATACAAATATTTATATTGTTTTTATGAATAGATAGATGGATGTTTGTTACCTCTTCACGCCATAATGACTGAACCGATCGGGCTGAAATTTTGCAAAGATTTAAGCTTTAAGCCTGGAATCACACAAAAGCTACTTTTTATCCCATAAAACAGTCCCCATGAGATATAAATAACCATATAACGTGTCCTTAGATATGACGCTTGCGAAGCCGCGGGCAGAAACTAGGTGTTAATATCGTACTGTGTATAAACCACCACCAATGACCCAGTGTCAATGACAAGATTCTTTTTAAATTTTTTCGGGTTCCGTACTGGATGGGTGAAAACGGGACCCTACTACTAAGCCTCCACTGTCCGTCCGTCCATCTGTCACAGGGCTCTCATCACCATCAGGGCTCTATCTCATGAACCATAAGAGGTAGACAGTTGAAATTTTCAGAGAATGTGTATTTCTCTTGCCGCTATAACAACAAATAATGAAAATAAAATAAGTATCCAAACAAAGGGCATCCATGCAAAAATGTGTTTATTTTTTGGCTATTTTTGCTCTTCATTTGTCAAGGCAATCTCTTGAACCATAGACACATGAAACTTTCTATAAATAAGTAACACTTGAAATGTAATAACAACAAATACTAAAAATAATGCTATTTTTTTAATCGTATTTGTTTTTGTTTATTTGTGTTACAAATAAAATAAATATTCTATTCTATTCTTTAAATACAATAAAGTTAAAAATTTAAAGGGGTCTCCGAACTGAAAATTTGATACAATACATTACAAATATTCTTTATTGCACACCAAATAATAAAAAAAATCACAGAACACAAAAACAAATGAAGATAATGTACAATGGGCGGCCTTATCGCTAAGAGCGATGTTGTGGTTGTGTGTTTGTTGTTTTGATGTACTTTGAAAAAGATGCCTGATTTTACGGTACGGAACCCTTCGTGTGCGAGTTGACTCGCACTTGGCCGTTTATTATGTTAGTCTTTAAGGTAGTTATCATATAGGCCCTAGTGAAGTTATTTTGAACTTGTCTTGTGATGCCAGAAATAAATGATTATTATCAATATAAACGATACCTACCTAATCGTTGTGACTTTCAGCATGGCCTTTCTGGACAAAGCTGGTGGTGGTAGCAGTGGGATTCACAGGTGGAGCTGTGTTCATGTACATACAGTGCCGACAGTATCTGCATCTGTGTAACCGTTGGCGAGCCCATAACAGGTTTGTCTTTATAATTATCATCGTTCATCATCATAATCCTTATTACCACACCCACATTGACCTCTTCATCCATACTTAATATTATAAATTCAAAGTAACTCTGTCTGTGTTACCTTTTCACGCCTTAACGGCTGGAAGGATCTCAATGAATTTTGGCAGGGAGGTAGGTGGTATCCCGGGGACGGACATAGGCTTCTATCCCGGAAAAGAGCGTGCGAAGCCGCGGGCAGCAGCTAGTTAATTTATAATTCATTTTTATTAATTTTTAAAGAGTCATGCCTATCTGTTTTTTTCTTTTCTTTTTTATAATAATCCCTTAAAGCACACACAGAACCCGTGGCCGGGCCGGAGGCGAAGGCGAGCGGGTTGTATCATACGAATTTATATGAAAGACTACACATACACCGCCCGGCGTGTATGTGTACGTGGTGTTCGTAAAATCCGCATTCAAGCTGCGTCGAATGATGTCTTTCTCCACCTCATTCGGGCAACGGTTTTTGAAATATGCAAATTGTATATCCGAATTTTGCCATCGGACCCTGTACTATGTCTATCCTTTTCACAAAATGGCGCGCATTACGCCCTCCTTAGGTCAATAGACTCCAAAACGACATTTGATTGGGTTCAGCAAATGGCTTACAATACGCGCAAAACATCTTATCTAAAACGTAGAAATAGTAGAACCATATTTTTTTCACGCTTATGATAATATAACATGCCATTATGCAATTCGGACATTGTCTGCATGTCTGCATCGATCGTGACAGGCAGCGTAAGACATCAATACAGACAATATGCATGACGTCAACGCAAGCGGCTAAGCAAACATGATCCCCGTGAGGAAAATCGACGGTGCCATTGAAAATGTTTTTTATCCTCGTAAATTAAGTAGTTATTGTAAGAGAATAGACATGCAACTAGATAACGATCAGAAATACCTAATTAAGGTCCGATTTCACCGTTACAATTGAACGCGTTCAAAAGATAAACTCAGTTTAGTGCTTTAAACGAGTTCAGCGCATTTTACCGACTTAGAGTTGGTCCGGTTTATGCGCTAGACCGAACTGTGAGCTGTCATGTCACAATAGGTATAACGAATTTGAACTCGATCAAGCTGAACTTACACCCGTTTTCAAGTACTATGAGGTCTACGAGGTCTCACAGTGCACACGAACGCATAGGGCCGGTCAATCTGATTCATAAACAACACTTGATTGATTTGTAACGCTATGCGTTCATTTGGGAAGACCTTTACGTAAAAACAGCAATTTTAAACAAACGCATTGTGTAGCTATGTCACCTTTGACTAGTATGTCGCAATTGTTTGGTTATGTCCTGTCAGCTTTGCTTTGAGTTTTGTTTGTACATTCAGTTTCTATGGAAATAAAATTGTTTTATTGTGTTTGTGCAGGTTATTCAATGTTATATTTATGTCATCCGCAAATCTGCCAAACATTACACAGAACTTTACTCAAACATAGCATATAATCTGCTGATTATTTCGACAAACTTCTGTGAGCAAAGTCGACCTTTCGTGCCTACCCGAACAGGCGGACAGTGATATTATTACTGTCCGCTCTATGCGGTCCGTAATGTAGTTTTCATCCCATCTATTCGAAAAGGACGACTTAAGTGCACCTAAAGGTGGTTTTTTCTTTAAGAAACTTTTAGCGGGCAGTAATGAGTTTTTAATGCTCTTTATAAGTGCGCCGCAATTATCTTTGCCGCGCACTTTTTGGATTTGAAACATCTTAGTGTTCAGCGCCAAAGAAATCGAACGCAAATATTGTTTGAATAAAGACTGGCTGGTACTATATCCAAAAAACGAGATTCACCGTCACATTTTCCTCGAAATGAGCACTAATAAAACTGTAGAAAACAGTGAACATTAAATTTTCATAATTGCGAACATATCTCAAATATAAATATAAGTTTTTAGTTGTTTTATTATTAGATACTATTTAATTTCAATTTAGTTGTTACTCTATGTTTTATTAAATAATAATATTACAATAAAATATGAGGCGCCTTTTATTTTCTCATAGAGGGTTATGAAAAGTAGAGTGTATCACTCGGGCGCAAAATTTATTTTTGGCTCGGGCGACGTACTTTGAATCCCTCGCTACGTTCAGGATTCTATTAAAGCTACGCTCGGGATTCTACTCTAGAATCCCTCACTTCGCTCTGGATTAAGAAAAGCGCCCTCGCCGTAAAAATATTATTTTGCTCCCATAAGATACAATCTTCTATCGAATTCTATTTTGTTTTGATAATAGCTAGGTGCATAAAGGTTTTATGCGTACTGAGCAGTACAAGCTTCACTGGCTGGTTAGAATAAAAAAAGAAAACGCGGGAAATTTACAAAAGAGCTTCGCGGTGACAATTTATGCATGATACGTTTTTATCAATTTTCGTGAATCAATTGTGAAAATGAACTCTTCAAGCGACGAATCCTCCAATTCAATGACTTTTAAATTACTCGCATTGTGTGAGTAAAGCACTATACAAGCCTCGGTCTGCGGACCGAGATTGACTGCCTAGCTGGCCACGATAAGCTGGCCTCAAGCTAAGCTTGCTATGGTCTCGGCCTTCAAGCTTGGTCATCATTGCAGCGCTTGCTGTCCGTGCTATAAAGGCGACCTTCTACGCTTTGCTTTCATTCATCACATCACATCATTCACCCATTACAGACCTAGGACGTAATGTAACTATATCAACAGAAACAGACCAACAAATCTAATCAAAGCAGTGCGTTCGCATATCAATGCTTCGCTTGAGTGTTGTTGTGAATGAAATGGCCTATCATAACGAACGCAGTGAGAAATGCCTTACTTAGCACAGCCTTGCTTGCTACCTTACATAAGTATTGTTCTTGAATACGGGTGATAGTTTTGTTGATCTTAGTTTTGGCAGCATACGGTGAAATTGGACCCAAGTCGTATAAATATTTATTTTATGTAGGTTGTCTTGTTAGTAGTTGGGAAAACAATGAATGAATCATCATTTAACTCAATTATCGATCAGCACTCATACTTCCACTGCTGAACATGTCTCCCCCAAACAAAGGGGGCTTTCCCATAATTACCACGCTCGGCAGGCGGGTTGGTGATCGCAATGGAGGTGTTAATTATTTGATTGTGTTGTTGTAATTTGTTGTTTTGACTTCGGATCCGTTAATTTAACACTGTTTTTAAGTTTAGCGGGATAAGCACTAATCCCTCGGGAATCATTTTAATGGGACCACCTCAGGCTCATTCTATATCTATCTATACAATAGCGAAATAATTTTTAAAACCGGTCCATAATTGTCTGAGAAATCGACGACATACACAATATACAGCCTACTACAGCCAGCAACATAGAACCTCCTATTTTTTCACAGAAAAGCTGCTGTATTGTATATACAGCAGTTGCCAGGTTATTGGTGTACTAAGCCGAAAGGGGGTTGTTGTGCACCCTATACTCAACTGTTGTTGATTTATGGACTGGTTTCCGCAACTAGGCCACAGGTGGGCCCTTTTTGCGTGTCGGGTGGGGGGCTGCTAATCTAACCACCCGATGTCCTCTAGGAAAGCCAGCAGCTCGCTGACGCCGGTGCATGCCTCCCTAGGCGTCCTCGGTGTCCCGAGGTAGAGTAGTCTTTGAGACGCTACGCTATTGCACTTACAAGCACATGCGCGGCCGTCTCCTCTGCGTTCATGCATCCCCTGCATAGGGGGCTGTCCGTAATACCCAGATTAAATAGATGTTTATTAAGCATGCAATGTCCTGTGACAATACCGACAATTAGCCGGAGTTTGCCCCGTTTCAGATTGAGGAGTTTTCGGGAGAATCTCGGGTTTAAAGCCGGGAAGGCCTCCTTCGACTGCCTACAATCCGGAATACTTGCCCAGTAGTCTTGGTGTTGTTTAATCGTATGTTGACGGATCCATGAGCGGACTTGACTGAAAGGTAGGGGAATTATTGGTTCAGGCCCTGCCGTTTGCCACTCTGAACCTCTCCTCGCCAGTGCATCAGCTTCGTCATTTCCTCTGGATCCGCTGTGTCCTTTTATCCATTGTAGAGTGACTCTATTGGACTTACTTACTTGTTCTAGCAGGTCGTGGCACTGTAGAGTAAGACCCGAGTTGTGCTCTCTCTTGTTCAGAGCCTGTAGTACCGCCGCACTGTCTGAGAGGATCCTGATGTTTTGGTCAGTTACCTTTCTTCGTAGCACTGCGGTCGCAGCCTGAATTATACCCACACATTCCGCCTGAAAAATGGAGTTGTGGGCGCCCAGTGCTGTTGTTTTGTTGATGTTGAGATCTTCCGAGAACGTTCCTGCCCCGGTACCTGTTTTCATTTTAGAGCCATCTGTGTATATTCTTACTTCGTGTATGTTTGAGCTGTCACTTGGCTCTTCGTGCATTTGTATAGTGAAGCTTTTTGAGTGTAGGTGTTTTTTGGGTACTCTATCATAAATCGAGAGTAGCATGGGATTGCTCCTTGCATACTCCTCTATAATAGTGGTGTGTTGTGCTCTAGTGTCATGCTCCCATAAATGTAAATCCCAGAGTCTGTAAGCAGCTGCGGCTGCCTCTTGTCGCACGTATAAGTGCAACGGCGATAGGCCTATCATGACTTCGAGTGCTGCCGTTGGGGCAGTTCTCATACACCCGGTCGTTGCTACGCAGGCTAACCTCTGGAACTTCTGCAGTTTGTTTATGGTAGTGCTTTGTTTTGTTCTTGGCCACCACACTAGGGAACCGTATGTTAGCGAGGGCCTGATTACGGTGTTGTAGAGCCATAGGGTAATCTTTGGGCTGAGACCCCATGTTCTACCTATCATTCGACGGCACTGCCAGAATGAGATGGTGGCTTTCTTTATCTTGTTTTCTAGATGTGTTGCCCAGTTAAGTTTATTGTCTAGAGTTATAACCAAGTATTTAACTGCATCAGATAGTATCAGCTGCGTATTCTATACTCAACTGGTCCGCATGGTTGATTTTCAGAACTAAGTTTTTTTAAGTTTTCATAGTAAAAAACAACTTAACTCAAACGCTAAATAAAGTGACAACCCTATCACTCACGCACACACACACGTAAGGCCGCGGCGGCCGGCACGGGCTCCGCTGCGCTTGCGCGACCGCGCCCCAGCCGGCGTGCCGCGGTCGATTCTCATTGGCTGCCGGCTAAGTATGGGCGGTGACAATTGAAAGTCAAGAACCTTACTGATGAACAGCTGATGTAGGGTTGTCACTAACATAAAAATGGGCTAGTTGGGACGAAACTTTCAAAGTATTTTTTTCAGTAAAAACCTTGAAACCCGGAAAGTGCTAAAACAAAAACAGTTCGTGGGGTGTAGACCACCCCTCTCCGCTTAATACACCAATAACGTGTCACCTTGTAGATGTCTAGCTGCTGCCCGCGGCTTCGCACGCTTTTTACCGGGATAAAAGTAGCCTAAGTCCGTCCCCAGGATACTATCTACCTCCCTGCCAAATTTCACTGAGATCCGTTCAGCCATTCAGACTCGAAAAGGTAACAGACAGACAGGCAGAGTTACATTCGAATTTATAATATAAGTATGGATGGATGTTTTAAATGAAACTTAAATAACACGATGCATTAATTATCAACAGTAATTATTATAAATGAGTGATTGTGTCTTCGATCAATTATATCCAGATGAAGGGTCACATACAAAATCAAAGCTAAAAGCTGTCCGCGTGAATATATACTTATACAGCTACATTTGTTTACTAACGAACTGAGACAAACGTTTTAAAACAGTTAAAGTTCAACCTAATTCCAACCATGGCACCTGGTAATAAAGTCACAAATGTTCAAAATATGATCGCATACTTACGATCATTTGTCACAAAAAGCGAGCAAAGCAATAAATTACTCATGTCACTTAGAAATGAAAAGACTTAGGTTAAATAACATCTTTTGTGAAATCAACCTTAAGACGCAACAAATAAAGTATATTTTCCCGTTATTGCCTTGCGAGCTTCATTGTTTTGTTTCGTTTCTTGTTTGCTTCCGAGAATTTTACTCTGAAGGTATGGAGTCGCGTTGCACGAAACCTTGAACCCTAAAATAATTTATATTACGAACGTAAAAGTTTAGTTGATAAGTAAGTTATTTATATTTTGGGCATCGTGTTTATTTGTATTATACATACCTATTTATTATTTTATAATGTTAAGTTTTTACAGTTCAGTGCAATTCCTAAATCAAAAATCTAAACTTTATTAACAAAAAAAATTTCAATCGAATAATAGAAACAGATTAGATCTAGTATTTACAATTTAAACAATAGAGCTAACTGCAGACTGTTGCAAACAATCTACAGGTAGCTCAACTGGTGGTTCATATTAATACCGGCCGGAATCGTCCCCAAGACGCTGGCTGAAGTGCCCGGCTGTTATGGTAATGCTGATACGCAAATAAAAAATAATAATAAATAAAAAATATTTACTAACGATTCCACATTGAAGATTTTTCCATTCTGCGTAGGTACGTACGGAAAGCTAAAATAAAAAAAGGAACAATAAGTATCTAATGTGAATCCCACAAACAGATACAAATGTAACATTAACCAATTATAAAGTTCTTGTAACATGTCATATTATTTAAAATTATTAGTATACAAATCTACTCCCTGCATCTGCTGTTCTCTTACACAAAATTGTACGCGTGTATTTCTGGCGTATTTTTGCGTACTTTTTCCGTACCTTTGTAGCAGTGCGGTGGTTTATAAATCGGTAATTTTATTAAAAATATTACATTACTAGTTAGTTTAAAGCTAAAAATATAACTTATTCTGCATGTTCTTACCGAAAGTATGACACTCCGGCCGTTAAATTGCATTTTCGGGCATTATTTTTACAACTTTTGAAAACACATTGCGGCATTGCGACACGTGTTTAAGTTGGCGCTGCTTCAATCGTACTAAACAAAATAAGAGCTCACGTATCAAGTGCGCTCTTATTTACTGAGACGTATTTGGTGCGCTGACCCTTCATCTGGATATTATTGATCGAAGGATTGTGTTCTAAGATAAACTCGAGGAAAATTATTTCATTTCCGTATACCTAAGTGTATCGGTAATTACTATAGTAGTCTAGTAAAACCGCTATTAGAAAAACTATGTGCGACGCTGAAGGTTGCGGGTTCGATTCCCGTTGCGGGACAAATATTTGTATGATCTGCACTGGCAGGTATTGTTCTTGTAGGTGAGTTTCTGGTCTCCCTAACGCCCCGGTCCGCGGAAAATTTCTCAATTCTGTCCTCACCATTTAAAAGATTTCTTTAAAACGAATTTAATATTAGTTATGAAACAATTCACAAAATATGACTAATAAGGTTGAAATTGGTTTGGAAAATATTAAATTTGCTCCCAATTATTTCAGAAGGCGCTTTACAAAATGTTTTGTTTTTTTTGTTTTATTGTTATTGTACGGAATCTCATAATAATAACGAAAATCTCTATATATTAAAGGAAAGATATTTTTTATTGAAGTAGTACTTTTAATGTTTTTTTTATTAATTTGGTGTTTTCTGATACCTGTGAGGGTTAAATTAAAACCCACCGCAATTTTTTTGTATTTTCTACAGTGATTAACTATAAAACTACACAAACGATTATAAAATTAAATATTTTACAGTGTAGATCAGATATTAGTCATATTTTGTGACTAGTTTCATTACTTATATTAGATTCGTTTTAGAGAAATCTTTAAAACGGTCGCTTAACGATGGGATGAATAGATAGTCAAACTTTAAGAGGGGCTCCCTTAAAGTTTGACTATCTTTTCATCCCATCCCCAATGCTTCATCTATATTGCGCTCTTCGGTATTTCCCAGCACGATTGAGGAGAGATTGGAGAACGATATCACGCACATACATACATACATACATCCACCGCTACCTACATAAAAAGCACTAAAATATGGACTTAAACTCGTAATCCTTAGATACATTTTATAGTGACAAAATGGCTTCCCACAAGCTTCAAACAAGTGGCCCGCAAGCTGTCTGTTATCTGATGCCGTCAATATAAAATGCATCTTATTATTACGAGTAAAAACCCATACTTTAGTGCACATTTTTGTTGTGCGGCGGTGGAGCGGTCCAGATCTGTGACCGAGTATGGAACGCTCCATTGCTCTCTGTACTATTTTTTTATTATCTAGCATGGATTCTTTTGTGAGCGGCCAATGCGGCCATGTCTTATTGCAATTTACCTTTTGTGAGCGGCCAATGCGGCCATGTCTTATTGCAATTTACCTTTTGTGAGCGGCCAATGCGGCCATGTCTTATTGCAATTTACCTTTTGTGAGCGGCCAATGCGGCCATGTCTTATTGCAATTTACCTTTTGTGGATGTGGATGAATATCGAGGAGCTTGGGGATGCAACACCACTGGCAGGAGACTCTGTCACTGCATTGCGCTCAGTATCAAAGTCAACTATTGTGGTGTCCTGATGATGTCTCGTGGATAGACGAATGTAGTTGACGACTGTTAAATTTTATAATCAGCGAAGGTTTTGCGCGGCATTGTTACTAAATATTTACATCCTAATATTTTCTGTTTACGAATATTTACCCATGTCTTTGTTTTCCAGAATCCTATTAATCCAAAACGCTCCAGAAAAGGTCCCTATGGGCGAGGCGTCTCCGCCGGCGCGGGTGGTTCGTCGTGAGCGCAGCATACGGGGGCAAGTGGTGGCCAACATTGAGCCACCACCGCCGCCCGCTGTCTACCACGAAGAGGTCAGTAAGAGAAATATCTTGTAATACTTTTATATAATGTGGACTCTTCGCCCCCCACTAGACGGAACGTCCTCACCCCTCTACCAATATCGATCAAGGTCGAATTGAGGTTGTACAAAGATTTTTATATTGAGTTCTCGATGAGTATGCGGGAGGGTGGTTAATTTGGAAACATTTTGAGCCCTAGTAACTAGAACGCTCCAGAGAAGGTTCTTATGGGCGAGGCCTCTCAGTTCGCAGTCTACCAAGTATTTAATAATATGTCATGTTTGTTTTTAGGATGAAAGCGGGGGCTTCGAGACTTATCGTGGCAATCCGACCCGGCGTCTGTCGGCGGTGGGCGCCGCGCCAACACCGCCCGCCGCCGGCGACGACGCGCGCCGCTACTCCGACACGCACCAGCCACAGGTCGCCACACCAGCTGACGCGCATACTGAGGTACATGTCTGTGACAATCCGACTCGGTGTATTAAGTGGATTTGTCTGAAATTATGTAGAATGCGCAAAAACGGTTATCAAACCATCTAGATACGGAAGTAAACTTTTCACAGTCCCGCACAGAATATCAAAAGCTATTGCGCGCGACGTCGTCGCCGCGGGCAGAAATTAGTGTAGGAAAAACGTGGAATTGCTACTGCTGCCTAGTAAATTTCTATCTAAGATTTTTGTTAATATAGTGCCGTAAGCTCGCACACTCAGGGAACTCTAAGAAATCAAATAACATCCCAAAATTGTTTCGTCTTCGACGGGACTTGAAGCCGCGTCCTTCCCTCTGTACGGGAATGCGCTAACCAATTACACCACGAGGTCAAGTGACGTAGGAGTCTAAAAATTTTGGGAGTCCTTCGGACTCAATAAACAAAACTAAACTTAACTAAGACTCTAGCGCCGTTAGCTCTCTACCCACTAGGGAAACATTGAAGTTTATCGAAACCAAATTTCTATCTTCCAAGTCTTCCACATCGTATCGAAAGGTAGAAGCTAGTTTCAAACACCTAAGTTTCCGATATCTTTTCAGACGAGTGCTCCGGGCGTGTACCACATCGCAGTGGACCCCCTAGAGAGCAACATCCGTTCTCTGCTCGCGCTAGACGCGCGTCGCACGCAGCGAGCCGCCGCGCGGTCACTGCCCAACCTGCGCGCGTCGCGAGAGTCACTTCTGCCGCAGGTAACTGTCTATAACTCTTATGCTAGTAGATCAAAGCACTTCTACCGTGAACCCATTATAAAACCAAGTAAAAAATTAGAGCAACATCCGTTCACTAGTCGCGTTAGACGCGCGTCGCTCGCACCCCTTCAGTTAGCTCGTGGATGTTTTAAGAGCCGACTCGGGGAACCTATCAGAGGAAGGGTAACATGTTCCTTCTGTGTATTTTAACAACTCCACTGCAATTACCAATCCGGCTGCCATGCGTGTTTTTTTTATTATTGTCTAGCATACATGTTAAATATACTAGAATAACATTACAATCTAGCCATAGATTTGGCTAATGGGTAATATTGTTTTAACTTAATTTTATAAAAACATATCACTAAGAACGTGTCCATCGGCACTTTTCTTATTGTATCTACTTCAGGGCAAGACACTTGGTTCATGTGTTCTTATAAATTACCACATATGCGCTAACACTATAAAAAATAAAGCATTTACTACACTAACTCAAAGGTTTAGTTCTTTTGAGCCTTCTCACTATGTCGGTGTTGTCAAGGAGCTGGATAGTCTGGACGTTCACATGAGCTTCTGCATATTTTTGTATTATTTTATCGACGATAAAATAATACAAAAATAAAAATAAGCCATGCTTGGTGATTATGGAAAAAACACCCTTGTTTGGGGTATGTATGTGTACTGTAAGGAAATGTGGAGATCCTTTAGTAGCCCCGAAGAAACACCAAACCAAGCTATATATATTTTTCTTGTCCCCAGGTGTCCTCAGCGGTGGGCGGCGCTCCGCCCCCAGCAGCCTCCTGAGGCCCCGCGCCGCTGCTGCTGTACCCCGACAAGACGGTTTACTAACGACCGCTGTACGCCCGCCGAGGACCGATCGTCTACTACTTTGACGATTACGTGTAGCGGGCGTACGTAGCGTGCGAGACAGCAGTGGATGTGATAGTGTCTCGGGATGGGTGTGATAGGACAGCAGCGGTAATGTTTTGTGTGATTTCAACGAGTAGAACGTTCGGAGTAGACCCAATAGACCGATCGTCGAAAACTGTACGACCGATCCGTCTAAGAATTTGACGTGTTGCGGGCGTACCAACGAGACAGCACTGGATGTGATAGTGTCTCAAAGCGGCATCTCATCTAATCAGGCAGTGATGTGTTGACTTGTGAATGTTGGGAGATCAGGCAGCAGTAGTGTTTTGAAGAGTACAGCGTTCCAAACGAGTTTCGTTTGACTTCAGTAGAGCGTATTAACCATAGCCCCGCCATAGAGAAACTTGTTTAAAGTTTGTGTCTTGCGCTAGCTATGGATTTGATGTGATTCAGCGGTAGTGTGTTGTTTTCAACTAGATGAAAGCGTATATCATTGTGGTCAGATACTATTCTCATTGTATCACTTATTCATAGTAGCTTAACAACGTTAGGTGTGAGTCAGCGTTGTATGATAACCGAGGTACTTGTGTTTATTTGTATGTGGTATTTCTGTAATGAATCAGCCAGTAAGTGATGAGTCTTGACTCGAAGACTGAGCGACTTTCTGAGATCTCGGTAATAGTGTTTTGTGATACGGATGTTAACTGTGGCTCTCGTGTTCTCGGTTTAGATTTATTTTGAATCTACTTAGAACTAGTATATATTGAGGCTGTAAATAATTTCACTTGGCTATTTTTATCTGTTTTAAGCGACTTAGTAAGCGGGGTTTTTTTTAATTAACCAATTTTAATAGTGCAAGGACTTAATATGGCCTGCATACATTTTGTGTGTATGTTTTGTTCGTTAATTTTAATTCGTACAACTTTAGTAGGTATAAAATAGCCAAGTGACTTGTAAATACGCTTATAGACCCAGCATGACTATTAATCTCGATGTACTGTATAATATGTGATGCATTCAATGTAAATATTCATACTTATTTGTAAATAAAGGTAGTTATCATAATATTAATTCATTGACAAGACTAAGGTATATATTTAATCAACTTGTAGGATCATTTTATTTTGCTTTCACTCTTCACGGAACGCACGCCAATATCAAAAGCTAAACTAAATAAAATGAATGAATTATCTAGTCAATAATTGACTTCAATCCATTTTTGAGCTACGTCTGCAAAATTAAGTGTTAATAGCCTACTAACATAATTTGTTCCGCCTCTGTTCTCTATTGAATCTCAAAAACACATTAATTGCAGGCTCTCATAATTTACTTTACATTTAACGAAAGATTATCTCTTTTCAAGGTTTCTGGACTCATTTACACATTTCCGTTTAATTTTACTAATAATTAGGACGCATTTTAGACGATATTCAGTGGAAGTATCGCCGGCATGCCAAAGTTCAATTGAAAACTGTAAAAAATCCAATCCGCCAGAGAAAACCCTTCCAAGATTAAGATATTCATGAGCACATAACATTCATGCATTTAACAGGCATTTATTAATCAAATCATGGCATCAAGTTAAATTGTTTAGAGCTCTTTTGTACGGATAAAATTATTTCACACATTCATTGTCGTTAAATTACTTAGATGAATTTTTCAAATATGAAGTTATTTCCACTTCAAACTCTTTAAACATCACAAAACTATTCAGATTTGTTGTTAAAATAATAAAGTGCTAACATCCCAATTGATAGATAGGTATGTGGTTAATCTTAGTAAATAATCAGCTTTATCTTAAAACTGCCAGAATTAGTAATACAAAATTCTTAGATAGTTGTTTTTGAATAGATATGGAGTTTGGTGCTAAATAATTAAATATCAGTCCGTAACTAGATAAAGCCGTTTTTTGTTTCAAATCCTAATAGCTCATTGTATAAAACTCATATCTCTATAAGGAAAATTAAATAACTATGGATTGGACACAGTTATTTCCTTTTCATGTATCAGTACATACTCCTACCTACTTAAGATCTCTTCTTCAATTTATTTGGGATTTTGCTCATCAATGTAAAAATCGACACAGGCCTTGTATAATGCTTGGTGCTTGGCTACTAATTAACTTACTGTTATTTTATACAGAACCCTTTGCGTCTTTGATTATTTAACATTGTAACAATTTATTCTGTGAGTTTCTTGGATTTTACAATATATCAAAATGAAAATCTATGCTACCAAATTACATTGTCATAATTTGTTAGAGCTTTCTGACTTTAGGGTGCTTGGAGATGTTTCAAAAATGTGTGTACCTATATTATTTTGACATATCATATTAATGCAATGCAAATTTTAAAATATTAGTTAGAAACTGTTGTACAAAAACAGTTTGTGTATTAGCGTAAATACCTAATTATTGGCCCTCGCCATAGCCATTAAAGAAATGGATCCAATGTCAAAACTACAACGCCAAAACAAAACAATATTAGTGTATGATTGGTGAGAGGCCAGCAATTGGGCGTGGCAACCTAATTATATCAATCTTGTCAAAAATTTGCATCTCCATGAGTCTCATGTGCTGTAAAATTTTAAATTTTATATTTTATCTCGGATTTACGATGTAGATAGTGCCGTATTTGTTTCTAACCAGCTTAGAAGTATTTTTCGTAACTGTAATTTTTATAGCATTTTAAGGAATACGCGATCTTACAATGAGTTTTAAGCGTATGTTAACGTGCAGTCGACCGCGGCCCAGCATTTCAAATCCAAGGTTACGCTTAAAATAGTCTCCTAAAGGTGGGTACTGACCGGCTTCACGGGGCGTAATGTAATGTCTTTGACAGCGCGCGTTCGTGCAGTCAGTGAGGGGCAAGAAGGCAAGAGCAACAAGACGTATTTTAAATGTTTCATGCTTGCTGCGAATGGTACAATATGCTCCGTAACACCGGTCGGTAACCCGGCTCTAGAATATAGATGTTTCTTCTTTCTTTACATATAATTTTCAGCGCACGAGACGTCACCTTCTTTCTATACAGTAAATTGTGATAAGTTATTATAATTTTGGTTTATGTGCTCAAATAATCGATTCTTTCAATCTGTGTACTTATTATCATGAAATTTGTAAGACTGTATTTTATTTTGTTGTGTAAACATACATCGTTAGTTAACTTCGGGTTATAAATATAGTTATTTTGAATTAATTAATGTGTTTTGAATTCTTTTAAAATAAAAGGCATGACGTAATTAAAATAAATAATTTATTCAGGGTGATCGAATTTGTAATTCGCGGTTATGGCCGGAGCCCTGGCTATGACTAGACAGTACACTCAACATTGCTCAAAATACATTATAAACAATATAAATTTCTGTTCGAACAGATAATCAACACTTAGTAATAAACGTTACATTTCTACTTATTATAAACATAAATTACATCACTAATACTCGAGTATTAGAACAATTAAATCCACCGAAAAATAATATTACACACCGCCAGGAGCATTAAAAAAAATAGCTTCCTAAAATTAATTTTGTTAGTCTTATTTGTTACTAAACGGCAAGTCGCTGATCGCGCCATCGCTAACCTATATTTAACTGATTCTAACCAGTTGGGCATGGCAACGTATAGTGTTATCATAGAACGCACAATTTTATGCGCTATGCGACATTACGATGGTTTTTGACCTAGGATGCGTTACGTTGCCATTAGAGGAACTGCTTTAACCAACCTAAAACTAGTCGCCAAGGACGTTGAACATGAGGCGTTTGAACGAGTTGGATTGTTGAATGTGCTCTTCCTGCAGGGAATTTACCTGAAACAATCAGGCTTATGTTAGCATGAATTTGGGTATAGTCGGTATACAGTAATGTAGTACAGTAGTAGTAATGCTGCGTACACACTGGATAAACAAACGCCAACGAAGGATATTCGACGTTGGCTACCGCGAGCTCGTTGGCCTTCGATGGTGCGTCCAAAATGTCCAGATACTTTTAGAGGTCGAGCAAACGATCCATTGGCACCTGATTCCGACTCGCATTCTCAATTTGATTGGAGGACGACGAAATAATTATTATAATAGTTTACAGCTTTGATTTCAGTAATTACAGTCTGCCACTAAAGTACCTATCTATCTAATTCTTAATCTCCATCCAATACAAAATATGTAGGTACAAAAGAAAAAAATGAAAAACAGTACTTACGAAAGTAGTTTGCTTTCCATTCGGTTTCGCGTCGGGCTGTTTCGTTGGTTTCGGAGTGGGCGCCGGCCTCTGTAAATTATTACACAGATAAATCAGTGCTTTATGTTACAGAAGCTAAATCACATTTTCCACGAGCAAGAAGTTGACAGCGAAAGGGCCGCAAAGTGTTAAATTACCTCAAGACGAGACGACTTTTACGAGAACTACACACGAAAGAACTGATAAAAATTAAAAAGTTTAGAAAATTAATTCCATCGCAAAGATAACTGAATCTGGAAGTAACCCAGAGAAAAAATCGATGAAGCTACGGGTTGGGTGGCGCTCTATGCACGAAGAGAAATAATTTACTAGCAAAAGGGGCCCAAAGTGTGAATTAACCCAATCAAACAAAACATCTATACTAACATTATAAATTCACTTTCGAATTTATAAGTCTGTCTGCCTGTTACCTTTTCACGCCTAAACTAAGGCTGGACGGATCTTAATGAAATTTGGCAGGGAGGTAGACGGTATCCCAGGGACGGACATATGTAGACTACTTTTTATCCCGGAAAAGTGTGTGCGAAGCCGCGGGCGGATGCTAGTAGGATATAGAACAAGAAAGAAATCTGACTACACGTGATTTTTTTTTAAACAATAGATACAGTAGGTCTATTACCTTGTTGGGTGGCGCTGTGAAGACCTTATGCTGCACCGGCACCGGCACCTCCTGCACAACATCCCCCAAGCCTTCCTCTTGCAGCGCGCGGAAGGTCTCGCTCTGAGCCGGGTCGTACAACACCGTCGGCTTGTGGCTGCGTTCCGGACCGTTAGGGTTTAGTCGGTTAGCGGGCGCAACGAAGAGAAATAACATTAGAACAGGAGTGTTAAGAGGACGCGGAAGCGATTAGTGTTCAAGGAAGGAAAGGTCGATAAAAATACCAACATTAATCATGTAGAATAGTTTCTCTTAAATTATAAAACTAGTCGCTGTGATTCACACAATGTGTCGCGTGAATTTCAAGCGTAATGTATGTAACTACGGCTGGTGTTGAGTCTGTACCATGGTGTCGCGTGAATGTGAAGCGTAAGCTCTGCGCACATTAATCCAACGCCGCTACCACGCACCACAAAAAATTGCATTAAAATATAGGCTTAAACTCGTTATCTTTAGATACATATTACAGTGACAAAATGGCTTCCCAGAACGCTTTAAACACGCTTTAAACGCGTCTGCGAGCTGTCTGTCATCTGATGCCGTCGTCAATATGAAATGCATCTAAATGTTACGAGCTAAAGCCCATATTTGAATGCACATTTTTGTGCTGTGCAGTAACGAGCGCCTCTGATCTGCGACAACTTTAATGTTCTACAGTTGGTGTGGTGTTGAAGAGTGAAACAGATAGTACGCAAGAGTTGAGACAGCGAAATAAAAAATATAAAAAGCATTAATGCGTCGTGAGGATGGGCGTCGACTGTTGTTTTGCGGTGTTTCTAGTAAAACACTTGCCTCTTGACAACGTGCGGCCGCCCGTAATGGCCGTTAGCTCTAGGTAAGCAGACAAAATTCAATTATTTATTGTGTGATTAAATTCCGGTGTTATCCCTTCGATACAAAACTTCTCGTCTCCACCTTCGAGCGCTGTTGGTTACTGAGTTTGTAAAAAAATCGAAGCCTTAAGTCGCAGTTCTAACGTTCCAAAAACGGTACTTAGTAAATCTCCTACTTTATATTATTTGATAGTTCCACACACGCACGGCAGAGGCGCTGTGATGTACTTACCAAATCTCATAAAATGAATGAAGTTTTTACTAGGTTTACCGTGTAAGGATCGTTAAACTTCCTGACTCGAGGTTCGTTGTTACTGAGTTGATCATAACTCCTGTTATGCATTGCATAGAAGCGAGGGAGTTCCAATGATTCAAATGTAGTCTATTTACAAATTGCCCTGTCAACTACATTTTTTGGTAAAATGTAATGTTTGGCATCTCGCCATGTTGTCCAAAGAGTGCCAAGATATGCAGGGTCGAAAATGACTGACATTGCTTCTTTCATTTGCCATTGGAATTAGATAACTCTGTTTATACTCTTGGTGGGACATCTTAATTTTAAATTACCAAGTCTCAAGTATCGTCTTCGATTAAAACATTTAGAGCGCTCTTGACATTCCTGGGCCCATCATCATAGAAATCAAAACTCAGATTGCTTATAGGGCCTAAGCTTTTCTTTTATCTTTTTATTAATTTGTTATCTTGTGTATAAGTGTAGTGAGATCTAAATGACCTTAAATAATACTTACGGCAAGGGCGAGGATTGTTGCCTAATAGAGTTAGCGATATTCTGGTCGGAATAAAGGCCGATGGGAGAGTTGAACTGCTTGTGAACCATCTGTCAAGAAACAAACCTGTTAAAAACATACAAGAATGCGGATGGACACAAATCAGAACCAATTCCATGAAATGCTGGATAAACAATGCATTGACTCCCAAAATGCAAAGGGAGCGATGATTCCTCGAGACAACAGCGAAAACGAAAGCTCAAACGATGACGTATAGACAAGTGAAGATGATTATATGAATCAGGCAGCGAATTGCAAAACTAAACAAAAATCGCGCGGTCAATTCCAAAGTTCTTGCAATAAACTGCCGCTGAAAATTCGACCGGCTTCGTAGGAGAAGTTTGTCGCGCATGCGTGAAGCTTTGCTGAGAAAAGCACACATTAGGCATACGAAGATGGGAAAAGGTTTATCACAATAGATAGGTACCAAAATAAGTCCCGCAAAGTCAATACCAGACTTTACTAGAGCTGTTTTAGAGCAATTGGTTTTTTTGGAAGTGATGCCAATTCTTATATCCCCTGATTAACCTTTTCTCCCTTCGTAATTTCCCCCAGTAGCTTAGTAACCTTGTTTCCTTCGTCGCCAACTACTCGCTGCAACACCGATTCAGCCACCTGAGTTTTAAATACCAATGTACAGACCGATTCGTGCAACAGGCACTAATTTTGATAATTTTGTTTAACCGTCAGCAAGAAAAGATCGAATTACCACTGAAAATGTTTATCTGTTAAACTGAGATTCATTTTTCTGGTCTCCTAATATAAAAACACTTGCAAAACGAAGCAGCTTCCCAAGCATCGCATAAAGGTCGATAGTAGACGAGTATCCATTTTACCAAGTCTCAACAAAATTCTTAAAATGTTGCATTAGCTAGACGGAAAATTCTGAAAATCTTTTATTGCTTACGACTTCAAAGGCTACAGAAAACATTTATTTATACAGGTGTGCTGGAGTAAGCTTCTTAAAAAACTACTTGTGTGTTAGGATAGTGTGCGTGTGTGTTGCGTGCGATACGGACTACAAAGGCTGTCAATATCTACATGTTTTCTACAAGCTTGTGATCTTGTCATGTTCCAGTGAAATGTGGGTAATGTAGAATTCTGGGGTTTATTAATGTAAGAGACAGATTTGTTTTTATAATTTATATAAAGGCCACTGATGGCTGAGACCTCCCCTGGTACCTCCACCACACATTAATAAAATTTTCATTGAAGTTACCAACGACCATGGTTGAATGCTTATTGGGCTTTGTATACCTACTTAAGAGTGTAATTTTATAAATGGCTTAATTAAGTTAAAATTTTTCTGTTTTGTCATCTCGACGACGTTAGTGGGCGTGGTCCGCTTTCGACGCCGGAGGTTGCGGGTTCGATTCCCGCCTTGTATTTTTTTTAAATTCTGGTTTATGTGTGAGGACTTTTATTATATAAATTAACATGTCACTTCTATTGTAGGTATACTGCGCCCACATAGCCGGGTTGGGGTGGTGGCGCAGGCAGCTCTCTGAGGGGCTCGGCTCGTGGCGCACGTTCGCGCCGGGGAGCACTAGGAGGGTTGTACACTACATTACCTTCTGCCTCATCAGCGTATCGCGGTAGTCGTGGTGCGGGGGCGCCCTCATGGACGGGTTGGGGTGGTGGCGCAGGTAGCTCTCTGTGGGGCCCGGCTCGCGGCGCACCTTCGCGCCAGGGAGCACTAGGGGGGTTGTGCGGTAGGGCTGGAAAGAACATAGGTTTTGATAAGCGACATAACACATTGATATTTAGTATATGTTTCATATAGACCGGCGTGATTGGTTGACGACAGTGACTGTCACAGGCCCAGAATAACGCAGAACAGAGGTGATTGGTTGAAACACAGGCATATGTAAGCTTAGTAGCAGGTCGACAAAGGCTGATTACTGTTTAATAGTCTAGCAGGTAGACTTTTCTTCCTTTTCCATAAGTCTAGGTAGACTTATGGAAAAGGGAGGTTTTGCTGAGAAGTGGTACTAAATATTAATAAGGTATAGACAGGCGTCAAACAGATATGTTAATAAGTTTCACACCGTTTTACCGACGACGTCTAAATCGAAAATAGAGTGTGACCATGTGTCATGAGTGTGTCATTATTTTTTTGTTTTTTGCAGATTTTGCGATGGTAAGAATTGTTTTCGTAGTCTTCACGGTGATGGTTACTGGGAAGGTTGGTGGCAAACGTCTTAGCGGATGCAGCCTACATGGGGGAATCATGACCCTCAGACATGAGATTATAAGCAAAGCTAGGCTTTTATATCAGCTAATGGATGATATTGATGTTAACTCTTCACATCATAAGCTGACAGGATCGAATAGTTCGCGGCGTTGGCGAACATCAGATAGTCTAAGAATAACTCATGTTTGTTTATCCCATTGTAAAATAAACAGCCGTGAGATGTATTTTGTTTGAGTTTGAAATTGTAAAAGTTAATGTACTTATAATCAATGACCACCGATGTTTTGTAACCTTCATAACAGTAGGATTGGACCATATAAAAAAAAGTTTGTGAAGAATTTTTATAACAAAAGCATTGCTATGCTTTGCTTATAGCTTGAAATTCTGGCTTGATGACCTTTTTAACCGAAGCAGCAAGCAGAGATTTATAAAACAACCAATATACCCTCTTCGGACATAAAAGCCTCTCTTAACATTAAGGGCCATAATCCACCAAAGCGAGAAGAGATTTGTTTAACCAACAATATAACGTCGTTATTCACACATCTCGTTTCCGCTCAACTTCAATGAAGACCACCGAGCGGAGATGTATCATATTTATATGCGATGAAATAAAGAAAGATCGAAGCGGAGATGTGAGCTGTGCCTCGCAAGCTGGCGACGTCACGCAGCGGTGACGAGAAGAGATGTGAGCGGCGTGCAGTGAGTGGCAGCGGCTAGTGGATTCATCTCAACAAACATCCGACGCTCGCCGCACGCAGCTTAGCCGCTCTAGCCAGCACAGATCTCCGCTCCAGTTTAGCCTGTAGGCATCTCCGCACAGCTTCGGTAGAGACACCCTAGCTGAAAAGCGTCTCTTCTTGTCTCCGCTTCGGACATCTCCGCTTTGGTGGAGTCTAGGCCTAAGCAATGGTCAAGCTGTGTTTTGTCTAATTTTGGTGTAGGTAAGTGAACAGAAGAAAAAATAGTTAAAGAGCTGTAGGTACCTAACAGTAAGCGGGAGAATCTCGAATACGGCGTGATGGTAATGTGATGCTATTTTGACACACACAGCGCTGTTGCTTGATTTCCACTTGTCATTTAGTGAAAACCGGCCCTAAACCTCATTAAACCAAATCATATCTTCGCATCTATCAAATCTTTGATTGGTTTTACATAATAACGGACTAGACTAACACGTTTACATAGAAACATTTCTAATTTTATCATTCTACATTCTCGATTTAATGAATAGAATAGAATATTAATTTATTTGTCATAAGACTTACACAGAATACATAATTTGCTACTCAATGACAGGTCAGGCGTTGCGTAGCTAATTATATGTCGAGGAATTGGATAGAAATTGTAAAATCCATACTAATATTGTCTGTTAATGTCATTTTATATGAGTAAAATACCTGCCTAAAAAACACTTTTGATTTGTCGGCTGCCTTTTCCTCACGACAAGACGGTTAAAGGCATCCAAATTAAATTTGGCAAAGAGTAAAATTTTATCCTTAGGAAGGACAAAGACATTTTTTATCCAGAAATTAACGTGTGCACAACCTGGACAGAAGGTCCTGGATATTAATCGGAAATTACTAAGCAAAGCTTGCTAGGCTTGAAGACTGCATTTCATTCATAATCCTCCTAAATTATCGACTGAAGCAAGGACGCTGGATGATTCTACTACTGTAGTTTTGTGCCAACGAGCACAGCGTTTCGTTTATTTGCGTCCATGATGTTTACAAGAGCTTTCGCCGCTGACGCAATCAATTCGTTTGCGTTTTTAAACGAGTTTACCTAATTCATTCGCTTTTTCTTCGGCTGATGCTTATCTCAAGTAATCCTTAACCTGTACCATTAAAATAATCTCTGTATGGCAGCAGAGAAACGATTAAATCTTAGAAGTAGGTACCTACTTAATTATGAACGCCTCCGAGACGTGCTAAGGCAATGCATGATGGCCCAGCGCGGTCTATCGGAGTACCCAGGCCCACTTATACGCATGTATAGAGGCCAGCCACCGAGGGTTAGAGGATTGTCGAAACTTCACTTCGATAACCCCACATAGCTTTACTGTACCCTACATGCAGTGTGATATCAGTTCAGTCAACAAAAAATATTGGGAAGAAGTAAAGTAAAAAATGCGAAAATTGTGTTAAAGAAGCCATGGATAAGAAATGTGTGAGTACGGAGATGACTACTGATAGAGGAGAGTAGAAAAAAACGACATGCTTGGTCGACCCCACGAATAATGGGATAAGGAAGAAGAATCTTAGCGCAAATTTGTTAACATGTTAGTATCTTAACTATACTCATTCTAACTCAAACAGCACTTCAAAATCGACTCAACGAAATTTAATCTTGACTCAAATACAAATTACCACGTAATTTATCATAACGGTCAGTTGTATTGGTCCGAATTTAGCCCTGAATCAGTATTTCTTGGCATGAGAAGTAATCATTAACTTATATCGCTAGCACGTTCGCTGAAACTTCATGTGGGTGTAATTTTTGTGGCATTGGAGTAAGAAATAGTCTGGAATTTGTTCAGTAAGTTTGAAAATCTTGATGATATTTTACTATAGTATCATTTTATTATCATAAGGCTAAAATATTTCTGGACCTGCATCAACTTTATGGCACCAGATCAAAATAGATTAATCAAATTATGAATTGATGCCAAATTAACGCAATTCAGGTGTGATGCATGAATTATTATCTAACTGATTACAACATGAGCTCGAAACTATTTAACTCTTCTTAAAAGACTGAAGTGAAAAATATCTTTCTAAAAAAGCATGCCCCATTTTAGGCCACATAATTCAACACACATTATTTTTCACTAAATCACATATTCATATCCACGTACTTAAGAGCTTGAATATTTAAATAAAACGCAATAAATACCTCGGAAAATAAGGTGCATTGTTAGAAAAGCAGCCCACTTTTTGTTTACAATATCCAACCCACCTGTGTTTACATCAACAGGTGTTATCGAAAGAGCTTTGCTCTCGTAAATTAAACTTCCTAGATCTCATTAGTTCCTTCCACTTACATATGTATTTTCCGGATATTCCGAAACCGTCGACTATTACATCACATATTTTGTAACACTACACGATACTCGAGAGCTCCCAAATTAGATTACGCTTTAACAAATTTCTGATTTTCAACAGCCGTAGCTTTCCGCTATGGAAGCTAAACTTTGATATGATAACATAACATAATCCCACCACTGGTAGGTATGAAACACTATAATGGAACATAACGACTCGGGTCTTTATGGAATAGAAGATTATCCTGTTACAAAACCACTAGATGAAAGGACACGCACCCAATTTGAGACCACTTCTTCTTCAGGATGCATGGAGTCCTGGTATCCATTAGGGAAGAAGTTAGGGTTGACCGCCATTCTGGTAGTCTGGTATTGGCGTGTGTCGGTCAACGTTTAGTCGCGAACTGCCGCTCCAGCGCTTCACGGTAAACAACGCTATTGCAATCTATTTTGGAAATGGAAATATGGTAGAAAATACGCGTGGGCGAAGGCGAATCCCTCGAGCAGTCTTGACGCGCGAATTTTTTAGATTTATTGTCCGAAAATATGGTTTTGGAGGGAATAGAAGTTCAAAAGAAGCTTAAAGTGTCAGAAAAATCGATTACAGAGAGCGGTAACAAAATTATATTGACGGAACAAAACAATATGACTTATATTTTCGACTAGTTCATATGTAATAAATTCGGATTATGATCACGTGTAGTTTCAACTATTTGAGTCCATCACGTGTACACAAATTCCTTCATAGCAATGAGCACTAGGAACGACCATTAGAAATCATGATTCAGACTTCGGATTTAGAATTTCTGGAACGTTCTAAGACTTCGATGAGTTATCACTTATCACATTATAGCGTTCCAGTAGGCAAGAGCATGTCGTTGTCTCAGCCAGTTTTAATTAATAATAATTATAATTTAGCATCATTAACCGCGCCTTGGCTTCCTTCCAGAATCGTCACGTATCAGTTTAGCGGCTCAGTTAACCTATTTTGCCGAAATCGTCAAGGACGGTATTAAAGTCGGTGTTTATCTCCAGTTGAGGCTAAGGTGGCTAAGCCTCGTTATTTCCCAACTCTTAACGTGATCAACGCTCATACATTTAATTCAAGCATTTCATTGACATGAAGCTTGAACTCGTTTAAAATGCGTTGCTAACAACAGGGGTCCTTTACATCGATAAGGCATCCTAGTTTAGTTAGGAGAACTAAGTTAATTTACTCAAAACTCTATCCCGCTTTATAATTATCATTTGAAACTGACAAAACCCGCTTCTGATGTCCGCCAAAAACGTAGCTCATTACTAAACTTCGAACTGCCACTGTTTTTACACTTGCTTGGCTCGATTTGATGTCAAGATAAAAATAGCATTCGATAAGGATTGAAAGTAGATTTATTAAACGAAACAGCCTGTTTTTCTTAATGCTGGCAAATCACCAAGAGCCTGAGGAGTTGTTTGAGCGCTCGGAGCATGCCTGTCAAGTCAAAGATTCCTTCGCTACACATGTCAGAGTTATAAAACTGAATGACCCTAGTGTAAAATTAGCATTATTCCATCCTACGCAACGAGTACTTCGTATTGGATTCTGTATAATTCAACAATATATTGGTGGAGATATAAAAGCTTGTGGTAAGTTCTCATAAAAGTTTAAAGTGATTGGCAGTAAAAATACGCTGCGTGAATAAAAATAATACTTCTGAAAGTATTATTTTTATTAGCGCAGCGTGTTTTCTCCGTTTTGATGTCTAGCTGGAGTACTTTCCGTAATTTACGACGATGTAACCTGAGAACCGCACTTGAAGTACCTTTTCACTTGCAAAGCAAGTAAAAGTAAAAACACATCTTAGTCAAATATCTACCTGAGACTATAAACTAATATTTTAAAGGCTAGAGTCGAATATTATCGATGGCGGCGCTATATATTTATGACGTCGACAGGCCGGTATCGGACTCTCCGCGCTAATCGCACCAGACGGATTTTTTGAGCGTAATTCTGGGTGGTGCGTCCACTGTGACCGCAGCAACGGGATTGCCGACGCGACCGCCATTTGCATTGCAAACCGAATTTCCAACAATCAATGTTGGATTTTTGTAGCAAGTGGACGAATTTTTTATGAATATGAATGGCAACCGCTAGCCTTAATAAACCGCCAAGTGCGAGTCGACTCGCACACGAAGGGTACCGTACCGTAAATATCAGGCAACTTTTTCAAAGAACATCAAATATTCGCTAGTTCGGAGACCCCTTTAAATTTTCTACTTTATTATATTTTTAGTATTTGTTGTTATTACAGTTGAAGTGTTACTTATTTATAGAAAGTTTTATGTGTCAAACGAAGAGCCAAATAGCTAAAAAAAATGTCGTTTTTTGTATGGTTATTTGCTGTTATGGCGGCAAGAGAAATACACATTCTTTGAAACTTTATACTGTCTACCACTTACGGTGCATGAGATAGAGCCCTGTGACGGACGGACGGATAGCGGAGGCTTAGCTATAGGGTTCCGTTTCCACCCTTCGGGTACGGAACCCTAAAAAGGTATTTTCTTGTGCCATCACCGTATTGAATGGGCTGTCTCTGTAACCACTGCGCCGATTCTAAAAATATTTTTATTAAAACCGGAAGCTAGATTATCTCTGAGTATTGTACCTTTAAGCTATATTGTATCCATCCATGGTACCACGCGAGCTCAATATAATCCTACTAAATTATAAAAGCAAAAGTTTGTGCCGTTGTGAAGACAATTGACCGAAGTCAAAACTAAAACTACTTAATGGATCAGGTTGACGTAAAGACCTGGATCTGGACTAGGATAACAAAAAAAAAATTGTAATATTGAGTAGGTATAAAAAAAAAGCTACAAACCTATTTTTTCCTATTTGAACGATTGATATGGCTCTTTAAAACTTTATTATCTTGAATTTTTTGTAACTTGTGTTTTTGTATAATATTTTCGGATAATTTATTCTCTTTCTATGTGTGGAAACTGCTTAGCTTATTTTTTCTAATGTTCTATATTTTATTTTCTAGTTCTTAGCTTTTTGTTTCCCTAAGACAAATAAATAAAAATAAAAAATAAGCTAATTTTATTCCAAAAAACGCGTGCGTAGCCACGGGCACAAGCTAGTCAAATATGAATAAAAACATAATAATTTATAAAACGAGTAACATCTAGGTTAAAACTTCGCGTTACAGTATTTTGCAAGCGATGTTTGCAGTTCACGAGGTCATATAATGGTGTCGAGGTAACTGAAGAATTTTATTCGGGAATACATTCACAGATGCGGTATCAGGTAACATGCATAATTATTTATGGGTTGTTCAGTTCAGTTTATTGATAACGTTTATAAGTTACATGCCATGTTCCTAATTCTAATTAAATTAACAATGACGTTGTATAAATTAATATATAGGTTGGAAGAGGTCGCTTCTGAGCGATAAGGACGTCTATTGTTGGTACTTGTTTCTTATGTATTTATGAAGTAATTTTGTATTGTTTTATTACGCTTACAATCTGTGACCCGAATGCACGCTAAAAGTTTAATAAAAAACATAGGTATTATAGAAGGGAATCGTTATAAAAGGGACGGCGCCATTTTTTGTGGTCAAAATAGTTTTGGGGACATCTGAATTGACACGAGTGTCATCGATCCAATGCGCTTTCGCCACGACTTCTTTGACATGACCTTAGCACCACTCGGCCACCATTGCTTTCATCAACCAGCCATCACCACGTCTGGCCAGGTGTCCAGCCCAAATTCACTTTGGTCCCCGACATCATAAGGTAGGGTGGGTGATTAACGTCCGCTGTATAATAACGCCCAGGTAACCGAAAACACTAGATATGGTGTGATTTAGTAAAAACTCCACGCACACACATAGAATAAGCCAATAACAAAGCGCGCGGCTAGCAGCAGCTTACTCGCGCTACTATTGTGGCAGTGAGGCGCCGCGTTCCGGCTGGGTCGGTCACGTACCACGTGCCTATAATAAGCGCTGCGACGAAATCGCAAAAAAGTTTTTGCTGGTTTTATTGTGTTTTGTCAATATATTTGGTTCAAGATGAACTTACTATACTATTGCTTAAATACTTTTGTCGATTTTTTCTATTATTTTCCAAAAATGTGTCATTTGGATAATTACGCCCTCCTGGGTAATAACGTAAAATGACGGTGGGGCGCTAATAGCCTGCATGGGCGTTAATGACAAAGGGCATTTTTATAGTTTGTTAGAAACCAAAATTCGTTTAGGTTATCTGCTAGATGTGTTTCTTATTAGATTTTTAAATGAATTTTAAACGAGATTATAGAGAATTATAAAAGAATATCGTATTGTGTTACTAGATCTTTTTTTTATATTTTCATGTTATAACTTACTATCTTCGGGCGTTATTACCCGCTGTTAGTTTAATTGCGCCCAACGAACATTTAACGATTATCTTAATTCAGCCTTAAAAACAGTTAATATGAAAAGTACTTAATTATGTTATTATATAGATACACTCAAAAAAATCCATTATTATGACAAATATACCATGTGATGTTGGGTGTAATGTTTAATTGGACCAAATTTTTCTTTAATGTTGATTTTATTTCTTTATTTTTGTGTTATGAAGATAAAGCAAAGTGAGATTTTGGTTGTGCGAATAACTTTTTTTGTAGTAAGTCTATTTTTGCATTAAAAGCTTAGTTTTCAAAACGGGGGTTTAAAAGCTTGTTAGATATGAGAATTATTACTTAAATTCATTTTTAAGAGTAAGGTATTTTTTGATTTCATAAAAAAAACACTATTGTTTATACTACTAACTATGTATTTCTATTTCTATATCTAGTCGATACACCATCGCGTACTCAGTTATCTCTATGGTAGCCAGTCACCTGACTGCCAAAAGAGTCGTCCAGCGTCTAATCAGTGCGTGTGGACAAAGGCGAAAGAAGCAGAGCGCGGTATTCCCCTTCGAATTGTGGCGAAAACGACCTATTGCGTTGTTAGGTAAATCTTCTCTTCTAATCTTCTAATCTTTATAGCTAGGTAGCTAGTTGGCGCACCATTGCGTTGTCAGTTCTATCTCTATAGCTAGGTAGACTCATCCTGCGTCTCATCAGTGCGTGTGGACGAAGCTGCGAAGGCGAGAAAAGCAGAGCGCAGTATTCCCCTTCGAATTGTTACGACACTATTGCGTTGTTAGTTATATCTTCTATCTATAGTTAGGTAGCCAGTTGACGTACCATTTCGTTGTTAGTTCTATCTCTATAGCTAGTTAGACTCACCTGACTGCCAATAGACTCGTCTTGCGTCTCATCAGTGCAGCGTGTAGACGAAGGCGAGAGCAGCAGAGTGCGGTACTCCCCTTCGAACTGAGGCGAGAAAGGCGGCAACGGAGTGCTGCGAGGAAGGGACTCCGGTCCGCGGAACTGAGAAGTCGGCGGTAGAGGGCTTGGCGTCCTGTTGAATGATAGTCTTTATTACGGTGGGTCAGAGTTTAAGTTGATAGAAGGTAAAGCTTTAGCAGAGCGGAGCGAAGATGTGTGAAAATAACCAATAAAATCACACTAATATTATAAATGCGAAAGTTTAGATGTTTCGATGGATGTTTGTTACTTCTTCACGCCAAAACTACTAAACGAATCGGGCTTAAATTTTGCATAGATGTAGTACTAGGCCTGGAATAAAACATAGGCTAATTTTATCCCATAAAACAGTTCCCATTGGATAGAAATAACTTTCAAAAGTTTCCATTTAAACAGCGCGTGCGAAGCCGCGGGCAGAAACTAGTTTATTAATAAAAATCAATTTACATGTAAATTTTCATAAAGAATAAAAAATTGAATTTAAATTATAATTAAATAAATTAAATTATAATCACGACATTATATTCGAGATTCTATTGGTTGTTTTATACATCTTTATTCTGTTTTGGGGAAACCGGGCGTTACACATTCAGCTGTAGATTTTAGAATAAGTAAACATTAAAGCTAGATTAAGTTAATAAGTACATAGTAAGCAAACTTTAGCGCTTCAAACTACTAGATACTGCTAAGTCTGCTAACCGTCTTCTTCAAAAAAAAAAGTGGAAGTAAAAGAGAATGACAAAATTACCAAAGCTCTCACATATAGCTTTGAAGCATCTGTTGTGAACACAACACACATTAATGATATCAGTTGATCGAAATAAGAAGCAAATAATGAAGCATGGTTACCTGAACGGAGGTGCCGCGTGGTAGTATGGCGTCGGGATGGGCGAACGAGGCGCCATCGGATTCGCCGTCCTCGGTCCTTCGCGGTCCACATCCCTAGACGTGAGGTGACTATGAGATGGTGTTATGAGACTAAACGTCAACGCGATACGGTCCTTTATTGAAAATTGGTTAGGACACAGAATATAAAACTAAGAGACATTACGATTGATTATCTCATTTCCATAATCTCTGGTCCTTTAGGAGGCATGCGTGTGGACGAAGCCTACAACCACTGTCGGGTAAAGGGATCTATCTCTTCCAAACTTCATGAGCCATGATATTTTGGCGATCGCATAGCCGCAAAAAGTTGTGATGTGCAATAATCCATAACGTAAACGTAATTATTACAGTACGTTCTTTCTGTGTACGTAATAGAGTAACCTACTTTGTTTTTATTTCAGAGGACTCGTAGAGTCAGTAAAGGAACTTATGGCCTTATGTAGACCTGTATCGTATTGACTTATAAGAGACACATAACAGGCAAAATAACACGGTAAAACAAAAGAGTGCACATACAATTAGCTACAGAAAAATAACTTCTTACACATAATAATACCAACGACATTCAAACAACATTTAAAGACGAAATACTAGGAAGAATTCTACGAAAACGGTAGAGCAAGATACATTTTACCTATAGGGAACATGCGACAAAATACTTCAATTGGAACCAAAACAACAACTGCATATGTATTCAGCTGAATCGTTTCATTATACTTAAAACACCTGCGCACATACGCTTATGAACAGGAAGGTTCTACCTTAACTGATTATACATTACCTATATTAATAGTGGTTGATAGGAAACTATCATAGTTGGAAAGGACCTTGTAAGTTTTGGATACCTTAACATCAATACATAATAGTCAATTACCAACTCAGCTTTTCATGCTGAGTTGGTAATTCTTATAGACATACTTAAATACATAGCTGGAATAAATAAACAAGAAAAGTTAAGAAGAAACACGGATATGAAGTAGATTCCAAATCCTAGTTTTACATCAAGATTACGTTCGGAGCTAAGTGATACTGATCCAATACTTTTTGCGACTGCGCGCTACATTGAAAATCACTGAGAAGTCTTTTTGATAGACAGCGGGGTTTTTCTGACAGTTCTTAATGTGTAACGTTTACTCGCAGCACAAGATATTAATTTAAAAGCTGTCAAAAGCTGCTCCGCTGAAAATGCACCGTTTCATGCCGGTAGTATACACTCGCCGAGACGTCTCGTGACTCGGGCGCTCGTTCGATGAAAGAGAGGCATCATGTACAAATACTCGTTGTCGACAACGAGTCACTTTGACAGGACAACGAGAGCCTGCAAGGGATTTCGACGCGAGACGAGCATGCATGTACACACTCGTGCTCGGATTGTCTCAGGGTGTCTCGGCCAGCGAGTACTGCGGCCATCACGGATCAAAGTTAACAATAGAAAACTGTTGACTTTCCCTGACATCCTATTGTGAGAGGATATGACGTCATTGGATGACGACAAAACCGTTAAATCAATGGATTTATTCGAGCAAATTGCCAACTGATTCGCTAATCGTATTAACGTATGTAGGTACACAGTATCACTTATATCCGGCGCCCACTGAGTGCATTGCCAAAGTATTCTGTGACTAATACAATAATATTTTTTACTTATTTTCTTTTCACAAAAGGTATTCTTACAGTTAATTGTAGGTGTAGTGTAGAAAACACTGATACCTGTTTGTGAGAGACTGATGCTAGTAATAGGTTCTAAAACCTTTTACAATGTGTGGAAATATAAAAAAAAGTGTTGTAACTATATGAAAAGAAAAAAAAAATCTAACTAAATTAAAGGGCTAAGGACTACAGACAGTTTACTTATGCATGTGTGTGTGGAATGCTAGATGTCGGGGTCTCCTGAGCACAACCGGCTCGTAAGAGAATACAAATAAAAGACATGAGAAAAAGTTGCCAGAAGACGAAAACAATAATAATTTAAAGCTGAGTTAGCTACAGTTCGGTTAGATATAGTAATGTCATAACATAACTCAGTAAAAATCTACGTTTTAATACGGCTATCCATATTTATTACATTGTGATATCAATATATTTTTTTTTATTCATAATAAGCAGTATTACCTACAGATTTTACACCCGGCGCGACAAGGAACAAAAAATAACTAATAGTGATCAAATAAGGAAAAACTCTGAAAGATATAAGGGCAATATAGTCTAACTTAATGGACTCTAGATGGACAATGTAACAGAATACTTTGGCGTACGTAGAAAAAATCTTAATCGTAAATCAATAAATTAGCACCTAGGTAAGGAGTGGGTAAACCAAAGATATTTTCGGGTAAACAACACCTAAAGCAGTCTTACTCAGCGTATTCGTGATAGAATGTGGGCGTGGGCACGCGTCCTACAAAGGACCCTGACGCGCGCGGCACCGAGTACAGGTGGGCACTTGAACCGCCTCTGTGGTTACATTAGACTGTATTTTCTGCTTTTATTTTCTACAGTTTACTTTTTTTTATACAGCGCAAATCATTATCTTCACCTATATTAGTTCATAGCTGGGCAACTGGACATAGCCCTAATGAGCGCCATAGCGCCCTGTCTTCAGCTTGCCACAACCAGCATCTGTCTTTTCGACATCCCATCTGGGTCCTACACTTAGTTTACCGAGTCGCGATCGCCAATCAAGAACACGTTTAAACCAACGGTTATGGGTTCTCTGTAACGTAATGCTGTCCGCTGTCTCACAAATTACGTTAAAAAAGGCTGAAGTGATATGAAAAATGAATATTTTTCACGTCAATTTGTATGTGAACGTGATCAATTCTTTTAACGAATATACAGACGCCAAAACGGCTAGCTACTAATCATCGAACGTTCCAGGAGCCACCTGTTGTTGTGTTGCTTTTCATTAAATACGGTTCGTTGAAATTCCGTTAGCATTAAGATAAATCGTCAAACTGCGAGTAATTTTTTATGAAGTAACTATTTTATTTAAATTTTTGATGTAAGTACTCCACAGCAAGATAAAACTTTTTAAAAGAACCTGTACCTAATGCCTATCGTTGAACAAATTCCTACAAAAATAATGATCCATAAATAAATAACCACAAGATCAATATTACCTTTGAACGACCAGTTTGATCTGGTTCGAAGCGTTCTTGAAGAGATTCTGTGCGTCTTCGTGTCTCAAATCGCGCGCGTCATAGTCGTCAATCTTCGCGATGATGTCGCCTCGGACCAGCTCTCGGCCCGCCGGGGTGCTTGGCGTCACCTGAAATGGAGGCAGGATTGTTATACTTAAGGCACAGTCCTGGGGTAATATAAGCCACCTGTTTCACACGGGTTTTTGAAAAAAAAAATGCTATTACATAATATGTTATTCTACAACTACATCTATGCATATGATCAGCCCGATCCGTTTTGACCCGAGTTTTGGCTTATTGAGGTAACAGATATGCATCCTAACACTCACTCAATTCAAATAATAAGGATTTTGTGTAGGTTGTTCTCAGAGGCTGATAATTTCGATCCGCTGATGAAAAAGCCTAGAGTACCTAACAACGATCAGAGTCCTGAGTTTTGTTTCTCGATATAATGGAGACGTTTAATTTTTGTACGGGATTTACGTAGTTCCATTTCCGCATGGTAGAGGCGCTGTACCAAATCTCATAAAAAATAGATTGTTTCGATGACGTCACGATACTATAGAGAAACCAAACTCCGGGCTCAGAACTGATGAGGGATCGACCCTCTTTCAAAGTAAAATCGCAAGAAACTTTGAGGCCTCCGCAAACTTTCTACATTTTAGGACCTAATGAATAACTGTATGATATAAGTAAAGAATTACATTTTAAAACGTACACTAATAAAAAATATTTAAAGCTTGAAAATACAAATCATCAAGAAGGTTAAGAGACCGGGACCACGCACGACTCCTAACGAGACAAAGTCACCTCCAAGGGTAGGTTTAAAACAGATTTAACGAGTCAAAATAATATCAACATTCAGTGACGTCTTTTAAATTCACTGTCGAATTAAAAACCTACAGAAGACTACAGAAATAAGACCCGTATTATAAAAGCTTGCTCAGTCATCGATCTATGCTTGAGAAACGATTTTCTATGGCAAAACCGTCACTCAAGCATAGATCAATGACTGAGCATAGCTTCATAATACGGTCATGAACGCCATCTAGGTAAACATTCCATTACGAAAGATGGCCTTCCAGTAATATATCCCCGCTGACACATTTAATGGGCATCATATATTTACAGAACTAAGGCCTAGTATGAAGGGTGACAGACAGTGCATGGCTAGAACGACCTTGTTGAAATAAAGGGAAGGGGGCCTGCGGGACGTTTGCATCGTTTGGCCGCCAGCCAGGCTAAAACTGTCCTCAGCGTCGCGCCAACCTGACATTTTTATTGAAAACAACCGACGGAGGCCGCATCGGCCGACCAGCGCAGACCCATCACAATTTTCCCGAGTCAATGGCGAGGACATATATTTTAATCGTATCTATCAGCACGGTTAAATTCTCAATGACATGACAGACAAGTCGAGATAACAGTGTTTCAGTTTTTTTTTGGGCGCTTCTGGCGAGCGTCCATCCGCATTTGCATTCAATACGCAATTGGCGCGTAACGCATGCGTCAGTCGAGTACCGAGCCTAACCACGCGTAGTAAACGCATTACCAGGTTTATTTTGATGAAGGTTAAACTTAAATTCGTGTTTATATTTCAGTCTGCGTACACGCTTGCCTAACGAAAATTTACCAGTTAATTAGCAAAATGTGGTACACCACTGATTAAAGCTCTGCACTCATTAATCCAATACCGCTACCACAAAGCATTCAAATATGGGCTTAAACGCGTTATCTTAAAAGACATTTTACAGTCACAAAATGGCTTTCCACAAGCTTCAAACGAGTGGTCCGCGAGCTGTCTGTCATTTGATGCCGTAGATATAAAATTTATCTAAATGTAACGAGTTAAAGGCCATATATAAATGCACATTTTTGTGCTGTGCTGCAGAGGTGCTTTCCAGGTGTGCGACAAACTTAAGCCGCCCTAACGCCTCGCTCTACTGAATAAAACCAGATGACTCTAGATTATACCAGTTTTAAGATCATAACAAATTTTGCATATTCGCGTTAAAATTACCTTCATACATTAAAATTTATGAAGGGACATTTCTCAAGAAAATTGGAACAATATATTAACTGCCACCCTAGTCACTGCCAAAAATGATGAAAGGCCGTTATTTATGGAGCAACGACAGATTATAAAACTGTCATTACAGTGGTTCAATCAATTGATAAACTAACCTAACTATTGATAGATAAATAATAATAAATAATGCTGGACAATTCACACAGCATTATCTAGCCCCAAGCGCTGTTAGTCTTATGAATATCCGAGTTGAAGATGCTATTAGAACATTCCAGAAGAAGACAGTGATATGGCTAGATAGAGCATAAGCATAGAGCAGGTTTTGTCAAACTAAAATGTCTGTCATTAATTTGGAAATTAGCTTGAAATAAAGTTAAATTTGGCATTGTAAGCTACATTCGGGCACGTAATTGATAGACAAACATTATTCTAGCTCCGCCGCCGTCGGACACAACAAGGAGGAAGATGCAGAGGCCCCGAAGAATTAGCTAAACTTACTCAAGTAAATTCGGCTGCGCAGAAAACGGCTATTTCGAAGACAGTAAACAGTGGTTTAACGAGGTGCAAGGACAGTTATGCACGCATAGCCAGAGGACAATTTCAGTAGTAAATCTTCTGTAGTACATGGTTATTAAAGATTAAAGCAATCGTAACGTGGTATTTGCCATGACTTATGTTGTAATATCCAGTCAGGTTAAAGAAGAGATAGTAACCTCGTTGTTGATACGTGCCGAGTGTCACTGCCAAAAAACCGAACTCCTGAAAATCACTATATCAAGAATTGATAGGCTAAAATACTTAGATGATTTCCCAGTCTATATGACGTATAGAGCCTATTAAAAATTTATTGCGAATTTTCTGATGTTAGGTTTTTTGGCAGTGGGGCACGGCACTGACTTTACCCTATCTTAGGCCCGTATTATGTAAGCTTGCTCAGTCATAGATCTATGCTTGAGTGACGTTTATGCCATAAAAAAGCGTTACTCAAGCATAGAGCGATGACTGAGCAAGTTTTCATAATACGGCCCATAGTACCTTAGTCGGCAAAACTTCCTACCTTAACACAGTATTTACTATTAGTATTATTTAACGGGTATTCCTTCCATGCATTGTGATATTCCAGGTATCAGTGCATGTTAGGAACAAGTTGGAATTGTTGACTTGAAAAAACGACGTTCACAGGTAAAATACTCGGCGAGCGGACGAGCTCACCACTCTACCACGTACTCTCACGAAGTCGGGGAAGTTAACGCGAATAAGGTTACCAACAGTGTACAACAGTCTTCCTAAAATTTTAATGAAGGCTACTAGCCTAAAATCCTATAAGAGCAAACTAAAGCGCTGGCTGACTGACATCTTTTACAGCTATGAGAAATTCCTAACATGTAAAAGTGACTAAATATTATTACCTAGCTAGGTAGGTAAGTTTTATATGTACTCGTAAGTAAGTAAAACCATTTAATGGTTCAATGGTTCATTTATTGGTAAAATATATCATTACACGTCAAATAAATAAATAAATAATGCTGGACAATCCACACAGCATCATCTAGCCCCAAAGTAAGCAGAGCAAAATAGTACAACGAACACCTTAAAATATCTTCAAAGAAGTCTTAAGTGCTTTTGAAGTCACCTTTCCTCCAGCCCCCGTGACCACCTGACACCTACCAGCCATAAAGTCCGTTAGAAGAGCCAGTGACGGACCGCTAAATCCATAGTGTCTCAGTTTTGCCGCGAGAACGTCATGATCGGCGACGTCGAAGGCCTTCGACAGGTCGCACATGACGACCCCCACGTGCTGCCGATTCTCTCAGGCCTCCATCACGTGTAAACACAATAAACGTGTTAAATGTGACGTGTTATTCTAGAAATTCACGAAATAAATGAATATTGATTATTTAACACGTTTATTTACCTATTTTTCCCGACGTTTCCCGTTACCCGTTAAATAATATTAATAAAAATGTTTACAGATCGCGTAAATTTAAAAATATTTACAGTATTTACCACGGGTAACAACACCTTGAGAGAATCATGTTAAAAATACAAAAACTTACTATAATTGTACCCCTTAACTTTAAATAGTGCCATTTTACTTCCGAAATAAACTTTTAATTCAAATTCAAAGAGCTTTATTTCCTTAAGACCTTACAGGATTCTTGGACACGTCACAAAATTCAAATTACTGTAAAACTAGGAAATAAAGTGATCACTTTGATTTTTGTTCACTTAAATCTTTTTAAGGTAAAGTAAAGAAGCGAACAAGAAACCTATAGGTACCTTGTTAGGATACTATTTATTTATTGCATCATATTAAGGTACATACATTTGTCAGAACTTATTGACTATATTAAGAAACACACACAATATGTACCCACATAGTGTGTTGCAATGGGAGACGGTCAGATACGTTTTATAATACCTACTAATTTAATAAAATAGTATGAAAGGTAAGTGTCATAAATAAAATTAAAATTAATGCAAGATTTCAATTACAAGTCACCAAAAGTATCACTTAAAAAATCATTAAGTTCGTAGTAGCATTTTTCCAAGAGCATCTCTTTAGATCTTCTTGAATTTCAAAAATAATATTATTTCCTTGGCTTTTAATCTTGTCTGGAATTTTATTATATATTTTGACAGCCATTGAGTGTGGACTAGATTGATGTATTTTTAATTTTGATGCAGGTATCACGAGGTTATGTTTATACCTACTTTGATAACAACGCGGTTGCATCTGTTAGTTAATTACTTTACTTATCTGTACTACACGTGCTGTTAGTGTTTCAGTAAAAATATCTTTTGCAATCATAAATATTTAATTCATTAATTCTGTAACGAAATTCTCCAGACAACCCTGCAGAAATTATCTACGAGCCAGTCCTGCTGGCTATGAGTAAGCCGATGAAATAATTTAGGTCTATCACAAACCATATGGATCGGAAGTAATGAAATTATTTTAATGCGGTCTTAAAACAAAATGATTTCAAGGCAGTGGCTAAAAGGATTTCGAAAGACAACCTTGGCGGTGGTATGTTAGCCGTAGGTGAGTGCATTCGTTTAGCATTCGAAAGAGAAACAGATGGATACATCAAAGATAAACTTTTCTCCTCGCCATTCGTCTTACCGAGGCGATGTGTCTGGCTAGCGGTAAGCTAATTGAGCAATAATTTTGCGAAAGTTGGGTTCGGAATTTTGTATTTATTTTTAACTAGCTGCGCCCCGCGTTGTTTCTATAAACAACGCGTTCAAATACACTTGTTACTTAATAACGCGAGTAACACACTCACAATTACTAGTTTCGCCCGCGGCTTCGCACATATAAACAACGCGTGCGAAGTCGCGGACGATAGAAATTACTTTAAAACGTTTCCATAGGGAAGTTTTAAAAGTAATTTCTATCCCATGCTGGGACCTGATTTGTGGAATAAGACGTAGCCTATGTTTTATTCCAGGTCTATAACTACATCTATGTAAAATTTCAGTCTGATCCGTGTAGTAGTTTTCGCGTAAAGAAGTAACAAACATCCATCCTTGCATCCATCCATTCAAACATCCAAACTTTCGCATTTATAATATTAGCGTGATTTGATGTAGGTGTTAAGAAAACTATTCTGGCTCTGATAGCACAGTTCAAAAAAACTAGTAATCCTTTTGATACGCACCAAACTTTTGAGCAGTGACGAGAATGTTGCTTGCTGAAAGCATGTGGTGTTTTTGTGTGAGTTTTGGATAGAGCTGTAGTGGAAGCGAGTTTGTGACAGTTTTTAATTTAACTTTTGACAGTTATAATGGGCTTTTTGACAACTACTCGCGATATTTTCTTTAAAACTTTCCACTGATTGACATAGATTTTTCTCCTTCATTCTGTGCTAGAACTAGATTTTACATCAAAGAGCTTTCTGTATAAATAAACTCAAATGTTTTTGCTCTAGAATATGCGATATGCAACTGACTCATGAGATTTTGCAACAGAATATCTAAACTAAAGTTGTTTCAGCCTCTCGTAGCCATTCCGTGGCTTTATTTCTTACAATAGATAAATCTTTGTAATTTGCTCACCAACTAAATTGTTCGTTAACTAGACAAATTTTGTAGATAAATTAAACTAGTGAGGTTAGTCTATCATCGTTTTTTGAGTTGATAATTAATTCAATAGTTTCAAATTGGTTGAAGCAAGAGGATTTTATCTAGCATTTAAAATGTTTCTTTATGCGAAGCCTGATTAAAATGCACATGACTTTCGAAAGTTTAGGTAGACAGGACGTGCGTGACTTGTACAACAAGGCAGATAGGCATACAAAGTCCTAATTGCTAATGAATGAGGCAGGTTACGGATTCGACATAAATATTTTACTGTAAACACCGACTACTCTGTGTTTAAGGTTTTTGTTTTTATAGTGCGTAAGCCCTCACAATCGGGGTAATTTATATCAAATCAAAAATTATCTAAAAAAAAAAATCGACTTCGTCGGACTTGAACCTTCCCTCAGAAAGAGAATGCGCTACTCTGTGTTTCTACAATTATTTTGGTGATTGAGTGGCTTTCGGCTCCTACCATAGGTGTGTATGGCAAAAGAACTAGCAGGGCTACAAATGGTATCGTCAAATTTTACAGAAACATCAGGTTTACATTTAATGGTGCAAGCAAACTATGAGATCTCCCAATAAGCTGTGCTGGTAGAGAACTCTTTTTAGGGTTAAGCTCAGCTCAACTTCTCTAGTTTTAAGCTTCATGTATTTGTTTAATTTGGTGCAATAAAGAATTATGAAGATTCGGTTGTTAGGGATCTTTATAACACCGCCACCGCTAGTCTTAATAGCGTTTGGCATTTTAAATCTTTTGGGGATTAGTCAACCAAACCACAAAGATTAATAAGCTTCTCTGAAAAACTATATGATATCGTGGTAATTAGGTCAAGCCGGATCTACGGTGGCAGCTGTTCGACAGCTGCGACCTGCGACTGCTGCCTGCGACTGTTACAAATCCAAGAATACATCGGATATAAAGAGACATCGTCAACGCTCTACTTAATCTGAGGATGTTCTAGATGCTTCGAGATAAAACTTCAACAGAGACACCCAGCTACTCTGGTTTTGATAGCAGAGTTCAAGAATATTTGTAATAAATGTCATTGAAGATATAATATCGTCTGCCAAGCCAGCTCGAAGTTCAAATTATCCGTTCTGTTTTATTTTCAATCGATGCTCTTCCCTAGGCACCTAAGAAAACGAACATTTACATGCGATTGGAAAAGATTCCAGTTTGTTTACACCGGCGCGGTTTGTTTTGGTAGATTGTACCCGTGTGACGATAAGCGGAGTAGTAAGGTCCGCACCGCCCACGATGCGCAGCCCCCAGTTCACTTCGCGGCTGTCGCGGCGAAGGGTCACCACGAAGGTGTGCAGCCGCCCCATGGCAGCAAAGGTCAGATTCGGATGCACTGCACGAACACACGGACTTGCGAACACGGCGGCAAAACGCGACGTTGTGCGCGCTAAATTAGCCACACCGCGATCCCCCCTCTCCCTTGAACTAACCAATCCACCACCGCGATCTAACCCTGCCTATCGACCCATTTCGATTTACGGAAACGAATCGATCGCTCACTTTTCGATCGCCAATGTTTCTTGATCCAGATATCGGACCGAACCGAATCTCCGAAATCTTTATTTCAATGACCTACATTAGTATGCCCAAACGTCCCATCCCGTCCCGTTTTCTCCGTAATGCTAATGGAAGTTAAAAATCAAACAAACTCTTTGATATTATGATTTAAAGCCACGAACGGAACTCATATGATAAATATTTCAGAGCTGTCATGAAAAGAACTGAACGAATTGCTATCGTTAATTATTTTTACCCGAGCGACTGCCAAAGAAGCTGTTATGAGAACACAATTTTGTACAACTAGTTTCTCTGTCACTAATTTCTCTAGTTAACATAATGTCTGCACACAATCAATTAATCATTATTCAATATTCTGTTACATAAAAATGGACAGGTTTCTAAATCAAATTTATGATAATTTGTGTTTTTTTGGCCATAAACATAAATCGTATTAGATTCATATTTAAATTTGTAATGCTAAAACAATGGCATCGGAAACATATTAATCAGATAAATAAATCAAACTTATGGTAGTAGGATACCTGTGGTAGTGGTCTTTTAGGCCCAAAATCCCTCGCCGGGTAATCATCATCAGGATCTTGACGTTGGTGAGGGATCCGCCAGAAAGGTGGTCTCTGGTACACCGGCATCGCAAATTCTTCTCAATCTACAAATACGAGACAAATTACCATCAGAATATATCTACAAATACAAAAATTTACAGCATTCCCGCATTCGTTGCATTAAGCATGCCATAGCAACGTCTACAGTAGGTAAAAATCTACGAAGGTGTTAACGTGAAACATCTCACCTGTCTGGACACGTCAGTGCCGACACCAAATAAACACGGGGAGTGAATGGAGGGGGGTTATCAGGGCTACAGAAACTCACCAGTTATACAGAAGGCGCGCGAAATTCCGCGTTGTACCCACCGCAGCGCCGCTCGTCCAATGCCGTTTTCTATTATCTAGAATTATTCCGAGATCAAACCATATAGTATGTCTATTTTTCGCGTGAAGATTCGCGGGCGAGACGGTTCGGAGTTGGAGTGATTTACTTGGAAGCTTGCGCTGTCTCTGGGCTGGATCTGAATACTTGCGTCCTGGCTGACACGAGGACACGGTTCAATGCACTCGCTGTTTTTAAAAAAATCGTCTACAGAAATTTCTGAATGTCAGTGCATCGAACCCGTTAACAGACAATACGCATACCAAGAGCATGTTTTTGCTGTAAACAGATTAGTTGATCATACGTTATTCAACGTAGCTAATAATATTTTTTTAATGGTTTACATTAGATCAAAGCGTTCCAGGTTCCAGCAATGTTATAGAAATCAAAATTTGATTGCAAAGAAGTACATTTCTTGCTTTTTAAAAATAAATAACAGTAATTTAGGCAACTTTAATACAATTAAGATGGTACCCCACAAGTATTCAGATATTGGTTAGTACGAGGATTTTAGTATACGTTATACAGGATCACGAATAATAAGTTACGTTTTTTTTATGAAATCGAGTAATTTTTATTACAAAATAAAAGATACGAAAACTTAATCCAATGCTTAGAATACATAACAAGTGATGTCAATCAATATCATAAAATAATACACTTAAATGTCATATAATTTACAAATTACGATTTAATAAGTTTAACATACAAATTAAAAAAAAATAAAGTAGAAAACAAATACAATAATTTGATTGTTTTGAACAAACTAAAAACCGACTTGAAATCCCTTATTCACGGTTTTTAAGTTTTGCAAGATAAATAGGTAAATAAATCGGGATAAATAAATCCCTCGGGAATAATATTTTTATGGGACCACACTATACAATAGCGATATAATTTTTAAAAACGGTCCATAATTCACGGAGAAATCGACGAACATACACAGCCGAACATAGAACCTCCTCCTTTTTTCGAAGTCGGTTAAAAAGTCAATTAGATTTGTTTAAATTTATCTAACTACATTTTTATAGAGGTCTTTATTCTAGTTCACCCATTCTTAGATACATTTGACTAGTTTTGTTGTTGTTTAAAGATGTTAAAAATGACTAACAAGTTGATTACAATTCATTTTTGTAAAAATAATGAGATGATCTACTTTTTGCTTACAAAAACCTCGCCAGCACCTAAACTATAAATTATGCAGAAAGTAAAATGCATGATGTAACATTCCGATATAAAATATCATTAGGAGTGAAATTCTGACGGACTGCTTTATTATAAGTCAGTCAGTAAAGGTCCAGTCAAACCGCCTCTTATACGTCGGTTTGGCCGGACCTTAATGTGGTATTCAAATTCAAAGTGCTTTATTTCCTTTATACCATACAGATCTCTTGGACACGTCACAAAATTCAAATTACATAAGTAAAACTAGGAAATAAAGTGATCACTTTGATTTTTGTTCACTTTAATCTTTTTAAGGTAAAGTAAAGAAGCGAACAAGAAACCAAGATAAATTGTTAGTTTGTTAGTTTTCGAGTTCGAGCAAAACTTGTCCCAAGCTTTTTTTATCCTATCCTAGTTTATATCACTAACAACTGCAAAATGGCTTACTTTAAAATATTGAACGTGATAAAATACTAAACGTGACATATTTAACGTAATTACATTATTTGAGGATACCAGTAAAGTATTTTAATGGCAAGAACATATTTACTACGAACTAGGAGATTTATTAGTTATTTGTGATAGGAAGATTTCATTTTTAATTTCTAATATGTACTCATAGATCTTACAGAGATTCTAGAGTGCGGAGAGAAAATGGCAAACGCATTTACAAAAGCGATAATATGAACATTAAAAGTACCGAGGTAGAACTTAAAATATGACCAGTAAACTACAGTAAACACTAGGACTAGACCAACTTCAGTGTGCAACCAACCAATTAATAAGATCGCATAATGAAGCTTAATATCGCATAATTCTATTGGTTAGATTTGAATTTGAGCACATCTGGAAAACGGCCAATGAAATTACTTCCTTTTTACTTTACTTCATTTGTCTACAGGAAAAACGATGCCTGTTGATATCGTACTAATCAATAAGCGCTGACATAGGTAAACGTTTAAATGTGTTATTTTTTTATAGTACGTTTTTGGAATATATTAACCCTTTTAAATATTTTTAATACACATATATTATAGGCCAAATGCCATACGTCTTACAATCTTCAACCCTCGGTTTTCTATGCAGATATTCTGTACAAAATTGGAACTATAGCCGTTCCAAATTAATAACTCATTACAATAAGTAAAATATACATTTACAAAAGTCCTTCATCGTCAATTTGACTTTGAACCATCATCGTCACATTAGAACGTCCGTATCGATTTCTTCAAGCATAGCTCGATCAAGTCACTTAAAGTGCACAGACAAGCTAGGGACACTGTAATGTGCTAGAAAGATCTAGAACGGCTTACTCAGACTCTTTCTCCTCTTGATGAGAAAGGCCTGAATGTTTTAACTGTTAAAAGTCTAGTATAGCCGGTTTGGTGTCTCTCGCGCATTTGATGAGCGAGTACATTAGTTTGACAAAACCTGTGTCCTTTGGCTTCTCAAGGCCTCGAAGAAGGCGGTTCTTCATAACGGCTACGAACTCGCGGTTGCTAAGCTGTCCATCCACTGCAGACAAAGAACACAGTTTTTAGAAAGTGGAAACAGGGTGAGGTAAAATCACCAAACTGATAGGGCGTCTTGTAAAAGGGATCGTCAGGGGAAATACTACAAATATTAATTTTTCTGGCGCTAAGCAGCATTGCTGTGTTTATATTTACAGGTATCACTCGTCGCCTCCACGGCAAACTTACGAGTCTGCAGTTTGATTTTGATTTTGACATAGTACTATAACAAAAACAGATTCGTAAGTTTGCCGTGGAGGTGACGAAATCACATCAACATCCTTTACCGGACTTAATGCTGGGGTTATAACGAATCCCCTGATTATCGCTTTATTGGATCTCGTCATTAACACATAGAAAATTCTTTATTGCACACTTAACCAAACAATTAATATATATAATAAAAATTACAAAAATGTGACAATTGGCGACTTTATCACTCAAGAGCGATCTCTACCAGACAACCGTGGATGGAAAGGATTGTTGGATTTAACATGGGGATCTGTGTGCATTATTATGTAGCTAATACAAATTACAAAACTCAAATCATTTATCAAATCGTACATAAATTACAAAAATACCTAAATACATATACCTATCTATATATATATAATACATAACATTAATTTCATAAAGGCATACAAGGCTGCAGTCAGTGACAGCAGAACAAATAGTGTTTCTCTACCATGTTCTTGAATATTGGTAGTGACTTTGCACGCTTTACTGAGACTAGCAATGTGTTCGAAAGCTGTACAGCACGGGCATTAAATGAGTTGTCAGTTGTCGTAGAATGAAGTAGAGTGGACAGAGACTTGAAACTTAAGAGTTTCAGACGAGCGCAGAGAAAGAGCGTGAGGATGATGAAGAAAAGTGAAACGTGCCTTGAGATAAGGGGGTAAAGCCATAATCCCCACGCTCGCGCGGGATCGCATTTCTATGGTGGATCTGTTCTGCAGGTCAAAGTCAATACTCTTTATTTCCATAAATACAATAAATGTGCAAAGTTTTTATTATTATAGTACGTAAGCCTCACACTGGGTTAATTTATAAGAAATCAAATAATATCCCAAAAATTGTTTGACTTAACCTCGTTGTGTAGTTGGTTAGCACGTTCTCGTACTGAGGGAAAGACGCGTCCCATCGAAGTCAAAACATTTTTAGGATATTATTTGTTTTCTTACAATAAATGTACACTTAGAAAAGGTCAAATTCTTAATAACTAAACACTGACACCGAAATAAAGTGATATTTTTGATTTCAGTCGCTTCGGTATGTAGACTAAAGTAATGAAGCGACGAAGAACCCTTTAGCCTGTTAGTTGTTATTTTTCGAGTTTAGTTGTATTCCTAGCGTTTGTTTGAGGTAACGTGGGCTGGTCTATGGACGCGCCCGCGATGTGGTAGAAACGGCAGTGTCTATTGTACTAATACTTACTATTCTCATCGAATATAGTGAAGACCACGTTAATGACATGCGGGTCTAGTTCCACGTGGGCCACGGTGCGCGCCACGTGTCGTAACGTGGGCTGGTCTATGGACGCGCCCGCGATGTGGTAGAAAGTTAATGCTGTGTCGACATCGTTTATGTTGTTGAGGAGATGGAAGAACATAAGGTAGTCTTCTTTTGTTATTCCGACGCCGTGGTCACGGAAACTGAAACAGAGATTGCGTTCTTATAGCACACAACACGTTACCTGCCCCAATAAGACAAGCTAAATCTCTCCCTATATTTAAACATAAGCTCTATAAATACTTTCTTACTTCGATTTCCAATGGTTAATATAAATTTATATAAGGACGCCGATTGTGCCACATTATATATAGAGGTAATTAGTATTAAGTTCTTGTTTTATAAGTGTATTGATGGTGCAATAAAGTGATAATCTATCTATCTATCTATCTTTGTATATATTGTGTATACTTAGTATTTATTTACATTTATATATTAGTATTTCTTTATGTACTCGTATGTTCTATCTATAATACGCCACCGTCTTTATCTGTACAATAGTTACGTGTCCATCCAAAGGTACAAAGGTTGCCTGGACGAAATAGCTCTTAGCGATAAGGCCGCCCATTGTGCAACTTTATCTGTGTTTGTGTTTTCTGTTCTGTTTTTCTCTATCTTGGTGTTGTATTGTATCATTTTAGGTTACAAGACATTTAGAGAGCGCAACTTTTAACGCAAATTGCACCAGATACTTATAAAAAATTTGGTGCAGCGCGTTCAAAATAATATAACCTAAATAAAAAATCGCCAAAAAAATGCGCTCCGTGCGTGAGTGATATTTCAAGAATGAAGTACCTAGTTTTATAACAAAGAAATTTGATAACATTGATTTTACCAGTCTTTTTCTACGATTTCCACATTATCTACACTCCAATGCTTCTCTAATACCGGTTAAATAACGAATGATTACATCTCAATTTACATTGTCATCAATCTACATTGTCATCTCAATCTATATCATCTACAATCTACATTGTCATCTCAATCTATATCATCTACAATCTACATTGTCATCTCAATCTATATCATCTACAATCTACATTGTCATCTCAATCTATATCATCTACAATCTACATTGTCATCTCAATCTATATCATCTACAATCTACATTGTCATCTCAATCTATATCATCTACAATCTACATTGTCATCTCAATCTATATCATCTACAATCTACATTGTCATCTCAATCTATATCATCTACAATCTACATTGTCTTGTTGTTGTTATTGGTAGTTTTGTTACGTTTCATGACTTACGTCTTTTTGACTCGTTTCAGCATGCGTGCCTTCTTCTTAGCGGGGTACCCGGCGTAAGCCAGCAGCAATTCCGCAAAATCCGCCTCAGTGATTCTGCCTCTTTCATCTGAAAACAAATAAGTGAACATTTTTGATGTGGATTCTTTTTCTTTAAGCCATACATACGGGAAGAACCTTCAAATAGGTCATCACAGCCGAATTTTGCCCACTGCTGGGTATATGACTGCTTACTTTTTTGATTATGTATAATCCGAAAGTAACTCTGACTGTCTATCTGTCTGCCTGTTTTTTACCATTTCACGCCTGAACGGATCTTAATGAAATTTGCCATGGAGATAGAGGGTGTCCCGGGGACGGACATGGGTACTTTCTGTCTCGGAAAAGAGCGTGCGAAGCCGCGGGCAGCAGCTAGTGAATAAAAAAAACATATATCTAAATAATGTAGGTATTGTATTAAGTTTTTCAGTTAACTAGTACCCATAACACAAGCTCTGCTTATCTTGGGGCTAGATGATGCTGTGTGGATTGTTCAGCATTATTTATTTATTATTATTCTTTTTAGCAGTTATTGTCACACTGCTGGGCAAGAGCGACTTTGTTCTTCCACGCAGTACAGCGTTAAATTGAAGTATAGAATAAATTATTATTATTAGTTTTAATAAATAATAATAATCATTTATTTCAGGCAACATAAGAAAAGTACTTACAGACGGTATTTAATAATTCTAAGGCCCTTATAAATAAATACCTTATAGATTAAATACATAAAATACCAATTAAATTAAATAAATAAAAGAAGTATCTTACCAGGTTGTTTCCTCTGAAACTCCAGAGACAATATCTCTTTCTGCAGCTGATGTTGAAAATCCAGGAACTTTTCAATGGTTAGTTTCTCACTGAGGTTGGGCCCGAAGAAGTATGTTGTCAACGCGGAGTTTATTCCCTGTAATAACAAACATTATTTTATTAAATAAAAATGTTTTTTTTTTCAACCAAATAATATTGCAAAGAACTTCAAGAACATGATGCGATCAATGTTCAGCCCAAGTCCGAAATGAGTCGCCTACATCTAGTTGTGGTTAGATACCCGAAATGGGACGATAGCTGTGGGTACCAATTTATTATCGACTTCGAAAAAAGGAGGTTCTATGTTCGGCTGTGTATTTTTTTTACTTTTAAAGTTCCGTACCTCTACAGGAAAAAAGGAACCCTTATAGGATGACTTTTTTGTCCGTCTGTCCACCCCTTTTTCTCAGGAACGCGTGGAGGTATTGAGTTGAAATTAACATCTACTACTCAAATCTGTAACCTCTTAGAGCCGCAATATAAATAAAACTTCTAAGTCAACGCAATCAAAAGTTAGAGCCGTTTATGTCCGAATATTTTGAAATTTCCAAGGGAATCACACGCACACAAGATCTAGGGCACTACGCGTATTAGACCTAGAATCATGAAATTTAGCAAGAAGCAAGGTCTCTTGTAGCACAAGTATAAATTAAGTTATACAAGATTCAAATCATCACAGTTGGCAATATTATAGAGAGTATTTACCACACACCTTTATCTAATCAGTCCCTCTCTCCCCATCTAATTACTTTTCATTGCATCGAGATTGCCTGAACCGGCTGAAACAACCCTTCCCAGGTTACACACAATGCGTAACGAAAAGTGGTCGAATCAAGTAACTTCTTAAATTACGTCCGCGGACACAACAGTATCCCAAGCAGCCCTAGTTACAATGCAGTGGTCCAACCAGCTCAAACACCCGCGATGCGCATCACTAACAAAATATGTATTCGTGTTCCATTCCACTCCGGGGTAGTTCGTATCGTATTCGTTTCTTAATAGTTTTAAACGACTAGGTACTTATCTATCTTACTAAGTATATGATTGTACTTGCAAATAAATATGGTTTTTTTCTTATGTTTTTTTTTATTCAGTTATTGATTTCCTGTTTTCCTAGCTAAACACGATGAAACGCATGCGCACGCGATGAGCGCAGCCACCTTCTCAAACTCCTCGCGTGTATATTATTCTTACCTTGAAGGTGTTGCCCGTATTAGCATGGTCCCTATGCCGCGAGTCGATGCTGCTCAGCTGCCGCATGAGCGCGGCCACCTTCTCAAACTACCCGCGTGTATATTATTCTTACTTTGAAGGTGTTGCCCGTATTAGCATGGTCCCTACGCCGCTAGTCGATGCTGCTCAGCTGCCGGATGAGCGCGGCCATCTTCTCATACTACTCGCGTGTATATTATTCTTACCTCGAAGGTGTTGCCCGTATTAGCATGGTCCCTATGCCGGGAGCCGATGCTGCTCAGCTGCCGGATGAGCGCGGCCACCTTCTCAAACTACTCGCGTGTATATTATTCTTACCTTGAAGGTGTTGCCCGTATTAGCATGATCCCTATGCCGGGAGCCGATGCTGCTCAGCTGCCGGATGAGCGCGGCCACCTTCTCAAACTACTCGCGTGTATATTATTCTTACCTTGAAGGTGTTGCCCGTATTAGCATGATCCCTATGCCGGGAGCCGATGCTGCTCAGCTGCCGGATGAGCGCGGCCACCTTCTCAAACTACTCGCGTGTATATTATTCTTACCTTGAAGGTGTTGCCCGTATTAGCATGATCCCTATGCCGGGAGCCGATGCTGCTCAGCTGCCGGATGAGCGCGGCCACCTTCTCAAACTACTCGCGTGTATATTATTCTTACCTTGAAGGTGTTGCCCGTATTAGCATGATCCCTATGCCGGGAGCCGATGCTGCTCAGCTGCCGGATGAGCGCGGCCACCTACTCAAACTACTCGCATGTATATTATTCTTACCTTGAAGGTGTTGCCCGTATTAGCATGATCCCTATGCCGGGAGCCGATGCTGCTCAGCTGCCGGATGAGCGCGGCTACCTACTCAAACTACTCGCATGTATATTATTCTTACCTTGAAGGTGTTGCCCGTATTAGCATGGTCCCTATGCCGGGAGCCGATGCTGCTCTGCTGCCGGATCAGCGCAGCCACCTTCTCAAACTCCTCGCAGTCCACATCTCCGTCGCCGTTCAGATCGAACATACGGAACGCGATCTCGAAGTGCCGACGGGACGCTGTAATGGTTTGTGTTTATTTAGAAAGATTGGATTAAAACTGTAGACAGATAAACCTTTTGTCACTATCATACAGGAGCACTATATTTTTATTTTCAACCGCTATTTGTGGCGTTGTTTGGGGGAGGCCTTTGTCCATCAGTTGACGCGGGTGGCCTGATATGATTTGCAACCATGGACAGGAATTTAATACACTGGGGGCATTGGATATGATAGCTCTTACCACAGCATAAACATACAATGTATTCTTCCGTGTTCTTCTTTTATTACAAGAGTGTTCGCATTGTTGCTAATTTCAGAGCCTGACCTTGCTGACTGTGATGTATTATTATTTGCAGGGTCGGACCGTCATATAGTCTGGCGATTGCCAGCCGGGCCCCAGCCTTTGCGGCCCCCTAACGGGTCTGGCTTGCGGGTCTTGCCGCAAGCACGGCGAACCTGGGCATGTTAGGGCACGGATACAGTTTAAAAACAATCGCGGATCGCTCTGCTCGCCGTTATTTCGATAGTCTTTGCTTTTCTAACTTTTTTGCTAAGGTGACTTCCGGAAAGTAACATTGCCGCGGCTCGCTCTGCTCGCCGTTAACTTGGTGTCCTTGTCTTTGTCAAACGCACCGCAACAATCTCGAATAATACCGCAGCTCACTCCATCGCTGTTATTTATTTGTTTTAGTTTCTTTAATATATAAAAAAATTCGAGGCCCTGGCTGTTATTTCGCTTGTCTTAACTATCTTGACTTTTTATAAACAGGCGCAAAAAAGTAAAAAAAATTTTCGCAACTAGCAATTATTTTTATTTCTTAGCCTAACTTTTTTATCAACCTATACGTTTTTAGTGCTCGGTTTGCTCGGCGTTATTTCGTTTGTCTTAGACTGTGAAACATTTTAACAACCACCGCAATTACTAAAAAAGTTCTGCGGATCGCTCTGCTCGCCGTTATTTCTCTTTTCTTTGCTACTCTTTTACTGCTTTACTACCCACGCAAGCGTGGGTACTTGCTTAAATGAGAACGTTAGGTATTTAAAACACCATTTATAATGTACTAGTATCTCTTTAGCTTTCTCACTATTATGCCGATCGGCGGAATAAAACAAGAAAACCTATTGTTTACCAATGCCCTCCTAACGTTTATGCCAAGTGACAAAAATCCTTAATAAATCGCGGCTCGATCCGCTCGCCATTATTTCAACTACTTTGAGAGCTAGATACTCAGTTTAGTATAAATTAAAAAGCCTGTTGATTTTGTACAGCAAAAGCATTTTTATTATATATAATAATGTACTTAGTTGGTTTAAAAGTCAATTGTGCGTGTTGAGGCTCCGAAAGACAAACTTGCTTTACCCGGAATAAGGGCCGCCGCCGATCTACCATTATATCGCCCCGGGCCCCGGGCTATGAAGTGCCACCCAGTCCTTTCGGCCCAGCCCGATACTGATTGTTTGTACGAGGTTGAGTGCTGCCTTTGAAGAGTTTGACGTAATTGCATTGCATTGTACATAAGCGCGTTGCAAAATGTGTGACTGATTTTGCGAACGAAATTAATTAATTTCACACACTTGTATCGGAACTATTTGTTTTATTAAATTTCAGTTTACGGTTTTGATACCTACTTTCTTGCGAACAATATGCACAAAAATAAAATCTTTAAGATTGTCTAACTCGAGCTGTTCTAACGCTGAATGCGAGGATGAAAATTTATCAATAAAAATCTTCCAATTAGTTAGGCTAGAATTTTGCTCATTCACAGAGGGTAAGTTTAACAACTTAACACAGTATGAGGCAGCCATCAAACGCTTATCATTGAATTTATTTACTAAAGCATTCCAAATAACTTTATAGTTATCGACAGTAGACATCGATCAAGGTATCTGCGCGCCGGCCCCCCATGGTGGATAACCAGATAGAAGGCAGTAGGTAATAATAATAATGTATGCCTTTGCAAAGGTATATATGGCTTAGCACGGTAATGTATAGATATCATTACCGTGGTTTTTTTTTTTGCCTTCAGTATGGTTATTGCTATTATGAATTTCTGGTTCTATAACTCGTTGCAAGTAGCAAGGAATAGATCCGGTAACTCCGAAATAATCCTTATAACCAATATGGTTTCATTCAACCGCATTTCTTTATGGGGGTTCCCATCTTGAGCTATGTGCAAGTTGGCAAAAGATAAGGATTTTGAGAGGACCTCTTCCTCTCAAAATATATTTAGAAGAAAAGCGTTCTGCTGTAACAAAATCAAAGCGTTTTTTGAATGTGAGATTATAAGCGCACAACAAGCACTCAATGGCAATTATTTTGAGAGACGTTTTTGGTATAATTACGAGAAACATTCCTTCCCTATTTCGCAGGGACCGCATTGAAAATACGATTCGTTCCTAAGAATTGGCAAATTGCCTTCTTAATAGGTTAGTACCTACGTTTAACAATACCCAGAGTAGAAGCTTCCGCTCCTTGGTAATCATAAAATTCATACTCTAAATATCATTTACATTATCTGAAGTAGCTTAAAGTATCAGATCCAGGCAGCTATTCACTCGAGCTAGATGAATCTCGAAAGGGAAGAAAATCGATAGTTTGTGTCATGCGCCACCCCCACCCACAACGGATGGATGCTGGAGAATTCATTCATAGCGAACCCTTCGACGCAAAGCCTTCTTCCAATCCAGGCTCGTGTGATACTATGCATAATATCACAACAAATAACTAAAACCTCTTTAATTCTTCTTTTAGTACAAAATCTTTCCCTTCTCTCAAACCACATGCCTCGCAAAAATGATAAAATCCGCGAAAAGATTCAAATCGCGGTCAAAAATAAACACTTGCCACTGTTTGAGATGTGGTGCGAAAACATTAACTTTTATGTTCTGGGCTACTTTGTACATAGTGGTGTTGAGATTGACGGTGTTCAAGAGCAGTGTCGAACCACCACAGAAGGAATGGTCTATAGAACCTGACAATTACACTAAGTGGCTGGTAAATAGCATAATATTGGTGCTGGTAAAGTGAACCTGTGAGCACAGATTTAAAGTGGATTTTTAGTTGCAGGGACCAGTAATGGGTGATGACCCTGAACCAGAAAAAGAATGGACTGAACCTGATAATAAGACGCTCTTTGAACTGGATAGTAGAGCGCTCACCGTTCAGAGGGTTTGCCGCGAAAAAGGAATTTCAACCAAAATTTTGAACAGCAAGGAGTTCTTTGTAGATTATGATCACAACCTCATTTGGTGTAATGTCTTTAAAGCTGCTAGTTCATCGTGGCTGTACAAATTTAATGTTTTAGGTTAGTATCTATGTAAATTTTTCTTTAAGTTATAGGTAGGTACATTTTGATAAATTTTATGTTACGAATTTATTTAAATGTATGCACTTACGAGTATATTTCGAATTTATGTTACGAGAAAAACACTTGACAAACTGGTAAAAGCGAAAGGAGACCTATACTCAGCGGTAAGTAGGTGAGCACGGTTCGAGAATGATGATGTTTCATATTATAAAGGATGTAAATGTAACCCATAAAATTTTGCTACTTTCAGGTGGATATGATAAGAAATTTTTAGCACGTACAAAGCAGATACCCCTGATGCTGGCTCGTAAGAAATTCCCTCGTCCCCTCGAGGAAGATTTACGAGATGCAGTGAGCTCGCCGGGCGTTATCTCTTTAATAGTCGTACGAGAGCCATTCGTACGTCTGCTATCAGCATACAGAGACAAACTAGAGAATGTAACCCCGCTTTACTACAGAAAACTAGCGAGAGCCATAGTAACAGAGCACAGGTCAAAGACCGACACCGGAGCGAGAAAAAGCTACGGACCAACGTTCAACGAATTCGTTACATATCTGATCACAAATCATCGAAATAAAGACAAACAATTCGACGAACACTGGGCGCCTTATCACCAGTTTTGTACACCTTGCGCGGTAAATTTTTCCGTTGTCGCTAAAGTGGAGACACTAGCGAGAGACTCAGCGTTTGTAGTACATGAATTGGGACTGGGACATGTTTTGGGACGTACAGTCGGCGATCGAAGAACCCGCATCCGCACAGTCATGAATAAGTCCAAGGATGGGAGAAACACGACGGCCTTAATTAAACATTATTATAGTCAGCTCAACGAGAGAACACTAGACGAATTGTTGGAAATTTATGGATTAGATTTTGAAATGTTTGGATATGATGCAAATGTTTATAGGAGTTATGTTAGAAAATAAAGAGTTTATGAGATTAAAACAAGTTTATCTTAAATAGTTTAGAAAATAGACAGGTAGGTATAGTCAACTAGATTCTGCCCGCAGCTTTGCGGTAAAAAAATAGGCTATGTCCTTTCCCGGGATACCTTCTACCTCCCTGTCAAATTTTATTAAGATTCGTTTAGCCCAGACAGACATGCAGAACTACTTACAGGGCGACAAACGGCTAGACGTCTACAGAATAACGTCATTGAGACATAACAGCCTTCCAAATAAGCCATTGCATTATTCGGCATTGCCAGATCTTTGCTCTACATTTGGAACGCACTTAATTAAGTAGGTACCTACTTACTGGAGAGTACAGTCAGTAGAAAGATGTAATCGCTGAATGTGATGAGCCCAGAAGATCCCAGCTTGTAAAAGATGGAATCTTCGTCGAGATCCAAGTTCAGGCGTTGGCTGATATTCTGCACAGAAAATCAAAATTAGAAACTGAAAAATAATGGTAACTATGAAGCAAATAATTTCCAAAACAAAACTAAGGACAACCTACGTAGTGTACCTACTCTAATGCTGTGACCTACCACCTATGGAGATATTTGGCTGTTTCAGGACCAATTTCTCTATGAATGCCAAATTTTTATAAACAATACTTACCTATGCAAAACTATGATGTGTGAACATGTATGAACATGCTATATTCCATATTTCAAGCTTTAAGTACACAATAGACTTTTGGTTTACACTGTTTTTAGTCAATTCAATATAGATGTCCACGTGATCTTTGTAGGTACCCTTATCAAGGATGAGTCTCTTGCGTTAGGGCTCTTAATTTTATAGTTTTTTTATTTTATTTTCTTAGTTATTTGATCACGGGAACAACAAATTTCATCGAAGGAATGAAACGAGCGTGGACTCTACCAGAAAAGGTAAGAAAAACTACAGGTAAATTCCAAAACAAAAGTGTAGGTCTGCTTCTAAGACACACTAACTAAGCAGTGCTTATTCTAAACTAATTAAAACTACTACTCTATGAAGGAATTTGGAGAAAAATGACCAATGGCGAGGGCATGAGAGCAAACGGGAAGTAAAAAAACTGTGCGTAAAAAACTAAACCATAAGAGTAAGAAAACCATAGAGCAGCAAAGACAAGGAAGAGATAGACAGTACCTCACCGAAGTTCTGAAAAGACAAGAAAGTGGCGTGAGTGGTTGAAACGTCCGTGCTGGGTGTGCGATAGTGAAAAGTTATGCTTTAATTTAACATAGACCGATTTAATTAAGGTCTGAGTACATTATAGAAGCTTAACGCCGCGCCGGCAAAATATATTGCCATTTTGGCATTTTCTTCTACAAATAACGTTCAATAATCCAGCTTATTCGTCGTCAGCTTCAGTACATTAGGGCTTAGGTGAATTTTCAGTTGGCAGCAGGGGCGGACGTTTAACCGTTAAATATAAAAATAATACTGGATAATTGACACAGTATCATCTAGCCCCATGCTAAGCAGAGCTTGTGTTATGGGTACAAGATACACTTAATGCAACACATTACTAATATTTTTAATAAATATAGAAATATAGAGAGAAATATAAGAGCTTTTCGTGAGCTTTTTACTAAAAAGTTTAGCCCTTTTAAGCCAATGCCTTAAATGACTTACCTACCTCACGATTACAAGGAGTGCAGGTCAGGGTGGATGATAATTGTAAAGATTGTACTTTAAGTTGCTCAGGCTAAACATGGTAGCAATAATTGCTGTAGCGTACGTTTAACTTAGTTTATGTGCACAAACAATAATTAAATCCGGAACGAAATTCTAAATTAAACAAGAAATATTGTACTCATCAAAATTAAGATAAGAAAAGCTTTAAGAACAAATACTAAAATACCGTTTGTATTCCACCAAGTTCTATCTACAAACAACCTTTATAATCATATTTAAGTAGGGCTCTAGACTAGAGTGAATATTTTGATTCTTAATTTAAGATATGAAACTGTACACAAAAGTTTTCAAAAATCAACTGATAACAATAACATTAAAATAACGAATTTCTTACCTTCGGATCATATCTTCTGTATTGGTCTAGCCCCAAACCTGTGAAAATAAAAGAAACATTATTAACCAAACTTTTTTGAGTTTACAAGACTACCTTACAGAATGCCTTTCCTTTGTTGGGCTTTGTTTACCTACATAATTTGTAAAAAACTAGTCCCCTTTTTTAAGTTTCTTCAAAAGTTGCAAACAAAACACTGCTACATAAATTGACATATTACTATAATGTTGAGCAGAATTGTTATAAATAAGGGTTTAAATTTTAAATTACCATCAGGCTGTTTAACCCCCGGCGTCATGGACCTCAAGAAGTCATCTGGCGTCATAAAAACTTCATGCTGATCGTGATGTTGAGCCTGCAGCGTGGCGAAGTAACGGAATACCTTATCAGGGGTCGAATAATGGCGCATACGGTTCTCATACTCAATGATCTATCCAGCAGCGTCCAGGAAAGTGGTTTGATATTAGTATTAGATGGTATGTGCATTAGCCCCTGCCTGATTGTCTACTATGTAGATAACACTCTCATCCAGATGTCTAGATTATTAATAGATATTATTACCTATATATTAAATAAATATATAATAATAAAATAATGCTAGACAATCCACACAGCATAGCGCCAAGCAAAGCAGATGTCAGTGCTAAGTGCATTTGCCTCAGTAGTAGAAGAGATATTATCAGGGTCAAGTTAAACTTTTAATGATCCACATACATTGAATAATAATATGTTTTGTCTATGTTTTGTATACATATAAAAGAACAATATATATATTGACGACCTCTGTGGCGCAGCAAGAGAAGGCCCGCCTGCGACGCAGGAGTTTGCGGGATCGATTTCCGCCTTGGGACAAATATTTGTACAATCTGCAGATAGTTGTTACATGTGTCCTGGGTGTTTTTAATAAAACATATCTGTCTATGTTATATAATGTATTAGGTATATCAGTCATCTAGTACCCTTAACACAAGTTCCGGCTTAGCCTGGGGCTAGGTGCTGTGATGAATTGTCCAGCATTATTTATTAACTTTTTAGTTGTTTATACCTGGCTCACAAAAAAAAAATTGCTTTTTATATATTGCTGAGCTGAGCTTGTATAGGGTCATTCCATTGTGACGGGTGGGACATTCTAACACCTTTTTGCTCAAAATTCATGAAATTTCTCTAAATGCTATCGTTTCAAAATAATTACATTATGAAACCAGATAAAAGTTTTAAATTAAAACAAAAATGCAGTCCTAATTTACACAGTTGACCCAGCCAATCGTAATTTTCTAAGTGTGACGGGTGGGACACCCATAACACCCAATAACACCCACCTATCTGAGTGGATGGCTTTACTTCCCAAATCAAGACAAACCATCAATATTTTATTAACGCATATTTTATCATTTTTTTTATCGGGCTCGAAGGGTCGCTGCCACTAGGCGCTGCAGATAGACATGTAATATAAGTTAACTATTTTTCAAAATGTATTTTTATATCTGTTTTGTACTTATTGTGTGAGGGGTTTGAGCAGCAAATAAATGATTATCTATGTCTATGTCTACATGTGCGTCTTGGGCCATGAGTGTTAAGCAGCTTTCTCATATGTTGTAACTAGAATGTTAAGGTCCAATTTTACTTGTAATTTAATACAATTATTTTGTTAACAAATTATCAAAATAATGCCTCATACAGTTTGTGACGGGTGGGACAGCGTTTTGTGACGGGAGGGAAGAGTAACATTTGTGCGATTATGTAATAATCGCACACAAATGTTACTCGTACCACGGGTCGTGGTAGTCTACGACATAAATTTCCAAATAAAACACACACAACTGTTTAGACAAGCATATTAATCTAAAGGAAATGCTCTAACAAAATGAATCCAAACTAAAAAAGTCAACTTTATATTTTTTTACATTAATAGAAAAAATCTTTCATGTTTAGTCCACATGAAATATTACTATTACCGGTATTTCTCACATTTATTTATCTTTTTTCCCAAAGTTTCAGCCGGCTTAATCATTCCGTGACCACATCCGAGTGTAAATCTTCTGAAACGTCGGAAAAAATTAAAATAAACGTGATAAATTCCCGTAAATCGTAATATTATTACTTAAAGAATATTTATGTCATAAACATACCACTTTAACGCTGTAAATCGCGGATTCATTAAGGCTTTATTTGGTCCCACAGGCATCGAGGTAGAATCCTATCCACAGGCCGTTGTGATGGGTGAGACACCGTTTCAAATCCCAATATTTCTATAATTAATTACTTGCTCAAAGCACCATGTACCCAAAACCATTACCCATAGCATGATTGTTACTTCTGCAAACCCGGAAGAAAAAAGATTGTATATTTTTGCGTCAGGATGAAAAATAGTATGTTTTGCTGTAACGGGTGGGATACCAGATAGGCATTTCGTTGATCTTTTATAACTTCTCAACAATATTATTCTCATGAAATAACTTGCCGCTGTTATAATCGCCTTGAATTGTATTTTCCTTATGTCAAATCAGCTTTTTCAATTATACATTTGAAGACGAAAAAAGTATTACGAACTTTAAGATAAAATACGGTTCCTTAAGCAATCTCACTACAGCTGTGTAAAAATGATAAATAAAAATTACGAAAATCGTAATAATATTAAAAAATTTAATTAATTTGGTTAATTTCTGTTAAATCAATTCATTGGGTCAATTCATCAATTTATCAGAATCACAGATTCAAGTACAAATTATGTAATTTATTTATTTGACCTGGGTGTCATCTTCACTGGAATGGCCCTATACCAAAACACAATGATGATAAGGAAAGGAAATATGATATGATAATAACAGAAAAATTAAAAACTAAAAAGTATAGAAGAAAAATACCATCGGGTTGTTTCATGCCAGGTGTGATTGCCCTTAAGAAGTCATCGGGAGTCATGAAAACTTCAGTAGTATCTCCAATACTTAATTTAACTGTTGCAAAATATCTGAATATTTTATCTGGAGTTGAATATGATCTCATTCTGTTTTCATATTCAATAATCTGCACCAAAGAAAATAAAATAATAATGTAAAGAAAATAACAAGATTAAAATAAAACATAAGTTAAACAAGTGGAAATGAGATGATAAAAACTTTTTAGAAATCTTAAGTTAATACATTGCTTTAAAATATTATAAAGATAGGCAAGAACTTATTAAGAATTACCTTTCTGTCTCGAAACCCAATTTTCTCCCTTCTGTAACGCTTCTTCTTGGTGTCAGCTTCACTATCTGATTCTGAATCAGTAATTTCTTCAACTGCGGCAGCTGTTATTGTTGGACACACTTGGGAATTCATCCTAGAATAACCAGAAGGAATAGGTGAAGTACACTCATTGAACAGCTAGAGATATGTATAACTTGCAAACAAAATATATAATTAACAGGTATGTATGTATGTAACGTTAGATAATAATAATTTTAATAATCTCATTCAGTTCCTAATGGGTAAGTTGATCTGGAACTGAAGTTGGTTGTCCCAACTGAGTAACTTACCATATTTTGTAGGACGCGTATGCAGTGGCTCCCCAAAGAATAGAATAACACAGGTATTTGTATCGAGACAAAGGCCGGTTCTCTTTCTCATTATTGGACTCTGTGTAATAATCTTTATGAAGTGTTCCTTTGGTAGAAGATAAACATTTTGTTGTAATTGGAGTAAATTTACGAAGTGTAGCTATTTCTATCGGTATTTTAAGAATTCGGGAGTAATTACAATACATTTTGATACTAATTAAGACAACGGAAAAACAGATTTCTTTGAGAAATCTCGAAATTAGCACATCCGCAAATCCCAAAACCAAAAGCACTTTCACAACAAAATCAAAATCTTCGTTCAACTTTATCTGACACTGACATAAAAAATGTGACCTAAATAAAGATGTAAAGCAGCAGGTAGATACCAGTTTCCACCATTATCCAGCGGTATCCACCTATAACTACCAATTTAAAGCGGTAGTAACCCGACTGTGGAACGAGGAAAGGTTATGTATTCTATGAGTTACTTATGGCTTTTTTTTTTTTTTTTTTTTTTTTAAATCTAATTTATTGTTAAGGACTTTTACTGTGTAGAGTATGTCAGTCCTATCATAACCTAAACTTAACAATAACAAACAAAAGAAAAACAAACAACAAAATCAAACCTAATATTCAATTTGTAGGTAGCTATATACAAAGGAAGTCACTGATGCATAAAGATTTTAAACAATGAAATGGCCGCTATTGAATTTGGTTCTGCTAAAATGTTAATAAATGTTCCTAAATCTAATCTATTTAAATTAAGTTCAGTCATCAGTGCCTCCCTTTGATCTTTGAACTTGGTGCAGTCCATCAAGATGTGGTGCACATCATCTAGGACTTCACAAACTTCACAGTTTGGAGAGTCTGTTTTTTTCATAAGGAACCCGAATTTCCTTGATGGATAATGACCAGATCGTAGCCTATGAGCGATAACAATAACAGATCTACTTATCTTACCTCTTACAAACCACGGTATACAAGGTGGCTGACACTGTATTGTTTTATACCATATACCTTTTTCTTTACTTCGCTCATCAAAATATTCCTTGTATACATCATACTTATGGCTTATGACAATCGTTTGGAATCGTAATGTTACAAACAAACTAGAGGCAGCTAGTTTCAATAATTGATTCTCAGGTATCAGCAGACTTTTGCAAACAATAGAATAATAATATAATAATAGAGAATAATAATAGGTAGTTACATTTCGTGCACCTGAACAGATTAAAAGAAAAATAAATGAAAATAATTGAAAAATTCCGATTCAAATTTTTAATACAAATTGTGATGTCGAATTTTTAAACCTAAGAACTGTCTTATTAACAAAGAAAATTACAATTAATTATTAAAAACAAATTAGAACTAGTATTTACAATTGAAACAATTAAGCTAACTACATACTGCTGTAAACAATCTACAGGTAGGTAGCTCAACTGATCCATTACAATACCAGTCGGAAGCGCCCCAAGATGCTGCCTGTATTGCCCCGGCTGTATGGCAATGCTAATGCGCTGCGCCAGATACCCACCAGCTCTCGGGTCACGCGTCGCGTCGCGTCGCTTCGACCATTTTTAAACAGCAATAAAAACACCAGTATCTACCAGCAATTTATAGGCAAGTGGATACCAATTGGTGGAAACCATTGTTATCCAGCTTCGCATCTATAGTCACCTAACAATAAAAAAACTAGTTTACGGCGCATCGAGAAAAAAAAATCGTCTGAGGAGACGTGATGTCATACAGTACAAAATCGCGGCGGCGCACAGTGGATCGAAAAAGCCCTTCCTATAGACATAGAACTTTTTTTTCTAAACATGATTTTTCTTATTGGAAACCAAGACAGAATCTTATAAGAAGCCCAAACTATATCATATTTTATGAACCTAGGTGATAATGACGCAGAAAAGATTTTTTGAACTTTAATTTGTATGGAGAAAAACATGAAAATCGATATTTTTCGGCTCTCGTGCGAGTGCCCGTTATTTCCTCCGGCATAAATAATGTTCCTATTTTTTACTATCTTTTGACATATAGCACATATGGGGCACTCGATGGACTTCAGGTGAAAAAAAATTAAATATATTTTTAAATTTTCATTTTGCATTTTATTCATTATACAAGGTACATTACGACCTAAAAATAATATTTCAACTCACCTAATTATTGTTACAGTTTTAATGCAATATTTCACCAGCCGTACTTTATAATTTTACCTGATAATTCCATATTATATGGTGGTTTTATGATATTTAGCCGTTAAAGACGATACCTATTGTATATTTTTTTGTTAAATTTACAAGGGGCCATTAAATTAGGTACTCGACCTTATCATTGTTACAAAATTTACTGCAGAGGTTTACCTACTTATCTTGAACTACCTGCTAACCCGTCACTTATGATTGTATTATTATTCTAAGAATTCCTTAAGCCCCTTTGCTTTGTTATTAAAAATGGATGTTATTTAAGTAGGTACTTACCTAATTAACAATTTGTCACTGTCTAGTTTTTTCTAGTAGTCGTTAGCCGGTATGAAGTAAGTATAAATATGGAGGGTTCTGAATATTTTTTTAGTTATTATTAAAACTTACTACGTAAAACATCTGTGAAATTTCGAGTTAAAAATGGAAAAGCATAGTGTGGTGACCAATCTGGATCTATTTGTGATTCTAAAACAATCTGGCAAGCTTGGAAACTATTTAAAACTGTTAGAAAGTGTTAAATTTCAGTTGAATTTGAGTTTATCTGAAGAAGATACAGACACTCTCCAAGAATTCTGTCGAAGGTTTAGTCAGTCTGTGATAAAAAGATGGAAATCTGCAAAATGTAACACAGAAACTTTCAAAAAACACTATACAGATTGGTTGGAGCAGAATATCGAGTGGCCAACTTGTGTACGTGAAAATATACGACCACAACAGCTAAATACTGCAATTCAAGAAACAAGTGAAGCTGGCGAATTGCTTTTACCCTCTCCGAGTACATCAACTGTTGGAAAATCAACGAAAACGGCTCCCAGTCCGCGCAAACCTTTCACAGAACTTGGAACAAAACAAAAGGTATGAAGGATTGAAAATTATAATTATAAAGGCCGAGAAAGTTCAGAATTGGCCTTTGCTTTAATTGCTAATATGAAAAATGAGGGTAAAGATATTTTGGCAGCAGCCATAGATCATATTCTAAAGAATCCAAAAGAGGCGGAAAAAATCGTGGAACAAGCAAATGAAAAAAATAAATGTGTTTTCACCCCTACCAAAGCGCTCGGCTTATTACAGTCACTTAAACTATCAAAGTGGCAGTATATAACGTTCAGAGAATCTGCCATTCAAAAAGGCATTACAAATTTGTATCCATCATATTACAAAGTGCAGCAAGCCAAGATGGATTGCTTTCCTCCGAAAGACGCAATCACTGTTACAGATACAATGGCCAAAGTAGCTCTTCAAGCACTCCTTGACATAACTGTTAAAAGAATAATAAAAAGTTTACCTGACGAGATTACAAACCAATCAATGATATTAATATCAAAATGGGGATTTGATGGTGCCTCAAGTCAGAGCACATTAATTCATTGATCCAGAAGACACAGATTCTGACACAGATGCTGATATGGATGTGTCTTTTAATATGTTCTAATTGTTTTACAGAAACTTTGTAACTTATATGTAGGTACATAATACGTGTTTTTTAAATAATTATTGTGTATGATAACTTGTAATATAGAAAAATTTGCCTTGTGTCTAAAAAAATAGTAATATTTATTTCGTGTGAATTGTTTAATCGCCTTTGTAGTTTGTAATTATTATTCTTTTCTTTTTAAAAATAATGACTGTATTTGATAATTATGCTTTTACTTTAACTAAATATAAAATTTTTATATATTTTCATTATTATGATAGGTGAAATATTACATTAAAATTGTAACAATAATTAGGTGAGTTGAAATATTATTTATAGGTCGTAATGTACCTTGTATAATGAATAAAATGCAAAAAGAAAATTTAAAAATATATTTTATTTTTTTTCACCTGAAGTCCATCGAGTGCCCCATATGTGCTATATGTCAAAAGATAGTAAAAAATAGGAACATTATTTATGCCTGAGGAAATAACGGGCACTCGCACGAGAGCCGAAAAATATCGATTTTCATGTTTTACTCCATACAAATTAAAGTTCAAAAAATCTTTTCTGCGTCATTATCACCTAGGTTCATAAAATATGATATAGTTTGGGCTTCTAATAAGATTCTGTCTTGGTTTCCAATAAGAAAAAGCATGTTTAGAAAAAAAAAGTTCTATGTCTATAGGAAGGGCTTTTTCGATCCACTGTGCGGCGCGGCGGCGGCAGCGCGGCGGCGTGGCGGCCGTACCAACTGTCTTGCGCTAAAAAACGGTCCGAGTGAAATAGCAAGTACGCAGGTAATGCATTGCATTCTACTAGGGTGACCAACAGTTTGATGAATAATAGGATTTTTTACTCGACTGCCCAAAAAATGAGTGATATATGTAATGTTCATGTCAGTTTCTTAATTCCATCATCATAACTTTTTAATGCCTTGAGATGCACTCTCAACATAGCGATCGTAAAGTACCTACCGATTGCTATATTTACAAAAGCCCGAGAGGAACGGGTGGCAGGACCTTGTCTAGTGCTCACATGTGCTGCCAGCTCTACTTGCTCTGAGAGATGGGAAAAATCCAGAGAAAAAAAATTTGAGATATCTATGGACACAAACTTAGAAAACAATCTAAGGAAATTGCAAATGAATCAGAGGCGGATTAAGTGTCGACGGCGCTACCTCGATAGGAACGTCGATAGGCAAGCGCCTCATTCGGCTGGCGGCGGCGAACAGCGGCAAAGTTCAAGATTGGTGGGTTGGGGTTAGTGTAACATAACAACGAGCGACGAGTTTTCCCAGTGGTAGACAAAAAAGTATGTATGGCAGGCATAAAAATAGAAGTAACGGCAAGCGAAGCAAACCACGAAATTTTAAAACTTGCTCAAGTGGTTTAAAAAAAATTATGACAGCATGATAACATAAATAACGGCGAGCGGAGCGAGCTTCAAACTTTGTGTTGACACACCTTACCTCTAGTCGCCTGGCCTAGAGGGACCCTTCTACTCGCCCTAATAATAGTGTATTTTTTTCTCTTTATTATGTTTACGTAAAATAAGCTCATTTCGCTACCTTTTTTATTTGCTAATCGAAGGATATGCGGGATGTGCGTTAGTGACAGATGGATTCCACAGACGATACAAATCATTTAATGTTATTGTCAATGTCGTTATTTTGATAAAGTTAGTGTCAAAAGATTTGACAACGACGACATCGACAGTAGACATCAATCAAAGGCCTTCGAAAACGAGCGAATCACTGAAAAGCATGAATTTTCTTTGAATTTGTCCATCAAAATTGTTTGTGCTTGCCAGAAAATATTCGAATAGATAGTGTCAAAGTTAAAAATCCGCAAAGTTAACAAAATCTCCTGCAACATTGTTTTAAACCCAAGTGCATAAACATAAAGTTCCCCTCCTGAGAACTGCCCCATCCCAAAGCTTTGCAGTCAATAGCAAGCGCCTAGAAAGAAGTGAGTTATATAACCTTGAATCACGGGACTTCAGTATTGATTGTAGTAGTATTATAGAGCCCAACTAATAAGGGAACCTCCAGGCATGCCTTCTATAAAATATTGATTTCGGCTAACACTACTTTCGTATAAATTGAGGTTAGTTGTATAGGTGTACTTAGCCAACTGAAATCGATATTCACTCTACTGCTCTACTGCTACTGCAGATTAAGCTTTAGTCTGGCGAAAACTCAATAAGAGTGTATGATACTGACGTAATTAGATTGGCTTTTTTACTTTGATAGTCCCTGACAACATTATTTCTTCCTTCAGTAGGTCAGTCTCTTAAGTATCTCTTTCCATAATCTTTAAGCTTTTACCTCAACATAAATATCTTCTACTTTCCAAATACCTACTGCTTTTCTTACCCAGCATATGTTAGCTGTCTGTGATGTCTGTCTTTGAATCCATAATAATAGAGTAGATTTTTGTTACATTTTTTAAATTAGTCTTATCTATTAGCATGATAACATTATAAAAATAAACAAAGCTATTAAATTTATCAAATCATCTTACAGAAGAATCTATAAATTTAATTCAAAAATTTTTACTTATGACCATGAACTAAATAAACTACTTTCTAAGCAACATATGGAGAATGTTGATATGTTGCCAACAATAGTGTATGCAATCTGATTCTAATCTGTCAATAATCACTTTCTTTTGTGATATGTGAAGATAATATGTTACAAAGTTTTTGTTAATTCATGAGATAAAAGATCTCTTTATCAGATCTTTATTTTTTATTTAAATTAAAATCATGTGTTTTCTGTGTTTGTACGAAATCTTAATAAAAAATGTTTTAATATTTGTTAGTCTCAAATAAATACCATGTAACTTTTACTAACAGGTTAAACCATCAACTAAGATTTCAGCTAAATTGTGTAGGTATGTATTTATAAGGATTATTTGCAATTGTTCACAGACCTGAAATAAAAAGGGGGGCAGGCAAGCAGTAACCACCATGTATAGAGCAAAATTAGTATTACAAGCCACTAGCAAACTTAATAATGAAAAATTTGCATCATGGCTCTTCAACAAACCCCAAGTAAGATATGTTTTAACTATTAGCTAACATTATAATAGCATTTGTTAAAATCAGCTTTACCTAATTAAAAATAAAGTTGAAAGTTTAAAACTAAGTTCAAGGCCTTAATTGTCATGAACATAAGAACATAATGCTTGACCTTGTTCTACCAATTCTAAGGCCCGTATTAAGAAAGCCTGCTCAGTCATAGATATATGCTTGAGTGACGTTTATTCCATTGAAAAGCATTACTCAAGCATTGATCGATGACTGAGCAGGCTTTGATAATACAGGTCCGGGACGGGAACCGGGGTCTGCACTGACTCTCACATGGGAGTGTTGTACTCTGCCTAATCAGGCCCTACCCAGCCCAACTCCATGAAGTACCGGAGCAGGACTTCAAGGAGTTGAGTTGGTTAGGGGCTATTCCTTACACCATTTAGTAAAGTACTTATGGTAAGTGAAAAGTCTAACAGTCTATTGAATTTTTCCCACACAGACAATGGCCGTGAATGTTAATACCCACAGGCTTAAAAGTTCAATGGCAGCAGAACCCTTCTTAAATGGGTCCACCTCAGTATACGTAGAGACTATGTACAATGAGTGGCTCACCGACCCCAATTCAGTTCACGTGGTAAGTTAACCTAGATACTTATTAATTATGAACCTACATTTTATTATCTTTTGAACAGTACAAACAAGTTAATTTCTTTTGTTATCCTCATTTTAAATTATTTCTGTTGACTCATTAACACATGTGAATATGATGTAAATTGTTGTTTACGCATGAAATTAAAGTGATCACTGTGGGAAGTCCCATGAGCATATGATATTCCAAGATAAAAAAAACACAGAATTAGTTTATGGATAATCTTGGAATATCTTATGCCTTCTGCATGATGCGTTGTATAAGTACCTAATGTTTTTTTAGTAATACAGTACTATACAATCTGTGGTAATGTTAATACCTAAAACATTTGAGGAAAGACAACAACAGTCACGATTGATAAAGCCTTGACATGAAAATAAACGAAATGCCGACAAATCTGAGAGCCGCGAACTTGATTATTTTACGTAATCGTACACGTCATTTATGTGGGGCTGGCCTTTTTCCAGCTGCAGAACTTAATAGGTCTCATAAAAAAAAAATGGTACGTCATTAATACGTCAAGCATAGCAAGCAATGTTCACATGCTATATCCCATCCCATACCTAGTCACATTTGGCTAATTTGAATCACTGAATGGAACCATTGTCAAATTTTTAATGGTAACATTGTTGTGGGAGAACTACATTTGTTAGACTCTATTTAAACCAATGCACACGATGAGAGTGATGAGACTTCTCAGTTCACATGACAAACAAAAAGAATATAATCTTGACTGCTTCGCGTGGCAACGCAACATAGTTTGAAATCATCCAGGCGTTTTCCTCAATCAGCTTCATTCAATTCAAATTGCAGTGAGATACCTACTACATCTTGCATTGTACCAGTAGGTGCGACATTTTGTTGCTATGCATAGATCTAAGAAAAATCTGTAGATATGGTACGTTCTCCCAGCCAGTGTTGCCATATGGATAAGGCATGGATTCCGTATTTTCGATCAAAAAGTCCGTACAAAATCCGTATTACAACTCTTGAGTGAAATTCCGTATAAATTCCGTAGAAAAATGAAACATCTAAGATAACTTTATTTATACATATCTTTATTTATCATCGGGTGATTTACCTAAAAGTTGCATGTAATAAGCCTGTTATCGTATCTGTGCTTATTTTATTATTTATCATGGCACACACTATACATGAAAATGAACCTACGACTATGTACAACTGTAGCGCAGCACAGTATTGACCTCGTGTGCATAGCGTCGACAGCGTTAAGCTGCGTGCAAACCACACGTGTAGCTAAGCAATGACGTCATTAATCTCGTATCCTTACGTAGCCTATTCTTGGGTTGCAGTGGACGTTCTTATCACACACTTTTTTACGTTATCTTGACGTTATCACACATTCCCTTGCAAAGCGAAGCTAGAAACACGTACGTAACCACTCCGTGCGCAGCGGTGGAGCAGCGGCTTTATGTTGCCGTGATAATATTGTGCTGCTGTACATTTTTGACAGGGGGAACTAATTATTATAACATGTAAAGGACTTCTTATTTACGTTACGTTAGTTTTGATTTGGTACAACACAACACACACACTTTTGCAAAGGTTTCGCGGACAGCTTTCAACCCAAAACTTGGTCAAACAAATGATTCGCTAGCAGCTCTATCTTTGTGTCATATAGTGAAGCATTTCAATACCTTTCTTATTACAGCTTTAGAACGGTTTTTGGCTGATTAGTTCCTTTACAAAAGCAATAGATGTCGCGGTTGAATATACATGCATTTAACGGTGTAGCGCCAACGGCAATATTTCCCGGTACATGCGAGTAGTTAGGACGTTAAATAAATATGATAGTTATTGTTTTAAATAATGTAAACATCATCTAAAAGAGCTCTTCCTCGACTGCATCTGCCTCTGAGTGAGTCTGTGTAAAGTTGAATCTGCCTGTAGCATAAATCCGTTTAAAAATCCGTATGTTTGAATCATCCGTATTGGGCTTCCGAAATCCGTACAAATACGGACAAATCCGTATATATGGCAACGCTGCTCCCAGCGCTTACTCAACAACTGGCCTGTGTGTGTTACAACTACAGGCAAACACTCGCTCATAGTTATATTTCCAATCTTGTGCAATAATTATAATGAACAAACAGGAGTGCTGTAGTCTGTTAGTCAATATCACACTAAAGTTCGCCGTAGCAAGCACGCGTAACACGAACGCCGGTCCGACTATGACTGGACTGAGGTGGGTGGACCTAATTGCACCTAATTTGAGCCTTCCACTTTCAGGAACCTAGTACCTACCTCATCTCCTCTTTTTTTACTTAGATCCATGTTGCTATTTAATCAGTTTCAATACAGGGCATGTCGATCTCCAATTACTTATCCAATAACGTGCTAAAGCAACCGTATTGATTGGTTGTTGTGTCTAGACATGTATCAGACGACACTGATAATATGCCGTAAGTAGATATAATAATCAATTTCATTTAGCCCAAGACAAGAAACTTTGTTACGTAGGAATAAGATTCAGTTTCCAAGTACTTTCAAAATCAAGGACTCGATTAAAATAAACGCTTGTGAAACGACCCAATTTGAAAAGGTCATAACTTATAACATAACAATGCATGTCTAACTGCTGCACTTATGAACATGCCGAATTTATTAGCGGTATTACCTCTCTCTCTCTCTTTTGTGCTTACGTGATAGGTATCACGTAACGTAACGTGCTGACGAGTTTATAGGATACGTTAGACCCAGGTGGGTCTAACGTATCCTATAAACTCGTCAGCACCATAACGTCCACTGGTGAACATGCCTCCCTTAAACAAGGCGGGGTTCTGCCATAACTACCACGTTTGGCAGGCGGATCGTTGATCGCAGTAGTGGTGTTAAAAATACACAGAAGGAAGCTGCGGCCATTCCTCTGGTAGGTTTCCTCTGTCAGCTCTTACGACATCTGTGCTCTGAGATGGAGGGGTCGATTCTTACGCTTATAACAGTTATATTAATAATCAGCAATAATGTACAGCAGAATGGGATCAGTGCTTCAGGAAATTAACTATAAACAAAAATACATATACTAAATCTAGCCTTATTGAGTATGTATGTACATATGTATAAGATAGAAGTATAAATAAAGATGTTATGTTCCTCGTCACGACACGACACGAAACGAAATCATGAAATGAAACGTGCGATCTTGATTTACAGAATATCTCTAATCAGTAAAGCATTTACTCTAATAATACTGGTCATAGATCTCAGTAGAAATGACATTGGACGTTTTTCATGGCTTCTCGCCGCCTTGAATAAAGAAGTATAGCATTGAAGGCATGGACGAACAAATGTTCCTCCATGCCTTGAATGCTTGTTTTCCTCATAATGCTTGTCATTTTGAATTATTCAAGGAGCTATCGTGACGAGGAGTGCATAACCGTGCAAAATTTTGATTGGTTAAATTGCGAAGACAGGCCACAAATCTCCATTGAAGATAGTTATGACTTCCAGTAGTTGTTTGGTTTGAACTGCTTTGAATTGGTAGCTTTACAAATGCTCACGATGTCTTTGAATTGACTTTAGCATTCAGAGCTAAAGAAAATGCTGACCTGAATGACTTTGGGTAGCACTTTAAGTTATGTGCTGTTAGCAGTGCTTTGTTTTCTTCTGTTGACGCAACTCGCAAACAAATGCTATACGCTAATTTAACAAAATTCGACGATAATAATTACAAGATTTTATTTAACTTGCCCTGTTGGTATGTGTGGGTTGTCCCACACATGCTAACAGGGCAAGTTCTCTTTCTTTCAACTGAATTTTATCTTTCAACTGAATTTTAGACCAGTTATCCTCAACAGATTGAGCTGAAATTTGACATACTTATGTAAGTTCGGTGACAATGCAATGTCACGGTACCATCAAACTGACCATAGGAACTCCTAAACGAAATGACTTAACCCCGTCGAGTTTGGGTTCGTTGGATTTGTCTTTCAGCACTTAGGCCCGTGGTGATTATAAAATATATTTTTTTAAATATTAAAAAATCATTTTAATCTTTGAATTGCTGCAGCAATTTTCCTCAAACGTAATCTCCAAACATAAAAAAAAAAAATCACTTTTCATACAATAAAAGACTGAATCAAATCGGTTCATCACACACCCATTTTTGCGTCGTTGGTAGGTAAAATACGTTACATATGACTTGCTCAATTTAAGCAACGTATGAAAGAGGGTTCGTGTGATATGTATGTCTACATCAACATGATGATGGTTTTGACGTCAGAGCACCTCCCACGTCCATGATTGGTTTGATAATAACTTTAGGTACTAAAACATACTTGAAATTGTGATTCTTATAATAGCGCTTCATATTGCTATCAATTATGATTATTTTGTCCAACTCAGACGCATTATTTTATCACTTTCATTTCATTTATCATTCGCAGCTCGATTTTATCGACTGCTGGGTATTGCTGGCCTCCAGATGTTCTATCCGTTGTTTAAAATTACATCTAGTAATTATGCTTTTTAGGGTAGAATTACCAGCTTGATCAGGAATTTAAGAGATCTTTCAAGCGATACTCAAACCTGTTTACCTGGCATACTATTATTTTGTTGGAATTAATAACGATGATAATAGATATATATTTTTTTATTATACATAGAAAATACCCAGAACAAATATTTGCAGATCGTACAAATATTAAAATTTGTCCCAAGGCAGGGATCGAACCCGCAACCTCCTGCGTCGCAGGCGGACCTTCGCCCGTCGCGCCACATCGGTCGTCAAATTAATTAATTTAATGAATCGGAACTCGATATCGTTCTGGTGACATCACCGATTTTTTATGAGTTCCGCGTATTTGCTTATTACGGGATAAAAAGTAGGTACGTTGGACTAATGTAGCATCCTATTTATGCTACATTTTGGTCAATTAAATGTCATGAAATGTAAAATGTTTTGTGCACCAGACAAAGGTTGATGGCAAAAGTGAAAGACAGCGAGCAGTGGGTGATACCGAGCAGCTAAAATGACGGTGATGTCATTATTATTATTTTTTCCGTTGGGGTGGTATTCTCTGAAAGATTGGTTAGCAGCTTCGTCAGTTAGCATTGATGTACCTACCTATAATGTATGAAAACTGTGAAAAACGTCATAGCCGTCCGGTTATCTTTTAGAAGCACATAACACATGCAATAATTTTAAGAAAAGCTTCATTAAGAAGATTATTGTAATAACGAGATGTATTTCAGTCTTGGGATGCATTCTTCCGCAACGCGACGGCGGGCGCCCAACCCGGGGCCGCGTACACTCCCCCTCCGAACCTAGCGCCCTACAACAAGAACGAAATTCCGCTGACATCGCTCGTGCCTGCTCATGCTAGCATGCCTTCCATTGATTCAGGTATAATAACATTAATAACATCTATTCGTTTCCAATATCCAATCTATAAGTGATGCATGCTTCCGAAACGCGGGGGCAGCGGGCACCCAACGCGCGGCCGCGTACACTCCACTTCCGAACGTAGCGCCCTACAACAAGAACGAAGTTACGATGACGTCGCTCAAGGCATGCTTCATTGATTCAGTTATAACAACATCTATCTGTTTCCAGTATTTAATTGGGGAATAAATTTTGGGAACGGATTTTCTTTTAATAATAATGGGTTCAAATTTGGCTATAGAGCTTAAACTATGGATAGATTGGATATTGGGAATGATAGTTAGTGTATTTTGAGATAATTCATAACTTAAGTCTCCTTAAGGGGCGAACCTAACGCGTTTGGTTGTCAAACTAGGCCTAGATCTCAGTACTCACGGGATCCCCGGGGTAAAAAACTCAAAGTACATAAAATTTTTTTTTTTTATTGTTTTGAATGCGAAAACACAATAAAACAAGATCCGTCAAGTGCGAGTAGCTGTAACTGTTTTGAGATATACACACCGATACCTTTCATTTTATACCCCATTCGGTGAAACCCCCCTTTTGAAAATTATCCCCCCCCCCCTTTTGACCATTTTTCATAAAGTGGTTTACTCACAGACTTCTCTATATTTTTCCTGTAAAATATAGATCTCTATCTACAAACGCTAATGGGTAATTTTTCGAGAGATATTAAAGATGGAAAAAAGGACAGAAAAAGCGAAGCCATAAGGGTTTCGAAACGGATCTCCGATCTTCGAAACCCTAATAACATGAAAGTGCACTATTTCGCACATCATTTGCTCGAGACCTCAGGAACCCTGCGGTCTATTAAAATGACGTATATCCATGAACCAGTTTCTTCACAAACATTAAATTGATTTTTACCGCTTACGCCGTTCCAAAAACGTATGCTTTGTCCCGCTTCTATGAACTCGAAATCCTATGCCTATCCTTTTCACAAAATGGCGCGCATTGCGCCCTCTTAATTTAATTTTTTTGTCCAGATTTTAAGAATTTATCTTAAAATCTGGACATAGCACCGTGGCCCGAGGGGCACGTTAGACGTGAGTGACCCAAGCGGTGACATCTTCTAATAGGCGTTGATAATCACTTTAATCAGGGCAGTTTGATCTAGACTAATGCCTTTTGTGCATACGTATCTCTCGCCCGTCTGAAACTTATCAATAACGAACATTAGACTCATTAGAGACTCGTTATAATATAATATTTTATTGATTCAAACCACGACACACATTTACTTGAATCGAAGCTAGAAAGAACCTGACGCTCCCACCCACATCTTTGAAAAGGAACCTGGCTTTGTTCCAATCTTGCTCGGTGTTCACCGGCGTGTTACGTGTATGTGGGATGTATGTAAAAGTGAATGGTTTAAAGCTTCTCGATTGCAAATTGCCGTGGACAATTGGCGAGGCCTTCTGGATTTTAATGCACTAGAATGAAACTTTAAGAATGCTAAGGTTTCGAATTGCGTATGACGTATCATTTTCCAAGAAAAAAATAAATTAATATGATCTGGCGCCGAATTCTGCTAAGCAATCGCTTTATTATGACCTATAGTGTTATAAAATCTGTGCTATGACAATGGCATCGTCACAGAATAGTCGAAAGACGAAAGAAACTGTAGGTAGATGGTGCGTGCGGTGCTATTTGCACGGAGAGTTTGATAGAATTGTTTCAAATTTGACACTTTTGACACGCGTCCCTCCATCTATTGTTTCTTTCACCAAAGGTAAAAAGCAAAAATATGTGACTTTGAGACGATACCATTGTTATGGTGAAGCGATTAATTTAGTGGAATTAGGGTCCTGTTTGCTAATGCAATTATTTATTTATTAACATCATTATGACTTCTCTTCTACCGAGCTGACGAGTCGGCAGTCGGCACACATACATACGACCACGTAATGCTGAACGTGCCTCCCCGAAACAAGGGTGAATTATCTTCATATGGTAATGTTTTGCCAATATTAAGCATATTTACCATGTGGGGTGGCGCACAAGAGTTTGGAGGCCTATACTTACCCAGCAGTGGGTGAAGGCGGGTTGCAGATGATGATAATGCCAATAATAAGCATAAGCAATAAGTTTTTTTTAAGTACCAGCTGACCCGACAGACGTTCTCCTGTCTTAACTATGAATATTAAAATTTTCAAATTTTTCGCGCAATTTTCTTAGTTTTTTTTTCATAAAAAGCTTTTCCTGACAGTAACAAACACAACAAAAAAGAATTAGTGTAATCAGTCCAGCCGTTCACGCGTGATGCCGTGACCAAGGGAAATAGGGATTAACTTTTATATATTTATATAGATTTAAGGAAACAGGAGGTCCCGTTAGGAAACACTAAGATTAAAAGCAATCTTAGTGTTTCCTAACGGAACCTCCTGTTTCCTTAAATCTATATAAATATATAAAAGTTAATCCCTATTTCCCTTGGTCACGGCATCACGCGTGAACGGCTGGACTGATTACACTAATTCTTTTTTGTTGTGTTTGTTACTGTTAGTGTATTTTGAGATAATTCATAACTTAAGTCTCCTTAAGGGGCGAACCTAACGCGTTTGGTTGTCAAACTAGGCCTAGATCTCAGTACTCACGGGATCCCCGGGGTAAAAAACTCAAAGTACATAAAATTTTTTTTTTTTATTGTTTTGAATGCGAAAACACAATAAAACAAGATCCGTCAAGTGCGAGTAGCTGTAACTGTTTTGAGATATACACACCGATACCTTTCATTTTATACCCCATTCGGTGAAACCCCCCTTTTGAAAATTATCCCCCCCCCCCCCTTTTGACCATTTTTCATAAAGTGGTTTACTCACAGACTTCTCTATATTTTTCCTGTAAAATATAGATCTCTATCTACAAACGCTAATGGGTAATTTTTCGAGAGATATTAAAGATGGAAAAAAGGACAGAAAAAGCGAAGCCATAAGGGTTTCGAAACGGATCTCCGATCTTCGAAACCCTAATAACATGAAAGTGCACTATTTCGCACATCATTTGCTCGAGACCTCAGGAACCCTGCGGTCTATTAAAATGACGTATATCCATGAACCAGTTTCTTCACAAACATTAAATTGATTTTTACCGCTTACGCCGTTCCAAAAACGTATGCTTTGTCCCGCTTCTATGAACTCGAAATCCTATGCCTATCCTTTTCACAAAATGGCGCGCATTGCGCCCTCTTAATTTAATTTTTTTGTCCAGATTTTAAGAATTTATCTTAAAATCTGGACATAGCACCGTGGCCCGAGGGGCACGTTAGACGTGAGTGACCCAAGCGGTGACATCTTCTAATAGGCGTTGATAATCACTTTAATCAGGGCAGTTTGATCTAGACTAATGCCTTTTGTGCATACGTATCTCTCGCCCGTCTGAAACTTATCAATAACGAACATTAGACTCATTAGAGACTCGTTATAATATAATATTTTATTGATTCAAACCACGACACACATTTACTTGAATCGAAGCTAGAAAGAACCTGACGCTCCCACCCACATCTTTGAAAAGGAACCTGGCTTTGTTCCAATCTTGCTCGGTGTTCACCGGCGTGTTACGTGTATGTGGGATGTATGTAAAAGTGAATGGTTTAAAGCTTCTCGATTGCAAATTGCCGTGGACAATTGGCGAGGCCTTCTGGATTTTAATGCACTAGAATGAAACTTTAAGAATGCTAAGGTTTCGAATTGCGTATGACGTATCATTTTCCAAGAAAAAAATAAATTAATATGATCTGGCGCCGAATTCTGCTAAGCAATCGCTTTATTATGACCTATAGTGTTATAAAATCTGTGCTATGACAATGGCATCGTCACAGAATAGTCGAAAGACGAAAGAAACTGTAGGTAGATGGTGCGTGCGGTGCTATTTGCACGGAGAGTTTGATAGAATTGTTTCAAATTTGACACTTTTGACACGCGTCCCTCCATCTATTGTTTCTTTCACCAAAGGTAAAAAGCAAAAATATGTGACTTTGAGACGATACCATTGTTATGGTGAAGCGATTAATTTAGTGGAATTAGGGTCCTGTTTGCTAATGCAATTATTTATTTATTAACATCATTATGACTTCTCTTCTACCGAGCTGACGAGTCGGCAGTCGGCACACATACATACGACCACGTAATGCTGAACGTGCCTCCCCGAAACAAGGGTGAATTATCTTCATATGGTAATGTTTTGCCAATATTAAGCATATTTACCATGTGGGGTGGCGCACAAGAGTTTGGAGGCCTATACTTACCCAGCAGTGGGTGAAGGCGGGTTGCAGATGATGATAATGCCAATAATAAGCATAAGCAATAAGTTTTTTTTAAGTACCAGCTGACCCGACAGACGTTCTCCTGTCTTAACTATGAATATTAAAATTTTCAAATTTTTCGCGCAATTTTCTTAGTTTTTTTTTCATAAAAAGCTTTTCCTGACAGTAACAAACACAACAAAAAAGAATTAGTGTAATCAGTCCAGCCGTTCACGCGTGATGCCGTGACCAAGGGAAATAGGGATTAACTTTTATATATTTATATAGATTTAAGGAAACAGGAGGTCCCGTTAGGAAACACTAAGATTAAAAGCAATCTTAGTGTTTCCTAACGGAACCTCCTGTTTCCTTAAATCTATATAAATATATAAAAGTTAATCCCTATTTCCCTTGGTCACGGCATCACGCGTGAACGGCTGGACTGATTACACTAATTCTTTTTTGTTGTGTTTGTTACTGTCAGTGTATTTTGAGATAATTCATAACTTAAGTCTCCTTAAGGGGCGAACCTAACGCGTTTGGTTGTCAAACTAGGCCTAGATCTCAGTACTCACGGGATCCCCGGGGTAAAAAACTCAAAGTACATAAAATTTTTTTTTTTTATTGTTTTGAATGCGAAAACACAATAAAACAAGATCCGTCAAGTGCGAGTAGCTGTAACTGTTTTGAGATATACACACCGATACCTTTCATTTTATACCCCATTCGGTGAAACCCCCCTTTTGAAAATTATCCCCCCCCCCCCTTTTGACCATTTTTCATAAAGTGGTTTACTCACAGACTTCTCTATATTTTTCCTGTAAAATATAGATCTCTATCTACAAACGCTAATGGGTAATTTTTCGAGAGATATTAAAGATGGAAAAAAGGACAGAAAAAGCGAAGCCATAAGGGTTTCGAAACGGATCTCCGATCTTCGAAACCCTAATAACATGAAAGTGCACTATTTCGCACATCATTTGCTCGAGACCTCAGGAACCCTGCGGTCTATTAAAATGACGTATATCCATGAACCAGTTTCTTCACAAACATTAAATTGATTTTTACCGCTTACGCCGTTCCAAAAACGTATGCTTTGTCCCGCTTCTATGAACTCGAAATCCTATGCCTATCCTTTTCACAAAATGGCGCGCATTGCGCCCTCTTAATTTAATTTTTTTGTCCAGATTTTAAGAATTTATCTTAAAATCTGGACATAGCACCGTGGCCCGAGGGGCACGTTAGACGTGAGTGACCCAAGCGGTGACATCTTCTAATAGGCGTTGATAATCACTTTAATCAGGGCAGTTTGATCTAGACTAATGCCTTTTGTGCATACGTATCTCTCGCCCGTCTGAAACTTATCAATAACGAACATTAGACTCATTAGAGACTCGTTATAATATAATATTTTATTGATTCAAACCACGACACACATTTACTTGAATCGAAGCTAGAAAGAACCTGACGCTCCCACCCACATCTTTGAAAAGGAACCTGGCTTTGTTCCAATCTTGCTCGGTGTTCACCGGCGTGTTACGTGTATGTGGGATGTATGTAAAAGTGAATGGTTTAAAGCTTCTCGATTGCAAATTGCCGTGGACAATTGGCGAGGCCTTCTGGATTTTAATGCACTAGAATGAAACTTTAAGAATGCTAAGGTTTCGAATTGCGTATGACGTATCATTTTCCAAGAAAAAAATAAATTAATATGATCTGGCGCCGAATTCTGCTAAGCAATCGCTTTATTATGACCTATAGTGTTATAAAATCTGTGCTATGACAATGGCATCGTCACAGAATAGTCGAAAGACGAAAGAAACTGTAGGTAGATGGTGCGTGCGGTGCTATTTGCACGGAGAGTTTGATAGAATTGTTTCAAATTTGACACTTTTGACACGCGTCCCTCCATCTATTGTTTCTTTCACCAAAGGTAAAAAGCAAAAATATGTGACTTTGAGACGATACCATTGTTATGGTGAAGCGATTAATTTAGTGGAATTAGGGTCCTGTTTGCTAATGCAATTATTTATTTATTAACATCATTATGACTTCTCTTCTACCGAGCTGACGAGTCGGCAGTCGGCACACATACATACGACCACGTAATGCTGAACGTGCCTCCCCGAAACAAGGGTGAATTATCTTCATATGGTAATGTTTTGCCAATATTAAGCATATTTACCATGTGGGGTGGCGCACAAGAGTTTGGAGGCCTATACTTACCCAGCAGTGGGTGAAGGCGGGTTGCAGATGATGATAATGCCAATAATAAGCATAAGCAAAAAGTTTTTTTTAAGTACCAGCTGACCCGACAGACGTTCTCCTGTCTTAACTATGAATATTAAAATTTTCAAATTTTTCGCGCAATTTTCTTAGTTTTTTTTTCATAAAAAGCTTTTCCTGACAGTAACAAACACAACAAAAAAGAATTAGTGTAATCAGTCCAGCCGTTCACGCGTGATGCCGTGACCAAGGGAAATAGGGATTAACTTTTATATATTTATATAGATTTAAGGAAACAGGAGGTCCCGTTAGGAAACACTAAGATTAAAAGCAATCTTAGTGTTTCCTAACGGAACCTCCTGTTTCCTTAAATCTATATAAATATATAAAAATGAATCCCTTTTTCCGTTCCGTTAGGAAACACTAAGATTAAAAGCAGTCTTAGTGTTTCCTAACGGAACCTCCTGTTTCCTTAAATCTATATAAATATATAAAAATGAATCCCTTTTTCCGTTCCGTTAGGAAACACTAAGATTAAAAGCAGTCTTAGTGTTTCCTAACGGAACCTCCTGTTTCCTTAAATCTATATAAATATATAAAAATGAATCCCTTTTTCCGTTCCGTTAGGAAACACTAAGATTAAAAGCAGTCTTAGTGTTTCCTAACGGAACCTCCTGTTTCCTTAAATCTATATAAATATATAAAAATGAATCCCTATTTCCTTTGGTCTTGTCTTTGGTCTTAGTGTTTGATTAAAGGATGTTAATAGTAAAAATTTATCTAACAGGTTCCCCCATCAACGAGAAGATTATCGATGACCACCTTGCAGTGCAAGCCATCATCAGGAGCTATCAGGTGAAAAATGTTTCCCTCTACTTCGTCTTATTTTTGTTTGCACCTTTTGCCACCCACACTATAGACCCTGCCAGTGTTGCAATTTTTCCCCTGGTCCACAATTTAGTTTTTAGAATTTTTTTTAGTTAGTTTTGCATATTATTTGTTATTTTGTAAATAGATATTCCATGTGGATTCTAAACTCAGAAATACTTCAGCTGCTAGCTTAAGCAAGAATTTCTAGAAAGTCACGAATATGGCGTAACTTATCTGTGAATTGAATACTGAATATTGTTTAATTTATCAGTCAAGATATTCTGGTACAGCACGCGTAAAGTAAAGGTTACAAATAGGACAATGCAATACTACTGATAATTCAATCAAAGAAAATAGAATTCTGCATTTTAAAACATGAATTTTAAATGATGTTCGATAGCTCAAGTTTTAATCGGTCTAGTCTATGTAGTAAATAAACTAATCGATATAAATTGGTATATGTGTCCAAATGGCTTTGCACGATCTGGCGACGAGACAACTTCAAAACCGCCGGTGCTAGAAATTTCAAATGTATGAGTGGGTATGTCTCATTGGGGAGCATAATAATTATTACTGTTTTGAAAAAAACGAAAACCTACTTCGAATCTTTGCATCCCTTAGTTTTAAACTGATATTTAAGTTTTGCGGGATAAATACTAATTCCGGGAATACATTTTTTATGGACCACCTTGGGATCATCTTATACAACTGCAAAATAATCATCCATATCGGTCCATAAATTAATGACCATAAATTGATGATTAATTTATGACCTTTCGTTGGCAATGAGGCGTTTTCCAAGCAAGAAAAAACCATATTTACCATAATGCTCAATAGATGGCAGGGTCTTTCGCGGAAGAATAAAGGTTGTGGTAATGTGTCATGTCAACCTGTGCAGGTTCCATGCCATATATTTTCAACTAAAAGCGCCATCTTTTCAGTGAGGTTAAACTATTTTTTGACATTACAAAAATGCCTTATAGCTCGCACAAATTGCCACAAATTGCCCAATCGTACGCCATTATTATTGCATATATATCTGAAAACTTGTGTGCGAATCGCCGGGTCGTGCAAATTTGGACTAAACAGTGATGATGGCGGGTGGTGACAGGCTCGCGGTCACCTCGCGGCGGACGTGGACCCGCTCGGGATTACTACGGCCAACCTGCCCGCATTGGGCATGCGCGCTCCAGCCTCCGAGCTCATCATGAGGAAATATTTCAATTTCGGTAAACAACGAATCCAATCTGAGGCTATCGAACGGAACTCGCACGCTGGTGTCAATTCAGATGGCAGAAAAACTAAATTGACATTTGACAGCACTCAGTGCCTTTTCATACGTCCTGGTCGCCGGGTGTAGCCGGCGGTGAATTGTATGCAAATTATGCGGGTACGTGTGAAAGCTATCGTACATTCCTATACACTTCGCCGCCGGGTACCCGGAAACCGGGACGTATGAAAAGGCACTATAAATGATATATATAATATATTCAGGCGTTCCTTTGCGAAAATCCAATTGTAAATATAAGGATGAAAGATATTTAGTAACAATTCCGCGAAAAAAACCTTCTCCAATAATCTTTCATCCTTATTCTAAAAATTATTTCATCCGTTTTATTTCGATGGAAGCAGGAGAAGGACGGTAGCGTATTTGGTGCTGTGGAATTTGTAGTTTAGTTTATGTGCCACCTGAATCGCCACCGCTGACACTGAGTTGAAGCGTCACTCTAAAATATGCAGTCTGTTAAATTCTATCTCCGCATCGTTACGTTGTCTCAATACAAATTTGTGCATAACATCTCGTGTGTGGGGTTAGGGGTCAATAGTGTGTGATTTTTTTGATTAACGCTTCGACTCTGTGTAAGAGTGCCTTGACGAAGAAGGCTGATTGGAAACTCGTTTTATTGGAAGTTATTGCATTGCGTGTCACCGATTTGTATCATGCGGCGATATTATGACACACATGCATAAAAACCGGTGCACTAAAGCGGAGCAGAGTCGGTGCTTATTTACTAATTAAACCTCAAATTTATTTATATTGGCTTCTCTGAAACTTACTTTTGATCGGAGGTAGCGTGAACGAGAAAGCGAGCCTTGAAAGCGATATTTTGGGGACAAGGGCACAATGGTCCTTGTTGTCAAACTTTCATTTTAAATGTAATCCTCCGCTCTGTTTTGGTGCACACAAGCGCTTATAAAACTATCATGTGGAGGTTTCCATGCTTTTAGTATGTCATGGCAACATCATCAGGTTAATAAGTTTGTTAACGAATTATATGTATATGGTGGATTTTTTGGATGGGGCTGTTAGGGGAGGTACCTTAACCGGTGTAGCCAAGGGAAAACAATCTTATGAGACTATCCATATCTTTTTGATTAATTTTCCTCTTTCACAGAATTTCCAAAAAAATTACAGTGAGCAAATAAATGGGTACTTTACACGAAATCTTTTTTTGATGCCAATCGATCCTGTTTCTTAAACTTTTATCGGACCAACTGAGGTTGCAGTACTAAAAAAGTCAGAAATCGCAAAAAAACTTTTCCCATATATTTTGTAAAGCTCTAATTATTATTAATAAATTTCTCTTAAAATTATGGATAGTAGAACCATTTTACTGTAGATACACCGGTTAAAATAACTCCCCTTACTGCCCCGTCCAAAACATCCACCCTCCACTCCACCCATACGCTGTAACCTCTGGAAAATTATGTTTTTTCTTCTACCAGCTCAAACCCAATGCACGTTTTAATTAAACTTAGAAATCAATGTGTAACTTCAATTATCACATTCACATTATCTTAATAAAACCATCGTATGCACGTGTGTGATATTATTAGCCCATCAACCTTTCGATTTACCTATTTTTTTTTCGTAACTTCATCAAAATCGTTTTTTTGTCAAAATTCATCGTTGATCCGTTTTATGTCTTAACTACAAAAAATATATTGAAATTTAACAAATTTCCTATCCACTAACGTTCAAAAAACGACCTACTTTAAAATGGCTAGTCTCAAACAGAAATATTGTAGTGTTTGTGAGCCTCTGCATTGTTATTCGTAGTATTTTTCAGTATTTGCGCTTTCCTATCTTGACTGTGTAATCTTTTCGGGTTATTTTAAGTTTTGATATGGCGGTTTCTTGTATGCGCTAATATTTAGGTAGAGTGACTGACTATCTCGTTTCTTATGGGTTTTAGGTCGCTTTGGGTTAATAATGTATGCGATACTATTGTGTTGGATTGTTTGACTAGTCCCGGGGTCATCTCGTCGCCCAGCTCGATCCCTTGGGGATCTCAGTTGGGGATCCTGTATCGAGCAGCGACTGGCACGGCGGTATGCGAGCCTTCGCCAATGAGGCCGTCATAAGACAACACGTGCGTTTCGGTATGAACGTTTATTATGACGACCACTTATTGCTATTGATGATTAGCTGGATTTTAACTGGTCATTTTGGGTTTTAATATTCGATCGTCCGAAAGTTTAGTTAACTTTTTTTGATTTCTTTGGGAGGGATTATTAAAGATATGCAAACAACTCAATTTTCCGAAATAAATTTCATTTGGAAATTCGAGTTGTTTTTTCGAGGGAAATATTCTAGGAAATTCTTTTAATGAATCCAGTTCACATCCGTTTATTATTCAATTTGCAATACAGTGTTTATTTTTCAAAATTGGTTTAGGGTCTATTGGCTTCAGACGCACTCCGATTAAGTCAGCACTTCAAATCGTCACTGCAATGGCGCAGTTGTATATTTTTTGGGTAGTTAGTTGCTGAAATGCTTACTTTTTTGGTGCGGGCAGTAGTTTGATTCTGTTAAGGTGCTTGGGCAATTTAAACTTGAGTATTTAAGTATATCGTACTATTATAAAAAGCACTGTGAAATTGCATAGCGCTGATAAACTAAACAGTAAAGTCTATGTAGTATATCGCCATTATATGTACATAGATTTATAAAACATTATTGAAAAATTTTAACATATAAGTATTGATATTGTTAATGTTGTTGAGACTAGCTTTTTGAAATATCCGGTCAGATACTAAATACATCCATATTTTAGATAAATTTAACAAACTAACCATCTGCAAATAATAATATGCATATTTTTCTGTAACATATTCCTTTACTAGATAGAATAGTGTAATCTAATAGATGTTCGATACACGTGAAACCCTGTGATGAACGAGCTAATGACATTAATTTACTCCTTGTCTAGTATAGAATGTAAGTCCCCAAGTGATTATTTAATGTACCTCCAATCAAATAAGGAACGAATCAAACCACAAATGTATAACTCTTAAAACATTAATAAATTTGCCACAGTCTGAAAATTTTCAACGAAAATGATTTAAACAATAAACAATGTTATTGGCTACCTACAGGTAGTTGATTAAATGCGTAATTTACGATTAGACTGGGACAAAATTACAATGTTTTTATTTTATTACTGTCAGTGGACAGTTGTGTATGTTATCTCCTCGTGTGTTACTTTATCGTGACATCAGTTACGCAGTTTGTAGGTAAATTAACGGGCAGATCTTAAATTAATATTGTATGTGGGCCATGGTTAAGTGGAAGGGTAGATTAGGCTAAGAACAAGAGCCTCATAGATAGTTATTAGGTAAACTACTTTTTATAGTTTAGTATGCGGAAGTTTCACGATTAGATACAAAATGTATGTATTTTAGCGTAGTTTAGGTAAATTTCAGATGTAAATATCTCGACACAATGTAAGTCTCATTTAAACGTTGATTTAGCTTAAACTAGGATAGAGTAGTTCCTATATTTAACCCGGTAAGTTGATGTATTTGCACTAAAATAACAAGTGCTTTGCAAACCCTAATAGCTTGCGTGTTTAATTATTACTTGTATACTACAAGCTAATCTCAATTTTATTCCTGTGTTAACACTTCACGTTCTTTTATGTTTAACATTAAATTTATTAACAAATATCCCGATAAATTTATAATAAGTATCTATTTACTACCCCCTGATTTCAGCTTCTTATAATTATTTATTACCTAAACGAGCTAGGATCTGCAATTGCATTTCCACTTTCTATAACAGTTGTGAACTAAAAAACAGATCCGAGGACATCATATTGCACACCTCGACCCACTGGAAATAGCCAACGTCCAATTGGCCGGTAAAAACAAGCGGGAAGTGATTCACAACACCTACAGGTTTGGTAAGGAGGTCCGACCCGCACTCTATGACATGGCTACCAAGGTCCGCTCGGTGAACCATCAACAGTAGTTATGGCGACAAACCTTTTTTGACCCTGTCTTTAACCAACATTTTTACAATCGCAAACAAGTCCTATTACCTATTTTTACTAGTCTGGGTTTATTGACCTCTCGAAAACCTTTTCTAAAACAAATCATGCACTGTGAGAAATTTTCAGATAATTCGATTTGATATCTACTTTCTAAAGGGGGTTGTTCCGAGTTCTCGGTAATCGGGATTTGTGTAAATTGCCATTGTAAAATAGCCTTTATGAACAGAACTATGTGCAATTCAACTGCAGGCAGGTCTAACCAGTTTTACTTTTATTTTGCGTATAATTTGTCCAGATCACAGTTTTGTCTGTTCGTAAACTAGACGCCATAACTACGACATGTACAATGTGGACGTAACGCACAAGGTCCTCTGCATTGCACGCTAGTCTGGCATGGTACACATACACGGTGCGCCAAACACAGACCCTGGAATCTGACAGAATTAACCCTCTTTCATAAACACCCTACTTTTACGAGACTTTATCAAGAACAGCCTGGACATTAAAGTCAAACTAGTCGATATTATAGTTTTGCTTTTAATTTGAACCGTATGGTATAACATAAAAAATTTAATGATATCATATTCCTGGGTTTGTTATATGTAGATGTATGGCACATTTATACCTTTTTATCTTTTATATTGCATGGTATAAATTTATTACCCAAAGGGAATACTACACCTTTATAAAATTGCATGTAGGTAGATTAACAACTAAAATGCATGTAGTTTTCTAACGTAGTCCAAAACGATTGAAATTGTAAGATATACTATAAGAATACCAACAAGTTGTTTTGTGGAGTGAACTATTTTATAGTGTGCCCTTGGGAATGTAGTGTAGAGCGTCATGTATGTCTTTGGATCTTGGCCAACATATTGTCTCTATATCTATCCGAAGTACAGTCACCTCGAATGATCTTTGAACTAGCAATAAAATATATATATTTACTCAGTACTTTTGTATAGTGCGCAAAGCTTGTCTGTGCAGAGGACTAACATAGTCTATAGCATAGCGCTGGTGGTGGTTACAATTGAAGAGTAATTTAGAAGTCATGGTCTTAGTTTTTGTCTTCTGCACAGAAAAGCTGCACTGCACTGGCACTGGTATGTGCTGGTGTGTGCACTAGCACTGGTATGTGTCTATTTATTGGGTTTCATCAAAAATAAATAATATTTAAGAAAATGAACAAAACTATGGTCTCATGCTGATTGCCACTCATACTGAGTTATTGTGAATTTGTAAATGTTACATATACATACATATTATATACTTACCTTCATTACATTGTATTACAGAAATGGATGCTAGTAAAGGGATATGCCATTATGAGTGTCGCTTTTTATGCTTCTTTTCTATGCTTTTTTATTCTCATAGCATCACGGTTTCGATTATTATAGCACATTCTACATCTTATAACTAAATTCATCTCGTTTTGATGCCTAATTCCTGCAAATGTGTGTTGTATACAGAAATATAAAGCCTTTTGATAGCTAAATTCATCACTTTCTGTTAATATGAAAGTGTATTCACAGAGACGTGTTCATATTACAGTTTTTGTGTATAAACTTCAACTCTCAAATAGCCTTATATTTTTGTTACTAAACCATTTATAATTTTAGACAATCCCCCTCATCAAAACCATCCAATGTTTGAGATTAATTTTGTTATTAGATCTCAACACCATTCGGTCGACATTTCATATTATGTGTTTTGTTCTGTAATTGGAAGAAATCTTGAACATTCCTTCTCTCATAAAACACTCTATATTTTAGATGAAGCTGACATGGACAGGGTATTTAAATTACCCTCGACGACATTCATTGGTGAAAAGGAGAAAGCGTTACCGCTCAGGTGAGCCTCTTCTTTATGGCCCGGTGATAAGATCCCTTATCGTACGTATGACGTTGTCGCATTATCATTTCAGATAACGGATATCTCATAGATTAGACGCAATTTGATTTCTGACCATGATCTAGACATTGATTAACTACTATTCCAGATGATTTCCAAGAATTTAAAATAATAGATATGCTTTTAGTACCATTGACTTCGATCCGCCGCCTAGCGCTTCCTCTGTAGATACCTAGAACCTTACAAAAATGACACTCGATATTGTCTACGACTTGTTTTGACGCAGACAGATTGCGCAGCCATGACAAGTTCTGTGAATACGGAACAAGAGATTAGCGGAGTCGATATTTTTATATTAATTATAAGTAGGTACCTACCTCAAAAAAATAAATGCTATTTTTTTATAGGAATAATCTGAAAATCATACCGTGACCTAGTACTTATCATATTGAATTTCATTTGGTTTCTTCTAATTAATAAAAATCTTTTATTTCGGACAACAAAATTAAGTAGTTATAATGTAGTCAGTTGTTTCTGTTTTTGTATAGTCAATATTAAACAAATAAAAGGCAACAAGAAAAAGAAAACAAAATTTAAATAAACTAATATTTTATAAATCTTTGAACCAGTAATAATAGGAAAATAGTCCTATTATAATAAAATAAAATATAAACGAAAGAAACTAAAAATTAGGACATAGATTACAATAACAGAATAAAACAATTACAACTAGTTTATACACTTAATATCTATTTCTTAAAAATCTAAGCCGTCACCAGAAGGCAGAGTGCCCAGAATGCTGGCAGCATTGCCACATATAAAATAAATAAATAATGCCAATATAAACACACACTTCTCTATTCATGAATTTAGAACAAACTCAAAATCGTAATATAGGCAAATCAAAAAATAATGTAATACACTGATTTCTTGAGGATGAATAATGCCACAATAAAATGGAAAAAAAAATATTAAAACTTTACTGAAAATAGGAATTCCGTCCATTTTAGAGTTTCGAAGATCGAGGATCGGTTTTGAAACCCATAGGGTCTCGCTTTTTCTGTCCTTTTTTCCGTGTTTAATACCTCAGCAACTACAGCAGCAAATAACTTCAAATTTAAAATAATAATACATTTCGTGCGCATGTACAGACTAATAGAAAAAAAAATTAAAATGAAATTTTTTTTGTACAAATGTGATGTCGCAATTTTAAGTGTGACCACAAGTTCAAGTGTGGTATCAATGAAAGGTATCAGTTTGTACATTTCAAAACAGTTTTGCGATCCATCTGAAATGTATGATATGATATATCTATATTACAGGAAAAATATAGAGAAGTCTGAACCTTTTTTGAAAAATTTACAAAAGTAGAAGAATTTTTTTAAGGGGTGGCTACCTCACCGAGTGAGGTATCAAATAAAAGGTATCGGTTTGCACATCTCAAATCAGTTTTTGAAATTCCTGTAGGTTACATATTATTCAATATATTTTGAAAAATATTTAAAATATTTCCATTATCTATGTATATTCCGAAGTTTGCAAACCGATCCATCAAAAATGTATCTTAATTTTTTAGGTATTCATTAAATAGTAAAGTCTCTAACCGGTACCGGTACATATTGGTATACTTGACAAACTTTCGAAACCCTCGGCGCGCGAGTCACACTCGCACGACGGATCTTGTTTGTGTCTTGGACGTGTGATTTTTGCAATTTTGCTAGGCATGCATCCGAGCGTTAAAATGAGACTAGATAAAATGGTAACTTAACCTAACCACACCTAACCACAACTAGACTACACAAAAATAATGTATCTTTTAAAGGGTGTACAAAAAAATGTACACGCTTCTACAACAAAACTCCTAGTGAGGTGCAAAAATTATCAGTAAATAAATTCAAACAAATTGTCAATACCTCCTTGTGTAAAAAGGCCTACTATAAAATATCAGATTATCTAGAGGATAAAAAGCTTGGGACGGGATTTGCTCCAACTCGAAAAATAACAACTAACTAACAGGCTAAATGTTTCTTCGTCGTTTGTTTACTTTAGTCTACATACCGAAGCGACTGAAATCAAAATATCACTTTATTTCCGTGTCAGTGTTGAATTATTAAGAATTTGACCTTTTCTAAGTGTACATTTATTGTATTTATGGAAATAAAGAGTATTTGACTTTGATATTGACCTAAACTGTCAAATAGGTTCTCGTTTGGATCAGACGGTTTCATTGTGCCATCGATCCAGGTGTCCGGCGCACACCTGGATCAATGGCCATTCCTAATCAAAAGCACAGGACGCCAATTCTCGCCAATATATCACTCGATAAATATCAAAAGAACTGTCAAATCTGACAGTTCTTCTATATAAAAACTGTCAAGTTTGATAGTTCATTTGATATTTATCGAGTGATAAAGTGGCGAGAATTGCCTTTCTGGTCCTGGACCGAAATAAAACTCGTATTCTCACTTTTATACTTATCCAAACCAGAATTGTTGACGCTTTATTGGTCGGAAAAGGTCTAACCTTTATTAATATTTGCAGATCGCAGCACAGAAATGTGTCACGCGTCAATAATAGTACCCGCAACTTTCTGCGTCTCAGGCGGACTTTCGACCACTGCGGCGCAGCGAACAGTGAAAAGACAATAAATTATATTTAAAATCTTTAATTCCAGGGAAATCCTTAACCGCCTAGAACAGGCATACTGCAACAACATCGGAATCGAGTTCATGTTCATCAACTCTCTCGAACAATGCAACTGGATCAGGCAGCGGATGGAACCCCCCAACGTCACTCAGATGACCCCCGACCAGAAGAGATTGATCCTTGCTCGTCTGACTAGGTCTACGGGGTAAGTCTCGTTGTACTGGCCAAGAGTTAAAGATTTATCAACTCCCTGGAAAAAAATCAACTAGATTGGGCAGCGAATGCAACTCCTAATGTCACTCAGATGACCCCCGACCAGAAGAGATTGATACTCGCTGCCGGACTCGGTCTACCGTGTAAAAACTACGTACGTACTAAAAAATTTTTTTTCTGTGTTTGTTACGGAAATAACATTTTTGATTTGTAATTTCACAAATGTCTATAAATATTGTACGGTACCCAATAAAACTCCGTAGCGGTAAATAAGTATAACAACAAGAATACTGTTAACAGATGCCTGCGCCGCACCTGCGCTGCGGTGGGTGCATATTGTATTTATTAGCCTATGATATTGTAAGTGTACGAGTTGTTGTGTTCATTAGATAATATACTTACCATAGAGACTGAGGCTGACGGACAAACCGATCAACGGTTTATGTTAGCTGTAGCATAAGAATGTAAATAATGTTTAATATAAATAAAAAAAAAAAAAAAAAGATCATAAAAAACTCATCCATTTTTACTAATTTTGTAGACGCGCGCCGTATTGGAATTTCAACTTTATTATTAATCATGCTTTGTCGTAATGAGGGAAAGCTTGACTTGAGGTGAAAATATTGGTGAGGGATACACTGAAGTGTATCCCTTACCAATATTTTCTAGATGATAAATAAATAATGATTCTCTGCAGCAAATGTTATCATAAGATAATATGAATTCAGGTTAGTCATGTTTATTTTTGTCGCTGGAATCTAAATTTCATTGTGGCTGAGAATTTTAATACGAAAGAAGAAAAGTATTGTTTTTGAGATCTTTACCAAACTGTGGGACGACATGGGTTAATATTGGGTGAGATTGAGTTAAGCAATACTCATGATAGACAAATTCTATTAAAATCTACATTAAACCACTCAAATCCTGATGGTTGTTAGGTCCAAAATATTAGGTCCTTACATATGAAATTGGCGTTTTGTATGGGAGGAACAAAAAGTCGAATATTTTTTAATATAATATATTTAATTAATCAAAGTATGAACCATTATTTTCTATGCACTTTTGCCATCTTATAGGTAGTTCATTGATCCCTTTACTAAAAAAACCAGTCGGACGGGAATCAATAAAATCTTTGAAGGCGATTTGGACTGCCCCATCGGAGTTGAATTTTTTCCCTTGCAAGAAGTTATCCAAATTTCGAAAAAAATGGTAATCTGTTGGAGCAAGGTCCGGGGAGTACGGAGGATGTCTTAGACTTTCCAATTGAAGCTCTTCTAATTTAGTAGCCGTCTGTTGCGCAGTGTGTGGTCTAGCGTTGTCGTGAAGCAGCAGTGGCGTGGAGCGATTGACCAGCCTAGGTTGTTTAGCCGCTAGCTTTTCCATCATGGTTTGCAATTGCTGACAATAGACATCAGCCGTAATAGTCTGGCCAGATTTGAGAAAACTGTAATGAACAATACCGGCACTAGTCCACCAAACGCTTACAAGTAACTTTTTTGGGGTTAATTTTCGCTTGGGGCAGGATTTGGCTGGCTGGCCAGGATCCAACCATTGCGCTGAGCGCTTCCGATTATCGTAAAGAACCCATTTTTCATCACAGGTAATGATTCGGTTTAAAATACCTTCATTATTGTGCCGGTTTAGTAATGTAACGCAGCAGTCGACGCGCGTTTGCCGGTTTGCTTCAGTCAATTCGTGAGGTACCCACCTTTCAAGCTTTTTAATCTTCCCAATTTGCTTTAAGTGAATTAAAACAGTTTTATCACTAACATCGCAGCCTGCAGCTAACTCGGACGTGGTTTGCGATGGATCCGCTTCCACAATAGCCTTCAACTCTTCATTATCAACTTGAGTCTCAGGCCGTCCACGGGGCTTGTTCTGCAGGTCAAAATTTCCAGAACGAAAACGTTGGAACCAAAAACGAACTGTGTTTTCTTTTGCAACACGACCGCCATACACATCATTTACCCTTCGAGTTGTTTCCGCAGCACTAGTGCCACGGCGGAACTCGTACTCGTAAATAATGCGATATTTTAAGTTTTCCATTTTGTAAAATGAGTGACGCAAACAGAAAAAAACAGAAGAAAAAAAACAAATGAATGACGATCATCGAAGCACAAATACATGAGTCTATAGCTGTACAAATTTGAATTTGGAATTCCTTACCAAAGAGGAGAAATTTGTGATTAAAGTGGCCAGTACGAAAAACGCCAATTTCATATGTAAGGACCTAATATAATATATTTTTATTTTTCATAGAATAGAAACAAATTACAATTTAAAATTGAGCTAACTGCAAATAATTTGTAGCAATCCGATTATTCAATAGTCAATTCCGTATAGGCCTCTAAAAATTTATCAACATAATGCCGCCGAACGAACACTATATACAAAAAATCCTTCGTCGATATAGATAATAATTAAAATTAGTTAATAATATAGAAAATTACAACTAAAGAAAAGAAACAAATTAATACTAGTATTTACAATTGAAATAGTTGAGTTAACTGCAGACTGTTGCAAACAATGCTGATGCGCCGGGCCAGATACTCACCAGCTCTGAATAATATTGTTTCTTTAATTTCCACAGATTCGAGAACTTCCTAGCCAAAAAATGGTCGTCCGAGAAGCGTTTCGGTCTAGAAGGCTGCGAGATCCTCATCCCGGCCATGAAGCAAGTCATCGATGTGTCAACCAAGCTCGGCGTCGAATCCATCATCATGGGCATGCCACACAGAGGTACACCATTGCCATAAAGTATATCAGACGCAGATTAAACTATACGAGCGGTTACGGTACGTTAATATTCTATTCCGAATTGGAGATTCACGGATTCGGAACGGATGCAGTGTGTAACCGCTCTGAAGCTCCATACACCGAAACGTCAGGGCAGCGTATTAGTTTCAATTTTAAAGCATTTTAAACCTTAGCTCCTTTCATAAAATACCAAGAAACGCTTAACTCCTCATAAGCACACATTCGTCCACTGCTGAACACTGGACAGGCCTCCCCTAAACAAGGGGGCTTTGCCATTAACACCACGCTCGGCAGGCTGTTGGTGATCGAAACGAAGGGTTGGAGTAATAAAATATGACCAACATTTACGATTTTCGATTTGTATAGACATAATTATTTTGATGATTGTGACTCTACACAATCGCATTAGGTGTGCCTGTAATGATAGCTGTACAAAATTTAGAATAAATAAATGAATAAATAAATAAATGGAAGCTGCTGACCTTCCTCTGGTACCCTCAGTCGGCTCTTACGACGTCCACTTACTGACTTGTAGGGGTCGATTCTTAAGCCGCGACCGCAACGGCGGCGTTGCTTTACTAGAATGGCTGAAAAGGGTCGTGTCCGCCTGCGGCACCACGAGCAGTCTTGTGCTCCGTCAAAGCGGGAATCACCTCAATCAATCCTAACCGGCAGCGTTGCCATTTCGGTGTGTTTTGACTACTTGGGTTCCTTGAGGGACTCTAAAATCCTAAAAAGTTCAAATCCGATCAGAGGAACAGCATATAAATAAAATAATAAATAATGCTCGACAATCCACACAGCATCATCTATCCCCAAGCTAAGCAGAGCTTGTGTTATGAACACTCATAACAAATATTTGCAGACAGTACAAACATTTGTCTCCAGGAGGGAATCGAACCCGCAACCGCCTGTGACGCAGGCGGACCTTCGCCCGCCGCACCACATCGGTCGTATATGACGTCATTCTCAATCGCATTCTGTAACTACGCAGGTTATAACTGCAATTTACTATGCAATTGCGTGTACCAGGAAGCTTGCAAATAAGGTACTTTTATACAGATTTAATGCACTACTGTTCATTTGCATAATTAATATTATTGTAATGCAAATCAAATTGCATAAAAGTCACAACATAATCAATCTGTTACGCCTTGATTACATGTGATAAAATAAAATTCTGTGTACAGTAAAAAATATAGTGTAGTGTATTTTACTAGGCCTCGCTCACTTGTCCAGATCTCGTATATATCTCAAAGTGGTAGGAACTAGGAATATACATCAAAAACCAGCGGGAGGCGAGACGTGTATTTCAACCAATGTTATTTTGTGGTCAATTGCCTGCAGGTTTTGCCCATTACCACGAACACGTTTGGGAAGACGCCAGGTCTTCATTCTTAAAATTGGTACAAAGGGAATTAGTAGGTACCTCCACCTGTATGGAGGGGATAACCCTGTATATCCATACTAATATTATAAATTCGAAAGTAACTCTGTCTGTCTGTCAGTAACGCCTAAACGGCTGAACGGATCTCAATGAAATTTGGCAGGGAGGTAAATGGTATCCCGGGGACGGCCATAAGCTAAAAAAGCGTGTGCGAAGCCGCGGCAGCAGCTTTTAGTAAATAAGTTCTTGTATTCATCTTCATCATCATCATCAGCATATGTTAGTCCACTGCTGAACTATTGCAGCCTGAGAACTATTGCTGATAGGTTCCCCTCTCCTATATGGATTGGTTTTGTGTGCAGGGTAATAGGTGTAATGTAAGGTTTATTTTATAATTAGTTGTTACTCACATCTTTAAGTCTTTTAGTTCTATAATAGTTTTTAGTAACAAAATATGGATCTTGTTATTCGACATTTTTTTTTATAGGCGCCTCTAATGAGCGTCATAGCGCCCTGGCTTCAGCAAGTTCTTGTATTGCTTACCGTTAAATACTGATTGTTTCAACAGGTCGTCTGAACGTGCTAGCCAACGTTTGCCGCAAGCCCTTGCACCAGCTGTTTACACAGTTCGCTGGCCTTGAAGCTGAAGATGATGTGAGTGTCTTGCTTATCCTCATCCTCAACAGCCTATACTGGTCCACTGCTGGACGTAGCCCCCCTGACCCCCCTGCGGTTTGGGGATCGCAGTTCGGTGGTAGAATTGTTCTGCAGGGGGCGCTGCTGCCCGCCCCCAGTGGAAATCTCTTACGACACCCGCGGGAAGAGTTGGGGTGGTGCAAATTCAAAGCCGGTACCACACAGCAGGTCTTGCTTATACCTGATTGGTTTTCTCCCTTCCGTGTACCATGCCATGCCATGCCATGCCTTTCGTACAATGAACATTGAAGCAAATTGTAAAATTACCTTACTACGCTTTGACTTACTGTTAGGTAACCGACTAAGATCTTGACATAGTAGTCATGCCTACTTCAATACTGATGTTAGCCGGTTAACTATGAACCCGTTCGTAGTTAACCTGCTTCAATCCGTAATGAATTCGTTAAACTACGATAGTTTTTATAGTAAAATATTCGTGCCTAATGGATTCCGTATACCAAGATCGTAGAGGTAAATTTTCTTGCTTGTAAACTAACCGTAACACACACTTAAAAGATAAAAGTTTAGATACATGGATGGACAATCATAACTGTCAAAACTGCACAACGGGTTTTGCTGAAACTTTTCATAGACATGGAAGTACTAATAACCAGTATATTTAGTTTTATTAATCTATGGCATAGATAAAGTTCTGGACCTGGATTAGGATATTGCTAATTTCTATCTATGAATAGAGCACGAACGAAGAGTGAAGCAGCTGGTAGACGATTCTTATCGCTGTAGGGCAAAATAATAATATTAATTTATTACATTTTTTTCAGGGTTCCGGCGACGTGAAATACCATCTCGGCACATACATCGAGCGTCTCAACCGCGTTACAAACAAGAATATTCGCCTCGCCGTTTGCGCTAACCCGTCTCACTTGGAGGCCGTTGACCCCATCGTGCAGGGCAAGACAAGGGCTGAGCAGTTCTACAGGGGAGATAATGAGGGCAAGAAGGTACCTTATAATACACAAGTATTCAATAGTGTTACTTGATCATCAGTTTAAGCGAGTCCATTGGAGATAGGTTCCCCTAAGGACCGCCATAGCGCCTTGTCAGCATCTGCCTGAAGTCTTACGCTGGTCGTCATCCCACCTGTTTGGAAGGCGTCCTACAAACCAAATCAATAACTCCTTATTTCCTTAAATAAATGTACACTGAAGGTCAAATTCTTAAAAATTTAACACTGACACGGAAATAAATGTAGACTAAAGTAAAGAAGTAAAGAAAAAATATAAAAAAAAACACTAAGTTTGCCGAGTAGGTAGTGGTTTGTACTCAACGTTTACTCGCAACGGTTCCTGGCTATGGGAGATACGGCAAGCCCACTGCTACTTCAGCCAGCCTTTTAGCTATGCCAGAGCTAGGTATTCCGTCCACGCTGTGATTTCAAGTACCAACATTTAAAAAGATGGCAAATCGTAAAATGGGTCCTCTTTTTTCTTTTGATAATGTCATCCTTGGCAGCCGTGGCCTCCAAAGCGTCCAACCCAATCCCTCTTTAGTTTGACAAACATGAAAAAATACCAAGCAATAAAAATAAACAATCAATTTCACAGGTAATGTCCATCCTCCTCCACGGCGACGCAGCCTTCGCCGGCCAAGGCGTAGTCTTCGAGACGATGCATCTGTCAGACCTCCCTGCCTACACAACGCACGGAACAATCCACATCGTCGCTAACAACCAGATCGGATTCACCACTGATCCTAGGCACTCTAGGTCTTCGGCTTATTGTACCGGTTAGTACTTATAAGCTTAGCGCGTTCACTGCCAAGCTCGGCGATGCGACCCAGAGGGGCGCGTCTCTGGGATACACGCAGTCCAAAATCAACGTGTGCGTCGGTGGCAGTCAAAGCGTTAAAGCGCTTATATGCCTATGTTGAGATAGAAATTGGCAGGTTTGTGTCAAAGCCGTAATCAAGAAAGAGCATTAGGTTATGTATGGCGTTTTTATAAGCTAGATAGACTGTAAGGAAAGTCTATAATTATTTTTTAAATGTCACGTCACACTAGAATATTTAGCATGTCCCTTAAAGTTACTAAGTATTATTATTTTGTTATATGTATTAGTGTATTATTTTAGTAAGTAGGTATTATGTGTATTAGTTTCTAAAAATAGTTTGAATTAATGTTGTAAGCACCGCCATCCTCTATATATTTTTCTCACCATCGTTTTGGTTGCCTGGAAGAAATCGCTTTAAGCGATAAGGCCGCCAGTTCCATTGCTGTTCCCTACATTATATTTAATGAGTACTATCTGTTTTTATAAGGTGATGAATAAAGCATTGTCTATCTATCTATCTATCTAATAATAATAATAATAAATCATTTTTTTCTATCCTATTACTTAGCAAAGGTGCCACTCAAATTGTTACAATCAATAAAGGCCCAAGTTTTTTGCGACCTGTTTTTTGGCGTGGTCCATACTTACCAATGATAATAACTCACTGTGTCGTCCCACTGCAACGAAAAAGCTTTGCTATTCCCCTTTCATATTAAACATCACGTGTTCGTAAACAAAAATACTAACATATTCTTTGCTTCGAACATAAAGCGAAGGAAGCGATTTACTAACTCACTTCCCCTCAGCAAAATATATACAAACGTTCCGCACAGTGTTAAGAACGATTACGTAGGAACACAAATTTGGTTGCGAATGTGAGCGTAATCCCGTCCATATTTGCCTCTGTGTGTAATACGTGCGTGCGTAATCCCGCCTCTGTGTGTCCCTGTGTACAAACGTGTTCCACCTCCGTTGTTACAGACGTTGCCCGCGTAGTAAACGCGCCAATCTTCCACGTAAACAGCGACAACCCCGAAGCAGTAATGCACGTTTGCAACGTCGCTGCGGAATGGCGGGCAACCTTCCACAAAGACGTGGTCATCGACATCGTGAGCTACCGACGAAACGGACACAACGAGGTCGATGAACCTATGTTCACGCAGCCGCTTATGTACCAGAAGATTCGCAAGACTAAGCCTGGTAAGAACGTACTTTGGTAGTTGTTTGGCCCTAGGAATGGTGTCGTCACACTTTATTTATATGATAAAGTGATATGAAACCGTTCTTAAGTGAAAAAGATAGGTGAAAAGGCATAGGAGTTTGCGTTCATAGGAGTGGGACAGAGCATATGTTTTTGGAACGGCGTAAAAGCTAAAATCAATTTTTTGCTTATTTACAAGAAAACTACACAAGTTATGAAGAAACTAGTTCAAGGAACCAAATAATTAGTACTAACCTACGACTCAAAACATTAGTCATTTCAATAGACCGCAGGGTTTCTGAGATCTCGACTCAATTGTGTGCGGAACAGTGCACTTTCATGATTTTTTTCTCTCATTCAAGGGACCAAAGAAAATTTAAATTTTAAGTAATCCGAGTTTTTTACCACGGGGATCCTGTGAGTACTGAGATCTAGGCCTAAAAAAAATGACATCTGTATTTATCACAGAAATATATCCATACAGAAGAAATTTCAGTCGCAATGAAGCATCGGTCGTCCTTTATTCCTAGTTTAAATTTGAAAATGTACAAAAATTTCTAATCTAACTCCATATTTTAGCGTTGGAGAAATACGCCGAGCAGCTGATCACAGAAGGCGTGGTAACCGCGGACGAAGTGAAGGACGTGCGAGAGAAATACGAGAAGATCTGCGAGGACGCGTACAACCAGGCCAAGCAAGAGACCACCATCAAGTACAAGGACTGGCTGGACTCGCCCTGGTCTGGATTCTTTGAGGGCAAGGACCCGCTGAAGGTAATAATCATCAACTCAGACAAAAGATGTTTACTGCTAGACATAGGCATCCCGCAAAGATCGCCACAGTGACCGGGTCCTGCGCTACCCGCATCCAGCGTTTTTCCGGAACCTACACCAGATCATCACGGTTTACCTGACGGGGGCTCTGCCCAAGTTGCGCCTTACGGCACGTATTCACCGCTCGTGTGCCATCAATGACCCCAACGACCATATAGTAATATCCTACTAAGACTAAAAACTAGCTGGTGCCTGCGGCTTCGCTCACGAGGTTCCAGGATAGCCTACAACCAGCTAAGCAGGAGACTCACATTAAGTGCAAGGACTGGCTGGACTCGCCCTGGTCTGGTTTCTTTGAGGTAATATCCTACTTAAGACAAAATACCTCATAACCAAAATAGCTCATGCTCTCGCTTATGTGGTACCTGCATGATACATAACACACCAAGGGATAAGGTACCGGAACCTGCGCCATTGGGTCAGTAGTTCGGAAAACAGAAAAGTAACTTATGTTTCAGTCACAATCTGGCTCATAATCTCATCTCTTAATCTTGCAAAAGTGTATTTTTCGATTGTACACCCAAGGCTAGTAGACTAAGTAGAACGAATTACTGAACTAAGATGTAAATGTTCACAGATGGCACCTACCGGCGTAGTAGAAGAAACCCTAGTCCACATCGGCAAGCGTTTCTCAAACCCTCCCCCCAACGCGGCTGAGTTCGAGATCCACAGGGGCTTGCTCCGCATCCTGAAGGCTCGACTCGACATGGTTGAGAACCGCACGGTGGACTGGGCGCTGGCAGAGGCCATGGCTTTCGGATCGCTGCTGAAGGAAGGCATCCATGTTAGACTGTCTGGCGAGGATGTGGAGAGAGGAACTTTCTCGCACAGGTATGTACTAATAAGATGTGATGAATGACCTAATTTTCTTTCGTAGTTAGAAGGGTTTGTTCTTAGGAAACTACATAGGTTTATTTAGAAGAAAAACTTAATTGTATTTTCTGATTTTGCCTGTAAAGAAGCTAGAGTATGATAATATTTGTAAATAAAAATAAGGTGGTCTCAATCAAGTTTTCCCAAAGTATCTTATCAAATCAAATCGATTTAAACACTTTAGAACAACAAGAATGACAAGAATTTATTTATAAAAATTATTTTACAAGTCAGTTTTTACTATAAATAGGATACAAAAACATTATAATAATTTATAATAGGTATGTACAAAAATTTCATTCTTTTTTATTAATTAAGTTATTATAATTAAACATTTGAACATTCAGGCAATTCCAGGAATTCAACGGCAGTAATTTTCCGTAAAAATAAGCGTTTCAAATTGTAGGGACATACTTTTCATAGCATTGATTATACTTCCATCATCGCTGACAAATGAAAATAAAACGTATTGACAATTGAACTAAGTGTATTTTCCCTTGCAGACATCACGTTTTACACCACCAGAAGGTAGACAAGGCTACGTACTGCGCGCTCGCTCATCTGTACCCCGACCAGGCTCCCTACACTGTGTGCAACAGCTCCCTGTCTGAATATGGTAAGATTCAAATATTATAACTACACAAGTTTGTAGAACTAGAATGCTATAAAGTTTAAGTGTCTGCTTATTTTTTCACTTTTAAATTCGTGCGCCACGAATCCCTAGTTAAAAAACAAACATAAACCACGCACCACCACGCGTTTAACGCATTTGATGTCAAAGTTACATAATTTTTCTCTATTCTACCCTAGACAACAATCCCCGCGCTTTGCCTCCGATTTTTAATAGTTCGAACTCTTCGAGCGCTCTTCTGTAAATTCTGATTTACGAAAATATAATTGTTTCACAATGATAAATCGGCCGTAAAAGTTAAAAGTGGCTTAATCTGATCATTTTCCCAACCTCCAGGTGTCCTCGGCTTCGAAGTAGGCTACAGTGTAACAAACCCCAACGCGCTGGTACTCTGGGAAGCGCAGTTCGGAGACTTCAACAACGTAGCGCAGTGCATCATAGACCAGTTCATATCCAGCGGACAGGCCAAGTGGGTGCGCCAGTCCGGAATAGTGCTGTTGCAGCCTCACGGCATGGAAGGCATGGTGAGTGTAGACAGCATAGCTATACTAAGGTATATGTGTTTGATGACTTCAACAAAGTAGCGCAGTGCATCTTAGACCAGTTCATATCGAGCGGACAGGCCAAGTGGGTGCGCCAGTCCGGCATAGTGCTGTTGCAGCCTCACAGCATGGTGAGTGACAATTTATTTGTCGAGTCGCTAAATGATCAAAACACAATCGTAACATCAGCCAGATTCAGAAGCAAGGTTCTATAGCTGTGCGACTCAAAGTAGAACTACCCCTGGCATCTCGATTCTCTGATTCTATTTCATGAAAATCGACGTTGGTCTTCATCTTCGTCATTATTATCAAATCAACCCAATGTGCACCGCTGAACATCGGCCAAGACGACACCACAAAAAGCAATCATCACAAGAGGTACGCCATGATCACCACTGTAGGTGGATTGGTGATCGGAGTGGAGGTTTTAAACAAGGAAATATCGGCTAGGAGGACATCAGAATCTTCCATATGAATATCGCAAATCATCCTATTACCCATTAACTCATTACGTAAACATTATCGTTGTTTTAGGGCCCCGAGCACTCGTCAGCCCGCCTGGAGCGATTCCTGCAAATGAGCTCCGACGACCCCGACTACATGCCACCGGAGGGCCCCGACTCTGAAGGTAACGTTAAAGTTGAACTTAAATAGTGCCCTTTCAAAAAATAATGCAAACTAGGTATATCCATGATTTTGACGAGGAGACCGACTGAGACCTCACAGAGAGGTCTCGCAGTCTGATTCCGTATGAATTGCTATCATAGGTATATAAGAGCTTGGTGCACTTAGAATCATAAAAATTATGTACCTACCTTGAATGTTATAGTGTACTCGCTGTTGGCTTACCTAATTGTAAAAATAAAAAATAAATAAAATCATGACGACCTGTAATTGTTGACTAAGCAAACGTGACACGCAATCGTTACCTCCAGTCCAGCGTCCACTAACATACTATTCAGTATAATTTATTATTTTATCAACGGAACTCATACTCGGTAGTCCAAGGTGGGTGTTCTGATATTATCATGATGCTGATAAACGAACGCGAATCTTAGCCTAGTCAATAATGACCAACATCATCTGAGCTATAGCCTGTATGACGAACAATGGTATACTTATGTAGGTTGTGTTGATTTAGGGGCACTATCGTAGATGACTTGTAAGCCTATACGGGAACGACAGAGCTGCGACCGTAGTGTTGACAAACCAAATAAAGAATTCAAGGTCACTATAACCGTTAAACAAACTACAGCACTAACCTAACCCTAACCTCTATTCTGTTTCAGAAGCCAAAGAATGTTTTTTTTATTGTTTTTCAGTGCGTCAATTGCACGATTGTAACTGGATCGTCGCCAACTGTTCGACGCCCGCGTCGTACTTCCACATCTTGAGGCGACAGATCGCGCTGCCTTTCCGCAAGCCTTTGATTCTGATGACCCCCAAGTCTCTGCTGCGTCATCCCGAGGCCAAATCTTCCTTTGATGAGATGAATGAGGGCACTGTCTTCAGGCGGTAAGAATTACTAAGGGGAATTATAGGAACTTTTTAAGGTTCTGTCCTTCAAAAGGACACGGGAGCTCTTATTTACTCATAATCGCTCACTTAATTGTTTGTCCAGCAAGATTATCTAGAACGTGTGGAAGCATTGTAATGTAATTGTCGAATTTAATTTATTTATTAGGTCTATCGTCCCTCGGATCTGTTAAAATATAATAAATCAAGTTTCTGAGTCAATTCGTTCAAAGAACGCACCTTTTATGCTGCATATTTTGACACTTGCAATTAAATCAAAACCTGTACCCAAGATACAATTACAAGGCCAGAATTATCATGTTGCCATCAACAAAGAAGTCAAGTCAAGACCACAATTATCTAATATTTATTGTTTGTTGACAGGGTGATTCCCGAAGAAGGGCCGGCCGCTCAGAACGCTAGCAACGTCCGCAAGCTGGCTTTCTGCTCCGGACGCGTTTACTACGACATGCTGAAGGAACGCCGCGAGAAGGGATTAGAGAGTGAAATCGCTATTGCCAGGTAATATTTACTATCTTATTTTTAGGGCTCCGTATCATAGGATTATTTCACTGGGCAGGTCACGTATGCCAGAAACGAGCCCCATTAGCCTAATGCTGTCAAATTGAGGGTCAAAAGCCTTCAGAACTAAACTACACTAAACTAAACTATAATAATAAGGCTACTCAGTTACAGACATGATGGTAATATTTCCTTGGATGATCCTTTTCTTCTACTGAAAAAGCTTGCTGTCACATTTGAGAACCAAAATGTACTACCATAGTAATCGGTCAAAGCTGACATTTCGAAGCGTTTTTAAAAGTATGTGCTTGCATTGTATTTCATAGAAATTAAGAGATTTTGACTTAGACATTATACAAGATGACTACGGGCCAATAATTTTCTGATAGGGAATAAATACTTTGTACAATTAATAAAGAATGAACATTATCTAACAGACTGGAACAAATCTCTCCGTTCCCGTACGACCAGATCAAGGCCGAGATCGCCAAGTTCCCGAACGCGCAGCTCGTGTGGGCACAAGAAGAACACAAGAACATGGGCTCCTGGACTTACGTGGAGCCCAGGTTCCGGACCCTGCTGCAGAACCAGAAGGCCATCAGGTCAGTTCATCTACAGTCCACTGCTGGACATAGGCCTCCCCTGATAAGCGTCTTAATCGCTCTTTTCATTAGGAGTAAATACCATAATCCCCACGTTGGGCATGCGGGTTTGATATCGCAGTTCGTTGGTGGATCTGTTCCCCGGTGGCTATCCCTTAGTTGCCTCATACAACCTAATCAAAAAACTATCATTAAACCTCCTCGGCACACATACGTCCAAAGCTGAACATGCAAACAAACGAGGTTTTACCATAACCACCATCTAGGCAGGCGGATTGGTGTCATAGTGGCGTTGGAGGTGTAACCGCAAAGTATGGCATAGCTCGAATTCAAATTCAAAGTGCTTTATTTCCATTAGATCTTACAGGTCTCTTGGACACGTCACAAAATTCAAATTACATAAGTAAAACTAGGAAATAAAGTGATCACTTTAATTTTTGTTAACTTCAATATTTTTAAGGTAAAGTAAAGAAGCGAACTAGAAACCTTTACCTTGTTAGGTTGTTAGTTTTCGAGTTCGACCTCCCAGAGTTAGCAGGCTGAAGTGGCGATGGGCAGGCCCCAAAGCTCGCAGAACCGATAACCGTTGGGGAGTAAATGTTCTCGAGTGGCGACTGCGATGCAACGCGAAACGGAGTGTGGGAAGACCTTCCACTCGATGTACCGACGACATTGCAGCGGTCGCAAGGAGTCGATGGATGGAGGCAGCTCAGGACCGCTATTCGAGGGTCGTTTGGGGGAGGCCTATGTCCAGCTGTGGACGTATACCGACTGATGATGATGATGATTAGAGGTGTTCAAAATACACTGAATAAACCTGCTGCCCTTCCTCTGATAGGTTATCTTAGTTGACTCTTACAACATCCTCGAGTTGGAGGGGTCGATTCTTACGTCGCGACCGCCATGGCATGCTCTTATCATGCGGATAATGCCATAATCCCCACGCTGGTCATACGAGTTGGGGATAACTTTTCGGTGGTGGATCTGTTCTGCAAGAGGTGTTGCTGCCCGCCCCTGGTGGATATCCCTCTTACGACACATGCGGGAAGAGATGATATTTACCTCATTATAATATAATGAATAGTGTCCACCAAGGTAAGCTCTAGGTAGATAGATAAGTCTGAAGCGTTCACAAAGGTACATTTTAAGTTTACGAAGTAAGTAATTTTATTAACATATCGAATTGTTCCACTACCAGGATGATAAATTTATATAGATATATTATGTATAAATCTAAGAGATGTTGCGTTGTACCGCGGATAAACAAAATCAACTGCTTTATGAAGGGCAAAGTAGTTGGCTCTCGTTTTGATTTGCATCTTGAATTCTAGATACTAAATACAGGAAATACTTTTTTTATAAAAAATACTACTTAAACTCCTTGTAATCATCTCATAAACCTGGGTCATAAAAATCTACTGCCGCTGTTATAAAATATTCTGTCAAATACTTCAAAAACACCTAAATTAATATTATGAATGTAGTCGGGTTAAGAGCGCTTACGCCTTTCATGCGCAGTTTGGCTCAAAAACAGTACTTTTTAAACCCGTTAATATCATGAACCACTTATCTTACACTGTATGTTAATTAATAATAATTTTAGGAAATTTCGTTGTCCAAATAGTTAGTTAAGAAAATATTTCGATTAATATAGTATGTACGCGTTCTATCAAGATAACTTGTTAAAGGTTTTCTTAATTCCCCTTTCAGCATCAGTTTCGAAGCTCAAAATATTATGAAAATACTGATATATCTAATTAACAAAAAATAATAACCAATCAATATGATCCTTGGGAAAATAGTTAGTTTAAAAGATGTTTGGTTTTGGTATCTGACTATGAGAAATTAACATTCAAAAACTGTGAATTATTACGAATTTTAAACGATTTTTTTACATATGTACCTTATTTAATTTAATATAACAATAGCTTACCAATAAAGTAGATCATCTTCTTTAAAATCATACATTTAAATTTTTTATTATTGTGTTGTTATTATATTTCTGTAAATATTTTAAAACTACTTTAAAACGCCGCGCGCAAATCATTTCAAGTCAGTCCCATACACATTGCGCGCTAGGCGTAAACGCTCTTAACTACGAACCTATTTGTGTTGGTAGTTAACCTGCTTACATTCATAATGAAGTCGTCAAACGGCGAAATATTATAGTAAACACCTAAATTACTGCCAAATTTTTAATTTTTTCTGAATTCTAAACTTTTTATAACATTTTCGTGTCGTAATTTTGTTTATATCGCGTTTGTTTCCAGGGCTAAGTCCCAATCGAGCGCGGGGGGTAGTTGGTTAGGCCAGCTCTTTGGGAAGGCGGAAAAGGCGCCCGAATCGACCAATGAACAAACGGAATCAGTGCCTCGTACGATTAGGTGAGATTATTGATGTCTCCTTAATAAAATGCTACGCCATCGAAATGTGTCAAATCCCACCAATAGGATCGCTTAGGGTCAATGCTCATTAAAAGCGAATTGAAGGCAATTTTTGAAGATTTTGATCCCTATCTCCTCTGTATGTAAGGCGCGCATTCGTCGGTATGCTCGGAAATGCCCGCAATTATTTTTTTCAACAGAAAAAACGTCCGTCTTTCTGCGGGGTGATAAGGTTCAATATCCAATCAAAATCTTCTCAAAATCCCTACGATTTCGTTTCAATGTGCCTTGTTAAACAACCGAATCTATTGGTTGTTCTTACATGAATTTGTTGTATGTGCCACTGTTTTTCCTTATTTTGTGTTGCAAGCTTGCTCTTACATACGTACATACTCTACTCCGAACCACTTGTTTTATGTTTTATTGCAAATTTTGTTATGTATTTGTTTTCAATATCCTCAGCCCCCATTGACCCAGTGCTGGGTCCACTTAACAAGCCAGCTGTTCGTTTCTTTGCCCTTACCATGCCCTCCTACCACATGTGTGTATTTTTTATCATGGAAGCCATTTTCGACTCATTCTATGGTGATCTTTAACCTGGAATTCAAGCTGCAATGGGCAAAATCAAACTCGTTAATATCGTGATTGGCTTTAAATTCGATATATTGCTGAAATGTTAATTTTACCAAACTGTAAAACATCAAAACACAAATGTCAGGGATTAATAATTTTCTGCGGACGTTAGATTCTATACATCATAGTCATTACTCATTACTTCGCTATTTTCAAGGCAGGGGTTAGCTACGCAAGAGAGAAGAGTCGGTATCAAAAGCGAAAAGGGACAACATGTATGTGTAAAAATAAACCGCCAAGTGCGAGTTGACTCGCATACGAAGGTTCCCGTACCATAAAAATAAGACAACTTTTTCAAAGAACATCAAATTTTAATTTGTTCGGAGAACCCTTTCAATTTTGAACTTTATTATATTTTTATTATATGTTGTCATTACGGTTTTAATGTTTCTTATTTATAGAAAGTTTCATGTGTCTACCAATTGTGGTTCAAGAGATACAGCCTTGACAAAAGAAGAGCAAAAACAGCCAAACATTACGTTTTCTGTATGGAAGCCCCCTTTAATTTAGATATTTATTTTATTTTTATTATTTTTTGTTATAGCGGCAAGATAAATACATATTCTCTGAAAATTTCAACTGTCTACCTCTTACGGTTCATGAGATAGAGCCCTGTGACAGACGGACGGACGCGACGGACGGACAGCGGTGGCTTAGTAATAGGGTGAAAACGAAACCGTTTTCACTCTCCGGATACGGAACCCTAATAAGCAATAGCATAGTGTCAAAATAGCTTCGCACTCACAAGACCATCGTGACATGACTGTTATTAGAGATTCTAATAGTTGTAAACACATTTTAACTCACCTCTATCTCACACGAAAAGATGTATTGTGTGATGTCTGTACAAGTCACAATTCCTCCACTCTAAAATAGATCCTACAACTACGACAACTAGATCTAAATTCCCCCATTGTTACAGCTACGTCGGCCGCGCCACCGCCGCATCGCCCGCCACTGGCTCCAAAGCCGCCCACAACAAGGAACTGAAGAATCTCCTCAACGAGTTCTGCGCATAAATAAACACTAAACACCCATTAACAGGCTTGTATGAAATTCTTACAGATTTCCAGTATAAGATTAATTTAATTTAACTGATTTTTGAAACGATCCTGTACCGTCCCAAAAGTGGATACGGGGAAACACTAACACGGCGAAAAACTAGATTCAGATTTGTTAAGTCATACATCATACAGATAAAAATGTACAAAATAAATAGGTACAAAGAGCCTTGAGGTCGCTTTGAGTCTTCAATTTTATCCGCTTGGTGGCGCTTTACGGTATAGCGACTTGTCAAACGAATCATCCAACCAATGTTTGTGGTTCTGTTCTGCCAGAATCAACCAATCAACGCAATGTGGTTGCTGTTTCTCAGGTCTAGGCTATTTAGCGTTACCGTTTGGAGCGATATAATTGTGCCTATTCCGTATTCCAACAAATTGCTACTTGTATCTTTTCTCACGAATCAGTTGTATATAACTAATCAATCAATATAAAAGCAAATACATAATCGACATTAAATTATATAAAAAAATTAAATTAAATGTAATGTTATATTGAAGTATCTTTGACTATTATATCTGCCTGCTCTTCGATTTTTTTTTGTAATTACCTTCAGTATTTTGTTGTAATTCTTCAGTAGGTAGGTTACTTAGAGAAATTCTTATTTATTTATTTAATGTAGATTAGATGTAGTGACTGTAGACTCGAAGTTATTTATTATTATTGTTAAAAGCAATATAGTATCACGTAGTCTCCACTTGTTTAATTTCTTAATTTTATTTGTAATTAACAAATTCATATTTCTGTAAATTGTCATGCACACAGCAATATATAATATATAACATAGCAAAAAGTTTAGTTACCTCGCGTGTCGAAAAGAGGGGCTGGAGAGCCTCTGCTCGCCGCGAGCTCAGTCAGTCCGCTCGCGACCGCTTTCCACGTGAGACGTCAGGATATAAAAACAAAACGCCTTGTTGTTCAATAGTTAACTGTTCATAAACACCCAAAGAAGCAAATTGTGTAATTTGGTGGTGCTTTACATCACTAATTATTTACACTCGTGACGTCAAAGTATCCATGCAAAATGTTACACGCTCGGTTGCAATACAAAACGTCGAACTCTTTGCTTCAATATATGTAGATATATTTAAGAATCTTGTATTGTATTATATATTTCTGTGGTCATGCACTTTGTAACGTACATACAAACGTACATATATTTTTAATTTGATTTATATTTGATCGTTAAAGGGTGTAGTTGGTATGTTATTTTTACTAGTCGCTGATGTTATTTTTGTTGAATTCCTCAAGTACATGGAAATCTTCTGGTTACAATTTTTACACTTCTATCTAAATTGGCTTGAGTGGCTCGTATAACGATATTACGTATGAGATATTAGTAGTTAGCATTTGCTAAAACACTTGTTCTAAACTAAACAGCACCCTAGCACATAATCGTGTATGTAATGTAACTGTTTGTGCTAGTTCTAGATAAAACCGGCATACTTATAAATTGGGATTGAGGATGACGTCATTTCTCATGCTGGCTCGCTCGTCGCGCACGAGCGGACAGCACTACAGATGACGTCATTCTCAATCCCTTTTTTAAGTCCGCAGGTTGTAGTAATGTGTTGCATCCCCCACCCCTAGGTTTAGTTCGCTTGTAGTTCCGTCGTTGTAAACGACTCGTGTAAGAAGTAACACTAACGCCCTTCGCTTTGTATAAAATTTCGAGTGTACAAGGTTACCATGTAGGTGTGATAAGATGAAAAAATTATTGTGTATCGCTTTCAGACGGCTATCTCCCATTATATCGATAAAACTAAGTTTTATATTATGGGCCCTATAGAAGGTCAGTCTGTATACTTTATTTGGTAACTTGTCTTTGTATCACTATTCGCCATGTATTATGTGCACTATTCTATTGTTTAAATTTTGATGTTCACGTATTTTGGAATGTTGCTCAGGCAGGGAAGGGATTGTATGAGGGATTTGAATGACAGGATTGTGATAGGTTTTTGCAGGACACCTGAGCCAATTTATTGCTATCATAGTTGGAAATAGTTATACAATAAATGTGAAAATTTAACTATTGTTTTTAATTTATTTCCCCTGTTAGATCCCCATAAACAGTGAGCACCTAATCTGACAAATTCATTGCTAGCAATGAGGTTAATTTCTCACTATAGTTACTTTTAGAAATAGAAATAGAATGGAAATTATTTATTTAAGACATACTTTTAAAAATACCATGCATACTTAAAAAACTATAATAATAAGGTATATACATTAGAAAAACAAGACTTTTACAAAAAGGTTTAACAATTTGTTGTACCTACCTATACGTACGTAATTTTACGGTAGTTTAGATTTTTTAAGCATACAAGTTAAAAGAGTCATTACCACCCGACTAGCGCGGGTGGTAATGACTCTTTTAACTTGTATGTAACACTGTGTTACGGCGTTTTAATATTCATTGTTTTTAATAAAGCGCAGAAAAGGAGTATATATCAGAAAAAGATCATGGTTTCCGTTCGGTTAGGTCTCCGTTACATCGCGAGACGTTAGGTACGTAGCGAATTTATTTGACAGCCTTAAGGTCAACAGTGTGTTGCCGGCTTAGAATTTGCACCACCCCAACTCTTCCCGCGGGTGTCGAAGACGCGACTAAGGGATCCACCGGGGGTGGGCAGCAGCGCCCCCTGCAGAACAATTCTACCACCGAACTGCGATCCCCGACCCGCATGCCCAGCGTGGGGATTATGGGCATTACCCCCCGTGTGATAAAAGCCAATAAGGCGTTTATCAGGGGAAAGCCTGCGTCCAGCAGTGGACCAATATAGGCTGTGGAGGTGGGGAAGGTCAACAGTACACAGTCTGCGCGATAAATGAAAAACGGTTTCAGCATAACCGTATCCTAAGGTTTAATTGTTTCTACAAACAATTAGGTAGGTATGTAGATATTCAGGCACATACATCTACCTACATTTCGCCTACTTTAAAGCTCAACGATCAAGCGAGCCACGCTTGCATCACTTTCAATGTTATCAGTCGTAGCCTCATTTCAGCTCACAAAGCGAGCTCGGTTTCTATTTAACGTCTGGCCACACGGAAGGTGCGAAGATTGAAGATCTTATCTCGCAGTGCGTTCTATAGAGTAGCTGCTGGGTATCTGTTTGAAAGGCGTGCTCTGCTTTCTACCTCTATGTTAATGTTATAGTCCATGAAGTAATTTTGGCTGAATCTCAAAACTACACAAGTATTGAAGGTATTTAGGATATGTTAATAGACATGCACCAATCTTCCATTATAATCTACAAATAATAAGCTTAAATCAGTTATTAATCAGTTATAATCACTTATTGTAATCATTAATCATTGGATTTACTATAAGAAGTATTCTAAATTACCATCACATAAAATATACCAAATTAGCAACAAGACGTGGTTGAATAAAACCTCGTGCATATAAAAACCGCTGAAATCAAAGTCAATATGCAAAATGTATGGTCTATTATACAGTAAACATAAAGCTAAACCATCTAAACATAACAAATTGTGGCGATGGGAATGGGTTAAATACGTAGTACCTCAAAAATCTCAAAAACACTCCTTCACAATTTGGTGTCTGATCGCCATCTTGTAAATTTGGCGGACTAACCGTGTAGCATATCAAAAGAATAAAATTTAAAATTTTTGTTCATTCAGGAAAAGCTAACGGCTACAAAATGTATAGTTATGTAAGTAGATGGCACTACTAGTTTCTGTGCAACCCTTATATATTCCAAATTACCTGCAGTATTCCACATTACCTTCCTTTCCTCTACCTACCTAACTGCCGCCGCGCCGAATCAAATGTCCCAAATATACTTACTATTCAATATTTTTCCAAAATTCCATGTGTACTATGAAATACTACTGGTCGTATTGATTACTGTTTTCTAGCTTGCCAAAGCAGAGATTGTTGCCACAAATTATAAAAAAACAAAAACCAAAACATGATAAATCGATGTTTAATTGATACTCAGAAAACCTGCCTCAAATTTGCTGATATTTATTATAATATTAATAAAGCTAATTAATTTGCATGTTTAACAACTCTGTGCCTACATTTAGATTCCTACCCCCACCACTTCCCCCCACTACGCTGACCTAACTAACATAATACCTAACCTAACCTAACTTACCTACCTACCACCTACTACCGACTAGCAGATAGATAGATTTGTTGAACGAACACACAACAAGCTTCTGCCCACGACTTCGCACGTGTTATTTAGGATTAAAATGCCAATCCAGAACTACCTCTATATGCAAATTTTCAGCTTAATCCGTTCAATAGTTTTTGCGTGAAAAGGTAACGAACATCGTTCCAATCGTGTATTATGGAAGATGCTCTACAAAAGTAGGTATCTACCAGCGTGAACCAGCATGTAGGTAGGGACTACGCGGGTATGCCCTTAGGATAAGTAAAATAATAAGAAACATCGGCATCATTGATCTTCTAATCAATAGCGAAGCTAATTAGAGAACATCGGATAGGTAATTCGGGCAGAGAAAAATGATTTAAACAAAGGTTTTCTTCGAGAGCAACTACAAAAGTACGTACCTATAATTCACTTGCTTTTATCTTTCCCTCTCGATCTTGATTTAATGTTCTTTGAGGTCATTACTGAGGCTCACCGGAATGGCTTCGCTTAATGAAGTCGTGAAGGAAAATTGAGTTTAGTTAAAACGGGCGAATTTAATTTGAATTCAAACTTTTTGAACGGACGTAAGTTGGTAGTTAGGGAAGGCGGGGCAAGAACCCCACAGAATAAGATGGACGGGAAAAATGGAACACTGTCTTTGTGCTTAATTAAAATAAATTATTCAGCGCCCTCCTTAGTAAATTGCCGAGCGTCTCCATTACAAATCGTTTCAAGTTATTTGTGATTCTCGAGCGGCAGCTAATGGCACGATTAGGTAATTTGGAAGATTTGTTAAATTTCTTCTCTGCTGTTTTGACTTCTTGTTAATTTAAGCTAAAAGCGTGGTGATATTAACAAAGATTTGCAAAAGAGATATGGCTACAATGCCCAGATAATAATGTTCGCTTGAATAAACTAGAACCTTCAAAGAAACAAAGTTTAAAACGAGCCTAAACTTAAAGGTAGGTAGGCACAATTTAGGCCGTAGCTGCCAATCTCACGCGAGATTCCGGCTTGAAATAGCTTTAACCTGTTATTTAACTCATGGTTCAGTTCTGGGTTGCATCGATTTTATAATAGGCTACCTATGTAAATAACTCATCAATCTGAAAACAAATCCTCCTGAATAAAGCTCCAATTGACTTAGGAAAATGACTTTGCTATAATAAGGTTTCAAAGTACGCTTATTAATTAATGGGAGCTTAGCAGAATCGATCAGGTTAAAGCGCCCGTATTTTGCTGAAATGTATCGAGTTTAATATAAGCTCTACCAGTGCATTAACGTTTCAAAGGATTATTTACTAGTCGGGCGCAGTTGGTTACGAAACAGGTGGCTGCGCCGGTCTCCTTTGGAGCCATAAACAGGAAGGGACTGGAATGGACACATTTTACTCTCTTTATTGTCCGATAAAGTCTAGTCCTTTGTTCTTTGGTAAACTTGAAAATTTAAAAGCGGTCTTCACTATGAAATCGAGGTTTATGCAGCCCGCAGATTCTGAATTATTTATGTTCCACACCTTTACTGGAGGGGGTGCAAAAATGAATTGGAATCAGTTATTTTTTAAAAGTAGAGTTTTCTATGAATCTTTGATGATTAGGTATTATATTAGTCTTGGTAGTAAGTACATTAGCTAGATTATATAATCTTGGCAGATTACATAATACCTACCTACCTATAGTTAAAGGTACTAATACTTTTTCTTGTTCCAAATTGCTAAGTTCCTAGTGTATCGATGGGTGGAGTACCTAACTACCCCAACTAGGTAGTTACTTGTGGCGGTAGAGCACCTAGAGTGGACGTCCAGACGTCGACGTCCACTCTAGGTGCATCCAGATGTTGGAGGGCAAGTACGAGCAGTTAGCCAGTTTTGCTAGCTGTAGGCCAAAATCACGGGGATTGTTCTCTAGGGTAGAATAGACAATAATGACATCGCATCGTCATACTCTGCGTACATTATTGAAGTTGAAGGAATGATTTTGAAATATTTTACACATTCGATGACAAAGTGACGTAATTTTTCTCTATTTTACCCTAGACAACCATCCCCGTGCTTGCTCTAGCTCTCAACTTCAACATGTTAGTATTCTACTTATTGTGTCACTGGATCGACTGGGTCACAAGCTTCCGCCAGCGGCCCGAGCCTTTAATTTTACTCCAGATCTAGAACTACATCTATTCAAACTTTCAGCTAAATCACTGAATAATAATCGTTATGGCGTGAAGAAGTAACAAACATCCAAAACTTCGCATTTATAATATTAGTATGATTGGTACAGAGGTATTAGTCACGCCGCCAAGGATGGAGGCGCTTCTATGCCATTCCTCTGCGCCTAGACTCTAAGTTTAAGTTTAACCCACAGAGCGGTTTCTAAAGATATCTCCTACCTACTTCGGATTGGAATATTCTTAAATTACTAAACTAAACCCGACTAAACTGAACCTCATCCATATTATTCTCGCATGAACAGCTTTGTAAGTAGGTAAGTGACTATAATTGCCGTACATGGTCACCCAGATCCACTTCACTCCCTGGTTAGCATAGAGAGATATATGTATATATTAAAAAATAAATCTTTTAAATCCATCATGGTTATTACCACTAAAGTCATTTACAACGGGATATTTACCATGATTTGAGTTTTGAGCGAAATATTGGAAAGCTCTAAACTCAAACCATGGTAAATATCCCATTGTAAATGACTTTAGTTAATGAAATATACTAGCAGGTTCACTAACACTTTTCACAGAATTTATTGTTCAATAACTTTAAAAGTTTATGACTTTACTAGCTGCTGCCCATCGCTTCGCACGCGCTTTTCAGCTAGCCTATGTCCGTCCCCGAGATTCCATTTACCTCGTTGCCAAATTTCATTAAAATCCATTCAGCTGTTTAGGCGTGACAAGGTAACGGACAGACATAGCTACTTTCGAATTTATAATATTAATAAGGATATGGATAGTATGGATATTATAACATTTGCAACCCAGTGAACCAACCTTTATCAAAACCCTAATGTTTATGTACCTACTCAGGCCAAATAATTTATTAGACTATAAAAGCAAACCTGTAAAAACGATGGCTGCTGGAACGATAGGGGAAGCTGCGGGTCTTGCCCCGGATCCGGATTATCAAATTTGGGTTGTATTTGGATTTTTGTATTGAAGTATTCTCTACGGTAAAGTCACCACGTCAGTGTAGAGCAGGCGTTGTGTGTCTTCTTGACGTAGATCGTCTTGACCGTGTATGCTCTTCTTTACGGATCCTCAAAGCAAAGGATGATAGGGTCCACCCTCTAGCGGTTAATGTTGCCACATTTGCTTGTGACTGTTTATTTCTTCATTTGGAAGAACATTTTAACCCCTGAGGGAAAGCTCGACTTGTATAAGATTATCTGCAAAGCTTTGAAGGTAAGATCCAAGTAACTTGAAAGCTGATTATATTGAACTTAATTTAAATGTTAAACATTCATAGTGTCTGCCAGCTTCATAACCGTTGCAATTGGATGAAAACTAAAAAGGACCTTATAGCTAAGTGTTGTAGGTACATAAGGTTTATCCGCCTGCAAGGGGACGCTGTCGTGCACCGTCGTCAGCTGACACCATGATTGCGTCATGTTCTTCGCCGCCGCAATTTAATTTATAACGTGTACAATTTTAACTAGCAAAATAAGTTTTTATATTGCTATGTATGTTAGATTTAAGGTTAATTAATTAGTTAATTAATTTATTGATGTGGACCTAATCTGAGGTGTTGCCCTAGGTCTTGTCTGAAATATTGACTTTCAGGGCCGTTTTAATTGCACCCTGGGGTGCAATGGGTGCGAGGCACCCGGGCGCCCCGCCACCGAAGGTGCTCCTACATCTCTTCTCATGAAAATAGATTTTTTTTAGGCATCCTCTCATCATTTCTGACAGCTCATAAAAGGTGCATTTGTGACTTGCAGGCTAGAGGTGTATTTTTTTGTACATACAATATCTCACCCAAGGGGGTGTAGTCGTGATATTTCGTGTTTTTTTTCCGAGCCCCCTTTCGAGCCTTACGTGATTAGGACACCACTGCACCAACCTAATTTAGGATTAAAGACAATAAACTAACCAGAAAACATGACATTATAATCTTTTTGTCAGTAAAATTCTACGTGAAAGATTTATTTTGCATTCTACAAGGAATAAAAGTAGCGTAATAGAAATGAAACTATTTTTTTTTTCTATTGGTATGGTGATTGCTGGCAAGGCTGATTTTTGCACCTCGGCGCCCAATATGGTTAAGATGGTCCTGCCCGAGTCGTTTATTTTTTGAGCTATAAGTATAAATTCTTAGAATATATATATGGGTGTGTTCACACTATGTCATATAAAAACAATTTTTGACTTTTGTCTTTTCTTTTTATTTCAAATGAAATGGATTGGCCCACTCGGGCGAAACGTATATATTTTACCCACAGAAATCTATATTATTCAGATTTCTGTGATTTTACCACTCAGGGATGATGTTGGTAACCACATAGCATTATCAAACTTTCAAACTATACTTCTTTAAGATATATTCCCTGTTTCAAAACATTTCAAACACAGAGTTACCTTACCACCCATAATAATGTTAAATTCTGAAATGTCCTCGAAGCTTTCGCGACTGAAATATAGGCCAGAAAAGTAAGCTTCTAGTGCTGTACTATTTATGTATATACATACATATGTGTGTACTCTAACATGTTCAATTTATACAGCCATCTAGCTTCTGCCGGAACCGATCGCGTCGCCTCGATCCCTAATAAATAACAGCCAAGTTTTCCCAGCGACGTGTGCCCAGTTTTAGCTTCAACTTTATGCTAGCAAATGTACCTATGTACGTGTACGTTCCTACTTACTTTAGCACGATTAACATACATAGATAATTCAAAAAGCCTTTGTCGTCAAGAAACATCTGGTTTTAATTTCTTTTTCCCTCTCAATATGTTTGGTATATCCCAGACGCTGGATGCGGCAAGCTGAAGACAGGGCGCTATGGCGCTCATTGGGGGAGGCCTATGTCCAGCAGTGGACTAAGATAGGTTGATGATAATGATGATGACTTTGGTATAAGGAAAAATGTATTTTTCCAGGCCATGCAAAATATAACGTAGCAGTAGATGTTATCTTTCGTTCAGATGCATATTCAATTCAATATGTGTTAATTTCAGACTGCAATCTTGACTTATACAAAAATGTGGGACAGAGTCCATATTTGTTTCCACACCAAAATTAATAATATCCATAGTTTTGTTAGAGTTCACAACAAAGCGCTTTTGTTTAATTAACATTATTATTATAACCTATCTGGAAACTTACTCAAACAACTAAAAAAATGGCTTCTTAATAATGCTATTATTCTATGAATCAATATTTTAATTACAGGGACTTAAAAGACTTCGAATTTAATCATTGATTTATATTTTTTTTTGTGACATTTGTTACCTATTCATTTAAATAATTTATTTTGTATTTGTAATTTAGAAATAGAAAATGTAATATTGAGTACTAGAAAAATGTATATTTGCATATCAATAGTTAGGTAGATACTGACTCTAAGAAACGATGCCTTTCGGGAAATTCACTGTTCACTAATTAAATTTTAAAGTAATTTTCCTAGAAAAACAGTGAAAAATAATACTGATCCACTAAATATCTAACGAGACGGTAAACTTTTTTTACGCTCCACAATAGGTCAAGTCCTGCGGGAGGAACTAATTAAAAAGTTAACGGATCTTTTATATCGTAGAAGTATCAACCTAGCTAGTTTCAATTGTGGCGGGCGGTGTCCTGGCTGAAGTGGTCTCCAATGAGCCAAGGCGAATAGCCTGTAGATATCAAAATAATCGTGTCGAGAGGTCGAAAGTACAGTCAACACCAACGATCCAGTTATGTGCGAGGCGGATTCGCGCGCGGACAAAAGGTTCCGTACCATACCACATTAATATTAGGTAGGTACTTACACAATATGTATTTACTAATTTTGTTTTCTGTCGTTATTTTGTTGCTGGGCAAATAGCTTCTCTTTTGTCATTTCACTTTTCGCGGTTAAATTCAACGCAGTTAGAATTTAACTGATTTTCAAATTCGGTTCCCCGTTTAGCGATTTAGGTTTCAGATTCTCAAGAATATTGAATTTTCAGAATCTCGTAAATGTATCGCACTGTGTTTAGGCCGGTGATTTCGAATAGAGTGTTGTCGCGATAGCTGTCAACAAGTAACTTTTAACCGACTTCAATAAAAGGACACCCTCCTTTTCTCAATTCGTCTGCATGTTTTTTATTTTTATTTTTTTATGTGTTTAATTAGTATGTTAGGTACGGTACTTGATATCTTTGCCATTGGTTAACCGATTTTGCTGATTATTTCACTAACTTGTAATAGATAATGATCCCGACGTGGTCTCATAAAAAAGTTAATCCCGAGGGATTAGTGTTTATCCCGTATATCTTAATAAACATAATAATATTTGTGTAGAATTACGACTGGCAACAATAATTTTAGTGTTATCTGCGTCTTAATTGATAAAAGACTTTGATGGTTATTTCGTTGTTGTATACAAAGTGCCACGTTAGTGGTGTACTAAGCCGAAAGGGGGTTGTTGTGCATCCTATACCCAACTGATCTGCATGGTTGATTTTCAAGAATAGGTTTTTTTAAGTTTTAATAGTAAAAAATAACTTTTTTTAAATAACTTATAAAATAACTTTTATACATTACATACTATTACATACTATTTAATAAAATAACTTTTACACGCTTAGAAAAATGACAAACCTATCACTAACGCAAAAACACGTAAGGCCGGTCATTTTGCCAACAAAAGTTTAGGGTTCCCTTTTCATGTGCAAATAAAGAATACATTGATTTTCTAACATCAATGCAATCAACCTAATGAAGATTAATGATCGGGTATTTATCGCGTAACTTTCATTAAAATATGGATAAATAATCTTTATTTAGGTACCTACCCCACGTAGACGTACCTACCACGAAACAAAAAAAGTACGGAACCACCGTAAAATTGACGGCTTCGGCTAAACAAAAGCGATTGAAAGGTCAAGTGCCTTAATGATGAACAGCTGATGTAAGTTTGTCACTGACGTAGAAATGGGCTAGTTGGCATGAAAGTTTGGAGGTTTTTTTCAGTAAAAAGCCTTGAAACCCGGAAAGTGCTAGAACAAAAAAAGTTCGCGGGGAAAGCGGAAAGGGGGTGGCCCTTTACGCTTAGTACACCAATAACGTGGCACCTTGTATAGGTTGATTTTGAGAACACTCATAAGGGAGCCTATGAGTGTGATTCTCGGAATTGTTATGTGCGCCGTAAAACGAAGGTTTGTAAAACATCATTACAATAATATGATAATTTCACAATCACTGGGGATACATACATACACATAAAAACGAAAATAGAAGTTTGTGATTCGTTATCGTGTAAACGCTATCATAAGCAAGTCACTTAGAGTCAATGTGCCAAATATCACTGTGTTTGTGTATAAATTACAAAATACTTAATTATGTTTTTAACATAATTGCGTAATGTTTACAAAACTCTGTCATATTTTTGCTATGCAATAAAATATTGAATGCTGAATTGAGTTGGTTTTGCTTGAAAAGTAATCAGAGCTCCGAGTCCCACCTGACGTTGGTAACGAGACGTGAGCGTGACGTCTCCTTTTTCCATACAATTTGGTACAGGCAGCGCCTCTATCATGCGGACATGGAGCTACGCTCTCGATCGCTTACTAACGTCAAGAGATGTAAAAATCCCTAGGAAAACGACACATTTCGACATGAATTGCGAGTCCGAATAATGCTTACGTTACTTACGTAAAAATGTTCATATTTATAATTAAAATAGTATACAACTGTTTAAAGCTTTAAACATAAAAATATGATAAGCATTTTGAAAATGCTTATCATATCATTAGTAGCAAAAATTGAGGTAAAAATATTTTTTCTCTATAATAATAATAATAATAATATAGGTGGTAAAGACGAACAATTACCGAAAGTATATAATGAAAGATGGCACGATCGATATTTGTCGAGCGTGTCATCTTCCTGGGGAGACCCTTCGTATACTTTCGGGTTGTTCGCACCTTGCTAACTCTCAGTACTTGCACAGACACGACCAAGTAGCCAAAATTATACACCAACAACTTGCTCTCCGTTATGGCCTTACTGGCCTTGAAGTTCCGTACTATAAGTACACACCGGCGCCGGCGCCAATTCTCGAAAATGGCCGTGCCACGCTCTATTGGGACCGATCTATCATCATTACAGACAGGACTATTCTTGCGAATAAGCCTGATATTGTACTGATAGATCGGTTAGAACGGAGGGCGGTGCTCGCTGATGTCACCATACCACATGATGTTAACCTCGTTAAAGCTGAGAAAGATAAACTTAGCAAATATCTTGACTTGGCCAACGAGTTTGTCAGCATGTGGGATGTTGATTCAGCGACCGTCGTCCCGATAGTCGTTTCGGTTAACGGCGTAATAGCGAAGAGCCTCGATCAACATCTCAAGAGACTCTCGCTAGGAAGTTGGATCAAGGGTCAGATTCAAAAGGCGGTACTCCTGGACTCGGCGCGCATCGTCAGGAAGTTCCTCTCTCTGCAACCCTAGTCACCGGCCGATTAAGGCTAGCTTCGCAGCCGGTGATTCACCGTTTTAATATATTTTTTACTGTAGAATAGTTTTATAATATTTTATTTTCTATAGTAAAATAAATGAAGTGAATAATAATAATAATAATAGTTTATTCAGATTAAGGTCTTATAAACAAAACAAAGTTATGTGTATTATAGACCTATTTCACTTGTTAGTTTCGACACCTCGCTCTAACTAAGTTCAAGACTGGTGATATAGACGCCAGGGTTCTCTACCTCGGTAAGTTAGTAGGTTTACACTATTATAGGACTTGCATAATGTATATAAAAACGTTAAGAAAACTGTACTATACTTAAAATACTACTATAAACCATATTTAATAATACATTACATTAAAGTAAAACCAAAAGTAAAGTACAGTGTGTAGGTGTGAGTGTAAAAGTGTGTGTATGAGTGAGTGGAGTTGACTGTAGACTAAGTAACTGTTTTTAATAGGCTTTCTGTTTTATCATAGTCAAGGTTTAGTAAATATGATTTTATCTTATTTTTGCATTGCTGATATTTAAAAACAATATTTACTGATATTTTTTATAAACAATACTTGAACGCATAGTGTAGCTATAGGATCACCTTTTTGACTAGGTATACTATGTCACAAATTATGTGTTGTGTTCTGTCAGTTTTGCTTTGCTTTGAGATTTTGTTTGTATTCATATTCAGTTTGTATAGTAACAATTTTTTTTAATGTTTGTGTTGTTTTTATAGGTTTTAAGCTTAAAAGGTATTTATGTCATCCGAAAATCTGAGCAACAGAAAAGGACCAATCACAAATCTGTAATCGACGCAGTGCGTTCGCATCTCGTTCGCATATAGTAAAGTGCTTGAGTGTTGTTTGTGAATGAAATGCACAGATTTTTATTATAAAGTAGGTACTAATGAAATGACCTACTATTACGAGCGCAGTGAGAAATGCCTTACTTAGCACAGTATTGCTTGCATAAGTATTGTTCTTGAATACGGGTGTAATGCTATTTACCTACCTACCGGAATTTAAATCGGTTTATAGTTTTCTTATGCACGGCATATTAAGTATTTGACAAAAACATTCCAGTAGACGTTGCTATTCCAACAAAAACAACAATCATAACGAATCGGCTGATGGTTTTGCACAGTTTGCACAGAGCCGGACTCACTGGGCCAGACAAGTTAATCTCGGCTTTGCCAACTATATACTTATACTGTGGCTTTGCTCGGACGATGGTAGTTTTAAACGGTCTACGGTGCTTTGTCATCTCGAACTACTATTCGTTTAAAAAAGTTTTAACTACATTGCAAACGTAATTAAGTGTTTTACTACCGAAGTATTAATGGAGCTGGTAGAGCTCTTTATTTAACTCTGCAGTTTACCTTGGCTTTTTACTTACAAAATTTTAAAAAGTAAAGTTTTAAAGTAGTTGACCGATTTATTTCCTTTTTTATATTTTTATTTTAGAAAAATTGACAGCTTATCAAACCTCAGTATGTTTAACTTATTGGATAACTTAAGCCTACAGTTTCACTTTATGAGTACATATTATGTGTCCATTGGGAGTAACAACTAAATGCACATTGTTAGCCGTTCTATCTGCATTTAGATCTTTTAAAACGCTTGTTTGGAATTTATACAAAAAAGTAGTTCTTTATAGTACATAGTACGCTCAAAAACCACTTTATTAAATCGATGAGAAATTTAGTTACTAAGTTTAAGTTCCTAATCAATTTCTCAGAATTACTTCTTCAGAACTACTACTTCGTCAAACTGTCAAAAAGCAAATACGAGTAAGAATCTTACTTACACTAGGTACATACATACATACCTATGACGAATGTTCTCATGATCATATGTTTGTATCTTCTATTGCACAAGTGTACCTTGTAGGTATTTACTCTTTCCCAGCAGTGGGTGAAAAAAAATTCAACCACAGCTGGGCGTTAAAAGCCTCAAAAATCCTACGATAAAGGTAAGACACACTGACATAAAATATCACCATGAGAATTAAACATATTATTTTCTTTGATGATAAATACAGAAGGGAGGATGAGGTCGTCATCAAATATTTACCCCTTTGCGCATATTAATTTGGCGCAGGTGTGTTACCCGAACCGTTAGCCAGCTACGGCAAGCACACACGGGATTGAACCGAGCCTTGATTTATGAAAACCTTTTCTATTTAAGAGGGCGCAATGCGCGCCATTTTGTGAAAAGGATACGCATAGGATTTCGCATTCATAGGAGCGAGACAGAGCATATTACTTACGTTTTTGGAACGGGCGTAAGCGCAAAAATCAAGTTTTTGCTTATTAACAAGAAAACAACACAATTTACCTATAAAGAAACTGGTTCAAGGAACCAAATAATTAATAACACCCTTCGAATCAAGGCATTTCAATAGACCGCAGGGTTCCATATATCGTGACCAAATTATGTGCCAAACAGTGCACTTTCATGAATTTTTCTATAATATTTTTTCTCAATCTGGCTTTCACGTTCAGAAAGCAAAGAAAAAGTTTTAAATTTTATGTACCTACTTTTTACCAAGAAGATCCCGTGAGTACCGAGACCTTGGCCTAGTTTGATAACCAAACCCTTTAGGTTCGCCACATAATGATACCTACTTTTGGTAGAGGTGCAGAACAGAAAAAGTACCTACACAGGATTAACGAGTGATTTATTAACTCGCACCATGATTCTTGCTCTAACTGGTGTGAATTGACGAATTGTAAAAATCAGGTCGTAACTTCCTTCCTACAAATAATAAGTCTTAGACTGTAGAACTTCCATCCAACCACAGACATCCAGATAAGGCCGCCGATAATTTAGTTTGTTTGTCTTAGGAACCAATTAAACAGAGTGGGTTTTATTTTTGTAGGGGGCAGTCAGCTGATGTATACCTTAACCGTTGTGAGAACAGGATCGCTTGACATTAAAAAAGATTTTGTCCAAAATTTCTATTTTCTTTCTAGGTGTTTTTTTAGGGTTTTGAAGATCTGGGATCGGTTTCGAAACCCATAGGGTCTCGCTTTTTCTGTCCTTTTTTCCGTATAATATCTCAGCAACTACAGCAGCAATAACGTGCGCTTGTACAGATTGAAAGAAAAAAAATATGGATATAGATCTATATTTTGCAGAAAAATAGTCTGTTAGTAGAACACTTTTTGAAAAATTGTCAAAAGAGGGGGAAATAATTTTCAAAAGGGAGGCCTACCTCACCGAATGGGGTATTAAATTAAAGGTATCGGTCTGTACTTCTCAAAACAGTTTTTGAAATTTCTGTAGGTTTCATGCTTTTTGAAAAAGTCGAAAAATTTCCATGCCCCTATCTACGAAATTTGCAGTGCGACCCATCTGAAATGTATGTAGCGTTTGTAGATATGGAATTATATTTTACAGGAAAAATATAGAGAAGTCTGTAAGTAGAACACTTTTTGAAAAATTGTCAAAAGGGGGGAATAATTTTCAAAAGCGGGGCCTACCTTACCGAGTGGGATATCAAATTAAAGGTATCGGTTTGCACATCTCAAAACAGTTTTTGAGATTTCTGTAGGATTCATACAATAAATATTTTAGTTCTGAAGCTACAACGGTGATGAAACCTCCCCTTACTGCCCATACCAACGAGCTTCAAAAGTTTTACCATAACATAATAAAATTTCAGTCCGACCTATTTTTCCGTAGTTTTAGTAACCGATGGATTGTTCACTCTATTTTAAGATTAAACCACACAATTTCATCGTTTCCTTATTAGATAACGAATTAAATTCCAACTGATGGAGTCAAATTATTACAACTGAGAGTTCCTAATAACACTTTTATCAATTTCCGCGTAAAAAACGAGCCCGATCGGGCCTTACAAAACTGTCTTTAAAATAGTGGGATTAATGTATAAAATAAACAAGGTAATGTTTTAACCTAATATAACATAACATACCTACGTTAGTTACACAGTTACAACAATGGTCTCATAACTGTTTACAACGCGTGAGGACGCATGTTACCGCAAATTACCTATTGTATTGTGTTAAATATCGATGGAGGAGGTAATAACCACAGAATCGGCTCTGATCAATTAATCACAGTAACCTTCAGTATAGGTTGAACACATTTTTATTAAATTTATAATGAAGAAATTTACATTGGAAGTGAATGAACTGTAAGCGTCGCGAAATGTAGATAGGCAGCGTACCTACATTTACCTGGAACACCAACACTAATATTCGGTAAATACTAGTCAATACAGTAGGTAGGTTGGCAAATATAACCCGCTCGTGATCAGAATGGTATACTAAACATTATAGCAGCCTATTAGTCAGTGAGTGCTCGAAAGAGGGGGTTGGATGGAAAGGTCGAAAGCAGAGTGTTTGATTTCAGAACTTTGTTAAGACCAGTTAGGAGGCAAATTAAAAGTCCCCACCCCTGTGCGGTGAGCCCTAGGGTGAGGGGCATAAAGAAGGTCCCGTTTTTTTACCGTAAACGATTGGGAATAAGTAAAAAGTGTATAAGATCAAAGTTATAGAAAACTTTATCAGCTTTCATTATGAAGTAGGTATACCAGAAATATGATGCATCGTTTACGAGATGTAGGAAAACAAGGAAAAAAGGGGCCTTCTTTGTGCCGCCTCCTAGGGCTCACCTCACAGGGGCGGGGACTTTTAGTATGTTTGTATCATCCATCATAGGTACTAGTCCAAATAAAGATCAAACTTTCTGCTTTCGACCTTTCCATCCACGATCCTTCGTTGCCTGGACTAGGTATACCTACATATTACGTTTCCTACGTAAAGTATCTTTGGAAAGAACCATTTCGAACTGAAACAAAAGCGGACGGACATATAATATGACATGTAATCCCATTTTGAATGAGAATAGTTATCGGTCTAATAGATTCTCCGTCTTCGCATTTCGACAATGCGGTTTGTTTATGAACTATGACGTGAAATATTTATTTTGACGCGAATATCAATACAGCAGCGTAGGTATTGAATTGTGTATAGATAAATATAAACTGTGATATAAGCATTGTAATGTGGTAAATCCGGTCAGTGCGACTCTGGCAGTGGTGAGCAGTGTTCGACGTAAAGATGAAACTCTTTTTATGCAGTAAGTTCATTTTTTATCTTTGACATTGAATTGAATTGAATACACTCTTTACAGAGTTAAATTGTTAAACTACTGTACTATTTGTAGGGTTTTGCTTAAAGCAGTTAAAGATAAGTGTAGTTAGACAGATAAGATAAAGAAAAAAATCCTCGTGTAAACTTAAACCGTAGACCCTAACCCGTAGTTATAAAATAACACATACCTTTGACCTAGGTATGTATGTTTAAAAAAAACATTAATTAATCATCTAATACGCATAACACTAGTGCACTGCTGCTTAAATATAGGTCTGGCTGGATTATGAAAACTCTTTAAGCCACGTAAATAAAAAATATTAGAAATTCAAAAAATTGTAGAACAATGTTTGTTCCCCTCGGGGTGCACAATCCCTGGTGGCACCCTGTGTATGTAAGTAAGTTACTTTTACAGGTTGTTAACCAGTAGGTATTCTCCCTTTTTAGGGTTCCGTTCCTGAAAGGTGAAAAAACGGGACCCTATTATTAAGCTTCCGCTGTCTGTCGTCCGTCCATCTGTCAGCGGGCTGTATCTCATGAGTCTATAAAGGTAGACACTAAAAATGTTCACAGGGTGTGCTCTTGCCGCTATAAATAATATAACAATATAAATTAAAAAATTATGGGAGCCAACGGTGAAACCACGTTGAGTATCGATCACCGAAGTTAAGCAACGTCGGGCGCGGTCGGTACTTGGATGGGTGATTGCGTCATGTTGGTTATTTGCTTTTTTTAATCCATAAAAAAATTGTACATTGTTCACCGAGGTGAGAAAGTGACAGATTCCTATCGAGCGTGTCATTTGAACCGAGGCGCAGCCGAGGGCCTTAAAACACACGAGGTAGGAACACTTCCTGAGTGATACATATTGCTTTATACTACACCTATGAGGCAACTACAACGTTTTCCGAAAAAGAACATGCTTCTTGTTTATCCAATACACAAAATCTTCATAAGTCTTGTATTTGTTTCTGGATTTCTCGGGTAATAGGTTCTCAATCACTGCTTGAGCAGTTTCTTTTATTAATGGCGGTGTCATAACATCTTCACTATCACTTGACATTCTGAAGAATTAATAAAATTACCTAACTCAAATGTAAATTTCGAAGAAATTCCCGCGAATGCCTCAGGCACTTGGTTCTTTTTTTGAGTTACTGTTCCGAGAACGGAAGAGGCCGATATCATTTATGGCGGACTCAAAGTAAAAACTTTTTGTAGCTTTGAAAATAACCATAGCTAAAACCTGAAATTTCAGAAAAATAAAAAATTAACACGTTAGAAATAGATTTCCATACATTATTCTCTCCCGGCAAACGCGTGAGAAACGAAATTCCATAAAGTTTTACGACCCGCATTCTAGTAACTGTACACCTTTAAAGACGTAGGTACCTACTTTCTAGCTCAAGTTTGGAAAAGGAATAAGTCACTTTCCGAGCAGGTGTAGTATAAAAACAGTTAGGGTATCTGTTGCGAAATAGTTTTGTACGATGGTACGGAACCCTCCGTGTTCGAGTCGACTCGCACTTGACAGGTTTTAAATTATGCTTATTGCGAGTACATTGTCACTTCTCATGTTAGTTACCTATCGATTTGGTTACATTACAACGTAGCAGTAAAAAGGTCATTCGGATCAGCTCAAATCGCTCGTTTATCAGTTTTTTTTATTCTGGGCTATTCACACAGCATCATCTAGCCCCAAACTAAGCAGAGCTTGTGTTATTGTTAGTATGTGGTGGTATAATTGATGTAACTAGGTTTTTAATACAATACGTTACAAAGACAAATATTTTTTTTATTATACGTAGAAAACACCCAGAACTCCGGGAATAAATACCTGCCGATCGTACAAACATTTCTCCCGTGGCAGGAATCGAACCCGCAACCTCCCGCTGCGCCACAGACAGAGGTCGTCTGTTCAATAAGGAGTTAGGTAATATTTCATTTGCGGCTGGTTTCCAGTATACAAAATGAAATATACAAGTTAATTGTAGGTTCCCGAGACACCATGAGGTCAAAGTCAACTAGGTATTTAAATTTGAAATTACTATTTTATATCTATAACGCTAACTGCTCTCTCACTCGATATATCGCTCTGGATAACTTTAAATTTAAATTTCCTACTTAATTCTGCTAGTTGCTGGTACCTACCTGAATTAATTTAATTTATTAATTAAAGGTTCATCATCATCATCAACCACATACATTTATAACACATTTCAAACCAAACTTAAATTAGGTCCGGATCTAACAGGTAAAAACGGCATTCTTTGATAACTTGCAATAAGAACATTTTAACCGTAACTTAATCAGGGTCATTAATTAAATGAAACGAAAATATTGATTGAAAAAGAAATACTTACACAAGAACAATGGTTCAACTCTGATAAGCTAAAGTTAGGTGTTATCAGTTTCAGAAATAGGTACCTAATCAAATACTAAAATCAGGCGTTACTTTGCGGAAATTTATTGCGATTTGTTGTAGGTAGAGAGGAAGAGGAAGAGTTAGAAACTCTACTTCAATTATTATAATGGCAACAATGAGAGGTACAGGTAATAGAACAGTAACAGGGCAATGTATACGCTTCTACAACAAAATACCAAATGAGTTGAAAAAATTATCAAATAACAAATTCAAACAAATTGTCAAACATATCCTTTGTAAAAAGGCTTACTACAAAATATCAGATGATAAAAAAGCTTGGGACAACTTTTGCTACAACTCGAAAACTGACAACCTAACAAGGTAAAGGTTTCCTGTTCGCTTCTTTACTTTACCTCAAAAATATTGAAGTAAACAAAAATCAAAGTGATCGCTTTATTTCCTAGTTTTACTTATGTAATTTGATTTTTGTGACGTGTCCAAGAGTCCTGTAAGGTCTAAAGGATATAAAGCAGTTTGAATTTGAATTTGAGTACCTACAGGCATAATCCATTCTACATATGTTATAAACTCGAAAGTAACTCTGTCTGTCTGTCGGGGCCGTTTTGGCCCTTTTCACGCCTAAACGGGTGAACATATCATAATGAAATTTAACATGGAGATAGGTGGTATCCCGGGGACGCACATAGGCTACTTTATATCTCGGAAAAGAGCGCACAAAACCGCGGGCAGCAGCTAGTAAACAATAAAGTAAGTACTATAGAAGCTAAAATTGCATATAAATAACAAAATATAATGTGAAATCACCATCCAAGGGCAGCAGAGTGCTAAAGTGGTGATTAACGATGACGTAATGTGCTTAAAATGTATGCACATTACGTCATCGTCAATCACTACATCAATATATTTTAGTGAAGGCAAACAATGCATAGTTAGCGGCATGGCCTGGCCTGGCCTACCACTCAGCCAGCAGCGGCATTGGGAATCCCTGTCGGCAGGTTTTACTCATCCAACCGGTTTTGTGATTTATTTTGTTTATTCAAGCCTCGGTCTACACCGGCTCTCTTATCAATTGTATGGCTTGTCGAAGATTTTTTATTTACTTTACGGTCTAGCATACACATTTAAAAATAAGATCCGTCAAGTGCGAGTGTAACTCGCGCGCCGAGGGTTTCGAACGTTTGTCAATCATACAAATTATGGAGGTACTAAAGGTACCGGTTAGAGACTTTGCTATCAAATAAATACCTTAAACTAGTAGGTAGTACCTACAATGAAATACAACCTACATTTCAGATATGGATCGCTCTGTGCAAACTTTGGAGATTAGGTGGTTATGATAAATTTTTCGAAATATTTCATAAAGTATGAAACTTACAGAAATTTCGAGAACTGTTTTGAGATGTACCAACCGATACCATTCTTCTGAAACTCCACAAATGTATATAAAACACTAGCTGTGCCCCGCGGCTTCGCCCGCGGATTTTTAGACTACGCCCCTGTGAGTAGTATAAAAATAAAAATACTTGTTATACTTTATACCTTATTTATACCGAGTTTTGAGTGAATCAAACCAAGGCATAATAATTTTACATATAAACTTTACCAACTTTTTTAAACCCCTCAGAGGGAAATTTTTGAAAATTTGATTAGTCTATGTGTTATTTTAGAACTTATACTATCTACATACCAAATTTCTATCTAAATAGGTTATGTAGTTACGGAGATACGTGGTAACAAACATTCGCACTAACTTTCGCATTTATAATAATTAGTGATATAATGATATTTTTAGGAACGTGCACTTTTCTTTTTGTCTATACTTATGGGAATACACTTTTTTTGTTACTTGATTAATGCGTTCTTTATGATACCTATCACTTTTGTCGATACCTAGGTATAAGTGTAAAATGGTGACAAATCACCGACCGGGATGGTATTCGGATGATCAGCAGCTTCGGATTCAGATTCAGATTCCTTATTGGCAACATAGTTTCAGGTCTAGTCGTGGGACATTCTTATATAATATACAGAGTAATTTTTTTAAATGGGACAGTATGGGGAAATCCGAATCTAAAGGAGATAGAGGAAAAGTGTCTAAGGAGACATTAGGTGTTTTTTTATGTAAACAAATTTGGCTCGTTCAAATTTGTGGTCAAGCGTGAGTTGTTCTTAAAAAATTATAAAGTTGGTCAATTTTTTTTTTGACGCGGATCGACTCTGTTTCATGCAAGGATTATTTCATTGTTTGGAAAGAAAAAAATCTGAACAGCAGAAGTTGGTCAAATTTAATGAAAACTAATCTTCATACAGTTGGTTTATTACTTGAGTAAATGTTCGATGTGGCCGCCGTCTTGTCTTATGCAGGTACGAGCACGCTTCAAGACACTTCTAGTTGCATTTAACAGAGACTTATGGTGAATTGTGTTTAAAGTGTTGTAAACAGCATCTTTTAATTCTTGTACGGAGTTGTATCGGGATACATAAATTCGACCCTTAAGGTAACCCCATAAGAAAAAATCTAATGGCGTTAAGTCGGGCGATCGTGGGGGCCACTTTATCGGCCCATATGTACCCATCCAACGGTTTGGAAACTGCTCGTCCAAATATAGTTTACTTGCCCTACTGTTGTGGGCTGGTGCACCATCTTGTTGGTAGATTATCTTACCAAAGTTCCTTAAGCTAATAGTCTCATCCACTAAATCTGCAGCCATGTTCAATATTTCCTGATATTTTTCACTATTTAGCGTTCCTTGGTAAATTTTGATAGCAAAAATTCTGTTATGTAATATCGCACACCAACAATTAAAAGAAAATCGGATTTGGTTGTGGGTTTCTGTAGTTCTTAGCGGATTTATTTTTGACCAGTAATGGTTATTTCTCCTGTTGTACATGCCATTGTTCGAAAAGTTGCATTCATCAGTCCAAATAATAAAATTAGGAAAACATCTATTTCTAATAGTCTGAGCCACATACCAATTACAGAAATGTAACCTGCGGTCTTTATCTCCAGGTAGTAACGCTTGTACAAGTCGACCTTCTATGTAACACTTGTATTTATGAGCCTTCAATATCTTCCTTACAGTTGATTTATGAATACCGATAGTTTCAGCTGCTTCCCGTAACGAAGCTTTTGGGTATGCTTCAAAATATCCCAATACGGCAATAGTTATAAACTCACTATTGACTATTGTCGGCCTTTTACGCTTAGGCTTGAAACAGCCTTCCTGTCTTAGGTTCTTTATTAAACTATCAAATATCTTGCGATTCGGTACTACACGGTCAGGATAGCGTTCTTGATACCACTTAAGTGCATTATCTCTACTGCTATAATTAAGAAAATACGCCTCAATCAAATCAACTTTATGTGAATTAGTTAACGCCATGATGAATAAAATTACAAGCATGAACTGATTGGAAACAAAATCACAGCTGCAGAAATAACTTACGTTCCAAATTTGAATTCTTTTTTTTATAATTTCAAGACTATCGGTTGCCATGATGTTTACGAAGATTAAAAAAAATGTTCTTCTCTTGAATCATCTGGAGCTCTTATCGATTATCAAAATTTAAAAATGGAATAATTTTAAATATTTTTTTACACGCCTAGGCACTTGTAACAATATTAAAAGGCGAATACTGCAACTGTATGAAGATTAGTTTTCAGTAAATTTGACCAACTTCTGCTGTTCAGATTTTTTTCTTTCCAAACAATGAAATAATCCTTGCATGAAACAGAGTCGATCCGCGTCAAAAAAAAAATTGACCAACTTTATAATTTTTTAAGAACAACTCACGCTTGACCACAAATTTGAACGAGCCAAATTTGTTTACATAAAAAAACACCTAATGTCTCCTTAGACACTTTTCCTCTATCTCCTTTAGATTCAGATTTCCCCATACTGTCCCATTTAAAAAAATCACTGTATAAGTTGTAGTATTACATAATGCGCTTTATAATAATTAAAATTAATGTACCTATTAAATAACAATATAGTTAAATAAAAAATTACATTAAAATATATTAAAAATAATTATAAATTTTTAACAATGTAATCATTCATTAGTTCATTGATTAATTAAAATATTGCCGGTTTAAATTTACTTGGGTATTTTAGAACATTAAAATACGTGAATTCATTGAAAACGTAAAAAGGCAGTAGTTTAGTTAATTCCCGATTTCGAACTTTTTTGGGTTGTGTTGTTTGTTTATTGCTTCCTAGTACGCTTGTACTACGACACCGGTATCGCTTTAGGTTTGTATGCAAGGCGACAGAGTAGCGATAATTTTACTTCTACTATGGAGGAGGAGGTGATCGACCTGTATTGACACCGTATTTTGCACTTACTATTAGTCGCCAAACAACTCTTATAATGACGCTTTTAACAGACGTTTTGTTCATTGTAAACATCTGCCAAAAACTTCAAATAAAACTTAATCTTCTGTTTATATTATAGGAGAACACCACCCTTATGTTTATGTTCTTCTAAAATATAGCAATTTCAGTAACAATTTTAGATGTTTTAATTTATTTATTATATTATTCGTCAAAATTAACCGATGAAGCTGCTAATTGTCCGGTTATCCTTCGAAGAAAAACACCCTTAAACGTCTACTCAGGTAAGCGATCTTTCTGAAACTCGGCATGGGAGTCTCTTGAGAATTACAGAATTTGTATGAATTTACTTACTTACTTCTCAATCTCATACTAGAACGAAATAAAAAAATACAGGTTTAAGAATCGAACCTAGTAGAGTTTGTATATGAGTAAATAACATTTAAAGAAAATTACCACACAAAAATGTAATAAATTGAGACCAAGGTCCACTACCTTGCCTTGAGCAGCGTTTCTGCCTAACTTAGAGAATTTTTAATAGCATTGTTGTCGCCTCGCATTAAAAAGTAAAAATTCATTCGTTCAACGAATAAATTGGATTTTGAAGTAGGTACTTAATCATACCATATCGCATGACTAAATGAACGTTGCAATTTTTTCTTACACAGTTTTAAAACTAAAGTATGTATGTAGGTATGCTTTCGGCTACACAATCCAATAGCTCACCAGATTTGGGTTATATTATTAATTTTACTTTTAATAGTAGGTAACAATTTTACTTGTATCTACAAAAAGTTGTGCGGCAAATAAAAATGTTCTTTGATCTGTGAGCAATTATCGTCGTTGTGTCTTTCATGTGTTTTAACAAACAGGATTCATACTTCGATCATTTTAGGAACTAAACATGTCAACATAGACAGTCCATCTTCAGAACCAAAGAAAAAGCTAAAGGTCCCACTCTTTCTTTTGTTTCAGTTATTGGTCTTGCGTCAGCTTTGGCTGACAATGACCAGCTCCTCAAGAATGGCAATGACCAGTTCACGGCGAAAATGCTCAAGGTAAACATGGCTTCATCGTTATTATCAGCATTGGTCTTCCATTTTGCATCTACGAAAGATGGATTTTAGCATAGTTTATAAAATACCGTGAAATTTCTGACATTATCAGGATGGGATTGTACCGCGTAAAAACAAAATTACTAAGGTATTCGAAAATTAAAGTTTTCGAGCAAAGTAAAATACAATAATGTCCGACTGTAGCCTTTACATGTATACCTAATACACCTTTACAACTTGACATACAAAGCCAAAAGAGGCTTGACAGGTCAAATCGTCTTGGAATAATACGAGAAATTAATTTAAAAATTATTCGTTCCGTTAAGGCAAACCAAAGCTTTAAACATCTTGACCATGTTTGCATTGTCCGGTTTTAGTATTTTTGGGAATACTCATCTACACGCTATTCAAAGATTTAAATTGCATAATACAATTTGCAATAATGCAATAGGTAAGTATTTCAAAAATATATTCAAACAAACTATATATATAGGATGTCCTATGCTGAGTGGATAACCTTGAAGGTGCTTTTGCGGGAGGCAAGGCCGAGTAAGCATCTTCAAGATTATATGTATACCCTGTATAACCACAACAAGTCGCAATACATACCTACAATACAGACTGCAGGTACCGACAACGGTTAAGGCACCTTCCTTACTGCCCGATGACCGTCGTACGCTTTACAACTTAAAACCAACATGCCTATAGAAGTAGAGTCTAAGGCCCGTACTATCAAACTAGTCTTAGTCATCGATCTGTGCTTGAGTAACGCTTTTGCCATAGAAAATCGTTACTCTGCATATATCGATGACTGAGCAAGCTTTCATTATACGGGCCTAAGAAGTTGGTTCATTTACTTATTGGGTTCCACTGTACAATTGCACTGCGCCATTGCTTCAGAAAACACTATTCCACAACTGAATGAAGATCTCTTTTGTTTCTAGGAAGTGGTGAAAGCGAATGAGGGAAAGAGTGTTATTCTCTCAGCCTTCTCCGTGCTCCCTCCTCTGGCCCAGCTGGCCCTGGCTTCAACCGGCCCCTCTCACGATGAACTGCTTACTGCTATTGGTTTACCAAATGATGACAAGGTATGCTACAATAACCTTTAATGTTTTGCCGTTACTGTCTAGCTGCTAGAGAAATTTTTTTATGTCCTAAGAAATGCTTCTTTTTTCACACTCCACTCTAGCGTAAGCTTTCAGCGCAATCATGTAAGTACCTAAGTACCTACTATATTTCTATTACAATATAAAGTCTATCTTTTTGTTTTTAGACGAAGGAGGTATTTTCAAAACTTAATCAACAACTTAAAACGGTGAAAGGAGTGACACTGACTACAGCCAGCAGAATCTATATCGCCAAAGATGCTAAGATTAACAAAGAGTTTGCAGCGTTATCAAGAGACGTATTTAACTCTGACGTACAAAATATAGACTTTAGCATGAATGTACAGAGTGCTAACGAAATAAACGGTTGGGTAAGAGCAAAATACAATGTTGCAAGTTCTGTTTTGATCAATAGAATACACAACCTTGGTAAAAAATTAATAAAATCATTCGTAATTTTACAGGTACAACAACAAACCAACAACAGAATTAAAGATTTAGTAGACTCTTCTGCTTTGGATGAAAATACAAGATCTGTTCTCGTGAATGCCATCTATTTCAAAGTAAGTATATATTTTGTTTTTTTTTTTTACATTTGAGGATAAGCATTATTTTATTTTGATATGTATTTTTTCTGTTTCCAAGGGATTGTGGAAAAATAAATTCGACAGCGAAAAGACTGAAGACAAAGACTTCCATGTGTCCAAATCCAAGACTGTTAAAGTGCCTACAATGAAACTCAAAGAAAATTTCTTGTATGGTGAAAGTGCAGAGCTCGATGCTAAGGTAAGTTTACCTTATCTGTCAGAATAAGGCCTATTGTTTTTTTTTGACAATTTTCACTGCATTTATGAAAAAGAGCACAGATTACTGTAAAAATGGGTAACTGTAATTTTGATAGAGTTGATTAAACTCTCATAGAATCCACAGGTGATCGGAATGCCGCTTTTATTATGGTCAACGAATTAGTATTGCCATTCAACTTGGCCATGCTGCCTTCTGGTGAGGGCTTATAGATTTTTAGTAAATATATAATAAAATATATGATATAATAAAATAGTAAATAGTAGTATATATATAGTAAATACTAGTTGTATTTCTTTTTTATATTAAATTGAAATTTTGTTTGTTAATAAATAAAGGGTAAGTTTAATTCTGCAAAAAACTAGATTTTTTTATTATTTATTAACTTTCAGCTCTTGGAATTACCCTATGAGGGTGATGAAGCCTCGTTATTAATTGTGCTTCCAAATGAAATCGACGGCCTCACGAATTTGGAGAAAAAGATAGAAGATCCATCCGCACTTAATAAAGCAATCGGAGAGATGAACCAACATAAGGTGGAATTATCTATGCCAAAGTTCAAGATTGAGACTAAAACAAATCTGGTGGATATTCTAAAAAAGGTAGTTTAAACTTTGTTTCATTGTTCTATTATGAAATTTCTTTCAAAATCGATCCAGATTTACACGACTGCCCAAAAAAGCGAGTATTCGATTTTCTTTAATGGCGGAACAGATTTGGACGTATGAGATATCGTTACAAAAAACTATAACTTGCAGTTAGTGTCAGTGTTGTGTTGTGTTAGTGTCACTCGGGATGTGCAAAAATTGTACTATTACAGTATGGTTATCAAATTGAAGGCCTTGACAAATTTCAACACCATAACTCACCTTAATAGTTAAAGTGAGTTATGGTTATAATAGTTATGAGTTTATAATAAACTATAAATTATTTATTATGTATATTTTCATAAGAATAATTGAATTACATAATTTATTGATTATATATATTATTGTATAATTCATGTAGGTAAAATCAGTTTGTAACTGTAAAAAGTAGATAGATATCGTTTATTGTCAAAGAGTTTACGTATTTTTGGTTAATAGTGTCTTAAATTCTAAGTTAGGTTTACCAGACACTAGGGTTCTCTAAAAATTAAGATTTGTAACCATAGTAGGCTGTTACGCACACAAACACAGCAGTGTCAACGTCCTGTTTTTCTGTAGCTGTAAGGGGCGGTGTGAAGTTGTACACATCAAGTGATCCACCAATCACGCGCATCAGGCCAGCGGCCAGTGAAAAAAAACGCTGCGCTTGAGCTTAGCTATATAGGATGCTCCTTTCCATGGCAAGTAAATGTCGTTAAATCTACTTAATTGAACATAATGTTGCAGATTAAGGTGACCAAGTTATTCAATCCATCTGAAGCTAAATTAGATAAACTATTGGAAAACGAATCCAACATGTTCATAAGTGGGGCCATTCAAAAGGCTTTTATTGAAGTCAATGAAGAGGGAGCAGAAGCAGCAGCTGCTAATGGTAAGAATGATAAGTAGTACTTGAAAAAATTACGTTTATTTTTTATTTTTTTATTATTATGTTTGACTGAATGAGTAAATAGATTTGAAACCAAACGTAGCTACCTACTAAACGTAGTGTGGTGAACTGTCTCTGTGTAAAATCTTTTAAGTGTTTCTTGGGTTCCGTATCTCAAAAGGAAACAAGATCCGTCAGGTGCGAGTTCTTTTGTCAATTATACAAATAGTATAGGTACCAGTTAGAAACATCGCTTTCGAATGAATATCGAAAAACAGTAGGTATGTCCCTATTTCAGATAAATTGATCTGCAATCTACGGAGATTAGGAGATACTGGTTAAATTTTCGGCTCGTTTTAATGTATTTAAAAAGTATGAAATCTAGAAAATTTTCATAAACTGTTTTAAAATGTGCAAAGCAATACCTTTAATTTGATTGCCCAGTTGACCTTGTAGGTCTCTTTTAAAATTTCGACATCGCAGGTACTGAAATTTTTTTTTTGAATTTGTACAGGCGCATGAAATGTAGGTATTTTTATCTAAAATGTAAAGTTCCGTAGTTGCTGAGATATTCAAAAGGAAAAAAGGACAAACAGAGCGAACCCATAGGGATTTCGTTCCCGAACACAAAACCCCTTAAATAACCCTTATACCCCCTACCCCCTTATAGGATCAGGTTGTTGTTTGTTTGTCTGTCAACTCTCTTTTCTCAGGAACGCGTGAATATCGAGTTGAAATTAACATGAAATACTCAAGTCCGTTACTTCTTGAAGCAGTGTTAAAAATCAAACTTCTAAGTCAAAGTAATCATGGATCTATGTCAACGGAAGCTTCTAATAAGCTGGCAAAAAAGCAAAGTTTTTGCCAGCATATTATGGAATTTCCCACGGAATCACATGCATACAAACCTATAGGGTTCCTGTTTACCTAGATCCATGAAATTTTACAAGATTCAAGATACGGAACCCTCGGTGCGCAAGCCTCGCACCTGACGTTTTATTTTTTTTATAAAGATGTCTTGTAATCAACATAAACAATTTGATGGTACAAGTTTTTGTAGACGGAGAAATAGGTACGTCTCAAATTGTAGGTCAAAACTACACATACACGGACAAAATTACACTTTTCATGACATTGGGTTCTTTTGTTTTGACGATGGAACCCTAAAAATTGGTATTTGAGAATTTTCCCTTTACTCTTTCCCTAATTAAAACCTGAATTCCCAATTCCAAGTCTGTAGGTATGGTAGAAGTAAAAACAAGAAAGAAATTTTAGGGTTCTTTTTTTAAAGACGTAACCATTAGGGTTTCGTTGCCCAGAATTATACTTATGTTTTAGTTTTCATGTTTGTAGGCTTGCTAGAAATATCTAAACATTTTTAGGATCTGTCAACCATTCAGTGAGTGAGTGATGTGATGAGTGATGACGAAATAGCGGTACTCTGACAGTGTATATTTCCTAAACTAAAATTGATAAGCAACTAGTAGTTGTAGGAGTCAGTAAACTACGCTAGGTAGAGTACCTAAAATAATTTCTAGGCCCTAGGCTTTATTTAGAACAAAGATATCGATAGCTGTAAAGAGCCACGAAATGGTTCGAGAAAAGGGTTCCTGATGGCGACCGTCTACTAGACTTGGCAGGCCCACTACCGTGGTCCTTGCTCATTATCTTCACAGGCGCAAGCTGACTTATGATGTCGATTTTCTTTCAGCTTTTATTAAAGTTGGATTTGCCCCGGGAATACCTAAACCGAAAAAAAAAATTAAAGTGGATAAGCCATTTTACTTTGAGGTCAGACATAAAAATACGACTTTATTCAATGGAGCTGCTGTAAATCTGTAAAAGAAAAGGTGATAAAAATCATTTTGCCAACGTTTCGGTCATTAATTACTTTGCGCCACATCGACCAAAATGTTGTGCCACATATTATTTGTTCTTTGCTGTGGGGTGTTTTTTAATTTAAATTGGAATTCTAACTCACTAAAGATTTCATTAGGACTGTGATTTAAAAAAAAATCTGTACAGTCTTATTTGTAACAAAAATGTTTTCGTAGGTGAAAGAGACTTTTACGATCACAATTTTCTTTCAGTTCTTAATCTAGTTGGATCTGCCCCGGGAAAACCTCAACCAAATAAAATATTTAAAGTGAATAAGCCATTTTACTTTGAGGTCAGACATAAAAATACAGCTTTATTCAATGGAGCTGCTATAAATCTGTAAATGAAAAGGTGACAAAAATTATTTGGCTACGTGTCTATTACTGCTTACTTTGTGCCACATTATAATTAATCATCCAGTATAATACAAGCTCTGCTTATTTTGTGGCTAAATTATGTGTGGATTGTCCAGAATTATTTATTTATTGCATTAGCGCCGTATAGCTTTCCTCGCACTTAGATCTTGCAGCTTCGGGAATTGCATTTTACTTTGAGGTCAGATCACACATATCACTCTATTATATAGGTACTACTAGCTCCTGCCCGCAGCTTCACACGCTCTTTCCGAAATAAAAAGTAGCCTATGTCCGTCTCCGAGATACCATTTACCTCCGTGTCAAATTTCATTGAGATCCGTTCAGCCGTTAAGGCGTAAAAAGGTAACTGACAGACAGACAGAGTTACTTTCGAATTTATAGTATTATAGTTTGGATGGATAGTATGGATGCAGTATAATATAGGCTATATTATGTGATAAAGTGTATCATATTATAATAATAACTAACATAGTTATGGTTTATTATGATTAAAGTGTATAGAATATCTACCAACACCACCAAAGAGATATCATTTGGTCTCGTTTCCCAGGAATTACATACTTTCGCAATTGTTTATTGTTTTGTGTTATTTTTTAACTTGTGTCCTTTTTCCTTTTCTAAGGGGAACGATAGCTTTATAAATCTTCGCGGTTGGAATGTGTCAGTGTTCCACTTGCTTCACATTTTTATACAATTTGTGTCGTATTTATGGGATTAACTATTCAGCATCATGTCATGATCATCACAAAAATAATCTCTGTAACCATAAATCATGATAAATACTTTGAACAAGCTATCCAATTTTTTGAATATTTTTTTGTATTTATACAAGGTGCCACGTTATTCACGTACCAATGAAGCATGGTTGATTTTCAGAAATACGTTGTTTTAAATTTTCATAGTAAAAAATAACTTTACGAATACGCTTAGAAAAATGACAACCCTTGTTGCGGACGGTAACCCGGATGAACCTGGGACCGTGTCCCAACTTGGGTTCGACGTGCGTTCCCCTTCCGTAGCTGGTAGACGCGCGCGCCGCCACGCACCCCTGAATGCGTAATAATGCTGTAGTACGATGACCTGGATCTGCATTCCTGTGGGGTACCTCGACTTCGCAGAAATTAATGGCAGGATAAATCTTGAATTCTCAGGTTTCGGCTGTTCCTAGGTTTCCCTAAGACTACTTGCTGTCTTCCTATTATCTTGCTTTCACTACTTCTTGCCTCTTCGGTGGCTGAGCTGCGACTAACGAAACAAAAATGCGCTTATATTTATATGGCCGCGTATTACCGGCAAGACGCCTGCGCGCTTTTGATCCTAATTCTCCTAAAATTTTCATTTGAGCCGAAACCTTTAAATCTTTAATTCTTTGTTATTTTCTTATAGAATACTTACAAATTTATGTATTTACGTAATAATAATATGCCTTATTACAATATACAATCATAATATCTAAGCATTTTCAAGTAATAAAAAGTTCCTAAAACAAAAACTCAGTTCGGAGCATTTTCCTTATACAAATCTTAAAATATCTTTAAAAGTAATTAACCAATTTACATAATTCAAAATGGAAACTTAGTTTTAAACGTAAACCTTTCAAGTAACACTATTTTTGTTATCATATATCAACAAAAAAAAAGTACAATTTCAAGTTACGTAAAACTTAAGCCAATTGACGTCTTCAGATAACAATAAATTAATCTATCAACATAATCAGCCTTACATTAGGATTTCGTCACCGACAACCCTATTACTAACGCAAAACCGACAAACTTCTAGGGTTCCTTTTTCATGTGCTAATAATGAACATTCATTCATGCTAAAAATAAAACTAACTACTTTTTATAATTATCATACCTACATAATGAAGATTATTTATCGGGTATTTATCGCGTAACTTTTATTAAAATATCAATAAACAGGCTTTATTAGGGACCTACGTATACGTACCACATACCACGTATAACGTACCTACCTACAACGAAACAAACGTTACCTACAGATAAACATACAGATAAACATTAAACACTGTAGGTTAAAATAATAGCTTAGAAGAAAAATGTACCGTAAAATTGACGGCATTGACTAAAAAAAGCGATTGAAAGGTCAAGCACCTTAATGATGACAGCTGATGTTAGGGTTGTTACATGGGCTAGTTGCGATGAGAGTTTCGAGGTCTTTTTTTCAGTAAAAAACCTTGAAACCCGGAAAGTGGTAGAACAAATAATGTTCGTGGGAGGGGGGTAGACTCCCCCTCTCCGCTTAGTACATTCATTACGTGGCACCTTGTATATTTCACAGTAGGTACACCTTGATGTCGTTACACTCTACATAATTGTTAAGTTAAGTTTTGATTGTTACGACAAAGAACTACTAATTGGCACTAACTAAGTTTTCACTGTCTTGAAAACCTGTGTCAAAATGTTATTTAAAAAATTATGACTAGTTAAGTAAACATAGCCGTAAAACTATTGCTAGTCTGCTATGAAAAGGTCTTGTAAACTTTCAGATATTTCACTTTCATTGCGATTCGGTGTGGATGACGACGACATTAGAACTTTTCATGCCGACCACCCTTTTTATTTGGCTTTAAGATATGGAACAAACACGTTAACCGATGGCATCTATGTAGGTTTCAAAAACCCGGCTAAAGTCTACAAAAAGCTCACAATTATACCTAACGACTCATGAGAACCTGTATCAAACCTAAAAATCCTATTGTCAATAAATCACCAATATAATTTTCTTTGTTTATTTTATTTCAGCATTCATTGTTAGTTATAGATCTGCTAGAATTCAGCCGTTTCTGTTCAAAAGATTTGTCGTGGACCATCCCTTCTACTTTGCGCTAAGACACAAATCTAATGACAACACCAATACCCTATTCGATGGCGTCTTCTTATCTTAAGTAACTAAGTAGGTGACAGAATCAACTGTTAGCATGCGTAACCTTTGATCTAAGAATACTATGTATACCATATTAAGAAGCCTTGTTTATGCAAAGCAAGCCCATCATTTCACCACCAGCATAAATGCCATCAGGTTCAAACCTCAGAGGGAAACTTTAGCTTTAGTTTTAATTGTTTGCAGATTTCGGGGTCGCATATCTAAGCTCCTATATTCCGGAAAGGAAGTCATTCACCGCTGATCATCCGTTCGTGTTCTACGTTAAGGAGAATACTAACACATTATTTACCGGGGTTTATCAATCATAGGTACCTGCTTTTGTGCATGATGACACGTGTAGTTCCCAATTTTTTAATCAAACCTAACAATTTCTTATAGACTATGTGAGCATGTCACCAAATAACTGCATGGCACCATACTATATAATAGGTAGTTATTCTTTGATGGAACTGTGATTAATAAACGGTAACTCAGACTAACTAAAACTTTTCAGTGCTGTTTTAATATTTGTCCCGCATCCGAATCGAATTTGTAAGTTTGTAATGTTTTATCTCCGAAACTACGGTCCAATTTGAAAAGTAAGTAGCATCACTGCTACATATCCCTGCATGCTATACTACGTATTATCCAAGTACTACTGGTTGTTACAACGCTTAGCAAAGGTCAGATCGGTTCCACGGGCTCGGTCTGGGTGCTGTGCGTGAGCGCTCAAAGTGCTGGCTACGAGTTTGCAACGTCGTCGTCGTAGCGTTACGTAGGCCAAGGCGGTCGCGGCTTAAGAATCAACCACTAACTCGCTCGTGGATGTTGTAAGAGTCGACTAAGGGAACCTACCACCAGAAGAGCAGGAGCTTCTTTCTATGTATTTTTAATACTTCTATTGCGATCACCATTCCGCCTTTTAAGCGTGGTGATTTTTACAAATTATCTCGGGGGAGACAAATGTTGGGCAGTAGGCGAATGCGTGCTGATGAAGCGTTTCATAAAACGACGTAGCAATGGGGTTATACCCCTTTACACATATAGGTGTAAAGTTTTTTTATATTATAGTTCTTCTTTATACAAAGAACAATTTTATACAAAACAAAAATAGTAAATAATACATTATATCATCGCAAACTATTAACGCCATAATTATCGCTCGATTCGATATTTGGCAAGAGAACCACACCAATGGTCGGCTGTCCATTAGTTAGCATTCGCGATATCAGATGACCTGCGTTGTGTATTATAATGATTATGTGCTACATTATGACATGTTTTATGCATGTTTTGGCATGTGTTTGTTAATTAAATGCATGGTACTGGTAACTTGGTAGTAAATTATAAGTGTGTGGGCAATTTTCTCGCCTAATATTTTTTTTATTAATGTTTGTTTTGTTTTTCAGATATGTACGACGACATGTTCTGTATCATTATCTACTTTGATTATTTAAACACCTAAAAATTAGTACATTGTGGCTTATTCCACAAATCGATGCGGATGTATAAAAAGAGTTTGGAATAATTTCTATACAGGTATAGAAATTATTCCTAGCTGAAAAATAACAGACAACCAACGATGTCGTGAAACGTATAATTAAAAGATTTACTTATTATAGAAAATTCATGAACGTATTGTTTTCTTTACCCTAATCTCAATGTTTCAATGTCTAGGGATAGATTGTTATAATGTAATGTAAAGCTATTCACGTCGACTTGCACAAACAATGTTATTCCTTTCTCCAACCAAAAGTGAACAAATAGAGGCTTTGTTGTGTATTGAATGGAGTTGTAAGCTACTACTGTTGTCCTGTGGCTTTATATTTCCGGCGCCCTAGGCTATTGTCCAGTCGTTTCATGCCTACCTAACTATTCGTAAGGTAAGACACGATAGACAACGCTTTTGTGCTCTAATGAAGGCTGTCGTGAGTTCGTAGAGTGTAAGACATTGTTACCTATCCATAGTAATATTGTAAAAGCGAAAGTGATTCTGCGTACCGTTTCATGCCTGAACCGCTGAGGGCAGGGAGCACACGATATCCCAGGGAAGGATAAAGGATAGTTTTTATCCCGGAAAAGCGCGTGCAAACCCGCAGGCCGAAGCTAGTTCGAATATAAACCATACGTTATCCATATAAAGTTAAACAAATAAATCTAAATTTAAGTTATACCTACCTAAGTAGTTATATCGTTTGATTTGTATGTATAACCACCGTAGCCCGCGGCTTCGCTCACTGGATAAATCGTAGCCTGTATAAAGCACCTCCTAAATAGTGCAATCATTTTTATATCGGAGTTGCGGGAGATTATTAAAATGGATGAGATTGGCGCAGGACCGTGTGGAGTGGCACAAGAGTTATGAAGTCTCCAAGACCCAGCATCGCTAATCATTTCTAAACTAAATTATGGGGATACTGTTTTTGGTCCTCGTTTATTTGGAGAACCCAGCGCACCACACAAAGAGTGCAGAATGCTGTTGTCGCTTTTGTTTCAATATTCCGCCTCGTAGTCAGTTAAAATCGTACCTAGATAACATGCCCTTGTTGAATATGGAATCACGAATCGAAGACTACGGCACCTGGGAGGATTGGTCTTTGATTGATGATTTGGCGCAGAAATCACTAAAACTGTTCTAGCTAGTCGTGATTCTACAAAAATGTTATGTTTCTTTTTAAGTTTAACAGGATAAATACTAATCCCTCGGGTGTACATTTTTTATGGGACCACCTCGGGATCATTCTCTATACAATAGTGAAAGAATCAGTAAAATCGGCTACCCATAGGCGGAGATATCAAGTGACATACATACATAAATATAAAAATAAAAAAAAACATACAGACGAACTGATCACCTCCTCCTGTTTGAAGTCGGTTAAAAATATAAACGTAGGCCGCGTTGAGACATTTGCAAATGATAAGCGATCAAAATCCTGACCTGGATATTAATAACACCCTGAAAACGGAAGCCTATCAACTTTCCCGCTAACTAACCAGCCAATTAAGCGAAGCTCCAAACTGCTATGTTAAAAATAAAATTATTTTTTATATGGGCACGCATTTTATTAATATTTTTAATACGCCAATAACCAACTTTTTCGAAGAAAAATTTACTCTGTTTACAACTGACCCAACAATAAATTACACTATTAACAAATACACGTGAATTAACAAAATAAAGTGCTCTTAAGCCTTGTGTTTTTCTTCTTAAAGGGTGCCACAGCGTGAACAAACAATGCAAAGACAAAGTTGAAAATAGTAAAAATAGGGTGGCTAAAAATAATAAAATTACACAACAAAAATGTAAGTATATACCTAGGTACTTATGATTTTTCATGGACACTACGGTAAGCATACCAAGTTGTTTTTACAAAACCTAACCTAACCTAATTTAAAGATATCCCGTTGTAAATGACTTGAGTGAGACCTATGCAAAACTTTATCATGATCTGTTCAGTAGTTTTGACTTGTTGGTTACCAAAACCTAAACATCCATACAAACTTTCGTATTTATAATATTAGTGTAAGTTTTATTTAGGTGAATAAAATGCATCACGATTAACTAAATAGGCTGTAATAACACAATAGGGATATAATCAATGATGGTTAAATTAGCTCAGAGTGCCTAGTATGAGTTTGCACTATACCAAACCGGAAAATTGCTTACTACCGCTGACTTGTTGACAAGTCAGCGGTAGTAAGCAATTGTTGTTAAAATTGTATTGCATAATTGCAACTGATTACCTACTCAAAATCATTCGAAAACTACTTATGATCGAATTCGTATGAAACTATTTGATCACTGTCATACATTGAAAAGTATTTTAGTTCTCCTCCATAAGGTATCAGGAAGGGGCACTGCAAGTATCTAAATGTATGGAAGAAAACGAACACTGTCATACAATACAATACAAATACTCTTTATTGCACAACAAGATAGAGAAAAACAGAACAGAAAAACACAAACACAGAAACAGTTGCACAATGGGCGGCCTTATCGCTAAGCGATTTCTTCCAGACTTTATAGTTACAGTCTATAGTTTTCGTAACCAAACTCATCCTAAGGCAAGATAATTGAAACAATCAACGTGCTAATATCCAATTTTCCAGTTCAATGCATGAAAACATGAGTGCAATGTAGCTAGGCGAACATCATACACGCGAGTATTATAAATGAACAAACTACTGCCCGCGGCATCGCACGCGATGTTCCTGGATACAAAGTAACCTACAAAGCTTATATATGGTAGATATTCTAGGTTCAGAACTTTCTGCATGTAAAGTTTCAGCCCGTTCCGTCGTGTTGGTTTTGCATGTTTGGTAACAGAAATACACTTTTTACGTCACAAGTGAACCTTAGCCCCCTTTGCCTCAGAGGTCGTCATATTGTTCAATGAGTTTTATCAGTTGGGTACCTAATAAACATAGCCGTAGCGGTCCCGGCGTAAGAATCGACCCTTCCAACTCAGCTCGTGGATATCGTCAGAGACGACTAAGGGAATCTACCGAAGTGAGGGTAGCAACATCTTTCTGTGTAAGTATTTTATTAACAAAACTACGATCACCAGACCGTCTGCAAAGCGCGTGGTGATTATGACAAACTCCCGCTTGTTTTGGGGAGGACCGTTCAGCTGTGGACGTAGGAGTACCTACTCAATATTTTTATTGTTGTCAACAGGGGCCGCGGAAGTACTCCATGACGGGGGGGCTAACTTTTTTGATCACCTTCCTCCAATTTCTGGCTGCGGCTTCCTCCGGTCAATTTACTGCAGTTGTAAAACTTTTTTTATGTTTTTTGTATGTTTTTCGAAATTTAACAACACAACTGTAACATTTTTTGTATGCGAAATTTTTTCTGATGTTTGGGAAAAAGTATGCAACTGGACCTATGACAAAATACATGATAGCGAGCGAAGCGAGCTCCAAATATTTAAAAATGGCGGTAGTAGATAAAAAACCATGAAAAATAAAAAATATAAAAATAACGGCGAGCGAAGCAAGCCGAGATAATTTTGGAGTTTGGTGAGGTCGGGTTAGCAACAAAGACAAGAAAGCTAAGATGACGGCGCGGCGAGCGGAGATAGCTGCAGCATTTTTGCGATTTTTGTCGGCGGATAACATAAGGGTTAGGAATACAAAAAAAGATTTAACGGCGAGCCGCGCGGGCCGTTGCCGTAATTTATGTTACGTTTTCAGGTGGTCACAAACAAGATCAGAAGATTATGAAAATAAAGATAATAGCGAGCAGAGCGAGCCCTGAAAATTTTGGAGAGTTTACGGCGTCTAAGAAAGTTGTTAAGAAAGTAATACAATATACAATATAAGAAAGTAAGAAAGTATATATTTATGAACTGGCTGTGCGTGTGAGTAGTCGTTGTCTAAAGAGACGGAGAGTCGGTGAATTTGGCATGATTGAGTTTGTTTGTTTACATACAGCCCGAAAAAAAGCGTGCGAAGCCGCAGCAGCTAGCTATCTATAAGTAAGTATCAGAATGTGAACCCTGTTGTACAACTAAGTGGAAGGCAGACCGAGGTTGTTTTTGGTAACAATATGTAGTAAGGTGAGTAGTAGGTACCTACCGTGGTAGGTGTACTTGTCTAGTCTAAGCAAGTATAAATTATAAAGTTGGTAAATAATAACAGTTAATAGTAATAGGGCAGTTAATAGACCTTACATTACTTTCAAAAACGAGCCTTATTAGACATTTCCGCACGCTTAACAATAGGTAGTGAAGCAAGACGAGACGGTTTCGAAGTAAAATAGCAGGTCTTCCGTGCATCTCTAGATATTGCACTTTCCGCAATATCCGAACAAAATAGGAACAGAAGCGGTATAAAGCCAGTTCTTTGAGACTTTGCTTCACTAATTTAAAGTAAATTTCCGTTCGCAGTTTGTATTAAGTTACACCCACATTATTTTATGGAGCTTTCTTTCATCACGTGTACGCGGTAGATTTTAATAAATGAAGTACAAAGGTGATTACTGACCGGCTTTACGGGGCGTAATGTACATGTGTAGCAAGTGTTCCTGCAGTCAGTACGTACGGGGAAAGTGAGCTCGCAATGAGTAACGAACGGCACACTGCGTAACGTAACATGCTCGCTACGAATGTACTTTTACGCCCCGTAACACTTGTCACCCACTTTTAGGAAAAATCCAACGTTGTGTCTATTATTTCAATGAAATTTTAGAGAATCAGATAAATTTAAAAATACCTACATATATCTTTAGAGGAAATTTTCCAATTCGGCTTTTGATGAGGTCGTCATTGTCATTCACAAGGTGAGTCTAAAACGAAAAATATAAAAAATTAAACAATAAAAAAAAACAATTTAGAAATAAAATAAGACATTGATGTCCATAAAAAGTGAGTTCGTTATCGAGAGTGGGGCGTCTCACTCAATTCGACTCGTTAGGATACACCAAGTTCATGAATAATGTATAACGTATAATGGAACTCTGCGAAATATCTACCTGCATGTTTTAATGCCCAGAATTTCTTCTTTTGAAACTTCCTTCTCTTGAAACGGTTTGAATATTTTAGAGTTACGGATACCTGGGTTCGAACGTTTAGTTTTTAAGCGTGTGCTCCGTGTGCTCCAGCACACGCTTAATAACTAAACGTTCACCTAAACTATATCCTTATTGTTATGTGATAAACATAATAAATGTATGTATAACAAGTATATGTTGTGGTAAACAACTTTATTGACAAAGAAAATTACAATTCAATTATAAAAATAAATTAGAACTAGTATTTACAATTGAAACAATTAAGCTAACTGCAGACTGTTGCAAACAATCTACAGGTAGCTCAACTGATCCATATCAATACAAGTCGGAAGCGTCCCCAAGATGCTGGCTGCATTGCCCCGCTGTATGGCAATGCTGATGCGCTGCGCCAGATATCCGCCAGCTCTCGGGTCACGCGTCGCGTCGACCAGACGCTCAGATAACTTTTTAAAAACCCGGAGAGCCTCGGTACCCCACGGGCCTAGGGTCTCGACCCCAAAGCGAGCAAATATGTAGGCTCTGTCGAGACCTGCATATTTGCGTCTTTTGAGATCCTCGGCCAAATCTGCCGCCGCACCAGCCCTTACGGATGTCCTCGGAAGATGGGAAGGCGCAAGTGTGTCGACGCATGTAGCGTCCCACACAATGGGCCTCCCCAACTCCCATGGGACTAGTGTCATGCCGTCAGGCCTCATACCATCGTCACCCAACAGACCATTCGGTTCGAGAATAGCTGGTACGTTAGCGGTGACAAAGGCCCGCCGGATGACGTCGTTAAGGCTGGCATGACGAGATATCCGACTGGCGGCCATAGTACACGATAATCCGTGATGACCAAGCTGTTCGACAGCAGTACCGCACTGGCATTGATGAGGCGCGCAACACATTGCACCCAACCGAAGACATATAAAGTTGCGATACGGAAAGTTACGGGATCCAATAAAGTGCCAGTGTTAAATGAAGGAAATGCTTGCAACCAATGTCCTGACTCCCATTTAGAAACGGCCAGGAGACGGGCACGATCCGCAGAACTGGAGCACTTTTGTAACAAACTATTCCGTGTCAACTCACACAGAGGCCCGTCCCATTGCCGTTGAGACAAAAGAGATTTTGGGGGAGCAGCATTAGGTTTAGGTTTTTGCTCTGAAAAGATTAAGACGAACATCAGGCCAACAAACTGCATTAACCGCATATTTTGGCTACGTCACCTCAGTACTAGGGTATGGTCTTTTGCTTTTCGGTAACTCTACGCATATCAAAAGAGCTTTCATTATTCAAAAAAAGTGCGTAAGAGCCGTCTTTGGGATAGGCCCATTAGAGTCATGCAAGCTTCTCTTTAAGAAACAGAACTCCTAACGCTAACTAGTTTATATATCTACCAAATTGGCTGTTTCGTAAAAGAGCATGCTTCATTCTTTAACATGTATAGAGACAAAAAAAACTCCGTTATAAAAAATAGAGATCCCTCTAGACTTATTATACCCGCACACAAAACTGCATTAAGTGGGAAAAATTGCTCTATCATGACAATAAAAATTTATAACAAAATTCTTAGAGACATAAGAGAACTGCCTACTAGTAAATTTAAGACAAAACTCCGTAGGTGGCTCTTAGAAAAATGTTTTTATGACATGAAAGAATTCAATAATCAATAAATTACCTAGTTATAAATTAGTATATAAGTAAATATTGAACGTCCATAATTAATGGATAAACTGTTGATTCCACCTAGCTTTTAAGATCGCGTTTGTACACAGTTTTTACAATAAATTTCATTTCATTTCATTTCATTTCATTTCATAGGGCAAGCATTATGCCAAGCCGTTCGAGCTTCGTCTAAAAATGAAATTTTGAATGAAATTCCAGGTGGGACCAAACAAGATGACTTTAAAATTTGTTCAACTAAAGAACTAGTGATGTAGACGGAAGACAGGAACGCTGGAAGGGCTACACTTGAAATTTTGCGTAAAATAAGGTAAACAATAAGGTTCCAAAAGATATATTAATAAAATGTAACAGGCCTGATTTACTACTTGTTTCCCCGCTCAATTCAAATACTAGGACAAATCAGTTTAATTAAATGAATAAGCTATGCATAACATAACGTATTTAATAAAGTTATTGAGTTCTGACTTCTAATTTCATTATTCTCAATTCCCAAAATGAAAGCTTGCATTGTAAGGTAAGCAATTCCATGATTCTATCGAATTAAGATAATTTGCTAGGTAGGTAAAGCCCATGATTCTATCACGTGCCAGTGCTTCATGACTCTACCACAGCTCTACCATAAAACAGCTATTGTTCTAGAATCATTTAGTTATTGTTAGATAAGTTTTTGGGGTTTGGGGAGCAATGTATGAAAGAAAATATTTTAAAAATTATTATTAAAATGCTCGTTGGATGTGGTTGGGAACTAATGTACTCGTATGAAAGTTTTCTTTTCCGAGAACAATGGGTTCGTATTTAATGGGAATAGGCCCCATAAAGATACATTTATTTGGCCATAAACAGGTAGGTACATACTTACAGGTTTGACAAGATTTAATAAGTTGGTGCTGCTTGTGTTTGTGTCTATGTATGTACATATACCTACGTGTAGTTATGTAGGTACATTTACATACATAGACTCAAATACAAGCAGAGAGTAGGTAGTATAAAATATAGCTGCCTACCGGTATGATTACCCAAGTGTCTATCTAGTATCATATGGAAATAAATAATTTGAGAGTTCCACTTTAACCATTTTTAAATCATATCTACCTCACATCGCAGATCCTCAGCCTACACTAGTCCACCGCTAGACATACTACTATGCCTCTCTGATACTTCATATCGTTTGGGGGTTGTGCCATAATCCCCACGCTGGGTTTGGTATCGCAGTCGAGATATTAAATATACACATTTCTACCTACACTGAAAATACTTGGTAGCCTGCTAAGGAGTTATTTCAAACATATTTTTTTTACAAATGTTCCTCTAAAGCTTGCATATTTTGTATGGGAATTTACCTACAAATTTATTTATGTATTTTAAAACTTTATCTATATGATTGAGTAATTATGTAAGTGTATGCTACGTGTGTACCTACGTAAATTTTGATTAGCGCCTGCCCTAGCTTTTAAAACATTTAAATTTGAGTGTGTTTTAGCAGTTGTAATTGTACCTACCAGACTAATGTTAATTAAGGATTTATTAAACATTTTTTAAATGAAATTGAAATTGATTCAGGTGCTGAGGTTGGTTTACCCTTAACTACATACATAAACACACAAATAATATCTAGAAACACAATACCCTGTATATTATGTCCCCGTCTTCATATGGCACACTATTCAGCCAACACGACCCTTTTTTGTATCTAAATCGAGGTTGAATCGTACAATATGAGGTACAATATGAGGTTGGGCTTGTTGTATTTGTATTTCATATGCGGTCAAGCCCTGTATTGCGATTCACGACCTCTGGGAGAAACACGAGTCGTTTATTTCAATAAGACAGGGTCTACCTGTCTGGGGCTTGCTCCCTGCGACTGCTGTGATGAGTCGACCTTATTAACTTTATTTATAAACCAGAAGTTCGTGCTCTGTGGTTGTGCCGACCGAATAGGTCGAAGGTCAAATCTGGAAGAAATTTTGTGTTGTGACTCATAGAGAAAAAACGCTGACTGGTTGAAGTGCTTGTTTGGTTAAGTACTGAATGAAGAATACACTATAATAATATGCGTTTGTTACTCCTTCACGCCAAAACTACGAAACGGTTTGAACTCATATTTTGACTTGATATAGCGCTAGGGCGAAAATAACATAAAGGATTTTGTTTCGAAAAAAAAAAAATTAGTGCGAAGTCTCGAGAAGAAGCTACTTGTCCCACCTAACAGACTGTTGCAAATAATTTAGAGGTAGCTCAACTGATTCATATCAATACCAGTCAGAAGCGTTCGGCTGCATTGCCCCGCGCTGTATGGCAATGCTGATGCGCTGCGCTAGATACTCACCAGCTCAGGTCACGCGTCGTCGCTTCGATCAGAAACTAATAAATTTTTGATTCTTACTAAGCTAAAAGATTAACTTTATTTGGAACTTTATTCCAAATAAGGTAAGAGCAAGTTCTAAGTGACGGTACGGGAGTAACTGCATATTTTTATATGTAGTTACTTCACGTTTTTCTATATATAAAAAAAATATAAAAAAAAAATAAAAAAATAAATATAAAAAATATCTATCTATGTTATATGTTGTATTAAGTTTATCAGTCATCTAGTGCCCATAACAAAAGCTCTGCTTACTTTGGGGCTAGATGATGCTGTGTGGATTGTTCAGCATTATTTATTTATTTTTGTGTGGACACTAAAGAGAAGATCTCTTTAGTACACTTGCATTTATTTTCTATTTCCGCGCGGCACGCTTACGTAGCCGCGCGGAACAGAACTCTTAAATTCTGTCGATCAACAGAACAATAATTGACAGCTTACGTGTTCGACTCCGATCAAAGAGAAATACTTTTTCGTGTTTTCGGACAGGCTAATAACATCAAAAGAGAATGGGCACTTGTAATACTGAAAGCATGTGTAACATACGTGTCAAACTTTTGAACTTTCCACGGCTATGGTTATATGTAGGTACCACTTAACATCAGGTGGAGGACCGTACGGGCACATGGCCCATCTACTGGTTCGGACAATTAGTATCTACTTAGTACCTAAACAAGTGTGACTTACCACGTTGATAAGTCCTAAATTTTTTTAAATGTCGTTGTAGATAGAGGCCTTCATAACGTATTCTGTAAAAAAAATCTTCTACCATGTTGACAGAAAATAAATGTGAATTCAGTTGCAGAGTTAAGGCGGACGGACAGACAGACAGGTGGCAGGTTCAGATAAGGTCCCATAGGCACCCTCTGTGTACAAAACCCTAAAAATAGTCACAAAATAGAGAACCTATAATCGGTTTAATGAAATATAAATCGAAGGCCCCCACGGGATTGGTTTTCTGAATTTACGACCACTTATAGCACTTAATTGGCGGTTCGTGCCGCAATAAACGTGGCTTGATGACCAGCGGCATAAGAAATGAAACTGAATGCTGAATAGGATTTCAATACGAGCTTTAAAGCTGACTTTTACTAATGACGCTTTCGTTTTTGTTTGAAAGAAAGCTAATTTGCCAATTTCTTGTTCGATAAACTTTCATTGTCCTAGGTTCGTATTCTATCTATCTAGTTACCTATGTATCTAGTTACTTAAAATGTATTCGATTTGCAATAAAAGCAAAAAGTAAAAGTAAACAATTATTTTTTTGTCACATGAAATACAAATAACATTTATTAATAATTTTAATAAAATATATGAGACGTGACAAAAATGGTAACACTCACTCAGAGCTCCCAAATAACTACGGTGTACCCCAGGGTAGCGTCTTGGGACATACTCTGTTTAACATTTACTTAAACTATATTCTACCTCTACAATAAAAACTAAATCAACCGCCAAGTGCGACTTGACTCGAACACGCAGGGTTCCATACCATAAAATTCAGGCAACGTTAGTGTACGTTTTAGAAATAAATAAATAAACTTATTCAAAGAACATCAAGTTTTCACTTGTAAGACCCCTTTAAATTTTCAACTTTATTATGTTTTTAGTATTTGTTGTTATAACAAGTGAAATGTTATTTATATTTAAAGAAAGTTTCATGTATCTACCTATTTTGGTTCAAGACAGCCTCGACAAACGAAGAGCAAAACTAGCCAAAAAAAACACGTTTTGTGTATAGAAGCCCCTTTTAATTTTGATATTTATTTTATTTGTATTATTTGTTGTTATAGCAGCAAGAGAAAAACACATTATCTGAAAATTTCATCTCTCTACCACTTACGGTTCATGGGATAGAGCCCTGTGACCGATGGACGGACGGACGGACGGACTGCAGAGGCTTAGTAATAGGGTTCAGTTTTCACCCTTCGGGTACGGAACCCTAAAAAACTAAATACTTATCCTTTTCGAAAACTGTAGTAGCCGATCCCCTTGCCTCTCTAACTATCATCTGTGTCCCCAATGGATCCGTAAGTATTCGCCAGAATTATAATAGCACTGCTATCGTCCGCGCCCCTAATATAAAATATTTAGGCGTTATACTCGGTAAGAATCTTACAATATGAAACTCGGATCGCAGAAATGGCTGCCAAAGTTAGAAAACTAATCTTTGTTATGAAACGAATACGCGACTGCACCCCTAGAGATGTTCTGAAAACTGTCTATGTCCATATCTGTGTCAGTCGATAACACAGTACTGTTATCTCAGTGTGGGGCAGTGCTGGTAAAACACTCTTCATGAAATTAGAGAGAGCCCAAAGGGCTCAAAGGGCCAAAGGATAAATCAAGGTCTCTCTGAAAAAGCCCTTCCGTTTCCCAACAGACGACCTGTACACAACAGAGAGTTTAAAGTACTTCGGGTACGACAGCTCTTCGTCTTAAGTGCAGTTAAGAAGCATCAAAGCCCTCTTAAACTACGACGACCTTATTGCAAAACGCGTGAACAGAATCCCTACACCACAGACGTACTCACTCATGGCTACACGTAGCCCAGCCTTCTCCCTGCCCCACACATATGTACGAGTATAATTAATTATGTAAGCTTTCCGACTTAAAAGATAGATACATATTCTCGTGTAAATCACTAGTTAACAAGCTCTTAGAACTTACCTATTCCGAAACAGAAGATCTCATTTTGACATAGCAATCCCAACACTCACACTCACACATACTACACATTTTGCATGTAAGTTTTAAGGGGCGAACCTAATGGGTTTGGTTGTTAAACTAGGCCTGGATCTCAGTACTCTCAGTAATTCCCGTGGTAAAAAACTCGAATTACATAAAATACAATTTTTTTTCTCTGGTTCATTGAATGTGAAAACACGACTGAGAAAAAAAAATCAAGTGCACTTTCAGCACTGTTTCGCACATAATTTGGTCAAGATCTGAGGAATCCTGCGGTCTATTGAAATGAATCATGTTTTGATTCGTAGCTTATTAGTTACTAATTATTTGGGGTTGAACCAGTTTCTTCAGTTGTGTAGTTTTCTTGTAAATAAGCAAAAACTTGATTTTTGAGCTTACGCCCGTTCCAAAAACGTATGCTCTGTCCCGCTCCTATGAACGCGAAATCCTATGCCTATTATTATTACAAAATGGCGCGCATCGCGCCCTCTTAATCGATTACGCGTATAATCTAGAAAAATTATATTATTATAATTTTATGCAAATCTTCCAGTGTTCTCAAATTCAACTGTCAAACGCAAGCTTGGACCTCAAGATACAAGCATTCTTGCTTAGATTGAGTTCCGCTGGTGCCAGCGGAAGTACACAGTACAGTTATGTACTCTATTATTATTGCATGTGTTTTTGGTAAATAAATTATTTACTATTATTATTATTTTAAACATGGGTAACGCCCGCTCGTGCCTTAATTGCTTCGATTCGATAGAAACATAGATCTCTGCGTGCTTAGATCACTGGTATCTAGTCACTTCACAAGCGAAACTGTTGAAAACATGTTTTAGCTAAGTGAGTTAATACTTTTACTCAAACGTGCATGTTATTAGCATGTAATCTGCTGATTATTTCGACAACCTTTTTTGAGCAAAGTCGACCTTACGTGCCTACCCGAACAAGCGGACAGTGATATTATTACCCGTACAAAGAGGTGTTCCTGACTGTGTCGGCCGAGGCCAACAAAATCGACGGCGCCCTCGCGGAGCGATTCAACGAGCGACCCAGTGAATACACGCCTACGACGGGAAATATGCCTACTATGCCTTCAGGTAGGTTTAGTACTGTCCGCTTTATGCGGTCCGTAATGTATTTCGAATTCCATTTTGTTTTGTTAATAGTTAGGTGCATATGTAAAGGTTGTATGTATACTGAGCAGTACAAGCTTCACTGGCTTGTTAGAATAAAAAAAGAAAACGCGGGAAACTGACAAAAAAGCATCGTGGTGAAAATTTTTGCATGATACGTTCTAGATAATAAATTTTCGTGAATAAATTGTGAAAATGAACTCTTCAAGTGAATAATCCTCCGATTCAATGACTTTTAAATTACTCGCATTGTTTGAGTCATGCACTATACACGCCTCGGTCCGCAATGACTGCCCTGCTGGCCTCAAGCTAAGCTTGCTAGGGTCTCGGCCTTCGACCTTAGGTCTCAGCCTTCAATTCAGCTTGGCCATCAAGAGCTGCAATGCTGACCGCGCTGTTATGGCCTGGACCTGTGCTACGCATAGCTTTCAGCCATCTTCAGCCGCGGCCAGCAACCCACCTATTACAGACCTTGGACGTAATGTACTTTAATGTTAAAGTTTAATGTAAGCACTAATAGTTTTGTAGTAGGTAAGTAACAGTCGTTAAAATTCACAGTCCAACAACAGTATTTCATGGGGTCTAGTTGGTATTCGCTAGAACATTTTAGCTGAACAAAGTAGATATTCATTAATTTCAAGTGAAAGAATGCTCCGGATACAAACCGAGTAAACGGTTTGCCATGCCACCGTGTTCGTGCCTGTGCCTGAGCCTCTACATAACTTTACTTTTTACTTCAAATCTCGCATTCACCACAAAAGGACCGGATAATAAAATAAAGACCTTCCCTTAGCCCATAAATCGTTTTTACCAACGAATGGAATAGGGAAAACGCCACAATCTTTAACTTTCTGACAGTTTAATAAGATAATAAAAATATAACCGCGGAATAAAGTTTTTAACGATAAATTCACACTGGGATCCCGGCAGCTGTTGTAGTTATCAAAATGAGTAATGGTATTCTACCTTAGCAAACGATAAACTCGAGATAAAACTGTTATGAAGTAGCTGAAACTTTTCTAAAGGTGGCTTTTCTTGCGGAGTTCAAAAATGGCAAAACCTACCATTCCGGTCTATTCAAGCAAAATATTACAGCCAGAACAAGAAAATCCTGAAAACTTTTACTTTAGTTGTAAGGAAAACTTATAAAGTTGCGAGCATCGTACATTGCGAGAAACCATTGAACAGTTTGGACATGCATTGAAATATTGCCAGTGCAAAGCAAAAATTAAGGTGATGCGACAAATAGGTAGGTACCCTATGTCAATATAGGTATAAATCGCGTTTTCTACCTACAATTTTAATCCAACTTTTATCGACTTCTCGCCATAATGAAATTCGCAGTTGGTCGCGGCAACAATGTTCGAGCGCGTGTGATAGGCCAGCTAATTCGATTCTTTATTCATGGACCGGACCGATATTTATCATGGAGCTACTGGATGTCACTTTAGGGTTTTGTAAAAAAAAACTGAATAAATGGTGTTCCCTGCAAACGGTTGATATGACCGTCTGACCGCCAACCTTGACACACGTAACTACCTAGGTACTAATCTTTGAGAATGACTGCCTGAATTTTTATGTAAGTAAATTTAAATTCAATATGTAGGTAATTTAAAGTCAAACGGTAGGTATGTCGTGGCCAAATCCTAGAATTGATCACTTCATGGTGTAACCGACCATTTCATTTTGTATTTCATGAAATGGAATATACGCGCTGCATCATGATGTAGTCTGGTCAGATCAACGAATAATCAGCGTTTGACGATATGAAATGCTAAACGCACGGCTACTTCATGATATGGTCAAATATTAGTGATAATATCATAAAATAGTTACATTATCCACCGTTAGTGGCGCTGATATTGTTTTGTTTTGAGTGTTTTTCTGATGCATCATTACGGCGGACAATTTTCTTTTATAAAAACTAATACAAATGTGCCAACTGAAGATAAAAATAAAGTAAAACGCCGTCACGAGACAAAATTACTTGACTTTTACGATTTTAATATAATATAATAAAATTACAATTAATTACAAAAAACATTTTTTTGTACCTACAAAAAAAAATAGATTCCTTTATTTGGATTTTTATTAAACCTTTGATGTCAAGGAAACCCTACATTAATGATATGGCCAAACGTTGATGCATAAACGAGTCAGTTTAAGCTGGCCATATCATGAAGTAAAACCATTTCATGAAATGTTCGGTTACATCATGAAGTGATCAATTATAAGACATGACCACGACTGGTACACTGTAATAAGTAAATTGATGTACACTAAGAATTACTTTAAATTCCTATATATATATATACACAAGTATTCTCGTGTTTAAACTTTTATGATAATTGGATCGTTAAACATTTTTTTTTTCTTTAGCCGCAGTTTTTCCACTACTGGGCAAAGGCCTCGCCCAAATCCGCGTCCATGCGCGTTTAAACATTATAATAAAGCAAACATAAACTACTTTTAAATGGAGTTTGTGAAGGTCACTGAATATGAAACAACACGCTTTTTAACTATGCGTGAGAGAGCTTCGATTGAACACGGAATACCATAATGCCGCTCGAGTTTCCTCATATCGATCGGTATTCCAAAATAGATCGCCGTCGACGTAATACCGGGTAAGACCCAGGTCTGATTTCAGCTTAGGTATGTACGGTTTGGCTTATTCAGTAGCTGGCAGTTATCTCTCGTTTTCAGAATACATCTTCAGGCAAGGCGGTTATGTCATAGATTAGGTGCATTTGTATTGCATTTGCATTTGGCATTTTGTAGCCTGGCGAGTATCGAAGGTTGATTAATCAACCTTACCATAATTAATTATGAAACATTGTTTACATAATTAATCTACAGCTAACATGACCCGTTAAGGTTCTTGTATGTTTAATTATGGTTCAGTTGGGTATGTGTATTAATACTTTCATTGCCCATGACGCACATGGACACGTGCGTCATGTGCGTCGTGTGGCAATGAAAGTGTAGAGTTTGGTTTATGCTTTGTTCTAGAAGACAATTATACTTAATACGATACATATTTTTATTATACATAGAAAACACCCAGAAAACCCGGAGCAAATATCTATCTGCAGATCGTACAAAAGTTTGTCCCGAGGCGGGAATCGAACCAATCGCAACATTCTGCGTCGCAGGTGTATCTTCACCCGCCGCCGCGCCATCGAAGTCGACAACTGGTACATTATTCGTATAGGCTCACGATTTTCGTCAAAAAAATGTAATAATGAAATTGGTGTCTAGGTTGTATATTTTACCTAGAGACACTGATTTAAGCTGTCCTAATTAAATTTAGTAAGTATGAATTCGTTCGTTTAGTCTTGCATATTAAACAGTCTACCTACACCCAGAGTAACTTTCTCATTTATAACATAGACTACCATCTGCCAGCGGCTTCACACGCGTTTTTAGAAATAAAAAGTAGCCTATGTACCAGGTACCAGGTCTAGAGGTAGAATTTTATGTGTGCAAAATTTCAGCACGATCTGTTCAGTCTTTTTGGCAGTCTTCGGCCAAACATCTACGGCACAAATATTCCATATTAATATATATAAGTTCGAAAGTAGACCTTTTCACGCCTAAAAGGCGGAACGGATTTTAATGAAATTTGCCATGGAGATAGATATTGTCTTGGAGACGGACATAGGCTACTTTATATCCCGGAAAAGAGCGAGTGAAGCCGCGGGCAGCAGCTAGTTATATAATATATTACATTTGTGAAATATTATAGTCGGATAGTAGGAAGAATAGAACTGAAAAGAATTCTATTAGTTTCATAAGACAAAATTACCTCAGATTCTGCAGGCAATTTAATCAAGTTTCAATTCACAGACAAATTGTATCTCTTTTATTCTGCCGGAGGAAAACGCAGTTTATACTTGGGCATTGTTCTGTAATTGAGGTTCTGTCGACCGGCGCCCGTGCTGCTATCTACGGCACGGTTATACTAGTGTAGAAGTGTAGGAGAAGCGCAGTTTTGTCGTATTTCCTTTATTCGCATCTACATCCTATACAAGTCCACTGCTGGACATAGGCTTCCCCGGTTAAGCACCTCTTATTATTCATTTTATTGGGGGGAAAGCATCGAGGTAGAAAGGATTCTATCTCGATGGGGGTAAGCTTTGATCAGGTATTCCGGCGGCGGATACCTCTTTGATCGATGGAGTAAAGCCATAATTTCGACTTCCACGCGGCGGGTTGGGAATTGCAGTGGCGTTGTTCAATGTCTAGCAGAATCCGTTAGTTGCCTTGTACGGCTTGTACGGTTCTCCACGTGCTAAGTTAGTGAGTTGGAGAGGGCGATTCCTACGCCGCGACCGCCAGGGCCATGGCTACTTGTTCAGTAAGAATTTATTTATCCAAAAGGCTCTGCTGTCACTTTAGAGTGGAAGTAAAAATCGGTATTGAATAATACGTTGCCTACTAAGATCTGGAAAGAATTGGCTACACTGAAACTTCAAATAACTCCGTAGATACTCACTCATGGGTAAACAAGTTCAGTACAGAATTAAAATCTAGATGGTAGTACCAAGTACAAAACATGGAAAAATTTATGTTGTTTTTTGTAGGTACTATAAATTAGTAGTATTGTGGTATTGTACAAACAACTCACTGTTCTTACCGTAGTAGGTGTTAACACATTCACTGCCCAGACACCAGGCAGGCGGCGCGGCGGCGCGCGGGCGGCGCGGTGGATGGCGCCGGCGCGCCCCTACTCGAGTCGCACCGCCCGCCGCGCCGCCGCCGCCCGCCCGCCGCTGCCTGGAGGACCATCAGGTCATGGGTCATTAAAAAGTTCATTTTAATGTTTTCTAGTTTTTCGAAAAAGTTTTATATTTGACCTAATTGAAAATATAAAGTAAGTACGAGCCCATATAAAATATACATAGTAGTTTCAATTCAATTCAACTTAGCAGTTCGGAGCTTCACATAATTGGCTGGGTAGTTAACGGGAAAGTCGATAGGCTTTCGTTTTCAGGGTGTTATTAATATCGAGATTAAAAAACTTATCATTTGCAAATGTTTCAACGCGGCCTACGTTTATAAAACATGTTTTGAGCTTTTCGAAAGGCACCGATATTGATACTTCGAATATAACATTTTTGGTTTTCGGATTCATTTCTTGGTATTCTTACCGTCGTCGTTGTTAGTGAAAAGTCATACCTAAAGATTGATGCATATTAAATAAATACGAGCCTATATTATAAAACAGTTTGAATTTCAACTTGGCACTTCGGAGCTTCACTTAATTGCCTGGTCAGTTAACGGTAAAGTCGATAGGCTTCTGTTTTCAGGGTGTAATTAATATCCGGGTCCGGTCAGAATTTTTAGCACTTATCATTCGCAAATGTTTCAACGCGAGCTACGTTTATTAAACATTTTTTTAAGACTCTCCGCGACACTTTAATTTTTTTTTAATTAATTGCCTTAGGTAACTTGGTTTCATTTCATTCTGCTTTCATTGTGTAGAATAAAGTTGTAAACGGGTTTACGTGGTAGTATTTTTAAATGTTATCTGCTTACGTATAATAAAATTAAATTGTGCCTACACGAATCTTCGTTGTAAATAATCTCCTCCTCCTCGAACCGAATGGTCTGTTGCGTGACGACGATGGTAAGAGTAACGCACGTAACGCTTTTGGTTTTTCAACCAAAAGCGTTGTCTATCGTGATTTACCTTACGAATAGTCAGAGAGCCATGAACGGCATGAACCAACTGGACAATAGCCTAGGGCTCTACCGGAAATATGGGAGCTTCTATTTACTAAGTAAAGCCACAGGACAAACAGTAGTTGCTTACAACCCCATACAATACACAACAAAGCTTCTATTTGTTCTCTTTTCGGTTAGGTAAGGTATAGCATTGTTCGTGCAAGTTGACGTGATTGGCTTCACATTACAACACTTTACCTATCCCTTGGCAGTGGAACACGTGTTCTCATGTGGAGACCGCGACTCGGCAAACGTAGTGTAAGACGGCCTCCGGCCAGGTGGGATGACGATCTGCGAAAGACTGCAGGCAGATGCTGGATGCGTCAAGCTGGCAAGGCCTATGTCCATAGTTCATAGTTTATTGATAACATATTGGTTACAGCTTACAGGTCAAATATTATATGTTTTATGTAAAAAACTACATACATAATCATACATCAAACAATTAGACATTATAAATTAAGTACATTTTAAACTCTTTGTCCAGCAGTGGACTAAGATAGGTTGATGATGATGATGATGATGGCAGTGGAACATGCATTAAAGAGTTTGGGATTGGGGTAAAGAAAATAATATTTGATTGATTTCGAAATTTTAGGATGAAATCCTAAAATTTCGAAGATTTGAGATCGGTTTCTAAACCCTTAAGCCCTTATGCGCTTTTTCTGTCCTTTTTTCCATCTTTAATATCTCAGCAACCACAATAGCAAATAACTTGAAATTTGAAATAATAATACATTTCGTGCGCCTGTATAGATTAAAAGAAAAAAAAAGGGAGAATAAAAATTTTCAATACAAATGATGTCGTAATTTTAAGAGACCTACAAGGTCAAGTGGAAATGTATGTAGCGTTTGTAGATATGGATCTATATTTTACAGGAAAAATATAGAGAAGTCTGTAAGTAGACCACTTTTTGAAAAGGTGTCAAAGGGGGGGGGGGGGATAATTTTCAAAAGGGAAGGCTATCTCACCTAGTGGTGTATTAAATGAAAGGTACCGGTTTGTACATCTCAAAACAGTTTTTGTTTCTTACATATTTTTTGAAGTATCGGTACTGAAAAAAAGTCGAAAATTTTACCATCTACTTCGAAGTTTGCAAACCGATCCATCGAAATGTAGGTACCTTAAATTTTTAGGTAGGTATTCATTAAATAGCAAAGTCTCTAACCGGTACTTATAAATAGTATACGTACATATTGGTACACTTGACAAACGTTCGAAACCCTCGGCGCGCGAGCGGATCTTGTTTTATATATATTTTAATAAGTATACGTTTCATGACATCGTTGTTGCTCTGTTACTTTTCAGGTAGGCAGATATAAATGTTATACAATTATTGATAAAGAAAATTACAAATCAAATAATTAAAACAAATTAGAAATAGTATTTACACAACAAAACAATTAAGAATGTTGCAAACAATCTACAGGTAGCGCAACTGAGCCATATTAATACCAGTCGGAAGCGTATCCAAGACGCTAGCTGCATTGCCCCGCTGTGTAGCAATGTTGATGCGCTGCGCCAGATAGCCACCAGCTCTTGGGTCACGCGTCGCTTCGACCAGACGCTCAGATAACTATTTAATAACCCGGAGAGCCTCAGTAACTTACGGGTCTCGACCCCAAAGAGAGTAAATGTGTAGGCTCTGTCGAGACCTGTATATTTGCGCCTATTGAGATCCTCGGCCAAATTTGTCGCCGCACCAGCCCTCACGGATGTCCTCGGAAGATGGGAAGGCGCAAGTGTTTCGATCACGTTTCGACGCATGTAGCGTCCTACACAATGAACCTCCCCAACTCCCATGGGACTAGTGCCATGCCGTCGGGCCTCTTACCATCGTCACGCAACAGACCTTCCGGTTCGATGGTACGTTAGCGGTGACAAAGGCCCGCCGTATGGTATAAGGCTGGCATGAAGAGGTATCCGACCGGCGGCCCTAGTACACGATAATCTGTGATGACCAAGCTGTTCGACAGCAGTACCGCACTGGCATTGATGAGGCGCGCAACACCTTGCACCCAACCGAAGACATATAAAGTTGCGATACGGAAAGTTACGGGATCCAATAAAGTGCCAGTACTAAATGAGGGAAATGATTGATTACTTAAATACTCTGATTGCAAATCGCAGCCTGCGTCTTGGGGACGCTATTGATTGGTAACGATATGGACCAGTTGATCTACCTTTAATCTAAATTGTTTGCATTAGTCTGCAGTTAGCTCAACTGTTTCAACTGTAAATTGTAGTTCTTATTTGTTTCTATTCGTTGATTGTAATTTTCTTTGTAAAGTAACAACATTCCTTACATGGTATTAAAGAAAACTACAAATTGCATAATAGTGCAGAAGAAATGCAGAAATTCCTACGTTTTAATTTGAAAGGTTTGAAGTTTTCTCAACGGAAGGGGTAAAACACTGAAACATGAGATGAAAATATAGCCCATTAGGTACTAGGCAGGGTGTTGCACAGTGGTTGGGGGTAATTATGTTAATCTCCCTTTGTTCACCAGGAAAGCCTGCCCAGAGGAGGTCGTTTACCTATTCTACGGCCCTAACGAGGCCTTATACTATTCGAAAGAAATCTGAATAAAAACTGTTTTTTTTAAATCATTTTAGTGAACTTTTTTACCCTTTTAAGCTTTATGCCACCTTTATCTATTTGTAGACACACTGCAAAATAAAAAAAAATATTATCATGTGTTTTACTATTATTCTGTGGTTTTGCTTTATTTTTTCATAATTTAAATCACGGGGTTCCGGAAAATAATCATTGGAAAAACGCGAAAATAATTTTAAATCGTTCGGTTTAAAGAGTCTTTTAGGGATAAAAAGTTCAAACCAAAATCTGCCCGTGTTATTTGCAATCCCTGCAGCCAGTTGTTCATACGCTTATTAACTATAATCGATGATCAAATCTCCGGTAAAATATATTTGACAAGAGATTTGTCCATTGATTCAATATAAAGTTTATCAGCGTACCTACGTAACCGGCTCTTAGGTTAAGTTACTAAAATCTCATGAAATTTCAAAATCGCTGCTGAAGGTTTACGTCGAATATCCAATGTCTAAATTCTAAATAGACAAAAAGAAGTGCTTGCGATGTTTGAAATTGGAAGCGCGTTGATCACTCCCCGGAAATTGTTGACTCGGCGCGTCGTCGTCGTCGCTCGTCGGGCTACGATGCTCATTATCCTGTCACGTGGCAACTACCTGTACAGTCGGGTGCGCTAATGTACAGTCACCGCCAAAAAGCGTTGAACTGATGAAGATTCCAAAACCCCGTGTACGCACAAAGCAAAAGAAACCGTAACTACACTGTTTCTTCGCCAGTTTCAGTTTTATGGTGACAACAGACGCCGTTTTTCTTTTTGTGTATTTCTTGCCATGCCCGCGGCTTCGCCTTTTCACATTTTCAGGCGTTTTAATTTATTTTGCGTGGTAATTATTGTTATTGTTCTAAAGTTAAATAAACAATTAATACTCACTCATTAACTCTCTTTACGCATTTACCTAAAATACCTATAAGTACATAAGTAAAGTCTTTATAACCAAATAGCTAAATAATACAAACAAAGATGAGCTAACTGCAGTCTGTTGCAATCAATCTAGAGGTAGCTCCTCGTAAAGTAGGTATATTCTTAAGGGTCCAACGAAACCCTCAACTGTGAGCGAAGAGCCTTCTGACTCTCCTGAGACGCAGGTTGCGGGTTCAATCCCGCTGCAGGACAGAACCTCAACGTGAGCTTTATATCATTGCACATAGGACTCTGTTTTCCTTGGATAAAGATATTACCGACCTAAGCGAACCACTAATCATTGTTGTTTTGTATTCGAGTCACGTTGCAGCGTTGCAAGGAAAGGAATGGAAATATGCAACGATTTGCACCGCACACCCGCGCAAACTGAAATATTTATGGTCTTTGAAGTCAGATTTACAGAGACAATAACCTATTCAGTATTGTTGTCTGGCTCGGCCACGCTACTTATGGAGGAGGACTGGGCTGCAAAACGGGCGTTCCAAGGAATGACAGTCGGTAGGCTCCAGATACAGGTGGGAGGACAAACCGCCTTCAATACTCTACACCGGACTGATGGAAGCGGCTCAGGATAGAAGCCGGTGGCGATCTATTGTGTCGGAGGCAGATCCACTTTCGGGTTGATGCGCCAGGATAGTGAGTGTGTGGGTGAGTATTGTTGTATGAGAATCTAAAATATTATAGAAATACAAGCCTAGTTCTCAATAATTCGAATCTTTTCTTTTTTGGCAACTCTGATACAGGCGCTGAACAGTATTCAATCATTAGAACGACTGTAGCGATTTTCATGAAACAAAGATATAAGAGAAATATAAAATACTAGCTTCCGCCCGTGGCTTCGCACATGTTTTTCCGCGATAGTAAGTACTTATTATCCTCCTCTCCTCCATCTCTCCTCTCCTCTCCATCCTTATATAAGTCATATATGACCTCACCAAATTTAGTAAAGATCCGTTCAGCAAAATAATTAGGCTGAACGGCGTTTTTAGGTGTGAATAGGTAACAGGTAGAGAGGTAAAACTGTTTTCGAAATTATTATATTGGAATGGATGGATGAGCTTTTGTAAAAATATAATTACTTTAAAATAGTTAGTTACACCCGCTTGGGAGATGCAGGTACTTACACAGAAAGATACAATAAACTTCAAAATCTTTAGTTAGGGCTATAAGTGTGTAAATAAAGGGCCTAGTGGGGGCATAATAATTTGGCGTATTTTAAATAAAACGATAAACCGACTTCCAATTCGGGTAGATAATATTCATCTATGTCTCGAACGAACGAAATCACCCATCCCTTACTTTCCCTGACCGAAGGTCTATGTTCACGTGCAAAAAATTGAGTTTACGCTGGCGACATCTAGTTAAATTCAAGTCTAATTAAGTTTGTTGACACATGGATGAAACTGTTGACGTCCGTTGTTATGGTGACCATTAGGTGATAGAAAAATGATTACCAAAACTGTTGTAGCTAGCCGTGATTCTCCCAAAATATTATGTTGCTTTTAAGTTTAACAGGATAAATACTAATCCCTCGGGAACACATTTTTATGGGACCACCTCGGTATATATTCTCTATACAATAGTAAAAGAATCAGTAAAATTGGTTTACCATAGGCGGAGATATCAAGTAACATACATACATGTCACAAAAGACATTCGCACTTAGAACCTCCTCCTTTTTGAAGCCGGTTAAAAATAGGTTCCTACTTTGCTATTGCATTAAAAATAAAACATTGCACCCCAGCCATACATCATACTATGAATAGAACACGAATGCAGCGTTTTAGTTTTCAAGATAGGGGGTTTTATGTCAAGCAAAACGCACTCAAGAGCGATACGATCTTTAATCTTCGCACCTCCCGTGGTCTAGCTTATAAAATGGAGGCAGCTCGCTTTGTACTCTGAAATGAGACTAGACTGATAATAATCTTGAAAGTGCTCGCCTGCCGCGCCTACCCGCTGATGTATTGCGCTTTTCATCATAAAAACGCGCGTTTGTTTTTCCTTGGGTCATAAAGATAAGAATACCGTCCATAATGAACATAAGTTGCAATCCCTACACAGAAATACTTTATGCGTCTTACTTATTGACGGAACAAATAGATTATCCAACTAATATTATGAGTTAACATCGCCTGAAACTAAGCGAGCTACGAGTATCGCAGGCTATCTAAGTAAATCTAAGTAAAGTCTGTAGATATGGTACGTTCTCCCAGCTTACTCAACAACTGGCATGTGTTACAGCTACACGCAAACACTCGCTCACAGTTACATTTCCAATCTTGTGCAATAATTATAATGAACATACACGACAGCGTTGCTGTAGTCTCTTAGTCAATAAATCACACTAAAGTACGTCGTAGCAAGCACGCGTAACACGAACGCGCCGGTCCGACTATGACTGAGGTGGGTGGACCTAATTGCACCTGATTTGAGCCGTCCACTTTCGAGAAGAGTCATCTCCCCTTTTTTACTTAGATCGATGATCGCAGGGCTCAAACGCTAGGAGTGCGCTACACCATATTTGTCCATATCAGTTGTTGTAAAATCCAAATTTAAATAGAATATGTCTAACCGATGACAATCTCCTTAAATTAAGGTTAACAACATTAACTACGAAATTACCGATTTGTATGGAGAATTTCAAGATAATGATTTCTCAACACAATATTTTTTGTATTTTTCTTTGGAAAGACAATTCCTATTTTGGTAAAATTTTGTGTGTAAGTATAATTGGACAACATTGTGAAAAGTATGCGTAGCCTGAATTTCCAAAAAACTAACTAATAAAAAGAAACAACGAAAGCGTCAACACATGAAATGAGCTGTTTTTATTATTATTTTTTGTTAGGGGATGAACCTTCTAAAATATTTATAGAATTTTAAATCTTTGCAATAGTATATAAAATAATACGTTCAGAATATAAATGAATATTGTATACAACTGTTGAATTAATAAAATATATACAAAGTAAAATTTCAATTTCATATTTAAACCCCTATTACTATTGACGTTTTTTTGACAAAAAAAATTACAATTCAATATTATAAACAAATTAGAACTTGTATTTACAATTGAAACAATTAAGCTAACTGCAGACTGTTGCAAACAATCTTCAGGTAGCTCAACTGGTCCATATTATATCCATACACATATCCTATTACTTATCTATGAACTGTAAACAATGCATACGCGGTGTTATTTTAAGTTATATTCTAATGACAACAAAAAAACGGGTAAAATTGAGAGACATAACTTGACATAAGTAGTAAGGTTGTTTTTAGTTAACCTTCAAGTTGTTAAAGTTTTGTCTATTACAACAACTCGTATTTTTTTTAAATTACGTCAAAATATCGTCGGAATCATTGACGCTATAATTTTGAACATGAACCCTCTTGGTAGATGCCATGGAGTTATTTATAGTGCAGAGAGCCGACACTGATGCACATAAACTGCTATGTCTGGCGCAATATTTTGTTCTCTTTTTGTTTCGCGATATTCGATAGGACGCTCTGCTACTTTTATACAACCCAAAAAATCCAGTGAAGTAACCGTTTTTCTGAACGTAAACGTGTTATAAAATTCAAAACGCACGGTCTTTTTGTTTCCAATTCTATCCAATATACTTTTATTAACATTGCGTAGGTACAAATTGTTTTAGAACTCGATAGGTAACTGCCGTATCAACTTTCGTTATTTGTATTAACCACTTTGAAAATAAATTTATTAACACAAGAACGGTAGGTATTTTGGGCCAAATTTGGATAAAAGACATCAACTTCAAGTAAACTCCAGTTTTTCGGATTTAGAAAACTACCAACCTCTGAATCTCATGACGACGACACTGCCTTATTTTATTCGCTGAAAGCTCTAAAACACCTCCATAGGAAGGGACATAAGTTACCAAATCCCAAAGTGCTGAATGCACAAAAGAAGAAAGGGAAATCCAGTATACACTACGCGTAGAATTCCATGTACAAATTGATAGTATCTACACGGATATCGAATGTTTCCGGCCAAAGTCGACGATAACGTCAATAAGGTCCTCAATGTGAAAGCTTTGCATACAAATGTGTGTAAATGGCACAGCCGTTCTGTGTGGAACCGTTTGTGACTCATGGACTATTGGGTTGAAAGGAAAAGGAAGGATGTATTCCTTCCATCCCAAAAGAAAAGTTAATCTTTGGGCGTTTGGTTGAAAAGATGAGTTCTGTTTGGTGGTCCGAAAACAAAATCATTAATAACGTTTATTTCTTTAGGCTTACAAAAAAGCTGAAAGACAAGTAAAATACAGGCTTAGCCTAGTGAGGAAGCCGAAAATCTAATAATTCAGTAAACTACAAAATGTGCAAGTGTATGTTAGTTTTTAGGTAAAGTTAAGTTTTGTTTGTTTTTAGTGTTCCGTACCCGAAGGGTGAAAACAGAACTCTATTACTAAGCCTCCGTCCGTCCGTCCGTCCGTAGTAAGTATTTTACGTTAAATCAAACTTAGTAATTTCGTTTGTATTAGCTGCAAATAAACATTTATTACTTTTTAACTTATTTAAATTTTAAGCTTAATGATAAAAATCAAATCAAATCAAATCGTTTATTGGAACCATGTACATATTTATTAAAACAAAAACAATGCAACGATACTGACGCTAATTACTGACTGTACCTCATACCATTTATCTTGTTTTGGTATTCGTTAGGAATAGAATTTAATGAGGAGAATAAACAGATACCATTTGGTATTACTTTTTTGGTATTAGAAAGGAATAGATCAAAAGTATAAAACTGTGTCGTTCAGTATCTGATAAGAAACTAAAGGTTAATTGATTCTCTTCCGGTCCCTCGGCCCGTCACCAAACCCACCAAGAAAATATTTAACTTTTGAAACAAAATATTCCGTTACGGATAAAATACAGGTAGGTACCAGAAAACAATGATTTCTAGGTTATACCTACCTAGAAATCTTCTACGGTCTTCCACATCTCGATCTTCAGCCTTTTTCTCCCAGCTAGTCTGTTCTAAATTAATTTGGTGCGTGTCTCGCGATACTGCCCAAATGGGCAGTATCCAAATAGATAAAAAAAAAATTTACAATATAAAAAAAAAAATGAAAAAATTAATAATGTAAATTGTTAGTTTTTTCTTGACCCTTACAGCAGTTTTCTTATTATTAAAAAAACCAATGTACTACTACGTCACACTAATATTATTAATGCGAAAATTGATGGATGTTTAAATTTTTTCATGTTTGATACACAAAAATACTGAACGGATCGTGCTGAAATTTAGCAGAAAAGTAATTCTAGAAGGATTAAGTAGGTTACTTTTTGTCCCGAAAAAACACTTACGAAGACGCGGGATGAAGCAAGTTAAAATATTGCAGATAAACTTTATTTTAAAGCGTACTATAAAACAATAAACTGTAAAAGTTTTGATTACTTACCTACCTACTTGAATGAAATCTTGAGACATAATTTACCTACGTTATCCTTTCAGAATAACTTTCACATATTCAAGTTGGTATTTAAAACGTCTGCTGAAGATAAATGGCGAAACTTTGCTCCGAAACTCTTGATGTTGGAAAAACTCTAGAACTTTATCCAGGCTAATGGGAGATTCCTTTTCAAAGTAGCTTAACATTTACTTAATATTCAGTTTTCTAACTATGCAGTCACTTCTGGGATTAAGAGAACATGAAGGGTCTAGAAGCAAAGCAAATCAAAGCAATATAGACGGTTTTTACCCCTGACACAAAAATATGCATAATACCCCCTCTGTTTTAACTTTTACGCATAGACTAATGAAGAAATATTAAATTAGTTTTTTGTTTGTAAAGTGACTTGATTGATAGTGTACAGTGCATTCACAGTTATTTTACCTCTAGCTGTTAGGTTGGCAATCTGAGCGTTATATTGCCATATGTAACTTCTATGACTCCCTTAAACGAAATGTAAAAAAAGAGTATTGCTAATATTACCTAACTATGCCGATTTAGTATTACACTTTGTGTGATAATGGTACATATAATACGATATTTCTTAAATATTTAATCAGGTATTTTGGAAGTAATGTTTTTAATAAAATATTTATCTCCATACAAAATCAGTACAGTTGTACCAATGTTCGAGTAACATAATATGTAAGCACCAATAATATTATATCAATCAATAATAAACAACAGATCAACATTCTAGTTTCCAGTTTAATTGGGTAAAATGTTTATGACGGGTAACCCTCTTTTACATATGTACCTGTAAGCTCTTCAAGACGACTCGACAGTTATACCAACACTCAGAAAACATCTGTCAGAGGTAAAATAACTGTGAATGCACTGTAGTAGATCTTGGCTTAGTTTTTTTAAAAGAAAAAGTCGTTTATTGGCATAGGACATGGGACAGAAATAGTTTTGAAATGAACCGCCAAGCGCGAGTGCACTCGCACACGAAGGGTTGCGTACCGTAAAAATCAGGCAACTTCTTCAAAGAACCTCAAAGTTTCACTTGTTTGGAGACCTTTAAATTTTTAACTATAATATATTTTTAGTCGTCATAACAATTGAAGTGTTACTTATATATAAACCTTTATTATCAAAGAAAATTACTATCAAATAATAAAAACAAATTACAACAATTATTAATCATCATTAATTATTTACAATTAAAACAATTAAGCTAACTGCAGCCTCTTGCAAAAAATCTAAAGGTAGCTCAACTGATCCTTAACAATACCAGTCAGAAGCGTCCCCAAGACGCTTGCCATACAGAATCGGAGCAATGCGGCTGCATTGCCCCGCTGTATGGTAATGCTGATGGTGAGTAGGTACGTAAGTATGAGTGTGTGTGAGTTATGTTATGAGTCAGAGTGTGTGATAAATGTGTGATTTTGATTTGATTTTGCATGCACTTAAAACAAAGTGTGTGAGTGTAGAGTTTGGTGTTCCCGAGCCAGCCTGTAATGTTTTAGCTATATTTAATAGAATTCATCTGACCCGAGTTTCATAGTAAAATTTACTGGTTTCTAATCAGAGTGGCTAGTATGAGTTTGCACAATAGCAAAATTGAAGAAAGTATTCGTTTAGATACAACCGCTAACTTGTCAAAGTTGTACTGCTAAAATGTAACAAATCATTCAAAATAATTCGTCAAGTTCGTTTATGACTATTGAATCGCTGTCTTACGATGATAAGGTGTTTAATGTATGGAAGGAAACGAAAACTTTTATATTTTTCCTAAACTATGCAAAACTCATACTAAGGCGTCAGATGGACTATGTTATGCTTCTTAAATATTTATTTTAATTTGTATAAAGATCAATTATCGTAACGAAAATACTTTCCCAAAACGGCTAATTTAATTAAGTACCTGCTCAAGGGAGTTTTAGAGAGTTCGTGATACGACTTCAAATTACGTAGGAGTCTACGTAGCTCCTGATAAACTTCTAGGTTCTACCCGCTTTCAAGGGCTAAGGGCTTTTCTCGCATTTTCGGGGTAAAATGTAGTATAAGTATGTAGACTCATCTATGAGCCATTTCACACTGGCGCATGGCGATTTGCGAGCGATTTCAAAAGCGAAGCGAGTGTGTGTAACAAATATCCATTTACTTAGATGAAAGTTTGTTAGCCGCGCACTCGCATCGCTTTGTAATCGCCATCCATCAAAACTTGCCCATTAATAATTTTAGTGTGATGTGATGTGCAGGTAAGAGCTATTTATAAAAATATGGCAAGTGGTAACGCACTTCAATCTGGGCGGCGGCCCCGGCCCATAAGTCCCTAATCCAAATCACTCCCTATCTTTTAAAAACTGCTTCATCAGCATTGGTGTCGACTCTGTTGTGTAATGAGCTAGAATTAGGATTAGGGTTGGAATTAGGAATGTCAAATAGACGTAAACTATCATATGTTTCAAAAATTAGACTGATCTAAAACAACTCAACTTAGTTTTAATAGGTATAACCCTATTCTTTGCATTACATTTTAGCTATGATTATAAACGTCTACATAATTTTAGAAGGCATCTAATTTGGTCATGATTAAAATTGATAGGCAAAATGCGACTGACTGACTGTCTGTCAGTTAATCAATTTGTAATTTTCAAACACGTTCTAATTTAGCTATTTTTAGGATCTTTTTATAGAATACCTTAAATTTTAGGTCAAAAAAATTTTAAAAATCGTAAAATTTAAGTTGGGAATCCTGTTTAGAGAATACCATAAGTTTTAGGTCAATCTAACTTAGAAAATTTAGTAATCTTAAAATTTTAGTTAGGAATCCTAACACATCAGAATCGACACCACTATCTATCCTTGTAAAAGATAGACAACCTTATTTCTATGTTTATGTAAGTTTATAATATTGTTTGTAGGTTATGTATGTAGGTTTTGTTTTATTCTTTGAGTGCCACCGACTATTTTGTTCTTGCAGTCTATCCCAAGGTTGCCTGAAAGAGATCGCTCATAGCGATAAGGCCGCCTTTGTACTTCATCTACTCTTAGCATCTATTTCTGTATTGTTTTCTGTCTTTGTGTGGTACAATAAAGTATTATCTATCTATCTTCCTTCAACTTCAACTTCTTCATTTTTGGCGCCGCTTGCTTTTCGCTACGACTCTGCCACTGTCTATCTATCTACCTATCCGTCTCTGGAGAAATTAAGACAGGTGGCATCCCATGGTGGCATCATTAGCTTAGATTAGACACCTGGGGGGCTACTCGGAAAAGGAAAATCCAAGTTACTGATTCGTTTTCGTGCAAAACTAACTCTTATGTCGCTTGCATAAGATTAGCATTCGCACAAAAACGAATCCGAAACATCGGTTTCGTTTTTACGAGTACGGGCCCTGATCAGTACTCGTGCATCTACTGCTGAACACAGGCGTGTTGGCAAAACTTCATTTGCTTGGGGGAGGCCCCCCAAGCAAGGGATGTTTTGCCATTATCACCACGCACGCAAGGCATATTGGTGACCTCAGCCTTCCGGACCCAAGACACAACTACTATGCTCAACTGGTTGTGCCGCGGGTACATTTCCCTTCTACACAACTAATTGGTCCGTGGTAACGGTGTTAAAAATACACAGAAGGGAGCTTTTGGCCTTTTTCTGGTAGATTCCTTAGTCGGCTCTTACGATATCCATCAACAGAGTTGGATGGGTCGATTCTTACGTCGACCGCCACGGCTGCCTTAGACTCTATAACGTAAATGAAAAAAACGATTATGTATTTTTATTTACGTTTCCGAACATTTTCAGACTGTGTAAACTTTGTAACGTCTTAAATTAGATTTATATTAAATATTTTTAAACTTACGCGATCTGAACACATTATAAGTATATTATTATTAGTAGATTTATATTTTTTTTTATTAAAAAGAAACTCCGATACGTTCTCCATCATTATACCTAGGCATTTAATTGAGTTGTTTCCTTCGCAGGGAATTCTTATAAGCTTCATAAAACTCGAGAGATCGCCCCGTCGCGTCGCGACTAATCAATCTTTGAGAAGTACTATTACGGCTGGTGTATGGCCCAACGGCTTTGAGAACACAAAATAATTATCTGCATCCGTATATATTAGGTCCTTACATATGAAATTGGCGTTTTTCGTACTGGCCACTTTAATCACAAATTTCTCCTCTTTGGTAAGGAATTCCAAATTCAAATTTGTACAGCTATAGACTCATGTATTTGTGCTTCGATGATCGTCATTCATTTGTTTTGTTTTCTTCTGTTTTTTTCTGTTTGCGTCACTCATTTTACAAAATGGAAAACTTAAAATATCGCATTATTTACGAGTACGAGTTCCGCCGTGGCACTAGTGCTGCGGAAACAACTCGAAGGGTGAATGATGTGTATGGCGGTCGTGTTGCAAAAGAAAACACAGTTCGTTTTTGGTTCCAACGTTTTCGTTCTGGAAATTTTGACCTGCAGAACAAGCCCCGTGGACGGCCTGAGACTCAAGTTGATAATGAAGAGTTGAAGGCTATTGTGGAAGCGGATCCATCGCAAACCACGTCCGAGTTAGCTGCAGGCTGCGATGTTAGTGATAAAACTGTTTTAATTCACTTGAAGCAAATTGGGAAGATTAAAAAGCTTGAAAGGTGGGTACCTCACGAATTGACTGAAGCAAACCGGCAAACGCGCGTCGACTGCTGCGTTACATTACTAAACTGGCACAATAATGAAGGTATTTTAAACCGAATCATTACCTGTGATGAAAAATGGGTTCTTTACGATAATCGGAAGCGCTCAGCGCAATGGTTGGATCCTGCCCAGCCAGCCAAATCCTGCCCCAAGCGAAAATTACCCCAAAAAAGTTACTTGTAAGCGTTTGGTGGACTAGTGCCGGTATTGTTCATTACAGTTTTCTCAAATCTGGCCAGACTATTACGGCTGATGTCTATTGTCAGCAATTGCAAACCATGATGGAAAAGCTAGCGGCTAAACAACCTAGGCTGGTCAATCGCTCCACGCCACTGCTGCTTCACGACAACGCTAGACCACACACTGCGCAACAGACGGCTACTAAATTAGAAGAGCTTCAATTGGAAAGTCTAAGACATCCTCCGTACTCCCCGGACCTTGCTCCAACAGATTACCATTTTTTTCGAAATTTGGATAACTTCTTGCAAGGGAAAAAATTCAACTGCGATGGGGCAGTCCAAATCGCCTTCAAAGATTTTATTGATTCCCGTCCGACTGGTTTTTTTAGTAAAGGGATCAATGAACTACCTATAAGATGGCAAAAGTGCATAGAAAATAATGGTTCATACTTTGATTAATTAAATATATTATATTAAAAAATATTCGACTTTTTGTTCCTCCCATACAAAACGCCAATTTCATATGTAAGGACCTAATATAATTTGTTTTATTTGTAAAATGTTCAATTTGTGTTAAATACTTTGACAAATATTTGAGTGAAAGAAAAATACTCAAAATCAATAGCGTTTAAAAGAAAAATCCAAATATTAATTTCAAAGAAAATATTACTATAGATTTTGTGTTTTCACGGCCGTTGGGTCATACACCAGCCTTAAGCCGTACGAACGTAACTGTACGAACGCTCCCTGTGTGACACGTTACATTACGCCACGTAACGCCGATTATCTTAACTAAAAGAACAAAACATTGATTAAGTCAACAAGTGAGTAGGTGTCTTCCTAACCTTCGTGATACATCAAACAGGTCTATCCATTATAAAAAAAAAAACTTGCAGTACAAGGGCTAGTTGAAAGTTTTCGAGCGGCGAGAAGACGAAGTGCCAAAACACTTGGGGTGCCCTAGTCAACAGTGTTACGAAAAATAACTGTAGTTTGAAGACGTACATCACCAGCATCGATCTAAGTAAAAAAAGGGAGATCCACTTTCAAGAAGTTCCCCACTTCTTGAAAGTGGAAGGATCAAATTAGGTGCAATTTGGTTCACCCACCTCAGTCACGGACCGGCGTGATTTATTGACTAAAAGACTACAGGAATGCCCTCGTGCTTGTTCATTATAATTGTTGCACAAGATTGGAAATGTAACTGTGAGCGAGTGTTTGCGCGAGTGCGAGGCCAGTTGTTGAGTAAGCCCTGGGAAAACGTAGATAGATAGATAGAAAAATACTTTTATTGCACACTTACAACTAAGAAACAATTAACAAAAGAAACAATTACAAAATAAAGTGACAATTAGCTGTCTTATCGCTCAAGAGCGATCTCTGCAAGACAACCTGGGCAAAAACGTACGTACCATATCTACAGATTTTACTTAGATCTGTGGCTACCAGTGTTTTATGTTTTTTTCACGCATAACCGTAGTAGGTAACTGGCGTGTATAGTATAGTACCAATATTCCATTCTCAGCACCAACATTATTCTTTACGCAGATTATAATTTATAATTCTTTATTGCATTAATAAAACAAATGCATGTAAAACTTAAAACTAGAGAGGTTATGGCAAAGGCGAGCTTAACCCTAAAAAGAGTTCTCATCCAGCAAACCTTATTGGGAGAGAGAGACAAGTTTGTCATAGTGGGTTCGTGTGCATAATATAGATAGAAGATTGAATCCTTAGCCTACTTAATTAATAAACTACTACATATGTATATACTACACTACCTATAAAAATATATATCATACAATATAATAACAATTCTATAACTACATACGCATTTATAATAACTAAGTTTAAGATCGTACCTTACTTTTAAATAAATTTTCTGTTTATGTATGTAGGTATGTCTCCCTATTTGTAATCTTGTTTTTTATTTATTATTATTATTCGATTTTGTATATTGTTTGTAATTGTATTCTGTTCTTTTTTATGTCTAGTAGTTAGTGTTTTGGTTTTAGACTGTAAGCTAACTGCTGTATTTTTTATAAATAAATAATAAATAAATAAACTTCTTACCTACATCAAAGTCATGAAGATAGGTAATTCTCTTTGACTTTACGCTTAATGATGAGGAGTGAGGGGCTGGCGCAAATATCATGTGAGAGAGAGTTCCATAGCCGGTCAGGCTATGGATTCGAGAGTGAAGGAGCCACCATAGCAGCTGAAAGAATGCACAGAGAGCACCATTGCGGCTGGAAGAATGCACGGAGATTAAATATTTCTTTAAAAAACAAAACACCTAAATAGAAAATTGTAGAATGGCCGAACAACTTTTGAAAAAGCCCTCCCTAGGCATAAATATTTTGTGATTTGTGCCATGTTTGCTAACGTGGGAGATGTAGACCCTTGTCACGCGACAATAATTCACAATCCTCTTAAGACGTCCCTGGCACATCCCTAGCAAACACCGTTAATAATACGAGTACCTCCCTGTTTACTTAGCTGGTGGCGATCTTAAGATAACGTGCTAGATAAAAGGCACTAGATATCTGCTTCTTCTTGGGTGGACTAAGTGCGGACTAAGTGACCCACTTAGTCCGCCAACAGGATGAAAGTTGGACCAGAAAATTACTAAGGCTAGTAGTTCTGACGACCGATGTGGCGCGGCGGGCGAAGGTCCGCCTGAGACGCAGGAGGTTGCGGGTTCAATTCCCGCCTTGAGACAAATGTTTGTACGATCTGCAAATATTTGTTCCGGGTGTTCTGGGTGTTTTTTATGTCTAGTAAAAATATCTTCTGTTGTATTAAGTATACCAGTCATCTAGTACCCATAACACAAGCTCTGCTTAGCTTGGGGCTAAATGACGCTATGTGGATTCTCCAGCATTATTTATTATTTATTTATTTAGTACTGAAAAAAGAAGAAAATCCATAAGATGCAAAAGATGTGATGTTTTCCTAGCCGAAGCTTTGGCCACGGCGGCCTGTCTCAACGGAGACTCGCCATGTGCGCAGGACATATTAAAGTGCACAAGTGTGTGCGTAAACACAGGTGCACTACCTATTGCCCCACTCTCATAACCCGATGGGACGGCAGACTTACACAAGCGCGCAGAGGTTAGCAAACGTTTATGGAAGCTGCTGTTCGCGGCTTCGCACGCGCTTTTTAAGTAGCTTATGGCCGTCCCCGGGATACCATTTACCTTTTTGCCAAATTTCATTGAGATCCGTTCAGCCGTTTAGGCGTGAAAAGGTAACAGACAGACAGACAGAAAGATAGACAGACAGACAGAGTTACTTTCGTATTTATAATATTAGTATTCACCTGCTTCTTAATTTTTCTCTACTAACTATTGAGAGTCTAACTTGTGTGAAGACGTGTGTGTGATGTGTGAATTGTAGCGTGTCTTATTATACCTAAACTATTGAGAGTCTAACTTGTGTGAAGACGTGTGTGTGATGTGTGAATTGTAGCGTGTCTTATTATACCTAAACTATTGAGAGTCTAACTTGTGTGAAGACGTGTGTGTGATGTGTGAATTGTAGCGTGTCTTATTATACCTAAACTATTGAGAGTCTAACTTGTGTGAAGACGTGTGTGTGATGTGTGAATTGTAGCGTGTCTTATTATACCTAAACTATTGAGAGTCTAACTTGTGTGAAGACGTGTGTGTGATGTGTGAATTGTAGCGTGTCTTATTATACCTAAACTATTGAGAGTCTAACTTGTGTGAAGACGTGTGTGTGATGTGTGAATTGTAGCGTGTCTTATTATACCTAAACTATTGAGAGTCTAACTTGTGTGAAGACGTGTGTGTGATGTGTGAATTGTAGCGTGTCTTATTATACCTAAACTATTGAGAGTCTAACTTGTGTGAAGACGTGTGTGTGATGTGTGAATTGTAGCGTGTCTTATTATACCTAAACTATTGAGAGTCTAACTTGTGTGAAGACGTGTGTGTGATGTGTGAATTGTAGCGTGTCTTATTATACCTAAACTATTGAGAGTCTAACTTGTGTGAAGACGTGTGTGTGATGTGTGAATTGTAGCGTGTCTTATTATACCTAAAGTAATAGAAAAAAAATGCAGATTGTATTTTCTCATACATAGACATAGCCTCAAACAATTAGACGTTTCGCTATTTCTGTAAATCACTTATAAGAACCTTTTAAGTCGAGTCGTGCAAACTAGAAGTAACATTGCTAAGCTAAAAATCAATGCCATCAATTACATATCAGATATCTCGTCATGCCAGGCGGGCCTTTGTCACCGCTAACGTACCAGCTATTCTCGAACCGAATGGTCTGTTGCTTGACAATGGTAAGAGGCCCGACGGCATGACACTAGTCCCACGGGAGTTGGGGGGCCCATTGTGTGGGACGCTACATGCGTCGACACACTTGCGCCTTCCATCTTCCGAGGACATCCGTAAGGGCTGGTGTGGCGGCAGATTTGGCCGATAAATGTGCAGGTCACGACAGGGCCTTCACATTTGCCCCTTTGGAGGTCGAGACCCTAGATCCGTGGGGTACCGAGGCTCTCCGGGTTTTTAAAAAGTTATCTGAGCGTCTGGTCGAAGCGACGCGTGACCCGAGAGCTGGCGGATATCTGGCGCAGCGCATCAGCATTGCCATACAGCGGGGCAATGCAACCAGCGTCTTGGGGACGTTTCCGAATGGTATTGATATGGATTAATTGAGCTATCTGTAGATTGTTTGCAACAGTCTGCAGTTACCTTAATTGTTTCTTTAAATACTAGTTCTAATTGGTTTTTGTTATTTGATTGTAATTTTCTTTGTTAACAAAAATTTTACATCAATTACAAAAGTAACTTTCTGGCAACGCTGAGGCGGTAGCTGCTTCAAACTTTTTCCTCGTTCAACAACTCGTGGAGTTTGGTGAGGATGTCAATTAACTTGTTATTGCAACTTTCAATAGTCTTGTAGCAACTTAAGAGCTATCTTATTATTTACTTATCCTTATTTATTAGAGAACCTTATTTATTACAGAAATATTTTTATATTGCTTCATGAAAATTTGACGTTATAAGTCAAGGTATAAGTTAATAATACTACTAAATACCTAATAAAAAAATTAGTGAAAAACTTAAACTTGACTACAGGAAAAAAATATTTTTTTTAATTATTTCATACCATTTTGATGAAAACCTTTATCAAACACATTCACATCATTCAATAAGAAATTAATAAGTTATTTTAATAGAAGTTTCACTCAATAATATAACTAATAAAATAACTTTTGGAAAAAAACACTTTATGTAACTGTAACTAGGCTTAGTTACAAAATTGGCACTGCCAAATGAATGAATGAGACAAAATTCAACTCTTCTTTTCAGCTTTGCCGTAGTCACGTTAAATTACTTGTAAGTAAGATCTCTGTGTTTTTTATTTCTAGTAACATATTTTTTAAAGCGAATGACTTTTTCCCTATGAAAAAATCCCCGACGTCATAAAAAGAAAAACAAAAAGGTAGGTAATTAATGTAATTCGCCACACAACATGACTTCCCTGGCAGGAAAAAGCGACCAATTTTTTCCCCTCTTCTACAAAATTCCCTAAAACATTTGTTAACCCTAATAAAACGAAAAGGTGCAGTAAAAAACGTTCGTGTGGTAATTTATGCTATGCTAGTAGTAGTAGGTGGTTGATTTAAAAAGCGCGTGCTTCGATCAGATATGGTTGAACCAAGGGGGCGGCCGTACCATGCCGCCTTCCATTAGCGGCTGCACAATAATGTTAGTTCTACAACATTGTTAGGTACTTATAAGGGTTAGCACTGCGTTTGGGTATTAACGGTTTTATCCATCACACTAATCCATACTAATAATATAAATTCCAAAGTAACTCTGCCTGTCTGCCTGTCTATTACCTTTTCACGCCTAAACGGCTGAACGGATCTCAATGAAATTTGGCAGGGAGGTAAATGGTATCCCGGGGACAGACATAGGATACTTAAAAAGCGCGTGCGACGCCGCGGGCAGCAGCTAGTATAATAAATTCGAAAGGTGTCATAAACAATCAATTTTGATGCACTAGCCCTGCAACTTTTTTCCCTGTGAGCAAAGTCACGGGCAGAACCTTGTCAATAATAAGCAACGAATCGTAATAAGATAGGTACTTTGCCCAATTAATTATAAAGGTAATTTTGCATTAGCGGTTTGTTTGTAACAGACCGGAAAATTATTATCTACGAGCATACAATTTAGGTATCAGATGAAAACAGACACCAGGGTTTTATTTGTTTATGAGTTTGTTTGTAATGCGCGTTGCATGCCGGCCGAAAGCTAACCTAACTTAAATTTGGCTTAGTTAAATATTATCACGGGTTATAATAATGGCTAAGCGACACATAACACAACACAATCTTGCAGATTCTGTGAGTAGGCAGAATAAACGCCTCTTCACCAGTGAAAAAGTAGCATTCATCTGGGCAAGCACCTGCATAGCCCGGGCGAGCCAAGTAACATCACCCCGAAGAAAATACTACAGCTGTAAGGGTTAGTGGAGAACTATAAAAGCCATGGCTTCAGCTGTGCGATTACTCTAAAATCTCCCATTCCCATTAAATGTGCTATCCGGGGAGACTGGGCATAAACGACTTCGGTTTCCGTTAAGGTACTAAAAATACAAAGGTACAACTTTCTGGCGGGATGGAGCCGATCGACGACTGAAATTTTACGTCAACGTCAAGATATACCTAACCTAAATTCAAAGTCTGAGTAAAATAAGTATGAGGTTTAACGTTAAGTAACACGTTACACCACCTACAAAACATATAACATTATAAGAGTTAAACATAAAACATTAGACAACAGAGTTTGACATTTGTGATATTTTGACGTTGACAGCTTCGTTGTCGGTCGGCTCCATACACCCAGAAAATTGTAGTTAAATATTTGTTTTTGTATGTGTACCATGTGATAAAACCGAAGTCTCCCCGTATGGTAATCCAACTGAATAAGAGATTTTAGCGTAATCGCACAGCAGGAGTGCACGTACTCATCCAGTGACGATCACCACGAACGCCACGTAGACTAGAGCCAGTAAAAATAGTGTTATTACGAATACCACTAAGCCAAAACTATGTTTGCTTATAATTAGGGATCGGCGTAGGTATTTTGGATCAATGAACCTAAATGATAATATTATTATGGACATGCCCCGGGATTCCCGTGAAATTTTTTTTTAATGTGGATGTAAATGTAGTTAAATTGTCTATGATATCATGAGTACGCACGACGACATGTCAGACTACTAATTTCTGGTTTAGACTGGTCCAGCACAGTGCTGTTTGCCATATTACTTACTGGTCAATATGAATATGATTTCTCATGAAAAATTGAGGATATCTGTTAATGATTCTATTTTATAATTTATTTAAATACCTACATTTTAGAATTGTTCGGATGGTAGTGTAGAACGATTAGCGCAGTGACAGCACAAATATTTCGAAAAAAAAAACAATTTAAAAGTCGGGTTATTCAATTGCGATCAAGGAATATTGCACAATATGAAAAAAGTCAGTCAGTCAGTCTGTCTGTATGTCTGTCTGTCAGTCTGTCAGTCTGTCAGTCTGTCAGTCCGTCAGTCCGTCAGTCCGTCATTCCGTCAGTCCGTCAGTCCGTCTGTCCGTCAGTCCGTCAGTCTGACAGACAGTCAGTCAGTTTGGGATTTTCAAACACGTTCAAATTTAGCTAGTTTTAGGATCTGTTTGAAGAATAGTACCATAATTACAAACACATATAATTCAAAACAAAAGAATCGACACCAATGAATTGAAACTCTAAAATTTATAAAATACCAATGGTAAAATACTCCTAAAAAAAAACTATAAGTAATATATTTCCCGGGACTTAGGCGGCATATCCAAGTTAAGTTAACGGTCTCTAATTCCCGTGAATAGCACTACCTATGCCGATCACTGGTTATAATGTAAACTTATAATAGACTAGAAGCTGCCTGTGGCTTCGCACGCGCTTTTCAAGTAGCCTATGTCCGTCCCTGGAATACCATTTACCACCCTGCCAAATCTCATTGAGATCAGTTCAGCCGTTTAGGCTTGACGGTAACAGACAGACAGACAGTTACTTTTGAGTTTATAATACTAACTGCTGCCCGCGGCTTCGCACGCGCTTGTTAAGTAGCCTTTGTCCGTCCCCGGTACTTAACGCATAACACCCGAGCTATGCATTTACATCCTTGCCAATACGAATTGAGATCCGTTCAGACGTATAGGCTTGAAAAGGTAACGACGACGTTCGAACGTATACTATTAGTTTGGATTGTATAGATTTTGCTATTATGTACCTAAGTATCGTACCTAATTACATAATGTGACTAATTGCAAGTCCTATAGATATTTCAATGTCACCCATCAATTAGGTTCCCATTTATCAGCGACGCTTAAATTTTTAACGGTTTTTAAAGTGCCATTTTGCGCCCGTTTTTATCGTGACAATTTTATTTCAATGGCTGTAGCTATTTTCCATGTTTCAAATTGAAAATTTAGTGTGCTAAAGCTTGTAAGATTTGTTATATAGGCACTTTAGGCACTTTATTTAGCTACTAAATCAGGATCAAGTTGTTATTCTATTGAGGTACATGGCATACTTAGATAAATTACGATTTTTTTCCTAGATAAAAAAGCTCATGGTTTTATAACTGTCCGCTGGCCAACCATTTAAAAATAATGGTTGACAGTAATTTACGAACCTACCTATTTCACACATTTTTTTACATAATAATGACTCCAAAATTCATTATAATTATAAGTTCACAGACGCGTTTTATAGGTCGATAAATTATTATTACGTACCTTACAAATTATGAGCCGAATAGTATCGTCCACTCTCTAAAAGAACAATTTATACGCAATACCACAGCGAGTTATTGAAATATATGTCCCCAAAGACAATACGGGCATGCGCGAATTTATGGCGGCAAGGGAGAATAAGCTTTATAAAATAGAAAAACGGCTTAGAATTGTATGTATGGATAATTCGATTCACAATGGCCTAAAATAGTAGGAAGTACAAAATGAAAAACAAAATAGAAACGATTCGAGCGCATCGAGACATAAATCCAACAAATTATAGCAATTTTCATGCGGAGCGGAAACTGTGCGGGGCTTATATTCCGAATGGCCGGAATAGCCACAGGATTAAGGTGAAGTGGACTTCTAGCGCTTAGCTCCCGGGTTCATTTGGGTAAAATCACAATAAAAACTTTGTGGCTTTTAGATCTACCTTTACGATTTTGACGTGCATTTACCGAAATTGGTCGGATCACTTCAATTCAATCTAGTCAGAGGCGGCGCGCGGCGGGGCGCGGCGGGGCGCGGCGGGGCGCGGGCGTCGCGTCGCCTCGGTGAAAATTAGTGATGCTCTTATTTAGGTCACACTATTGGCTATTAAGGTGGTAAATTGTTTGCGCTGCGGAATACCAGGACTAATAGTGCGATCTACATATCAACATGTAGATCGCACTATTAGTCCTGGTATTCCGATATAACATTGGCTAAACAGAATTTGGTGCTATCAACAGCACCAAATTCTGTTTAGCCAATGTTTCGTCTTGCAAATAAGGGCCTCGATTGAAAATAACAGCTCATTGTTTTCATATGTACGTAACTAATTACAATAATGAGCAAAACACGACTTGAATCGTTGGTAGGTAGAAACATTCGCACCTACAATTAGGTAAAGTATAACTTACAATAAAATATAATTGCAAGCCAAGAAAAATACATAAACAAATAAGTCGAACCAACACAGCCTCATCGCTAAGAGCAATCTCTACTTGGCAACCTTTTGATGGAAATTAAGTTAAGGTGTATAAGTGTAGACGATGCCGAAAATTTGAAATTAAAAAAACACAAAAAAATTAAATAATTAAATAAACCTACAATGTTTATGTAACTCTCATACAATAATAGTTAATACAGTATACCAGTACAGAATTAAAGCTACCAAGTACACCCAAGAATTCGCCGCATAAACTCAGACCTTTTTGCCAAAACTCATCAGTCTGTTAGCTTCTGAAATTTTCATGTTTCAGGAAGTACACAAGTATATATCGCGACTTCGCATGGCACGCACGTCGCCATGCTGCCGCTAGAGATAAATAAGTTACACAGGATAATATTTCACTCGCAACCAATATCGTAAGAAGCTTAGGAAATCGTTTAAAACTTTTCCGTGCTTCCGATATTTGCAATGCCTACTTGAATATTAAAGTTTTGAGGAGCGGACTGATAGAATCCAACTATAACCAGGTCAATCGCCTACTTAAATTATCAACTGGGTTAAGCTATTTTAAGTAGAGTAAGTAGTTACTTAGTAGATAAATTTCTACCCATAGAATTTCGAATCGGAAAGTTGAGCGAGTTTTGGATAAATTAAATGGTAGTTCTGCTCACTCTCGATTACGGTGGACCGTTTCGTGTTGGCGCAAGATTAAATTTTTTTGAGGAATACATTTTTTTCTGTGTTTTACAAGGAATAAAATTAACGGAAAAGTAATTAGCGACAAATCCCATTTTTTATGAACCCATGGTAAAACCAACTTCGATTCACTGATTTTGGGAGCATTTGGGAATAATATATTGTTGATTTTTAGCCCACAATCTCTTATTTACCCAAATTCACAAAAAATACCAGTACATGGAAGTTAGTTTTAGAGGTTCCGTACCCAAAGGGTGAAAACGGAACCCTATTACTAAGCCTACGCTGTCCGTCCGTCCGTCCGTCCGCCCGTCCGTCTGTCATAGAGCTCTATATCATGAACCGTAAGAGGTAGACAGAATAAATTTTCAGAGAATGTGTATTTCTCTTGCGGCTATAACAACAAATAAGTAATAAAAATAAAAATATATCAAAATTAATATGTGTGAAAAGTTAAAATTTGATGTTCTTTGAAAAAGTTTTCGTGTCAAGTCGCACTTGGCGGGCACTTGGGTTGGGGACACATTCTCTGAAAATTTCAACTGTCTGCCTATTACGGTTCATGAGATAGAGCTATGTGACAGACGGACGGATGGGAGGACTGACAGCGGAGGCTTAGTAATAGGGTTCCGTTTTCACCCTTCGGGTACAGAACCCTAATAATTTAGGTACGGTAATTATTATTCTATGAAAGTTTTAAGGTTATTTCTATCCCATGGAAACTGATTTTCCAGGTCCAAGCCAGAAAATTCCAGCCGTTTTCCGTTCAGTCGTATTCGCGTGAAGAAATAACAATCATACATATGTACGTCCATCGACCCATCAAAACAAACTTTCGAATTCATAATATTATGTCAAATATGATCGATTGATTCCGGCCATTATAACATTTAGTATATTCATGTAGGTGGAGAACCTAAAAAGCGCTTCCCGTATTACCCCCACTTATTCACAGCAAGAAATCCTTAATAGCTGAAGAATTAAGACAAACCCTTGTAATTTATACTTAAAGTCGTCTTTGGAGAGAGCTTAACACGAAATTCAAATGCCTTTATTATTTTAAGCTGCTTCATTCCAGACTTTTCGACATAATACCTGTTAAATCTTTAGTCGAAAGTTAGTCCTGGAACTTAATTAGTATAAGATTATTTACAAGGTTTTGTTGAAAGCGAACGATTTCGAAGCAGGGTTTTTACAGCTGTATTTTCTTAATACCTATTCATCGATATAAGTGAAATCTGTAGATATACGTACGTTCTCCCAGCGCCTACTAATCAACAGACCTATGTTACAACTACACGCAAACACTCGCTTACATTTACATTTCCAATCTTGTGCAATAATTGTATGAACAAAGAGCATTGCTGTAGTCTTTAGTAAATCACACTAATGTACATACGTCGTAGCAAGCACGCGTAACACGAACCCCGGTCCGACTATGACTGAGGTGGGTGGACCCAATTGCACCTAATTAGAGCCTGCCACTTTCGAAAAGCAAATACCTCATCTCCCCTTTTTTACTTTTATCGAAGTACCTATTAGCACTTATACGTCCACAGCTGAACATGCCTCCCCCAAACAAGGGGGGGGGGAGGGGGCAATTTGTCATAATTACCGCGCTTGGCAGGCCGATTGAGGATCGCAGTAGAGTAGTTAAAATACACAGAAGGGAGCTGCTGTTCTTCTTCTGGGAGGTCTTCGTAGTCGGCTTTTGGGACGGCTGACTCTTGCTTCCCGTTATTTTCTACAGTCGGCCCTGTCCTATTTTGCACCACTTTTTAATTTGTGTGTCATGTGGCTAACCACATGACACACAAATTTCATTCAGATCAGCTATTTGGCGTATCCAAATAATATAATAATAACCGCAGAACAGTATAATTCAACCATTTGATGCATTTCCAAAAAACAAATTATACACACAAACAAATACAAACAAATTATTTTTGACGCTCGCACCCAGCTGTTTTAGCGGCTATGGAACGTATCAAAATTTGAAACTAAAAATTGGTCGTACGTTGTGTATAAATCTGCCGACGCAACCCTCTGGGACTCGCACGTTATTGAGTTAAAACACCAGCCCAGTAACAAGCGGAAAATAACGAAGGCACTACAGGAAAGATAAATTTAACATGAGACAACCATTGGCGATGCTGGAAAATGTCGCACAAAATGTTCGCAGCACCCAGTTGAGGGTATTTTGTGGAATTTAGGCACACTGGAAACAATATCGCTAATAAAATTCAATTTCGATGCGTTATTTGGTTTATTGGTTCACCAGCAATATTGTCTTTTATTAATTGTGTTAATGGAATTAAAACTTTTATTACCTAACATTGTCATACTATTTGATGATTAGACTTCGGCCGTGTTTAGTGTTTTTTTTTTCGAAAATGATTATTAATGGTACGTAATCTAGTGCCCATAATACAAGCTCTGCTTTGTTTGGGGCCAGATTAATCTGTGTGAATTTTCAAGAATTATTTATTAATTTACATTTTTATAACTAAAATGTAAATAAATAAATAATGCCTAGCTTCTAGAATCTTCGGCCACGGGTCCACTCTCAACAGAGACTAGCCAGGTGCACTGGACACATAAGTGTCCTAGTGTATGTGCAAACTCGGGTGGTCTCTCTATTTTGTATTGTATTGTATTTATTTATTCCATAAAGTTACATTGGTAAATTGGCACCCTAGTGGGTTTTATTATAATGGCGGATAATGTCCATAATCCCCGCTCTGGGTATAAAGGGTGGGACAGATTTTTGGCTTCTTAAGGGTAGCTACCTTTTCTTTTGTAGTTAGAAGGTTTTGTTCTTTGGAACCTTCTATTTTATTTTGATGAAAAAAAAATTAGCCATTTTTAGTTTTTTGAAAATAAGTAGGGTTCGCCCAAATATGACATTTGTCAAAAAGAACAAGTTTATCTTAATCGACTCTACTTCCAACCAGGAACACTTTTCCCAAAGTAACTTACCAAATCAAATCGTAAGTTTTGACAATAATTAAAAAAAAAACTCATACATTTCTATGAAAAAACGAGTAAGTGAAAACTCATTCAATGGTTCTTAATTTAAATTCGTTTCTAACTACTTTTTTTAGTAGGCTAATTTTGAAGGCTTAATATGTCCCTACCCATGTTCGCTCTAACGACGATACGTTACGATTTGTACGTAAAAACGTCTCCAGACCAAAATAAGAAACATACCTACCTAGTTACTTCTTAGTAGCAAAATACACACATTTTATTGAGTTTACATAAAGAAAATACTTGTTTGGTAAGTAAATAGTTTGCTTTATAATAAAAATAAAAAATAAGTAAAAATTTAATTCCTGAGATGTTCAAAGTGTAGACCATTTACTTGACTACACAGATTGGCATACATACGTTAACACACTTTGCGTAGCAGCCCTTCCCTTCATGTAATGCATATTTTGCAATGCACTTAGAATGCCGTCTTTCAGTTCGGCGGGACTTTCGAAATGCCCGTATACCTTATCTTTCAGGTAAGCCCATAGAAAAAAATCGCAAGGGGTAAGGTCGGGAGATCGTGCTGGCCACTTGACAAGTCTTAGCTACCCTTAAGGGGCCAAAAATTTGCCCCACCCTGTATATTGTACAGAAAGCCTGTGCTTTATTACAAAATTTATTTACGGTCATAAGTTCACCTATACCTTCACGCTACTCTTTTCCGTGGTCAAAGCAAGTTTCACTCAAAGCATTTGTTACTAACAAAATGTTCGGAGAAACATTTTGTGTTCTTTGACCCATCGGCAACGAACATGCCTTAGAATGAGTTTTCATAATTTACGAAAACTATAAAAGTTCTCGCTTCCTTTCATACATTAATCGCCTTGCTGCGCCCCTTTCTGATACTGAGAGGAACTTCTTTTGATAGTTTGACAGCAATCCAATAGTTTCATACGAACTCGTTAATAGTTTTCGAATGATTTTGAGTGAATTGTTGCGTTTTAGGACTACTTTGACAAGTCAGGACTTGTAAACGAAAACATTTCCGTGTTGGTACTGTGCTAACTCATACTAGCTACTCTGAACTAAGGTCTTTGCGGGCATCGCAATCACTTCGGTACCAAATACCGCCTGCACTACATTCACTTTGTGAATTCCTCTAACAATGTGCATCAGGAATCCCAGTCCGTTTACCTATTTCTGTTTAGTTTTCTTTTCTGATACGGCTTTGTACGCAAAGCGGATTTGTACGACCCATGCTGTATTTTTGCATTGTTCGGTGTCTATGTATAGGTATTATATTGATTTTTTCAACAATAGATGCCAGGTGGTTGTCAGACGGTTAGCATAACATAGCATAAATGTTTAGATAATCTCTGGTTAAAATTAAACTTTACTTTGTGGTGCTTTGAATTTATACCACTCGAATCCTCCTGCGGGTGTCGTAGGAGGCGATTAAGGGATATCCACCGGAGGGCAAGCAGCAGCAGCCTCAGCAGATCACCACTGAACTGCGATTCCAAACCCACATGTCCAACGTGGGGGTTATGGCATTACCCTGAATGATAAGAGCCAGCCAGTAAGACACTTATCAATGGAGGCATAAGAGGGTGCATTGCGCGCCATTTTGTGAAAAGTATAGGCATAGGCATAGCGGTGCTGAGTTGCTTTAGCCGTAAAGAAAGTACTTATTACTATCTCTCAGTGTTTAAACAGAGGTAGAATTTGTTTAGAGGCGTACCAAATGTAGATCATTTATGGTGGCCTTTTCGTTCAAGTAGTGCTGCATGATGACCGAGTTTTGACGAATCAAGAAGAATTAGCTCAAATTTAGCAAGCTGCACTAATAACCACTGCGGTTGGTAGATAAAAGATAAAGATAAAATACATTTTATTTACCCAAAAAAACGCTAGAACATAACAAAAAAAGTGTATAGGTACATTAATAGGGTGGGTAAAAAGGGATCCCTAACTCAGCATTTTGCAGTATTAGGCATTTGCCCAATACTACGCTGGTTTTCAGTGACGGCACAGTAGGTACTTATTAATTAACATTATTGTTGTTACATTAACTTAAGCGATATATAAATAAATACAACGAGTATGCTACAAAGCCTGATTTACAGAACATTGAACAGAATATAATACAATAAAAAGATTACAGATAAACATAAAAAAGAAACAAGCTACATTTACACCCAGATTTATGTTCACTACACCAACTGACTTGACTGATTGCTTTCGTCGCGACACTGACAAGTGTGCAAACAATGATCTCATGAGCACAGCGTAATGCGAACAGGATGCAGAGCCAAAGATAAAAGAAGAAGAAGAATCCATTGGTTATACCAACCAAAGAGAAAAAAGTACTAACCTAAATGTCAAAATGCTGACGCCTTTCAGCACGCCAATATTACTTGAAAAGAAACCCAGCACTTATCTAACAATTTATGTATGAACGATTTTAACATTGAGTGATAAATTATCGAATCCATGGAAATACAACAGGACGTGTAATTAACCTACGGAAGGCTAGTGGCGAGGATCACTCAAGTTAGCAGGTAAACGTGTTCTTGGGTGGATACCGCGACTTGACAAACTTAGTCATTAAGGGATGCCTATGTCCAGCCGTGGACTAACATGTGCAGAAGATGACGATGAAGTTATAATCATTGGAGTCAGTCAAGGCTTGCCTTGACCGGCCAACCTTTTCTGAACATTTTCTTCTAGACGCAATAAAATATCATCTTACTAAACAAACCATAACTCAACTTACCCAACGGTGTCTACAAATCCAAATCCTGTAGAAATTACGTTCGCTAAGAACCGCACTGCGGTATTTGGCAAAGGAAATAATCTCTATGACATCACATCCGTTCTTATTAAGAGGTTATTGCGACCCACGAACCTGCTACGCTAGGCGCAGGGAAGAGCAATGAAATGTTACACAGTGCTAGCAAACAGTAATTTACTGCTCCGATGTGGGAATCCTGCAAATGTCAAGAGGATTGTATATGTAAATGTTTTTACTTATATGGATTACCTTCTTAACAACATAGGTATATAATATGAAGAATTAAACCTTTATGGCGTGAGTGAAGAGTGGGGGAATATTACCTTAATTCCCAATTTGACCTTTTGTAAATATATATAAAACAAGATCCGACAAGTGCGAGTATAACACGCGCGTCGAGGGTTTCAAACATTTGTCAATTATACAATTATGTAGGTAGGTATTAAAGGAACCGGTTAGAGACTTCGCTATTTAATAAATACCTAAAATAGCACCAACCTACATTTTATATGGTTCGCTCTGCAAACTTTGGAGTTTGGGGTTGGGGGGTAATGGTAAATTCTTAGACTTTTTTTTTTAAATTTCAAAAAGTATGAATTTTACAGATATTTAAAAAAAACTGTTTTGAAGTGTACAAACTGACCTTTCATTAGATGGTGTCTGCGACACAGTTTTTCTAAAAACTACTGCGGGCGTCATCGAAAAATTTGCTACTCCATTGATCTTGTATGTCTCTTTTAAAATTTTACTAAAAATTTAAGTTTATAATTTTTTTCTTTAAATCTATACAGGCACATAAAGTGTATTATTATTTTAAATTTCAAGTTAATAGCTGTGGTAGGTGCAAGAGGAAAAAAGGACAGACAGCGATACCGAACTCGAAACCCTCAAAAGAAATTACTCTGCTCAGACATGGGCAGATACAATAATTCTCATAAATTCCGCCCATAATAACCTTTTCTCTCCATTCCACATTAATTATTATAGAGCCTATCCCGAATCGTAATTTAATTCCGAACTTTGTATTGCAAAGAAGAAATCAAGAAACAGGATTTACCCCATTTGTTAAAAACCTCAATTTCCATTCCAAGAAAAAGATGCTCAGAAATCGCAATATTCTTTCGAACATGACGATTATCAAAAAGTTCAAAGCTACTAATCTACTATTAATCAGAGCGAGAACGCCGCGTCAATGGAAAATCTTCAGAGTGGTAAAGTATGAGTTTGCAAAAACACAAATCGAAAAGTTTTTGATAAACAAGATAGAATACTCTCGATGGCTTGTCAAAGTCAAGTATTGCCAAATTCAACAAATGTCTCGAAAGCATTCGAAAAATATAATCGATTTCGTAATGAAACTGTTGTGGAGTAGTATGATATACTATTGGATGAAAAGTAGTTCCTAACTTACTACCGGATACTTATAGGAACTAGGAACTTCTTTTAAGGCGCTTTTTTGCTGGGCGCTATTTGTAGGTATGGAAGGAAACGATCAATTTACCCCCTTATTCATACTACTCTTAATACGAAATTTGATGTTAACTCAGAAAAGTTTCTAAGCAGTGTTATTTCTCCCCATTATGTCCATAGAAGTGGTTGTAATTTTTGTAAACTACACAAAACTCATACCAAGTACACTCAGTTCACATTCAAAAATCCTAAGCTGAATTATCGGCACCTTGCCACCAATCAGTCTCATTCGAGAGTGTCTGCATTTACTCCAAATACGACTGAGCCATTTCATTAGCATTGACGTCTTTTACATTACTGCCTACCTCGACTTCAATGAGATGCTTTGATTGTAAACGCGTCAGATCTTGTGCTGACAAGACCTGTGAAATAATTTTGGCTTGCCTTTTTCAATGGCAATCAAGGCATGATGGCTTTCTACTTAAGTTTAATTTCTTTTAAGACGCTTTCTCAGCAGCAAGAGCACTATTTAAAAATGCTGGCTATTCAGTAAATATTCACTGGCAGAAACTTTTTTGTACAAAAATAAATCTCTTATACATAAAATCCGAAAATATCTCAACTTCCCCTGTTTTCCATATCATTTATTCCCATTTATTAAACCGATCACGGAGGCTGTCTCAAGCCTCGCTGAAAGCCTCAAAATATGCAAATAAAATACGCCCAGACACTATTCTGAGGACGACTCAGCTGAATAACAACTACTTCAGCCACACGTCCCATTTAACGTGAGGGTTGTCGAGACTTCATACAACTGAGGGTTCCTACGAGTGCACTCTTTTATTTTAAATTCTTTCAAGTCTGTGTAAGTTCTAAATTTACTAAAATTTACTAGGGGACATCTGAACATCTGAAGTTGAGACTGATGATTCAGAAATAACAACAAACAAACAACAAGCTTTCTATCGTCGGTCATTTGAGTTCTCTCAACAGTGGTAGAATTAATGTTAATTGAAGAAATTGAGAATTGGTAGAAGTTAATAATTTAATTATAACATACTTAATGTTTATGTCCTCTGTCTATTAGCCAGAGGGCATATTGTTCTGAAGATCAGCAGCAGAATAAATTTATAGCTAGTAATTTTTAAAATCACTCATATCGGGATATTTTAAAGTGCTCGGTGCAGTATTTATATTTTCAAGCAGTTATACCGGACCCTAGGTCCGTGGGGTAACGAGGCTCTCCGGGTTTTTAAAAAGATATCTGAGCGTCTGGTCGAAGCGACGCATGACCCGAGAGCTGGTGGGTATCTGGCGCAGCGCATCAGCATTGCCATAAATCGAGGCAAAGCAGCCAGCGTCTTGGGGACGTTTCTGACTGGTTTGATATATGATATATGATTTGATATATGATGGATATATGATATATGGATCAGTTGAGCCTGTGGATTGTTTGCAACAGTCTGCGGTTAGCTTAATTGTTTCAATTGTAAGTACAAGTTCTAATTTGTTTTTTATTATTTGATTGTAATTTTCTTTGTCAATAAAGATTTTATATATTTTAGCAGATATGAAGTAATTTTAGTTTTGTTATAGACCTACAATATTTTTTTCAAACCACTAGGAACGCAGCGATCGACGAGAATTAGAGGAATGTTAGAATATTCTATTGGCTGGTTGCGCTACCGAACAAAAGCAACGCATCAGTTTCAATTATTTTTGTGATCTATCAGTTTGAATAGGTTTGTCAGGGATCGGACGCTGTGCCGGATCCACATTGAAGTCTGCTCCATTTCGTATAAATATCGTCCCGCACCGAGCGCATTGTTCTGAAAGCAACGAAAGTTTTTCTTTTACCATTCCATTTGTACGAAGCTTGTACATCTGCACTTTATGTGCCTTAATTAGGGTAGACTACACGGTTAATTGAAGAAAAACATTGCATAATTTACGAACAGAGAGTGGTTGGACCGGGGTTTGTTCAGGTCATTGTCCTTTTACAAGATAAATGATTGTGAGTTCTACCTAAGTATACACTGACGTGCCTGCTTAATTGTTTCAACTCTGTGAAAATTGTCCACACCATTTTGGTAATTAGAAAATTTACAGGATAATTATACGAACACAGTATTGACGAAATGTGATTGATGGTTATATTTTCATTTGAAGGACCAACTAAGTGTATGATTCGTTTGATTAGTAAACTAAAGACAATTAGTTTAATGATAAGGCTTTGTGGAACGATAAAAATAATCGAAACTTATCGAACCAATACATTTGAGATCATTTTAGCTGTAATTAATTAATCAATTTATTTACAAGGGGACTTACATCGAATAAAAGTGAGTAAAATGTAGGTACCTAAATATTTACTTGAATGTATTTACGATCTCTTTTTTTATTAATTTATTTAAAAAAACTTTCTGCAAAAGCATCATGATATGCAAATACTTATGGTAAAAGGGGCCTACTTCAACTACGCTGATTAGGATATAGAATTAAAAAGAGATTTTTTTTTTGGCTTCCGTACCCAAAGGGTTAAAACGGAACCCTATTACTAAGCCTCCAAAGCTGTCCGTCCGTCCGTCTGTCATAAGGCTCTATCTCATAAACCGTAAGAGGTAGATAGGTTAAATTTCAGAAAATGTGTATTTCTCTTGCCGCTATAACAACAAATAATAAAAATAAAATATTTAAGCAAATTAATGGTGCCATACAAAAAACGATATTTTTGCTCTTCGCTTGTGAAGGCTGTATCTCTTGAACCACATGAAACTTTCTATAAATAAGTAAAAGTTCAATAGTAATAAGAAAAATTACTAATATTATAATAAAGTTAAAAACTTAACGGGGTCTCCGAATAAGTGAAAATTTGATGTTCTTTGAAAAAGTTGCCTGATTTTTACGATACCGAACCCTTCGTGTGCGAGTCGACTCGCACTTGGCGGTTTATTACTTTATGTTATAGAAAATGTGGACAAAACACTTATAGTGTTGTTCTGAAAAAGTCAATAGGTACCTATAACTGTTGTACCAACCGCTATAATAAAATAAAGAGGCAATGGACAAACTCGTCAATACGGGTTGGATCCATTTCCGAGACTCTTTGGCTAGACGATAACAATGGGTTTATATCATGAGGAAATTGCTCGTATAACTCGAGTTTATTGACTCTTATGCAAGTAGTAGCACTCGAAAAATATAGCTCGTAAATATATAGACGATGTTATGACTTATATCTTATATGACAACACAAATTCACAACTTGTGTAGGGTTAGGGAGCTGAGAACATGGAAAATAATCAATTTTGTCTTTTTCATTGTCTTAAGCTTTTAAGGCAAGGCGGGTTTTAGTAGATAGATGGATAATAACTTTATTCATTACCTTATAAAACAGATAGTACCTACCTACTTAACTAAACATATTGTAGATAACAGAAATGGAACTAGCGGCCTTATCTTTTAAAATAATTTCTGCCAGGCAGTCAAAACAATTGCGAGAAAAATAAAGGATGGCGATGGCGGTGCTTTACAAAATATATAATATGTACATATATTATATTATATATATTTGGTAGTCATAAGAATAATTTTAGGACCCATGCTTAAACCTGAAATCTTATGAATAAATAAAATCTTAAATCTTGTGATGAAGTAGGCAGATAATATTTGCACTATTTATGACCCTTACGAGAAACCCTGCAATCCTAGAAATATGATTTCTTCATTCTTTATATCGGTTTTGGTTTCTTCTTACATACATTGTTTAATTAGGTAATTTTCTCGCTTTTTTGTATCCCTTAAAACTGAAGCTAAAAATGCTAAGAAGTCTCCTTTTGCAAATGGCTCAAGAAAAATAAAAGTTGATGGTGTGCTTAAAAGTTTATGTAAAACGTAATAAAGTTAAAGAAGTACCTACCTATTACAAAAACAACAAATAAAAACCTTTGAGGTAGTATTTACGACATACTTTCTTTTAATTTATTTTTTAAGTGAATCTTCTAGTTTTAACATGTTTCTATAAAAAAAAAAATACCTGTTACTTATTTACTAACTTTTATGATTTCTCTACCTATTATATTTATATTAAATTACCTACATACTTGCTGCTTGTAAAAAGTATTTGTAGTAATACAGGATCTAGATGAAATTATGCAAAAACTAAATCTAAATCGAATCTCAACAAATAGATTACTATTGATATTGAACTTTAGGTTTTCAGATTATTTAAAATAAATTGTTCTAGAAGATTCACACTTTGATTTTGTAAAAAACTCAGCTTGTATGACGCGAGTTTCATACAAGCAGCTTGGAGTGAAAGAACCCAACGTTACTTATAATAATAATATAATAATAATAATAATAATGCTGGACAATCCACACAGCATCATCTAGCCCCAAAGTAAGCAGAGCTTGTGTTATGGGTACTAGATGACTGATAAACTTAATACAATACATAACATAGATACTCGTAGATATTTTTTATTATATATAGAAAATACAATACAATACAATACAATACAAATATTCTTTATTGCACACCAAATAATAACAAAAGAACACAAAAACAAAAAAGATAATGTACAATGGGCGGCCTTATCGCTAGGAGCGATCTCTTCCAGGCAACCTTAGGATGGACAAGAAGTGACTGAAAAAGTATAGACGGTGGCGTGTAAACAGAAATAATGTTTAGGTAGTAGGAAGCAATATTATACTTACACATAATTATATAACTACTTATATACTTAAACATAGATATACTATTACATAACATAAAATAAATATAGTAAACATACAAAATTATACTTAGCAATTAGATGTTGAGGTGAGGAAATGTTCATAGACCATATTTTTGAATATAGGGAGAGACTTAGCATGTCTAATAGAAGTGGGTAGGGCATCCACAGCTCTATGGCATGTACGGTGAAGGATGAGCTATAAGAATGGAAGGGGCGGAGAGTTTTCAGTTGAAGAGTGTGAGTTGAGCGGAGGAAGCGGCTATGGGTTTGATGGAGGTATTCCAATCGTTCCTTGAGGTAACGGGGTGTATTTGGGACGAAAAGGATAGAATATAGGAGTGAAAGGAAGTGTGCGTCCCGGCGTAAAATACCCAGAACACCCGGAACAAATATTTGCAGATCGTACAAACATTTGCCCCAAGGCGGGAATCGAACCCGCAACCTTCTGCGTTGCAGGCGGACCTTCGCCCGCCGCGCCACATCGGTGTAAATTGTATATATAAATTATAATTATAACTTATAAATTCATATGTGTGTAATCTAAGAAACATTGTATTTTATAACAAACATTTCTGCTAAGTAAGGTTAATGAATGCTTTATTGATCCCTCATGTCGCGTTGAAACTGCTCATTTCGTTTTATTATATGAAATGGAAATAAGTAAACTTGCAATTTGCATTGAGGGTGCGGTCACGCAAGCCTATTTCTATGTTGTAAAAGAAAACTTACTGATGATTATTAGCTACTTACTGTTATAACGTTTTTTTATTAAAAATGGTAAAGCATTTGACCACCGTTTTTCTTAGAAAGTGAAGCCGTGGGTTAAGATGGGCAAATGTCTACAAAATCTAGAAAAATATCTACTATTTTTCGATTGACAAAAACCTCTGCGATCCTCGAAATGTAATGATTAACCGAGGGTCAAACAAAAACATTTTCCGGAACTACTAATTCCTACACAAAAATCTTATTCAAAGTGAAATTAGTGTTGTAATATGTATGCCTCTCGACAATCACGAGGGAACACCCGTGAACCGGTATGCGGCACCCGGGAGTATTATTTCAACGAGCACGAGCGTACCTAGTCGAGTACTTGTGAACTTCTAACGACCACGATAATGAAGCATACAGTCAACATAGAACGTCTCTTTTGACTGTTGATTTATAATTGATACTGGGTTGGTTTAAGGCTGGTCTATGTCCCAACGTCCTTGAGAACATCTGTAGCCGTATAAATAATTTGTTTTATTCGTGATATGTTTAATTTGTTTAAAATATTTGAGTAAAAAAATAAATACTTAAATTCAATAGAGTTTCGAAAAAATATCCAAATTTAGAATAAAAAAACAAATGTTCGAAATTCAGATATTTCTTCTAAACGGATTTTGAGTATTTTGTTCCACTCTAATATTTGTCAAAGTATTTCACACATAGAAATCTAAATAATAGTGTCTTATATATAGATTTCTGTTTTCACAAAAATGAACATTTCACGAACAAAACAAATTATTTATACGGCTACAGATAATTATTTTGTGTTCGTTGGACTCTTGTTGTTTGCGCTGCTGGTGGTATAGCGTCTATAATAAAAATCTAAAATAATTTATAATAAAATTTTGAATTTTGAATTATTTTAGATTTGTTCGATTTTAATTTCGGACGGAATCACTGTTCCATACCTATTCGTATTTTGTCAGTTATTTTGTGAAACCTTGTTTTATGTTGTTCGAGTTTTGATTGCACTACAATCTCGTAGACCTGTAGGCCAACTTTGTCCAGGATAGAATAGACAAAAATAGCATTGAATCGTCGTCGAAATGCGTAAACCAAAATGCGTAAACCATAAATGAAAACTAGGGTATTCTACTTTCTTTTATCATACAAATCTAAATATTTTTCTTGATGTTTCGTGTAGTCCATTTATTTTTCGAGAGCCATTATTTTAATGTGTCACTCATTCTGTGGCGTACGACATATTTTCGTGAACGTTAACGACAACCCGCATAAGATATTTGCATAAAATATTTCCCAAGTTTATAGCTTGGCTCACGGCATCAGTAATGGTGGAGGTGGCAGAAGGTGCTAGTATGCGACGCCTTCGACACTCTAATTACTGACGGGGAAATAAAAATGGCATAAAAGCCTTTCAAATTCACTCAAGTACTCACCGTCCTCGAGTTTTTGCCTCAAAAGAAAGCAATTCAGGACGGAAATAGATTCGAATCGCTTAGTGGCTCTAGATGGAGAAACTTGTAGGTGCTACCTTCGTGCGCAGAGAAATAAAATTAACGTTGATGGCAACACATTAAAATTAGGCGAGCAGGTTTAGGAATAGACAATTAATTAATGAGAAAACCCTGAAACATTCTCGACATAACCCAATTCAATTTATTTTTATGAGCTAGCTCTAATTACCTGGAATTGGAAGTCACTTCTGGTGATGCCTTATGTATTCTTTGTTGTGTTTTTTTTATTGTGTATCCTCTGATGGCAGTTCTCAATTAATAACGAAGTTTTTCAAAATTAATAGTAAATCGCATTTACCGTGAATTGCAATGAATTATCTTTTATCGCACATTGTCGAATCCCAGTGAATTCTGTCTTCAATTTACGAAGATCAGTGTATTGTGTTTCAAGCTAAATAACCTTGTTAAACAATTTACCTACAAGACAGAGACCTACAAATCATTTGTAGGTCATTTGTAACAAATGCCACATTCAAACGAAATGTCTCAAAGCAATTACATGAAACAATTTAATCTTAGTTCTCGTTGTAAATAAAGCTCGCCGTGTACCTTAGGTTATTTAATCTGTGCTTGAGTCTTCCTCATTTTCTACAATGGCAGCAAGGATGTGAATAGGTTAGGCCACGGCCGCACGCACTGCGGGATGGAAGGCGGCTAGGTTGGCTGGGTGGCTGGTTGTTTGATGGTAGCTAGGCGCATGGTTTAGAGTTCAGAATACGAAAAGAGACACCGTCTTGCTATATCCTAGCGATTAGCTAAGCTTTACTTGGTTCTACAGTCCTAAATATTTTTTGTAAACAAAGGGGTGACAAAACCAAAGACTTGGTGGTGGAAAATATTTATTACACTGATATCATCAGAGCAAATAGCAGAAGTTCGAAACTATTTTTAATTTTCAAACTTTCATTGATTATTTTAATTCTGCTTTCGTCAGTTTTCGAACTTGCGTTACAACCTATTTCGCTGCGCGTCCGCTATGCGTTGTTGAGGTTTGTGTTTTGGTTTTTAGTGATTACCTTGCTGTTACCTTGTCGTTTTCTGTTATTGTTATCAGTTTTTAGGGTTTCATTCATAAACGCCTTGTTGTCATAAAATATCTTAAATTATTTTCTCATCCTCCCATCTATCCAAGCAACCATCCTGCAAGCAACCATCCTGCATGTGTGTTATACCAAGTTAACAGCCTTTGGAAATAAAAAGCGTAGGTAAATGTGTTAAATGTGGCACTAGTCAAGCTTATAAATAAGCACCTTTAATGATTAATTACAATGTGCTGCGCATGGTAAAGTAGTCTTACAGATAAACTAAATTTTCAGGTGAAGCCTGAGACAGAACAACGAAGAGACCACATATAAAGGTGTCTCTTGGCAAATTGAATGTTTGGTATAGCGGTTAGACTTGCTTTCTAGGTTGTTCTATGCCCCAACGGCCTTGAGAACACAAAATAATTATCTGTAGCCAGACAGACGACACTGACAACTGTAACAGACAATTATTTTGTGTTCTCAAGGCCGTTGGGGAATAGTCCAGCCTTAACGACGACCCGTGTGACGCGGCGGATGAAGATCCGCCTGCGACGCAGGAGGTTGCGGGTTCGATTCCCGCCTTGGGACAAATGTTTGTACGATCTGCAAATATTTGTTTCAGGTGTTCTGGGTATTTTCTATGTATAATAAAAAATATCTTTAATATGTAATGTATTGTAAAGATACAGTCATCTAGTACCAATAACACAAGCTCTGCTTATCTTGAGGCTAGTTGATGCTGTGTGGATTGGGTAGTTTTTTTTTCATGGTTTAAAAATAATTAAAAAGGTACCTATCAACGGCAAGATTTTTTGTAAATAATGACAATTAAAGAAAATTCAAAAGAATTACTAAAAAGCCCGCGCCAGGAGACTAGCGTTACACTTGTCCGTTTAAATCGTGCTTATGAGTTAAAAAACCTATTCAATAAATACAATATGAATAGAATGACACATTTTGGTATTCTACCTTAGAAAGTGGAGGAACGCAGGTCAAAATTGACAAGGGTGAAACCATACTATCAATCACTCAGTGGACATAGCACCGCGCACCTATCTAGTTTCTTTTTATACATGGTTCTACGTGACACTTCTGCGACGACAACATTGTCATAGTAAAGCGATAGGCGATAATTAGGCCCTTTATCATTAACAAGTTAAATTAATAAGGCACTTAACGGAACAATACCTACATTATAAAATGGTAAAAGAAAAGCCGTTTAAAACAACAATTATCTAATGTAAAAGATAACTGCTTAATGAAAGGGCAACTTGAATCCGAACCCTAAACAAACCATCAGGGCTGTAATTGCTTCGTTATAATGTTGAATTGGAGTTCGGGCTGAGACCGCGGTGCTGCGGCGTCGATGATAGGTACTTCTCGAAACTAGGTACCGATTTCAATGGAGCATTTCGTTTATGGTACGATACCTGTATGATATTTTATCATAGAATTCCTTGGTTCGATTCACTCAAAACCCGTAATAAATAAACTATATAGTAAATATTGAATCACGAATTTTTATTTTTACAAAACTACCCCAAGGGGTATGCAATAAATTTCTGAAATTTTACGCATACATTTCCACGCGGGCGAAGCCGTGGGGCGCAGCTAGTAGTTCATAGTAAGTTATTGGCCACATATTATATGCATTATGTAAATAACTACACAATCTTGCATTGTCTATACATATAAAATGCTTTGTCCTGAATGTCTGACTGACAGAATTACTTTCGAAGCCATACTAATATTATAAATCGAAAGTAATTTTGTCTGTCTGTCCTCCTCACGCCTAAACGGCTGAACGGATCTTAATGAAATTTGACATTGAGATAGATGGTGTCTCGGGGACGTATATAGGCTACTGTCTATCTTGGAAAAGGGCGAACGAAGCCGCGGGCAGCAGCTACTACATTATATATTACATTTTAAAAACATGAATTCATTGAAATCTTATATCGATTGGGTTATCATTATCAGCCACTTCTTTAATTTTACTGGATTGTGCCCTGGTTATAGAAGTTGGAATACGGTTGTAAATAGTCGTCCTTATTACGTGTTGCAGCTTGGATAAGTTAGATTACTAAACTAGATTAGTTGATCAGGACGATGATGATGTCCTCCCAGCCGAGTTTCGGCGGCGGTCAGTCTATACCACGAGGCTAGCCATGTGCGCTGGATATTAAAGTGTGTGCGCAAACACAGGGGCACTCTTTCACTCTCGTAATCCCACGAGGCGGCAGACCGACACGAGTGGGGAGAGGTCAGGCGCAGGACCAACGGCTTAACGTGCTTCCCAAAAATCCCGAGAACAAATATTGGCTAGACCCCGGATTTGAACCCGGGATCTCAGATTAGTACCTACGTAAATACCAACAAGTAGTAAATTAATAAATATGCATTACCTACATAAATATAAAATATATTTATTTGCAGCAAAAACAAACAATCATGTTATAATAGGCATGAAACTGATACGAAAGTTATTGGTGAGGACTTAGAGACTATAACGTTATCGATGGATCTCACACCAGGCCGAGCCTGTATCGTGAGGACCAAGCTGATGATTATTACGAAACGAGATGTTACTTTGTCTCGGTGTGAACGTACATTATATCACTTAGTCATGGTATCTTAAATTACTTTAGGTATCTAGTAGTTACACAAGTGACTAATTAATTACTACAATTTGCTCAATTTGCTCACGCCAGACATCTGACTGCCTATGGTATCTACAAGAAGTCCATAATCGAAGATCTTGTGCTACTCAAATACACTCGAGTTCTTAAATGAACCGCTAAACTCAGAAGGACAATCGCCTCATTCTTTCATCGAATCTAGCGAATGAAGCAAACTTATTCAGTTGTCTGTGATCCTTCGTCGCGGTCGGACGTGCTATAAACCTTGTGAAATACCTCTACCCCGGCTCCGAATTATGAATGAAATGTTTGAAAAGTGCTGACTGTGCAGTGACGTAAAATGGGATTTAGTTGAAAGCTGGAAGGATGTATGCCCTGTTTGTCGTGTTAAGCTTGCTGATAAAAGGTAATATATTATAAGATATAATATATTATAAGATATAATATATTATAAGCTATATCTATAATATGAATTATGTGTATCTACACAAACTGCTACACTAGGCTATTTGTCAACACTAGCGTTCACACCAGCTTTACTTGCTGGTAGGTTCAGTTACATACTACTTAGGTACTAATGGGTACGGTACCCTATACAAAGGTACTTTCTAAACAATTTAATATATTTCCTATAATAAATATTAGAAATCAGAAAAAAAAGGTGGATAGGGCGTTATTAGCTAAGAGCACACCATGTTTCGTATTCATTTAAGTAAACTATAATAATCCACATAATCCACCTGCTTTTCAACATAATCGATTTTTAATAGGTTGTCAAGGGTGGTACCTATACCTCCCATCTGACATAACTGTGTACTTCGAGTATTGTAACACCAATAACGCACAGTAAAGTACCTACCCCAATTAATTTCTCATCAAATTATTTTATGTTAGTACGCACGAGTTTATAATTTACGAGTACCGCGGTGGGCGCCAATTAGTGGACACGACACGGGTATTGCAGGGTATTGTGCAAATTATCAATTTTGTCGTAAAATGATGTTTCATTTCACTTTTGCGGTTAATTAAGGTGTTGTTTTGGTACGGAAAATGTAAATGTGAATTGTTAGAATGTTTAATATATGTAGATATTGCGTTTCTGAGCAATATTTAAGGCAAAGAAGGTTTTTGGCAAATTTTCATAGCTAATTGAAGGCAAACTGTAAAAATAATTATCTAAAGGCTTGTTAGGTAGCTGTTGTTTGTTGACAAAAGAAGTTAAAAGGGCTCGGCGATTATCAGGCGACTATCAGGCGACTTATGCAAAGTGGACAGACAATATTGGGCTTGTCAAACAAATTGTTGCTCCATAGCAGAATACCTCAACAATTATATAAATATATAGATAGAAAACTCTTTATTGCGTACTTTACGAAACAATTAACAAATAAAATTAAAACAAAGTGACAATTGGCGGTCGTATCGCTCAAGAGCGATCTCTACCAGCCGACCGTGCATCCCAGCAGACAACCGTGATTAGCGTCACGTCTTGGAAGCGGTTGGCCGCCCCTTTTTCTGACTGCACCTTCAATTGGCTTATCAAGGCTCGGTATAGGTACACTATCGAAATGGTACATTTATTACAAAACCTTTTGTAACAGCGTCTAAAAAAGGGAACAAGGGCATATAATACATTATTATGTTTTCCGTGTTTTCGGTCGGAGCAGTTTTATTTATTTTTGGCTTTTCAATTGTAAGCTTTATTACAATATACCAAAAGTACGCTTTTGCGCCAACTCTAATCAGAGAATGCACTCTTGGCGTGAATGTTTATTTCCACTCTCCAGTTTTGAGTGAATACTTAGTGGAGATCTCTATACTACAGCCAAAATTGATGTGAAATGTTTGTAAATAAACCGCCAACTGCGAGTCGACACGCACACGAAGGGTTCCGTACCGTAAAAATCAGGCAACTTTTTCAAAGAACATCAAATTTTCACTTGTTTGGAGACCCCTTTAAATTTTGAACTGTATGTTATTTTTAGTATTATTATTATTACAGTTGAAGTGTTACATATTTATAGAAAGTTTCATGTGTTGTATTGTAGTTCAAGAGATACAGCCTTGACAAATTCTGAGCAAAAATAGCCAAAAATATCACGTTTGTTGTATGGAAGCCCCCTTTAATTTGGATATTTATTTTGTGTTTTTTTATAATATTTGTTGTTATAGCGGCAAAAGAAATACACATTCTCTGAAAATTTCAACTGTCTATCTTTTACGGTTCATGAGACAGATCCCTGTGACAGACGGACGGACGGACGGACAGCGGAGGCTTAATATATTATAGGGTTCTGTTTTTACCCTTCGGGTACGGAACCCTGAAAACCAGCCCAAAAAAATAAACACTCACTCACATGCTTGGCGTCCAGTTTCAGATATAATTGTTGGAAATATTTATTGACGGACAGAGCTCAAATCGACAAGAAATGTAAATTGCGTATAATAAATTGATTGTTTAATAAAATTTAAAAACCGATTGGAATCCCTTAGTTTTAATCGTTTTTTAAGTTTTGCGGGACCAATACTAATCCCTCGGAAACAAACATATAGGCGCCTTCTCGGGATCATCCTCTATACAACTGCAAAACAATCATCCAAATCGCTCCATAAATGACGCAGAAATCGACGAACATACATAAAAAACATGCACACAGCTGCACATAGACCTCCTCCTTTTTTCGAAGTTGGTTAAAATACACGGCAATTGAGTAAATTTCAGGTTAAATACGGATGGTCTTTTTACAAACTCTCATCGAATTTGGCTGGAGTATAGGTGTTCACTCAATAACTGGATAGCAGTGTGCCTGTGCAGTGTTAGGTTCATTTCATTAGTTCCGTAGATACTATCTATGGCCGAAAGGCTTTATTTCGGCATCAATTGGCTTGCTTTAGCCAGGTGCACTGCAAGAGGAATTCTGGGGAGGCTTTTGAATTCATCTAAACTTTAACTAACTAAGAATAATTTGTTTCTCACTAAAAATAAATTCACTTGCATGAGAAAACACTTTTTTTATTTTATTTGCAACAATGTATAGGGCTAACTCGTTCTAAAACTAACATAAGAAAATAATGCAAAGTAAGTTATTATTAAGAACATGCGTAATGGAATGTCTGCGCGTAAATAAAACAATAAACAATGGCCGCTCAGCTATGACGCTGATATTATAGTGCGTGAGCCCTCCACCTACCCTCACACACAGAGTAAATTTTAAGAGATCAAATAATATTAAACGGCGGTTATAATAACGGCGCTAGAGTCCGAATGATGTCCCAAAGTTTTTCGACGTCACTTGACCTCGTTGTTTAATTGGTTTGCGCATTCCTTTACTGAGGGAAGGATGCGGGTTCAAGTCGGTATTTTTAGGGATATTATTTAACTACTCAGGCGTTGAAAAAACAAAATGAAATTCTCTAGCGATAAAAAACCTTATATGTTACAAAGTTGACGACTGACATTTTTAATGGGAAGTTTTCGAAACAGAAATATATATAGTTTAGGCCAAAATATCAACAGGTACTTGGCAGAATACCTACTAGTGGTAGATTCAGATTTAAGACATAAATAACTTTATTTCTTTGGGATTACAAAATAAAACAAAAAAAAAGATAAGCACGCTTAGACAAGTAAAATAAGCAATTAGACAAGAAAATTGTATTGTATGTACCATAAATTATTATCAAATAAGAAATGAGGTGTTATTGTCTTTCACCGTATTTGTGCTGCAGAAGAGGGCTGTTCGTGCAATCTATACTTATCTATACTTATAATAAAACTGTAACAGGTAAAATTCTGTACGTAGAAGATATTTTGAAAAATTTTTTTGGAGGCAAATCTATTATCGGTACTGCAGCCAAAACTGTAATTTTTTTCATTCATGTCTGTCTGTCTGTCATTCTGTCCATCTATCAGTCTGTATCTTGGCAGCGCATAACTCCGAAACTACTGAATAAATTCAAAGGAAACTTGGTCTGATTTGAGTTCATAATACAAGGAAGGATAAAGGGTACTTTTTATCCCGGAATTCATAACGGTTCCCTTGGAGAGGGGATGAAAGTCAAAATGCGTACTTCGCTGTAATTCATCAACGCGTTGTCCGATTTCATTGATTCTTTTTTTGTTAGAAACAATGTTGCAAGATTGTAAAAAATAGTCAACATTATCAACATCTCAGCCTATATTAGTCGGATGAAAATCGAGAGGTAGAGGGGATGAAAATCGAACTGAGTTATAATTCATCATCGCGTTGTCCGATTTCAGTCATTCTTTTTGTGTTAGAAATAGTGTTGCAAGATCGTTAAAAAAACAGTCAAAATTATCATCATCATCATCATCATTAGTCTTTATTAGTCCATGCATAGCTCTTCCCATAGCTCGCTGTGCGATTTTGAACTGGTGGACCAGCCCTACCGTGAGTGTCCACGTCTCAGCTCCGTGGGTCATGACGGGTAGGACGCACTGATTAAAAACTTTTCAAAACAGTGTTGCAAGGTACAAAGTGGAATAAAATATAAGTAGATTTTGAAAACAAGCGAATATTTTTAGCCATAGACGTGATAAGCGAGTGATTACGTTCTGCCTATAAGGAGTTACCACGATTCTGATTTATATTAGTAGTCTATTTTTAAGTTAAGCAAGTGTGAGTGTTTTTAATTTCATCTAGCCGTGCGCTTTATCTTGCGCGCGCCTAAATCATCAGATATATGACCTGTTGATTGTTCTTAATTTACCGTGCCGCGCGCGCTGTACGCCGCTAGCATAAACAACGCTCATAAGCTTTATATCACAAAGCGATGACTGTTTTGTAAAGGAGATTAACAAGGCACACAACGCAATGTATTATTTAACTCCTAATGGTGTAAGTATTTAATAATAAACTATCTACCTACTAACTAACTACCTAAGTAGGTAGAAAAACACACAAATTCACTCACACAATGTTGATAAAAAGTCGAAACAGTTTAGGTAAGTAGGTCTAATCGATTAAGTATCGAAGTCACGCACATCGGTCGAAAAATCAATCAAATACTGAACTGACCCACGCAACGGAAGTTACGGAAGTAAGAAGGTATAGCTATAAAATGTATTACAAAACAAAAGTTGGTAAGTACCTACTACGTAAAATTAATCACAAAACGGAAAACGCACGGAAGTGAATCTTATTGCTAAGTAATTAGATTTAATAGATCACAATCTAGGTACCTAAATATAGAAAATGCCAATATTTAAGTACCTAGATTGTGTAACAGGTCCAATTCTGCACATTGAAGTATTTTTTGCACACCGTTTCTTAATATTAGAGAAATTGAGGGCAAATGTGAATACCTAATTTGTCGGCAGGTATGGCAATCGCGAACGAAGTCGCGGGTACAGCTAGTCTATAATATGGGTCCCAGAGAAGCCCTACGTGAATAATTCAAAGAAATAAACATAATGACACTACCATGTCAATACATTTATGAAAACTTGTTGTATACTCATAGGAATAACAATCGGTTTCCTAAAAATAGCGACATACATCATTTAAATACTAGATAATAATACTACTAATGCAGCCAGCAGCGTCTTGGGGACGCTTCCGACTGGTATTGATATGGATCAGTTGATCTACCTGTAGATTGTTTGCAGCAAACAGTCTGCAGTTAGCTTAATTGTTTCAATTGTAAATACTAGTTCTAATTTGTTTATATTATTGAATTGTAATTTTCCTTGTCAATAAAGATTTTAATTAAAAAAAAAATACTAGAAGAAGTCTAAACTCGCTGCGCCCACAACTTGGCTACACAAGATTAATGTATCTTTTAGAGGGCAATGGATACGCTTCTACAACAAAATACCAAATGAGTTGAAAAAATTATCATTAAATAATATCAAACAAATTGTCAAACATATCCTTTGTAAAAAGTTTTACTACAAAATATCAGATTAACTACAGTATAAAAAAGCTTGGACAAGTTTTGCTCCAACTAGGAAACTAACAACCTAACAAGGTAAAGGTTTCTTGTTCGCTTCTTTACTTTACCTTAAAAAGATTGAAGTGAACAAAAATCAAAGTGACCACTTTATTTCCTAGTTTTACTTATGTCATTTGGATTTTGTGTCGTGTCCAAGAGTCCTGTAAGGTCTAAAGAAAATAAAGCTGTAAGAATTTGAATTAGAATTTTATTTCTTTGGGTTTAAAAAATTATACAAAAAAAATCTCTTTACTTCAATTTTACTTTAACATTTTACAGTACTTATTGATTTTGTTAATGCGTCGTCGAACTCTTTTGTTGAGGAAAAGAGAGTAAAAAAGAGAGAAGAGTTCGCATTTTCACAGTTTTAATAGAAATTCCTTTAAATTTCCATTGAAAGGAGTCAAAAAAGCGCCCCCGTTTCCACTTCCGTTTTCACTGTTCAGTGAAAATGGAGTCATAGCCGACACAACCTAGGAATTTAATCTTGTCAGCCTCTGTGGCGCATCGGGCGAAGGTCTGCCGACGCAGGAGGTTGCAGGTTCGATTCCCGCCTCGGAACAAATGTTTGTACGATCTGCAGATGTTTGTTCCAAGTGTTCTGGGTGCTTTTTGTTTATAATAACGCTGTCTGCTGTTTTCTGTTTAAATACACAGAATTGAACCTGTTACTCTCTTTGTCGGTTCGATTACTGTGCCTCAAGCTTATTTGCCTTGGATAGAGAAGCAGAAACTAGGAGCTCTATGGCAGAATACGAACTTTTGGAACTTGCTATCACAATATCTATTTGTTCCATCTTGGTGTCTTAATTTATAAAGAAGGTAATAAGATTGGAATTCGATTTTTGTTTTAGAATTTAGAGGTAGATTTTTTGCACCGCACTAAAATAAGAATTCAAATGTGGGTTTAAACTCGTAAGAGTGACGAGAGACTCGTGGAGTTTTCCACTTTTGATATCCATCGACACAATTATTAAACAGATGTAAGTTATTTTGACGTGTTTTTTAAAAACGATAAACTGACTTCGAATTCCATTAGATAATATTTATCATGGAGCAGGTACTGAGAGGAGGCGGCCTAAGCAACTGTGCACTGTGATTCTCAACTAGGACCTGACGTCATCGTAGTAGGCGGCGTGGCCTTAGTCAGTATACTGTCGGCGTTCGTCCTGTGCACAGCTTTGTCAACGGGGCAACAACATGAATTATCAAAATGATAGGGCCGTAATTAAAATTCATAATTTTACCAATTGTCCCACGGCTATGCATCATCACTTAAAAAAAAAACAAATGTAACTTAAAAAAAACTTTAAAAAATATGAAATACGCACGAAATAAAATGAAATATTCTATCTACATTATTGAAAGTACTTTCCCTCAGTGAGTATTATAACATTTATAACAGTAGTTCTTTAGTTAATTTAAAGCATGTGAAGCCCACCTATTAATTACATTTTAAATTATGTATGTTCCAGATTTCCATCCGAAGAGAATCTTAAACAGCAATGGATGTCAAAAATTAATAGACAAGACTGGACTCCAACTTAATGTGCATAGATAATATTTGTTAATATTGGTCTTGCCATTTTATTGATGAAGTCTTCCTAGTGACAAAAAAGGCGACATGAGATTTTTGATTTAGGCGGGTATTACTTATTTACTCCCTAGTACGAGTACGTCCCTGTTACACCCTAAACTTAGTGACCCTAAACTACGTAGTACGATCGACACAGAATGAATCGAGCAGTTTTGCTATTGACCGGTAGAAAGAAAATAAAAAAGTGGGCGGGATCTAACACCCCTCCACCCCGCAAATTATCACGCGTTGTTTCTTATGGATATGTAATTACAACATCTCTCTGTACCTGCTGGACAAAGTGTCCGAAATTATTGTGTCCGAAACGTCAGGAAGCCATATTTATCTATGTCTCGGACGAACGAAATCACCCCTCCCTTACATTCCCTGACCGAAGGTCTATCTTCACGTGCAAAAAATTGAGTCTAAACTGGCGACATCTAGTTATAGTTAAGTCTAATTTAGTTAGATGACACATGGATGAAAGTGTGATGCCCGTAGCTATGGTGACCATTAGGTGATAGTAAAATGATCATTGGCGCATCACCAAAACTGTTGTAGCTAACCGTGATTCTCCGAAAATATTATGTTGCTTTTTAAGTTTAACGGGATAAATACTAATCCCTCGGAAAAAAAAAATTATGGGAGTGGTCCCATAATTTTTTTTTAATTTTAATTTTTTATTTTTGCACTATTGTATAGAAAGGTGGCTTTCTATACAATAGTGCAAGAATCAAAACATTGGCGTACCATAGGCGGAGATATCAAGTAGGTAACATAATACATAAAAAAGAAAAAAAACATACAGATGAACTGAGAACCTCCTCCTTTTTGAAGTCGGTTAAAAATAAGTAAAAATAATAAAGCCTGCTACCATTGTATTTTAGTACCACAGAAATCTAAATAATAAGGCACTATTATTCAGATTTCTGTGTTTAGTACCTACTTGACTTACATCTTGGTGTTACCAATAAATATATTGTATATTTACTTTAAACTATGCTACGCTACGTCATAGTAATCACGCGATACAGATACTTACAAAAAATGTATCTAATGAAAAATGTATTTAATGAAGACAATCATTATATACATTTTTTGTTAGTATCTGTGTCGCGTGATCACTACGATGTACTCGTAGCGTAGCATAGTTCCCAAACGGATGAACTGATTTTAATTTAGAATTTATAGTTTGAGAAGTGACTTCTCAAACTATACATGTAGTGTGTTCTTAGTAATTTTTTGATGATAATCGGTGTTAAGATAGCTCAGAGTTAAATCATCGGGGTTATAGATTTTTGGTTAATGTAGCTTTTATTACAGAGTCGCTGCCCCTATCGATGCTGCACGTGGTGGTCCCAGCGTACCGGGTGCGCGGCCAGCCGGCGCAGCTCGAGTGCGAGTTCTCGCTGGGTGCCGACACGCTGTACTCCGTCAAGTGGTACCGCGACAACGAGGAGTTCTACCGGTACATGCCCAAGTTCGACCCCCCCAAGCACGCCTACAAGCTGGATGGAATCAAAGTCGATGTAAGTAAGATTAAGAGTCGCTCGTCACGCTATCGATGATCTTTACGTCCACCACGTGGTGGACGTAAAGAACTTGGTTCTTCGTGAAATCTGGTAGCTTTTAACCAGTGAAGTAAAAGTGTTATGTGCTTTTGAGTACAACTTGAGAGCAACTGAGGATCGGTGGGATTTGTGTTGGAAGGTAAGTAGCCTAGTAGATAGCTAATGTTGCTAAACATGTTTGAGCCCGACCCCGGCTTTCTGCACTCTGGCACGATAGGAAATGGCGGTCAATGACCTTCGTCCCGAGGGAATGAGATTCGGGTCACTACACTGGTCAAGATTTGACCTTGCCTTTCACTAGTATTCACTGCAATGCATGCAACCCACTGCGCGGCGTTCACTGAAGCTGATAGGTGGTCAGCTCAGACGGATGGTCGGGGGGATCAGAGATTCACATGTTTAAGTCGGTGGTATAACCTAGTATACTGCTATCTCTGAGTTTACTTCAGTTTGAAATTCAACAGTGTGAAATTCAGAGAGGAATAAGAAATGCTTTTAATAAATAACGAAGCGGAAACTAAAAGTCAGTGTGGTTTGCTAAAGTTGCTGCTCAAAGCCTCATGAATAGCGGATGCGAAATATTTTCTGCTTTCTATTTAAGCTTTACTCATTTCGCAGTCTCGTATTATACGTAAAGGTCTTCTACTCTAATGTTGCGCGCGGTTTCACTGTATGTAGCTTCACTCAAATCACAACAGCAACAACTCATACCCAGTCCATTGCTAGACTTACGCCTACTCTTACAAGCCCCTATCTGACTTCTATTAGGGGGTTATGTATGACATTATCCCCACGCCGGACATGCGGGTTGGGATCACGTAGATCGGGATAGTTTGAACTTTAATCAAATCTAACTAAACGAAACTAAACTAAAAGTGGGTTGCGCTATTCTAAGTACAAGGTATTTTTTATAGTCAATAGATCTTTATTGGACCACATTATTATTCTACGTTAGCACTTTACTTACCCACAAACAAACCTGTTTTCTGGAAACTTGTATTGTTTAAACAAGGAAATATATTGTTACCTTAAGTAAAAGTACCTACCTACTTAAACATAATATTTCTACTTTTGCTTCCCGCAATTTGAGACTTTACGGCCTCTACCTACTTATGCCGGCTTACGTGCAATGTTCCAGGATATATTTTTAGTACTTGCCTACGCCAGGTGCGTTTTCTGTAAGTAGCGGTAGCAAGAAAAAAGGGCGAATGCAATGCTACGTGGTGGTTGGATTACCCAAGGTTCTATTCTGTCCTCCAAAGGAGACGGTTGAGGCTTAATCCTGTAAATCGTCTCCCTGTCTTGATATTTCTTTTATAAACTGTCGGAGTACGTTCCCGCTTTTGCTTTCGCTTTCTACTGAAAACGCAGCTTATGTAATTCGAGCATCTAAAAGTACTAATTCCTGGGAATCCAGAAATACCAGGGAATTCCAGCTGTTTAAACGTGTTTTCTTATTGTTAAGTACGATCCTGGGTGCAAGTTAGTTTACCAACGAAATATTACGCAACCTACCGGGTTTAGGTTTAAAGTTCTATGAAGAAATATTATTATTTTGACTCGAGTAGCGAACGGAATTCCATCAAAGCATATTTAGTTATACAGAATAATTTCGCTGAACAAATAATTTACTCAGAAAACCATATGAACAGTTTTTTCATGGCCTGCAATCACACGAAGTTTAAAAATAATAAATGAACGGACAAAACGACACAAGATATCTTTTTAGGGTTTCGAAGATCGGAGACCGGTTTCGAAACGCTTATGGCATAAATTTTTCTGTCTTTTTTTATCTCAGCAACTACAGCAGCAAATAACGTGAAATTTAAAATATTAATACATTTCGTCCGTTAATACATTTTGTCGTACATACGCCTGTACAGATTAAAAGAACCAAAACGAAAAATTAAAATGAACATTTTCAATACAAATTGTGATGTCGAAATGTTAAAAGAGCCTTACAATGTCAAATGGTGTATTAGATAAAAGGTATCAATTTGTACATTTCAAAACAGTTTTTGAAATTTCTGTAGGTTCCATAGTTTTCGAAATATTTTGAACTAAGTCGAAAAATTTCCATTCCCCCCTATCTCCGAAGTTTGCAGAGCGATCCATCTGAAATGTATGTAGCGTTTGTAGATATGGTTCTATATTTTACAGGAAAAATATAGAGAAGTCTGTAAGTGGACCACTTTTTGAAAAATTGTCAAAAAGGGGGAGATCATTTTCAAAAGAGGGATTACCTCCCCGAGTGGGATATCAAATGAAAGGTATCGGTTTGTACATCTCAAAACAGTTTTTGAAATTTCTGTAGGTCTTATACTTTTTGAAATATTTGGAAAAAAGTCGAAAATTTTACTATTACCCAAACTCTGTACACCAAAGTTTGCAAACCGATACATCTGAAATGTAGCTTTAATTTTTTGGTATTCATTAAATAGCAAAGTCTCTAACCAGTATCTACAGTACATATTATTGGTATACTTGACAACTGTTCGAAACCCTCGTCTCGGCGCGCGAGTCACACTCGCACTTGACGGATCTTGTTTTATATTGGCGGGCTTTCGCGCGTGGTTTGCTTCCACTTCTGGTGCCCTCATCTCTCAATAACCTAGTAAAAATGTAGAGGCCCTAACATTTTTATTTTGTCAGTCGCAGTCGAAACTTATTATAAGTATTTGGTATGTTCAAATATTTATTTACCCGTGACTTTTTCCACTTGTTCATTTTTGGCTACGAAATTTTATTGTTAAACTTACAAGTTTTGTTTATATTATGTTCTTCTCATTATGCGTATTGGCTTTGGGATTGTTTATTGATATTCTCTAGATATTTGCATTTCATATTCATTTTTGATTTTGAACTTTGAATACCCACTTCGGAAAAATTACATATAGGTACCAGGGGTAAAACGACATAGTCCCCAGTAGTACAAATTATTAGGTAAACATTTATATCAGTGAACAATAGTATTAATGAGGCATTTTGTAGTAGGTATTTCTCATTTTCCTGCTACCGGGCGCAAAACGCGCAAGTCGTGCGGGAGGGCTGGCACTCAAGAGCAATACCGAGTTTTGAGTCTGGCACGACAATTAAAGAATAGAAATAAATTACCTATAACAATCAATCATTGACCTGCTCTGCGACCCAAAGTGGAGCTTGGCATCCAGCCGAAGATTTTTCCAGGCCTCGCCGTTCTGAGCCCGTCTAAGTTTTTCGCTAGTAGCGTCGAGTTCGCGAAAATTGGCAGATATCTGGGACGGTCGACGGTCTACGCCCCGATGGTTTTCTCTTCTTCTTGACAGCCCCAGACTTCTTTCTAATCTCGACCTGTAGACGACCGGTCCTAAATTTCTTATTCTTGATTTCTTGTTTTTGTTCTAGTTGCAGAGATCAGACGCGCGTCACGTAACGCTACACCAGGTGACGTTGAAGTCGAGCGGCGTCTACCGCTGCGAGGTGTCCGCGGAGGCGCCCAGCTTCGCCTCCGCTGCCGGCGAGGGACGCATGGAAGTTATATGTGAGTGCAACAATTATTATTTAAGTCAGACGCGCGTCGTGAATGCTACGATCATTATTTCTGTCAGGGGCGCTTCATATGACGCTGCACCAGGTGATCGAAACTTATGTGTGAACATGATAAGAGTTATTTATTTTGTCCGCAGATTTACCAAAAGAAGGACCAAGAATAACGGGTAACGAACAGGAAAGCAGAAGAGGAGATTCATTATTTTTGAACTGCACATCCGGGCGGTCGTATCCCGCTGCCATTCTCAGTTGGGACATTGACGGGGAAAAGGTGATTCCGTCTTCCTAAATAATGGGTGGCCTTAATGACTCGAATGGTAGTTGTTTAATGCTGAGGCCACAGTGACTGGCCCTGGCTCAATTTGGTCATGATTTTTTAAGTTTTAAAAATGCAAACGGAATCTATGGGACTTCTATGATCCTTGGTTACCAAACTATCTTCCTTGGACAAATAATATCAGTAAATTTCAAAAGAGAGGATTGTACACAGCATCAATAACCCCGAAGACATTTAGACCGCACCGCCCGGCCCGTTCAACGTCCCTGCGTGATATTTAACTTTAAAATGCTTACTTTCCTACAGGTCACAGACCCCTCGCTTTTAGTAGAATATCCTGTAACCCAGCACACGCACGGGCTGCTCTCATCAGCCCTGGGTCTCCGGATCCTTATGCCAGTGGGAATGAGCCTGCAAGTCCGATGCACTGCGCGCGTGGCACCAGCCTGGAGGGAAGGCAGCGAGGCGGTGGTTGGAAGTATGGCTGATAGTAAGGAAGCTATGCTCCTCGGTGAGTATTAGACTTTTTTGAAGGTCTATATAGTCCTTGGTGTTTTAGGTTGGTTGCCAGAGTAGATCCGTGTCAGCTTTCAAGGATCTAATATTATGTCGCGAGGGCGAACATAGGCTCATTTGAATCGTTCTATGGACAGCGTTTAAGTTTGAGAACTGAGAACTGAGAACTGAGAAAAGTTTGAGAAGGAACGTATTTGCGAGAAGCGGGTGCCTTCAACAATTCCCTGATCACAACTACAACAGCAGATTTATGAAAGTTTTTAACAAAGTTATCGCGCGTTCTTCTGTAAGGAGCCTCCTTACAAACGTTTCACTGAATCATAGTTTTCAAGTCAAGTATGAAAGCTATTTATAAATAGCCCCCGCTGTCCACTGATGATGCAGCCTTATCCAACATAACCAAAAACCTCGACTCTCAAATATTACACCCGTACCCAAATCTTGATTACTCAATAGCTCACAATACACTCAAGGCCCAGCATGTTAGATTGACATCTACATAACAAAACCCTCAGAATACATAACGAAACCTTTGAATACAGTTACATATTGAAACCGGAAACTAGGGTGTAGGGTGTACTATCTCCCATCGCTACCTCGGAATAATTTAACGTAACCTCCACTCACTTCCATACCTATGAACAGAACCACACTGTTATTGGGCGCGATAATATCTGAGATAATTTGGAAAGGTCCAATTTGATAGACAGGAGGCGTTATACAGTTTTTTATGGCTCTTTACACGTCGTCGTATGATATTTATTATTTATAGAGAGGTTCCATAGCCATCAACGTATCTGTTGTAGATAAAAGTATGTAAGTTTGTGCTCTCATTATTGATGTCCTATATATCCTAAAATGTATGTTTTCCTGTACCTTAATAATTTTAGTTCTTCACCCTTCGTAAAGTAAACTATGTAGGTAGTGTAGCGTTTTTTTGGTTACAAGTAAGTAACCAAAAAAACGCTAGTAGATTCTGACTTAGTATTATGATTAGATATCTTTTAATTTTTATTTAACTGTTACAAATAACTGTTACCTGTTAAACTGTTAAACTGTATTATAATCCGCCCTTTTTTTTATTATCCTGAGGGAAATGCGCATGCATATCGTACAACCACGGGGAGACCGTACGATTATGTGGGACACCAGCACCACTAAAACCCTCAGGGTGTTTCCGCCTCTGCCGCATGTGGTTGGAACGTGGGGACGCTATTCTTCCACGTACCCACCGCGGCTGCCCGAGTCGGGAACCCTTCGGGGGGGATTATAGTCCGCCCTGATTTTGTCTGTACATATTTGACAGTCTGTATGAGCCTAGGCTCTGTGACTCGGCCAATAGGACTCTGGGTACCTAGTCTCTGAAGTAAAAGTTCAAACAAAACTACAACGATACCAGCCTATAGTTCACCAGTTCACTGCTGGACGTAGAGCTCCCCCAATAAGCGCCTTATTGGCTCTAATTAACGAGTAGTATCAAAAGGTCCTTGCTGAGCAAGGCTTTAGAACATTAAAATAAGAAGGTACATATCTATTTTAAAAAATTGGGCTATTTTCCGTTTAAAGACTGTTTTGTAGAAAGCAGCGAAGCATTTTGCTCTCAAGCAAAATTCGCTTATAACTTGCCCCTCCGTACAAATGTTCAAAGAAAACTTTAAGAAACAACTCAAAACTAATAAAGAACTCTCACCACCTCCACAAAACTATAAAACTGACGGCAACGTGGCTGTCCTGTTTCACCTACACTGAATTGAAGAACAACTTTTAACTTCTTGTTATATCAATCACAAAAGGGACCTTACAGTAGTAAACTTTATTGACAAAGAAAATTACAACTAAATAATAAAAACAAATTAGAACTAGTATTTACAATTGAAACAATTAAGCTAACTGCAGACTGTTGCAAACAATCTACAGATAGCTCAACTGATCCATATAAATACCGATCGGAAGCGTCCCCAAGACGCTGGCTGTATTGCCCCGCTGTATGGCAATGCTGATGCGCTGCGCCAGATACCCACCAGCTCTCGGGTCACGCGTCGCGTCGACCAAACGGTCAGATAACTTTTTAAAAACCCGGAGTGCCTCGGTGCCCCACGGACCTAGGTCCGTGGGGTACCGAGGCACTCGACCTTAAAGGGTCAAAGGGAGCAAAGTAGGCTCTGTCGAGACCTGCATATTTGCGTCTCTTGAGATCCTCGGCCAAATCTGCCGCCGCACCAGCCCTCACGGATGTCCTTGGAAGATGGGAAGGCGCAAGTGTGTCGACGCATGTAGCGTCCCACACAATAAGCCTCCCCAACTCCCATGGGACTAGTGTCATGCCATCAGGCCTCTTACCATCGTCACATCACCTCAGGGACCTTATTGTATAATATTCTGTTGTATTTGTTATAATTGTAACTAGATTCCTTTTTATTGTAAGTATGTACTTACCTGTGAACCTTATGAACCTATGAAATATTCCTACCAGTGGTCGGTCGTGAAGTCACCTTGTTGCGGACGGTAACCAGGATGACCTAGTTCGCCCTGGGAAAGTATCCCAACTTAAGTTCGACGTGCGTTCCTTTCTCCTTCCGTAGCTGGTAGACGCACGCCGCCACGCACCCCTGAATGCGTATGAAGCTGTAGTATGACGACCTGATCTTCCTTCCTATGGGGGGACCTCGACGTTGAAATGAAAGACAGGATCTTGAATATTCAGGTTTCGGCTGTTCCTAGGTTTCCCTACTACTACTTGCTGTCTTCCTATTATCTTGCTTCTTGCCTCTTCGGTGGCTGGACTGCGACTGCCGGCCGTACAAAATGCGCTCATATTTATATAGCCGTGTTTTACCGGCAAGACGCCTGCGTGCTTTTGACCCAAATTCACCTAATTTTTTCCTTGAGCCGAAACCTTTAAACCTTTATTTCTTATAATCTACCCAAAGAACACTCACAATTTTATGCTTTATACATAACAAAAACAAGCCTTATCAACATAAAATTACAAAATCTAAACATTTTCAACAAATAAAAAAGTTCCTAGAACAAAAACTTATAAAAAACTTGATTCGGAACATTTTCCTTATACTAATTTTACAATATCTCTTAAACTTATAAACAGATTTACACAATTCAAACGGGAAACCTTGTTCCAAGCCAAAACCCTTCAAATAACACTATTTTTGTTATGATTTATCAATAAACAAAAAAGTACTTAAATAAAACGATGTCTTAAACTAACAATAAACTAATCAGCCTTACATTAAGGTTTCGTCGCCGACACACCTCATACAGGTTTCATCTGAAAACCAGCGCTATCTTGCATTAATGTGATGTAGCATTATGCTGAGGTTTTTTGGCTTGCTCCGTTACAGCGCAGAGCACACACTTGGTAGCTGACTCACCCAGGACCTAGCTTACCTAGCTAATTTTTTATTTTTATTTTTCAGTTCTGTATTCAGTCTGTAAGTTAATTTCTAGTTAAGTAGGTATCTATTATTTTATATTTTGCGTTTCTTTTTTTTTTGTTCTGTTCTGTGCTGTATCGTTGTTGTGTCAATAAATGTCTCTCTATCTCTATCTCTATCTATCTACCATAATGTTACCACCGGAAGAATCAGCCATTTTGTCAAGTTGATTTTCAAACGTTTTTCAATCAGATTTTGTATTGCAAGGTTTATCCTACTAATAGGGCAATTTAAATAAGCGCTTGTAAGCTTAATTTTTATCCATATCTACTTCATTGCAATTTTCAGAAGTTTTTGGCTGTGGGTCACGGTCATTGAGGCGACAATCCAGACTTGATCCAATCTATATTAAACTTACCTCTAAATAACAGAGCTCGTTTGTTCCAGTGAGGAGTTCGGCAGCGCGGCTGGAGACCATAAACCTGTTAGCCTTGTCCCTAGCTGTCTTCCTGATCGGGCTGAAGCAATCCGCAACGACGTGATAAACAAATCCTTTTAAGTTTTGTAAGTGCAACGGGAACTGCAGTATTCTGTTTCTCACAAGTTCTAAGTGTATTTAGTGGCAATTTAATCGGGGCTTGCGGGATTAAGGTATGTTTAAAATTTAATGCTTCGTTGACGCCTCAGATTACATAATTCTGTAATATGAGGTTGACGTGTGAAACGGGCTAAGTCATGATTTATTGCATTGCACCTTTGCTTAATGAACAAAATAATGTAATGTAAATTATTACTTATCAGCTGATCAATGCAGCTGTATTCGTGAGTGCATCACTCATAACCATTTTGCCGTTCATTGACTGCATTTTGATTATGTTTAAAAACACAAGAAAACTAACTAATGAGCAGCAAAAATAGTAACGAATAGGTAGACCTGAATCGAAGCAGATAAAACAAGTGCAGTCAGCAACGAAAATTGGTAAACACTATTGAATTTAATATTGCTTGAACGGAAATTCTGCCTGTAACAATTTACCTATTCCATAAATTGGTGAACATATTAAGTTGTGGTGGAAATAAATTTGTGAATAGTTACTTAGCGTTGGTACTTAAAAACAATTTGAATGTATTCATATTCATTGTTCATTATCTTTTCAAAGGTTTTTTTTTTATTATGATTTATGGTTTAATTCATCGAAAGCAGCCTTTTGGGGCTCGAAATCAGTAGATTATGTAAGTTAGATTAGCGAGTGTTCACAATATTATGTTAGTGAAATTCATATCATGTAGAAGAAGATTATTCATAGATTAGTAAAAAAACTACTTAACTGAATTGTTAATTTACAACATGTTCATAAATTACATTATCAAAATATGTGTAATAGTAAAAAAAATTAGGAAGCTTTTAGATAAATTGTAAATAAAACGTAAGGACATAAATAAAAATAAGTACCTAAGCTACTTAGAAATCTGTCTAATTTTAAAAATATTTGAAAGTTGTTTATTTGGCTCTAAAATTATTTTTGTAACAAAAAGGACTGATTATTAAATAATTTGATCTTTCTCCTTTTATAAACGATTGGTTCTAATTAAACTTGTTATTGTTCTAAGAATTAAAATTTATTTTATTTTTACTAATAATATGTACCTTATTTGTTTATCAGTGAACTTTATTATGTCCCGATATTTTTCAAGTCCACAGATTCGCATCACTATTTCTATAAAGAAACTAAGTCTATCAAATATATTACATACCCATTGAATAGCTTCTATTCAATACATTCATCTACTGCGAAATGGTCGAACATACTCGTACCTTCTCTTATAACAAAAATATACGTAATGTTAGGCATACAATCTGTTTATACACCGTCCATGCGTTTATTTTATTTGACTGAATGAAAGAAACTCGAAAAATAACAACTAACTTACAGGCTAAAGGTTTCTTCGTCGCTTCTTTACTTTAGTCTACATACCGAAGCGACTGAAATCAATAATATCACTTTATTTCCGTGTCAGTGTTTAATTATTAAGAATTTGACCTTTTCTTAGTGTACATTTATTGTATTTATGGAAATAAAGAGTTTTTGACTTTGAATGCAATATTTATATCTATATTTCAATATTTTTTTTTAATATTGCCATTTTTTTTTTGCAATATTTAAATTTTTGTTGGACTTGTAAATTATTGGAGACTACGAGGTTCGATATTTATCGAGCTGACAGATTACATTTTTTCATTCAGTCAAAGAAATTAAACGCATGGACGGTATAGCTTAGTAAGGTGGACACAGTCAACATTGAAAAGCAATGTATCTACTAAAATATTTTTAGTGTGGTGAAGATTAAGGAAATAGCATAGGCTTACAATTTCCATAATATTTTTGTTGTTATAAGTATATTATATAATATTATATTTTTTTGCTAAAACTAAAAACCCACTTATATTTGCTTAATATTTACACTGTTTTTAGGGTTCCATACCCAAGGGGTGAAAACGGAACCCTATTACTAACCCTCCGCTGTCAGTCCGTCCGTCCGTCTGTGACAGGGCTCTATCTCATGAACCGTTGGAGTTAGACAGTTGAAATTTTCAGAGAATGTGTATTTCTCTTGCCGCTATATCAAAGATAAAAAAAATTTACATATACAAATTAAAGGGGGCTTCCATTTGGCTATTTTTGCTCTTCGTTTGTCAAGACTGTATCAGCTGAACCACAATAAGTAGACACATGAAACTTTCTACAAGGAAGTAACACTTCAATTGTAATGGCAACAAATACTAAAAATACAATAAATATGAAAATTTAAAGGGGTCTCCGACCAAGAGAATAATTGATGTTCTTTGAAAAATTTGCCTTATTGTTACGGTACGGAGCCCATCGCGTGCGAGTCGACTCGCACTTGGTGGTTTATATAAGTTTTGCGGGACAAATAGTAATCCCTTGGTAATACAATTTCTAAGGTACCACCTCGGGATTATTCTAACTAACAAAAACAAAAGAATCATCAAAATCATGTCCATAAAAAAAACCATAATTATATACAGCCGAATATAGAACATCCACCTTTTTTAAAAGTCAGTTACAGCACATTACTGTGTCCTGCGTCATATTCCCTTTGTTTACAAATGTTATCAATCTTAATCAGTTACAAAAACATGGATTGAGAAATGAGAAGCTCGCGTGAGTTTGCTTTCGTTTCCGCTACCAAACCTCTTTGTATTCCATCAAGTTAAATGAAAATGTACAATACTTTGCTACTAGAATTCCATTTTGCTTCAGTTAATTGCTTCGTTTTAGATTGTATTATTTTATGAGTTAAGGACCAATAGGAACAGTCAGCTGCAAAAATATTTTTTATTTATTCATTTATTTATTTATTTAAAGGAAAACCAGCAGCACATACAAAAGCTTAGAATTAGGAAAATAAAAACAGAGGGCTATTAAAAGGTTTTCTCGAGTAAGAAGAATAGTAGATACATAAAAAAGTGTGAACAAGCAAAGTGAACAGATCACCTACAAAATTACAATCAACATAGTACACACAAAGAAATAATATAATAAATGAGAGAACAACAAAAGAAAAACTAATTATAATAGCAACAAAAATGCAACAAAAATGTTGATCGACCATCCGCACTAAATTACTCGCATGCCAAGATCGAGTCATCCTCATCATCCTCGCCGGATTCTGAGAAAAAGTCAGAGCTCAACCGCCGTCTCACGGAGTTAACGCTGGAACAGAAGAGGTCCAGATCGATTTGCTTAGAAAGTTTATTAAATTGGTCGCCAACTCGCCACAAATAGGAGTTCTGACGATAATTCGTTCTAACTATCGGTGTATTAATGATTTCGTTAAATCTGACCCTTTTTCGGGGAACATTTAGTGATATTTTGTTCAGAAGTTCGGGGCAATTAATATGGTTGTTTGTGATTTTCAGCAAAAATAGCAGGTCGCTAATTTCACGCCTTTTGGTCAGAGGAAGCATGTGGAATTTACGGCAAATATCTATGTAATTAGACGAACTATACGGGACCTTAAGACGAAAACAAAGATATTTTATAAATTTGATTTGTATCCGCTCGATCCTGTTGATATAGATATCATATCGTGGACTCCAGACTTGAGAAGCGTATTCGAGGATGCTGCGTACATATGTGCAGAATAAAATTTTGAAAGTTTTACATCTATTAAAGCTACATCTATTAAAAAATATGTATACACTCCCATGTTTTCAATTTGACTTAAAAAAGAAAAGAGAGAGAGAGTAAGTGTAGAGTTATTGTGATCATTAATAAAAAGCATTCTGACAAATTACGATGACTACTTTCTACGAAAAACGTGTTTATAGCCTTTTATCTGAAAAGTTACAAGTAAAATAAAAGTGAAATCTAGGGGGTGTATACATATCTGAGCAGTTGACTGTACAATGGGCGAGTCCTAGGTTTTACCTTAGTCAGATATTGGCCTAAAACTGGCTTGGACCGTTTTCCACGTGGAGAGGAGTGGACGCCCTCCGGCCAGGTGGGATGACGACCTTCGAAAAACTGCAGGCGGATGCTGGATGCGGCCACATGAAGACAGGGCGCTATGGCGCTCATTAGGGGAGGCCTATGTCCAGCGACTAATTAGGTACATAATGAAGACTTTGGTGGAAGGCCTATGCCTTCCACCAAAGCTTGATGTCTTGGACATAGGTACAACAGTGGAAATCTCGGACAATTTAACAAAAACTCATTAGGTATTTTATAGAACTTGGCCTTTACTTTTCTGTATGACCAGGATCTTTAAAGTGGGGTGGATCTAATATTTACACATATCTATACGATTAGTTAGCTTACGAAGAAAATAATAATTATAATCAAAGGTTTTTATATTCCAAAGGTTGTCTGGAAGAGATCGCTGTTAGCGATAAGGCCACACTGGATATGGTTAGTATTAAGTTCTTGTTTTATGTATTGATGGTGCAATTAAGTTATAATCTATCTATCTACCACGGTATTAACATTTGGAGATGGTCCACCAATTCCACCGTGGCCTTGGACTTGCCTTCACTGATGTGTTACCGGCAGGCAATCCACGAGAATTATGTAAATACAACTTGTGTGGTACTAAAGGAATAGTTTTTGATCGCATATTGGTTTCCTTTTGTGACTTGTGATATTTTTGACTTTGTTAATTCTCGTTTTTGTACTGTATATTAAATTAATTAATTTAAATATGTGACATTTGTGAAGCTGATATTTACAACGCACCGGTAGAAATGCATTAGTTCTTGAGACGACATTATAAAAACCGTAAACTATATTTACTTACATGTATTTCAAGCAATAAATGATTACTTTACATTAATAACAAATATTCACAGCAACAATCTAGGATCATGAATCATTCATGATACATCCAAAGAGGTCGGATTATCTTTTATCTTATTGTTTATAGCTATTGTTTCTTGGTAGGTACGAAACGAAATCAAAGGAGTTAAAGGAGTGACTGGCGATTTAACTTCAAAGAAACCTTTTGATCCTTTCAACTAAGATAATGATAATTTATGATTTCTAACTAAGCAGAAGACAAGAAGCTCACCGTTGTGTAAGTAAAGTAGTAAATGAAGTAGGTTGTAATTAATGAAACACTACTATTTTTAATAATTTAATAATTGATTTCATGATCACGAAAAAGGATGGAGGATGATAGATCCTTACCTAAGCATTAAATTTTATTTATTGTAACCACACAATGACGGAAAATTATACAGAAATAAATGCTAAGAATATGGGAATATGGGGCGGCCGATCGCTATGAGCGATCTCTTCCAGGCAGGATGTTACATCTAAGCCGAACAGGGCGTTAGTGGTGCCGTATCCTGTGATTTTAGAGACCAAAAATGTTACGGTATTATCTTTTCAAGAAGTATATTTCACAAACTCATATTGAACGTTAATTGTATTAAAATATATCTTCTAAAGTGCTACACAAAAACACTTCTCTTTCCGTGGTGTTACCCGGTAATGTTGCCACTGCCCGTGAACTTTCAGTTATCAGCGTTATCGTGTTAAAAATGTCCTTCGTGTCGCCGAGAGCGGTGATCGATGGGCAGTGGTCACGCAGGTGACCAAGCGACACTTCGCCGTGTCCTTGCATAATGTCTGAATACATTTAATTTTAGAATTTGTTATTTCAAAGCCTAGTTTTAATTTACCGTTTACGGTGGGATCCGGACCGCCGTGTGGTGCTGGCTTAGACGGACGGCTTCCATGCATGCATGCGGAAGAAAGTCGCCTTGTTGCTGTGCAGGCTGCACGGGAGTACCAACACCATCTTGAATGCATTATCCAATAAATGAGATAGCCGGTTCCTCAAACACTGTAATCGAATATGCAGTGTTTAAAATTACATTACTTAAACTTGTGTCATGACTAGGTAATAATTATGGACATAATTTATGTCCATAATTATTTTTGTGTTGTCTGAAATAAGTGAATTTTATTTTTTTATTAATTTAGAATTTGCACCCTTCCCGCGGGTGTCGTAACAGGCGATTAAGGGATATCCACCGGAGGGTACCAGCGAACTGCGATTTCCAACCTGCATGCCCAGCGTGGGGATTATGGGCATTACCTCTATAAGATAAAAGCCAATATGGCACTTATTAGGGGGAGGCCTACGTCCAGCAGTGGACCAATATAGGCTGATGACGTGAGGTGAGGAGGTGCGAAGTAACGCCGTCTGAAGTTGCGGTCTGGGAAAAATAGGTTCTGCAACCTGTGAATTTAATTTTTACGTTCACTGCAATGCGCTGTGCAGGTAAACAGGTACCTACTACATAAGTAGCTACGTAATAGGTAAGAATTTTGCAAGTTGACGGCAGCGGCGTAAGAATCCCTCAAACTCAATGTTTGAGGGATTCTTACGCCGCTGCCGTGGGTATCGTAAGGACCAAGGGTACCAAAACTACCAGGGGAAGCCCAGGAGCTTCTGTGTTTTTAACACCTCCACTGCGATCACGAGTCCGCCTGCCAAGTGTGGTGATTATGGCAAGACAAAAATACAAAATAATTTATTTAGAATAAGGAACATAATAAATAAGATACAAATGAACGATGAGGCAGCAAAGGTTAAAACTGTGGAGCTGCCGCATTACTGCGGCTCCCGACTTAAACATTTTCAAGTCAAGGTTACAAAAATGGCTTATCGAGCAAACGTTCTACACGAAGGTGGAAGAGTTTTTGTGTTTGAAAGTTAACCCTACTAATAATTGTTGCACTACTTTAAGTATCTTTTTTTTTATTTCTTTATGTTAATTTATTTCATTGTACCAATTTATTATTTATTTTGTTTGTGTATTTAATCTAAGTTTATTTTCTAAAAAACTTGTATGTAGGTTTGAAATGGTTGATACGTATATTTTCTTGTACCAATACATGAATCTGAATCTGATGAGGTGGGTTACCTACCTAAGTATATAACTATCTACTAGAATCACAATGAGAAATATTTTTATTATTAACTGTTGTACAAAAAAGATCTTATGTATAAAATAGTGTACACTTTCTACAGCTTATCTTAATAGATATATATTAAATTTTATATCTAGTAAGGTATACATACATTTATCCATTATTTATCAAAGAATTCTTTGAGCGAGGTAGGTATTATCCGCGTAGATCACGTAAGTTATACTTAAAACCCTGCGTCTGAAAACTTGGAATAGGCAGCATAAGTCTGTTTTGCTGACTTGAGCTTCAAACTAGCAACCGCACTGGAAATCTAGATTACATAGTTCTGGCTTTTATCCATACTAATATTATAAATTCGAAAGTAACTCTGTCTGTCTGTTACCTTTCCACGCCTAAACGGCTAAGAGGATCCTAATAAAATTTGGCATGGAGATAGATGGTATCTCGGGGACGGACATAGGCTTCTTTCTACTTTCTATCTCGGAAAAGGCCGTGAGAAGACGCGGGCAGCAGCTAGAAACTAAATAAACGGTACATTTTTTACTAAATAAAGAGCATTAATTACAGTTTGACTTAAGAACATCTCTTCTTTGTCGTTGCGGGTTCGATTCCCGCCTTGGGACAAATGTTGGTACGATCTGCAAATATTTGTTTCGGGTGTTCTGGGTATTTTCTATATACATATAATAAAAAATATTTATCTATGTTATGTATTGTATTAAGTTTATCAGTCATCTAGTGCCCATAACACAAGCTCTGCTTACTTTGGGGCTAGATGATGCTGTGTGGATTGTCCAGCATTAAAAAATAAAAAAATTAAAAATAAAAAAATTCTTCATTGCTGAAGGTCGCGCCCGTCCTGGAAGGCTTCCACACTACTCTTCCTTCGGCCTTTCTCAGGGCTGCAGGCAAAGTGAGTCTCGTTATTGCATTAATTTGGTCAGACCAGGGGGTTAGGGGGTCTTGGTATTTTCCCCTTTATATTGCCTAGTACCAGTTTTTGAGGTTGTCTGGTTGCCTTCGGGCGATGTAAGAACATAGACCGACATAAATAATAGGTCATTAAAGTCATTAAAGTCATTTATTTTATCTTTAAACTTATACAAAGCACTTAGACATGTCATAAAAATGTGTACAAATGTACCTAGATCGCACTTACTCAATATCATAATTATCTTCACAAAATAAAGATGTGTCCGCCAAAGCTTCGTCAATTGTATAATAACATTTTTTCATTAAATAGTTTTTGACATAATGTAGTAATTCAATGTCAGGTCTTTTTCTTAGGTCGATTGGTATTTTATTATAAAATTTTATGGATATACATTTATAACTTTTCAAAATTTTACTAAGTCTGGTCCGTGGAGCTACTACATTTTCCTTATTCCTAGTGTTATGACAATGAACCTCTGCATTTGTCACCATATCTCCAATATTTTCTAGCACATATTCAATATTTTGATATACGAACACACTAGCCATGGTCATAATATTTAGTTCTTTGAATTTATCTCTACAAGATTCTCTATATTTTAGCCCTAGAATGTATCGAATGCATCGCTTTTGCAGTACAAATATTCGATTGCTATTATCTGCAGTACCCCAAAAAATTAGTCCATAACTCATAAGAGAATGAAAGTAAGCAAAATAAACATCCCTTGCTGCTTTCTCTCCTCCTATTTCTTTAATTTTTTTGATTGCATACGTTGCGGAGCTCAGTTTTTTTGATAGTTCGTCTATATGAGTTGCCCACGTTAATTTTGAATCTAACCACATACCTAAAAATTTAATTTTGTCTTTCCTGGGCACATCCATTTCCTCTAGTGCTCTGTCAGCCATAGAGCTAGAAATACTCCCCTTTGCTCCTAACCTAAATTTTACAACATGTGTTTTGTCAACGTTAAGCAGTAAGTTATTTACGGAAAACCATTCTTTTAAATTAACTATGACTTCTTTTAACTTATTACCAAGATTTACATTACATTTGTCCTTAATTATTAAACTAGTGTCGTCAGCAAATAAGACTATGTCAATATCCTTATAAGCTATAGAAACATCATTTACATACAATAAAAATAATAGAGGACCCAGCGTAGAACCTTGAGGTACCCCTAGTGATATATTATTTAAATTAGACCTACATCCATTTACTTCTGTAACTTGCTCTCTATCACAGAGATAGGATTCAAATATTCGGAGCTCTTTATTTCTTACACCATAGTGCTCTAGCTTATTAAGAAGAATTTTATGTGAAACACAGTCAAAGGCTTTGGAGAGATCACAAAATACTCCGTAAGTTTTTTGTGATTTCTCCAAGCCTGCAAACACATCTTCTAGTAGCCTTGTAATAGCATGTTTGGTCGATTTCCTTTTTTGAAATCCAAATTGTCTACAGTTCAACAGATCATGGTCTACAACATATGTGGCAAGTTCTTCAGCTATATACTTTTCTAAAATCTTACTAATAGTAGGGAGTACTGAGACAGGGCGATAAGTATTGCACAAAGACATATTTCCTTTCTTATGTATTGGTACAACTTTCGCAATTTTCATTTGCTTGGGAAATATCCCATTTAGGATACAATTATTAATAATATGCATCATTGGCTCAGCGATTTCACATTCAATTTTCTTTAACAGATATGGAGTTACGAGTATATACCAAAAATCATTAGATTTTTTTGGTTTCAATGATCTTATTAACTTTATAACTCTAGTAATTACTACTGGCTATAAAATAAAACTAGATTTTACGAATGGAATAAATTGATTTAGATAATATTTAGATTTTTCTATTGAACAAATTAAATTAAATGTCACATCATTAGCAATATTTACAAAATAGTCATTAAAAAAATTAGCAATGTCAATCTTATCAAAAATAAACTTATTACTAGTATCACAATGTATTTTATCACAGATATTAAGACTAGTTGTACATTCTTTCCCAGTCTCTTGTTTAATTATTTCCCATACACATTTTATTTTATTACCAGAGTTTTCAATTCTCGTTGCAATATGCCTCTGCTTAGCCATAATGCAGACTTTTTTAAAGATTTTACTATATTTCCTTATATAAAATCTTTAGCACAGGATTTTCATTCATATTATCTAGAGCGTAAAGGTCAAAAAGTCTTTTTCTAGATATAATAATTCCTTTTGTAGCCCACTCGTTAAATTTTTAGGTAGATAGATTGTAATCAATATAAGTAATAAGCTACTTTTATCTTAGAAATAGGCGGAACATAGAACCTCCTCCTTTTTTGAAACCGATTAAAACACAGTATAACCTGCATACTTATAGAATGGGATTGAAAATGACGTCATCTTTCATGCTGTCCCGTTCAGATCGGATTCAAACTGAGAAGGACAACATGAGAGATGACGTCATTCTCAATACCTACATTCTCTAAGTATACGCAGGTTAACCTACAATTGCGTTTATGCAAGCGCGAATAAACTTTTTTATTTCGAACAATATAATTGCTAATTGAGCGCATTCTAACTGACCATCCATTAATCCAGTACACTCATTTATAGCTTCCCACAAATAGTTTTCCCACTTGCATACTCCAAACAACGAATAGGTACACTTGCGAGCATTTATGAGGAAAGTTTCTTCGCGAACTTCGTTGAAACACACCACCACCGTAAGTAATTACATTCTATACCTAACGTTTTGTGGTTTGTTATTTCGCAGTTTGGTATCGGTTACGCTGTTTCGTGATGTCCTATTTTGCTTCCACCTAGTATACTAACCATAGATATGCACTAGTCAAACTTAAAGTAGAATGTACCATAAAAATCCTAAAATTCACTCTGTTGCCGCGTCTACGCAATTAGTTAATACGCAATTTGCATTAGGTACTTGTCGATTTGAGATCCTTCCTTCAATAAATATTGCTAACAATATTTTTATTTAGTAAGTACACAACACATTGGACCTGATTAATTGACTATATACCTAATATTTGATAATCTGACATTAATTTGCGATCGTTTTATTAGATTTAACATCTTATTCAATTCAATATTTATTAACAACCAATAACTACTTATTAACTATGAAACTACTTATTAACTTATTGACTATGAAATATCAAAATTATCAATCTAAAATGAGCGAACTCAAATAATTGTTACACCCTAACAGGGTTTCTGTGCACTTTGTACCCACTAAGACTACTTACACCTGAACATACCAAGAACAATACCTATGCATAAAATTGCAATAAATGATGTTGTAAATTAAATTAATTAAAATTACAATTATTGCAAGGTGTTGCGCGCCTCATTAATGCCAGTGCGGTACTGCTGTCGAACAGCTTGGTCATCACGGATTATCGTGTACTAGGGCCGCGCCGCGCCGGTCAGATATCTCGTCATGCCAGCCTTAACGACATCATCCGGCGGGCCTTTGTCACAGCTAAAGTACCAGCAATTCTCGAACCGAATGGTATGTTGCGTGACGATGATAAGAGGCCCGACGGCATGACACTCCCATGGGACTCATGGGAGTTGGGGAGGCCCATTGTGTGGGACGCTACATGTGTCGACACACTTGCGCCTTTCCATCTTCCGAGGACATCCTTGAGGGCTGGTGCGGCGGCAGATTTGGCCGAGGATCTCAAGAGACGCAAATATGCAGGTCTCGACAGAGCCTACACATTTGCACCCTTTGGGGACGAGACCCTGGGTCACACGGTAGCGTCTCACACAATGGGCCTCCCCAACTCCCATGGGACTAGTGTCATGCCGTCGGGCCTCTTACCATCGTCACGGTAATAATTTAATAATAATATAACCAATACTTATTTTAAACAAGACATTAAACTACGAACCTTGTTTGTCTTGGAAGAACACCATCGTTTCATCATTTAACGATAGATTCATTAGGGTGAGTGCGGTTCGCGTGGGGCCCGTAACGCGTCGTTGGGCACACTACAGGCTAAAGCGCGATCTGCGCGTGTCGTAGGCGCCGGGGGCGGGGGTGGTGGAGGGCACGCTGCTTGTCGATGCTGTAGAGTAGGAGAGTCATATTCTCATGGAGATCTCATCGTTCCGCTAACATTCATAATCTATTCGTCAAACTACGAAAGTCTTTATAGTAAAGTATCAGAGTTATCTTATCAATCTAACAAGAACAAACCCAAAATAATTGTACCGGCCTCACATGGTTTTTATGCATTGTGTACCCACTACCTATACCTAAGAACAATACCTGTATGCATAAAATCATAATAAATGAAATTAATTATGAATGACTTACGAACTACTGTGGACCTACGAGTAGGTCCATGTGCAGTAGGGGTCAGAAGTACCTAGAGTCTAAAGACATAGTCCTTTTTAAACCTTTTTAAATAGATGAAAGATAAGGAAACTTAAATCAATGATAATTGATGGGTTGAGTTGTTGTTAAGTTGGTACATTTGGCTTGAAAAAGTTATTTACCTGTTTCATAAAATTTTATGATATTCTATTTGTGTAAAACTGTTTTTTCTTAAGTTATTTTGTTTTTTTTTAAGTTGTTCTGTAGTATAAATTAATAAAATAATAATTATTTCTTATGAGTTCAAAACAAATGCTTTAAACAAGCTCATTCATTAAATAATATTGTTTTTTTATAGCTTAATCGTAACTGATTTAAAATAAAGATTAAACAAGAAAAATAAATGATGTTAAAAAATAAATAAATTTTAAATAAAATAAGGATTTAAACGCTGAAATTTAGAATTAACTAAATTAAATTTACTATTTTAAATCGTAATAACCTTCAAGCGAATATTGTATTTAAGGTATGCCTCCAAAAATTACCGCACCTATACCTACCAACTACATAAATGACAAAGACATCAAGTCACCTATCTGTGGATACCAGTAAAGTTACTCAGGTACACTGTGTGTCTCTTAATTTTGCAGCATAACAGCTCCCTCCGCAAATGAACGACCTAACTTACTTAGTATTAACTGCTATGAAAGCAATGTCAGGTATAGGGTGAACAAAGCGTGCCATGATGAGTTGATTACAGAGTAATGACGTCACATGACACTGCGAGCCAGAATGCGAGTACATTTCCGTGCGCCGCCGTTGAAGTTTTAATTAGGGCTGGCAATGAGCATGACATTGCCTATGCTATTTTGTGCGGTGGTTTTGTGTGTTGGTACCTGAATACTAGCTGAGATCAGCATTTGTAAAACATTTGTATACCTAGGTTAGGTATTTCATCAACACAATGGTCAAACATAACACAATGGTCTAAGCAGACCATTGTGTTACGTTTGGTTTAATACAGCACCTCGCTACCTACTCCTGTTTTCCGGCAAAATACAACCTCGATCACCTCATAGTTCAAAGTTTTTTATTTATACCAAAAAAAAATGTTACATGTCAAGGCATTTATTATATAAGCATGATATACGATTCTACAATTGTACCTCTATATATATAACATAAAAAGTACATACTGTTCCAAAGGCAATTAACAGAAAATGATAAATAACAAATAATTAATTCAAGAGAATTAATAATAAAAATATAATTTTGAGCCTATGAACTCATCATAGCTATAAAACGTTTGCTCGATAAGCCACTTTTTAGGCGACAGGCGTTTAAAAACAGCATTGCCTGCAGCCCCCTTGATCGAGCCTGGTAACTTGTTTTACGCTTACGGATCCGGAATGAGTTACTCGTAGCTTCGTCGACTTAGTCAGGGACCGCTTCAAGACAATAGTGAATATGTGTCTTCTAGGCCTTCGTGTTATATCATCGGTATGATCACATCGCCACTGGTGAGATTGTGGGCAAACAAAGGTCTATTCACGATAATAAAAAAGAATGTTATCTAATACTTAGTATCTGAGACTTTCTATAAATACTGAAGAAATGCTAATTAGAAATATTATGATTCGGCTAGATTTTCAGAGGTTCGCGGCAGAGGATTTCTCACAGTTATACCCGGCGCGCCAGATTCCTATGAATACTATAAAAGAATTGCAGCAGCTTTCAACCAATATGCAGCCAAATACGAAACAAAGTCCTTGTTATCATTTTATTATGATACGTAGGAATTTATTTTAATACTAGCTTCCGCCCGCTGCATTGTATTTTGCCGCTGGTTTCCCACGGCCAGGAGACATGGAGGGCAAGTACCAAAAATATTGAAGAATTTTCACTGTTAGGAAACATTCCTTTATTTTTTAAAATAGGTATTACAGTTTTCACAAAATTTTGAAAGATTACTTGCCTTAGCCGTAATCGAACCTATAAAAATCCAAAAAATAACATCTTTTATTTTTATGGCAGCGATCTGTAGATGCATGATTCATTGCATGATAAATAAGAGGAAGATCATTAAATCTGCTAAAAACTGGGGTGACGAAGCCCTTTCAATGGCTCCCTTAAACCAGTTAGAGGTTAGGCGTTGGTCCTGCACATGGTTGGACCTATACCCAGTCGTGTCAGTCTGCCGTCCCATCGGATTATGAGAGTGAGCGAATAGAGAGTGCACTAGTGTTTGCACTTGTGCACTATCATGTCATAATGACAGTACCATGTCAATATATTTATGAAAACCTATTGTACACTCATAGAAATATCAATCGCTTCCCTAAAAATAACGATGTACATAATTTGAATACAAGAAATAAACATAAACTCGCTGTGCCCACAACTAGACTACACAAAAACAATGTATCTTTTAAAGGGCAATGTATACGCTTCTACAACCAAACTCCTGGTGAGTTGCAAAAATTATCAGTAAATAAATTCAAACAAATTGTCAAAACCTTATTGTGTAAAAAGGCCTACTATAAAATATCAGATTATCTAGAGGATAAGAAAGCTTAGGACGGGATTTGCTCCAACTCGAAAAATAACAACAGGCTAAAGGTTTCTTCGTCGCTTCTTTACTTTAGTCTACATACCGAAGCGACTGAAATCAAAAATATCACTTTATTTCCGTGTCAGTGTTTAATTATTAAGAATTTGACCTTTTCTTAGTGTACATTTATTGTATTTACATATATTGCAATATTGCATTCAAAGTTAAAAACTCTTTATTTCCAATAAAGAGTTTTTAAGTTTGAATGCAATATTTCATAGCAATATATCAATATTTCAATTTTTTTTTTGCATTATTTCATTTTTTGTTTCTTTTTAAAAATAGTGATGCGAATCTGTGGACTTGTAAATTATTGGAGACTACGAGGTTCGATATTTATCGAGCTGACAGATTACATTTTTTCATTCAGTCAAAGAAAATAAACGCATGGACGGTATAGCTTAGTAAAGTGGACACAGTCAACATTGAAAAGCAATGTATCTACTAAAATATTTTTAGTGTGGTGAAGATTAAGGAAATAGCATAGGCTTACAATTTCCATAATATTTTTGTTGTTATAAGTATATTATATTATATTTTTTTAGGCCTCTTTTCTCAGGAACGCGTGGAGGTATTGAGTTGAAATTAACATCAAATACTCAAATCCGTAACCTCTTAGAGTCGTAATATAAACAAAACTTCTAAGTCAACGTAATCAAAAGTTACAGCCGTTTATGTCCGAATATTTTGAAATTTCCAAAGGAATCACATACTTTTGATTCTCGCCATGGAACAAAACCTATAGGGTACTTCTCTTTGACCTAGAATCATAAAATTTGGCAAAAGGCATGGTCTTGTAGCACATGTCCGAAAAAATCCGAAAATCCGAAAACCCGAAAACCGTAAAATTGTAGTCTATTAAAAAAACTAAAATCGTGATTTTGGCAAGAAACAAGGTCGTACTATTATACGGAACCCTTGGTGTGCAAAAACAACTCCCACTTGTCGTTTTATTAAAATAAAGGAATGTTTCCTTTTAGTAAAACTTGCTATCTGTAATATTTCTGGTACTTGCCCTCCATGTCTTAGGTCCTTGGGACACCCTGTATAGTGCTAAAAAAGTAGCCATAGTATAGTACTATAAACGAGTTAGACCTTTTAGAAATGTTAGAAATTTTAGCCTAGATCCTTATGGATCCAGGTCTAAGCTAAAATTTTGCATAGATACAGTTCTATAACTTTGTAGTTATAGAACTACATCTATGCAAAATTTTAGCCCGATCCGTTCAGGTAGAATAGAATATAACTTTATTGCACCATCAATACATTTATAAAACAAGAACTTAATACTAATTATATCTTAAGTGGCACAATCGGCGGCCTTATCGCTAACAGCGATCTCTACCAGGCAACCTTTAGGCAGGTTTTTGACATGAAGAGGTAACAAATATCCACACTTTCCCATTTATAATATTGGTTGGATATGATTTTATCTTCAGCTACAACATTATCCGCCCAGTGAACTATCTGTTTTCTAAACGTTTTTCCGAAGATAAATCGACAGACGGGCCTGACATGTGCGTGGGCATCAATCAAAATGCTTGGCAACCTATCCAGCTTTTAAATGAGTAAAACCGTGTGATAGAAAATGGAAAAAATACTAGCGTAGTCTGTTGAACACGATAACAAAACATAATATTATTGTTGTGAAAAGGACAACTCTACAATAACTAACATTTTGATTTTATAGCTCCATGGTATTTAGGGTTTCGAAGATCGGGTATCGGTTTCGAAACCCTTATGGTCTCGCTTTTTGTGTCCTCTTTTCCGTCTTTAATATCTCAGCAACTACAGCAGCAAATAACGAGAAATTTCCAAATAATAATACACTTTGTGCGCCTGTACAGATGAAAAGAAAAATAAATAAAAATAAATGAGAAATGAAAATTTAAATTTTCAGTACAAATTGTGATGTCGAAATTTTAAAGGAGACCTACAATGTCAAGTGGGGTATCAAATGAAAGGTACCAGATTGTACATTTCAAAACAGTTTATGAAATTTCTGTTGGTATCATACTTTTTGAAATATTTTGAAAAAGGTCAAAAAAATACCCATTTTCCCCCCCTGTCTCCGAAGTTTGCAGAGCGATCCATCTGAAATGTATGTAGCGTTTGTAGATATGGATCTATATTTTACAGGAAAAATATAGAAAAGTCTGTAGGTAGAACACTTTTTGAAAAATGGTCAAAAAGGGAGGGGATAATTTTCAAAAGGGGGGCTTGCTCACCGAGTAGGGTATTAAATAAAAAGTATCGGTTTGTACATATTAAAACAGTTTTTAAAATTTCTGTATACTTTGAAAAATTTTGAAAAAAGGCGAAGATTTTACTATTCCCATCTATGAAAAAAGTGTCACTCCTAAAGAATTACTCCAAGAAATTCGAAAACTCCAAGACTGCAAAGCTCCAGGATATGATCAAATCGATGCCACCCTACATAAAAACCTCCCGACGAAAGGGATCATGCTTCTAGTCGTTATATTTAATGCATGTCTACGGCTATCAATCTTCCCAAGCCAGTGAAAAACAGCACAAGTTGTAATGATATTAAAACCAGGCAAACCAGCACAAGAGGTGACCACAGGCCCATAAGTTTGCTACCAATACCTGGCAAACTACTTGAAAAGACTATACTTACTAGAAAGCGGGAACACTTGGAGGACATTGTACCCAAACACCAGTTCGGCTTTAGGGAAGGACACGGTACAATTGAACAAATACACCGCCTAGTAGACACCATCAATAGAACACTCGAAAGGAAACAATACTGCTCAGCGATTTTCCTCGACATTAGTCAAGCATTTCACAAGGTCTGGCACGATGTACTCCTCTTCAAGATCAAACAAAACTTCCACACTCCACCTTTCTGATCAATAAGTCTTACCTTGAAAAAAGATGCTTTGAAGTAAAATTTAACGAAAAACTGTCTAAAATGCAAAAAATCAAATCTGGTGTACCACAAGGTAGCATTCTTGGACTAGTTCTCTACCTGAACTTTACTGCCGATCTGCCAACTTCGGATGAAAGTACCACGACCGCCACATACGCTGACGATACCGCATTGCTTTCGGTGGATGAGGACCCGCACATTGCTTCGGAAAATCTCCAAGTGCATCTAAATCAAATCGAGGAGTGGTTCGATAGGTGGCGCATCAAAGCTAATAAGGATAAGTCAGTACATGTTACCTACACACTTAGAAGGAAAACCTGTCCGCCGGTATTACTCTATAACGCACCAATCCCACAAGCAGAAGACGCTAAATACCTTGGACTGCCGCCTTACTTAAAAAATACATCTGGACCAAACGCAAACAACTAGACCTCAAAATCCGTAACATGTACTGGCTAATTGGAAACCGATCCCAACTAGCGGCCAGCAGCAAGATGACAATTTATAAATGCATCGTGAAACCACTATGGACCTACGGGATACAGCTGTGGGGCTCAGCCAGTCACAGTAATATTGAGATTCTTGAAAGGTTCTAAAACAAAACAATAAGAAATATGCTACAAATATCTCCTCATATCAGCAACAAGTTTATGTACCTATACGGACATCAAACTTAACACAGTGAAACAGGAAATTGAAGCCTTCAGTAAAAACTATCAGCTCCAGCTAGACAATCACAAAAACAAACTCGCCTCTCAACTACAAGGATCTGGAACCTTTGAATTCTCTAGACTGAAGAGACACAGTACCCCAAACCTAGCTGAATGATTCACAGAAAAAAACTTAGAGGTGACTCACTGGAGTCTACTCTACTAACGACACAAAAGCGGATCATATCAGAGAGCAGATTTGATTATTGTTCATTGTGACAGATCGCCAAAAAGCAGCATTTAAAAGAAAAAAAAATCTTTTTTTATCTATATTCGGAAGTTTGGAAACCGATACATCTGAAATGTCGGTACCTTTAATTTTTTGGTATTCATCAAATAGCAAAGTCTCTAACCAGTACCTATAGTACATATTGGTATACTTGACAACCGTTCGAAACCCTCGGCGCGCGAGTCACACTCGCACTTGACGGATCTTGTTTGTTATTGCTTAGCGAATGTCAAGTCAAAAAAACATTATTGCTAGAATTTTGGTATTATATAGCGGAAAATGTAGTAACTATTTGTATTTATTCCAATATTTTCAATAACTATGTGGGTAGGTACCTAATAGCAAACTCATCTTTCTTTGAAACGCCTTTAAAAAATCTCTTTTAAGGTACTTTTAAGGAGAATCATTTTATTTTACAAAGTCCAACAGATCTACGAGTTTAATCAGTTCGTGTAAGAGAATTTTGTTGAGTCACAGCTCTTTCGTTGAATTATCGGCGTCTAGCTACCTCATTCCAAGTCATTTGCTACATTTCATATCAAGAGCATTACCTGCAGATATTTTTACGACTAGGAATAAGAAAATGTTCGAGAAATCCGGTCTATAATGACTTCGAAATGGTTTATCCATGATTGGGGATGATAAAAATAACCGTTTATACAGTCCTATTTTACCCATTTATTTATTTAGTGAACGTACTGAAGCTTAAATGTCCAGCTGTTTAACCTACATAATTACTCGTGCATTGTTTAAACTTCTAATGTTTATGCATCATAATCTACAAATGGTTTTTTTTATATACTTTTCCAGTTTAAAACTACATCGATGCAGAAAAAAAATCTTAGCCGGCTCCGTGCAGTACTTTTGACGTTTCGTTTACGCCCAGACATTTTGAAATTACACATTACAATTTCTAAAAATTTAAACACTTAAATAGAAATCGTAAAAATCAAAGGCGTTTGTGAGTTGGACCCATCAAATCATATCGTAGTAACTTGGCGATGATATCAAAACAAAAGATTAGAATTGGTGTTTGGTGCTATGTATGTTGACTGAATTACAAGTTTGCCACTCTCGGTACCAACCAATTTATCGTAAGTCTGGGTGCTGAAAGCGAATCTCGTGTCCCGTGTTTGAATTCGTCAGTGAAATGTGATTTTTGTGAGTCATTATTAAAAAAAAAAAGTGAGTGAAAATTTTACGGTACCAAAGTTTTAATCTTTATATACATTTATATATAAATAAAAATATATATATATATAAAAATTAATTGCTGTTCGTTTGTCTCGCTAAAGCTCGAGAACGGTTGGGCCGATTTAGCTGATTTGGTTTTGAAATGTTTGTCGCAGTCTAGAGAAGGTTTAAATCAATTTCCACGCGGGCGAAGCTGCGGGGCACAGCTATTATTTAATAAGGACCTTGTCAATGCAAACCTTTTTACAAAAAAACGTGATACAAAACTGGTATGAATGCACATGCAATGTAGTATATTCACACACAGCTAGATGTCCCCACGTCTCTAATAAGATAGGGCACGCCTCTAAAACAAGAGCCACTTGACGGCAGCCAGACTTTGCTGTTTCCTTCTTCCTATTAATTGACAAAGGTTCTTGATCTCTTTTTAAATGGGAGCTAATTATTTTAGAGAGCTTCCCGGATTGTTTGATAAAATTACTCCTATGGCTCAGCGACGCCAAGTGTATCTTGGCCTGCTTATAAGACATCGTTTTGTTTGATGATTTTGTTTCGGAATATAAAGATGAAAGATACTGGTTTTTGAAGATAATTAATTATAAAAGTAGGTAGGTAGTTCCTTTGTGGAAAGACTTACCGGAAGTTAATTTTAAAGCTAAGCAATTTCACTGCTTTTGACATGACGTCACGTGTTAAATTGGCTTTACTTTCGCAACAAAGGAACCGAGGATATCAAACGTTTCTAATGATACGGTTAAGTGATTTTTGCTTGCTGTTTTTAGGTAAATCAGTTGAGAATTGATTAAAAAGACCTAGCATTTTCCAGTGGATCTTGTATCTTGCCAATGAAGTAAAAGAAATCCGAAAAACCCAAGAAAATGCTCTTATACGAATTCTTGGTATAGAAAATAATGACCTGCTACTCTGATTCTAAGAAAACCTTACTATTTCTGCAAAAAAATAAATGAATATTAAAACGGCTAAGTGCATGTCAATTCACGCACTGTATTTATAAGAACTTTGAATTTCTCAGACTGAGTCTTTTATGGATAATTTTTTTCTTTACATATTTGACCTTTCATAGTCTCGATCTGACGCCCACCTTGTGTAATTTAGTATACGCCTCCATGTTCTTTACTTAGTTTTGTATGCTTTCTATGTACTTACCTATGTATGTGTGTGTCGAAGTAAATGCTATTCTATTGTATATTCTATTTTGCCTGCTAATATAGTTGCTAATATAGTAGTAGACTGGTCTATATAATAGTTTGTAAAAAAAAATTATGACGTGAATTATGATCACTTTTGAGATTTTTTTGTTTTTTAGAGTGCGCCAAAAATTCTAACTATGCCTACTTACAATGCCAGCATATTCACATCACATCAGCTTTGTATGACACAAAACTCAAATGAACAGTAACATAAAGAATAATCTAATTCATTCCCATAAGTGTAGCAAAGGTTTTTCCTGGCAAGTTAATATGCAAATGGACCGGCAGAACTCTTCCCCACTTATTGCAAATGAGAGCGTAAATCGCAAAACAACATCGTCATCATGGAAGATTAGACAGAAAGACAAATGGGGTAGATATTCAGTAAACACAGCCGTATTGTTCTCGAGTGCGTGGTTTTTTCTTTACACTCCATTTGCGAGGCGAGGCGCTGTTCCGTACTCTTTGGTCTAATTAGGATAGACGAGAGTACTGGTTTAGAAAGCTAGGCTACAGCTAGTTTTAGTTCATGAATGGATTCAGGGATGCCTTTTCGATGGTGATCGGGAACGCATTTTTGACAATCTTCAATGGATCGGTAGCCTGTAGCGCACTAAGGCCATTAACGACCTCTGTGTGGGTTCGACTCCAGCCTCGAGATAAATGTTTGTACGATTTGCAGATATTTGTTGTGGGTGGTTTGGGTGTTTTCTATGTATAATAAAAATATGTATCTATGTAGTACCTATAATGTATTAAGTAAATCAGTTATCTAGTATGTACTATGGGTTAAATACACGGTTAAAAACACGGAGTACCTACTATGTACGTAGTTGTGCTCTATGACTCTATTATCTTCTTTATTTCACTTTCCCCATAATTGCTAAGATTGTTTAAAAGAAACTGATTTCATGTTGTTAAAATTAGTACCCACTTATTTTTAGCTTTTTAGTTTTATCATAGTAATAAAAGAGGAAAAGAGGTAATAACTCCTACTTTGTTGGTAAACCAACTGAAATAAAATAAAGTTTTTATTTATTTATTATTTATTTATGGGTACTAGACACACGCTCTGCTTAGCTTAGCTTAGGGCTACATGATGACGTGTGAATTGTCCAGCAATATTTAGTTTTTATTAAAATCCGACCAGAAAACAAATCAAATTAAATAAAACTACCATCTTTATAATTTATTTTTACAAAGTTCATTTAAGAATAAAAATAAAAACAAACGAACTGTTTTAATCTAATTTAAATAAGAACAACACTGCATCGGAACAACCTCTAATTAATCTAAGCACCAACCCGTCGTTTGCCAAAAGTTGATGGGCTTATACAAACTGCCCAAAACACGACCCTTGTAATCATACATTTAATGGTACCCATAATGACCTCGTAAAGAAGTAACTGCCACAAGCCGTTTCCATAAATAATCAACTTTTACTCACACAACCGGGAACTTTTGAAATTTCTCGCAAATTAAAATTTATACGTAGGTATAAAGTGATTTAGGTGTTGGCGTGATTTCCAAGGCTTCGTTTCAGATGCTTAGTAACCAAGGCAATTGTTAATTGGGTATACATACGCCACTTGATAATGTCTGTAGATCAAATTACTAGAAACGAAGTGAAAGGCGTCGAAGTACTCGTCACTATGGACTAAATTTTGATTGAGAGAGAGCGAGAATATTTGATTTGTAAGTCAAATAAACAAAAACAAATATGATTAAAAAATAAAATTAAAACAAAGGTTAGCTACTAGTTTTTGCATTGAGTCACAAAGCGGTCTCTGTCTCAGCATGTAAAAACATTACAACCAACGCTGGTCTTCCGACAGAGCCGTTTGGTGATGACACGGAAGATAACACATAATGTAAGACACGAAACATTCAAAAATATAACATTAAAGAAACATAATCTACGGGGGAACGGTTGACAAATACAAGATACAAAGAATACATTTCATGAAATCGATTGAGACTTTCCGTACAAAATATTGAATTTCGACGCATTTGTGGAAAGTACGAGGACCAAGTACTAAATGTAATTATCCCGGCATTCAAGTCATAGTTTGAATACCGGGATGATTATAGTTTATTTGAAGAAATCCCTGATGATGTATCATTAAGAGATGAAACAACTACCACCTCTCTATTCTACCAATATAAATTATTTTAAATTATTTTTTTATTTATAAGAGTAGTTGAAGAATTGAACTTGGATATGCGGCGGCTTAGAGCATTTCGTAGGTGCTGTGCCTAGTCTCGTGCGTGGTGCGTAGTCGTGTGCATGGTCTACGAATTCTCGTAGTATGTTCTACGAAAATCTACTACGGATTTTACCTTTCATGAATTATAACATGGGACTTTATTGGTTGATGATTATCATTTAAATATCAAAAATAATACCCTGCAACATACGTCCTACGCACCGTATAACAGACAACGAACAACACTCATGCATTAGCCCTCGACAGATACGTCCGGGTAACAATAGCCTTGAATAATTTGAAGCACTGGTGCGTATCCGATGAGTAGAATCTGTATAAATACGTAAATTCTGATGGACATTTCCACAGGGCACCATTTAGCCCCAAAGTAGCAGAGCTTGTGTTATGGGTACGAGATCACTGATATGATGTTGTGTTTATGATTTTTTTTTTCCTGTTTTATACACCCAGCTCGTAACAATAATCTGCAGATTACATAAAAACTTCTACCCGCCCCTTCGCATGCTATTTCCCATGGTAAAAGGTTCTGTATAATGCCAAGTGTAATAGTCTAATAGGATTTTTTAATAGGATTAATAGTATTTTCTTTTTGTTGCCTCGTTAGGTTTGATGTTCCCGCGGTTCGGTGAAAATGGCGAGAGAGGGTCACCGGAGAGGTTTTTGTGGGTATTACGTCCTTCTGAGGACGTTGAGTCCCACATAGTTCTGGTCCCCCGAGACCAGTTTATTCGTAAATGAATTTCCTCGCAAAAAAAAGTCTAATAGTTATGGCGTGAAGAGGTAACTGACATTCAAAAATCCAAACTTTTGTATTTATAATATTGGTGTATTGGTGTGAAGTGTGAATTCTCACGGCGGGAAACGAACCTGCGACCTTCCATACCTTTGCCCACTGCGCCACAGAGGTTGTTATCATGTATTCCCGTACTCGGATTCAGGTTTCATCATAATAAAAGTTATTCCGAGTACTTATTTATCAAGCATATCAGCAATCGTGGTTACGGGATGACTGATACCTACTCATAAACTTAAGTTCGTAATAGGAGGGCGCAATGCGTGCCATTTTGTGAAAAGGGTATGCAAAGAATTTCGCGTTCATATTAGCGGGACATAGCATATGTTTTTGGAACGGCGTAAGCGGAAAAATAAAGTTTTTGCTTATTTACAAGAAAATTACACAACTTATAAATGAACTGGTTGTAGGAACCAAATAATTAGTAATAAAATAACCTACGAATCAAAACATAAGTCATTACAAAGACCGCAGGGTTCCTGAGCTCTTGAACGAATTATGTGCGTAACAGTACACTTTCACGTTTTTTTATTAATATTTTTTTTTCAATCTTGTTTTCACACTGACAGGTTTTTTATTTAATATAATTCGAGTTTTTACCACAGTGATTGTGAGTCAGTACTCACGGGATCCCTCTAGTAAAACCTCGAAAAACATAAAAAAAAAATATCCTGTCAAAATAAGATCTCATTAGATCTAGGCCTAGTTTGAAAAGCAAACCCATTAGGTTCACCCCCTAACATAATAAGGTAAAGTCCAAAATGATGACCCAATAGGGATTCGTAACCCACTGACAAAAAACCTAACCTCCAAAAATCGCAATAAAGTTTTGATAGGCTAACTATGGGACCTAGCCTAGAATTTAAGCTAAATGTTGAACCATAATAATTTCCATGTGTCGAAAATTGGCGGCTGGTGATTTATTCATAATTTAACATTGTATAATAAAAATTATTTAGATCGCTCATTAAAGCTTAGCTATTTACGTATATATATATTTATGTTCCAGAAGGAAAGATAATTGTAGGGTTTAGTAGGGATTGAAGCCACACTTTTATATTAGGCCTCCTGTTTTTAAACCGAACTGTTTTATAAGAATCATACTAATTAGAAAAGCAGTTAAATCTTGTATGAAAATACTTATGATTGCGCTGTTTTTTAAAATGTTGAGCAAGATATTTTTTGGGTCTCGATGCTTCGCTAATGTCAATTGTGTGTTCGACAATGTTCTGTAAAACAAATTTCAGAAAGATAATAGAAATTTCCAAACATTTCGCTAAGCAAATCGTCTTCGTTACTTGTCAACAATGTCCATGTCCAACAGTGGCCAAACTGGTTTTATTGTATTTGTGCTCGTGGCTTGCGTCAAATTGTGGGTGCCAAATAAGTTTGCATTTACACCGACCGAATTAAACGAAATTCGAATATTTTTTCTGGAGTTTACAGTTTAGTTATTTTGCTTCAAACTTGTATTTGTGAAGCGGGCAATCCTGAGAACTAAAGATTATATTTTAAAATTATGTTATGAAACTATATTATGCGAAAGAATTTAATAGAATTAATTCAGATAGATGGTCTGTTGCGTGACGATGGTAAGAGGCCTGACGACGGCATGACACTAGTCCCATAGGAGTTGGGGAGGCCCATTGTGTGGGACGCTACATGCGTCGACACACTTGCGCCTTCCCATCTTCCGAGGACATCCGTAAGGGCTGGTGCGGCGGCAGATTTGGCCGAGGATCTCAAGAGACGCAAATATGCAGATCTCGACAGAGCCTACATATTTGCTCCCTTTGGGGTCGAGACCCTAGGTCCGTGGGGTACCGAGGCTCTCCGGGTTTTTAAAAAGTTATCTGAGCGTCTGGTCGACGCGACGCGTGACCCGAGAGCTGGCGGATATCTGGCGCAGCGCATCAGCATTGCCATACAGCGGGGCAATGCAGCCAGCGTCTTGGGGACGCTTCCGACTGGTATTGATATGGATCAGTTGAGCTACCTGTAGATTGTTTGCAACAGTCTGCAGTTAGCTTAATTGTTTCAATTGTAAATACTAGTTATAATTTGATTGTAATTTTCTTTGTTAATAAAGGCCATTGCCATTTAAAAAAAAAAAATCGGATAGAGAGAAACAAAAAATAAATGGTTACAGGCTTTTTTAGATGTTTATTTGATTTTCCAACTTTGAACTCGATTTACTCGTAGTTTAACTACTTGGCAATACCTACCTACTTATTTAAATATAATAAAGAGATAGTTTGATCGAATTTCATGGGGAAAATAATTGTCCTATTCCTAAAAATATTTAAGTGTTTTGAGCTACTTTGAGCTACCTATACGCTCTGTTTTATTCAATTAACACGTCGGAAGCGTCCCCAAGACGCTGGCTGCATTGCCCCGCTGTATGGCAATGCTGATGTGCTGCGGCAGACACCCGCTAGCTCTCGGGTCACGCGTCGCGTCGACCAGACGCTCAGATAACTTAACTTAGCTTAATTGTTTAGATTGTAAATACTAGTTCTAATTTCTTTTATTATTGAATTGTAATTTTAATTTTCAATAAATAATATTCAAGCAACACGTGAGCAAAGTTGTGACCAGAAACTTGTTCTGACTGAAAAAAATGGTCTGAAGGGTAACCATTTTTGTCACGTCTCTATATATTTTATTTTTAAATGTTGTACTGTGTATTTTATTTATGTGACGAAATAAATAATTTTACATTACTTTACTTTAAAGGCCAGGATTGCGTTTTACTCTATTTTACACGAGAAATGCCAGTTTTGCGGTACGGATACGCGCACTTTGAGTCAAATCTTGTTTTAATTTCCTCGCATACTCGCAAGCTTAATCGAAAACTCGAGCGGAAAGCAAACTAACCGCCTACATTTTAAATTAAACTCCAAATTGAGATTCTGTATAAAATAATGATGAGGTTCAATCTTACGTTCGAAATTGATAATAGACTTTCTAAAATTATAAATTTTGGGTACCTGTTTTGTCGAATCCAATCGAAAATGCCCATGACCCATGTAGGTAAGAAGGTACTTAGGGATGAATCTTGTTATGAAAGTCAAATATTTTAAAACGAATGAATACACAAAATATCTACCTATTAGAAATAAAGTGCGTATAGTGAATATTCAAAATAAAGAATTTATCTTTCTCTGTCAACAACGATTAAAATCGCGGGCATGCTAGTCTTATAACAAAAGAATCTGTGTTTGTATGACAAATAAATATCTTTAGAGAATTCTAGAGAAGACTTCTTTAAAGATATCGGCGATCCAGCAATACCTGGGACGGCAGACTGGTATAATTTATTCGATCGATTAAATTATAGATCATATATTGACACCAATAAGAAACGTCAGTTTCCGTTTGTTGCCCAAGCTAGTACCGTGAGACTCTAATATGAATCGTGAAGCTTTTTATCGTTTTACGACTGTCGTGCTAGCTGTTCCCATTATAATGACAATCTATCGTCACAACAAAAAGTCGTAGATGACAGTTAATCGTAACGTCCTCTAAGTGAACACCTCCATTTAAATAAACAAGCCACTGCACAACTTTCTGTCGTCACGACACAGTGGGTACGCGTCTTAACTAGTTGGACCAAGGGCGAAACAGAGATGTCTTAAAATATTGTTCTGTTTTAGAAATCTATCTATGGAAAGAGCTATGCTCGGAGTTTCTCTGAAGGATAGGATTCGTAACGAATACATCCGACAGAGAGCCATAGTTATCGACATAGCTCAGAGAATTAGCAAGCTGAAGTGGCAGTGGGCTGGCCATATCTAGCGAAAAACCGATAACCGCTGGAGTAAACGTGTTCTCGAGTGGAGACCACGACTCGGCAAACGTAGTGTAGGACGCCTTTCGGCCAGGTGGGATGACGATTTGCGAAAGACTGCAGGCAGATGCTGGATGCGGCAAGCTGAAGACAGGGCGCTATGGCGCTCGTTGGGGGAGGCCTATGTCCAGTAGTGGACTAATATAGTTTGATGATGATGATGAGACACATCTCTACATTGGTGAAGACCGGGCATCAAGTGCCTTTCACAAACACAACAATAATACCTTAAGCTTTTCCTTATCTAAGCTATTGGTAGTCTTTAAACACGTCGCGTGACAAAACACGACTCCTTCCATCAGATTGGCTGATAATTCGTTCACTATCTAACTTGATAAATGCGCCCTAAATCACTTGCCTATCAGGGTAACACTCTCTCTGTTCTGAGTAAATTTAAATAAAGTGTGGCGGACGTAGAAAGCCACATCCGGGATTTTATCGAGAGATCCAACCGTATAGGCACTTTCATGCATTACGTAGTTTGAAAGACAAGTTTCAATGTGTGCTTTGGGTCACGCTATTCTAAAATGAGACGTTCTAGGTGATTCATTTGTTTGTCACATAAAGGTTCTTGACTAACTCCCAACTGATGCCACCTAATCGAAAATTCCGTCATGTTTTGCAGATATTAACAGGCGAGTGATGATGATATCTCTAGTTTTTAAGCGTGAAAAACAAATAAAAAACCTGGGTACGTGATCAATACGAAATATCCAACCATAACTAATTTCAGCCAGCTCTAATTCTTTAAAAAGAAACGCGATATACCAAAACAACGAAAACAATCCCACAAATTCAGGTGACGATAAGGCAGACATTACGCTTCACCCCGCCGCCAGCATTATCCAACCCGTCGTCAACTTTCTTTGATGAGCGTAAATGTCGCGGCTCAGTGAATGTGACGTTTTCATTAAAGTGTTGTCTTCCATTTCGTTGACGAGAAGTCATAAGCTATTGTTAAATACCATCCCGGCTGACGGACGTTGAAGGGATCAAGGTTTAAAGAGCGTTCTCGGGAATAACGTGCGTATTCTGGTGAATTGATATAACAATTAGAATATTAATTTTGATTTTGTAGAAATTGTCAGTATTGAATAGCATAATTATTACAGACCACTATCTTTTAACAAGTTACAACCATGTAAGAAGAAAGTAAATAATAATTTAGATTGTGTTGTATATATGAAAAGTCACTTTAATAATAATTTACTTACTTATATTATTTATTTTAGAGCGAAATCACCTATCATAATTATTTCCTTGAATACTTAAAAGGTGTTTTCAGACTATGTATCTTTTATTGCTGAATAAAACATAATTATTTATATATTATAGAAAATAAAATATAATAAAAGTATTCTACAGTAAAAAATATATCAAAACGGTGAATCACCGGCCGCCAAGCTAGCCTCAAGCAGCCGGTGTCTAGGGCTGCAGAGATAGGAACTTCCTGAGGATGCGAGTCCAGGAGTACCGCCTTTTGGATCTGGGCCTTGATCCAACTTCCTAGCGAGAGTTCTTTTTATTATTTCAGACAACTTTGAACAGTTATAGATATAATACGATCTAATGACTAAATGACGATCTAAATGACTTAGTTATATAACTAAGTCATTTAGATCGCGTTTGAGTGACTAGACAACGACTTTTTGCTCAAAAAAGAACACGAAGATCGACGGTCGGTCGATGGTTCTTAGGAACATACCTAATTGAGCTAAGAGTGCTCTATTAGGTATGTTCCTAAGAACCATCGACCTCCTAAGTGAGTTCGATCGTTTAGAATTATTTTTACGAGTAAACAAAACAATCGCGCATAACAATTTGCTTAAACAATCGGGAGAGGGAATGTTTGTGATGTTGTTGGTTGGCTGAGAGTTAATCTTGTTGAACACACAGTCAAATCTCTTCCTCATTGTGCGTTGGTGTAATAACGAGGAACTCATGTTAGGTTAATTTTTCGTTAGATTAAGCTATTTCCACAAGGTTATATGGGATCGATAAATGAATGTTTTGCTGTAGCATTACAATCAACCTCTAGGTTGTATTGGAAATTAGAATCTAATTAATGAACTGGACCGATTATTGCCACGTCTTTTTGGTTATTGTTGTGAAAAATTTTCAAATATTTAGAGCTTTAAAGTAAACACATCACCGTTTTTTATGATTGATAATAAAATAATTCTACACAGCTGGTTACGAGTACGAACTAGGTTGCCACTAAACCTTTTGTAGCCATTTGGATTTAGCCACAGGATTTTTCAAAAATCTGGGTTTGCTTCTTTAACAGATTATGATTGCTTTTTAATGAACTGGAGTATTTTCCTTCGTATTTTAATTTTCCCTCAAGCACTGCGGTTGTGCTTCGCCAGCAAGAGTATTATTTTCTCAAATATTTTGCGAAGAAAATAAAACTTTCTACGTTTCTATTTCAAAAACTATAAAGTTGACGTAAGAACTTAATCCTTCTCGGCGATTTACAAAGCGCATCCTTGTCCTGAGAACGTGAAGCAAATCGCCTGACCTTGTCTCCAGTCTTTTGTCAGCTTGAGTCTGAAAGCCTCTTCAGTTTTGTTTCGAAAAAATATTTTTCTTTTGATGGATGGATTTATAAGATAAGTCCTGAAAAGTGGAAATCTTTAGGTAACTATAGGTAGGCACTTTGGTAATCAATGATATTATGATCACCGCCCAGCTTTTGAGGTTGAATGAGTGGACGTAAAACACCGAGTGCTTAGCACGCGGATTCTTGGTGCAAGTCAACAAGACTTGTACCGTACTTACCTATCTAGTGCGGGATAATTTTTGTTGTTATTAGATAATTAAAAAATCAAGTAACATGACATTTATCTGTGAATTACTTCAACTAGCTACCATAATTCTTTTTTTATAAAATACTTTATTAAGACTTTTTTTTTATAATACTGTCACGGATTTTTTTAACATTTAATGTCTGCTGGTCCTCTGTACCACAAGATTTTAATAAGCAAATAAGATTATGCAAAGTACCTAGACCCAAACAACGGCCACTTATATGAAATAACACAATTACAACGGACCCACGTTATAACAACTCCGACAACAGACGAATGTCATTACTGCATGTGGAGAGGCTGAGTTTTTATGAAAATGCTATTCATATATTCGAAATTAACTTTCGTATTTCATGTCTATAAGCTTGAATATAAATATGCTTTAATGATGTTTGCTAGTCTATTCAGATGTATTCGTGAGTGTATCAGTGATACAATTTTCGCCGCTCATTAGGTCGTAATCTTTTTGTTTTATGCATAATCAAAATGCAGCTCGAATACATCTGAAAACCTCATGTGGTCTTTTCAGATGTATTCGTGGCTCACTATAAACACAAAATTTATCAACTTTAAGCTATCTTATAGTTGACATTTGACATATAAGTAAGTATATAAGTAAATACATTCTGAGGGGTTTATTAATGCTGAGTAGTAAGGCGTTTTTCAACCATATTTCAATTTATACAAAGCTATGACAGAAAAGAAAGCCGTGGCATTTTTTCTGCTAAAATTGGTCATCTTGTACAAATACGAATTCGCAGATAGGTCTGGCATCGGAATGAACCTGCAACCTTCAGCGTCTCAGACGGGCTTTCGCGCATTACGCCAAAGAAGTCGTCATAAATTTTATATCATTAGCTAAGTACTTATTCATGACTATTTAGGTCAAAGCCCTACATAAAACTAAAGCCTTAAGAACGTTGTAAAAGGTACCACCGACTCTGCGTGACCGCTTTTATGCTAATTTCTACTCTATTTCATACAATAAATTAAATAGGCAGTTTGAATGCAAATAACGATAGCTTGGTTTAATGACTATTTTTTACTGTAAGAAACAAATGACAGGCGTTGAAACAATAACACAGTCTAAGTACGTTTTAACACCGGATGCAAAAAGCGGGGTTGTTAAGTTTAACCCAGGGACCTCGACATGCTTTAACCCACAGAGATATTTTAACCTCGCTGTGGAAAAGTATCTGTGTCATCTTAGCTAATGATAACGTTATCGAGAGATTTTTTTAGCTAGATATATTCGATGAAAATCGGTGCAGTCGTCCTCATAAGAAAATAAATTGCTGGACAATCCACACAGCATCATGTAGCCCCAAAGTAAACAGAGCTTGTGATAAGGGTACTACATAACTGTTATACAAGGTGCCACGTTATACTAAGCGGAGAGGGGGGGTCCACCCTCTCCCGCGAACATTTTTTGTTAGCTAGCACTTTCCACCCGGAAAGTGCTAGCAAATATATAGTAAAAGAACAAAAAATGATCGCGTTCAAGGTTTTTTACTGAAAAAAAGACCTCCAAACTTTCATGCCAACTAGCCCATTTCTATGTCAGTACAACCTTACATCAGCTGTTCATCAGTAAGGTGCTTGACCTTTTAATCGCTTTTGTTTAGCCAAAGCCGTCAATTTTACGGTGGTTCCGTACATTTTTCTTTTAAGCTATTACTTTAACTTACAATGTTTATCTGTATATTATGTATTATGTTTGTTTCGTGGTAGGTACGTCTACGTAGGTACTTATTAAATATTATTTATCGATATTTTAACAAAAGTTACGCGATAAATACCCGATAAAGAATCTTCATTAGGTAGATGTTATAAAATCGACTTACGTGCCTAGTTTTATTTTTAGCATAAATGAATATATTCTTTATTTGAACATGAAAAAGGAACCCTAAAATTTTGTCGGTTTTGCGTTAGTGATAGGGTTGTCATTTTTCTAAGCGTATGCGTAAAGTTATTTTTTACTATGAAAATTTAAAACAACGTATTTCTGAAAATCAACCATGCGGATCAGTTGGGTATAGGGTGTACAACAACCCCGTTTCGGCTTAGTACACCAATAACGTGGCACATTGTATTTAATACATTACATAGTTGTTTTATTTAGTACCTATATCTACATAGAAAACACTTAGAACACCCAGAACAAATATCTGCAAATTGTACAAATATTTTGTCTCTCGACGGGAATCGGACCAGCAACCTCCTGCGTCACTGCCGGATTTTCGCTCGCTGCCGCCCGCCAAAAAATTCGTCAAAAAATTACAGGCACCTATGATTAGTGAATGGAAAAACATGGAAGCCTTTCTTTAAGGAAAATATTCGCGCAACTTGAAACAAAATTGCAAACAAACTTACATGTCAAATATCCTTCGCTGATTAGCCAACAATTTGTTAACACTCAGGACGCTCAGTTCAAAGTCGACTTTATTCCCTAGATATTTGAGATTAAATTGTCGTTTAACGTGTAAGTCGCGCAACACATTTTCTACAACGCCCTCCATTTGCTACCGCCAGTCGCCTTGCGAATTAAATTCGTTCGCAACTAAACAAAACAAAAAAGTTAAACTATTTACAAGCGCCGCTTACCACAGCATACTTTGCTTTTGGGTAATTTTCTAGCGCAAGGAATGCTTCTATGTTTTCTCCGTTCACTGCCTATGATGGTTCAAAATAAATCGTCAAGGACTTTAATATTTTGCAAAGTTTGCACATTATTGGTTGATTTACCTGTAATCCTGTTGTGTTCTGTGAAATGAAAAACCTTAGAGTTAAGTATTTTATAAGCAATACAATCTTTTGTATAAGCTTAGGTTAATCTTGATGTCCAAAGTTTGTCTCCAGAACATTTGATTAAGGGCATAAATCGCGCTAAGGGCTATCAGGCGCAACATTAAGCGGTGACAAGGAGCAGGGTTGCCTCGTAAATTGCGCCCCTGTCTTGCTCTCAGTAGCCTCGGGCTAATTATCTTGCAACAAAATGAAGTATGATATTGTTTTATCTGTGCCCTATTGTTGTCTGATGTGGCTCTGTGACTTTATGTTTAAAGGTCGTTGGTTCCTGCCTGCGAGTTAATATTTGTGCACAAATTCATAAGTATTTCTGGAAATACAGTAATGGAGGTAGACAGCCCTAAAAATATAAAGTAATAACCTCTGCACGTGGCTTCGCACGTGTAGCCTATTACCAGAATACGATTGTATTCTGAGCTGTGAAAATGTATGTATTCATTACTACCTACATTTTCACAGCTTAAAAATTTAAGAAACAAACAGCCAGAGATGTGTATATATGGACGGAAGTATTGAGTAAAATTTTCCTGACTGTCAGAAATTTTTAAAGACTACAAAAATATACTTCAGCAATCTCAATTTGAAATTCTGACAGAAGTTCATTAGCGCGATCTTATAGGCTGTCAGCAAACTCAAATGCGTGGCAAGCCGTGGCAAGCTGAAACCTCTCGTATTTTCCGAGATGGGTTATTTAATTGGCAAAATATGATGTGACAATAATATTCTCTCGTTGAAATGTAATATCCTTGAAACTAAGAGACAATGTACAAAACGTTTTACAAGTACAAAGCGTAGGTAAGCCTATTACCTACGCTTTGTACTTATAAAAACAGTTTTCTGTTTGTGCTCTTATTATAGTATGTATTCGAGTGTGTTCTCTGCGACAATATCGAATGTATTTGGGCTTGGCAAGTATCATGAACAAAGAAACAGATTGACATTTGACGACAAAGCCTAGGCCGGCAAATATACGATATGAAACCTCTCCGGGTGTAACCAAATATATCCGCGACAAAAAGTAAATTACGTTGTCAATCTAGTTGAAGATTTGATGGGTCTGTCATTTTGAATGTATTGCAATCGATTTACGGAGTTGACATCTTTATTAACCATACTTTTGTATGGTTGAAATCCAGAAACCTTTATAAGTAGGTAGCTATTTTTCTTTTTTAGAATAACTAAGATAATATTTATATTTCTATTATATTTTATTTTATTCTTATCTCTTAAGGATAACAAACAATCACACTTAAATATTAACTATAGGAAATCTTAAATAAACTGAATTCTAAAAGTGTGATCATCCCCGTTATCCACAAGTTACTACAATAGAAAGGGGTGGTGTTAGTTGACTTATAGTACCTAGGTATTCGTATTAAAAACTATTTAGTACATAGGTAATCAAGATAAAATAAATAAATAAATAAAATAAATAAATAATGCTGGACAATCCACACAGCATCATCTAGCCCCAAAGTAAGCAGAGCTTGTGTTATGGGTACTAGATGAATGATAAACTTAATACAATACATAGATAAATATTTTTTATTATATATAGAAAATACCCAGAACACCCGGAACAAATATTTGCAGATCGTACAAACATTTGTCCCAAGGCGGGAATCGAACCCGCAACCTTCTGCGTCGCAGGCGGACCTTCGCCCGCCGCGCCACATCGGTCGTCAAATATAGATATATGTAGATGTCGATATATATAGATATATATTATATTAAAGTTAAACAAACAAGACACTTTATTTAATTTGACAGTAATACATATTTAGATATTTACATTAATTTATTAAGATGATAGTTATCTTTTTCATCCTGTCCAGAGGAGGGCGATACTGAACGCGACACAGTTTTATACTTTTAGCGTCAGTATCGTTGCATTATGTTTTAGTTTTAAATATATACATGGTAGGTACCAATAAATGATTTGTATTTGTATTGTATATTAATTAATATAAAAAAATAGCTGAGCGTCTGGTCGAAGCGACGCGTGACCCGAGAGCTGGTGGGTATCTGGCGCAGCGCATCAGCATTGCCATACAGCGGGGCAACGCAGCCAGCAGAGTTTTGGGGACGCTTCCGACTGTTATTAATATGGATCAGTTGAAGTACCTGTAGATTGTTTGCAACAGTATGCAGTTAGCTCAATTGTTTCAATTGTAAGTTGTAAGTTCTAGTTTGTTTCTATTATTTGATTGTAATTTTCTTTGTTAATAAAGTAGTTAATAATTATTAATTAACATACAAAAATAAAACACAGATAGTTTTAACCGCTCTCTGGTTCGTTCGAAGGTATCGCTAATAAAAGTTGGAAAGGATTCATAAAAGTTTCATTGTAAATATTGTTCTTTACGAAACTATCCACTGAATATTTACAATGTCCGGAACGGTAAATCCTGAAACTTTATATTTGCCTAATTAATTACATTCAGTAGACCCTTCCTGATTGGATCACGCATCAGCAGGATCAGGACGGATCTCTGTATAAATAGAAACTTTCTTTTATTGTTGTTTGATTTCGATAGATTGAGGAACCGAATCCCGGTTTAAATACCGGTTGAGGTTATTTACCTAAGACGGAACAAGATTATTCTATCTATATGTTAACCAAACTACTTTATAAGCTTTTACAAAATGGTTTCATATTTTAACTTGTGTTTTAAAATAGGCTAGTGTGGTGGATTTTTTGGACAGTAAGGAGAGGTGCCTCGACCGTCCTGTTAGCTACAAAATGGTGTAAGGAGACTATTCATAATTTTTATCACCATTTACAGATAAAAAATACAGCGAGCAAATTGGAATTACACAGCTTAGGCAACTTCATCGGGCAATCATATTTGAATTTACATAATTTTTTATACATTAAAGGTCAATGTTAACCGACGAAAGGTACGGATAAGAACATCTGAAATTAAAATATCTACAGTTAAAATGCCGATGTTCAAAACCCCTATAATCGCAATTCCTAATGGTTGGTTGATACTATCTAGGTGTCGTAATGCTTAAAACCAGAAAAACAAAAGATCACTGATTGGGAAAACATTGGTTTTTGCTAGGGTCCTTGACCGAAAACTAAATTATAAAGTTACTGGGTATGCACTTAGCATCGCAATGGCTTCGCGCCTCCAGCTTATTAGGTACACTCTAGGGGCGCCACGCACAAGATCACGTGGAGTAGGGAGGGGTACCCTGTGTCAGATCCGTGACTCAAATTGAAGCTCATCAAACCATGTCGGGGTGGTTTGCGTCGGATCCTACACTCAAGCCGAACATTAAATTGAAATTTTTATATTATTTTTTTGACCTCTAGCGCCAAACACACCAACCGCAACGTCATATTCTATCTACCCACATTTCCCTATATATTTAGTTCAATCATTTCAATCATTTATTTGCAAGAATACATAATAATACTACAATGTCAGGTCTTATAACTATTTTAGTAACTGTATTCAGTCTGCGTGCAGACGTGCAAATGTTGTGCGAGTCATATTATTATTTCAAGTACTATTTATGTTACAAATCAAATGTTTAAATATTCGTTTACATTATAGAAATACTTTCCAAGCAACCATCCACATAACTTTTCCCTAAATATAAGTATTCTGGTAATTTATTGTAAATAGTATAGTATAGTTGCACACAATTATAAACATTTCTTTTAATATATCTTTGTGACATTGGGGTTTGTAGACCAAATTGTTAAATTTGATCCGTTTTTGCCGAGTAATCACATCGTTGTTTTCAATCTTCTCATATTTTATGTAGGAATTTAAGTTTTGTCATGTTGTAAACCACGACATTGTTTACTTTTATAATATGATTATATGTATATATTTTGAACCATTAGGTAATCTGGATGTTAGAAGTTTCAAACTTAGGTATTTTATACGTCGGTGTTGTGGTTACATCATTAAAATATTTGACGTATTACGTATTGTAGTTTTAGGGGTTATGAACATCTGCATTTTAACTGTAGATATTTTAATATTAGATGTTCTAATACGTACCCTACGTCGGTTAACATTGACGTCTAATGTATGAAAAATTATGTAAATTTAACTATTATTGCCCGATTATTTGAAGACATTTTGACATTTTGAAGAACACAATATATAAGACCAACCAAAGTAACCGACATAGCTCTCAGAGTATGAAGGCTGAAGTGGCGATGGGCAGGCCGTAGAGCCCCCAACGGTTATAGGTGCCTACCTATAGAGAGTAAGAGTAAAGAGTTTCGAGAGGCGACCGCGATGCAATGCGAAACGGAGTGATGGAAGACCTTCCACTCGATGGACCGACGACATTGTAGCGGTAGCAGGGCGTCGATGGATGGAGGCGGCTCAGGACTCCTATTTGTAGCGTCGTTAGGTAAGGCCTATGTTCAGTAGTGGACTTATACGGCTGATAATGATGATGATGAATACCTAAGACATGTAAATACAAAGCTTCTTGAACAAAGCAGAATAAAGTTAGGGTTGTGGGATACTAAAGCCTGATGTTTACTGACCTCAAGTCGTTAGCCTCTGGGGCATATGAATAAATGAAGAAACCGAGTGCGTGTGCGTTCTTTGAAGTTCTTTTCATGTGGCGTAGGTATATACCCCTCGTGGGTAAACATAAACTTTTACCCTTAGTAACAAAGTTGGAGTCAAGATGCGCAATGTAGAAAAATAGAAAGCGAATAGATAGCCAAAACTCTGCGGGGCGAACGTGGAATAAATCGTATAGTATTTACTTGGTTGTTAGTGTGTCTGGGTTAATAGCTTGAATGTACTGTTATATGCTATATTAACAAAGAAAATTACAATTAAAGAATTCCTAGAGAGAAATTAGGACTATAAGTTTAAGAATTTATTTATAATTGAAACAGTTGAGCTTACCGCGGACTGTTGCAAACAATCTAAGGGTAGCTTTAATACCTGTTTTAATACGTGTTTTCCAATACCTTTTTTATCTTCGAGATTATATTGAGAAATACGAAAGAAAAGGGAATGAAAAAAAATCATGGTAAACATGAAGTTATATACTGAATTCGCGCTGATTTCCACGCTATTTCCCAGCAAACTACAGTTCCAAGTGAAATATATCATTTAAGAAACACATTTTCGTAAAACCTATTCGTGAAAGTTGTCACGAAAGAGGAAATTACTGAATAAATTCGATTGACTCGGCACTCACCGCGCGACCTATCGACTGATCGACGTTTCGCGTGACATAGTTCTTAGAGAACGTGTTATGGACTATGCTGTTTATTTTCTAGGAATAAATTAGCAAGGAGTGCCACTTCGATAGCTATTGATCGATAGTAGGCAACGAGGAGCTAGTGTAGCTTTCAGTAAAATGTCTTCAGCCGGGTACTCCGTTAACCGGTGTTAGGGACGCAATGTAACACAACAGTCAGTACGGTGAAAGGCGCTCGCAACGAGCAACGAGACGGATTTTAAGCACACGCATGGCGTATCATACTCGCTGCAAATGGTACATTACACCTTATCACCAATCAGTACCCTGCTTTCGATGACCTACTATATTTATTCGGTTGTTGTCTTTTCACAAAACATAAGAATTTAGTAGTCTAAAATAATAAAAATAAATGTAAACAGAATAGGCAGAAACTAATTATTAAGTATTCTTTGCGCGCGTGGGGTGATTTAGTACATATAGCATATCCCGTTCCATGAAAAGTTTCATAGAAAGGATATGTCCAAAAATTATATGTTAGTGAGCCCTAACATAACATTAAATCTGGTCAAGTCTCATTATTAGTTTATTATATATCAAAATTAATCATTCAGACAGTCAGTTAGTGGTATTTCGTTTTTAGAGTTATATAAAAGACTAACTGCTGCTCGCGGCTCCTCACACTTTTCCGGGATAAAAAGTACCTTATGTCCGTCCCCGGGATACCATCTACTTCCCTGCCGAATTGCTTTGAGATCCGTTCAGCCGTTTAGGAGTGAAAATGTAACAGACAGACAGATAGACAGACAAAAAAAACTCTACTTGCTAATTTATAATATTAGTGTGGATAAAGGTTCCTAGCTATATCCGCCAACCAACGTAGTTTGCCACAAATCGCAAACCACTTTCTATTAATCTATTAAAAACTAAGTTCAGTTCACTGGTATTTTTAGAGCATTTGGGAAAATAGGAGATTTTGGGCTAAAATAACGATTTGCGGCAAGTTACTTTTCCGTGGTTTTATTCATTGTAGAACGCAGAAAAATAATATTAAAAACCGCAAAAAAAAAAATCTTACGCCAACCCGTGACGATTAACCTTAAACAAAGTTATCCTTACCAAAGGTAGTACTTGGCTTTGCTACTAGAAATATCTCGATGCTCCAACAAAATAACATTGAATCTGCAACTATCCATTATCAGAACAAAGTATTCGGAAAAAACGTCATGAAGGTGGCGCGGCTAATACATCAAGTGTGCGTGCCAACGCCACAGCGGGGCACACTACTCGTATATTTTGTAAACACTCACATTTGTTACACTTTATATCTATGAACCCATTTTAGAGAAGTAATCTCTTTAAATTTTTAGGACCAAGCTAGCTAGTTATGGAAAATTCTAGACTTTTAATTTATTTCTATTTGTAAGCAGAAGTATACAAAAAGTAAATCCATTATTGGCCGTATGTTTTACGAATAACCTTGTAAATTTTTAGTTCTTAAGGGCTGTGGATTTTGTTTCTTATGTTGTTTAATAAAAAAATAAATAAACACAGTAAAAAAAATTGTCACGCTAGAGTAGGTACATCCATACTAATAAAAATATAAATTCGAAAGTAACTCTGTCTATCTGTCTATAAAGGTATCAGACCTTTTCACGCCTAAACAGATGAACGGATCTCAGTGAAATTTGGCAGGGAGGTAAACGGTATAGTAAATGAAAGTTTCGATGTTTTTATAAATATTTTTAAGCAGCTCCATTTTCATCAATTATATTTTCGATAAGTATCTTACACACCTTGTTATTCCTTTCTTCACATCTATTAAAATAGATAGTCCGTGAAACTTACGGCCAGTTGTTCGTACAAACGCTGATCATACACTTAGCTGATCATTTACATAGACTATAATTTAGTTAACAGTGATCAAATATTAATGTCATTTCGGCAAGAAACAAATATTTGAGACGAGATTTGATCGTTTATCAAATTATTTAATCGGCATACGAATAACCTGCATTTGTCGGGTTAGAGACATCCCGCCCGCGATAAAACTCGCCTGCGGGCGAGTGTACCTTTTCTAAAAAGGATAGTGGACAAATAGCCCGAACCAAAAATCAAAAGCGGGCCAGATGTCCCCTAACCCAAAGTGAACTTGTCCACGAATCGTATTACCGGATCGTATTTACTTTTCAAGGGTTCCGTGTCGAAATTTTATAAACCGTTTAATTATTAGATGTACTATTACCGAAACTTCTAACTACAGTACAAGCGTGAGTTCTTGCAGTAGGACAATAAAGGCTGAACTAATTTAAACTAAATAAAATGGCAGTATGCCTACTTCAGTTTTTAGGGTTCCGTACCCGAAGGGTGAAAACGGAACCTTAATAAGCCTCCGCTGTCCGTCCGTCTGTCACAGGGCTCTATCTCATGAATCGTAGGAGGTAGACACTTGAAATTTTCGGAGAATGTGTATTTCTCTTGCCACTGTAACAAAAAATAATAAAAGTATAATAAATGTCAAAATTAAAGGAGGCTCCCATACAAAAAACGTGTTTTTTGGCTGTTTTTGCTCTTAATTTGTCAAGGCTTTATCTCTTGAACTACAATAGGTAGGCACACAAAATTTTATTTAAATAAGTAACACTTCAAAAAGTTGAAAATTGTAAAAATATAATTCGAATCTTTGAAAAATTTGCCTGATTTTTACGGTATGGAGCCCTTCGTGTGCGAGTCGACTCGCCTTGGCGGATTATTTCTTTTTTCCTTCTTTAACTCAGCAACTACCGCAGCTCGAAATTTGAGCTTGAAATTAATAATAAAATATTTGGTGTGCCTGTACAGATTTATAGAAAAAAATAATTAAAATGAATATGAAAATTTATGAAAACTTTCAGTACAAATTGTGATGTCGAAATTTTAAAAGAGCTACATGGTCAAATGGGATATCAAATGTACCATCAGTTTGTAAATTTCAAAATAGTTTTTGAAAATTCTGTAGGTTTCATACTTTTTGAAATATTTTGAAAAAGTACAAAAATATACCACAGAGGGGGCCCCTATCTCAGATGCATCTAAAATGTATACGTTTATGGTTCTATATTTTACAGAAAAAAATATAGAGAAGTCTCTCGGTAGAACACTTTTTGAAAAATTGTCAAAAAAGGGAGGAATAATTTTCAAAAGGTGGGGGAGGGGGGCTACCTCACCGAATGGGATATCAAATGAAAGGTACATCCTTATTGAAAAAAAAATTACAATTCAATAATAAAAACAAATTAGAACTAGTATTTACAATTGAAACAATTAAGCTAACTGCAGACTGTTGCAAACAATCTACAGGTAGATCAACTGATCCATATCAATACCAGTCGGAAGCGTCACCAAGACGCTGCATTGCATTCATACATACATCTCAAAACAGTTTTTTAATATACTTGGGCTACATACTTTTTGCAATATTTTGAAAAAATATGTATCAATAAAATTAACTTTTTTATCAGGTGCTCAATGTAGGAATCTATCAGTGTTTTATTTTGCGTTACTGTTTAATATTATACTGCGTCACTTTCCTGTGACTGATGTCTCCCACTCATTTATAAATTGACCTCACTTTAGCTTGACGGAAGTTGAAGAATTCCTTACGGAAGGAATTCTTTAGTTCGCGATTTTATGGAGGTCTCTATAAATGTATGTAAGTGGCGAGACACGAGTTCAAAAATGAACATGAAGTTGTGAGAAATATAATGTTGTTTGATAATAAATAGTTTCAATTAAATTGAATAAGTAGGTACATAAGTTTATACTTTTTTATTTTGATTATTGTATTGGTACATATTATCTATAATATTGTATTTTCTATGAACTTTCAATGTCTGAACATAACGATATGGATTGATTGATTGATAAAAAAATGGCTCTCGAAAAGCTGGAGTTCCGGAAAGTTATTTGATATTATAATTTTTTATTTACGATTATGTCAAGGCCTTATTGTTTTCAAAAAAATAAAAAAGGTATTTGTAATATTACCTTCTGCCCGCGGCTTCGCACGCATTTTCCGGGATGACAAGTAGCCTATTGTTAATCCAGATCTATAACTACATCTGTGAAATATTTTAGCACGAACCTTTTATAGTTTTGGCGTGGAGAGGTACCTAACAAATATCCAAACCTGAGCTATATTTTGGCATTATATTTAATTTATTATTAAGTAAACGATTTCAGATAATGTTTTATACTTTTCAAGTTTTTTAGTTTTTTGGTGATGTAAACGCACCACTCCAGACGGTCGCAAGCCTATGGCCTTCACTGAAAACCGGCGCTGGGATGACACACCAGTGTTCATCCAGCACAACGCTGAGTAGAGGCCATATTTGCCTCAGACTATCAGAACACACAATAAAGAAAATGTACATAGTCTTATTTACCAAGTAGTAGTACCAAGTAGTAGTTTAAGTGTTTGTTTTGTGTAGTAGTTTTTTGAGGTAAATAAAAATATTTTATATCCTCATTTGTTTCAAATATCCAAACTTTCGCATTTATATTAATTAGTGATTCAGTTTTTGTTGCGAACTCATTTCTTTGCGTCTATTGGAATCTAAAAATTAAGCTCTTCCGCCAATGTGTTCAAGCATAATATCCGCTTACCTTTTTGCTATTAGGGCTAAAATTTTATTGCGGAACATTGTTACGTTCAATTATGAACAAGCTTCGTTTATTTTATACAAATAGCTTTCGTGAATTTCTGAATTCGACTACATTGTTCGCTAAATTGCAGTAGACAAAATAAATTCGTTGGAAATTTTACCGAATTCTAAGATAATAGATTCAGGCGTTACTTTGAGGAAATACATTGTAAAATATTAGGACTAAAAATATTTAGAAACAATTCCGCGCAATACCTTCTTCATGTGATTCAACAAAATGCATGCGCCATGATCACGGAATAACTGAGTCACTGCGAGTGAGTTTTTATTGCTTAAATGTTCAAAACATTATTTATTTATCAGTTGAGCTACATCTATATTGTTTGCATCATTCTGCAGTTAGCTCAACCGTTTCACTTACAAATACGAGTTCTAATTAGTTTCTATTATTTAGCTGATATATTCTTTGTTAATAAAGGTACACTGTTTATTGAAAAAATAATAAATATTTATGTGGTAAGTAATTTTTATTTGTTCAATTTGCCTATACCTAAAGTATATTAAATTGCCAAGTTTATTTTTTCTTTCATCAAATGCACAGAATTTGAGTTACGATTACGAATTCGTTTTGAGTAGGTACATCAAAATTTCACATTGCATTTTCTTTGTAAACGTCCAACGAAATTATCAATCTTTTTTCAGTAATCTAATATTTTACGTAGCGTTACTCCAATTTTACATACAAATTTTATCACATTTATGTAATTCAATGTTATGTGACCTTTTCTTATTTTTATGGAGAAAAAGAAAAAAAAAGAAAAAAAAAATCTTTTCATAAAGCCTTAGATAGTTAAGATATAAGTAGCATAACTATCGTACATGTATCATGCATGTTATCTTAAGCAAAGACCTTATTGTCAAACCGCATATACAAGTTTTGATAAAATTCGTCAAATATAATAAAAATTATTAAAGATTTTGTTACGAAATTAGCTAAGCTCGGTTCTAGAACCATAGATATTTTCTGTAAAAAAAGGGGTTACAAACACGAGGTCACATGGTAGCTTACGACACTGACATCATCGGAGCTATTTACTGATGTTCGAAACTATTTTAAACAAAAAACAAAATAATATAAATAATGCTGGACAATTCACACAGCATTATCTAGTGCCAAGCTACGCAGAGCTTGCACAACACAAGCTAAGGTACTAAACTTAATACAATACACTAGGTACATATGTTTATAAATATTTTTATCATACATAGAAAACATTCAGAACACCCGGAACGAATATCTGCGCAGATCGTACAAACATTTATCCCGAGGCGGGAATCGAACCCACAACCTTCTGTGCCGTAGTCGGACCTTCGCCCGCCGCGCCACAGATGTCACCGTTATGATTCGACAGTTTTAATTGATCATAGAATTTTGTCTCTCTTCCGATTTCGAACTTGAATTTGCATGTTTTTTGATGTGCTTGTGTGTTGCGAAAAACATACATGCGTTGTTTAAAGTTTTGTTCATATAATATCATATGAACAAAACTTTAAACAGCATAATTTTGGTTGGTTATCTTGCAGTCAACTTGTTGTTTTTTTTATCAGTTTTTGTTTAGTTTTCATAATTGTCTATAAGTCTTTGTTTACTAAAAATATCTTGGATTTGAGAGTTAAGATAGAATTATTTCATAGCCTTTATGCCTATGGCTTTATTTTTACCTAAAATAGTAACGATAAATAAATCATAATATCAAACATATCTGGTAAACCTCAAAATAGTCTTATAAGAACGTATAAATAAAAAAGTTTTTATGGATTTATGTAATGACTTTGCCAGCAGAGCATAAAAGGGGTAGGTTGTGTTTTTCAGAATGATGTAAATTTAGGGATGGTTAGCAATCCCATCCACTGACATCTCAGGTGACTCTGTAAAACAAAAGCAAATTTTTTTTTTTATTTTTTATTATTACACATCGATAATGCGACATGCCTAATATTTTACTAACATTGTTTTGTCTGACTGTATTAAAATTCACCCAGGTAACAAGTGGAGCGAGTTACAGAATCAAAAGTATAGCATTTTTACGATTCGTCAACTCGCACCATGATTCGCAATAATTAGTGAATCACTCATTTATTTAGTATCTCGTATTAAAATATATTTTATTGTGTAGAAAATCCATAAAATAAATAAAATATGATAAAACTATTCTTCAGTAAAAAATATATCAAAACGGTGAATCACCGCCCGCGAAGCTAGTCTCAAGCAGCCGGTGTCTAGGGCTGCAGAGAGAGGAACTTCCTGACGATAGGCGCCGAGTCCAGTCCACCTTTTGGATCTGATCTTATTATTATTATTATTTATTTATTTATTCCCAACGGCAAATTACCCTCTATCAAGGATATTATATTTGAAGAGGGGGTGCTTCACTCTCAAAACAGTTCTAATTACTTATGAAGTTGAGCGGGTTAACTAGGAACATTTTGGAATCTTCATAGTTAACCCGCTCACATTTATAATGAGTTCCAATTCAATTTCAATCCTACCTCTTGAATACGATGCGCACGATTTTAATCGTTTCTTTTTACTAAATAAATGCTTCGAGCATTTTTTTGTAAATGATCAGTTATTAGCAGAAAGCACCCGGTCCTACCTCTGAGGCACGTGTTCTATAAAATATAATCGAGCAATAAAGTACATTTTAATTGACATTTTCGAAACAAGTTTTCATACATTAAACGTCAACGATTATATTTGGTAACACATTTTAGCTGCAACAACATCGTGGTTACCCTCATAAGGCTTGTCTCCAAACAAAATATAAACAGCTCTTAATTTCTGAGTTATGCTTGTGTTTTGTTTATTTTCCTTCCACAAGAATCTGCTAACTGGGTTGTTTTCAAATCAAATATCGAATCCCCTTCACCTGTCTGAAAAAACATAGGTATGTTGTAGGTAAGTAATTTTAAAAGAAAAAACCGAGTTAATGGCCGTCGTGGTCGGTGCGTACGACGACCCCTCTACTTCGGTAGTACATGCTTATACAAAAGATAAAGATACATTTATTTGGCCATAAACAGGTACATACAGGTTTGACAAGAACTAATAAGTAGGTACATGAAGGTACATTTACATAAATAGATACAAATACAAGCAGAGAGTAGATAGAAAATGATGACATTATAACTACATAGAACAAAAAATAGATCAAACACAAAAACCTAATGATAAATAATAATAATAATAATAATCCAAAAGGCGGTACTCCTGGATTCGGCGCGCATCGTCAGGAAGTTCCTTTCTCTGCAGCCCTAGTCACCGGCCGCTTGAGGCTAGCTTCGCGGCCGGTGATTCACCGTTTTGATATATTTTTTACTGTAGAATAGTTTTATAATATTTTATTTTCTATAGTAAAATGTATTTTATAACGAGATTTAAAATAAATGATGTGAATAATAATAATAATGTTTGTTTATTTTCATATTACAAAAGATCCATAAGTTAGTAAAGTCTTAGCCTATGTTAGTTTTAACTATTTAATTAATGTGGAGATGGAGTGTCTGTACATCACTCCATCTAATTTATCAGCTATTGCTGACAGCAATAGAGCGTCATCAATAATTATTAGTCACACACAGGTACATTAAAAGGAGAAACTAAATTAAATCGTACCTACACTACACACAATCAAAGTAAGAAGTAAGTAGGTACATACTTAGTACCTACCCACCTACCACACCAATCCATAGTCAAGTCAGTGCCTTAGAAGCGAGAATACTCGATCTACTACGATCATACTAGAACTCAGCCCGTGGATGTTGTATCGTTAGAGCCGCCTAAGGGAACCTGCTTCTAGGGGAAGTTCAACAGTTCCCTTCTTTCGTTCAACAGCCACCACTGGCCACCACGCTTGCGTGGTGATTACGGCAAAACGCCAAGCTGAGCTTGGATCTTATTTTGTAAATCTAAAGAAAGAAACATGATTGATTTCTAACAGTTTCATAAATGCTTTAAAACTTTCATGGCGTCCACAACAGCCGATTCGTTATTTAATATTCACATACCTAGACATATCATTTATTTGCCACCGCAATACACACAATATAAATTACCAATTTTGAAATTAAAATTTAATACTAAATCACCTATTTATTACATAATAAAACATTGGAACAATACGTTGAAAAACTAATTAACATTATGTAAAAAATAAGCAGGTAAGTGTAGGTGACCAATGTGTGCTGCAGTAGCAAAATGGGCTAGGCTCAGCATAATACTGACTGTTGTGAACAGAAGGCGCTGCTATTCGGCCTAGACCAGAGCAAGAACAATCACAGGACCCTGCGATCACAAAATATTATAAAGGATAATTAATGTCTCGCTCAGTTATAAAAGTAAAAAAAAAGGTTATGTGCATAAATGATAACACAAAGAACAAAAATGAATAAATACGACTGTTAAGATTAATATGTGCGTTTGTAATACTTACTAATAAGAAAATAATAATTATAATAGGTATGTAACAAAAACAGTAACTACAAATATTGGATGATAGAGCTGGACCAGCTCTTCTTTCATGTTGCTTACCTCGTTTTGAAGTAGCTGAGGATTCCTCGCTACCTTCTGTTATGGGTACTAGATAACTGATATGCGTAATATATTTACTTATTTTTATTACCTACATAGAAAACAACCGGCACATATTTATTTATTTATTCAAAATATCTGTAGATCGTTCAAATATTTGTCCCTGCGCTGCAGCGCGAGAATCGACTAGCAACCTCTTGCGTCGCAGGCGGATATTCGCCCGTTGCGCCAAGAAGGTCAGAGAAGGCACATACTTTGTATTGTAAAAAATCTTGATTTTCGATGGCCCTATTGGTACATTTTGGTGGATAGAGGGACAAACGTTAGAATCGGCTACTTAAACTCAGTCCGTGGATGTCTTAGGAAGCAACTAGAGAAAGCTGCTGTCCTTTCACTGTTAGATTCCCTACCAGTGAAAGGAGCAGCTTCATACAGTGTACTTTAAACCTCTTCTGCGATCACCAATCCGCTTGCTTGGCATGGTGATTATGGCAAAACCCCATAAATATCTCCTGGTTTGGATGGGAATAATTAGATGTGGACTTATGAGAAGAGACTGATCAGAAGCGGTAGACGAACTTAATTTCTCACAGTTTTATGTGGAGCGTCAAATCCGCATTCGCTCCTTTCACAGAAAACGAAGGCTTAGCCAAGATTACCTGTGCATCAAGCTTACAGCTTCGCTTGTATTTGTGAACGGCTCTTTGGTATCCGTAAATAATCTAGATTTTTTATCCTGACTTACGTAGAAATCTCCCACGGAAACATTATCTCTATACAATGGTTTCTCGAGCTGAACCTGAAATTATAATAAATTGTAGTAGCAAGGTTATTTTCAAGTAAATTGTCGTAACCTGTAAGCTATGAAGTATGATAGTTACTTTGCCTGTAAGTATCAGATATCACTAGCGTTTTCTTTTGGGATTGTGGTGGTATTATCCTCAAAAATAATAATATCGCTAAAAAACGATTCCTATTTGATGATCACATAAGCAATGGGGGAGACATGATCAGCTGTGGAAGTACGTAAAATATCTGACGAAAATACGAACCTTGAAGAATAACCCAGAAACCGATGCCAATTTGGCCCGGCTATAGAAAATCTTCAATATTAGAATAACACAAAAAAAAATATTAAATATGATCTGGCTTGAGACGTAGTTATACATATAAAATTTAAAGAAGTTAAACTTAATACAATATTAATTAATCTTATAATTTAATTCAACCTTCGAAGAACTATGATCGAGACAAAAAAAAATATACTAAAGTATGTACATACTTAAAAAACAAAAAATTAACAACAACCCGTGTGTAGGTTGTTGTTTAATTTCTACTAATTAATGGTTACTGTGGGTGTGATGCCCTTCTGAGCATCGTCGTCCCGGCGGTTACAAATGTTATATATGTACATATTTTATTTAGGTCTAACAATAATTAATTCTACTCTATTCTATTACAGCCGGTTCTTTATGCGTTGATTAACAAATCGATAATCAAATCTCTTGTCAAAAAGTTCTTTCTCTGGCAGGATTTTGATCATTGATTAGTTAATTATTGAGATAATTATTGAGAGCGTATGGACAACTGGCTGTAAGCATTGCCAGGCGAAGCCTATTTATAACCGAACGCGCCGAGGGAACCAATAAAACCAATTTTAGAATTCGTTGTATGTTTGAAATCTCGCATGCATGTCGGCTCTAAGTCAGAATTCATACTCCTACAGCATCGCGTTCAGAGGGGGGAGTATATTTAACGTTAGTAACGAGACGTGATTGTCAAGTCTCCTTTTAGTATGAGAAAGAAATAATTCTATTTATTGGCTGAGACATTAAATACACAATAATAAAAAATAAGTATGTCTATGTGAACCCAAAAAAAGGTCCTGCTCAGCTTAATATTGCTCAACTTTGTGTTGAGCAATATTAAGCTGAGGCTGGTTTTCTGGCAGGACCTATATGGACTTTTAGTAGTAGCAGTACAGCAGTAGCAGTAGCAGTAGTGGGATTTGCGTAGTTTGCTGTCCGCACGATGCGCTGTACCAAATTGTAAGGAGACGTCACGATCAACGAAAATAATTCTCCCCCTTTTTTACCATTTTCCAAAAAGTGTTGTTCTTACAGACTTCTCTATATTTTCCCTGTAAAATATAGTTCCATATCTACAAACGCTACATTCAGCACATACGCGCATTTCAGATGGATCGCTCTGCAAACTTCGGAGATGAGGGGAGGGGGGGAAGGCGTAATTTAGCGAGTTTTTCTGATTTTCAAATATTTCCAAAACTCAAATTAATACCTTTCATTTGATACCCCACTTGACATTGTAGGTCTCCTCTTATTGACGTCACAATTTGTAGTGAAAATTTTCAATTTTATGTTTATATACCTATTTAAACATAAAATTTAAAATTAAAATTATATTAATAAATATTAAAATGTATTAATGTTTTAAATTTTACGTTATTTGCTGCTGTAGTTGCTGAGATATTACATACGGTAAAAAGGACAGAAAAAGCGATGCCATAACGGTTTCGAAAGCGTTCTCCGATCTTCGAAACCCTAAAAATATAATCGGACAACTTCGTAAAGCCCTGAATTAAATATCGCTGAACATTACATAAAAACCCCGATGAATTGAGATCTTCCTTGAGATCTTCTATTTAGTTCCGTTAAAAGCTCAAAATAAAACTCACTTTATCAATGTTTTCCAAATCAACAAACTCCAAAACTTGTTTTCTGGTATTGTCAGTCCAATACTGAGTGAGATAAGAACGCCATGAAGAACCACGTGCAAATGGGAGTACCAGCGTGCAATGGGAGTACCAGCTATTCTCGAACCGAATGGTCTGTTGCGTGACGATGGTAAGAGGCCCGACGGCATGACACTAGTCCCATTGGAGTTGGGGAGGCCCATTGTGTGGGACGCTACATGCGTCGACACACTTGCGCCTTCCCATCTTCCGAGGACATCCGTAAGGGCTGGTGCGGTGGCAGATTTGGCCGAGGATCTCAAGAGACGCAAATATGCAGGTCTCGACAGAGCCTACACATTTGTTCCCTTTGGGGTCGAGACCCTAGGTCCGAGGCTCTCCGGGTTTTCAAAAAGTGATCTGAGCGTCTGGTCGACGCAACGCGTGACCGGAGAGCGGGCGGGTATCTGGCGCAGCGCATCAGCATTGCCATACAGCGCGCGAGGCAATGCAGCCAGCGTCTTGGGGACGCTTCCGACTGGTATTGATATGGATCAGTTGAGCTACCTGTAGATTGTTTGCAACAGTATGTAGTTAGCTTAATTGTTTCAATTGTAAATACTAGTTCTAATTTGTTTTTATTTTTGAATTGTAATTTTCTTTGTCAATAAAGATTTGATTTTAGGTCAACGGGAATTACCTTATAGGTTTTGGTCCATGGCGAGAATCAAAAGTATTTTTATTTTGTATTTTTTTTTAAATTATTAAATTTAAATACATTATTGCGTTTTCCATACTTAAATTAATTTAATTTAAGTATGAAAAACGCAAAGTTGTGATCGCACTACCCACCCAGCCCGTGCCGGCTGCGCCTCAGTAGGCACTGTAGTAGATAGACAGCCGCGTAAATGCGCGTGACCTTCTTAGGTCGGTAGGTATGAACCCGTCCGAGAAGTAGGCACCTAACTTAATATTTTTTTCTATCCCGTGAACGTCACTATTATAAAAGGATGGTTCGAGAGGCAATTAAGATCAAGAAACACCCGAATTTTAATCGTGAAGATGGTTTTCGTCTCTCTTCCTCGTGGAATCCTGTGATTAGTAAGTGCGCGCGTCGTGATCCAACTGTACTGAAGTCGGACACGGTCAGTTTAATGTGTCGTAATGTGAACGTTGACATTCCTGATTCTGAAGACGAATTGAGGGTAGTCGTGGATACTGCCGTCAATTCTTGGCTGTAACTCTGAGTACATCCAGTCGCCCCGTGACCACGATCGCTGCAACGCGATGGAAACGTAGGGGAAAATAAAACAAGAGGCCCGCGATAAATACCCGACAAATAATCTTTAATATGTTAACAGATCGCGAAAGTTTAAAAAGTTTTAACATTAAATAATTAATATGATTTGGCCGTTGATGCCGAAGTTGTGTTCTTTTATTTGAAACTAAATTTTGCTTTGTAGGCCGTTTTATTTTTTCTTTTTGTTTTTTGTTTTTGTTTTATGAGAGGTATCTTATTTTTCAAAATTTATTTATTTTTGATATTTTCTAGTTTTAAGTCATTATTATGCGTCTATGTGTGAAAATTAAAACCATAAGTCTATAATCCAATGTGATATTCACAAATAACCTCACGAAAATGAATATCGGCACCGATATTGATACCTCAAAATATTAGTTTTTTGGTCTTAGGATTTTTTCATTTTTAATGACCCATTTCGGACCTCAATAGCTCAAGAACCTATAATGTTTAATAATAAAAATTTGTATTCCTACTCTTTTCATAGATCTTACTAGACATGTTAAATTGTAAGCCTGTAGGTTTGATAATATAAGAGATTCAGATGGGACCAAAAGCGTGCCCAATGGTTCGTGTACTCACAGCTATTGCGTCGCCCGTTTCTTTCCAAACTTGGCTGGGCATTCTAGCGCGCACCTCAATAATTGTCCTACTGCAGCAGGCCCAATGGCATTTTTTATAATGTTGGGCAATAAAATAAAAGTGACGTGATTACCCAATATGAACTTTATTTCATTATTTATGTTTAGTACACTGTTTAAAGGACTAAAAGCTAAGCTATGGAATAAATACGAAAAAAACTTACAAATTTAGAAAAAGCAACGAAAAATAACGTAAACAATTAAACAAGTATTCTTTAGACAGCGAAAAAAGCCAACAATAAATACTCGCGTACGATCACAGCCCGACCGTTTTGATTCTGTTACAAATGGTGTTGAAAAAAATGTGGTGAGGCCACAGAACAAGGAAATGTCCCTGTATATTCTAATTGCGTGCGGAATACCATATAACATAAGTTATTATTGATTCATCAATTTGTGCTGGGTTCCACTTTCTCAACTTCTCCAATAACACTTTCCACAATAACGTCATCAACCATATAGAAGAAGACTGCAGGATAGTTGATGTTGACATGTACTGGTTCTCCGCACTCAGAGCAGTCCTTTGCTGAAGCTGTAAAATTAAAATATTTAAGTACTAGTCAAACTTATCTGGCGCAGCGCATCAGCATCGCCATACAGCGGCGCAATGCAGCCAGCGTCTTGGGGTCGCATCCGACTGGTATTGATATGGATCAGTTCAGCTACCTGTAGATTGTTTGCAACACTGCAATTAGCTCAAATGTAAATACAACTAGTATTTACAATTGAGCTAACTGCAGTGTCTAATTTGTTTCTATTATTTGATTGTAATTTTCTTTGTTACAAAAGAAAGATAAATAATAAATACAGGCGTTACTTTGCGGAAATCCATTGCAATATAGCTATTAAAACAAAAAATATTTAGTAGCAAAGAAGGTTTTAACTGTCACCTAACTGCTGTCTGAAAAACAGCGCTGTGCATAAAATGCACTTAGTACACGCTGAGCCAACCCCTATTTCGGCGCAGGGAGGAGGCAGAACCACCTTACACTTTATACTACCAACCTCTTTATGTCACTTACCTCCATGTTCTATTGTTTTTGTTTTCCATTTGTTTAGTTTTTTTTTGTACTTGTGTCTAAATAAATTATTTTTCTATTCTATTATATTTTACACGGAATTGTTACGATTTTTTTTTCATTCTAATACTAAGAGAGATAGGTATTACACTAAAGGAAGGTCAGTAGCATCCACCCACCTAACACCGATACTGCGATCAATAACCTGCCTGCCAACCCTGATGGTCGGTCATGGCAAATTCCGCCATTGCACTATTTGGGGACGCCTATGTCTTGCAAGTGGACTTCTTGTAAAGATGTAGGTAGAAAAACTCTAAATCTATCTACCTGTATGTATAATTAAAAGCCTACCTGCTATATTAAATGGATGAATTGAATTTGGTAAAAATTCTTAAATGCAAAAACGTAACGTTACGTTTTTTTTGCCACCTGTCAATAGTGATTCAAGATATAAAGAATCTTAGAAAAATATAATTACAAAGTTTGATTCATAACTAGTCTACGCGCTGCGTAGCCGCCTACGCCGTAGCATTTATCGTAGCGCACTAAATAGTGCCAAAATAGTGCACAAAAATATTAATTTTGAGTCTATTATTATTATTATTTTGAAGTTTTGATTGGGGGATACTATGATACAAGACCAATTGAAATTGAATAGATGTCCACTGCTCGACATACGACGCCACAAATCTCAGGACCGGTCCTGAGTCGCCATCCATCGACACCCGGCGATCGCTACAAAGTCATCGGTCCATCGAGTCGAAGGATGATCTTTATCAGACAGCACCATGTCAATATCTCGAGAACCTTACTCCACAGCGGTTATCAGTTCTGCGAGCTGTATGAGCTGTCTACTTTAGTTTCTCCATTTGATGCACCTGTGTGTGACTAATAATTTTATAGATGACGTTCTTATGTCTCATTTTTTGTGTTTGATCTATTTATTTCTTTTTTAATCTCTTCATTTACCTACTTATTAGTTCTTGTCAAACATGTATGTACCTGTTTATGGCTAAATAAATGTATATTTATGTTTATATAACGTGATAGGAACAACTTAACCTAAATAGTTATACTCTAGTTAAACTTACCTTTTTTATATGGTTTGGCTCCTATAGGAGACCACATTGCAGTTGACTTTTCGTGGATGTACGTGATAGATCTATTTAATGATCTTCCACATGAATCAATCATTTGACATTTTGTATCGTCGAACAGGCTATTGATTTCGCATGTCTGAAAGTTAAAGTTAAATAGATCATAATTGTGTGAGTTAATTAGGTACATATATTGAGTTAACATTATCGTCTACTGTCTACGAACTCGATGATTCTAATCAGTTGATTAGAGACAACATAGAACCGGAATGCACAGAGATGTCTTGTGAAAAGTTCTACTTGGGTCGCTGAGCTACGAATAAATGAATTTATTGTACAAACAAAATAAATAAAATATTTTTTTATATAAATTAATAAACAATTAAATACCTACAACAGGCGGCCTTATTGCTTAAAACAATTTCTTCCAGGCAACCATATATTTAAAAGATATTATTGTTACAAGAGTTGGTAGCAAGAAGCAAGAGAGTAACAATTTCGATAAATACTATAAATAGCGTCACGCCAGTAATATTTTCCCAAACATCGCTGAACTATGTATGCCGCCACGGCACGGTCTCCGAATCAGCCCGTAGATGTCATAAGAGGTGATTAAGGGAATCTACGAGAGGAAGGGCAGCAGCTTTCTTCTGTGTATTTTAACACCTCTACTGCGATCACCAAACCGCGGTTTTTATGGCAACCCCCCCGCGTTTAGGGGAGGCACGTTGAGCAGTGGATGTATTTCTATTATAATTATATAACGGGTATTTATCACGTTTATTAAGATATTTTTCCCGACGTTTGTTGAAACGCCCACGACAGTGCCCACGACAGTGTGTAAACCTGTTGAGGTTTACACACTGTCGTGGGCACGGGATGACTGACAGGGAGAAAAGGTAAATAAACGAGATAAATATCCGCCTGCGACGTAGGAAGTTGCGGATTCAATTCCCGCCTTGGGACAAATGTTTGTATGATCTGCAAACCTTTGTTCCAGGTGTTCTGGGTATTTTCTATGCATTATAAAAAAATATCTATTTATGTAATGTATTGTATGTATATCAGTCATCTAGTACCCATAGCACGAGCTTTGCTTAGTTTGGGGCTAGATGATGCTGTGTGGATTGTCCAGGATTGTTTATTTATAAATTATTAGTATTATATGACAGGATACTAATATATACTAGTATGATGTTTTCAGATCGCGTTAGGAAAAAATATTTAGTGGATGTATTACTGCTGATGAGGAGCTAGGTGCGTATGTGTCGGGTGATCCAGACTCGGATCTCATTCGGTAGTAAATTTATCGATTTTTTTAAAATCTTTTTAAAACTTACACTCTGTAGAGCTGGCACTACATTCTCTACATCTGTAAAACTTGTATAAGATGGTACAGTTAAATGCATTATTGTGTCTTTCAGGCGTTTCATCTCATCCAGCAAGATCTGAGGTTCTGAAGTCAGTTTTGCAACCATTGGCTGTAGCCCACATCTGGTGTTAGAAAAGATAATCAACCAATAGGTATTTTCGTTTTCTAGTCGTATTTGTATCAACTGGAAATAATTACATATTGATATGTTAATGTATTATTTGTAATTTAATTCAAAACACATTATCTCTTAAAAATCGTATGTAACAGACATATTCACATCTTTAAATCTTCACTCACAAACTTTTTACATTCATTCAGAATTTTTATGTGTTTAAATTTCTTGTAAAATCCTATTTTCTTGGATTTTCCTGTTCTACTTCATATTTCAATTATTTTTAATTTTTAATTGTAAATTAGTATTTAAAATCTACCCTATACAAATTCTTTTTTTTAATGTGTTATTGACAAAGAAAATTAATATAATTAATTTAATAAATTAATTTTCTTTGTCAATAAAGAATATAAAAAAAAGTGTATAGGGTAGATTTTTATCGACCCTTAATATCTTTGGCGTATACCAACCCGTGAGTCAAGTAATCTGCTCTCCGTACTTTTGCAAATGACGTCCTGATGCAAAAATGTAGTAAGGGTCGGCTCTTTCAATCCGTAATATATTCCAGTGGTTTTATTTGCTGTGTTAAAAGACATCCTTAAAACTGGCTGAAATAAAAAAAGGCTTATTTTTAGTTAGTCAAATGGGCTTAATTGATAACAAAATAAATCATGTAAAGAACTTTTTTCCTAATACAGGGTGGATTTTTTACTTGGGGGCAGTAAGGGGAAATGCCATAACAGTGTTACTACAGGAAAATGGTTTTTAGAAAATTATATTTCATTTTTTGAGAAATTTTCATTGTTTGTTCACAAATTTTCGCAAAAATTTAAAGCATGAAAATGGGCAGTTTAGGCAAAACTTTTTTGATGTCAATCGATCCTGTTTCATACACTGATCATAAAATTATATTGTTTGAACTGAGGTTGGAGTACTAAAAAAGTCAGACATCGCAAAAAAAAAATTGGCATACGTCCACCATTATTTTATTTTATTTACCCAGCAGAACTTTTTGTAATTGATAGGTTGGCTGGTTAATAAGTTTATTTGTGTGTGTTGTGTCCTATAAATATTTTCTTTCTTTTATTAAAATATTTGGATATAGAAACTTCGAATATCGAACTCAAAATAATAACATTGAAAATTAGATTACAAATAGGAACATAATCAAAAATTCACATGATACCAAGATATTTTTCACGTGTGTACAATAACATAAAGTTGCCATTCAGCCATAATCGGCTGAAAAGTAATCAGTTAGCCTTTTTTTATTAAGTGTTTTAGGTTCACAAGGTTTTCGAAGCTGTAATGATTGCCTACAAAATATCATATGCGAAAACTTTTTGAGCGATTTCTGACTTTTTTAGTTCTCCGACCTCATGTCCTCTATAAGTTTTTGATCAGTATATGAAACAGGAACTATTGGCATCATAAAAAGTATTTTTTGTAAAATGCCTATTTTCTTGCTAGGTGATTTTTTTTTGGAAATCTTTGAATGGGGATAAAAGTGTCTTTAAAAATTATGGATAGCCTCGTAAGACCATTTTTCCATAAATACGGTTACCAGTTAAGGTACCTGCCCTTACTGCCGCGTCCAAAAAATCCACCTGTATACGATTACCTTTAAGTAAGTTCCACTGACAACAATCACTCTTTGATCCGCATTGAATACTGTGCTAGCTTTCTGTTTTGATACCAAATCTTGAACTTTGTTTCCAGTTTTGACTGCTGCCTATGAAAATAACAACATATTTCATAATAGCACGTACGAGTTAAATATATACCAAGTTTTGAACTCGAAGTTTTTTTACTACAGGTATTTTCGCAGTATTTAGTCGCTAATACTTACAATTTTGTTTATTTTCCTGGCGCATATTAGAGGTCTGCTATAGTTACTGTTTACGGCTTTACCGTCCAAGTACTCAATAACGTCACTCTTGAATAACTCTTCGAAACCGTACTTATAATCGGCCATTAAATTTGCACTATAGTAAAAAAAGCCTTTAAAGAAGCGTTTATATAAACGCCTAATTTTTATCATCACGCATCGAGCCTGAAAAATACAAATACATAATTGTCGTACAGTCTACATACATATTTATACGATCACGATAGTGGTTTTACACTGTTAGCACGGCAGATATCTTTCTGGGCCTAAAAAGTAATTTCTCAACATACGAAAGATTAAGCGCAACGCAATATATAATCATCGTCACTTTCCATCAGGTGAGATTGCAGCCAAACAAAGGTCAAAAAACGTACTCAGCGCCAGAATTCTCGCTTAGACTTGTCGAAATCTCGTACTCAAGCTGAAATAATTTTGCGTAGCAGCTAGAATCATAATCGTTTTTTTTCCGATATATAAAAAGATATTTGCCAAAGCTCAAAATAACTTTTTTGCGTTACTTCTACCTCTACAATCTTAAATATTTTTGCAGGCCCAGAAAGATTTCTGCCGCAGGTATAATATTTAACATACTATTAGTAATGATCAAACAGAAAATTTCACAGGTCAATAAATCACTCAAATGTTTTGTTAATTAGAAAATCATAATCATCATTAAAAAGTCTGCCCAAAAAAGACTTTCATGGCTGGACATAGGCGTCCCCTAAGATCGCCACAACACCCTGTCCTGCGAGCAGCCACTCGCCATACAACAAACTGTACGAGGTCGCAACTCTTTAGGCGCAACGACCAGAATTTTGTGCGGGTTTTAATAACACAGTCAAAATATGTGCTATAGTGCTAATAATCAACATAGTCAGTCAATAATTAATCCGTAGTCAGAAAATATTAAAAACGCCTAAAATATTTGAATTTCGCGCGAATCTGTGAATCTGCGAATCTGCGACCTGGGCCCAGGTCGCAGATTCGCAGATTCACAGATTCTCAGATTCTGATATTCTGCTTAACTAATCGCTTTGACAGTGGTATCGTCACAGAATGACACGTTTTGGTATTCTACCTTAGATTAAAGAAATTATGAATACAGATGGAGCGACGCGCGTCAAAGTGTGTTTGAAACTATTGCAATGGTGGGGCTGCCCAGATACTGTAGTGCGTCGGGCATGTTTGCTGACGCACACGTAAAGGACTTTTACGCTGTGATTCGCAATAAAAAAACATCTATAAAACGCAGGATGCTGGGCAGCACCAACAGTCTGATAGGGGTTCTGGTTGACAGACATCGCAGTAAACTGCAAAGGCACTGAATGTCAAGCCTGATCAACCCTTGTGCCAAATAAATTTATTATATAAATTAATTATGTTATGTGTACCGTTTTTTTTTTATCTGAAACTGTGACTTAAACTACTCTAATCTATGGATCTTTGTGTTGTCTGAATCAATAAATTAATTTAATTTAATTTAATTGATTAATTTCTCCATGCAAATTTCACCGCACGCACTATCTGGATTTTCATAAATCTAAGGATTCTACGTGACGATTTTGCGACGATACAATTGTCATAGTGAAGCAATTGTATACCAGAATTGGGTCCCTGGTGAAGGTCGCGGGAAATCGCTGGATGCGGGCAGCGCAAAATCTGTAATTGTGGAGATCTTTAGGGGAGGCCTATGTCCAACAGTGGACTTCGATCGGCTAATATGATGATGAGGAATTAGGATATAAAATTTACGTACCTCGTCTTTGTTCTTTATGTCGAGAAAGCCCGAAAGACAAGTTTCCTTATCACCCCGACTAGTTTTATTATTCGCATATTGGTCTATCATGGTCAAGACATACCAAGTAGCAAGAGGACTGCCGACATGTCCTTCTTTCCCTTGCGTATGGGTAATATCGCAATAATTATTATAATTTAATTTATTATTTTCGATGAAGTACTGTGGAAAAAATAATATTAATATTCAGAAGATTTTACGTCATTTTACTCATAGGTACTCTTACAGTAGTCGTAGAGGAGTTTAAAAAAATCAGGATGATCAAAAGATGAGTATGTGTGTGCATAGTACGAATACGAAAAATGTTTTCGTCGGCTCGATAGACTCTCACATCTATCTTCTACCCCCTTACACGTACAAAAATAATGAGACATAAAATATGTTCCGTAAAAATAGCCTCTGTTTAATGTCTCAAAATCATTCGATAATTAGAATCGAGATCGTTTAAAGCTATATAACTAAATAAAGAAAATTTTTATCTGGTAGAGGCGCTACAAAACACCAAATGTATGAAAGGATATGAAAACTTTTTTCGCTATCGTAAACTAATGCACAACTCATACTAAGAACTCGGCACTCACATTATTACGGATACAACTGATTTTGATGATTGCTAGTTTCACTCGATGCAAAGCACTTGAGCAATCGTAATCTTCATCACGCTCCTCTATATTGCAATCCTCGTCTGCAAAGAGAATAAGTCTATCATTATTTATTTTCATTGATGAGATTGGGCTGTCAAGAAGTTTAGTGAAAACCATTGCGGTCAGTCTAGTCAGCCGCCTTAGGTTTTGCTAACCAAATACCTATTCTACATATCTACAGTACAGTCACTGCCTAATGTTGCTGTACAAATGTTCCTGAGTTGCAGATCCACTAATGGATCAGTTTCTACTTTTTTGTCCACCGATGGATTATTCCTGATTTGTTAATAGACATTTTTCTTGCTTTAACATCGGATTAGTTCTGCGCTTTTAGGAGCCCAGCGGGTTTAACGGGTGTAGAAGAGGAGTGGTTTAACATTTCTGTGGTTTTGTGTGTGCACGGGGTTTTAGAATCTGTTCAACTATTTTAGACGGTGACTGTACATTTGGCAGGATTGACGAATTAAAAGCTGATCTCTGAGAACTTACTAGCTGGCCAGTGACTGCTCAAAACCAAGATGCCGGGATAGTCTTGTTTATTCTGAAGCCAATATTACTTTATTTGGCTCGTTTCGGAGTAAACGTAACAAAAATTTTTGTGAACCTCTCTTGTCATTCTTGTACGCGCGTGTCACTGTTGCTGATGCTGTGATCTAGGTGTCACATAAAACCAGCGCACAGATGCCACATCGTTACTGTGCATCACGCTGAACTACAACCTTTTTTGATGACATGATAGTATCTTATAGTAGTTGGTACCAACTTCGATATAAGTAAAAAAAGGGGAGATGAGGCACTAGCTTCTCGAAAGTGAAAGCTCAAATTAGGTCCAATTAGGTTCCCGCGTCTCAGTCATAGTCGGACCGGCACGGCGTTCGTGATTCGCGTGCTTGCTGCGACGCGACGTACGTTAATGTGATTTTTTGACAAAAAAATTACAGCAAGGTGTTTGTTCATTATAATTATTGCACAAGATTGGAAATTTAACTGTGATCGAGCGTTTGCGTGAGTTCTAACACAGGTCAGTTGTTGAGTAAGCGCTGGGAGAACGTACTTTATCTACAGATTTTTCTTATATCTATGGGTACCAACTTTGTTTGTAATTTTGTGACACAGAAAAAATACTTTTTACCATACTACTTTACTTTAAACTTCCCTGGCGTTATACCATATCACCTCGGAAGGTTCCAAACCATCACAAATTATACCTAGCTCGTAGTGCAATTTTTGACTAGAGGCCTGAGTTCGGTTTGACGATACGTCTTATTTTTCTATGGGATTTAGTACAGCCAGCGCCTCTATCGGGCGGACATGGAACTACGCAAATTCCATACATAGATGACAAGTCACGATCATGCCTCTATACTATCGTCCAACCGAACTTAAAACTCAGATCTAGTCCGCAAACTATAGTTATTTTATTAATCAACAAGCTTATTATTTAGTAATTATTTTTTTTAATAAATTTTGTACGTACCATCTTCATAGTCTTCAAAGCCGTATCCGTCGTAATAGGAACCATCGTCTGAATTCGATTTTCTTACTGAAATACAATATCTTTGATATCATCATCTGTTATCGATCCGGATTTACCCAGTAGGTACTGAGCAGGCCTGCCGAAGTTTTGCCATCGATCCATCACGGACATGTGCTGGCTGGTGCTTGCACGTACACTTAGATGATTTTTAAGATAATATAATAGTTACTAATGAGGAGGTGTTGAAAAGAGCTGAGGAGAAAAGGTTTTTGATAAACACCATTCAAAACAGAAGACGGAAAATTATTAGACATAAGAAACATCATAGAAGGAAAAGTAGACGGAAGACGAGGAAGGGGAAGACCAAGAATTTGCTATATGAGTCAGATCAAGGAGAAAGTCGCTGTAATGTCGTATAAAGAAGTAAAAGACATTACATTGGAGAGAGAAAAGTAGAGAAAATTGCATCATTACACCGAAAAGAGCTAGGCTCTTTAATTTATAATAATAATATAATATTTCTTTATACATAACGAGTGTTATGTATAGTTAATATATAAGCCATATACAAGTTAATATACAAGTTTATTAATATAAGCCATCATAATCCCACTGCATGGCAAATACCTCTCCTTCCCCTTTCCATTTCTCTCTTTTGTTGCTGTGTATTGTCCAGCATTGATTATTTGTTACCTTCTGCCCGCAGCTTCGCACGCGTTTTCGAAGATAAAAACAATCCGACTGTGTTAATTCAGGTCTACACCTACATCTATACAAAATATTGGCTCAGTCCGTTCAGTAATTTGGCGTGAAGAAGCAATAAATGTAACTACCCACCCAAACTATGTGATTAGTTCCAAAATATATTAGTAAGGGGGACTACCTAGTTTCTAACATTACGGATGTTAGAAACTAGGTAGTCCCCCCTAGAACAATACTATGAGGTCTCACAGTGCACACGAACGCATAGGGCCGGCCAATCTGATTCATAAACACTACTTGAGTGATTTGTAACACTACGCGTTCATTTGAGAAGACCCTTACGTAAAGTAGCTAGACAGCTATTATAACCAACGCATAGTGTAGCTATGTCATCTTTTTCACTGTATGCCACAAATGTTTGGTTATGTTCTGTCAGTTTTGCGTTGCTTTGAGATTTTGTTTGAATTCAGTTTCTATGGAAACAAAATGGTTTTATTATGTTTGAGCAGGTTTTTATAGGTTACTAGCTGCTGCCCGCGGCTTCGCACGCTTTATTCCGGAACAAAAGGTAGCCTATGTCCGGCCCCGGGATACCATCTTCCTCGCTGCCAAATTTCACCGAGATCCGTTCAGCCGTTCTTGAGTTATAAATAGTGTAACTAACACGACTTTCTTTTATATACATATATATATATATATAACTATATCTATATATATATGTATATATAGATATAGTTATAGATATTAATGTCATTCGCAAATCTGCCAAACATTAAAGAGAACTTAGCAAAAGAAACGGACCAATCACAGATCTGTAATCGACGCAGTGCGTTCGCATAGTAAAGTGTGGCTTGAGTGTTGTTTGTGAATGAAATGGCCTACCATAACGAACGCAGAGATAAATGTCTTACTTAACACAGTAATACTTGCTAACTTACATAAGTATTGATCTTGAATTTGGGTGTTAGAGTACGTGGCGTTTTGAGTTTTCCCTAATTTAATCCTATCAATCCATAAACAACATTCAATTCTCAACCACATTTGTATGCTCTGTCATTTATTATCACTTTTACCCGCGGCACCGCCCGCGTAGGATTTATATTTTCATGGGTTTCAATTAGATTAGATGGACATACAAAGAAAGTGATAAAAAAAAAGAAACTATTATTAGTCGCGTGTATATTTTCTTATTGCACTTAGTTAAAAGCTGTTTGACATTACGAACAGACACTATTTAATTTTCGATTAAATTTATTTGTATGAATCTATAGATAGATGGGTATTAAAATGCGATCTTACCAGTTGCAGCTGCAGCAGCTACAACCTGGGTTGTTTTCACGTCTGCAGACTTGTCATCTGTCATTATAAAACATGAACAAAAAATAAGAAAAACAAATAAAAAAGTAAGCTATTATGTTATTCCACGTCCAGAACTTTGTGTGCGTGAAATTTGAGTTCGATCCATTCAGAGTACTTATGTACGAGTGTAGTATGGGTTGTGCATTTTCCCAAACATCTTCACAAACGCCACAAACTTGCACCTTTATAACATACCTACTAGTTTCAGCCCGCAGCTTCGCACGCGTTGTTTCTATGGATACGTTTAAAGGTTATTTCTATCCCATGGGAACTGATTTTTGGGATAAAACGTAGCCTGTATTTTATTCCAGGCTTAGAATTACATCTATGCAAAATTTCAGCCGGATCCACACAGTAGTTTTGGCGTGAAGAAGTAACAAACATCCATTCATCCATCCGTCCATCTAAACATCCAAACTTTCGCATTTATAATTATTAGTGTGAAGTATAACCTGGATAACCTGGTCCTGACGATGGATCCGATGATTCTTCGGTTTCTACGGTAGTGATTTTTGCTATAGCCGCTGCTGAATTTACATCCGAATTGCTGCCTGCGTAATAAAAAAAACTAAGTAGGTATATGAAAAATACTAAAAAAGATAGGTTCCTAATTCACAGTTTTTTCTTTTATTTTAGAAACTCAATCCTTGAACAACACTTCAAGTCTCAACCACATTTTTATGCTCTGTCGTTTACTATTAACTACATAGCTTCGCCCGCTGCTTCGCCCGCGTATGATTCATATTTTCATGGATTTCGGCTTTATTGCGTGGATCCCTTTTTCTTGAATAAATGTAGCCTTAGTTACCCTCTATAACATCAGCTAACAGCCAGTGAAAATTTCATCAAACTCAGTCCAGACGTTTCGTAGATTAGCGCAAACAGACTGATAGACATACAGAGAAGCCAAAAATTAAAAAAAAATTAATTAGGTATTATTATAGTGTACTCAGTTAAAAGCTGTTTGACATTTCTAACAGTCACTATTTAATTTTCCATTAAATTATATGTATGGACTTATTGCTGGGTATTAAAATGCGATCTTACCAGTTGCAGTTGCAGCAGCTACAACCTGGGTTGTTTTCACGTCTCCAGACTTATCATCTGTCAATACAAAACATGAACAAAAAAAAGAAAAACAAGTAACCTTTATAAACAAAGAACATTAATATAAAATAATGCAAATGAGAACTCGTATTTACAATTGAAACCGTTGAGCTAACTGCAGAGTGATGCAAACAATCTAGAGGTAGCTCAAGTGATCCATATCAATACCAGTCGGAAGTAATTAGTATTATTGTTAATTATACAGCTCAGTGAAAAAACAATATTTTATTATTCTTTCTTTGTTTTTCTTTAATTGTTAATCGTAAATTTTTTTAAATGTAAATTACCGTCACAGGACGTTGTTAAAAATAAACACAAAAACGTAAGGGTGAACAATTTCCACATAGCTAAGCCGTCGAATGTTTCATTCGTCTAAACAACCGTTGTATTTATAGTCAGAAGGTGTTCTAGAAATAAAAGAATTTAATTTTATTTGGGTAAAAGAATTCAACGAACTCCAGCACTCATTATTTTGATAAGGAAATTTCACTATGATAAATATGCACAGACATTATTATTTAGTGTCGTTGCCTCGTAGTTTGAGCTCCGAGTTCGGGTGAGACGTGATCGTGACGTCTCATTTTTGTTTGGCATGTGCGACGTTCCCTTTCCGCACGGTAGAAGTGCTGTACCAAATCCCATGGAAAAACGTCTACAATAAATTACCTAATAGTTTAAAAGATTTGCCTCTAAATCTGTTAAAAACTAAATTGAAATACACTGGCTACTAGAAAACTGATTTTATAATGTAAAGGCCTTTTTGAATTTTTAAAATTTATTAACTTTTCCAGCTTATTTATTTGGTTTTTATTGTACCTACCTCTTATACTGAATTTGAATTTTTGTAATTTTTTAATTTAATCAATTGACATTTAAAATCATTAATTAAACGATGTATAAAATTTTGCACACCTTAATGGATAGATTGTATATGGACATATTTAATTTTAAGAACTTTTGTACATACATTCTGGCAAATAAATAAATGATTATGATTATTATGATTAAAGGTGACGTCACGATGACCTCTCGATGCTATTTTCAAACAAACTCAGGGCTCAGATAGGCTGTTTTTCCAACGTCATAAGGCCGTCAGGGTCTGGGGTTCTAATTCTCTAACCAGAAATTGAGTGTTTCTTTTCAGCCAGTTGGTGTACTCACCGAATTAGAGTACCAATTTGCACAAAAAAACGAAACAAAACAAACGATTGCGTATTTTGGAGAATTAAAATATACCTCCTGTACTCATAAAATGAAAAAACAAATTTCTGATTAGTTTTCGTGCAAACGCTATCTTATGCATATGACATAGAGTTGATTTTGCACGAAACGAATTGGCAACTTCGGTTTGCGCTTGCCGAGTAGGCCCCCATTTTTTTAGGTACAATACTCATCGTCTCGCTTGGTCTAGGCAGGTAATGTATTATCTTAATAGGAAATTTATTTAGAATGCCTGTTTTCTATTCATGGTAGGTAGCGTTCTTTACTAATTGAATAATGATAACATTCGTTTTGTCGTGGATTGTATATTTTCTGTTTTACACAAATCAAGCAAACAGCTCACTTCATACCATATGCATGCTAATAAGAGTTTTGAATCATCATCATTGTTTAACAGCCGAATGACGCCCACTGTTGGACATAGGCCTCCCCTAAAGATCTCCACCATGACCGATTTTGCGTTGCTCGCATCCAGCGATTTCCCGCGATCTTTCTGGCCTACCCACACTGAGCCTTCCACCACTCAAGAGCCTTAAGCTCTGCGCTCATTAATCCCACTACCACACAGCACAAATACGTTCTTTCAATTAAGGGCTTAAACTCGTTATATTTAGAGACATTTAACAATGACAAAATAGCTTCACACAAGCTTCACAGAGTGGTCCGCGGGCTGTCTGTCATCAGTTGCCGTAAAAATAAAATTTATCTAAATGCTACGAGTTAAAGCCCATATTTGAATGCACAATTTTGTGCTGTGCTGCAGCAGTGCTTTTCACCGGTGTGCGACAAACTTTACGGCCCCGAGTGGCTGTCAGCTCTACGAGTTATGTGCTCTGCCCACTCCCACTTGAGTTTCGCAATTCTTAGAGCTGTTTCGGTTACTCTGGTTATTCTGCGGATCTCCTCATTTCTGATTCGATCTCGCAGAGACACTCCGAGCATAGCCCTCTCCAATGTTCCCTGTGGAACCTTGAGTTTTCTTGTGTGGCCGATAGTGAAGGACCATCCAGAGTTTTGACAATTTCAAACGAGTTATCAGTTAAGTATGTAAGTAAATAAAGGTATATATCTTTTGGGAACCATACAAATAATATAAATAAACAAAAAAATACTTAACTAACACTTAAACCAGCAAAGTTTCCACCATTAAATGAAACATTAATAAAACAGATAGTTTAGAGCTCATTATGCAAATAAAAAGAATTATATGAAACACATACGAATTAACCTGATCCATACTAATGTTATAAATTCTAAAGTAACTATCTGTCTGTTACCTTTTCACGCCTAAACGGCTGAAAGGATTTCAGTGAAATTTGGCGGGGAGATATATAGTATCCCAGGGCTACTTTTTGTCTCTCAAAAAAGCGTGCGAAGCCGCGGGCAGCAGCCAGTATTACATAAATACGGTATGCAACAAAAACTACTTATAAAAGTGACGATAAAACGCAAAACAAATAAAGAAATATAAACGGTTGGCAATGCTTAACGTAACATCTTTACGGATTTTACTGGACAAGTCCAATAACCTACGTAAGAAATAGGAATATTGCATATAATAGAGGTATATGCATATAATATATGCAATATTCCTATTTAGCGGGTAGCGTTTGAAGGAGTCATTAGTCTGTTGGTGCATTAGTGGTATGATCGATAACGCCATTGCAGACTTTGACAGATTACCGTACCTCCGCTAACTAGAGCATAGACTGTCACTCCTATTTGGGTCACTCTTAATTTTCTAAGAGAAAACAGTTAAGCCACCTCTAGATTGTTCGCAACAGTCTGCAGTTTTCTCTATCCACGAAATGGTATGTATGTGAGAAATACGGTGGAACGTGACGATAATTCAAAATTTTGCCGGTTTTTGCTTTCTATAAATGATAAGACATGAAATACTTTATTAAGAATAAGGCAATATTACAAACACATTAATTACCTAGTCGGTAAAATGCGATCGATTTATTGTCAAATTCTTAGGTTAGAGATAATAAATACACATAAATGTCACGGAAATAATTATAATTAAAGTCACAATAAATACATAATGTCTAAAAGTTAAAATTTAAAGGACAAGCTGCTAGCACGGCCATGTAAAATTAATATAGTCATTATTTAAAAATTCGCTAAGCTTATAAATGGATTTTCCAGTAGTCTTTTTGAATTTTGTCACAATTTATTCACAAAAATGTATTAGAACGTACCATTCTACATTTAATATACATAGGTACAATAACAGAATAAAACAATTACAATTAGTATATATACTTATATCTATTTCTTAAAAATCTAAGCCGTCACCAGAAGGCAGAGTGCCCAGAATGCTGGTAGCATTGCCACGTTGAATGGCAATGCTAATTCGTTGACCGAAATAGAAGCCAGTAGTATAGAATAGTCTTTACTTTAATTAAATATGAATTATTATTTTATTTTTATTATATACCTATTCCACGCTGCTATTTTCTGTTTGGTAGTTCGACTGACAATGAATCCCAGTCATATCCTAATGCTTTACCGATTCGATTTTTTATGTCAATCGATTTTGTTTATGAAGAAGTTGTAATCGTATTTATTATTTTCGCTCAATGTTTTAACCTCCTTTTTTCAAGTCGGTTAAAGGCAGACCACAAAAAAATATTGCTTATCTACCTCATTACTTTACTTAATAACCTGCTGCATCCTATACTAGACTAATGTTGCCTGAAATAAATGATTTATTTATTTATACAATGTTTTGTAAGTTTGTACAAATAAATATTCTTATTCTTCTTTAGGTATATCTACGTAAAAATGTGATGTAGTCTTTATTAGTAAATGTTTGTGGCCACTAGTTTTCCGTTCAATCAGTGTCTGCCAAAGTGATTGATTTTTGCTGGAGTGAATCTTCGAAAACAGAAAATGTTTGGCGTACAAAGCTTTATTAAGGTGCATAGTCTTGGGAATAGTGTTTTAAGTAATTAAATACCGGAATTAGTACCGAGGCTCTCTGGGTTAGAAAATTATCTGAGCGTGCGTCTGGTCGAAGCGACGCGTGAACCCAGAGCTGGCGCAGCGCATCAGCATTTCCATACAGCGGGGCAATGCAGCCAGCGTCTTGGGCACGCTTCCGACTGGTATTGATATGGATCAGTTGAGCTACCTGTACATTGTTTGCAACAGTCTGCAGTTAGAAAAATTGTTTCAATTGTAAATACTAATTGGTTTATATTATTTGACCGTAATTTTCTTCGTTAATAAAAGCTATTAAAAGAAATTAAATAATATCTCCATTCAAAAAACTTTTATTGTATTTTTAACCTGTCAATAAATTTATGATGGTAAGTTTTTCATCCAGGAAAAAGGAGTTCTTGAGGAGCCGCTGGCACGGAGAGATTGATAGATTGGTTTCATCAACCTTGACACTTTTGACACGCGTCCCTCATCTATAGTTTTTCATCAAAGGTAAAATGCCAAAATGTGTCATTCTCATACGATACCATTGTTATGGTGAAGCGATTAATAAGGTGGAATTCAGCCCCGCTTAGTTGCTTGGGGCTGTGAATGTCCAGCATTTTGTTTGTATTGTTTTGTATACGTATCTTATTTACTTACAAGAACTAAACGTACTAAGTTATTATTTCCCTAATAAGTTTCGATGGTGCAGACAACTTATAATCTATTTATCCAAGTTAATTTTAAAATTTCTTCAGTTTTCTTTATCCTCTGTTTTATTAACATCGCTTAACGGACAATCTTACTCCAATTGTAAACGAAAGGAATGGAAGAAGATTCTTCGGAGCTTTTATTGAATAAATTTACTTTTACCGAGTTCCTGTTTGTGACCCACCCCGCCTATTTCGAAATCAAATTACTGCCGATGGCTGGGATAAACCAGGAATTTTTATTTAAAAATGTAATTAATCTCTACAATACGAGGACCTACCTACCTACCGACAATGGCATAATATGCGTCATCATCATCACAATCAAGAAGCAAGTATCTTATCTCCCCTATTTTACTTATATCGATGCTAATAAGTATTGTTTTTACCGGTGAGGTTATATTTTTTGAGTTTTTATTTGGTTGGTGGTGATACTTTATTAGACAAAGTAAAAGTGAAAATGCATTTATTTTGTTATCCAGTACATATATCACATATAAAAGATAAAAGTAACAAAAATGGCCAACACTCAGCAGATGCTATTTATTTATTTATTTATTCGTTTTAGGGGAAACATCGGTTCAATATTTATCATAGATTCCCACATATAGCTACATATTATAAATTACAAGAAAACAAAAGTTAGCACCGTGTAAGAAGTTTATACATACATAATTATGTTGACTACCGCTAGGGATCATTCACACTCATAAACAAAACAAGTTCCAAAAATGTTTTATTGCTACCCTTTAACCTACTGCTTAAAGAAGATCTTATTTAAATCACATCTGAGGGTCGATATTGAGTGAAAAAGATCTAGGTCACATTTTTTGCTGTATCCTTCAAAAGCGCTGGTCTTCCGTGGAGGCCACAATGAAGCGCGTGAGTCGCTGCGCAACGTACACATAAACATAGACAAAGTTAAAAGAAGTTTAAAAAAGGTACCTCCGAGCATCAAAACGATTTCGATAAATCAGATATCAAAATAGTCGTACAGTCTCCTATAATCCTAATGATTCACTAACTCCCACCATGATTCTTGTCCCAACTGGTGTGAGCTACGAATAGTAAAAAATAAAATTTTTGATTCTGCATCTCTGCATCTTTGTTACATTTTGTACGGCTTTGCCCTCTCATTTGGCGAAAAAAAAAGAAAAAAGCAAAAGCCGGGTCGAGTTTTTTATAGTTTTCAATTAATCGCTTGTTGTATTTTATATGGAAGAAGCTTAGTTTAATAGGGGAGCATCTTCAAAGGGCAGGAGGAGCGAATTGAAATCCGCTCCTGCTCCTGCATTATACCACCGCAATGATTATGAGACAAATCTTAGAAACCTTATTGAAATATTTACTAACAGGTTAACTACGAACCTGGTTTGTGTTGGAAGAACACTGACAGGTATCATCAGATTAAATGCGGTCTAGAAGGGCGCGTTCCTCCTCATTGAGAACGTTATTTTGTACTGCTTCATATACATACATTTTTATTTTTATTTTGTTTACTAAAAACTTGACCAACTCAAAATTAGACCTAATTCATAACAGCGAGTAAGTACCATCAAAAACATCTGGATCCGGCCATAATGGTCAAAAGTTACATCGAAATTACCCACTTATGAGTTTGCTGATAACCAAAGTTCAAAACAATGTCCCATCAAAATTGGTTATCTAATCTCGAAAAACTTGTAGTATGTAAGTAAATAAATATAAGATGCTTTAGCAAAAAAATATGTCTCATAAAATTTTTAACATGACACGATTCTGAAATAACACTAGATGACTTTTTGGCTTCGATAATTTTCTGAGAACTAGCTTTTCTAAGTGTATTTAATAACCTATTAATAACTTTATTTTTATGTTTATGTAAGTTTATTATATGAAGTAGGTAGTTTAAGACATGATCTAAGTATTATAGAACGTAGTGTAGGTACATACATATATGTAACTGTTTAATTTCCTTAAGTTTTTCAAACGCCACCGTCTATATTGTTCTCATAAGTCCAGTCCATCCCAAGGTTGCCTGGAAGAGATCGCTCAAAGCGATAAGGCCACCATTTGTACTTCCTTGTTTCTCAGCATTTTCTTCTGTATTATATTTTGTGTTTGTGTGGTACAATGAAGAGTTATTTATTTATTTATTTATTTATTTATTTATTATTTAAAGGAAAACCAGCAGCACATACAAAAGCTTTAGGAAAATAAAAACAGAGGGCTATTAAAAGGTTTTCACGAGTATGAAGAATAGTAGATACATAAAAAAGTGTGAACAAGCAAAGTAAACAGATCACCTACAAAATTACAATCAACTTAGTACATACAAAGAAATAATATAATAAATGAGAGAACAACAAAAGAAAAACTAATTATAATAGCAACAAAAATGCAACAAAAATGTTGATCGACCATCCGCACTACATTACTCGCATGCCAAGATCGAGACATCCTCATCATCCTCGCCGGATTCTGAGAAAAAGTCAGAGCTCAACCGCCGTCTCACGGAGTTAACGCTGGAACAGAAGAGGTCCAGATCGATTTGCTTAGAAAGTTTATTAAATTGGTCGCCAACTCGCCACAAATAGGAGTTCTGACGATAATTCGTTCTAACTATCGGTGTATTAATGATTTCGTTAAATCTGACCCTTTTTCGGGGAACATTTAGTGATATTTTGTTCAGAAGGTCGGGGCAATTAATATGGTTGTTTGTGATTTTCAGCAAAAATAGCAGGTCGCTAATTTCACGCCTTTTAGTTATCTATCTATTTAGTTGTATTTCCTTCAGGTCAAAATATGTATCAACCCATTGAATAGTTGAATTTACTTCACAGCTTACCAGACAAACAAACACACAACACGTGAAAACGAAAAAAATACGAGCAGAGGGTTATTTCATTATATTTTGTGTATTTGTTATTTTAACAAACCCCCAAAAAGTTTTGACTGTCGCGAGTCCAAACCAATGTCGCCCGAGAGCCGTTTGAATAAAGTTTACTCACTGATTTATGTAAAAACTTTTAACAGAGCTTGGGAATGTGTGGCCCGCCGTATTGTATACTTACCTCCGTTTATCTTCAGTTCTGAGTAGCTCTAGTATGACTTTTCACGGTTCCGAAATAAATTAATAAATTGTTAATTACCGCTGACTCGTCAAGGTAGTTGTGCTAAAATGCTTGTTGCATTCACTCAAAGTCATTCGAAAACTATAATCAAGTTGGTATGGTCCCGTTAGATCACTGTCACACTATGAAAAGAAGCCCCTCTGAGTATCCGGGGCGCTAAATTTATAGAAGTAAACAAAAACTTTTATAGTTTTCGATAGCTATGCAAAACTCATACAGTACATGTTATTGCTAAAATCCCAGGTGGTCTGTTGTCGTCGACTATTGTAAATAATGTGGCCAAGTTTTGGAAGCAAGAATGAAGGCCGCTTTTTATTTGGATAACAATTGCTGTTGTCAAGCCTGCCTTTATGATTTGTAAAGCCTTTTCATTTGCGTTGTTACGGAAATGTTATTGTTCAAACCTTACGTGGAATTTTAATCATTTTGATCAATCAGTTCGTATTTGGTGAACAGGTGATCAGCGTTTTCAATGCCTATCCGATAAGGGTATTATGTCGAGCATAGAAAAAGCCCTCCGTAAAATTGTCTTGTCTAATAGGTTCATACGTTTATTTCTTTAAGACGTGTATTTTACCTCTAACATAGAAGCAACGTTGTACTATGCTGAAAATTATTTAGCGTTTAAATTTACTCAATTCCCTGATTTGTGCAATTCCTGAAAGTTCACGTTCAGAAAATTGAGAAACATGACGCTCAGTAATTTACAAAATAGTTTTAACCGCGGCGTTGTTTCTATAGAAAAGTTCAAAGGTTATTTCTATCCCATGGCAAACGATTTGTGGCTTAAAAAGGAGCCTATTATTCCCCAATTCGTTAAATACTTTTGGTGTGATGAAAAAGTGATGAAGTAACAAAAATATTTACGACGTCCTTCCGAACTTTCGCATTTATAATATTTTACGTGATATATAAATAAGAAACAAAACTACAGTTGCAGCCAACGTCTTGGGGACGCTTCCGAATGGTATTGATATGGATCAGTTGAGCTACCTGTAGATTGTTTGCAACAGTCTGCAGTTAGCTTAATTGTTTCAATTGTAAATACTAGTTCTATTTTGTTTTTATTATTGAATTGTTATTTACTTTGTCAATAAAGGATTTAATACAGTTACAAGTACAACACACAATTACTAGAAATGAATGTTACGTTTTCAAAGAGGGTAAAATAACAGAATATCAAAAAGAACGCTCGCAATATTTCACTCAGTTAACCAGAAGCCTACATTTTTTGTACCAGATACATATCTACATAGCCCATAATAATTTTAGTGGTCATAAGTTATGATATATAATCTATTCTTGCCTATATTAGGCAACATAAATCGTTTCTAAGCTATACGTTATACGCAAAGGGTTCTCATGCAACATTATTAGGGCTATCATAAAAAGCTTTCGTAGAGGCAATGAAATAAAACTGAAAGCGTAAGTTTCGTTCTAAAAACTTTACGATTTGAGGAACAAACCGTATGCCGAATTTAGTTCATTGGATATTATACCGTAGGGACGTTTGACGTTTTATTACTGAGGTAAGTAGGTTGTACCGAGCTTACTAAGGTTTTTAGATTGTTGATATCGAGTAGAATAGTTCGAGAATTCGTTATGCAGCCCAGCCCCAATTGTTAATGTAGCAGAATACTACTGTGCGATATGAGAACAGTGAAGATATGTAGAACAATTCTGCTGCTGTTGAGAGAGTAACACCACCGACCGTGTAACACCACCAACCGTCAAATGTCATTTATTTTGTATAGACAACAATTTCGCCAAAGCAGTGCGGCGACCGTTGCGCTCCGATTAGCCGACTCAAGGTCAAGCATCACTCTCGAGATGGGCAAGCAAATATTTTTATCGATATCGATAGTCAATGTTATAAGCTATGTATGAGCGTCGCGAAAACTGTTTACGTCAACGATAGTGAATTAATGATTATGAAAAGCAAACAAATCAAATACGTGTATAACTAATATACGTGTAATTAGTTATTTTTATCTAATATACCAGCAATGGCACAAGTGTGCCATTGGTATATTAGATGAAAAGAACTAATTATAAAGGAAGTTATCATTGCATTAATAAGAATCGCGGAAGTACATATGACAGCTTTATTATATATATTAGGTCCTTACATATGAAATTGGCGTTTTTCGTACTGGCCACTTTAATCACAAATTTCTCCTCTTTGGTAAGGAATTCCAAATTCAAATTTGTACAGCTATAGACTCATGTATTTGTGCTTCGATGATCGTCATTCATTTGTTTTTTTTCTTCTGTTTTTTTCTGTTTGCGTCACTCATTTTACAAAATGGAAAACTTAAAATATCGCATTATTTACGAGTACGAGTTCCGCCGTGGCACTAGTGCTGCGGAAACAACTCGAAGGGTGAATGATGTGTATGGCGGTCGTGTTGCAAAAGAAAACACAGTTCGTTTTTGGTTCCAACGTTTTCGTTCTGGAAATTTTGACCTGCAGAACAAGCCCCGTGGACGGCCTGAGACTCAAGTTGATAATGAAGAGTTGAAGGCTATTGTGGAAGCGGATCCATCGCAAACCACGTCCGAGTTAGCTGCAGGCTGCGATGTTAGTGATAAAACTGTTTTAATTCACTTGAAGCAAATTGGGAAGATTAAAAAGCTTGAAAGGTGGGTACCTCACGAATTGACTGAAGCAAACCGGCAAACGCGCGTCGACTGCTGCGTTACATTACTAAATACACAATAATGAAGGTATTTTAAACCGAATCATTACCTGTGATGAAAAATGGGTTCTTTACGATAATCGGAAGCGCTCAGCGCAATGGTTGGATCCTGGCCAGCCAGCCAAATCCTGCCCCAAGCGAAAATTAACCCCAAAAAAGTTACTTGTAAGCGTTTGGTGGACTAGTGCCGGTATTGTTCATTACAGTTTTCTCAAATCTGGCCAGACTATTACGGCTGATGTCTATTGTCAGCAATTGCAAACCATGATGGAAAAGCTAGCGGCTAAACAACCTAGGCTGGTCAATCGCTCCACGCCACTGCTGCTTCACGACAACGCTAGACCACACACTGCGCAACAGACGGCTACTAAATTAGAAGAGCTTCAATTGGAAAGTCTAAGACATCCTCCGTACTCCCCGGACCTTGCTCCAACAGATTACCATTTTTTTCGAAATTTGGATAACTTCTTGCAAGGGAAAAAATTCAACTCCGATGGGGCAGTCCAAATCGCCTTCAAAGATTTTATTGATTCCCGTCCGACTGGTTTTTTTAGTAAAGGGATCAATGAACTACCTATAAGATGGCAAAAGTGCATAGAAAATAATGGTTCATACTTTGATTAATTAAATATATTATATTAAAAAATATTCGACTTTTTGTTCCTCCCATACAAAACGCCAATTTCATATGTAAGGACCTAATATTATAATAATTTGGAAATCAGTTTCCAAATAAAATAAAAATTATAATACTTATTTATTGACATTGATTGCAAGCATTTCCTTCAATTAACACTGGCACTTTATTGGATCCCCTAACTTTCCGTATCGCATAACGTCTTCGGTTGGGTGCAATGTGTTCCGCGCCTCATCAATGCCAGTGCGGTACTGCTGTCAAACAGCATGGTCATCACGGATTATCGTGCACTAGGGCCGCCGGTCGGATATCTCGTCATGCCAGCCTTAACGACATCATCCGGCGGGCCTTTGTCACCGCTAACGTACCAGCTATTCTCGAACCGAAGGGTCTGTTGCGTGACGATGTTAAGAGGCCCTACGGCATAAACCTAGTCCCACAGGAGTTGGGGAGGCCCGTTGTGTGGAACGCTACATGCGTCGACACACTTGCGCCCATCTTCCGAGGAAATCCGTGAGGGATGGTGCGACGTGCTAGGTGAAAGCGAAACGCATAGTTCAAATGATCAGTTTTACTTGCGCCGCCGTGCTAAGATGTTTTTAGATTTAAAAATTTGCATTATGTACAACTTTCCAGTGAAATTTGATTCCATTGTTTTGTAGTTTGATTTTTTGCTGTTATTCCTACACCACCGTATAGAACAACACGCCATTTTTAAAGTATTCGTATGTTATCTGAATATATTTCGTAATTAGATGGAAAAGTACCTAGGTCCGCTGTTGGCGCTGTACTGTCATAGCGCGAGCGAGAGTTGACATTTATTAGTGACAAAACACTGATCAGTTTCGGAATAAGAAAAAATATATTTCCTCTCTATTGGGCATGTGATCGATGCCTCTGGCGAACCACGTGACGAAGATGCCCAGAACGCAGTCTAAGGCCAAATTGGTGAAGGTAGGCGGCTGCCTGCTAGACACTCGCGTCAATTATTCACTGTGAGGTTTTGTTTAAATCAATGAAAGTGCGAGACAGAGCTCTGTCTCGCACTTTCATTGAGCAGGCCGAAGAGATAGGTACTGCCTCTTATAGCTATAAGGGGCAGTACCTATCTCTTCGGCCTGCTGCGTTGTCGGTGGCATATGAATTATATGCGTGAGTGTACCTGTGCAAAATTCCCACTCTCGCTGCCCGTCACCAGACAAGATGTTTGGCAGCAACCATGGCAACTTTGTTAGACGACCAACAAATCGGGACATCAGGTAACTCCTGGACCCAGCTGGATGTTTGGAAGTTTGGGAGTCACACTCAACACTCAAGGGTACACAAGTTCACAGTTTGTTAACAGAACGTCTATCTTGGTTATTTAACTTGGATGCGAACCCTGACTGCGATATATTTGCGGATATGTGGCAGCTACTGACGTTTGAATGCCTGACTTTTTGCGAGTCAGGTACTAAATAGTTAAATAGTTATTTATCTGATTGTACATTTTTATTTGAGTTGAATTTTATTGTAAATATTTATCGTTTTCTTATGATTCATTAAATTTTTATTATATAATTCAATAGTATTAAGTATATTGACTATGTAAAGTAGGTACTTATTTACTAATTCCTTTTGACATTAAACTTTAGTTATTGTATTATCTTATTATAGAATAGTATTAATTTTAATTTAATTGTTTGTATGACTAGTGTAATTGGAATATATTTCTGTGCTAGCTCAATAAAAAAATAATAAATTAACACGGATAATAGCGAGAAAAGAACGTCTTCACTCATCGGCGCACAAAGCAGTTGTCTCAAGCATAAATTTGTTCTTCTGTGTTTTCAAGCCATTAGTAGTTTTTCGAAAGCTCGGCAGTGTAGTGTACACTGCATACCCTCAATTATCAGAAACAAACAACTACCTTTACTCCGCCCACACTTTTATTCTCTTTGACTGAATGAAAGGATGCAATATTTCATAGACATATAATCTGTTAGCTTGATAAACATGGAAGCTTAATAAATATTTTGCAAGTCGAAAGATTAGCATCACTATTTTATTAAATAAACAGTCTATTCTAGAGTTTAAAATGTATTTCATTTATCTGCGTATCGAAGAATCGTAAAAATGAGACTACTGAATGAGCATGAAATAGCTTTACGGATAGATTAAAAATGGACTGCAATTTGTGGACTATGTTTCTAATCTACTTTACTTTCTCGTCTGTTTCAGACCATCGGATTAAGTCAGCCTGCCGTGCTGGCTGCTGCAGGATTAAATGAAATTGGCTAAATATTTTCATTCTCCGGACTGGCTATAAAGCTAAGAAGAAAAGTTATTAAGAAATGGAGGTTATCTTTATATTATCTTTCCAACTTTTGGAAAAAACAAAAGCTTATTGAGTTTCTAATCCGCGATCAAGAGCAGAAAATTACCTGAAATGAGTATGGCCAATCGTGTCTTGAATCGTTTCGATCACTTGTTTTTTTGTCGAAAATAATCTACATAAAAGCAAGTGGTCAAATCAGAAGCTTCTTCCAATCTTACTGAAATTAAAAATCATAGCTTAAAACCAAAATCAAATGAACATTTGATTTTGATTTGTAAGCTATGATTTTATGTATGGATGTACTTTGTAAAATCTTGTTCAAACATAAAACCATTCATCCTGCTATTTGTTCGGAATTCTGATCCGAGCCTCACGAAGATACTCGTACCTACACGTTCAGATTCAACCCGTCTTCTACGTGACACGCACTAAGTAAAATATTTTATTCATAACACCTCATCGCTCATACGTGCAATAACAGTTTATACTGTGTACCAGTAGGTACCAATGGGAAGAGGAAATAAATCCAATTTGTACCGACGTACATCATGGTCATAGCGGAGCTTGCGATTTATTCATAATAACACCGTAGCCGCAGAGCTCAGATCGTTGCGAGCGTGTTGTTTTGCACTGGGTTCAATCCAATCTCGTTTGCTGCGGCTATGCCGATGAAAATATTTGATACGTTAATATTTGATCATCTGTGAATACCTTAGTCGAAGCCGATCGCAAAATTACAAGCAAACATTTCGAGTTGGCTGATTTATCATTTACGTCGTCATTTGTTTTATTTAATTTGACAGCCCGTTCAAGCTAACAAGTGTAAAAGCCCATGACTCGGTCAACATGTGGCTGGGGTGGGTATCTAGAGGTATAGCACTGACGAGGTAGATCTAACGGCCAGAGCGTCTTTAAATGCATTCCGGTGTCGGATTCTCTAGCATTTATAGTTTATTCCGCTCAAATATTCCGCTGAAAAGAGCGAGATAATGTTCGAAATGAAGTGTCCAAATTGGTAACAAAGCCTTATCTCAGCTTCCACAGTATAAGCGGCAAGTTTTCACCTTACGTTCTTAGTACAAATACCATGCAAAACTGCACCGTCAACGACGTAAGACTGGCAGTTTGCCTAGAGTGCCAGTAAAATTCCAAATTACTAGATCCTAGTCGGGTTGGACGAGAACTAAGTGGCACCTACACTAACTAATGGGTATATACCGACGCAAATGTTCCGTTGAGAACAGTCTGAATTCCGGTAGCCATTACGGCAAGACAGATAGCGTCATCATGCCTCGAAACTTGACGCAATCACCTCTAGAAATGTTGATGCGTTTACTTGCCAAATTAACTCAAGATCACATTGTTTCCGTTTCAATTCTAACCTAGCTAAACTAGATGTGCAATATTTGTAAATAACCCGCCCATACTTACCTAAAGTTCACAACAACAAGTTCAGTTAAGTTAGTTACCGCGTAGTTTTACGCAATACGCAATTTACATTAATTGTCGATTGGAGATCCTTTCTTCAATAAATATTACTTACCTTTATCAGAAATTCGACGCCAAGCAAGTGAGTTTTTTTTTGTTTTTGTGTCGTGGTTTATTTAAAAACATTTTACATCGAGTATGGCTAGTGTATAAGTATTAGGTTAGCGTAGCGTCTCAACGACTACACTATCTTGGGACACCAAGGAAGTCTAGGGAGGCATGCACCGGCGTCAGCGAGCTGCTGGCTTTCTTAGAGGACATCGGGTGGTTAGATTAGCAGCCCCCCACCCGACACGCAAGAAGGGCGCACCTGTGGCCTAGTTGCGGAAACCAGTCCAGAAACAAGTAACAAATAAGTATTAGGTTTACTAACATTATAAGTAGCATATTGCCTGAAAAAATAATAACTGCGGATGAAGTTGCCGGTATCTGAACACAATTTTTTTTAAACACTTAATAAACATGTAAAAGCTTCTGAGAGAATCTACATAAAACACACCAAAGTCGCGTCGTTGTGCAGTTGTAAAATTTTGATAATATTAGCTGTTGGCGACCGATATACTTAGATGTAAATTAATTCGGTTCAGTTAGTTTTAATATTTTATTTCCACGCATTGTCAGGTGAACATTTTAGAGCTTTCGAGAGATGTGAAGAAACGTGTAGAAAGCTTTGGATAGTCGTAGAATATTCTAGAATAGTCAAGAAGATTCTAACTTTTAGAAACTTTATGGAAGCCTATGGAACGTTATGGAAGTCCGTAGAACATTCTAAAAATCCATGGAATGATTTAGAACCTTGTGGAATGTTCGAAAATCTAGCCTTACCTACATGTAGGTGTTTGTCAATAGTTCTAGAACGAATCGAAAAGAAAGACAAGGACTGCAAAAATATTCTCGAGTAAAGAAAGAGATAAGTATGGCTTCCAGAAAACCATGGAAATATTAGACTAGACGGCTGACAATATGTAGGACGTGTGAGTGAGACAGAGCTAGTTCACTAAACATTTTGAGAATATTCTAGTAAGTTTAGAAAGGGCCGACGGAGTTATAAAAACCTGAGCTTGTCCGTCAGTTAGTCAGTTCTATTCAAGCAGTCAATGCTCGTTAGAGTAATATTGTTCTGTGAGTCAATGTGAAGTGATCTAATACGGAAAAGTGAACAAGTGCAGGTCCGAGCCTGAGGAAAAGTGTTCTTAGTCTTGTGGAATTCCTGAAAGTTTCAGTAGTGGTTTAGTGCTAAGTGTTGGTGTGTGCGGAAATAAACACATCATTGGAAGGTTGGACTTTTACTGCATCATCAGGGACTCCTTCTAGCCGGTAGCTAAGTTCAATTCCACTGTAGCACTGGGGGCTCTCAGCTGCTTGTAAGTCATCTACTTCACGCCCCTCGACCACGTCACTGGACAGCAGACGCAGACCGGGTTAGCCGAGTGCCACAATTTGAGCACCGAGTTGAAGCTTTGAGCTCACAACCCGCGAAGCTTGACCCTTGGTCTGGCGATTAAGTGCAGAAGCTGGTATCTTAAACCGATTGCACTCGCCGCAACATTAGCCTATTTACATAGGTAAAACGTAATGAGTTTCAAAAGATTCTTTCATCCGTACCAGTAATGAGAGAAGTTTGCATAATTTTGATAATGTAGCCACACCGAAGTTTTCTTACCGAAAGATTTATTTCCAGCGAAAGAGTCTCATAAATTTACAACGCGCATAAATTTCTTAAAAGTCAACTTTCATCATGTAAGCTAACTTTTATCAACTAGAGAGTTTCCACATAAAAATATTGCAGACTTTTTTGAACAAAGCAGACTCATAAATTGGCAATGCTCTTTTATGGACGACTCTTTGTTGATATAAGTTGTGATTACGTCAAGTAGCCACGCGAACCATAAGAACGGTAAAAGTTACAATGCTCTCAAATAAGTTGATCACAAATCATGAAAACAAGTAGCGTGCCGTTGTATCATATTCTAGGACATTTCTTGATATTCTTTCAGAATATGTCAATAAAATAAATAAATAATGCTGGACAATCCACACAGCATCAATCTAGCCCTAAGCAAAGCTTGTGTTAGGTATTAGATAACTGACATACTCAATACATAATTATGTACTTACTTAGATATATATTTTTATTTTACAAAAACGTGTTAAGCATTTAACCCGGGAAAAGAACCCGCAAGCTTCTGGACAGGTCGTCTAATAATATTCGTCTTCCTACCCCAAACGGCCTAAAATCGTTTCATATGTTGAGTTTATTTTGCTTATCTCGATATTATACAGTTTCATAACTGTAATAATCACATGTCATATTGTCATTTGAATCATGTCTCAGTATTTAAAGGTAATAATAGGACGGATTACGTACGTATCAGTGGCGTGATAATACTCGATAATTTAGTTCTTAATCCCATTAGCAGTAATGTAGTAAGCCACAGTACATTACCACTGACTTCCCAGGACAATTAGAGCATTGCTAAACCATTAATGCCATTAATGGTGGCGTACCTGAACAATTACATACCTCTATAATCGAATATCTAATAGAATTATTACTTCCACATCACAATCTTAATCTTAGAGTGAGATAAAAGAAGTGTTGCTAAGCTCGTTCGCTAAGATCAAGCCTACGTAGACTATACTACACTGAACTGCAAAACTAAGTATCACACTTAGTTAAAAAGTAAAATTGTAATAACTTTTTAAGTACACAAGGTATACTTTCGAAATAAAAAGTAATCAAAAAAGAGTTAAATTTTGTAAAAACTTCATAGTCGGTAACCTTCTTTTAAGAAATGGCTGAAAAACCCTTTTAAAAATCCTCCGAAACCTCGTGTTCAGTAAGCCAAACTGGCTCGAAGCTGTAATCAGAGCCCGAGGAGGCAATACCAGTTAACACAAATTAAACAACATGTTAAACATACTTATAAAAAAATAATTGAGTTTTTGGACACTAAGCTAAAAATGGCTATGTTATTGTTTTATCTTTTTTTTTAAGTTAAAAATGTTACTAATGTATAGGTTACTACAGTTTCAAAGAAAGCTGATAAAATTTTCTATAAAACGTTTTTATTTTAAATCTCTAACTTCTACAGATCAGAAAAAAAATGAAATTTTAATAGTGTGATACTTAATTTTGCAGGCCAGTGTATATCACTCATTCCACATTTAATGTTTTTGGTTGGTTGTGACGTGTCCAAGAGTCCTGTAAGGTTTAAAGGAAATAAAGCACTTTGAATTTTATTTTATTTTATTTAAATACTTTATTGCACACATTTAACAAAAGTATACAAATGGTGGGCTTAATGCCGATGGCATTTTCTACCTGCCAACCACACATGGTAGAAATAAAACAAAAAGGCGTGCTATAATTAAACTAAGCTAGAAAAACTACATTAATTTTTATTAAAACTTGCACTATATAATAATATATATAATATCTATATATATATATAAATAAATATATATTATAATAGGTACTTACAATGTTTTAATGAAGAAAGGTAGCAATAAAAATAACAAAAAGTTAAAAAGATGGTTGAGTTACCTAACTAGAAGTCGGGTAACGATTACTTAAAAAATGCTCACGTGTCAACTTTTTAAAACTATCCTTTGATTCGACTTTTCTGATATCATAGGGAAGAGAGTTCCAGAGTCTAACAGCCTCAATAGAAAGATGAGCTATGTGCCGGTATCTCTAGGAGTAGATTGCTGGATGATCTGAGAATTTTGTATTTTTCTGTTTGGTAGTTCGACTGACAATCAATCTAATGCTTTACCGTTTCGATTTTCTATGATAATCGATTTTGTCTATGAAGAAGTTGTAATAGATTTTGGTATTTTTCTATTTTATTTGCTACTTGCTTCTGCCCACAACATTATACGCGTTTTTCTAAAAAGTAAGACAGACTGAGTTACTGTGATGAGCTATAATTTTTATACTACATACACACATACTACATAAACTAAATGTATTTTCAATACTTTTATGGAAAAAGCATCTAGAATAATCTTCGTTACATGCTTTGTCGGCTCGATAATAATCAAAACTTGCGTACCTACCTAAGTACCGATATTTTTCAAGTTGACAGATTCGTATCTCTGTTTGTCAAAAGTAACTGTGTCTATTTAATATTTCATTCTGTTATTCAATCTTCATTCACTCACCTGTCAACTATTAGGGAACTTCATAGTCGTGCAACCAAATAGAAAATAAGATCGTGGACTTAGTTTATTAGGACTATGTTTTAGTTTTACTTTGTAAATCTGTCAGCAAGTGTTAAATTGAAAACTATGAAAGATTTGGTCCTCGCTTTCTCACTATTTTGTGAAATATTTTTGTCTATAAATGAGTATGAGTATAGGACACTAACATTGAAGGAGGAGAATAAACTCCTGGTGGCTGAGCGGGAAATCCTGCGCAAGGTCCTGGGGCCTACCTGCAGAGAGGACGGAAGCTGGCGATCTAAAAGCTAGTGAACGAACACAACATCATGGGCGAAACGAAGGCACATCGACTTCGCTCGCTTGGCTACTTAGAGAGGATGCGAGAGGACTGGAACGTCTACAACGCCTATCTCGGCTACCCCGCCGGCCGACGACACGTGGGACGCCCGTGGTAACGCTGGAAAGACGTGGTGGAAGCGGAAAAAGAGAGCTACAAGCGGAGGACTGGCGGGAAACTGCGCAGGACAGGCAAAAATGGCGACTTCTCTTATCGGAGGCCAAAACACACTTCGGGTCGCTGAGCCATAGGAGTAAGTGAGTATAGGAGACTAGATGAGTATTTTGATTGCTAATTTTATCATAGTCGATGTAGCCGTTTAGATGCATGGAGGTAGTAAAGTGTGTCCGTCAACCACATAGAAACACTCGAAACATTTTTTACCGACGCATCGCGGGTAAAATAGTAGCAAAAGTTAGAGGAGTACCTATTTCATACTCTACCTACATCTTTTCATTTTAGACACAGTTTCATAGTCTATACGACCTTCTCTAATACTGTACTATCGCAACTCGAACGAGAGTCGTCGCTGGAAAACTAACAGAAACCAAACAAATCCCGACAAAGCACAAGCGTTCGTCAAACAGCAACAGCTTTGAGCAATTCACATGAATTGCAATTCGTTGAAACGTTTTGTTTACGTACCATTCCGTACCGACATTTAAGGGTGCATTTAAGGGTGGTACGGACTTTGACAACAGCAGAGCTGTTAGGGAAAACTTTATATGCTGCATTTCAATATTTGTCCTAAGTAACTACCTTTGCTTATGTTACTGGTCGTTTAAAAATCTTTTAATGTTCTACTAGTAGCCCGTGGCTTCGCACGCGTTGTTTCGATGGAAACGTTTAAAGGTGTTTTTTTCATGGGAACTGATTTATTGGGTAAAAAGTAGACCTTTGTGTTATTCCAAGTTTAGACCTACATCTATGCAAAGTTTCCGACCGATCCGTTCAGTGGTTATGACGTGATTAAATAACAAATATTTCATCTATATATTCATCTATTGATCTAACATTTTGCATTTACATTTTTTTTAAATATTTGTTTATTGTAAGCACTTTTACACAGCTTCACCCGCGTTGTTTCTATGGAAACGTCTAATGGGTATTTCTATCCCATGGGATTTATGGGATGAAAAATAGGTTTTTTTATTTCAGTTTTAGACCTAAATCTATGCAAAATTTCTGCCCTATCAAGTAACAACCATCATATAACATTGTAACTTCCATCCAACAAAACTTTCGCTTCTATAATATTAGTGTGATGTGTGATGATGTGATGTGATTGCAAGAAACTAGGGCAGATTAAATCCATTACAAAGTCAACTTTTGACGACTAGATTATAATGGTTTAAAATTGCTTAAATAGGCTGGTCATCTACAAATTCTTATAAATTCTATCATTGTAATTCTAGTTTGCGATATATATTTTTAGAAATAAATAGATAATGCTGGAGAAGCCACACAGCATCACCTAGCCCTAAGCTATGTATAGCCTGTATTACGGGTACTAGAATGAATGAATGAACACTTTATTGTACATACAAAATAAACAAAATATCTTATATCTAAATTAATAAACCAAAAAAGAACGTACAATAGGCGGCCTTATTGCTTAAAGCAATTTCTTCCAGGCAAACCTGGTATACCTGTAATATCTAATTTTTTTAAATACTTTATAGATTAATAAATAACTATTTTGAATCAAATAAAGTGTTTTGTTATGAACAAAAGGGGTTTAGGGAAAAGAAAACTATAAATATGGCTATTTATGATTTCCTCCTTCGTGTTACAAGTAGTGTAGACAAAAACACTCCAGTTTGCTCTATATTCTGCGATATGACGCAAGCATTTGATTATGTTCACAGCATCTTAACTATAAACTTAAAACCTATGGAATAAGAGGTAACAGTCTACAATTGCTAAAATCCTACTTAGAAAACCGAAAACAGATAACACATGTACTTGGAGTGTACTGGGCCCAGTACTCTTTCTGACTTACATAAACGATTTACTAAAAGCAACTAAACAACCATTGCATGAGTCAGCAATACCTTGTTAAATCATTTTTTTTTAGTTTTCTCTCTTGATACTATGTACATACACCTAATACTTTAATTTATTTGTAAGACTTTCTTAAGTGCAATGTAATGTGCCTATGAGAAATAAATGAATGAAACTGAATTGAAACTGAAACTCATGTCCCTCGTTGCTGACGATAGTACTGTAACTATAAATGTAATAATTATAACACTTATAAAACTGACATTAATTTTGCTCTGACATCGATAATAGAATGGTTAAATAATAACAATTTAAAAATTAACATAAATCAAAACAAAAAGAATTAATTTCAGACAACGCAATAATGCTGCATTTACAAATAAATAAATAAATAACGCTGGACAATCCACACGGCATCATCTAGCCCCAAAGTAAGCAGAGCTTGTGTTATGGGTACTAGATGACTGATAAACTTAATACAATACATAACATAGATAGATTTTTTATTATATATAGAAAATACCCAGAACACCCGGAACAAATATTTGCAGATCGTACAAACATTTGTTCCAAGGCGGGAATCGAACCCGCAACCTTCTGCGTCGCAGGCGGACCTTCGCCCGCCGCGCCACATCGGTCGTCAAATCTTGACATACAATATTTATCATTATTGTATGTCAAGATTAAACAATTGAAGAAGTTATGACAAATTAAATTGGAAGCCTCATGTGGAATACGTATGTATAAAAAGAAATAGCCTTGTTTACGTTCTACATAAACTCCCACAAGTAGTCAATGAAGAAACCCTCGTTACTGCTTATCACGGCCTGATTGCCTCAAACATCAGGTACGGTTTATTATTTTGAGGAAACTCCACCGACGTCGACAAGGTATTCAAATTCCAAAAAAGATGTATCAGGGCTATGTTTCGTATGAAAGTGACGGAATCTTGTAAACCCCTTTACAAAAAGTACAACATATTGACTCACTTCGCTGTATATTTTTCAAACAGCGATGTTTGTCAGACGAAATCCGGATTTGTTTTGCCGACAATCTGACGCAGTACAACGTAATAGACGAGACCAATTAAAAATCTGCACACATAACTGTAAAAAAACTTTGCGCATAAGTTTCTTTGCAATGGCACCATCCATTTATAACAAAATCTCTTAATAAGAGAATTGAAAACTGCGATTTTTCAGAGAAATCTAAAGACCATACTATCTGATAAAACCTATTAAACAGTTAATAAATTTATGAACGATAAGTATTTTGACAAGTAATTATATAATTTCTATTTTAATAATAATTTGATTTATGTGCTTAACTATGGGTTCTCTATGGGTTTACATTAATTGAATCCATACTCATAATCATAACTCACAATTTTTAAAGTGTTTTTCTAAAATGTAACTAGACAAATAATTGCATGCCCATAATGGACAAATTACATTGTAACGCATTTTGTATGTACCATCCTTTCCACATGTAATTGCAACAAATATAGAGGTACTTTTTAAAAGACAATTCGTATATACCTACTTATTACATACATTACATATATATGTATTTACAAAGCACGGTAACATAGCGTACGACTGCGACGCTCACAAAATAAACATGTTTAAAAGAATAACATTATAAATGTTTTATGCACAAGTTCCCTGAGGGAAAATCAGGTTTGTGTCGACGACATCCCTAGCGTTAAAACGCTTTTGAATCAAAATATCAAAGGGGAGCAGTAAATTGGGTGAATATTTCGGCTTTGGAGAATCTCGCAGTAGAACTAACGGGAAAAGTGGAGAAACTGGAGAAACATAGGTAGTGCAATGGAAAGTTGGGAGAGAAATGTAAATTCATGATATTTTCTTCGGAAAAATTCGGATCTATTACAAAACTTAGAAACTGGTAACTATACTCAAGCCGTTCACAAAAAATAATGTTTCTAAACAAATCATAACACAAAAATCCAAATCTATCGTTTTGGCAACGAGTTTGAAATATAAATGTCAGCACGAAACATTTTAGAAAAGTGCTCAAATCGACGGGTTAGTCTTTTCACTTCGGCTTGCGCAATCCGAATTCTTGCGGGCCGAAGTGAAAGGTAGCGCAAGTTCATTCCGGGCCCATGGCACCTCTAGGTTAATTAGGGGGCAGGGTTGACCAGAAATCCTGTCTTCAACGTCTTTTTATTATTTCATTAATGATGCCAACTAGATTTTGGTCTAGTTTTGACTAGGTACGTCCAGTAGGCACGTAGGTGATCTAGGACATTTAGATCTAAGCGGGCACCTGCACAAGGCTATTCTGCCTCTTAGTTTCATGTAGCATAAAGCTACGGCCAGAACTTGGAATTCCGACCATAAACTTAGTGAACTTCCACAGTTGGCAAGTATCTTGTGAAACTTTACTGGAAGTTCGTATGGGTTGTAATTTTGAGCAGGAGTGGGATCGGTAGTGGAATTTTGACAGCAGAAATCTTGACAGTAAAACGCGCGCAGCGAGGAAAATATCCATGGAAAACTTTCGATCGGTGGACAGTAAAGGCTCGAACGTCTAGTATGAGTTTGCAAAACACTAAAATTGAAAAAGTTTTCGAGAACGTGGCAATATAATACTACCGCTTACTTACTTTTCTGAGTTGAATGAAACTCGTACTGCCAAAATGCAACAAACAACTCAAAACCGTTAGCAAATTTCTATAAATCTAGTTTTAAGAAACTTTTGGAGAGCCGTCATACTACGAAAAGTACCAAGTTCCTATCAGTATCCGTTAGGGGCGCTGCAAGGGGCTAAATGTACCGATAGACGGAAATGTAAACTTTATAGTTTTCGTAAACTAAGCAAAACTCACCTTAAGGCTTCTGTTCAGTCAGATCTACGCGGTATTCACTACCCAGAGCGGTAAATAAAGTTACTTTCAATTTAACAAAAAAAATACTAAAATACTTATCGCTATAAATATACATAGGTATTTTAGGGAGAGATTAGACTTAGTGTACTGTGAACCCACGCCTAACACGGGGCCTAACCTTGGTAAAGAAAGAATATTTCATAATTAAACCTTCAGTTTAACAAAAACTTGATTAAGATTACCCTACTAGATAACAGCGAGAGACTAGTAGGTATAGTAAAAATACCCAAATCGACCTTGAGTGGTGAGACCGCCACTTGTCACATAGTTTTTAAGTTGTTTTGTTGTCTTGTTTCTAGTGATTTAAGTGTGAAATAAAGCATTTTCTATGTATCGATCTATATCTATAATAAATTAAAGAATCTTGCTCTTGTCGGTGTAATGATGCTAATACCTCCACTTTTCTCTCTCCAATGCTATCTTTTACTTCTTTATACGACATGACAGCGACTTTCTCCTTGATCTGACTCATATATGTAGATAATTCTTGGTCTTCCGCTTCCTCGTCTTCCTTCTACTTTTCCTTCTATGATATTACTTATGAAGTTTTCATATCGTATAAGATGTCCACTCTTCTGTTTTCAATGGAGTTCATCAAAAACATTTTATCCTCGACTCTTTTCAACACCTCCTCATTAGTAATCTTCTATAACAAAAAACGTTATTTTTACCAAACTTTCTGCGTAAAATAACCTCGAGGTACAAATTTCTATTCGCAAATAAGTCGCGTGCCCACGTCACTCGTGACACGAAAATTACACTACTTGGAGTAAACAAGAATCAATATGTAGGTGGAGCACTTACCTACGTACTATATGTATTGTATCTTCCAAAGTAATAGATGAAGTGGGACTTTTTATAATAGATTTTACGTAATCTTTTTCATGCCTTGGCTGGGTACCTATGTATGAATTTTCGGCAGTTAGGGTTACCAATTAGGTACTTCTAGAATACCTATAAAGGCCTGTTCAGGTCTGTGGACAGATATCAAATATGATGGCATTAGTGGCTCTGTGAGGACAGGGCACCACCTCACAATACATACATAGGTAGTATATTTTTTTTGCATTTCTTACAACTAGATCCTACATAATAGAATAATAGAGAAAATAAGTAGGTATTACAAATCAATGCATTGTCATAAAATCTAATCCTAAATGACAAACTCCTTAGTTCAATCGAAAACAATATCGAATTCCTCATACCATCATATTTTAAACCTTCAACAGATATAATAAAGGATGTAAATAGCTTTTATGACATATGACCATAAGAAACTGACTAGAGTACCGACAGAAGAAGCTAATAAGATGAGAGAAGTTGTGAACGAACATTTGATTATATTTCCTGAGAAACTAAAATGCTAGATTTGTGTTTCATCTTGACAGAAAGTCTATCTTTCGGAGCCAAGTCAAAATGGTATTTGTTTTTTTATATATACTAAAAATTTATTTATAAAATACAAGTTTCCGTATGCGGCATCGCATGTGATTTTCGATTCCTGGTTCGGGACAATTACATATTTGTACGGCAGATATTTTTTCCGTGCTTTTTTATATTTTCTTTGTTAAATAAAAAAATAACTATCTATTGTATATCAGTTACTACAAATTATGAACCTACTTACCCATAATACAAGCTCTGCTTACTTTAGCTTGCTCTGCTTGTATATGAGGATATGTGGATAGTAGAACAAAAAAAAATGCATCTTCACTTACAAATTTTTGCCTTTTATTTGTAGCAAGATTCCAGGTTACGAAGTTATATTCAATGAGTAGAAAAACCATACTACCATAAAAACATACTTCAAACGTGTCCTACTATGAAGGCCATGTCTCACGTCTGTCAAATAACTGTCATAGGAGCTGCCTGTATTTCACCGGTAATAATATATACCCTTCAACTTAACAAAGCAAAGCTATTTTCCGGTAGAAACAACGAGGTACTTTTACAGATGAGCTCTTTTAGAAAGTAACAAAGTTATTTTGTGCGTTTTATTTAGAGCAACGCAAGCCATGTTCGTTAATTAAAACTAAACATAAGGCCGGGTTGCGGGGCGTAATGTGACGAATTACAAGGCGAGCGTTCGTGCAGTCAGTACGGGGAAAGAAAGCACTGGCAACGAGCTATGAGTCTGGTTTTAGCACACAGCGTAACGTATCATGTTCGCTGCGAATGGTACATTACGCTACGTAACGCCGCGGCGGCGCCGGTCAGTACCCGGCTTAATATTCTAAGCTCTTCTTTGTCTTTCGTTCTAGGCAGAGGTGTGGTTGCTATGATGTGGTCCTGGTGAACGGCTGCTCGTGCAATGCGTCGCCATCGTTCCCTGTTAGTTGCATTGTGTGAGCAGTCGGTCATGGTGGACTGTGTCAGAGAGGTGATGAGGTCTGACCACGGAGCAGATACAGAGGGTCTGACCATCATGTTGGAGAGCTACCACGGGAGATCTTACCGTCGAATTAGCACGGGGTCACTAGATGCTCCATCGAGGATTCGTTCCGTGCCAAGTGCCCAAGCTAAGCTAATTAGACATTAAGTAGAAAATAACTTTACAAAATGAAAATCTATGTTAATATATAGTAGTATCATCATCATCATTCACCTATCTTAGTCCACTGCTGGACATAGGTCTCCCTCAAAGAGCACCATAGTGCCCTGTCTTTAGCTTGCCGCATCCAGCATGTGCCTACAGTCTTTCGCAGATCGTCATCCCACCTGGCCGGAGGGCGTCCAGCATTACGTTTGCCGAGACGCAGTCTCCACTTGAGAACATGTTTACCCCAGCGGTTGTCGGTTCTTCGGGAGATATGGCCAGCCCACTGCCACTTCAGCTTACCAATTCACTGAGCTTTGTCGATAACTTTGGTTCTCTGTCGGATGTATTCGTTACGAATCCTATCCTTCAGAGAAACTCCTATCATAGCTCTTTCCATAGCTCGCTGAGCGACTTTGAACTGGTGGACCAGCCCTACCGTGAGTGTCCACATCTTAGCTCCGTAGGTCATAACGGGTAGGACGCACTGGTTGAAAACTTTCGTTTTCAAGCATTGCGGTATGCACGACGAGAAGACTCGACGTAGTTTCCCGAACGCTGCCCAGCCTAGCTGAATCCTCTTCTTGGCCTCCTTCTCGAAATGGTTCTTACAGTTACAGTGACTTAACTTTAAGTAGATGTGTAATGATGTCTTCAATTTAATATTTTTTCCCTGCCTATGCACCTTTGGCATCACTCTTTCAGCTCTCCGTTTCCTTTAGCGCGTTCAGCTCAGGTAGGTTAGAAATGACACAATGCATCAGGTCATTTTGTTCATTAAAATAAGTAAAGTTTATATTAATGTCTCTTAATGTGACTGAATGAACACATATAGATTGATATGATAGAACACATATATTGTCTTAGGTGTAGTCTTATTGGGTACACAATGTTTAAGAACCCTGTCAGGGCACTACAATTATTTTGGGTTAGCTCTGGTTAGATTGATAACTTAGATACTTCATATTTATAGAAATAATAAATTTAGGAAAGAAGTTAACAACCTTGCAAACCCCCAACCAAATCAAGGTCAAGACTGCTAAGTTAGGTTCATAAGAAATAACAACATAACAAGATAAATAAACCCAAGAAATGAAAGCAGTTGCAGAGTTTCTGCGACTGACACAATTAATCAAGGTGCAGAGAAGTGAACTGGTCTGAATCTTATAATGGAAAATTTCTTGGGAACGCTTATGACATGATTACATTTAGGTACGATTGTACTATAATATTGTTTTCATGCAACAAACGCCATTCTGAAGTTTTCTATGACATTGTATCTATTGCATTTATTTTATTGTTCGTGTACGGGACTCGTAATTGTCTATAGCTCACAGCGATCAATGTATCCTATCCATCCATGGGTGTCTGGTAGAGATCGCTCTTGCGCTCGAGCGATAAGACCGCCAATTGTCACATTTTTTGTAATTTTTATTTTATATGTTAATTGTTTCGTAAAGTGTGCAATAAAGAATTTTCTATCTTTAGAATTATCTATCCGCCGGCTTCTCATAAATTCACAATGCGTATCCTGAAACCGTCTGTTTCAAAAGAGACATTTGACATATTTGGTTTTCCATTCATTCACATCACATTCAATGCAGTGTCATTTTAACACTCGAACAGGAAGCATGCCTAGCAAAATTTAAAAAATCATACGACCAAGACACGAATAAGGAAGGGATTTTCTATTTTCAGTAAAGTTTTAATGCATTTTTTTACCACTGTAATGTTCTATTAGCCATATCCTTGAGCACTTTATTCGCTTGTGTTTTGTTTTAGAACGAAGTGGAAGTGGAATGGAAGTGTGAATGATTGTGTTAGTGTTTTGTTTTTAGCTAAAAGTAGACAGATAATTTTTTTCACGAAGTACTCGTATTTCCAGCCATTTTTGGTTCGGCCATACACACACACACATATGTACGTCCATTGCTGAAAATGTTTTTTTCCAAACTAAGGAGGTTTTGCTATAACCACCACTCTTGGCAGGCGGATTGGTGACTGCCGCCGTGGAGTAGGTAAATCTCCTTCCTCGGGTAGGTTCCCTTAGTTGGCTCTTCGACATCTACGGAGTATACCTATACGGCATTATGTAGTTTCTGAAGGTAGACGTCAAAAACGCCTTCATCTTCGTAGACAGGAGCCTTGCTAAAACAAATTAAAGACAAAATTTCAGAAATTTAACCTTTTCTTTTTCTTATGTGGCGTTTTATTTCATTACAACGACACCAACCTTTGAGTTTAATGTCAGCCAGTAAACGTTTATCCTACTAATATTATAAATGCGAAACTTTGTGTGAATGTTTGTTACCACATATCTTCGTAACTACTTAATATATTTTGATGAAATTTGGTTCGTACATAGTTTAGATTCTATAATAATACATAGACTAATCTAATTTTCAAAAATTTACCTCTGTGAAGGTTCAAAAGGGGGGTTAATTTTTATGAAAAATGATTATTCCTAGGTAAGATTTACTCAAAACTCGGTATAAATAATGTAAATAATGATACACGTATTTTTTATTTTTAGAAAACTACCCTACTATAACTACCTCAGAAGACCTTATCCAAACACACATCAAATCCACGCACTCCCACACCCAGACACACACGCACACACTCACGGCCCTGCACCACAAGGAATGCTGCTTTACTAATTAATTAAAACCTTAACTTTATAAAGTTTCTCCTAGGTTATTTTGTGTATCTTTAATTAGGTATTTAATTTTGCTTTTTATTTTTTTTTCAGTAATATTTTTTTATTTTATTTGTACACTTGGCATAATGTTGTTAACGCAGCTATAATTTGACATGTAGACTGCATTTCTGCCGCGAAGTGGGAGCCTGGTGACCTGTAACACAGGTTTTTTTACAAACCTAACGCAGGCACCAGTCTCGCGCAATGTTGCTTTTACAGTTATACTTACTATTTTAGTTGTAAATATAAGCTCATTGTGTGAAGAGAACAATAAATGATTTATTATTATTATTATTTATTATTGGTTGCAAGCATTTCCTTCATTTAACAGTGGCACTTTATTGGATCCCGTAATTTTGCGTATCGCAACATGTCTTCGGTTGGGTGCAAGGTGCTGCGCGCCTCATCAATGCCAGTGCTTTACTGCTGTCTGTGTAGTATTGATATGGATCAGTTTAGCTACCTGTAGATTGTTTGCAACAGTCTGCAGTTAGCTTAATTGTTTCAATTGTAAATACTAGTTCTAATTTGTTTGTATAATTTGATTGTTATTTTCCTTGTCAATTACTTAATATTCTAAGTTGTTCATAAATATAGTTCATTTCTCTAAAATGTCGATATTTCACAATCGTTGAGCAACCTCTTCTAATCAACATAGGAGGCTGAAATTTTCACTAGATGATCACAATAATATGTTGTGTTACCAAACAAGGGGGTGGCCGAATGCCTGCGGTAGGTATATATTATTTTTTTAATACAATTTTTAACATACATTCCACACATATATGGACTATAGACATTACGGTTAATGCACACCTACATACATAAAACTCAACCAAATCCCTGTCTGTTGCCTTTTCCAGGTTGAGCCAACTTTTTGTCTTGCAAAGCAACATCTTCCGGGCAACTCGTAAAGTCCAAGGTTGGATTGTTGTGTAACTACCCGCAATGAAATATGTACGTTCAATTCCCACGGTCAGGGCCCTACCACCATCTTTTAACTTTTTGACTCACGATCACGAAAGCACCATTTTAGGCTAGGAATTTTTGTTTCATCAATTCTATAAGCATACACAGATACTAGTCACAATTGACTGGTATCTGTGTATGCTTACCACAATTAGTCACCAATGTGACTAGTTTCCAGGTATTGAATAATTCATAATCATTATCATTCTTTGTGATTATGTACATACAGGTATTTGTCTTAGTAGGTAGTCTTAGTGGGTAACACAATGCATAAAAACACAGTCAGAGCGCAACTATTATTTTGGGTTCACTCTTGCTAGACTTTGATACTACTTATTTATAGAATATATAGTTTAAAAAAGTCAACACCGCTGTCGATGATGATTCGCCTTTTTAGAAAGAGGCTCTCAGTATCTTTAATTAGATACTTAGAGTCTCACTCACACATAGTTGACATAATTATTATTTATTTATTGAGCTAGTCCATAAATACATTTCCAATTACACTTGTCATTCAGGAATTACAATAAAAGTATTTAAATCACTCAACATATAATTTAAGTGAGTAAAATAAAATGGTAGTAGGGTCTCTATCCTGGTGAACGTAAAATATTTCACTCTGTTTGTAGACCAGCCTCTTTCAGTTTAAGAACGTGCTTGTGACTTGTTAGACTGCTGAACTGCAGAATCAAACAACACTAACGAATAATAAAATAATGGTTTTACAAAACAAAACTGTACACGACGAGTGGATCAGAGTGGAACTTGAAGCCGAAACTAATCCAGCGGTGGATTAGAGTCGACAATAAAGTGGAAACTGATCCATTAGTGGATCGGCAAAATGTATCAGAGTGGAATAGGGCGCCGACTACATAAAGTACTTTACGTAGTATGTCGGTGATACTGCAATTAAAAAAATAAATGTTGCTGGACAATCCACACAGTAATAATAATATAAGCTTGCATGGCAGCTTGTGGCGAGCTGTTGGTGAATAGCGACACCACAGGTACCGATTGCTCCCGGGGAATTTGCTGGTTCTCGTCTCAGCTTGCGGAGTGGCATCCCAAGAGAACCAGATCCCCACCTCTTGCTTTCCTTCATTGGCCGGTCTGAGCGGAGTTGCAAGACTCGCAAGAGATGCATCTTAGGATGTACCTTAGACTCGGGGGAAGTGTCTAATGGTGCAATAACGAAGAAAACCGCTCACGGGCAGTTTTCGTGAAGTAGAAAACGGGGCCGCACCTCTCGACACCTCTCAGTCGTTTGGGCCAATGTTGTACCTTTCCGGCATTTACTCCAGCAGTTTGAGGAACCCATCCAGCATTCAGTAAGCCTCTGTCTGCCACTTTTAACGGTTTTGAGACTATGTGTATGGCAGGCGACCGCGACTCCCCATAGCCCCATCACCCACACAATAATCTGGTTTTAATTCCTCTCATAGTCTCTACACCTGGTGAATATCACCTTCAGATGTATCTTGTGCACCCGAGGATGATACCCGTTATGAGTAGGCCTCGTGTTTAGATTAAAACACGAGGGTGTTTAGAATAAAAGGCCTCTGTGAGTCTGGCTTCGGCCCCATGCATGCCTCTCAAAGGACCAGGTCACTATATGGCGCGAGATCATATATATGACAAATACATTATAATGCTGGACAATTCAAGCACAATAGTTTCATACAAACGCGAATTTAGTTTTTGAATGATATTATATACATATATATTAGGTCATTTGTTGCATTTTGGCAGGACGGGTACCAACTTCGACAAGTAACCGGTAGTAACGAGAACGTGAAATGTATTATTTTTGATACTTTTCTAACATAATATCTTTATTAACAAAGAATATTACAATGAAATAATAGAAACAAATTAGAACTAGTATTAACACTGAAACAATTGAGCTAACTGCAGACTGTTGCAATTAACCTACAGGTAGCTCAACTGATCCATATCAATACCAATCAGAAGCGTCCCCAAGTCGCTGGCTGCATTGCCGCGCTGTATGACAATGTAAATGCGCAAGATACTCATCAGCTCGGGTCACGCGTCGTTTCGACCAGACTCTCAAATATATATTTTTTAAACCCAGGTAGCTTCAGTACTCCACGGACCTAGGGTCTCGCTCGACTCCAATTAGAGCAAATGCGTAGGCTCTGTCGGGACCTCCATATTTGCGCCTCTTGAGATTCTCAGCCAAATTAGCCGCCGTACCAGCCCTCATGTTTCGCAAACTAATACTAGACATACAGATCAACGATGCTATTATACACAGCTCTCAAAGGGGGATTAGAAATTATGCGTCAAATGTGCCAACAGAAGCTTTACGACCGCAATGATGCATCCAATCGGATTTGGATCACGTCCTCGAACAGCTTGATGTGTTGTCGTTGACTTGCATACATTTGCAAGGCTAAACAGTTGTACGGATTAATACGGAGGTAGTTGAATGGTAGGGTTAAGTCCGGATACGATAATAGTTAAAACTTTAGGCCTATTGTAAGCTGTTAGGTTACTTAAAATAACAAGCGTTGAGGTAAATGATACCCCAGTTTTATTTTCGATACCGTTGAGCCATTGCGTTGGTCCTTCACCTGACCACTCCCTGGTCGCTCTGCCGCCCCATCGGATTATGGGAGTGAGGGAACAGAGTGCACCTCTTTGCGTACTCAACTTACGCACTAATGTGTCCTGGGCACATGGCTAGTCTCCGTTAAGTACGCCGTGGTCGAAATGGGGCTAGGAGAAAATTCGTACCAAAGTGCAGTGTGAATAGCAGCTAACACTCAAAGTTTTTCAAAAAACGTCGGTAAAAGTTGGTAAGATAAAGATAAAGATAAAAATCATTTATTACAGCAAAACTAATAAGTAAATACACTTAACTTATAATTAGCACTTACATGGTGATGAGGTATTTCTAAGTACTTGTATTTGAAATTTAGTGTAATACATTGTGTTATTGCCGAGACGTACATATCTACAATGTTATGTAATTTCTGATGGCACCCTCACTAGGCTAGGCCTGTATCGAGGGAGCCTATACATGTACGACAATTCAAAGTTTAGTATTGTTCAGGTTACGGATATAACTGAATATAAGTAGGTACCTATTCATAACAGAACTTTGAAAATGCATCATTTGGAAAACTCTTAGAATCCAGAGCTGCTACGATTACAAGTCAAATACATACCTACATCCATACTAATGTTATAAATTCAAAAGTATTTCTGTCTGTGGTGTTTCACGCCTTAACGGCTGAACGGATCTCAATGAAATATGGCAGGAACGAAAATGGTATCCCGGGGACGGATATTGGCTACTTAGAAAGCGAGTGCGAAGTCGCGGGCAGCAGCTAGTACAGTAAAATATCGAACATTGAAATATAGTTGTGCCACTGCGTAACCGTTGCGACACTAAAAAAACTGAAATAAAAAGAAAATGCCGTCTCATAGTACTACCAATAACTAGGGTTATTCATAGCTAAACCAATTAAATTCATAACCTTAGCGACATAAAAGCAATTTTCGAGGCTTCGGCTCCGAAGTGAATTCAGGTCAAATGTAAAACTAATTACCACCAGCATTTTGTTGGCTGGCTCTATAAATACGAGCTGATGAACGAATATAATAGAATCAATATTCAATAACAACTCGCGTTAGAATAATTGTTGGACTAGGCCTCCCCTGTTACACTCCTTATTCGCGGTTATAATTGGGTTAATACCATAACCCCCACGCTGGGCATGCGGGTTGGGGTTTGCAGTTCGGTGTTGGATCTCTTTTAGCAGTACCTATTTATTATGTTTAAAGTTTTTCTTGACGTTTCAGTTTATTTATTTCAGCAGGCTTACACGCTGCCATGGTCACGGGATAAACTATAAACTGGTGTTGTTATGTCTTCAAAGCGAAGGTTTTCAAAACGATCTGACGATGAAGGGACACACGGATGACACAACATACCCCTTTAAACAATCAGAAACACCGAAATCCGAAGACGGTCTAAAGATCTTAGACTTAATTTTTTAATTAATTTTTAATTAAAAAGTTAGGTACTCCAAAAAAGTCATGACTTTTTATTGTCATTTGACGAAGGAATTTAAAGTTATAGCCAGTGAGTAGGTGTATCCTTTTGTGCCTTGCAAAAATGTGGTCTGGCCGTAATTCATGGTAGGTATTCAGATTAATTCAGTTGAATATTGCGTTCATCTTATATTATTACTTTTGTCCACCGCGATTGTTGCTCTGATTAAACTCATAAATCAGGGTGAGGTTATCAGATAGGACCCGTCGACAAGGACCGAGATTCTCGTAAATTGCCCCCTGTCGCAGCCACCGTCTTACAATCTAATAGTGAAATCATAATTGTTAGGTTAGCACTTGACAATGCGATTCACTAATAGCTGCTTGAACCTTCAGATTTGTATAAATCCATCACTGGATCACGCTGGATTAATCCAGTGGATCAGAATGGAACAGGGCTAAAAATCTCCATTTAGAAAAAACTCGACTATGCATTTGTCAATACTGACCGAGTGCGCAGTGTGGAGCAGCAGTGCCAATTTGAGGTAAAAGGCAATAAATAAAATAAAATATCGATTAAAAAACCCAAGGAGTCAAACCCCAAGGACTAGTTTCAAACCCCTATTTTTAGACTAGAGCTGGAATTGCAATTCCAGCTTAGCTTCTGTGATGAGAGCTAACCAGAAGCGTAGGTATACGTGTAGATCTTAATAAGGAACTGACTCGTTATATTTTTAATTTTTTTATATTGAACAGACCTTCTTTTGACCACATTCTCACCATAAGTGACGATGTGGCCGACAATGTATCACGAAAGTTTAGAAGACATTATATTCAGGGCTGTTCGTGGAACCTAAAATACCCAGAGAATCCCTACGTAATAAATTCAAATAAATAAATAATGCTGGACAATCCACACAGCATCACCTAGCCCCAAAGTAAGCAGAGCTTGTGTTATGGGTACTAGATGAATGATAAACTTAATACAATACATAACATAGATAGATATTTTTTATTATATATAGAAAATACCCAGAACACCCGGAACAAATATTTGCAGATCGTACAAACATTTGTCCCCAGGCGGGAATCGAACCCGCAACCTTCTGCGTCGCAGGCGGACCTTCGTCCGCCGCGCCACATCAACATTTCAGATAAGATAGATAATACTTTATTCACAGAACTTATATGTAAAACAGTATGTACAGAAGGTAATATAATGTAATGTATGCGCTTCTACAACTAAACTCCCAGTGAGTTGCAAAAATTATCAGTAAATAAAATCAACAAATTATCATTACCTTCCTGCGCAAAAAGGCTAACTATAAAATATCAGATTAACTAGAGGATAAAAAAGCTTGGTACGGGTTTTGCTCCAGCTCGAAAAATAACAACTAACATTTGCTTCTTCACTTTAGTCTATATACCGAAGCGAAATAAATCAAAAACATCATTATATTTTGTGTTTAATTTAAAGAATTTGACCTTTTCTAAGTGTACATTTAGTACCCATAACACAAGCTCTTGTTATCTTGGGTTTAGATGATGCTGTGTGGATTTTCCAGCATTATGATTATTATTATTTATTGTAGTTATGGAAACAAGGAGTTTTTAATGCATTCGATTCACTCTTGTCTTGAAAGTAGGTTGTAGTTGTCCAGAAAACAGTAGCAGGCAGCTTCAGGTTATGTTATCTAATGCATGCAGGCATGCAATAAGAGAATGATACAAAAATGCTCTAAAAATTTGTGCTCATATTAAACTCAGAAGGGTCGTCGACAAAACACCTCTGGGAATCAAGCAATAACAAAACTAGAGAATAAATAAAAGCGCACAAAGCCACACACCAAGTGGAGTCGTAAAGTTTTCACAAACACTAGTCAGGAGGCTAACTTTAAGCGAGTATCTTGTAAGTTTACTCGACCTTATTTGAGATTTTTGCATTTGAATTTTGTAAACCATCTTACGTAGTTATTTGGATTTAAAAGTATACAGTGGAAAACAGAAAGATCTCTGAATAAAAAAACATGTTTATCATTTTGGCGTCAGTTGTACTAAAACGGGAAAATAAAATCGTGTTTTCCTATTCTGCCCTCCTTAAGACGAGTGCAGTAACTCAATAAAACATGATCTGGAGAAAAACGCGATTAAAAAAAATAAAAATGTTTTTGTTATTACTCAGAAACCAAACGAGCTATTGCAACATAGAAGGTGTCAAAATAAAGGGAAAAATAGCCAAAATACGTAATGATAAGAATTTTTAGTGTATATTTGATTTCTTTTAGTAAAAAACTTAAAATTATGATTATGTTTAGTTATTATTTTTATGGCGAAACAAGTATTCCTTATAATAAACGAAGTAAGTACCATAGTTACTGCACTAATCGTTAGTAACGTTAGTTGCTACAGTGTTTAGTTTTTAGTTTTCAGGCATCAAGGGCACTAATTTAGAAATTATTTCAGCTTTTCGTTCAGATTTTTTCCCCTTGGCAAAGTTTTATTTGTAATACGAAAAAAAAATACTTTTCCATATTTTCAGATGCAGAAAATTCACTCTTCCCATTCGGAATCATGCCTTTTTTAAATTTTAAGTGGAAGTCTCCTATTGTGACATTTACAGACATGATTATCTTTCAAATATATTCTTGGGTCCTGCTTTCGTAGCTAATGCTGTGAACTCAATCAAATCAAAATTGAGTATCACTATTAATAAAAGCAATAATAATATGTGCTGCGTTTATTAAAAGTGATACTCAATTTTACAATTTACCAAGTTAAATAAAATATGCAATAAAACTGCAGTAAGTTAACATACTGCACTTTTATTAAGAAAATTATTTAAAAATGATTAGCTACTGCATTCTTGCTTCATAAAATTCTAGGTAATAAAAAGAATTTTGACACGTGAGTTAGAACAGCAGATATATATTTTTTCGGTGATTCCAAACATGTATCTAACTCAATTTTGATAAAAACCATAGTTACTGCACTGTTCATAGGGAGGGCAGTACTTTAGTATAATCGTACATGGTAGGTTTTACACATACCAGTGCTTTACTTCTGCTCCAACCTGTAGTGTTAACATAAAGATGAAATATCATAATGCCGTTTGCCACTAAAAAATCTAGTAGGTATACTAGGTTATAAAACCCTCATAATTTATTCGTTTTGAAAAAATAAAAAACCAACTTCGTATCCCTTAGTTTTGAACTGTTTTTCAAGTTTTGCGGGATAACACTAATCTCTCGTGATTTTTTTTTTTATGGAACTAAATCGATATCATTGTCTATACAACAGCAATAGAATTATCCAAATCGGTCCATAAACGACCAACATAAAAAACATAACATACAGTCAAATATAAAACCCTTTTTTCGAAGTCGGTTAATAAAATAGACTGAACTGAAGAGAAACCGTAATTGGCTAGGCACCCATTCAATTGCTCAAAAGTGGATTCGATATGCATAGAACTTTACAGCAGTTACATCTGATAGGCCACGCTTTGCTATTCGTGTTGTGTGTAGACAGGAAATAGAGAGATGCCGAGGAAATTGCACAGGTTATTCCAAAATAGCTGGTCTTCTTCTTTTCTTTCTTAAAAAATACCTCGGATATCATGCACCCTTAACTAGAGTCGTTAGACAGCATAACGCTTTAAGCAAATCTAAAACTGTAGATATAGGTATTTGCTGAAAATGTGCCAAGGCTCAAGGCCCACTTAAAAAAAATAGTTCTTGCTCCTCAATTTTTTTTTTATCTATCTAGTAGGTCTTTATTGACAAAGAAAATTACAATTCACTAATAAGACAAATTAGAACTAATATTTACAATTGAAACAATTAAGCTAACTGCAGACTGTTGCAAACAATCTACAGGTAGCTCAACTGATCCATATCAATACCAGTCGGAAGCGTCCCCAAGACGCTGGCTGCATTGCCCCGCTGTATGGCAATGCTGATGCGCTGCGCCAGATACCCACCAGCTTTCGAGTCACGCGCCGCGTCGAACAGACGCTCAGATGACTTTTTAAAAACCCGGAGAGCCTCGATATCCCACGGACCTAGGGTCTCGACTCCAAAGGGAGCAAATGTGTAGGCAAATGTGTCTGTCGAGACCTGCATTTTTGTGTCTCTTGAGATCCTCGGCCAAATCTGCCGCCGCACCATCCCTCACGGATGTCCTCGGAAGATACATGTCGACGCATGTAGCATCCGACAGAATGGGCTTCCCAACTCCCGTGGACTAGTGTCATGCGGTCGGGCTTCTTACCATCGTCACGCAACAGACCCTTCGGTTCGAGAATAGCTGGTACGTTAGCGGTGACAAAGGCCCGCCGAATGATGTCGTTAAGGCTGTCATGACGAGATATCCGCCCGGCAGCCCTAGTACACGATAATCCGTGATGACCAGGCTGTTCGACAGCAGTACGGCACTGGCATTGATCCGCAGAGCTGGATCACGTTTGTAACAAACAATTCTATGTCAACTCACACAGAGGCCCGTCCCATTGCCGTTGGGACGAAAGGGATTTTCGGGGAGCAGCATTGGGGCAAGCACTATGCCAAGCCGTTCGACTTCGTCTAAAAATTAAATTTGAATGAAATTCCATGTGGGACCAAAAAAGATGACTCTAAAATTTTTTCAACTAAAGAACTAGTGCTGTAGACGGAAGACAGGAACGCTGGAAGGGCTACACTTGAAATTTTGCGTATACCTACTCGTAAGCCTCCCAATTTGACAGGCAGGGAGGCCTGCGACCATGCCTTGTCATCTAAATCGACATTCAAAACCGATGATAGAGTATTGATTATTATGTTGTCTAAGCCTTCCAAGAATTCGCTGTGTTTCCACAGTTAACTATATCTCAAAGAATACGTAAATTTAGGTACAAAAAGACAAAACCGAAATATTATAATAGCCTATTAGTTTTGAGCAATGTGTCCGAAGTTTTGTTGAAACTTGGAATTTTCTCATCTAGAAAGGACTGAAAAGACTCATCAAGAATTGGTAAACTAAGGAGTCGAATTGAACATTTATCTACAACGTGATGGTAGGGGCCAAACTATAGTATTTTCCAATGATATTGTTTTTGTCTACACAAGAGTCCGAAATAAAAAGCTCGCACTTTGAAAAATTCAAACATATTTTTCGAAAATCATCTGTGATGATTTTTAGATAATCAAAAACTGTGTTTACCTCTCCACCTAATGTTCCGTCATCCAATACCAAACATTGAGCTTGGATCGGAGACGTTGAATTATCGGTTGGATGGCTGGATAAATATGGCCGGACCAAGAGGGTCGCCCTGCTGACATGCAACAGCGGATAAAATTACTTTGTTCTTGTAAATTAATTTTGACATGAAAGTTACGGTTCACCAACCGTAACTTTGCCAAACTGTTCTTTGGCAAAGTTACGGTGAACCGTAACTTTGCCAATACCGTCGGCTACCTCATCAAATAACATCAGGTAAGATTGTGGTCAAAGGAAGTACTAAATTACTACCCACAACGGCTTGATGGTCTGACGATAAAAATATCGTTGGGAATTACTGTCTAGACTCACGGGAACTGTAAGAAGTGGCTTGAAATATGTAATTAGCATGGCATAGAAACGTTGCCAATATGGCATGTCACGCTGCCGCTTTTATAAACACATGTTTTATGCTATTTTGTTTTATTTTTGGGTTAAATCACTAACAAGTTGCGGCTATGGGCCTTACAGAATTAACACAGAGTGAATGAGCTTTTCCCGCAAGCCTGTGCCAATGCCGTCGCCATCCATTTCGGTCTGTGTGAATGCAAATTAATCTCGCCAGACGAACGCCTATTGGCTGCTATGTTTGGGCGTTGAATACCAAATACAAGGTAAGATAATCTGGGAATTTATGATGCTGTTTGTAGCCTCATTTCAACAGTTAACTTTTGGTGCCATAGAAAATTGTTTGATGGTGTACTCGTACGTCGTTGAAAAGATACGAATACGTTGATCGATGCTTTATTTTAATGGCAATGGCATTAAAAAAAGCATCATGCATTATCAAAGAAAATTCAATCAAATAATACAAACAAATTCGAACTAGTACTTACCTCTACAATTGAAACAATTAAGCTAACTGCAGACTGATCGATGATTGGCTGTCGGTTTCTTCAAAAACTTTATTATTTGGTATTACTACGATATAAAAATCACATTGGCCATGTGATGCCGGCTTAGAATTTGCACCATCCCAATTCTTCGTAAGAGGCGACTGAGGGATATCCAGCGGAGGGTAGCAGCGCCTCTTGCAGAACAATTTTACCACCGATCTGCAATCGCATGACCATCGTGGGGAATAATGCTACATGCCCAAAAGGCATGAACCCCCGTATTATAAAACCCAAGAAGGCGTTTATCAGACCTGCGTCAGTACAACCGGTGTAGATGAAATATCCCACTGCAGGGCCAGCTCCTCCCGCTTTCTTCCTCTCTTAGCAAGAAGGCCACAAAGCGGCTACGCGTGATGCATTTATAAATTCACTGTGCCTGACACTTGTTTCTTCCGGCGACTTTACACGCGTCATCCCTGAAAAGTAACCTATATAATCCTATTATATGTAAGAATAACATCCTCTCCTAGTGTAATTTCACTAAAATCCGTTCAGCCGTAAGCCGTGGAGCAGACTTACCGACTGACAGAGTTATTATTAGGTATGGATCGAAACCACAAAACCCTAATTATACTAATGAAATAACAGTCAAATTTTTGTAAAGGCACGCCCTGAGAGCGTGTGATTGTGACGAATTACTTGGCTAATACTGAACAAACTATTGCCTAATGAAGAAATACCTATTTTTCTATTATGTTGTTGCGTGTTTGGACCGCCCTCTATCTAGCCTAAGTTATGGGGGTAGTATTAAGGGCTTTAGTCAAACTGTACATTTTGACACAGAAGTAATGTGACAAAAAGCGTCCCAGTAGTTCTTTACAGATCTACAGCACATAACTACTGTTATGTGCTGTAAAATATGTTTATAAAATAAATATATTTTATTCTTATTCTATTTATTATTACTACTACTACTGGAAATAAGCGTCATAGACGAGTAGCTAAGGTGTTCAAGTTTTCATATTTTATGTACTACCACAGAATAGCTATATAGTACTACGTGTACTACCTCGTCTTAGGGGCCAAATTGTTTTCTTTAAAAAGCCGAAAAATAGTTTTTTTTAATTTCCATGGGAACCTGTAAATTGTTGTCTGAAATAACGTATTGTTATTTCTAGAAGTAGGTACATTTGTGTCAGAACTCAGAAGGAAACTATGTAATATTTTTCAGCATTTCTTGGTACGATTATTTCTGGGTGGAATCTTGCCAGCTTCTAGTGGAGGTAGCACACTGACATACAGGTATTCGCAATAACTGCGCGTTAAGCTAACGTGCCAAAAGCATAAAGCGAAATCGTGGTTATTTTTAGTGGGTACTGAAGATGAATTGAAAATAGATAGTTGCTAATTATTTTGTGACTACTAACGTGGGAAGTTGTACAAACAGACTGGCTGCATTTTCGATGGACAGCGATATTTGATGGTGGAAATATTTTTTTTCAGTTCCAAAGGAAAAGCGCGTTCGCTACCTACGAAAATAACACCCTTTCATATTACATACCCTAATGAGCCAATTTACTCCTACCTGCCCTAAGCACATCATAAATAAATACAACTCAAACCATTACGTCTTAAACATATTTGTTTAGTTTACTCTTATTAACGCAGACAATCTTTATAACCACTTCACGCGGACGAAGTCGCGGGCAACGGCTATAAAATAAATAAACCCTTACTACACCCCTGGAACTCCTAACGAATATAAATGTTCTAGGTAGGTGCTATATTTAATATTTTTGTAACACGCACATACTTCCTAATTATTAGGATAATCAAAATAATACGAATCTTTTAAAAAGCTGTTCTCATCTCCCATCTTTTAATGCTTATGTGAAGCTAGGCTGCATCGTAAGTACACATAGTACTTGCGATGCAGTTTCATGCTAAAAGAAAGTTCGTTGAACAATATTAGCAAGTCTTTGTTACGCAGTATAATTAAGAATCACACGAACAAACCTTGTGATGTTTCATGTCTTGACCGAGTCTCTTGACCGTAGATAATTACAAACCCGCAAAAGGGGTAGGCCCTTTTAGTTTTCAGTCCCAAGAACTATCGAAAAAATAACGCTCTAAATAATGACAGGAAAGGACGGTGTTGCACAAAAGTGTGAGACGTGGGACGCTACCGTACCTTTACAACGAGAGTCTCAACAGGTCACCCTGAATAAGGTTTTCCTTTTTTTACGTAAACCCGTCAGAACGCAATAAAGCTCACGAAAACATTCAGCTTGAAATGCCTTTTTATTTCTCAAATATTATTATTTGTTCTCATTATAAAAGCTACACGGTTGCGTATATTACAAAATGTTTACATCCGAAGCAATTTTAATCCAGAGCACACAAAATTGAATGTCGCCGTATATACAGACTAGTATACAAACAGTATTACTACGTATTATAAGACAAAGTCTACCGCGTCTGACTGTCTGTTGTATTAACGCGATAGACTCAAAAACTATCGAACGAATTTCTAACGGTTGTCAGTAACAGCCGATGTGATTCACGAGGAAGAACAAATTTGTGTAAATAGCTAATATAATATATAACGATGATTCTGTAAGATGTCGGAAAAAACCATGCCGACTGGGAGCTTTGCAGGTGGGCTGCACGTTAACCGATTAGATTTCTACAAAAATAATATTTACGGAATTATTCTACTTAAAAAAAAATGCTGGACAAATCACACAGCATAATCTAGCTCCAAACTAAGCAGAGCTTGTGTTATGGAACTGTGCATAGATAGACATTTTTACTACTTATACATAGAAACACCCAGAATACCCGAAATTAATATCGAATCTTACAAACATTTGACCGGGGGCGGGAATCTAACCTGCAACCTCCTTCGTCGCAGTTGGACCTTTGACCGCTGTGCCACAAAGGTCGTCAATATCATTAAAACTGGTCTGCTAGCCGAGCAAAGCCGGGGCGAGGTAATAATTTAATGTATACAAAAGCACATCCGTGTACCGAGCTTAATTAAAACTCCGAAATCGCATGTAAAGAAAACTCGAGTCGGTCGTAAATCACAGGGAACGAGCCGTAATCGGTTCTCGTATGTCAACAGTTTGTTTGGTGATACAATGGCTTGTGCTAACGGGGAATATATTTGAGAAAACATTTTAGAATAGCCTAGCATCAGCAACCTGACATGCTTTTCATGGCAAGGTTCTTAGTTAACCTGCTGACGTTCATAATGTACTTATAGACGTGGTTTAATCTTGTCAAGAAGAATGACTTCACCAGCCCGCAGGCCCGTTATGTAAAACTTTGCAGTAGCGACAGCAACAGCAACGCGACAGCGATCGGTTGCAAATTGTTACTAGAAACCTTATTACGGAAACCTATCGCCCGCCTGTCGGTGTCTTATTTAAGAACGATTGCTGTCATGATTGCTTACTGGCAAAGTCCTTAAACGTCAAATGAAAAAAAAAAATATATATTTTAGTCATAAACGTGTGCACCTCGGACGAAGGAATTCACCGTCCTTTCCCTGATCGAAAACCTCGGACGAAGAAAATCTCTCTTTCCCTAATCGAAGGTGTGGAAACACAATCGCGACAAGCAATCACGTCAACAATCCCAGCCGACTAAAGCATTTATGAACCCCAAATATCAATCTTGGGCTGCTCGCATCAAGGTGTCAATAGGTACCTCAATCCATTTACGCATTCCATGATTTTATTTCTACTATTCTATTCTATTTTTCTATTTTTCTTCCTATTTTAATGACAAAATCGACCAGCATTTATGTGTCAGCCTCATAAAAAATAGTCTACCTCATAATAAATCGAGCCTTCTTAAATGAAAATACATCCACACAAATAATAATTCAAAAACATTACCAACTTTTTTGAATTATAATTTTTATATTATTTATAAGCACGGAAAGACGAGCAACTGATGATTATTTAATCGAGTATTGTTTTCCAAATTACAGTAGGTAAAGCGAAATCACAATCACAGTAACGAATTGAAAATAATCAAAAATATTAATTTAAATGAAAATTATTTCAAAATATCGCGAAATATAACGGTAGTAGTCGCAGAACATAAACCTGTTAAGCCGTAAAAGCCGTGTTCCATTTTAATCATACCCGACCCTCTCTGCCTTTTCAATTAATGAAATTGTACTAATCCGATAGTGGAATTAGATGATAACATATGAATACAAGGATTTACAGCGCATACTAAAATGTTTGCAATATGGTTTGGGAATTAAAGAATTATTTATAGCCGTCGTCGACAGCAGATCAGTTTTTGTGGCGAATTTATTAAAAATGCAAAGGAAATCGAAGTTTCGACGAGTGGTAACAGTTTTTATTTAACGCCTAGGGCCTTTTGGCGTCTGAAATGCCAATATTTTCTAGAGAACATATTTTGAAACTATACTTAATTGGTTATTAATAGTAAAATCACTAATAAGAAACTCGCAAGTACGAGTAACTAATTTTAATTATTCCGAGATCATGGCGCATGCAACTACATATGTATGTTGAAATAGGTTGATACCTAGTAAAACTCTAAAGATCACTTATTTGGTAATGGTAAAGGTAAACATCCAATTACAGATTACTTATGTAATGTCTTTTAATTTTGATGTGATTTTTACTTATATATATTATAAGCTCATAAATAGTTCTGTAAATATTTTTTTATCTTAGTAGTCTCATTATTTGCATGCAGCTAAAATGTGAAGCACTGTATCTACACCTACACATACACATTTTGATGTCGGTGTTCTACCATTTTTGACGGTTTTAATCATCTACCTCATCCATCAGATATCACACGACAACTGTTGAACGTGTCTTCCGTTAACAAGGGGGTTTTTGCCATAAACACCACGGTTGACAGGGGGATTAGTGATCGCAGTAGATGTAATAAAAATGCACAAACATAAACTACTTACCTTGCTCTGGTGGGTTTCTTTGGTCACCTCTTGCGATTTTCTAGTCAAAAACACTTTACGGGTATGGTGTTTTTGACAAGAAAATCGCAAGAGGTGACTTAAGAAACGAAGATTTTCATTTTCATTACTTGTCGTGATTGTTAGTGTGATTTCTATCCCTTGTAACGTCTACTGGTCCACAAACATTTCTTGACAAAAACTGCTATATAAATCTTTATGCTATGTTGACAAGCAATCGCAGTCATCTTTACAGATTAAACATCATACCTATGTCTATCACGTTTCCTTCCAAGAATAAATACACAAAGAATCTTTATTCCCTAGAAACGTGAATTTAAGTGCTAAATCGAGGTTAAACGTTAACCTACTTTATAAATAACGTTAGAGACAAAGCGACAAGACAAGTGTAACCTTATCCGTTGGGTAAAAGCGCTATTAAGATAGTACGAATATTGCCGGGAAGCTAGCTAACTCAGAAAAAGATAAGCCACTCCGTCGATTCGTTCTTTCTATGTATTTGATCGATTAACTTCTCCGGCGCGGTGGTTAAATATCCTTTGGTATACTTAAGCAAACGGATTAACAAACGGTAAAGGTTACATATTTGATTTTTACCAAATAAACTCATAGCACTGAACCGTCGGTATTATACTTTATTGAGACTTAGACTTTGTCGTAGACAGAACATAAAGCCACGTTCACAAGATCAGAGTCTGCTCGGACAAGGCTCGGACTGAGTGGACTCGTATGAGTACTTCATACGAGTGTATTAGGATAGCTGATGTTATTAACATAGTTCACTCGGATCATTTTCTTAGTCAACATGGAAAGATATAATGAAACGCTTGGTTGTTGTTACTAGACGCCATTTTGTTTTCCTACTCATATACGAGCTCGCCGGAAAAGTAGCATGCGCTCGGATTAGGGGTAGCCACAATACGAGATGCGTCCGAGTAGGTATCTGAGTCCACTCGGTCCGAGCAGACTGATCTTCTCAACGCGGTATTGTTTGCGTGCCTTATCAAGTTATCACGCACACATTCAATTTTAGGTGTCACCAACATATTTCGCACAGGATAATCCGAAGTGTGTTTATCGGGTTATCCTACTGCGCCCCGATTTGCCATACCCGATTCTCCAGGTCGGATTCCTTGTGGCCACTGCTTCATCCTAACATCCTATAAAAGTGCTGGACAAGTAACGAATAAAATGACCCAGCTGTCTCTACTAACAGTGTCTTGGCCAGTTTTATTGCATGTATGTTTGCTTGGAAGGCAATAGGGTTCCGCCCTGGTCGTTTGCAGAATAGCTTCCAATTGTTACTGGCCCGTTGTACTGACTACATTTATATGACTTTTGGGGTAGTTGTGATTTAATAGTAGTGCCCTTAGCCCATTCTCACATGAAACGACCCAAAACTTCGTCCGGTAGGTAAGGTATAAAGTTGCTACTAAAGCGAAAAATGCTGCAAAAATTGCTATTATAATTTCCAGCTTTTTGGAAATTATAATAGTAATTTTTTTGCAGCATTTTTCGCTTCAGTAGCAACAAAAAATTGCTATTATAATTTCCAAAAAGCTACTAATGTTACAAAATGTATGAAAATTTTTGTTCCTCAAAACGTTGCTGTGTGAGCTGAATGAAAATTGCAAATAGTGCTGAAATGAATATTCACTAATACCTTATCCAAAGCGCATTGCAGATGAATTGAACTATTCGAACAGAACAATAGATACAGAAGAACGCTAGTACCAACCTGTGTCATTGGAAAATTTCCCCCTTTGACAGATTTTAAAAATAAGTTCTTTCATGTAAAACAAGAAAAGTTTAAAAATAAAACCGCCAAGTGCGAGTCAACTCGCACTTGGCACACAAAGGGTTCCGTACCGTAAAAATCAGGCAACTTTTTCAAAGAACATAAAATTTTCACTTGTTTGGAGACCCCTTTAAATTTTCAACTTCATTTGTTTTTTAGTATTTGTTATTATTACTGTTGAAGTGTTACTTAATTATGATTATGATTAGAAAGTTTAATGAGACTACCTATTGTGGTTCAAGTGATACAGCCTTGACAAACTAAGAGCAAAAATAGCCTAAAAAATTACGTTTGTTGTACGGGAGCTCCCTTTAATTTTGATATTTTTTTATTATTTATTGTTATAGCGGCAAGAGAAATACACATTATCTGAGAATTTCAACTGTCTACCTCTTACGGTTCATGAGATATAGCCACGTGACAGATGGACGGACGGACAGCGGAGGTTTAGTTCCGAGAGTTAGGTTCCGTTTTCACCCTTCAGGTACGGAACCCTAAAAAAGGGGTTGTAACATTTTAGTACGGAGCCTGGCATAGTAGTCGCCGCAATATATTTTTTTCCACAGCACCTTTCGAATCTGTTTTAATAATGGATAGAGGCCATCAATACAAATAATAAATGTCATGTAACAAAACATCGCTAAGTGCCAGGTTTGGCTGTTATGTGATGTCAAATATCAATATTTTTTTTTAAATAAAGTAATATCAATCGATGAATCATGTTACATGAGACGATGGATATTGGACTAGACTTATGAAATAAATGGTATGAATTCGGAGGAGTATATCAGGATCGATGACAGTGTACTCTGTGTGTATGAATTAATTAATTTTTGTTTTGACCATATAACATGACACATTCACGATTTCACTACATGACATTTGTTGTTTGTATGAATGTCCACTACACATTGGCATAGGTTTGAAAAGTGGCCACACAAGTACTAAAAAAATGGTTGTCGATCACTATGCCAAAATGTTACAAACCCTTTCGTATCCAACTACTAGTTGACTTTCCTAATTTGATGGTGATGAGGCTGTGATGGTGATGTAGCAAAATTTCGGCTGTATTCCACTCTGATCCACTTTGCTTATCCAATGGGTCAGTTTCCACTTGTTTCCACTCTGATCCACCGATGGATTAGTTTCGACTTCAAGTTCCTCTCTGATCAACCGATGGATTAGTTTCGAACATCTGTTCCTTGCGCCGCGCCGCGCCCCGTCTCGTCCCGCACTGAGCCTATTCCCTCAGAAAATCGGCCAAGGTGGCTATTAGACAAAGATATCATAGTGCACACGCGTGTGCGCAAACTCAGCATGGACTCTTTTTCTTCACTCTCATAATCATAATCCAATAGAACGACAGACCGACACGACCGGATTCGATTTTGATTTTACACGAAAATGTCATGAAACCGCGAGAAAGTTTAGACTACAAGTACTATACCTGTTTACTCTGTGGTGTAGCTTGGTTTGCATAAAAACCTGCACTTGCTCGCGCTGTTGACGTTTTTAATGAGAACTGAGAAATGAATGCTCTTTGTGCTATGCAGGTGTTCACAATAGTGAATGGATGTCGAATTAGAACGGTTTGGTGCTTCAGTAAGTCGCAATTTTTTTTTATTTTGAAACGTCTTTTACCCTTTTTAAATTATGTTGAGCTATTTGGAAAACCACTCTTTTGGCATTCCGTGTGGAGTTTCACAAGAGCTTGGAGGCCTATACCATATAAGCAGTGGATGAAATTTGCGGATGATGGATGATGATGATTCGGAAAACCATAAACCAAAGGGTGCGTGCGTAAGGGTAGTAGGTTAAGCAGATTTTTAATCGATTTTAGAGCTCAAGATCTATCAAAAAATTCTGTTCCCACTCCCACTGCCCCAGATTACAGCCTTTATTGGTCCACTGCTGGACCCAGGCCTCCCCCGGATAAGCGCTTTATTGGCTTTTATCTCACGGGGGTAATGCGCATAATCCCCACGCTGGGCATGCGGGTTGGGGATCCCAGTTCGGTTGTAGAATTGTTCTGCAGGGGGTGCTGCTGCCCACCCCTGGTGAATATCCCTTAGTCGCCTCTTACGACACCCGCGGGAAGAGTTGGGGTGGTGCAAATTCTAAGCCGGCACCACACAGAAACAGTGATCACACCAGTGCACCACTTAGTGGTGACTTCTTTAGGAGGTTCACGCTTCAGATAGCGAGCTTGTGCGTTAAAAAATAAATAATTTTTCAAATTTATGTTAAGAAGCTGGACAACACATAAATTTAAACTTACAATTAGTAACGTTTTATTCTAATATGTAGCGAAATTTTTGGATTTCCGCCTTCACGTCGTCGCATCACTGTCGCCATACCGGCCTCTCGGCCTACGAAAACTTTTAATTTAAGCGATCCATTTAGGCACAAACTTCCCGAATTCAATTTAGCTATTAATGTGGCCGTCAGCGAATACTTTTGACAAGCTGAAATTCCGAATTCTCTGTTGCTTACCAAAAATTGTTATATAAAATGTTGTATCTCGTCGAGTTAATTGCATGAACTGCTCTTGAATGAAAAAATACCTGCACACACTACTTCTTAAAGTAAACGCCATCGGATTAAAAACCCGACTAGACAAAAGTAAAAAAATAACACTGGTTTTAAAATCATCAAATTTATACACCTGTATGTAATCTAATCCTTAGATTATGTGAAAGCAGAAGTCTGGGAGGCAGCTTTTACGGGGTTATTCCTCCTTGACAAATCCCCCTTAAGAGGGAAAACTGGAAAATTAATTTTAAAAGTCCAGAATTTCCCTTTACCTCTTTTTTCTTATTCTATTTTTCTCCCTCCATACTCTAAGTACCTTTTGACAATAGATGGATGATTCCGATTATATCAAAATCGATTAATAAAGTAGGCCCTCAGTCACTTCCATAATTTTTTCATGTCTCTGGTTATTGGAGTATCTAATAGCGAGAAGTATGTAGTTCAAAGCTACAAAAGTTATCGGACTAAGTCCACTGTCGATAGCAACCTCGGATTGTGTGCATTTCGGCTGATTTCTTCCGAGGTTCCTTTGTCATTCGGGTCTATTGTGTAACAGAGAATAGCAGTACGTTTTACCGCTCACAACTTATGAACTGAACGGACAATATTGCAGTACTATACGTAGATACGTACATGATATTGTGTTTGACGGTTGTGATTTCTTGCGAATGTCGCAAACTGGATTTCTCTGCTAAAGATATCTAAGGTAAAAAAAAAGTCAATGATATAAGTTGTTGAAAAAAGTAAATTTTTGAAAGGAGTCTACTCGTTTTCGAGTCAAGAACCTCGTATTCACCATACAATGCTATCAGAAGATTAACCCGGTTCATATTTTTTTACCCACAGGCTCTAACAATATTACTGATTTCTTTGTCATCATTTTTTTATTTATTAGGTGCGGGACGCTGTAATGTATTTTTTGATGGATTATGATTGCTTACTTGCTAAGTACCTATTAATTATAATGAGTGAGCTGGCTAAGGGTATGAAAGGTGTACCTATTCGATTTTCTTTACCATTTTAATCTACGAAAATTACAACTACATTTGTTGCTTGCGTTAATACATTAGTTAAACTTAGCTAGATAATGAGTCAGCATGTATTTTCAAGATTATGTACAGCAATACATAGCAGAGGTAGAGACAGTAAGGAGGTAGGTAAGTATACAACAGACTTTATGACATGAATAACAAGTCTGTAGATTTCCATCTGTTTATTTCTCGAGAGAATTCAAGTGTATTCGACGTGCAGCAATCATACTGGGTTCCCAGCTGTGAGACCTTGTTTAACATTAGCTAATTTACTTCGGACTGCTAAATCCTCCAAATGAGTCGACTTGGATTTGACGTAGAAATTTGAGCTTTGTTAATGTCCTCGATAAGAATTAAAATGCAAAATGAAAGTGTCAAACCTGACTTGCTGGATTGATTTGTTTGTTGTTGCATCAGTGGCGGATCATCCCTAAGGCAAACTAGGCAACTGCCTAGGGGCCCGTGGTAACGAGGGGCGCACGCGCGGAAAATTTTACACTAGGAAATAATAAATGATGGCCGCCTATAAATTTAAAATATATCCGCCACTGTCTAGCCGCTAGACAGTGGCGGAATATATCTAAGGTAAACAAGACCACCCTTTTTGAAGTTTTTTCAATTACATAAACAAGGGACTCAGCAAAAATCAGAAATGTTATTGGTTGATGAGCGTCAGAGGCGGTTTTAGCGGGTGTGCAGGCAGGGTGTGCGGAGCTCACGGGCGCAGGGTCATAGGGGGCACCAAGCTCCCTGGCGGCGGGGTGGCGGCGGCGGCCGCACGCCTCCTAAGAGTATGTGTCGGCTAGGATTATCAGACCGAACCAGGTAAGGTGGGCCGTCAACTCTCTCAAGACTAACAAAGCATGCGGTGAGGACGAAATACTCCCTGTCTTCCTACAGCGGGGAATCGACGTCCTCACTTCATATCTGGTTAAAATCTTTAGGGCGAGCCTCGCCTGGGGATATGTGCCAGAACCATGGATAAATGTCAAAGTCGTCTTTATACCTAAGGCTGGAAAGAAGGACTACAGCCAGCCTAAGTCCTTCAGACCAATAAGCCTTTCGTCTTTCCTTCTGAAGACCATGGAGAAGGTAGTAGACAGACACATCAGAGACGTGGCGTTAGCTGCGTCTCCTAATGCAAAATTATTATTGGCGTCATTTTAAACAAATCAAAACAGATGCCTCGCTACGCCACCGGCACGGCGGCTGCGGCGGCGGCCGTATCGGCCATAACAAGGGCGCGTCGTCTTTTGGAGCGCCGCCGCGATAGATACATACTCTTTTTTTTTTTTTTTTATTTGCTTTAGGTGGCTTTCGTGTCACTGCGGCCATGAAAGGCCTATTGTGATCGCCACTCAAGTGTTCAGCCCTGAAGCTGCGACGTTCATAGTTCGCCACTAACCCTTGCAGCTGCTAGGAACTGCAGGATTTTCTTCGGGGTGATGGCTCGTAGCTCGTCTGGGCTGTGCAGGTGCTTGCCCAGATGGATGCTACGTTTTTGCATCAGTGCTCCGCACTCTCCTAGCAGGTGGAGAGGCGTTTCCTCCGCCTCTTCGCAAAATCTGCAGGATTGTGTGTCGCTTAGACCCAGTTTGAACATGTGCTTGTTAAGGCGACAGTGTCCAGTTAGGGCTCTTGTCATGATGCGAAGGTTGCTTCTGCTTAGCGCTAGGATTCGGTTGGTGAACCGTTTATCGAAGGCTTTTATTAATGACTTAGAGTGACTCATGCCCAAGGAATTCTTCCAAAGCTTGGAAGCTTCCTCGAAGCAGGAATCCAAGAGGGTTCTGTTAGCCAGGCTTTTAGGTATGCCACAGAACGGCTCGGGGCCCAGCTGAGTCCCCTTGGCCCCAGAACGAGCAAGTTCGTCGGCACACTCATAGCCGTTGATTCCTGCGTGTCCCGGTACCCATCTTAGGACGACTCTGTTATTCAAGCCGAGCGCGTTTAGACGTGACATACAGTCCTCGACTAATCTAGATGTAATGACCTTCGAGTCCAGTGCTAGGAGAGCCGCCTGGCTGTCAGAGTTGATAAAGATCGTTTGGTTGGAGTAGCGCTTTTCCAGATTTATATCGACACATTCTAAGATGGCGAATACTTCTGCTTGGAAGATAGAGGCGTAATTACCTAGGTTTGTACTTTTGCCAAACCTAGGTCGCTCTCCATACACTCCACAGCCTACATCCAGTCCCATTTTGGAACCATCCGTGTACCAATTTAGGCACCCGTTCTTGCAGAGCACCTGGCTGTTTTGCCAGTCTTCTCTGCAAGGAAGTTCCACTGTGTAGTGTTTTTCAAACACATGTCGTGGGAGCCTGACATCAGTTGTCATGCCCAAAATTGGTGATTCCAGAGTAGAGTCTTGCAGAGATCTCAGTTTCTGGGAGAGCCAGTTCCTACCGCCCTGAGTACAGGCCCTATACATGCTGGTCTTTGCCTCCTTATGTATGTACATATGGAGCGGAGGCAGACCCAGCAGTGCATTTAGTGCCAGTCCAGGGGAGGTGGACATGGCTCCCGTGGCCATAAGGCATGCAGTCCTTTGTAGGCTATTTAGTTTGTTGATTGCGGTTGACTGAAGGGCCTTGTCGTACCATACCATGGAGGCGTAAGTGAGTATCGGCCTCACAATGGCAGTGTACAGCCACAAGGCAATCCTGGGGTTGACGCCCCAATTGTTGCCCATTAGCCTGCCGCTAGCTCCTAGAGCCATCTTAGCTTTTTTCAAGACGTTGGCTAGGTGAGTATTCCACGTCAGTTTTTGGTCGATGGTAACGCCCAAATATTTCACTTCTGTGGAAAAGGTTATGATTTTACCGTTAAGTTTAGGCTTCACGAGCTTGTCTAGCCTTCGCTTATTTGTAAATGGTATAATCACAGTTTTGCCAGCGTTGACTGAGAGTTCACTGTGGCTACACCAGTCGCTGACAGCGTTGAGAGCTCTCTGCATGATGCTAGAAATGGTGGACTGGCAAAATCCTCGCACGATGATCACAAGGTCGTCCGCATAGCCTTGCGCATCTATATTCTGGTCTGCCAGTCCACACAGGAGCTGATCCACTGCTAAGGTCCATAGTACGGGCGATAAAACTCCGCCTTGGGGGCAGCCCCTAGCCGTGGATATCTCGATTTTTGATCGTTGAAGGGTTAGTTTTGCGCCCCTGTTTGTGAGCATATCCTTAACCCATCTGATGGTGGACGGGTCAACATTCTTGTTTACCAACCCGTTCACCAGCAGAGAGGTAGGCGAGTTATCAAAAGCCCCTTCAATGTCAAGGAAAGCACATAGTGCGATTTCCTTGTCCTCCAAAGCCTTTTCCACTCTGTCAATGAGGCTACTCAGCGCCGTCTCTGTGGATTTGCCCTTGCAATAGGCGTGTTGGCTGTGGTGGATAGGTATGTTTTAAAATTTACATACTAATAATAGATTTTAAACACACGTGAACGTGTACGGATACCGCATCTTGTGTTTTACCGCCTATAAGCGCCGGTCCTAGGGTAAAGGCACGTGTATACGTGTACGAATACCGCATCTTGTGTTTTACCGCCTATAAGCGCCGGTCCTAGGGTAAAGGCACGTGTATACGTGTACGAATACCGCATCTTGTGTTTTACCGCCTATAAGCGCCGGTCCAAGGGTAAAGGCACGTGTATACGTGTACGAATACCGCATCTTGTGTTTTACCGCCTATAAGCGCCGGTCCTAGGGTAAAGGCACGTGTGTACGTGTACGAATACCACATCTTGTGTTTTACCGCCTATAAGCGCCGGTCCTAGGGTAAAGGCACGTGTATACGTGTACGAATACCGCATCTTGTGTTTTACCGCCTATAAGCGCCATCCTAGGGTAAAGCGAGCGGTGCTTTTGCTAGGTGTTATGTCTACTTAGCATATTTTCAATTTCATGTAGATACCCATATAGGTAGGTAGGTCTAACAGTCGCTAAATAAATGTTGAAGCAACAACACGTACATAGTATTTTCAGTTAGCCCCTATCACGTGTATTTTCAGTTAACACGTTAACTCACGTTAACGATTAATTAGGTACTTCATTGGTTATAGGTAGGTAAAAAACAATTAATAACGGGATTATTCTTCCTAGAAATATCTATTAACTGATTTGCTACACGAAGCCAGGACGGGTCGCTAGTTATTTATAATGAGGCGGAGAACTGATTATTCCAGTCGATTAAATGTTTAATGGACGTCGTTCATTTATTTTAAGGTTGGACCTGTAACAATCCTCCGTTAAAGGTCATGTCAGATAATGAGCTTACTTTTGGTTTTCCTTTGTAATTATCGTTTTCATCGTAATCAATTATTTTTATCATTAACAGGGGCCGATAAATAAGGACGCGCGGGAAAGACTAGTTAACGCTCACGATTATATTGTATATTGATAGGGGTGTACGAAGACGTACTAGGTACCTACCTATGCATCTAATAAGTGTTAATTTATTGTATTTATGGAAATAAAGAGTTTTTGACTTTGACTTTGACTTTGAATATGACTGAATCGGCATATTTGCGTCCGTAACGGCAAGTGCGACACTGACCGCGTCGCGAGGGAATCGTTTACTTTGTACCTACGTGTAACTAATTCAATAAACTTTTGAAAGACCAAAGTGATCAGTGATTTTAATTTAGCACTCAATAACTTACTAACTTTAATGCTAATGTACAACACATCCGAACATTTGGTCCTTCGAGCCGGATGTACGTGTATGTGTGATGTGTGATGCGGGTGGGGTAAACTGTTCTACTAGTAGTAGTTAAGTGAGGTAAAGGGCAAGCTTGCGCAAGACTTTATGTTCCTTTACTAAGACAAAACCTTTTTGATAATTTATCTGTTAGTTTAAATTTGTAAATGCTTTCAAGTAATACAATTCTATTCTTGTTTCTTTTTCTAATAACATTAGCTCGTGTGAGACTACGTAGGTACCTACCTACTCATTGCTTTAAAAGCCTTCACATAATTTAATTCAGCGAGCTATAGTTGTACACTAGTTTCTGCCGACGGCTTCATCAGTACAAAATGTCAGCCCGATCCGTTCAATAGTTTTGGAGTTGTCTTCGCACAAATATAGCACATGAGAGTCTCAGAAGAACCTGTTTCGGCAGGTATAGTGCAATTCACATCGGCCGTATAGATAGCACTTTGGCTGATACTTTGTCAGGTAAAGCAGACGAGATGCTGTTTAAACTTGCAGAATTAGGTCTTAGCTCTAAGGTTGTTATTTTTTACATTTAGTTTTCTTTAGTTTAGTAGTTTTTCGTACTTTAGTGTGTAGTTAGTTATGTTGTTATTATATTAAGTTAATTGTTTGTGTTGATTTTGATGCGACGACGGTGTGGTTGCTAAGCGACAAAGCCCTTCTTTAACATAATAATAATAATCGGCATACACTTTTGCCTTTGAATATTAGTAGGGTTTTGAATCTATAATTTATCTTAGTAAGTTAGTCGTTGACCTAAAATGAGGGAGATTAAGTACTTATAACGAATATGGCATCGTAGCTAGATTTAGTTTGATTGAAAGTGATTTCATTTAAGAGTGTGTGAGCTATGTTTGAAGTAAAGCGGTGCAACACTCCAAATACTGTGATAGCTCAAAGTAAAATAGTCATAGGGGCTTTTTGAATTGTTGTAAAACAAGCTTGTCATTGCCGTGGCGATCGTGTCGTAAGTATCGACCCCACCAAATCAGCTCGTGGATGTTGCAGAAGCCGACTAAGGGAATTTACCAGAGAAAGAGCAGCAGCATCCTTGTGTTTAATTTTAACACCTCTATTATACAATAGAGTTATATCAATAGAGTTGCATCTTTTAAATATATTGGACATTATGTTACCATAAAGACAATGCTGGCATTGAATGAGAGCGTAGGGCTCTGGCGGTAAGAGGATGGTGTTGTTCCGAAGGTTTTCCCAGTATACAGAAGAAGTAAAAATAACGTGTTTTAAAGCATACCGTCAAAGTTTCTACACCGGGACCTATGGGTTAGCAACACAAAACGACCGCTGGATACCCTACCCTAGGTGTACAGTATAATCATATTTTTAGTATGATGTTGGAACTGCCTCGTTTCTTCAGTGCATCAGGGATGCTTGCAGAGTACGAGACGGATGGACATCATGCGCAGAGCGTGCGAGACAGCCTCAACACCATCCTTCAATCAAACTATAGCTGGTAGAATCACCTCTCCCACGTGATCATGAGGAAACTGATCTACTAAATATTGAGTATAGTTAAGTATTGAGTACCTAGTCATAAGTCAAATAACTAACCCTGATTACAGCAGGCAGTTTATGCTTGTCTAAATTAACTAACAAATTGTGGATATTATGGATCCTTTTGTTGTCCGTAATATAAGATTTTTTTTTATTTATTAATACTCTGTTCACACCTTTATTTTATTTGATTGAATAAAATTATACAGTATTTCATAGACACGTAATCTGTTAGCTCGATAAATAACGAAGCTCTCGTTAGTCCCGATATTTTTCGATTCGAAAGATTCGCATCATGTTTTGTAAAATAATAACAATAATTATTTTATTCTAACAAATTATTTAATTCTGTGTCTAACAAATAATTCATTCATTTTAGATATTTTGGCTTGGCTTCTAGATCTTCGATTACAGCCCCTACACTAAGTGGTTAAGACTTGTGTCGTAGGTGCTGCATTCCCTTCGAGGTACATAATAGATTAGCCACAAATTAAATTAATGGTAGGTACAATTAAAATTTATAAAAACTCATTAATTACAACAATAACTTGTAAGTAGGTGTAGGTGTTTAATAAAAAGAAACAGATTCTATGAAATATTGCATTCTTTCATTCAGTCAAAGAAAATAAATGAGTGGACGGAGTATAATTCTAGAGAATGCTATCTAGCATTATGTTCGCCTATGCACAACTTTTGTGGAATAAAGTATATTTTTCTATTCTATTCTAATTCTGCAAAGCGTGATAACAATAGCAAACGGACTTGAATGTCAGCGTATATCCGCCACAAAAATGAAGTTGTGAAGTGATCGCTCCGCTAACTGTAGGGAGTTAGCCTAACCTAACTCACTCAACCTAACTCATGTTCGATGATAAAACGAAACCATCAAATAGCTTTGATCTGACACGATCTCCACATAGTAATATCTTGACTTAGCACATTCGTTCTCATAATCTACGTAGGAAGTCCTGATAACTATTCAGAAAGTCATCCAAAGTTTTACAGTTCGGACAGCATGTGATCAAGTTTTTGACGTAGCAATCTGTCGCTAATTTCCCTCGAGTATACGCCGTCATAAAAGAGAAAGGATTTTAACCATTACCGTAATTTCTAAAGTGCTTGCTGACTTTGCTTTACCTTAAGGGGCGAACCTAACAGGTTAGGTTATCAAAGTAGGCTTAGATCTCAGTACTCACGGGATCCCCGAAGTAAAAAATTCGAATTACATAAAATACAAAATGTTTTCTTTGGTTCCGTGAATGTAAAATACGATTGAGAAAAAACAAGATCCGTCAAATGCGAGTGTGACTCCGACGCCGAGGATTCCGAACGTTTGTCAAGTATACCAATATGTACTACTTATAGGTACTGGTAAGAGACTTTGCTATTTAATGAATACCTAAAAATTTAAGTTTTGCCTATCCTTTTCACAAAATGGCACGCATTGCGCCCTCTTAAGGGGTATAGCAAACGAAGAGGGACCTATGGTTAAGTTGTTTATTGTGGTAATGTTTCCTTAGATCTTTTCCTTATTTATCCTTTACTTCCCACACAAGCTCAGAGTTTTTCTGAAGGTCGTAACAAATATGTATATCCGACAGAAAACCAAACTTAGCTGAAATAATTAGCAAGTTGAGGTTGCTGTACCGCTGCAGTAAACGTGTTCTTGAGTGTCCGCGACTCGGCAAACGTAGTCTAGGAAACCCTCCGGTCAGGTGGGATGACGATCTACGAAAGACTGTAGGCAAATGCTGAATGCAGCAAGCTGATGACAGGGCGCTATGGCACTCATTAGGGAAGGCCTGTGTCCAGCACTGGACTAGTATTAGGCTGATCTGATGATTATTGATACACAATGACGCAGCAGACGAAGGTCAGCCTATGACGCAGGAGGTTGCGGGATTTATTCCAACCTCGAGACAAATGTTTGCTCAATCTATATATATTTATGCCGGATGTTTCTGTGTGTAATATAAATATCGATCCATGTAGGTAAGTATTATATGTATCAAGTGTAGCAAGAATACAAGAATTTATTAATACATTTTTTTTACAAGTCACTATTTAAATATAATAGGTCTATACCTAAATTTTATGAATATTTCTTAATATATATATATATATTATTAATAATAATAATGAAGGACAATCCACACAGCATCATCTAGCCCCAAAGTAAGCAGAGCTTGTGTTATGGGTACTAGATGACTTATAAACTTAATACAGAGACTTTTTTTTGAGGGCAATGGCCTTTATTAACAAAAAAAATTATAATTAAATTATAATTAGTATTTACAATTGAAACAATTAAGCTAACTGCAGACTGTTGCAAACAATCTACAGGTAGCTCAACTGATCCATATCAATACCAGTCGGAAGCGTCCCCAAGACGCTGGCTGCATTGCCCCGCTGTATGGCAATGCTGATGCGCTGCGCCAGATATCCGCCAGCTCTCGGGTCACGCGTCGCGTCGACCAGACGCTCAGATAACTTTTTAAAAACCCGGAGAGCCTCGGTACCCCACGGACCTAGGGTTTCGACCCCAAAGGGAGCAAATATGTAGGCTCTGTCGAGACCTGCATATTTGCGTCTCTTGAGATCCTCGGCAAAATCTGCCGCCGCACCAGCCCTTACGGATGTCCTCGGAAGATGGGAAGGCGCAAGTGTGTCGACGCATGTAGCGTCCCACACAATGGGCCTCCCCAACTCCCATGGGACTAGTGTCATGCCGTCAGGCCTCTTACCATCGTCACGCAACAGACCATTCGGCTCGAGAATAGCTGGTACGTTAGCGGTGACAAAGGCCCGCCGGATGACGTCGTTAAGGCTGGCATGACGAGATATCCGACCGGCGGCCCTAGTACACGATAATCCGTGATGAACAAGCTGTTCGACAGCAGTACCGCACTGGCATTGATGAGGCGCGCAACACATTGCACCCAACCGAAGACATGTTGCGATACGGAAAGTTACGGGATCCAATAAAGTGCCAGTGTTAAATGAAGGAAATGCTTGCAACCAATGTCCTGACTCCCATTTAGAAACGGCCAGGAGACGGGCACGATCCGCAGAGCCAGAGCACGTTTGTAACAAACTATTCCGTGTCAACTCACACAGAGGCCCGTCCCATTGCCGTTGAGACAAAAGAGATTTTGGGGAGCAGCATTAGGGCAAGCATTATGCCAAGCCGTTCGAGCTTCGTCTTAAAATGAAATTTTGAATGAAATTCCAGGTGGGACCAAACAAGATGACTTTAAAATTTTTTCAACTAAAGAACTAGTGCTGTAAACGGAAGACAGGAACTCTGAAAGGGCTACACTTGAAATTTTGCGTATACCTAAGCCTCCCAATTTGACAGGCAGGGAGGCCTGCGACCATGCCTTGTCATCTAAATCGACATTCAAAACCGATGATAGAGTATTCTTTATTATGTTGTCTAAGCCTTCCAAGAGCTCACTGTGTTTCCACAGTTGACTACATCTCAAAGAATACGTAAATTTAGGTGCAAAAAGACAAAACCGAATTATTGTAAAAGCCATATGGCTATTAATTTTGAGCAGTCTGTCCGAAGTTTTGTTGAAATTTTGAATTTTCTCGTCTACAAAGGACTGAAAAGACTCATCAAGAATTGGTGAACCAAGGAGGCGAAGTGAACTTTTATCAACAACTGTTATGTTAGGGGCTAAACTATTGAATTTTCCAATGATATTGTTTTTGTCTACACAAGAGTCCGAAATAAAAAGCTCGCACTTTGAAAAATTTAATTCCAAACCTATTTTTCGAAATTCATCTGTGATGATTTTTAGATCATCAAAAACTGTGTTTACCTCTCCACCTAAAGTTCCGTCATCCAAATACCAAACATTGAGCTTGGATTGGAGACGTTGAATTATCGGTTGGATGGCAAGGCTAAATATGGCCGGACCGAGAGGGTCGCCCTGTTGACATCCAACAGCGGACAAAATGACTTTGTTCTTGTAAATTAATTTTGACGGCGAACCGTAACATTGCCAGAGAAAAGGGTAAATTTCTGGAATTTTGTCTTTAATTTGTTTTAGCAAGGCGCCCCTGTCTACGGAATTGAAGGCGTTTTTGACGTCTACCTTCAGAATTACCTCCCCATAATTTTGGTCTAAAAATGTACGAAGGGAATGTACTGCGGCCTCACATCCGCCTCGCAAACCAAAGCCTAGCTGAATTGGTCGGAAATAGTCGCCTAAATAGTCTATAATAGGCTTCTTTCCGACAGCAGACTTTAGCCGCAAGGCCGCGGTATGTAGTGCCCACGGCTATGGGTCTTATACCGCCATCCTTCTTTTTTAGGGCACAAAGGTTCGCACCGTATAGGAGTTCTGTGATCTCGCTGTTAACTCGGCCCGACAACATCAGGTTGATTAAACATGTCAAGTCTTCCAGAAGGACTTCACCTGCATGGCCAGACCCGCCAGACAGAAGATCTTTTAGATGCTGTGGAGTCACAGCATCCAGGCCGCCGGCAGAGACACTCTGAAAAGACATGACAGCTTTAAGCACGTCCTGGCTGGTCGTGCTTACAGCGACATCACTCTCTTCCGGTGGATCGGGGAGTTGTGTATTGGCCCCTGCTGGTGGATGCTTACTCTCAAGAGATATGCGAGTAGCATCGTTATTTGGCGCCATCGTGTCGTTTGAGAACATTATGCGTGAGGCACCTTTGATATCACCATCATTGAGTTTATTCTCTACAAGTCTGTAGATAGTAGACTCAGCCAATGGCTTATTAGAATTTGAATTTTGTGGTGTTGCCTGATCAACAATGGAAATAGGCTGTCCTTCGCGTGCAGTGTACCTAACACAATTTTGTTTAATCTTAACCGTGACTGATGATTTGTTGCCCAAATCTTTCTTTATATGCAGTACGCTGTAAGGATAAACTAGTAAGTGCTCCCAAGCTCGCTTGGTGTTTTTTGAAACAGCATTCCTAATGGCTCCTGAGAGAGCGGAAGTGACAGAGATGCGGGCACCTCGAGGAATACGTTTAAAAATAGGGGTTGTAGCTTTGTACTCACTCAGAACTTTCCAAAAAAGGGGTGTATCAGCCGTATAGTTTGAATTTTGAGTCAAAATATCTACCGCTCCTGCAACCGGAGCAGACAGCGGGATACTGGGATCTTTATGGATTCTTGTTTGATGAATTTTGAGGCCTCTCTGTCCCTTAAAAAAGCGAGCCCGGGGACATTGTGTGCACTCTAAGAGAGGCGGCACAGACACGATGGGATGGTTTTCCGTCTCATTCCTTATTGCATTAATCGGTTGATAATAACTTAATACAATACATAACATAGATAGATATTTTTTATTATCTATAGAAAATATCCAGAACACCCTGAAATAATATTTGCAGATCGTACAAACATTTGTCCCAAGGCGGAAATCGAACCCGCAACCTTCTGCGTCACAGGCGGACCTTCGCCCGCCGCGCCACATCGGTCGTCATTTGGATACGTTAATTAGGTTATTATAATTAAATTATGTATATCAATATTCAGGCAATTCCAGGAATTCGCACATATTGTAAAAAACCTTTTTTAACAAACACTTTTTCAAACTATTTTTAAACGCTGCTCTGGAGGTGGCATTCCTGATTTCGTCAGGTAGTCTGTTGTACACTGCCGGGCCCGAGATATATACTAATCTGTTCGATTTTTTTAAATTGTGTTTGGGAGTGACAAGCCTGTGCTGGTGCTTGTTGCTGCGGAGAGCACGATCCGCGTAAACCCCACGGCGCTGGAACAGGTGCAAATTTAGGTGCGTGAACAGGGCTACTTGGCAGTTATCTAGTACCAATAACACAAATTCTGTAAGCAGAATAAAATAATAATAAGTTTTAATAAGTTAAAAGGCTAAATGATGCTTAGTATCTACACAGCATGCATGTTATTAAGCAGAATATAAATAGTTCCCCTCATTTATCAAAAATAGACCTACAGAAATTGTAATGCAAAACGTTCAAGAATGATACACAAATATTTACCTAAACAGTAAAACGAAATAAACATCAGCATTCAAGTCTCGGAGAAGATTCCCAAAAGTTTTACAGGAGCCTAATGGAGGGAACAACTCGATAAAATAAATGTTTATCGTCCGTTATGACTATGATGCTGTTTGTGATAATTGCTTGTTTTATGAAGGACGAATACGCAACGGAGAAGAAAACTCTACTAATAATATAAATGGAGTTCTTTTCTCTAATGGAATCAAAATACAAGTGTTACGTAGTACCTTATATCCTATGCATTTCTACTCTCCTGGCACTTTGAGTGAGACAAATGCTGTTAAATATTAATCTTATTTAAGCAAATATACTAGTGTTAAGTACCTCAATATTCTATGCATTACTACTTTCCTGGTACTTTGCGTGAGATAAACGTAATAAAAACACCACGGAAACAATAATCTACTCGCACGAGAAGTGTGTGGATGACAGTACTTTGGCTACTTTTCTGTTAGAAATCTTAAAATGGGACGAATCAGGAATGAAATCAGCATTGAATTTGGTTTTCCGTGTTTGAGCTACTTTTGGGCCGAAGCCAGTGGGACGAATCCGGAATAACTCAATATTATGAAGGAGAAAGTTTGCAAAGATGTTTGGCCTCAGACAACGACAAAACTACTGAAAGCATCTGCCTGAAATTTTGCGTAGATTTAGTTCTAGACAACTGGGATTAACGTTAAGGGGTACTAGTTTCTGCCCATGGGTTGTTTCCGGGATAAAAATCGGCTAGAATTGATACGTCATACGTACTAAGTAATTGCAGGTGTAATTATTGTTCTATAGAAACGTTTTGATTTATATCATGATGAGATAAAAAGCACCTACCTACATAATAAAAATTATCTTCATGCCAAAACTACTGAACAAGTCAAGGTGAAATTTTGCATTGATGTAGGTCTTGACCTTAAATAACACATGGTATACTTTTATGTCATAAATCAGTTCCCATATACAGAAATAATCTTAAAACGTTTCCTTAGAAACAGTGCGTGCGAAGGCGCGGGCAGAAACTAGTTGGTGAATATTTTTGAATACTTACCTAGTTGTTCTGTTCTTGAAAATGTTGTTGCTCGTTTTTGGTTTCGAATATTATTGAATAAGGAATTCATAGCTCTTCGCACACTTAGCACGATTAAGGCGATAGCGTGCCGAGTCGATAAATAGAATATGCAACTGCCTTAACGTTCATTCAGCATTCCAAAGTTACCTGACCCCAATTGCCCTATTAAAATAGAAGTAGATGAATAGAAATAGAATTTCTGACCATAAATTCTCGATGATCGCAAGAAATTAATGTCGAAACTACATAAAATCCGTGACCAATCGCCTAGAAATTGCCTCTACAGCCTATGTTAGTCTACTGCTGGACCCAGGCCTTCCCCTGACAAGCGCCTTATTGGCTTTTATCTCACGGGGGTAATGCCCATAATCCCCACGCTGGGCATGCGGGTTGGCGATCGCAGTTCTGTGGTATAATTGTTCTGCTGGGGGCGCTGCTGCCCGCCCCCGGTGGATATCCTGTAGTCGCCTCTTACGACACCCGCGGGAAAAGTTGGGGTGGTGAAAATTCTACACAGCTAAGTAGTCTAATGAGTACTAAGTTCTGGTAGTAGTCTAGAAAGCTAGGTCAGCTAAAACAATAAACGGTGGCCTCAAAGTATGTAAAAGACCTAGCATATTATTTACTATGAAATGCTGCAAGCGAACTTAAAGAAGCAATTTCTTCCGCGTAACTTACGAACTAATTTCCCAAGGGCTAGTTTTGTGACCTTTAAGAACATTTTGAAACAGGAATGTGTGAAATTATTAATAGATTGTAGAAAAGGGTTGTTATTTCCGTTGCGATGATAAATATTACCTACAGCTTTTGGGGTAGCTCTGAAAAAAGCGAGAAATAATTAAACGGGCACAAAAACGTCGGATCATGCTTAATAGGCAATAAATAAAAAGCATAATAAATAAATGAAGCAAATACATGAAGGTTAAAAATAATAACCAGTAGGTACCTACAGAAGCGAGCTTAATAGGTAAGTAATTTATATTTGTTCATGAAATAAATACGAAATCATAACAGTGTTTATCGAAATGAAATTAATTTGTAAATTAATTTGCTATTCCTAATACCGATTGCATTGGACCAAAATTATTATTTATTGTGTACATAACTAATACTCTGGCACTTTTATTGCGTAGGTAGTTAGGTACCACCTCCGTGTTTGATCCAACCCGCGGGACATATATATATAATATCCGCAGATATTTGTTCAGGGACTGTGTGTTTTGTATGACACAGTTAAAATCCATAAAATCGAAAGTAACTATATCTATCTGTCTGTCTGTCACCTTTTCACGCCTATACGGCTAAACGGATCTCAATGAAATTTAGCAAGGAGGTAAATAGTATCCCGGGGACGGACATAGGCTACTTAAAAAGCGCGTGCGAAGCCGCGGGCAGCAGCCTAGTATCTTTATATATCAGTTATCTAGTATCTAGCCATAAAACAAGCTCTTTTTATTATGGGGCTAGATGATGCTGTGTGAATTGAGCATACTATACTGTTCAGCACTCACTCGTCGACTGCTGACCATACCTCGCCAATACGAGAGGTTATTCCCAACATCTCACGTGACACGTTCCTATTCCCAACGCCTCACGAGGGGGGTTTTGCCATAATCACCACGCTTGGCAGGCGAATTGGTGATCGTAGTTTAGGTGTTGAATAATACACAGAAGGAAGCTTTTGCCCTACCTCTGGTAGGTTCAATTGGGGTTCCTCAAAAAGGGTCTTCTAAGACATTTAAAGGGTCCGCAACGCGCCTTTATTGTCTCTGATGTTGCAGGTGCCCATAGGCTGCGGTAACCGCTTTCCATCAGGTGGACCGCATGCTTGTTTGCCATCTTGCTATAAAAAAAGGTTCCCTTACTCGGCTCATACGACATTCGCGAGCTGATTTGTAGGGCCCGACTACCGACGGGCGGGGGTCGACTATCACGACGTGACCGCTACTGCGCGGCAGAATAGGCATAAGTCTAATCCCATCGCGATCAGAAAGCGATGGGACCTTATCGAACTAATGATATTAGGAACATAGGTATTGTATTTTATATATTGAAATAGGTATCATAGACATAGTATAGTAATAATACCTATGTAGTTGTCTATTAATTATGTGGTTAAGGATTACTTTCATAGAGAAAAAGATGGTGGTTTAACCATCTTTTTCTCTATGAAAGTTATGCACACGTAGGTACACACATAACCTTGTATCTCTCTCCCAATAAGGTTTGCTGGAAGAGAACTCTTTTGAGGGTTAAGCTCGCCTTTGCCATTCCTTCTCTAGATTTATGTTTTATATGTATGGTTTTTATTATTATAGTGCGTAGGCCTCACACTGGGTTAATTTATAAGAAATCAAATAATATCCCAAAAATTTTTACACTTTGACGGGACTTGAACCCTTGTCTTTCCCTCAGTATGGGAACGGGTTTATGTTTTATTTAGTGCAATAAAGAAATAAGAAACGAAGCGCGCACTCAACACGCGCGGTCGGTAGCGACCATTGTCTCACAAAATCATCTTAAATAGGTGAAATACTTATACGACATGACAACTTCATAAATATCATCATAGAAGGAAAAGTAGAAGGGAGACAAGGAAGGGGAAAACCAAGAATCAGCTATACCTATGAGAGATTCACAAAACTATCTTGTATAGGTGACTTATTATACAGGGTTATTGGAAATTAGACTGGATCCTTTTAGGGGGTGATGGGGGAGGTCATTTGCAACAATTTTGAACCCATATTGTATTAAGCAAAAGTGAACCATTTTTGAGATATTCGCATATTCGTATTTTTTTGGGTTAACTCCGTTTTACGTCTTCAATAACGAATAAAAAAAAATTAGAATTAAAATAGTTTTAGATGGCCTAAAGTCGAATTCATAATAAACACTAACAAAATCGTATGAACCAGTATCCATATGGAAGCTAAAGAAAATGTTTATAAAAATAAGGTATACTTTTTAGTTAATTCATAAAAAAAACCCCATTTGAAAAAAAAAAATACCAATGTGAATTTAGTCGGCATGTTATTTTATAAACATCGACACATCTTTAGTTTACCAAGGAGATATAAATCAATGCACTTAGTTATACTATTGCAGAAAAAGTACGGGTAAACTATAAGCACGTAGTAAATTCCAATAAATCAAACTAAGAATATTGTAAGTAAAAAATAAAAATTAATAAGGTTTACTTGTAATAATCTAATGGGGTAATATCGGGACCCGAGACTCCTCGCTGGCGCACACTAGTCCTGTAGTGTGCGGGGTAGACACCATGTTGGTATATCATAGGTACCTTGGGGTGTCGTTAAGGTAAGGTAACTAAGAAGGCCAAAAACTTTGTTTCTCTTCGTAACCGTCACCGTTTAAATACGGATTTAGATACGGGTCCTTTTAGGGGGTGCCCTAAAAGGATCCGGTCTAATTTCCAATAACCCTGTATATATAACTTTATAAATAGGTAACATAATAGAAGGAAAAGTAGAAGAAAGACGAGAAATGGGTCCAAGAATTATCTATATGAGTCAGATCAAGGAGAAAATGCTAGTCGTATAAAGAAGTGAAAGACATTGCATTGTAGTAGAGGATAAATCAGTTCCAATGGGATATAAATCAGCTTTAAACGTGCGAAACAACGCGTGCGAAGCCGCGGGCAGAAACTAGTTTATAATAAAAGTGAAATACCGGTTTGTATTCATAAAATATTTGTATTTTACAAATATTATTATATCGGAATACCGCGAGTGCAACCGACGACGGCAGAAATTAGTAGAAACTTACCTAGTGGTAAGTATATATGTTTCTAGTAGGTCTGTACCTAGAATGAGAGTAGGTATGAGATAACTGCTTGGCAAGTATTCTGGCTTAAATTGAATTCCTTCCGACTTAAAACTTAATTATAAATACAACTGCATACTTGAAATTCAGCTTCAGTGGCTAGCGTATGCATAATCATGCATGCCACACACATACATACGTATGCCACAGGCCAAAAGCCGTCTATGGACACAGGGTGTAAAAGAATAACTTTTAAGAGTACCTAGCTAAAAATCTTACCGAATAATATTCGTAAAGATTTTTAGTATCTATGCAAATGGTTCTTCTAAAAGTTTCCTTTTTATTTATTAAAATATTTCCGCTCCGGGAAACTTTCTGCCTTTTAAGTTATATTTTTTGGTTACCTTTTCAACGCACGTAGGTTACTCTGTTGCACCCTAAATGGAAGTAAGTTCTATGCTAATTTTATTAGAGGTGGACGATCATCACGGTAGAGTTTTTATTTATTTATAGAAAAGCTAGCTGCTGCCCGAGGCTTCACTCACGGGGTACTTGGATGAAGAAGGAAATATAGAATACAATAGAATATATATTTTATTTGTATACGAAGACTTACACAGAAACACATAATTAATTAATTAAATTTATTTTAAGATAATTTTACAGTCCCATGTGTTAGTCGGCTTATAACTATGAGTTAGTAATTAAAATTAATGAATTCATACATTAAAGGACAGTCAAATTTTACAGCTATCGCGGTTAGGATGTTGTTGCTGCTCCCGCGGGTTCTGCTGAGCAATGAGGCCGACTTTATTCTCCAGATGGCATCGAAGGTGTCGGTGCGTGCCTGGGCGAACATGGCCTAGGCTTAGGCCAGAATCGCGGTAGTCGCAACAGCAACCTAAACGCGTTGTTATATTGGACCCGCAAAGCTTTGTAAGCTTTTTGCGTATAGCTAACCCACAGACTCGCTGACTAAAATGATGTACAGTATGCTCTAAATAAGGTAACCTTCACCGCATCTGTACATCGTGCGAATCTGCGGGCCAGCATATTCGCCCTGACTGACAATGCTCTGCGTTCCCTCTCCATATTATCGTCGTCCTTTAGGTCTTCAGTCACCAAGTGTCCTAGGTATTTAAAGTTAAACGCTCTTCTGAGAGGCACGCCATTTAGTGTTACCGATGGAACAAATAAGGGACACTTGGTGCCGGCTTTGAAGACCATGAACTCCGACTTTTCGACATTGTATGTAAGTCCATGTGACGCAGCATAAAACTCACATACAGCAAGAAGCTTTCGGAGTGCATTAATTGATAATAAACTTAGACTAAAAGGAAACAGTTTTGAAGGTATGAAGTGTAAGTCCAGTAACAAAATATGTAAAAATATATCAATAATTTTTTTTTTTAAAACGGCAATGGCCTTTATTAACAAAGAAAATTACAATCAAATTATAACTAGTATTTACAATTGAAACAATTAAGCTAACTGCAGACTGTTGCAAACAATCTACAGGTAGCTCAACTGACCCATATCAATACCAGTCGGAAGCGTCCCCAAGACGCTGGCTGCATTGCCCCGCTGTATGGCAATGCTGATGCGCTCAATCATTTATTTGCAAGAATACATAATTATTTTACAATGTCGGGTCTTATAACTATATTAGTAACTGTATTCAGCCTGCATGCAGGCGTGCTAATATTGTGCGAGTCATATTATTATGAAGATTACTAGTACATTTATGTTACAAATCATATTCTAAATATTCGTTTACATTATAGAAACATGTTTCAAGCAACAATTCAATTAACTTTTTCCTAAATATATTTCCAATAAGTTTCTTTAAGTCTTCTGGTAATTTAATGTTAATAGTAATGCACATATAAACATTTATTTTATATAAATCCTTATGGCATTGGGGTTTGTAGACTAAATTGTAAAAATATATGTAATAATAGTATCAGCCCCTGCTTCGCATTGCGTTTCTATGGAAACGTTTAAAAGTTATTTCTATCCCATAGAAACTGATGGGATAAAAAGTAGCCTTTGTTTTATTCCAGGTCTAGATCTACATCTATGCAAAATTTCAGCTCCATCCGTTCAGTAGTTTTGGCGTAAAGAGGTCAAACATTCATCCATACATCTAAACATCCAAACTTTCACGTTGAAAATATTAGTGTGATTATTGTGGTGTTTTTTATGGCTATGTAATAAAACATTTAATATCTATCTATCTGAAATAATAATAAAATTAATTTGATGCCTTTTACACCGACTGCCAGATGGTTTAAAAAAAATGTGATCAGTAGAAGGAACAGAAATTACCCGCCGCCCGTAGGTACTTTACGAGCGCTTAAGTAATTAAATTAAGTTAGACAAACTTATTTTTATGTTTATGTTAGTTTATAATATTGTTTGTAGGTTATGTATAGGTATTATAGTAGGTAGTGTATTGTATGTAGTCAATCGCAAAGTTGCCTGAAAGAGATCACTCTTAGCGATAAGGCCGGCTTTTTTACGTCATCTACTCTTAGCATCTGTTTCTGTATTGTTTTTTGTCTTTGTGTGGTACAATAAAATATTACCTATCTATCAAAATATTTTTTTTTCCTTATTTATTTTTTATTTATTTATTTATATTAGGGGATCTTTCAGCACAATATACATAATTGCGATGTGCGAAGAAACAGGTGGCTATTAACAAGTTCCCACTTATAGAAACAGAATACAAATTTACAAAAACACAAAAATAATAATAAAAGGCTAATACTCGCGTTTACCATAATAGATATAAACTATAGTACTTAATAATAACTGATAACGTTCGCTCATTTATCTACTATATAAAAATAAGTCGGGTTTTCCTTCCTGACGCTATAACTCCAGAACGCACGAACCGATTTCCACGGTTTTGCATTCGTTGGAAAGGTCTCGAGCTCCGTGAGGTTTATATCAAAGAAAATTCAGGAAAAATTTAAAAAGAAAAGCGGGAAAATCTTTTTTCACATACAGCGTCATCTCTGATACATACTCGTAGCATGTACTACAAACGACTGCTGGCGATTTGGTGACATACAAATCCGTTGATGTTACATAAAACGAAGCCATCTGGTGGCGAAACGGAGTTCGCCGGGTTTGCTAGTTATCTTATAGAAATTTATTGAAGAATGAATTATTAAGTTTGTTTTTCAGACGAGGAATGCTGCCGTTGAAGAGGTCAAGGTCAATTTCACTATCCAAACGGTTACATTTTTTCCTGGCTCTGTACAAAAAACTATTTTGGCGGTAATTAGTTGATACTAGAGGAAGATGAAAAAGATTGGGTTTTCGAAAAGATCTGTTCGGAACATTGAAACTAACCTTGCCCAGCAGCTGGGGACAATCTATAGAAGATGATAATATTTGTGCCAAATAGACTATATCCGCGAAATCACGTCTTAAATACAGTGGAAGAAGATGCTGTTTGGCACAGTTACGAAGGTAGTCAGACTCATTCGATCGCAATTTAAAGTTAACGTAACGAATAATTTTTTTTTGTACAGCTTCGATTCTATCAATGTAGTAAGAGTAGTTCGGGTTCCAGATCTGGGAGGCATATTCCAAGTGGCATCGAACAAATGAGCTATAGAGAATCTTGATCGTCTTGATGTTCTTAAAATCTTTTGTAGACCGCATTATGAAGCCCAGCGACTTTGATGCTTTACTGACAATTGATGAGATATGAGCATCAAAGAATAGCTTTGAGTCATGGATGACCCCAAGATCCCTTATTTTACTAACGACATGAAGAGAGTGGCCCTTTAGCTTATAACAGAACTTTACTACATTCGATTTTCTTGTGAAAGTTGTTACCTGACATTTATTAACATTTAGATCTAGTTTATTTTTCAGACAATATTCATCAAGACGATCGAGATCTTCCTGTAGAAGGATAGCGTCTACGTAACTAGAGATGGGGCGAAAAACTTTCATACCGTCTGCAAAAGCCAATGCAAATGAGTGGTGGAAACAAGTGTCAATGTCCGATACAAATATCAAAAATAAGAGCGGTCCCAGTAATGAACCTTGAGGAACACTACTTGGAACATCCATCCACTTCGATGAAAAGTTACCCAGGACCACTAATTGAGATCTATTGTGTATGTAAGAGGTGAACCATCTTAATAAATCTCCTCTTATACAGCAGAAAGCTTTGATAAAAGAATATTATGATCTATTCGGTCAAAGGCTTTAGCATAGTCTGTGTAGATCACGTCGGTTTGATACTTACCACCATCCATAGTTTCAGTTAGTGCTTCGTTTAAAAGAATAAGATTCGATACTGTAGACCTTCCTGAAAGAAATCCATGCTGTGAGGACGGGAGGATATTCCTAACTGGCCCGATTACTTGCTCGTAAATAATCCGCTCAAAAATTTTGGCTAAGATACAGAGCTTGGAAATGGGACGGTAATTAGCGACGTTATCTTTTGCACCCTTCTTGTGTACTGGTGTGACAAATGCCGACTTCCAGATCTTAGGAACATATCCCTCATTTAGAGACCTATTAAATAGTATAAATATGGGAACAGTGAGCTCATCTGCGCATTTGATTAAGAGAATAGGCGGTATAGTATCTGGACCCACTGACTTATTCTTATCTAATTTCAAAAGCTTACTATTCATTAGAGAGGTTTCTATTCTAGAAAGATCGCAATCTGTGTTGACAGTGTGCGCTGAGACTGGACTACTTGCTAAAGAGGGAGAAGCTAGAGACGATGGTGTATCTGGTTGTAAATATGTGGAGTGAAAATAATCTGCAAAAAAGTCACATATCTCATGCCCTGATGTGGTGTTCCTATTAATATACGTCATGGAGCATGGAATAGATGTTGATTTTGATAATGACTTAATGTATGACCAAAAATTCTTTGTGGAATCCTCTACAGAAGAAATGAATAAGGTATAGCATTCCTTTTCTAGGATCTTTGCCCTAGTCTTTAAGTAGTCAACAGTAATTTTATCTGCTAGCATACCATAGCGTTTAAATTTACTTTTACTATAAAATTTATATTTTTCCTTTAACACTTTCTTTAATGCTGCAGAGTACCATGGTGGAAATTGGCTATGCCTAATTACTTTTGATGGAACAAATCTATCACGCAAAGACTTTAACAGTGAATAAAAATATTCGGTAGCTTCCTCGAGTGAGTTTTTAGTTAAATTAAGTTCCCAATCTATTTCTGATAAATTACGATTAAATCCATTGAAGTCAGCCATGTCATAACAATATTTGATCCTAGGTGCTGGTTTTAACATCTGCTCTATACATATGTTAACAGTCATCTCCAGTGCATTATGATGAGCATCTAGAGGTACCAGTGGGTTGTTACAGTTAGAAACGCTGACATCAAGATTGGCTAACACTAAGTCTAAAAATCTACCATGCTGATTAGGAGCACAATTATACTGGTGAAAATCAATAACGTCAAGCTCATCGGTCAATTCAACTTCCATTTTTCCTAATGGGTTGGTTGGAACAAGATAACTCAAATCGTCCATTATCTGCCATTGAATCGATCCAAGATGAAGTCACCCATTACAACAAACTTATCAGCTGGGTTGGCTATAACAATATCCCGAAGATTATTTAAAAAGTTAGTGAGCTGTTGCGAGAAGTTCAATCCGTTGTTCTGATACATAAGTACAAAACACAAATGTGAATGCAGCTTATCGTCGTGACAGTATCGGTAGACCTAATCGTAAGCCATAGATCCTCTGCGGTAGAACTCCACTCAGGTCGAGATAATACTTGGTAGCCTGTTTTAACCGCCAGCAGCACACCGCCGCCAAGGGACTGGTTGGTGACGTGATACCTACGGTCTCGGCGCCATACGAGACATATATACTTATAAAACTTTATTGGATATAGAGACATTTTAAATGCATTTAAGGGTGACACATACCCAGGAGCCTACCAACAAAAGCACTCTGAGCTTTTTAGAACCATCAATAATTCAAAAGGTCTCAAATATGGATAAGTATAAAAAGATCGGACAAATGCGGAATTAGACTGGCACGCTGGTGCCTTACTTTTTTATTTACGTTTTTAAGCATAATTCTTAGATGTTCACTATTAAATACTTACGAATGTTATTCGTAGTGTATGTTTATTATGATTCAGTACTTTGAAAGCCCATGACCCTTCCAACGCCTCAAAAAATTAAAAACAAACAACATATATTCTTTTTTATTGTTTTACTAAAAACAAATAATTATTCCTACACCTGGTAGCTAATAATAGCCGTAGGCAGCTATTTAGTTAGTGAAATTGCTTTAATAGCTTATCAAAGAATTGACTTGATTATTATCAGGGTGTCTCGCAAATGGATTAAAAAAAACAGAACACTACGACAGACAGATCTGTCAAGCTCTATGCGCGTAGAGCAAGTGGATATTGAAAGTATGCATCACTCGCACCACTAAACAATTTGGCCAAATGTTTTGTTCCGCTCTTTCTTGTGTGAATCTAAAACAAATGCACGATAAAACCGATGGCAATATTTCTCGCATACTAGCCCTACACTTGGTTCTAGATTCCAAAATATTATACGTCAACAAAGACATATAATAATGAAATCCTAGCAAAAACTGATAAAAAAAAACAACAATGTAACAGCAAGCTCTAACAACCAGAACACAAACTTCAAAAACGCATAATTTTAGGTACACTCACAGCAAAAAAGGTCCAAATACGAGTTCGAAAACGGACGAAAGACGAATAAAATGATGAATGAAAGGTTATAAAACTAAAAATTGTTTTAAACTTCTTCGATTTGCACCCATGATGATACCACCAGTGTCGTTTAATATTATCTACCAACATATCTTTGGTTTTGTAACCTTTGCTTACAAAAAATATCTAGGACTCTTGAACCGAGCATAGAGGAGTAACTTTTTTACCAGTTCATTCCGGAACCCTCAAATATTGTAATTCTGAAGTTACGAAGCTAGTGTACTCAAAATGGTCGAGGCCCAATCTCGAGGCACAGTAGAGCACCACTCTTTTTGACAAGTGACACACCAAGAGCCATTTCGTAGGAACTTTTAAAACAGTCTTGTAATGTTTTTACTTACTTTTCGTTAAATATGATAAATTATGAAGTCTCAGTATTTTCTGTTAATACTCATTTAGGTAATTAGATTCTAAGAAATTATCTCCAAATCAGTAGGTAAAAGTTAATTACCTGACAACCCTCCTCGGTTATGATTTTATAATTAAGTTTAGAGTTAAACAACCTTTTTAGAGCTAATAAATCAACTGTTTTGATTATAGTCTAGCCAGAACAAAAGAGCCGCAAAACAATAAAATCATTAATATATGTACATAATAATATTGTAAATAGTGTAGTAACAGATAGACAGATATCGTTTATTGTCAAAAAGTTTACCTACATGTTTTTGGTTGTCTTAAATCCTATGTTAGGATTATCTAGACACTAGGGTTCTCTAAAAATATCAATAAGTAGGTATAAATAAATTTGTAAAATTTGTGAAAGTATCTATTGTGCTTAACGGGATAAATACGAATCCCTCGGGAATAACATTTTTATGGGAACACTTCGGGATCATTATCTGTACAATAGTGAAAGCATCAGTAAAATCGGTTACCCATAGGTGGAGATATCAAGTAACATACATACATAAAAAAAACAACATACAGACGAACTGAGAACCTCCTCCTTTTTGAAGTCTGTTAAAAAAAACAATTTTATGGAATGTAAAACATGAACCTATAATTTTTTACATGATATATATTATCATGTGGCCTACGGTAGGTATACTAGCAGTGTCCTAACGTTGGATACTTGAATAAAACCGCAGACTGCACATATAACGTTGTATTATAGAATAAGAGAAGCGGAAGACGTACTGATGGTGTAGGAAGTAGTTTGAGATGCGATAGAATACAATGCAAGTCGTAGGAGTTAAAGAAGATGATAGAGAGAAATCTAGGTATTGATTTAGGATCGATTTGCGCGGGAACGAGTTGTAAAGCGACATAGGTCCGACGCGGCTAAGAAATCTCTTCTAGACAACCTTATTGCATTACGAGCTCATGATCGAATGGCGTCGCGTGTTACCATAATATAAAATGTTACACCTACTGGATATTAATATTCCTTAGCAATGCAACCTCTTATTAGGTTAGATAGGGAGTGGGCACGTGAACGCTAATAAAGAAATAGGAATTCGGAGATTCCTAAAATAAAAGGCATTTGTATCTATTTATGGTTGAACCGATATACATATGTTGTCTTGTTTGAAAATTCACTTTTTTCTCTACATACAATAAATCAATACTTAAAAATAAGGCCTTCACCAAATTTCATTCATTCATCGTTTGTTTTTATGTAATGCTGGACAATTGAAACAACATTATCTAGCCCAAAGCCAAGCAGACCTTTTTTATAGATATAAAAAAATAACTACGATATATTGTGATTTACTCGTACACCTAAAACACCCTAAAAAAGTATCTGTAGACTGTACAAACATTTGTCCCGAGGCGGAAAACGAACCCGCATCCTCCTGCGTCTCAGGCAGACCTTCGCTTGCTACGCGATTGAGGTCCTTGCTTGGAAAAGATTAATCAGAGCTTGCAGAGAAGCACTTATGAGAAATGCTGTGCGCTATGACATAAGTACTGCCTAAGTTGATTGCTTTATGCACTGGTCTTGGCTAATAAATAACCTATCTTCGATCTTAGCCCTGAATCCGGTTAAGAATAGTATCGAGACGTGATCGTGACGTCTTCTTTTTCTACGGGAATTGCTACAGCACCTCTATCGTGCGGACAGGAAACTACGTAAATCCCATACAAAAATGAGACTATTACGTCGATTACGTATCGATACTAACGTCAACCAGACTCAGGGCTCTGAGGGGTGAGTCTATTTGGCGTTAGTAACGAGACGTGATCGTGACGTCTCCATTTCCATACAATTTATTACAGCCAGCGGCTCTATCGCGCGGACGGGATCTACGCAAATCCCATATAAAAAGGAGACTTCACGATCACGTCTTGTTACTAACGTCAATTTGACTCACCCTTCTGTTTTCTAATATTGAGTGAAAACTTATTTATCCACGATTTTTGGTATTTGTTCACAGTTTAATTTGATAATTTCAAATTGCAAATAAAATAAAACATAGGGCGTTCGGTCAACCGTGTTATGGAATATTCGTATTAGCGATATATCCAAAATCATATCTATTCCGAAACCGCTGGCAAACAGAATCGGCAAGTTAGCTTAGGTTATTGAACGATTATTTGATATTGTTTCAGTTTCATATTTGCTCTCTAAAGCTCCGCGCACATTAATCCAACACAAATCATGTACAATAACTCTAAAGTGCGCATTCTAATATGGACTTAAACTCGTTATTTTTAGATACATTTTACAGTGACAAAATTACTTCCCACAAGCTTCAAAAGGGGCTTGCTTGTCTGTTATCTGAAGCGCCGTCAATATGTTATATCCAAAGTTACGAGTTAAAGACTATTTGAGTGCAAGTTTTGGTGCTGTGCGGTAGCAGTGCGGCTCTAAGTTTGTGTACTCGGTTCTAGAATCCTAGATATTTTTTGTACACAAAGGCGTTACAAATCCAAAAAAATATTGGTGGTAAATATTTTATAACACTGGTATCATCGGAAGCAATAGCAGAAGTTCAAAACAGTTTTTGGTTATGAAAACTTTCATTGATCATTTCATTAGTAGCTCGTTCCTTTTCTAGCTCGAATTTGTATATTTTTCGTTGGGCGTGTGCAATTATGTGTTGTTGAAGTTTGTGTTTTGGTTTTTAGTGATTACGTTCCTGTTACCTTGTTGTTATCTACTATTGTTATTAGTTTTTGTTAAGTTTTTATTCATAAAAGTCTTTGTTGACATAAAATATCTTGAATTCTAAATCCAAGTATAGGTACTTTTTACATTGAAACTAGTACGTGATATCCCGTTCGTCCTATCAAATTCGTCTCATTATTGGGGCGAATGCGAAAAAAATAAGCTGAATTAAATGAAATTCCTAATGATACGACGCGCCGTAATGTTAGCACGTAAAAAATTAATTTGATTTTTTGGACAAAGACTTCGAATTACATACACACAGTTTTTTAAGTTTTATGGAACAAAATATACAATATAATTTTTATGGAACCACCTCGGGATAGATTTCTTAACAAAAGAATCATCGAAATCAGGATAACGACTGGCGAAGATATAGAGAAAAATACATTATATTATTACTATCTACTGCTGCGGTTTCGCATGCTCTTTTTTCCGAGATAGAAAGTAGCCCATGTCCATCCCTGAGATACCATCTATCTCCATGCCAAATTTCATTAAGATCCGTTGAGCCGTTTAGGCGTGAAACGGTAACAGACTGATAGACAGACAGACAGAGTTACTTTCAAATTTATAATATTGACGTGTGCATTTTCCTGACTTCTATCGACCATAGTCGGTCTCTGGGAAGGGAGTGATGTGCGTGACCCTACCATTTTATATATTTATATTTATGTATATATAAATATCACAGCACAGTACACCTACACTAAACACTCCTTTCGATGCATCATCGGGTAAAATATTATAGGTACGAAGCACCCGGGCGCGGCCGTCTGAAAACTGGTTTTGCCAACGCGCGGGAACTTCACAGCGCCGCGCGCCGCGCTCGAGAGTCACAACCTCTGGTGAATGCACCTACCATTTGCGTTTTATTCGTTAAGTTATTTGTTATCTATCCCTGTAAACGTTTCTTCTCCTTCTGTATTTATTTGGGGGAAATACCACCTATACCCCCAAAGTTAGTATGGATAAGTATGGGTTATAAAAATATACCACAATCTTGACTTAAATTTTTTTGCATTAAACATTTAATGCCTTTGTAGCCAGAGTAAATTTTACTGTAGTTTTTTTTTATTGTTTTATAGCGCTACCATAGCCGAAGTCTTTCTGTCAGCGTAATTTCGATTTCCTAACTGAACTAGCCACAAATAGTTTCACGAGTTGTTAACAAGGTGATAAATGATAATCCATCCTGGAATCGAATCAGGGCAAATCTAGATATGCAGCAGTACTCAACGGACCACGAAGACGGGACTAGCAATTAAATCGAATCACTGAAGATGCTGCGGCTAACGAGCGGGAATGCTATTACTACGAGTGACGTGCGACAAGGGCCTTATCTGGACGTGATGGTTTTACGAAGGTTTCTAATGTTTTTGAGACCCGGAAGTATACAGACTACTGTCGCGTTTGTCAGAACTAGATAAGGACATTAAGGATAATTTTGCGTGTTTAAAAAAACTAGAAATCGACTTCAAATTCCGGTAAATAGGATTTATCTATGTTCATGTGCATAAAATTGGGTGTACGGCTCTTCGATAACGCGATCTAATTTTCCTAGGGGCGACATTTGTTTATAGTTCAAATCTAATTTTGTGTTAAATAAGAGGACAGACAAGAAAAACGATCGCTGGTTAGTTATGCACTGGTCGTCGAGCTCATACCCAATAGAGAGGAAATGTAATTTATTTTGTTTAGACAACAATTCCGCCACATCACTGCAGCGACCACTGCACTCCGATTGGCCGACTCAAAGTCAAGCATCAATCGACTTGGGCAAGCAAATAAAGATATCGATTGTCAATGTTTATAAAATATGACCGTCGCGAAAATTATTTGCGTCAATATTAATACTGAATTAATGATTTTCGAAAAGCAAACAAATCAAATACTTGTATTATGTGTGCTATTGTTTTATTATATAGAAAAAACGAATAAAAGAGAAAGTTACCATTAATAAGAATCGAGGTTACTATCTGCTGCTACATTTGGCGTCTTTATTATCACAATGAACAATCTCATTCGATAATTGAAAATGAATGAGTATTGTAAAAAAATATAGTTACATTTATTACTAAATCGTTGAAATAATCAAAATCCTGGAGTTTTATATGAGTTACACTGATCAAATAACTTAATCAACTTAATAAATTTTAATTACTTTTTGTTATATCGGGAGTATCGATACATTATTTTATTATGTCAGCACAGCACTATAGTATAGCGAGCGAGAGTTGTCCCCGAAACTGATCAGTGTTTTTTCACTAATAAATATTAGTGAAAAAACACTGATCAGTTTCGGATTTCGAAAGGCCATATTATTTCCTCTCTATTGGGTATGTGCTCGGTGGTTTGTACAATTATTATTAAAGCTATTATTTATTATAAATAATAATTATTTGTCAATAACTTTAAACAACATCTAAATATGAATTTCTAAATATAATATAACGATTTGCAAAAATAACTGCCATCAATCATTTAAGACCTGATCATTTATAGATTTAATGACCTAACATCGGCCAATTAGGGCTAGATGATCCCTGGGATCATCTTGGGTACCCCGGTGTACAAAATTATCACTTTTAAGGTTTTAAAAACCCCATTTTATTTTAACTATGTAAATACCTATATTCAGCTTTCTGAGTATGCAGCATGCTAGCCAGATAAATTTCCTACTAAATGTTTGTTTTTTAAGTTGATTTGATTGATTATTTTGAAAGTTACAGTCATTTCCCCTTAAGGGGATCATCTCGTACTACTTTCCCCTAATACCAAGTACCTTACCTACCTCCTAATATCAAATAACAATTTCCATTCTTGGCTTAATCTGTGCTAATACTCTATCTACTATAGATTTAATTTTGTTCGTGGCTTCGTACGTCTTCGGCACATAGCTAAACGTAGGTACTTAAATATTATTGGCAATAGTTTCGATTAGATTACCAATTTACGTAATGGAAAAAAATAACCTGCGGCGGGGAAACTTTCCATTGAAAACAGATAAATATCCGCTTTCGCTTTCGGTGGTCATCGAAAACGCTCGCATAGAATATATAAATATAAATAAAGATAAGAATAAACATAAAAATAAAAATAGTTCTGGATAATTCACACAGCATCATCTAGTCCCAAGCTGAGCAGAACTTGTGTTATGGGTACTAGATAATTATACAATAATACAACACATTTTATTTTACATAAAAACACCCGGAACTCCCGGAAGATCCCGGAGAAGATTTGTCTCGAGGCGGGAATCGAAACAGCAACCTCCTGTGTCGCAAGCAGACCTTTGCCTGCTGCGCCGCAGGTGTCGTTAAATAAAGTCCTATTAATAGGACTTGTGATTATAATGATGAGACTGAGACGTCAGCCCTTTATCTCCAAGAAAATTTTCTAAGTAGAACCGCATGTTCCTTGCTCGTAATAGTTTAAGGAGAAAATGTATTTCCCGAAGCAGTAGGTTGAAGATTGTTTATTGTCGGCAATGTGAGCTGCTTACGGCCAGCACGCTAGTTAAATTTATACCTTTGAGAATGCTCTTGGAATAAATATGTGATTTGCGAAGACATTGATGGCACATTGGGTTGAATATCTGTTGTTTTGGAAATAGGTACTATTTTATGATAGGTTATTAATGCATACTGTCTCGTAGAACAATATCAAAAGAACAAAAAAAATAATTCTAAGAGTAGCGATACAGAAATGTAGCGAAAACAATGTGGTAAAAACGTTTTTTATTTTTTTGTTTTGAGAAAAATGGCTCGCTACGTGATCTAAATTTTCTTTTCCTAATCTTTTTTTTTCTAAGCACATTTGCCAATCTGTAGGCAGGTAGTGTTATCTAAAATTTACTGATTTTTCTTGATATTGTAGATATTTACAGCCCGCGGCTTCACTCGCATTTGTTAGGATTAAAAAGTAGCTAACTGTAATTTTAGGTTCAGAACTTAATGTGTGCAATTTCAGCCGGATCCGTTTGACAATTTTGATGTTGTCTCGTGACAAACATACATCTTCACCCCTTACAAACTTTTACTTTACAATGCTAGTTGAATATCTTAACAAATTATTAAATTATAGAAGTGAAAGGATATTGTCATGTCAAAACATAAAGGTTTTAATACATAATTAGGCGTTTTTTTAAAGAAAAATCCTATTTACCTTGGCAGAAGGCAGAATTTTTCGCGGAAGAATAAAGTTTGTCATTGGGATGTCATGTCATAGTTAGGCACGGTCTATGCAGGGCATAGAGCACATAACCAATAGAGAGGAAATACCAATAGAGAGCAACAGAGCACATAACCAATAGAGAGGAAATATAATTTATTTTGTTTAGACAACAATTCCGCCAAATCACTGCGGCGCCCACTGCACTCCGATTGGCCGACTCAAATTCAAGCATCACACTCGAGTTGGGCAAGGAAATATTTTTATCGATATCGATAGTCATTGTTTATAAACTATGACCGTCGCGAAAATTATTTACGTCAATAATAGGTAGTGAATTTATGATTTTTAAAAAGCAAACAAATGATTGAAAATAAATGAGTAATGTAAAGAAAATTGTAGTCGTTTGTTTTGTAACTATACCGATTAAATAATACGCAAAATCTCGGAGTTTTTATATAAGCTACACTGATCAAATAACTTCAGGGAGTCTAATGTATGTACACATAAGCCCTTTTTGAATAATCTCATCAACGTTCATTAGTTGAGCTTGACCAATATTTTCATCGATGTCGATGTCATTTTGTAAGTCAATAAATACATTTTTGCTTTATCAATGCACAAAATAGCGATAATAGAGAAGATACCTCATTAAAATACATATTATACTAGCTGAATTTATGCAGCTTTAATCACGTCGTCGATTTAATAGTAAATTCTTACGAAAAATTGAGCTTCTAACTAAAATCAAACCACAATGATGATTATCTGAAGTGTCACAAGACAATTGAAAAAATATGTTTTTGGTATATTTTATGTACAAATTAACTCATAGTCCCTTTGATGGTCGGGGTTGATATAAAAACACATGTCTCGGAAAAATTTAGCTAATTTTAATATTGAAAAATGTTTTGATGCTATCGATAAAACTCTAATACCTACAATGACTACATCACTAGCAAATTTACGTCAAATATTGGTTACGCTTAGACAATGTCAATCAAGTACATTTTGTATGGCATCACGTCAAGGAGACGCGAAGTAAAGATTTTATTACGTCTCCTCTAAAGGTTTTTTTTTCTCGATGATGCAGATTACTTACATAGCATTTTAATTTGATAGGCCCAAACTAAAAGCGCCATATTTTCAGTCTGATCGAACTATATTTTTGTACTACTCTAATTGAAGCTAAACTAACGCTTGCAAACAAAACAATTAAGAAACTCTCCGAACTCAACAACTTCATTGTTTTAATATAGCTTTTACGTAAATTTATGAAAATCAATCCAAATCGCTACCTATACCCCATAGTTTCGTGAACTACAGCTCAGCTCTATAAATTTAATTGGTGAGGAATCCGAGTAATCGTCCCGCAATATCGGATTCCAGCGTTTAGCTCATGTCTACTCCAAACTTCTGGCATAGTTTATCAAAGGAGGGTTGAACTAAGGAGGTCTAATACCTATGCAGATGTGGATAGGTACCTAGAGTTTAACCTGTACTCTTTGAAACTTTGACCTCTCCGAATAGTTCTGTATTTTTGGTTCAGTATTCTATGTTGTCTATTTCCGACTCTTTCCGCCGGTGTCGTAAGAGACGACCAAGGAGGCTAATTGTAATATCTACTTTATCTACCGGGGGGCGGGCAGCAGCGCCCCCTGCAGAACAGACTTCACCACCGAACTGCGATGCAGGTAGGTATTGTGGAATTACTCAATGATAAGAGGCTGTTAAGCCACTTATCGGAAAAGGCCTATGTCCAGCCATGGACAAGCATAGGCTGTAGATGTACCTATACAATAGCCAAACTCGATGTGGAATGATTGTAAATAAACCACGACAAAAAAATAAAACTCACTTGCTTGGCGTCATGTTTCAGATATGAGAATTGTAAGCAATATTTTATTGAAAGAAGGATTACAAATCGACAAGTAATGTTAACTCCGTATAAAAAGACGCGGAAACGGAGTGCATTTTAGGTTATGTATGGTTTACAAAGATCCCTATCGAGTTTGACTAGAGTATAGATGCGGATTCCATGCTGGTTAGTCTGAATTTTTACCTGAAGAAAAACCTAACATGAACTATATAATATGTACTCACAACAATTCCTTATTGAGCAGTTCCTGGATAATTTTCTGTTAAAAATGTCTTAACCCGAAATATTAAGGATAGGAAGTTTTCCTTAAAAGTAACACTCCTTTATTTAAAAAAAAATAAACACACAACAGGATCATTTGCATTGGTGCTTGCCCTCCATGTCCTATGGCCGTGGGACATCCTGTATATTTGTTTTTGTAGACACTATGAATAGCATCAGACTTCCAGCAGATCAAATTTAATTGACCATTCGTTGGTTCTCACCTTTATCCACTCAAATGGACAGATATACAGAAACAAAAATATGTATCGATAAATACGGTTTAAATTAAGCAAAACCAACTAAAAATTTGTATCTTTGATAAATAAAAATAGTTGATCTGTTTTATGTTGTGTGGATGGAAACAAATTTAAATTGATAATAAATTCCTATCGGAACAACTAAGTAGTTGTATCGTTGAGAAAGAAAAATAGTTTATCCGTTTCAGTTGGTCAGTTTAGTTGGTTAGAGTGGAAAGACAGAAAAAATTGTTTGTTCTAATAATTTCACATCAATCGAATCATGCACTCGAATCATGCGCTCCAAACGTAAAGCTGGCTTATGACATTATGAATGTGAGCGGGTTAACTACGAACCTTGTTTGTATTGGAAGAACACCAAAACTGGCGGAAAACGTCAAAGCTGGCGTCAAACTTCATCGAATCTGCTTACAATCGAACGTCGCGCGTCGGGAGTAACTTTCGTCCTAGTCCAATCGCAATCTCTATTTTGTAGTTTAAACAGTGTTCAAACTTCGAACACCACACAAAACAAACAAATGACGCGAGACGATCGGATCAGTCGGGATCTAGTGTCGCTTGCACTCGAAACTCAATTGTTTATATTATGTACAACTATATTTTCTCTTTATACCATCTTTTCGTAAAGCGGCCACAAAGAGGCGAACCTTGCAGGTTTGGTTGTCAAACTAGGCCAAGATCTGCATACTCATGGGATTCCCGTGGTAAAAAACTCAAATTAAATAAAATTCAAATTTTTTTCTTTAGTTCCTTGAATGTGAAATCACGATTGCGAAAACAAATTACGATAACAAAAAATCATGAAAGTGCACCTTTCTCACATAATTTGCCCGAGATCTCAGGGACTCTGCGGTCTATTGAAATGATTAATTTTTTAATTCGTAGGTTATTATTATTACTAATTGTTTGGTTCCTTGAACCAGTTTTTTCATAAATTCTGCAGTTTTCTTGTAAATAAGCAAATACTTGATTTTTGCGCTTACGATGCGCCGCCGCTCCAAAAACGTTTGCTCTGTCCCGCTCTATGAATGCTATATCCTATGCCTATCCTTTTTACAAAATGGCGCGGATTGCGCCCGCTTACGGTTGTCGCAGATCAAAGAGAGAGAGAGAGAGAGAGAGAGAATTTATTTTACCCAAAAACAAAACACTTAGAAAATAAATACATAATCATATCGTTGTATTAAAACAGTCTTATTATCCAGGTAGGTACATAATATTACATTAAAATATAAAATAAAAAAAGTTGTTACGATGGTTAGAATTATGGGTTAAGGCTGGCCTTTGCCCCAACGGCCTTGAGAACACAAAATAATTATCTGTAGTCCTATAAATAATTTGTTTTATTCGTGAAACGTACCATTTGTGTACAATTCTTTGACAAATATTTTAGTGAAAGAAAAATATTCAAACTTAATAGCGATTAGAAGATATATCCAAATTCAAGAAAGGATTAAGAACTTTAAAAAAATATTCGAAATTCGGATATTTTTTTAAAATATCCGAATGTATCTACAGATAACGAGTTGTATGCACATTTTTGTGCTGCGCGGTAGTGGCGTTAGATTAATGTGCGCTAAGCTTTATTGGTACAATAAATAAAAGCTAAATAACCTAAATTGGCACAGCCGTTCTTGATTTTGGCGCTTAGCAACACATTTAGCGATTCATATTCATTTATATTTCAGATTTTTATTTATTTTTACTCTAAAATTCTCTAAATCTTTCAATAAATTGTGTTTAAAATGAATTAACAAGAAAGTTAATTTTAGGTTGTTTATTGCGGGCTTGTTTATTTTTTTGCAGATAATTAAATAATCATAGCACATACATCATGCGCCGTACAGTACGAAAATGAAAATAATATGTGGGCTTAGTTAAGTAATCTTTCTATGGTACATTTTACCGTGATATCATAAAATAGCAGACAGCGCGCGGTAGGCAAGCTTGCCGCAAGCTAGCCACTCCTTGGTGGACGCCTTGCTTACCGCAAGCTTCAAGCAACTTGTACCATACGGCTCTTTGCCGACCGTACGTGGACAGCGAGCTAGCTGCTAGCTGTCATCGCCTTGAGGACAGCGCATGGACAGCACAAATTAGGAACCGTGCGAGTGCTGTGTGAGAGCAGTGTAGCTTGTGTTCTACAACTTTTACACATACAATATAAAAAATTAAAATAAATAAGCATTGCCATGCAGCGGGGCAATACAGGGGGCCATGCAGGGGGTCTTGGGGACGCTTCCGACTGGTATTGATATGGATCAGTTGAGCTACCCGTAGATTGTTTGCAACAGTCTCTGCAGTAAGCTTAATTGATTCAATTGTAAATACTAGTTCTAATTTGTTTTTATTATTGAATTGTAATTTACTTTGTCAATAAAGTGTTATATTAAAAAAAAAACAATACGTCAATAACAAAAAACTAAAGAGACAAGGCTTATTTCCTTACAAACATCTAAAAACCCTACCGATTTTCAACAACAAATTGATACCTTCTTTTATGACTTTTTGAATAAAATTCTAAGTATCTAAATATTATGCATTTCAATGCTGCATTTAAATAACAGAATGTTTATTTAAATGCAACATTGGTATAGTTTTTGTCAACACGTTCACCGTTGATTAAGGCCATAAATCCAGCCTAGGGTTATCAGGCGTCGTCGCGGCACTAAGAGGCGACAACGAACGGGGATTCCCTCGTAAATTGCGACCCTGTCTGGCAGGCTTGAATGTGACCGGTTAATTATCTTATAAACTAGCTTTTGCTAACGGTTTCTCTCATTTTCCAAGAAAACAAAGTCTGGCACTCCGAAAGTGTCACTGTGTTACGTCACTGTCCAGTTGCCACTTATTTCAACAAAACATGGAAGTTGGGAAACAAGGTAGTCAATGAAAAAAAAAACATAAAAATGTTATTCGTTAATTCTGTTTGTTAGATCAGTCAAAAGAGCTGTAGATAAACACGAGTAATTGTGATAAATATTTGGTTAGTACAAAACCACATAATTTTATCAGATTTGTACAGGTAATTTGTGGAGCTCGGGGAGTTACGATCTTACGCTACTGGTAACACCTGAAAACAGATTCGTCTTCTCATTCGCCGATGGCGTTGATGACGTAGGGTTGTGTCACCTAAGTGACCGTGATGTCTCGGAGTGCCATACCTTGTTCTATTATATACCATGGTTTCTCATAATTTAATCTAAATAAAATAGGATTTAACTATAAATATCTCATGTAATTACTCGCCTCTGAGATGCGTCCCACTTTTAATCTTTTGAAAACTCTTATGATGTAAATCTTGGAAAATAAAAACAAAAGGTATATGTACTTACAAATAATATAAATCATCTCTGATCCTACTAATAAAAAAAGGCGAAAGATATGTTTGGCCGAAGACAACGCCAAAACTACTGAATGGATCAGGCTGAAATTTTGCACACATGAAGATCTGGACCTGGAATATAATAGGCTCCTTCTGATCCCGGAAAAACTAATTTTATTTGAAACTAGCTGTACCCGCGACTTCGTACGCGATTGCCATACCTGCCGACTAATTAAGTATTCACATTTGACAACAGTTTCTCTCTTAAGAAACGCTGTACAATAAAACAGCAATGCCTGTTACACTTTTAATATAAGTACGTGTATTAAGGTACCTACCTAGATTGTGTATAAATCGTGTAGGGTGATAGCATGCTGTCATGCTGTCATCTTCAATCCCATTCTTTATTAACACGACTTTTTGCTACGACTCTGCCTGTGTCAGTGTCAAGAAGTGTTATAAACTGCAAAAACAAAATATGGACGATTTCGCTTCTTACCCGTGGTTCCGGGCAGCTGGGGCAATTGGGTTTTCGGTAATAAGTAGGACAGTCGATTGTAAACTTGTTAACCACGGTACAAAAAAAAAACTGTATGAACAAAACTTGGTACAGTTGACTGTACCTACTACAGGAAAAAATATATTGTCGGTGGTAGGTACAGTCAACTGGACCAGCTGAACGGAACCACCAAACATCATGTGAAGATCTCTTTGACCATTTTTACATTTTACTTTGCCTGAAATAGGTATTGGGTCATACATAGGTAAGGTACTTAATTAGTTAATGGGTGCGTCTTGGAAGAAAATAATGAAATCGGACGACGCGTTAATGAATTACAACTACGTACACGTTTAGACTTTCATCCCCTCTCTCGTTCCGGGATAAAAAGTGTCCTATGTCCTACGTAATATGAACTCAAACACTGCTAAGTCTCATATTAAATCATTCAGTAGTTTCGGCGTGATACGCGGCCAAAGGATTTGAATTTCCTCCCCTCTCCCAAACCGTACTGAATTCCAGGAATAAAAAGTATCATATCTCCTTCCTCGTAGTATAAAATCAAATCGTGCCAAGTTTCATTTGAATTTATTAAGTAGTTTCGGCGTGATGCGCGGCCGAGATTCAGACAGACAGAGACAAAAATGAAAAAAATTACAGTTTTGGCTTCAGTATCGATAATAGAGTACCTTCCGAGGTTTTTTTTCAAAATATCTTCAATGTACAGAATTGGATCTGTTACAGTTTTATTATAAGTAATAGATAATGTTATGTAATGGCTGAAGAAGAAAATATAAATAAGCCGATCGATTCCAAGTAGGATTTATGTGAAGAGGGTTCCGTACAGATCGACGTGAATCCCTTAAAAGGGCTCGGTTTTTCGTGGAATGTAGGGGTGCTTTTATGCCACTTGATATCGTCTGTAACCCCCATTGATAATACTATCCTTAATAAGAATAATAATAAATCATTTTATTGCCTATATTTTTCCCTTTGCCTTTCTAACGATAGGCAAAGGGAGTAGATTCAGCATTGTGCTGCATGTGAGGAACATACAGCGCTGATTTTAAATCTACTCCCCTCGGGCAGGTGGTCACCGAGGGTTAGGACAGCGGGTTTAAAGTAGGTTCTTATACTTATTCATCTTTTTCAACCTCACTTTAAAAAACTCCGTCTGCAGGGTGCATACGGTTACTGGTCCTTCATTATCATCACCATTGTCTCCAACCCATCATCATCATCAACCTATCTTAGTCCCCTAATGAGAGCCATAGCGCCCTGTCTTAAGCTGTCGCAGCCAGCATCCGCATGCAGTCTTTCGCTAGTCATCATACCACCTGGAGGGTGTCTTCTGAGCGGACCGGGTAGAAATTTTGAATAGATGTGAATAAAAAAGGAGACAACATGTCTAGAACTGGAATAACAAATTGGCTACTTTTCATCCTTCAATGATTTATGGGAATAAATCAGTTCCCATCGGACAGAAATAACCTCTTAAAGGTTATTTCTATAAAAACAACGCGTGCAAAGCCGCGGGTAGAAACTAGCGGGCAAACATTTGTGGTAGGTACTAGCTACAAAAAAACATCTAAGCTATCTAAACATAATAAACTTACCTTTTGTTCAAATAAACATACATATGACACAAATCCAATTTAAAATCATATCGACAAAGCTCGTACATGCCAGTAAAACCCATCTTTGTGTAGCACAAAAACCCGTCCTCCTTTGTTAAGTAACTGAAAAAGCAAACGATGTCGCGTATTCAACTGAAATTCAACTTGGAAATTAATAGGAGAAAACATTTTCTTTATCTACCTGATAAGTTTCGTCGCGTTCCATGAAATTTTAAATAGGTAATATTTAAAATTTCAGTAATGCCAGAGATAGAGTTTTCTTATTAGTAGAAACTCTGAGGGTTGTGTTTTCGGCGGGCTGCGGGTGAAGGATGGGAAGCGAATATTTTGCAGTTTTCTATAGAAATTTTTGATAAGGGTTCCGTGGTCCCTTTAAAAACTGCCGTAGCAAGAGCAGTCCTCCAACCAGTAGGAGCAAAAGCTCTACCGCTTTTTCTCCTACTGGTTACTGAAATTGTAGCCAAAGTTATACGAGCCATTCATTGAAAACTAAGTATAACCCGACTTCGTCCCCGTTTTTTTACCATTTATGCAAAATGAGGAAGCAAAGGTCTTCAAAATGTTGTTACGAACAATCCCGGAATTTAGACGAGGTTTTTGATATCTCATTCACCGCTTAGCCAATCGCTTTAGCCGTTGTTTTGATGCATCGAGGTTATAAAGAGCCAACCACATAAAACACTCTATAAAGATAACACTTTTTTGGGAATAGGTGATGCCATGAATATGTCCAGAAATTGTTATTTATTTTAGCTACAGCCAACTTTAATCTTAGCTGATTCAGACTTACAACTAATTTCCTTGTAAAATACCTTCATAACGGCAATAAAAACATCGCGAATAAAAAGATACGAAAAAAATGCATTCACTTCACCGATATTCTGCGCGCAATAAAAGGTGGAATGCAGTTCGGCAACTTGTATTATTAAAAGTAAGGCATTCACCTAAATATTCGTGCATTTAATTTTCACATCACTCCCCAAGTATTCTGATCACGTAGTAACAAAGCCTTCCCTAGCAGACACAGTTGAAACTGGCTTTTGTAAGTCTGTTATAAAATTTCCCTTTTCCGAATTTGCTTATGATTGTATACAAAAAAGACGTAAAATAAATAAATAATAAATAAATAATGCTGGACAATCCACACAGCATCATCTAGCCCCAAAGTAAGCAGAGCTTGTGTTATGGGTACTAGATGACTGATAAACTTAATACAATACATAACATAGATAGATATTTTTTATTATATATAGAAAATACCCAGAACACCCGGAACAAATATTTGCAGATCGTACAAACATTTGTCCCAAGGCGGGAATCGAACCCGCAACCTTCTGCGTTGCAGGCGGACCTTCGCCCGCCGCGCCACATCGGTCGTCAAAAAAAAAGGAAAAGTCTGTTCCGTATTCGCTGAAAAGTCTGTTCCGTATGGATAAGGTTGACAGAGACTAAAAATAGTTTCTATGGGTGAATGCTGTATGTACACGAAAAACTATTTTCTTGAGAAAAACTTTTGAGGTTACACAATTTTTTTATAACATTAAATTAAACAAATCGGTGTCATTATTTAATTAAGATAAACCCATAAATAAGCTATGCCTGGAAGAGATCGTTCAAAGTGATAATGATGACCTTTGTACTTCCTTGATTCTCAGCATTTTCTTCTGTAATAAGTATATTTTGTGTTTGTGTGTTACAATAAAAAGTTATATATATGTACATATGTATATCATATCTATCCATCCAAATTTCATTCGTAAGTAAAGTAGGTTGCGACTTTGCGAGTCGTAAAATGAGGTAAGAGATTGGGTACCCCTTTTTCCCAAGAGCGGGAAAAGTATAGGCTTGTAAAAAATAAGTAAGTACATTGTTGTTGTTGGGATTGCCCCGCTTCTGCAGCGCATCCTTCATGTTTGCTGAAGCCAATGTGGATGATTTTCACGCAATCATCCGCAAGAAAACCGCCTCGCTGCTGCGCAGAACATGGGGTAGTACTAACACCATCCTGCAGGTTGTGGGCAGCAAGTTTGCCTCGCCCATCATGCAGTCCTTCAACAGAGTCCTCACTCTTTAGACTTCATGGGTTGGGTGGGAGTCTGTTGAATGACTGCTACAAGTTATTAGGTATAGTACTATAGTTATAAATAAATATAAGTTTAATTTAAGGTCTTTTGCTTTCATTCTTTTATTGTATTTTATTTTTGTAATTTTTATTTAGGTACGTAAGTGTGGACAACATTATGTCTGAATAAAGAAACTTTTTATTTTATTTTATTTTTATTTAATTATTTTTTTTTTTGTAAGTAGGTATTTTTTTTTTCTGCTCGTGGGTATTTGGTTGCTGATAATTTCTCACGGAAGACTGAAAAACATTTACTTTCACGAACAAAAATTTACAACGTTATTGTAATAGCTGCTGTTACCAGACGCAGCCGCTAAAGTTATAACGAAATTTTTAAATTAACCTGCTCCTGTATAATTTTTCTTCTCTGATTTATGACGCTGCGCTGGTTCATATTGCAGACTATAGTTAGTGTGAAAACTATGATTGCAGGCCAAAAAAAAACTTTATATATGGATCTGGGAAGATGGTATTCACGTCGCAGCTGTGGCATACTTCAGATATTTTAATAAAAAGATGTGCACCATTCCTACACCATGCAAATTTTTTCCGAAATAATTAAAATGTAAACTTTTGGTTCGAGAGTGACCACTTTGTTTTCCAGTTTTACTTGTGTTATTTGAAATATCTGTCTCATAATTCATAATCACCCTGCAGACAGAGTTTTTATAGTACGATTGAATTAGATGTATAAGTATAAGATCATTATAAACTTTTTTTTGTGTATAATTCTAGTTAAGAAGTTATAGGCAATAAATGATTTATTATTATTATTATTAACCATTTATTTGCCAGAATGTATGTACAAAAGTTCTTAAAATTGAATATGTCCACACAATCTACCCATTGCAAAATTTTATACATTAATTTTTACAATTTTAATTGTTAATGATTTTAAATGTTAATTAATAAATTTTTTTTAACCTTTATTGACAAAGAAAATTACAATTCAATAATAAAAATAAATTAGAACTAGTATTTACAATTGAAACAATTAAGCTAACTGCAGACTGTTGCAAACAATCTACAGGTAGCTCAACCGAGGCTCTCCGGGTTTTCAAAAAGTTATCTGAGCGTCTGGTCGACGCGACGCGTGACCCGAGAGCTGGCGGATATCTGGCGCAGCGCATCAGCATTGCCATACAGCGGGGCATTAATTTAATTAAAAATATACAAAAAAGTCAAAATTCATAATAACAGGTAGGTACAATAAAGTCCAGACTTGTCCAAGAGTCCTGTAAGGTCATAAAGGAGGTAATAAATTGATAACTTTAATATTTAATTTAAGCGACTTTTGGATCAGGCAACAGAACAGCCTGAACGTCCACGGAACCCTTAACAGCCTTGCAATAGCTATAGCGAAAACAAACAGAACAACCTTTTAGGACGCAAGTTGATACTTACATTATTACATTGTACGAGTATGTCTGAGTTACGAGATGTCCGTATGTGTAACGTAACATTCTGGAATATCATCGTAAGTCATAAATTAGCATGAAAAAAACAATTTGTCGAAAGATAATGTAAAATATCTTAGATCAACCCTTAGTGATTCAAATTATCACAGTTATTTTACTATCAGTCATAATAAAACCCTACAGGATTTTTTTGAAACTTTGACGCGCTCTCCTGTAAAATTGCTAGGAATGAGTTACAATGATTTTCCTTGCAGGTGTCGAATTTTCTACCTTATGAGTTAAAAAAAAAAACAACCTACACCTTTAACATAACTTATCTAAACGAATCCAGCCTAGCGGCGATGAGAGTGTTTTCATTTAATTTCACAATGAAAATGGTCTACCCACTTCAGCAAAATTATGGATTGCTAACTGGTTGGAGATCGCGCCATCGCGCAATCGCGCCATCATCGTTTCAATGTGTTAATTTACATTTTAAAAGGGGATCGTTCGGCTTATTGTTGGCGATCTAGGGTTAAAATTGAAAAATTCCAGCGGCAGGCACCGGCGGTACTTAAGTAGGAATGTTGTGAAAGCCGAAATGTTGTTTTTATAATACCTCAGACTTTGTACAAATTAGGCGCTTGAAGCGCGCGCTTTGGTCGTGTTTTAAGAACCATGTCGTCTCCTACAACCGTACACACAAGCTTCTATTCAAGCGCGCGTTTGAATTTGTACGGACAACGCGCGCCGATCGCAACGTAATTTTCATAAGAACTCTAATGAGTAGGTAACTATAAGAACTTATTAGAGTTCTATTCTACTTATTTTGAAGACCTGGACCTTTATAAATGTACATGCATGAAAAAATATGTTTTTTTTTTTTTTTTTTTTTAATTATAAATAGATTTTTTTTTTATTAGGCAATGGCCTTTATTAACAAAGAAAATTACAATCAAATTATAACTAGTATTTACAATTGAAACAATTAAGCTAACTGCAGACTGTTGCAAACAATCTACAGGTAGCTCAACTGATCCATATCAATACCAGTCGGAAGCGTCCCCAAGACACTGGCTGCATTGCCCCGCTGTATGGCAATGCTGATGCGCATGTTGTTAAATGGGTATTGTAATACATTTGTAATACACTTTAGCTAAACTTTTTAGCTCTTAGGGTTTAGCTTATTTTATATGTGTTACCTAACACCTGTTTGTTATTTGACGATAAAGCTTGATATACTCAGAAATTCTTTAGATGTTTTTAAAAATATGTTAAAATTATTATAAACAATCATTAAACAATGATATAATGAAACAATGGAAACACGCTGTTTGTAAAGAATATTATTAGACCCAAATAAAGTTAGACCATTAAAATACCTTTCCCATTAACTCCTACGACAAGCTTGTAAGCAATCCTCATTCACTTTCCCGCGTTCCTAAATTGCTTTTTTTCCTGAACCTTAACATTTGAGTGCCATTGTGTTCAGAAACAAGCTCTTATAAAAACCAACCGTAGGTACAAATAATCTGTTGTAAGCTATACTGCCTACTCCGTTTAATACATCAAGTTAATTGTACACCGTGAGCCAAAGTTTAAGAACAAAGAGTGGCTTAATCGTCCATTTGCGTGACCTAAGTATACAATATTGCTCTTTAGCTGTTGGTAACTCGATAAGAAAGTAGTTACGTGGCGTTATAATCTGGTACTGAGGGTGCGCGCTGAAAAATTTTGTAATACACTTTAGCTAAACTTTTTAGCTCTTAGGGTTTAGCTTATTTTATATGTGTTACCTAACACCTGTTTGTTATTTGACGATAAAGCTTGATATACTCAGAAATTCTTTAGATGTTTTTAAATGGTTTTGTACGGAACCATGTTAGTTCAAAGAGAGGACATGGCAGACAATTTAGAATTACTGTTATGAAAAAAAATACAGTTATGTTGACTTTACGCATGATACGGTTTCAGTCCAATTGTTGCGAACTAAGTTCAAAATCAAAATCATATTAGCTGTAGGTTTTATATATATATAAAAAATATCCGTTTATTATGTTTTAGATGGAGTGAGGGAGCGGGATTGAAACCGGATTTCTTCCAGTTCTCAATGGAGCGTTTCCCCGTTCGCGAGATTTCCTTTGAAAATGGTCAAAAATCCCTCTGCTTCCTCCAAAAACGCAGCCTTTTTTGACCAAGAACGGACCAAAAAAAAAACAAAGGTCTCCTTGATTAACTTTAGGCACGTCGCTGACAAAGCACTGATATTTTTGCCTATAAACTTGACTAAGCGGATTCCATCGCTGATTCCCTTGTCGATACTCCAATATCTCCCATGGGAGAGTGATGAGTTCCACTTATATCGGAATAGATTTCGATTTATTTTGCCGTACCATTTGACGTGACGGCAATGAATAGAGGTTGCCTGGTTTTGCAGGCTTGTTTAGAATTCCTTGGATTTTTACTAGAAATTCTAACTTATCTTAGCTTATAAAACCCATTTTGTTCATAATCATCCACAGACAAATTTACCTCCATCTTTTTTCAATGTATTTATATGTGAGGGAAATAATCGCGGACAATAAGAGTGAGTCAAGTCCTTATATTTTATCTACGTACCTTTATTTCGTTTATACCTCATTTCAAAGTTTTACCTTAATTTCGTTTATACACGACCGTAATAGCGTTCCCAGAAATGTTTAGAAAGCACCATAGGCACGAGTGATAACGTAAAAGCCACACCTCTTGAAGGCATAATGGTAATATCTACAACATTTATAAAGGAGGCTTTCTCCAGATACCTATCCTAGGTAGTCATTAATCTAACGTAATGGCGGCGAAACGTATCTAATGGACAGCGACAAAAATACGTCCACAAAATTAATGAAGGGATGATGAAAAGACCAACGTTTTTGGTGTTCTAGTTATCTCGTGTTTTAATTGCAATGGGAGGACCTTTTGAATGATGAAGTGGATTGTGTTGTGTTTGTGTGATGCAAATTGCAGAGTATCTTTTTATTTTAACGATGTGGGGCTGTTAATATTTGTTTTAATGTTATTTTTAATAAAATAAAATAAATAAATAAACTTTTTACGCTTGTAAGCCTGACAGTACTGACAAGAAGCTTTTACCATACATAATTTTAGTATTTTATTAATTAGTCAATATGAATGAATAAGAATACCACATTGTATTAAAAGGCGAAACAAGCAGGTTTGGTTGTCAAACTAGGCCGAGATCTTAGTACTCACGGGATTCCCGTGGTAAAAATCTTAAATAACATAAAATTCAAAATGTTTTCTTGTTTTCTTATTTATGGTCATTGAATGTGAAAACACGTTTGGGAAAAATATTTCGACAAAAAAAAATTATAAAAGTGCACTGTTTCGCACATCATTTGGTCGAGATCTCAGGAAACCGGCGGTCTATTGAAATGATTTAATATGTTTTGATTCGTAGGTCATATACTAATTATTTGGTTTCTTGAACCAGTTTCTTCATAAGTTGTGTAGGCTCACGCCGTTCCAAAAACGTATGCTCTGTCCCGCTCCTATGAACGTGAAACACTATGCCTATTCTTTTCACAAAATGGCGCGGATTGCGCACATTTAACGTAAAGTATCTATGTGAAAAATCCGCCAAAGCTCATAGGTAAATACTTGGTAAATGTTTGAATTTATGTTGTGAATAACCAAAAAACCAGTTTGCTGCCACTGCAGTAACCCTTCCTCTAACCCTCCTCAAAAAGCGATTTGTCAAAGCGACGTTCTACAACAAAATGTTCGCAAAAGCTTCAAAGTTAGCTTACCGTAACCGTGGCCTACAAGCAGTGCGGGATTACAAAACGGTTCCTTGCAAAGGGATCCCTCGCTAAGCTAAATGTCATCCGCGAACTACCCGCATAAGTATCACAGTACTCTGTAGTGTCTTTCAGAGCTAAGTCCTTTGTTTTCTAAACCCTCCAGAGCTCTTTGTAATCACGGGGCAAATTCAAACGTTGACTTGAGTTGGGACTTCTGGGTAAACGGTTGTACTTAGAATTACTAATGGATTTTCTGACAGTTTAAAACGTCGTATCGTCAAAGTAGCAGTGAAATAATAGACGAAAAATCGAGGTCCCCTGAGGTTTATAAGAACGACCCACTCGATCTTGAGAGAAAAGTCAGTGAAAGAGGATTTAATTTGATTTCCAACTTTTTGAGTCAATGTCGCTACTGAAAAGCTTAGAAAAGTTCAGGTTTTTCCTTTACTTGACCTTGTCTTGTAAAATTGCAAAATAACTTGAAGAGGGAAAGTAAAAATGAACAATGTTTTGTTTAGCTGTCTGGTTGACCCCACTACAACTGCAACTCAATGCTCTTGTCGCAACTTCATAACTAACCCCTTCATCTTGAGCATGAATAATTATTACTATGAATATGCATGCATCCACCTCACGGGAGAGAAGTTTCCGACACTCGCAATGAATTTGTAAAATGTTCACGATTCATCTTCCATTCATTACTTTCTTCTACATAACTTATCTACAAAGTTATGTAACAGTATTTTGCTTGTGAAAATTATCAACGGCGCAGAACAAGCTTCATCATCATCATCGGCCCATATTTGTCCACTTCTACAGACTAACGGATTTGTTGGCTCAAATCTTCGTTATGACCTGAATCTTTGGAGCAACACAACTGAAATTCAGTCAGTTTTCTTAGCGCAAAAAAAAAAAATGTACCAGCCCATTATGTAATGTTTGAGTCAAAGTCATAGTACAAAAAAAATTGTTTATATAAAAAAAAGCGAGAAATTTTTTGGTATGAAATCTGAAATGAAAAGCGTCAATGCGGGATCGTTTCCGCAATAAATTGGACACCCCTATGTTTAGGTTATCGTCTAGTTGTATGAGTATTTATTACATGTCGGTTAAAATTTTTAACAATATCCCAGATGACCTAACTTCTTTGGCTTTCCAGAAACAGAAAACTAAACTTTTTTCTTGGCTTCTGGAGAATGGTTTTTATGACATACATTCATTTTTTAATGGATTATGAGTGGCATACTAAAATGGTGACACGAATTTAATTTTAAATTGAAAAAGGTTCTAAAAGTTTGTAACATGACTTATTATTAATATAGATTATTATATAGTTTAATTTAATTTTATTGTAAATAGGCTTTTTTTTAATTCTTTTGATAATAAAATTAATGCTATAAGTCAACTCCAAACACATACAATATTTATGTACGCTCGGAAGAGTAGATTGTGCTGACCTAAAACTAATTTTAAGTTCAAATGTATATAACCACAATCACAAAACAATAAATGGTTTCAATGGTTTCAATGGCTTTTATGGGCTGATGATGATGATGATGAATCCAAAGGTCACCTGGAAAAAATGTCTGTTAGCGATAAGACCGCATCCAGCATCTGCCTATGCATTATCTCTATTCTAAGAAGTAAATACCTATATTATTATTATGCACACAGATATTACCCCATGTGCAATCCAACGATCCTATCCATTCAAGGTTGTCTGGGAGAGATCGCTCTTGAGCGATAAGACCGCTAATTGTCGCTTATTCCATAAATATTCTTGTGTAAATTATTTCTAAGTTAAGTGTGTAATAAAGTGTGTTATCTATATATCTCTCAGGTCGCCATCCCACCTGGCCGTCCTACACTACGTTTTACCGAGAACAAGCTTAAAGCCCACCGAAGTTACAACCAAAATAGCTTTGATTAGCAATATTTTTCTCCTATCGGTAAAGTGTCAATTATTATACTGTGTATGAGTATCACGGTTTATATTACTTATGTAGTTGCAAAAATATTTTTTAAATTTATAGAAAACCTTTAGAATTTCTACTAAAAATCGACAAAATTGCTACAACCCATTCCCCTAAGGTGGCTCCTTAGATGCATATCATGATTAAATAATAAAGTTACTCGCTTCGAAAATACTCTTCAGAAGTCACGCTCATTGATTTGTCATAGTAATAAATGGCACGAATAGACTTGCTAGAAGTGCTTGATATTGACCCTATGAAGATTTTTATTTCTTACTTCAAACTGTGTACCTATTATGGACTGGCAAGAAAATAAAGAAAAAAAATAAGCTCATGGGTACTGCCGTAACTATAATAGGCATCTCGATGTAAGGTCTCCCCCTGGCGCAAATGTTTTTCTTGCTGAGTGACGAAACATGTCTGAGCTGTTTATTTTACCCTCGAGTATTGTGTAATATGTGTTTCTGGAATCACAGTAACGATTTGGTAAACAAATGAATGATTACACAAGCAACTCTAAATAGTTACTGGTGTAATCATTGCTTCGCAGTTATTGCTACAAGAATTTTTACTTTAGGCCTACGTAATACGTACCTATAAATTTAATCTTTGATTGTTACGAACATGGGTTCATAATACTAAACAAAAAGTTAATTTATAAAAATAATAATTAATTCGTTAATTTATGGAAATTAACTCTTTGTTGTAATATTTGAAATGCATGAATGTATTGTTTAAATAAAATAAATAAATAATAAATAATGCTGGACAATCCACACAGCATCATCTAGCCCCAAAGTAAGCAGAGCTTGTGTTATGGGTACTAGATGACTGATAAACTTAATACAATACATAACATAGATAGATATTTTTTATTATATATAGAAAATACCCAGAACACCCGGAACAAATATTTGAAGATCGTACAAACATTTGTCCCAAGGCGGGAATCGAACCCGCAACCTTCTGCGTCGCAGGCGGACCTTCGCCCGCCGCGCCACATCGGTCGTCCATTTAAACCACATCCATCCACACCACATCCACATCCACATCCACATTCGTCCATTTAAACCAGTATCCTGTACAATACTGTCTGTCAGCTACATAATGAAAAAGAATATATCAAACTGCATAGTGGGTTCAGTTTAAAACCAATTTCCTAAGTTAATATTGTGACCAAATTATTTATTCAATAAAGTCGCTTTTGCCTGTCAGTTTCGCAACAAAGTGATAATTGAATATTGATGCAGTTGATTTAAATTTCCCCGTTTTTATTAAAATATTAATGCATTTTTCACGTTTTTCCGGAATGTTGTTAAATCGATAGCTTCAATTTGAATATTATGTAAATGCTATTGAAATATTATTGTTGGGGTTGAATTGGTTTATTTCTGGGTAGGTATGCGCAATCTGTTCAATTAAAATGTTGATAAAAAGAATTCAGTCGGTTAAGGACGGTTACATTCCAAAATATTTTGTCAGTGACGAGCCCTACCATGGCTGTCATATAGTAACTTTGTTTCACGCATCAACTTCAAGCATCACAAATTTACGCAAATAAGAATATAAATAATTTGGCGTGTTTTAAAAAACGATAAACCGACTTCAAATTCCGGTTTATAGATAATATTCATCTATGTTTCGGACGAACGAAATCACCCCTCCCTTACTCTCTGACCGAAGGTCTATGTTTACGTGCAAAAAATTGAGTTTACTTTGGCGACATCTAGTTATTATTCAAGTCTAATTTAGTTTGATGACACATGGATGAAACTGTTGACGCCCGTTGCCACGGAAACCATTAGGTGATAATGAAATTATCATATTGTGAAGAATTTTTACTAATCTACGTTTTACGGCGCACATAGCGATAATTCGAGAATCAAACATAAAGGAGGCCACCTCAAAATCAATTATTATACAACAACGAAAGAATCATCAAAGTCCGTTGCGCAGATATCACCAAAACTGTTGTAGCTTGTCGTGATTCTCCAAAAATATTATGTTGCTTTTTAAGTTTAACGGGATAAATAGGAACAAAAATTTTGGTCCCATAAAATTTTTGTTCATTTTCTATAGGTACATTTTTGGATCATTTTCTATAACATTAATGAAAGAATCAGTAAAATCGCTTACCTATAGGCGGAGATATCAAGTAACATATGTACATACATAAAAATAAAAAAAATAAAAACATACAGCCGAACTGAGAATCTCCTCTCCTCCTGTTTGAAGTCGGTTAAAAAATAAAAATATCTATCACAAAAGTTATCAAAAGTAAAAATAGCTTTACCTACCATGTATGTTAGGTAAAGCTAAATCTAGGTAAGGCTATTGGTGGATGATTAAATCCAACTACATATGTAGGTACTTGGGGCTATGCTATATACCTGTGTTGTGAGTTCTGAGAGACTGGTGCCTGTTAAACGTTTATGAAAAAACTGTAGCACAGGTCATCAGTTCAATATGATAAAAAAACAAAAGCGATTGATTCATGCTAATAGAATACCAAAGTTTGCCAAGATAAACTTAGATTACAGGGGCTTTGTCCCGACAAAAGTTGTGACCGGCGGCTGTTTGAAGAGTTCCCAAATCGCTCGTCTAAATGGAGATAATCCTGATAACATTGAATCTGAGCAACTCGAAAGTTTTGTTTTGTGTTAAGGTTTTAAGCTAAATTATAAAGTAAAGAGACGATTAAATGGTTACTTAATCAAAATAAGGTTTTTTAGAATTTATCTTTAAGGTTTGTGTTCTTGAACGGAGATATGGAAAAGGACAGGTGCAATTAGTGTTTTGTTTTAGGGACAATTCACAAATACCACAATCATAACCACACCATAACGACAACACGTCGTCGTCGGGTGCTAATTTGTGCGATAATAAATAGTTTAATTCACACGGACCACATTTTGCCGTCTAATTCAAGTGTGTGGTTGGTACCGCCCACATTTCTACCTCATTGCAACTACAACTCAACCACCAGCCACATTGCGCACAAGTCGCTAGCCACATCGCAATAACTACCATCAGCGCAACCACATCGACATTTTGTAGTTACCACAACGCAACTGCAAAAAGCTACAGCCACACTAATCACACGTAACTGCTTAAGAGAGCGCAATGAGCGCTATTTTGGGAAAAGGATAGGCATAAGATTTCGCGTTCATACGAGCGGGACAAATCATACGTTTTTGGAGCGGAACTAAGTGCAATTTTTTTTTTAATTTACATGAAAACTTCGCAACTTATGAAGAAACTGTTTCAAGGAACCAAATAATTAGTAATAACCTACGAATCAAAACATAAGTCATTTCAATAGGCCGCCGGGTTCTTAAGATCTCGAACAAATTATGTTTGAATAAGAGCACTTCCATTATTGTGCTTTATAAAAAAATTTGAGTTTTATGTAATTCTAGTTTTTTACCACAGGGATCCCGTGAGTACTGAGATCTAACCCTAGTTAGACAACCAAACACATTAGGTTCACTTCTTTCGTAACCACTTTTTCTCACTGTGATGTACACCACATCACACGTTATGGTAGGTACGTGTGAATTGTCCCTTACACTGTTTTAGAATGCAACTTTGAGTTTAGAATATTTTATTCACCATACAATTCAAAACATTCTCGTCCCATCACAACTCAACCATTAGAAATATCAAAGAATGTATCTACATTCTAATCTAATCTAATCTAATCTATCTAGATTAGTAATGACGTAATGATTCTGTTCCTACATTTTAGCTGTAGTTAAAAAGCATACCATATCATATCGTATATATGTACATATATAAAACTGCAGGCAGATGCTGGTTGTGGCAAGCTGAAGACAGGGCGCTATGGCGCTCATTAGAGGAGGCCTATGTCCACCAGTGGACTAAGGAAGGTTGGTGATGATGATAAAGCATACCGGTGTGGAGAGAATACCTGAGCAGGTGTAATCAAATATGCCCTGTTATACAATAGAATGAAGGTACACATTTTGCTCCAAGTTGACGTTGATTTCATAAGAGATCGATTTCATTGTAGAGTGTTTTGAATCAATTTCCGTCCATTTGTGAACGGAAGTGGCTTGGTACCTGCCGAGCACTCTGGTTCTGTGAATTAAACATGGCGATGATTCCTACGTTGTATATATATTCTTTGTCTCTTGTTTTTACTAACTTGTTGTAATGAGGAAAGTTATCTCTCTCAGCCTTGTGCTTATTTACAGCAAAAGACAGCGTGACGCGTAGTAAAGGAATCTACACACCTGATATGATGTTGGTTGAAGGAGTAATTAACATGACTGAAGTAGGTTCTTAAATAATGTTTATTTAGTAAAAACAAGGCTTTTTATACTGTTAATTATTTCTAATTAAATACTTTATTTATAGTCGGATTAAGTAACAGCAATCCGATATGTTTGACATTTATACCGGTACACACATGCATCACACACACACAGCACATAGACATACTTTCGTTAGGTACAATATATACTCAACTCAATTTTCTAAACCCACTGGCTCTTTAGATTATAAATTTTCAGGACGCGGCGCGGATTCTACCCCATTGGTATGTAAATTATTGACTTACACTATGTTCCGTCCCATTCTGATTGCGCGTACAATCAAAGAGAAATTAGAATGACATTTCTAAAATAATCGATGTTATCTAGTACAATTTGCATCCCATCGCTATTCTGAACCCGTCCCCGCAAATACAAGGCTGGCTGCCCAATAAATCGGTTCATGTCGATCGTCGACTAATCATTCATTTTTATAGATTACCCTTCACGTTATGCCTTTTTTGAGTAAACACGCACCCTTGCCGTGCCTGTGACATAGAATAATGGACCACACGCTCGCCAAATGGAAATCCGGATTATGATAAATCATAAACTTTGAAATTTGGCCCTTGTACCGATGATTTATTCGGCAAGTATACAAACAAACGAGGCTCGCTTTTTATTGAACTGGCATAAAAAAAACTCGATGATAGTCGGGGACATGATTAGTACCTACGGCCGTAGACCGTATCTACAAGTTCTTTGATTGTAGTATAGTCCGCGCGCAATCAGAATGGGACGGAACATAGTCAAAGTCAATAATCTACATACCAATGGGGGTAAAATCCCCGCTGTGTCCAAATGGGATGTTATCTTGCAAAAGTAAATAAATTCAAAGTAATTAAATGCGAAAGTTTGGATGAATGTTTGGATGTTTGTTGCCTCTTCTCAATAAAACTACTAGACGGATCAGGCTGAAATTTTGCATGCATGTAGTTCTAGGCCTGGAATAAAACATAGACTACTTTTTATCATATAAATCAGTTTCCAGAACAGATTTTATAATACCATAAGACATAAAACCATTTAACGTTTCCATAGAAAAAATGTGTTAAGCTGCGGGCAGAAACTAGTGTTATATACATAAGTATTCTTACAGCCTATTGTTCGTACGCTGATCTTATATATTTTAACGTTAACACTTTCATGGCCCAAGACGCAGATGTCGTTCCCCGGACCCGTGTAGCGGCGCCGGCGGCGCGCCTCTGCGGGTCGCACCGCCGAGGCTGGGTGGTGCTAACGTTATTGGGAGAAAATATCTCATTAACGCAATGGGATATTTTCTCCCAATAACGTTAGCACCAACTGGTACCCAATACCGCCAGCCTAATGGACATTAGTTTTTAATACTAGCTCGGGTACACAACGCAAGGCTTTTGATTAGTTGGTGGTTGGCTAGTTTAGTTATTGTTGAATAGAACTACAATTTAACTATAGATATATATATATATACAGTTATATATATATATATATATAGATATATATATATATATATATATATATAACTGTATACCGTACTCATCTCTATTCTACTATTCCTTTACTAAAGCCACGCTTATGCCAGTACGAAATGTATCTATCCCGTTGTGATCGCGGCCTTCAGTTAATCTGTGTCTGGCATAAAAAAACCTCGATCGTAGGTAGTTAGTCGATTGTAATTCAATGATGTTGCGTGATATCAGAGATCGTGAAAAGAAATGCCGATACTCGAATTACTGTAGGGCTCGAGGAATTCAGGGACAAAGTAATTTTCTCGGAACAACACGGGAAACATTATCCTTGTTAAAAATAACAAAGGAAATTATCAGCGTAATATTAGATTCAGAAACAAAGTTGGAGACAACATAAAGAAAAGATCTCACATGAATAATTAAAAAAAATCTCTTATTTCAACACGTCAGCTAACCTTCATCGGCACAGCTCGTCCACTGCTGAACGCCACGTTCAGCCCCCAACAGCTTTTGCCATAATCACCATTATTGACAGACGTGGTGATCTCAGTAGAGTTGTTAAATATAGACACATAAGGTACCTAACTGCTGCCCATTCTCTGGTAGATTCCCATAGTAGGCTCTTACCACACCCACGGGCTGAGTTAAAGGGGTCGATTCTTACGCCGCGACCGACACGGTTCGTAAGCTAGTAGGTAGTAATAGTAAAGTGTGGAAATGGGATAGGTAGGCCTTTTGCCTCACAGTAGGATCACATGCTAGTAGCAACATGTAAAAGTTATTTTATTACGGAGACCGTATAGGTAGTCGTAGACCCTCTACGAAGTTGCTACGAGTCGTAGCAATATCCTGAGCTTCGTAGCGTACAGTGTAGTCTTTCAGCTGGATCTGGGTACGTTAGTAACGACTTCCGAGACCCGAAATAATAAAAAGTACTAGGAAATGTCTCTTGTTGAAAGACTTTTTAGGAACTTCTTTTTGGTGTGTTTAACCATAACACAATACAATCTCGGATCTTTATGGAAAGAACTATGCTCGGAGTTTCTCTGAAGGATAGGATTCGTAACGAATACATCCGACAGAGAACTAAAGTTATCGAAATAGCTTAGAGAATTTGCAAGCTGAAGTGGCAGTGAACCGACAACCGCTGGGGTAAAAATGTTCTCGAGTGGAGACGGCAACTCGGCAAACGTAGTGTAGGACGCCCTCCGGCCAGGTGGGATGACGATCTGCGAAAGACTGCAGGCAGATGCTTGATGCGACAAGCTGAAGACAGGGCGCTATGGCGCTCGTTCGGGGAGGCCTATGTCCAGCAGTGGACTAAAATATGTTGATGATGATGATGACTACAATCTTAACACTGCTCAAGATTGTAGTGTGTTATGGTTAAAAAGCACGCGGCAAATACCAAATAGGTAACCTTATTTATACCGGCGGCATTAAGAAGTGTCTTTTGATACCTCATTTATACAAAAAATATGTTTGGATGCTTCGAATATTTTAATGAAAGTATAATATTCGATCGTTATTCGATTTTCAGGGCTCCCGTTATAAAAACAACGGTGGTCTCGGTAATTTACTTCAGTTTCCACCGGTATCGGTATACTTTGTGGGGCTGCTAATTGGACGCTAACCTACATTGAGCCGCTCAGTGCTCAGTAATGTTATTAAAATAGGTCCTGTTGCCGATACGCCGGCTTTTAGCGGCGTTATACTAATAAAGTACACCGAATATTTTACTACAAGACCGTATGTACCCAGCGGCAGTTTCGCTAACTTTTTCAGTCATCTCTTTCGTGAAAAATTTTGGGTTTCTTCCAATGAAATAGGAGAGACAATTTACAAAAAAAAAAGAAATATGCAGTTGGGAGAATCATTTTATTTAATGAATAAATTCAAACAAATTGTCAAACATATCCTTTGTAAAAAGGCTTAATACAAAATATCAGATTATCTAGAGGATAAAAAAGCTTGGGACAAGTTTTGCTCTAACTCGCAAACTAACAACACATCAAGGTAAATGTTTCTTGTTCGCTTCTTTGCTTTACCTTAAAAATATTGAAGTGAGCAAAAATCAAAGTGATCACTTTATTTTCTAGTTTTACTTCTGTAATTTTAAATTTGTGACGTGTCCAAGAGTCCTGTAAGGTCTAAAGGAAATAAAGCAAATTGAATTTAGAATTTTTTGAATTTGAATTGTATGTACAACAGTCATCTGCAGTAAAATAGCTATGTTGGTAGTTGCGCAGCGGAATAAATTTCATTATGTTCTGAGAAATGTTGTAAGAATTGGATCACACAGACAGGGATCAAACTCCTGACCCTGATCGGAACACTTGGGTAAAACCCAATACGGCTGTATATACTACAGTGTGTTTTTTATTTGGGAAAGTATGTTATCAGAGGAGGTACATTGAAGTTTTATTTTACCTGATTAAAGTAACTACCCTAAAGAGGTAGGTAAACATCACTTCTTGTTTTGCTTTGTTAATTTTTTTTTTGATCTAACGTTCATCTATTTATTTACGCGTGAAAATGTGTCAATATCATCATTGATCGAGTTAAAAAAGTTTTTTTGTATACAGGCCCACCCACACTTCCCACACTGTCACGGTTATAACACCCAACGCAAGCTGCTATACCCGCGTTGTATTATCGATAGATCATGTATTAGATAGATATAACATCAGCCACTTCTTGTAAAACGAACACAGGTATGCGCACTCCTCTGCATAGAATGACAAAAGCGTATAATAAGTACTTCTCTGAAACTGATCCATTTGCTCCTTCACTTGCTTTGTGACGTGTGGAAAGCCATCCACCTCATCTTGTCGTCCGATTTTATTTTTGAATATTATACTATTAATATTGAAACAAATAAAAAATATAACTAATCAATGTATAGCTGTCAAATAAAATAGAGTATCATGTTTAACTTTAATATAACTTAAATCTTGATTACCAATGTACTAAATAGTTTTTAATATTAATACTTACTATAATTTCACTAAAATCACCCCTTTCTATTGTAGTAACTTGTGCCTAAAAGTTCGCCGTTCGTTAAAAAAAAGGGGCCGTTCACACTTATAAAATTTAGTTTTATAAACATACGATGATTCGTTAAGTAAATTGGTTAGCAATGCCATAAAGCCTATGTCAGGTTTGTCTAAGCACTGGGTTCTCTTCTTGTTTATGTAGTATTTATTATTACCTACTGTAGTTTAACATACATTTAAATGGCCTAAATATTGTAAATAAGTCGCTTAGGTTATATAATAATCCTAAATCATATACAAACCATCAAAGATACCAGTCATATAAATACACTCGTACTTTCATAGTTATTAGGGCTGTAGGTATGCATTTACTTAACTACGACCGGAATTTTGTTATAGGTTATTAATGAACGCCCACGAATATGGATTCCAGTTTTCTGTCGAAATTCATTCATCCTGATAGACAAAGTTTTATTTCATTTCACTTGGGATTTTATGGTAAACCTACTGTTGATTTTTTATAAAAAAAAGGCCAGCTAAAGCTGACGGAGTTCTATAAGCTTGTGAAAGATGATAACGTTGCAATGGTTAAATAAGGTTTTTTAATGTTATGATTTTATTTACCTTCGATATAAGTGACATTGAAGGCGTATCGTTGTTGTATGATAAATAACAATTTTATTGGGCAAAAAGCATGCATAATCACAGTAGAGATACATTAAAACATTACAAAGCTAGCTTGGTTTATTAAAGTTTGCAAGAATCTTACATTGTGGTTAGATCCCTATTTATTGGTAGGTGTGGTATTGGTACGTGTTTGTGACGTATAACCTACCTGTCTAATTCTTGTAACGTAGCAATTATTTCAAGTTCTGTAAAATCTCAAGCTTTCCGTCCGTTAAAGCACTAAACAAAATCTGAGTAACGCAAACAAAGGAACGGTGAATTGCAAGGAAAGTTGAAACTGCTCGACACCGGGAACAGATTCAAAGCAAATAAGAATCGGGATGGAGGATAGATTTTCCGGCCGGACGTTGCACGCTGGATAATGATGACTGGAAATAAACGGTAAAAGAAAGCTTGCTCTTTGTATGTGCTTTTTGTAAAGGATATCTGCTGGGTTAAATGTATTAACCCTGCAGATATCCCTGTACCAAATGGTACGTATGAACGTACCATTTGGTACACGAATACGATTACCATTTGGTACAGATATGAATTTGCGACTACTCATATATATTTCATTATAATGTACATATACTCAGGTAAAGCTTGATTATTAAGAGCTAAACCGGTTTGAAAAATTAACATTTAGACTACTTTTATTCTCGGAAAAGCACGCGTGAAGTCGCGGGCAGAAATTAGTTAGAAATAAAAGAGAGAAGATGACATGCAATAACAATAAGCACAAAACATTTAATTCTTAGCTAAGAATGCACACTTAAGGTGGAACGTCAATAGGTCGTAGTCTACGCTAGAATTTAAAATTTCTGTTGTGTACAGTGTAGTTTTTGCGTTCTACGTGAACGGTGACGTTTCACCTTAACCAATTGCTTTTATGGTAAAGGTTTATTAGCAGACTAAGCTCAGACTTTACCATTGCGCTTTATAGATCTCAAGCATAGAATACAACGGATTCAGTGTCAGCAAAGTTTATTGATATAGGTCCTAAGAAACGACATGTGTAACCGACGGATAAGAGCGCTATTAAGGGGCGAACATAACGGGTTTGGTTGTGAAAGTAAGCCTAGATCTCAGTACTCACGTGGTAAATAAATAACTCGATTTATTACATGAACTTAATTTTTTTTTCTTTGGTTCCTTGAATGTAAAAACAGGATAGAGAATAAAAATTACGATAAAAAAAAAATACATGAAAGTGCACTTTTGCACATAATTTGGTCAAGATCACAGAAACCCTGCGTTCTATTAGAATGAATAATGTTTTGATTCGTAGATTATTAGTAATTATTTAGTACCTTGAACCAGTTTCTTCATAAGTCGTGTAGTTTTCTTCTAAATACGCCAAAACTTGATTTTTACACCGTTCCAAGATCGTATGCTCTGTCCCGCTCCTATGTATGCAAAATCCTATGCCTATTCTTTTGACAAAATGGCGCGCTTTGCGCCCTCTTAAGATAGAGCAGTCCTGGTCGACTTTATTGCATCTTTGTTTGCTACCAGGGCAATAGCTTTCCTTTTAATACGTCTCTATTCCAAAATAAAAGCCATGTCCGATTGTTTACCCGCAAAATATTGAGAAGCTTCCGTTCGAATCGCAAGGCACTTGGCGATATCACGTCTTGTAATAGTGATATATTTTGCATCTTAATGTACATATTGGCGGAATCATGGCAAGTCTAGCTGAAGCTATGGACTAGCCATGATTCCGCCACAGTCCAAAAACCAGTACAAACCTGTAGGTTTGCATTGGTTGTTAGAACTGTCGTATTAGATAACTCAGCCAACATAATAGAAATCTGCGAGAAGAAATTCCAAGTTCTGCCGTATAATATACAGGTACACCGTTCGTGTATTGAGTTTATAGACTATAAGCTGCTAAACCTTCCACCTTCAAACCTTTTAACCTGTAAATTAACTAAATGTTGTTATCTGTTTCTAGATATATTCATTATCTAATATTATTATCTAATTATAATTTTAAATGTAATAATTGTAACTTTAAATCTTTATTGACAAAGAAAATTACAATTCAATAATAAAAACAAATTAGAACTAGGATTTACAATTGAAACAATTAAGCTAACTGCAGACTGTTGCAAATAATCTACAGGTTGCTCAACTGGTCAATATCAATACCAGTCGGAAGCGTCTCCAAGACGCTGGCTGCATTACCCCGCTGTATGGCAATGCTGATGCGCTGCGCCAGATATCCGCCAGCTCTCGGGTCACGCGTCGCGTCGACCAGACGCTCAGATAACTTTAAAAAAAATTAAAAATTAGTTAATTGTATAATTTTTGAATAACATCTATACATAAAATATAATTTATACTTACTTTTAGAACTCAATGTACCTACTTATTTTTCATAGATACGAATATGACGTGTAATTCTTGTAATGTACGAAATAAATGATTATAATGATTATTATTATGCTACCCACGGCTTAGCATGCGCTTTTTAAGTAGCCTTTGTCCCGGGGCATAGGGTACTTAATATGGCCCGAGGACGGCCACGGAATACCATTTAGCTCCCTGCCAAATTTTACTGAGATGCGTTCAGCCGTTTAGGCGTACAAAGTTAACAGACAGACACAAACAGAGTTACTTTCAAATTAATAATATTACTATGGATATCTTTTATAGCGTTGTTTTCGAACTCAGAGATCAGTTCAGTTCAGTTCAGTTCTTGTTTCATGGCTCGCTGTGTACTCAGAGATCAGAAAAGCTTCATATTTTCGCGGACAGCTGACAAGGCAATTAACTTGACAAGATGGTCAAATCAAATCGAGTTGCTTACAGAGTTTTTTCTTCTCAAAGGTTCCAGCAAGCCAAGTTGACGTTGACAAGAGGTTTGATAATTGATTAGTTAGTTATAGAGATGCTCAGCGTACACACAATCTTCTATAACCAAACAAAATATCTCGGGAAATTACCTTTTGCTTGTAATTTTTGATGACACACCTAGGTTCTTATAAATAGATTTACATGTTTCGGAAATATTTAGATACCTTCTTAGAATAGACCTAGGTTATTACCCCATCATCATCATCATCATCACCGGTCATTTAGGTTGTTATTATTATTTAGGTGACCTTCACTAAAAAAGAATTCTGGCCGAAGAATGTGCTGTTCCGACGTTTTCGCGGACGATTACTGGTCGCAGCACATATTGCCTGTCACACGTCGCCGACACTACGTGCTAGTAAATACGTTTATCATTATGTATGTTAGACTAAGGTATATATTTTACTGGCTGCAGCCCGCGGCTTCGCATGATTTTTTCGGAATAAAAGGTAGCCTATGTCCTGCCCCGGTATACCATCTACCTGGCTGCCAAATTTCACCGAGATCCGTTCAGCCATTCTTGAGTTATAAATAGTTTAACCAACACGACTTTCTTTTATATATATAGTAGATATGGGCCGTAGTTTAGTAAGTACTTTACATCCTGTACTAGACTAATTTTGCCTGAAATAAATGATTTAATTATTTATTTATTACGCTAGGATGTAGTCCTATCCTAATTAAGTTTATTTATTGTTTTAATCCATTGATTTATCTGCTTCTCTACCAGTTCAGTTCCGTTTTCCACAACAGCAGAGCCCGGTAATAAGCTGTAATCATCCGTCAAAAATATTACCAAGAGGAATTAGTGAGAATCCGCCCAAGTCTAAGAAATACGAGGCCTATTAATTAAAGGGGATCATATAAGCTCCTCGACGGAGGCTTTTGAGGTGGTTCCCGCACGTAGGTTCTTTTCCTAACGATTACGTGATAAGCATTTATTTACTCGGAAATCATCCGGAAACAGTACAATGGTAGGTAGGATGCCGAACGTCCGATTAAAAACGCGAACCCTTACAGGATCACTTGTGTGTCTGTTCATCTGTCACAGCCAATTACAAAGAATCTACTAGACCGATTAACTTTAAATTTGGTGAACTAATCAACTTCAGTGACTTAAACATGACTGTGTAACGGAAATAAATGAATTTTAAATAGAGTTAGGCAAGGAAACTTACCAGCATTGGGTGACACCAGTCTTGGATAATGATGATAATAAAGTGAATTAGCTAACTGTTAAATTTATCGCCATAAAATCAGTTCGCTTCGAAATTCCACGCACGCTACGAAGAGCACAACGAAATCGAAATGCATCAAGGGAAAATGTCTTTGTACTTATAAAATTATGCCTATATTTTGAATCATAAAATAAAAGGCACAAAAACCGTTCTTAGCCTTTCTCTTTACCCGTCCTCAGGTACATTACATTAATTTACTCTCGCGAACGCAATATCCAAGACATTCAAAAGCTCTCTAATGTCAGCGTAAATGATTTCATAATATTCAAACAATGATATTGAGGCATATTTTAGGTAAAGGTGATTTATTCGGCGATATTACGCACCAAAGCCTGGCTTAAATGGCATTATACGTTGACACCTTATGAGGTATTTTATTTCTATAAGATTTATGTAGTAGCAGAGATAAGATTTGAGACTTGCGTTTGGGGGTAGTGAACATTATTTTGCTATTAGGCATATTTGCATACAAAGGATCTGCGTAAAGTCCCTATTATTTTTTTTATTTCTATTTATTTGTTTGTATAAACATATACTATTATTTTATACTAGACTCTGTAAAACCAAGAAGGTTTGTCTTTGTATCCGCGGTCACAGCGCGGTGACACATATTTTGGCAAAATAATGTAGGTATGCATTTTGCCAAAATGTAAAATTCACTTAGATTAGATGGAAATATGTTATGGTTTATGTATTATCCATCAACATGTACATTTGTCTACCTTTAAACCTTACATTGTTAGTGGTTGAAGTTTTTAATAGTACCTAAACCTTCCTACTATTAAAAACTAAAGGCTAGATATTTATTATTATTTTAACACCTTATTGCACTAAGGTACAAAGGGTGGGCTTAATGCCGAGGCATTTTCTACCTGCAGCACGGGCACAGTTCACTATGCAGTTGCAGCTTGAAGCAGTCGATCCTCAAGCTGCCCGTATATCTAGGATCTAACGTTCTAATACACAGTTTGTATAAATCGTGCAATTTAGTCCGTTTTTAGCTATTAATATTGCTTCACAAAACTAATTCCCTCATAGTGAAAATAAGGTGGTTATTAGAGCAGCGGATAACTTATAAATAAAAATAAATTCAGTAATATAAATAAAAGCACATAATAACTCAACAAATCATAATCTTTTCACAAAGCTCAACAAACAACGAGGGCAAAACAAAACCATGTTTGACGTTGCTACTGTGTCATGCAAATTATCCGCGGGCTACGAGATACAGCTATTGTTATAAAAATAACTGGGGTTGGATTGTTCTCCTTAAACTATTATATTATAACCCTTGCCCTTTTGATTTATAAACATGAACTTAGGCATTTTACGTCTTTTCGGAATGAATTTAACAACATCAGCAGGGTTATACACACCGGTACCGAGTCATCGACACGGAATCTGTCTCAGATTCGCGCGAAATTCAAATATTTTAACGGTATTTAATATTTTCTGCGTTCTGCAAGGAATTAAACTACCAGAAAATAGTTTTTCATGACAATATAATAAAACATTGTTTATGAGCCGATGTTTTAACAAAATGTTGATGTAGTGCTACTTTTCGAGCAATTAATAAAATAAAGAGCTTTATTACTAAAAATCAACATAATTACCAAAATATACATTATATCATACATGGGTTCATAAATAATGGTCTACGATTTGTGAAAAACTACTTTTCTGGTAGTTTAGTTCCTTGAAGAACGCAAAAAATATAAAAAACCGCAAAATTATTTGAATTTCGCGCGAATTTGTGTCAGATTCCGAGACGCTAGGAAGCGGAGAGTCTGAATAGCCCTGTAGCTCAGTCTGTTATAGTACTTTAAGCCAACAAAGTGAGTTGATTCAGCACCTGAGTACACATTTTCCCCATCTATTTTATTGCGTTGTATAAACAATAATAATTATTGAGCCATCCTATTCGACAGGTTAAATAAATATTATAACGCTTAGTTATATACCGTGTTAAAATATTTTATTCAGACCCAAACCAGATTTGTGTAAAACATCATCATCATCATATGAGCCCCCACATGTCCACTGCTGAACTGCCGCCCACAAATAGCGGTCCTGAGCCGCCTCAATCCATCGACACCCGGCGACCGCTACAATGTCGTCGCTGCCCCAATGAGAGGGTTTTGCCATGATCACCACTATTGGCAAGCGGTTCAGTGATCGCGGTGTGGATGGTAAACATACTCAGGAGGAAGCTACTGCCATTCCTCTGGTTGTGATATTCAGCAGCTGGGCTGAGTTGGTGGGGTCGATACGCTGCGACACCACGGCCAAATACATTATGAAACTAGATCACACTCACCTCTCGAAATAATGTGGCAGAATAATCATGAAAACATCCAGGGATGAGAAATGACGCCACCTTCAGCGTCTCTGGAGGACTGTTACCCACTGCGCCATGTTGTTTGGTCAACTAAACAACAATTCTATTTATTATCAATTGATTTATTTATGTTTAGATAGGCAAAATATCGAAAAGTTGAGCAATCTTATACTCGATCGCTTTTATAAGGCCATTTTCCCAACGATTGGAAGGACAATGATAGATAATGTTTGTTTAGTCTTGCATAGAATAATTTGTTTGATATCGAGAGGGATTACATCGCCCTTGTCTGTCATTGTAAATGTAAACGATTTTGTCCAGAGGACATGAGGGTCAGCTGACGAAGAATAAACTGTTAAACTAATTTTAATTTAATAGAGTGTTCTTTTTAAATGAATCTATGATATGTATTTTATTAATAATTTTGTTGGAATTCAGAATTTCATTGTAGTTCTTTTAGTAAAGTTTAAATAAATTCAGGTTTAAGAAAACTGTGTTTTACAAGGCAAACATAATTGCTACCTATAATTTTTATTGTAAAGTGTACCGTACCTACCTAGTGTTATGTAATTTTGAAACGTAAATAGATATTTTTTGTTCTTTATTCTTCATAAATTAACCCCCACTCAGATTAAAGCTTATCTCAAGTGACGAATTTCAGACAGATTTTTATATTGATAACTGTCTAAACGTCGCTACTTGAGTTGCGTTTCAGTATTCGGGGTTTAATCGACGACAATGTGCAATTTTCATATTATGACATCTACGACGTTAAACCGGCTTTATTATTGAAGAGCGATACGGCAACCTTGTAGTACTTCAGCACTAGCACTTCACTAGAGCAAGACAATACACCTATTCATTATTCAGATCGGCCAACGAAAGCAACCTCATTAGCCTGCCAAACAAAGGAAGCCTGACCTGATCCGTTATTAGCTAAGCATTAATTAAGATCCTTATTATTTTTTTTGGCTCGGGGGTCGTATTTCAGAGTAAGCTTGTAAATTTTAAAGGTCGGGCAATAATCGGCTTATCTCGGCTTTGCTTATGGATGCAATATTAACAAAAATGTGTCGGTGTATTTTTGTCTGGGTGGTGTTTTCCTTTTTGAAACAAAGCGGGCGTACTTTCTCTAAGCGTATACTTGCAAACATTGGTAAAAAAAGATTGTTTTGATGATCGAGGCTCCCCACAGATCATAAAACATCTTGAAATAAAGTTACAACCTTATTCAAACGACACACAATTACATTTATTTCTCGTTGAATTGGAATTAAAAAATTACTCTAGTTGACTTGTAGCAACTGGAAATATAAATCTATTCAGGTGATTTTCAGGAAGATACATTAAATTCAGCGACTGTGTTGACTAAATTAATTACATAACAATTTATTACAAGAACGCCAAAGACCGATAAGTATACACTTCGTGTTCGTAACTTGACCTGAATTGCCCTTTTGCGTAAGAAGGCGCTTAGGTAACTGAAATCAAGTTTATTCTATGTAGGTAAGTAAGTACTACGAAGAAATATATAGTAAGGCTCTTCGGTTTGAATATAACCTATTAACTTTGTAATTTTCTAAGCATTGAAATTGTTTTTAATTCATTATCATCAACATCATCCATCAGCCTATACTATAGTCCACAGCTGGACAAAGTCTATAAGCGCCATAGCTATCTTCAGCTTGACGCATCGAACATCTACCCGTCTTCAGTCGGTCTTTCAGAAGAAACCCTTTTTTCATCCCTACGAAAAAGGCGTGTTATAAGTTTGTTTGTCATGTGTATCTGTGTGTTTGTGTAGATCTGTCTATCTGTGGAACCTCAGCTCCAAAATGGATAAACCTAAAATAAATTAGGTTAATTTTGACTTGATCATGAGTGAAAACGACGCAGCCGTTCAAATGTTATAATCATTAAATAAATTCGTCGGGATATTGTGATTTTTGTAAAACTATCTTGTTCCTATCTAAATAATAAAATATATGATATGCCCCTGTTTATTTAAACGAGAGAACCACATTCCGTAACACTACCTGGGTACTCCAGATTTCAAATCGACCGGACGACGCGACGATGGCAGCCTGACCTGTTTTTTGGCTCTGTTTTTTATTAGGTTATTAACTTATATATTGTGTTACTTTTATTATGATTTCTGCAGTATTGATTATTAGTGTCTTTTGTTAAAATATGTAATTTTGCTTTTGTATAGTTTTTTCTTTTATGCATTTCTTTTCCTGTTTTATTTTATATTTTATTTTATAAACGCACCACCCGAGACGGTCGTGACGTAACACGGATATGGCCTTCACAGAAAACCAGCGCTGGGTGGACTCACCAGTTTCATCCAGCACAATTCTGAGTGGAGGTCATATTTATCCTAAGCCCACCAAAATAATAAGCACCTCTAGTAGGTGGGTACTTTATTAGTTAGTTTCTTAAGTTAGTTTGCTGTGTAGTAATAATATAATAATAAATAAATAAATAAATAATGCTGGACAATCCACACAGCATCATCTAGCCCCAAAGTAAGACATAGATAGATATTTTTTATTATATATAGAAAATACCCAGAACACCCAGAACAAATATTTGCAGATCGTACAAACATTTGTCCCAAGGCTAGTAAGTAGATTAAAGATTTAGGATAAATACAATATTTTCATTTCATTTCAAATAACAACGCTTCGAAGAGATTCTACAATCCTAAAAATGCTATAATCTATCTGCAACACGCAACGAATTTTACTACTGGATTCCTATTTATTTCATCTAACAGAGGCTAGAAAAATATAACCGGGCAATAAAGCGGCTCCCAAGAGTTCAAACTATAGAGGATAGGAGAATAACAGGAATACTCGCATGTACCGTCGTGGAAGCTTTACGTAAGGATGTAGCCTAATCTTTTCTTAGTCTCTTGGTTTTCGGGGTAATGACGCAGGTTTCGCTATACAGCCGACGAAGTAAGAAAGTTTATTAGGTTAGTAATAAGTTTTGCTGAATTTTAAAAGCCTGTGTGCACTAGCTGTGTGGTGCCGGCTTAGAATTTGCACCATCCCAACTCTTCCTGTGGGTGTCGTAATAGGCGACTAAGGAATACCTATCCGTGATAGAGGGATTCACATTTTCACATTTTTTACTTTTTCTTTTTTAATTCACTTTTTTTCGACTTGTGTTTGTTGTGTGCGTAACTGCCTACCGTGTTTACAAATTTATCTATACATACTTATTGCTATTTTTAGAGAACCCTAGTGTCTAGATAGAACTAACATAGGATTTAAGACACTACTAACCAAAAACATGTAATGTCTTTGACAATAAACGATATCTATCTATCTAACATTAACTGCATTGCTGCATTCCAGATGAAGGGTTGCCAGTGAAATTCTAATTTTCAATAATTTAAAGAAACTCGTAGGTAATAATATAAACTGATTCGTCTATATCGAAATATACTAAAACAAATCAACAATTGATGTTCGAAAATGGTTCTGCATCCGCCAAGCGGGTCTCAATAAAATAATTAAATAACGGACTATTTTTGCTACGACACCATTTACAGAAAATTATTAAGTACCCATTATAATTTTTCCTTATCCATAGAGTCAGCATTCATATTGGTTTCAGGTGAGTCTAACTTACCAACTAAATTAACTACTTCTAGGCTTGTTTTGGCCTCTCTTCTCGAGTGTATTAGCGATCCTCATTCTGCTATAGGAACGCCTAATCATAACCCAATTACTGCCCAGCTGCGAATTAATGAACCCACGACACGTCGAAACAAAAACAACACTTGTAGAGTTCTGCAGGGTTTAAGAACAAACCCATGGCTAAGATGGTAATGGACGTAAAGACGATAGCATTTAAACTCCGATAAAATAAAGATTTTGAAGCTTATTCCATAATTACAAACAGATTATCTATAAGTTTATTTTGTAAGCTGAAAGAAATAAACGTTATTGATTTCAGATTTCTGATAGGTACAATCGACGAATAAACAGATACCAAATACATATATGTATCTCCTATTCTTTTGTTTAGATCTTAATTTTTTTACAATATGCTTTGAAAATGGGTGGCGTAGCCATAAGCGTTTTCTGAAAAAGCAACAGATAACAGAATTCTTACTAGTAAGTCTAGCTCCCACTTCAACAATGTTTCTGCAGGCCAAGGTCATTTAGTGGCATGTTCACAGCAGTACAAGAATTTCAGGCTAACTACAAAACAAACAAAAACATTCGCAATGCTACGAGCAAAAAAGCTTTGAGCAAGTTACGTATAATTATGTTTTACCTACTTCTATTTTCGAGATGAGCCTTGCTAGAGCTACTGTAAAAGGTATGTACGTAGTAGCTAGATGTAAGTTTTATTAAACCTATTTGTATTGTTAAAGTGTATATAAGTATATCGACGAGCAGCTCTACTCTATAACAGAGAATACTCTTGTCTTGATATTTTCAATCTGTCAAAAAATTCGCTGAAATGGAAAATTAAAAAACTACATCGCAATCAGTAACTCCCCACCTCCCCTTCCCTTTCCCTCCTCCATTAGTACACAAACACACAGTACTCTAACGTTGCCTAAACTCTTAAGAGATTAGTGCCTCGGTGGACTAGTCTCTCACACACACACACACAAAAACATTCATTGCATCTTTGAACCTATTCTCCTATTTAGTTGAAGTATTATTAATTGTAAGTACACCTACATAAAGCACTTTATCTAACCTAAACCTAATAATTTACCTAATAGGTATAAATATTTTTGGCTTAATTTTAAGATTAATATTAGGTCCTTACATATGAAATTGGCGTTTTTCGTACTGGCCACTTTAATCACAAATTTCTCCTCTTTGGTAAGGAATTCCAAATTCAAATTTGTACAGCTATAGACTCATGTATTTGTGCTTCGATGATCGTCATTCATTTGTTTTGTTTTCTTCTGTTTTTTTCTGTTTGCGTCACTCATTTTACAAAATGGAAAACTTAAAATATCGCATTATTTACGTGTACGAGTTCCGCCGTGGCACTAGTGCTGCGGAAACAACTCGAAGGGTGAATGATGTGTATGGCGGTCGTGTTGCAAAAGAAAACACAGTTCGTTTTTGGTTCCAACGTTTTCGTTCTGGAAATTTTGACCTGCAGAACAAGCCCCGTGGACGGCCTGAGACTCAAGTTGATAATGAAGAGTTGAAGGCTATTGTGGAAGCGGATCCATCGCAAACCACGTCCGAGTTAGCTGCAGGCTGCGATGTTAGTGATAAAACTGTTTTAATTCACTTGAAGCAAATTGGGAAGATTAAAAAGCTTGAAAGGTGGGTACCTCACGAATTGACTGAAGCAAACCGGCAAACGCGCGTCGACTGCTGCGTTACATTACTAAACCGGCACAATAATGAAGGTATTTTAAACCGAATCATTACCTGTGATGAAAAATGGGTTCTTTACGATAATCGGAAGCGCTCAGCGCAATGGTTGGATCCTGCCCAGCCAGCCAAATCCTGCCCCAAGCGAAAATTAACCCCAAAAAAGTTGCTTGTAAGCGTTTGGTGGACTAGTGCCGGTATTGTTCATTACAGTTTTCTCAAATCTGGCCAGACTATTACGGCTGATGTCTATTGTCAGCAATTGCAAACCATGATGGAAAAGCTAGCGGCTAAACAACCTAGGCTGGTCAATCGCTCCACGCCACTGCTGCTTCACGACAACGCTAGACCACACACTGCGCAACAGACGGCTACTAAATTAGAAGAGCTTCAATTGGAAAGTCTAAGACATCCTCCGTACTCCCCGGACCTTGCTCCAACAGATTACCATTTTTTTCGAAATTTGGATAACTTCTTGCAAGGGAAAAAATTCAACTCCGATGGGGCAGTCCAAATCGCCTTCAAAGATTTTATTGATTCCCGTCCGACTGGTTTTTTTAGTAAAGGGATCAATGAACTACCTATAAGATGGCAAAAGTGCATAGAAAATAATGGTTCATACTTTGATTAATTAAATATATTATATTAAAAAATATTCGACGTTTTGTTCCTCCCATACAAAACGCCAATTTCATATGTAAGGACCTAATATGTATTACTATATATTGATAAGCTACGCTGTTGATTTGCCAATAAACAAAATAAAATAAAATAGAACATGTAGCTATGAGGACCTCAAGAGGCGCAAACATGAAGGTTTCGACATAGCCTACGCATTTGCTCCCCTTGGAGTGGATATCATAGGTCCTTAGGGTACCGAGACTCCAAGTTTTAAAAAAAATATCTGAGCGTATGTTCGAAGCGATGCGTGACCCGAGAGCTGGTGATTATCTGGCGCAGAGCATCAGCATTGCTAAACAGCGGGCGGGGCAATGCAGCCAGCGTTTTGGTGACGCTTCCGACTGGTATTGATATGGATCAGTTGAGCTACCTGTAGATTGTTTGTATTACGGCAGTTAGTTCAATAGTACAAGTTCTAATTTGTTTCGTTTGTATTATTTGTTAACAAAGTTAGATTATGAGTAACAATGTTTGCTTATTTGTATCGACTAACTATTGGTCAAACGAAAAACTAATCTATGGTCCGACCTCGTGAGCAGTGCTTGTTGAGTTAATTTTGATCTAATATAGATTAGTTAACTAGTAATAGTAATTATTAAGCACATAGATTACAATAACAGAATAAAACAATTAAAACTAGTATAATATATACACTTAATATCTATTTCTTAAAAATCTAAGCCGTCACCAGAAGGCAGAGTGCCCAAAGTGCTGGCAGCATTGCCACGTTGAATATCAATGCTAATTCGTTGACCGAAATAGAAGTCAGCATTCTGTTAACATTAATTCAGTTAACTAGTATGTGTTTTTTTTATATAAATAAATATTTGCAATATATATTGATTTGCAATCGATCCCCAGATAGATACGTATATAGCCTATGGCACATGGCCAAGCTCTTGCATTGGAGAAACTGGCTTCAAGATGGTTAGATGGACTAACATCATAAAAGTATTCTATTCTATATGGCACGGCGGGCGAAGGTCCGCCTGCGACGCAGGAGGGTTCGATTCCCGCCTCGGGACAATTGTTTGTACGATCTGCAGATAGGTGCTCTGGATGTTATCTATGATAAAAAAAGACATTTCTATGTAGTGCATAGTATAAAGTAATTACTTATCCATAACACATTAAGCTCTGCTTAGCTTGGGGCTAGATAATGCTGTGTCAATTATCCGACATTTTTTATTGATTTATTATTATATATCTTATGAAATCACAACGCCTTAAAAATACACATATCAGCGTTTCTTACCTACAGGTCACTTGTCTAGATATTTATTTTTCACAATATTGCAAAGGCATTTTGTGTGGTTTCAATATGTTCGTGATTTCCCGAGAGGCGTACCTGTCACAACCAACCACTGAATAACAAGGGGTCAAACTGCCTGATTATTTTCAAACACCATAACCCAAGATCTCCAAATATTTTTGTGAGAAAATGTCGGGTTGTGACAAGATTGAAGAATGAAGGAAAATTATTTTTGATTTGAAAAGGTATATGGGATGCAGCAATAAATTGTACTACCACTTTAAACACGTACCTTTGAGCTACATGTAGATTGTTTGCAACAGTCTGCAGTTAGCTTAATTGTTTCAATTGAAAATACTAGTTCTAATTTGTTACGATTATTTGATTGTAATTTTCTTTGTTAATAAAGGCCATTGCCAACTTGTAATTAACATTATACCTACATAAATTACATAACAAACAATCAAACTGTATCGGATCTATGTATGTAGTTTAAGCGAATATATATACCTGTGCACAGTGTTTATAATGCAATACTTTTACCAGTAACCTGTGTAAGCAAAACAATTCGCTCAAAACCAAAACACTGATTTCCAGGTGTTTTTGCTTTACTTGTATAGGTGCTTTATCATCATCATCGTCATATCAGCTTACATACATTCACTGATGATTATAGGCCTCCCCCATACAACTAACTATAGGTAGGTAAGGTACTTTATTTTATGCCTGTATTGGCCTACGGCGCGCAAAGGCAGGCCTCACTACATACTTAAAAGCATCATGAGCAGTATTTTGCATTAAAATTGTGTTCCTGCTCACATAGGGGGCATAAATAAACCGCCAAGTGCGAGTCGACTCGCACTCTAATGGTTCCGTACCGTAAAAAATCAGGCAACTTTTTCAAAGAACATCTATATTCACTTTTTCAGAGACCGCATAAAATTTTTAACGTTAATATATTTATAAATAAATAAATAAATAAATAATGCTGGACAATCCACACAGCATCATCTAGCCTCAAAGTAAGGAGAGCTTGTGTTATGGTTACTAGATGACTGATAAACTTAATACAATACATAACATAGATAGATATTTTTTATTATATATAGAAAATACCCAGAACACCCGGAACAAATATTTGCAGATCGTACAAACATTTGTCCCAAGGCGGGAATCGAACCCGCAACCTTCTGCGTCGCAGGCGGACCTTCGCCCGCCGCGCCACATCAGTCGTCAATTTATAGTATTTGTTTTTATTACAGTTATTGAAATGTTACTTATTTATAGAGTTTCATGTGTCTACCTATTGTGGTTCATGAGATACAGCCTTGACAAACGAAGAGTACAAATAGCCAAGAAAACACTCTTTTTGTCATATTTATTTATTTTTATTAGTTTTTGTTATAGCGGCAAGAGAAATACACATTCTCTGAAAATTTCAACTGTCTAACTCTTACGGTTCATGAGCCCTGTGACTGACGGACGGATGACGGACGGACAGCAAAGGCTTAGTAATAGGGTTCCGTTTCGACCCTTCGGGTACAGAACCCTAAACAGGAACCTACCTTTAATAAAGAGCTAGGTTCATAAAGATACAAACACACTGCGGCGCAACAACCCAGTCGAACGCTTACTAAAAAACGTGAGCGTTATGTTATTTAGCTTTATAATTTGCTTGCATTTGAAAATAACTTGCGTACTTATAGAACGGGCTTGAGAATGACGTCATCTCTCATGTTGTCCTACTCAGTTCGAATCCGATCTGAGCGGGACGGCATGAAAAATGACGTCGTCAAAAGTAGTAATGGATATAAATAATAATAAATTAAATAATATTCTACAATTTTTTCTACTTCGGCGAGACTTGAACCCGCAAGCTTCACTCAGTACAGGAATGCGCTATCAATTGCGCTACGAAATCAAGTGACGACGCACGAGTAGAAAATCTTTTGGACTTCCTTTGGACTCTAGCGTAAGAAATTACCGTGAGTGTGAGGACTTACGAACTATAATAACAAAAACCTTATTTCGGATAATGTCCAGCATTATATGATGTAAAAATTGGTAAACACTTTTTACCGCGGCAGGATTCAAACCCGCACAACATTATATGTGAAAACGGAGCTTTGTCCACTACGTCACAGAAGTCTTTAAGAAATTGATTACTTTAGGATAAATGCACCGATCGTAATAAATAATCTCAAGGCCTCTTCATTTCTTCTACAGAGCGGTAATTACCTAATCGCCAAGTATAGTATGGCTAGCTCATATGGTAGCTAGGTGGCACTAACACAGGGTAGCTAATTATGTTGAAAGAGCTGCAGTGGGCACCAGCTTTACAGGGTCATTGACATGCAACACGATAACCGGCTACTAATATAATTTCTTGGGCAATAAAAAGGAAAGCCCGATTGCTTCGGGCTATGCGTGACCACCGCCGAGGAATAACGTAATTTTCCTTGTTTTTCAAATTGATGCACGGGGAAGTTTTAGAAATATTAGACACAGCTATCTATAAAGATTTTATTTGAAATATTTTGACGCTTGTGAACCTAGTTATAAATAAATAAATAAGGTATAAATATTCAGATGCCAGTAATGTGGTGAGATATGAGGGAGGATCAACGTACCTATTTACTTTTTTATGTGAATAAACTATTTGAATTGATAAATTGTACCTATTTTCAAATTCTATTACCATAATTTAGCTTATGGCCGCTTAACTCAAAAAACGTATAAGGATGACTCGCGTTAGACCGTGTCGGCTCTGAGCTGAGCGTCGGCCGTTGCACGGTCAACTAATATTACATATATTTTGTATGGACACACTCACGCTATACCGATCGGTAACCAAGTGACGGCCGAGCAACGGACAATGGTCGGAAACAACTCGGTCCCGGCTCGGCTCGGCTAAAGCCCGTTCCATGAATACAGTGCCACCGCCGAGCTGCGCTCGAGCTGCACCCGAGCAGTCGTTGTTTATGTAGGGAGGTCGAGGCCCGTCTTTGTAACAGGCACGGGACCGGCTCAGTGACCGTGCTACGGCCGACACTCAGCTCGGACCCGACACGGTCTAGCGTGAGTCATCCTTTACACGAAGTTTCTATACAAACATTGTGAGAAGAAATATTGTTTACATAATCATGCACCAGCTACGCTAGCGTGGCACCTTCTTCCGGGGGGCACTTAGGTACATATATCATCTACAGCCAATGCTTGTCCACTGCTGGACATAGGCCTTTCTGATAAGCGCCTTAATTGCATCTTTAGGGGTAATAGCATAATCCCAACGCTGAGGACCTAGGTGCCTCATTCAAAATTACGCCTAGACTGTGTGAAGGCATATAAGTACCTAGGTACTAGGACAAGAGCATAATATCACCTGGTATTTGTAAGATAGGGAGTATGTGACTTTGTGAGATAGGGAGAATGAGCAAAAAGAACTGCCAACTTTAGCATCCTACGAAAAAGAATGCACGTTGGTTAAACTGCTACAACAAAAAAATATAATTATTTTATTTCAGGTAACTGTGATCCATAATTTGTTAGTAGCAGCAAGATCTCTTTTATTTAAAGTTAGTATTTCTTAAATGTACCTTTTTTTTAGTATCCTGAGGGAAATGCGCACGCGTATCATACTGCCACGGGGAGACAATACGATTATCTGGGACTCCAACACAAATAAACCCACCTCAGCCGTGTGCCGTGTTGTGGTGTTGTGGTGGGAACGTGGGGACGCTATTCTTCCACGAACCCACCGCGGCTGCCTGATATCAGGCCCCTCACTGGGGAGTGTGGAGCACTCCCATTCGCGACGCGCCAGAAATACATGACGTGCCGCGACCTTCTCGGAGACCTTACCCGACAATTGGCCGCCGGACGACCCCGCGTGTCCGAACGCCCTATATCCCCCTGCGACGGGTCAGTAGAGTGGCCCCGCCGCCTGCCACAGGGCGCAGAGGATAGGGAGAGCGGCCCACGCCATACCGACACTCCTCCTCCCCTGCGATCCCACCGCGTCCGCCATCAAACGGTGGCGACCCCACCAAGACCGCGGAAGGCAGGGAAAGCGGCGTACCTCAATACCGGCACTCCTCTCCCGCCGCGGCCTCCACCTCTCTGCGGCCATGCTGCCCATACAGCACAGCCGAACACCTCAGCTGCGGTACCTGCCATACGACACCGCAACCTACTACCCCAGTCCCAGTCACTCCTGGGGCCGGCCGTATACCTATCGCCGTCTGCGTAGCCACGGCCCCATGGATTCCTCTTAGTGGGCTTCATCGTGGGTTATCAGGCCGCGATTACTAAGCTTCCCTGCCTCGACAAGGTGGGAAACCTTGGTCTTAATTGTACCTACTACAGTTAAATTAATTCAATCATTCAAATTAAAACAAACTAAATCAAATTGTACAATTTACACCACCCCAACTCCTCCCGCGGGTGTCTTAAGAGGCGACTAATGGATATCCGCCGGGGGTAGGCAGCAGCGCCCACTGCAGAACAATTCTATCACCGAACTGCGATCCCCAATCCACATGCCCGGCGGCGGCGCCGCGGCGCGGCGTGGGGATTATAGGCATAACCCCCGTGAGATAAAAACCAATAAGGTGTTTATCAGGGGGAGGCCTGGGTCCAGCAGTGGACCAATATAGGCTGTGGAGGTGGAGGAGGAGGAAATTAAATCAAATTTCAAAACAAATCAAATATAATTGCACACTCACTGCTCGCATACTGTAGTAGGAGACTAGCTCACACGCAAGGTCATAAAGTACCTACCTACTTACCTACCTACATTAATTTTTGCATAATATAACAATAATTATCACCTGAAAATTTTGTAGCTCCATAACTGTAATAAGAAAATCACACAAATAATACAAATGCGAATGTTTCGATGATGTGTGTTTTGTTAACTTTTTCACGCCAAAACTACTGTACAGATCGGAATAAAATTTTGCATAGATGTAGTTTAAGAACCGGCAGACTACTGTGTGGTGCCGGCTTAGAATTTGCACCACCTCAACTCTTCCCGCGGGTGTCGTAAGAGGCGACTAAGGGATCCACCGGGGGTGGGCAGCAGCGCCCCCTGCAGAACAATTCTGCCACTGAACTGCGATCATCACGAACCCGCATGCCCAGAGTGAGGCCTGCGTCCAGCAGTGGACCAATATAGGCTGTGGAGGTGGAGGAGGAGGAGATTGCGGTATGTATAGCAAACCCTAAAAAGGCACACCTAAATTCTATAGCCGTTGACGGGCAGCTGCGTTGGCAGTGCAAAAATATGCTCTTCAATCACGAACCCGCATGTCCAGCGTTGGTTTATAAGAATCAATAAGGCGCTTATTAACTAAGTGAGGCCTAGGTTCAGCAGTGGATTACTATTAAAGGCTGGTGTTAGAATGACTTAATAAGCTGCTTTGTATAATCTATAGAATGTGCGAAGCCGCGGGCATAACTAGTAGTTCATACAGAAAAGCTATTTGCGTTACATTCACAAAATAATGTTCAAATAATTCAATTCGCATCGAGGATGGAATTAATGGAACTTCAACAAATTCTATTACCTCGGTGATGTGGAGAATATCATTAACGAAAATTGTTGATTTTTAACGAAAGCTGCTGCAGAACAGTTTACTAAAATGTAGTACGTAAATAAACCGCCAAGTGCGAGTTGACTCGCACATGAAGGGTTCCGTACCGTAAAAATCAGGCAACTTTTTCAAAAAACATAAAATTTTCACTTGTTCAAAGACCCTTTAAATTTCCCTTTAAATTTTGGAAATTGTTATTTTTTTTAGTATTTTTGTTATTACAGTTAAACTGTTTCTTATTTATAAAAAGTTCAAGCAAAAAAATTAAAAAAAACTCGTTTTTTGTATGGAAGTCCCGTTTAATTTGGATTTTTACTTTATTATTATTATTTTTTGTTATAACAAAAAATAATAGAAGAGAAACACACATTCTTTGAAAGTTTCAAACTTTCAAAGAATGTGATGCAAAGAATTTTACGGTTAATGTGGTAGAGCCGTGTGACATACGGACGGACGGATGGACGGACAGCGGAGGCTTAGTCACATGGTTCCGTTTTCACCCTTCGGATACGGAACCCTAAAATGTAGCAAGACAGTATCAACGTTATCATGAACATTTTATTATCAAAGAAAATTACTTTTACAGAATAGGGCAAACAACCTATAGAGCGTAAAAACTTCTAGATTGTTTACAACAGTCAAGCAGTTAGCTCAACTGTTCACTCTGAATACTTTTTGTCTCTATCCTTTATTAAGAAACAATCAATATAACGTCACACAAAGCTGGAACTACTCAATTGTGTGGTAGGAAAGTCGGGACGAACTAGACGGTTTCATACATTTAGTACGGTTAGAAATACATGTGTCGGTGTAGTGATGTGTTCCTTACAATACAAAATGTATTTTAAACCTCATTATGAATGTAAGCGGGTTAACAGCGAACCTAGTTTGGGTTGAAAAAACACCAGCGTTTCATCTCTTAACGAGGGACTTCACCAAGGTGGGTATTTTCAATATAGGGTATGTCTGTAGTTTTTTTTTCAATTGTAAATTTCGATGATGATTCGTTTGGTTTTGTATAGGCAACTAGCTGACCGGACAGACGTTGTCCTGTCTTAACTATTAATATTGAATAAATAAAATAAATATAATAAAATAATGCTGGACAATCCACACAGCATCATCTAGCCCCAAAGTAAGCAGAGCTTGTGTTATGGGCACTAGATGACTGATAAATGTAATACAATCCATAACATAGATATATATTTTTTATTATATATAGAAAATACCCAGAACACCCGAAACAAATATTTGCAGATCGTACAAACATTTGTCCCAAGGCGGAAATCGAACCCGCAACCTTCTGCGTCGCAGGCGGATCTTCGCCCGCCGCGCCACATCGGTCGTCGAATTCGAATTGATATTATGGTCGTTAAGATTTCTTAAATTTTCTTCTTTTTCCGCGCAACTTTCTTAATTTTTCTTTTAAAAGAACCTTCTGCTGACAATAAAGAACACAACAAAAAAATATTTAGCGAACTTGGTTCAGGCGTTACGCGTGATGACGTGACCAAGGGCAATAGAGATTTTTTTTATATGATCCCATAAAAGAGGGATTGCTAATTTGTCCCACAAAACTTAAATCTAAAGAAATTCGAGTCGGATTAAATTTTTTTTTTAAACGTCATAATGTATACTCATCCCTCTCCATACTCAAAAAATACTCATCCCTGAGCGATAAGTTTTGAATAGACCAACTAGTGTAAGCTAAAGTTAGACGTCTCATCAATCAATGTAAACCTCTTTTCAAGTCTACGTCCATTCGTGTGGTTACCTTCACGTAAAGTAAGAAAAGTGCGTAGTAAACAGCCTAAAGTATACCTCTACGAACTCACGGGCTAATTTCCCTCGGGCTGCTGCGTGACCTCAAACAAAAGCAAAATGAGCTTGAATTTATAAATTATTGACATTGACTTTATTGCAGTTAGATTGGTGGGTGGTCGATAAATAAGAGTTATTTTATAGCAACCCTTCGGCTCTGAATTTGAAAGATTGGAAAACGTTGGAGCGGTTGATGAATGAATGAGAAGGTAAGTTGTAAGCGTTTGGGTTAAATCTTGATTTATACCAAACAATACAATACAATACAATACAATTCTTTATTAATAACGCCAAGTTACAAGTCAAAATTAATAAGGTAAGCATTATAGGAAACAAATTCCTTTTCAAATAACTAAGATCAAGGAAATGAGAAGCTTAATATTTGATAATAGTTTTTAAAGATTCGTTCTATTAAGGAAATCGTAGTAAAATTTGCCTGTGTATCAGATCAGATATCAGATTATCTAGAGGATAAAAAAGCTTGGGACGGGATTTGCTCCAACTCGAAAAATAACAACTAACAGGCTAAAGGTTTCTTCGTCGCTTCTTTACTTTAGTCTACATACCGAAGCGACTGAAATCAAAAATATCACCTTATTTCCGTGTCAGTGTTTAATTATTAAGAATTTGACCTTTTCTAAGTGTACATTTATTGTATTTATGGAAATAAAGAGTTTTTGACTTTGACTTTGACTTTGGTATATGGCCCTCAGGAACAAAATTATAGTGTCCAATGTGTGAAACATTACGCGTGTGCATTGTAAAAAACTACTGCAACAGTTTTGATCCCTCGTCAATATTTACTCAGGCATCATTATATAAACCAGCGAACTATAAAATCAATTTCCAGAACAGGAATTTTAAAGTTTTGAAAATTTGTTTTGCTTAAACGTTGATTACTTTCAACCCGGCTACGAGGAACTGTAGAAATGCATACTTCTAACTTTGCTGATACAGCATCCGTGTAAAGTATTAAAAACTCTATCTATGGTTTATTAAATAAAAAAAACAAAGGAGAAACTCCCAGCGCGCTTCAGTTAGGTGGAGAGATGGTTTTCAGAACATTATAACGACTAAGCTAAGTTAAGTTGGAAGCTATTATGCTTACAAGACCAAACAATGTTTTAGAGTGGTACATATGGGCTAATTATAATGAAATGGAAAGCAAAATTACCTACATCAAATTACATAGGTATTCATATAGTCTTATGATTCGAAAACTGTGAAGGTAGTGAAAATAAAACCCTTTACTTTGTTATGTTACACAAAAAATCAAAGTGACCACTTTATTTCCTAGTTTGACGGGTCAGGCTCCGTGCTCCAACTATCGTAAAATACAGTCGTGTGCTAATTATAGTCGAATTAGGTATGTCCAATGGGTGAAATAACACAAACTTATGTAAAGAATTATGTTTAGGCTTGTATTTGCCTTGCTAGACAGCGCTATCGACAGGACTGAAGAGAAATCCATCTGTCACATTTTATAAGTTTCAAACCAGACGTCGTCGTCGTAGAGCTGTGAATCAAGAAGTTGAAGCGGATGATCGAGGAGATTAATGCGCATAAAACATTTTACAATAGTAGAAATTACAGGTAATAAAGGCTTTTAATGCTGTTTCTTTTCTTTTACAGATCTGTGAATCTTTGTTATTAGTTACCTAATGTAATATTTAGGCTAAAATATGTTGTAAGTAAATAAATCTTTTGCTTTACGGAGGAAACACAATTTGTCTTTGTTTCACATTGTCCAGTTATCCAAGAGATTATTATAAAACAACCTAATCAATAAACATATAATAACTATAAATCAAACACTGATTTTAAGAGGTGTCATAGTATTTATTAACTAGTAACATGACATACATTTAAAATACCTGTGATATTTTAAGGTAAGTTTAATTACCTATAGCAAATTTATTTATGTGTTATTTTGATATAGCTGACGTGTCCAAGACTTTGTAGGATGTAAGGTCTAAAGAAAATAAATCACTTTGGGTTTGAATTTTATGACGTTACAGAAGGAATAATAATAAATGCCAGAAGCGTCGGGTATAGTAGACGGCGACATATAGCAGTCGGTGAATGAGCTTCTTTTGTCACCTTAGAAAAGTGCTAAATAGCCTTTTGTCAGGTGGCAACAAGGAGCGTGCCTTCAACGGCTGGGTTATGCCACTGCTCACTTATACTTTTAACATACTAAGATAGACTCAGACTGAACTAGACGCCTTGGACTGTAAGGTTTGTCAACTTTTAACCACTCATCGCATGTGACACCCCCGAGCTTCGGTAATGAGATTGTGTATCCCACGAAAATGTGGTGGGAGGCTTTTTAAAGCCAAGACTAGGGTCTTGGCTGGCACAACTGTGAGGTATGCAATCTCAGATATCATTTCCATCAAGCCGAATACCAGATGCATAGCGATGTGGTTGCAGTTGATAAGAACCTTACGCCTCTTTAGCGAACGAGAATCGGCGCAAACCTACGGTGATGAGCATTCAGGACAGGCAGGCAAAGAGAGCAAAGAGCTGCATGATTGATTCTACAGGGTCCTCACATAACCTGATGTAGATCTCCTAAGCTCAGTAAACTTGCTACGCTTCGGTGACCTCTTTGGGGAAACCAAAGGTTTTGTCTGCGCAATTATTGATGAGGTGGTAAACACGAACAACTACCGAAAGTATATTATAAAAATGGCACGATCGATATTTGTCAAGAGTGTCATCTCATCTTCCTGGAGAGACTCTCCGACATTATACTTTCGGGTTGTTCGCACCTTGCTAACTCTCAGTACTTGCACAGACACAACCAAGTAGCCAAAATTATACACCAGCAATTTGTTCTCCGATATACTCTTACTGGTCCTGAAGGTATAAGTACTCACCGGCGCCAGTTCTCGAAAACGGCCGTGCCATGCTTTATTGGGACCGATCTATCATTACAGACAGGACAATTTTTGCGAATAAGCCTGATATTGTCCGATCTATCAGTATAGATCAGTTAGAATTTCTATTCTAACTGATCTATACTGATAGATCGGACCACCCTCCGTTCTCGGAGGGTGGTGATCGATGATGTCACCATACTACATTATGTTAATTTCGTTAAATCTGAGAAAGATAAACTTAGCAAATATATTGACTTGTGTAACGAGGTAATCGTTTCGGTTAACGGCGTAATAGCGAAAAGCCTCGATCAACATCTCAAGAGACTCTCGCTAGGAAGTTGAGTCAAGGGCCAGATCCAAAAGGCGGTACTCTTGGACTCGGCACGCATCGTCAAGAACACAGAGGTATCTCTATACCTCTGTGTTCTTGTCAATCCTTTACGCTGAGTACAAAACCTAGTCTCGCAATAGAAACTCACGCACACACAGTAAAAAAAAATAAAAACAATACTTTGCGTTGTGTGCATGACATGCACATAAGGCATAGAGTGCAACTATGCATTCGCACACTAGGTTGCAAGTGATGTTCGTACAGTACCACTACAGACGCAACAATATGCGTTTACGATAGGAATTGCTTGACGATAAAACGTGAAACGATAAGTGTGATTTCCTTAAACAGACATTGCTTATCTTTATTATGAGTTACTAGACGTTATTGTAAAATGAAATACAGATTTTTGGATAACGATTTATTCAAAGAGATATAATTGTATAGGTTTTAACAGCATTAACCAAAATGGAGCATACATAGATTATTGTGCAAGTGAGAGGAAGCGCTTTTGACTGGACAGACATAAAGTGTCTCTTGCCTCTCTTTTTCCTGCTCTACCATCATACCCTGATCACCATCTATCTGTCACCTACCTGTCTTCCTTGACACGATTCTAATAAGCCCAAACACGATTTATTTGACTACTGGCCCATCTGAACCTGACGCTGCAGCATAAGGTCAAGGTAACCATGTCTTTGCAAAATTGTTGAAGTGACAGGATAACGAATTTCAAATCGATCATACCATAAGTGTTCTTGAGTGAAGACCGCGACTCGGCAAAAGTAGTGTAGGACACCCTCCAGCCAGGTGGGACGACTACCTGCGAAAGACTGCAGGCAGATGCTGGATACGGCAAGCTGAAGACATGGCACTCATTAGGGGGGCCTATGTCCAGTAGTGGACTAATATAGGTTGATGATGATGATGATACCACTGGAAGTTGCTCATATCAGCCGCTAGAAAAGAGCTGATAATCTTCAAACGGCTAAACTGATTTTCATGAGACAGATTTTCATGAGACTTTAAAATAGAATAGAAAGATATTTATATATAACAACAATACAAATAGTTAAAAAGACAAGTCACACTTATAGGATAGGTACATATATAAAGCTGTTATAAAAAGATCCCAACTCAGCATAATGCTGGCTAAGCTCCCGATCACGTCGACTTTTGATCACGTCAGCTATCAAACAAAAAAAAAACGCATCAAAATTGGTCCATTCGTTTAGGAGCTACAATGCCACAGACGGACACACAGATACACGGACACGTCAAACATATAACACCCCTTCGTTTTTCGGTCGGTGTATAAAAATTAGTAAATAACGTAAGTGATTATTTAGTTAGTTGCTCAGTTACATTTTATTATAGATCTGTTTTGTAGTAATATACTTACCTATACGTTACATTACTATATATTATACCTTTCAATTGCGTAAGGTTGAAACCGGCGCACACTGGTCCCAATAAATAAAATCTGGGACATATAGAGGTACATAGGTCGAAGTCCAAATTATGATCAGATTTTTTTGTAATTAAGGTCTTTGGGTGATTCTAAAACTCTTTTATAGTACGTTTTTTTTATATACCTACCCGTTTTCAAGAAGAAAAATGTTAGTTTTTTTTTGTATGGAGAAAACGTTACTTTTTTTTTTGTTTATTTCGTAAACGGCACGTGGTGTTAAAATCAAACCTTGTAGGGATTACAGCACCCCATTGATGGGGAGGTTAATGGGGTGGTTGGGAATATATCAAAAAGGGCAGAACGCAATAAAGAAAAAAAAATTTCTCCATACATATACCTACCCTATGTATAGAGCAAGCATTGTAAACAGTTTACAACAATGTCATGGTTTAGTCACATGATAAAAATAATGAAAAATCAAGAAATCAATCATCGTATAATTGTTTTTATTGTTTTAGTATGAGAAACATATTATTATTATTTTCAGTACTTTCCAATGGTATGACATTCTATTTGACTTAAAGTTTTTAATTTCACTTCTATTTTTAAAAATTACTATAGAACAACGCTGCATTTTGCCAGAATATGAAGATCCGTTGTAGCCAACGTTCGAACTTCAACTAAAGGAACTATTAACGCCGCGAAGAATGGGTTCTATTTTTGGGTATATTGCTGCGACACCGCCCAGGAAGTTCCTCTCTTTAGCACTAGTCACCAGCCGCTAGAGGCTAGCTTCGCAGCCGGTGATTCACCCTTTTTATATATTTTTTACTATAGAATATTTATTTAATATAATAATTAGATATTTATTTCAGTAACAAGTTTACAATAAGTTATTCGATGGCTGAGATCCTTATATATAAAAAACGTATCATATTACCCTCGTGTACAAAACTTGTGTTAGAGGATCTCGCTCTTCTATATCAAACGTTACAGATGACATAATTAATGAAACAATGAAACATACATACAAAAGTCTGTTTGAGTCGCGTAACATGGAATGTACCTCTACACAAGTCGCGCTATAAAATGGACCCCATCCGACGCAACCAGATCACGACATAACAGAAGACTGATACAGGTAACTAACTGACGACTAATTTAGATACCTAAGGCCACCTGCCAAGCTTAAGGTACCTACGATCCAACTCTCCAACCTATAACCTACATTAACCTAACTCAATTTCTCACGAAAACCGGTATCCGGAAGTACCTAACAATAGGTTTGCTTACGAAGTTTTCGTGTAGGAACCGTTGGGAGATATAGAAATAGCGCTGCATTAGTAACTACTGCAGCGCTATTTCTATATCTCCCAGGTTTTCGGTTTTCGTGATTGGGCCGTAACCTGAAATCACGCATGCCAAGATTATGTCTAGATTTTGTGTTGTGGATGATGTAGGCTTAACAATAATCTTGTTATAAGATCTGATAACAATATAATGTTTCGATCATAAAAAAGAGCATTATCAAAATAATTGTAAGTAATAAAACAAGTTACCACATCCGTATCCCATTATATTACTGAAATTAAAGAAATATTAACATACGTTTTAAGAGTTATATGAATAAAAATTATTTTACTTAATATTTATTCAGTTTCACAAGATATGCAAAGCGTGAACAAGGTTGTGGAGAAAAGATGTTAATTTTATTCATATAGAGAGGCAGGTTGGACCCGACGTTACCATTTTTGCTAATGAATTTTATAGTAAAAGATTTCGCTACAATTGACCGGAATACAATTTTTCATATCCCAGGTAGAATAACACTACAGTTTACCTAGTTTTTTAATAAATGTACCGGCGACACTTTGGTAGGCTCTTCCGCCAATAATAGAGGACGTACTCCCGAATCTTCGGCCACGGCGGCCAGTCTCAACGGAGACTAGCCAGGTGCACTCTATTCTCTCACTCTAATAATCCGATGGGATAGCAGACCGACATGCCCCACAGGCACAGGCTGTCCTCTACAGGCGCAGGAGCAACGCGTTAATGGAGGACTTGACCTACCATTGAATAAGTTTTCCTTTTCTCTCTGGCTCTCAACAACATTGTAGGAACTGCTGATGTAAATTATGATGCGGATCTGATCTGACCAACACATTAGGCTTCATGGAAATTGCATCGAACAATGATATGGGAAAGCTTTCCACTTGGTCTCTGTCCAGTATTTAATACGTGTTTTTGAAGGTTGTCTCGTCTATTTTGCTTATCTTTTTCGGCCTTTGGGATGTATTAATAACCTAAACTAAGAGTATCTTGAGTTCCATTGGTGTGGGTTCTATGCGCGATCAAAATCCATTGAATACGCATAATTTTTCAACAGTATTTTTTCTTCGTGTGACTTACAAGAGTTATAAAAAGTCTGAATCGATCCTAGATAATTGCAAATCCTTTAGCACACTCGCAAAAGTCAAAAGACTTTGGTCCATTATTACCTCCGGATGTTAGAAAACTCGAATTTGGTATTCAAATTGCGAAACAGATTGGCAAGTTTCGAGATTAATTTGGCTTCTCGAAACAGATCACAAGGCTATTTCAAAAGCACTTCCATTTGCCGTCGTACGCGAAAAAATTGGACCACCCGATAAATTACCTATGTGTTGAAAGGTTTCCGAATGAGTTACTTGGAATATAAGGCGTTTGAAAGTCTACAACTTCAGAGGATACGTTTCAAACATAAATACGTAGTTACAGTTAGTTATTTGGAAGCAACAAAAATACTGTAACATGACAAATGAAACGCTGCCAATTTGTTCACATATTTGCGCTTTTTTTTTATTACATTTTATTGCGTTAGAATCAAAAATTTTATTGGCATTTTCTGGGAAATTTGATAAATATCCGAATATGCCGAGTAACATGTTCTGAAATCTTAGAAGGGTTCCGGATGAAATGAGATAAATAATATGTAGCTGAATTGATTTTCTTTTGGTCGACAAAAAACTGAATGATAATTTTCAAAAGAAGTACCTACATACTGGTACCTACTGCCAAATTATATCAAATCAAAGTGCTTTATTTCTTTTAGACCTTACACGACTCTTGGACACGTCACAAAATTCTAATCACATAAGTAAAATTAGAAAATCAAGGGATCACTTTGATTATTCGTTTACATAAATATTTTTTTTGTGAGCATAGGCTCACACATTAAAAACACAATAATAAAAAAAAATATTTATGAAAAAGTAAAAGAAATAAAGCACCATTATATATATATATGTATATATATAAATACATATATATTATATATATATGTATTTATAGAAATTGATTTTCTTTTCTTCTTTCTTTCTTTTGAAGGGGATAAAATGGAACAACAAAAACCGTTAGGTGGAATTCTGGGTTTTTAAAATTAAGTTTCCAGTTTTCCCCCTTGAACAAGTTTTTTCAAGGCAAAGGGGTTTTTTCAAATGGAATTTGAAAAAAAAACCGACGAGGGGTATTCTCACAGAAATCTAAATAATATTCAGATTTCTGTGGGTATTCTGGACTTTTAAAAATTAGGTTTCTAGTTTTTCCTGTTATGGAGGTTTGTCAAGGGGGAAAAATGGAAGAAGCGAACCAGAAATTTATTTTGTTAGGTTGTTAGTTTTCTAGACAAGGTAGACTACTAGATCCACAAAAATACTTTTTTAATTTACCTCATTAAAAGGAGACCAACAGTCTCCTCTATTTAAAGAGAAGTTGCAAAATGCCCCAAAATTTTATTCATATTTAGTTGTATGAAATTTATCGGAAAACAAATGATGCGGCGGCGTACTGGACAGGCGTTTGAGTTGGCCGGTCCAACGCGCTAATTTGCAGCTCGCTACTCATCGTCACTGCCTGCCTGCTTTCGACAGCTCCGCATCGTTCTGGCTTGGCAGTTTTTTATTTAAAATAAAACATTTTGGTACACTGTGTGAGTGACGTGTTAGCCTTTTTAGGCGTAACACGATATTTTTCAATTAACCGACGTACATGGCTTCTGTTGTTAATACGCAATCTTAAAGATGGGAACTTTTCGTTTGAGGCAAAATTAAGGTATAAGTTTTATTTGGAAACTAGCTTCTGCGCGCGGCTTCGTACACGCTTTATCGGAATAAAAATTGGCCTATATGTGTATAGTGGGCTGAATTTTTTATTGGTAAATTTCAGCTCGATCCGTTTGATGCTTTGGGCGTGGAGAAGAATGAATTATAGCCATCCAAACTTTCACTTATATAATAAAGTATAATAATTATAATCAAAGGTGCTACTTACCTACCCAGTAACCCAATTAGAATAGAAGTCGAACACGCAGGAGTCAATAAGCGTAAGATTAGTGATAACAGAGCTTAAGATAAATAAATAATAATAAATAAATAATGCTCGACAATCCACACAGCATTATCTAGCCCTAAGATAAGCAGAGCTTGTGTTATAGTATAGTATATGTATATATAAATATATATACTATACTACTACTAGATGACTGATATACCTAACACAATATATATTTTATATTATACTTACATAGAAAATACCGAAAACACCGGAACAAATATTTGCAGATCGTACAATCATTTGTACTAAGGCGGGAATCAAACCCGCAACCTCCTGCGTCGTAGGCGGAACTTCGCCCGCCGCGCCACATCGGTCGTCAAGTACCTAAAACATCTATCATGACTATTTTCATAGTCAAAGGGTAGCTTCAAAGCTATTGTAATTTCAATTTCATGAAAGGAAAATAAACGCAGACTCTCCGTAGCTTTTATTGAATAAATTACCTTTTATTAAAGTCCTGTTTGTGACCCAGGAAGGCTCCTACTTACCGACTTATTCGGAAAATCAAATTACGCTTTGGTAAACAGAAACTGGCAGCGTCTCAGACAAAGCTTGCTTTCTAAATTGCGTGGATAGTCCAAAAATAACATCGTGTTTTATGCAAAGTCACATCCTGGTAACCCGGTTTTGCAACAGAGATAGGTAGGTATGAAAAGGTCCCAAGTTTTGTCACAAAGTTTTCAACTAAAATAAACTGGTGACACTGTGAAAGTCTGTCATAAAACGAGTAGGTACCTAGGTAGTTTCCTGAACTGAAAATTATACAGTTACTCGTAGTTTAGTACCTATTTATTGGTATACCTTTGATTTATGCTGAAGACTAAGAATCATCAATTGATTGATTCCTCATCAATTGCGAAATAAATAACGAGCGAGTAATAGCGAGATAGAGCAGGCCGCTCGCAAATTACGTTAAGTTTAGCGAGACTGCAGAAAATGAATTGAATGAAAATTGTGTAGTAATAAAAATACCATTTATGCGTTTTGATGAAAAAAATACGGATTGGGTGTGGTTACATGTAAAATTGATTGAACATATGCTGCGGTTCACATCGTCATTGCTCTGACCACTTTTGTTCCCGACGCGATTTTTCAAATTGCTTGCAATTTGATTGCGTAGCTGGGCATACGTCCCTTATAATATTTGTACTGTTTTTCAGGAAAATGGTAACGTTTTGAGGCGCATGAGAACGATCCTAATAAGTGTACCTACTGTTTTAAATAAAATCTCCTTTTTTTATACCCATAACATACCAAAACAGGGCAAAAAATCCAAAATCAAAAATGTATAGTTCAAAACGTACAATTAATGTTATAAATAACAATAAAAAATTTATAATGAATTAATTAATGTATAGTTAAAACACTTGGTCCTTGGGGACCTGGAGCACACGCCATTTATAAAGTTCTTACCAAACTTCTTATAGAGTCGACTGGTGATCGGAATGCTGGCTTCTATTTCGGTCAACGAATTAGCATTGCCATTCAACGTGGCAATGCTGCCAGCATTCTGGGCACTCTGCCTTCTGGTGACGGCTTAGGTTCAAAACTATATTTACTATTATAACCCTCTTGTTTAAAACATAAAACAAAGAAGGAAATTAAATCTTGTGATATGAGTACTATATACTGGGCAATACTATTTTTTACAACCACACCCAGAGCAAACATATTAACGTTTATCCCAGAATTTGACCCATAACCAATTGCATCTTACTCAGACCTTCCCTCCTGTGCCAAATAGGTAATCTAAAGTTACCACCACAGGAAGTCGGTCACAGAGAGCACACGGTTGAGGTAATTTGTACCTCCAAGAAAGTACAGAACTAACTCAAATTAGAAATGCAAGTCTCTCGACTTGACTCTGCAAATGAATTTTAACGAACATGCAAAGATGAGATCAAACTTCAAACTTTTCTTGAGTAGGTTCGTCGTATACAGTAATTGCGGTAGTTTGAACAGTTTTGGTTAAAACATGTAGAGAGCTTTCTCTCATAACTTGCGCCCAGTTCTATGTGTGATAAAAAAACATCTACGAGTATCTATGCATGTAATGTCAAAGTCAAAGTCAAAAACTCTTTATTTCCATAAATACAATAAATGTACACTTAAAAAAAGGTCAAATTCTTAATAATTAAACACTGACACGGAAATAAAGTGATTTTTTTTTATTTCAGTCGCTTCGGTATGTAGACTAAAGTAAAGAAGCGACGAAGAAACCTTTAGCCTGTTAGTTAGTTGTTATTTTTCGAGTTAGAGCAAATCCCGTTCCAAGCTGTGTTATCCTCTAGATAATGATATTTTATGATATTTTATAGTAGGCCTTTTTACACAAGAAGGTTTTGACAATGTATGAAGCATAATCGCATTTAAACGAAACTAAAGTATGATAAGTTTAGTAACGAAGGAAATATACATTTTAAGCATTAAAGGCATAAATAAATAAATTTAGGTAACTTATCTTTTAATAGATACGTAAATTATTATTAGAGGGCGAGTATTGTTCATTAATAGCAGCAGTTTTCCATATTAGTAGTCTAGATTTTCTTCACGCGTGCTTCTTTTGAGTGAAAAACTAAACTAGGTAAAAAGGTAGGATACCTTTGTAGTACCTGTACCAAAGAAGCTCTTGTTCGGTTCAGATCAGATTCTGGATACGACGTATTCTTCAGTTTGTAGTAGGTATAGTTTACGGTCAATTCCTTCAAATGCGTGATTCGAGTGGGAGTGAATTATTACATTTCAATCAATGAAACGTTTGCCTCAATATTTTTTTTTATTTTTTTTTAAATCCGTTCCGCTACAGCTCCTGATGTACTGGTGTAGCCCAAGATAGCAAGCTCTTAGTTAGCAAGTGCGGTGGGTTTTTACAGATGTAAAGTTTAAAATACAAAGTAAGTTCCGAAAGTTCCACACGTGCCCCTGAAACCAAGATGGGTACAATGATCACACTTGGAAAGTAGCTAGAGAGCACATTCGAGGTGGAATTCAAACGAATGTCACCCCAGAGTCGTTTGAATAAAGTTGCTCTTAGTGATTTATGCAGAAACTTTTAGCGTAGAATGTGTGGCGCGGTGTACTGCGAAGTCAGTTTATTATAGAGTTGTGTTACTGTATTCCCTAAGGACAGTGGCCACATACTCCACGAATAATGTGTAGAAAATCTAGTTTAGAATATTATTGCTTGCTTAAACTAAAGTCGCGTACGGCCTGCGCGGATCCGTTTTTGTATGCAATTGATGAGTCATCCTGGCAGATAGTTTATCAGTTTGTCACAGTATTTAGAGTTTCGACTCTGAACGAATATAAACCTAACTTCCTTACCTCACCTCAACAGCTTATATTGATCCACTGCTGGACGCAAGCCTCCCCCTGATAAGCGCCTAATTGGCTTTTATCTCATGAGGGGTAGTGCTCATAATCCCCATGCTGGGCATTCGGGTCGGGGATCACAGTTCAGTGGTAGAATTGTTCTGCAGGGGCGCTGCTATCCGCCTCCGGTGGATATCCCTTAGTCGCCTCTTACGACACCCGCTTGAAGAGTTGGGGTGGTGCAAATTCTAAGCCAGCATCACACAGCAGGCACCATAACCCTACGAAAATTTGACAGTTCCATCGTTTTGTTACCAAAATATACTAAACTTAAATTAAATCACAGTATTTTCAATGGGCTTTGTTTTAGATAACTCCAGGAATAATCTTGCACATGTTATTTAGCTCTTGGCACACTGTTGATTTCTCTAATCTGTGTCAGAAGATATTTTAATAGGGCGTTTATTTCTGACTTCAGACCCACACATAGAAAGCCATACAATAATACAAGAAGGTTCTAACTATCTCCAATTCGTTCCAATGATATTCTCTACGTACTTTACGCTCCATAACCTTATTTACGGCTACCTAGAAGCACAACAGCATCACCAAACCATCCTTGGAACATGATAAACACCTTCCGTTATTGCATGGACCTATATCTCACATGAATTTAAATCAAATAATCGACGAGGTTATCTGTTCTGAGCAGAATAAACGGCCACAATAGCCTTTGACCCAAGGTAGAGGTGTTCTTGCTTCTATGTGTGGCAGGGGAAAATATACTTTTCGACTCTAAATGTAAGGTTTAGTTCAGCTTTTGTTGAAATTTCTTGGGTATCAAAGTAAGCCGTTTTAGCTATAATAGCCCACGCGCTATCAGATTGGGATAGAACCTCGTCAAAGAAGAAATTTAGACTATTGAAAATAACATTTCACGAACAAAGTAACGTTGAGTTGCGAGTTTCGAAACGCTACTGAGCGTGCGTTAGTTCGAAAAAGTGCTGTTCTAACCGCGTGCGGATTATATATAGATCGATAATACTTTATTGCACACTTAACTTAGAAATAATTTACAAAAAAATAATTATGGAAGGATTAAGCGACAATTGGCGGTCTTATCGCTCAAAAGCGATCATACCTCTTGATTCCAGTTCAGCTCTTGATTCGGAGCAGTTTTTAAAATATTAGATTATAATTTTATTGTATTAGGTATTGCTTGCTAAGACTACACACTATTTGTATTTGTATCACCTATATTTCATGTCTTGGGTAAACGGAATGCGATCATCGCTGTTTATATACGATACGTGTAGTATTTAAGGTAAAACTTAAATAATAACTTTTAAAACTATCTTCATGTGGACAGTTTTAAAATGTGAAGGTGTTATTTGAGTTATAACACTTATGCACACCGGTTCTCAATGGACACACCAGACGTCTATACTCACAATAATACAACAAGAAACGAATCTTTCAAAAGTCGCTTCACATGTGAATGGTAAGGTGCATCTATACCGAAGTAAGAAACAAGCAACGATAGTTGCTTACAGTAGGTCTATCATAGAATATCACTTATCTGTAGCTAATAAATATAATAGAATGTTCTATTATTCATGATAAAATAACAGTCATAATTTCTTCCGTGTCGCAATCTTTCCACACCAACCATCCAATTTATTCGGAACATCAAGGACCTACGACTAATAAGTATAGGTTTTAGGAATACCTACACTGATCACCCGTACCTATAGCGGTATACGAGTGATTCCTACGTGGATTTACATGTTCTACGTGTGTTCAACTTCAACACAGTGAAATAAAAGCCCATTCCCGGAACAAGTGGAAAATCCATACTAAAATAAAATCCAACTGAAAATCACAAGTTTTCCATTTCCGCCCACCGCTAAAATTTTGCGCGATGGCAGGTCAATGATTGTAAAGTTTCTATTGAACGCGTGATGTTCATTAGCGTGGATTCACAGTCGCCCTCTGAGGCAGCAGGCGCGCAAACGCTGACATAGCAGTTTACTCTCACTCTTTGGTTTACAAATGTTAGTGGGAAACGTTCATTCCCTACATTTCGTTTAGATGTTTCGGATTTTGACCCATTTCAAAATGAGGCAGACTCAATTCCGCTGCGTTTTTTTTAATATATTGTTAGTAAGTAAGGCACTCACAGGCATTGCACACGTAATAGTAGAAATACATTGAAGCATTTTATGCCTAAAACACCTTTGTACACTTGTATTTTATGCCATAAATATTACTTACCTTTTAATTTAATTTATTAATAATTTTCTATTGAATAGCAAAGGTGTGCGAGCAGCTAGGCATTCCTTTGTGAGCAAATTTAGATGAAATCAATTTACATCACGCAAGGTCAGAATTGTTCAGAAAAATCATCCTTAAAAATTACCATTGAACTTTAGATTATAAAGAAATTATGATAGACAAATTATCTGAGCGTCTGGTCGAAGCCTGACTCGTGACACGAGAGCTGGTGAGTATCTGGCGCAGCGCATCAGCATAGCCAATTGCAAGCAATGGGGTGATGCAGCCAGCGTCTTGGGGACGCTTCCATCTGGTATGGATCAGTTGAGCTACCTGTAGATTGTTTGCAACAGTCTGCAGTTAGCTCTCTTGTTTCAAGTGTAAATTCTAGTTCTGATTTGTTTCTATTATTTTCTTTGATTATAAAGTGTAGAGTTGGTTTTGATATTCCGTTTATTTTTGATAGTTCTAATAACTAAAATTTACAAAAGCAACGTCTGTTCTGAAAACATTATTAAATTACTTATGGAATCTGATAGTGCCATTACCTTAAGCGCTACTTTCTAAGTTTTTGCATTACTAAGCTCTCCAGATGTCGCCAAGTAACCTACTCCAGTTCCAAAATCATGGAACCTTACCAAATGATCTCGCAGTGTCACGTTGACCTGTTTAAATCGCAGTACGTCCACATACTTATAACACGAGTAATGCCGCAATCTCATTGCAATAAACATTCAAGACCGTGGGCACGTGCCAGCGACGACTCTCCTTCCACCACGTGCTGTACTTGAGACTTTATAGTATTGCCGATACGACTCAAACTTCTTTACCTTATAGTTCGGCTTTGCAAGGAAAGTTTACGCTTGTGTAAAGTGACTCCGATACGACCGGCGCGGCGGGCCAAACGTACGTACACCTTACGTACTCATAATGGCTCAGCGTTCCGAAATGTGTATGTCGCTATATTTATCTGTCTTTTGCAGTTTCCCGCCAGTTCTCCGTTTTTTTTACCGTGAACAGAACTTTTTTTGACCACAACCTCACTTTTTTTTTTTTGCGTAGTTGATTAGACCTTGTGCTAGTGTTGTTAATCGTATCGTGACCTAAAAATATATTTTCAGAGTTACCGTGGAAATAGAGCAAATAAAAGTGCCTCTAATTGGGTAAATTCGAGTACATTTCGCACACTTGTGTGTCGTGTAAGTGCTGAAGCGATGCGACGCGTACATTTACTGCAGATGTAATCAAACTGTGTATTACACGGAAAACTGCTTTTACTCAAAATGTAGCAGTTCTACGTAGTACTATATTGTTATTCTGTGGCTTCTACAGAATTACTTCACATTAGGGTAGTATGGAAATTTTAAAGTAAGTGTTTTGAATTAGGAAAAAACGGGAAACAGACTGTCTGTAAGAAAACTTTATTTTGAATTCTTTATGTATATAATTCAAGTTAAAACTTTTAGCACTAGTATTTTGTTGTAGCATAATAACCTCTGGAAACTTAGTTCACAAATACTTAAGAATCCCGTGTTTGAAATTGAAATACCTAGTCTAACACAATGCACAGTAACACAAATGGAAACACTATCCACATTTTCAGAGAACAAAAGCCTTGAATAAGCAGACGCAAGCTGGCAACATCATTTCGTACGTATATCTACGGACACGAGACAGCTAGGTGTCTAATATTCCAAGACGTTGCAAATCAAATGCAACCGTTTCCAGTCGGACATAACTCTGAATACAATATCAGTAAGGCTTCCGTTCCAAGCGAGGTCTTAGATGGAGGTGGAGGCAAATGTGACGTATTATATCAGCTAGTACCTACCGTACTGTACAAATGCTGCAAATGTGCAACACACTCCGTAAGTCCCTTTGAAATTGTACGGTGAATTTAGAAGCTAGGAAGGCCAGTTTTGGTTTCATAACGGGATCAGATATGGAAGAAGATGGAATACATTTTACTTATTTGTGACAACAGATGTACACTACATCTTTAGCCGACCGATTAAAAAATAAAAGAAAATTAACAATTGAGCAGCGAAAATTTTATGAGTGATTCACATACGAAATTAATTGACCAGCGGATAGCAAAAGTTCATAAAACCTAGACTTGGAAGTTTAGATGTTAAGATCCATGAATAGAATAGGAACCTCAAAGTCCATGCTGAATAAAAATATATTGGAGTTAAGGTCTTTAATTTATTGAGGACGGAATTCAACATTTAAATTATTACATGATATTTCGAAAAATTAACTCATCTTATAACAAGATATTGCTAAGAGAACTTAGTAGTCAATACGTTGTTATAAAATGAGTTAACTTTTCGAAATGTTATGTAATAATTTATATGTTGAATTTACAATAGAAAATCTAAGGATTATTTATGTTGTTACATATTATTTAAATTACATAGTCAGCGTTAATCTCATACTATAACATTTTACCACAAAAAGGACAGAAGGAGAAAGATTAGAGTCATAAACTTAAATCTGAAATGATTTCTATACAGCGGGGCAATGTTGCCAGTGTCTTGAGGACGCTTCCAATTGGTAATGATATGGATCAGACGAGCTACCGTGAGATTGTTTGCAGGAGTCTGCCATTAACTCAACTCTTTCAAACGTAAATACTTGTTCTCATAATGGTTTTATTAATTAGCTGTGATTTTCGTTAAAAATCTGATTGAATTCATCTAATAAGGGGCGAACCCTAGAACCCCCATATTCGGGTTTGTTTGTAGACTAGGCCTAGATCTCAGTCATCACGTGGTAAAAAACTCGAGTTACTTAATATTCAAAATTTATCTTTGGTTCCATGAATGTGAAGACATGATTGAGAAAAAAAATTACGATAGAAATAAATCATGAAAGTACACTGTTTCGCGCATATTTTGGTCGAGACCTCAGGAACCCTGCAGTCTATTAAAATTATTTATGTTTAGATTCGTAGGTTTTTATTTGGATTTTTTTTGTACCAGTTTCTTCAGAAGTTGCGTAGTTTTCTTCTTAATAAACAATAAATTGATTTTTGCGCTGACGCTGCCGTTCCAAAAACGTACGCTTTGTCCGCGCTCCTATGAATGCGAAATCCTATGCCTATCCTTTTCACAAAATGGCGCGTATTGCGCCCTCTTAAATGTTAAATGTTTAACAATGTGTTTGTTCAACAAAGAACACACGATTATTTCATAAAAGAACACACAATTATTGTACATAGTAGGTACATAATGTATTCTCTTTCCACCGTTACAATGATTATTTTAAGAAACATTCAGATCACGTATCAAAAGCGTTGTCACGGCAAAAACAACTCGCTGATTGCAGGTGATTTATACAGAACAAAGATGTGCCTCGATGATTTTTCCTGATGAATTTGAGTTATTTTATTTCCTGACCTAATTTTATATTGACTTTGACGTGTCCCAACTTTGTTTGAGTAGGAATAAGTTTTTTAGGCAGGCTTTATTAGGAACAAGTTTACGTCTAGCCTAAAGCCAGTCTGTGATTTGATATTAGACATTTATTAAAGGCAGGTGAACGAATATGATGATAATACTGAAACTATAAAAACCACAATACTTTTTTGATTTAAAGCTTAATAGCATTTACTTTACTGGGAAGCCTGAAATACATAGATGGCATTAAACCCGATAGCAATTTCGGTAGTCAAAATGAGAGGTTTTCCTAAAACATTTTCATTCATAAAATCAGTTTAAAACATGTTGCAGAACAATTTGTTTAAAAAATATAGCATTACGAAAAATTGTCTAAATTTAATGAATTTTTCAGAGCTCTAAAAGGTCCGTTATTTTAACTGGGATTTAAAACAAAAACAATTCGGGTAAAGTCTGTTTTTGTGCAAAAAAGTGTTGAATTCAATTTTGATATGAACTCTGTTACTTATTACTTAGAGGATACTTATTACTTAGGAGGTATGGAGGAGGGCTCTATACCACAAAACAGGGAAAGATACTCCCTCCTCCCATACCTTGTCCTGAAAATGACTTATGAATACTGAAAGCAAGAGGAAGATTCAAAAGGTATATGCAAATAGGCCCGAGGCTCCCCTGCCCCTGCTTAATCTTGCAAATTTATGCAAGTCGGCAACTTACTAGATTGTCACACACGTCAGCCTGCGAGGAACGTGATCCAAATCCGATTCAAAGCGTCATTGCTGTCGTAAAACGGTTCAGCAGTTGGCACATTTGTAGCATAATTCTGAGACTCCTTGGGGGCATCTTCGTGTATTACGGAGGTATTATTCAGGGATGGGAGTTTGCGTGGGCTGTCCTATCAAGCTTTGGATCGGAGGTGCTTGTTTAAACGAATATGTTATCTGGTTTGTAATCTGTAACTTCAATATAATGTTTTGTTTGTTACCGGTATTCTGCGTTATCAATAGCGGAAAGATCAATAGAAGATGTTATTTTTTCCTATTTTCTATGGAACATTTCTGACTGATAGATGATAGATCACCATATCTTAAAAATAAAGTAACAGCTACAGTAATCCAGTTTCACGGTCCACCAAATATGACGCTTCAATTTGAAAAACCGTGTGTACCGTTACGCGTGTACGTTATTTTCAATAGATTGCGAGTGAAAATAACGTAGTCTGATTCAACTAGAAAATTTTGCCGTGATCAGAAAATCCGTAGAGAATGCTAGCTCAATTGCTAAATTTTTGGTTTGCACAACCAATACCCTAAGTTTATACCATCTATCAACATCGTATGCCATACCTGCCACTGACTGCGTATGCAGTCACCATACTAGCCACATTCAAAAGTACTCAGAAACTACTACTCAAAAATAAAAAAAAACAACGGAGATAATTCAGTTGAGCCGATATTTATTTTGATGCCCGTCTAGTTTTATGTAAACTACAAATCGTTTTTGTTTTAATGTTACCAAATTCATTCTTCGTTTAGCCAAGTCAACAAGTCCGAGAACACAAAATAAAGAGCCGGCCACAAATAGAGTGAAATATATTTACGTTCGCCTGAATATCTGGCCAGAGGAATTGAACGTGCATATTTCATTGAGGGTAGTTTAAGCGCCACAATCCGACTGGGATTTTACGAGTTCGCTGGAAAGGTTCCGATGTTAGCAGTTTTAGTAGGAAACCTCTCTTTCCTATGCTGGGCTAGGATCAAGCCTTTGGATTGGTTAAGGATTTACGTTCCTTAGTCTCATGTTTGAAATACTTACACCTGCTTTTAATCCGTTTCAGTTGGTGAGTTTCATTTGACGAAAATAGTTATTTTCGGTTTATTTTTTATGACGTGGCTAGATAAAAATAAATTTTATTCGCCTTAAACTTAAAAACAGCTTCCGTGGTAAACTCACCTGGAAATATGTGAGCCCACATATTACGTCCACTCCTGAATGTGGCCTCCACAACCAAGATGCTTGAATAGTTATAATCCAGTTAATTCAACCTGAATATGATTAAACACATGGGCGACGTATACTTACAAATGTTTTTTAATAGCATATTGTTTATTAACATTGTTTTATTGGTATACCTGATGCGTTAGCATCGTTATTATTTCCTTTTGGCTAAATCATGTTGTGCAAAAATAACTTGCGTTTTTACGCCGTGAATCGTGCTGACACCATGATTGCATCATCTACATGTCGTCGCCGTAATCACATATAACGTGTACCTATATTATTCAAGTTTTTATATCTTATATTTACCTATGCTAGTTTTAAGTTGGGTATATATTACTATGGACCGTAGAAAAAGTTAAATATGATATGTAACTTTTATATAGTCTGAAATAAATGAATTATATTATTAATATTATAAGTATTTAAGTATTAAAACGCGTGTTTACTTAATCTAACTTAGGTGCTTGTAGTACAGTTTATCGCATCTATTTGCCGCTACAAACAGAGAATTCCAGCGAACAAACTTGAATTGAAAAACTTAGTGATTAGATTATGTTTTCACAAAGAAAATAAGTATTTTTATTCCATTATCCTTCTTATCCTGTATGAATCGAGAGTGTTCCCACATCCCTAAATTTTCGAACCCAAAGTAATTTTAAACAAATAAAGAAAGAGGAGGGAACCTCAGATATTGTGAGGAAACAATATTTTTTAAAGAATGAATGAATGAATGAGAATATTTAATTTGTAACTCAATCAAAAACAAATATGATTAAAAATAAAGCCATAGCTTAGGTACTAGTTTTTGCATTGAGTCACAAAGCGGTCTCTGTCTCAGCATGAGCTAGCTGTAAAAACATTACAACCAACGCTGGTCTTCCGACAGAGCCGTTTGGTGACGTTACGAAAGATAACACATAATATGTAAGACACGAAACATTAAAAAATATAACATTAAAGAAACATAATCCACGGCAACGGTTGACAAATACAAGATACAAACAATACCTACAGACGTCATGAAATCGTGACGTTTCTACACACGTTACAAGAATTCAGGATGAGATTCTGAACTACAACATGAGTAATTTCTACTGACATATCAGTATAAATGTATCATATAAATTATGGCAACACAATATATACGCGTATTGCTAAATAAAAAAAAATAAAACATGATGTACCTACATCATGTTTTATTTATATAAATTCTACAAAATTAACTATTTCAATGAAAGGAGTAGGTATCTATTATATAGTATATGTATGAGTATGAGCTGGTGAGTATCTGTCGCAGCGCATCAGCATTGCCATACAGCGGGGCAATGTTTGCAACAGTATGCAGTTAGCTCAATTATTTAATTTTTATATACTCGTTGTAATTTGTTTCTATTATTTGATTGTAATTTTCTTCGTAGGTATTTAAATAATATCGTAACTCCCAGAACCCCCAGAGCAACTGATGCTTTATACTACAATGCATCACAAGAGCCAATTCTACTAATATATTATTTAGGCGAAAGTTTGTCAACAGGTTTGGCGTAAGACATCAAAACTACGGAACGGATCGGGTTGAAACTTTGCATAGACGTACATAGGCATGAAAAAATTTGAAGTAGATTGGAAAATTTGAAGTAAATTGGACCAAGGAATCACGTTGTTCCATACAAAATTTGTCTCCCTTTTTCACCCCTCAGGGGTAGAATTTCGGAAAATCCTTTCTTATCGGAGTTTCAGGTCTCTACGATCAGCTGTATAGGCTGTGCGTTGATCCGTCAGTCAGTCATTCAGGACAAAGCATTTTATGTGTTTATTAACTATCTTTATGATCTGTTGTATTTTATGTATTTATTATATTGTTACATGTGTATATAATTATTGTATGCTATTAGGAACATAGGTATTGCATTTTATATATTGAAATAGGTATCATAGACATAGTGTAGTAATAATATGTAGTAGTATATTAATTATCTAGTTAAGTAGTTAAGGATTAAACCATTTTATTTTCCTGTATGAATTTTGTGCACACGTAGATACCCACATAACCTTGTCTCTCTCTCTCACAATAAGGTTTGCTGGAAGAGAACTCTTTTTAGGGTTAAGCTCGCCTTTGCCATTCCTTCTCTGGGTTTATGTTTTTAAATGTAGGTTTTATTTAGTGCAATACAGGATTAAGAATGTTTTATATGAGATACCTATTAATGTGAAAAAAAAAAGGTTTTTGCAATGGATAGGTAAATAACTTTTGTACTAAGAACTAAAAAAGCAGTTTCATGAAAAATGGGCGAAAGTAAAACAGATTTAATTTACTTACTGCTGCAAAGGGGGAAGAAAAAGCTTAGGTCAGCTATTGTACCAGGAGCGGGGACTATGAAACCATGGATACACTTTTTACTTCCAACGGAACTGAGTTGTTGTTTGAGGTTCTATGTTGGTTTGTGTTTGTGTAAGTAAACCAATGATCTATGCAAAAATAAGTCTTGAACAGATTTTGCTTTTTTTTTTAAGGAGGGCTTTAGTTGTAGTTGATGTAAATCGATGCAGCTTCTTATGTGATTGATATTATGGTTTAAAATCGTCAGATATTTTTAAATTTCTGTCTTGATCAACACTCAGACAGCTCAGCCAGGGTTCAGTCAAAGGTAAAAGTGTGGGATTCACGATTCAAAACTGCCGTAATTATTATTCAATGCTCAATTCTCAACCATTTATTGCGTTTTATAGGTGTACAGAGGTGTGTATAATCTAATTAAGTATCACTATGGACCCTGCTGGGCACACAATATGTATGGAGAGTGAGGTGGACATCATTTTTAACATGTTAGTTATGTTTCACTCGTTTGCATATTCCTTATTTTTCGTTTAAATATTCGTCAATTGTGTAATATGCTTTTGTGATTAATTAAAGCTTTAATTTTTATATAAAAATAATTTTGTTTTTCTCATTTTTCAACCCGTTTATAATATAATTTAATTGTCATTACTTAAGGGCTCGATGAGTGAAGTTTAAGTTTGGAAACTCGTCCTATAAGTTTGTTTTTAAATAGTTGTTTTAAAAGGAGCGAGAGGTGTAGGTTTCTTGCCGAGTTTTATTAAATTCTTTATGTTTTCTGACGAATTTACACATTTAAAGTAAATTTTAAGATACTTAGTTTTACAGCTGTCTTTTTAATCTATGTTTGCAAAGATACGTATATGTTTTTTTTTGCTGCGTAAAGATCATTTTTGCGTTGGCACTGTTCCCTCCATCCTATGGAGAATGAATGATAAGTGGCTACTGGCGTAATAGATTGCAAGGGAACTTTTCAAGTCAGTTGTTTCTTTAACTTCGCGGAGGGCGTATGTCAAGCTGGATAATTTCGATTAAATCTTTTGGGTATGTGTTATCCAGTTTAGATGGGTGTCTATGGTTAGGCCTAACAAGCAAAATTCACAGTTTTTAGAGGTATATTTTTATAAGTGTACTTAGTCGATTTTTAATATAATTTTAATTGCTTCCACTCTCATACGTCTCCCTTTAAAATTCTATCAGAAACAATGTTGCTGTAACTGAAATTGACAAAGAGCTGACAGTGTTATACTATCATCAAAGAGTTTTTCATAAATTAACTAAAGGCAGCGACCAAACTGCGACAAGCACTGACCACAGCCATTGAGTCCAAGGGTCGTTCGTCAACTCACACCAAATACTTTGTCCCAAAGGGTGCGAGTTGACGAATTGTAGTGTACGTAACTCCAGTCGCCGAATGGTCCTCGCTCAAACACCCTATAGGCAACCGTCCGTGAAGTTATAATGAAGTTTTTAAATGTACCCGCTTCATAAAGAGGACTTTCAAGAGAAGACCACTTAATTTGCAACGCTTCATGGCTAAGCGAAACTTTACTAAATGAGAAATAGTTCGCTGCCATATAGGAGGGAATATACAACAATATCCCATCCAGTAATAGAAGGAGAAAGTGGAAGTTAGCGAAGATAGCTCCTCATCCATCTTTCCTAATTTTCTGCCTATTTTAACCGGTCTACTGGCAGGTCCAGATACCTACTACCATCACTAAACCACTTTAGAAAAAGAGACACATTTTAGATGTGGAATGGAGTAACCTACCAAAGATAATTTGATTGTTTTGAAAAAAACTAAAAACCGACTTCGCAAAACCTTATTTTTATACTTATTTTTAAATTTTTGCGGGACAAATTCTTCGGGAATAAAATATTATGGGGCCACCTCGTGATCATTCTCTATACAAGAGCGTAATAATATTCAAAATCTGCCCATAATTGACGGAGAAATCGCTTAAAATACATTAAAAGAAAAAACAGTATATACAGCAGATATTATACAGCCGAACAAAGAACCTCCTCCTTTTTTCGAAGCCGGTTAAAAACAGATCATACACTAAACTGAAGTTAACCCGTCTAGGTGTGCTTGCTCATAGATTTTTACCACAGGTTATACCACCAGTCCCTTACAAAACAGGTTTCGCTGCCGCTTCTGTTTTTACGACCAACTACAACCTGGGTGTCTTCAAGACAAGAGTGAATAGGTTTCTTCTAGACCTTCGTGACACATCGTCTGTCAAACCGTCACTTCAGGTGAGGTTGTGGGAAAACGAAAGTCTATTCACGATAAAAAAAAGTCATAGATGACCTATTAGGAAGGCATGTTTAAATTTTTTTTAAGTACCTAGAACTCCCTTTTCTATTATAATAATACACAGGTGATATTATCTTTATTGCCAAAGAAAATTACAATTCAAAAATAAGAACAAATTAGAACTAGTATTTACAATTGAAACAATTAAGCTAACTGCAGACTGTTGCAAACAATCTACAGGTAGCTCAACTGATCCATATCAATACCAGTCGGAAGCGTCCCCATGACGCTGGCTGCATAGCCCCGCTGTATGACAATGGTGATGCGTTGCGCCAGAAAAAAAATAAAAAAAATACACAGGTTATACGTACGCCATTATTAAATAATAAGCCTTTTATGAAACACAAATAAATAAACAATGCTGGACAATCCACACAACCTCTTCTAAGCCCCAAGCTAAGCAGCTTGTGTTATGATAAATACATTTTATGCTATTGTTCCTTTTCATTTTAATTCAACCTCAAGACTTGCTAGCAATACAACTTTTACAATAAATAAATTATGCTGGACAATCCACACAGCATCATCTAGCCCCAAAGTAAGCAGAGCTTGTGTTATGGGTACTAGATGACTGATAAACTTAATACAATACATAACAAGATATATATTTTTTATTAGGGTTACAGGAAAAATCGTGCTAGATCCGTCAAGGGCGTGGAGTACCCATCATTTCTGACTTATTTCACTATGAAACACCCTACCCTAAACTTAACCCTTTTCGAGATATTCAACTTTTAATTTTTTTATTGAAAATTGCTGATTTTTAGGCTACTAAATTTATTTTTGTTTATTTTGTGTATCTTATTATTATTATTATTGCATTTTTACATGTGTAATAAGATGCTTTAGGACGTCAACCATTAAAATAGTGCATAAGTTAATTGAATAGACCGTAGTAGACAAGTGAAAGTTAAGAAATAAAAAAAAATATTAGATAGATAGATAGATAGATTATCACTTTATTGCACCATCAATACACTTATAAAACAAGAACTTAATACTAATTATATATAATGTGGCACAATCGGCGGCCTTATCGTAGCCTTACCTTATCGCCTTACCTACCTACCTTATTACCTTATCACCTTATATTAGTAGGTTTATTTTTCTCTAAGGGATATCTAAAAAAAATATTGTGGTAATTGTTCGGCAGATGTTTTTAAAATATCTACGTTTCATCAGCTATCTAACGAGGTATGACAATCTAGGGTTTAATTCAATTGCATTGAAAAAAATTTGTTTTATAGGCGACAGTGGAGAAGAAAATGTATACTTAGCCCTAAAAATAAAATAAAACAATAGTTAAGCATGAAATGTCATTTATTAAAGGCTTTCACAGAACTTTTGCTTATTTTACAGTTCATGTTCAACATGGCCGCCTCTATTTCTGATACATTGTCGCATCCTTCTACGGAGACCAGTCTTCACTACTCCAGTGGTCAACGTGGTCCTCATTTTATTTGCTGCATCCACAATCCTTTCTCTTAAGTCTTCCACAGACGAAACTGGATTCGGCTCGCTGTACACAAGACTTTTCATGCACCCCCACACATTAAAATCCATGGGGGTTAGGTCCGGACATCTTGCTGGCCATGGCAACGGCCCACCTCGTCTTATCCATTTGTTTGGATAATTTGTGTCCAGCCAGTCTCTGACACTTCTCCTGAAATGGGCAGGGCAGCCATCATGTTGGAACCACATGTCCCTGATCAGGTTGAGTGGCAGATCATCCAGCAAATCACTCAAGTCTGCTCTCAGGAAATTTTCGTAGCTTTCCCCATTTAGATTATCCGGTAGAAAGTAAGGTCCAATCAAATGATTGGAGATAATACCCATCCACACATTCACGCTGAATCTTCGTTGGGACCCCTTCACTCTTTTCTTATTGGGATTCCTTAGTTCTTTTGGGGCCCAGTAATGGGCGTTGTGATAGTTAGTTATGCCATCTTTGTCAAATTTGGACTCATCCGTCCACAAGATATTTCTTAGAAAATCTGGGTCTTCTACGTCAGCATTTAGCATAAATCTGCAAAAGTCCAATCTTCTCGCGGGGTCTCCTTCTTCAATAACGTGTACCGGCGTGTAATGGTACGGGTATAGGCCAGCAGTATGCACTGTAAACCACACTCTCCATTGCGAAAATCCCAGATCACGGGCAACAATATTAGTGGAAGTAGTCGGATCCGCTCGAAAGCGTTGCACTATCTCATTGTCCTGTTCTTCGTCGTCAATTCGTGGTCTTCCCATGTCTGTATTTCGTCTCAAAACAGAGCCAGTTTCTCGAATTCTTCGATAAACTCAAAAACGGCCACATCCGGCACTCGACGACCGGGGTAGCGAGTTATGTATTCGTTGCGAGCTTGCGCTGACACACAATCGCAGCATCCGTAACAAATAAGCATATCAGCATATTCCTCAGGTGTGTAGGACGTCATTTTCAACACTTCCGTATCACAGGTACAAATCAGAGTCCGGTTAACAAGTAAAGTAGTCATAAATCAGAAGAAATAGTCCAGAATCACAGCCAAGTCGAGAAAAAGAGCAAAATGATATCACATCTACTATGTACGAACTACGAAGCACAAAAGCAGACTGACAACCAAAACAATACCCCCTGTTGTATTCCCAGCCCTAACCGGTCTCAACACATTTTTTATTTCATTCGCACCTACATAAGTCGTCACTTGTCTCGCTCGCACGGTGCGTCTTAACTTGAAGGACAATAGGCGCGGGACCGTTAGAACTGCTACCTGGAGCGTCCCAACTACTTTTTTTCCACGAAATGTAATACAAACCCTAGATTGTCATACCTCGTTAGATAGCTGATGAATCGTAGATATTTTAAAAACATCTGCCGAACAATTGCCATAATATTTTTTTTAGATATCCCTTAGAGAAAAATAAACCTTCTAATTTTTTTTTTTATTTCTTAACTTTCACTTGTCTACTACGGTCTATTCAATTAACTTATGCACTATTTTAATGATTGACGTCCTAAAGCATCTTATTACACATGTAAAAATGCAATAATAATAATAATAAAATACACAAAATAAACATAAATAAATTTAGTAGCCTAAAAATCAGCAATTTTCAATAAAAAAATTAAAAGTTGAATATCTCGAAAAGGGTTAAGTTTAGGGTAGGGTGTTTCATAGTGAAATAAGTCAGAAATGATGGGTACTCCACGCCCTTGACGAATCTAGCACGATTTTTCCTGTAACCCTGTATTAGAAAATACCCAGAACAACCGGAACAAATATTTGCAGATCGTACAAACATTTGTCCCAAGGCGGGAATCGAACCCGCAGCCTTCTGCGTCGCATGCGGACCTTCGCCCGCCGCGCCACATCGGTCGTCATACAATATGGCTGTTTAGTAAGTTAATAATTTAGCTTACAAATCTACAAAATATTTTAACTATTTTCCGATTTATAGAGGTGTGATACAATGATCCTGAACAGCTCAAATAATATACAGCTACTCGTAGTTATTCCAAAAATAAAACGACGTGACGTGCTATAAAGTAAGCAATAAAATAATATATTAGTTATAAATACATTTATGTCTCGGATTTCATCGACAATGAACGTGTTTACATCTTTTCTTTGCATATGATTTTCCAGTCATCATCAATGGCCTTTGCATCCACGAAGAATGGTTTATGGACTTGTACCTAATGTTTAATTTTAGTGGAACAATGACATCTTACAACATACCCTGTTAAAATGTATTATTAAATTTAGGGGGAGCTTCAGCTAAGTGATTAATCCAGCTATTCTTGAAACACTACAGATTTTCATAACGTGTTAATAACAAAACTCGGTATTTTGTTAAATTTAATAACGTTTCGACGATAGGTCAATTATTCCTGTTTCATTAACAAGCAAGTATTTTAATATACCAGCCATGTTTCTAAGTTATGCACAAGTTGACGAAGGGCTGGTCGGGTTGATATTTTGATTTTATCATGAGAAATAGAAGGGGTATTTTGGGACAGAATATTACATTCCAACGGGATATACCTAAATACGCATCAAAGGTTTGATTACCAGTCACTTATTAGCGATCGGCGACCTTAGATTCGTCTACCTACGCTTTGACTATTTAAGGTTGCTGTGTGGTGCTGGCTTAGAATTTGCACCACCCCAACTCTTCCCGCGGGTGTCGTAAGACGCGACTAGGGGATGTCCACCGGGGGCAGGCAGTAGCGCCCCCTGCAGAACAATTCTACCACCGAACTGCTGTGTGGTGCTGGCTTACAATTTGCACCACCCCAACTCTTCCCGCGGGTGTCGTAAGACGCGACTAGGGGATGTCCACCGGGGGCAGGCAGTAGCGCCCCCTGCAGAACAATTCTACCACCGAACTGCTGTGTGGTGCTGGCTTACAATTTGCACCACCCCAACTCTTCCCGCGGGTGTCGTAAGACGCGACTAGGGGATGTCCACCGGGGGCAGGCAGTAGCGCCCCCTGCAGAACAATTCTACCACCGAACTGCTGTGTGGTGCTGGCTTACAATTTGCACCACCCCAACTCTTCCCGCGGGTGTCGTAAGACGCGACTAGGGGATGTCCACCGGGGGCAGGCAGTAGCGCCCCCTGCAGAACAATTCTACCACCGAACTGCTGTGTGGTGCTGGCTTACAATTTGCACCACCCCAACTCTTCCCGCGGGTGTCGTAAGACGCGACTAGAGGATATCCACCGGGGGCAGGAGGCTATTATAACAGAGTGCTCCAACGTGATAAGTCTAGGTCAGCTGTCGTGAATTGTTTATGTCACGAATGCCGTCGATAATAAAATAATATTCGCAAGAAATGATCGAGTAGACGTAAAAATTTAATTTCTGACGAGTCCAAGAGTCCGAGGGGTGAGTCTATTTGACGTTAGTAACGAGACGTGATCGTGACGTCTCTTTTTCCATAAAATTTGATATAGCGCTTCAGCGCTTCTATCGTGCGTACGCAAATCCCATACAAAAAGGAGACGTCGTTTACGTCTCGTTACTAACGTCAAAAAGACTAACGCCTTCGTAAGAAAATACAACCAAAAAGCACTATAAGAAAGCACTTTGGCATTTGCTTTTTAGGGCTCCGTACCCGAAGGGTGAAAACGGAACCCTATTACTAAGCCTCCGTTGTCCGTCAGTCCGTCCGTGCGTCCGTCCGTCCGTCCGTCCGTCTGTCACAAGGCTCTATCCCATGAACCGTTAGAGGTAGATAGCTGAAATTTTCAAAGAATGTGTATTTCTCTTGCGGCTAGAACAAAAATAATGAAAATTAAATAAATATTAAAATTAAAGGAGGCTCCCATATAAAAAACCTGTTTTTTTTTTGCCTTTTTGCTCATAATTTGTCAAGGCTGTATCTCTTAAACTACAATAGGTAGGCACATAAAAGTGTATATAAATAAGTAACACTTCAATTGTAATAATAACAAATACTAATAATAAAATTCAAAATTTAAAGGGGTCTCCAAACAAGTGAAAATTGGATGTTCTGAAAAAGTTGCCTGATTTTTACGGTACGGAACCCTTCGTGTGCAAGTCGACTCGCACTTGGCGGTTTATTTATCCTCTAGATAATCTGATACTTTGTAGTAAGCCTTTTTACAAAGGATAATGTTTGACAATTTGTTTGAAACAACTGAACGGATCGGTCTGAAATTTTACATGAATGTTAATTTTTATTTAAGACTTTTAATTAGGTTTATTTAAGACCTATATCTATGCATGAAACATTTGCTTCTTTTTATCCCATAAACAAGTTCTCATGGGATAAAAATACCTAACCTAAAAACGATTCCATAGAACAATAATTAGATATATGTAGACTTAGAATAGAAAAGACTACTTTTAATTTTGCAGGTCGCTTTCTTTTTATTCCGGAAACTACGCTTTCGAAGCGCTGCCCTCGGCTTTGATCTAGTGAATCGTCAACTAAAAAAATGTTTGACGTTTTTTGTCCCAACTAAAAAAACTAAAATCAATATGATGCCTTGCCGTTAGAATAGCTTCAAGTTTTTATAGAAAAAGCTGCGTTTTACCGTCGTGCACTATCATTTGTAACAGGGATAAGCGTATAAAATCCAATAAAACGCAAGATTTATCCGAATAGGACGGGGAAATAGTAACATAATCCCGGTACTAAAGCTTAAGAGCATTCTACTAACCCAGATAATAGTGAGGCTTTGCACGCCCTATTCGCATGATCGTAGTGTAAAGGTATTGTGAATGGTTTCTGATACTAATATCACTCAAAACTGGTTATTTACCATGTTTTGTGGGTTTTAATGAAACTATATATTTTACCGCCAGTAGGGCTGGTCCACTAGTTCAAAGTCACCCAGCCAGCTATGGAAAGAGTTTCTCTGAAGGATAGAATTCGTAACCAAGATATCCGTCAGAGAACAAAAGTTATCGACGTAATGTGTTTCACAATAACGTGACCACCATCAAAAAATGTGTTTGGGAGTTTTTTGCAAAACAAAAGAAACGAGCAGGTAGCCCAAAGTTTTGTACATAATGCATCATAAAAACTATCCAGTTTCCATGTTCACTTCGCACAGAGTGCACATTTCCCGAGATGCGTCAGCGTGTGCTTCCCACTATAAGGCAGTGTTCTTTGTTCGCATCCCAAAGGACCAAAAATGTCACGCGGTCAGCAATATTTCTATACAAAACACGTCGATGACCTACCAAAACGTGGTAAAACAAAAAATACTGCGCGTTTGCCGAGGATAAACGGATAACTAACCTATTTTTGATAAATCCATGTCTATCTTTGCTATCTACACAAGAAAACATAAAGCAAAAAGGACTAAATATATCTCTAGCTACAATTAGAAGACGTTTATTGTAGATTATGTTAAAATACGGAAGCACATTGAAGAAAACGCTCAGCTCTAAGAACTAGCAAACTGAAGTGGCAGTGGGCCGGCTATATCTCGCGAAAAACCGTTAATCGCTGGGGTAAACCTGTTCTTGAGTGGAGACCACGACTCGGCAAACGTAGTGTAGGGCGCTCTCCGGTCAGGTGGGATGATGACCTGCGAAAGACTGCAGGCAGATGCTGGATGCGGCAAACTGGCGCTATGGCGCTCATTAGGATGGCCTATGACAGCAGTGGACTAACATAGGCTGATGATCGCCACCTTCTCTTAACACCTTGGTTGCTTAAAGTGATAAGGCCGCCAAATTATCCTTTTTTTGGTTTCTGATACTAAAAGCCCTTATAACGGGATAGCTACCATGATTTGTACGGTTTTATGAAGCTATATTTACAGCCATGATCCTCTCTGTTCACCTTGGTTGCCTTGAAGAATTGTTTAAAGCGATTGCCTTTACAAAGGAGTCAGTACTTAATTAAATTCTTCAGGATAAGTTTATTTAAGTACCGACTAATTTTAGGCTATGAAATAAAGATTTATCTTTCTATCTTTATTTTGGCACTGTTGCATTCGGCATTATCGCGCAATAATTAAAATAATTTACGTTGCGTGACGTGTTTCTGGACGACCACCCTGTATTTTGACATCAACGTCGTGAATATCGTGATTTTTAGAGTTTCGAAGATCGGAGATCGGTTGCGAAACCCATATAGTCTCGCTTTTTTTGTCCTTTATTCCGTCTTTAATATCTCAGCAACTACAGCAGCAAATAACGTAAAATTTGAAATAATAATTCATTTCTTGCGCCTCTACAGATTAAAAGAAAATTAAATATAAATAAATGAAAAATGAAAATGTAAATTTTCAGTACAAATTGTGATGTCGAAATTTTAAAAGAGACCTAGAATGTCAAGTGGCGTATCAAATAAAAGGTATTAGTTTGTACATTTCAAAACAGTTTTTGAAATTTCTGTAGGTTACATACTTTTTGAAATATATTGAAAAAAGTCAAAAAATTACCCATGTATGATATGGATCTATATTTTACAGGAAAAATATAGAGAAGTCTGTAAGTAGAACACTTTTTTAAAAATGGGCATAAAGAGGGGGATAATTTTCAAAAGAGGGGGCTACCTCACCAAGTGGGGTACTAAATGGAAGGTATCGGTTTGTACATCTCAAAACAGTCTTCGAAATTTCTGTAGGTGTCATACTTTTTGAAATATTTTGTAAAAACTCGAAAAAATACCCATTCCCCCTATCTCCGAAGTTTGCAGAGCGATCCATCTGAAATGTATTTATCGTTCGTAGATATGGATCTATATTTTACAGGACATGTAACATATAAACGTTATCAAGAATAAACTAAACAGGAAAAATAAAGAAAAGTCTGTGAGTAGACCACTTTTTAAAAAAATTACAAAAAGGGGGGACCATTTTCAAAAGAGCCTTACCAAGCTCCACCTTACCAAGTGGGGTATCAAATATAAGGTATCGGTTTGCAAATCTCAATACAGTTTTTGAAATTTCTGTACGTTTTGTACTATTTAAAATATTTTTAAAAAAGTCGAAAATTTTACTTTTCCTGTCTGTACCTACTCCGAAGTTTGCAAACCGATACATCCGAAATGTAGGTACCTTTAATTTTTTGGTATTCATCAAATAGCAAAGTCTCTAACCAGTACCTATAGTACATATTGGTATACTTGACAACCTTTCGAAACCCTCGGCGCGCGAGTCACACTAGCACTTGACGGATCTTGTTTAAATTTGTTTTTAGGTGTAAGGCCGCTTTCTCATAAAATACTTAGCTACCGTTTGACTTTCCTCTACAAACATAGTCACCATTATTGGTCTGTTGACCTGAAATTCCTGTGTCAAGAGCACTTTTGAGTATAGGTACCCTCATTTCATAAAACACAACGTACCATAGTAAAACATATTTTTAAACTTACGCAATCTGATATTATTACCACGACGACCACACCTGTCGAAACGTCGGGAAAAATAGGTACCTAAATAAACGCGATAAATACCTGTTAAATAATACTTATAATAATGTTTAGTAGTAATTTTACCTGCCAGCCTTTTTCTTCCATATGGTTTTCTACAAAAACTTCAAACTTTTAAGTTACCCTAAGATATAAAAAGTACGAGTTTCCCGATGATTATCCTAAAATGGGAATAACTTCATCAATATCCAAGAAGTTCCAACCCAAAGGTCAGCGTATCAGGAAGGATATACAATTTGCAGGATTCGTACATTTACAAACTTATTATCCTTCGTCATATCGAATAGAAAAGGACGGTGACAGCTGATACCAAATACCCAATTTGTAGGGCCTGGCTTGTTTGCTATTTAGATGGACCGGATCCAGTCCGGGCAATAATTATCGCTATATCTGATTTCGTCCCTGAACAGGGTCGTTGTATTATGCTGTAAATACGGTTTTATAAGAAAAAACAAAAGAAAGAATAGATATGCCTCTGAAATTGACATGATGCTTTATTTTTAGGCTGTTAATACGAAAGTTGAATTGCCACTTAGTCTTCAGCTCTCGCGATCCCAAATCTTGCGTGCCGAAGTGAGACTAACCGATAGAAGGGACTTTATAAAATTCACAAAATTGTTTTCACAATTACAATTCAAAGAATATAGAGTAATCATTGATTTACGTAAAAAAGGGGAGATGAGGTACCAGCCTCTCGAAAGTGGAGGGCTCATATTAGGTGCATTTATGTCCAGTCAGTCATTATAGTCGGACCGGCGCGGCGGGGCGGGGCGCCGCCGGCGTTCGTGTTCCGCGTGTGGATTATTGTCTCGGTCGCACTTCGGTCTAGGTACCGTCTTTCCATGTTTGTGGTTCAGTATAATTATTGCATAAGATTGGAAATTTTATTGCGAGCGTGTATTGCGAGGTGTAGTTGTAACACAGGCCAGATGTTGAATAAGCGCTGGGAGAACGTACCATATCTACAGATTTTACCTATATCTATGGGCATAATAGATCTAGATTAGTTATTTTTTTTATGTAACTCCAATATCATCATTATCTTAGACCTGAATCACCCAATGCTGGGTATAGGTATACGCTGTGTCTAGCAGTGGACGTGTTTAGGCTAAGATGTGTTATGGGGGTAGATATTTTACCTGCCTCCTTTTAATCTACATAGTAAGCCTCCTCTGCATAAATATTCTAAAATTCCATAATGTGCCCTCCATTGAACCTCATCATCACTTTACTTGCAACAATGAGCAAACTACTAATTGATTATTAACGCGAGAACAATGCATTTGCTGGTAATTAATCACTGGTACCACCTGCTAACAATGAAGCCGACTGACATAGCATGTTACTAGATTAATAGTCCGGTCATTTAGTAAATATAGCATAATGTGTCTATTAGCTACCTATCTATATGATACGTGGTCTATTGTGTTTAATATAGAATTATTACAGACGGATGCGCTAAACTCAAGCATAAGGCTCAATTCACATTTGAATGATAGCGGGCGGCAGCGACGCGGCTAGCACTGTTAGTGTCAAAATTATTTACCACCAGTTTGTCACTGAAAGTGCTTGCCGCGTGTCAATAAAAGTGCTCGTCGCTTCGCTGCCGGCCGCTGCCATGCCGGTAAACACTTTTAGAGCCAAAATTATTTGATACCAGTTTGACACTGAATGTGCTCGTCGTGTCGCAGCCGGCCGCTGCCATCCTGGCGAACACATTTAGTGCCAAAATTATTTGATACCAGTTTGACACTGAATGTGCTCGTTGTGTTGCTGCCGACCTCTGCCATCCTGGCGAACTATTTTAGTGCCATAATTATTTGACACCAGTTTGACACATAATGTGCAACAAGGATAAGGTTTCTTGTTTGTTTCTTTACTTTACCTTAAAAAGATTAAAGTGAACCAAAAATCAAAGCGAGCACTTTATTTCCTAGTTTTACTTAGGTATGTAATTTGAATTTTGTGACGTGTCCAAGAGTCCTGTAAGGTCTAAAGGAAATAAAGCATTTTTAATTTGAATGTGCTCGTCGCGTAGCTGCCGGCCGCTGCCATCCCGGCGAACACTTTTAGTGTCAAAATTATTTGAAACCAGTTTGACACTGAATGTGCTCGTCGCGTAGCTTCCGGCCACTGCCATCCAGGAGAACATTTATGGTGCTAAAATTATTTGACACCAGTTTGACACTGAATGTGCTCGTCGAGTCGCTGCCGATCGCTGCCATACCGGCGAATATTTTTATGTCAAAAATAGTTTGACACCAAGTTGACACTGAAAGTGCTAGACGCGTCGCTGCCGGTCGCTGCCATCTCGGTGTGAATTTAGCCTCAAGACCGCATAGTCCGCGTGCGGTCAGGATGTGATTAAACCATTTCGAACTAAAACAAAAGTTATTGGGTCATTTAGTTTTACAAGGTTCCAAGTAACGTCAAATATTTATCTACTTTGACAAGGTTTCGACTCATTCGGATCGCGGACTATATAAGCACCTCACAACACAAAGGTTCCTCAAATCCCTGCTAATATTATAAATTCGAAAGTAACTCTGTCTTTATGTCTGTCTGTTACCATTTTACGCCTAAACGACTGAACGGATCTTAAAATTTAGCAGGGAGTTAGACGTAAAATTTACAGTAATATTTCCTTTGCTCAAAATTCGTGTTGATATTCGTGCATAAACCAATACCTATTCAAATGTAAAAAAGTTAAGAAAAAAATATTTATTTTGTCACACAAAATACACAGTACAACATTTAAAAATAAAATATAGAGACGTGACAAAAATGGTTACCACTCAGCGTGTGCTATGTCAGAGCGAATCATGCCGTAGAGATGGTCTTCCGTGGTGACCGTGATGCCTGAGGTAGCTACGTCGTATACATACTTATATACAAAATAAAACAAAAGCAAAGTGGACAGAGACAAAACATGAAAAAATTAATAACATAAGTGGGTAAATAAAAAATAAAAATCAGCTAATGAAGAATATACATTTTCAGTTATGGGTATGAACAATAATTAATACTATTGTAATTACTATATCAGGAGAGATATTAATAATACTGGACTACATTATAAAATTATTGAGGCTTAGAACGACCTGTTTGGAGTGAAATATTTTGTTGAGATTCTAGGAGTACTATTTTATTGATTTTTTGAATGAATAAATAGACGTAGAATTTGTAATTGGTGGTGGCAGGTTGTTCCAGCATTTTGTAGCAAAGTATCATAACTGCTACGAAATGCAGCAGTTCTATGCCTCGGACATGTTAGGCGAGTGGTGAAACGAATATGGCGGCTTGAAAAGTTAAAGTTCGGCCGTTCAGAGAATGCATTCGACACCTATCAGTTAGTCCCGACTAGTGATGGGCACAACATAACACTGAGTTCGTTACCGTTCCTCTAAAATGAAGCCGCGTTATTTTTAAGATTACAACCAGCAAAAATATTTTTATCGTAACTGCAACGCCATTACAAAGTTCAATCGCGACGTGTCAGGATCGCATTCTCTGAACGGCCGAAGTATAAGCTATTCAAACAGGTAGCTTGGCTGTTTATTTTTAATAATGCCGGAGAGCAGAGTAGTAATTGAAGTGTTCTGCGGGACGACATATTGAGCAAGCCCTTAGCATTAATATAGGGGGAAATGTGAGAGCGTGGGGGAATAGGAAAACATAAACGTAAGCAAGCGTTTTAAAAATGCACACCTTTGTATGGAAAATTAAAGGAAAATTAAACAACACGTGTGGTCTACTGATGTTTGTTGTGAAGGTACAGTCTGCGAAAATAGTATAGGTGCACACCCAAGTTTTAATTTTTTAGCTATAACTTTAAGGGTACCAATCCATTCTTCATTTGCAACAAGATATTATTCCTGTGCATTAAACATTATTTTTTAATTGACAATTACACTAACACACTTATACAGTTAATATATTATTTGCTATTTTCAAATGCAAACTTGAGAGTGGGTAACTTGAGTGTTATTGAAGCAGACTGTACGGTAAGGTATTCCTGTGCAATATTGTGTACTGTGCATATTTTCATTTTGTAATTGCATAGGTTATTAAAACTTCTAGGAACTACTCAACAAATGAGGGCAATGTTTTCCTCGCTATGGTTTCCGAGGTAGAATTTTCTGTTGTAGGTAAACAATTATTCCCAACTTTGGTCGATTTTCATTTCGATACTTTATGAGATCCGTTTTAATTTATTACTGCAAAAAAATCCTATAATTTAGGTCAGACAGAACGACCAACAACCTCCATATTATGAAGAAAGAAAAGGGTTTTGTGATTCATGAAGTTCGTAATTTTGTTCTCGATTCTTACCTTCATATTACTTAGTTTTAAAAATCATTCCTATTTATTTTATTATTATCCTTATTTTTTATCCTATTATTTTATAACTACACATTATAAAATAAATAAATAAATAATACTGGACCAGTTATATAAAATTTTTTTTTTTCTCTGAATTGTTTTTTCCTAAAACATGAAGACTTTTACACTTGTGCGGCTTTCCTGACATCACACTAATAATACAAATGCGAAAGTTTTATGAACGGATGGATTAATGTTTGTTACTTCTTCACGCCTAAACTACTGAACAGATCGGGCTGTTATTTCGCATAGAAGTAGGCCTAAGCCTGGAATAACACACAGGCTACTTTTATCCCATCAATTTTTACCTGTTACGTAAAAACTACCCATCCTATAACTGACATCGCGCGTACTATCCGCACAATTGCAAATTACGTTGGCCGTGAAATGGTTCTCAAATATCAATCATAAGATGGGTGGTTTTTGCGTAATCGCACTGAAGTTCCCATGGGATAGAAATTACCTTTTAACGTTTCTATAGAATCAACGCGTGCGAAACCACAGGCAGAAACTAGTTTAAAATATCGCTGAAATAAAACATTAACTGTTTATTTGCTTGTTGGTTATGAAACTTTAACTTTCATACGTTGCAACAGTAAAATTGAAATTAACTTCAACTAAACATGAGTAAAGCATTGTTTACGCGTAGTTCAGCAGGGAATTATGAGAACGCGAACAAAGGTCTCCATTAACAAGGGAGGTTCTTGCAATAATCAATTAATCACGGACGGCTTGGTGTTCGCAGTGGAGGTGTTATAATACACAGAAGGAAGCCCGTGCCTTAATTCTGGTTCCCTTAATCGACTCTTACGACATTCACGAGCTTATTGGAGGGGTCGATTCCAACGCCGTAACCGACACGCAACAAATGTTTAACAACATTTTATTACGACCGCTGATTCCGCGAGACAAATGTTTGCATGATCTGCAGATATTTGTTTCGGACCTGGGTGCATTCTATGTATAATTCTTTATTGATAAAGAAAATTACAATTCAATAATAAAAACAAATTAGAACTATTTACAATTGAAACAATTAAGCTAACTGCAGACTGTTGCAAACAATCCACGGGTAGCTCCATATCAATACCAGTCGGAAGCGTCCCCAAGACGCTGACTGCATTGCCCCGCTGTATGGCAATGCTGATGCGCATTGGATATAGATAAATATGTATAATAAAACATTTATCTATGTTAACAGTTATCTTTACTCGGTACCTACTTGATAACCTAAAAGGTTCACAAAGGGGTTATAAAACCAAAAAATATATTGGTGGTTTAACTAGAATGGTATGTGCTCGATAGTTTAAGCACAGAATAACTATACAGGGTGTTAAAAACAATGTTACCTGGAGGGCAGCTATGACCCAGTTTTGGCAGATTTTATGGTCTTCCTTCAGTTTAGTAGACAAATTTAATTCTTATGATTGACTCTACCGATCGGTGTCATAAAAATACAGGATGTTATTTTTTAGATTTAAGTAGGTACGATTACCGTATTCGGCCAGTAGTTTTTAAAAATTCTGTGAGTGCCGTTTTAGTTATTTTTAAAAATAAGAATTTTTCCTCTCAGTAAAATTTACTATCTTGATATTTCGGGTAGCTGCCCTTGAGGTAACGTTCGTTTGTAACATCCTGTATAGTACTACATTTAAGTTAAGTTTCTGGCAAAGGTTATTCGGAAGGCATTACGTACCTAACTTTTGGTTTTATTACCCAACGATAACCAATCACGAAAAACAAAAAAAGTTTAGTCCCTCTAAATCTAACACTCGTAAAAGAGTCAAATACTAATATGGACCATATTATATAAATTTGTCTCTCTATTGCTCCCCTTTTTGACAAGTCATAGCATTATATTTTGTTTGTCATACATTATCTTTATCTTATCTTATCTTATCCATTGGATAATGGTTCATATTATTATTATTCGTACAAATAACCTTTCGCTCCAACATGATTCTTATTTTAGGAAAGAAACAAAATAATTTAATCAGGTTCGAAGTAAAATAAACGTTTATTTTACTTTTGAATTTCAAAGAACCTATTTTTCGTAAAAGGATTCTGGTAAAGGACCAATATTTTTGCTGCCGTTTTGCTAGTGAGGTCAATTTATAAATGAGTGGAGGCATCAGTCACATAAAGCGACGTGCGGTGGCTGGAGCACGATCACTTGATGTATAAAACGAGGAGTAAGTTAGTAGGTTCAAATAACTTTGCACTGATAATCATAATTTTATGGTTTACAAGAAAACACAGAATAATAGGATTTCTCATTTAATTTTCGGATTGTTGTTGTTCTTGAGTGGAGATCGCAACTCGGCTAACGTAGTGTAGGATGACCAGGTGGGATTACGACCTGCGAAAGACTGCAGGCAGAAGCTAGATGCGGCAAGCTGAAGACAGGGCCCTATGGCGTTCAATATTTATTTATTTATTTATTTTCAGTTACATATTTACATTGTCATTACAGTGCAGCACCAAAGCGACAAGGGAATATAAAATTAGATACAAAATACACTTAACATTAATAAAATATAAAATATAGGAGGCCTATGTCTAATATGAGTTGACAATGATGTTGGTTTGGTTAAGCTTGGTTTTCCATATTAAGTACTTGAAGCTGGTTTTTGTATGGGTGGTGGATTTCATGAAATATTTGAATATAAACTGGCGACCCAGAGATATCTGTTCGGTAGGATGTGAATCTGCCCATCTTGAACACGTCTGTGAGGACGTCTTTTCTGCCTTACACTCCCAGACGTTAGAAACTCAGAAAGAATTTCTAATTTACCCTTCTTAATTTTTTTCTAGCCATTCCTGTAAACTAAACAAATCAAATAAAACTTCTAACAATTTTTCTAATTATATTAAAATTCCGAGTAAATTCAGTTCATAATAACCGAAGCCTGTAAGTCACCATTAGCGTTACGTGACCTCAAAAATATATCTCGAACCCTTACGAGCTAAGCCCATTCACTGAATGGACTAACATAAATAAAACTATGAAAAATGGATGGCCCAATGCCTCTATCCCTATTTTTCGTTCACTAGAATCCGTATATATCCGCTCGTTTTGCTCTACGTCATAAATCCTATATCTGTGACCTCAACGTGCCTGAACCTATTTGCAATTGAAAGCTTTATAAAAGGATCCATTCGTTTATACAATCTTCTTTAGTATGCTGTGTCAATACAAAGGAGATTTGGACATCCTATTGGTGTAAAACTTTCTAAGCTTTGGCGATTTGTTACCATAATTAATTATTGTTTATCGTGTAATTCGTAGGGGAAATAAAAACAAAAGGTACTTGGTAAATACCCGATAAATAAATTTACAATCGAATAATAGACACAAATCAGAACTAGAATTTACAATTGAAACAATTGAGCTAACTGCAGACTATTGCAAACAATCTGCAATCCCGATAAATAATCATTAATTAACCTATTAATTTTACTATGAATCTACCGTAGTTTGATGAATTCGTTACAAATGTGAGCGGGTTGACTACGAACCTTTTTTGTTTTAGAAAAACACCAACGAACGTTCTTAAGAGATGGCACGTTGGTGTTCTTCTAACACAAACGGGGGTCTTAGTTAACCCACTCACATTCATAAATAATCCAATTCTTAAGTCTATTACAACGGGATATTTACCATGATTTGAGTTTTGAGTTTTCCAATATTTCGGCACAGTTTCATGCACCACAATCACGGAACAACAGAAGACACTGCGAGTTTTTATTTGCTGACATGCCGATCTACCCTCATTTTTTGCCTTTTGCTACACTACTACTTACTACTTTACGTACTTTACTTTTACTAGTTTTGCTTTAGTGTTAACAAACATCCCATTCTAGTCTACATTTACATAAGCATCAGTATTGAAGCGTGATTTTTATTTGTATTTTTGTAGGTTAGGGCGTAGGCCCTAATCATATCATATCATAACATCGCTTAACTCACTCGTGACAACAGGGTACAGGTAGTTCTTGCAATGCTTACCAGCCTCGCAATCTATTCGCGTCAAAGTGCGTCCAGCGACGTGATATTGAAATAATCTCAACAATTCAATTCACTCGCCTAGTTCACTTAAATCTATCATGACTACAGGGTATAGGTAGCTCTTGCAATGCTTACCAGCCTCGCAATCTATTCGCTTCAAAGTGCTTCCAGCGAAGTGGTATTGAAATAATCACAACAATTCAATTTGCTCGCCTAGTTCACTTAAATCTATCATGACTACAGGGTATAGGTAGCTCTTGCAATGCTTACTAGTCTCGCAGTCTATTCGCATCAAGGTGCGTCCAGCGACGTGATATTTAAATAATCACAACAATTCAATTGACTCGCCTAGTTCACTTAAATCTAAAAGCTTTCGACTATAATCGACAGTTGAATTCCTAAAAGCGAAACCAATTATACCCATGAGAGCTATCCCATGATTCGTTTTACTAAAAACGCCGGAAAACTGGGGCGCAATCGACTGATAAAAATCTTTCGCCCATCCCTTTAACGATTTTCCCGAAGGAAAGCGATATTCAGACCCTGACGCTTTGAAATTTAAATGATAGCCAGATCTATGTTCCCATTAGTAGCTACTCGTATTATTATAGCGATATCATCTCGTGAGAGTCAAGAGTGAGTACCGTTCATCGAAAGTGTTTTGTTCTTTCTTGAGATACAAAACGTTTGGAACTATTTCCCTGTTCTGAGGTTTAGAAAATCTGTTACGAGGGCAGCCATGAGTAACCCATAAAGTACCTACTAGTGTTTTATTTTTGGATTATTCGTGATACAATCCACCCCATCCACCAATTTAGAGGAGATGTGTAAAAACGGTCTATTCCAATTATTACCTCTGTCATTGCCTCCCCCTGCGAAAGGAATTTTAGAACGAATAAATAGCTGGTATTTTGTTTATTTCTTTGTTTTGTTCCTAAACCTACAACAAACATTTCTTTTTGGGTAAAAATAAATAAAAGGGAAATCCTAGGTTAGCCGAATTCTTCGTAGATAGTGAAATAATTGGACAAGAGCTGAGCCTTTGATTCGTGCGTCGTGCCCAATCGCACTGACCACTCCGTGTATCTGGCCAGCCTCTGTTGAAATAGCAATCAATAATTAATGAATGAGGGAATGCAATCTGACCCGAATTGCAATTTGCCTTCGTATCACGTATCGCTGCCGACCCAATCCGCCCACAACTGATTGAATACTCTTGACTATCTGCCTACTTATAATGGGATTTACAGTCAGACTACTTCTCTTCAGAAACGGTTGGAATTTGGTCAAAAGTACCTGTAATTTACCCTCTTATTATTAAAGGGCCAACCCTAACTGGTTTGGTTGTCAAACTAGGCCTAGATCGCATGGATTTGGTCCACGTTTGCCTTACTTGTTAGCCCCTCATTCCAAAAAAATCTGCTTCTGCGCCATGTCAAAAATATTTCTGGTTTCGCCCCACATTACAAAAGGTACCTACAAAGGGAAAAGTACAGTTGACAAATTAAACCAGTTGATCAATGTTTGTAAAAATATTTATTATTATGTACTTAATCATAAATCATAAAATATCTATATATCAATGATTTTATTATCAGGAAGTATGATTAAATCAAATAGTCTTACCTTAACACACAATCAAAATCACAGAAAAGCTTATAATCAGTAAATAATCTCCACTATAATTAAATCAAATCTTTAAGTATGTAGATAAATACTGTTAATTAAATATGTATATTACAGCAAAGCAACTAACAAGATACATTTGTTAAATAAATTAAAATAAAACGAGAAAAAGTCAAGCAAAACGAATACATATACAATATTATTATAATTATAGATTTTTCTATATTTGGTCCGTCGTCAATATTATTTTTTTTATTTTTTTATAATGAGTGGCTGGTTAAAAAACAAAGTGGCATTGTTTTCTGAGCAATGATTGAGTCCTTAATAATTTTGTCCATCTTAATAACATCAGGCTGTCTTGGTTCTCCTTGCCCTCGGAATCGACTCAGTTATAGGTCTGCATCAGTTTTAATAGTTTTTTAAAACACATGTACTCACGGGATCCCCGTGGTAAATAGCTCGAATTTCGTAAAATTCGACATGTTTCTTTGGTTCATTGAATATGAAAACACGACTAAAAAAAAACGATTAAAAAAAGTGCGTGAAAGTGCACTGTTTAGCTCATAAATTGGTCGAGATCTCAGAAACCCTGCGATCTATTGAAATGTTTCGATTTGTAGGTTATTACTAATTATTTGGTTCCTTGAACCAGTTTCTTAATAAGTTAAATTAAATCTATGTATGTTTTAATAAGCTTGGAGTATCTAGACCTAAAAGAGTAAAAAGTATTTCCAGGAATAGCGTGTACAAAAGAATTATTCGTGTTTATACATTTTAAACTGAGGTTGCGTGTCTGTGAAAAAATATTGTAAAACAAAAGCTTATTTTGCATGGCAAGGTTTTTAAAGCCATGAATCTTAATGAGAAACCGTCGCGGCTAGTCGTGCTTCACCTTTGTCTAGCCTTTGTAAGTATTAGGAAAATGGATATTCTAATGTTAAGTGAAAAGCCACACGATAAATTGGTTGGCAAACACCACCCTCCACTTCCACCTCCATAGCCTATATTGGTCCACTGCTAGACCCAGGCCTCCCCCTGATAAACGCCTTGTTGGCTTTTATCTCACGGGGGGTAATGCCCATGGGCATTACCCCAACCCCATGCCCAGACATGGGGTTGGGGGAATTCTTATGCAGGGGGCGCTACGCCCACCTCGTCTGGATATCCCATAATCACCTCTTACGACACCCGCGGGAAGAGTTGAGGCAAACACCACAATTTGGTAGAATTTACTTTGGACTGGAAGACCAAATTAGTAGAAGTCAGCAGCTTACTTGATTCTTATCCTCTCGAAGACGAGGCGTTCTATTTTGTCCGGGATTTGCGTAGTTCCAAGTCCACGAGGAATAGGCGTTGTATCAAATCCCATACAAAATTGGAACGCCTCCTCATCGAGACGACTCGATCGAGTATCCGAGCTTATACCTCTCTCTTTAAAAGTGAGTTTAAAATCGCCCGGTACTTACAAAATCACAACAAGTAATGAGGGATATAATTTTCATGTTTGTCCTCCTCAGTGTTTCCTTTCACCCAGGTAATGTTATACTAGTAAAGCTAGCTCAAAGTGCATTAAAATACTTATAAAATTATAAACGTTTCACGCTCGTTCTCCGCTCAATTTATGGGAGTTTGCGGCGGTATTCAGTCAGAGGCACTTGCTGTGAGATTAAACTTAGGATGTAGAGTACTGAGAAATGTGGCCACAATTTAATGTGTCTGTGTCTGCCTTGCTTTTGCATATAAGACAGCATCTCTACTGATATCTAGGAAGAGTTTGGGGAGTTTCTAAACTTTAAATATAATTTATTCACTTAAAATATGGATAGAAATATAAAGATACAGTTGGTAGTATAAAAAGTGTCTGCTTAAGTATGACCCTATCAATCATCTCTTAATTTGACCACCTAATAAATAATTTATTATACCATGTTTTGTAGGGACAGGATAATAGGTCTCATTTGACAGTTCATGAAAAAATGCGGTATGTTTACTAATGCGCACTCCATAAAGCTTGCAATGCTATCATAAGACGGACATTGGCAGAATTGCGACAAACCAAACGCAGAGTCATCAGACAAGAAGTAGAATTTGACCTTGTAACGGCGGCCACATGGAATTAATTTTTCTACCAAAGTTAGAACGGGACAATTAGAACTTTTTTCAATTACTTAATAGTAAGGGCTGGTGTGGCGGAAATTTGGCCGACGATCTCAAGAGACGCAAAGATGCAGGTATCGACAGAGCTTATCCCTTTGTGAGTGCGTGCTCCCTTTGGGGTCGAGACCCTGGGTCCGTGGGGTACAAGGCTCTCCGGGTTTTCAAAATCAATGAAAAATCAAAATCAAAAAAGGTTATCTGAGCGTCTGGTCGACGCGACGCGTGACCCGAGAGCGGGCGGGTATCTGGCGCAGCGCATCAGCATTGCCATACAGCGGGGCAATGCAGCCAGCGTCTTGGGGACGCTTTCGACTGGTATTGATATGGATCAGTTGAGCTACCTGTAGATTGTTTGCAACAGTCTGCAGTTAGCTTAATTGTTTCAATTGTAAATACTAATTCTAATTTGTTTTTATTTTTAATTATAATTTTCTCTGTCAATAAAGGTCTTAATAGTCTATATTAAATTATATATTATGGAAAATAAGTAAATATAACGATTTTTTTAAAATAATAAACCCGTACAAACATATTTAATAATTTTGTTTTTATAGAAACTGAATCAAAGTATTAATTTGCACGAAAAAAGTAAACGAAACAATCGGTTGCGTATTTTAAAGAATTACATTAGGCCGAAGATTAGAGTCCGAAGGAAGTCCCAAAGTTTTTCGACTCCTACGTCATTTGACCTCGTGGCTCGTGGTTAGCGCAATCCCGTACTGAGTAACAGTTTGCATTTTCCCACGAGCGTGACGGGTAAAATATTTCATGAAAACTTGAAATATCCGATTCCTCTCCCGCTGCCACCTGTAAGCGCAGCCTTAACAAAACTATTACTGAACTAGCACCTAATGAGGCTCAGTAATTTAAAAGTTGTTTTGACAACGGAAAAGTCCTTGGCTTTAGATAAAGCGGCCAAGAAACTCTGGAAGTTTGCAATCGCCGACCGAAACTTGTAGCGTCTCTTTTCTATGAAAACCTGAAAAGTTGTAAAGGCGGTAAAAACTCGTTACGCCAAATCGGCCACTAAAACTCGCGAAGCGAAAATTCTATCCAACTTCAATTTACTTTTATTGTTCCTACAGGAAGTAGTATCTACAAAGCAAAAGTTTTTTTTTTATCTTTACCGACTATCACAAAACATTCAATGAAAATATTTATTAAATTTCACATTTCGACTGATTTATTTTAATGTGCAACTAATAATAATATTTGGATTATTTATGTGAAGGTTCTGAAGACACCAGGAATAAACTCGTTGTATTGCTAACTTATTTGTGTTTGTTGGAGGAGGACGACCAATAACAGGAAATAACGGCAAGCTCTAGGGAAGGCCTTTGCGCACGCAAGACGATCTAAATAAATATGTCATGTCAATCTATAGATTTAAGTTAAATAATTGACTTTATAATTATAAGATTGTTAAATAAAGGCTACTATTATTTGTGTTTGTTTGTTGGACCCTAAGCTAAATATCTGGCCCTCTAGTAGGTAATTTCTTTCAATTTTAACGTGACTCACGTTTAATACAAAATGCTTATCGTGATTATAATTTCTTGATCTAGGCTTATAAATAAGCTCATAGGCAAGTCAAATTTAAAACTAAATTATTATCAAAATGTAAATAAAGTCCTAATTGATATTCTTAACCACAAATTTTTGGTCCACTATTGGAAGAATTATGTTTATATTTAGACACTATTAGGGACGTTAATAAATTACAATCACGACAAGCAAAACCAACAGCAATCGTTTTAAAAAAGGCTCTTTATTTCTCTCTTGATCTCTTTGGAATTTTTGGAAACCATCCTTTCCCTTTCAGTCTGATAATAGAAAAAGAAAAGTAGTAGAAAGCAACCTCAACACAACACCTACCTAAAACAAACAGGGCAGTTCAAATATTTCACAGTTTCGTTATATTTTACTGTAGAAAAGTGCTCCTGCATTACGCTAGATTACATTGTACGCTACAGAGGTACCGACCGGTGCTCTAATCCGCCACTTACCGCAAACCGAAGGCTTATGTGGATCAAGATTTTCCTTGTATACATTTTCACTATATTTGCAATGGCACTAGCAGCAGAATCACCAATCCATCTGCCAAACGTGGTGATTAGGGCAAAACCCCCTTGTTTGGGGAGGCATGTTCAGCAGTGGACCTATGTGTACAGCCAAGCAACACCAAGATTACTGGGCAAGTATTCCAGATTGTAGGTAGTCGAAAGAAGCTTTCCCGGCTTTAAACACGAGATTCTACCGAAAACTCCTCAATCTGACAAATTCTGGAAAATCGTCGGTATTGTCACAGGACACGGCATGCTTAGCAAACACCTATGTATTCAACTTGGGTATCACGGTCAGCCCCCTATGCAGAGGGTGCATGAATGCAGAGGAGTTGGCCGTGCATGTGCTTGTGGAGTGCGATAGCGTAGCTTCTCAACGACTACGCTTCCTCGGTTTCCCGCCCGAGGTAATACCTCGGGCGGGAAACCGAGGAAGCGTGGGAGGCATGCGCCAGCAGCAAGCTGCTGGTTTTCCTGGACGACATCGGGTGATTAGACTAGCAGCCCTCCACCTGACACGCAAAACAGGCCTATCTGTATCCTAGCTGCGGAAATCAAACCAGAAACAAGTAACAACCACTTCTACCCCATATTGGTGGGGTAAAATATTTGCATTTGCAGGCAATTCATGGCGTCTTACCTACTCTTTACAATGTTGATTTTTTTTTTGTTTACTTTGTAACTTCATATCAACAAAAACTGCTCTACTAACGTTTTGTACAGTATATTATATATTATTTAGCAATGTTCTTAAAATTACAGAAAATTTATTGAACTCATATTTTTATTTTTTTTTTAATTTATTTAAGAGAACAACCATCACTAACCTTATCTCATGTGTGCACTCTTGGACCAAAGATCTAGACAACCTTGAATTTGAACGCGCCTTCGACAAAGTCCCACACCAACGGCTACTGTTAAAACTACACCAGGTTGGGATCCGTGGAAAACTTCTCCAGTGAATTGCGAACTACCTCAGTGACAGGAACTTTCAAGTAAGAGTAGGCAACACCCTATCAAAGCAAAAACAGGTCATGAGTGGTGTACCCTAAGGTTCGGTCCTTTCAGCTCACCTGTTTGGGATATACATTACTGATCTTATTGAAAGTCTGGAATCTGAATCAGTCTTCTTTGCTGATATTGGGAAATTCTTTGCTAGCCCAATTACTCTCTCAGGACAATTACAGGACGGCTTAAACCGCATTCAAGCGTGGACTAAAGACTGGATTATCAAAATTAATGTATCCAAATGTAGTGTTCTATAACTGGGCCAAACAAACCCCAAGAATACATACACGTTGAACATCCTTATCCCTTCAGTAAACCAACAAAAAGACCTGGGCATTATGGTTATTACTGCTACTGGTAGTACCTTCAAATGGGAAGAGCACATCACAGGAATAGTGAAGAAAGCAAATCCTTTTATATATGTTATAAGAAGAGCTGTTTAAGCAATGACGGTTGAAGTAATCCTTAAGATATATAAGTCATATATTAGACCTCTGTTGGAATATGGTTTTCAACTGTGAAGCCCCTACTTTCAAAGGGACATAAACCTACTAGAGAGTGTACAAAGGAAAGCCACAAAAATTCCTATAGGCCTTCGCATAATGTCTTACCCAGAGAAACTGGCCGCTCTAACCCTCACTACTCTGGAGGATAGACGCCTTCGTGGTGATCTAATTGAAACCTTCCAAATTCTATCACACACTTACAGCCTGCCTGACATACTCAAAATTTATACTCCGAAGGTGCCACTAAAATCAGCTAGAGGCCATAGTCTCAGAGTAACTCGTACACACATATAACACCTAACACTAATAATGCTCATCACTTCCTGAGTAACCGAGTAGTGAGCAAATGGAACCGGCTTCCTAAAGCCGTTATAACTGCTCCCTCTGTGAACAGCTTTAAAAAACAGTTTCGACCACTGGTTGCAAACGCACAATCTGACCACGAAAAACGTTAAAAGCACTGTGATGTTGACATATCAGCTCTCAGCTGCTCGTCTATAATAACACTAATTATAATAATAATAACTTCCAGGCAATACCCAGCTGTGTTTCTAATAAATGAGTTTTTACAAACAGAACGCAGAAGGGATAGAAGCAAATTGAAGGCGCAGCAATTTGTATCTCTTGTCATACTTTTTAATTCCATCTCGGGAGAAACAAATTAGTTTCGCTCGAACACTTAGCTTGTTTACAGATCTTGAGCGATGGGAGAGGATATTCGCTTTGTGTATTTTTTAATATTATTCTCGTTTTATTGCGAAAGAGCGTGGTGGAAGAATTTGCTGCCTGCACCGTTCTATTCAAATATTATGAAAGATCTTGGGCGATTTGTTTGCGATATTGCTGCGAATTTATACGTTATTTTTCAAGCCTTTTCTGCGGAAAAAGTAATCAAATTTACGGTTTTTTGCTATTGACTTCATTATTTGTTTTCTCAAAACGTTCACGGAACAATATTTTGTGCCACGAGGCTCTTCGAACATCTGATTCAAATGCGATAGGAAAAACCGTGTGGACCTCGTTCTATTATTTGTACTGTGCTAGAGGGGTAGATTGGGGCAAAGCACCTCATTCACTTTGTCATTTTCACATATAATTTTGTTAATTTTAGTAAAATGCCTTAAGTTATGTGTATTTGGATGTCCTATATTTTACGAATTGAAAAAGCGAGTTAACCCTAAAAGGGTCTGAAAAATGTAACCCGCCCTACAGGTGCATTAAATTTAAATGACAGGTCATTTATCTCTCGTTAATGGTATTGTGACGTCACTCTAATGGACGGCTAAAGAGCCTCTCTCGTCGGCACTTAATAATGCATTTTATGTCAGCGCTGAGTACCAAGTGTACCGGTTGTTGACCCTTCAGTTGTCAACATCACTTTAAATAATCAGTGGAAATATGACTCATTCATACATACATATTATATATTGTCCCATCTTATCATTGTGGTTGGTAGTGAGGTATTGTTTTCTGTTTTTCAATATTTATGCATAACATTTCAGCAAAATAATTTATTTTTGGAAACTCTCTCAACCAAAACATTGCAAAGATATCATTGATTTACGTCAAAAATAAAACCAAAGAAAAAAATATTTACGTAGATACAACAGACTGCAAATGGCAAAAATTTAAAATAAAATAAACATGAACATCAATGAGTTTAATCAGTAGGTATAATAAATCATTGATGGAAATAAAGTGATATATTATAAATTGTTAGTTGACGATTCATCTAGGTACGTATCTACAAGCCTATTATGACGTCAAATACCAAAAAATAAAACGGTAAAATATTTTTTTAAAACACTCTACGTTTTTATATTTCTAAAACCCTCGAAAATCACAAATACGCCTCCGAGAATGATAACGCTGGTTTATAAATTCGAAATCTATGAACTTCCATGAACCCCAAGATGGAAGCTGAGTGTTTTACCTTATCAAGGATATTTTGACGTCATTTACAACGAACATTCGTACAAGGTTGCTCTGTGACAAGTAATTGGGGTAGGGTTAATAGAAAGAGCTCTCCCGAGGGTAAGTAGGATGTTGAGGTAAATGACTCCATCTGAAAATGAAAAGAAAACGTGAAGCAACTTGAAAAATTGGGTAGATAAGTGAATGCATTAATGGCTTAACCCCCTGATACTTATAAATCTGTCAAATTAAAACAGTTGCTTTGCAGTGTTTTTTTTTTCACCATCATCAGCCAATATTAGCCCACTGCTGGACATAGGCCTCCCCTAGTGAGCGCCATAAATAAATAAAAATAAAAATAATTACTTTGTTTATTCAGACGTTATCAAGTCGTAGTCGAAGCCATAGCGCTCTGTCTTCAGCTTGCCGCATTCAGCATCTGCCTGCAATCTTTCGCAGATCGTTATCCCACCTGGCTGGAGGGCGTCCTACACTACGTTTGCCGTTAATCTGACTTTAAGTCAACACAAGAAATCAAGCGATTCCTTGACTTTTGCTATAAGTTGAGATGTTTATTTTAAGTGGTCTTGTCTTTGCTAACGCACTAAAATCAGCTGGTCGATTCAGATCGTATTTATATTTTTTTTCTTTAATTAATGATTATTTTTATGGAGTATTTATCGCGTTCTTTTGCCGTCGCCCTTGACCACGATCGCTGTAACGCGATGGAAACGTAAGGGAAATAATAACAAAAGGTAAAACCCGGTAAATAACAAATCGCGAAATTAAAAAAAAACTACTATTTTTTGGCCGCTTATGTCTTTTGTTTTATATTCTTAAACTAAATGCAGCCAATGAGCGGCTAAAATAATGTGAGTGATACATTCAGGAATACATATGAATCAGCTAGCAGTGCCTGAAACGTCGTCGTGCAGGCTCTGACATATAGCAATAGACATTTTGAGCGATTGCTTTTATATAACCATCACATAAAACAAAATCCTACGTAAATCTTTTCAATAAAATTTACTCGCCTTCAAAGAGATTTCTATTTTTATTCTATTGAAAGCACGCTCGAAATAACACTGCAATATTCTGCATTGATAGCTTGAAAAAAAAAATTATAAACTAAGCCTTTGTGAGAGCATTGAAGTATAAAATCTATGTACGGAGGTAGGTTGTATAAGTTGTTGTTTTAGTAAAGTTATTTTAAATGTATCGCATCAGCTACCTAACGGATTAACCAGTTTAAGTTTGAGCATTCTTTGCTAATATACATATATATGTTTGATGAAATCTTTGCACCTTCTCTAACCTTAAATCTTAGGTTCATTTCCATATTCTTCGTTAATGGTTACATTACAACCCAATTTCTAAATGTATCTTTAAAGGTTTTTAAATTTCATATTTTATTATTAAAAACTCTCTTTTTGTTGTTCTACCTTGCTGACTAAACTTGAAATAACTTTTGTAATAATGGTCTTTGTGATATGACATGAACTCGCTTAGGGGTAAAAGAATATGCCGTTGACATTAATCCATATACTTTAACAAAGGAGTCACACACTCAACATTAAAATGTCACCGAAGCACAAGGGTCTCTTTTGTTTTGATAAACGTTGTGGCTCGTATTCAGCCTTTGTTTAAAGTCAAAAGTGGACCACCCTTTACACATGTGATGTGTTTTGTTTTTCACATGTGACGTCAGTGAACACACATCAAAAGAAACTAAATCTGCTTAGATTTAATTAGCACATTGGGTGAATTTCAACAACCGATTTGGGTGTTTTTAACAAACTCGTACAAGAAGAATCCCAATGTTTACAGTCTTCATTAAAGCTAGAAACGGACTGGTCCCACGAATGCAACGTATACGACGCATTATGAAATGGGTGCTTGTATTTCGATGAAAACACATGGCATAGAGACACATCTCAAGCCACGCCATGAATTATTATTGTATGCTTCTTCGACGTCTGCATAATAATGATTTCTTAGCTCACATCCCCTACCCCAAATCTTAGACGTAAATAGCATGAACATCTTTGATACCAAGACAAAAATCAGATGACGTTGATGCGGCAGCATTTTTCAAAAAAACTTAATTTATTCGAGCAAATAGGCCCAAACTAATTAACAACGCCATAAAACGTCAGCATCCAAGCATAGAACAGACGTAAAAAGTAAAGCACAAGACTCAATTATCGGCAACATCTCACTTCTCATTTAGTCTCGAACGTTCGAGGAATCGAAAAAACAACAACTGGAAAGTGAGACTCAAGAAATTATCTTCTGCTCATGCATAGCATACAAAAAGGTGCCAGCGCGAGCACTTTGTGAATCTTCCGGAATAAAAACTTAATTTAACTTATGTTATTGGTAAAATTAGACCTGTGAAGAAAATAGTTACAACATAATTTGAAAACTTGTAAAAAAAATTTAATCAGCTTGCGCTTATAAGCAGTGGCGTTTTTGACAGCCTAATATGTGTTAGATAACCGTACCAGTTCGTTCTTTCATTCAACACGCTGTTTCTACATCTATTGATAGAAAACTAAACAAAACTAATTTGACAGCACTGAAAATGTTGCCGTCTCTTTCATAACAATCAAAATAAAAAGAATCTGAATTGACACCATTGTTTGAGACTTTAGAATATACAAAATGTAAATGTACAAAATTTGAGCTTCAGAGCTCCATATAATTTGCATTGGAATGAGCCCACATTAGAGCAAATCGCTCAAAACTAGCCACGATCGTCAGAAATCGTCGTCGGCATTCAAATACTTTTTTAAATGGCCTAAGGCATTCAAGCATAAAACTAAAGCACAAGATTCAATTATCGCCACAATCTCCCATCTCATTTGTTGTTTTTCGATTTCTCGAAAAAACAAGAAACGGAAAGTGCTTACCGATGTTTGAAATTGGAAACTCGTTCATCACGTGTACCAGGAAATTGTTGGAACGTATCGTCGGATTGCTGGGGGAGACAGCTCGATTGAGCTCATTACACTGGTAAGGATGCGTTTACAGTGGGCAACGCGAGCGGTAACAACATAACCAGCGTGAGTTACATTTACTGTCACTTATGGCAGTGACTGTCATTTTAACAGCTGTTATTGAAAATGTATAATCCTTTTATTTGATCTTTGAAGTAGTCACTATTGAAAGAGATAAATAATAAAGGATTGTAAATCACGATCCTCTGACTTTCGTGAGACGTTGGAAATACTTTTTCTAAGACGTCTGGAATAGGTGCGTCACTCGTGAGACGTTGGAAATACTTTTCGTAAGATATTGGAGACAGGCGCGTCTCACGTGAGACGTTAAGAATAACTCCAAAAGAGAGTAACCAGTACAATACGCGCTGAGATCGCTGGGAGCGATTTCACCTAGGCAGTTTTTTTTATTTGTTTTATTAATAGTTACCGGTAAAGGTAATATTGTACACTGACCTCCCACAGCACAGGCTTGCCCTATGCTCTATACCACTAGTAATTTGTTTTTTTGATATCAGTTGCTTCGGTAAGTAAATTAGTATCGTGCCATAGAGGTAACGACCTCTGTGGCGGGGCGGACGAAGGTCCGCCAGAGACGCAGGAGGTTGCGGGTTCGATTCCCACCTCGAGGTAAATGTTTGTACGATCTGCTCTCTGCTGATATTTGTTCCGGGTGTTCTGGATGTTTTCTATGTATTATGAAAAATATATTACTATGTAGTGTATTGTATTAAGTAAATCAGTTATCTAGTAGGTACTAATAACACAAGCTCTGCTTAGCTTGGGGCTAGATAATGTTGGTGACTTGTCCGACAATATTTATTCATTTATTTTGTATTTTTGTATTGTCGCGCTTGAACACGCGCGATATTTTCTTTAAAGTCTGCCAATAAGCTACACCCGCGGGTTTTTTCAGGCAGGATAGATCGATTCGCCCCGAAATCGCTTTTTGTCTAATAAGCTTTTCGTCAAGAATCAATTACGCAATTTGTCATCGTATAATGGTGGGTGATCTACTCGCCGCCGTCCGCGCATCGAAAGCTTGCGAGCGAAGCGATCTGGAGTTGATGAAGTGAGCGCATGTCCTAACAATTGCTTATAAAAGAATACTAGCCGCATGCGCGCGGCGCGGCGGTGCGGGAAGGGTGCCGGGTGGCTCTAATGAGCTGTGACCTTAAAATTGTTTGAGCATTTACTATGTTAACTGGGCTAAGCTCGCGTAAAAACTGCTTCGGTAACTATGTACGTTTAATATAAATAAAATACCTGCTGTAAATACACTGTAACGACCTTATTTACTATGTAAATTAATTATTGTTTTGTGTTTGGCAAGGTTAAATTGTTAGCAGATATTTAAATTTAACAACTTATACATACGTATACTGCATACGTTCAATTTTATAAAACAGTTGGGACTATCGGACTATCAGACTGAGGATGATAAGGGTGATTATTTCATTTAACCTATTGAAAATAGTCATTAAGCTCACATTTAATAATATCGGCTTGCTGACATTTCGGACATTTTAATTTTAATATTTTCTCTACTGATGTTTCGAGCATCAATGATAAACGATGTTTTGTACAGTCAGACGAATCCAATGATACCTTAAACATATAAATCAGATTAGCCTTTTGGATGATACGAGTTAATAGAGAACATGACAATCCCACATAAGTACTACATAAATACGCATCTTGGAAGTTAGGTAATAAAAATAAGATGATAGATTAGCTCAGGTACAGTAACGAGCGAGAGAGAGCTAATGCATAAAATAGATCTCAATGAATAGAAAAGTCAATGTAGTGTATTGTATTAAGTAGGTATATAAGTTTTCTGGTGTCTACAACACAAGCTCTGCTTAGCTTGGGGCTAGATAATGCTGTGTGAATTGTCCAGCATTATTTATTTATTTCTAATTTTCGCTGATGTCTCTATGACATCGCACAAAATCATCAGAGACCATAGGATAAGTTTTGCATAGATCAAGAAAACTATAAAAGTTTTTTTTCCTTTCTATCCATTCACCCGACTTGGAAATTTTCGCTTAAGTGCATTTTTGCACCTAGACAAAAAATCAAATCAAATCGTTTATTTGTGACACAATAAAATGTTTACAATAAAATAATGAGTCCGCAGGATCCCGAACTAGCCTAAGCTGTATTACAGTACCCAAGGCTTCTCCTTATAATTAACAATATTGTGTTTTATTAGACTATTTAAAAAAGTATATCTAAAAACTAAAAAAGAAGAAACATAATGTAGAAAAAATATTCAAAGTTTAAAGGTTAAGTTATAACTAAACATCCTATTATTATAACAGTATACACACAGGTGAACAAGAATTTAAGGGCTTTTTTTAAACAAAATAAAAAATGTAGATACTTAGTAACAGTGACAAGCAAGGAACCAAATTAAATCTAACCTCAGTAAATTCTAAACAAATACATAAATAAATTAAAATAATAGTTAGTAAATAAATACGTAAATTTATTTGTTTATATTATAATGAATCGTACCGTACATAATATTAAATATTTCTAGGCAGGTAGATACTATATTCACACAACCATCTACTCCTCCCGTAGCATCTGGTATCAACCCAAGACGAGGTTCGCGCCTAAGTCAGAAAATACTAACCCTAAGTGAAGCGCCTTTAGCGATTGGCATTCCGGTGACGCCGTAAAAAAAAAGGCGCATATCTTAGTAGGACAGCGATCCAATAATTTCATACCAACACGATTATAGTTTTCGAATGTTCTTCAGTTCAGATTAGCAGTACAACTTTCACAAGTCAGCGATAGTACTTTAACGAAAACATTTTCTGTTTGGTATTGTGCAAACTCATACTAGCCACTCAGTTGGCTATGACATCAAAACACCCATGAATACTGACCCAACACATCACTAGCTGTTACCACTAAACAATTTATACCATCCAGCCGCTAAATCGTCATAGTGTCTCGTACAATTGCAATGAATCTATCCAGTTGATGCGAGGACGCTGGACTCGGCAGTAACCATGTCACTTGCATGGTGTCAACGCTTCTCGCCTTGGCTAGACTGATTTAGAGCTAGCTGTCGTATTTATATTACAAAATGTGCCTCTTATTTGCACGGTGATATTCACCAATGAAAATTTATCTTCGTCTGCCTGTACGAAACTTGTAAGCACAACAGTTGAATTGTACAAAAATAATACACTAGTGGTCATCTATGGTTGGTTTATGGTCGGTATTGGTTTTCGCAAGAAATTTTTAAGTCCACAGGACTTAAAAGTTTTGATGTGATCATTATTATCATTGAGAGAGTGTTGGACCTTTATTAGTAAAGGAAATTACAATAAAATAATATAAATATATTAGAACTAGTAGATATTTACAATGGAAACAGTTGAGGTAACTGCAGATTCGTCACTATCTGGTGACTAACTGCAAACAATGTAGAGAAAGCTCATCTGATCCAATCGGAACCGGACGGTCCCCAAGACACTGGCTGCATTGGCCCGCTGTATAGCAATGCTGATGCGCTGCGCCAGATACTTACTAGCTAAAAGTTATGATACATGCCTAAAACTAACATACAACCTCTTTGATAAATTAAAACGTATCTATTCTTATTTTTTTATAGACGGACACGTGATCAACAACAGACTTATAGAGTAAGTTTAACAAAATAATCTTCTAAAATGTCTACCAGCTTTTCTTTTGGGAGTAAGCGCATCTTAGTTCCGCTTTCGAGTCATTTTTCAGCGTTTATGACGTAATCGCTTACGCGCCCTTACCGTTTCATTTGTGGAGTGGGGAATTTTCATATTCAACCTATCCGCTTATCCGTTTCAGTCGGAGCAGGCTTACATTGAAACCGGATAATAATGAAATGCCTTATTTATACTTCCGAGTCAAAGGTTCAGGGAGCATTTTTGATATTGAGATGAGTTTCTATTAGGAATACACTTTTGGAACCCCACCATGACCACTATGGGTTTTAAAAAGACTTACTAAACTTGCCAACTTTTTTTACTCACTAGACAGCAGGGGCTGCTCCATCTGAGTAGGGGCAAATGCGGAACATGTCTTGTGCATAGTTTCTAGACTGTGGTATAAAATATTTTTTATATTCTAATTAGAGTTTAGAGTTTTTATTATTTTAGCACACAACATGTCTCATAGGTTTAATCAGCTTTTCTTATTTATTATTTCCGAAAAAAAAACTTTATAAAACACCATATTTGTCTCATTTACGTTCTAAACATTTTTTTGACATGCAGCCATCGATCAAGTTATCCGGTAAGAGGGCCGGCGGATACCTTGATCGATGCACGCAACGTATAGAGTATAGACAGTGCTCCAGCTGAGCTTTAGCTCCATCTTAGTTTGCATCGCTAGATTACGTTTCTTTTGTGTGATTTGAGCGTATAACAAGCCAATGGGCTGAATAACGACATAACAAGCACCAGCCAACATGTAGATGAACCATCAAAAACATTGATTTTGCCCTAGGCCTCTACCACTAACTTTTTTTTTCGTAATACAACGGTATTACGAAAAAAAAGTTAGTGGTAGAGGCAACGGCCTGGAAGAAATTACTTTTAGCAGAAGGTCACCCGTTGTACTGTTTTTTAATACTTATATACCTACAATAAAATGTTAAAACATTAAATTCTTTCATTAATTATATTTAGTTACTAAGTTTCTGGAACCTAAAATTACATTCAAACAATAAAAACACATTGAAGGATTCAAAATAGTAAAAAAAAACACAGAAGGCTTTTTCTACACATTTTTGGCAAAATAAAGTACCTAATCGTAATCGTTAGATTCGAAATGAAATATGCTATCTAGTTTTGGCCCACATTTTGAGATATTTCGAGATATAGACGGAAAAGGCGTTAACTGACAAAAAAGTTGATATCTCTAAGTGAAAATCGGTATTATGTTCATAAACGAAACAAAATATCTAAAATTCTACTTTGCTCTAGTATAAATGGTGTAAGAAACAAAACGTTTTTGTTTAACAAATAAAAGTTCAAATAAATTGCCTGAAAACATGACTTGTTATGTACAAATCACGCTCTCGTCTAGTGATAATGTATATTATACCCACTGAGTTATATGTAGAGTACCTACGTATATATCGATGATTACATCCTTTTTTAACTAAGCGATTGCACTGACCAAGTTCAGAGCCGCGACCACACCAAAATTGTTTTTATTTTTATTATTTTTCAGTGTAAACTGTTAAGGTTCTGTCATTATTAATATAATAAAGGATTTATTGTAAATATGTTTTTTTAAACATTTTAATAGGACAAAATATGGAATAGTAATGAAATAGTCGTATTTTATCTATTGCATATTTTGTCCACATATTTTGTAAGATAATGATGATGGTCATTGAATTTTATAAGGGATTATTGTCTAATAACATAATAAGCAAGAGACTAAAATGCTAAATACAAAATTCATAATGAGGTTTTAGAGACATAAAGCCTTTTTGCACTTTATGAAACGAAATAATATAGAATAATAAAATATTATAGAATATTGACCAAAAAAAATTATATAAACGTGAAAAATTTCAGATATTTACTTGATTTCAAATGTTAGTAATATTTTTTGGACACAATATCATTATTATTATAGTAATATTTTACCATTATAATATAGTCTAACAAATACAATACAATACAACATTCTTTATTGTTTTTTTTTTTAAATCATTTATTTGGTGCATGAGGATTTTGCCGAACATGGCATGTCACCCCCGTAATTCTAAATAACAATAGTGCTTAATCCAACAAAAATACATAATATGTAACAGAACAAAACAAACTTAACAAAAACTCTTCATACAAACCTATTACAATAATATTTTTGTACCATTATATACAAGCAAACTTTTTTAAATAAATCAACTGAAAACTAATCTATGAGATATCTACCACCTAAACATTTCATTGCCATTTAGGTACCTACCTCTCTGTGTAGGGTACCTACACAGAGAGGTAGGTAGTCTACATCTGCGCACTGATTGACTAGCTATCAAAAAGTTCAGTGTTACCTACCTAATTGGTATCCTCTAGGGAGGACATGTATATTCTAAGCAACTTCTTGGCTTTATCGGAGGTCGGTTCAGCCAGAAAACTGTTGCACATACCTACGCCTACGTTACAATCAAATAACATGCCACGCTGGACTGCGCCCCGGACACACTCCACCAACACGTGATATACGTCTTCAACCTTATTGCAATCCGAGCAGTTCGGCGAGTCAGCCAGTTTCATTAGGTATTTAAATTTATTTGATGGTATATGACCCGAGCGCAGTCTTAACAGATAAACGATATAATTTCCTAATAATCGGCAAATCTTCAAACCATGGGTAACGAGGAAGTTCGCACTGAATGGAATTATACCAGATCCCCTTTATTTTTGATCTCTCGTCAAAATGCTCCTACCATTGTTCTCTACATATCTCTTTAACTGTATATAAAATTTCACCATGTACTGGCAAACAACTATAAGGAATCCCGTCAGTGGTGGCTTGTCGAGCGGCCAAGTCGACGACCTCGTTGCCCACGATACCTATATGCGACGGTATCCACTGTAATGCTACTGATTTGCTAGAGGACTTTAACCTACTGATGGATTTCAGAATATTGTAGGCAATCGGTAGTCCTCGAATATTCGAGGATATGCGAGCCAAGTGTGAAAGCGCACTCTTTGAGTCAGACAATATAACAAAATTGCTATGATCGACTGATAACGCGTAAGATAACGCCTCAGAGATTGCGATAAGTTCAGAGTGCATTGTCGAGATGTTTGCTTCAATTTGAAATTTTACTCGTAATTCTGTCTGAGGATCGTAAAATGCCGCTCCTGAACCTATCGATTCCTTTGAACCATCAGAGAAAATCTTATAACACGTGCCATAGGTCTCATTTAAAACTAGATCACATTGATTTTTTACAGCTACCCTATTAAACATTCTTTTAGGTAACTCAACTCCTTCAATTTGTAAACATACATGTTCTGAGAGGTCATAATTAGTTAAGTAAAGTATCCATCGAATACATAAGTAGGTTTTTAGATGAATAAAAACTTAATTGTCTAAATTTTCTACACAAAGCTATTAAAATAGGTATTTTCTTCGTAGCCCAACAAACATGTTCACATTTTGATTCAAGTTGTTCTAAAACATCTATCGTAACATTGTTCATAAAGGACTTTGCCCTTAGCCAGAATTTGCCAGCAAGATAATATCTACGTATGTTTAAAGGTGGCAGACAAAGCTCACTTTCCATGACGTGTATTGGGGTAGATTTAATAAATCCGCCTATAACGCGCATTGCCTGATTTTGTACGATATCTAGTTTCTGCAGGTGACTTTTGTCACTAGTATCATAAAGGAAACTACCATAGTCGAGTCTGCTGCGTATGATAGCTATATATAGTCGCCTCAAGTGCTTAGGATGAATCCCCCAGTTACCCCCAGCCAGTACCTTAAAAACATTAATGAATTTTAATAATTTCTCGCGAGTTTTGTTTATATGCTTACCCCATTTTAAACTTCTATCTAAATACATTCCTAAATACCTAACGATATCTACCTGCTGCAGACAATTGTCGTCTACTCTAATATTTATATGTGCATTACGTCTACCCCTGCTAAATACAATAATTTTAGATTTCCGATATGAAACACTAAGACCTAATTCTTTAATTAAGTTACAAAATATATCTATAGAGCTTTGAACATCGCTGACTGCCTGGCTTAGAATTTTGTCAGAGCTGTAAATAACAAAATCGTCAGCGTATTGCGAAATAAACGCCCTCTTAATAGCATGACAAATTTTTATTGTTGAAATGATTCTTTATTGTACACCACAACATTAAATGGCGGCCTTATCGCTTAACAAACCTGTTTTATTACGATTTTCATAGTTAATATCAATATTAGTCGGCCAATGTTTGGAGTGGATTATCTCGAAGTAATGAAATTGTTGGTTAACGCCTACTTTTTAGACCCTTCAATTAGAATAAGTACTAACAATTCGGTTCGAAGTTACAATTGAAACAATTTTGAGCTAACTGCGTCTTTAGTTAGTTTGTCGCAAACAATTTAAAGGTAGCTCAACTAAATTTCCTGATAATGGTTCAGTGGAAGTAACGAAAAAAAATCTGTCTAAATAGTATCATTTTGTAATTCGAAACCATATTCTTAAAAGTTTTTCAGCATTATAATCGTCTAATTTCCAAATAAAAAAAATAATTTCATCGAAAACCTATCGGATTCCTCCATTATCACGACAGTGCTTTTCCATTATCGATAGAAAGTAACTTCTATTTTTGTTGAATCCAGCGGCCTGACCTAGATTTCTAATAGATTCCTATTTCAAAGGTTTAAAATGATTTATACAGGTAAATTTTTAATTTGACCGGTCGATTAAATATTTTTTTTTTTATATATCAATGTCAAACAATGGTTATTTAATATTTTGTGTATTTTTAGTACTTTTATATTAGTAGGTTTAATTTTTTTAGTAGCTTCAGTTGTAGTTGTTTCGAAAACACTCAGATTAAAAATTATTTAAAACCATCTAAATAAGCGAAAAAGATGTCTGCTTTTTGGGAACGGTCACTTGATAATAAAAAAGAAAACGCAAAGTGTGAGTTGCCTCGCACACGAAGGGTCCGATCGTCCTGGAGGGACGAAGGGTCTTCCGTACCGTAAAAATCAACTTTTTTAAAGAACATGAAATTTTCAAATGTTCGGAGAACCCTTCAAATTAAAAACTTTATTATATTTTTAGTATTTCTTGTTATTACAGTTGAAGTGTTTCTTATTTCTAGAAAGTTTAATATGCCTACTTATTGTGGTTCAAGATACCTACAGCCTTGAAAAATAAGAGCAAAAATAACGTTTTTTATGTGCAACCTTTTAATTTGGATATTTATTTTATTTTTATTATTTGTTGTCATGGCGGCAAGAGAAATAAACATTCTTTAAAAATTTCAACTATCTACGTCTTACCGTTCATGAGATAGAACACTGTGACAGACGGACAGACGGACGGATGGACGGACGGACCCTTCTAACCCTTCGCGTACGGAACCCTAAAAAGATAAAGTCCCCTCAGTAAAATATTTACTGCTTATTAAATCTTTTTAATAATAAAATTTCATTTTATCCAACTGGTCACTTATAAAAAAATGTTAATTAAATCTCATCTCCGTCTTGCAAAATGCTAATTCAGGCAAAACTAATTTGCTTCCTGGAATTAAACAGTAGGTACCTACAACAGGATACAAAACATTATTAATTCCAAGTTCCATCTTTGTTTTTATTGTACCAACAATATTTTGGAGTATAACATCTCATCAGCTCACGTAGTTTACTCCTGAAACAGGGCCTTCTGTCATAATCACCACGTTTGGTAGGCGAATTGATGATATCTGTGGGGGTTTCACAAACACACAAAAGGAAGCTACTCTTCCTTGGTAGTTTGGTGAAATGAAATGAAATAGTATTTATTTGCTTAAATTTAGTAAGTAAGTAGTAGTAAGTACTACTATATATGACTACATATTCGTGCAAATGTTTAATCCTATATCAATTTAGATACACTTTAGTTAGTTTTAGTTTGCTATTACAATACTACAAAATAAAAATATTTACAGAACACAAGCATAAAACCGTCAACAAAAATATAAAGAATAATCGATAAAATAATATTAAATACATGTCAAAAATAAAAATTATGTGAATTTAAATTTCAAATATTCGTCTATACCTTTTTTTTTTTTTTTTTTTCTCGGCCGAGGAAATTCTTTTACGAATAGACTGGTCTGGGGGGGACCAGAATTATGTGGGACTAGACGTCCTGATAAGGACGTAATACCCACTAAAACCTCTCCGGTGACCCTTCTCTCGCCATTTTCGCCGAACCACGGGAACATATAAACCTACCGCGGCCCGACTGGCGTCCCCTCTTCCTCCCATACATAGCCGGCGAGCCCACCATTCCACACACTCGCCGACCCCATTCATCCGTCACCTTTCCTACCCCCGATTGGGGCACAGACAGGACATACACAGTTGAAGCCGCGAATGTCGAACTCTGTGCCCGGATGGGCATTTCTGCCCCATACTACCAGGTATGGGCCTCGCATACACACGCACAAATACTCCCACTCTCACTCAAACTTGTCTAACATACGGTTCTCATTTATTCTAATCACGCAGGTACAGTGCCACGCACACTCAGCTAAAGCAAGCGCGCGCAACCCTACCCCACGTGTCCCACAACTGTGCACGAGTACCGCAGGTTGCGTCCCACGTATCTCGCGCTATCCGTCACCTTTCACTATCACAAAACCTTATGGCTTCATGGCCCACTCATACGTCATCACATCTATCCCTCCTCATGGCGGCCGCCGTGCCGTGTCACTGGTACGGCAGCAACCCCTCTCCTCTTCGAGCGGCAGAGGCCTTTCCCCGAGGCCTCGCGCCCGAAGATCTCTCTGTGTTCGGGTGCTTTTAATTAGCCCCCAAATCCTACCCTTCAACCCGCCCTCAATATGTGACCGTAACGACGGTTGACACCCGTCACTACAGCACCATCCATCTCCGCCGCTTCACCGCGGGCACCATCTAACGAGGCACACTCGGGGCCACGCTCGCGCATACACTTGCGCCAGCCCCCTCACTCTTTTCGAGCCCGAGGCCTTACCTATGCCTCGCGCACGAAGGGCAGTCTCAGGGCGGAAGGCGCCGGCTGTCCGCCGCCCGGCGCCCGGCAACCGCCGTCCGCCGCCTGTTCGCACGCCTCCCGAGGCGTGCCTCCGGGTCACGCTCTCGGATACGCTCCGCCTCTTCTTTGGCAGTCATCACCGCCTTCGAGAAGGCGGAGATGGCATCCCACGCCCTCTCGCTGTCGACCATGGACTGCACAATGGTCGGTAGTGACAAGTTCGCCCCTACCACTGCGACTAAAGTCGCCCTTTCCGTCGCCCACGCCGGGCACTCCACCAACGTGTGGCGCGAGGTGTCTTCGGCACACTCACAGTGATGGCATTCTGGCGTGGGTTCTTCCCCCGCCACCCTCCAGAGATACCTTCCAAAGCACCCATGCCCAGAAAGGATCTGCGTAAGGTGGAAAGAGAGGACACCATGCCCCCTCGTCACCCACCGCTCGAGAACCGGTCGCACCGCTTCGATGGTGTCTCTGCCAGCGGTGGGCTCTGCCAGCGCTCGCAACCACCGAACAAGGAGACGCTTACGCGCTTGTATGCACCAGCGTAGCATCCCCTCCCGTGGCAGCGGCTCCCCCGTTGTCCGGTGCGCCACAACACGGTCGTAAACCGCGGTGAGCACACGGGCGTCTAACTCCCATGGCAGGCAACCGGCAAGGACACACGCCGCCTCGAAAGAGACAGGGCGGTACCCGCGCACTACCCTGAGACACATGACTCTCTGTGGCCGATGGAGGAGACCCTTATTTACTCGACCCAAGGCGTCCTCCCACACAGGCGCCCCGTAAAGCGCCATCGATCGCACCACCTGCACGTAGAGCCGCCTACAGGCCGCGTTCGGTCCACCGACAATTCATCTATACCTACTATAAAAGTAAAGATGAGTATTATTATTGGTAGTCTACTCTTACGACGTCCACGGGTTGAATCGGAAGAGTGCCAGGATTTTAACATCATCACCATCAACCTATTTTAGTCCACTGCTAGACATAAGCCTCCCCTAAAGAGCGCCATAGCGCCTTGTCTTCAGATTGCGGCATCCAGCATCTGCCTGCAGTCTTTCGCAGGTCATCATCTCACATGGCCGAAGGGCATCCTACACTGCGTTTGTGACCGAGTCGCGGTCTTCAATCAAGAACACGTTTACCCCAGCAGTTGTCGGTTTTTCGCGAGATATGGCTGGTCCACGGCCACCTCCTCTAGCGACTCCGCCATTAAGACTATGTCATCAGCAAATCGCAGGTGTGAGATGTGGTTGCCGTTTATGCTAATGCCCCTACTTTTCCAGTCTCTTTAATATATCTTCCAATGCGCTCGTGAACAGTTTCGGGGTGTGACATACACCTGCTTCTCTCCTCTACGCAATTGGATGAGAACTGTGAAGCTGTGTTTGTTGAAATCAACTTGCGCAATGTTCTTGTGGGAAGAAGGCTTATAAAATCATAGCATAAAATCTTGGGATTCAAAAAAAACATGTGTAGGTTGTAATTTTACTAAAATTTAGCTAGATAAACTCCCTTGCGCATAGGAAATCTAAAGTTTCACTTTGGTTGTGTGTTGCGGTTTAGTAAGTAGGCGTTAATGCATATCCCTCTTTGTAGGTAGACTAGGTAGGACTGAGATAACCTGTGGAGTGGGCTCGGATTTGTGTAATCTCTTGAATTAAGCTCAAAGAACTCCCCGACGATCTGACCCCGAGGCCTCGTTGAGGGGCTTTGTCAGTTGTGTTGGTCTCTTATATATAAATTTATGATATATGTACACTATGTTCGAGAATAAAGTGTATTCTCTGTTAGGTCGCTCTGATGCACCCCAGGCTCGCGAGCCAGTATCAGAGGCCACGCACACTGTTATAGTTTAGGACAAAATCGGGCCTAACAACCCCGTATTCCCCGTGAATGTTAGAAGACAAGGCATTGCACCCCGCCTGTCTACATTACACACCACACGTTAAAATGTAAATTTGAAGGTGACTTCTAATACCTGACTTCTAGTATTGCTATACAAAATTTGAACTAGATATAGGTTAGAATAGGTACACTGAGTAAACTGTAAGGAATCAAATCTAATTAGGTATTCTAAAATAATCTTCTACTTATCTACTTGGGATTGGTATGAATTAAAAATATTTGATTAGGAAGTTTTGGAACAAAAGACAAGCACATAATCTCAAAAGTATAATCAAATTATTATAAAAGCTATATTATTAACACCGGTTACGAAATACAAACAAAATTTAACTACATATATTATCTGATAAAATCTTATTCTATTTGAGTAAAATTCTAAATATCATTCATAAAATCCGTATTTACTTTTATGCTTATTCGATAAACCTATAATTACCTACCTCCTGAATTGGAAATCCAGTGACATCACTTTGATAAGTTAGGTAAATTAATTACATATTTTTTTTTTTATAACGGCAATGGCCTTTATTAACAAAGAAAATTACAATCAAATTATAACTAGTATTTACAATTGAAGCAATTAAGCTAACTGCAGACTGTTGCAAACAATCTACAGGTAGCTCAACTGATCCATATCAATACCAGTCGGAAGCGTCCCCAAGACGCTGGCTGCATTGCCCCGCTGTATGGCAATGCTGATGCGCTGCGCCAGATGTCCGCCAGCTCTCGGGTCACGCGTCGCGTCGACCAGACGCTCAGATAACTTTTTAAAAACCCGGAGAGCCTCGGTACCCCACGGACCTAGGGTCTCGACCCCAAAGGGAGCAAATATGTAGGCTCTGTCGAGACCTGCATATTTGCGTCTCTTGAGATCCTCGGCCAAATCTGCCGCCGCACCAGCCCTTACGGATGTCCTCGGAAGATGGGAAGGCGCAAGTGTGTCGACGCATGTAGCGTCCCACACAATGGGCCTCCCCAACTCCCATGGGACTAGTGTCATGCCGTCAGGCCTCTTACCATCGTCACGCAACAGACCATTCGGTTCGAGAATAGCTGGTACGTTAGCGGTGACAAAGGCCCGCCGAATGACGTCGTTAAGGCTGGCATGACGAGATATCCTACCGGCAGCCCTAGTACACGATAATCCGTGATGACCAAGCTGTTCGACAGCAGTACCGCACTGGCATTGATGAGGCGCGCAACACATTGCACCCAACCGAAGACATGTTGCGATACGGAAAGTTACGGGATCCAATAAAGTGCCAGTGTTAAATGAAGGAAATGCTTGCAACCAATGTCCTGACTCCCATTTAGAAACGGCCAGGAGACGGGCACGATCCGCAGAGCTGGAGCACGTTTGTAACAAACTATTCCGTGTCAACTCACACAGAGGCCCGTCCCATTGCCGTTGAGACAAAAGAGATTTTGGGGGAGCAGCATTAGGGCAAGCATTAAGCCAAGCCGTTCGAGCTTCGTCTAAAAATGAAATTTTGAATGAAATTCCAGGTGGGACCAAACAAGATGACTTTAAAATTTTGTCAACTAAAGAACTAGTGCTGTAGACGGAAGACAGGAACGCTGGAAGGGCTACACTTGAAATTTTGCGTATACCTAAGCCTCCCAATTTGACAGGCAGGGAGGCCTGCGACCATGCCTTGTCATCTAAATCGACATTCAAAACCGATGATAGAGTATTCTTTTTTATGTTGTCTAAGCCTTCCAAGAGCTCACTGTGTTTCCACAGTTGACTACATCTCAAAGAATACGTAAATGCAGGTACAGAAAGACAAAACCGAATTATTGTAAAAGCCTATTAATTTGCCTATTAATAGCCTATTAATTAAGCAGGCTATTAATTTTGAGCAGTCTGTCCGAAGTTTTGTTAAAATTTTGAATTTTCTCGTCTACAAAGGACTGAAATCTCGTCTACAAAGGACTGAAAATTACATATTATTTATCAGAGGAAAGAAATCATTACAACTTACTTTCAATGTGAAGATCTATTTTTTTCATAATCAATACAACAACGAGGACACATAAATGATTATGAGTTATTATGTAAGTTTGTTCTCCAAATGAACCAAAAAATCCCTACATAAATTTGTCCCAATGCGTGAATCAAACCCGCAACCTCCTGCGTCGCAGGCGGTTCTTCGCCCGCCGCGCCACATCGGTCGTCAAGTAGGTATTATCATTTAAACAACATTATCATCGGATATTGAGTTCCATAATTTCTTCTTTGTTATTTGATCTCCTAGAAGAGCCTATAAATAATTGGTTCGTTTCGATAAGGTCGAGGGGAATAATAATGAATACCTTTTGTCTGGTTCTTGTAACTTCGGTACCTACATATGTAGGTTAATATAGTTTTTTAATTGCCCGAGTAATTTTGATTCTTGAATTTGCACGTGGTTTTATGAATAATTATAAAATACAAAATACTGACGGTTTTCCCAGAAAAGTAGTCTCGGTCCGGCCTCAGGATAACCAGGTATCCTGGAGACCGACGGCGTAGGCCTGTCTGCCTAATTTCATTAGATCCGTTCAGCCGTTCAGGCGTGAAACAGACTGACAGAATAGCTTTAGTCTTTCTACTACCTCCACCTCCATAGCGTAAATTGGTGATAGGGAGGAGGCCTGGGTCTGCTGGACCCAGGCCTCCTCCCGATAAGCGCCTTGTTGGCTTTTATCTCACGGGGGTAATGCCCATATTCCTCACGCTGGGCATGCAGGTTGGGGATTGCAGTTTGGTGGTAGAATTGTTTTCCTTAAATTCTACCACCAAACCCTTAGTCGCCTGTTACGACACCCGCAGGAAGAGTTGGGGTGGTGCAAATTCTATGGCGGCACCACACAGCAGCATTTCTACGAATATTTACGCAGCATGTTTTGATAGAATACATGAACTTTTTCAGCCCGATCAGTTCAATAGTTCAGCCGGAAGGAATAACACACAGTGTTTATACATCTGATCCATAATGGGATTTTATTTCAGCTTGATAAAATAAATAAATAAATTCTGGAACACACAACACGGACGGCCAACCGTCTCAGCAGATGACAAAATTGCCCCACCGTTCTCTTATGGTGACAGGATTGGGTGACGGTTGGTCCATCATTCATATTTTTACCTTAAAACACTTGGACGTGGACGTGCAGCTAGAATCGATCGTGCAACCTTCTGCTCAGGACGTTTGGCCACTACCCCACAGAGGTCACCAGCTGTTTTATTTAGGGCTATGACTCAGATTAGTTTGTTTTCCAGATTATTTATGTCGCGTAGGCAGTTGATTGATTACGCAGCGGCGTGATTTGTGTGCAAAGCTGTATCTCAAATGTTGCGATAGCGGCCCAGCTTTGTGTAGGTACCTACTGGATCTAAAACGCTCTCAGCTTAGGTACATGTTATGACAAAAGTTGAAGATTAACCAAATTCAGCATTTCAATATAAGTATATGTCAAATTGTGGCAATAGTTGAAAGTTCACCAAATCCAGAAACGCTTAAACTGGAAATTGCTAATTGATTTGTTTTCCGTCCAATTCACATTTTACAAGAATTATTGTATTTTATCTTGTAGTTTGGAGACTTATTATAACACAGCCTACGTATATTCACACAGTCGTTCGACGAAGGCGTTTTAAGAGGGCAATCGTGCGGTGGGCAAGGGAGGAGACGGAGCAAGAACGATCTTGAGCTGCATGCATACATCCACCGCCATAATAGCTCGGGAAATGTTTTAGGACTGACGTATAGCTTGTTTTTAAATTTGACCATTGTTTAGGGAAAATGATGACAGGAGACTGCTTATGATCAGAAAAGGCATCCATTTTCATATTCTAGAAGGTGTAGATTACGAATAATAGTCTAAACTCCAACGTTTTTGATTTATAATATAACTTCGTTGTCAATTTTGACGTACTAGAGGGCGTTGATTAGAATATGTGGTGCTTTTTCAAAACCACGATGGTGGTTTTGTTTATTGTTTTCAAATTTTACTCATGGTTATTACTTATTTTTAACTAACTCGAGGGCATGGAATATGTGGTAGTTTTTCAATTTCAAGATGGCCGATTTATTATAATTTTAATCTTTTCATAACTGCTGCGTCATTGAGTAACTCAAAAAGTTATATATTAATTTATATTTTTATTTATTTTGAAAACAAGCAGAGTTTTTATAGTGCGTAATCAAATAACTGAGTGTGAGGGCACTCGGGTATTTGATTTCTTAGAAACAGAGTTGAGTTACGGTAACTCAAATTAGGTCACGCTGTGAAAAAAAACGGGTTATTACCATTTTCAAAGTTCTACAAGTAATTTTGATAGCAAATAAGAAGTTTTGCGCACATTGTAAGCTATTTGCTATGAATCCACGCTAAAACAAACTACGAATCAATTGTCGTTCTGGAGTCTATTGAGTCTATTGATTATGAGATTTATTATTCACGCGAGACCTACACTTTAAGTTACCTCTATGTTCTCTTCATTAACGTTATATAAACTGTTTGTTTTCAGCATAAATAAAAATATAGGTTTTTAATATAAAATTTTTGAGCTATTGTTGACCTTTGAGTAAGCCAATAGCGATATCCAAAAAAAAAACTTACTTGTTGTTGTGCTATCTTGGATTTGAAACGTCATCAAAATCATAATCTGCGCCCTCTATTTAGTCGAAAACAATACCTATTTAGAGTAAAATCTGAAATAAAAATAATTCCACCGTATTGGGTTTGAAATACACCACAATATACGTAACGTTGATGACGATGTTCACCTCAAATCAATAAGTTATCGTTTGACACTAACATGGAACCCGCCAACATACGTTATGGTGTCACTTGCCAGGATTTACCGCGAGATCAAAGGCGTCTGCCTACTGCCTGTTTTAAATACTTGGGTAGATACTTAGCGTATAGGTACCTAGCAGTGGGTGAAGTCAGGTTGCGGATGATGATGGTAATTGTATCTTATATTTTACATGTTGGTCGGCGAGCCTGAAGACGAGCATAGGCTTGTACAGGTAGTAAAATCTGTCATCACAATGATGGTTGCCATGACTCTTTCAACATGTAGACGGGCATTAAAATACCTACAATCGTTCTTGTAAAAAGTAAGTGATAGAATCGATAGAGTAATTCAGTAACTCAACTGAAAACTCTCGACTCTTATAAACTTAAGCTTAAAATGTAAAAATCTCTTGTTATATTTTGTATATTTTTGTACAAATAAAGTAACAATCAAAGCAATTGTTTAAACTCGTCTTCCAATAAAACATCTCAGTAGACAGCAAAAGATTTTGAAAAGTAAATTGAAGTTGGATAGAATTTTCGCTTCGCGGGTTTTAGTGGCCGATTTGGCGTAACGAGTTTTTATTTTACCGCCTTTAGAAGTTTCTCGAAGTTCATTCGCGAACTTCCCCGGCCGACTCGCGCGATTGCAGCCTCTTTAGCTGTTTTCTGATCCAGAGTTTGACGACTTTTTGATAAGATGTACACATTGCCTGTTACCGCGACTAAACGTTATAAATAAAGGAATTTATGCTGCATTAATAAACGTTTATGCTATTTTTTTATATCAACATATTGTATATAGAGACGCATATATGCAGGTCTCGACAGAGCCTACACATTTGCTCCCTTTGGGGTCGAGACCCTAGGTCCGTGGGGTACCGAGGCTCTCCGGGTTTTTAAAAAGTTATCTGAGCGTCTGGTCGACGCGACGCCTGACCCGAGAGCTGGCGGGTATCTGGCGCAGCGCATCAGCATTGCCATAAAGCGGGGCAATGCAGCCAGCGTCTTAGAGACGCTTCCGACTGGTATTGATATGGATCAGTTGAGCTACCTGTAGATTGTTTGCAACAGTCTGTAGTTAGCTTAATTGTTTGAATTGTAATTTTCTTTGTCAATAAAGAAACATATTGTACATATCTTTGAGTGTTCCAATGCAGGTTGGTTCCAATATTATTTACCATCCAGTACACATATGTCCACAACGGAACGTGCGTCCCCCAAACAAGGGCGACTTTGCCGTAATCACCTAGGCGGACTGCTGATCGCAGTAGAGGTGCTAAAAATAAACAGAAGGACCAAACTCTGTTTCCGCATTTGTGTCAACATAAAACTATAACAGATCCATTAAAAATAAGCTTATGGTAGGTATCACAAACTGACCAGTGGATTTTTGATTATTCCTTTGTTTAAGAATATTGTTATATTCTAGAATTATTTATAACAACAATAAAAAAGTAAAATAAACAAGGCACAACATAAAGTTGTTATAAAAAGGTCCTACGCTATGTAAAGTACAAAAAAAATATAATAATAATATAAAAACCTGGGTTTGGTTGTCAAACTAGGCCTAGATCTCAGTATTCACGAGATCCCCGTGGTATAAAACTCGTATCACATAAAATTTATCATATTTTCTTTGGTTTCTTGAATGTGCAAACGAAAAATTACGATGAAAAAATTCATGAAAGTGCACTGTTTCGCACAAATATTGGTCTAGACCTCAGAAACCCCGCGGTCTATTGAAATGGCTTAGGTTTTGATTCGTAGGTTATTACTTATTATTTGGTTGCATGAACCAGTTTCTTTAAAAGTTTTGTAGTTTTCTTGTAAATAAGCAAATCTTGATTTTTGCGGGATTTGCTCCAACTCGAAAAGTAACAACTAACTAACAGGCTTAAGTTTTCTTCGTCGCTTCTTTACTTTAGTCTACATACCCAAGAGACTGAAATAAAAAATATCACTTTATTTCCGTGTCAGTGTATTAACAATTTGACCTTTTCTAAGTGTACATATATTGTAGTGATGAAAATAAAGAGTTTTTGACTTTGACTTTGACAAGAAAAAATTAAGACCGGACTCGATGCGCGTCGCCATAATGTGAGTTTCAATTCATTTATGGTGAGAGTTCCAAATCAACATCTCTCGACCTACTTAAGCGCAGAGTTTTGGCCGAAGGGTGTCAAGCTTCGAAGGTTCACTGGCCGCCTGCAAGGGGACACCGCCGTGCATCGTCGTCAGCTGACACCCTGTTTACGTCATCTACACGTCGTCGCCATAATTAAAAATAACGTGTACCTACTATGGATATTAGTCAAGTTTATATATTTTATATTTATGCTAGTTTTAAGGTATATATTACTTTGGACCAATAATAAGTTAAATAAGATCTGTAACTTTTCTATGGTCAGAAATAAATGAATTTATTATTATTATTATTGCAATATCTATTGCTGCACTACACTGGCCATAATCTGATTAAAGTAGATGATAGGAGAGTACTAAGCCACTCTGGGATCAGTTTCTACCTTATCAATTAGGTTTATGGAAAGCAATCAAATTGAAATTGACATTTGCATCCTGGTAGGAAGGTATAAAGTCCCTCAAACTGGCCTGGGGTCCGATCGATTGTCTCATTTGTGAATGAAATTGAGATGGATCTATTTCCATCTGGTTTGATGAATGACTATCCTCTGCGGTAGTTTGGCGTTGTTCTGCCGATCACTTGAATACATTGAATAGTCGGCCAGACTGTTGCCAGTTAAATCATCTTAAATACATATCATGGACGACTTCTGTGACGCAGCGTGAGAAGGTCCGTCTGCGCAGGAGGTGACGGGTTTGATTTCCGTCACGGGCCAAATGTTTGTAGCCTCCACCTTCACAGTCTATATTGATCCACTGCTGGACCCAGGCCTCCCCTTGGCTTTTATCTCACGGGTGGTAATGCCCATCATCCCCACGCTGGGCATGCAGGTTGGGGTCGCAGTTAAGTGGTAGAATTGTTCTGCAGGGGGTGCTGATGCCCACCCCCGGTAGATATCCCTTAGTTGCCCCTTACGACACCCGCGGAAATAGTTAGGGTGGTGCAAATTCTAAGACGGCGGCACCACACAGCAGTTTGTATGATCTGCAAATATTAGTTCCGGATATTCTGGGCATTTTCTATGTACAGTAAAACGTATCTTATAAATAAATAATGCTGGATAGCATTTTTTTTTTTTTTTTTCATAGCGTCATCTAGCCCCAAGCTATGGAGAGCTTGTTTTATCATATCATACTTAGATTAAAATATAAGCGAAAGTTCGTGTGAAAGTTTGTTACCACGTACCTCCGTAACTACTAAACCTATTTAGATGAAATTTGGTATGTAAACTATTTTGAACTCTATAGGCTCATCTTATTTAAAAAAAACCTCTGAAGGGGTTAAAAAAGGTGGTAAAGTTTGGAAAATTATTATTCCTTGGTTCAATTCACTCAAAACTCGGTATAAACATAAAGTATTTAATGATTTTACGTATTATTTCTTTTAAAAAACTAACCCTAGGGTGTGCGCAATCAATTCCCACGCGGGCGAAGCAGAGCGCAACTGGTGGGTTCTATAATGACTGACTCAGTACATTATTTTACAGAGATATATATATTTTTTTATACATAAAAACACCCAGAACAGCCGCCGAGACAAATATCTGCTTATCACAAATATTTGCCAAGGCGGGAATCGAATACCCTTTCGCCCCCCCCCCCCCTCTCCCCTATCTCCGAAGTCAGCAGAGCGATCCTTCTGAAATCTATGTAGCGTTTGTAGATATGGATCTATAGGAAAAATATAGAGAAGTCTGTAATTAGACCACTTTCTGAAAAATAGTCAAAAGGGGGGGGGATAATTTTCAAAAGGGGGGCTACCGCACCGAGTGGGGCATCAAATGAAAGGTATCGGTTTGAACATCTCAAAACAGTTTTTGAAATTTCTGTAGTTTTCATATTTTTGAAAATATTTTGAAAAAACTCGAAAAAGTACCATCCCCCCCCTATCTCCGAAGTCTGCAGAGCGATCCATCTGAAATGTATGTAGCGTTTGTAGATATTGTTCTATATTTTACAGGAAAAATAAAGAGAAGTCTAAAGTCTGCCAGGTCGGTACAGCTTGTTCATATTAAATATAGGGAATACCTTATATTTTGATTTTAAAAACTGTTTTGAGATGTTCAAACCATCAATGCACATCTCAAAACAGTTTCTGAAATTCCTGTAGGTTACATACCTTTTAAAATATTTTGAAAAAACTCGAAAATTTTTCTAAAACCCTGTGTACTCCGAAGTTTACAAACCGATACATCAGAAATGTCGGTACCTTTAATTTTTTAGTATTTATCAAATAGCAATGTCTCTAACCAGTACCTATAGTACATATTGGTATACTTGACAAACTTTCGAAACCCTCAGCGCGCGAGTCAAACTCGCACTTGACGGATCTTGTCTATTTAAGGTGTTCAATTTAACGCTCTAGAAATGTAGAGAGTTGCAAAAAAGAAGACCGATGAAATGCAATTACTCTACTACTCACTACCTACTCTACCAGTCGACATTTTACAATTCTATTTATTCTATTCCAATAAAAGTGCTTCTAGAAAATGATGAAACAGACTACGTATGAAGTAATAAACTGCCAAGTGCGAATCGATTCGTACACGAAGGGTTCCGTACCGTAAAAATCAGGCAAATTTTTCAAGAACATCAGATTTTGTTGTTGGGAGACCTCTTCAAACTTTCTATTTTATTTTGTTTTTAGTATTTTCTGATAATAAAATTGAAGTATTACTAATTTATAGAAAGTTTCATGTGTCTATTGTGGTTCAAGAGATACAGCCTTGACAAACAACAAAATCACACACCACTAAAAATATCGTTTTTTGTGTGGAAGCCCTCTTTAATTTGGATATTTGTTTTGATTTTATTATTTGCTGTTATAGCAACAAGCGTAATACACATTATCTGAAAATTTCAACTGTCTACCTCTTACGGTTCATGAGATAGACCCCTGTGACAGACGGACGGACGGACGGATGGACAGCGGAGGCTTAGTAATAGGGTTCCGTTATCACCCTTCGGGTACGGAACCCCAGTATGGATGGATTTTTTTAAGATCCGTTCAGCCGTGTGAAAAGGTAACAGGCAGACAGGGTTACTTTTGAATTTATGATATTAGTAAGGATTCCCTCGTCGAATGGAAACTTTAATTGGATGGGTAACGAGTTATGCACTCCAGCGCTTTTATTCCGATCTGACATGCTGAATTGAAACCTCGACTTTGATGATAGGTACTCTTTGAATAAACAAATAATTTCATACCTAAGAAGTTATTCAATATTTTTGGATAACTTCTTAAGTTACCTAAACAATTAGAGACATCATTTGCTAGTAATGTAACTCTGCAATGTTCGAGTAACTAAGCAAGGGAAAATTTACGGAAAGTCTACAAGCTTTAGTAAGGTGTAATTAAATTTTAAAAGGCGTCTTCTTTTACATTTTGACGACCGCGATGTGGTGCGGCGGGTGAAGGTCCACCTACGACGCAGGAGGTTGCGAGTTCGATTTCCGCCTTGGAACAAATGTTTATACGATCTGCAGATATTTTTTCCGGTTGTTCTGGGTAATTTCAATGTATAATAAAATATCTATCTATGTAATGTATTGTATAACGTGTATCAGTCATCTAGTACTCAAAACACAAGCTCTGCTTAACTTGGTGCTAGATGATGCTGTGTGGATTGTCTAGCATTATTTATTTATTATTTACATGAACTTTATCCAGCTGTATAGAATACACAAATTTTATCTAGGACTTAAAAAAATTATAAGCTTTAATACATTTATTTTAAGTATCGGCAAATAATGGAACGTACTACCTGCTTATATGTTTTCCCGGAAAGTACATTAATCAAATAGTAAAATACCGGAGGCTTCAAAGCCAGAGTGAATTAGTTCCTCCTGCAAGGCTATTCAGACTTTCCGCTACAGAGTCATCGACACAAAATCTGAGACAGATTCGCACAAAATTCAAATGTTTTAGCGATTTTTAATGGTCTATCATTTGTGGGAAACTAATTTTCTACGCTATCGTAAACTACTTTTCTACGCTAGCTTTCTTTTTTAACGCTAAAAATATTTGAATGTAGCGCGAATATGTCTCAGATTCCATGTCGATGACTCGGTAGCGGAGAGTCTGAATAGCCGTGCTGGGAAAGCGTGCTTCATCTTAGGCCACAACTTCACATTCATAAGTGAGATGGTGGTGAAACGCTAACCATCTCTAACGACTGCTATCATATGGATAGGTACTAACTAATACGTCATCTACCTTCTCAACAACTAGCTACCAAGTACCAACCTATGTACATATTGGCAATAAAAAAATAAAATCAAATGAAATAACTTCACTAGCTCCTGCCCGCGGCTTCACGCGCTTTTTTCCGGGTTAAACCGCTTATGTCCGTCCCCGGAATGCCATCTATCTCTATGCCTAATTTCACTGAGATCCGTTCAGCCGTTTAGGCGTGAAAAGGTAATAGACAGACAGATAGACAGACATAACGACATAGTTACTTTCGATTAAATTAAAATTAATTATTTATTCTTTAGATTTAATAGTTTTAAGTATGGATGGTAAAGAATACATACTCTACTGCTGGACATAGGCCTCCCCCATACGACGACACCACAAAGCGGTCCTGATCCGCCTCCCTCACTCTCACCCTCTTCACCTTCTTTGTAGTAAGTTTATTTATTTATTTAATAGGTTTACTAATCACATGCATATCAATCACTTAAAACAAACTTAAAATGAGGTCCTGTCCTGATATAGGTAAAGGTTTGAGAGTATGATTATTTTAAAAATAAAATAGATATAGGCAGATTACTTATACAACGCTTTTTTTTTTTAGGGTTCCGTACTCGAAGGGTGAAAACGGAACCCTATTACTAAGCCTCCGCCGTCCCTCCGTCTGTCACAGGACTATATCTCATTAATCGTAAGTGGTAGACAGTTGAACAACTGTCTACCACTTAGAACAGACAACAAATAATCTCAGAGAACAACAAATAATAAAAATAAAATAAATATCAACATTAATGGGGGGCTTCCATACAAAATACGTGTTGTTTTGGCTATTTTTGCTCTTCTTTTGTCAAGGCTATATTTCTAGAATCACAATAGGTAGACACATAAAACTTTCTATAAATAAGTAACACTTCAACTGTTATAACTAAAAACTAAAAACATAATAAAGTTGAAAATATAATGGGGTTTCTGAACAAGTGAAAATATGATGTTCTATAAAAAAGTTGCCTGATTATTACGGTTGGAACCCTTCGTGTGCGAGTCAAGTCGCACATGAAGGTTTTTTTAACATACTTTTAAAAATTCAAATACAATTGTAAAATAAGCGTTCATACTATAAATTCGAAATAACTCTGTCTGTCTGTTTGTCTGTTACCTTTTCATGCCTGAACGGCTGAACGGATCTTAATGAAATTTGGCAAGGAGCTAAATGGTATGGGAACGGACATAGCCTACTTAAAAAGCGCGTGCGAAGCCGCGGGCAGCAGCTACTAAATAAATAAATCTAATCTAATCTACAATAACGTCATGTAAGGTAGTTAAGCTCACAAAGTATAGTCTAACCACCACAAACGAAGCTTGCGTAGGTTAGCCTTAGCAGACATACGCTAGAAAAGGTTTAAAACATTCAGAATTTATTGCCTCTCCCTTGAATGAATGCTCACAAAGGCATCTTACAGCATTCCTAATGTATTGTTCTTGGTTATTGCTTGAGTCTTTTGTTCCTAATAGGCTTTTGCGAAGCCTCTTATTAAAATCGTAATTAATGTCCACTATAAATTGCTCTCAATTGTTATTGTGCTAAAGCTTTATGCAGAAGATGTCTTCGTGCTTATTAAATTAAATACGTAATTGTGTTATTTTCAGCAAAAAAACAGACTTATATGTAGAGGTATATAATAACGTTTCTGCCCGGGGCTTAGCACGCACTTTACCGCGACAAAAAGTAGCCTATGTCCGTCCCTAGGGGTATCCTAGGAACGGACATAGGCTACTTTTTATCTCTACCTCGTCTACCTCCCTACCAAATTTTATTAAGATCAGTTCAGCCGTTTAGGCGTGAAAGTGTAACAGACAGACAGACAGAGTTACTTTCAAATTTATAATATTAGTATGGATTCTTAATTAATTAAAGTTGTTACAATTTACAAAATAAAAATTTACGAGCATTCAAAGACAAAAATCTGTGTAATAGTGTGACAACTTTCATAAAAAAAGTCATATAGAATTTAAAAAAAATATTTCTTGCTTTTTCTTTTTAAAATACGCGAATAACACACAACATTTTATAATAAACTAGCTGCTGCCAGCGCCTTCGCATGATTTTTTCTGGAATAAAAAGTAGCCTATGTCCGTCCTCGGGATACCATCTAGGTACCTCCCTGCCAAATTTCAGTGAGATCCGTTCAGCCGTGTAGGCGTGAAAAGCTAACAGACAGACAGACAGAGTTACTTTCGAATTTATAATATTAATATGGACATACGTGACAAAATTGGTTGTTACTCAGTAGTAGTATTAAGATTGCATTTGATCTATATGTAGTTTACTTACTGTGTTTCTTTATTTTTTATTTGTTATTATAATTATTTCTTGTTTGTTTCCTTAAATTTTTGCTTTACTTTTATAAAAGTCACTGCATCTGAACCGTAATAAGACTTAAACAGTTGTCTGTAAGCTATTTGCCGAGAGGTATCCCTCGCGTCTTTATCACAAGTTTACTAAACTTAGTTAGAGCGAGGAGTTGCACCAAATGGTGAAATAAGTCTACAGCACAATATCATTGTACCAATATGTACATATTGTATATGTACATATTGGTACATATTAGTGGTGTAGAAATTAACGATTTTATCTGTCCTGAATGCTCATCACCGTTGGTTTATTTTTATGAAGGTTTTTTCTGCCTGAAAGGGAAGAGATACCCATAGAAATTTCTTTAGTTTACATTGGAAAAGGTACTTCCCGTACCGTTGCAGCGTCGTGATAAATCTTCAATCAGTTCCTTTGAAAAAAAAAACACCAAAGCATGTAAGCCTTTAATTTTCCTGACAAATAAAAAAAGCAAAAACGGAGGCCTATTAAACCAGAAGCCGTTTCCAGGCTATTAAACGGGTTTCAAGATTTTGGCCCTTATTTCGGTCACCATTTTGTTTTGATTTTCATAATCGCCGCATACTATAAAAGTTATATTTAAATAAATATATACATATGTATTTGGATAGATAAGAGACTAAAACCAATAATGTCTTATAAATTGTTCTGAAGCGTCAGGTTTCTGAGATATTCACAGATGAAAATAACTATATTTTTCTTCATTATCGTTGAAATTGTATTATCTATACATATATAGATAATACAATTTCAACACGATCTTTTCTTTTCTTAGTTATGGCATAAAGAAGTAACAATATGCTTTCAAACTAACATCTTGTGATGAAAAACAAACAATTATCAGCAAGTGATAATATTTTCAGTTTAGTTGACGCAATATCGATTTTCTTGACGTTGTATGTTAAACTGCTATCAATATTAAAAATTACGGCCTTTCTTAAAACATGCTTTTATTTCAAGAACTCCAACACGCGAATGGTCGATCAGCCATTGATAGCATAAAATACTCAACAGTTGTATGGTCTGCGTGCGATCGGAATGAGACAGAACCTTGTCAAAATAGGTTAATTTGTATGTCATATTTTGATACCAGAGGCGTTTTCTTAATGTCAAAAAATAGTTCGACCAGACTGAAAAGATGGGCTTTGAGTTTGGGCCTGTCAAATTAAAAGGCATAGAGCCTGCAAAGACCGTGCAGGATTTGACATGAAGTCTCAATGACAACCTCTATTCTTCCACGAAAGATTTCGAGAGAGAAGCCCAATTGAGTTCTATAAGTTGAATAGGGTTTTTTTTTCCTTTTTTGGTAAACGCCTCATTCGTGCGTTGTCAAAGTGGGATGGATCCATGTTAGAGCTAATATCCGACCGCTTTTGTTTCAGTTTGAAATGGTTCCATTCCATTCTCAGCGAGCGGATTATGTATGACATAGAATATTCAACAGTTTGTACGATATTAGGTCGCCACCGCCGTGTGAGTGGCGATCCAAATCGAATTTATTTAGCAATTTCCTCCGCTCTAACTACCTTACGTGTGACCTGCTACCTACTGCTGTGAGTATTTTTAAATATTGCAATATAAAATTTTAAGTTAATATGTTTTTAGTTTTTCTTCATATTTGTATCGAAACGACTGCAAAGCAAGACGAGTGCAAACTTCAACTAGGTAGAATAATGTCAAATCGTACCTATCGTTAATTACGTGCTTTAGTTGTGGCAGATTCTCTTGTTTTTTATAAATGTCCCTAAAGCCATAACGTAGTCGTCGTCAAAGAACACGAAATTAAAGAGCCACCGACTCTTTAATTTCGTGTTCTTTCTTTTCGTGGTTCCGAAAAAATATATTGCTACTGCCAGTTTAAAATAAAAATTAAGTAATAAAATGTGAAAACAAGGTTTTGAAAGCAATGTCGTACTTGCGCATTGTTGAAATAAATTCATATTACGCAGATTGGAATTTATGACATTTTTAGCCTTCGCAGGGGCCATAAGCTTAATGGTGCCATCAATCAAAATATTTTTACCATAACATGCTTTGTGTGTGTGACTGAAGGTCATGAACCTTACAATAATAAATTACTTCTTAAAAAGTTATCTGAGCGTCTGGTCGACGCGACACCTGACCCGAGAGCTGGCGGGTATCTGGCGCAGCGCATCAGCATTGCTATACAGGGGGGCAATGCAGCCGGCGTCCTGGGGACGCTTCCGACTGGTATTGATATGGATCAGTTGAGCTACCTGTAGATTGTTTACAACAGTCTGCAGTTAGCTTAATTGTTTCAATTGTAAATACTAGTTCTAATTTGTTTTTATTATTGAATTATAAATTACTTATTTTTACCATTTTTGCTCCTGAAAATACATAATAAGAAATAAATAAATAATGCAGGCAAAAGCTAACAGATCTAGCCCGGTCACAATACATAATATAATTATGTGCACCTCGCGCCAAACATTGTGTATGGCGTATATGCTTGAAAATACAATTTTGTAAAGATCCATTTATAGAAGATTATTTATCGGGTATTTAACGCGTAACTTTTATTAAAATATCGATAAACAGTCTTTATTAGGTACCTACGTAGGTAAGGTAGGTACGTACCTACCACGAAACAAACGTACTTACCTTCAGATAAACATTAAACATTATAAGTTAAAATAATAGCTTAGAAGAAAAATGTACGGAACCACCGTAAAATTGACGGCATTGGCTAAACAAAAGCTATTGAAAGGTCAAGCACCTTACTGATGAACAGCTGATGTTTGGGTTGTTACATGAGCTAGTTGCGAAGAAAGTTTAGAGGCATTTTTTCAGTAAAAAAACCTTGAACCCGGTAAGTGCTAGAACAAAAAAATGTTCGTGGGAGGGGGTAGACCCAAACCCCCCTCTCCGCTTAGTACACCAATTACGTGACACCTCGTATATCAATACCAGACGGAAGCGTCCCCAAGACGCTGGCTGCATTGCCCCGCTGTATGGCAATGCTGATAGGTTAGGTCATTATTAATCCTTTTCATCGCATAATTTTAACCAAATGTGTCGCAGTTCTCGTGACCAAATCAAATTCGATATATTTTTACTTTCTATCTTCTTGAAAATATGTCAACTTTAAGTCATAAAAGCACTACTTACTACAAATGGATTTCAAAGACAACTATAACCATGAACATATCGCAAATCGCATGAAATGTTAAAATAGTTTTCGTAAGCTGATAGGGATTTGGTTCCCGTGTCCACACAATACTAGAGGATTACGTTCCTATTTTTGCTTTTCCATATGAATAAATTGAGAATTCAATTGGATTTTATTCGCTTAGCCCGATCGGTTAACTGTTCCACCTATTTTAGCGGTTGTATCCAATTGGTATTGGACACTCTAAAAGTATTTTACTGATCTTTATTGAGTGCCTGAAATTCAAGTTTTAATAGCATGAGGGTTAAAAAACCGACCAAGTGCAAGTCGGACTCGCGCTCCGCGGGTTTCGCACAGACTTTCATAGTAACATAAATAATCATTTATTTACAGAAAATATGTCAAACAGTACAGTGCCGTTAATGTATCAGTAGTACCAATGCAAAACTACCTACCAGTAGTTTTGGACTGGTGTGTGAACAATTATATCTACCTGCGTATCTACTTACATAATAATAATAATTTAGAAATTAAATTAAAAATGTCTTGTCTGCTTAAGTATATTTGTCCACGCTATAAGAACAATGAGTGAGTAAACATTTATTGAGTCTCTCCTCCGTAGACCGAGACACGTTCTCGGAGACCCCGTTGAGCCAATCACCGCCGCTAACCCGGAGGTGACGGCAACAAGTCCCGATTCGCTTCCGCACACTAATCACCCGACCAAAAACCGATCCCGCCGGATGCGGGGTCGAAGAATTCCCCGCTTCCGCCCATAGGTGCATTCGTGCAACATGGCGAATACTCCATTCCCTCTTGTAGCATCTGGCAACAGCCCCAGCCGAGGTTCGCACCTAAGTGGTGGCCCTTGTGCGTGTTGCCCCAACACAACTTTACCCTCGGCTCCCGCCAAAAGTCCGGTAACGCTCTCATGGCCATCTGCTGCCAACAGCATTATAGTCCATCCGAAAAAAGAAAATAAACAAATTATTGACTATTTTTACACAATAGGAAATTTGTAGGTACTTATTAGGGTCACAAACTAACTACGGAAGGCTAACCTAACCTAACAACAAATTTTTTTCCACATTTTTACCTTAACTTGCGCTTTAAGGCACTTCTTCTTTTTTATTATTATAGTATAAGACAACGGCAAGTCTAATCCTATAAGCTTTGATTCCCGTGTGTCACAATATTCGGCGTAAGCATAAACCACCGTATCTTTTAGTTGCGTTGACGTAGAAGATTGATATTTTCACAACTCCCAGATATTGCACATTTGAGTATCAGCTTCTTTCTGTTTCTGGAAAAAGGATCTTGGCACATCGACAGACGGACATATGTAGAAATAATCCTATAAGGTTTACTTTTTTTTTCCTTAGACGCGATCCCGATGATGGTCCTTAGTATGGGTTGTGCATTAGTTTACGATAACGAAAAAGTTTTCGTTTCATTCCATATATTTGTATTAGGTATATTTATATCTTTTAAATTTTTGTACGTGTAAGCGAGATAGAAGTGCAAGTGGTAGTCTATCGAGCTCACGAACACTTTTTTCGTATTCGTATTTTGCACACTCATTATGCTCATACAAAGCATCCAGTTCTAAATGGACATATATAAAACGCGCTGAAGGTAAATCGTGCTTGCTTAAAGGTGTGTCAACGTGTCTGTCTAGTTACCTTTGAGCGCTGGCAAATCGGACCGCTTAATGAACGGAACCCTAAAAACGATTTATTTTCGCCTAAAATTACTTAAAGGGCTCCGACAATATCTATTGTTAATATTGGGAAGTTTTGTTATAGCTTTAATGAATTTGATTGAATGGTATCGAAGTTTCCGATCGAAAACTTTGTTTCATTGTTGGACATTGATAAATTGACGGGATGACGAACTTAAGTAGGGTTTAGTCTATGGTTTCCACCATACATAGTCATTCCGATCCATGACACTTAACACTATTGACCAAAAAACCAGACTATTGAAGACTGGTTCTTAGGATCTTCTCCATCTCTCCCCTCCTTGGTGTGCGTGCTTGCGCGCAGATTAATGGGGGCGATAAATGTGGCGCTACAACTGTCGTGATGCAAGGGTATGTCTGGCTCTGGCGTACGATATCACTTAGTGAGGGGTTTAAAATACCGAATTTTGGTTAACCCTATACATATAGGGTGTACAAAATAAGGACTAAACTTTTAGAGGGGGTTAAGATTCTATCAGAGAACACAGGACACGAAACAGAAAAACCTCCAACATTAAATGAACTTCAAGGAGACAAGTACATTCACTAGATACAAATGTCCTTTTAATTGAATAATTGGACTTATAATAACAAAAACGTTCAGAAAAAGAATTTAATATAATTTCCAAATAAATTAAAACAGGTTATCCTTGTCGAGGTGAAGGTACGACTTTTTAATTTTTCGTCACATTGTTCATGATGAGTGTTATAATTGTTTATTTTCTTTTGTTATTTTATTCCTAAGCAAAATGCAGCCAATGAGCGGCTAATTATAAGAGTGATATACTCATAAATACATCTGAATCGACCAGCTGGTTTAATGTCGGGTGTGTTGTGGATCAAACTTACCGTGCATGTACTTCAATGAAGAGAAATAGTAAGAGTATGACGCAACAGGTTCCGTCCAAGTCAAAGTTTGAAACATCTAACACGTCGATGTTAGGTTAAACTATTAATTTAACCATCAAGCTTACTCAAGTTCTACTCACGTGAAAGGCAAATCTTAATGGCGCCGCAAGGTGGCTTAAGTCCTTTGAAAGCTTAGACATTAATGTGAATAAATTATCTCATCTTAATTGTTTCATTTTAAACAATTTATAAAAAGCCTAGACGTACACAAGTGTAATTGTGCACTAGTTCGTGCACAAAAAATGTATAGCAATCTATCAAATAAATGTTTTGATTTTTGTATCTAACCAAAAGTAGGTATGCATTAAACATTATGCAACGACGTAACCCCTCTGGATTACATGCATACCCTGAGTTCAATTTGACAATCGTATCGAGACGGCATCGTTACGTATAATTCGTCTCTAGGATTTAGTACAGCGCCTCTATCGTGTGACATAGAACTGCGCGAATCCCATACACCGATGAGGTCCTCATCGTTAACCCGAACTCAGGGCTTAATATACGAAATAACAGGTGACTTTTAATTTGGGAAAAATGCGTGCAAACTGCTTCCAGCAGTTTGCAGTTTGCAGTTTGCAGTTTGCAGTTTGCAGTTTGCAGTTTTGCAGTTTGCAGTTTGCATATAATCGATATTTATCTACCTTAAGATGATCTAACAAGTGATTAACTGAAAATTAAAAAAACCCCTTGGGGAAACCAAGGGGCAATAAAGTAGGAAATACTTTATTTCCTATGGTAAAAACTAATTACAGACAAAATGCATTCTTAATTAGAGCTAGCAAACCGTTCAACTCATTGGTCAACAAAAACATTGACGTTGACCTTTTTAACACATCTGCAAGTAAGCTTAAACGCTTGCTCAGTGATAATTTTTTTTTGTCAGATAACTACATACTACATACTACTACATAACTTCATTTATTTTTATTGTTTTTGCTTTGTGTTGTGTATTTCTTTTTATTTTCTCTTTAAGCCGTCTACTTTCACTGTGCGTCATTTATTATCCTATTTATCTACTTATCTGCGGAAACTTTTTAATTGGTCCTCAGCACACATGCTGGTCTGTACCGGCATGGATTATGTAAATTACTATTCTTAAGGCCTATCTGTAAATTTTCCTAAAATTTCGTAAATAAAGAAATAAATTTATCAAAATAGCTTTCACCGTTTCGATGCTTGAAGGTTATAAAGAAAGTCCGCCAATCACGTAGAAACATTCGAAAAAAAAAATGCCGCGCCTCACGTATGAATAAAAAATTCATAGTGCTCAGGTACCTAGGTACCTAAGTACTTAGAATTCAACGTAATGTTCACTTTTGCTTTTAACTCATTTACACGAGGATATTTATCATGATTTGAGAATTGAGCTTTCCTATATTTCGGCACAGTTTCATGCGCCATGATCACAGAATAACTGAAGGTACTGCGAGTGAGTTTTTGTTGGCAGACATACCAATCCTTAATTTTTTGTCTTTTGCTACGAACGTTACCACTACCACCGGTTTATAGAACGCAACTCGATCACGACACACAACTCTGACGGTATCAGAACGCGGCCCAATTGGTACAACTTTTCTTCGGTTTTTGCACATTCTCACCACAGAGTTTCAGTTCCGGATAATTGGAAACCTTCTCGGTTGAAATTCCTGTGTTTGGTAATCCCAATGGCCTCCTGTACCAATCTTGGTATGTAATGTCGCTCTGTTGAGATTTCTTGTGTAACTCTATCCAGTGGTTTGAACTAGACTCTAGAAGATGCTCCGCTATGGGAGACTTCTCAGTTTGTTCCAGATTCTTAACCACTCGTATGTGCTCCTTGATTTTGCAGCCATTAGTGCGCTTCGTCTGGCCTTTAAAGGAGCTCCCACGGCTGCTTCATGAGCTTCATGAGATTCATGGTCAATATCCCGTTGTAAATGACTTTAGAGTTATAACCATGATGGATTTAAGATTTATTCACTTTTGCTGTTGCTAGATACTACTTTGACTATGAATGCCAGAATGTTAATAGACTATCTTACATACAGAATACTTGAGAAAGCCCGAACGACGCTTGATCACGATACTACGCGTCAGCAATCAGCATGAGTCGGTAACTAGCAAGCAATTATATAACTGAATATTATATATACATATATATATATATATATATATAAAGGTGCAGGGTATCAGCATTGCCATACAGAAATGCAGCCAGCGTTTTGGGTACGCTCCAACTGGTATTGATATGGATCAGTTGTGCACCTGTAGGTAGATTGTTTGCAACAGTCTGTAAATAGCTCAATTGTTTCAATTGTAAATACTAATTCTTATTTGTTTCTATTATTTGATTGAAATTTACTAGCTATCAATAAAAATAGATTTTTGCCTACTAGAATAAAACTGGGTGCTTTTCCAATTTTGGGATGACCAGCAAATCTTCTACAAACAATGTTTTAATAATAACCCTAGTTGTTCTTATGTTCGGCCATTATTTTCAATACTGATGACAGAAACACAACTAGGAATTTAGGATGACTAGAGAATAAACGACGAGATAGAAGAAATGCTACACAATGAGTGGGGCTGCAGGTTCCAGCTTTAGTATTTCACTTCTTTATTACTTTGTTATTTTGAACATGCTTTTTTCGTACTCAGAAGGTACGAAAAATGCATGTTCAAAATAACAAATTGATGGATATTTTTTTGTTTTCTTTGTACATTGTAGATGGATTTAATGAGCTGATTTAATAATGAGTAGTATAAAATTACCACTTACACCACGCCACACCGATTAAAGTATAATAAAAAAGTATAAAGTATTTATTTTGTGTCACAAAATTATAAACAAAGTTGGTACAAACAAATATAGTTACAACATGACATCAAAAAAGGTCATCGCTCAGCATTATGCACAGTAACGATGACGCTACTGTGCGCTGGTTTTATGCGACACCTAGAGGGCGCAGCAGCACCAGCTGTGACATGCGCGTAATACAAGGACAAAGAAGGTACACAAAAGTTTAAATATTACACGGCAAAACGAAAATAAAGAAAATGACAAGTAAGCTACGCTAAGTATATACTTAGTTGGTGAAATAGTAATATCAAATAGGTACAAAAAGTATGTATGTAATATATAACATTTTATACAAAAGAATATCAAAACTACGAACAAACTTCTTTTTTCGTTCACAGAAATGAAGAAATAATTATTGTTTTGTGGTTTTGGTTTACTTAGCCGCTCAGAGGTTAGTAGCTAGTTCGAAAAGTACGAACAAATGCTCATAAAATAGTATAATTTATTTATTTTATTGTGTCATTCGGCTAATCTTATCCGACTTTTTCGGTACATTGAACGCACATACCCAAATCGTCCGGTTTTTACGTAATTTCTGGCCACACTAACCAAGTCCCACACATTCAGTGCGGGACAAAGCTGAAAGTTTCCACATAAATCAGTGAGAGTAACTTTATTCAAACGACTCTCGGGCGACATTTGTTTGGGATTCGTTGATGTAACTTTGTTGCTGAGTTTCTCCTGGCTACGCACGAGTTGCAATTGTAAACAAAAAGTACAAATGAAAGGGAGTTATTGTCTAGCGCTTGCAAAAGTATTGGCTGTGATATTCTAACAGTGATAAAGACACTACTTTGCTTTTATTAAACTTTGTCTTCGCAATATTTCCCGCATGTAATATTTATCTGCAATCTTTCAATATATGAGAATGAATGGAGAAGGCCAGGGGTAAATAAATTCAAACAAATTGTCAAACATATCCTTTGTAAAAAGGCTTACTACAAAATATCAGATTATCTAGAGGATAAAAAAGCTTGGGACAAATTTTGCTCCAACTCGAAAACTAACAACCTAACAAGGTCTTGTTCGCTTCTTAACTTTACCTTAAAAATGTTGAAGTGAGCAAAAATCAAAGTGATCACTTTATTTTCTAGTTTTACTTAAATGATTTGAATTTTGTGATGTTTCCAAGAGTCCTGTAAGGTCTAAAGGAAATAAAGCAATTTGAATGTTGAATTTTATGAATTTTTATAACGTATGAGTCTTTGTTACGTTTTATTTAAACCTCACTTTAACGCACTGCCCTGCTTCAGATATTTCATTGGTAATGAAAGTCTATAAGCCTATAGTACCAGCTATCGCATAAGTACATGCAGTAGGTACATTTTAACAAGAACATTTTATGTAAATTAGCTTAGCTTCCATTGACCGCAATTATCAACTACTGTGAAAGCAATAAACTCAGAGTTCAACCATCACTCAACGGGTTTTTTTTTATGTCTTCGAAGTTTTTACCACTCTCAGCTAGCTAGCATCCCTTAGCGTTTTACCCCAGCTTAGCTTATTGATTGTAACCCCTATCACCTATAAGTTTCGAAAGTACCTACTTAATTGTTTTCTGTAATTTTTATATTATTATTATAGGTACTAACTGAATGTCACGAAAGTACTTCTGTCTAAATTTTATCAACTCTAACATTTTTTTTTTTTTTTTTTACTATCTTTATTGCAAATGAAAATTACAATTCAATAATAAATACAAATTAGAACTAGTATTTACAATTGAAACAATTAAGCTAACTGCAGACTGTTGCAAACAATCTACAGGTAGCTCAACTGAAACTACATTTAAATTAAAAGTCTATCTGAGGGTCATAGGGATACTACTGATAGTTTCCCTTTCGAACGTTCCATCCGCCACAATATGAGAAAATTTATGAAGACCGGGGCCGGTCCTATGTTGTCAGTCAACAAAACAACAGATCATAAGTAACATAAACCAAACTGAGGCGATATTTCCGAATGTGGCATTTATCCGGTATTGATATGCGAACTCGAATCGACGGGCTAATCATGACACATAGATTCGGAGCCTCGAATTATTCATTTCGTTAATTGAAGCGTCGTCCTCGACGGGTCACGGAACGATTAGAACAGTGGATTTAAGCTGGATTGGTAATGATAACTGGCTCTTTAGCCGTGAGAAATATTTGAGAAAAAGTGTTTTATTTTAAAATTCTGAAGGGAAATAAAGCTTCGTTTTGATGAGTTTTTCAATAAGATTTGAGAAAAAGTTTTAAGGTTTAAAATGTAGAAGAGAAATGACAGCAAAAGTTATAATTTAGAAATGTAAAATGGAAGCTCTGTTTTGATGAGAGCATTAGGTATCGGAAACATACGATAAACTATTGAGAGGGTACAATATATGAAATGGTTACTCGAAATGAGTTCGATTAAAACGACGCGTGATCGTAGTTAACACGAGGTGTTGAACTTCAATCGTAGTACAAACAACAACCAGTAGACAACAGACACTATAAAGAAAATATTTTCTTATAAGTAGAGATCTAAGTTGAGAATATCATCAGCATCAAATTACGCGATCGAGATTGCATCGCAAAAGCTTAATTTGCGGTGAAATATATATTTCCCTAAGCAGATTAACAAGGGTATATTTAGCACAAGTTATTCGCCATATCGTTACAGAAAATGGCCCTTTTAATCACTGCCTTACCTCTTCCTCAAGCGTGATATGTGGATGTGGGCTAGGCGATAATCCATCGTGGGTTATCGAGCATTTACTTTAAGCTAGTAGATCACGACTCAGGTTAGTAGGCAATACTGATCGCCTTAGAGGTAGGAGAAAAGAATGAAAAGGTCAGTATTTCGCAGTATTTTGTCAACAGTATTTATAGTTTTAATTTATTAAAATCCACCAAATCCATAAAATTTGTATTCCATACAGCGGGGCAATGCAGCCAGCGACTTGGGGACGTTTCCGACTGGTATTGATATGGATCAGTTGAGCTCCCTGTAGATTGTCTGCAGTTAGCTTAATTGTTTCAATTGTAAATACTAGTTTTAATTTGTTTTTATTTTTGAATTGTAATTTTCTTTGTCAATAAAGATGATAAAAACAAAAATAATAATTGTTGAAAGAAAATTAATAGAAGGAATGCAAAGTGCCACTTTTAGCGATAGATAATGGGTTACTGTCTCGTATTGTACCTATATAATTTGAATTGACTCGCTGCCACGCACTCGTCTGTGAAGGTGAGGGTGTGATGCACGGAAGGAATCACATTGAAACAAATGAACACTGACTTAGCAAATTTTATAAAGTTTTAAATACGCCTCTTTAATTTTTAATTTTGATCTCTGTGGAAAAAGAAAGAAGAAAGAAAGATCCTGCGTCTCTTATTCGTGATCGTCTCGGAAAATCTAAGGTAATCGTTTGCAATGGGATAGTGATGGCGTGCCGTCAACTAAACTGAATCTACACTATCCCGGTGCAAACGATCAAACGCAGTCCTTCTGTAGGCATGCGGTTCTAGCTCAACGGACCGCAAATTTGTCGGAACTACCAATGAAATCGGATTACTATGGAGGCAAGGGAGCGCTAACGATCGGGAACACCATTAGGACGTCAATGTGGATTGAAGACGAATTAAATTGCCGTCAAACTGCCAATATATTAATGAATACATTTGATCATCTCATTGAATTGTCTGGGTTGATTTCGACAGGCGAAAATTGAAGATGTATCTTGGATGTTGCGTTGAAAGGTATCTCTTACACAGAAGGGCATACCAAGCATAGTCTTTGACATTGATATGAGCACAAGAGAAACAGGTACAGGTAGTAACTAAGTACTTACTCAACGCCTAAGGCTTATATCATTTCAGGCACCTGAGATAGCAGTTGGTAGACCTATCTACAAGCTAAAAATTTAAATCATCTACAAGATGGAAATACCGCTTGATTACGGATATTTATATAATTAAAACAAAGTTTATTCGGACAGTCTACATTTAGTTAGAAAATCGACGTACCTAATATATAATGTGTTTGAAATATGGAAATAAAAGTTCTTATTCATCGCTCCACCAAACACATCGCAACATAGCAAACTACCTATCGAAAAGCTGTCTCCACTTGCTTCAAATTCATTACATTTTTTTAGTCAATTTGTCTCCTTTTTATTCTGCTTATTCATTTTAGCCCCTTGCTAATCTGGTCCAGAGATTTTCAAGCGCAGTTTGTGATGACATTGGATCATACTTTAATTTTATTTAACCTCTCCGCCGCTGTTACTGCCAATCGCATACAAAAGCAAGCCCACGCAAGCCGTACGCGAGTTAAGTTATACAAGAAATAAATTAATTTCACACAACAGAATACTATCAAAAACCATCCAAAATCCATGCCGACAGCCAACACTGCACTAGCACGACGAAAAGTGCACGCGTCGCAAATTACAGCGTTCAACCAGCCCGAAACGCCTGTCCGTTCCGTGGCCACATCATTTGCTTTCCAGCGATTTTACTAGACGGGTATTAAACTGACGGGAAATAAATAGTAACCAGGCTTGGTGAACTTCAAATGCGATTTACTAAAGGCAAAATATTGTGTTACTGCAAAAACAGATTTTAGTAACAATAAACAAAAAAAGAATTGTGCATTTAAAGTTTGAAAATAATGTATTTTTTTTCAAAAAACGAAAACGCACTTATAAACGCGTCTATTAGGTTTTTGGGGACACTCCCGATTGGTATTGATTATAGATCAGTTGAGCTACCTCGCAACAGCAGTTAGCTTAACGGTTGCAATTAAATAGGTACTTAAATTAGCACTTAGTCACCTCAAAGACCCAACCGTTTCTATATTGGAAAAGACCAGAGTGACGGTTTATAATAATCCTTTTGGCCATACCATAGAGGTGCCAGGTGATACAATTTGTTTCACAAGTTCAGTAAAACGATCAGACGAAAGACTGCAAACGGCGAATAAAAACTGCTTGATAACGGCGATCTTAACGCTCGGCGATCAAAATTTCGCTCAGTTTAGTTGAGAAGATTGACGCAGATTCATTAGTCATTTCTGCAACACAGTGATGGAATACAGTAAACTATTCCAAACTCGACAAACTCTCGTAGAAAAAGCGAACTATATCAAGCTTTTTCATAGCTAATACAACCAACTCTGTTGCACCATACACAAACATTGCGCTATAGTTTGTTAGGAATTAGCGCTCCTAACCACCTACAGTAGTTAAACAAATGGTTTTCTGTTGACGTTAACGCTAGTAGGATAACATTTGTATAGGAACAGAATGTTGTCATTACAATAATCCAATACGAGCTTACTAGATCAGAATTACATGTGACAGTAGAGTCGATATCTATCTATCTGATTTTAAATAAATAATCCAGTCTGTTGTCCGATTCTATTTAATCTGTGTCATTTAGAGAGTGTGTAGTTCATTGAGTTTTTCTCAATCTGTCTGAGTATCTATAGTCGCTAGGTCAGGAATGCTCTGTCTTTTCAGTCTGGAAAATTTGATGCTGCCAGATCCTTGGAGGGTGGCGGCGAGTTGGTTTGGTCTATCGGTGGTTTTAGTTGATATTTTTTGCTGAAGTTCTCTTTTTTGACTGTAGGCATCTTGATGTCAATATAGAGGTACATATGCATGTTGCTCACGTGTGGGGAAATGTTAAGCATATTTCGGATGGTCTTGCTTTTAAGTCTCTCAAGAATCTCGAAGTTGCTATAGTTATCTGAACCCCAAAGTTGAATCCCATAGGTCCAGATGAGCTTTATGATGCTTTTGTAGACTGTTAGGTTAATGGTGTCTTTCTGACTGTCTTGTTGAGCTTTGCGTCTGTTCAGCCAGTACATGCATCGAATGTTGTGGTCCAGTTGTTTACGTTTGGTCCAAATATGCTAAGTAGATAAGTCTAAAGTGAAATAAAATATATAATATGTATTTTAAGTATATTAAACTATGTAGTGGGCTAAATTTATCAGCTCACCTGTGATCACCTCGCCGCCGCTGGCGCAGCCGTCCCGGCTTGAAACGTGTCCACCGGCACATTCGAAATGAAAAATGAAATAAAACGAAAATAATTTATTTCTCATAAACCACAATAGAAAATATTGAAAATTAAAACTACTTAGAACTAAATAATAAAACAAAGAGGTAATGATTAAATTTCGAAATTCCAGTACGTATTATAAATATAATATAAAAAAAATTACAACCAAATAATAAAAACAAATTAGAACTTGTATTTACATTTGAAACAACTAAGCTAACTGCAGACTGTTGCAAACAATCTACAGCTATCTCAACTGATCCATATCAATACCAGTCGGTAGCGTCTCGAAGACGCTCGCTGCATTACCCCGCTGTATAGCAATGCTGATGCGCTGCGCCAGATACTCACCTGCTCTCGGGTCACGCGTCGCTTCGACCAGATGCTCAGATAACTTTTTAAAAACTCGGAGCGACTCGGTGCCCCACGGACCCCAAAGGGCGCAAATGTGTAGGCTTTGTCGAGACCTGCATATTTGCGTATATTAGTTAAGTAGGTAATACATTATTGTGGCAGAGAAATGGCCCATAACTCAGCTTGATGCTCCAGCATGTCGTCATGCTGTAGCGGTGGTATTCTGCTAAGGGCTCCATTTAGGTCACGGACACCTTAATATTACCCAATAAAACAAAAATAAATGAATATACAAAACACAACACATACACATATAGTAAAACCTTGGTAATATTTACGATCACCAATAAAAAAAAACTAATAAACTACTTACTATGTCACACACCTATGATATTAAGCCGGCAATTAATAGACCGATGATGAAGGGATGACCAAAAACAAAAAAAAAGTAGTAAATACTACTTTTAAATAAATACGAGTATTTTTAGTAATTTAATCATTTAAGATTTAAGTTGGTGAAGCTTCTATTATGACATGGCATAGCTTTAGAAGTATCACATTCACTAGTCGGTGTAGTGTTTACACGTTTTGAGAGCCACATAATATATATTGCGGCTCTCAAAACGACGAATTCCACATTATGTTCAATTTATCGAACGCGTAGCGATGCATTTTCATTCTTGTTGCTAGCCGAAGTAAGTTTTTAACACAGAGGGGGCGCTGACGTCGCTAGTGGTCAGGCGCATTGATTGGTGCATTTATATGGGAGGGAGTATTGACCCATAAAGCGCGAAAAAATTTATAAAAGGATATTGCATATTCGATTTAGGCTAAACCGTTTATCTGTTAAAAAGCCTGTTGTCACAAATCCCAGAACAAAAATAAAGAATGAAAATAGAACGCAATGAAATCCAATTTAGGTACAAAACACACTGATTACCATTTGTCTAGTCTCTCTGATAGGGCTGTCCGTCCCGTAGCCGCATCATTTGCTTTCACGATGCTACGCGCATGCCGACTCGCTAAACTATATGTCGTTAATCAACGTTTGTAATGGCGAAACAACCATTTGGTTGGTTGAAATCACTGAAATGCTTTGTTGCCATCAGAATTCGTACTTTATCAACCAAAATTGAGTCTAATAGGGTAAACTGGGTAGCGTATGAATATAGACTTCTGATACATTGCACAGGAGCACAATTGGCATTTGCTTATATTTATAGAGGCGCTTATGTTTAGTGTGACCCGAAAGCTGGTGGATATCTGGCGCAGCGCATCAGCATTGCCATACAGCGGGGCAATGCAGCCAGCGTCTTGGGGACGCTTCCGACTGGTATTAATATGGATCAGTTGAGCTACCTGTAGATCATTTGCAACGGTCTTCAGTTAGCTTAATTTTTTCTATTGTAAATAGGTAGGTACTAGTTACAGTAGTAGTAGGTACAGATGCAAATAAAATTACAGATTTTTTCCTTTTGTATTTCCTCCTGGGTCGTCAAACAAGTAACTCGTCCATAAATGTTATGTTTAATGCGAGACGACTAGAGATTAGTGCAATAGGCCGTAGGTACAATAGATTTTGGATTTTATGTGACAGTAAATATAGTCTTTAGAAGACAAAAAAAATTGGACATGTTTTTGTCTGACCAGACTTCTCAACCGGGGATTTTGTAAACAAACGTCGAATCTTGGTCCTCAAGTTTATGTGTTTGACATCTGTTGTTGAAAAGTTTTAAGCTAAATTAAATTTATCTCTGAAAACAGCTTTCAGAGTTACCGAAATTACATAATCTTGTTGTCCAACTTGTAATAGGCATAAATAAGTTTGTTTAAGATTTGTTTCGGCTTACAAGCCTTCGTTGATAAGGAAGCATAAACACTGTGTTATCTATCTATCTACTTATGCTAAGTTAGTATAATATTTTAATTAAGTACCTAGCTGGGTAAAACTTATGTCTATAAAACTAAAAAATATTAATCACTGAAAAAGAAGTCGGCCGAAAGCGTGTTTATAATGTATGTACCTAAATTTATTTAATAGGTATTTATATGTTTATTGACCAAGAAAATAACAAACAAATAATAAAAACAAATTAGAAGAATTGAAACAATTAAGCTAACGGCACACTGTTGCAAACAATCTACAGGAAGCTCAACCTAACCGAAATTTATTAGTTTTCTCCTAACAACAACTACTAAAAACAAACATTAACACATAAAATTATTATTTTCTTGTATTGTACAGAAAGTATAATCAAAACAGTACCTACAAACTGCAAACCAACGTTCAATTTAGCTCTCTGTCGTTGTAGTGTCAAAAGCTATTCTTATCACGTAATAGTTATTCCATTCTACCTACCGTTTCGAGTCCAAGCTTTATTCTTCATTTTAATGGAATTCGTTCTAGAATTCCTAACTTCTAAAATAAGAAGCTACAATCCAATACAATCCCTTTAAGTGCACTTTAAAGCAGCGCACTCATTTCAAGACGTGCTCACGTACTCAAAATTCTCTAGCATTATTTCGTGAGGATTTTTCCATGGGTCTTGGTCTCTATAATATCTTACTGCGAGTGGAACACTTCACTTTTGAGCTTCGCAATATTTGTTTAATTCCTTTTGTTTGAATTTTACTATTACTTGTCACAGGAGATTTTGTTGATTTGAGATTTTGTTGTGAGATTTTGTTGTCACAAAAGAGATTATGAGTGTGAGCGAATAGAGAGTGTACCTGTGTTTGCGTACACACTTGCGCACTACAACATGTCCCGCACACAAAGCTAGTCTTCTTTTAGACTAGCCGCCATGGTCAATATTCGGCTAGGAAATACAAAAGTGGGTCAACATAAAAAAAACATTTAAATAAATTTTCATGAGTTCATAATCGCCTCTGTAAATGGTTAAAAACGTATAAAAACTATATATATATAACTAAAAATCAGTAGGTTAGGCACCTAACAGTTGCTTGTATTATTCGCTTTGAACCATCTCTATACGTCCACTGTTGAACACGCCTCCCCCAAACGCTCCTTGTAAAGGGTTTTGCCAAAAAAACTACGTTCGGCTGTACGATATCTACAGGCTGAGGAGTTGGAGGGGTATATTCTTACGCCGCGACTTTCACTGCCAAAACTAGACAAAATTATTAGAGTAGCTAAAGTAAAAACCCCCATAATATCGGGATGAATATTTATTTTGCAAATGATTGTCCACGTTTCACAACTACACAAATGTTTTCTCTGCACAGTTTGTTATTTATTTGCTTAAATCCTCTCATCAAATAACATTATAGCCGTTGACTAGCTACATTAAGCTTTTGATCTACGAGTTAGGACTTGATTTAAATGCGATTTGAAAAAACGAAATAAGAAATATTATGAAAAAAGGCCTTTTCCACTGTTCCTTCGATTTTGAGGCCGTTTCGACGATGAAACCCATCAGTAACGAAAACTGCGAGAAGCGTCATTCTTTGATAAAATAAAAAAAATATCGATAATGAGATTAACACAGTAAACATTATTTTACTATTAAAATTTGTCCAAAACGTGTATTGTTTTGGACCTCATTCGCGTTAAGCCGACGCGGGCACGTTTTTGTATGCAATTGATAAATAATAAATTAATTAATAATGCTGGACAATCTACACAGCACCATCTAGTCACTAGATGGTGCTGTGTGGATTCAAGCTCTGCTTGTGTCAGGGGTACTAGATGAGTGTGATATAATTAATACAATACATACATAGATAGATATCCTTATTACACATAGAAAATACCGTACAAATATTTGTCCCAAGGCGGAAATCGAACCCGCAACCTCCTCCGTTGCAGGCGGACCTTCGTCCGCCGCGCCATATGGGTCATTCGGTGATAAGTCATTCTGGCCTTAAATATTGCTTTTAATTATGGCTGTTTTGAATATTCTTGGCCCATCTACTCAAACACACTACAAAGTTGTGTAGGCACTGTAGGCAGTAAGGAAATGGGTGAAATGTCGGTGAAATAGCGTCACGATCCATTTCGGTCGTGAATGCAAATTAGTCTCACTAGCAGTCCGCAAATCGATCGAGCTGCTTCCCAATGCTGCATACCAAATACAGTCTGAAGGTAGTGCTAATCAATGTTTAGACGTGGGCTAAAAGTAGGCGTGCGAAATACAAAATTGTGGTCTTGTTTTGTTTAAGAGGGCGCAATGCGCGTCATTATGTCATAAGGATAGGCATAGGATTTCGCGTTCATAGGAGTGGGACGGAGCATACGTTTTTGGAACGGCAAGAAAACTACACAGCTTAAGAAGAAACTAGCTCAAGGAACCAAATAATTAGTAATAGCCTATAAAACAAAACATAACATATTGAACTGATTATGTGTTAAATGTAGATATATGTAAGGTTTTTATTATGCTATTTTTTAAGTGCAATAAGGTGTTAATTCATTCAATTCATTCATTCAATAAACCACAGAGTTCCTGAGATCTCGACCAAATTATGTGCGAAACAGTACACTATCATGATATTTTATCGTAATGTTTTTTTCTCAATCGCGTTTGACTATCAAGAAACCATAGGAAAAATTTGAATTTTGTGTAATTGGAGTTTTTTACCACAGGGATCCCGTGAGATCTAGGCCTAGTTTGACAACCAAACCCATTAAACCATGTTGTCTACTTTCCAACAGATATGCAAAGGAATGCCAGGACATTTTGCCTAGGACGTAAGTATACCTCTAAAATATTTTGCGTTGGTAAAATAGATTTACAATTCGATCTGCTCCCCAATGTTGAATACCAAATACTGTCTGAAGGTACTGTACTACTGTGAAAATAATGTCCGCTTTGTACCTAAGAATAATGTGCGATTTACAACCTTCAATCTAAGGTAATCATTCTGTTATCTGAGACACTAATTATCGTGTCGGACATTTTGGATCTCGGACTTTTTACATCTTCGAGAATTACATTTTGGAAGCAGATTTAATTGCTTTCCTAAAACATGTGCATCGAAGCTGTCAAAGGTCATAATAGCACAACACACTGAAATGGAGTGAAAACGGAGTATTTCCGAAAACTTAACATAAACAAAACACAGCTACGTTTAACGACGATGTCCTAAAATGCCGCCCGATTTTCCATTCCGAATTTATTGTGCCTCTAATTATGCCTCTAATAAAATCCTAGTCAAACTAAATCTTTACCTTAACAAAAATTATGTGTAACAGTTTCTAAAGAAACAAACTTATAAACTATTGAATCTCTACGGACACGTAACCGTTGTTCTTGGTAGTATGTGGATGTACGTATCATATTGTTGTTTGATGGCGACATGTGGCCGTAGTTTGGTTACACTTTCGTTAGTTAAATTGGGCTATAGGAAGGTAGGCCTTTTGCTCGTTATTGTGTAAAATACCACGAGTCAAGTCAAAGCGTCTGATTTTAAGGCTGTTTTTAAGGTTCCATGCTCAAAGGATACCTACGGGACACAGTTGTTAAGGCTACGCCATCACACGGCGCCGTCTGTCAGTCTGTCTGTACGTCCATCCGTCAAAGACCTCATCACAGAAACATGTAGTGAGTAAACATTTTCACCGAATACCTGTTTATATGACAAGTTCGATAAATAAGTTACATACAAGAGGAGTAATATTAGACCAAACAAAGAGCTTGAAAAATTACGTCATTTTCTTCTGTCTTTTTCTTTTAATTTCAACGAACAGGAAACAACGAAGTAATGCTCAGTCTCTGCTTACAGAGAATGAATATGACGAAGTGGGGATAGAATGAGCATTCGCTCGTTTAGTCTAAATCCAGCTTAATACGATCGCGCACTTTCAGGCGTTAAGCTTACCAACGTTAGTTTTGTAGAACTTAAATGGACCCACAGATTTGTCATTCAGTACTCAAAACTTTCCATACTCTTTTCACAGCTTTCCGATTCGTTCGCAAACATTTTACTGAATAGCCAGGTGAGAGGAGCAATTTCTTGACGAAATGTGGCTTATGTCGCGTCGTGTATGCTTAGCTTCTTCAGCTAAAGTGACGAAACATGTCTCGTGTGGGGGATGTTTGCATTAGCCTCACGTACTCGGCAGTAACAATGTAGCTGAATATTGCCGAATGTAGCAAGATTTTTTGGTGGGTTGATGGGTGTGCACATATATTGGTATCGGCACCGATTATGAGCCATGAAAGAAGCAAAATTGAGTTTTTATCTTGGAACCTCTTCTAAAGTTTTAGACGACCGATGCAACGCGGCGCATGGAGGTTGGTTGGTTAGAATACTGCTTGGGTAAAATTTTTGTATGATCAAATATTTGTTCCAGGTGTTCTGGGTATTTTCAATGCATAATAAAGTATATTTATTTATTTTTAAAAAGTACAACTATTTTTACAAGGGCACCTTAATGCAATAGTGCAATCTATTTAATTAATTGTATTAATAATATCAGTCAAAAAGAAATTGATGAGAACACAATAGTATTTTCCGTAATTTTGCTCCATTCCACTCTGAACCACTTTGCAGATCTATATCACTAATAGATCAGTTTCCACTTTTTTGTACACTCTGATTCATACCCCCGGTGTATCAGTTTATACGCTTGAATCTATTTTACTCCGATCCATGGGCCGGGTGGATCAGTTTCCATTGCATTTTTTTCTCTTGTAGTTACGTTCCGGTCCTTCGAACTGCTCCATAAATACTCGAATCGTAAAGTTAGAAATATTTTAATTCCCGATGACAGCTGTCAAGTGTCAGATACTGTCATAAAATAATATAAATTTCTTAGCTACGCTGTTGATTTACCATTAAACAAAAAAAAAACAAGACAATTATTGTCAAATTTGATAAAAAGTTATCATTAATGTATAATATCTTAATCATTTCATGCAATGTGTATTTCTAGATTCGCAGGTTATAAAAATCAACTGCATCTGTCCGCAAAGGCATAACGTATTATTTCTTACTTTTTATTATAAAAGTGGTGCACTTTTCCTATTTTCCGTTCTCTATGATCCTTATCCAGAGTTTCACAAAAACAAAGCAGTTCCTTATGAAGTAATCTATGCGTGACCTATCGTCAAATAGTAATTTAATTTTCACGCAAAGATTCATAAGCGAAGGTCGTTAAGGTGGACTAAGATCCGAGGAGGCTCTTCTCGGATCTAAGTCTACTTTAACGACGCACACGAACGTTTTATGAGGAGCATTATGATTCGTTTGCCCCTAATCTGTGCAATTAGCTCTACTACTAAACTTAAGAAATAGCTCGATAAGCTAAACTTAAATTTTATGAAATGTTTGACCAAAAAAGTTAATTTTTGTTTATGATAGTTTTACGTTCGAACTTTCTTCAGGTATTGTGAAAAAGGTGATTTGATTTTTGTGAGCACGTTTATATTTTTTGTGTCGGAGGCCAAGATCTACTTTGGATCTGTTAGTAAATATACATACATTTTTATATTCGTTTGTGTATTATCCCTCCTCTCGTTTTATTCTTTGTTTAAATTCAAAGTACTTGTATGTTTATAAAATACCTCCACAATAATTTGGCCAAACTTTTGGTTTCGTCAATTAGAGAACAATTTAACAACCCAATCCTATCTGCAAAATTTCTAATGAAGATGAGCAAATCCTATCATGTCTGTCTGTTCGTTGTCAAATGATAGGTCAAATTATTTAATAATAGACTTTGAGGATAAAATAGCGCATTTTGTACATCAAACTCGTCTGCTGGTAAAACCACTTATCATGGAGAGTTATTATTATTAGAAACTAATATTGTAGCCCGCATTGAGCTACTTTAAGTCGAACACCTGAAAATTAGTATCATTATCATCACCGCAAACGATAGACGGCTTGACCAATTTGTTTTTTTTTTTTGGTTTGGTTTGCTAGAGGTATGCTTAAAAAGAATGGTGGTGTGGTAGAAAAAAAAATCAATTTTGAATATCTGCTTTCTTATTCTGCTTTATATAAACTTGAGCTCGTATAATAAATAACACAACCACGTTTATTGCAAAAGCAAACTCAACATAGTTTATATTATACATTTATTTAGCTCCCGCTCAAAAGTTTTCCATATTACATCGAGCCGCGAGTGAGTGCGGCGAGTAAAAGACTCAGCACATGCATCCAACATCAATACCGAACAGCACACCAATAGGCATTCAAATATGGGCTTAATCTCGTCATCTTTAAATAAATTTAGCAGTGACATAATAGCTTACCCTAAGCTTCGAGCGAGTGGCCCACGCGCTGTCTGCTATTTTATGCTGTCGTTGTAAAATGTATCCAAATGTTACGAATTTAAGCCTAGCTAAATAAATGTATAAACTATGTCGAGTTTGCTTTTGCAATAAGCGTTGTTGTGCTATTATACGAGCTCAAGTGTTTTTGGAGGAGGATAATTAAAATTGAAAATTATTGTAGTAGGTACATTATTACTTATACATTTTACATTTTTGTTCTGTGCGGCAGTGGTGCGGTCTACATTTGCGACAACCTTTAAAGTTACCAAACATGCTTTTTGATGGGAATAAAAGAGTGTGTTCTCCACGGACCTTCGTTAGATGGCTTTACGAGGCAACTACAGCTGCCTGAAGATTTCCCGGAGGAAGCGCATAACGCTCAGTCATTTGGACAGAAGTATTTTATGATTGCAGCAATAGCGTGCATGCACAATACATATCTGCTAACCCCAACACTGAGCAGCAATTTTGATACAAAAATCTGGAGTCAAAATGCGTTGGGTACTGTTGAAGGGTTCCCACTATTTCAAGTTAGTATTTCCTATACTGAAGCAATTTTTCTCATGCCTTGGCTTCTTGATATTGAACAATTATTTTGTTGCATCTAAAGTATATCCGCAAGTTTTTAAAACGTGGCTCTGGCTTTGGGGCCTCAAAAACCCCAAATTTTTTGTACAACCAAACGCAAACAACACGCGTACGCAATCTTTCCGAGATATGAGTATATCATAATGGATCTAGGTAAACTTTCTTATGGTACGGAAAACAACCAGGAATTACTACGATTTCCTGCTTCCATTATTATTGGATCACGTGACCACGTACTATTTATTCGGGGTCCAAACCACAGCGCCCACAAAACTGTTCTATTTCGTGTCGTACGGGGCGCGTGGATAATATTTTTATGAGGTGATAATATGCGCGTGTTTGGGCATATCCAAGAAAATCGCATCGTACATTTTGTGGTGTTCTTTGCCCTTCAGATAGTTGTTGCCAAATTCTGTAAAGTTGGAAATCAAATAAGAACTAAGACTGGTAGTCTACGAATTTCGTGTCTACGACTCGTAGAAGGTCTACGAAAACCTCGTAGATGCTACGAAAAAGTTTCTAAGAGAGTCTACGCATTTCGTCGACAAGTTTTGTTATTTATCAAATTTTCACACAAAACTAAAAGTCTAATAGTTATCTTATCACCGAAAATAGAACACAAGAGCATAAAGGAGCCAGTTACAGTCATTTTATTAATTTAACTTATCATATCTTTATGTAGTACCTAAGTATGACACCCACGTTGCTCATCTCTGTCATTCACAGCGTAATTTTGTAGAGAATTAGGGAAAGTTCCTAAAAGTGTATGAAACATTAAGCCTAATAAGTAAAAGATATTAGAAAAGGCCCGAGTGTTAAGCCTCCTCAGACCGTGGCTTAAATGTCTTAATGATTATGTAATCCTCGCTCAAGTATTCAAGGAATAAGCAGTTGGTGAAATACACGTTGGTAGGTGAAAGATATGTACCAATTTATTATAGTGTTACGAAGCGTTGATTTGGTGAACTTAATTTGTCATACATAATATTTGTATGTCGCTGCCGGATCGTAGAAGCAGCCCGTTTGTTGAATGGCTAGGCCGCTTATAAAACGAACGCTGATTTGTTGGAAATACCTAATTAATTTTATTTACGAGATGTGTAAGTGACGTTTACCCATATTGCACGAGCAGGTTAGCTAGACATTTAATTTAAATAATGCTGTATTTTATTTTCGATTCATAAATAAAACAATATTGTATTATTTTAATTAAAGTGCACAACCCCAAAACAAAACCGCATAAAATCTTCGCAAACACATTGTTAAATAAACCATTGTTTAAAATCGTCACAATGCAAGCTCATTGTGCAAAAACAGTAGAACACATGCCAGGTCGCAACGGAATGGAACAGAACGGTGGAACAAAGAACGCAATCCCTTGGCGTGATTACTGGCTAATGACGTCACATGACGTCAAATGACGTCACTAGACACTGCCTGGCGTTCGCGCTGTTGACGCTTTTAATGAGAACACGGAACTGAATGCTCTTTGCCAGTCTCGTGTTATAATGGCAAGCAGATTGGGGAAGCAAGGCTGCGAACGCATGCCTGTTTTTTATTTTTGTATTTTATTTCAACCGATTAAAAGGATCGGATTCTTCGATCACATCGGACTGGATAAAGGCGGTGCAAAACCTCCTTCAGGGTTGATTGACGCACTTTTGTAGTAAAAAACCTTTAAGAGTACTATTAGGGTTAGTGTTAGTTACGTGACTAAGTCACGTGCGAGAAGGGAATCTGCCAGTATTTTTTTGCACACGTATGCTGCTAGAGGTTCGCGCTTTCGCTCTTCACTATAGAGCCGTCACAAAGGCGTGGTCGGCTGGTCGGTGCATATAATAAGTACACTGGAACGATGTGTAAATATAGTCAAGCGGCGCGTATCTTAGGTAACCTCAAACAATTGTTGAAATAAATACCATTAATGCAAACCGCAAAAAATGTATAGATTTGTACTTCATGCAAAAACTAATGCACAGATCAGATCTTGAAGTCTTTCTAGACCTGGAGTTATTCAGGGTAATGTTTAACTTAAAAAAAACGACTTCGCGGTTAGAAGGCATTCCTATCGAGTGTTACCAGCAAGGTAATGATCTGTTTTATTAGGCGATGGTTTTTTTTTTATGATGAGAGCCAATAAGGCGCTTATTAGCTGAGCAATGGACTGGTATTTAAAGAAAGGTGATGATACTACCACCACGCGAGTCATCTGCTTCTTACGGTAGTAAAAATAAGTAATAACAGTAAATAATAATATAATAAACTACGGGTACTATTGATATGGGTCCTTAATACAATACATTACATTAAATAGATAGATAGTTTTTAGAACAAATAATTGCAGATCGTACAAACATTTTTCGTTATTATTTTGTTTTCTCTAATGGCTATATGTTTCTTTTTTGTTGTTTCTGTTTATGGATGTGAATGATGGTTTTTATTTTACATTTCATGTCACATTCTGTATCTTATTGTGAATGTGAGTGATATCCTATCTTTAGTTTCATTTATTGTTGTTTTGTTCTAATGTTGTATTGTGTGTGCGATGTAACAACTTCTTTTTTTTTTTTGTATTGTGTTAGATTAATTTTGTGTAATAATAATAGGTTAAAATTAGGAATATAATTAATAATTATGTTAAAATATTTATGATCAAAGTTGACGATGTATAATACGTAGATTATGGTGATTGTGATTATAGATAGTACACTTTCGCATTAGGTGTACCTGTAAGGGTAGTGTACTAATAATATTTTGAATAAACAAATAAATAAACTTAAGTACGCATTGTATAGTGTGTTAGGGGTAAAAACTAGTTTCATTACATATGTACCTTCAAATAACATTATTGTGTATTTATCAGTGGATTCCTGTTATTAGCCCATCAATTTATATTGTATCACCCATTTATGTATAACGTGCTGATGGTTTCCCTAAAATTAATAAATAAAATAAATTTTGCTCGGGGCGGGAATCGTACCCGCAACCTCCTGGGGATCTTCGCCCGCCACTTCGGTAGTGAGTGTTATAATAGGTATAAATAATTATTAAGTATAAAAGTTTTTGTGCTAGAGCACCACGCTGAGTCGGGGCATACTAGACCGACACACGCGCTTTAGATGTGTTGATGTCTCAACACATCTAAAGCGCAAGTGTGTCTCTGCTAGGCTTGGCCTGTTTGTAATAATGGACGTAGTACTTAAGTATTCCTGTACTTTTAAACTTTTTATAACTTTTGTATTAAGTAAATACAATATAATTTTTTCTCTCTTTTTAAAAAAATAAGTAGTAGCCGTGGATCAGAGTGGCACTTGAAGTCCAAACTAATCCATCGGTGGATCAGAGTGGTCAAAAAAGTGGAAACTGATCCATTAGTGGATCTGCAAATTGGATCAGAGTGGAATAGGGCTAATAATAGCAATTTTGGTAGGAATCGAGCCTTATTCAGAACGTCGCGTGATCGTCCCGCGTGTCAACTGACCGTTGATCACGCTTTAAGAAACACGACACGAAGGACATTTTTATCACGAAATAGCTAAATGCCAACCTTAATTCAGTTTTATAGGTCTGACTTGATTAGAGAGCTAAATACCAGACTAGAAAATAAAGCGTTTATATTCACGCTCCACCTAATAATGGAATTAATGGCGCACCTCAAAGGTTCAACACTGGTGTGATATAAGTAATAATCATAATTTAGTTTAACTTTCTTACATATAATGAGAGAAAACACGCTGCTGTCACAGTAGAAAGATAGTGCTATTTAATAATTATCTTTATTGTAGCCAAAAACGAGTCTATGCGTGAGTTGACAAGCTTATAACAACAGTGCTTTTACGCACACAACCGTACGTATACCAATAGGAAAATGAGACTAAAGTCGCATTTTTTTGCCTTCACCTTGTTTGTGTCTACTATTATTCTAATCCTTCTTCTTCTTGCTTACTTACGTAATGGAGTTTACTAACCAAAATCGGCGGGCCGGCGACAAGTTGCCAAAAGACCATTGACTGCCTACAATATTCATATCAATATTAATATCGCACCAACCTCGCGGGCTGTGTCGCCAATGTGACTTTGCTGTGGTTTGCATGGATCAACGAAGTGAATCATAGAGTTCCTTCTATTTTTAAATCATAAAATCATAAAAGGGCGCTGACAGTTAGAGGTAATATGCTGGCGTGCCGGTTTTCCTGGTGTGTTAGTCATATCAAAACTCACTAGCGGCCCTACGTATCTAATATAATAATATTTTCAAGATGATTTAGGGACTGCCTCGCATCGGGGATGTTTGCAGAGTATCAAACGAAAAGGTTCGAAGCCATCATCCGCAAAAAAACTGCATCCCTGATCTGTAGAGTGCGGGAAAGCCACAACAGCATCCTGAAAACCATAGCGGACAGGTTCTCATCGCCGCTGTGAGCAAGCCTCGTTCGCAGAGTGATCTCGGGAAACGTCTCTTTACTATGATGATCACTTTGGGAACGAGGCGTGTGTTTATACATAATATTAATTAATTATTGGTTTTCTAACCAATAATTCAACGTCTCCAATCCAAGCTCAATGTTTGGTATTTAAATGACGGAACATTAGGTGGAGAGGTATACACAGTTTTTGATGATCTAAAAATCATCACAGATGAGTTTCGAAAAAAAGGTTTAGAATTAAATTTTTCAAAATGCGAGCTTTTTATTTCGGACTCTTGTGTAGACAAAAACAATATCATTGGAAAATTCAATAGTTTAGCCTCCAACATAACAGTTGTTGATAAATGTTCACTTCGCTTTCTTGGTTCACCAATTCTTGATGAGTCTTTTCAGTCCTTTGTAGATGAGAAAATTCAAAATTTCAACAAAACTTCGGACAGACTGCTCGAAATTAATAGCCATATGGCTTTTACAATAATTAGTTTTTGTCTTTTTGTACCTAAATTTATTCTTAGTACAGTATTCTTTGAGATGTAGTCAACTGTGGAAACACAGCGAGTTCTTGGAAGGCTTAGACAACATAATAAAGAATACTATCATCGGTTTTGAATGTCGATTTAGATGACAAGGCATTGTCTGTCAAATTGGTAGGCTTAGGTATACGCAAAATTTCAAGTGTTGCCATTCCAGCGTTCCTGTCTTCTGTCTAAAGCACTAGTTCTTTAATTGAAAAAATATAAAGTCTTGTTTGGTCCCACCTGGAATGTCATTCAAAATTTCATTTTTAGACGAAGCTCGAACGTCTTGGCTTAGTGCTTGCCCCAATGCTGCTCCCCCAAAATCATTATTGTTCTAACGGCAATGGGACGGGCCTCTGTGTGAGTTGACATGAAATTGTTTGTTACAAACGTGCTCCAGCTCTGCGGATCGTGCCCGTCTCCTGGCCGTTTCTAAATGGGAGTCAGGACATTGGTTGCAAGCATTTCCTTCATTTAACACTGGCACTTTATTGGATCCCGTAACTTTCCGTATCGCAACATGTCTTCGGCTGGGTGCAATGTGTTGCGTGCCTCATCAATGCCAGTGATGTACTGCTGTCGAACAGCTTGGTCATCACGGATTATCGTGTACTAGGGCCGCCGGTCGGATGTCTCGTCATGCCAGCCTTAATGACATCATCCGGCGGGCTTTTGTCACCGCTAACGTCGCAGCTATTCTCGAACTGAATGGTCTGTTACGTGACGATGGTAAGAGGCCCGACGGCATGACACTAGTCCTATGGGAGTTGGGGAGGCCCATTATGTGGGCCACACAATGGGAGTTGGGTCCCATTGTGTGGCCGCACAATGAGGCCGCACAATGGGCCTCATTGTGTGGGACACTACATGCGTCGACATTCTTGCGTCTTCCCATCTTCCGAGGACATCCGTGAGGGCTGGTGCGGCGGCAGATTTGGCCGAGGACCTGAAGAGACGCAATTGTGCAGGTCTCGACAGAGCCTAAAAATTTGCTTTGGGGTCAAGACCCTAGGTCCGTGGGGTACAGAGACTCTCCGGGTTTTTAAAAAGTTACTAAGCGTCTGTTCGACGCGACGCGTGACCTGAGAGCTGGTGGGTATCTGGCGGAGCGCATCAGCATAGCCATACAGTGGGGCAATGCAGCCAGCGTCTTGTGGACGCTTCCGACTGGTATCGATTTGGATCTGTTGAACTACTGGTAGGTTGGATGCAACAGTCTGCAGTTAGCTTAATTGATTCAATTGTAAATACTAGTTCTAATTTGAATTGTAAGTACAAACTAACTACCAAAATAAAACAATGTAATATAATTGAATCCTAATAAATAGTGTATTCAGAATTATGAAATTCCAATGTGGGTCCTCAGTCGTAACGGACATCTTAGTTGCTAAGAACCCTTATTTATCTAAAAAGCCACGCAGGTAGGTACAGGCAAGTACCGACCGCCGAGTATCATTGAAGCTACATCGATACGGTGGCTCGAATTCCCCTCTCTAATTAAACTCTAACGAAGCAATTAAACCTTCCGGCTGCTTGTTTAGGATTCAGTTTTACTTAATTGCTGTAGGTATTATAAAGTCGAATATTCTTTGGCTTATTTTAGCAGTAGATACAGTTGTAATAATGCAGTGCGGCACAATTTATGACTCAATTATGTATGCGACACAGTCTACTGCAAATAAATAAGCCAAATAATATTCGACTTTCAAAATGATCTATTTTCCTTATTGCAAAAAATAAAATAAAAATATCCTGTGAACAATGTATCTTTTTATAAGACTTCTTAGAAAACTGAGAAGAAAACAATTTTTCGAAGAATTATTGGAAAACTTCAAATATGTTTATAATTTTAGGTTGTTTTTTTAGAAATCAGCTCGAATAAGATGTTCTGGAGTGGAGACCGCGACCTGTGAAACGTAGTGTAGTGATCCCAGTGGCCAGGTGGGATGGATGATCTGCGTAAGATTGCTAGCAGATGCTGGATGCGGCAAGTTGGAGACAGGGCGCTATGTCGATTATTAGGAGATGCTTATATACCCCGCAATGAACTGGTGTTGATGATGAAGATGACTTGCAGAAGGGTATTGATCGTTTCACAATCAGTTCACGTTACCTACAACTATGCCGTACTGTAAGGAATAGGCACGTCGCTTCTTTGACTATTACCGGGTGACAGTCTTGCACTGGCAAAGCATACCGAACGCTTTATCACTTAATTTGAATCGTGTTCCGAATCCTAAACCGAACTGCCCTTAGAATCCTAAGATTGTTAATCTGCTTTGTCTGCTCGTTCCGGTTTTGGAATCCCAAAATATAGAAACGTGAGCTGCAAATTCTATGAATCTATCGTCGTGGTACAGCGAACTACAAAAGCTGGTGAACATTGTTATTTTCAAAACCTCGTTTACGCCTGGAATTTTATTAAATTTCGGCGATTCATGTCACTGACTACTTACCTACATCTATAGCTACAAATGCTACAATAATGAAATAAAGTTGGATATTTCACAGCATCTTCTAGTCCCGGACTAAGCAGAGTACTAGATAATAGATTTAATACAATACATTACATAAATCGATATTTTTATCATACATACAAAACACCCAGAGCACCCGGAATAAATATCTTCAGATCGTACAATAATTTTACCGTGGCGGGAATCGAACCCGCAACTTCATGGGTCGCAGGCACACCGCTAAGCCACAGAGGTCGTCAATAACTAAGCTGAAGTTGCAGGTAACAGTTTGTAAGGTTGTTGTAAACCGAAAGAGAAAGTGCCAGATGGCGTTTTGTTTTGTTGTTGTGGCCAGAAATTCTGTTTTGTCACAGAATAACTTGAAAGGGTGTTACAAACGAAAGTTACCTGGAGGGCAGCTATCCGAAATATTCAAGATTTCCACCAAATTGACAAAATTTAACTACAGACCGCCAAAATCAGTAATAGGTTTAATATTGGTAGTCCCCACTCCATCAGTCCACTGCAACAGATTGGAGTACCTAACTGGTGTAAACAAGCCATCTAAAGAGCTCCGTCACGTCCCAGTTTTTGGGGGATTTCATGGTGTTCTTTTAATTTAATATGTAATGTTTATTTGACAGATTTGGTTCTTATGATTGACTCTATAGATCGGTGACATAAAAACACCGGGTGTTATTTTTAAGATTTTAGTGGGTTCAATCACCGGATGAGACCAGTAGTTTTTCAAAGTTCTGTGAAAGCTGTTTTCATTATTATTTTAAAATAAAGGAATGTCTCCTTTCGTAACGTTCGTTTGTACCCTAAAGTTATTCTATGACGAAACAGACTACTTAGTTTTGTGAAATCTAGAACCTGAGAGGTTCTAGATTTCACAAAACTAAGTACGAGTATTTAGTAGGTTGGGCTGATAACGTCTTATCGTTAGAATTGGTTATTATTTAGGACTCAGTCAAAATAATCTTTGCAGAAGGACGGGTCTGCAGAAGAGATACTATTTAAGAAAATAATATCTCTTGGAAAAATGTTGTTAAAAATTGAGTCGCTAAGATTTCCAAGCATAGAGCCATCTTCTTTTTTAATTTTGATTGTATTTGGTTATCTTACTTTAGATAAATTAAGATAAAGGTTGTTTCTACCTTTTCGTTCGCTTAAAATTAAACATTTATTATTTGACATTTTTTTTAATTATCTGATTTGACAAAGAAAATTACAATTCAAAAATAATAACAAATTAGAACTAGTATTTACAATTGAAACATATAATCTAACTGCAGACGGTTGCAAATAATCTACAGGTAGCTCAACTGATCCATATCAATACCAGTCAGAAGCGTCTTCAAGACGCTGGCTGGCATCAGCATTGGCATACGGCAATGCTGATGCGCTGAGCCAGATACCTACCAACTCTCGGGTCACCGTAGCGTCGACCAGACACTCAAATAACTTTTTAAAAACCCGGAGAACCTCGGTACCCCACGGACCTAGTCAAACAGAGCCTACACATTTGCGTCTCTTGAGATCCTTGGCCAAATCTGACGCCGCACCAGCCCTCACGGATGTCCACGGAAGACGGGAAGGCGCAAGTGTGTCGACGCATGTACCGTCACACATAATGGGCCTCCCCAACTACCATGGAACTAGTGTCATGCCGTCGGGCCTCTTACTATCGTCACGCAACAGACCATTTGGTTCAAAAAAAACTGGTACGTTAGCGGTGACAAAGGCTCGCCGGATGATGTCGTTAAGGCTGGCATGACGAGATATCCGACCGACGGCCCTAGTACACGATAATCCGTGATGACCTAGCTGTTCGACAGCATTATCTGATTATACGTAGTATGTCTGTGCTGTTCCTGTGAAGCCAAATAAATGTATCTTTATCTTTATTTTTCTCTTTAATTTAATTTAATTTGTAAGCTTTTCTATTACATTATCTGATTATACTTATGTCAGTGCTGTTCCTGTGAGGCCAAATAAATGTATCTTTATCTTTATTTTTCTCCGCAATCATGAAGCCAAACAAATCTGAAATGAAATTATGTTAGGGCAATATTCTTATTTTTTCTTATATTCCAGGATTGAATTTCTGTGTTTTCCTATTTTCATTTTATTTATTACCTTTTCACTGAAGTTGGACGTATGTTTATGTTATACACTTATTAAATATTAAATGAGTAAAAATTCTTCCTGTCAATTTGAAAATATTTACCCAACTACATCTGTGCATACAAATTAAATAACCATAACGTATGCATAGTCTATGACATTATTATTATCTCATTTTATTAAAGTTATCATAAAATAAATTGCGTATTTTCTAACGTTTTATTCCGTGTATTAATAAAAATAAACTACCTACACCCCGTAACAAAATAACGCGGAAAACTCACGCGATATGAGCAATTCATAAGCTTTTGAATATGTTGACAGACACCTATCACCAGGCACCCACCCTTTAAATCAAACACGCATCATCTACGCTAAGGAGGAATGTCAAATGAAGCCATTCATGGCTGGCTGATTTCGAGTAAGAGCGTATCGGTTTACCTCACAAATATTGCAAGGCATGTAAATAGATTACTTTTACGATTAACTCTTTTACATATAAAATTTCTTAACTAAAGTTAAGAGATAGGTAAGCAGTTTTTCTCATTCTAATGTATTTTTTATTGGATATGTGCCTTCATGTTGAGATATTTTTAAAAGTAAGGGGATAAAAGCTTGTACGAACTTACGGTGTAAACGAACGAAATTAACGGTTTCTTAAGCCTAGCTGCGGGTAGTAAATACTACCCGCAGCTGTACCTTTCTGAACTTGGAGGTGTGAATTACGTCATGGTCGCCCTGAAACTGATACAAAAAAAAAGAATGGGTTGCGGTGGTTCTAATCACGTCGAGTTTAACCGCTAGTGCGTAGTACAGGCTCAAAGGGTCAAAGGCTTGCGGCCTACTAGGGCTGATGGCGTACTTTGTGCACCAAAAGCAATCATTCAATTCAATCATCAAATGCGTGCCTAGAGAACAAACAAAGCATTGAGTGGTAAGAACTCGGACATGCAAAGTTGCAACCCATTAGCAAATCTATACTCAATTAAATTAGGTACATTCTTGTCTAGCAACGTTCCTCAGCACTCAAAGAAATTAGATTTAAACTTGTTATTGTACCTATTCCAATTATTGGAAAATAGACTTGTTTATTCTGGGTCATTCAAACAACAATAACGTAATTCAATCCCTACCGGCAATATTGGATTTATACGATTCATATTTTTTTGTAGTTTATTATTTTATGATCTTGTTGAACAATTTTAGAAAGTACGCAAACTTATCGTTTTGTTTTTACATTTATTTATTTGATTTTTAATGAAGTACTAGGTACTATTATTTTACGCGTGGGTTGCCAATTTTAAAATTAATTAACGAAAACGAACGTCGGTGGAAAACCCTGCTTAAGCCGTGGTCTCTTCATCATTACGCAGTACACAGCGTACTGCGTGCTGCTAAGGCCTCCCATTATATTTGTGTCTTATGTAATGGCTTTTGCTTTCTATTTTTGTTGGTGTACAATAAAGTATTTTTGTATTACATTCTATTGTACTGCTCCTTACCGCTGACGCAGACTTCGACAGAACAAAATACCACACTAGACATTTTTCACACGATTATGTCTCCGGCACCGCATTACACCGTCATAATGGAGCGTACTGCGTAGTGATCCAGAGACCAAGGCTGTAGGTACATGACATGTTTTATTTTATGCTAGGTTACTATTGAAGCTCATACTTTTTGGACTAGTGAATCTAAACACTCTACAAATATTTTTCCTTGGTGCTCTGATGTCCTAAAGAAACTCATGGCATGTCCTACGAAATCGATCGCTCCATCTGAAAATTCGATCATACCATCGAGAGTAAGTAGTTCCTCAATAAAAACTTTAACAAGAAAACAAAGCAAGGTGCATAGTAACAAGTTTTATTCATAAACTAGCAGCACCTAAGCTAAGTATACAAAGTTTACTCTCACTAACGCTTTAAAGTGCTTTTAAGGGAACGAGCGAACGCTATTACCCTTTCACACTGGGTAATTACAATTAGTGTGTAGCACGCCTAATGATATTACGATGTTGTTTGCCGTTTAGTGTCTGCCAGGCAATTCTAGCTGCACATGGCCTTTATCGGAAGTTCTGCACGAACAAAGTTAACAATAAAGTTTTAAACTATGTTAAAAATTCAGAAATATTCTATTTGTGGTTTGACACAAAATTTCACCGCGATAATAAAAAAGGCTCGAGGAGATTTTATAACTTAGCCTTTGTTTTTTACATTTCTAATAAATTCGTCAAAATCTCTAAAATATTGAGACGCGCGCTAGAGCGCCCAGCCTAGTTCGGAGAGAAACGGGCGACGCAATAGCATTGAGTATCTTTACACGAATCATTGGGCACGCTTTTGGTCCCACCTGTATCTCAGACATTATCAAACCTATAAAGGCTTTCAATTTTGCGTGATTAGTAAAACCCATGAAAAGAGTAGGAATACCAAATTTTTATAAATAAATATTATATGTTTGTAGAATGGCACTTCCCGGACCCTAATAACTGTCCCAGAAGTGCCAGTTTTAACAACTGACTCATCAAAAACCTAAACCACTTCTAGATAACCTATGAAGTTGAAATTTGGTATGAAAGTAGATGATTAAACTTTATTGGAGAAAAAAATCCTAAAACTAAAAATTTTATATTAGGTCCTTACATATGAAATTGGCGTTTTGTATGGGAGGAACAAAAAGTCGAATATTTTTTAATATAATATATTTAATTAATCAAAGTATGAACCATTATTTTCTATGCACTTTTGCCATCTTATAGGTACAGATCCCTTTACTAAAAAAACCAGTCGGACGGGAATCAATAAAATCTTTGAAGGCGATTTGGACTGCCCCATCGGAGTTGAATTTTTTCCCTTGCAAGAAGTTATCCAAATTTCGAAAAAAATGGTAATCTGTTGGAGCAAGGTCCGGGGAGTACGGAGGATGTCTTAGACTTTCCAATTGAAGCTCTTCTAATTTAGTAGCCGTCTGTTGCGCAGTGTGTGGTCTAGCGTTGTCGTGAAGCAGCAGTGGCGTGGAGCGATTGACCAGCCTAGGTTGTTTAGCCGCTAGCTTTTCCATCATGGTTTGCAATTGCTGACAATAGACATCAGCCGTAATAGTCAGGCCAGATTTGAGAAAACTGTAATGAACAATACCGGCACTAGTCCACCAAACGCTTACAAGTAACTTTTTTGGGGTTAATTTTCGCTTGGGGCAGGATTTGGCTGGCTGGCCAGGATCCAACCATTGCGCTGAGCGCTTCCGATTATCGTAAAGAACCCATTTTTCATCACAGGTAATGATTCGGTTTAAAATACCTTCATTATTGTGCCGGTTTAGTAATGTAACGCAGCAGTCGACGCGCGTTTGCCGGTTTGCTTCAGTCAATTCGTGAGGTACCCACCTTTCAAGCTTTTTAATCTTCCCAATTTGCTTCAAGTGAATTAAAACAGTTTTATCACTAACATCGCAGCCTGCAGCTAACTCGGACGTGGTTTGCGATGGATCCGCTTCCACAATAGCCTTCAACTCTTCATTATCAACTTGAGTCTCAGGCCGTCCACGGGGCTTGTTCTGCAGGTCAAAATTTCCAGAACGAAAACGTTGGAACCAAAAACGAACTGTGTTTTCTTTTGCAACACGACCGCCATACACATCATTCACCCTTCGAGTTGTTTCCGCAGCACTAGTGCCACGGCGGAACTCGTACTCGTAAATAATGCGATATTTTAAGTTTTCCATTTTGTAAAATGAGTGACGCAAACAGAAAAAAACAGAAGAAAAAAAACAAATGAATGACGATCATCGAAGCAAAAATACATGAGTCTATAGCTGTACAAATTTGAATTTGGAATTCCTTACCAAAGAGGAGAAATTTGTGATTAATGTGGCCAGTACGAAAAACGCCAATTTCATATGTAAGGACCTAATATTTTGAGGTATCAATATCATGATGTTATAATGAATCAAATATTATATTAAAAAATAATAAAAATATTATATATTATAATGGTTATTTCTGAATATCTCATGGGATTATAAACCTATTGTTTTATAATTTCGCATATAGACGCATCGCAGTACTTAATGACCCAAAATCGGAAAATGTATAGAAATAAATAATTCATGAAAAATAAGATATCCTCTCATACAACAAAAGATGGGACGGCATAAATAAAATCGGCCCACAAAGTCAAGTTTAGTGTCAAATAAAAGAACACAACTTTGGCACAAAAAGTGCCAAATCATATTAATTTACAATTAATATGATTTGGCAATTAGTTTCAGAATTATCGTTAAAAATGTGTGAGCGATCATGTAAACGAACCCCGGGTTTCAATAAAAGGGACCAATCGTTGCATTAGTTCCATGAATTTATAACTATGTCGCTAGTAAAAGAGTACGAGCTCTAGATTGCACTGACGAAAACGCACAGGTTTGAACGACCTCCATCGGTCGTTTTGGAAGGGTTGGACAATTTAAATGATTGCATAGTTGATAATTACTGATGTTTTATACTTTGGCAAGTCCAACATTAAAAAACATGCGGTGGATATAAATTTGCCAAGATACAAATTAAATAATGAAAGAACGTACCAAATTAAGATTATGAACTGCTATGAAACTTGGCACCTATATAAATGATCTCAGCTCTTTAACTTGGCTAGTTTTCACATTTATGTTTTTGATTAGATCTTAATATCGTAAACATGTATTAAGTTATTACCACATTATGTATCTACGCAATGTGACTAAAATTATATCATCCAAAGTGTTATTTACAAATCAATTTCACCAACCCCGTCATCCCTTGTTTACAAATACGCTACAGAAAAAGTATCTGAGACCTTTTGTTCAGCTAAAAACGAAAATCAAACGAATTTTATTTCGATTCTTTTGTAGGAAAGTGGTATCTAATAATCGGATTTGAGCCGCTTCGTTGGGTTCGACACCGATACGTCCCGCGGGAGTGCTAGATCGATTTATGAGAATAACAATTCAGATAGATATAAATTGTTGCCTAATTATGTTGAACCCTTCAACATGGGGTTAAAAGAATTTGTACCGAGATTGTATGATGAACGATTAACGGAGAGTTTTAATAATTTGGCGTGTTTTAACGGCAAACCGACTTCAAAATCCGGTTCATAGATAATATTCCTATGTCTCGGACGAACGAAATCACCCTTACCTTACTTTCCCTGACCGAAGGTCTATGTTCACGTGCAAAAAATTTAGTTTACACTGACGACATCTAGTTATAATTCAAGTCTAATTTAGTTTGATGACACATGGATGAAACTGTTGACGCCCGGTGCCATGGAAACCAATAATTAGGTGATAATGAAATTACCATATTCTGAAGAATTTTTACAAACCTACGTTTTTCGTCGCACATGGCAATTCATCAAGAAGCAAATTTATACCTCAAAATCTATTTTTATACAACAACGAAAGAATCATCAAAATCTAATAACAATTGCCGCAGATATCACCAAAACTGTTATAGCTAGTTGTGATTCCCTAAAAGTATTATGTTGCTGTTTAAGTTTGACAGGATAAATACTAATCCCTCGGGAATAAAATTTTTATGGGACCACCTCGGGATCATTCTCTATACAATAGTGAAAGAATCATTAAAATCGGTTACCCATAGGCGGAGATATCAAGTAACATACATACATAAAAATAAAAAACATACAGACGAACTAAGAACCTCCTCCTTTTTGAAGTCGGTTAAAAAGCTTCTGCAGCAGCTTTGTTTACAATGAATCAGAATAAAACGTTGCCTTATTAGTGAAAGTAAGCTACTTACTATTATTTCATCGAGCAGTTGAAAAATTGGTAAAGAGCAGGGAATGTAAAAAATTACTAAAATTGTTTATATTGAATTACATTTCACTTTAAAGCAAATCATCAAATTGAATCTATCATATACAGAGTAATTTTTTTAAATGGGACAGTATGGGGAAATCCGAATCTAAAGGAGATAGAGGAAAAGTGTCTAAGGAGACATTAGGTGTTTTTTTATGTAAACAAATTTGGCTCGTTCAAATTTGTGGTCAAGCGTGAGTTGTTCTTAAAAAATTATAAAGTTGGTCAATTTTTTTTTGACGCGGATCGACTCTGTTTCATGCAAGGATTATTTCATTGTTTGGAAAGAAAAAAATCTGAACAGCAGAAGTTGGTCAAATTTAATGAAAACTAATCTTCATACAGTTGGTTTATTACTTGAGTAAATGTTCGATGTGGCCGCCGTCTTGTCTTAAGCAGGTACGAGCACGCTTCAAGACACTTCTAGTTGCATTTAACAGAGACTTATGGTGAATTGTGTTTAAAGTGTTGTAAACAGCATCTTTTAATTCTTGTACGGAGTTGTATCGGGATACATAAATTCGACCCTTAAGGTAACCCCATAAGAAAAAATCTAATGGCGTTAAGTCGGGCGATCGTGGGGGCCACTTTATCGGCCCATATGTACCCATCCAACGGTTTGGAAACTGCTCGTCCAAACATAGTTTACTTGCCCTACTGTTGTGGGCTGGTGCACCATCTTGTTGGTAGATTATCTTACCAAAGTTCCTTAAGCTAATAGTCTCATCCACTAAATCTGCAGCCATGTTCAATATTTCCTGATATTTTTCACTATTTAGCGTTCCTTGGTAAATTTTGATAGCAAAAATTCTGTTATGTAATATCGCACACCAACAATTAAAAGAAAATCGGATTTGGTTGTGGGTTTCTGTAGTTCTTAGCGGATTTATTTTTGACCAGTAATGGTTATTTCTCCTGTTGTACATGCCATTGTTCGAAAAGTTGCATTCATCAGTCCAAATAATAAAATTAGGAAAACATCTATTTCTAATAGTCTGAGCCACATACCAATTACAGAAATGTAACCTGCGGTCTTTATCTCCAGGTAGTAACGCTTGTACAAGTCGACCTTCTATGTAACACTTGTATTTATGAGCCTTCAATATCTTCCTTACAGTTGATTTATGAATACCGATAGTTTCAGCTGCTTCCCGTAACGAAGCTTTTGGGTATGCTTCAAAATATCCCAATACGGCAATAGTTATAAACTCACTATTGACTATTGTCGGCCTTTTACGCTTAGGCTTGAAACAGCCTTCCTGTCTTAGGTTCTTTATTAAACTATCAAATATCTTGCGATTCGGTACTACACGGTCAGGATAGCGTTCTTGATACCACTTAAGTGCATTATCTCTACTGCGATAATTAAGAAAATACGCCTCAATCAAATCAACTTTATGTGAATTAGTTAACGCCATGATGAATAAAATTACAAGCATGAACTGATTGGAAACAAAATCACAGCTGCAGAAATAACTTACGTTCCAAATTTGAATTCTTTTTTTTATAATTTCAAGACTATCGGTTGCCATGATGTTTACGAAGATTAAAAAAAATGTTCTTCTCTTGAATCATCTGGAGCTCTTATCGATTATCAAAATTTAAAAATGGAATAATTTTAAATATTTTTTTACACGCCTAGGCACTTGTAACAATATTAAAAGGCGAATACTGCAACTGTATGAAGATTAGTTTTCAGTAAATTTGACCAACTTCTGCTGTTCAGATTTTTTTCTTTCCAAACAATGAAATAATCCTTACATGAAACAGAGTCGATCCGCGTCAAAAAAAAAATTTACCAACTTTATAATTTTTTAAGAACAACTCACGCTTGACCACAAATTTGAACGAGCCAAATTTGTTTACATAAAAAAACACCTAATGTCTCCTTAGACACTTTTCCTCTATCTCCTTTAGATTCGGATTTCCCCATACTGTCCCATTTAAAAAAATCACTCTGTATAAAAGTACCTTATTTATTTCCTCTTGACCTTACAGGTCTCTCGTCACAAAACTCAAATTACTCAAGTAAAACTAGGAATCACATTGACTTTGAACAGAGCAACGAAGGAACAAACATTATCATAACCAAATTACTCGTACAGCGCTATAACAATAACCACGAATACAAAACAAGAAACTTAAGCAACCGAAAACAGATTTCTAAGTCACTGGTTCGCGAAACTTACTGAAATTTCTCAGCAGAAATCATTGAAAGATTGTCCATCCGCTCAGCTGTAAACGGGATCTAGCATCTTCTCCAAACTGAGCATTATGTGTTTAGGAAAGATCCCCCAGTAAGATTACTTGTCCGATTCAGTAAATGTTTGCTCATGTGATTTCGCTTTTCATCTCTAACTGTTGGGAAAATGTACAATCGAAACTTGGGAAAGGGTAAAGATGTTTTTCGTTCTTAGAAACCTGTTATTTTTAGATAACTTTTATTGAAATACATCTATAGCGTTGAGAATACCTTTATTTTTGAGCTTTTGTACCTACCACTGTCATTGAAGAATAATATTGGTCACAAGTGAAAAACCTACCAAAACATGGCCCATCTTGTGATATTTAATAATAATAACAATGCTGGACAATACACACAGCATCATCTAGCCCCAAGCTAAGCAGAGCTTGTGTTACGGGTACTAGATGACTGATATACTTAACACAATACATTACATAAATAGATATTTTTAATATATATAGCAAATACCCAGAACATTCGGAACAAATATTTGCAGATCGTACAAACCTTTTTTCCAAGGTGGGAATCGAACCTGCAACCTCCTGCGTTGCAGGCGAACTTTCGCCCGCTGTGCCACATCGTCATCGGTATATTTAAACGAGCGGTTTCGATCAGAGTGGATCTTGATGTCGAAACTAATCCTTCGGTGGATCAGAGTGGACAAAAAATTTAAAACTAATAGATTAGGAATCTGCAAAGTGGATCAGAGTGGAATAGGCCTTGTAAGCATACTAAGCGCTAATATAATAAGCGTTAATAATTCTGATTTTTAACATACAAATTCTACTATTCTATATCCATTCCATTGTTAACGCCTTTATTCTTTTACACGACAACCATCGATCAGGGGGCAAATTCTCGCCATTTTATCACTCGATAAATATCAAAAGAACTGTCAAGTTAAACAGATCTTTCATATAAAAACTGTTAAATTTGACAGTTCTTTTGATAATTACCGAGTGATAAATTGGCGAGAATCAGCTTCCAGGTATCCGCCGCCGCCTTTTGATCGGCATCGCCGATATCCGAACCATATCGCCTGAAGCGTGTAACAATTTTTACTATGATCTTTACTATAGTATCATAAAATCTGTGTAGATGGTGAACCAGTGTCGTACATCAGCTTACCCATGTAGATACACTACAGATGCACTAAGACGCCACAAGTCTATCGCTATAAAGTTGACTAACTCGACGATCACGTTCAGTCTGCCAGTAGGTACGCTCAGCAGATTCTTTGACATGGCACGTACTTAGGTAAGTACCTAAGTAATCTACTTATAAAGTTTTCATTATTAAAGTGCGTAATCCTCACACTGGGTTAATTTATAAGAAATCAAATAATATCCCAAAAAAAATATACATAGTAACTTCTTTGAAACGGATCGGATAAAACTTCATTGTGTCCCTTGTAGGTGGGGCTAACGGCGCTATAGTCCGATGGAATCCCAGAGTTTTTCTACTCCTACGTCACTTGACCTCGTTGTGTAGTTCGTTAGCACGTTCCCGTACTGAGGGAAAGACGCGGGTTCAAGTCCCGTCGAAGTCGAAAAATTTTTGGGATATTATTTGATTACTCTACATAAATTAATACTCGGGTGATGGGCCAGTGACACTTTGACCAACATATTATACCCGTCATTAAATTGACAGCACCATTCTTGTTGGGTAGCTATGCATTTGTAAAGTCTAACGACCGTAACTAGAGTATTTTAATTTCATTCATTACGACCCGCCCTTAACCGCGCCCTTACTGTTTTATTACTTCATAAAGTGTAACGGGATGTTTTATTGTGAGTTTTGAACCGTATTGTTACCTGACTTGATTTATATCCCCCGAAATAGGCTGGTGAAATTACATAAGTTTCAGACTAATTAGAGTATTTAATTTTGGTAATGGGACGTAGAAAACGACCTCGAAGCCCGACTGAAGCGTCAATGGTGAGACGCGCTACATATACAATAATAATAATAATAAAGCCATTTTATTTCCTTAATAAAATAAAAATATACAAAGTTAATTATTATGGATTAAATATGAACCTTAATTTGTAACATAATATTTTTAAATTAGATTTATAACAAAATTATTAAGGGCCTCGCATCGAGTGAAGGCCTTCTCCATTTTACTCCAAGCTTTCCTTTGTTTAGCCAGTCCATGCCAGCAGAATTGTTTCTTTCATCTACCCATCTCTCTTTTGGTCTACCCCTAGTTCTTTTGTTTTGCGGTCCTGTCCAAGTTATTATATTCTTTATCCATTTGTTATTTTCCATGCGTGCGATATCGCCAGCCCATTTCCATTTCAGTTTTTTGCAGTGTTTCAAAGCATCAATGACGTATGTGGATTTAATTTAAGGAACATTCACACATATATCAATACATGATAAGAAACCAAAACCGAGAAACACTTTCGAATCTACCATCTACATCTGCTCACTGCTACATATACAATAGTAGCAGAATATTGTGGGGAGTGAAAGGAGGGGTGGTTTTCACCCAGCAAAGGGCAGAGAGAACCGGCTCCAAAAAATATTGACATCATCCGTAGAGCGTAGACCAATTAACAAATTAGTTAATGCTGGACAAGGACTTTAATTAGCTTGCTAATTCATTCATTCATTTATCTATTTGTGATACACGGGTATTACAGGGATGTTCAATTATAAAATTAGAGCACTATGATCTGCCATTTGGCGTACAAATTTAACATAATTTAACAATAAAAGAAAAAGTGATTTTAATAATAGTGAACAAAGGAAATACAAAGGAAAAGATTAAAGAATTGAAAAAAATCACATATATGAGTGAGTGTTATGACCAACTAGCTACTGCCGGCGGCTTCGCACGTTTTTTTCCGGGATAAAAAGTAACCTATGTTCGTCCACGGGACACCATCTACCTCCCAGCCAAATTTCACTGAGATTTGTTCGGCCGTTTAGGTGTGAAAAGGTAACAGACAGACAGATAGACAGACAGACAGATAAAGCGGTAACCGATGTGGTGTGGTGGGCGAAGGTTACAGGTTCGATTCCCGCTTTACACCGCCGGACAAATGTTTATACAATCTTCAAGTATTTGTACCGGGTGTTTTGGGTATTTTCTAGGTATAATAAAAAAATGCATTTATGTAATGTATTGTATTAAGTTTATCTGTCGTCTAGTACCCATAACATAAGCTCTGCTTAGCATGGGGCTAGATGATGCTGTGTGGATTGTCCAGGATTATTTATTTATTTAAAGTTACTTTCTAATTTATAATATTAGCATAGATTCACTAAAATACGTTTTTTTCAAATTTACTCGATATGAACATATTATTTAACTCTTCCCGGGTAGTGTTCATGTATTTTATTTTACGTCTCAGCGGGCTTACACGCTACAATCTCAATCTAGCTTACAAGCTGTGTAATATTCAACATATCATAACTATGCCATAATATCCTACCAAGGTAGCACGTACCACTTATTCAGAGCTTGGTTTGCAAGCAGGTACGAGATAGAGCACGGACTAGGTTCCAAGTGACACTTATAACCTGACATCCAAGACCGTTTCTAAAGAAATACATTTTGCTGCATTTTAATTTGTGAAGCTTAAATAGAGCAGTGACCTCAGAGTCACTTCAGTTTTTCTATTGATAGTTAGATTGTTTAGTTAGGTGGAAAGACAAGAATTTCAAAACATTGTTATTTTTTCAGGGTTACGAAGATTTCGAAACCCTTATGGTCTCGCTTTTTTTGACCTTTTTTCCGTCTTTAAAATCTCAGCAACTACAGCAGCAAATAACGTGAAATTTAAAATAATAATACATTTCGTGCGCCTCTACAGAGATTTTAACTAGTATTTGCCTTGTTATACCTACTCGTACATCTCACTGCTTTTGGAGGGTTGACCATAATCAGCGGCCTTGTTTTTATAGGAACCTATATAGTTACTATAATAAATGTTGAAACTGAGAACAAATCGATAATTTTATGTGGTGTTTGAGTGTTTTATACTGTGACTTATCTTTAAGGTTATTTTATGTTTGCTACTTAAGAAATTAAATTTACACATTTTTGGTCACCTATCCTAAAGTTGGATATGTAGAAATAAGCCATTTCTACATTTCCAACTTTAGAATGAAATAGGAAGAAAGTACTAGGTTGTATAAGTGTTTATCTAGTTTTCTTCGAAATTCGGTATTGAAAATACAAGCTTTTTAAAACCTATTGCTTCCAAGTGAAATATTGGTCTCTTAAGCTTATTTATTCGTTACAGAAGGCATTCGAACGTGTTTGCAATGCAGAGTAACCATTAAACGAGAATGAGATAATTTAGAAGCAATTGGATGAAGACACATGGTTTCCTGTTAAGTTGGGTTTTGGAAATCAGATCTTTGTTTATGGTTCAGATGCATTTCATCATCAAAGTCAAAGTAAAAAACTCTTTATTTCCATAAATACAATAAATGTATAGTTAGAAAAGGTCAAATTCTTAATAATTAAACACTGACACGGAAATAAAGTGATATTTTTGATTTCAGTCGCTTCGGTATGTAGACTTAATTAAAGAAGCGACGAAGAAACCTTTAGCCTGTTAGTTGTTATTTTTCGAGTTGGAGCAAATCCCGTCCCACGCTTTTATATCCTCTAGATAATCTGATATTTTATAGTAGACCTTTTTACACAAGAAGGTTTTGACAATTTGTTTGAATTTATTTACTGATAATTTTTGCAACTCACTAGGAGTTTTGTTGTAGAAGCGTATACATTGCCCTTTAAAAGATACATTAATTTTGTGTTATGTTTATTTCTTGTATTCAAATTATGTACATCGCTATTTTTAGGGAACCGATTGTTATTTCTATGAGTGTACAATAGGTTTTCATAAATATGTATATAGTACGTGGACATCAACTAGTCCACAACTGGACATAGGCCTCCCCAAATGAGCGACACAGCGGCCTTTTGTTATTACCAACATGTAACTGCACCATGGCCCCATTTATTTCAATAACTTAATACAAATGCATTTCAATTAATTTGAAACTCCTTGGCAAATGTAAAATCGATTGCATACGCTTATCCGGCAATAAAAAAAATAAAACGCTACACAAAGATTGAATAGACACTTCCGGTTTTGAACAAAATAACGAAACACTAAAAGCTTTTCTACAAGGAATGCATGCGCGTATATGATTACACTACCCATCAACTTTTACGAATTCATATTACATTTCAAACTGATGAAACAAAGCCGACTAAGTCTTGTATTATGCAAACAAGCATCATGTAAGGCGTAGATTTATGAGCGAACTTGGGAGCCTGCGATGCTTCAGGGGAATAGTACTGTACTGCTCCTTAAATCCATATTTGTGTGTCGACGTGCCCTAAGGCGTACTATTGTACTATTCATTTTACGTAGGATATAGATTACATGATAACTCTATCACGCTGCAGCATTGGAATGACGATGGCGTGTAAGGATTTTATTTAACGTACAGAGAAAGACAATATTTGCTGATTATGCTTAAATAGAGCCTATAATATTTGATGGTATAGTATGGGTATATAGTGCTATCTATAGTATGGGCCCTGAGAATCCCTGCGTGATAAATTCAATGAAATAAACATAATGACAGTAGCATGTCAATATTTATGAAAACCTATTGTACACTCATAGAAATATCAATCGGTTCCCTAATAATACATAATTTATAAACAAAAAATAAACATAAACTCGCTGTGCCCACAACTAGACTACACAAAATTAATGTATCTTTTAAAGGACAATGTATACGCTTCTACAACAAAACTCCTAGTGAGTTGCAAAAATTATCAGTAAATAAATTCAAACAAATTGTCGAAACCTTATTGTGTAAAAAGGCCTACTATAAAATATCAGATTATCTAGAGGATAAAAAAGCTTGGGACGGGATTTGCTCCAACTCGAAAAATAACAACTAACTAACAGGCTAATGGTTTCTTCGTCGCTTCTTTACTTTAGTCTACATACCGAAGCGACTGAAATCAAAAATATCACTTTATTTCCGTGTCAGTGTTTAATTATTAAGAATTTGACCTTTTCTAAATGTACATTTATTGTATTTATGGATATAAAGAGTTTTTGACTTTTGACTTTGACTTTAAGTAAAATGGTGTCTTTTTGGATTTATATGTTGTTGCAGATTTTAGTGATCACATAGCTTTCACGATACGTATAAAGAGTTTTTTTAGTAAAAAAATGTGCTATTAAAATCACCTTTTTAAGGCTTCTGATTAACAAATTAATAAAAAACGCTGACATTTGAAATTCAGCATTTTTTTGCAATTCATCAAGTGAAAGTTCTATCAAAGATGTCTGAAAGTCGAGTACTTAACTCGTTTAACTATCACGTTCATTGTATTATATATATATACCCATATATATACATATTCGACCACCTGAATGATCCTTAATTCACACGTAGCTCTCGAAAGTTTGTAAGAGAACTTGATTTATGAGATCAAAATAATAAGATAGGTATTTTGTGAAATGTTCGGTATCTGGAGAATTTATTGGAAACTTTCTTATCGAAAGTTGTAAAATTTTATTGGACGCGACTATCTGATTTTGCGGCCACATATTTAAATGCGAAATATTTAATTGCCGACCCATCAAATCTCAAACAACCAACTTCATAGGCGGTGTAAAACTAAAGTTTTTTTAGGTATAAACACAGAAACACAGTAATCAATAATATTTTTTTCATTAATTTCTAGAACTACACTTCACATTCTGTCATGTGACAGAATGTGAAGTGTAGTTCAAGACATTTGCATACAGATTTTAACACGAATTCATAACTTTCTCTACTATAGCTCTGCTTACATTTCATCTAATTAAATGATGCTGCATGGAAAATTAACATATCACAATAATTATGTACATAAACCGAGACAAAAATCTAATGTTCAAAAAACCCAAAAAGTCTACAAAACTAACACATTCCACTCAATTTTTCACCTTGACTTATTCCCTGAAAAATAGGCAGCGATAACATGGCTTCTCTAGGAAATGGTCTAATACATTGCAGAGTTATCTGCCAGATAGAGATCGCTGGACGGGAATTTACTGCGCTAAACAAGAACTACTCGTTTTTTAAAGCGACTTGATTTTACAAACTTACCTACATGTGAAGTTCTTTCTTTTAATATCTATAAGGTCAGTCCGTTTACTATTTCAAAAAATCACTCCACAAAGTATTACTTGAGTCTCAAAAAATGCATTCAGTTCAAATAAGCCATTCTTTGCCTCCATAGTTCAATAGTGTTGATAATATAAATAATTTCATTGTAGTTTCAATAAGTTTATTGTATTTTTATTGCTAAGAAAAAAATTGCATCGAATTGTGTAGATTTCACCAAATATAAGTGATAAAAGCATCATTTTAAGCTCACATCCTGTAAGTACTCTTTACGTGTATACATAATCACAAAAAAAAACCATAAGATGATTAGCATGCCACACCTACAGAAAAACAAAAGACAGCTTATCACTTACCAGCAACTAGTGCTAGCACGGAGGTCTACCAACACAAACCTTACCAACTACAGGTGCTTCCAACAAAAACAAAAGACTGCAATTGGCTAACCAACGAAACATTTGAAACCCCATTTCCTTTAGCCTGTAGCAATTCCGTCACAGTGGGACCACATCAAATTGCTTCTGTGCCAGCCGCTGCGCTGAGCGTTGACAACGGTCAGTGACGCCTCGTTGACACCACTGTAATCTATTACCGACACCCACAGATACTGTGTTTCGGAGTTGTATTTTGTTAGATGGAATAGTTAGGTGGTTACCTACCGGATAAAGACAAATAAACTATACGACTTCTCATTCGGTACCAGGATACCACATAAAGGCTCAATGGAGGACAAAATAAAAGTCTAGCGTTTATAACTGAAATGAAGTAGTAATTTAAATGAAATGTAGTAGAGACATTGCTGACTTATTCCTGAAAAGGCTGTGATGATGTCGATGATTATCGGTGTCGTATCTTTCATGGGGTCCAGTGAAAAATGCCCTTACGGCTTAGTTTATGTATCAGCATTAGCAAAAGTCCCTCTTAACTAATTCAAAAACTATACAGACTCACATGTGTCCAAAAATGAAAACACGTTAAACAATTCCATCAAAGTCGGGACACGCTTATGTATTTATAGCAGGTAACTTGTTAGCTTAAGAGCACTACAGCATTAATACCGTCTTCATCCCCAAGAGCGACCAAGTTTATATGATGCAAGTTTCTAAACTTATGATTAATGACGGAGACCGCGACTTACTTGCTATTGGAGTCCGAAATGATAGAGGCCCGTGAGATACGTATTAAATAAGTAGCTTAGTTTTAAGAGGGCGTTATCCGCGCCATTTTGTGAAAAGGATTTCGTTCATAGGAGCGGGACAAAGCATAAGTTTCTGGAGCGGCGTCAGCGAAAAAATCAAGTTATTGTAATTTACAAGAAAACTACACAACTTATGAAGAAACTGGTTCAAGGAACCAAATAAATACCCTACGAATCAAAACATAAGTTAGTTCAATAGACCGCAGGGTTACTGAGATCTGAACCAAATTATGTGCGAAACAGTGCACCTTCATGATTTTTTTAATCGAATTTTTATTTCTCTATTGTGTTTTCACTTTTACGGAACATAAGAAAATGAAATTAATTTTATGGATTTCGAGTTTTTTACCACGGGGATCCCGTGAGTACTGAGAAATAGGTCTAGTTTGACAACCAAAACCGTTAGTTTCAATCATAATCTATATGTTTGACCTAATCTGAAGGGTCCATTGGATTAGAATAGAATAAAATAGAAGAGAAGAAAAGAGAAAAGTTATTAAATTGCTCATCGATTTCTTTTAACAGTTACTGTATCTATCGGTAGGTAAATAACCAAAATATTTTTTTAGGATGATGAACAGATTTTTATCGAATTAGCTTTTATCATGGAGATTTACTATAGACTAAGTACTTAATAGAGCAGAGGATAATTTTTCTCATCCGTAACCTGTATTCACCTACTGCTGGGTCTCCAGCCTCTTGTGTGATGTGTGTGAATGTACTTAGGTCTATTTAAAATCCATTTCAATATTTTAGATATTTTTTTTTTTTTTTTAATATTGTATAATGCTATTAATCAATCATAACTGTGTCTGTCTATAATTAATGTAATTGGTGTATGTTACCGTATTAATAAAGTAAATAAATACATTGAACTGAACTGAAATCTTACGGTGTTGCGCTAGCCTCTTCCAGCCTACCAAATTTTTCACATAAATTTTATTCTACCTATATGATGATTTTAAATTAAAAATGTCGATCTGTTAGAACACTCTTACCACTCGCGTTCTTTCCCTTGCGTTGTTTAAAATGTGATAGAACATTTGATCCAGAATGAAGTCGTTTTCACATTGACACAGTATCGCCGATATTATACCGTTGAAGCGAGCGTTGTTGTCTCGATGGAAGCAACGATAATACTCCTTTATGCCGATAGCTTTGCATACGAATGTGTTTGGATTGTGCCATTTCTGTGTGCGATATCGTTAACAGAGTAGTTTCAGCAATTCAGATCATGTTATACTTTCTTTAGAAATACAATTGAAAGGAAATGCTCTTGTTTCGGATGTCAGCGTTTCAGAGTTTCTGTAGCGAAGCGCGAAGTTGGGAACAGATGTTAACGTACAGTCAACCCGAGTATAAAGAAAGAGTTACCTAATTTTATCTTTAACTTCATTAATGGTTATAATTGGTCTGGTCATACGTTGGTCGGCAGTTGGTTGGTTGTCATTAATATATTGTTATTTATTATAAATTGTTTGAGTGTTTCTCGTGTTAAACGATAGTCTTAGAGAACCCACTTAGATTTATCTTTATTTTTATAATATTATTTTGTATTTTTGAGATGTTTATTTATTATATGTCATAGATTATTTATAGTCATTAGTTATAAATTGTTATATATTTTTTTTCTACTATTATGGAAGCCCGTAAGCCGTGTACGCACGCACCTAATTTCCTGCCAGAAAACCAGCGTTGCTCAGCTTTCTGTTGAGCAACTTTAAGCTGAGGCAGGACCTTTTTGGCTTACATAGAATTATTACCTATTTTTTATTATCGTGTAGTTATTGTGTGAGCCAATAAATTAATTTTATTTCTTTCTTTAATGATTCATCCTGTCCGCACAAATTGTCTTCTAAGACTTAGGTGGGCTGGGCTGTCGCACTGTCATATTTTGATGGCATACCCCGCAGGGCTTCTTATTAGTCAGGTATGGTTAGGTAAATCCATACTAATATTATAAACTCGAAAGTAACTCGGTCTGTCTGTTACCTTATCACGCCTAAACGGCTGAACGGGGCAAAAAAAAAATTTAAAAAAATAAGAAAATAAAAAAAAAAAAAAAAATATTATTATTATTACAAAATAAAATTTGGCAGGGAGGTAAATGGTATCCCGGGGACGGACATAGGTAATTAGAAAAGCGCGTGCGAAGCCGCGGGCAGCAGCTAGTAAATAAGTAAATAATAAAATAATTAATGTTGCCCTTTTTGTCCAGGGTGTTCTCTATGTATAATAAAAAATTATCTATCAATGTATTAAATATATCAGTAATGTAGCCTTAACACAAACTGTGGTAAGCTTGGTGATGAAGCTGTGTGAATTGTCTATCATTAATTATTTTATTATTTATTTATTTCTAGTTGCTGTCCGCCGCTGCCGATATCATAGAAATACAGCCCTTAAGTGTTTGAAATTGGCACGGGAGATAGTTTTGTACTTACTCGTCACCTTAAATAACATCATCACATTAAATAAGATTACTGAAAATTGAAGAATTTAAAAACAACAAAAACCTAAAAATGCTTGGAAGATTGACCCTGTTTGGCGATTTTTATCCTTGACTGTACCTTCTAGGATTTCTGTCGTATTATATTTGTAGTTTTTTTTTTGTTTCATTTATTTTATTTGAAACGATGTTTTCACACTTCGCTGAGTTTAGCGAATGGAATTCACCCAAATCCCTTTTAGCCCCAATTTAGGTACAGACGCAAACATTATACCAAATAGTGGAACCTGATAATTGATAAAGATACTGTAATAGTTTTAGGATAAAGGTGAGTCACACTGACGTTAGAAAAACCAAAGTTTGAGTGTTTGTTTGTTACGCCAAAACTTCTGATCTGATCGGGCTGAAATTTTACATTGACGTACATCGATGTACAATTTCAGCATTTAATTTATACAACGGACAGAAGGTAAAAAGCTATAATTAGTATTATCCATAATTTAAACACAATAACTTCAAAAAAACAACAAAATTCACAAAAAGGTAAAAGCAAAATTCAATCTTAAAGCCATATAAGATTCTAAATAAATGTTCAAATGTATAAATTCTGGAAATAAGTCTTCAAATCACAAGTAGACATGGCTAAAATATTCACAATATCAGCTGAGGAACCCCCCTGGGCAAAGTGCTTGATTTACATGACAAAGTCAAAGCAGTCCCTTAAGGCTTTCGGTTCTGCACTTCAACCTATCTCCTTTTGATAATATAATAAAATTAATTCTAAACTAGCTTCTATCCACGGTGCTGTTACATGATACATGGTCGAACCTAGCCTCAGGAATAATGTAGTTATGTAAATAGTAAAGGTAATTTGTGAAAGATCTTTTCAAATTCCGTGGATAACTCTATTATGCTTACCGATTTTTACCTTTTATTTGTTAGTACTTACTAACAAATAAAAGGTAAAAATTGTTTATATATTATTAAATAAGGTTAAAATTATGAGTTAATTAAATAAAAAATCCGATATAAATCTTCTGTCTTATTTAATTTGTTCAAATGCCTTCCAATTAAGTTAAAACATTAGCCAACATTGTGGAAAATACCATACCAAATTTTGTTAACTAATAATATTGTTTTGTATTATAATCTTAGATTAGTAACGATCGATGTGGCGCGGTGGGCGAAGGTTGCGGGTTCGATTCCCGCTTTAGGACAAATGTTGGTACTATCTTCAAGTATTTGTTCCGGGTGGCTGGGTTTTTTTCTATGTATAGTAAAAATATATATCTATTTAATGTATTGCATTAAGTATATCAGTCATCTAGTACCCATAACACAAGCTCTGCTTAGTTTTAGGCTAGATGATGCTGTGTGGATTGTCTAGCAGTGTTTATTTATTGATTTCATAGTCTGGCTACCAGGCCCGGATTAAGGAATCCAGGGCCCCTAGGCATTTGGTATTTGAGGGCCCCGTGCCTTGTAGTGACATCTAAAATTTATGTAGCGTTTGTAGATATGGATATTTTACAGACTTTTTAATATAGAGAAGTTGAACACATTTTGAAAAATTTACCAAAAGGTGGGTATTTTTTTTTTCATAAGGGTGTAGTACCTTATTGATTAGGGTATTACATGAAAGATATCGGTTTGTACATTTTAAAACAGTTTTTTTTTAATTTCTGTAGGTGTGCATTTTGAAATATTAAAAAAGATATCCATTTCCCCCCCCCCCCCCTATCTCCTATGTCTGCAAAGCGATCAACTTAAAATGTATGTAACGATTGTAAGGTAGATATGGATCTATATTTTACAGGAAAAATATAGAGAAGTCTGTGTGTAGAACACTTTTTGAAAAATGGACAAAATGGGGGGAATAATTTTAATTTTTTAATTTTAAGGTTACCCCGAGTGGCAGAGACCGCGGAAGTACTCCCTGACGGGGGGGCTAACTTTTTTATCACCTTCCTCTAATTTCCGGCTGCGGCTTCCTCCGGTCAATTTACTGCAGTTATAAAACTTTTTTGTAAGATTTTTGTATATTTTGCTAGGTCGTTTCCCAAATTGACGAAGCGAATCCCAAAAAAAATTCCACAATTAATGATTGTCAATACTTATGCAGCGACGTAAATCGGCACATTTCACGCGCAATTAGGGAAATTGCACAAGCACTCGCAATGATACGGTTCATTTGACGCACAAATTCACTGAAAAACGATGAGTAGACTCATGAAGAGATTCAATTTCAAACTGTTTTACTGCTTTGTAGCTAAGATTTTTGTTTTTCAGCAATCTGCCCATTAGGGTGGTCCATGTTTGTTTGGAAAATAAAATAGCCCCTTTTGTTTGTAACACATATTACTGAGATCATCCAGTGAACATTTCAGCCTCCTATGTTGATAAGAAGAGAGTGCTCAGCGACTGTGAAATATAGAAATTTGTAGGAAAAATTTAAGAACAAGTCAAAATATTAAGTTTATCGAATTATAATCTTAATTTTATTTTATTTTTACAGCGGGGCAATGCAGCCAGCGTCTTGGGGACGCTTCCGACTGGTATTGATATGGATCAGTTGAGCTACCTGTAGATTGTTTGCAACAGTCTGCAGTTAGCTTAATTGTTTCAATTGTAAATACTAGTTATAATTTGATTGTAATTTTATTATAATTTATTACAAAAATAGTCATTGAACAGATAAAACCACATACAAAGCCACTTATAAAAGTAATTATAAAATTTACAGTTTTTTTTTATTGGTACAATACGCTAACTTAAAAGATCTTGTCATAAATATATTGTTTGTCTTTTTAGGGTTCCGTAACCGAAGGGTCAAAACGGAACCCTATTACTAAGCCTCCGCTGTCCGTACGTCCGTCTGTCACAGGGCTCTATCTCATGAACCGTAAGAGGTAGACAGTTAACATTTTCAGAGAATGTGTATTTCTTTTGCAGCTGTAACAACAAATAATAAACACTAAATAAATATCAAAATTAAAGGGGGCTCCCATACAACAAACGTGATTTTTTTGGCTATTTTTGCTCTTAATTTGTCAAGGCTGTATCTCTTGAACTACAATAAGTAGACACATAAAACTTTCTTTTAATAAGAAAAATTTCAATTGTAATAATAACAAGTACTAAAAATAAAATAAAGTTGATAATTTAAAGAGGTCTCCAAACTAGTGAAAATTAGATGTTCTTTAAAAAAGTTGCCTGATTTTTTCGGTACGGAACCCTTCGTGTGCGAGTCGACTAGTACTTGGCGTTTGATTTTAAATATTTGCATTGATAAACAGTTTTGATTGTTATCGAGTAAGCAGTTGTATAACTGCGCACCTTCATAGAGAATGTTTCTTTTCCCATAGTTGGTACGTGGACTCCTTAGTGTTAACTTGTTTTTTAGTTAATATTTTCTTAACAAAGATGCAGGTTAGGTAATTATGTAGCTATTTGATATTAAAAATGTTAGTTTGTTTATAAATAATACATGTGCTTAGTTAGGTTACAAATTAATTAAAGTTCTTTACATATAATATGACTATTATATGTAAAGAACTTTAATTCATTTGTTCTGTGATATTTGAAATGTTTATAGATTTATTACTGATGCAGTGCCATCAGATTCTATACTTATATTAATAAAAGTTAAAGTTGTTTGTTTCGATGTAATCGGCTGCCTCCGGAACTAACATCGTGAAAACCCTAAAGAAAACATTCGTCTTATATATGTACCTGTGGAGTAACCCATTTATTGTACTGATAATAATGGTTTCCTGTCTTGTAACTGTAAAGTTAGATTATTTATAAAAACAATTACGTTTTCTTGCACCAAAAACCACATAATGGTACCAAATTCACTTGTGCCAATCTACACTAATAATGAGCATACAGTTTAAAGCTTGTTTGAATGCTAAGGGCAATCTCTGGAAATAATAGTCCAATTCTAAAAATTCGCTCACTAAAAGTTAGTTAAATTATTCCTGAGCGATAAGATAAATGCTATGTTTTATGTAAGTATCACGTAAGCTAGGCTCACGCCTAACTCACGTCGCTTACCGCCACTGTTACTTGCCACTGGGAGGAGCAAAAAAAACAAATAAATATTAATATGGGTAAAAGTATAAATAAAGGGTTTTTTACGACAGTTTCAAAAACAACACTCATTTATGCACCATGTTACGCTAAATCTAGACTTCTGAAATTTCACTATGTTATTACTATAGGTACGTGTTATAATTATAAATTAAAGGGGTAGCTGACATAAAAAAAAACAAAAAAATTTGGACTACCCAACATGCCTGAAATAACAATGGATTTTACTCGGACACTTATTTAGACAAATATGTACTAACACTAATTGGTTTAGAATTCTATGAAACGTCCACGCGATTATATTTTGATTTATTAATAAATCATTATTTTGTTGTACAAATATTGAATTTGGAAGTAACATGATTAAGTATTGCCACATACCTACTATTACTCGTACAGTACTCGTACGTATTATTTTAAAACTATTAAACATAACTATTGCTAATGTACGTAGGCGGGATGAGACGTAGTTAGCCAAAACCAATATGAATTAACCGATAAAAAAAAATCATTTCATACATTGGTTTTCTACATACTTATTAAAAAAAAAACAAGTCATTGGCGCGAATACTTTCTCGTAGATGAATTATTTAAAAAGTGTCTCCACGCCGGAAATGATCGCAAAAGTGCATGATATGGTTTTGTCAGACCGGTGACTAAAGTTGTCCGAAATAACTGGTAAGGCGGGTATTTTCAAAGAACGTAAACATCACATCTTAAGTGAAAAATTGTGTTTGCCGCGTTTGCTCACGGTGGTTGATCAAAAACCGAATTCGAATGCAAATCTCACAATAAAGTTTGAATCGTTTTAAGAGGGATACGACTGATTTTATGCAGCGATTCATAACTACCGATGAGACATTGGTCTACCATTAAGTACACGCCATACACAAAAATCTGTCATAACAGTGGACAAAAGCAGGAACTTCGGCTCCAAAGCAGGCAACGGTCGTAAAATCTGCCCCAAAAGTGCCACATTAGTCTTCTGGGATGCAAAAGTAGTTTTGAGGATCCAAAAGACCAAACGACTATTACGACTACCAAACGATTATTAACTGGTGACTATTACGCTAATCTCTTGGAGAAATTGCTAGAGTATATTTGTGAAAAAAAAATCCAGACTTGGCCACAAAAAAAATCAACAAAAAATATCATCAAGACAATGCTCGGTTTCACACTTGCATCACTGCTATGGCAAAATTCAACTAATTGCACTACGATTTGCTTCCGCACCCACCTTATTCGCCAAATCTGGCACCGTCAGGCTTTCACCAAGTTTATGGGGGGAGTTTTTTTTAAACAGATAACGACGTCATATCGGCTGTTGACGGCTATTTTTTAGACCTCGAGGAAGACCATTACATGGATGGCATAAAAGCTTTAGAGCATCGATGGAGTAAACGTGTAGAGCTACTAGGAGAGTATATTGAAAAAGTATTGTGTCACTGCGAAAATGGTTTCATTATACTAGGCTAAGAAGTACGGACTTCTTATCCCACCCTGTCTAATAAATAGCTCTTAAAATTCGTAATAAATTGATGATTTTTAGTAGGCATTCCTTCGAGTGATTTCTTTTCTTTCAATTAATTTCTTAGTATGTTGCTTTTAACGTTGGGTACCAAAATATTTCAATAAACAAAATTTCTATATTTTCAGATAAGGAAAAATGACAAATATAAAAATACAGCTTTTATGAAAACTTCGTCGACAGACTTCCATTAGCCTTAAATACAAATTCTAAAGTTTCCAGCAAAAAGGTAAACCTTAAAGTTAGGTAAGCTATTCATCTCAGTGACATTTTAAGTGCTTACCAAAGTGGCTTGGATACAGGAAAGACAACCTTATGCTTTGCAACTTTATGCACTAAAACTGCATACCTGACTCCCATATCATTTGATCTGTTTTTATATATCTAATTTAAAAATACACTTTATTTGTTTTATTTTATTTATTTAGCTCAATTGTTTCAATCGTAAATCGTTCTAGTTTGTTTCCGGTGTCCTGAGTATTAAAAATAAATTTATTTATAGAAAAAATATTCCCCTCCTCCTTCCACTTTCCAACAAAATAATTGCTCGTCTTCGTTAAAAAAAAATTTACGCAGAAACACTACAACGTTGTAGCTCCACATCTCTACAATAAACTTAATGAGATACATAAAACAAAAATAATGAGTAATAGAGACATAAATGTCTCTATTACTCATTATTTTTGTTTTCAACTCATTCAATTCAATTTTTTTCAATTCATTATTGTACGTTAAAACGTACAATAATGAATTTGTTAAATGATCTTAACAATGATAAAGTAGAACTGATGTTTGGCAGTTGTTAAAGTACACATCATACATACAAATGTATTCTACGACATATTTTTATATCTTACACATTTTCCCTTTTCACTAGCTTGCATGCTATGATGTATTCATCAAAACACACTTAACGTAACTTAACAGAATTTATTATTAAATTTAAGCATTGATATTCGTAGCAAAACACACAATATAATAAAAGTACCTAAACAGTACATACATACATACAGTACAGTATTTTGTATTTACTACATATACTGTCTTTATATTATTGTGGGTTGGTTGTAATAAAAGAGAGTTTGTTTCACTTTACTGCGTCTATTCAATATACGAGACACGAGTACATAAAATTAACGTTTACGATATCTTTAATCCTTATTTTAGGATATGTATGATACTGCAGAGGGTTGAGGAGTGACTTTAGAATATGTATGAAACAACAGAGGGTTGAGGAGTGACTGGTTAAACTCGGCTTAGCTACTGAAAAAGCTGACTTCACGGAACGCGGTTGCGCCGCGTACTTTATGCTAAACTGTGTCACTACAAGTATATCGACTCATACAATGTACCTATACATTACAATGTACTTTTTAATGCACAAGCTCGAAATCACTAGCTTTACATGTTTTTTATTATTAACTTATTTTCTCTGTACCTACCTACAATTTTAATTAGTTATTATTATTAGTCACGAGTATGTTGCTTTGACATAATTATCTAATTGTTTATATTAGTTTAGAGAGGTCACTGGCTCCTAAAACACAGTTTTTAACTACATATTTCAGGGGCCTATGGACTCATTGTCTTTACACTGGCTTCTATGTCAATAAACATTTTATTATTGTTATTTAGTTTCTATATTTGATTATTAATCAAATATAGAAGTTAAAAAAATAAAGTTAAAAGATGTTAAAAAAATAAATAAAAAAAATAAAGAAATATACTTCTTTATTTAATTTATTATTTGATTGTAATTTTCTTTATTATATTATAAATTAAAAAGCCTAGCTCTTGTCGGTGTAATGATCCAATTTTCCCCACTTTTCTCTATCCAACGCAATGTCTTTTACTTCTTTATACGACATGACAGAGACTTTCTCCATCTGTCTCATATAGCTAATTCTTGGCCTCCCGCTTCTCGTCTTCCTTCTACTTTTCCTATGATTTTGAACTGACTATCTTCTTGGTTCATTTCATTTCATTTCAATGAGTACAATCGGGTAGCGGATAATAATGATGATCATTCTAATTTTTGAAGAACTTTATTGACAAAGAAAATTACAATAAAATAATAGCAACAAATTAGAACTAGTATTTACAAATGAAACATAGACATAGACATATCATTTATTTGCCACCACAATACACACATTATAAATTAACAATTTTGAAATTAAAAATTTAATACTAAATCACCTCTTTATCACATAATAAAACATAGGAACAATACGTTGAAAACTAATTAACATTATTCGGCCTAGACCAGAACAAGAACATCACAGGACCTTGCAATCACAAAACATTAAATAGGAAAAAATTTATAAACTCAGTTATAAAACTAGTGTATTTGAAAGAAAAAAAGAAATAAATATTATGTGCATATGTAAATAATAACATAAAAAACAAAAATAAATAAATATGACTGCAAATATTATTATGTGCGTTTTTAATACTTACTAATAAGAAAATAATAATTATAATAGGTATGTGACAAAAACAATAACTATAATATAATCTAACATTTAAAAGGGGCATCAGAACCAGGCAATTCAGACTTTTGTTAATCCAAAACAAAACACTTTAGCCGTTTTTTAAAAGTGAACTTGGATTTTAACAACCGAAGGGGCGGAGGAATGTTGTTCCAACACTTGGTTGCTAGGTACCTAACTACCACTAAACCTAGCTGTTTTGTGATCATAATAATGCAACAAATTTATATTTGGCCTAGTGCTACCTATATTTAGTTCGTGACTGATCAAGTTTGGAGAACAAGTATATAGGGGTCCCCAATGTCAGAACACCATGAACCAGTGTGGCCATATGCAAAGCCCGTCACGAGGCCATGTTTAGCGTTGAGGAAGTATTTAGGTATGGCGTGATGTGGATGTGAAACAATTGAGCTATCTGCAGACTATTGCAACAATCTACGGGTAGCTTAACTGATCCATATCAATACCATTCGGAAGCGTCCCCAAGACGCGCTGGCTGCATTGCCCTGCACGCGCCGTATGGCAATGCTAATGCGCTGCGCCAGATACTCACCAGCTTTCGTGTCACCGACCAGACGCTCAGATAATTATTATTTTCTTACATTATTACCTAAAACTACTGATCAGCACACATAAGTTCTGTGCTAAATATGCCACTCTCAAACCAGGGGGGATCTATCCATAATCACCACGCTTGGAAAGCGAATTGGTGATTATCACGTTACATACTAAACTCGAATGGCATTTTGACAAGAAGTCAAAACGCCATTCGAGTAAAGTAAAATAAGGTCATGCCCCAAAGCAATTTGAACTAATTCATTCAACACCAAGTGAAATTGTGTCGTGTACGATGAGATTTACGATAATATGGGCATTCGTTTTATGGACCATAATTGGTAAAGATACCATCTTTGCACCATGAAATTGCAAAGTGGGGTTTTTGAGATTGTTACTTTAAATGTATTGGCGAAGAAAATAATATAATTTGAGAAGCAATAAAAGACTAAATTACTTTCATTCTGATTTAAATTCAAACGGTTTTTTTTTTTCCATTATTTTCCTGCGTTGTTGGATAACTCTAATGGATGATCGAAAATCCGAATTAAATTTGGGAAATCATAAAATTATTATTTAATTAACTTTCTTTGACAACCAAATATTCAGAACTGATAATTTGAGCACCCATGCTGTTCCTTTCTTGGCACTAATTTCGTATGTTAGCATACCAAAACTTTATGTAGGTACTTAGTGAAAAGGCTTACTTTAAAATATCAGAATATTTATAGGTTAAAAAAGGTTAGGGCGGGTTACGTGATATTTTTGATTTTAGTCTGTTAAACAATTAGCTAAGGCAAAGAAGTGACTAAGTAAGTCACTTCTTTACCAGACTAACAGACACAACAACAGGTTTTGTTAAACAGACTAAAATCAAAAATATCACGTTACTTTCATGCGAGTCAATAAAGTTCAAAGTATAATAGAATTTCATAAGAATTTGACTTTTTTATTAGAGATAAATATTTTTTTGATTTAATTGTTTACCTACGTAATTAAACAATCAATGAAAAATCAGTCGTCAAGTTAATTCAATTCACACCCTCCAATCAATATCTGTTTCGCGGTCACTGGTCACAAAACATCCTCTAATTAAATGTAATCGTTTGACCCCTAATTTATGCAAACGGGACCCTTGATTCCCTCCATTAAAACTGTTTACACTCCGTACAGAGAGTAAGGGGGTCAGATGGTAAAATGCCTTAAAAACAACAGCTGGCCGTTTAATGGGTTAACAAACCTTTATTGAAACTTTCGTTTCCACCTTCACCTTTACATTTAGGAGTTTCTAATTACTCCATGACTCATTGAATTTGTCTTTGACAATTTGATTTTAGAGAGCCTGTTCAATCAGATTATCAAAACTTTGGGGTCAATGCGCCGCTGCTTAAAAGATTTAAATAAAAGTAAAATGAATTTAACTACCTAGCTTCGAGATCTTTTCTTTTTGCAGATGTCAAAAAGCTCTCAAGTTTCTTATCGGACTTGGTGATTGCTTAAGGCAACTTTTGGTGTCGGAGGCAACAACCTACGAAGCATAATTTAAATTTCATTTATTTATTATACAAGTAGACTTACAGTTAGAACCAAAACGTCCAAGAGCTCACTCTTGGACCACTTTTGGTGAGAACATACACAAAAATAATAAAAAGAAACATAATAAATCAAATCCTATACAATACATAGCAATTAATACAAATAATTAAAATCTTGAGTCAATACAATACAATTACCAATTCAAAACTTTCAACTAATAATACTACATGAATAATAAATAAATAAAAGTTTATGATGTTGTCACATTGCATTTAAAAACAGATAAGTCAACTTCTGCAACATATTTAATTTTATACTGTCAGCGAATATGTCGGCTTCGTTGGAAGGAAGTGTAATAATGTGTGTGTCGAAGAGAAAATATATGTAAGAGAGCTACTAAACGAATTTTATTTATTACTTTACCGAACCAGTAAAGCCCGCTCACTCAGTGTTCACTTTGGTAATTTACTCTACCTTCTCAAAAGACTTCAAAGAGTACGTGGTCGCTCTACAGTCACTTGCAATAAATGCATGCTGCCGGCATTTTAATTAATTTACAAGAGCAAGAATGGCTTATAATTTCAAATTAATCCTAAACACGCTCACCTAACTCAAACTCTAAAGCCGGTAATTTGTGAAGTTTTGAGGTGTTTAGGCGAAGACAACGCCGAAGACAAAAAAACGGATAAACAACTTTTTACAGTTTGAAATCTTTATCATACTTTTGCAAAGAGAGCGTCGATCTAGACCTAAGTCTAGGCCGATCTAGATAATAACATCGGCTACTTTTAATCCCATACATCATATCCCGTGGGATATATCCTTTAAACGTTTCCATAGAAACAATGCATGCTAAGCGGCGGGCAGAAGCTTCACCCCTATAGTTAACTACTAGATGTACAGGGTGCCACGGAAAGGGTGCACTAAGCCGAATAGGGTCATTCTAGACAACGCGAGGTCAACGTTTGAGTTACAATTTGTTGAATTTCTAACATTTTTTCCATGTATTCAAAAAAAATTGGAGACGTTTTTCATAATATTCCGTATTTTACGTGTATTCTTACGTTATTATTAAGTCTTGAAATTTCAAAGGATTTACATACTTTTGTTGTAATAATTTCATGATAAAACATTAGTTTTGCTGAAAAAACAAGCAAAAAACATTTGTAAAATATTTTGTAATGTTAAATAATGCAAGAGTGCGTGTAAAATAACACGAATATGAAGAAAAATCTTTATTTCTTGCAAAAATAAAAAAAATATTGAAATTCTAAAAATCACCCCCTTTCGGCTTAGCCTTACCGTGGTATAGGCTACTTTTAAAATGCAAAGCTACGGGCAAAAACTAGTTATAAACATTCACAAAACAAGACACGAAATCCAAAGCTAAGAGACTTTACGAGACGTCTCTGATTATGATTTAGTTGTTTATGTCGGCCTATCAGCTTTCCTTTGATGGAAATATTCCAATTTATTAAAGGGCACGTCCGACGAGATGATTGTTTTGAAGTTGATCTAACATCATTTGAAAGACAATCCTATCAAAAAACAAGATAACAAAACACTATAGCTAATAATAACCAAAACGGATTTAAAAAAAAAATATTTAATCAGTTAATTTATTTTTTTAAGCTATCATTTTTATTAACACTAAAGTCATTGACAACGGGATATTTACGATGATTTGAGTATTGAGATTTCCAATAACTCGGCACAGTTTCATGCGCCATGATCACGGAATAACTGAAGGTGCTGCGAGTGAGTTTTTATTGGCAGACATACCGATCTACCTTCATTTTTTGTCTTTTGCTACGAACGCTACCACTACCACCGATTTCATTATAGAACGCAACTCGATCACGACACACAACGCTGACGGTATCAGAATGCGGCCCAATTGGTACATCATTTCTTCGGTTTATGCACATTCTCACCACAGAGTTCCAGTTTCCGGATAATTGGAAACCTTCTTCTCGGTTGAAGTTCCTGTGTTTGGTAATCTCAATGGCCTCCTGCCTGTACCAATCTTGGTATGTAATGTCGCTATGTTGAGATTACTTGTGGATTGTGTAACTCGATCCAGTGGTTTGAACCAGACTCCAAAAGATGATCCGCTATGGCAGACTTCTCAGTTGCCAGATTCTTAACCTCTTCTTAATTGGTATGTGCTTCTTGTTCTCCTGAAAATTATTTCTACTATTGCTATTGTGTGGAGAATGATCCCGAGGTAGTCCCATAAACATGTTATTCCCGATAAAAAATATATATTATTTCTTAGTTCATATCTTTCTTTCTTATATTTCGTGATCATAAAACTTTATTTAATACATGACATTTCGTTCAAGTATACACTTAAGTATATGTATGTCCCGCAAAACTTAAAAAAAAAAGTAAGTTTAAGGAACTTAAAGTCGATTTTTAATTTTTCCAACAATTAAATTATAATGTAGAACAAACGATACAGTTTAGACTAAAGGAACTTATAAGAAGTACACCCTCGTCACAAAAGAGCTTTTATTACCTTCTCTTACGTTCAGGCCGTTAGTTTTTTGTTTTATTTCGATTTCATAAATAGAACAATATTAAATTTCTTACTACGTTCCACGTTCGAAAATGTTCACCATATACACCATTTGTATTGGACGTTGGCGCTGTCGACTAAAAACTAGGCATGTGTCACATACACTGAAACTGAGCCGTTATTTACTTCAGCCAGTACTACTAACTTCGGTTCGAGAAGGGTGTATTCACACTATGCCCCACAACAATGTTTCACGTAAAATTTCTTTGTTCTCCAATTTTCCAGCAAAGTGGCTTGAGAGCGAGGAATGTTTGTAACGGTTTTTGATTATTGGTTTTTGTATTTTATTTCGGTATTCATATTTTTTTTTGCTACATAGTGTAGTTATAATATTTAGTAGTCTATTAATTATGTAGTTAAGTAGTTAAAGATTAAACCACTCTCTTTTTCTGTATGAAAGTTGTGCAGACGTAGATACCCACATAACCTTGTCTCTCTCTCTTCCAATAAGGTTTGCTGGAAGAGAACTCTTTTTAGAGTTACGCATGCCTTTGCCTTTCCTTCTCTAGTTCTATGTTTTTTTATGTATGTTTTATTCAGTGCAATAAAGAATAAAGAATCAAGAGTATAATGAGATAAGTCAAACATTCACTCTACACAAAAGTTCCAGCCACAAAAACTGAGAGAGCATCTAACTCTCTTAAATATTCATTACAGTCTAAAAATTCCACAAAACTCAGAGGTGGCTGACCTCAGGCTGTTTTTATTTTTAACAAAACAAGCCAACGACCTGCATTAATGAAAGTACCGTAGGTACGACGCCTTAATTACTAAGCATAAATCCTGACTTTTCCAGAGATAGGTTGTTATGCTGTGAAAATAAGGTTAGAAAGGCTTAGTGTCCACGCGTTCCGTTGAAAAACTGATGGAGCCGGAATCGAGCCCTGACACGATCACTCTGTGTCCGCAGCCGGCCACTAGGGCAGCCCATAAATTGTAGAGGCTCTGCACTGCAGGCCGCTTCCGCCCCATGCATCCGTTGTATCGATACACTATGACTTAATAGGTCACTAAAACAACGTTGCGCTACTAAATTCCAAACGTTGAAGGAGAAATGGCATAATTTAGTTTGGTTATATGGAATTATTATGATACGGGTATAAATATACAATGTTTATTTGTGAATAAAAAATGACGTAACGCATGGTGTATTTGCTGCTTAGAAATAATTAAAAGATCTATTTTAGTCCCTCTAGAATTTCATTCAAAATTTAATTTTTAGACGAAGCTCGAACGGCTTGGCGTAGTGCTTGCTCCAATGCTGCTCCCCAAAATCAGCATCATCAGCATCAGGCATCGGGACGGGGCTCCCATTGCCGTACAGGATAATGCCATGACAGCCTTAACGACATCATCCGGCGGGCCTTTGTCTTCGCTAACGTACCAGCTATTCTCGAACCGAATGGTCTGTTGCGTGACGTTTGTAAGAGGCCCGACGGCATGACACAAGTCCTATTAAGGAGGCCCATTGTGTGGGACGCTACATGCGTCGACACACTTGCGCCATCCCATCTTACGAGGACATCCGTGAGGGCTGGTGCAGCGGCAGATTTGGCCGAGGATCTCAAGAGACGCAAATATGCAGGTCTCGACAGAGCCTACACATTTGCCCCCTTAATTTTGTAATTTTCCCTCTGTAATTTTCTTTAATAATAAAGTATCTCACATTACACTACACATTACACTTTCTTACATTACACTTTCTTACAATAATATCCGGTAGGTAATTATTACAATACAATATCTGGGAAGCCTTTACAGAAGTGAACCAGCTTATACATATGTTACTCATACTAGAATACTTTCCAGGGCAATGCAGGGAGGTATAGAACAGCTCTACTACAGTCTAACTAAACCTTCCAAACACCTTTCAAAGTGTTTGTCAACACGTTCCGTTCTAGTTTGTGCGTTGTGATTAACCAATTTGTACAGAATACCTACCATCTTCTCGTACCAACGCAGTTCGTGTATTGTTTACAGATGAAATTCAAGCAAACAACCGCGATGTGTAGGTAACTCATAGTAGATTGTATGTTTAACTTGAGGGCTTTAAACCATATATTTGGTATGCATGCTTCTATCAACAATGAAAGCTTTTTGTAAGACAATTGATTATTATGAATAAGGTTAGGTTAAATTTAAATGTTTCATCTTAAAACGGTAAAGTAAAGTACCTAGGTAGGTAGTGAAGTATTGTCCGCAACGGGGATGTACGTTAAGTTCTCATCACGATTTTTGAGCTCTGATCTCTACTTGGTACAGTCATAACCATAAAAAACAACGAGAAAAATCTTCATATGGAATTCATCTGAAATTTGAGTGTTAAAAATCCCAGAACAATCTTTTCATAACCACAAATCTTTATTTGTTTAGAAATCGTTAGACGCTTATTATTTGTACCCCTTTCCATTTAAACGGAACCCTAATACAAAGCCTCCGCTGTCCGTCCGTCCGATCGTCTGTCACATTGCTCTATCTCATGAACCATAAGAGGTAGACAGTTGAAATTTTCAGAGAATGTGTATTTTTCTTGCCGCTGTAACAAAAAATAACAAAATAAAGTAAACATTCAAATTTATGAGGGCTCTCATATAAAAAACGTGTTTTTTTGGCTATTTTTGCTCTTCATCTTTAAGGCTCTTGAAGCACAATAGGTAGACACATGAAATTTTCTATAAATAAGTAACACTTCAATTGTAATATCCACAAATACTAAAAATATAGTAAAGTTGAAGGTTTAAGGGGGTCTCTAAACAAGTGAAAATTTGATGTTCTTTGATAAACTTGCCTGATCTTCATGTGTGAGTCGATTCGCACTTGGTTTATTTCTATTTTAGTAGGTTCTTATGACTCTAAGCTTTATGTTTGTTTGTAAACCGTCTACGGCGTAGACTATGTTCTTATTTCCTTACAGACGATTTGTTCGTTCCCAATGAAAACTAGTTAGTATTAAAACGAATGTAAATTGATTCTCCACTAATCAGAAAAAGTGGTCGGAAAATAAAGCGCCTCAGTCTTGCCGTTTCGTTTACAAATTCAATTAGTTTAGACAATGAAATACGTGTCGTGTCAGTATTCAGTGAGTGTCTTGTATTGAAAAAACTCAGGTTATTTTATTCGGGTTTATTGAAGTAAGTACATCTTTACAGTTAGGTAACAAGATGTCGCGAGATCTCGGGTATAGATTGTGCGCGTGCGTTCGGCGCTGCGTCTCGTAGGGGAATCTCCTGGCTGGCGGGGTGCGTCCGCAACAGGGGGCACCGCACTCGGCAGTGATGTGAAGGTGTCACGCTTTGCGGCGTGAACAGTGAGTATATTACGAAAGTACTCTTGAATCTCCTAAGCTGAAAGTCAACACAACACCTAATGGCTTTGTGACAATAGGTAATTTTTAGAGTTTCGTACCATAAGGTAAAAGAGATCCCTTAATGGATCACTTCTTTGTTTGTCTGTCTGTGATTGTCTGTGTTCCTCTAAAGAGCTTGGAGTTATTACGCTGAAATAAATTTCAAATACTCATGTTTACTTTCCCTTGGAGCTATGAAAAATCGAACTTCTTAAACCCAAAATTTAGAAAGAAGAAATGTTTTATAGACTCGCACTTGGCCGGTTTATTTTTCTATGAAGTGGCTTCTGTTGGTCTTTGGCTTCAATCTGAAGAGAACAGAGAAGAGTACCGTCTCCTTCACAAATAAAGTGTTGCGAGATTAGTGATAAAATTTCGTCAAAATTCACCCTGGATTATATACACAGATCAGTCAAAAATTTACCCAAATAAGGAAAATAATATATGTATACAGAGAAAATTACAATTAAATAAAAGAAACAAATTAGAACTACCTTAGTATTTACAACTGAAACAATTAAGCTAACTGCAGACTGTTGCAAACAATCTACAGGTAACTCAACCGATCCATATCAATACCAGTTGAAAGCGTCCCCAAGACGCTGGCTGCACTGCCCAGCTGTATGGTGAAGCTGATGCGCTGCGCCAGATACCCACTAAGTCTCGAGTCACGCGTCGCTTCGACCAGACGCTCAGATAATTTTAAAAAACCCTGGTCTCGGTCTCGGTCTCGTTATTTATTTATTTTTCGTATCTATACATAATTATAACCATTCAAATAAAACTAGTAGTAACTACATCGCCGCTAGGGAAATTAGATCGCGCTATCGAAGTGTCCAATTTTATGCACGTGAACATTGACGAATCCTATTCAATACCAGTCGGAAGCGTCCCCAAGACGCTGGCTGCATGGCCCCGCTGTATGGCAATGCTGATGCGCTGCGCCAGATACCCACCAAGCTCTCGGGTCACGCGTCGCGTCGGCCAGACGCTCAGATAACTTGATATGGATCAGTTGAGCTACCTGTAGATTGTTTGCAGCAGTCTGCAGTTAGCTTAATTGTTTCAACCTAGTATTTACAATTAAAACATAATAGAGAAAGCGAATTCTTGACAGAAAATATATCGCGCATCGTGAACTTTTGATAGCTTTTTACGAAACCTTTGCCTTTCGTAGAAAACTATCAAAAGTCCACACTCAATATGCGCCCTTTTATACCGAACACGCTCCCATATTTGTCAAAAATATGTACCAGACATTTTCAATAGATGGATAGAAAATATATTTTTTTTTAACGCACAACTAAGAAACAATTAACTAAAAAAAACAATTATAAAATAAGTGACAAAATGACGGTCTAAGTGACAATCGACGGGCCATCAATAGATAGGATCGCTGGATTGTACATGGGGATCTATGTACATCTTAAGAAGCTAATACAATTTACAAAAAAAAGTATTACATGGTAGGCTAGGCATTGTACCTCAGAGTTTATTATAAGAGCGTATGGTGCGCTATTTTCATCGAGCACGTACCCAATTGAGAGGAAGTCCGAAACTGATCAGTGTTTTTTCATTAATAAATGTCAACTCTTGCTCGCTATATTAGTGATGTGCTGACATAATAAAAGAATGTATCGATACTCCCGATTGTAACAAGAATAATTAAAATTTATCAATTTGATTAAGTTATTTGATTAGTGTAACTTTTATATAAATGTCCCGGATTTTGCAAAATATTTCATCGATATAGTAAAAAACTTAACCATATATTTTATTAACAATACTCATTCATTTTCAATTATCGAAAGAGATTTCTTATAACGAAAATAAACATGCCCTATGTACCTACGATTCTTAACAATGATAACTTCCTTTATAATTCGTTCTTTCTATCTAATATAACAACGGCACACTTGCAGTTATACACATTACACGTAATAAACATTTTTTAAAATTTTTAATACACTATTATTGACGTAAATAATTTTCACGACGCTCATGGTTTATAAACATTGACTATCGATATCGATAAAAATATTGGCTTGCCCAACTCGAGTGTGATGCTTCTCTTTGAGTTGGCCAATCGGAGTGCAGTGGTCGCTGCAGTGATTTGGCGGAATTGTTATCTAAACAAAATAAATGACATTTCCTCTCTATTGGGTGTAACGTATTTTAGCGTCCTACGTGGGTTGGATAAAATAAGAACACAGACGTAGGAACGTTAACATGAAAATATTTATTAAACCTTTTATAATGAAGGTAGGTCGTAGGTTCTATGGCCCGCCTAACTTTCGCACGACATTTATCTACGGCACTTCCCTGTAACGGAGGCTTCTAGAGGAACGTAGGGCCGTAGGTCCGGGTCCAGGGTGAGCGCCGATAAAGGGGTGTGGTTCCAGGAGGATGTCTTAGGCAATCGTCTTCAAAGTCGGTGAAGGGGAGTGAAGGTCCACGTCCGCCGAGTGAGACGATGTGCCTTATTCCAGCCTTTTTGGTATAAACTTGGGATCTTGCCGACGTGGCGCGACCAGATGTCCGTAAAGTCGACGGATGGGAAATAAACGTCCCCACGTCCGCCGATGGAGCTGGTGCGCCACGTCGGCAAGATCCCAAGTTTATACCAAAAAGGCTGGAATAAGGCACATCGTCTCACTCGGCGGACGTGGACCTTCACTCCCCTTCACCGACTTTGAAGACGATTGCCTAAGACATCCTCCTGGAACCACACCCCTTTATCGGCGCTCACCCTGGACCCGGACCTACGGCCCTACGTTCCACTAGAAGCCTCCGCTACAGGGAAGTGCCGTAGATAAATGTTGTGCGAAAGTTAGGCGGGCCATAGAACCTACGACCTACCTTCATTATAAAAGGTTTAATAAAAATTTTCATGTTAACGTTCCAACGTCTGTGTTCTTATTTTATCCAAACCCACGTAGGACGCTAAATACGTTACATTGGCGCCCAACGTGGGGCGCCAATGTAACGTCTAACCCTAACTTTCGCACAACATTTATCTACGGCACTTCCCTGTAGCGGAGGCTTCTAGTGGAACGTAGGGCCGTAGGTCCGGGTCCAGGGTGAGCGCCGATAAAGGGGTGTGGTTCCAGGAGGTTGTCTTAGGCCGGTCGCCTCAAAGTCGGTGAAGGGGAGTAAAGGGTCACGTCAGCCGAGTGAGGTGATGCGCAATGCCAGCCTTTTTAATCCAAAACTTGAACCCTGGAATCAATTTCCTTGTTATAGCATATGTTGAGCTTTATGTGTTCTTGTCCATGACCACCACGGCGAGAGTCTGAAGGCGACAGCGAAACGAAGCTACTTCTAGGGAAGCCGCATGAGTATAATGTGGTGGTGGCCATGAGAACAAGCAGAGCGGAGTTTACATAGGTATTATAGAAGGTAGAAACATTAATGTACACAGAATACTAGCACATGAAAAGATAGGTAGTATTTGGGTAAGATTCTTATACAAGCCAAGCCGCAGGTAAATCATTTACCTGGGTAGGTATTACAATAAATAACCAGCGCGATAGCACAGCTAAGCTAGGTTTTGCGAAGAGGAAGTACAGGCATGAAATGAAACCTAGATGATGCAATACACAAACAAGAAATACAATAGGTAAGTAGGTATTTACATCCTAACAGCGATATTGTGCACACTTACCCAATTTGGGGATAACTACATTTGTAGTACTAATTGTGATTTATAATCATGGTTTAAGACCACTTCACGATATTTTAGGTTACCTAGATAGGTAGGTAAATATCTGTACGAGAACGTGTGTTTCTTGAAATGCAGAGTGAGGAATGAACGCCGGGGCATCGTTCGGCGGCTATTTAAGCGCGCGCCAAGACAAAGGAATTTGTGAGACCTGAGGTAGGTCACGTACGCATCGCGCGTTTTGCAAGCGGACCAATAGCGGCGAGGCAGGCACGCCGATGTCCTTATATGGTTATGTTCAGCGTAAGAACTTGTTTTAGGGTTCCTTGGCGTAAAACTAACCACTGAAAACCCTTATGGAAAATAACAGTAACATTTTACGTTACATGGGTATGTGCTCGATGGCTATTTGATATCATATCGCTTATACAGACGACATGCGACCGTCGTCGGTCGTAGTCTTTCTTACATTGCAATTTACATACATACGTAAGAAGTGTGTCATAGTTTTTATTAGCAAATTTTACATACGAGTATTTACTTAGTAATCAGCTGCAACCTGGACACAGTATGTCAGGGCTTTAAATACAAGACCAGCAGCACCAAAAATCCTTTTTACTCATTAATATTTGCACAGCTGAGGTCCAATGTTTGTAGGTGGGTCAAACAAAACGTTCTTTTCGACGCTGCTACGCTCGTATAATTGCTTATGTGCTCAAAAGTGACCAGAGACTGCTCGTTTATAGCCGATTGCAATAAAAGAAGAACCTTCTTCTTTTCGACGTTCAGACTTGTTTCTACTATAGGTATTTATTTTTAATATCTATCTGAAAAATGTTATATAATTATTCACCTCTACCTAACATATCAGTTCAAGTTTAATTTTGATATTTTTTTTTAGTTTGATTTCACATGGTTGAAACTGTTGACGCCCGTTGCCATGGAAACTACACTCGGCATCACAAAAATCGCACCTCCTAAAAAACCTACTTAAAAATACTTTTAATCATATTTTGTTATTACCAGGACTAGATTATGGGTACCTTCAGAGAGGTAATTTATGTCTCAGATAACATAAAAGCATTGAGATATTTTTTTTAAATGTGATAAATAAATCAAAGTTTGTGTGAGGCAAGAAAGATCATGATTTCTATTCTCGTGATTTTTTTTATAAAAAGTACTTAAAATCTAGTGTTCCCCCCCTGGCCTTGATAACGGCTTCCATGCGATCCTTCATTGATCTTATTAGTGTGATCACGCTTTCTTGAGGAACATTATCCCATTCCGCAACGACGGCAGCTTCGAGCTCTTGCAGAATGGTTGGAGCCGGTTCACGTGCTCGTACTTGCCGTTTGACATAATCTCGGGTTTAGGTCTGGATTTCGAGCTAGCCACTGCATAACGGGGATCTCGACCTCTTGTAGGTAATCCCGTACAATGATTGCGGTGTGGCAACGGGCGTTATCATGCATTAACTTGAACCCATCTCCTACAAAACCAGCATACGGGACCACATGATCTTCTAAGATCTAAGATCTCCGTTATGTACCGACTAGCCGTCAGCGACCCTTTTCCGCGACCACCTCCAGCTCGGGAAACGCACACAAGTTCTGTTTTCCCGTCGACAGAAATACCACTTCAGAACATGCACGATCCACCCCCATATGCGACGTATTCTTCGAAGCAAGCTTGTGCGAATCGCTCCCCTTTTCTTCTGTATACTCTTTTACGACTGTCGTTACAGAAAAGAGTCACCCTAGTTTCATCAGAGAAGAGTACTTTCCTCCACTGATCGAGTGACCAATCGCGATGTTCGCGAGCAAACTGCAGGCGGTCTCTACGATGCTGTGCAGACAGTTTTGGTCCTTTAGCAGGTCTATAGGCTGCGATTTTTTTCTCCCGTAGTCTTTTCCTAACCGTGGAGACGCTTACTGAAGTTCTACGAGCTGAACGGAGCTGCTGTTGCAATTCAACAGCATTAGAAAAGCGATTGCGTAAAGACGTGCTTACAAGGAACCGATCGTCTCTATCGGATGTGCAGCGTTTTCTACCAGATCCACGTCTTCGGATACGGTTTTCTTGGAACCGTTGATACACAGGCCGAATGGAAAAACGGCTCGTTTAGTTGCCGAGCAACATCACACTGCCGCATCCCTGATTGCAACAGTGCTATCACTTGAGCGGCTTCTTCAGCGGTAGTATCCATCTTGAAGTGTATTTTTTTTTCTTGTGTTCACTTTGAAGTCTGGACAGTGACTATCCATCTGACATTCATCTGACATTTTACCTGGATCGGCCCTTATACTTTGAGATAGTGCAACTAATGACTACTTAAACAAATAATTTCCGAACAATTTTTTCAACATTCTGTAGCAAGCCTTTGTGTATAAATTGAAATGCTTATTTATTTAAGGGTAATTGAATAAACTTTCAAATAATATTAATATTTGTTGAATAAAATGTATGCGCTACCTGCTGGAGAAGCTTCAAACATAATTTCAGAGAGGTGCGATTTTTGTGACGCCGAGTTGTGATAGGGATATTATCATGTGATAATGTTTTACGTCGCACATAGCTATCCCTCGAGAATCAAACTTATAGGCGACCACCTCAAAATCAATTTTTATAACGAAAGAATCATCAAAATCTATTAACAATTGGCGCAGATATCACCAAATTTCTTGTAGCTAGTCGTGATTCTTTTAAAATTTTATGTTGTTTTTATAAGTATACCCTGGGTAATTTAAAAATAAACATTTATAGGACCACCTCGGGATCATTCTCTATACAACAATGAAAGAATCAGCAAGATAGGTTAACCATTAGATATCAAGTACCTAACAAACATACCTACATACAAATTTAATTCTTATTGAAGTCGTTTAAAAATGAATTAGTTTTTGGACCAAAACCCGTACGGAACCCTTCAACCTGTTTATTCAGCTTTATCATAGTAATCGACCAGATCAAGGAAGGTTCTTTTAGGAATTCTACCTAGCGTGCTGTTTATTTTTGTTGGCAGACATGATATGGGTTATTTCCAAGTTATTTTACTTTATGTCTCGAATTTTACGGGTGGAGATTATAATCATTATCAACCTATCTTAGTTCACTGCTGGACATAGGCCTCCCATAGTGAGCTACATAGCGGCTTGTCATCAGCTTGCCGTATCCAGCATCTGCCTGCAGTATTTCGTAGATCGTCATCCCACCTGGCCGGAGGGCGTCCTACACTATGGTTACCGATTCGCAGTCTCCTCTTAAGAACACGATTACTCCATCGGTTTTCGGTTCTTCGCGAGATATGGCTGGCCCACTGCCACTTCAGCTTGCTAATTCTCTGAGCTATGTCGATAACTTTGGTTCTCTGTCAGACGTATTAATTACGAATCCTATCCTTTCTATCCTTCTTATTATAATTGTATCTAATTTTATATATTTTCGAAATATCTGTCACTTTAGACACTGCTGTCATTTTGACATTTTGTTGTTGTTTCTGACATTTACTTAAATTGACATTTTGAGACCTGTGATTTCGAGCTTATCGAAAGAAAATGGGTCATTTGTTTATAATTAAGCCAGGTGAATTAAGTCTACCGGATTGGGGCTTCAACTTTATTGAAAGCTGTGCTTAGTTCAACCAGGTGCACCAAGTCAACCGTGCGTAGGACTAAATACACCCAGATGATTAACTCCAGGTGAATGAAGTCTACCGGGCCATTCATAGGAAGCCGTAGGTATTTCTTTGTTTATGTTATAATCTATACGACACTTTTGCTCCATACTACCGCTATGCTGTCACATTATGCCATCTGGATTCACTGACGTGAATGACCTTTCAACCAGCAAGCTGAAAGGTAAGCAGGCCAGAAGCTACCCGTGCTTATAGCTTAACTTGCTTCTGTTTTTCACATGATAAATAGTAGCCTACTATGTCAATGGGTTATCAATCACGTAGGTACATATCTTCTTTTTAAATTCACAGAATATACGTATATACAGGGTGGAGTTTTTGTTTTCACATGAATCGAGGTCATGACTCCTTTCATGACTTTTCTCTTACTCTTATCTCTCCTTCTCCTCTTGCCCCGGGGCTCTTGTACTGAACGGACGTGTTTACAATTCTCGCTGCGCTGATTTCCTGACTTGAGTGACTGCGCCCTCGTACTTTGGAGCTCCAGCGTCCTCTTCCTCCGAAGCCCCATATCTCAGCCCCCCCTGGCCTCTGGAGCCCGGTCTCACCGATTGTGCAAACTGGTCAAGTGAGTGTGTCATCCACACAAGTACACAATTTCTCACGAGTTCAACGGACTTGTTCCGGCGGCGAGAAGCACAATTGCGGCCTCAGGCGGACTCGATCCAGTGGAGGTCGGCATCTAAGGCGAGTCCTATACAAACTACACCAGAGAAGCAGTGAGTGACCGGCTCGAAATTACCCAACGAAACTGGCCTACGAGTGCTACGAGCTTACGCGTGCGCTCTACGAAACCAGTCTACGTGCTACGAGACTGCTACGAATCTGCTACGACTCATTATCTGCTACGCGGCCTTCTAGTACTTGTTTCGGTAAATATTTCTAGTTAAATATGGATATGAGCTATGAGAATTCTGATACCACTATAGACAAACATGATGAAACATCCTTGTTACATACTCCGCCAAACTATGTTTCTCAACGAAACAGACCGGTGAAGGGGTGTGATTGGACGACTGATTTCGGTGCCTTTAAGGAGGAAATGAGAAATCTTTTGACTACCTTGATGTCACCCCAAAAAGATGATTAGTAAGATTTTCTCTACACTGGTAGAAATTAAAACCACGAAATATAGACATCTCTCTCGCTGCTCTCACGACTCAAAACGAGGATCTCCGCTCCAAATTGGACCAAATTGAAGTCCAAGCTAAGAAGGATAGAGACTGCATCACGGCCTTAGAAGAAAGGTTGGAAGATCTTCAACGTGGAAGTCGGAAAGCAAATTTAGAGATAAAAAATGTACCTAAGCAGCCTCAAGAGACCAAAGAAGACCTGATCAAAATGACTCTAGGCTTATCAGATACTATAGACTGCAAAACTGGAAAAACTGATATTAAGGATATCTATCGCGTGCAGAATAAGCGCAGTAGCGCAAATAATAGTCCAATTGTGGTAGAGCTGACGTCAACTATTGTAAAATCAGAGTTCCTTAAAAAGACATAATCCTTCAACATTAGACACAAAGAAAAATTATGTGCAAAACACATAGGTTTAAAGAAGGATGAGTGCACCCCTATTTATGTCTCGGAGCAGCTTACGGCTAAAGCTTATTCTACCTCGCGCGGGACTTAGCCAAATCGAAGGAATACAAGTTCTGCTGGACTGCTTATGGCCGGGTCTACACCAGGAAAGATGAAAACTCTCCGATACTACTAATACGATCGGAAGCACAGGTGCAGAGCCTTATGCAACTCGAATGACTAGGCATAACTTCTATTAAAATAGTTGTAATATTTTTAATTTTTATTGCATTTTTTAGACAGGTAAAAGTAATTCTTAATATCATCAAATTAGCGCCCATAAACATTTTAATGATGAAACATATATTCTCACGAACCTCATCCAAACAAATATTCCATCTTACACTGATAGCATCGGCAAGTAACAGTCCTTACAATCAATGCGTCCACTCTTGCCAATACTCTCTCATCAACTTTTGCATAGAAAAACCCACAATAGCTAACGCTTACCGTTTTTTATCATATTTCAAAGATGGATAGCACACTTAACATGTTGCAAGAAATAGACAATTTGGAAATAGCCCAAGTCTTTAGCTGTACTATTGGTGATTTTCAGAACCTAGTCAAAATAAAAAACTCTGATTTTACAATAATATCCCAAAATATTAGGAGTATTTATGCCAATTTCGACGATCTGCAATTAAATCTAGCAAAACTTAACTCACACATAGACCTTATCATTCTCAGTGAATGCAGATTAAATTCAAATAAAAGCATTCCTAAAATCAGAAATTACTCATCCTACCAGACAACTAATCATTTGAACCATGCTGACGGAGTAGTAGCATATGTTAAAAATACGCTTAAAGTTAAAGTTAGCGAAGTCCAACTCCAACATGCATCATGCTTACAGATAAAAGTGCTTCCGGGTATAATAATATTGGGTATTTATAGATCTCCATCAACACCAAACGCGGACGTATTTACTAATAGTCTAAGCCAACACCTTGCATCCATCTCTTTACAGTATAATATTATTATTACAGGTGATATTAATATAAATCTTATTTACAGACAAAATGAGAATATTATTGCGCGCTCAAAAAGATTAAATTATCTAAACATGCTCGCGATGCATGGTATGTTGCCCGGACACATGCTTCCTACGAGGGCTAGTAACTGTTTAGACCACTTCTTTATTAAAATTAAACCAGAAGAAAATAAATCAACAACCATAGCAATTCTAGACTCTACCATCACCGACCATAATATGATATTCTTAAAACTGTCTAGCAATTTAAACCTAAATAAAATCACTAAAACTAGAACGATATTTAATTTAGAAGGAGCTTTAAAATACTTACATGAAATTAACCTGTCAGAACTTCTAAATATCAATTGTCCCACAAAACTCATTGAAACGCTTATTTCTATGTTACAAAAATGTATTACAATTAACAGTATAACTAAACCCATACCACAGAAACAAAGATTTATTAAACCTTGGATGACTGCTGGATTACTACGTTGCATGAGAAACCGAAATAAAATGCAAAAAAGCCTAAAACTAGATCCTTACAACGAAATATTAAAAATCACTTATAAACGCTACCGAAATTACTGTAATTGTATAATTAAAAAACAAAAACGCAAATACGATTATGACCTATTACAAAAAGCGAAGCACAATCCAAAAAAATTGTGGAACGCAATAAATTGCATTACGCAACGTAAACCTAAAAACACAAAGACTGATGTACTGTTAGACATAGATTTGACCCCGCAAAAGAGTATTGACAAAGTTAATAAATATTTCTGTTCTGTAGGTAAGCTCTTAGCAGACAATATAACTGCATCAAGCACTACTATAGCAAGTCAAAATCGAGTCATCGATCCCGATTTTAGGGAAACCATGGCTACGGATTCTTTAGTACTTTTTAGTACTGATAATGATGAAGTAAGATCCGTCATTATGGGTTTAAAAGGAGACAGTGCCCCAGGTATTGATAAAATACCAACTAGATTTATAAAAACATGTCAACAACAACTTATCCCCGTAATTACTCATTTAGCAAATCTGTGCTTTGAACTTGGAGTTTTTCCTGCGGCCTTAAAGGAAGCTTTAGTAACGCCAGTGCACAAAGGTGGGATCGCATCTGATTTAGTTAATTATAGACCAATCTCAGTCCTGTCGTCTATCTCAAAAATTTTGGAAAAGCTGATAAATACGCGACTGATCAGTTTTCTCAATAAATTCAACATATTGTCTTCATCTCAGTACGGATTTCGACAGGGCAAGTCCACAGAGGATGCTATTCTGGCACTTGCTTCCTCTATTACAGACCAGCTGGATAGCGGAAATAAGTGTCTCACTGTCTTTCTGGACCTACAAAAAGCCTTTGATACGGTGTCCGTCCCAATCCTTATGCATAAACTAGAAATAATCGGAGTACGTGGCACACCACTTTCACTATTCAAGGACTACCTATCTGGTCGAAAACAACGAATTAAAATAGGAGACTATATAAGCGAAGACCAAGCCATATCTTTTGGTGTCCCCCAAGGCAGCGTCCTTGGACCGACGTTGTTCCTCATATATATTAATAATCTAAGTAACATGAACCTACATCAGGGAAAAATTTTGACATACGCGGATGATACAGCTATAATATTCTCAGGGAAGACATGGGACTCTCTTCAAAAATCAGCTGAAACTGGCCTGATAAAGGTAGCAACATGGCTAGATATTAATTTCCTAACACTAAACGTATCTAAAACCAATTATATATGCTTCTCTATTTATGACTCTACTCAACCCTCCAATAATTTTCAACTTAAAATTCACAAATGTGATGACTCCAGTCCAGCCTGTTCGTGCGTAAAACTAAAGAGAGTAACACAAACTAAATATCTAGGTATCATACTCGACCAAAGACTATCTTGGCACATGCATACTGAACTGATTTTAAATAGAATCAGAAAACTGATATGGACTTTCAAAACACTGCGTCATATAGCATCTACTGATCTCCTCAGCCATATTTACATCTCACTTGGTCAATCGGTCATAGGATATTGCTTGCCGATTTGGGGAGGGGCTACAAAAACTAAATTCTTAGAATTAGAGAGAGCACAACGTTCATTATTAAAAGTAATGTTTTTCAAGCCCTATAGCAAGTAGTATACTCTACAGAAAGTCTCTACCTGGAATCAGGACTACTAACAGTAAGAAAGCTTTATATACTTCAGTTAATCCTCAAAACGCATAGATCACTGTTTTATAACAAAGAACTCGATAACACCAGTAGTCGTAGAAGGAAACACCCGGTACGCAGTGAAACGGCTAAAACTACATTTGCGATGAGACAATATAAATGGCAATCGTCATATATTTATAATTATATCAAAGCACAAATAGGAATATTTTCGATGTTATATTTTATATGTAAAAGAACTGTAATTGAATGGCTGATGACGAAAACTTATGATGAAGTTGAGAGTATTGTGCAGAGGATGAGGCTTTAACTCTAGTGACAGCTCAAGTATGTTGTATTTAATATTATGTTTGTTCTGTTTAAAACTGCTGTCTACTTATTGTTATAAATTTTAACCAACATTACTAAATAGTTTCTGTATAAATATTATTTTTTCCTATAATTATCCTATTAGTTAAAAAGTAATTTAAGTAATTAATATTGTTTTTGTATTAAATGGTAAGAGCGGGGTCTCCCAACACAAGCAAATTTTGCTTAAGGGGCGACTCCAGAACCTGTGTGTTAGTTTTTAAGTAATTGCAATAAACATTTCTTATTTCTTATTATTTCTTATAGTTGCAGATTGGCAACCCACTTAAAAAGTCACCATGTACAGTACTCTAAATTTCATAAACCTCCGCTCCCTGCGGAGCGGATCTTTATGAAATAAATCTTATAAACCTAACCATAAAGAAATTTATGCGTTTATAATAATAATAGTCATTTATTTCAGATAATCACAAATCCATATAATAATTAGTAACAATTGTCTTAATAATTATGTTCATATTCACTTTATTGCATGAAAAATGGTATTATAAAGGTCTTAGGCTTAAAATAAGGTCACATAATTCACCGGTAAATTCGGCATGCAAAATAGACACCAAATATAAATTAAAATTGAGCAGAATATAAAATACATGTACTAACTAACTTTAAAAAATAAATATATAAAATGAGTTATAATCATAAAATGTCATTGAATTTATATAATGTCAATTTCAATTGTTAAGGAATTCAGATACAGTATAAAACGATTTGTCAATAAGCCACTTTTTTAACTTAAATGCATATGCTTTGCAAGGTAATTCTTTGATATCTTTAGGTATCTTGTTGAAAATGCGTCCACACATCGCATGACAACTTTTTTGGTAAAGAGCCGTTTTGGGTGTTAGTTTATCTTAGGTGAGATAATATCATTTTACTAAAACAGCAATGCTGTGTTTGTATAGCGGCCCATCTAGCTTATCCGCTATCATCATCAGGATGCTGTTAGTGGACCGGCAGACTCTGCTCAACAGTTTATAGGTAAACGAGAGATAATTTCGCATTTGCAAATGGAAATAATTATGGATATGTATACCTAGAGTATGTGTATACCAGAAAATGAGGTTAGTAAATTGTGCACCAAAAGTTACAATTCTAATTTAGCCCGGCCAGCTGCACCGCGGTCAGCGCAATAATTCCCGACCAAATCGGATGGCAGGCGAGAGTAAGCAATATTCCCTGCGGTTGGATTATCGTAGCACAGAAGCCGATATTTTATTCATTCGTGGAAGGCACTGCGATATTTACTCTCCCATTACGAAGACTGGAGTCGCGTTTCTTACATTAAACATTTATTTCCAGTCTTGGGACGCTAGCTCCGAGGAAGACTTAAATGGAATGAAAAAGGCAATAAATTAGGAAGCACGTAAGTGACTAATAAAGCAGTTAGGTGCTCCCGGATTAGGATGACCTCTAGATATACGCGATTCTAACTAGGTATAATCTTATCTACCTCTATAAGAGCGCATAGAACCTTTCACGTGAAAGTTAAGAATGAAAATGCCTAAAAAATCGCTTCGAACGGGACTTGAACTTGACGTATGTGGTTCTTTCCTGCATAACCGTACAACGGAATACCGGAAATCAAAACACCGGAGAACGCAGTAAACTGCTTATCGAAATACAGAAAGTACATGAGGCCGCAGATCGCAATACCTAAAGAAAGCACACTTGCACACAACTTCGAGAAACTGTAGACCGAAGGTTCATATTTCAAGAACTACATATTTCTTTCATGAATAACAATCAATAATTATATCATACTCGTTAACTGGTTTTGTAAAAATAACACTGATTTTGAAAACAGAGACTGATTTTGAGAGTAGCTAATAAAAGGCTGATCATAAACCATAATGTTTATATTTTCGCCTTCTCACCTTTTCTATTTTCAAACTACTGAATCATAATAAACATACACTACGCATAAAATTCGTGATTAGGTATTCATTTTATTTAATTAATGAAAATTTATTTAATATGCAACATAAAACGCTTAAAATAAAAAATAAAATGTATTTAAAGCGTTAATTTAGAAATTTTCTTCAGTGTTGTACGTTAGTTTTGTCGATGTCGATTTTGGGTTTTGGTATTCCGTAGGACAGTCAACCTAACCGATTGAGCAACGGGATCATGTCACATGTATTAGCTATTGTTTTCACGGACGAGCTTGAAATAAATACGAGTAGGTGCAAACACTTTCTACTTTCAAACAGGAAAGATTTTTCCTATTTGCCCCGGTGCCGAGCCCGACAGGACCTATTCGCAAAAAGTCCCTCTAAAAGTTTCCAAAAGTTGCCATTTAACAACAAACATCCTTTGAGAGACATCAAATGCCAACACATCGCAAAGCAATACAAGAGCATACAAAACAATACCTGCAGAAAATATACGCAGGCAGATAAAACACCTCACCGTAAATAATTTGCTTTCAATCGGTGCAGCAAACGTGGCAAATATTCCACGTAGGTCCATCTCCGCAGAATATCGCGAAATTCACCATTTTCGACCTGAACATTTGTGCAGCGAGGGGGAAAAAGTAACGACTGAGCGAAAGTTCCGCCAAAATTAGCGCTTATTCTCTACACTGTTTGTATCATATTCACTTGGGTAGTTTATAGATAAATTTTAAAATCTGCCGTTCTGAATAGTGAAAATAAAAATACGAATACGAATGTATCCTGTATTTTTGTATTTATTGGTATACAATAAAACTAAGATTTTTTGTACAAACAGTAAATACATTTTTGTATATCTTTTGAGTATTTTTATGTGTAAACGAGGTACTTGTAATCATAGCGAATACTACTGCGCTGAATTTTCGAAAAACACAAAACATTACAAACTCATGATAAGGTATCTCGTTCGACGTCCTCTGTGGCGCAGTGAGCGATTCGACCCCCGAGGGTTCCAATGGTTGGTTGCAGGTTACATTCCCGGCTTACTTTGGGGTCTACTTTGGTATCAGTGTTAAGTACCTATTTATTTCTAAGTGAGTTTTATTTATAGCTACAAATACAACTAGGTATGTTAGGACTTGTTAACTTTCGGGATGGGGGCTTCATTACTTTGCTTTGCAGCAAGTTCGGGCTAGAACCCACAAACTAAAAAATCTAGCGTGGATACGGAAAACTGTACCTACGCTCGTTCAATTTCGATAACCTAATGTAATTTCCACGATAGCATGAAGCCGTAGGAACGCCTGGGCAGGATCGTCAAGTCGAATGTGCGAATGGCAGCTGTCAGGGTATATATATAATATTTTGAGCAAAGCGCAAGAAATTTTCATGTCAACAAAATATGACGCCCAGGATACAAACCCCCACCTTTCGGCTTTTTGGTACACATATTACATGGCATCTTGCATCATTGTATTGGCCCCGTACAAAATATCGCTACACAAAGTTTTGAATTTATAAACCGATTTTATATTGGACGTGTTTAGAGTTATCATTATTACAATTTGAAAATCATGGAAAGATTTTTCACAATTGGAGCAGTTCTGATAATAGTGTGCAAAATGGGTCAAACAGATTCAAGTCCCATGGCCTATCGTTTGAAACAATTTTGAGTGTCATAAAAATGCATGATTATAAGCCTTATTTATAGACTCGTGCATACATGCAGATAAATCGTACTTTACAAAATAATTCGTATTTGAAAAGCATGTTAAACAAAAGTTGTATTCAACAAGATTTTGCTTCATTTATCTTTTTAAACCCTAAAACTGAAATTTCAACCAGGCCTGTGTTCAGAAATCTGCTAATGTATCTGCCAGCAGGCATATTCTCGTCATTGATACCAATCTAGGCCTGACACGAGCGTGGGCTGTGTGATCTCGACAAGTTGGGAGGGATCCAACACATGGATTACTTTCGCTGCGCTGATCTGCCGAGAGTATTTTATTGCCATTGCACCTCTAGGTGTTATCTATAATTGAAATAAAGATTATGACACCTAATTGTACCTTTAAATGATTTTATTTAAAAAGTTCAATAAGTACAATTGATTTATGTGCAAGTATTTACAAATACACATGACACCGCTGAGCTATATGATCTGAAAACTTTTGCAAACAATCTGGAGGTAGCTCAAGTGATCCAAATCAATACCTATCGGCGCTGGCTGCATTGCTCTACTGTATGGCAATGTTGCTGCGCCGCGCTAGATTCTCTAAAATTTTAAAGAAGTTCCTAATTGATATTTGGATTATGAATAAAAAACCCAAAAAAAAAATTATAACAATAAATTATAACACTTTAAAAACAATGAAATAATTAACAATGAACAACACACATTTCAAATTTATGTCATTCAAATAATTATTAGAATGATGAAACTATACATAATCGTTCCTGTTAATTTAAATAAGGTTATTATAACATACAACTTTAGAGTGGCATAGATTCAAACTGTGGAAACTGATCCACCCGGGCTATGGATCAGAGTGTACAAAAAAATGGAAACTGATCCATTAGTGGATCTGCAAAGTGGATCAAAGTGGAATAGAGCTTTTAACACATCACAATCAACTCTTTAAACTATAAAAGCGGTATGAAATATTAACCCGATCAATAAAATAAAAATACACATGCGACACAAGCCACGTTTTAATATCCCATGACCTCAACTTTTCCAACAAAAACTTAATGCATTTGCGGCGCCGGTGGCCGCCTGGTTTAATGGATCCCATTATGTTATTTTCCCACCTGTGCTAATGGCTAGGTCATAGTTTACCGTGGAAGATGGTATGAATTTTCAGGGAAAAGATTTTTCCGGTAGCGGCTTTTTGATTTCGGACCTGAAAGTCTGAAACCTACCTTTAACGAAGTAAAAGCATGCAGTTATATCTGCCGATTGTGTTTTGGTAATAAACATTCACGAATATTTTTTAAAATTTTTTTTACCTTTTAATTCAAGTTAAATTATTGTAAGTAATTCTCGCGTTTACTTTCTCTACGTGATATTTCCGATTGCCACCCGTATCTTCAGAATTTTCCATGGAATTTGGTTTTTGATGTATGTTCTACTCGCGTTCATTTAAAAGCTTTATACTTAAACAAAAATGAATCGTCTTTGTCCTTTTATTTCGTCCTTTATGAGCACGGCAAACATCAACCAAGGCCCATTCGAAAACTAAACAATATGTTGTCATATTTAACCACTGTCAAAAAATTAATTATAGATGCACCCGTAACAACAGAACCATTACCAGAATAAAGTATTAATTCCTAAATTGTACCTGAGGAATTGTATCCTCAACCTTCTCAACAGCCTATATTGGTCCACTGCTGGACGCAGGCCTCCCACTGACAAGCGCCTTATTGGTTTGTATCTCATGGGGATCGCAGTTTGGTTGTAGGATTGTTCTGCAGAGGGCGCTGCTGCTCACTCCCGATTGTACCTTCAGGTATTAACAATAAGACCTCAAATCTCAATACATCGAGAGAGGTCTAAATACAATACATGAATTTGATACGACAGGCTCGTTAGGCCTAGGGCGATCTTGTTGCGGTTGCTTCATGTAGCGAACCGTGTTTTCAGTGTGGATTGAACTGTTATTAACTTTGTTTGTAGTACCAAAGCCAAGGTGCTAGCATGGATTTGCACTATAACAAAACCGAAAAAAGTTTACGTTTACTACCGCTGACCTGTCAAAGTTGTACTTATAAAATGCAACGAATCAAAAGTATTCGCAAGCTCCATCGAATTGGCAGAATTGTAGCAAATAGTCGCAAAAGCCTTGCTTCAAAGAAGTAGAGTTTGTACGAATCTATTAGATAGCTGTCACTACGAAAAGTAGTTCCTCTTTATCCGGTAGGGGCGCTGCAAGTGCAAGTATGAATACAAAAACTTTTATAGTTTTCGTAAACTATGCACAAGTCAAACTAAGGACTCAATATATTAATCTTACCTTCGCCCTTTGTCTTGGAGGTTGTCATGTCAACGTAAATGAAGGGTCAGTCAGACAGAAATATCGTTTGATAGTGACCCTGATTTTGGTCGCTATGTAATCTTGATACTGAACATATTTCTTAACTGAAATGCCTATCACAATAATATATTATAAATGCGAAAGACTGGATATATGGATGGATGGATAGATGCTTGTTTGTTCTTCACGCCAAAACTACTGAACGGATCAGCCTGAAATTTTGCACAGATCTAGGTCTAGACCTGATTTTTATATTTGGTGGCAAATAAATGATATGTAGGTAAATTTTTTATCCCTTAAATCAGTTTCTATGGGATACAAATAACCTTGAAACATTATTTTGGAACAATTGTTAGATCTTTGTTGATTTGGAAGAACGTATCTATAGGCTATTTTTTTACTTGGAAACAAAGCGTGCGAAGCCGCGGCCAGAGACTATAGCTTACTGTTTCCCATTGCTGGAAATTAGCCTAATAATATTCACTCGGTCTAATGAACATATTTTTAGCATGTTAATCTTTGAAGATAGTGTGTTGAGTTTTTGTTCGTTCTTTTTGATAGATCGGACTTTTGGGAAGTCACTGCTATGTCTAACACAACTACTTTTTAGATACAATCCGCGCAAATTGAAAATTGTCGTTTCCAAATATTGTGAAAGCGACAATATAGACTTGGTGTAGTTCACCAAGATACTTATTTTATGGGTTCTTTTCGTCATTGAACTCTCTTTACATCATTATCTGCAAAATATGATAGCTAGAACCAATTACTGTTGCAATCCGTGGTCGGGGAAACTCGTTCAATATCGCCGGAACTGGGAACTCGGCTTTTTGCCTTTGACTAGTTTTTAACATCTCGTTAACTTCAGTCTGCTCGTTATGGCGAAGATAGAATTCAATTAGCGACGTCACTGAAATTAAATTTGCGGGATGCAATGTGTTGGTACAAGTTGAAATTATTGTCTAACTTTCGGTATCTACGTCTGTAAGCCGTGTAGACACGCATGCACCAAAGGTCCTGCCAGACCCACCACCAGTGTTGCTCAACTTTCTGTTGAGCAACATTAAGCTGAGGCAGGACCTTTTTGGTTCACATAGAACCAAAAAGTTCTTATTTTGATATTTTTATTATTGTGAATTTGATTATGTGAGCCAATAAATTGATTTTCTTTCTTTACTTGTCGACATGTAGGGTATTGTATTGTAGGGCCAAAGGACAGACGCTAGAGACAAGACTTGCCCTAGAGAGATGGACTTGGAGATAGACCTGTGCGTCCAACGAATCGGAATCGAAGCGCACGCAGCGTAAGGATTTGTTCCTTTGTATTGATTTATATGGTGGTACAGCGTGCACTGTACTATAAAAATCAATATATCGGCGCATAGACTGCCGATACCGATGCCAGGCATATTGTAAATACTGACGCCGCGTACGCTGCGTACGTTCCGATTCCGGTCCGGTGGACGCACTACTAAAAATAAGTAACGTATGTATATAAAAATTAAAGTCGTCGCTGGGCGTCAACGGATGCACAGGACCGTGGTGGTTGGCAGAAACTTCGGGAGGTCTTAACCCAGCAGTGGGTAAAATGCTGTTGCGGATGATGGCGATGAATTTAGAAAATCTTAAATTTCAAGTAACGTAGATGAATAGAGAAAATGTGGCATAAGAATTGGTTTTCCAAATAAATCTTTAAGGTACATCTTAACCACTTTAATGACGCGAATTATGCAACCACAGAAACATAAATGTATTCAGTTACATAGACCCAACTCACATCACAAACCAGACGCATAGAATTTGCCTGGCCGCCATTACAAAGTATTAAAGGACTCGTGTTTTAGAAAACAAAGGAGTAAACCCGGGAGACGCCGGTACAAAGTGCTGTGATACTTGCAGGATTGTAGTCTTATGGAAGACGTTTTACTTTTAAAGAGACTGTGATGCAAGCTTACTTTTGTTGGACCCTACTTACTTATATAAGTAAGCACCAATTATTTGCAAAATTCTACACTGGCCTGCAAAACTAAGTATCACACTTTTAAAATTGCAATAAATTTTTACACACAGGATATACACAGGATATACCTACTTACGAAATATAAAGGACTCGAAAAAGAGTTTCATTTCGTAAATAAAAATTATCTTCTCCGAAACCACGTTTTCATCATGCTTAGCCAGCTCGAAGCTGTAATCAGAGCCCGAGGAGGCAATACCATTTATTAAAAATTAAATAACATGACATGTAAAACATACTTATAAAATGGTGATTGAGTTTTTGGACAGTAAGCTAAAAAGGGCTATATTATTGTTTTATCTTTTTTTAAAGTTTAAAATGTTATTAATGTATAGTTTACTATGGTTTTAAAGAAAGCTGATAAAATTTGCTATAAAACGTTTATTATTGTACGAATACGTACCTTCTAGGTATATACCTATCTATGTATCTAATATGACTGAATAGGCATATTTGCGCCCGGAACGGATAGTGCGACACTGACCGCGGCGCGAGGGAATCGTTTACTTTGTACCTACGTGTAACTATTTCAATAAACTTTTGAAAGACCAAAGTGATCAGTGAATTTAATTTAGCACTCAATAACTTACTAACTTTAATGCTAATGTACGACACGTCCGTACAATTATTTTAAATCTCTAACTTCTACAGTTTAGAAAAAATCAATTATAAAAGTGTGATACCTAGTTTTGCAGACCAGTGTAGTTGAATTACCGTCGCATCGTAGTAGCATGTGTCATAACACTACTAGCTAGGGTTACCTTTAACTTTGAGTTGGTACTCACAAGTTTCTTTTACCTTTCTGCATCGCAGAAATGTCAGAAAGATTTTTGATAAATTACATTTTCTAATTAAATTGTAGTAAGTAAAGGTTCATAGTCGTCGTCTCAATTAACACCCCGTTTTTTAATACCTACATGGCATGTCACCTACTTTATTTATATATACAGAAAACAATCCTACACGATAAAAAGCGAGCGCGATTGGTTTTAGATTTTACTAATAAGCTTTATATTTTACTATAGAAACTATCGTAGTTTGACGAATTAATTACGGATGTAAGCGGGTTAACTACGAACCTCATTTTGTCCGTTGGTGTTCTTCCAACAGAAACAAGGTTCGTAGTTAACCCGCTTACATCCGTAATTAAGCTGGTTTATTGGTACTCCACGTAAGCAAAGTTGCGACCAGAAGCTTGTAGTATCATAAACACAAACTCTCCTCATAAAAAACCTAATGCAAAACAATTAAAGGTTAGTTTACTTGTGTAGGATGCTACGTCGACTGTACGTCGATGCGTCGACACACTTGCGCCTTCCCATCTTCCGAGGACATCCGTGAGGGCTGGTGCTGCGGCAGATTTGGCCGAGGATTTCAAGATGCGCAAATATGCAGGTCTCTCGAGCCTACACATTTGCTCCCCTTGGAGTCGAGACCGTCACGTCGTCCGTGGGGTACCGCGGCTCTACAGGTTTTTAAATAAATATCTGAGCGTCTAGTCGAAGCGATGCATGACCCGAGAGATCAGTTGAGCTACCTGTAGATTGTTTGCAACATGTCTGCATTTAGCTCAATTGTAAATACTAGTTCTTATTTTTTCTATATTTTGATTGTAATTTTTTTTGTTAATAAAGAATGTAAATTTACTGTCCATTGTAAAGCCATACAACGAGGAAGGCTGCACTGCAGAGCCTCGCGATTTATCGCTTACCCCAGTGCCGCTGGTCGAGGACGCAGAGTGATCGCGTCGACCCCTGATCCTAGATTAATATCTAAAGCGGTCACTATTCCGTCAATGGGACTAGTGACGGAATAGTGACTATGTTGCTATATGCCTGAGGTTGAATAATGCAATAGGCTATTGGACGAGAATCTGTTAATAAAAACCTGACACGCAGCAATACGATCAAAAAAAAATTTACCTGAAAAACACAAATATACCCCCGCATTATAAATTAATGATTCATATTGGCCATCAACCTGGAACAGCCAAATGATAAAATGAATTAGTTGGTGCAATTAGTAGAACTAATAGGTATAATACCTATATTTGAAACTTTGTTACCCTATTTTTTATTTTCCGTAAATACAAGTACCTGCTTGCTACCGACATGGCAATAAATTGTAATAATTTTTCTAAACTATGGCAGTTGATAAATTTACATTTCTAAAAACTATACTGCAGTCTTAACGATTTAGCATGCAAGCTTTTGTTTTGGTTTCTTCTCATTTGTTTTTCCTATTTGCTTTGATAGGATTGGCTCTGGCCACGTGGTTCGACCGCATAGTTCGATCAATTGGACTACGTGAACTTTTTTCCAGTTGGTTTTATGGTAGAACCATGTGTTCTTGAAACTACTGATAGTTCGTTCAATTTGGTGACAGGATAAGGACTTTTTTCTATTTTTATCCTTTTTGTTATTGCATTGCTCAAGCGCAGCGTTGTCACTCGCTGGTCGCTGGCCTGATGCGCGTGATTGGTGGATCACGTGTGTGTACAACTTCACACTGCGCCTTACAGCTACACGAAAACAGGACGGACGGTGACACCGCTTTGTTTGTTGTGTGCGTAACTGCCTATCGTGTTTACAATTTTATCTATACATACTTATTGCTATTTTTAGAGAACCTTAGTGTCTAGATAAATCTAACATAGCATTTAAGACACTACTAACCAAAATCAAGCAATCTCTTTGACAAAAAACGATATCTATCTATTGAAAATAAAAATAATAAAATAGATTGCTGGATGAAATTCCCAGATAGTGACACCATTTTTAATTTTAAAGTATTTTATCACCAAGGGTAATGAAATAGAATGAACTTTTTTCGTATTTTTAATATAACCTACGTTTACTTCAATGCAGTGATAATATTTCTCACCCAGGCAGCATGTAAAAATAATTATCACTCTCTCTAATTAAAACAGCTCGGACAAGTGTAAGTAGTGCATTTCCCGTAGATTCGAAAATAGAGGAACATTTTATTTCTAACAAAGAGCTTGGCGGTACGCTAACTTCATTTACTTCGTTCCGTTGGACATTAAAAAACGAGTGGAATTGTTTTTTAAACACGTTGCAGGAGCTGCTTTTATAGAATTAAAAGAACATATTTTGTAGTTGAGTTGATAATTTAGATTTGTGCTCTGTTGGCATAGAAGTTAAACTATGAACTAAAGAATAAGTGTGTAGGTACGTACCTAATTATATTAATTTTTTTAGAGTGGTAGAGCTCCATATGTTACAGGAATCGTGCGGAGAAATGCCACTATGCCTTTTTCTGGCACATATGGTAACCGGCGATAAAGACCCAAGTTTTTTTCCAATCAATGACTCACCTTAACGAGTCAAGTCCGGTTTGATTCATTGATTATATTATTATTTTATAATTATATATTAAATTTTAATATATATTATTTTTCTCTAAAAACGATAAAAATTATGCAACGCTTTCATTTGGTCTTTACAGGAAGATTTGTTCTTTTTTTCTCTAATTTGTTTCTATTATTTGATAGTAATTTTCTTTGTTAATAAAATCGCCGGTAAACACCAGCTTCCTGTCGTTAGGATCGACCACTCCAACTTAGCATCTGGGTGTCATAAGAGTGGACTAAAGACCAAAGGAAAGGTAGCAGCTTGATTCTGTGTATTTTTATCACCACCAATCCGCCTGACAAGTGTATTATGACAAATATGGCAATTTGGGGAGCCATGTCCAGCAGTGGACGTATAGGTTAGTACAAAATATAAAAAAATACCAAACTTTTATTGGTAGGTACTATTTATTAGTAGGTACTATTTACATTTTTAAAAACTAAAACATAATGCAACGATACTGACGCTAAAAGTATAAAACTGTGTCGCGTTCAGTATCACAGGAATGAAAAAGATTAAAATTATACAAAAAGTACATATTACGCCTACGTTATCCTAAATTAATACACATACTCAAATTGAAAACTACCTCTACATATGACTTATGTTATTTAACTTTGCTGTGAGTGTACTGGTGAAAAATATATATAAAAGTCAAAGTTTCAGTAGATACCTTCGAGGACACCTGTCTCATGCCATGAGATTCAGGGCAACGACACTGACACTTTTTTTATGTTATTTTATCATATTAAATTCATGAATATTCATGAATACTCTGTTCCCCTCATCGACTTGTTTATGTACAAGTCGATGAGGGGAACAGAGTATTTTGGAGAGTAGACAATATTCATGAATTTAATATGATAAAATAACATAAAAAAAGTGTCAGATAATTGAAATTTACAATTTCGCAGAGATACTGTTTATAGATAGTGGTCTGATAAGGCTTCATTAAACATTAACTAACGAAACTCAGTGATCTGAATTAGATGGGCATATATCGGTACCTGCGTACCTACAAATACCTTTTAAATTCTAAGCACCTTCTATGGATAGGTACTTGACCTATGCCCTAAAGTGTGCCCGAACAAAACGTCTTGATGACCTGTAGATTAAAATAGAACTTGGAATGTAACCGAACGGTAAATGGCTTTCAAGATCTCAAGTTTACAAATGAAGCTTTTATTTCAAGAGTCCTCTGGGCTTTGGACTCTTATCGGATCTTAGATAGTTTAAATGGAGCACTTTGTAGGAATACGTGTTTTTGAGATGGTAAGGATTGTGTGTATGAAATAGCGTAAAAATAAAACATTTTACAAGATGTACGTATAGCCTCAGGCTACAATTTTAGCTAGGTTTGTATCTAGTTATCCGGGCTATCCGGCCGTCCTTTATTGTTCTGCTGACTTTGGAACTAGATGGGTGCTGTATAAAATTATTAATTAGTTATTTTTTATAAAAAGGGTATTTAACTTGCCCTGTAAGTATGTATATGTGTACGTACGTAGGTTTGGGACAAATCTTGCCCCTGAATTTTAAGACCAGTTATTCTCGACTCAAATATCCAAATTCAATAGTTAAGTCAATAAAAATTGTCAATGACCTTTATTAACAAAGAAAATTACAATCAACTAATAGAAACAAATAAGAACAGCAGTTAGCTCGATTTTTTCAATTGTAAATACTATTTACAATTGAAACAATTAATCTAACTGCAGACTGTTGCAAACAATTTACAGGTAGCTCAACTAATCTATATCAATGCCAGTCGGAAGCGTCCCCAAGATGCTGGCTGCATTGCCCCGCTGTATGGCAATGCTGATGCGCTGCGCCAGATACCCACCAGCTCTCGGGTCACGCGTCGCGTCGACCACACGCTCAGATAACTTTTTAAAAACCGGAGAGTCTCGGTACCCCACGGACCTAGGGCCTCGACCCCAAAGGGAGCAATAGTTTAGGTAGAGCCTTGCATATTTCGTCGAGACCTGCCTGCATATTTGCGTCTCTTGAGATCCTCAGCAAAATATGCCGCCGCACCAGCCCTCACGGATGCCCTCGGAAGATGGGAAGGCGCAAGTGTGTCGACGCATGTAGCGTCCCACACAATGGGCCTCCCCAACTTCCATTCAAATTCAAATTCAAAGTGAATTATTTCCTTTAGACCTTACAGGACTCTTGGACACGTCACAAAATTCAAATTCTACTAGGAAATAAAGTGATCACTTTGATTTTTTTATACTTCAATCTTTTTAAGGTAAAGTAAAGAAGCGAACAAGAAACCTTTACCTTGTCAGGTTGTTAGTATTCGAGTTGGAGCAAAACTTGTCCCAAACTTTTGTATCCTCTAAATAATCTGATATTTTGTAGTAAGCCTTTTTACAAAGGATATGTTTGACAGTTTGTTTGAATTTATTTATTGATAATTTTTTCAGCTCATTTGGTATTTTGTTGTAGAAGCGTATACGCGAAGGCCCGCCTGCGACGCAGAAGGTTGCGGGTTCGATTCCCGCCTTGGGACAAATGTTTGTACGATCTGCAAATATTTGTTCCGGGTGTTCTGGGTATTTTCTATATAGTATTATCAGCTGAACACAATTTAGTTTTATTGTAATTCGCAGCGGCCGCCCGACAACCTGCATAAATAGCAAGCGCGCAGCGCTTTCTTCCCATTTTGCGCTCCATTTTTCGAACAGTAAGGTTCTGGTTGTTGGTGGTCGGTGCGATTTGCAGTAAGTCCGTTCCTAGTTATATTTTGTGGTGATTTTATTGTGTTTTTGCCTTGTGGTTATCAAATTAACGGCTGTTTGTAAGTTGTTTTAATTTTAGAGGTTATTAAATTGTTTTGGAAGTAAATCATTTCAGTTTGTTAAAAATAATTCTTTTTTTTATTTCAATATCCCTTCTGAACCTAATATCAGAAGTGGGATACGAAATTCATTGCTCACACGCCTTTTAAAACCGAAATAAAAACAGCCGTTAGTTTTATCCATGCCACGACCATCTCGCTCGCGTAGTAGAACTAAAGAGATGCACCGCCGAAAGGCTAGGCGATCTCGTAGTCGAAGCAAGTCGCGCCGATCCCATGATACACCTCGCTCGCGGTCCCATCGTAGTCACGAACCAGGGTCTCGTTCTCGCGAAGGTTCCGTCAAGGAAGTGTTAGGCTCCATAGTGGCGCGATTAAATGCTATCGAAAGTAGTATTACTAGCGAAAGGAGTGGGTTACATTCGCCATTTCCACCTCCCATCTCACATACACCGCCGTTACCACCCCCTGTTTGTACCGAAACACCAAAACGCGATGATGACGTAATGTCAGCCACGCGTGCTCTTACAAGTGCTCTTCTTGCCATCGATAGGGCGAAACCGAAAGCTTATTACGTGTCCAATTTTGATCCCGCCGTAAGTAACTTCGAAGTGTGGTGTAACGAGGTTGAACGGGGTAGGTTAGCTAATGGTTGGGAAGATTCCGAGTGCTTGTCGAGGGTCGCGAATTGTCTTAAAGGTGACGCTAAAACCTGGTTAGATGAATGGACTACCGGTGAACGTACGTGGTCTACCTTCAAAAAGGAATTCGCTTGCCTTTGCCCGAAAAATATCGATTTTGCTCAAACTCTTTTTGAGGTTATTAACACAAGTTCGGATAAATTCCCTACTTACGCCGAATATGCGCGACGCTCACTGTTGCGCTTGCGCGTCGTACAAGGGTTGAGTGAGGAACTTATGGTAGCGATAATCATACGAGGCATCACGGATGTGCAAGTACGCGCAGCAGCCGTGAATGCCAATTTAACCCCCGACAACTTGATCTCTTTCTTGGCTATTTATGTCAAGCCTGGTGGCAGTCGGAACAACCATTTGGCACCTAATGCAAATAAGAAAAGAAATTTTGATAGTAAAGACATAAAATGCCATAGTTGCCGCCAGACTGGACATAAAAGCGTTAATTGTCCTAAAAAACGTAAAACAGACGAAAACAAGACTAAAATCACTTGCACGTTTTGTAAGAAGGTAGGGCATAAGGAAGAGGACTGTTTCGCTAAAAATAGATCTCAAGGTCCGAAAGGTCAAAGCGAAAAAGTTTCTGCGCAGAAGGTGAATCTTTGCAACGAGCTCACAATGAAGACTTGTAATAGCGATATCAGCACGGCGGTTATACAGGGCGTACCCGTAGATATTCTGATAGATAGCGGCGCGCTTAACGTATCGCTTATATCCTCTGCGGTCTTAAAGCACTTCACTTGCCAACGAAAACCAATTCACCGCGTTCTGAAAGGCATAAGTAACAGTGAAATTGTCTCTCATGAATATGTCACCCTAACGGTGGAGTTCAGTGAAATATCACTTGAGGTAGATTTCGTTGTGGTACCCGCTTTGTGCATGAATACACCGATTGTTATCGGAACCGATGTTCTCAACAGAGACGGTGTAACTTTCGTTCGTACAAAAAATAGTCAATACCTGACTCACCGGCCTGACACAATCTCAAAGGTAAACTCTGTTGAGAATGTCGAATCTGATAACCCTCAGGTGACAACACCGCTTCAAGGTGATGATCTCGCTGCGTTGACGATCATCATAAACGACTACAAGCCGTTTCTGATATCTGGTACTGCCACTACTACCGTTACGACAGGTTCGATGCAGATAAATCTGAACAGTGGTGTACCAGTAGCTTACCATCCGTACCGCCTTTCTTATCAAGAAAAAGTCAAAGTCCGCGAAATCATTAAAGATTTACTAGATAAAAATATCATCAGAGAATCGAACTCCGAATACGCGAGTCCTATAATTTTAGTGAAAAAGAAAGACGGCACGGATAGGATGTGTGTTGACTTTCGCGCGCTCAACCGTATCACTGTTAAGGATAGGTATCCACTCCCTTTGATAGATGATCACATCGACCGTTTAGGTGCCGCGAAGTTTTTTACTAGTCTGGACATGGCCTCGGGCTTTCACCAGATTCCAATTGAAGAAAGCTCGATTCACAAAACAGGATTTGTCACACCCGAATCTCATTATGAATACGTTAAGGTCCCTTTTGGGCTTTGCAATAGTCCCGTTGTTTATCAGCGCATTATTAACAATACACTCCGAAAATTGATCGAGTCGGGAAAAGTGCTCGTTTACATGGATGATGTACTGATATTGAGTATGACTGTTAGTGAAGGACTTGACTTGTTGCGCGAAGTATTGAAAACATTAACGGATGCAGGCTTCTCGATCAATCTTCGGAAGTGTACTTTCCTCAGCACTGAGATAGAGTACTTGGGGCGCGTTATCAGTCATGGTCAGGTTAGGCCGAGCCCCCGAAAGATAGAAGCATTAGTAGATACACCAGTCCCGGGAAACGTCAAACAAGTACGTCAACTTTTAGGCCTGGCTGGCTATTTTCGCCGGTATATACAGGGTTACGCGACGAAAACTGCAAATATTTCTCACCTCACAAAGAAAAATGTTAAGTTTGAATGGGGGCCTGAACAAGAGCAGACCCGCAAATATTTAATAGAGCGTCTGACCAGTGAGCCGATACTTGCAATTTTCGATCCATCCCTACCCACCGAACTCCACACTGATGCGAGTAGTGCAGGCTACGGAGCTGTCCTCATGCAGACACATGTGAATGGTAGTAAGCGCGTGGTAGCCTACTTTAGTAAAGTTACGCTAGCTGCGGAGAGCAGGTACCATTCGTACGAATTAGAGACGTTGGCAGTTGTCAGGGCATTGCAACACTTTAGGCATTATTTAGTAGGTTTAGAATTTAAAATTGTCACTGACTGTAATGCCCTGAAAGCCACAGAACGTAAGAAGGATCTGCTGCCGAGGGTTGCGCGCTGGTGGATTTATCTCCAAGACTTTAACTTTACAATGGAATATAGAAAGGGCGTCATGATGAGTCATGCCGATTACTTAAGCAGAAATCCACCAGTGACGCAAGTCAACAACATCGACAGACCCTTGAGCTGGGCGCAGATTGCTCAGTCTGCCGATAACGAAACGCAAGAACTTATTCAAAAGCTCAGAGATGGTCTTTTGGACTCACAGCGCTATGCGTTTCAAAATGACCTTCTGTACTACCGTTACTCCCCTGTGGGTGAGGAATCGCGTTTACTATGCTATGTGCCCAAGGGCCATCGACTGAGCTTGTTACGCGTTTTCCACGACGAGCATGAACATATTGGAGCGGACAAGACGTTAGATTTGATCATGAAACATTTTTGGTTTCCTGGCCTTAAGCCTTTTGTAAAGAAATACACCTCACACTGTCTGATCTGCATTTCAAAGAAGAGGGTACCTAGGGCCCCACGTCAACCCATTACGTCATGGGAAAAGTCTGATGTCCCCTTTAATACTGTTCATGCGGACGTATTAGGACCTCTGCCTGAATCTGAAGGATACAAGTTCGTACTTGTACTGGTGGATTCATTCACGAAATATTGTTTGCTCTACCCGATGTACAGACAAGACACCACTGAACTCAGACGTGTTTTTGACAATGCGATTTCATTATTTGGTACTCCCAAACTTTTGATTTGCGATAGAGGTCGTATGTTTGAGGCTTCTCGCTTTACTAACTGGATGTCCGAACTGGGTTGTGACGTTCACCACATAACGCCTGAAATGCATCATGCAAACGGCCAGGCTGAACGTTATGTGCGAACTGTCCTCAACCTAGTTCGGGTTGAAAGTAACAATAGAAAAACCACGTGGTCTAATACATTGTGTAAAATCCAGCTAGTCCTAAATATTACTAAGCAGAAAACCACCCAAACTTCGGCTCTACAACTGTTAATCGGCACGGATGCGACAACTCCGGTGATACGTGCGCTGATCCGAGACGTGGCAGTAGAGACGACAAGCCCTAATCGCGAGGCAATGAGGGAAATCAGCAGGAGTCGAGCTAAAGAGTTACTCAAACAAAACAAAGAGAAACAAGACTCCTATGTAAATCGTCATCGACACCCTCCCAGAGTGTTTCAGGTTAATGACCAAGTGTTCGTGATCAAGTACTCTCAATCTACTGGGAAACTCGATGCTGGCATGAGAGGTCCATACCGTGTAATAAGAGCGTTACCAAGCGACCGATATGAGCTGAAGCTGCTTAGTGGTGCCCGTGGGAAAACTACCCAGGCCGCAGCTCAGTATATGGTGCCTTGGAAGGGAGAGTGGTGTCCCGAGAGTTGTGCCGCATTTTTTGAAAGTGAGTTTAATCTTTCGCTTGTGTTTCAGAAAATGTTAACTGGCCTTGTGTGACTGTGTGTGCGTGTATGCTGGTCACTGCACTGTGAAGAGGAGATGAGCTATCCGATTTTGTTACGCGCGCACCGCGACCGAGAGTTCTACCTCGCAGACGTCTCCATGACGTATAGGGGCTCTGCCTCGCAGACGTCTCCATGACGTATAGGGGCTCTGCCTCGCAGACGTCTCCATGACGTATAGGGGCTCTGCCTCGCAGACGTGTCCATGACGCGTAGGGGCTCTGCCTCGCAGACGTCTCCATGACGTGTAGGGGCCCTGCCCCGCAGACGTGTCCATGACGCGTAACGCTTTCAGCGTTATAGAGCTCTCAGGGCCCTAGCCCTGTAGGAGGGGGCCCTCGCCCCATAGACGCGTTCCTAACGTGTGTAGTAATTTTTTTTTAGGCACAGGTATGACGAGCGAACTTGTGTCTGTCGATGAATGTTACTGCGCAAAGGTGATGAATGTGCGTCTGCGTAGAAATTAGGCAAAACCAGCTAAGTGTTTCTTTGAATGAGGGCCTTGGATGTGTGACGAATGAAAGAATAGGTCGAAACCTTTTATTGGTAAATCAAAAGTTCTATTCTTTTATAGATTCTGACGATGACAATGATAATGACGGCACGGCTGGTCCCTCATTCGCCACTGCTCGCCCCGAGGGTGCTCCCGACGAGCACACCTCTCATGATGCTGCCAGGGACGGCGCACCGTCAGGAGAAGCCGTATCAGCTGAACACAATTTAGTTTTATTGTAATTCGCAGCGGCCGCCCGACAACCTGCATAAATAGCAAGCGCGCAGCGCTTTCTTCCCATTTTGCGCTCCATTTTTCGAACAGTAAGGTTCTGGTTGTTGGTGGTCGGTGCGATTTGCAGTAAGTCCGTTCCTAGTTATATTTTGTGGTGATTTTATTGTGTTTTTGCCTTGTGGTTATCAAATTAACGGCTGTTTGTAAGTTGTTTTAATTTTAGAGGTTATTAAATTGTTTTGGAAGTAAATCATTTCAGTTTGTTAAAAATAATTCTTTTTTTTATTTCAATATCCCTTCTGAACCTAATAGTATAATAAAAAATATCTATCTATGTTATGTATTGTATTAAGTTTATCAGTCATCTAGTACCCATAACACAAGCTCTGCTTACTTTGGGGCTAGATGATGCTGTGTGAATTGTCCAGCACTATTTTTTTTTTTTTTTTACATGGTACTAGTGTCATGCGGTCGGGCCTCTTAGCATCGTCACGCAACAGACAATTCGGTTCGAGAATAGCTGGTAAGTTCGCGGTGACAAAGGCCCGCCGGATGATGTCGTTAAGGCTGGCATGACGAGATATCCGACCGGCGGCCCTAGTACACGATAATCCGTGATGACCAAGCTGTTCCACAGCAGTACCGCACTGTCATTCATAAAAAAAATAATAATAACAAAAATGAATTAAAACTTATCATTACAAAGTTTAATTCACATACACCAAGAAAATAACTTACAAATGGCACAAAACAACCCTTACTTAATGTAGCCTTACGGAGTTCTTTCAGAGTGAGCTGAAACAGATCTTTTCTCTGGAACCAAACTGAGCATGTGCAAAGTGCGGGTAACTTGGGTAAGGGCAAGTGTCTCCAGTCAATTACCTCTAGTCCTACCTCGAGGTACTTCGAACAGACGGGACCGCCTGCGCTGTTGTTTATTTAACTAAGTTCAGTGTCGATGCAATGTTATGGTACCATCAAGCCGGTCAGATGATAGACACAGAAGTTGGCTATAGGAACTCAATAACAAAACGACTTAACCCCGTCGAGTTTGGTTTCGTTGAATTGGTCTTCCCAAGCACTTTGGTCCTAGATGATGACCAGGGTCCTGATGATGGAACCGGAGGGAGGCCATAGAAACTACTAAACGAAATGCCGTAACCTCATCAAACTTGGACTGAATTTCGAAAATAAAAGTTTGTTTTTTAAACAGTTTTATAAAATATTAATAAACTTATACACTACCTACGTTGTAGGTAGTAATTTGATGCAATGGGTTGCGGCATATGTATATGACTTGGGAGTAAAAAACTAATTATCTCGTTTTCGGTTTCATAGTTCATAGTATTAATATGTCCTTCAAGTAATTTTACCGTATTTACAGTTAAGAATAAAACTTTATCATTTGCTGAACGTTCCATAGAAATTCAATTCGACAACAAAGGACCAAAATCAAAGAGAAAGCGCCACCTTGATTATTTCAATTAATTCCTACACCGCTTAACAAATCTTAAGGTACCTATTTAGACTAGCTTTTAATGAAGTTAAATCTTCCATGACAATGCCGAATGCAGACAATGGGCTATAAAGATAACAGGGGTGAGGCAGGGTGAGGCCACATTAGTCTCTGAACGTTGTTCCTCTGACAGCCTTCATTAAAGCACAAAAGAGTTGTGTTTTAGATGTTTGCTCAGCAAATTGACGGCTTTTGGAGGCGCATTGGGCGAAAGTTCACCTGAGACGCAGTTGTGGGTTCAATACTCAATATGTTGTCATCACATTGGCTTAATTAGTAGGTATATATAAAGTAGTTATGCATGTGAGTATCACAATGTGAACCCTGCTGGGCGTACACAACAAGTGGAAGGCAGACCGAGGTTGGTTTTGATAAAAATATGTAGGTACTAAGGTGAGTAGTAGGTATAGGTACCTACTAGTTGTCGAGTCTACGCAAGTCATAAATTATAAATTATTTTTTTTATTTTTATTATGTATGTTTGTTTATTTTGTCATTTAAAAATTAATTTCGTCATAGTAGCATTTGTCAATTAATAATTGTTTTAATTTATTTATGAATAAGGAATCGGATTGAATGTCTTTCATTTCGTTTGGAAGCTTTTTGTTAATTTTTATAGACGTTTAATAAGGGCCGGTACTGTGCATACACAGGTTTGATGATGGTTGTATGATTTTGTTTCTGCCTGGTCTAAGTGGATATTTTCTGGAAAGTTCGTCGCTTTGTAGAAGTTAGGGTATTTTCGAACAAATTTACATAGTTCTAATATGTAAATTTAACATTTTAAAGTTTAAAAAAAAAGGTTTGCAGCTGTCCGTTCTTTTTATATTTGCTAGGATACGCACACATTTCTTCTGCATAATTAACATATCTTGTACATCGTGCTTTTGCCCTATAGAAGCACACTTCGTGATAAGTGACTGTGTGCAAGTGCATAATAAGCATTTAGCGCGGTCAGGGTTTGATTAGTTCTCGGTGCTAGCAAATATTTGTGCCTGTTCTTGGTGTTTTCCATTATTAATAATGTATGTATATCCCAAAAATTAAAATTGTATGTATAGAAATGTATGAAATGAAATGTATTTAAGTAACCTCATATTTTAGACTCTACTTTGGGGTTCGATGACACTTAATAAAATTGTTTTCATAACTAGCTATGAAATATCCATTTGCTTGTTGTCGTTACGCTTACGAGGTTTCTCAAAATTAATTGACTCAATTGAGGTTTTTCAAAATAGTTTTGACTCTCCATTATTAGCTCAGGCTTTAATTACTTTAGATACAGAAAAGCACTGCCCCTCTGACCAAAGCCAATTACAGTTTAGGTATTTACAAGACAAGGGTTATAGGTGTCTCCAAGACCTTCGTGATACATTGTCGAACACATCGTCTCTTATCATCAGGTGAGATTGTGGTCAAACGATAGTCTATTCAAGGTAAAAAATCGACGCTAAATAAGGTTAATAAAAGCAGAGCAAAACAAAACAAGTTATTTGAGTAAGTAACACGAGCAGAGAATCCTAACAGAGGCAGGAAAACAATCAGCAGAAGACCTAAGAAAACAGGCGTCTTCAATTTCAGGAATGGTTCACTAATTGAGTCAGGACCTCAGAACTCGAGGTAGTACAACATTACAAAAAGTATATTCGAAAGGATTGGAATATTGTTAGAATAAACTTTTTAACCGACTTCAAAAAGGAGGATGCTCTCAGTTCGTCTGTATGTTTTTTATGTATGTATAATACTTGATATCTCCGCCTATGGGTAACCGATTTTACTGATTCTTTCACTATTGTATAGAGAATGATCCCGAGGTGGGATAAACATTTTATTCCCGAAGGATTAGTATTTATACCGTTAAACATAAAAAGCAATATTTTTAATACTTTTGGAGAATCACGACTAGTTACAACAGTTTTGGTTATATCTGCGCCAATTATTAATAGATTTTTATGACTCTTTCGTTGTTGTATTAAAATTGATTTTAAGATGGTCCCCTGTAAGTTTGATTCTTGAGGAATTGCTATGTGCGCTATAAAACGTAGGTTTGTAAAAAATCATCACAATATTGTTCGCATCATTAAAAGCAACTCTCCTATAATAATTTTACTACCACCATGGCAACGGGCGTCAAGACTTTCATTCATGTGTCAACAAACTAAATTAGACTTGAATTATAACTAGATGCCGCCATTGCCAGTGTAAACTCAATTTTTTGCACGTGGACATTGACCTTCGGTCAGGGAAAGTAAGGGAGGGGTGATTTTGTTCGTCTGAGACATGATGACATGATGAATGATGAATATTATCTACCGGAATTTGAAGTCGGTTTATCGTTTTTTAAAACACGCCACATACAGAGACAATGTACTGAAGTGTATAGATAGGTGATATTTTTCAAGTTGGTTATTGTAATGTAGCTCGAGGATAGTGTTTCTAGTTTATTTTTCTTGTTGGACTATAAAACGAGCTGGTCTAATAATAAGTCAGTTAGCTAGACATTTTTGTACTTCATTCTAAGGTACCTACTAGCCTATGCCCGTGGCTTCCAACACATTTTTCCGGGACATAAAATACACAAAATATACTACACTCCACTCTGTGTTTGTCTTTGTCCACAGAGAGATAATACAATACAATAAAAAATGCTTTACTGTACATACGTACACCAACAAAGCGCTATGTGGTGCCGGCTTAGAATTTGCACCACCCCAATTCTTTCTGCGGGTGTCGTAAGATGCGACTACGGGATATTCACCGGAGGTGGGCAGCAGCGCCCCCTGCAGAACAATTCTACCACCGAACTGCGATCCCCAACCCGCATGCCCAGCGTGGGGACTATGGGCATTACCACCCGTGAGATATAAGACGCTTATAAGGGGGTGGCCTCGGTCCAGCAGTGGACCAATATAGGCTGTGGAGATGGAGAAACCAACAAACAGACAATACAATATATGACATAAGTACAATTGGCGGCCTTATCGCTTAAAAGCCATCTCTTTCAGACATAATAATGGGTGTCTCAAAAAGACATATTTTGTTTAGCTTACTGCGTGAACGCAACGCTGCGTAGGGGTGGAGGGATATGTTAATCGATAGTCTGGCTCTTGAGTCGCTATAAGCCTAAACGCGGAGCGTTTCTTGGGAGCGGATCGCGCGCTGTGCGTACGCGATATTTACAAAAATGGTAATTCATTTTCTGCAATGTTCAATATTTTTGGTTCTAAAAGTGACCGCATGAGTTGCAATGCCATCGCGAGGATATATCGGCCTTACTTTTTTGAAGATGAACACATAACGCTCTGAATTCACTGTAAGTGCACGTCCCCACGTGCACTAACAGTGAATTCAGAGCGTTATGTGAGGGTGTTAGACGATTTTTTGTTGCCTGAACTGCAGAAGTTACCAGGCTTTAACCAAAAAACATGGTTTCAGCTGGTCGGAGCAACTTCAGACACGTCCAATGAATGGGAGCCATCACGGAGTGTACTTGCCAAACCGTTATCAGAAATTTTAATGCTAGATTAAAAGAGTGCGTTTAGATAATTAAAAAAAATATATAATTGGCATTTTTAAATCGTTTTCTACATAATATATCCTTTCGTTTGAGACACCCGTATGAAACCGCGGAAGACCGATGAGTAAACATAATTTGCTCTGTTTTCTCTTAACAAAACAAACCTAGCATATCCCATAGCTGAGAAATTCTACGAATTGCGTCGTACCTCTACAACAGCTTCGGGTTGCTCCGAATTTGAACATATCGTTACAAATGCTGTATTTAGCAAGCAAATGAAATGCAAACATTCAATTTGCGTCCATTATTTAAAAATTCCACTGATAATAAAATAATTATAAAATCGTTTTGCAAAAGCATTATTAATTACTGTTAACACACGAATGACTGCTATGAAGTTGAGCACGCAACAAACCTATTAGCAGCCTGTCCAGGTTAACACTTTCACTGCCTAGCCTCTTCGTTGCAACACCCACTGAGTTGTTGGTCTGGTGCGCCGCCGCCGCAGCTACAAGCCGCAGAAGGAGATAAAATGTGCGTCATGGACACTTTATTTTATAACACATCCACATTATTATGGGTACTGAAAGATTATTTTATTTATAGAACGCTTTTATACACAATTATGGGAACTGATACAATTATTTATTTTTATAACACTTCCCCCTACGAGCCGTTGCAGAATTGGTTGTACGTCATGGTCACTGAAAATGTTAATGAGTTCCTACTACGATATTACATATTTGATTTCTTATAAATTACCCCGAGTGTGAGGTGAGGGCTTACGCACTTTATCAATAATAAACTTAACGTTAAATGGAGGATTTGGAGTGATGGTGAATGTATAGAGCTTATTCTTGCATGAGCAAGCTGTAATGGCATTGGGTAGGCCATATAGCTCGCAGAACCGATAGCCGCTGGGGAGTAAAGGTTTTCAGGTCGTGACCGCGATTTAACGAGAAACGGACTGTTCGGAAACCATCCACTCAGTGGATGGTTTCAGAACAGTCCGTTTAGAGGGTTAGGCCGCCGACATTGTAGCGGTCGCAGGAAGACTATGGATAGAGCCGGGTCGAGCACCACTATGTGTGCCGACGCATTGCGGAGGCCCAGTATGACTAGCAGAGGACGTTTTTATGGACTAATATTTTCATTAAAAACGTTCCATTCCATTCCAATTTAACAACACGCGTTTTGTGCTATCAATGTGATGTTAAACATACTACTTACTCGCTTGCTTGCTTTTGTGTACCTGACAAGGTTCTGTCCCATTCTGACCGCGCGCGGATTATAAAGTAGTTATATTCACAAGCCTCATAAAACCTAGCAATTCAGTATTAAAACAATACCTTATACACTTGTCACGTACGACCCCTCATTACTAGCATCTTGATAAATGACAAGTTACGGCTCCAATTGTGAACATGATGGATGATCCTGTCTTGCCATCCAAGACACTGTAGTGTTCTGAGCATTATTATCATTTATATTAATACAATCATTATAATTACAATATTTACAAGCATTATAATTATTATCATGAATTATAATGATTTCTACTTCAACTAAATACAGGGTTAATGGTGATTCACTGACACTGTGTGAACCGCAGGTTCTGCCCATCATCACGAACACGATCATGAAGACGCCAGGTCCTAATTCCTACAATTTTATGTAAATAGTTATTTCCTGTACAAAATGTTAAAATACGTAATTATTGTCCGGAACCCAATGAATTTCTAACGTGCAATCTCCCACTCCCACACCTCATTTTAATTCAGGGCAGAACCGTTTTTAAGTTTAGTTTACAAAACCCTCTAATTAATTAGTTTCTTTTTTTAAATAATTTTTTTAGGGTTTGTTCAATTATTTGAATATGTCACCCTTGAAAAGTACACAAATTACAATAAAAAAGGGACACACAAGTAAAAACAATAAGTGAAACAATCTCCATGTTTCACTATTGTACTTACTTAGCTCTAATTAATAGTTATTGAATGGAAAGGTGTTTTCACTACCAATAACAATTTTAAGAAGCTAATAGATTTTAAGAGTTTAAGAATTAAGACTTGGCGTCTTCACGAACGTGTTTGTGATGATGGGCAGAACCTGCAGTTCACGCAGTATCAGTGAATTACCAGTAACCCTGTATAACTTATTCATTGAAAACTGTGACTTGAGACCGGCTCAAATCTGCCCATCAGATTCCCCGGAAGAGCTCTATACCACGAGTTTTATAAACTATAGGTTATTAGAAACTTTACAGCATAATGAGTAGCTGCGAAATACTGTGTTGTGGTAAAAGGGCGTTGCGTGACCGAACCAATTAACGGAATCATTAATTTAATGATGAATCACAGTGTAGGTTAAACGAACGTCGAGGGAGGGAGGAGTCAATTTTATAATTATGAATGAACACTTTATTGTACGCATAACTTACGTTCAAAAATTGTAGATTTAATGCATGTCGTTTATTTTTTATTACCAATCCGACTGCTGCCTGGAGATAGGAGTATGACAACACCCCTTGTTTGGGGAAGGCATGTTCAGCAGTGGACGTATGGTATGAGTGCTGATGAGGATAGTAAAATCAACCAAGTGCGAGTTGGACTCGCGCACAAGGCTCCGTAAACAATTTTTCGAAATTTAATGTCTATCTATGACGGTAAAAGATACAGCAAAGCAAAGAAAAAGGACAGGTCAAGCAAAACACGCCAAAACTATCATGAGATGAAACTAATGGTAGACGAAAATAAAACTAACATGTTGAATCATAAATAATATTGCATTTACGATATTGAGCGTAAATAATAATAATAATAAATAATGCTGAACAATCCACACAGCACCATCTAGCCCCAAAGTAAGCAGAGCTTGTGTTATGGGTACTAGATGACTAATAAACTTAATACAATACATAACATAGATAGATATTTTTTATTATAGATTGTGCGTTCCATTAATTTATGATAATTTTATTTTACTTTCGTTTATATTATTCTATGGCAGAAATATGTATTTGTGCATCTAAGCTGAAATAAACGTATTGAATTGAATTGAATAAACTCCATCCGCACCCACAGAAAAGCTAAAACGAAGCTGTCAGTCACCAATAGTCCTGCTCCGGAGCTGGGCTGGTTAAGGCCTGTTTAGGCAGGGGGACAATGCACAATACACTCCCATGCGAGATTTCAGTGCAGATCCCAGTTCCCCCACTTATAATTAGAACTAGATTGCATACAATGATGTCTGAAACCCCATTCTAGAATAGGCCCACATAATTTATTCACCTACAAAATTTAAACTGCTAAAAAGTGTTCACCCCATTTTGTGCATAAAACCAAAAACTCAACAAACGGACTAAGCCAGACAAAAAAGTGGTCAGTAATCCCCAAAACTGCATTCAAAAGTCACATAAACATTGAAAAGTGCTTTCAAAATAAACAAAGAACCCCACATTTACCGCTACCTGTCGAAAGCAGGTCCCCACTGCACACAGGACGGTGAAAAGTGCCGCACTCGCATTGCAAATTAACGCGTTCGACCATTCTGGCCGAAGGTGCAGGTAAAACAAAACCACTGGCATGCTAGTTATGCTTATGGATAAAATATATTTTTAGTATGTACCTACCTAGAGAGGACAAATCACTCTTTTATGCCGAACCTATGTATGATGAAAGTCGCCCTCTACACATTAAGAGGGGTAAAGTTTGAATTTAGCAGCTATAGTTTCCGGAACAACTGGTCCGATTTTCAAAGTTCATAAACTTACATAGATAACTAGGTCATTTCTGTGCGATTAATGCAAATTTTTTCGGGCGTAGCAAGATACCCAGTTGAAGCTAGTTTTACAGAAACAGCATTTTAGAACACACTAGCGGCTTTGCAATGATCTGTGTCAAAACGCCTGTCCACTCCGTGACCGTAACATTTACCGGCAAAGGCTCACACATAAAACTAATGCTTGCTCATTTATCAATGGAACACTAATAAAAGCGAGCTAAACCATTGTTAATCGTTTGAAATATGCCTTCCATTCAAAACGATGATCCTACTTATCTATTGGCCGTGCAGGAATCCAATAAGTGATTTGTGTTAGGTGAGTTGCTGCCAGCGGTTTTGTTTTCATGAAAGTGCTGCGGGTCACACTGCAAAGGCTGGGCAGTGAACGAGTTACCATACTAGCATTAGCGCTAGGGCTAATCAGGCTAATCACCTCTTATATTGCAAAGAAAATCAAATCGCCACTCGCTTATCATCGACGAGAAGGAAGGCAGTACAAAAATACTGATATCTTTTTTCACGCTCACTTCTCTCGTCACTCGCTTACAACAGGTGATAATTAGCTCTCTTAGCTTAGCTAAGCTTTGTTACGGAGACATCGAAAATGTATACTTAACCTCTATTAGTCATCGATATCAGTAACTTAAACATATCAATGCTCTTAGTAGATAAGTTTTAATCGCAAAGCGGATGATTTCTGTCTTGCCATCCAACCACTACCTCGAGATAGAACAACAGAACAGCTACAGACAAGTTGCAATTTGATATTTATGTGAATAATAATTTCATGCTAGATCATCCATCAGGTTTAAAACAATTTGTACCCACCAAGTTTGTGAGTCAAAGCAAAATTCTATTTCGCTATGATTCAGTGCGCCAACGGATCCCGAATAGATCTGATATTCGAATATATCGCTAATGCGAGTATTCCATCTCACGGTTGGACGAACGATGCATATTTGATTTGTTTCCAATTTGCACCGCGTGGAACGGAACGTACAGCAAAAAACGGAACGTACGCAAGAGAACAAAAAACTTGGGTTATTAAAAGTTATAGCGCTGTGTGGAAAATGTTCTTCTTAAACACAGCAGAGGTTCTGTTTCGGTAGCTTGATAATCTCCGTAACTGTAAAGTACTAACATACTTACAAACAACTCAAATTTCTACACTAAATTATTACAACAGCGAAAGTAAATCAGTGTCTATCTGTAATTACCTTTTCACGGCTAAACGGCTGAACGGATCTTAATGAAATTAGGCAGGGTGGTAAACAGTATCCCGGGGACGCACATAGGCTACTTGAAAAGCGCGTGTGAAGCCACGGGATGAAGCTAGTGTATAATACAAAGAAAGGAAGGCAATAACATCGCTTCCCATACACATTAATATGTATGTATATCATGTAATGGGAAAATCTCTAAATCCTATCCTACTCTAACATTATAAAACCGAAAGTTTATGTAATGTGAATTGTCTTTTGTTACCTATTTATTTTTTAAAACTACTGAACAGATCAAGATGAAATTTGGCGTAAGTACATTTAGAACAAAGACTAACTTAAATTAGAGGCTACATAATATACCGAAAATACGCGTGCAAAGCCGCGAACTACAAAATCAAAAAAATACAAAGCAATCATTTTTTTTTTCTATCTTCAGACCACAATTATAAACTTTTGTCTTGTAAAGCTTATAAATTAAAGTTCGAATAAAGTTTGGTCGCAATAGCACAGTCAGGAAATGAGAGTGCGGCAGACACAATAGCCTCACAATCCATTTTGGCCGTGAATGCAAATTAGTATCACCAGTCACTGGCCGGATTCTCTCGACAGCTGAATACCAATACTGGTCAAACATTGTCAGAAACAGGCCATCGATTATTTCGTTATAATCGCAATATGATTTAAGATTTTACTGATAGATGGCACTGTTATTGTTTCCTCGATGACTTTCAAACATGAATGGACGAAATTGAAACGTGTAGGTAGACATACGCTCTGCCAGGCTATCCACGCTCTCCAAGGCTTCAAATTAAAGTATTGTAATAATAGCTCTAGAAGATACAAAAAATGTTAGGTTATAAAACATTTTAAACTTTCACAATCTGTTAACATATTAATAGATGTTCAACAAGGGAGCGAAACGATTTTTTGTTGCACGTGCGGATATTGAATCCCGAGCTAGCGAAGCAGTCTAGAGTAGAGGCACGAGCGTAGCGAGTAGCTCTAAAGTAGACTGCTGAGCTAGCGAGGGATTTAAAAGACGCTTATAAGGGGGTGGCCTCGGTCCAGCAGTGGACCAATATAGGCTGTGGAGATGGAGAAACCAACAAAAATACATTACAAACAGACAATACAATATATGACATAAGTACAATTGGCGGCCTTATCGCTTAAAAGCCATCTCTTTCAGACATAATAATGGGTGTCTCAAAAAGACATATTTTGTTTAGCTTACTGCGTGAACGCAACGCTGCGTAGGGGTGGAGGGATATGTTAATCGATAGTCTGGCTCTTGAATCGCTATAAGCCTAAACGTGGAGCGTTTCTTGGGAGCGGATCGCGCGCTGTGCGTACGCGATGTTTACAAAAATGGTAATTCATTTTCTGCAATGTTCAATATTTTTGGTTCTAAAAGTGACCGCATGAGTTGCAATGCCATCGCGAGGATATATCGGCCTTACTTTTTTGAAGATGAACACATAACGCTCTGAATTCACTGTAAGTGCACGTCCCCACGTGCACTAACAGTGAATTCAGAGCGTTATGTGAGGGTGTTAGACGATTTTTTGTTGCCTGAACTGCAGAAGTTACCAGGCTTTAACCAAAAAACATGGTTTCAGCTGGTCGGAGCAACTTCAGACACGTCCAATGAATGGGAGCCATCACGGAGTGTACTTGCCAAACCGTTATCAGAAATTTTAATGCTAGATTAAAAGAGTGCGTTTAGATAATTAAAAAATATATATAATTGGCATTTTTAAATCGTTTTCTACATAATATATCCTTTCGTTTGAGACACCCGTATGAAACCGCGGAAGACCGATGAGTAAACATAATTTGCTCTGTTTTCTCTTAACAAAACAAACCTAGCATATCCCATAGCTGAGAAATTCTACGAATTGTGTCGTACCTCTACAACAGCTTCGGGTTGCTCCGAATTTGAACATATCGTTACAAAATGCTGTATTTAGCAAGCAAATGAAATGCAAACATTCAATTTGCGTCCATTATTTAAAAATTCCACTGATAATAAAATAATTATAAAATCGTTTTGCAAAAGCATTATTAATTACTGTTAGCACACGAATGACTGCTATGAAGTTGAGCACGCAACAAACCTATTAGCAGCCTGTCCAGGTTAACACTTTCACTGCCTAGCCTCTTCGTTGCAACACCCACTGAGTTGTTGGTCTGGTGCGCCGCCGCCGCAGCTACAAGCCGCAGAAGGGGATAAAATGTGCGTAATGGACACTTTATTTTATAACACATCCACATTATTATGGGTACTGAAAGATTATTTTATTTATAGAACGCTTTTATACACAATTATGGGAACTGATACAATTATTTATTTTTATAACACTTCCCCCTACGAGCCGTTGCAGAATTGGTTGTACGTCATGGTCACTGAAAATGTTAATGAGTTCCTACTACGATATTACATATTTGATTTCTTATAAATTACCCCGAGTGTGAGGTGAGGGCTTACGCACTTTATCAATAATAAACTTAACGTTAAATGGAGGATTTGGAGTGATGGTGAATGTATAGAGCTTATTCTTGCATGAGCAAGCTGTAATGGCATTGGGTAGGCCATATAGCTCGCAGAACCGATAGCCGCTGGGGAGTAAAGGTTTTCAGGTCGTGACCGCGATTTAACGAGAAACGGACTGTTCGGAAACCATCCACTCAGTAGATGGTTTCAGAACAGTCCGTTTAGAGGGTTAGGCCGCCGACATTGTAGCGGTCGCAGGAAGACTATGGATAGAGCCGGGTCGAGCACCACTATGTGTGCCGACGCATTGCGGAGGCCCAGTATGACTAGCAGAGGACGTTTTTATGGACTAATATTTTCATTAAAAACGTTCCATTCCATTCCAATTTAACAACACGCGTTTTGTGCTATCAATGTGATGTCAAACATACTACTTACTCGCTTGCTTGCTTTTGTGTACCTGACAAGGTTCTGTCCCATTCTGACCGCGCGCGGATTATAAAGTAGTTATATTCACAAGCCTCATAAAACCTAGCGATTCAGTATTAAAACAATACCTTATACAGTCACGTACGACCCCTCATTACTAGCATCTTGATAAATGACAAGTTGCGGCTCCAATTATGAACATGATGGATGATCCTGTCTTGCCATCCAAGACACTGTAGTGTTCTGAGCATTATTATCACTTATATTAATACAATCATTATAATTACAATATTTACAAGCATTATAATTATTATCATGAATTATAATGATTTCTACTTCAACTAAATACAGGGTTAATGGTGATTCACTGACACTGTGTGAACCGCAGGTTCTGCCCATCATCACGAACACGATCATGAAGACGCCAAGTCCTAATTCCTACAATTTTATGTAAATAGTTATTTCCTGTACAAAATGTTAAAATACGTCTAGTAATTATTGTCCGGAACCCAATGAATTTCTAACGTGCAATCTCCCACTCCCACACCTCATTTTAATTCAGGGCAGAACGGTTTTTAAGTTTAGTTTACAAAACCCTCTAATTAATAGTTTCTTTTTTTAAATATTTTTTTTAGAGTTTGTTCAATTATTTGAACATGTCACCCTTGAAAAGTACACAAATTACAATAAAAAAGGGACACACAAGTAAAAACAATAAGTGAAACAATCTCCATGTTTCACTATTGTACTTACTTAGCTCTAAGTAATAGTTATTGAATGGAAAGGTGTTTTCACTACCAATAACAATTTTAAGAAGCTAATAGATTTTAAGAGTTTAAGAATTAAGACTTGGCGTCTTCACGAACGTGTTTGTGATGATGGGCAGAACCTGCAATTCACGCAGTATCAGTGAATTACCAGTAACCCTGTATAACTTATTCATTGAAAACTGTGACTTGAGACCGGCTCAAATCTGCCCATCAGATTCCCCGGAAGAGCTCTATACCACGAGTTTTATAAACTATAGGTAATTAAAAACTTTACAGCATAATGAGTAGCTGCGAAATACTGTGTTGTGGTAAAAGGGCGTCGCGTGACCGAACCAATTAACGGAATCATTAATTTAATGATGAATCACAGTGTAGGTTAAACGAACGTCGAGGGAGGGAGGAGTCAATTTTATAATTATGAATGAACACTTTATTGTACGCATAACTTACGTTCAAAAATTGTAGATTTAATGCATGTCGTTTATTTTTTATTACCAATCCGACTGCTGCCTGGAGATAGGAGTATGACAACACCCCTTGTTTGGGGAAGGCATGTTCAGCAGTGGACGTATGGTATGAATGCTGATGAGGATAGTAAAATCAACCAAGTGCGAGTTGGACTCGCGCACAAGGCTCCGTAAACAATTTTTCGAAATTTAATGTCTATCTATGACGGTAAAAGATACAGCAGAGCAAAGAAAAAGGACAGGTCAAGCAAAACACGCCAAAACTATCATGAGATGAAACTAATGGTAGACGAAAATAAAACTAACATGTTGAATCATAATATTGCATTTACGATATTGAGCGTAAATAATAATAATAATAATAATAAATAATGCTGAACAATCCACACAGCATCATCTAGCCCCAAAGTAAGCAGAGCTTGTGTTATGGGTACTATGTAGATGACTAATAAACTTAATACAATACATAACATAGATAGATATTTTTTATTATAGATTGTGCGTTCCATTAATTTATGATAATTTTATTTTACTTTCGTTTATATTATTCTATGGCAGAAATATGTATTTGTGCATCTAAGCTGAAATAAACGTATTGAATTGAATTGAATAAACTCCATCCGCACCCACAGAAAAGCTAAAACGAAGCTGTCAGTCACCAATAGTCCTGCTCCGGAGCTGGGCTGGTTAAGGCCTGTTTAGGCAGGGGGACAATGCACAATACACTCCCATGCGAGATTTCAGTGCAGATCCTAGTTCCCCCACTTATAATTAGAACTAGATTGCATACAATGATGACTGAAACCCCTTTTTAGAATAGGCCCACATAATTTATTCGCCTACAAAATTTAAACTGCTAAAAAGTGAACACCCCATTTTGTGCATAAAACCAAAAACTCAACAAACGGACTAAGCCAGACAAAAAAGTGGTCAGTAATCCCCAAAACTGCATTCAAAAGTCACATAAACATTGAAAAGTGCTTTCAAAATAAACAAAGAACCCCACATTTACCGCTACCTGTCGAAAGCAGGTCCCCACTGCACACAGGACGGTGAAAAGTGCCGCACTCGCATTGCAAATTAACGCGTTCGACCATTCTGGCCGAAGGTGCAGGTAAAACAAAACCACTGGCATGCTAGTTATGCTTATGGACAAAATATATTTTTAGTATGTACCTAGATCGGAGGCTAAATCACACTTTGATGAAAGTCGCCCTCTACACATTAAGAGGGGTAAAGTTTGGATTTAGCAGCTAGTTTCCGGAACAACTCCGATTTTCAAAGTTCATAAACTTACATAGATAACTAGGTCATTTCTGTGCGATTAATGCAAAATTTTTCAGGCGTAGCAAGATACCCAGTTGAAGCTAGTTTTACAGAAACAGCATTTTAGAACACACCAGCGGCTTTGCAATGATCTGTGTCAAAACGCCTGTCCACTCCGTGACCGTAACATTTACCGGCAAAGGCTCACACACAAAACTAATGCTTGCTCATTTATCAATGGAACACTAATAAAAGCGAGCTAAACCATTGTTAATCGTTTGAAATATGCCTTCCATTCAAAACGATGATCCTACTTATCTATTGGCCGTGCAGGAATCCAATAAGTGATTTGTGTTAGGTGAGTTGCTGCCAGCGGTTTTGTTTTCATGAAAGTGCTGCGGGTCACACTGCAAAGGCTGGGCAGTGAACGAGTTACCATACTAGCATTAGCGCTAGGGCTAATCAGGCTAATCACCTCTTATATTGCAAAGAAAATCAAATCGCCACTCGCTTATCATCGACGAGAAGGAAGGCAGTACAAAAATACTGATATCTTTTTTCACGCTCACTTCTCTCGTCACTCGCTTACAACAGGTGATAATTAGCTCTCTTAGCTTAGCTAAGCTTTGTTACGGAGACATCGAAAATGTATACTTAACTTCTATTAGTCATCGATATCAGTAACTTATACATATCAATGCTCTTAGTAGATAAGTTTTAATCGCAAAGCGGATGATTTCTGTCTTGCCATCCAACCACTACCTCGAGATAGAACAACAGAACAGCTACAGACAAGTTGCAATTTTATATTTATGTGAATAATAATTTCATGCTAGATCATCCATCAGGTTTAAAACAATTTGTACCCACCAAGTTTGTGAGTCAAAGCAAAATTCTATTTCGCTATGATTCAGTGCGCCAACGGATCCCGAATAGATCTGATATTCGAATATATCGCTAATGCGAGTATTCCATCTCACGGTTGGACGAACGATGCATATTTGATTTGTTTCCAATTTGCACCGCGTGGAACGGAACGTACAGCAAAAAACGGAACGTACGCAAGAGAACAAAAAACTTGGGTTATTAAAAGTTATAGCGCTGTGTGGAAAATGTTCTTCTTAAACACAGCAGAGGTTCTGTTTCGGTAGCTTGATAATCTCCGTAACTGTAAAGTACTAACATACTTACAAACAACTCAAATTTCTACACTAAATTATTACAACAGCGAAAGTAAATCAGTGTCTATCTGTAATTACCTTTTCACGGCTAAACGGCTGAACGGATCTTAATGAAATTAGGCAGGGTGGTAAACAGTATCCCGGGGACGCACATAGGCTACTTGAAAAGCGCGTGTGAAGCCACGGGATGAAGCTAGTGTATAATACAAAGAAAGGAAGGCAATAACATCGCTTCCCATACACATTAATATGTATGTATATCATGTAATGGGAAAATCTCTAAATCCTATCCTACTCTAACATTATAAAACCGAAAGTTTATGTAATGTGAATTGTCTTTTGTTACCTATTTATTTTTTAAAACTACTGAACAGATCAAGATGAAATTTGGCGTGAGTACATACATTTAGAACAAAGACTAACTTAAATTAGAGGCTACATAATATACCGAAAATACGCGTGCGAAGCCGCGAACTACAAAATCAAAAAAATACAAAGCAATCATTTTTTTTTCTATCTTCAGACCACAATTATAAACTTTTATCTTGTAAAGCTTATAAATTAAAGTTCGAATAAAGTTTGGTCGCAATAGCACAGTCAGGAAATGAGAGTGCGGCAGACACAATAGCCTCACGATCCATTTTGGCCGTGAATGCAAATTAGTATCACCAGTCACTGGCCGGATTCTCTCGACAGCTGAATACCAATACTGGTCAAACATTGTCAGAAACAGGCCATCGATTATTTCGTTATAATCGCAATATGATTTAAGATTTTACTGATAGATGGCACTGTTATTGTTTCCTCGATGACTTTCAAACATGAATGGACGAAATTGAAACGTGTAGACATACGCTCTGCCAGGCTATCCACGCTCTCCAAGGCTTCAAATTAAAGTATTGTAGCTCTAGAAGATACAAAAAATGTTAGGTTATAAAACATTTTAAACTTTCACAATCTGTTAACATATTAATAGATGTTCAAAAAGTGAGCGAAACGATTTTTTGTTGCACGTGCGGATATTGAATCCCGAGCTAGCGAAGCAGTCTAGAGTAGAGGCACGAGCGTAGCGAGTAGCTCTAAAGTAGACTGCTGAGCTAGCGAGGGATTTAAAAGACACGAAACAAAAAATATTTGCTCTTGAGTTCAACATTTATTTATTTATTTATTCCACCGTAGGTACACTTGTTACACTTGATGTCGTTACACTTTTGAAATAATTTATATTGTAACAATCTCGTACAAATTTTTAGCAAAGGAAACACCATAAGGGTTGTTCATAGAAAATTAAATCAGACAGTTAAGGTATTGATATGGATATTATATATTATATAGAGGTATATATTCCGACTGGTATTGATATGGATCAGTTGAGCTACCTGTAGATTGTTTGCAACAGTCTGCAGTTAGCTTAATTGTTTCAATTGTAAATACTAGTTCTAATTTGTTTTTATTATTGAATTGTAATTTTCTTTGTCAATAAATATATTATCAATGACAGTTAAGGTCTCTTCCACATAGTAAATTAACCCTAGCTCACTAACCTTAACTTCAAGTAACGTTATCACTAACCATTCGTAAATTTTACGACGGAATAAAACTTCATTTTTTATATAATCAACTTTATTTATGATATTAAATGACCTTAATTAGTAGTCTTCGTTTCTTATAATCAAAATAACAATAAATGTTTTAGAAATAACCTACATTGAACAATGATTGCACATAGCAACAATATGCTCCCTGCAAATTGCTTTTTTGCAGCCCTTGCTGAAGGTCGTCGTCATACGACTTTTTTTGCAGGGCAGTAGGTGCATGTTTTGCTAGTTTTGGGAACGTCTTGAATAGGTCCTTCCAGAAGATCATCAATCTTTAAGATCTCTGCGATTCTTTGCTTCAAATTTCGTGGCAAAGTTACAGTTTGATATCTCTCTCTCATCCAAGGTTTCATTAGGTCGTCTGCCATTTCTAATGCAAAAAGCCTTCTTTTCATCGGTTTTCTACCATTTATGATCGCATTGGAGACGTAGATGACATAGGCATTTACTAAACACAGATTTAGTATGTCGTAGAACAAGCACAGCGGCCATCGATTGGTCTTGCGGCTGGTACTCATAATCGAGCACATCTGGTCCACGGTATCAACGGCACCTTTTGTAGAGTTGTAAAATACAATTATTTCTGGTTTTTTCGAGTCGATGTTGATGGCAGGCTGATCATGTGTGATAGAAAGAAGGTAAACAACCTTATTGGACTTCGGTTTATATGACACCAAGTTCAATTCTTTGTCAAATCCGAACACCGAAGTGCCTACTGGTCTTGTTCTGGAATTCGCCATTTCTTTGGGGATTTCTCGCGTATTGCTTCGTAAAGTACCTACCACTGTGAGACTATATGGCGGTTTTAATAATTCTTTTGCCAGCGGAACTGAAGTAAACTAATTATCCATGGTTATATTCCGCTATCTTCTTCGCTTCCATTGGTTTGGATATGAATTTCCGTCTCCAAATGATTATCATCCTCGGATTCCGATGACTGTGGTTGATCTTCAGTGATTGATTCCGTGTCAGAATCAGCTAAACACTGTGAAATTCTGTCATTTTGATTCCTCAAATCTATCTGAAAGTATAAATAACATACAAAAGGTCAATTTCATATGTCAAAAAAACAACAAAACGTTAAATGTTACAATAAAAATAGTGATCTATTAATGATATAATAATCTACAGTAATTATTACGTCTTATTATTACAGAAAAATAATACGTTCCTATAGTAACTATCGGAAAAAAATTATAAACAAATAAATACCAACCTTGAAAAAAAAGTTACATAGTTACTAACCTTTCGTATTTTTTACGACGATCAGGCGATATATCGGAAACTAAGTAGCGTGCATCCGCAATGAGTAAATGCGGGTCACCAATAAAGCGAATTAAGAAGGTACTGGAAGTGAGTGGGGTCGCGGGGGTGGGATCTTACCAAAACACAAAATGTGCGAGGTACACGTCGTAATTTTTACGAATGGTTACTGGTTAGTGATCTAGGGTTAAATAAAATTGGTCAGACTATAATGAATAATAAATAACTTAAAAGGTATGTCGAAGTATGCTGCTGTACAAGGGCATTGTCATAATATATAAAACTTTTCACCTCGACTAGCGAGAAAATACACCCATCTATTACTTTTTCTGCGCTACGTATGTTGAAGTAGCTTAATAACACAACGCTGTAAAATATAAAAGGCAAACGTAAAGTTTCGAATACAATTCCCGGGGCGTAAAAAATAGGTCAGAAAGTTCCAAGCCATCCTTTCGTACAATATAAAATTGTCGAAGTTATAAAGATTCCAGTTGAGTTTTATTACCTGGGTAATCAGATTTCGCAGTATTAACAAAGGCCCCGTTCACTTATTTTTAAACTTTTAACTATTTTTAACTAAACGGAATACGTTTTTCTGTTTTAGTGTTGAGGTTGTTTTTTTCCCGAAATTGGAAGGCAGCCCCGAACGTCACAAAATATGCTTGCTTGCCTAAGCGCTTTTATGGTTTGCCTTTATATCAGCTATAAATCATGATCGTTCTTGCTTCAGTTAATGAAAATTACAATTCAATAATAAAAACAAATTAGAACTAGTATTTACAATTGAAACAATTAAGCTAACTGCAGACTGTTGCAAACAATCTACAGGTAGCTCAACTGATCTATATCAATAACAGTCGGAAGCGTCCCCAAGACGCTAGCTGCATTGCCCCGCTGTATGGCAATGCTGATGCGCTGCGCCAGATATCCGCCAGCTCTCGGGTCACGCGTCGCGTCGACCAGACGCTCAGATAACTTTTTAAAAACCCGGAGAGCCTCGGTACACCACGGACCTAGGATATCGACCCCAAAGGGAGCAAATGTGTAGGCTCTGTCGAGACCTACATATTTGCGCCTCTTGAGATCTTGTTCAGTTAATTATTATTCTTGGCGAAAAAACAGTAGCTGACCCATGCTGATTTTAACTTTCTACTTTGTATCTTAACTAAACACAACACATTTCTACTAAACGTCACGCTTTGCATCAGTCAGTTTCATATTCTTAAACATATTTTCTAGAAAAAAAAAAAACAGCTTTATTAATAGATCCTGCTCAGACTGATTGTAATGTTCAATGGGTTATTTTATATATCATCCAAAACGAGTTTTTTTTTTACGACGATGATGTTGACGTTAGTATTTGTTTATGCATGTTCTATCTATAATACCGTCTATATCTGTACAATAATTACGTGGCCATCCAAAGGTTGCCTGGAAGAAATCGATCTTAGCGATAAGGCCGCCCATTGTGCAATTGTTTCTGTATTTGTGTTTCGCGGTTCTGTTTTTCTCTATCTTGTTGTGCAATAAAGAGAATTTGTATTGTTTTGTATTGTTGACGTCCAGTAGGCTGCACAAAGAACTTCTTATTACTTCCTTGATCAAAATCATGACAATTTGGTAAGAGAGACGTGTTTATACATTGTGAGATATACCTCGTGTGTTCATAAGTCTTGAGACACAGTAAAACTAAAATATTTTTGGAGCTAAGTTGAGTATTCATTAATTGGATATTAAAATTAAAACTACTGACATCTAGATCTGTATTTAAAAATAAATCATTCAAAATGGCCGCCTTTGCATTCAATGCAGGCCTTCAAACGCGTGCGCCATTCATCTATGGTGGCACGAATCATTTCAATGGAAATCCGTTTCGATTCTTTAATAAGGGCTCGCTTGAGAGAATCCAGGTTTGGGTGAGACTTTCTGCATGCCCTCAGCTCCAATTCCGTCCATAAAGAATAATCCAAAGGATTCAAGTCAGGGCTTGACGAGGGCCAATCTTCGCTCCGAATGAAGCCTGGCAAATTGGCCTCCAGCCAACGTTGGGTAGTCTTAGCTTTATGGGAGGACTCTGAGTCCTGTTGGAAAACCCAGTATTTTCCAGCGAATAGCGTATCATTTAATGGTTTAACCACCGCTTCCAATATGTCGGTTTGGTAATTTTGTGCCTTCACCTTGACGCCTTGCTGGCAAAAATGAAGCGAAGTGACCCCCTCGTAGGAAACACCCCACCAAACCATCACACTTGCTGGATGATGAGTGCGCTGGACATTGCGTACAGATGGCTGGACGTCCTTTGAACTTCTGGCGTAAACCTTATTGTTCTGTCGGTTAAACTTTTCTTCCACCGTGAAGATCTTTTCATCGGTAAACAAGATATTTTTTGGATCGTGTCTCTTCAATAGGTTCCGACATCGTTCCAGTCGCAATTTAAGAAGACGCTCGTTTAAATAATGCACTTTCCTTCGACTGTAGGCCTTTAGTTTAAGATCATATTTAAGTATCCTGTTCACCGATATTCGCGAAATGTTGGTCTGCAGAGCTAATTTCTTTTGAGTCCGGCAAGGGTTGCGACGAATTCGCTCTCTGATTACTTTGATGTTGGCGGGCGTCCTTACAGACCGCGGGCGGCCACATCTTCCACGGTCTTCTAAAGAGCCGGTCTCCTTGTACCTCTTTATGGTATAATACACAAAGTTCCGACTACATCCCAAACTTTGGATTTCACTAAAAACTTGCATTGGTTTTTTTCCTGCTTGAAACAGTGAAATTACAGTCGCACGCAAATCTTTTGTTGGCGCCATTTTCACGGAGACATGAAACAAATATCAAATGTATATTTTTTCTGATTCAAAACATTCGAAATTTAAAATTTTAAAAGTTTAAAAAAGGTTGCATGAATTACTTTCTTTTTAAATTAATTAAATAAGTTCGTCTCAAAACTTATGAACACACGAGGTATGTACAGCCGGTTGTTCGTAAGCTGATCATCTCTCTATATCAATCAATGGTCTTATAACTAATCATGATGTTAATCAATAATTAAATCTCTTGTCATTGTCAATTCGACAAGAGAAAGAACTATTTGACAAGAGATTTGATCTCAGATTAGTTAATGTGCAAACGAACTCTGTGGCGCAGCGGGCGAAGGTCCGCCTGCGACGCAGAGGGTGGTGGGTTCGATTTCCGCCTCGAGGCAAATGTTTAAACGAACTGCAGATATTTCAGATGTTTTCTAAGCATAATAAATAAAAATCTATGTATGTTGTATTAAATATAACAGTTAGTACCAACCCCTAACACAAGGTCTGCTATTTTTGGGCTAGATGATCTTGTGTCGATTGTCCAGCATTATTTATTTATTTATGAGTATACCAAAAATAACCCCATATAACGAGTTACTTCCTAGAGAATAAGCCTCTATAACAAGGCAAACGAGGTGATTTTCAGCGCAAAATGTAGCACTATCTCGCTCACTAAGCTTTTTCAGGCAGAGCGACGAAACATGTCCCAAAGAAACGTTTACATTAACATCACGTATGAATGGTGGCAGCGTTACTATGTACAGAGACGTGGAGGTTGTGTTGAGGATGAGTTCCATGCTGGTTTTCCTGTTCTATGTAAATATTTGCGATTGTGTGAAATCGTCGACTTTAGGCAGGTAGGTACTTTAAACGCGTTGACTGGCAAAATGGAACTTTTGAGGGTTAAGCTCACCTTTGTACATTTTTTACCCATTGTTGAATTACATTAAAAAAAGCATCACTTTTGTTCGTTTTGCTTTTTAGGGTTCCTTACCCGAAGGGTCAAAACGGAAGGAACGCTATTACTAAGCCTCCGTTGTCCGTCCGTCTGTCACAGGGCTCTATCTCATGAACCGTAAGAGGTACACAATAAAACATTTCCGAGAATGTGTATTTCTTTTGGCGCTACAACAACAAATAATAAATATCCAAATTAAAGGGTTCAAGATATATAGCTTAGACAATCAAAGAGCAAAAATTGCCAAAAAAAACGTGTTTTTTTGGCTATATATATAGGTACATTAAACTTTCTACAAATAAAGGGTTCCGTACCAAAAAAAAAATAAAGAGAAGGGGGGTTCTCTTTATTTTTTACGGTACCTACGGAACCCTTCATTTCGTCTGATATGGACATAGTCATTTTAAGGTTAACATTTAGTAAAAGTTGCTATTGATATTTTATACAGGTGGCACATTTAGAGCGGTCAGTATGGGAGAGTCTGAAACTATAAGACATCCGAAGATCTCTTCTTAGGAACCATGTCATCGATTTTAGTAAAAATAAAAACTGCATTCATACATTTAAAAAAAAACTTGTACTAAGCACGGGAATCGAACCCGGACGTTTTGAAAAATAAAACTAACACTATTTGTATATTTTGTATGTAAATACCTATACATACACAACTTTTTTTCAAGAGAAACGCAGACAGAGAAGGAAACAGTAAATAAATAAAAAACAGTAAATAATAATTACATCTTCAATTGCCATCTTGTTATGTACCTACCTAATTTAGTCAAAAATAATGTCTTTGATAAACCGAATTCACTTCGAAATTGCTGCAACAACTTTCGAAAAGACAAAGCCTTCGCTAATCTTGCTTCGGTTAACTTCGGTTTTATATTTAAACTGATCTTAGCTTTAAGCTAAACTCCTACGAGTTTAGTCTTTAGCTTTCAGATTGATTAAGAACCGTATTGATAAATAAATTTATAAGTCACACTAATAATTTTATATCCAACCAGATATAAGTATATGTATCTAAGTAACTTTTGCATTTATAATATGAACCTGTCACGGTAATTGTTGTTCCAGAACGAATTCATAACTAATGTTGAAGTCAAAGTCAAAAGTTAAAAGCCAAAAACTCTTTATTTCCAATACAATAAAAGTACACTTAGAAAAGGTCAAATTCTTAATAATTAAACACTGACACGGAAGATCTATAATGTTTCATGTGCAAATATTTTGGATCAACTTTGGTCCAAAATATTTGGATCGTTCTGTATCAACAATACACATAGGTTTATATCCCATACCTAAATCAGTTAGTCATAGTATATAAATAACCTTTTAACGTTTTCATAGCAAAAACGCGTGCGAAGCCGCTGCCGAAACTTGTTGTTAAAAAGGTGATCTAGCCTGCGCGTGTAGATATGATACCTAAACGATAAATATTTTTATTACACACATTTTAATACTTAGAGTACCTAAAAGTTAAAATAAAATACATAGTACTTAGCAGTGATTGTGATTACCTAACGATAACTCTAAGTTGGAGTAGAAAATAAAAGAAGTTATTAGTGTAGGTATAGGCAGTGCCGTAATAAGAACTTAGGTGCACGTAAAACAAGCACAAGAGTGCAGATACTGTTTATCAGAGAACATGGAGATAGATGGACTGCGAAACCCAGTTCGTATTCATAGGCATTATTCCTCTTTCGACAAAGCGCCTACGTGTCGTTATAAATTACCCCTATTCTGAACACAACTCGGCATGTAAATTCGTCTTCAGCGACACCTGGCTAGACGATAAATTATTTAGATACACCCTGAGATTCTGTACCCATGCTCATTAATATTAAGCAAGAAAAAGTGCCCTGTTTTGCTGTAGTTGGTTACCTACTGTGATTTATTTATTTCGGGATAGTTTGTGTAGATTTTAAATGAAAAACGGGCTATAAAACATTTGATACTTGGTCATCACGGATTATCGTGTACTAGGGCCGCCGCCGGTCGGATATCTCGTCATGCCAGCCTTAACGACGTCATCCGGCGGGCCTTTGTCACTGCTAACGTACCAGCTATTCTCGAACCGAATGGTCTGTTGCGTGACGATGGTAAGAGGCCTGACGGCATGACACTAGTCCCATGGGAGTTGGGGAGGCCCATTGTGTGGGACGCTACATGCGTCGACACACTTGCGCCTTCCCATCTTCCGAGGACATCCGTAAGAGCTGGTGCGGCGGCAGATTTAGCCGAGGATCTCAAGAGACGCAAATATGCAGGTCTCGACAGAGTCTACACATGTGCTCCCTTTGGGGTCGAGACCCTAGGTCCGTGGGGTATCGAGGCTCTCCGGGTTTTTAAAAAGTTATCTGAGCGTCTAGCTGAGAGCTGGTGGATATCTGACGCAGCACATCAGCATTGCCATACAGCGGGGCAATGCAGCCAGCGTCTTGGGGACGCTTCCGACTGGTATTGATATGAATCATTTGGGCTACCTGTAGGTTGTTTGCAACAGTCTGCAGTTAGCTTAATTGTTTCACTTGTAAATACTATTTCTAATTTGTTTTTATTATTGGATTGTAATTTTCTTTGTAAATAAAGATTTTGACACTCGATCTACAAGTAGTAGATCGAGTGTCAAAATCTTGTGATCCATATCAATAACAGTAATTTTTTGGCTAAAAGCCCTTTTAAATATAAGATTTAAATATTTAAATAATAAGATCTGTTTGGATTTTAAATTAAGAACGCTCGATCCAACTCAAAATCTCAATTTTAGTTCAGTGTTTATTTGTTACGTGTGTTGTGTTTGAAGTTTGTTTCCATGGGATAATTTAAAATGGTGTATTCGCTGTTTGATCTCTTTCATGAAGTGGACACTGATTGGACAAGTCAAACAAATTCATGTTCGAAATACGAGCACAATACGATTTTATTCAATATCAACTTTACGAACACGTTACCTTAATTAAAAACTGTAAAAAAATCGTGATTTGAGACGTGTTTACAAATCTGAGTTGCGTTTGAGAATTCGAGGTTTAGTTACTTGAAATTTATTGTCAACGTCGAAAGTTGCTGCTATCCAGCAACTTTTAGAGTTGACTCTGCCTACGATTGATTTCAAAAACAGAAACACCTACGCTTGATTTCCTTCTAAAACAGCAAAAATCTTACTTTTATTGCCTTTGAATTTATAAACCAAACAGCACATTCCATGCGCTCTAATTAATGCATTATTATGAAACAACATGACTTGATAGTATTCCTTCCTGATGGAGTGAGTGTGAATTTAAATCGAATTTAGCCGTCACATTTATTTTCATGCCCAACATTGTTCCTTTTATTGTGTTATAAACTTAGTTTTGTACAAATATAGCCAAAGATGAATCCGGAAATAAGTATATGTATAACACCTACACACTCGCGCTGATGTCACAAAAGGAAAGCAATGAATCTATCAATAGATACGAGTGTGGCTGTGTTTAGTGGCGTTTGACTGTGACTGTTAAGTACATAATAAAATAAAAATTCGTAGGAGGAAAAATAAAAAGAAATCGGGTCTGGTTTTTCACATACCCACAACGACCAACTTTACACCTCATTTCGATAAATAAAGACGTCGTTGATCCCAGCGAATTTATCGTAAAAACTTTATTTTATTTCGCGGTTTTTTTATTATCTTATTAAACTGTCAGAAAGTTAAAGATTATACCATTTAGGTACGTTCCCTTTTCTATTTTCAGGCTTATTTTACGACAGGAGGAAAATTCCTTTATTTGTGGATTTTGTGTGGTGGGGCGCAAGATTATTAAAAATGATCTCAGTATTGGTTGGTTTATGATTATTACTGGGTTATTATTTTGAATTGTGACTCTTATCTTTCGTTATATTTAATCTACGTTTCTTTCTGTAATTTACCGAAATTATATGAAAACAGTCTCAATAAAATTGCTTCCTCGTCGTAGAAAATCATTTACCGAAGTTCTTGGTAAATAGGAGATTGGTTAAGCAAGGATTCAACAAAAGCATAATGCGGAAAAACGTCAATTAGACGCTAAATGGAAGATAGAATACCTCAAAGAGCGTTCTTCAATTCCTGTCCATAAAACCTCCTCCCCTATTTTCCTCGTCCATTATTCATAAACTCTATCCTAACGAGAAGGGATCTCGGGAAACTGAAGCAATAATGAACATGCCTTGTAAACGGATATGATTCAATGGTTTCTATTTAATTGAGCTTTTAGTTTCCGACTGTTTAAAACAATGCTTGACCCGAAATAATAAATTATTGAAAGTTATTTTTGGTTCAAGTGGGTTGATTTTGAAACGATGCATAAAATCTGATTTATTTGTCCAATGTTGTATTTTCGTGTGCGGTCGCGGACGTAATAATGAACCACTCCAACTTAGCCCGCGCATGTCGATAAAGCCGAATAAGGGAACCTACCAGAGGAAGAGCAGCAGATTTCTTCTGTGTATTAACATCTCCCTTCTGAGTACTTAACACTTCCACTGCAATCACCAATCCGCCTGCCAAGCGTGGTGATCAGCGCCGACCCTAGCCCTTTGCCAGAATGGCGCGAGATGGTCTTTGGGCGCCCCAAAGCCAAGGATGTCACAGATTTGTTTTTGGTTCTATTGGCTCTTATTTCTTAGTATAATGAATGGATGGATGGATGGTTTTCGGTAGGATCTTTAGATCCTACCGAAAACCGGTAAAATTGATCGGCGAGCCCTGAAAAATTAATATAATTATATTTTTTTTACAGTGTTTTGCAAACTGACTTCAAGCGAGGGTTGAGCCCCGGTCCACACAGCCAGAATGAAACAAGATCCGTCAAGTATGAGTGTGACTCGCGCGCCGAGGTTCAGATGTATCGGTTTACTAACTTCGGAGTACGTACAGAGGGTAATAGTAAAATATTTCAAAAAGTATGTATCCTACAGAAATTTTAAAATGGTTATAAAATGTACAAATTGATACCTTTCATTTGATAACCCACTTGACATTTTAGGTCTCTTTTAAAATTTCGACATCACAATTTTTATTGAAATTTTTTTTTAAAACGCGCGTCTACACGCATTTTACAGTGCCGCGACACTGGCAATTTGAATTTTATAATAATTATAATAAGTCACGATTGCGCCGCCGCCGGCGCGGTGGCTTGCCTGCGCCGCCGCACAGGAACAGTGCGCCGCGCGCCCGGCACCTGAATTTGGCATTTTAGCGCTTTGAGGCCGCGCCGCTCGCGCCACCCTAGAGCCGGCGCTGGTGGTGATTATGGCAAAACTTCCCTTGTTTGAGGGAGGCCTGTTCAGCTGTGGACGTTTTTACGCTGATGAGGCTGCATTTTCGACGGAAAACTAAAGTGATTTTTTTAAACATCCTTCAAAGTCAAAACTGCAAACAACTTTCTGTTGGCACGTTTTCGGTTGATGGCAGAAGTGAAAGCTGGAGCGTTTTTATTCACCTTTTTAAAAGACATAATTATCTTTAAAATTGGTTATCCTTCCATTGAACAACGCTCCTGCTGACATTCAATCCGATTCCGAGTTTCTACCTAAGTTTATGTGCCTATAAACCTACTCACAACAACTTAACTAGGTATTTCTAACTCCATTTGATCATATTTCGAGAATAGGATGGTTCTCAGAAATAACACCTTGCTAGGTAGGCAATATGATTAATTACCGGATTCGTAAATTCTTGAAAGACTACTTTTAAAATGTCTCAAACTCAAAATCTCTTGCAACAAGGACAGGGTTACAGTTTTAATAGTATTTATTTTTTTACTGAACTAAAATTAGCGAGTAAAATAGAAGTATTCGTTGTTCCATTCAAAGCTTTTCTTTTCATTGCATGAAATGTATAATATTTAGTTCAGCTATAACCAAAAATTAACGGTCATTTGGAGATTAATTTCTTCTAATGCACAATATACATTTCAACGCAGTAGGAAGACTAGCCTATAAATAGCCGTGGCGATCGCGTTGTAAGAATCGACGCCATTAATCAGCCCGTGGATATCGTAAGACTTGACTAAGGGAACCTACAAAAGGAAAAGCAGCAGCTTCTCTCTGAGTATCTTAACACCTCTACTGCGATCACCAATCCGCCTGCCAAGCTTGGTGATTAACAGCTAATCTCCCCTTGTTGGGGGTAGTATAAGTGGTGATAGGTAAGGAAGACTACTTACTGGCTTCAGTCTTATTCATGATCGATTGCCGTTATAATCCCACAATGCAACCAATAGGGAACGATGGCGGCGCATTGCACGAGTAGAAGAAAAATAAAGTGAATAAAGTGAAAGTGAAAAATACAACGAAATATAGCCTACCGACTGTTGGTTGTGCCTATGTATCAAGCCGCAAGGTGCCTTAAGCAATATAGATATCCATAGATGACTAACCCAGTGTAGGTATCAAAAATCGCAAAACTAGTTCTACTGGCCTGCAAAACTAATCACACTTTTAATTTATTTTTTTCTAAAAGTAGTAAGTAGGAGTTAGAGATATAAAATAAAAAACAATTTATAGCAAATTTTATCAGCATAATTTGAAACTATAGTAAAATACCTTAGTAACATTTGAACATAAAAAAGATAAAACATTAAAATAGGCATTTTTAGCTTAGTGTCCAAAAACCCAATTAACATTTTATAAGTATATTTTGTGTAGTGTACTAATGGACCTAACGTCTGAATAAACAAACATTTTTTTTTATATGTATAATTTACATGTGATTTAATTTTTAATAACTTGTATTGCCTCCTCGGTCTCTGATAACAGCTTCGAGCCGGTTCGGCATAGTGATACGAGGTTTCGGAGCCGATTTTGGGGAATGTTCTCCCATTCTACATATATTCATATTTGTTCCGGGTGTTCTGGGTATTTACTATATATAATAAATATATCTATCTATGTATTGTATTAGGTTTATCAGTCATCTAGTACCCATAACACAAGCTCTGCTTACTTTGGGGCTAGTTGATGCTGTGTGGATTGTCCAGCATTATTTATTTATTTATTTTATTTATTCTTCTATATACAAAATAATATTACCTAATAAATAATTTTTATATACAAAACTAAACTCTTTTTCGAGTCCCTTTTATTTCGAAAGTATGTCTTGTGTACTTAAAAAGATATTGCAATTTTAAACGTGTGATACTTAGTTTTACAGGCCAGTGTAGTTGTAACACAATCACTGCTTAGTTTTGGGATAAATGATGCTGTGTGATTCTACTGCTTGCAGTACAAACTGTTCACGCAAAGATTTATTAAAATTAATGAAGAGCCAGGCCGCAGATTGATGGGACGATTCGGCGAAGTAAAGACTTTGTTGATGACTTGCCTAATTTATAATTAAAGAGACGACAGCTACTTCGGAATGAAACAACTCTAAAGTTGTCTGAATTCCGTGAAGTTTTGTTGTTGACTGGTTGACGATCTGTCTTGGGTGTCATATCAGAAATTTCAATTATGGTTTTCTGAAGATATTGGATTTTTTCTTCTTATGAAAATGTAGTTTTATGTAAGGTGTGCTGTGATGTCAGTAATTAATGGGAGCAAGATTAAGGAAAGTTTTCACAATCCACCACGTGTGCTAGGTACTGCCCTTAAAAGTGTCAATAATCCATTATCAATATCCGCTTCCATTTACCTTATCCTTGCAAAAATGGCAAAAGAAAAACATTATTCAGAAAATCTGTTTAGAGTAAAGTTACGCGCAATAAGTATTTATATTACTTCTTTCGAATTTTATATGTAAACTTTAAAAATTAGGTAAGCTCTATACACAGCAAAGGACCTTTTTAGGGGTTCTTTCCAACGATGTTGTTATTTTTTCAGCCCTTTTAAAATTCCTTATTGCATATTTAATACCTGGTAAAGATACCTACTTTACTCTCTCTCACAGTTTTTCCATTTTATACGTGGTATAAGAGGCTTAGAATAACTTTTTATAAAGGATATCTCGATAAAATTCTGTTAAGACTTTTTCTAAACAAAAGTAATAAGAAAACTTTACAGCTAATAAACCATCATCATCGATCACACTCCGGAACTTTATGATCACACTTATTTAATTCCTATATTTTAAAATGGAGTTGGTCAGTAGGTATATCGATTGATCAATCAGTGTTTTGTAAAAAAACACAAGACTTAAAAGACTTAACACAAGGTTAGAAATAGCTTTTATGTTTGTATTCAAGCTTTAATGGAGCTAAAATGTTAAGTCACATGGCCATCTTCCAAGGTGCCACCTTCTGTCTCCATCATTAGACCCCAGATATTATCTAGGACCCGAGTACATATAAAGATGAATTAAATGAGCCCAAGTTCGATGGGGTTGAGTCGTTTTGTTACGGAGATTCCTACTACGGGATCTCCCTGCAGTAGGTAGCTCAGCATCTGCTGCAAGCTGAAGACACGGTGATATGGCGCTCATCAGGGGAGGCCGTTGTCCATCAGTGGACTAGTATAGGACGATGATGATGATAGAATTCCTATTGCCACCTTCCGGCTCCGTCATCAGATCAGCTCCATGTCATTTAATTACGAATGCCAAAAATTAAATACAAATGCATTACCTGTCCTGTAGGTAAATACTAAATTAAAGTTTGTAAAAACACGATGTTTTGTCTTGAACTTTGTTTTAGAATGCAACTCTATATTTAAGAATGTTCATTAAAATCAAGTAAGTGTAATGTCACTGTCTAGCTCTCACGTAAATGATTCTCTGAAGCACGTGCAGGTGCTTTTTAAGTAATTACCTACATAAAAGCTTTTTACTCATTACCTTTGTTAGTTTACACCGGCGTCTGCTCGCCCGTTTTGTCTCAGGACAGCTGTCACAAGCTTATTTAATACTAGTTTCCACCCGTGGCTTCACTCGCATTATTTCAAAGGTTATTTCAATCCCATGAGAACTGCCTATATTCGATAATATACAGGCTAGTAATTGTGTATGTAATTTTATGAAACGACGTGCTTTTAATTGTATGTACAAATATCTATTCACTGTTAAGTTCTGTAGACGTGATTGCGTGTTTTTTTATATTTATCGTTATTTAATCCTGCTAGGCTGCTATCACTTTAACCTCTCGGTGACCAGCTATCCGAGAAGAGTAAATAGAAAAACAGCGCTGCTTGCATATGATTGCATTACAGAAAAATGCTGAATTTACTCGATTTGCCTTTGTTTTATTTATATAGGTTTATGTCTAATTTTATCGTGTGTATTGTTTTAAATTACAACTACAAATTATTTTATATTCCATTCTAACTGATTTGTGGAATAAACAATTAAATTAAAATATCTGGAATAAAATTTCAGCTCGATTCGTTCAATAAATTTAATAATTTTTTCTCCTTTTATAATTTGTTTTGGCGTGAAGATGTACTTACACATAAATTAAAACATAGGTACTTACTCGTATATCCGTACATCCATCCATCTATCCATCCAAACTTTTACATTTATAATATTAATGTGAATAGTGTGACGTGACTAACTGCAGCCTGCAGCTTTGCTTGGGATTTTCATATATAAAAGTAGCCTATGTACTTACCCAGGATATATTTATTTACCAAATTTAATTTATTGTCGTTGAGCAGCGGTGAAAATGCACCTGTTAAAATGCTTATGAACAAGCTAAAACGAATTTTTTGTTACAATCGAACGTTACCTGGAGAGCAGCTACGTGAAATATTTAAGATAGCCTATATTACTGAATTCCTTTCAGTAAAATTGGCTACCTTCGCCGTTCCGCATGTGCGTACCGCGTGACACGAAGTTCACACGGTGGACAAAGCGTCATCTAATAAATACACCAAGGCAATTGCTGTCTTTTCAAATTGACAAAATTTAACTACAGACTGCCAAAACCAAGGTTTAATATTGGTGGTCAAAACTCCATCAATCGACTGCAGCAGCTAACTGGTGTAAACAAGCCATCTAAAGAGCTTCGTCTCGTACCAGTTTTGGCAGATTTCATGGTGTTCCTTTAATTTTAATATGCAATGTTTATTTGACAGATTTGATTCTTATGATTGACTTTACCGATCGGTGACAGGTGTCAGGCAACACAGGGCTTTTTAATATTTTAGTAGGTTCGATTGCCAGATAAGGTCTGTAGATTTTCAAAATTCTGTGAAAGCAGCTTTAATAACTTTTTAAAATAAAGGAATGTTGTTTTCAATAAAGTTTTATATTTCGGGTAGCTGCCCTCCAGGTAACGTTCATTTGTATCGTTCTGTATAATCTAAAACGTTCAAAATAAATCTAGCTACATTTCATCTAACTTTTATAATGATATCTCATTATTGATTGATTCCTTTTCTATAATTAACTCCAAAGTTATTAAAAAGCTATGTTAACGGAATAAATATTTTACCGCGGTTCTTTATTAGTTTTAAAAGTTCATTCAAATCTCATTCCCCTTTTAGGTGAATCCAATTTTCTTTCATGACATCATTAGCGAAGTCATTTCGGTGAGCCTCTGTAATGACCTCAGTGTTTAAGACGAGATCGGAATTAAATGATACTATTCTTATCAAATCAATCTGAAGGTATTTTAGCTTTCGAGGTAAATTAAGTAGGTATGCTGAATTAACATTTCTATTTTACTTTGGTTGTTGGTTTATCATCTTTACTATACTAACTATTCAATTTATAGACATGCGTAGGGGGGGTTATAGACGCATGTCTATAAATTGAATAGTTAGCTTAAAAACCGTTTACCACATTGTTGTTAGGCATTTTGTTGTTTTGTTCAAAAGATTTAAAAGTAAAAGGTAAGTACCTTATTATTTTGCTGACGTGTTCTTCAATAGTTCATCATCTGTTTACTGCTGGAGATAGGACTGTTTTTTTATTATTTTAAGCCTACACTATCCCAACGCTAGGCAAAAACCTCCTTCCAGACTTCTCTATTTTCAGCACGGAACTAAGTTTCTAAAACAAAATAAAAACAACAAAAAATTACACGATGATTCTATTACTAAGTGGGGAAACTGAGATCTGTACTAACATCGCATGGGAGTGTATTATGCATTGTCCCCCTGCTTAAACATGTCCTAACCAGCCCCACATTTGTCCAGCAGGACTTTTGGTGTTTCACAGCTTCGTTTCAGCTTTTCTGTGGGTGTGGATGGGGTTGATGCCTTAATGAGACTTTTCAGTCCCGTCTAGTGTCTGGCCTCTGTGGCCGTGCAGTGTACCACAACGTGTTCCAGTCTCTTCTTCATGGAAGCAGCCACGACACAGTCTGCTGTCTGTGGCTCCCTTCTTAAAATATGATGGTTCAGTTCACAGTGACCTGTGATGATAGCCACCATTGTTTTTAGGTCCTCGCGGCTCATCTTGAGCATAGTGTTAGTGATGATTCTTGCACGGTGATCTTGATGACTTGGTTTCTGTAATGTTATGAATATTCACCCCGTCTTTTAAAAAAACTACGCCTATAGTTTGCACGGAATTGTGCCATCAAGAAAAATACAAAACTGCAATTCGAATTTTCCAAGACAAATCGTCACACAATTTGCACAGACGTTAGTTCTTCAATTATTCAAAGGCAAACCGAACTGGAGCTACTTGAAAAATACGTGACCGTCTAAGCCTACATTATGCACGGAGAGCGTGTGGAGCCCTGAGGTGCACCCGGCGTGGTTGGGTCATAATATAGTATAGGGTCAGTGCCCTTTACCTAACTACGTAAAAAAAAGAGAAATCGCAGCGAAAATTCTGTTGGGTTTTACACAGCGTCTGGCAAACGCAGAGGTTGACGTTTTGACCTATCGTGTTTGTGAATGTAGGTACCTAATCTTCCGATCTGATACTATCCAACGGTTGCCTAGAAGAGATCGAAATTACCAGCTGTTTATAGGTCTGATTACCGGTCGTTATAAAGCAGCGCTTTGTTCCACCCTCTTTGTGTTTTTCTTGTATTTATTCCTTCTTGGTGTGTGTCTTGGCTGGTGTGCAGCATATGTGTTTACTATAAAATTTACCCTTGCAGGTAAAAGCAACATTTTGTTCCGCGCACCTATCACTGAGCTTGTCAATTTATTTACGTGAGTGCTTCTCACAGTAATCTTGTAGTAAATAGATGTATAAGTACCTAATTAACTAAGACGACCGATGTGGTCGACCTTCGATGAGGTCTGCCTTCCACGCAAGAGGTTGCGAGTTTGTTTCCCGTTTTGGGAAAAATATTTGTACGATATGCAAATATTTTTTCAAGGTGTTCAGGGTATTTTCATGTATAATTAAAAAAAATTCTATATAATGTATTATATTAAGTATAGCAGTCATCTAGTACCTATAACACAAGCTCTGCTTAGCGTGGGGCTAGATGATGCGGTGTGGATTGTCCATCATTATTTATTTATTTAATTACCCGGAGGCTGCTTCAGAGGTAGCTGCGGAGGCTGCGGCTACAGTTGGCCGTGCAACTATCTACAATTGCTGCACCAAGATTTGTTAACAGCAAGCGATGTGTATAAGGGTAAGAGTACATCTCGTTCGCGAAAAAACTCGTCCACAGGCGAGTTGTTCACTTCACTTGTGTGAGTGTGGGTACATGTTCCCCGAATCTAAAGTCTCTTGGTTTATTCCCAGACCCGCCAACAAGGCATGATGTTGCGATGTCTGTGATCGCCTCGTTGTGAAGTCTTGCGCTGTAATGTGAAAATATAAGAATTAGTGCTGCAGGAAGCTTTCTCAATGAAAACTATTTCTGTATTCTCACCAAGACGTTATTCTGCATGCTTCATTACAGCACGGCCTTCGTATTTTAAGTAATTTCGTGCGATACAAAGAACATTAATATCAATATTTGTATTTCCTTTCTAGTCCGAATTACGAATTACTAGCAAATATAATTTTTATTGATAAAAGACAACAAAATAAAATTAAATAGATATTTAACTAGCCCTATCTTCATGTCATTTAATGAAGAACTTCAACAGCATTCTAACAACACCTCAACATCGGACATCGGTTACGTAGTTCCTCTACAAAAACCAAAGATTTACGCAGTTAGAATTTTTTGCAGTGAAATGCAAAAAAATTAGAACTGCGAAAATCTTTTCGGGCGCGCGAGCGGTTATATGTTATTATTAAATACTAGCTTCAGCCTGCGGCTGCGCACGCGCTTTTCCGGGTTAAAAAGTTGCCTATGTCCTTCTCTGGGGTACTGTCTACCTCCCTGCCAAATTTTCATTAAGATCCGTTCGGCCGTATAGGCGTAATATGTTATTTCACGCTTAAGGCTAAGTTCACATGTAACGCGCGTTGACGCGCGTCGACGCACGATCAAATTTAAAAAGTGTTCATATGACAAGCGCTAACGCGCGTTGCGAACACTCGTCACTACTCGTCAGTCTGGTGAAAAACTACGTGCGATTACGATGGAAGCGCGCGCTCAACTGAACAGTCAACGGACGTTACATAGCTGTCAAAGCGCGCGTCAACGCGATCTTCTGCCTCTAGAGACTTTTTCTCTGAGCGCGCCGCGTCAACGCTCGCTGACGCGCGTTAACGCGCGCTCATGTGATCGGTTGTATGTAAATACTACGATGTCTAGTCGCTTGATATGAAAACGCGCGTCAAAATTTTGCCATCTGAACATGGCCTTATAAACGTCCGAACGACAGACAGAGAGACTGAATTACTTTCGAATTTGTACTAATTATTACTAGCTGACTCGACAAACGTTGTCCCGTCTTAACTATGAATATTGAAATTTTCTAATTTTCTGCGCAAATTTCTTAATTTTTCTTTTATCAGAACTTTCTCCTGACAATAACAAACACAACAAAAAAATAATTAACAAAATTGGTCCAGCTGTTCATGTTTGATGCCGTGTTCAAGAGAAATAAGGATTCACATTTATATATTAGGTCCTTACATATGAAATTGGCGTTTTTCGTACTGGCCACTTTAATCACAAATTTCTCCTCTTTGGTAAGGAATTCCAAATTCAAATTTGTACAGCTATAGACTCATGTATTTGTGCTTCGATGATCGTCATTCATTTGTTTTTTTTCTTCTGTTTTTTTCTGTTTGCGTCACTCATTTTACAAAATGGAAAACTTAAAATATCGCATTATTTACGAGTACGAGTTCCGCCGCCGTGGCACTAGTGCTGCGGAAACAACTCGAAGGGTGAATGATGTGTATGGCGGTCGTGTTGCAAAAGAAAACACAGTTCGTTTTTGGTTCCAACGTTTTCGTTCTGGAAATTTTGACCTGCAGAACAAGCCCCGTGGACGGCCTGAGACTCAAGTTGATAATGAAGAGTTGAAGGCTATTGTGGAAGCGGATCCATCGCAAACCACGTCCGAGTTAGCTGCAGGCTGCGATGTTAGTGATAAAACAGTTTTAATTCACTTGAAGCAAATTGGGAAGATTAAAAAGCTTGAAAGGTGGGTACCTCACGAATTGACTGAAGCAAACCGGCAAACGCGCGTCGACTGCTGCGTTACATTACTAAACCGGCACAATAATGAAGGTATTTTAAACCGAATCATTACCTGTGATGAAAAATGGGTTCTTTACGATAATCGGAAGCGCTCAGCGCAATGGTTGGATCCTGGCCAGCCAGCCAAATCCTGCCCCAAGCGAAAATTAACCCCAAAAAAGTTACTTGTAAGCGTTTGGTGGACTAGTGCCGGTATTGTTCATTACAGTTTTCTCAAATCTGGCCAGACTATTACGGCTGATGTCTATTGTCAGCAATTGCAAACCATGATGGAAAAGCTAGCGGCTAAACAACCTAGGCTGGTCAATCGCTCCACGCCACTGCTGCTTCACGACAACGCTAGACCACACACTGCGCAACAGACGGCTACTAAATTAGAAGAGCTTCAATTGGAAAGTCTAAGACATCCTCCGTACTCCCCGGACCTTGCTCCAACAGATTACCATTTTTTTCGAAATTTGGATAACTTCTTGCAAGGGAAAAAATTCAACTCCGATGGGGCAGTCCAAATCGCCTTCAAAGATTTTATTGATTCCCGTCCGACTGGTTTTTTTAGTAAAGGGATCAATGAACTACCTATAAGATGGCAAAAGTGCATAGAAAATAATGGTTCATACTTTGATTAATTAAATATATTATATTAAAAAATATTCGACTTTTTGTTCCTCCCATACAAAACGCCAATTTCATATGTAAGGACCTAATATGTACATATAGATTTGGATATGTTAATGACTTAAAATAAATTCAAACATATTGTCAAACGTATCCTTTGTACAGGCTTACTACAAAATATCAGATTATCTAGAGGATAAAAAGGCTTGAAACTAGTTATGCTACAACTCGAAAACTAACAATCTAACAAGGTAAAGGTTTCTTGTTCACTTCTTTACTTTACCGTAAAAAGATTGAAGTAAACAAAAAATCAAAGTAATCACTTTATTTCCTAGTATTACATTAATAATTTTAATTTCATGACGTTTCCTAGAGTCGTGTGGCTCTTGAGTCAACATACCAGAAAGCACAACGTAGGTAGATTCCCACCAGGTGGACAGGTAAAGGTAACGAGAAGCCGCTGGATTATGATAGTGCAAGACCGGTCGTTGTGACGATGTTTAGGAGACTATGCCCAGTAGTGGACATTGGCGTACATCAGTGGACGTCCACTGGCTGATGATGATGTTGATTAGGATTACAAATAATAGGTTTCCATCCAAACTTAACTACCTGAACTACTACATAACTACCAGAACCTTACTACTCCATCCGAAGTACCAGAGCATAGATTGAAACTACGCTAATCAATATCTCTTCCGCTATAACTACGGTATTTCGATCAGATAATATAACTAGTTTTAATGTCTGGCGGTGTAAAGGATATCGTCCACTGGTTTATATCGATCGCAAACGTATATTTACCTATAGGGATCTATAGGTAAATTTAAAAAGACTTAAGAAATTCTGGTAGTTTTCACACATTTATTGACAAAGAAAATTACAATTCAATAATAAAAACAAATTAGAACTAGTATTTACAATTGAAACAATTAAGCTTACTGCAGACTGTTGCAAACAATCTACAGGTAGCTCAACTGATCCATATCAATACCAGTCGGAAGCGTTCCCAAGGCGCTGGCTGCATTGCCCCGCTGTATGGCAATGCTGATGCGCTGCGCCAGATATCCGCCAGCTCTCGGGTCACACAGCATCACTATCCCTTAGTACTTAGATACCTAGACCCGGACCCGATTTACGCAGATAATACATACTTATACAAGCGTACTTAAACAATGGGATTGAGGTGAATTTGATCTCTTATGCTGTCCCGCTCAGATCGGATTCAAAAAGCAGAACAGCATGAGAGATAACGTCATTCTTAATTCAATTCTGTAACTACGCAAGTTATATTTATCCCGCGGATAGAATGATAGAACGGATTAACGTTGTGTATAAACTGTGCAATCGGAATGCAGTATAGCCATTCGCAGTCAAGCTTTAACATTAGGATTTGGAGTCTCCAATTCACATTTCGATTGATATTCGGGGCGAGTGCGTTCCATGATCAGCATTCTAGATATTCCGCATTGGCACGCATTGGAGCTATGGATTTGGAACGTACATAAGATGTGCGGTGACGTTCTTATCTATTTATACAGGCTTTTAACTAGTACAGGCACATCACATGCATTATTTTTATCCCATAAACATATTTAAAATATAAATATGTACACTCTATCCATTTAGTCCTAAGTTATTTTTAACCGACTTCTAAAAAAGAAGAAACATACAGACGAATTGATCGTCTGTATGTTTCTTTTTGTATAAATTTATTTATGTTATTATACTCATCAGCCCACATAAGGATAGAAACAGACTGAGCCCACGCCACGCCGCGTACGCGACGAAATATTTAGCGTGGGGTATAGTAAGGGGGGTCTCTGAGCCATCTGTTTTTATACAATTTCAGGCATCCAGATCTCATAATGCGTCACGTACGTTGCGTGGCGTGGGCCCAGTCTATTTCTAGCTTAAGTCTACACATGCCTCCCCTAAACTAGAAAGGGGTTTTGTCTTAATCACCACGTTTGGCTGGCGGATTGGTGCTCGCAGTGTAGGTGTTAAAAAACAGAAGAAAGCTGCTGTCCGTTCTCTGACGATATCTACGGGCTAAGTTAGAGTGGCAGATTCTTAAACTGCGACCGCCTAGCCATAATAGGCAGAGATGCTTACCTCACTGGGGTTTTGCGAGCGATTTCAAGCGAGGCGAGTGCGCAGCGAGCTCGCTGCATGCCCACAGCGTGTCGCTGGGTGCTCGCTGCGCACTTTACCTCCTCCACAGCCTATATTGGTCCACTGCTGGACCCAAGCCACCCCCTGATAAGCGTCTTATATCTCACGGGTGGTAATGCCCATAATCCCCACGCCGGGCATGCGGGTTGGGGATCGTAGTTCGGTGGTAGAATTGTTCTGTAGGGGGCGCTGCTACCCACCTTCGATGGATATCCCTTAGTCACCTCTTACGACACCCGCGGGAAGAGTTGGGGTGGTGCAAATTCTAAGTCAGCACCACACAGCAACGCACAGCTGCGCAACCTACTCGCTTAAAATCATACGAAAGAATCTAACGAAAACGTCGTTTGTGATTCCATTAAGATATGACAACATGCTGGAGCGAGTCAAGGCTCACCATGACTCGGCAATCATATAAATGCGCTATACGCTAGTTCCAAATTTGAAATGTAAAAAAACACTAGATTCACAACTAAACCGCTCAATAACCAGCACCTAAATCCTCATAAAATTGAACTTGGTACCTATTGCATGACAAGGTCTGCTTCACAGAACCATTGCCCAGCTTTCGGCCACTATCTCTTCAAAGGCAGGTACTAAACCACCGGCCTATCGGCCTTTACACCCCGTCGGTTCCCTCTTGTCAATTTGAATAAAGAACGAATAAAAAAGTTTAGTGGAAGGACGCCTAATCGGTTTTATCAAGAGGACGCGCCCCGTGTAGGCACTTTTTACGCCTCGCTAACCCTGAAGGGAAAAGTTTGGAAGCTGTGAATGTGGGCTCTTAGGACAGTTGCGAGTGCGAAAGTCTGATTATTGGGTTTTGGTAATAGGACTGGTTTATGGTGGTTGTATGTGGCTGGGGTTATAATCAATGCGCTTAGAAAATTACAATTAAAGTATAGAAATAAATTAGAACTAGTATTTACTATTGAAACAGTTATGCCAACTGCAGACGAAGTTGCAAACCTTCTAGAAGTAGCTCAACTGATCCATATTCTTACCATTCGGAAGCTTCCCCAAAACGCTAGCTAAGACAATCTTCAAATAAAATATATACAAGAGAAAATTGTTTGTTATTGTTACATTTGGGCGGCTGCTGCACCGATTTTCTTCAAACATAGCAACGAAAACTCTAGACCAAATTGTCTAACTTAATATAAAATAACCAAATCTGTTCATATAATTGGGAGCTACGTTGCCACGACGAACTTATCTACACACAAACACACGTCATAGTATCCTCTTTTTGGTCGGGATGGTCGGGGGTTAAAAAACAACTTCTACTGACGCTGACAATGCAGCCAGCGTCTTGGGGACGCTTCCGGCTAGTATTGGATCAGTTGAGCTATCTGTGGATTATTTGCAACAGTCTGCAGTTAGCTCAATTGTTTTAATTATAAACACTTTTTCTAATTCGTTTCTATTACTGGATAACCTAGATAGGTAAATTCAGTCCAAGACTTGGTTTCCTGAAAGTTTTTTAGCCAACATGACTGACGGTGAACTGCTTCCAAAAACCTTAATTTCGAAACATGTATAAAATGTCTCCGTTACAAAAATAATAATGCCTTTGAATAGAAAATAGACAGAAAGCTTTTTCTTGGAGACAAGATTTCCTTTTCACGTTGCCATTTTAATGGTTTCAATAATTTATCCATCGTCAAAAAGGCGTTGATACAAAAAGCTTTAGCTAAAAGAATTTATAAATTGGTTCTTAGCAAGCTACTCAAGTGACAAATTGTTCAAGGCACTTTTTGTATTGTCTTATTTTCCTACGATGTTTTTATTCTTTTTCTGTTCTAAGATTACAAAAGCTCTTTCCATACAACGTATCAACGAGATTTTCACGCCTTCTAAGGATTGAATTTGGATTGCAGATTTGACCATTATTGTAACTTAAGGGTTCCGTACCTCAAAAAAAAACCTTTATAGGATCACTTTGTTACCCGCGTTTTACGCGTTGAGGTACCGAGTTGAAATTAACATCAAATACTTAAATCGGTAACCTCTTGGAGGCGTTATATAAATAAAACTTCTTTGTCAACGCAATAAAAAGTTACAACCGCTTATGTTCAAATATTTTGAAATTTCCAAGGGAATCATTGCACACAAACCTGAATGATACTTTCCGTAGACCTAGAATCATGAAATTTGGTAAGAAGCAAGGAATTATGTACAACAAGTAAAGCCAACTGCAGCAAAAAATCCGAAAAACGTAAATATGTACTTTATTCACTAAAAATTACTTTTTATTCTCGCTATGGACCAAAACCTATAAGGTACTTCTCGTTGACCTAGAATCATAAAATTTGGCAAGAAGCAAGGTCTTATATCACAAATTGAGGGAAAAATCTGAAAACCTTTTTTATAGTTTATTAACAAAAACATTTATAGTTTATTAACAAAAACATTTTTTTGTTAATAAACTACAAATCAATACAAAATAATCAGATCTCGAAACTTTCATCCCAAATAGCTTATTTTTATGTCAGTGACCAACCCTACATCAGCTGTTCATCAGTAAGGTTCTTGACCTTTCAATTGTCACCGCCCATATTTACCCGTCATTGGCCGTCACGCCCCAGCGGGCGGGCGGCGTATGATTATTGACCTTCCATTATCACCGCCCGTCAGTTCTCATTGGCTGTCACGCCCCAGCGGGCGAGCGGCGTATGATTCTTGACCTTCAATTGTCACCGCCCGTCGATTATCATTGGCTGTCATGCCCCAGCGGGCGAAGGGCGTAAGATTCTTGATCATTCTCATTGGCAGTCGCTTTTCTTTAGCCCAAGCCGGTGGTTCCGTAAATTTTTCTTCTAAGCTAATAATTTATCTTACAATGTTTAATGTTTATCTGTAGGTAAGTATTTTTTTTTGTGGTAGGTACGTCTACGTAGGTACCTAATAAAGATTATTTATTGATATTTTAATAAAAGTTACGCGATGAATATCCGATAAATAATCTTCACTAGGTAGGTATGTTAGAAAATCGCGATATTTTAAAAGTGCTACTTACCTACGTGCCTAATTTTATTTAGCATTAATTAATGTATTCTTTATTTGCACATGGAAAACAATTCATGAACCCTAAAATTTTGTCAGGAAAATGGCCGGCCTTACGTATGTTTGCGTTAGTGGTAGGGTTGTGATTTTTCTAAGCGTATGAGTAAAGTTATTTGTTACTATGAAAACTTAAAACAACGTATTTCTCAAAATCAACCATGCGGATCAGTTGGATATAGGGTGTACAACAACCCCCTTTCGGCTTAGTACACCAATAACGTGGCACCTTGTAGAGGTATATAGGGCCTACTACCCGTTGACCTAAAATCATGATATTTGGCAAGAAACAAGGTCTTACGCGCACCAGGGGTTCCGTATAATTATACGGTGTCCGACACGCACTTGATGTTTTATTTTTAAATCTATGGGAAACAAATGTTTTTTTAGTTAATAGACCTTCGTTTGACCTGAAGAAAGTGACGATGTGCCGGACGATGTATCACGAAGGTCCAGAAGATTGACCTATTCACTCTTGTCTTGATAAGACACATAAATGTTATTAATATAATTATGTATTTCTGCTCTTTCACATCACTCGAACCGAAACAACATCCAAATTCAGTTATATGCTGTCTGACCATATCATGATTATTCAAGTAAAGCTCAAAGTTTCAATAGAAATAAAAAAAATAGGTATGGAAAAAAATCTTTAAACTGTTTTTGTATAGAAACGGTTCAATTAAGAATCTTCGGAATCGCCCGAAAAATACTTTTAGCAAGTAAAATTCCTAGACGTCGCTCTTCCGCGTCACAATCACAATCAGCTAAAAAAAAACGACTCGAATCAATTCACAGATTTTATTTAGGGCAAGATAACTGAAAATGTCTAGTACCTACATCTCATAATATTATTGGTTTTAGTTTTATAAAAGGGGTACGAAACCAATTCAAAGGCGAGAGTCTCACAGCTTCAGCAATAACAATTATAAACATGGATGAAGGAAGTTCTAACTTCTTCTCTTCTTAAATCAAAAATATCACTTTATTTCCGTGTCAGTGTTTAATTATTAAGAATTTGACCTTTTCTAAGTATACATTTATTGTATTTATGGAAATAAAGAGTTTTTGACTTTGACTTTGACTTAGGTTTATGATTCATGATTATTACAAGGCGAAGAGGTCCTGACTGAAGTTATAGTCTTCAAATTTGGACATAAAATTACATTTATAGCTTAGATGAGTAATAAGAAAGGGTTTCTCGAAATTAAATCCCGAAAGAGGTGAGGAGGGGTGGCAAAGTTGTATGAAACTGTTTAAAGCGTGGTGCGATTCGCTTGAAACTCGGTCAAAATAAATTTATTAATGAAAAATAAATGAACATGTTGTGTATTATAAATTTTCAATACAACCCCTAATAAATGTAAAATGAGTGTTAAAATCTGTAATTATGACTTTTTGAAGGGTTTTGTGTTTGACATAAAACCTAGATCATGGTTTATATTAATCAACAGGCAAATAAAAATTCCAATTTTAAATCTTCTTACTGCATATTGTATTACCATAGAAGACTAGCAATACAATTTGTAAAAACAACGCACTCCACCTTCAAATTACCTTCCATCCAGCCTACTACCTTTAAATGTTTATTACGAATCATAAACTAAAATCATAAATTCAAAGGTAGTTTCCTCTATTCGTAAAAATGGACCGCTAGTGTAAATGCTTTAAAATGTTTCTATAATAATGTGGGATAAGTGTACTATGAGTCACCGATCACACATCTAAGCAGTTAACCGAACATTAAAAGATATTAGAAACTCAAATAGCATCATGGGTGTTGTTACTTTTGTCTTTGCGGGAGACTTCTGACAGACTCTACCGGTGGTGGTCCCCAGAGGGACAAGAGCTGACATAATCAAGACGTGCCTAAAATCTTCTACTAGAGTTGGAGTTTAGAGTTCTATTGAAATATTGACTTTGATGAACTTTATTGACTTTGATAATCAATATGAGAGCGTATTTAGGAGGGGAAATACGGAATTTTCACGTCATTTGTTACAAATAGGTGATGGAAAGGTACTCGAATAGGGGAAGAATCTGGACAAATAGTTTCATCATTAGAAGATTTAATTTCAAATATTTATCGTGACATAGAACTACTACTACGAAAAGATTACTCATTAATGTGTGAGAGAACAATCTTATCAGCAAAGAATTCGTCTGTTGATGAAATAAATGAAGAAATCTTAAAAAAGTTATTGGGTAAAGAATATGAATCAATCGATACAGTTGTTGATACAGACGACGCCAATCACTACCAAAAAGAATATTTGAATTCATTAAATCCGTTAGGTCTCCAACCTTACAGCCTGAACCTTAAGGTGGGAGTTCTAATTATGTATTTTGCTGCGTTATGTAAATCTGCCGAATATGTGCACATATTCGGCAGATGGAACTAGATTAACTACAAAATTATTTAAAAGCAATATAATTGAAGCAATTATTCTCACTGGACCGGCCGCGGGTCAAATGGCGGACATCCCTCGCATCCCCATGATCCCTACAAATTTACCATTTAAATATAAGAGATTACAATTCGCTATTAAAGTTTCTTTTGCAATAACTATATATAAATCCCAAGGACCAACATACAAATATGTGGGACTTGATCTACAGGGGCATTGTTTTTCCCATGGGCATTTTCATATGTTGGTATCTCAAGATTAACGGAGAACCAATATATTTTCAGTCCAGAAAGAAAAACAGAGAACGCAGAAATATTAAGATAAAATTTGTTCTATTGCACATACTCTGGGGAGATTACGCGGCTCGATAATATAATCTGAGTTATTGGATCGTGGGGATGTGCGCCATCTGACCAGAGACCGTTCCAGTCAGAATATTGGCTTGAATTACATCACTTTGTACACGTTTTAGAACTTAATAGATATTCAATTCTTTTGTTATTACGTTGTAGGACTTAGGGATTATGAATATATTTTTTTTTATCAAATTATATTTTATATTTAAGGACTACTTTTGTTTCAGCCAAACAACATTTCCGAACAATATTTTATTTGATGGAGGCCTGTAACCCATTGAGCACTTTGTGATATAAAAATCATTTTGCAATGCTTTTGTCGTTGCCATCAACTTCACACATCATCAAGGCTCATAGGAATTCTAATATGTTTACAGTTGAGTAATAACTATCGAACAAAATGTCAACCTATCTTTTTTAAAAACTATTAATGCAAGCGAAGCTGCGAAGGGTCAGCTAGTAATACATAAAGTGACATGACTAGTGCTGGGACTTAACGAGGCTATGTTTTCTGGTTTATATCGAAATAATTACTTTTTCGATGTCGATTGAGTAAAAAAATTCTACATACAGTTACTACTTACGAAATTGCTTTCTTTCGAGGTGTCATTCCGGCTGGTTTGCTAATTTTCGGTTGACAAAATGTATTGATATGTTTACTAAGAAAGTAGCACGTCCACTGCATTAGAATCGGAGCGTACGCAGCGGACGAGGCGTCGGTATTTACATTATGCCGATGGACCTCATCCGCAGCAATATCCTCGTAGTGACAAAGATATTATTGCAGATGACGTCATCGGCAGAAATACTGGTCTCTGGCATCAGTATCGGCAGATATGCTGATCCAGTGCACTTTGTACCATAGAAATCAATACGAAGCAACAAATTCATTCGCTCCGTACGCTCCGATTCCGATCCAGGGCACGCGTAACTTTGGACAGCCACACACATTTACAATCTAAGCCTATCTTTAATTCAATTCAATTCATTTATTTCAGACAACAATTTTTTTTTTAAATACAAAATAAATTAAGGAGTCCATATTTGGGATGAAACATAAAATAAAATAAACTAATAATCAAAAATAGCTACTAAAACACTGGTCAAGAGAGTATAATATACGCGCTTGTCCAGTGTTCCATAAAGAGACAGTCGGTATCCAGTCAGTCTCATTTCTGAGAATGAGCTGTATGTAGCTGTTGGAGCTGTCGCGCACCCGGCGCATCAGGGACGCAGATCTTTTGCGCATTATCGCCGCGAACCCGTCTACTCGTACGTTAGCAAACATTCCCGATGCGCTGCAGAAGCGCGGCAGCCCCATCAGCACCCTGAACGAGTTGTTGTATTGGATCCGCAGGGCATTCCAAGACTTCTTGGTGTGCTTGACCCAGAGGCTGCACGTATAAAATGACTGGCAATAAGCCCTAATAAGCGTCGTTTTCACCTGCTTAGAGCAACGCGCAAACCTACGGGCCAGCATGTTTGCTCTGATGGATAATGCCCTACGTTCCCTTTCCATGTCCTGGTCATCCGTAAGAGACTCGGTGACCCAATGGCCCAGATACTTAAAGCAAGCTACTCGCTTCAGTTCGCTGCCATTCAGGAAAATCGGCGGAATGGTGTTATATGTCTTATTGCCTGATTTAAAGGCCATGAATTCACTTTTGCTTGCATTGTATCTGAGCCCATGGGCCCCCGCATATCTCTCACAGATCCCGAGCAGTTTTCTGAGAGCACTGATGGATGGGCTCAGCAGCACCACTTTAAGATTTACCTTTATCTTTAAGCACTACTCCTTATTCGATACCCACGAACATAGAGCCCACGAAGGATGTTTTATGTAGATAGTGTTCGTTTGGCACCACTTAGGTAGTTACGTGTGTGTGAGAATAGGGTTAAGAATGACGTCATCTCTCATAGCCATCCAGCCCCAAGCTAAGCAGAGTTTGTGTTATGGCGTTTGAGTTTGTATTTCGGCACACGGTCGTGGGGGCGAAACACAATTTGACGCCCACCATTTGTATAATTTTGGATAAATCTCCTTGTTCTTTGTTTAGTTTTGTATGATTTCATTGTACCTAGGAGTGTGTCGAAATAAATTATATTTTATTCTATTCTATTATGGGTACTAGATAACTGATATACCTAACACATTACCCACTACATAAATAGATATTTTTTTGTTATAAGTACAAAGAAAACACATAGAGTACCAAAATACCTGCAGATCATACAAACATTTGTCTGAAAGCGGGAATCAAACCCGCAACCTTCTGCGTCGCAGGTGGACGTGACGACCACTGTGGCGCACACAGAGGTCGTCATTTAATTCTCCATACCATTTTTTAAGTACGTAGGTGTACCATCTGCCGTTTCCGTACAGCCTTTACAAGTCATCAACCCTTTCTACAAACTTAAATAAACAAAGATCAATACAGCCAGACTAAAGTTCGTTCTTTCCGCCTATTTTTATGAACGCAAACATTTATTTTATTGCGGAAACGTAATACAAACGGTTTTGGAAACGGAAACAGAGGCAACCTCACGCGATCGTCGCATTTTACAAATGCTCCTTTGTTTCAATATTTGATTAAATTACGTTGGAGCGATAATGTTGTTTACTTTATGAAATCTGGATATTATTGAATATACTTATACACATCTCTAATATAATAGAATCCAACGCTTTAGGAAGACCCGAAACTATTGCTGTAGACCAAGCACGGGGATTGTTGTCTAGGACAGAATAGACATAGTATTGACATCGCGTCGTCATACATTGCGAACATTATTTAAGATGAAGGAATGAATTTAAATAATTTACGCATTCTATGACAAAGTGACGTAACTTTTTTTTATTCTACCCTAGACTATGACGTAGTATAACGAGTCATACAGAGCGTTCGTGCATAAATAAATGCTTAGGGACGAAATATACCAGTTTCTCCAAGATATAATGATGGGCAAAGTAATGGGTAGGTAAACGACGCGTTGGTAGACGAAAGAAGTCGTGGTTGCGGAACATCAGAGTGGACAAAAATTGCCAGCGTCGAAGGCCTATTTCGCTTGGCGCAAGATTGCGAAAAATTCACTGTACTTACAGCTTATCTTCAGTAGCGGTGACCTACCATTAGAAGAAGATGATAATTGCAGTAAAAGCACCTACTATGATCCGATTTTTGAGCCACCACTACTTAAACTTCTGGATCTTCTAACGCAGAAAAATAATTGTCAGAGACATGGAAAGCCTTAGGACCTTCGTTCACACACTTTTTTTTCGCCGTGAAATTCTACGGTTAATTCACCATGTGTTTGCACGGCGCCGTCAACAAGCTTCCATAGTAATTTATTTATTTATTTATTTATTTATTGATTGAAGAAGATAGAAGTTTACAGCTTAAGAACCAAAGCACTCACTATCTAATCCATACAACACTGACGACCGTGCCTTCACACGGCGAATTAACCATTGTAGGATTTCACATAGTCATTTATTCGCCAAAAAAAAGGTACATAGGTACGCGTCGAACGAGTAGATCATCCCAACTTCCAAGTGAGTGAGTGGGATCGTCGAACGATATAAAAGAATGAATACATGAATGAAAGCTAGGTAGGGAGGGATTCCAACAATGTCTAATCGATTTAACAGTATGCCGAGATGAAGAGCACCCTACACCATAGATTTTCACGGCGAAAAAAAACGTGTGTGAACTACAGCCCTTAAGGTCCGCTTGCACCAGGATATTTAAGTAGCTAAAATGGGATTATTGTGTTGTCAAACCAAACAAATAGGTAAAATTTAAATATGATGATAAGCAATTTAAAAATTCTTGTGCAAGCGCTAAGGTTTCTTAAAATCGTCAAATCAAACAAAAAAAGACATTTATGACACGTCAACATTGTGTATAACCTAGGATTGTATGGGAAAGTAAAAAATAAAACAAGTATTGCTGCAAATACATATACTTTCTGACAACAAAGTATTATTATCGACGATCATGGAAAAGAAGTCTGAAAAGAAAGAATTTACCTAGCTTATTTATAAAGTTTAGATATGATTTGATATGAAACAATAATAATGTTTATTATCTACTATTTACATTTAAACAGCGACTTTTTATAATTTGCCGTAAGTACTCTTTAAAAATACTCAAAGCTGAAATAAAAACCATTGATATTAAATAACAAGAATAACATCTTAAAAGTTTTTATAAAGGCCTCTCTATTATTTTACTAAAATTCCACGCTATTTCACCGCTTAACTTGTTTTTTTTATAACCACATTTTTTACCATCAAAACTTAAACCACCTATAAAACACAGGTATTAAAAATAACTAGCAGCCTACTTAATGCCAGAATTAACTTACATTGTAGTAAAACACATTTTAACAATTTAGCCTGAATATTTTTATATTCCTGCATGTAACAAACTTAATGTAATAATTTATCTGAACGTCTGGTCGAAGCGACGCGTGACCCGAGAACAGTATCTGGCGCAGCGCATCAGCATTGCCATACAGGGGGTGGAGAACGCTTTTGATTTGCATTCATATGTATAAGTTGATCTACCTCTAGATTAATAGCAACAGTCTGCAGTTCAACTTTTTCAATTATAAATTCTAATTTGTTTATATTCTTATGTTAGTTATAATTTTCTGAGTTAATAAAAACGAACAAACTCATGTTTAGCAAAGTGGGCTTTCAAGTTAATTACCAACTTATTTCAAATCAGTTGAAACTAGTAAAAATGGGTTTACAAAATTTTTGATAAGTATCTAATAAGGTTCAGTCATAGCAGCAGTAGGTTGTTAGTATACATTTCAATATTTCCTATCAAGGCGATCGAAAGCACTTATTTACAACATTATTTAAATTATTAAATACTAGGTTTTTAACTTTTCGTATTAAAATCTGACTAATTGGTTTGGAAATAATTATTCTCTCGAACATTTTTTTTAGTTATTTTTATATGCGCAACAAATTTTCTGCTATATTTTACTTAAACTAAGTAGAGTATTTGTTTAACATATAAAGTTCAAAACTGAAAATATAATAATATGAGAGATGTTTTTTCTTTTTTACAAATTTCTTATTGACAAAGAAAATTACAATTCAATAATAAAAACAAATTGGTGGATATCTGGCGCAGCGCATCAGCATTACCATACAGCGGGGCAATGCAGCCAGGCGTTTTGGGGACGCTTCTGACTGGTATTTATATGGATCAGTCGAGCTACCTGTACATTGTTTAAAACAGTCTGCAGTTAGCTTAATTGTTTCAATTGTAAATACTTGTTCTAATTTGTTTTTATTATTGAACTGTAATTTTCAGAGATATGTTTACCTATATTCGAAAGTTCATTTACATTTTCACAATTTTCTAACCTACCATTATTTTATTTCGAAATAAAACTTACGTTTACACTTACGAAAACAAAGTTTCAGCTAATGAGATAAAATCTTGTTTATCAAAGTTATTTCTAATAAGCTAAGTTTTGTTTACCCAACATTGTTTGAATTCTTAACTCAAATTAATTATCGAGTAGCTGTTTGCGATTGGTGAAATATCCATGTTTCTTGTATTGTATTAATTTGAATTTTCCTCTTCTTATAAAATACATTAACCATAATACAGCTGCTACAGTTTTACAACAAGATTCAAGTACTCGGAAAACAAAAGACTGCAAAAAAAAACAAAACACCATTAGAGATCCAAACATATTACCAAATAAATTCAATCACATTGTTCCACACAAAGCTCTACAAAACGTTCAACCAAATCTCAATCTAAACACATTCAATCCACGATTCAAAATCGCATTGCGCTAAACTTTTTACTAGGTACAGCTACTAATAAAAGTAAAAAGATAATTTATCACGTTTCGGATTGCACGGCGAGTAACAGCGCGAGGGAAAGTGTTAACAGTGTTACCCTTAACGTAGACGCGGAACTCCTCACTGAAACAAATGAGCTTTGTTATTCTTGGGGAACGAATAGACTTTGTTGCGTGTGACTGACGGCACAATTTCGCCGGGAGTTTGAGTTTTATTTGCTAGAACTATAAATTGAATTTTTTGTCGGTAAACAAAATTAACTAAGGCGATGGAACTACTTTTGGCCTTGCAGTGGGACAGTGTAGACATAATTAAATAAGTAATTAAAAATGAATATTGAATTCGGACTGAAGTAAAAATAAATAAAATATAATGAAACATTTAATTAGGTACTGTAAATGTCATAAACCTAGGGAGGTCTAACAGTGAAAATTAATGAGTGTGATGATTATAACTAAATAGTGGTTGTTAAATGGCATACAAAAAGAGCTGAAAAAAGGAAAAAAACGCACTCTACAGTGCGTTTTTTCCTTATTTCAGAAACAAATTAATTTTTACAAAGTAATTTTTATAAAACTATTTTTATAAAAATTACTTTGTAAAAATGTGTATCATAGCACCTTTAAAATTATCTATATAATTAACTGTAACAAACGTTGTGGTTGTCAAAATAAAGTTTCATAAATTGGGTTAAAAATCGTGCAGTAAGTTTGCTCGTCTGTAGGACCTGAAAAGGAGTAAAAAGTTGGACTTCTGAATAAAACAGCTGCCAGCTGTGTCACGTTCTAGAAAAGACAATTTTGTTGCATTGTTGCTGAAAACGGTCATTTCAAAATAGAAAGTTTTTTATACTGTCATAGAAAATTAAACTTAACAAAACTGTTGCTAGAGACTGAAACACTGGTACACATACATATGTTTTTTTTCGCCGTAAAAATCTACGGTTAATTCGCCTTGTGTAGGCACGGACATTACTATGGAAGCTCTACACGGTGAATTAACAGTAGATTACTATGGCGAAAAAACCAGCGTGTCAACGAGCTTCTAGAGGTATAGTGATCCATACAACACTAGCGACCGTGCCGCCATCAAACAACAAACTTACATAGTGATATCCGTGCCTACGCACGGCGAATTTATCATAGATTTTAAAGCGAAAAAAATGTGTGTGCACAAGGGCCCTTACAGAGACACCTACTTCATAGTTTCTTTCTTCTACTCGTCACGACTTAACGCCGTAAACGTCCCACGTGATATGAAAATCCCTATTGCTACGTCGTAGCACATGCTACGTTGCTACGTAGCTTGCTACGCCGTAGCATCCATGTTCAATGGCTACGACTTATTAATAAACATAAAAACGACGGAAAACTTGAGATAATTTACGGAGTATATTTATTAACTAGATATATTTATAGAAATTGATAGCAATATAAAAAGGGGCACATCTAATACGATGGCCTCTTTGTCTGCTTATTGATGCTTTAACATCTTACCTAGCAGCATGGCCCCCTTGCTGTCAGTCATATGGCTGCTTCTAACCACAGCCTTGTTGCCTTTCCGCCACGCTGACACTAAGCACGCTATTCATCGGACTTGCATACTACTGCCCATGATCGGCATATACAGACCTAGAGCTCATTGATGACGTGATATCTTACCTAGAAGCATTGCCTCCTTGCTGTCAGTCATATGGCTGCTTCTAACCACAGCCTTGTTGCCTTTCCGCCACGCTGACACTAAGCACGCTATTCATCGGACTTGCATACTACTGCCCATGATCGGCATATACAGACCTAGAGCTCATTGATGACGTGATATCTTACCTAGAAGCATTGCCTCCTTGCTGTCAGTCATATGGCTGCTTCTAACCACAGCCTTGTTGCCTTTCCGCCACGCTGACACTAAGCACGCTATTCATCGGACTTGCATACTACTGCCCATGATCGGCATATACAGACCTAGAGCTCATTGATGACGTGATATCTTACCTAGAAGCATTGCCTCCTTGCTGTCAGTCATATGGCTGCTTCTAACCACAGCCTTGTTGCCTTTCCGCCACGCTGGCACTAAGCACGCTAATCATCGGACTTGCATACTACTGCCCATGATCGGCATATACAGACCTAGAGCTCATTGATGACGTGAAATCTTACCTAGCAGCATGGCGTCCTTGCTGTCAGTCATATGACTGCTTCTCACCACAGCCTTTTTGCCTAAGCACGCTATTCATCGGACTTGCATACTACGGCCCATGATCGTCACATACAGACCTAGAGCTCATGATAACGTGTTATTTTACCTAGCAGCATGGCCTCCTTGCTGTCAGTCATATGGCTGCTGCCGACCACAGCCTCGCTGCCTTCTCTCCACGCTGGAGCCACGCGTGCTGTGCATCGGACCTGCATGCTTCTTCCGATGATTGGTACACGGAGCCCGAGAGCTGATGATAGCAGCCCGTGGGAGTGTTGTGTAGGCGGATACTCAACTAGAAGCTCTGATTCTGTCACCTGTGAGATATTTTTTAAAACGTTGAAAAACATTTTATATTTATCAATCTAGTCTTACAACAAATCTAAAAACCCGTTTTTTCAAACATAGCTGCTCTCGAATCTATTTAGGAGCTAAATGATAACACAAACCATCGAACACATACCCAATAGAGAGTATATGTCATTTATTTTGTTTAGACAACAATTTCGCCAAATCACTGCGGCCGACTCAAAATCAAGCAATACACTCGAGTTGGGCAAGCAAATATTTTTTATTGATATCAATATGTTTATAGACTGTGACCATCGCGAAAATTATTTACGTCAATAATAGTGTCGTCTAGTTTTAAGCGAATTATAACCCAGATAGCCTTGCAGGAATTTCATGGGATACATAAATGGGTAATATCCTGCTAAGCGCTTGTAGAGGTGTGTTAGAAATGCTTTTAGAACTTTTTCTAGGAGCAGATCATATTTTTTCTCATGCGGGCTCCATACACAAGAACTGGCCTCTAGCTTGCTACGGACCAAAGCATTGAAAAGGAGCCTTATCACGTACTCGCTCTGAAAGTCACGTGCATTTCTAAGCACGAAACCCAGCCTCATGTAGGACTCCTTAGCTACGATAGAGATGTGACCATTGAACGTGAGTTTCCGATCGAATGTGACTCCCAGATCCTTGATCATCGTTGTTCTGCCGATCGAAATGCCGTCGATATTGTAATTATAGACAATTGGGTGCCACATGCGACCAAAAGTCATGACAGAGCACTTAGATGGGCTGAACTCCATTTTATTTTTGACGCTCTATTGATAGAACGCTTCAATATCGCTTTGTAGAGCTAAGCTCAAGCGCAAGAGTGCTGATGGTCGCGTAGAGCTTTAGGTCATCGGCATACAAAAGGCACTTTGAGTGTCGCAGGACGGTTGGAAAGTCATTAACCATCATCAAAAACAGGAGCGGTTCTAAAACCGACCCTTGATTGGACCGGATCGCGTTTGATAGGGCAAAGATTCGTACATGCCGAGTCTGACATACTGCTGCCGATTACGCAGATAGTCGGCAATGAGCTGTAAGAGGTTGGGAGCAAAGCCTATGGAGCTTAGCTTCGCCAGCAGTATGTCATTATTTACCGTTTGATACGGTAAATAATGACATGCCTTACCGTCTTTATTAGTCTTTGTCTGTTCATAGACCATTAAAATTTTCTTCGCCACTGTTTTAATCAGCTAAAATTATACAGCCATAGTATCCAACCAAAACTTAATTTAATTTGATGTTTTGTTCCATTTTAACGACCACATCATTTTTAATTAAGTTCCCGCTACGGCAGGTATTCATTTTAACTGCACAAAGTATTTAAATATAGCTTATTAAAACACGAACTGAACCATATTTCATTTTCATTATTCCGCGCACTCATTTAAGATAAAAATAATGATCATCGTTAATGATAAAGATATAAAAAACACAATGTTTTTATGTGTTCTCTAAGAAATTCCACAGAACCTTTAATATAGAATATACATAATATGGATATAGAATATGGGTAGTCGTGGCTACTGCCTTCAATTCTTGGCTGTAACTCCGAGAACATTCAGTCGCCCCGTGACCACGATCGCTGCAACGCGATGGATACGTAGGGGAAAATAAAACAAAAGGTACGCGATAAATACCTGATAAACAATCTTTAATATTTAATATAGAAACTAAAGAAAACCCTTTTTTGAAAATAAATTTGCATTGCCTTACTTTGCTTGTTAAGGTTGTAAACTCAAACGAAATAAATTTTGGTGTTAGAGGTACCGTGAAATGATATCCCCAACGCTGATAATTCGCAACTGGTTAATTTATTAGATTTAAGTTACATGAAGGTTCAATGCGGAAGATAAGAAATCACCTTGATACTTAACCTCACGTAAGAAATCGCTAGGCTATAATAACATAGGAAGTTAGGGAACCTTGATATCACACGCATAGACTGAATAACACATTGTCTTCTAGTGGCCAACATGTATCTTGTACATGTTGGCCACTAGAAAAAGGGAAAACTATGTAATTAATGTCTAAGAACTGTGGAACACAAGAATCCAGACATAACTAGGATTCTTCCCTGATAATAAAATAACACTAAATTGTACTTGGTACATTTGGCTATAAAAAAAATATCTTGAAACAACGTTCATGCTGACTATGACTGACGATAATCACGCAGTGGATATAAACTAGCGCCCGCTCCCACCGCCCCGTGTGGAACTGCTATATGTATATCATCATCATCATCAATCTATATTAGCCCACTGCTGGACATAGGCCTCCCCTAATGAGCACCATAGCGCCCTGTCTCCAGCTTGCCGCATCCAGCATCTGCCTACAGTCTTTCGCAGGTCGTCATCCCACCTGACCGGACGGCTTCCTACACTACGTTTGCCGAGTTGCGGTCTCCACTCAAGAACACGTTAACCCTAGCGGTTGCCGGTTCTTCGAGGTATGGTCGTACATGTATAAAATATATATATACATACGTATGTATATACATATTTTATTAACCCCTTATGATATAAGCCAATAGGGTGCCAATCACGGGTGGCCTTTGTCCAGCGACTGGAATATGCATTTGATGTGATTGTGATGTATTATTTTATGATAGCAATGATTTTAGGACTCCGTACCCGAAGGGTAAAATGGAACCTCCGCTGTCCGTCTGCCCGTCCGTCTGTCACAGCCATCTCATGAACCGTTAAAGGTAGACAGTTGAAATTTTCAGAGAACGTTTATTTCTTTTACCGCTATAAGAACAAATAATAAAAATAAAATAAATATCAATATTAAAGAAGCTTCCATACAAAAAAGGTGATTTTATTTACTATTTTTGCTCTTCGTTTGTCAGGGCTGTATTCTCTTGAACCACATTAGGTAGACATATAAAACCTTCTATAAATAAGAAACACTTCAACTTTTATAACAAAAAATATTAAAAATATAATTAAGCTGAAAATTTAAAGAAGCTCCGTACAAGTGAAAATTTGATGTTCTTTGAAAAAGTTACTTGATTTTTACGGTACGGAACCCATCGTGTGCGAGTCGACTCGCACTTGGCGGTTTATTTATTTACCTTTTCTCCATTGATATCCCAACTGAGCACTGCGGCGGGGTAGGACCGCCCTGATGTGCAGTTGAGGAACAAAGAGTCACCTCGTCTGTTCTCTTCTTCGTTGCCTGTTATTCTAGGTCCTTCTCTGGGTAAATCTATAGGAAAACAAAAAAGGTTGGTTTATGTTAAAATCTATAAAGAAAATGAAAGAGTTTATATGAAATTCTGAATTGAAAATTATAAGATAACAATCTAGCGGCTTAACCCACTTAATACCTATTGTTGAAAAAGAAATCCAACCATGTAGAATAATTAGAGTATTATTATTGAACCTGTCCTCATGAGCATAATTAAATTGAATTAAAAAATTGGTACATTAGAGAAATATTTACGGCCAATATCTATTTGAAAATCAATTTGAATTTTCAGTCAATTAGTAGCGTTTTAATAACAAACTTCCTGAATTGCGTAGCTATCACTCTATTTCACCAATCTCGAAACCTGCTCAAAAATGCTAGACTCTTTACCTTACGTGTGTAGGCGCTCTCTACAAAGTTTTTAACTTTTGCGCTAGTCAATTCAGTTAATTTATTTCTATTGTAAACAAAATAAAATGTGTGTAGAAAACTTAAATCTAAAACTACTGAATACACTATAAACGAATATGACAATCAAGTCCTTTTCAAATACAATTCAAATAGGAAACACAAAATGATAGCATAATAAAAGTTCTTATGAAAAATAATTATGTAAGATAATCAATGAAAGCATTAATGCAAATGGTATTATTATTTGGATACAATGTCCACTTGGATATTAAAATGTCAAATTGAAATATTATTTAACAAAAAAAAATTTAGGTTTTGGTTTTATGTCAACTAGAAAATAAAAGTTTCATAAATACCTATGCCACTTTTAAAGTTTTAAGTTATAATTATAATTCATGTCATAGAGACACTTCTCCAGAAGAAAACTTCTTAAATAATTTTTTTTAGAAGTGTTCTCGGATGTATAACTTGTTTGATATCTAGAGGCAGTTTGTTAAAAAATCTAGTAGCTTTATTTTTTAGTTTTTTACCGCATAGTTGATAATAATAACAATAAATAATTTACTGTTCCCAATTTTATTATTTGTTACATCGAAATCGGTTTGCTCATTTGATTGTCACACATTTTAATAATATGTCTCAGTTATGAAATTAGGGGCGAGTTCAATAATTATTATCCGAGAACATCCGTAAGGGCTGGTGCGGCGGCAGATTTGGCCGAGGATCTCAAGAGACGCAAATATGCAGGTCTCGACAGAGCCTATACATTTGCTCCTTTTGGGGTCGAGACCCTAGGTCGATAGATTGTTTGCAACAGTCTGCAGTTAGCTTAATTGTTTCAATTGTAAATACTAGTTCTAATTTGTTTTTATTATTGAATTGTAATTTTCTTTGTCAATAAAGATTAATATTATCTTCAACAATTATTTTATTTTATTTTATTTTAATTTTTAATCTATTTGTAATTTTTTAATTATGTTACTAATGTAATTGTTTAACTATTTAAATCGTATTAGTTACTCTATAAACAAATAAAATAAAAATTAACAAATAAAATTATTACTAAAAATTCTTAATTGCTTATTAGCGTATTTTGGATAATTATTATTTGCGTATTTTGGATATTTTTCCCTTTCTTCTGACTTCTTCCTTGTTGCAATAGCTCATTTGGTTTCAGAGAACAAAAACATTTTTATTTTTTTAATCGCGTTTTTCTCCAGATCATGTTTTTTTGAGTTTCTGCACTCTTCTTAGGGAGGGCAGCGTAGGTCACACGCAACCCTTGACCAGTTACTCGAAACTATCTTATGCAAGGCAGTTTCTTAAGCGCTAAACTTACAGCTCAATCCTATTTACGTCATCCACCATCGACCGACCAGCGGCTAACTTTCAAAGAGAATTATCTGCGGTAACTAGGTAACTATTTGTCTGGCTTGTACAACTTATAATTTAAGTAACGGCTTCTTGTAGTTTTGCCATCTTATTTCTGCACAGGGTCATGGAGGTAAAGCTAGACATGAAGATCTTTTTTGTTAAAAGTCGATTGGGGCAGGCCGCTAAACGTTATGTTGGCAGAAAGGATCTGATATATGATTATATATAAAGAACCATTATGATTATATACATATAAAGAAGAAGAAGAAGAAAGAGAAATTATTGTTGCGACACCTCGCAGTGGTACACGCCGCTAGACTTCAGCGTCACCTGGTGTAGCGTCACGTGACGCGCGTCTGAATAACTTCCATGCGCACCTCACCGGCGGCGGAGGTGAAGCTGGGCGCCTCCGCGTAAACCTCGCAGCAGTAAACGCCGCTCGACTTCCTCGTCACCTGGTGCAGCGTCACGTGACGCGCGTCTGACTTAGATAATGACTAATGAGTGTTGCACTCACATATAACTTCCATGCGTCCCTCGCCGGCGGCGGAGGCGAAGCTGGGCGCCTCCGCGGACACTTCGCAGCGGTACACGCCGCTCGACTTCAGCGTCACCTGGTGCAGCGTCACGTGACGTGCGTCTGACTTTTGTAACTGTAAAACAAAATTTCCATGAGTATTTTGGGTGTCCATAAACTGTTTGGTTTACGCTTACGTGAGTGGTACGAGGTTGTGCAGAAATAATTTAATAGAAATTCGTTATAAGTCTCGGGAAACTTCAGAAAATAATTCTATAAAAAGGTCCAGACTTTGGCAAATAGATTGAGAGAAGTGAACCTGTAGCACTTATTCAGTTTTGATCGTGCTTAACAATATAAAAAATACACAGAATAAGTATAAATCAGTGAACGGAAAAATCATAGAAACATTCCTTGCGCTAGAAAATGACCGAAGGCAAAGTATGCTGTGGTAGGCCGCGCTGATAAACTATGCTGCAAAAGAGTTTAATTCGCAAGGCGATTGGCGGTAGCATTTGTAGCGCGTTGTAGAAAATGACGTACGCGACTTACACGTTAAGCGACAATTTAATCTCGAATATCGAGGAAATAAAGTCGACTTTGAACTGAGCGTCCTGAGTAAATAAATAAATAAATATTGCTGGACAATCCACACAGCATCATCTAGCCCCAAAGTAAGCATAGCTTGTGTTATGGGTACTAGATGACTGATAAACTTAATACAATACATAACATAGATAGATATTTTTATTATATATAGAAAAGGGTTAACAAATTGTTGTCTAATCAGCGAAAAATAATTGACACGTAAGTTTGTTTATATTTTCCTTAAAGGAAGGCTTTCATGTTGTTTTCCGTTCACTGGTATGAACACAAACCTTGTTAAAATAATACTCAACTGTTTTTGTCATGCACCTCCAGAAAAATATAGAACACTCTGCATAACGTTATAAACCTGCTTTGTCTGTTTTATTACAATACAGAGCGAATACACTGAATTCAGTGGCATATTGCTATTTTCCCCTAAGGGTACTCATTCAACAAGTCAAACAAATAACATACTAGAACGTATCCCACTATTCAGAATTATATATATACACAACAAACGTGCGATAAAATGTATACTTTTTATCGCGAATTAATAATATATGAGGAAGTGAAACTGAAATCTACCTAGTTTTAAAGTTATTTTCAAGACAGATCTCAACTACTACTGCTCTGAATCTCACTTACATCGACTTTAATCCCATCCAGCTTGTAAGCGTGCTTGGGCGGGTCGAACTTGGGCATGTACCGGTAGAACTCCTCGTTGTCGCGGTACCACTTGACGGAATACAGCGTGTCGGCACCCAGCGAGAACTCGCACTCGAGCTGAGCCGGCTGGCCGCGCACCCGGTACGCCGGGACCACCACGTGCAGCATCGATAGAGGGAGCGACTCTGCGACAAGAGAAATAACAGTTAAATCATGGACTTTTTTTAGGACTAGCTTCGAAAGAAGTTGATCTGTATGAGAATGTTGGTCTGTATGTGTGATTTTTTTACATGTTCCGTTGATTTTGATAATTCTTTTGTTTCGTTTGTGTACTGATAATGACGCCGAGATGGTCCCATAAAAAAAATCAGCATACTTATAAATCAATTCAAAGTAGTATTTTTCTTTTCAAAACAATCAATTATACACTTATGATTCAAAAGGCATGTTGATGATATGTTGCAAAAATATTGAGCCTATTATTTTTAGACAGGGTGTACGCTTTGATCGGTTGGCTCGGTCAGTGTTGTGATGGGTGAATTTTAGCTAAAATAAGCAAGAGATTGAGATATTATGCTTCTTTAGGGGCTACTAAAAGTTTAAGGACCCTGCTTGTTTATGGATTGTTTTGCCTATATACGGTATAGTTGATCATTAGTATATTTCCAATCATTTATAAAGTTATACTGACGAAGGAAAACAACATTTTATGACAAAGAAATAAACTAGAAAACAAAGTAAAGCTGTTTAGTGAGTGGATGATCCTGGATCATTAATGATGCTAATATAACAAATTTCAACTATCCGTACATAGCAAAATACGTAAGCCATTTATTTTTATAAGAACGCCTCAAGAGCCAAAAACTTCTGAGGAGTCGTCGTTTTAAAATAAAAATTTCCCTTACAATTACAAAACTTCAAACTTAGGTATTAAAGTGGGAGCTAGCGTCTCTGCGAATTAAAAAATAATATTTATTTAGGTAAAACTGAGCTCTCCGAAGTCAAAAGCTAAATTTTAGGTTACGAAATGTTCTGGTCCGTACAAACATTAATTTCATCTTATTTCCCTGAGGATTGAAAGTACCGGACTTAGGAATCATTCGGGAGTAAGTGGGTAACCTTATTAACAACGAATTACTCCGGAATTCAAATAGACTTAAGTATAAACTGGGGAGGTCTTTTTTATAAGCTGAAAATCTTATTTGTTAGTCCTTGAGTTATAATTATAATAATAAATATTTTTATAATAATAATGCTGGACAATCCACACAGCATCGTCTAGCCCCAAGCTAAGCAGAGCTTGTGTTATGGGTACTAGATAACTGATATACTTAATACAATACATTACATATATTGTGTTACGTTATCCGAACGTCTGGTAAAAGCGACGCGTGATCCGAGAGCTGGTGGGTATCTGGCGCAGCGCATCAGCATTGCCATACAGCGGGGCAATGCAGCCAGCGTCTTGGAGAAGCTTCCGATTGGTATTGATATGGATCAGTTGAGCTACCTGTATATTGTCTGCAGTTAGCTTAATTGTTTCAATTGTAAATACTAGTTCTAATTTGTTTTTATTATTTGATTGTAATTTTCTTTGTTAATAAAGAATGAATGTTTGAAACATTAGATTATAAAGATATTTTTTATCATACATAGAAAATACCCAGAACACCCGGATCAAATATTTGCAGAACGTACATATATTTTTCCCAAGGCGGGAATCGAACCTGCAACCACCTGCGTCGCAGGCAGATCTTCACCCCTCACGCCACATCGGTCCCCATTTGGATTGTTGTGGGGTTTTATTGATTGGTGGTAATTAGTAGGAATGCTATCATCACACCCCAATATTCGAAAAACGCGTAAGTATGATTACTTAGATATGTGTTACCTCGTCAAACCAAAACTACTGTACAAATTGGGTTGAAATTTTGTACAGATGTAGTTCTAGGCCTGAAATAACATTACTTTTTTTACAAGGTTACTTTTTATCCCGAAAAACGAAGCCGCGGGCGTAATCTGTTAGTTAAATAAGCTTTTTTTTAATCTTTATTTATTAAAGAGGGTTTGATCAGAGTGATCATGTCACCCTCATTGTTTACAATAATTTGACTTACATTCTACGCTTTATATATAACTTAGCTAACTTATATAACAGTTCGGCCTCTTCTGAGAGAGGATAGGCCAAAATGATACTACAATTTCTGAACTCATGCAAATCAATTCCTGTTTATAGCAAGTTTATTCTTTCGTCTTCGTTCCGGACACATTCCACCAAAACATGATAAGTATCTTCCAAAACGCCACACTCTTTACAATTCGGTGAGTTAGTTTTACCCATGAGAAATGCAAACTTGTTGAGTGGGATGCGCCCGGAAGTTTAATAAGTTGTGATCATGAGTAACCATATGTGAAAACACGCGCATGTACTGCCTTTTTCATTAATAATAAATAAATATTGCTGGACATTTCACACAATATTTACCTATCCCCAAGTTATGTAGATCTCGTGTTAAGGGTACTAGATAACAGATAACTTTAATACAATACACTACATAGATATATATATTTTATTATACATAGGAAACATCCAGAACACCCGGAACAAATATCTGCAGATCAGTACGAACCGCAACCTCCCGCGTCGCTGGCGGACCTTCGCCCGCCGCGCCGCAGAGGTCGTCTCGTTCACTGGTTTCGATCATACATAAAATCATATTGATTTTGTATAGCATTGCCTACTAAAATTATTGATCAATGGCCAATAACACAATGACTTAGAGACACCGCCCAATAGCAACATAGCTTTCAAAATAATTGGCTATCCATTACCCAAGAATATATTCGACGGATACCTTCGTCAATGGTCAGCGCGAGATTCAATGATAGATAAGAGCTTAAAGATCCGTTCCTACCAATAACACACATATAATAACACACAATAATTACGCACGGAAACCACACGGCGGAAGTGTATTCAGAGTAACAAACCGGAAAGAGTCAATAACTGGTTGTTACGTATTATTTCCTTCCCCGCAAAAACAGGAGAATAATGAAATTCTATATTTATTTCTAAGAGCTTCGTAATATGATATCGGGATGAAATGTAGCATCCAAATGTGGCTGCTTCGTGTTTTGCGTTTGTATTTGTACCTATTTATTTTGCTGAGTACAAAGACAATTTACTGAAAGTTCAACTTTATATCCGAAACCTTGTAGTACACCTATACACTAGCCAAACTCATCGTAGAATATTTGTAAACAAACCACGACACAAAAAATTTAAAACTCACTTGCTTCGCTGGCGTAGCGTTTTTCAGATATAATTATAAGCAATATTTATTAGAGGATGGATCTCAAATCGACAGGTAATGTAAATTGCTGTTATAAATACGCGGAAACAAAGTGAATTATAGTTCAGTATGGGCGGTGTTTACAAACATTCCACTTCGAGTTTGACTAGTGTGTAGTATGGGTTTGCTTGCACAATACTTTTCGTAAACTACGCCCAACCCTTACTAAGGAATCTGGTTATAATATATGACCTACAAAATTTTGAGATAAACTCTCACAGCTTTGTTGTTAATAAAACTAAGTAAAAATTTAATTTTTATAGCTTTCGCCAGTAACAGCTTTCCCAGAAATATGTTTATTTCTCATTAAGTTTCGGTTTTTCCCAAACAATAAACAAAATTCAACTCCAACCAAGCGAATGTTGTCATACGTTTCACCAGAAACCAGGAGGGCAATTCTGGCAATAGGTTATAGATATTTACTCGATAAATATGGCAAGCACTGTCAAAATATCGAATGATTGCTTCGTAGCAAACATGCGTGTTCTCAAAATCTGCAATTTTATATTTATCTATATCGATTTATCGAATAAATCCCTTATTCGATATGTTGCTCGATAAATCGCACGAGAATGCAGTTTTTGGCGGGACTCAAATATCGAAGTGCTTTATTTCCTTCATACCTTACAGGACTCTTGGACACGTCACAAAACTCAAATAACATAAGTAAAACCTAAGAAATAAAGTGATCACTTTGATTTTTTGTTCACTTCAATCTTTTTAAGGTAAAGTAAAGCAGCGAACAAGAAACCTTTATCTTGTTAGGTTGTTAGTTTACCCGATATATTTGTGATATTTATCGCAAGATATTTTACCACGTATCACTCGATAAATATAACGTGATACTCAGAATTGGCCTCCAGAACTTGGTCCGTCATCTATAAACTTCAGTTTTGACTTTCACATTTCGCTCATATCAAACCTCTCTATCTCTAAGTTCTCGATATTCATGTTTATTCTTGGGCTACTGGGAACATTTCACATTAAATATTTGCCAAATCACTGAATATTAAACTTAATTCGACTGCCTCGAGACGTTCAGGTTGAGTTAGAATCTGGGTAGACTTCAAATTCTGCAAACAAGTTCCAAACTGTATTTAAACGAGACACGCGAGATGATACACACTACTAGTCTTTGCTGCACTGCTACGCACTACCGATATAATAGAAACGTTTATTTATAAAGCCTTTCTTTTACACCTGCTTCTGCCCGCGCCTGTGCGCACTTGGAACTGTTTACGAGTAAAATTGCAACACAATGTCAATCTTCCGCAATAACGTTTTTATAGGTTATGTACTTTTAATATACTAGGTGTACACGAAATTCTGAAAATAGAAAATTTCCAGCATATTTTGTCAAACAACAAACTTTAATTTGTTTGTCTGTCTGTATGTTTGTTTTCTCTATTCTCCGAAACGGCTTGACCGATTTTGACGAAACTTTTACTGGCAGATAGCTGGTGTTATTGCTGGTAACTAAACCAGAAAAATATTTACGAGTTCCGCGTGAATTTCATGTAATTGTGAATTCTACCGTGAAGCCGCGGGCACAGCTGGTACAACACTAAGTTTGTTTTATTTTCATACCTCATGTGCTAAGAGCAGCCGAAAAATGCATACCTTACCTACCTTTAAGGCTGGTGTATGGCCCAACGTCCTTAAGAATACAAAATTATTAGCTGTAGCTGTTTATACATATATGTTATATGTTTTATTCGTGAAATATTAAATTTGTGTAAAATACTTTGACAAATATTTGAGTGAAAGAAAAATACTCAAACTCAATAGTGTATAGAAATTTTGAATTTAAAAAATATTCGACATTTTGATATTTCTTCTAAACGCTGTCGATTTTGAGTATCTATTTTTCTTTCACTCATATGTTTGTCAATGTACATTACACAAATTGAAAATTTCACGAATAAAACAAATTATATACTTATCTGTATCCGTACAGATAATTATCTGTTTATCTGTTTATCTGTTTATCTCCATTGAGACTGCTTGCCGTAGCCAAAATTTAACAAGGAGGACATCATCATCATCACACTTCACGTATATGCATACCGGTATACTTCACGAACTTATGCCAAAAATAGTTCGATATATTCTGTTCTTATCCAATAATTTATTTATTTATTTATTTTTTATATAGTAACAATAATATAAATATAGTAACAAGATTAAAATAGTTAAACATTTACATTAGTTACATTATTAAAAAATTACAAATAGATTAAAAATTAAATTAAAATTATTGTAGAGGATACTTAGATAATTAGATAACATTACATATAAATTACTAAAAAAAAAATTAATTATTAGGTAAAAATATTGAGTAGATATAAAGTAAATATAGGTAGTAAATAAGTACATTGGACAGGTCAAATTTAAAAATTTACAGGTTTAAACATAGGTACGTGCACATATTAGAAACTAGGTACACCTATTCATACATCACACTCACAGAACCTCAAACACACCGCCAGAATCTCACCCAGGCTATCCACAAATAATCGGTTTCAGGGCTATCGTTCAGGAGAGAGTTGAGTGCAGTGAGGATGATGATAATACGTTACCTAGTCTGATTCTCATAGCTCATTCTAAACAAAACGCGTTTTCTAGTGGGAAGCTTTAAAATTTATACGCACTTGTTTTTTAACCGCGCAGTTAGCCGTGATTAATCTATAATTTTCAACCGACTTTAAAAAAGAAGGCGGTTCTCCATTCAACTGTATGTATATGTATGTGTTATCAGATTTTAATGTTTTTTTTTCACATTTATATTCTTAAGAAATCAATGTATCTTTTAAAGGGCAATGTATACGCTTCTACAACAAAAATCCTAGCGAGTTGCAAAAATTAACAGTAAATAAATTCAAACAAATTGTCAAAACCTTCTTGTGTAAAAAGGCCTACTATAAAATCTCAGATTATCTAGAGGATAAAAAAGCTTGGGACGGAATTTGCTCCAACTCGAAAAATAACAACTAACAGGCTAAAGGTCTCTTCGTCGCTTCTTTACTTTAGTCTATACATACCGAAGCGACTGAAATCAAAAATATCACTTTATTTCCGTGTCAGTGTTTAATTATTAAGAATTTGACCTTTTCTAAGTGTACATTTATTGTATTTATGGAATTAAAGAGTTTTTGACTTTTGACTTTGACTTTCACTTTGAAGGGTTTTCACCTCGACGTGTCTTAGCATCGACGGTAAAGTACTGGGGCTGACGTTGTAGGTGTGCCGACGATGAGCTTGTGATACGAAACCTGCCACAGCGTATCTGATGACCTTATTGAAGACTAGATTCTGCCCGCGGCTTCGCACGTGTTGTTTCCAATGAAATTTTTAAAGGTTATTTATATCCCATGGGAACTGTATGAGATTTGATTTATGAGATAAAAAGCAGCTAAGTAGTAGTAGAAGTAGGTAGCAGTAGCGCGGTTATTCCAAGTCTAGACCTACATAAATGCAAAATTTCAAATAAAACTGAGATACTGTACCTAATCTAATGGACTGACTGACTGACTAATCTGAATAAACTTAAGAGACTACACGCTAGTAGTTTTAAACCACCACACGTGATGGTTTTCGTCAATCGACGTGTTCCCAATACATAATTCTACATTATACTAATTGGTACTCTAAATTTCATAATTAGATGATTTTTTCATAAAATTTGAGCCTACTCTTGAATATTTTTACACAGTATTTCTTTCGGGAGAATTAGTAATCTCTCTGAAATAATACTTTTATGGGCCCGGGTTAATTTTTTAAAAGATAAAAGATACTTCGAGGTACTGATCTTTCGAGGTAACGACCCATCGACGAAACGTACCGTCGAGGTATTGTACATCGAGCTAACGTTTTTCGAACTTGAGTACGAAACTCGCTGCACCGTCTACCTTGCAACAGAACCTTATAAATTTAAAGTAGCTTTTTAAACTAGCTTCTTTCCACGGCTTCACGTTTTTTGGTATAAAAAGTAGCCTTTTAGTTATTTCAGGTCTATAATTATCTTTATGTGCGAAAAATTTTAGCCTGATCTATTCAGGAGTTTTGAAGTTGTCTTTGGCCAAACATCTGCACAACAGCACAAACTTCCGCATTTATTTTGGTAGTCTATCTATTATATATATATTAGTATGCAGTATGTATTTTAATAATAATTTTCTTATACTGTGTGTTCTCTACCAACTATATGCATGTATACTTATATCTTTTTCTCCATCCCTAAGTTGCCTGGGAGAAATCGCCCTCAGCGATAAGGCCGCCTATTGTACTGAGTATTTGTTAAATGTAGATATAAGGTTTTATTATGTAATTTTTTAGGTACAATAAAGTGTTCATTCATTCATTCATTCATCTATCACCTTTTCCCGCTTGAACGTCTGGACTTTGGTTAAGAAGTTTATTGTACATCAGGGAAGGACATTTTATCGAATGCGAAGCCGTAAGTAGAAAGTAGATCTTAAATACCAAGTTTTAATCTGCAAGCCTTCTGCGACTGAGGTTGTGGGTTTGATTCACATCTCGGGGCCAATGTTTGTACGATCTGTTCAGGATGTTCTGTGTGTTTCCCATGTAAAATAAAATGTTTAAATCTATGTAATGTATTGTATTGGGGACGCTTCCGACTGTTATTAATACGGATCAGTTGAGCTACCTGTAGATTGTTAGCAACAGTCTGCAGTTAGCTTAATTGTTTCAAATGTAAATACTAGTTCTAATTTGTTTTTATTATTGAATTGTAATTTTCTTTGACAATAAGGAATTGTATTAAGGATAAAAGTTGCTGTACCCATAAAACAAGCTATGCTTAGCCTCAGGGGCTAGATCATGTTGTGTGAATTCTAAAGTAATTTACAAAGGGAAATTTAACATGATTTTAATTTTGAGCATAAGTGTTAATAACCATGATGAATTTAAAATATTTTGTCGTGTAAATTGTCTGGCATTATTTAATAATTTATTCTGGCTATTATAAGACAAACCTTAAGCCTGGATCGCCATTATCAAACACGACCGAAGACGAGTGTACTTCCAAAGGTCATATCCAAAGGCTAATTCCGTGCACCCGAAAGTTTCCTTTCCGTATTGAAGGGAAATCTTCAGGGAATCTGCGGTTACTCCGTTTCCTAGTTCCGGTGGGTTAATAGCATTTTACCTGGGTAAGGGTATAACTAAACTAATACTAAGCTGGACAAGAAACTGTCACTGGTTAAATAAATCACTGCCTTGACATGAAATGGAGTTTTACATTGTATTTGCAACTAAAAGTAGGGCAAATTTAAGATCCATACAAAGATGTATATAGACACTCACGGTAGGGTTAGTCTAACAGTTCAAACTCGCTCAGCGAGCTATGGAAAGAGCTATGCTCGGAGTTTCTTCGAAGGACAGGATTCGTTACGAATAAATCCAACAGAGAACTTAAGTTATCGACATAGCTCAAAGAATTAGCAAGCTGAAGTGGCAGTGGGCAGGCCATATCTCGCGAAGAACCGTAGGAGTAAAAGTGTTCTTGAGTGGAGACCGTGACTCGGCAAACGTATTGCAGGACGCCCTCCGGACAGGTGGGATGAAGTCTGCAGGCAGATACTGGATGCGGCAAGCTGTAGACAAGGCGCTATAGCGCTCATTAGGGGAGGCCTATGTCCAGCAGTGAACTAATATAGGTTGATGATGAAGGGTTAACTAAACGAACACTAAGTTGGACAAGACATTGTCACTGGTTAAATAATTATGGCGACCACTGCCTTGATATAAAATAGAGTTTTACATTGTACTTGCAACTAAAAGGCCCTTCCACCGGACACGCGGGAATTAACGGCAGTGGGTGTGCCGACGAACTACTCACGCGTTCCGGGGCCATGGGGACTCAGCTGGGCTCAGAGCCGTTCTGTGGCATACCTAAAAGCCTGGCTTACAGAACCCTCTTGGATTCCTGCTACGAGGAATCATCCAAGCTCTGGAAGAATTCCTCGGGCATGAGTCACTCAAAATCATTGATAAAAGCCTTCGTTAAACGGTACATCAACTGAATCCTAGCGCTAAGCAGAAGCAACTTTCGCATCTTGACCCCTAACTGGACACTGTTGCCTTAACAAGCACATGTTCAAACTGGGGCTAAGCGACAGACAATCCTGCAGATTCTGCGAGGAGGCGTAGGAAACACCTCTCCGTCTGCTAGGAGAGTGCGGAGCACTGATGCAAAAACGTAGTATCCATCTGGACAAGCACCTGCACAGCCCAGATGAGCTAAGAGAGATCACCCCGAAGAAAATCCTACAGTTCCTAGCAGCTGCAAGGGGTAGTGGCGAATTATGAACGCCGCAGCTTCAAGGCTGAACACACATTAGGCCTATTGTGATCGTCTATTTGTCAAGTGACGATCACAATAGGCCTATCACGGCCGCAGTCACACGAAAGCCATCTAAAATTAATATAAAAAGGAGGGCAAATTTAGGATTTATACACTGATGTATAGCCCTAGAAGGTTAACAACCTCCTGCCGTATGTGAGTGGTGAAAGGGATATGCGTGACAATATACTGTCTGCCTATAAAAAGTCTAAAACCTTTTTTTCGTTTTGGTAATGTGCAAACTCATACTAGCCACTCTGCACAGATTTAGATCTAGGGGATATACATAGTTTCGATGTGCCATTCAACAAAACCGTTGCTCGTTCCAGCTCTCCACTGCCTCGCACCCTCGCCGCACTCAACTGACTTCTTGACCAGAGCCCAGACTGTGATATCTTCGTAGGTGAATGGAAGAATAAAATGTTGGTGTCCTTGAGGTTATGCGAAAGTGATGAATAAAAGGATTCCTGTTTTGTGTTGTTTATATTATTTTAAAATTGTATTGTTTTATTCAATGAATTCCATTGATTATTAATTTAAATTATTTAATTTGTTTGATAGTCGTACAATTATTTTCATTTTATTTTATATAATTTTTAATCTTATGTAACTACTGTAATTGGTTTCTTTCAATCATGTTAGTTACAAAATAAATAAAGAATTAAATAAATAGTTAAAATCCTTACACCATTCCGATTGAAAGTCTACAATATTTTTGAAAAAATAAGTTTGCGGTCCAATCATAATTCTCTTTTTGTCCTTTGATATTTAATCTATATGCGACCTCATCCCAGGAGAAGGATATTAAAAAACACGAAAACTAGAACAGTAACTCAGCTGAGTATACGAGAGTAGAAAGTAACAGAAATCACTATTGTCCCCATTCTCCTTTTTCAATCATTATACCATCATAATTGGCCTTATGCGTGATAAACTAATTTCCAACCCAACACAATTAAAGTTCAAATCTAACTTAATTATCAAATAAACTATGACATGAGTGACTGCTCCATCTGCTTCCATTATTTTTATATCTACAAACTCAATAAATCTAAAACCAACATAAACTTACATTTCAAAATTGGATAGGCAGCTCAAAAGAACGATCAAGTACGTAATTGAACGTAGTAATTTACTTAATTACCAATCACGTCCATTGTCCACAGGTTTATTTGGCGCCCAACATGGTATTAATTCCAAAGCAATTATAAAATTTAATTTAACAAAAGTAAGCATCAAAATCTTGTTTCACAGTCTCAAATGAGAAGCTCTTCATCTTGTAAAATAATTTCCTAGTAATAACTCACCTTTTATTAACAAACCGAGGGTAACTAATAAAATATACATCCTAATTATCATTGGAGTTACATCACATTCACAAACACAACACTGCTGAAGCACTCCCTCACTTTCTTGAGGGTAGGATTTTAATTAATCGTACGTGTTTAACTTGAAAGGGAATAGAAAACGCGCGTACGTCCGTTCTTCACGAGCGCTCAGTCACGACTGAGCAAGTTGTATCGCTAGCGCTACACCCTTCGGCTCTTTTCGTGACTGCTCGTGGAGTCCATTGCTTCAATTTTCATGACTTTGTCCCAGCCGCTAATAGCTTTTAGTAGTAAATACAAGTTTTAGCTTCCGTTTATTATTAGGGTCGCTAACAATATAATGTATGAACAATGGGGCCTTCGTGTCTGTGATCTGCCGAATAGATTTTTAATCAATGAAAGAATTACATATGAGCTATCGTTTGCGTTTTACATACAAAAATAAACGAGTAAAAGTTTGTAGTTACTTATTTAACTAAATACTTACGTTGCAATTACGTTACAATAGTTATACGTTACAATGAGATTAATATCGTAACTTCTTTGTATTTAACTAATCAATGGTGAAAACTTTTGTCAAATAGTTATTTCTCTTGCCAAATTGGGGTTGACAAGAGATTTGATGAGATGTATGATCAAACGGTAGATAACATCCAGACGTTTACCATCACACGCCACACTAATATTGTAAAATAAATCATTAATAATCATCAATAATCATTTAATGATGATATATACTTTCATTGAAATACATGGTTATTTTTGTATAATTTATTACCTGCATCATATTTTATTTTTATTAGTTTTATTAGTCTTAGCGAAACGCGTACATAATTTTCTGCCTAATTTTTTATGTAGATACATACATTGAAATTGATCTGTCAGTGGAAATTTATTATGTTGTGGTTCAGTGTCTTATCCTGTGTTCTTGTAATTTCATGACTTCTGTATTCTTTGTGTCTTGTATTTGTCAACCGTTGCCGTAGATTATGTTTCCTTAATGTTATATCCGTGAATGTTTCGTGTTATCTTCCGTGTCGTCACCCTCTCGGCTCTGTCGGAAGACCAGCGTTGGTTGTAATGTTTTTACAGCTAGCTCATGCTGAGACAGAGACCGCTTTGTGACTCAATGCAAAAACTAGTACCTAAGCTTTGTTTTTATTTTATTTTTTAGTCATATTTTGTTTTTGTTTATTTGAGTTGCAAATAAAATAAATATTCTATTCTATTCTTTTCTATAAAAGCGAAAGTTTGGATGTTTAGATGGGTGGGATGGATTGATGTTTGTTACATCTTCACGCCAAAACTACTAACCGGATCGGGCTGAAATTTTGCATAGATGTAGTTCTAGGTCTGGAATAGAACGTAGGCTACTTTATATTCCATAAATCAGTTCCCCTTGGATAGAAATAACCTTAAAATTCAACCTAGTTACGGCATAAAGGAAGTAAGTGTTTCCTAGTTTGTAATTCTTTGGGTAATTTCCAAAACGACTGCTACGATTTTAAAAATGCTTTCACTAACAATTATGCACCATTAGTATTACCAAGAATGTGCTAGGCGTAGGCTAGGCTTACTTTTTTATTCAGGAACCACGAGAGCATAACAACTCGAGAACTTTCCCCCTCGCACTCTTACGCCACGGTCGCCGCCACCAACGCCGCCGCGAGCTGTGCCACAGCCGCTGCACGCGAAAAAGGAGGGGAGAAAAGAAGAAGCAGCCTTGTGAGCCTTCACGTGTCGCTGCGCCTGCACCGGCTTCTGGCAAGGGACCCGGTGATCCGGATAGATTTATCAGGGTAGTTCGCCAGAAGCCCTCTAGACGAAACCAGTGCGGTGTTGGGCCGCTAGATATCACATCTGGCTTCAGACCGGAATTCCCTACAACGCAGCTTTACATCTCACGTGTCCACTACGCTATGCAGACGAAGGCTGTAGAGACCTACCTGAAGATAAAGACAGGCCTCTCGCTGCGCGTGGAGAAGCTGGACTCTTGCCATAATGTAGCATAGTTAGCTTCAGTTAATTTATGGTGAGAGTTCCGACTCAAAATTTCTCGACCTACTTTACTAGTGAAGAGTTTTGGACGAAGGGTGTCAAATTCCGACGGTTCACTGGCCGCCTGCAAGGGGTCACCGCCATGCACCGTCGTCGTCAGCTGACACCATGATTGCTCATACCCGGCACGGGTGGGCCGCAATTTATAACGTGTAAAATTTTAAGGTTTTTGTTATTACAGTGCCTCACACTGGGTTAATTTATTAGAAATCAAATAATATCCTAAAAATTTTGTTAATTTTTTTTTTATTTCTGTGTATGTTTGATATAAGGTAGGTTTATATTGATATGGACCGTAGAATACGTTAATAAGATCTTCACGTGTTCTAATGTTGTCTAAAATAAATTTATTATTATTATAATAAAACGGAGAAATTTTAAGCTCTTAAAATTCTAATTGGTCGTAATATTTTGTTTAAACAAAATTGCCCACGTTTCTTGAAACCAATTGGCCAGACTGGGCCCCGTTTTCGATCTGGTCCAATCTCATGATATCTGTGGGTCCAATAGTGTTGAAACATATAAGTACGTACTTAATATAAGTGCGTACTTTACGCAAGAGGTATCAAATGACATACTTACTACTACTTACATTCATTGTATGGCAGAAAAGTTAAAATCGTGCGCGAAAATTATGTTTTGGTGCTTTTTTTTTAAAAAGTATAGTCTTGATAAATTATACATACATACATATATAGCTGTCACTCAGGAGCTATAATTGTAAATAGCTCTTCCAGCAGCATGCTTATGCCGTAAACTTTCCCAAACCGTGGCAAACGAAGCGAGCCGGACTCGCATCACGCAACTTGGTGAGCTTATTGGACATCAAATATCAGCTCAATTTACAAAAAAAGTGAAAATGCATTATTCCAAACCTTTCGTTATCCGATAACGACGGCATTGTACCATTCATAAATAAATTACAAGGACGATTATGCATGAAAGAGAAAGAAGTTACACATTATAATCGTTACAGCGAAAAATTGTCGTTTCATATGCGACGCAGCACTTCCTTTATTCCCTAATATCCTGTTGGTGAATGTACAGACCTTTAGTTAAATACCTCTAATATCCCAAAAAAATTGCTCTACACTCTTATTTCTTAGAAGTTACCCAGAGTGTGAGGGCTTACGCACTATGCTAACAAAAACCTCAAACCAGTTTTTTTTTTCTCGGCCGAGGACATTCGTTTGCGAATAGACTGATCTGGGGGGAACCAGAATTATGTGGGACTCGACGTCCTGATAAGGACGTAATACCCACTAAAACCTCTCCGGTGACCCCTCTCTCGCCATTTCCGCCGAACCACGGGAACATTTAAACCTACCGCGGCCCGACTGGCGTCCCCTCTTCCTCCCATACATAGCCGGCGAGCCCACCATTCCACACACTCGCCGACCCCATTCATCCGTCACGTTTCCAAACCGGTAGTACCTGCATACTTGAGAGGCAAGAGACAAATAAATACCCTTATAGGTATTATGAAGAATGTTGGTACCCATAACAGAAGTTGTACTTATTTTGAGGCTAGATGAAGTGAGTGACACATAATCATGTGCCCAGCCAGGTAGGCTGGGGACATAATCACAGAATGCAATAAATGATTTGACTATAAATATTTAGTAGAAGCACAGAAATATAAAATGCACGCTATACTATAAAAATGTGCGCTATACAAAGTGCTCATACGACTTAACTATTTTATGCAAGTTCAAGTCAACTTCTGCTTAAAATATTGTATTATTTTATTAGTTAATGATTTATTAGTGAGTACCTAAGTGTTAGATATTGTAAATAGTAATTTTAACAAAAAACGTTTAAGGGCTATTGAGTTATTTATTAATTGGTCTTAGTAAGGTTCTAAACCATGTTTAATTAATCTATGCATGTAAAAAAATTGTGATAAATAAAGAATTATAAAAAACAAAACAAAAATCTCTACCTTAGCACCCCAAGGCAAAGTGTATTGGGTCAGGTTTTTCGAATGGTAGGTACTTTATGCAGATTTCCTATCTATAGTACAAGTTTTGACTATATAATCATGTGAGTACTGAGACCACTAGTCCATTTTCAGACCTCAGTAACCTCTGTGGCGCGACGGACGAAGGTCCACCTGCGATTCAGGAGGTCGTGGGTTCGATTCCCGCCTTGGGACAAATGTTTCTACGATCTGCAGATATTTGTTGTGGAGGTTCTGGATGTTTTTATTTCCAATAAAAATTATCAGTGTATTGACTATGCAGTGTATTGTATTAAGTATATCAGTCATCTAATACCCATAAGACAAGGTCTGCTTAGCTTGGGGCTAGATGATGCTGTTTGTATTGTCCAGCATTATTTATTTTTATTTAATTTCATACCTTTCTTGTTTTATAATGAAACACGTCAGTCTCATCACAGAGATTAAAATAGTTTATAATCTAGGAACGTAGGCTACTAGAACCTTTGTGTATAATCATGTTGAATAAGGCGTTTAGCGTTTTAAAAAAAGTTGGATCAGACTGAAAAGAGGTTGCTGTAAGTGCGGCGGCAAACCTGACAAATTCAAATGGCATCAAATAACTTTTAGCTACGGTCTACGGCCGTAACATACGTACCATGTCCTTCAATGGCATAGACCGTGCATACACGAGAGCCGTAGACACCTACGCCATCTATTGCGTTCAAAAGTAACCAGGGGTTTTTCTTTTTGGGAAAACGCCTCATGGCTTATGGCACCATAAGTGTCAAAAAGTCAACCCCTACTCTGAACGTACACAGAGTTCTCCTCACATGTCCTCATTATTAAGGTGAAACGTCATTAGCCCCCTATCCCTTCCTGCGGGACGTGCGACATTTTTTGCCTACGCATCGAGAACGCCGTTATATCTACTTTATCGTTATTAGGAAGGTTCGTGTAATGCATATGCATTTAAGTTTATTGTTTATTGTTGATAGGTTGGTACCTGGCGAATAAAAGGTGAGTTATAATATGGGAGAAGTTATAGTATTCAAGAATCTTGCCTTTTTTGCCCGAGGCCGCAAAAAAAAGCGGGTCATGTGTTCCAAATGTTTCAATGTGGCATACCAATTAACGAAGCATCCAACTGGCTGAAGCGAATTTGATAAGCAAGATATCAAAATATACTCCTGTGTGGTTCTTAGCTAAATTTTGTAGGCCTTTGCCCTACATGTACGCCCTACACTTTTCTTACACTTTGGTAAAGGTTTCTAACTTTCAATCGTCACGGTGTTTTGAGACCTCCCACCAGTTTATATCGAAATGTTTTACCCATAGAGTCCTAACCTTATTATAAACAATAATACAAAGAAGTTTACAGAAAGTGTTTACGGTAAGTAGTTACTACAGAAACAATCCAATTCTACCCCTATTATGTACATATAGGTATGTTATGTAACCACCACAACAATAATAAAAATGAGATAGATAAAGTTATTATAATAGTTGTAGTTATAGTTATTATAAAATTTGTCAGCATGTGGGATGTTGACAACTCGTTCGTGAGTCGTTTCGGTTAACGGCGTAATAGCGAAGAGCCTCGATCAACATCTCAAGAGACTCTCGCTAGGAAGTTGGATCAAGGGTCAGATCCAAAAAGCGGTACTCCTGGACTCGGCGCGCTTCGTCAGGAAGTTCCTCTCTCTGCCGGTGATTCACCGTTTTGATATATTTTTAACTGTAGAATAATTTTATAATATTTTATTCTATGGTAAAAAATGTATTTTATAACGTTATTTTAATTAAATGATGTGAATAATGCTTGACAATCCACACAGCATCATCTAGCCCCAAACTACAATGGTTGTACCAATCCAACAACTTGCTTGTTGCTTCAACTCTTTGCACAAGTGCTCTTCTAGTTTCGATACCGATCCTGCCTGCGAACTTCCCAACGAAAATAATTGGACCTCCATACTCTCTCATTAAAAACTTCCAATAAAATGAAAATTTTCGAGTTTCACGAAACATGGAGTAGAATTTCTTGCATTTCCCGTTCTGGCTTCCCGTTTTGGCATTGGGCTTGAGCACGTCTCTTTGGGTTAATAACGACTGACAAAAACTTTATCGGTTAATTTGATTCGTGTTCAGAATCCCATTACGAAGTCTTTGGAATTCATGGAATTGTGTATCTGTATTGTTTGGGAAGAGATTCGCCGTTCTTCAATTTTTTTTTCATTTATTTTGCGTAACCTTTTAATTGCGTAGGTATATTTGAGGGGTTAAATTGCTTTCATTATCGTCATTCTTATGAGCTCCAGGACGTCCGCCCACTGCTGACTGCTGGACATAGGCCTCTACCAAAGATTGCCACAAAGACCGGTCCTGACGAAAACCCCACGTTTGGAACACTGTTTGCTGATGATTTAGTTAAAATACGGAGCACCTTTATTTCTTTAGGTAGCAAATTTCATAACCTAACATCATTGCTCTTTAAAATAACATTACTGCCACCACACACCACCGTCTACATTGTTCTCATAAGTTCAGTCCATCCCAAGGTTGCCTGGAAGAGATCGCTCAAAGCGATAAGGCCGCCCTTTGTACTTCCTTGTTTCTTAGCATTTTCTTCTGTATTATATTTTGTGTTTGTGTGGTACAATAAAGAGTTATCTACACACATTATACATTTGAATTGCAGTCACACTCACAGTCAGCAAAAATTTCATACAAAACTGGTAAAAATCCTAAATAATATTATGATTATAACGACTAAAATTTCACTTTCGGTGGACAGCGGGGATGGATTTTTACCAGTTTTGCATGGAATTCTTGCTGACCGCGACTGTGACGTCCATTAAAATGTACCTACTGGGTACCTAAATATGAATGTATATTTTACAGAGATAAAATTATAAGCATTTTATACGTTTATAACCTACTTTGCCTAAAACATTGTAATTTGGAGTCACAAAATAGGCACATCGTTACAAAAACTATTACGTAGTGCTATTTTAGTAAATCGGCTTTCAAAGAACAAAAACCAAGATCCCTTTTGGTTTACTCTAAAAAAGTATTACTAAGTGAGCCTTCTAAATGTTCCATATACGAGTATCTAGAAAGAACCGTAAAATGACGGCTCTCACCTCACTCTAAATCAAACACGTATAAATCCAGGCCTCCCTACGTTCTAATGTCAACTGAAGCGATTTATGATCGCGAAGAGATTTCCACAAAGGAATAACGCGAATAAATATTGAGCATATCTTGAGAATATATCAATGAGGTCTGAGATGAAGCTCGCGTGAGATTATCTGTATTGATATTTCGTATGTCATGCTTAAAGAACCTACCGAGTACCGACGTGATTTAAATACAAACACGATCGTCTGCCATAAAAGTTGTGTGTGGACTGGATATTCACTAGCTAACTGATCCGATCCTTTTCACAAGATTGATAGTGTTTTCTATCAGAGCTAAGTTAATGGCAATGCAGTGAAATGTGCAGGCTCGCTCAATTGTTATAGCTGTCCCAGCCAAGAGCTATGACAATCGAGAGCCTTTAATTAAGCTTTTAACACAGGTATGTGCTTTTTTAACCTGTTCTGTCCCAATTCATGTGCAACGGCCTCCCTTACCTCCTAGGTATGTGTAATGAAGCAAAAAACAAAGGATAAATAACCAAGTAATTTATTTATTTATTAACTATATAATAAAGGCCTAAGTTACATTTCTCTGTATATTAGGATGAAAAATATTTAGTAACAATTCCGCGTAAAGCCTCTGATAACATCCAACAAAATGCAATTCGCGTGCACCACCTGCCCTCCCACAAATTGACATGCCATGTAATTAAAGAAGGTAAATAACAGACTTACGCAATATAAAATTGCCAAGTCACTTATCTTCCGACTTCAAGCACACACACAACTTAATTTTATTGGATTTTTCTACAATTAAGTTGTGTGTGCTACACACTACTTAATTGTAGAAGAAAAATCCACACCCACTGCACAATAAATATTCTATCAAACGTCATTATCTAATCTCGTCTCTCCACGAGACATCATCAAGAACCACAATACACGACTTTGACACTGAGGCCCGTATAATGAAAGCTGGCTCAGTCATCGATCTCTGCTTGAGTAATGCTTTTCTTTGGCATTAATGTCACTCAAGCATAGATATTTGACTGAGCAAGGTTTCATAATCATGCTGGAACCGATCACGGTGCATCCGATCACAAACGAAATCAGCAAATTCTTAAACTATAGGTATAAAGGGGCCATGGTATAAGAGTGACGAATGGATAGATATATGGTACGTAAATGGTGAGCTCCATCGAACTAATAACATAACAGAAGCGTGGAACGGCAAGCTAAATAAACTTGTTAATAAAAAATAACTGAGCTACTTAAACTGCTTCAAACGTTAAAAAGTGATACCAACCAACATGCATTAAAATTGATGAACAATGAATAAGAGTATTATGTAACAACGACAGTGTCCTGCCAATGTTGCCTCTCCAAGCTCCACTCGCAAATTTTCCATTCCTGATGACGTCTCACCATCCTTATACTTTGCAATGGATTTCCGCAAAGTATCGCCTGAATCCATTGTTTACATTTCGCCGTTTAGTTTGATGGTGAGGCACCCATTTGGTATTTTTAAGTCAGCCGTTTTCTGGGCAAAGGCCTATGGATTGATTCTAGCTTTCTGAGACTAGCTAGTTCATTATTTTTAGTCTCTGATTTTTACTTACTCTCTGGATGGAAATAACCGAATATGTAGAACTCAAGCGCTTAGCATTCCGTCTGGTATTTACTCCAACCGAACCACCGCCTTTGAAACCTGCCACACAGAGTTCCGTTTCGCAAGTATTTGCAGTAACTGGATTACCTTGTTAATTGGGGCGTGTGATAGCTTGATAAGATTCTTCCAGTCAATTGAGTGATAGCTCTATTAGTAGAAAATGAGTAGGTACGGGAAATATTACTAAAGTAGTTTTAGCACGTCAATGTTTTACGCTGCGCTGTTTCATAACCAGCTACATGCCAATGATAAAATTACGATTTAAAATTACAATCCCTTTAAGTGGCTTTAATCTGTTTAAGAAGATGAGAAAAGTACTATTTGTGGTACATGGAAGCCTTATGGTAAGCCTTACATCCCATTTCATCTGAATTCGAAGCAATTTCCATACATTTTATACCCATTTCATATTTCTTCCCATTTCATTATTTTCCCATATCATCATTCGCTGCAGTTCTTTACAATTTATAAACAAATTTGGGGCCTTCAGTCAACGTACATACAATACTTATCGAAACAGCTTTCTAATATGTGTCGGGTGGATTTTGCAATAGGGTAGAGAGAACTGATTTCAGTTGGATAGAAACAACTGTTATTAGTACTCTTAACAATTATAAAAAGTAATCGCCGTAGCTCAAAGGATTTACTAAGCTGAAATGATAGGTAGGCTGGCCAGTTCTGTGGTGCCGGCCATATCTCCCGAAGTACTGACAACCGCTGCAAAGTAAACATGTTCATGAGTGCTCCACTTCATGAGTGCACTCACGTCAAAGTGGTCTCCGACCACTTGGCTAAGTCATGGGAGTTTATTGTGCTAACAAACAACGTCGAAAAATGTATACATATAGATTACAATACCTAATTATATTACATTAAATGCAATCTCTAAAAAAGGAAAGTTTTAATATTAGATTAGAGCGATTATCACTAGAAAATATCGCAAGGAGACAAAAAAACATTGCTGTTTTTTTTAGTTTCATTTGATTTTATTTTTAAGTAACGAAACTCTGTATCTATATTTTACGGGAAAAATATAGAGAAGTCTGTAAATAGACCACTTTTTGAAAAATGGTCAAATATTTCGAAAAGTCACATTCTTTTCGAAATATTTTGACGAAACTCGAAAATTTTACTATTACCCTCTGTACTCCGAAGTTTGCAAACCGATACATCTGAAATGTAGGTACCTGTATTTTATGGAATTCATCAAATAGCAAAGTCTCTAACCAGTACCAGCACATATTGGTATACTTGACAACCGTTAGAAACCCTCGGCACGCGAGTCACACTCGCACTTGAAGGATCTTGTTAAAATGTTTTACGCATCTGGTGGTCCAACAGCCAATTATACATGTATATCCCGCCTATGCTTAGTTTTTTTAATTCCTAGAACCATATTTTATTCCTAATTTTTAGCGCTATGCCGTAGGAGTGTTGTAGCAATTACGCAACGGATATAACGTAATACCATCGAAATCTACGACCTTCTAACTGCATAAGGAAACCCTAGCAAAAGATTACGCTAAGTCCACAAAGACGTTACGCAGAGAAACAATAGTATTTTTATAGGAACGATATCGGTCTCGGATAAAAGGTTAAATCCGAAACAGACCTTTAGCATAGCAACCATTAGCCCTGTTGCTAAGCTACAATTCCGTCAACAAAATGTATTACCATACCAACTAAGATTTTACGCAGCATAAAACTTGGAGCAATAAAAGAATTTTCCATCGTAAAAAGGAAAAGCAGGTATCCATTAATGCTTGGTATTCTTATGATTTGTGCTTCTTGTTACCGTATTGTAATTTTTATCGTCGGGACCTCGCGTGGTTACACTGCGTAATCGTATTTTGTATCAACAAAAGGCCCTTATCTATAAAAACGTATTTGAAATTCATGGGCCGGCATTGTTGAAAAATTGTCTAGAGAATTTTATGTACAAAACTCTCGGAGATAATAAAATGTCACCCATTCAAACGATGAAAGTTACTTTCGAGTTTTGTGCTGTAAAATTATTATGCCTTTTCGCAGGAATAAATGTAATGAGGAAATGTTTTCGGATTTTCTTCTGAATTCTAAGAAATGGTGAAGTTGAATGGGCATAAGTTTTTATGGTAGCTCGAAATATGCAAATTTCAAACTCTTCTTTCGTTTTTCTGGTATTTTAATTTCACGAAAGAATGACCTAAGGAATATAAATTCACACGTAGTTTAAACGTGTGACGCGTGAGAGGTTGTTTAAGAAGTTTTGTGCAATGCGCAAATTGCTGTTTTAATTTATGTAAGTTATGCACAGGCTTATGTTGAAAGAAGCAGTAAATATTCAAAAAGGACTTAGACGGTTGTGCGTATAATGTATGAGACAAAGATGGAAGAAAATTTTGTTATACTGCGAGATCGAAAAACTATTATGGTTTGCATTACATTATAAAATGTACGTAAAAACAAGACAAAGTGGGCCCATGCCTATTTCTAGAACTTGAATATAAAATAGAATATTTATTATTTACAAAGTATACATAATGTGTTCATAATGTTGCACCATTAAACCACAATAGGTTTGTGTAGGTGCTCACACTTGTCTTAGACATAAATGTACATGCATTTGGATCACTTCTTATAATCTACGTCACAAAAGATACAAACTCGATATCCCACAATCCCTTAATCCGATAACTAACCTGTTTTACGACAGCTTTTAAGAAGGTACTTTCCAAAATCCGCGTGTGTAATAAACTAAAATATGATTATTATTATTTTTAATATATATTATTATAATCTAGGTATTCAAAAACAGTGAGTGTTTTTACTTATTTTTATATCATACAATAACTATAACTTTATTAGTTTATCGGTAGTTCATAAAATAATAGTAGAAGTGCACTATGCAGGAGGCTATTTTGTTTGAGAAATAATACGTAGGTAATAATTATATTTTACTTTTATTCTGTCAAAAGAATAATGTTTACGGTTCGAGAGGAATCCAGAGACAGAGTTTTTCTCTGCATCATTTTCTAAATGTTTTAGAGATTAACCTACCGGAGGTATGTAAGTACTCGTACCTATTACCTAGCGAGGTCTCTACTTGTGTTAAATTAGCATTTCCCGCAAGTACAAAGTTGGAGGCGACTTAATGAAGTATTTATGTAGAGCACACAGAGAAATGTTAATGTGGATTTTACGAAAAAGCTCGCGAAAACGTTTCTAATTTTCATTATTCAAATTATTTCATGTTTTTCCGTAAGTACCTACAAACGTTGGAGGATGCTTCGTATTTATGATTTCTTATGATTACATCTTAAATATTCTTCTTGATTCCTAATATCCTCTACCGGAAAAAAAATGGTAGACATAAAAAGATCCTAATTGAGAGAGTTTACAAGGGTCCCTATGGATCTTGCAGCGATCGAAGATTGGTTAGTGCTTTTTCAATTGAATTAAATAAACGACGAAACTTGGACGACACTATCGCAAAATGCTGCTACATTTGCCTGCAAATGTGTTTTTTATTTAAGAATAAGGGTCGGCTTCCACTAAAACTCAAGAGGACAAAATTTAAAAATAAGCAATACAGTGGGGTCAAAATAACGTTACGTCATGGATTCGATATTCTATTGGTAGATTTGAATGCACTTCATGACTTGGCGCGTGTTTTTTGTTTTGCTATCTATCTATTATGCTAGCTAAAACAAAAAACGCGCGCCAAGTTATAGCTATGCCAACCTATAATATTCCCTGAGTTAGGAGAATGTGAAACATTAGAATATCAAATAAAGTTATGTAGTTAGACAAATATATATCCAAAGATAAAACACCAGTACCTTTAGAAAACCGCACGAAGAATGGCCTGAATTTAACAAAGTTACACGTTCCTTTAACTTCTTATTCGCTGGTTTAAATTCCGTCGAGCTCACGTACGTCTCACTTCCCTAGATTTATTGGACACCAGTATTTATGCCCAAGTCTAGAATGTAGGTCATTCTTGCCTGTTAAAACTGTAATCACTAGAGAGTTTTCTTGGCTAGCTGATAGTACTTTTGAAAAACCTATGTTTCTCTTGCATGACCTCTATGCTGACAACTGGCAAGAGACAAGAGATAGACAAGTGTAGACTTACGTGTGTAGTAACATTATAATGGTTTTTAGGGTTCCGTATCTGAAAAGTGAAAACGGGACCCAGTTAATAAGCCTCCGCTGTCAGTTCGTCTGTCTATCCGTCTGTCAGCGGGCTGTATCTCATGAAATGTAAAAGTTTGTATTTTTTACAGAGTGTGTATTTATCTTAAATGAATTAACGAATACTTTATTGCAGTTATAACAACCAATAATAAAAATAAAATATATATTTAAATTAACGGGACTCCCATTCAAAAAACGTGACTTTTTTGGCTATTTTTCCTCTACCTTTCCTCTTCCAAGGCTGTATGTATCTCTTGAACTGTAATAGTTAGACAGTTGAAATTCTGGCAAGATGTGTATTAATATTGCCACTATAACAACAAAAAAAAAATAAGGGGGAGCATTGTCCATTCCTCGTATTTGAATGGGAGACCGCGTGATGTCGACTTTTTGCTTTTTTTTTTCGATTCTGAAATAACACTTTTCGGTTTTCTTTTATTTCTTTTGCGAAATAGTTTTGTACGATAGTACGGAACCCTCCGTGTGCGAGTAGACTCGCACTTGGCCGGTTTTATTTCTGCTAGGTGAAGCTGGCAATAGGCTAGCCGGACTCACATTAGTTATATGCGTGTATATGGTGGCAAATAAATTAAATGTTATGTCTATGTGCCAAATGTACCTCTATAACATAGTATTGATGAAGCATTAATAAGGCCATTTTTGGAGTTCTGAAAAGTTTCTAGGAGTAGGTAAAGTTACTGGGTTCCGGAGTAGTCAAGAGTTTGCGGGTTGGCAAATGTAGTGTTGAACGCTTCCCGAATAGAAGACCAGAAAGGTGAATCTACTCGTATTTGACGTTAGTAACGAGACGTGATCGTGACGTCGCCTTTTAGTATGGGATTTGGGTAGTTCCATGTCCGCACGATAGAGGCGCTGTACAAAATTGTAAAAAGGAGACGTCATGATCACGTCTCGTTACTAACGTCAAATAGACTCATCCCTCAGATTTGCGGAAGAAAAGGGATGAGACTAAAATTAGGAAACGTTAAAATGGGTACCTACAACTTGTTATACTGAGAATAATAAATACCTAATATATGTTTAAACCAGTTCAAAGTCGCACCAGCGAGCTATGGAAAGAGCTATGTTTTGAATTTCTCTGAAGGATAGGATTCGTAACGACAACATCCGACAAAGAACTTAAGTTATCGACATTACTCAAAGAATTAGCAAGCTGAAGTGGCAGTGGGCCGGCCATATATCGCGAAGAACCGACAACCGCTGGAGTAAACGTGTTCTTGAGTGGAGACCGCGACTCGACAAACGTAGTGCAGGTAGCCCTCCGGACCGTTGGGATGACACCTGCGCAAAGTCTGCAGGCAGGTACTAGATGCGGCAAGCTGTAGACAAGGCGCTATGGCGCTCATTAAGGGAGGCCTATGTCTAGCAGTGGAATAAGATAAGTTGATGATGTGTGGGCGTGTAGGTGTGTGTGTAGGCCCTTTAACATAAAATTAGGGCCACGGCATTCTCTTTTATTTATCTTCTAGTGCTTCATTATGTTATACTAGTTTCTGTCCGCGACTTCGCATGCGTTTTTTTCGGTAAGTATGTTATTCTATGCACACAGCTTCATCAGTGCAAAATTTAATCCCGATTCAGTAATTCTGGTGTTGTCTTCGCGCAAACATTAACACATACACACACATATTATATACACATATTATATATGTGCTTATGTTAATGTTAAGACATTAACATAAGCGTTCACTTAAATTAATAAATAAGGATAAAGTAATAACGATAAGGCCGCCAATTCTGTTACCTTATGTACCATACTGTTTTATATACATATAAGTTTCTGTGAATAAAGTATTATCTATCTAATAGGTAAAATTAGTAGGCTTTCAATGATACCTACCTATTTATTATATTTATTATATATTTTTTCAACAGTATCTAATTACTTATACAGGAAATATACAGGATGTCTCAAAAAAAAAGACAGGTACGTAAAAATTAAAAAAAAAAATAACTCGTTTATAGATTTATTTATTAATTAGTAAATCGCACTCTTTGAAAATTTATTTCTTAAAAATAAGGCCGTCCAAATGTTAACCCTCGCAATCGCGACACTCATTCAATCAAACACTAAAATTTCTGATGACGGCTTGGCAAGCAAGCTCCGTGATGTCTCCCATTCATTGGACGTATGTAATATTGCTCCGTCCTGCTGGAATAATGTTATTTTGAAACAGCCTGTAAAATTCTTCAGTTAAGGCAACATAAAATCATCTAACATCCTCACATAACCCTCTGAATTCACTGGATGTGCATGTCCCCTTTCATCTTCAAAAAAGTTAGGGTCAGTAATTCCTCGCTATGACATTGCAGCCCATACGTTTACTTTTGGAACCGAAAACCTCAAACATTGCAGAAATTTCTTCGCGCTACAGTCGCAAAATTACCATTTTAGTAAAATTCGCGTGCGCACAACGCGCGATCCACTCCCGAGAAACGCTCCGCAGCGACTAAATTCCCAGACTGCCAATTGACATATCCGAAGCGTTGCGTTCACGCAGTAAGCTAAACAAATAATATGTCCTTTCTTTTGAGACACCCAGTACTTTTTCAATTAGATATTTTTCATGAAATGAAAAGTGACTCTTTATAAAATGCTCTTATTAAAATGATTAATAGGAAAAAATACAGTAAAAAAAACCAACAGTGGCGCGCGGCTGTTACTAGTCAAATAACCTGGTTATTTGCGCCATGGGCAATGAAATTATTAACCAGGTCAATAAAACATTGCAATTTATAATATAGAGACGGCATGGAAAATAACCATCAATATCAATAATTTCCATTCGATTCAGACTGTCGTTTCGAAAAACTCATGAAAATATACGAGTTTAATTAAGTGTACAGTGAAAATTGCAATTTCCACGACACTGCCTCGTAAACAATCTGTTCAAACTTTCATGGACTCATTGGACTGATAAACAATATGGCGATAATTCTCGAAACGTTTTAACGACATTAATAGTCATAATGAACTTTATCGGACAATGCCAATGCTTTGAATCATACACAATTTAGATTGCACTAAGCCCACTTTATTTACTACCCGCCGCCGCTTCGCGATGACTTTTTCCGGTATAAAAAGTATTTAGTAATCCAGGTCAAGAACTACATCTTTGCAAAATTTTAGTCCGATTGAGTAGTTTTCTCTTAGGGAGATACGAGTAGCTAATATTATAACAATTATGTCAAAATCAAAACTTAAATTTTTAATATTTGTGTGAAAGCCTAATTCTTTTGCAAATGTACAGAGGATGACCTCGAGATGATCCCATAAAAAATATTTCCGAGGGATTGGTATTTATCCCGCTTAACTTAAACAAGATCCGACAAGTGCGAGTGTGATTCGCGCGCCGAGGGTTTCGAACGGTTGTCAAGTATTACCAATATGTACTAGGTACTGGTTAGAGACTTTGCTTTTTGATGAATACCAAAAAATTAATAGTTTTCAGATTTCAGATGTATCGATTTAAAAACTTCGGAGTAGGTATCTCTATACCTACTCCGAAGTTTTTAAATCGAGAGGGTAATAGTAAAATTTTCGTCTTTTTTCAAAATAATTCAAAAAGAAATTAAGAGATTTTTATAATTTATTTTATTTTATAATACGTGCAGAAATTTTTAAAATTATTTCCCCCTTTTTTGATAATTTTTCAAAAAGTGTTCTACTTACAGACTTCTATAAATTTTTCCTGTAAAATATAGTTTCATATCTACAACGCTACATACATTTCAGATGGATCGCTCTGCAAACTTCGGAGATAGGGGGAGGGGATGGGTAATTTTCAAAATATTTCAAAAAGTATGAAACCTACAGAAATTTCAAAAACTGTTTTGAAATGTACAAACTGATACCTATCATTTGATAACCCATTTGACATTGTAGGTCTCTTTTAAAATTTCGACATCACAATTTGTACTGAAAATATACATGTTTATTTTTCATTTATTTTTATTTATTTTTCTTTTAATCCCTACAAGCGCACGAAATGTATTAATATTTTAAATTTCACGTTAATTGCTGCTGTAGTTGCTGAGATATTAAAGACGCAAAAAAGGACAATAAAAGCGATGCGAAAGCGAAGTTCGGTTTCGAAACCGAACTTCGATCTTCGAAACCCTAAAAACTGTTTAAAACTATAGGATTCAAAGTCGGTTATTCGTTTCTTCAAAACAATCAAATTATGTTTGTTACATTGCATTATCTCTAAAACTAGAGACATACATAATTATACACATGGTGCAAATACAATAAATTTTATTGTTATTTTTATTTTTCCAGTCAATGAGCAGACGGGCTATTGTGACCACAAGCAATATAGCAAATAAATAAATGAGCAAACTATCGAGATTTATTTTCCAATACAATTGGCTTGATTATGTTGAGGAGGCGTGAATACGTCATTAATCTCATTGTAATGGCCAATGTGTTTCGGAATATTTGCGACTGCCCACCTACAGTTAATGGGCCCTTGGCCGCAGGGTAGCTGTTGGTCAGATAAATTGATTAAATTAAATTAATTTGTTCGTTGTGGGATGGTAAAGGTATTTTGGTGGGTCAATTTGTAAAATGCTTCTACCAATTACGATTTACTTTTGATAGATCGAATAACTTTTTTGAACTGATTTGATACTCCGCGGTACCGCTGGAAAGATGTATTGGAAGCGGACCTGCGTGAAGTACAAGCGGAGGACTGGCGCGAAACTGCAGAGGACAGGGAAAAATGGCGACTCTCTATTCGGGGGCCAAGACACACTTCGGCTCGCTGATCACTTCGCAGTACGCTGCGTTATGCGCTCTGCGGTGCCAACGGTAAAGGGCAGCACGCAGTACGCAGCATACTGCGTGGTGATCAAGAGACCAAAGCTTAACTGATGTGATGTGTGATTATTGAGCTGGTGTGAAAAGAAGAGGCATATACCAAGCAGTGAGGCTGATATGTCAATGATAATGGTGACAATAACCGTGTTTGTGAGGGAGGGAAAGACAGTACACACACACTTGCACGCACACTTGTACACTCACAGGCTAGTCTCCGTTGAGACTGGCAGCTGTGGTCGGCGTGCGGCTAGGTGGACATTTTTAATAAATCACACACATCATCATCTAGCCCCAAAGTAAGCAGCTTTTGCTGTGTAGTCGGTATTAGATAACTTATTATATTATACTTAATATTTTAATTCATTACATAGCCAGATAACTTTTATTATACATAGAAAACACCAAAAAAAACCGGAATAAATATCTGCAAATCGTACAAATATTTATCCCGAGGCGGGAATCGAACCCTCATCATCATCTTTATTACCTACCATGTTTGTGCGTACGCTCACTATGTCACCTACTTGAGGACTCTAACGAAAGACCAGCGCTGGCTTTTTCCCTTAAGCCAGCATAATGCTGAGTTATGGCCTTTTTGTAAACACTTCGTGCAGGATATTCTTAATTGTGTCTTGTTTTCCTCAAGATTACATATAAAAGTATTATTTTTTTTACTTTCTTCCTTTCTTAATGCAGCCATACGCCTATACTTATAAGGCATTATTTTTAAGGTTCACACACCCACATAATTTTAACGTAAACGAAACAAGTTAGTAATACACAGGTAGATGCCTATTTTACTAAGTATTATTACAATAGACAATCACTTGCAATTTAAACTCTAGCTTTTCTCAGGTAATTTTCCGTAAATATGTACTATAGCCCAGTAACTTTGTCGCCTGAAAGTATGGAGTAGTATGCGTCAAATCCGGTAGTTCTGATTTTTTGCAGACTTGTTTATGATGTTGGCCTAATGAATAATCCAAGTTTGTGACCTCGAGCGCCGAACGCAACTTTGTCAAAAATCGTAAAATCTGCGAAATAATCGGTTCTTTTTAAAATTTTGGCGATTATAACCCTAAAGGATTCGTTTTTGAAAAATCTTTTTAGGATGTTGTTAAAGAAGACTAAATTTGCTACAATATGATACTAGAATTGTCTCTGTAGACCCAATAGTTTCCGAGATTAAGCCTTTCAAATTTTTTAATTTTTTCGAACTTCGCAATTTTTGCAATATTTTAGACGTCACTCGAACAACTCTAGCGGGATGAAGTTCCAATTACCTCCGACGGAGTGTGCTGCACACTCCGTCGGACTGTGTGCTAGTATCAATCTAGCCAGGCTACCTCCTACACGAGACTCTGCTCGATTTCACTCCTTGCGGACATACCATCAGGTAAAAATTTGTCCTTGCATCAGTAATACACATTATATCATTCATCATTTTCTATTCTTATGTACAATCTTTTTACAGGTACAGGCGTGGTTGGGAGTCACACTGAACCCTCTCTCCTGGGGGTGGATATCTACGTCACAAGGCCTCAACCCAAAAATGATGACCAGAGATGCAGCCCCACAACACCTCTTGCGGATGATTTCTTGCGGCTGCACGAAGGGTTGTGGGAACGCGTGCAGCTGCAGGAAGGCACGATTAAAATGCTCATTAGTCTGCAGGCACTGCAGCGGGGCCTCTTGTGACAATATACCTGATGTTGCAGTAGTAGATATCCCAGAAGGCGACGATCTGTCCGATGTCGAAATGGAGGATGACTTGTGGGCACAAGACGTCGACGTTTCATCACCATCCCCTGATAGGGATATGCCATCCCACGTCGACCCAGATACGGACGAACCTCAACCGGGACCTTCCAAGAGGGCTAAATTAATTTAATTTTTTGATTTTGAATATTACTCAATTTCCTAACAAATAAACTTATTAACTTTTGTTGTACCTATCTTTTTTACTTCATTATTCGTAGCTTAGCTTAAACATCATCGTTCACACTTCTCATTTTCTTTTTTAACATCCGATCATAAAAGTACAGGGCTTCGATAGTATAATCAGGGTCAAAATTCATTCAAAACGACAGAATCGCAAAAAATTGCGAAATTCGAAAAAAATGATAAACTTTGGAAGGCTTAATTTCAGAAACTATTAGGTCTACAGAGGCAGTTCTAGTATCATATTGTAGCAAATTTAGTCTACTTTAAAATCGTTTTTAGAAAGTTTTTTCAAAAACTAGTCCTTTAGGGTTATAATCGCCAAAATTTGAAAAAGAACCGATTATTTCGCAGTTTTTACGATTTTTGACAAAGTTGCGTTCGGCGCTCGAGGTCACAAACTTGGATTATTCTTTGGGCCAACATCATAAACAAGTCTGCAAAAAATCATAACTACCAGATTTGACGCATACTATAATGTACAAAGTTACTGGACTACTAATATTTCGACGATAAAATGAAAGAAATAAACTAAAGTTAAGATTTTAAATGTCACTTACAACTTTGTTTCGAAAAACAGTTTAATATCTTGTGCAAGGAGTTATTAGTGTGAGGTTTACTTACCTGTTGTAAGAAGGACACTTGTAATGAAATACATAATAAGATTGTTTTATATAATATTACTAGATGCAGCCCGCGGCTTCGCACGTTTTTTTCCGGATTAAAAGGTAGCCTATGTTCGGCCCCGGAATACCATCTACCTCGCTGCCAAATTTCACCGAGATCCGTTCAGCCGTTCTTGAGTTATAAATAGTGTAACTAACACGACTTTCTTATATGTATATATAGATTATAAATATAATATTATATAAAACTTAGTTATGTTATGTAATCTGAATAAATACTTTCATAGATACGTGGAAGTCGCTACGGTGGTATGGTTTCGTTCCACCCTACCCCCAGGGGTAAGGTCCCCCTGACCATGGTGGGTCCAAAGTGATTTATTTGCCGGATATTGTTTATTTGCGAGTCTTTAGCAGACAGGTTTGTGAAGTATGGTGCAGATATTTACGAAGTAAGTTTGTTTTCAATACAATATTAATATAACTTTATCATTCATCTAGTACCCATAACACAGCTCTGCTTAGCTTGGGGCTAGATGATGATGTGTGGATTGTCCAGCATTATTTATTTATTTATTTCCTGGTTATTTATTTTCAGGACAGACGAAGATGTAAATATTTATTATACCAAACAATATTAACTTTGATTTTAATAAGATTGACTTGTCGACTTTATCTTTATATAAAACAATTCGTGAAGTTAAATTGTTCTTATCTACGAGTAAGTAATAGTAAATCTAATTCTTCGCTGTCTAATCTCAGATTAACTATACATTACATATATTATTTAGGAATCAATTTCATATTAAAAGTAAGTGAGAGATAAGCGAATGAGAATGTTTACAAAAAAATGTGTTCTAACCTAGGGTGATAAGGGGTTGGGGAGGCAACAGTGTCGACACATGCAGCGTCCGACACTTGCGCCATCCGAGGACATCCGTGAGGGCTGGTGCGGCGGCAAATTTGGCCGAGGATCTCAAGAGGCGCAAATATGCAGGTCTCAAGCCTACACATTTGCGCCCTTTGGGATCGAGACCCTAGGTCCGTGGGGTACCGAGGCTCTCCAGGTTTTTAAAAAGTTATCTGAGCGTCTGGTCAAAGCGACTCGTGACTCGAGAGCTGGTATCTGGCGCAGCGCATCAGCATTGCTATACAGCGGGGTAAAGCAGCCATGCAGCGTCTTCGGAACGCTTCCGACTGGTACCTATTGATATGGATCAGTTGAGCTACCTGTAGATTGTTTGCAACAGTCTTAATTGTTTCAATTGTAAATACTAGTTCTAATTTGTTTTTATTATTTGATTGTAATTTTCTTTGTTAATAAGAAATTTAAGAAAAGGATGATATAATTACGATTATTCAGGTAAAACAGGCGGTTGTCCGAACGCTGATCATGTCCAAAAATTAACATAGAAAGTGATTTCGATCGTTGAGATCAACACTTTCTACGCCATTTCGGCAAGATAAAAACAATTTGTAAGACTTGATCATTGACTAACCACTCAGCGAACGAGTAACCGGCCGATTTCACATCAATCATACTTTAAAAGGCTCTCCAAGCTCGATCAGAGCCGCGACGACAGTACGCACTTTGAAAACTAACTCGACGATGACGTTACAAGACTCGACATAGAATAGAGCACTGTTCCAAGACTCAGTGTAGTGAGAATGACCGTTCTGTAGCGCTTGACATGGAGCAGCGCGTACTTCTAAAGTTTACTTTACTCTACGTTTGTTTTTAAAGTAGCCAAATGAATGAAGTTTTAATATGTTTAGATGACCCTTAAGCTGTTCAAAACCGACGCTAGCCCCCCAGCTAGAGCGGTCATGACGGTATGCGATATATTAAACCTACCTCTTCAAACAATAGAGGTCATTATGCCAGCAAAAGAGCACCTCAAACCAGACTTTGTACATAAATAATAATGCCGAAGAACAACGACACTTTTTTAAATAAAATAGATAATATAATGCGAAACAATTCACACCGCACTATCTAGGGTACTAACTGTTAATCTTAATACAAATACAGTACATAATTTACATAACAAATATCTGCAGATCGTACAAACATGATGTGATGTCCTCTTTAGACGAAGCCGCCGTGGAGGTAACGCTAACATTCTGACTCCGGACTGCTACTTATTAATTAGCTTGCTTGATATTATGGGGCGAACCTAATGGGAAAACTGGAATCTAAAAATATCTATTCCAGTTTTCCCCCTTGAAGATCCACCTTTTTTCAGGTGTCAATCTTTTACGACGGTGCTAATTAGCCAACACCTCAGCAAATACAAGACATTTCGGACGCCTACAGTTTTCTAGAATCATTTCCAACCCGTTCTAAGTATCTGGCTAGTGACAATATCACTATAGCTGATACAACAGCCATAGCCTACGTGACTTCTATGATTTACGCTATGCCTCTTGAAGCTAGTAAGATTTTAATATTACAAAATAAAACACTGATCATAAGATTCTTATAAGTGAAGGCAGATTCTAATACTATTATATCTTATATACTGAATAATACTTTCATACTAACGGGAAAGTAATGTTTATTGTTTATCTCTGGTATTAAGTTATTAAAGTATGTATCTTATTCATTATAAGGCGGTGATATAAAAATATTATCTATCTTTAACCTTTAGTAAGTTTATAAATTTTTTTAGCCTGCGGGGTCAAGTTTTTGTTTCATTTTAGATTCCCCAAAACAGCAACTTGGATCAAGGAAATGAAGCAAAGACCTTACTGTCAGAAATACAACGCCCCAGGCTCGGTTCTGTTAGGAGAACGTCAAACAGGCATTTCAATAAAATGAGGCGATCTCGTAAAAAAATTACTTTTATATTATAAGATTTATTTTGAAAAGTTTTAAAAATTTTAGCAAAATATTTTCCGGAATAGCAGCATAGGTACATAAAATAGAATGACACATAACTGAACTAGACATTGTGCATTTGAACGCTGTGTGGTGATATACTACTTCAGCACAAAGCATGTAACCCACATATGTGTATATGTGGGTTACAACAGAAGTAGAATAAAATTAAGTATTGGACAAAACACAGAAACAAAATAACAAACTAACCAAAGGTAGGTAGTAGACCTTTGGTTTGTTTGTTATTTTTTTCCAGTTACACAGGAAAACACAAGTGATAGCGGGTACAAAGTAGTAGGTACTCCACAAGCTGATTCGAAAAGCGTGTGTGTGAATCGGTCTAACAGGTCTTGTCTCCGCGTGGTGATCTAACACAAAATCCGTACTGCTTGTTCCAAAGCAAACCTAGGCAGTTAAAATTGAAACCCAAATACAACAAGCAGACCTCTAGGTTTCCTTAGAGTTATCCCTTAGGGAACAGCTCATCAGCTCATCCCCTAAGAAAAAGAAGGTAACGATCGAATCGCAGCCGGTTCTAATTTTTTTGCAGCCCCAAAGTTCAAAATAGCTTGTAATTAAATCCATGTCAGAACAACGAAAATAAAAGTGAGCGTCATTGGGGACCTTAAAGAGCCTGCTATAAATAAGTTCTACAAAAGCTAGCTGGAGTGGAAAAATCCCTTTGAATAAAGTTTAAATTGTTCCGTTGTTTTTCAGAACCGGAATTTTTCGTGATTTTAATATTTTCTTTGAATTTTACAATGTACACCGGGTCATACAATTGTAAAAACATTGATTATTCATTGGAAACGTGTTAGCGCGAGGTTATCCGTTAATTAGTCAGCAGTGTTCGTTTTTGAATTTCTTTAGTTATCCAAATTAATTATTTTATTTATTTTTATCTTTTTTGACAAAGGAAGGGTATGGTATTATATTATCTGTAACAAAGTTTAGTACCTACCTTTGATTTTTCTTGGAACAATTATCTCAAACATTAAAATTCTACAAACCAACTTTGAAAGTAATGTTAGGGATAAAACCAACAAAATTACAAATTCCCGGGAAACATTTCTTTGGTTGGATAAAAGGACTCCTGGTTTTGAAAAATCCAATAACATTCCCAAGAAAAACCGAATCTAGTCTATCAAGATACAGAGGAATTACATTATAATAGTCCAGACGCCAATTGTTTTCGTTATATAGCGAGACGTTACGTTGCGAATCACTACGGAGGGTATTTAAAAGGAAGATTTATGTTTCTGGCAGTATAAGTATGTAGAAATTATGCAAAAAACATAAATGTATTATCGCTACCTTTTGGCTTCGCCTTAGAGGGTTATAAAGTGATTTTGTGCCATGATCATAAAACTTCTGCTTTAGCCGTAGCGCCGCAGTTTCTTTGCTTTTGAATTTGAGTTTTGCTTTTGAATGAGACTAAGTAATACAAAAAACAATAGAGATGGCGCGTTTGACAGATATGAGCCCTCAAAGAGGAGGGGAAAAGAATTAACCCTCAGTGACGCAGAGGTAGTATTTCTCAAAGCGTCAATGCATACAATACATCGTATACAGATTAATTCTGAATCCCCTGGATAAGGGCGCTCTAACTTGTAATTTCATTTGATCCCTGCTGTCGATATTCCCATCTCACTGCTAGTCTCGTTAATACCTATTAATTGGAAACTGGTCTCTTGGGAGACGTTTCTAAGACATCATAATCTATGCTTGATAGGTTATCTTATTCACGGTATCGGTTAACGTACCTACAGAATGTGGTAGGAGTGGAAGTTATTGGGAACACCATTATCAACATCAGCCTACGCTAGTCGACATAGGCCTCCCCTAATAAGTGCCATAGCGCCCTGTCTTCCGCTGGCCGCTTCCACTGCTGAACATCACGCCTCAGCAAGCCGATTCGCCTGCCTTAGCTTGGCAGGCGAATCGGTGATCGCAGCACAGGTGTTCAAAATACTCAAGGAAGTAGCTGCCTTGCCTTTCCTCTATTAGGATCCCTAAGTCGGCTCATATGATGGGCCGATTTGGAGGGGATCGATTCTTACGCTGCGACCATCACGGTCAACTACAACAGTACCTACCTACCTAGTAATTTTCAGGTAGGTAGTTTTACTAGGTATATGTTTATTTGGCAAAGGGTGATTAATTTGTAAATGAAACTATTTTAAGTTGAAAATATATATTTAATTTACTTCTAATTACAACCTACATTACAATATAACTCTAGAGTGTACAGGTAAGTTTTGATTAATGAAAACATAATGAATATAAGCAGTAGTAAAATTTACAGATCGGATCATTATTTCAAAATCATGACTGTATATTTTTAATGAGACAGGCACATCAGTCCAAATTAAGCCTGAAATTAAAGCAAAATGAAATAATATTAAATATTTCAATTACCTGGTTTGACAAAGAAAATTACCATTCAATAAAAACAAAAACAAATTAGAACTAGTATTTACAATTGAAACAATTAAGCTAACTGCAGACTGTTGCAAACAATCTACAGGTAGCTCAACTGATCCATATCAATACCAGTCGGTAGCGTTCCCAAGACACTGGCTGCATTGCCCCGCTGTATGGCAATGCTGATGCGCTGCGACAGATATCCGCCAGCTCTCGGGTCACGCGTCGCGTCGACCAGATGCTCAGATTACTTTTTAAAAAACCCGGAGAGCCTCGGTACCCCACGGACCTAGGGTCTATTACCTGGTCTAAAAAACTTATTCTGAAGTTAAGCTGTAGGAGTAATTTCCATTTGAAGATTAACCCCCTCATTCATAATTGTCTGCTAACTTGAAACAGTTACTAAGCAGTGTTATTTCTCACTGTGACTAGAAGACTGAAAGACACACTAAAAGAAGACAAAGCTCACTCTGCCTTCTTTTAGTGTGTCTTTCAGTCTTCTAGTAAAAAATAGTGACAAATAGCATTGTTTTAAGTCAGCAGAGTATTATGAATAAGGGGGTTAATCTATATCTTTCTTCCTAGCTAGTTAACCCCTAAGGTGTGATCAGCGTCACAATCCAATCAAGCGATCAAGTTAATTTATTGAAATTTGTTACTAATACACAATAAAGCCAAAATTATTCACCTTATTGCTGGGCTCCTGCATATATTCCTGATAATAGCAGATGACCGTTCGACAAAAGGAAAAATACACCAGGATGGTTCCATTCGAAGCTTCGAACTTCTTGTACAGCCGTAGTTCCCAAAATCAAACCTGGAATTCGTATTTTAAAATAAAATAAAATCGTCTAGCATGTTTATGCCTTTCAGCACTACACACAAACGTCCACTGCTGAACCTGCCTCCCTAAACAAAGGTGGTTTTGCCATAATCACCAAACTTGGCAGGCGGGTTGCTGATTGCAGTGGAGCTATTACACACACATAAGATACACAGAAGAGAACTGCTATTGGTAGGGTAGGTTCCGTTCGTCGCCTCCTACGACACTCACGGGCTGAGCTAGAGAGGTCAATTCTTACGCCGGGAATACATGGCTTGTTCTTTACTTGTTGATAACTCCAGTAAGTAAAAAAGTGTCACTATGTAATTATTAACCAGAAGAATTCAAAACGTCGATTTGCGTTGAATGTGTAAAAAGCAACCCCTATAAATAAATATAGGAGACAATACTGACAAAAAAGTTAAGCAAAAAGTAAAAGAAGTAACAGATTAGTGATAAAATTGACTTGGCCTTCGATAAATTATTTTTACTTGCTGCCCCCGCATACAAAAATAATTTATTTTATTTACTGAACCACAAAAGAAATAATTATATACCACTTACGATATATATCCATCATATACCATCTACCTCTAGAGCCTTTTATATTCTTCCTACGTGAAAAATTCAAGGAAATAAACATAATGACGACCGATGTGGCGCGGCGGGCGAAGGTCCGCCTGCGACGCAGAAGGTTGCGGGTTCGATTCCCGCCTTGGGACAAATGTTTGTACGATCTGCAAATATTTGTTCCGGGTGTTCTGGGTATTTTCTATATATAATAAAAAATATCTATGTTATATATTGAATTAAGTTTATCAGTCATCTAGTGCCCATAACACAAGCTCTGCTTACTTTGGGGCTAGATGATGCTGTGTGGATTGTCCACCATTAAAAAAAAAGTAAAAAAAATAATGACAGTACCGTGTCAATATATTTATGAAAACTTGTTGTACACTCATAGGAATACTAATCGGGTCCCTAAAAATAGCGACATACATACATAATTTAAATACTAGAAATAAGAATAAACTCGCCGTGCCCACAACTAGGCTACACAAGATTAATGTATCTTTTAAAGGGCAATGTATACACTTTTACAACAAAACTCCTAGTGAGTTGCAAAAATTATCAGTAAATAAATTCAAACAAATTCTCAAAACTTTCTTGTGTAAAAAGGCCTACTATAAAATATCAGATTATCTAGAGAATAAAAAAGCTTGGGACGGGATTTGCTTCAACTCGAAAAATAACAACTAACAGGCTAAAGGTTTCTTTGTCGCTTCTTTACTTTAGTCTACATACCGAAGCGACTGAAATCAAAAATATCACTTTTTATCCGTGTCAGTGTTTGATTTTATTAAGAATTTGACCTTTTCTAAGTGTACATTTATTGTATTTATGGAAATAAAGAGTTTTTGACTTTGACTTCCTATTATTCCTACCTATTACTACTAGTCCTTCCACTGCTGGACGAACACCTTCCCGTGATAAGCGCCTTAATGGCTTTTATCATTTATGCGTGTGCCCGTAATCCCCACGCTGAACATGCGGGTCGGTGGTAGAGTTGTTCTGCAGGAAGCGGTGCTGCCGGCCTCTAGGCAGATATCCTTTTTTCGCCTCATACGTAACCACACCCGCAGGAAGAGTTGGGGTTGTGCAAATTCTAAGCCAGCACCACACAGCCAAATAATTCATAAAATATAGTGATTGTTAGGCGGCGTATGGCTTGTAGAATAAAAAATAAAGATATTTTATCTGTCACGGCATACACAATTGCGCAGTATACCTACTAATCTAATATATTTACAAACCAGTAGCTACAGCCGCTTCGGTTCCCGTCTCGTCAACATTCATTTGTGATTTTTGAATCATATCAGTAACCATAAGTTTTTCTTTATTTTTAAATATACCGTCATAATCATTTGATTCTTCAAATATCACTCCAAGGCCAATCTGAGAAATGAAATAAAAATTCTTCATTATTCATTCACTTCTTTAAATCACTGAGTACTATTGCAGAAACTTGATTGAATAATAACTTTACCTTCACCAAAAACTCTTTCAAGTTTGATAAATTAGTAGGAAATTTAAAACGTGGTATAAATATTTTGAGTTTTTCTTCCTTGAGTGAATTCAAAATTGTATATAGCGTGTCAATCTCAAACTTATCCAGCAGTGCTTTTAATCCTTCTATCTCCTTCGGAATGCATATAAGCAAACTGTTTTCTCCTCCTTTGTATGGCAAAAGAACGCACTGAAAAAAAAAACAATATCTACATGAAGTATATCATTATTAGGATCGAACAAACACTTGTATGCGACATTATAACCGGTAACTTTAAAACTATCGTGGTTATTGACGTAATAGGGGTAGATAGTCTTGTTCTTAATCGTTACACTCTTGACAGAGTGGTCGTAGACGTCATAGCAGCGGTGGTGGACGCTTCAAAATCCGGTTCCATTACTCTCACACCGGCTGTCTTTCAGGTACATTCGTGTAGGGGACCTTTAATTTATTCCGTCCAGCACATTGGTGATCTGGCAAAAGCCTTCGATAAACGGTACACCAACCGAATCCTAGCGCTAAGCAGAAGCAACCTTCGCATTATGATAAGAGCCTGACACTGTCGCCTCAACAAGCACATGTTCAAACTGGGTCTTAGCGACACACAAGCCTGTAGATTCTGTGAAGAGGCGGAGGATACGCCTCTTCATCTGCTAGGAGAGTGCGGAGCACTGATGCAAAAACGTAGCATCTATCTGGGCAAGCACCTGCATAGCCCAGACGAGCTACGAGCCATCACCCTGAAGAAAATCCTGCAGTTCCTAGCAGCTGCAAGGGTTAGTGGCGAACTATGAACGTCGCAGCTTCAGGGCTGAACACTCGAGTGGCGATCACAACAGGCCTATCATGGCATTAGTGACACGCAAGCCATCTAAAGCAAATAAAAAAAAATAAAAACATTGCTGATCTGCCGCGTGCTCTTGTGCCGTCAACTTTTCCATGAAACACAAGGCGTTCCATAGATGTGTCCTCACGGCGTGAAACTTGTCCGAAGAAAGTTAGTAGGTGTTCGACTTTGGACTATGGGAGAAAGACGCTGTTTGGCAAGGAGTTTGTCCAGTATAGAAACGTTGGTTCGGAATTGGGTCCATGATATGCCAAGCATTTTTCTCTAGCGCCACATTTCTAGAGCGTCGATCTTCTTTTTCTCAGTTTCTCTCAGTGTCCAAGTATCAGCACTGTAGAGGAATGTGGGCAGCACTAAAGCCCTGATAAGTATAGTTTTTGTGGCTTTTGTTATGCTCCTGTTTCTCCATATTTTCCTGAGCCTATCCATAGCCGACCGTGTGAAAGCCATGCGCTGCTTGATTTCGTCTGAGCATCTACCGTTGTTAGAAACCAGTGTACCAAGGTAGATGTATGATGGAACAATGTCGCTCGAAAACAAACAACCTAACAAGGTAAAGGTATTCGATTTTAACGATCTATTGAAGTGAACAAAAATCAAAGTGATCACCTTATTTCCTAGTTTTACTTATGTGATTTGAATATTGTGACGTGTTCAAGAGTCATGTAAGGTCTAAAGATAATAAAACACTTAATTTTTTGATATAGGTACTTAATACTATACATTACACATCATTAAATTATTTATTATACATAGAAAATACCGAGAACACCCGGAACAAATATTTGTAGAGCGTAAAAACAAATTCTGCTTAGTATAACTTAATACTAAGTAATAGATGTAGGTATTGTTTATTTTATTGATTACCTCAGCATCAAGATCTTTGCTATCCAGGAATTTGAATCTATCCTCTTGGTACATCGTTGGTATTGACACCGTGTCTTTACTGTTGATATAGAAATCCCGGGGTTGTGTTTTGTCAGGATTAAACTGTTTTACCCAGTCACCCTGCAAGGGAACAGTTAGATAATAATTAAAGGGATAATTATTAACTTATATTAAAACATACAGTTTTAATATAAGTTAATAATTATATTATATTTATAAAAAATGGCATGGTCTATTCACATCTAACGACATAGTGCGTATCAGACCCGCAGACACAAATTCAATAAATATATATGCTGGACAATTCTCACAATATTATCTAGCCCCAAGCTAAGCACAGCTTGTGTTACGGGTACTAGATAACTGTTATACTTAATGCAATAGACTACATAAGTAGATATTCTTTCTAATACATAGAAAACATCCAGAACACCCGGAACAAATATCTGCAGATCAGATCAAACATTTGTTCCTAGGCAGGAATCGAACCCCAAGCCGCAATCTCCTGCGTCGCGCGCCGAGTTCATCAATAATTGTTTGTAGATATTCATCAGATAGCAAAGCCTCTAACTGGTATTTATAGTTTTTGTTTAATTGACCATAGTTCGAAACCCTCGGCACGCGAGTGACACTCACACTTGACGGATCTCGTTTTTTTCTGCCGCCTGCCTGACACGTTCTATGTATGTAGATGTAGACGGACCTTTAGGCTGTGCGTTCACCTGCCGGCATCGGTGACCTGCACTAACCGCATCAAAGGGATTTTTTAAATAATACCTGGCGGTGCTTCCACTGTAATCGCAGCAACAAGGTTGCCGACAGACCGCCATTTGTTTTCATTTAGAATTTTTAACTGATCGTTAATTCAGACGACCTCATCGTCACTAAATGAATCGCTGGCATTGTCGATAGGCCGATGCGTCCGCTCCGTGCGGTGCGGACGCATTTGCACTGAAATCCGTTTGATGCGGTCAGTGCAGATTGTCCGATACCGGCCAGCTACAAACACATGTCTGAGCAAAACTTTAAGATTACTTTGTTTAAAATAGGATGAAGCCTCGCTCGCACAATTGTATTGTCCGAGTTTTCTTTTATTAATTTATTTTCTCTTATTTAGAGTTTTTATATGATACAGTTAGATTCCTTCGGCTCCCTTGGCGCATTTGGTTCGGGTTATGTGCGATAATGTCAAAGAAATTAAGAATCAATGTTTATGAATTGTATAAGAATGGACAATCTTCTTGTCCTCTGGAAAACCACGTGACAAAGATGTGCAGAACGCAATTCTTAGGCCAAATTGGTGGGCGGTTACCTTCTGCACAGTCGTGTCGATTACTTCACTGATTTTTTGTTTGATACAATGAAAGAACGAGACCGTACTATACGAAGCTGTACTTAACTCTCGCCTGCGTCGTTGTCGGTGGCATATGAATTATATGCGTGAGTGTACCTGCGCAAACTTCCGACTCTCGCTGCTCGTCACCGGACAAGATGTTTGGCGACTACTATAATAAATGTTGTGAGTCTTACGTTACTAAATCTTACCAAGAAATAAATACAGTTGAATATTGCCAGTCTAGTCTGGGCACTAAACATATCTTCGCTTACAAGGTTTTCGATTAAACCATTCGTTTTGCTTTTCACCTGAAAAAATATTAATTTTAAGATTGAATTTAACAGTAAATAAAAACAAACAGTACTAACATTATCTATCATAATATAAACTAGAATAAATATATATGTTAACAAGTCAATGCGGACCAACGATTATTGTGATCCGTCCACTTAGTAGTTAAGTTATCATATTACAAACGGTGTCTTTAACGATAGATTATACAGCCTTAAGTCTTTAGTCCTTGCCTGGTCATTGCCAGTTAGCCTAGTACTAGTTCAACCGCTGAAAATGGGATAAGGTCCTGGGTTCGGACAACTTTGGGCTGACCGCCCGGGTCAGCCCACAGTTGTTTTTGAGATTTTGCAGCTTGGAGTAAGAAAATTGTTACACCGTTGTTACGCCCCCATGCCTCGAAAAGCGCGTTAAGCCGTTGGTCCTGCGCCTGACCTCTCCCCGGTCGTGTCGGTTTGCTGTCCCATCGGATTATGACAAGAGGGAATAGAGAGTGAACCAGTGTTTGCGTACATGGCTCTGCACTATATTATGCCCTGCGCGCATGACTAGTCTCTCGTAGGGACTGGCTGGTGTGGCCGAAAATTGGGCTAGGGATAACCTTCATTTGAATACACTATAAAGTAAATAATACAAATACAAACCCATTCATTGATATTTTTAGCTGCTTTTACATTTAGACTGAAGTCTATATTTTCAACTTCAGATTCAAACAGTGAAGCATCTTCCATGAATTGATTAGTAAACGGATAGATTAAATTTCCATAAATTTTGTTTTCAATAGCCAATTTAACGTTTTCCTGATTTTTTAACTTGTCCATTATGATTGGGAAGATTGTTCGAATCTGAAAGATAACACATTATATTATGGCTGGTCTATGCTACAAAACAATTATCTGTAGTAGTACAAATAATTTGTTATAACTATTAGAAGAAATATCTAAATTTAGAATTAAAAAAAAAACGATATTCGGATATTTCTTTTAAACGCTGTTGATTTTGAGTATTTTTCTTTGACTCAAATATTTTTTCACAAATAAAACAAGTTATTTATACGGCTACAGATAATTATTTTGTGTTTGGGGCAACCCCAGCCCTAAACAAACCTAGTTCAACATAGTTTACTACTTTAGTTTTGAATCACTTATATTATAAATTTAGCTTCTGCTCGCGGCTTCGCACGCGTTTTTCCGAGACAAAAATTTACATGTATGTTAATTCAAGTCTAGAATTACATTTATGCATAATTTCTGCCCATTCCGTTCAGTAGTTTTAGCATGAAGAGGTAGCAAACATCTAAACATTCAAACATTCAACATTAGTGTGATAACAACCTAACAAGGTAAAGTTTTCTTGTCCGCTTCTTTACATTACCTTAAATAGATTAAAGTGAACAAAGAATCAAAGTGATCACTTTATTTCCTAGTTTTGCTTATGTAATTTTAATATTGTGACGTGTTCAATAGTCATGTAAGGTCTAAAAGAAATAAAGCACATTGAATATTTTTTATTTTAAATACTAAAGTTTGGATGTTTTGATGTGTGATACATTTTTATGCCAAAAGTACTGAACAGATCGGGTTGAAATTTGGCAGAGATGCTTTTCAAGACCCGTTTACCTGTATTATCATTATGTATCATTGTGGGTTAAAAACACAATTTAACATTGGTTCATGCAAGCTGTTGAGTACAACAATATGTTATGTTATGACGTCACATCTTTATCTTTTTCTGTTAAATTTAATTAAATATTACCTCCTCCTTATTGCTAAGATTTTGGAAATCCAACAACTGCTTAAGGGCCTCTCCAAACGCAGGCAGTGTTATCTGAGCTAGCACAGTCATTATGGACAATATTGAGATCATGAAGTTTTCTCCTGGCCTAGTGTCGTAAAGTAGCTGTAAATAAAAAACACTATAAATCGGCACAGTTATTTCTGTTTCAATTAAATTTTAATTGCAGTTTTGTCACTTTCAATCGTTCACTATAGTCCATTATACATAGGAACAGTTCTAAAAATATACATTTGCTTCGTTTCATGCAATACAATAAATTTGACTAAGATGAAAATAAATGTTAAAAATGTTTATTTATAATTCATATTTCCAAAACAAATTAAGTCCTAACTCAATTACTACGCGAGAAACAACGAAAACGGTTCCTAAATGAAATGGACTTGCAATCGACTATAGAAGATTATTTGCTTGTAAAAATTGCCGATTTGACGCGATCACTACAAGCAAACGCGACGGTAAACGTTACGTAGTCTTGCGGAATGTGGGCCTTTGCCGGACAATGAGATCCAGTGGGCATTTTTAGCTTAACAGGTACTGGTGTAGGTAGAGTGATTTAAATATTTCCGAACGATTACCACACCTAAGAGTTAATAAAGTCAAGACATCTTGACTTTCGGTCGCTTCGTTTCTTCGATCGCTTATTAGTTAATCAGCGATCGAAGAAACGAAGCGAATTAGTTAATTGATGATGAAATATCTTGTGAAATTGTTCTTTCTCTTGTCAAACTGACGTTGAAAAAGAGATTTGATCATTTATTAGTTAAGTATAGAGACGATCAGCATACGAGCAACCGGCTATTAGTTAGGTACCTAAATAAAAAAGTAAACTCACTTTCAAAAACTCTATTGACTTTTCAACGTTCCCTTGCTCAAACTTTTCTAGCGCAAGGGTACTATTCACACCTGGTTTGGGAGTTGTCGATGTTCGGTCTGAAAAATATACAGTTTTTTAAAGCTGGGAAAAAACATTAAAAAACCACGTCCAGAATGTCAGTATATTTTTTTAAGTTACAGTCGTTTTACTTGTAGCTACGAGAAAGTTTGGTTGACTCTGAATTAAAACAGCAGTTCCGAAAATAATAAATTCGTGTTATTGGACTACTGGTTTCTTATACACAACAACTGTATCTATCCGACAAAAAACTGGTATTTTATTTTCATTTTCCCGCCTCCATTCCGTGACTATGAAATTTCCATGAACTGGACACTGGCAGAAAAGTGACAAACCAGTCACATATTGCAAAATACAAAGAAGTCAAGTCAAGTTAATGTATCGCAGAAGCCATCTGACAAGAAGAAGAAGTTAATGTAAACAATTCAATTATGTACCAAATTATAATATGAAATTTAATATAAACACGAAAACTATTAGTAGTCCGTTGAAGAAGCTTCGCCAATATGTCAGTGTTTCCATTTATAAGTGAGAGCTATTAGAGAACGATGGAGCTGCTGACCTGCTTCATCTGCATTGAGAAGAGTCCTATGTCGACTTCACTTGACTTCTCCAATAGCACCCACCACCAAAAAAATTTCATTATTTTAATGTGCCTGACGTCAGTGAACCTACCTACTAAAGTTTAAATTTTAGGTGAATAAAGCGTGATGTGATAAATTAGGTGTTGTATTGTGTTGTTTTGGTCTGCAGTGTTGCATTGCACCTTTTAGTTAAAGCGAAGCAAACTGGTTCCATGTAACTAGATAAAAAGAAACATGGTTTTAGCTTACAAAGGTTAGAGTTGTGGTAGTTAACTCATGGTCTGTCTTTTACAATGTATTTGTGGGGTATAGGCTAATAAAAATTTTAGTTTTTTTTAAATCAGGAGTTTAGATAAAATGTTGGCAGGAGCCCTGCGAGTAAAAGTAAAGTGCGAATGTAGTCATGAGCCAGGGGGAACCGTAAAAGGGCAGTTTTTGGTTATCCATCACCGATGGCCCCGAAGAAGCATTCTCTGCCTGCCAGTCAGCCACCAAAGGTCACCGCAAAAGGAGGTTTGGTTAGCCACCAGCAACTTACCTAAAGCACAGATTAAGCTTACTACAAAATAGAGATGATCTCAACAATAACGTGTACCCAAATCTAGTACAATCCAATATGGGGAATAGAGAATGGTTGAATTTCTATATTTACATAAAATATAATTGACTTATTTTTTAGAGAGACGAAAGTGACATGTAACTCTTGCAATGTACGAAATAAATTATGATTGATTATTATTATTATTGTTGTGTGAGAGGGCCATTTTAGCACCAACGTATGAAATTGTCGGCCAGATAAATGACAAAGTCATGTCCCACATAGATCGAGAAGTTGTGGAGTATCACTCGGTAGACAATGTCATGGACAGCGAACAGGTCACGTCGCACCCTAGAGAGTTCCTGAATTCTGAGTTATTGGGAGTGCCCTCCCGTAGTTTTGTTCCAACTTGAAAACTAACACCGTAACAAGGTAAAGGTTTCTTGTTCACTTCTTTACTTTACCATCAAAAGATTGAAGTGAACAAAAAATCAAAATGATCACTTTATTTCCTAGTTTTACTTATGTAATTCGAATTTTGTGACGTGTCCAAGAGTCCTGTAAGGTCTAAAGGAAATAAAGCACTTTGATATTATATAAAAACAAAGTCATTTTGTCCGCTGTTGGATGTCAGCAGGGCGACCCTCTCGGTCCGGCCATATTTAGCCTTGCCATCCAACCGATAATTCAACGTCTCCAATCCAAGCTCAATGTTTGGTATTTAGATGACGGAACTTTAGGTGGAGAGGTAAACACAGTTTTTGATGATCTAAAAATCATCACAGATGAATTTTGAAAAATAGGTTTGGAATTAAATTTTTCAAAGTGCGAGCTTTTTATTCCGGACTCTTGTGTAGACAAAAACAATATCATTGGAAAATTCAATAGCTTAGCCCCCAACATAACAGTTGTTGATAAATGTTCACTTCGCCTCCTTGGTTCACCAATTCTTGATGAGTCTTTTCAGTCCTTTGTAGACGAGAAAATTCAAAATTTTAACAAAACTTCGGACAGACTGCTCAAAATTAATAGCCATATGGCTTTTACAATAATTCGGTTTTGTCTTTTTGTACCTAAATTTACGTATTCTTTGAGATGTAGTCAACTGTGGAAACACAGTGAGCTCTTGGAAGGCTTAGACAACATAATAAAGAATACTCTATCATCGGTTTTGAATGTCGATTTAGATGACAAGGCATGGTCGCAGGCCTCCCTGCCTGTCAAATTGGGAGGCTTAGGTATACGCAAAATTTCAAGTGTAGCCCTTCCAGCGTTCCTGTCTTCCGTCTACAGCACTAGTTCTTTAGTTGACAGAATTTTAAAGTCATCTTGTTTGGTCCCACCTGGAATTTCATTCAAAATTTCATTTTTAGACGAAGCTCGAACGGCTTGGCATAATGCTTGCCCTAATGCTGCTCCCCCAAAATCTCTTTTGTCTCAACGGCAATGGGACGGGCCTCTGTGTGAGTTGACACGGAATAGTTTGTTACAAACGTGCTCCAGCTCTGCGGATCGTGCCCGTCTCCTGGCCGTTTCTAAATGGGAGTCAGGACATTGGTTGCAAGCATTTCCTTCATTTAACACTGGCACTTTATTGGATCCCGTAACTTTCCGTATCGCAACATGTCTTCGGTTGGGTGCAATGTGTTGCGCGCCTCATCAATGCCAGTGCGGTACTGCTGTCGAACAGCTTGGTCATCACGGATCATCGTGTACTAGGGCCGCCGGTCGGATATCTCGTCATGCCAGCCTTAACGACGTCATCCGGCGGGCCTTTGTCACCGCTAACGTACCAGCTATTCTCGAACCGAATGGTCTGTTGCGTGACGATGGTAAGAGGCCTGACGGCATGACACTAGTCCCATGGGAGTTGGGGAGGCCCATTGTGTGGGACGCTACATGCGTCGACACACTTGCGCCTTCCCATCTTCCGAGGACATCCGTAAGGGCTGGTGCGGCGGCAGATTTGGCCGAGGATCTCAAGAGACGAAAATATGCAGGTCTCGACAGAGCCTACATATTTGCTCCCTTTGGGGTCGAGACCCTAGGTCCGTGGGGTACCGAGGCTCTCCGGGTTTTTAAAAAGTTATCTGAGCGTCTGGTCGACGCGACGCGTGACCCGAGAGCTGGCGGATATCTGGCGCAGCGCATCAGCATTGCCATACAACGGGGCAATGCAGCCAGCGTCTTGGGGACGCTTCCGACTGGTATTGATATGGATCAGTTGAGCTACCTGTAGATTGTTTGCAACAGTCTGCAGTTAGCTTAATTGTTTCAATTGTAAATACTAGTTATAATTTGATTGTAATTTTCTTTGTTAATAAAGGCCATTGCCGTCTTTGATATTTGATAGGCTAAGGCTCAAAGTTGGGGTCCCTGTCAAACTGATTAAACCACTTAAACGAGGATTAAACCACTTTCTTTTCCAGTTTAATGTTTTTTTTAATGTATGTTTTATTTAGTGCAATAAAGAATTAAAATATTAAATATATATACTGATGCGTAACCTTGATGCATCCAGTTTATGTAATGGCACACGGTTATAAACTACAAACCTGGGGCGTAATATTTAAAAGGCAATAATTATGTCAGGAAATGCAGAATTTGAAAATGTTATGATTCCCCTTAAACCTATTATTTCAACTGACTTACCATTTACATCTAAAAGAGTACAGTTTCCTGTAAAAACTTCATTTGTCTATGACAATATTAATAAAGCCCAAGGGCAAACACTAAAATTAGCTGTTGTAATTTGAAAAAACCGTGTTACCCCATGAGCAGCTATAAGTTGCTTGCTCGCGTGTACCTAAACCTACAAAACCTGCATATTTTTGCCAAAGATGGCAGAACAAAAAAACATTTTTTACAAAAATTTATTAACCTAGGCATTCATTAGGTTATTCACATGTGGCAAAATAGTAGTTAACAATCATTTGATTGAAAAATTAAACGAGTTTACCTTCTCCTCCTAACCTCCTATCCTCTCTATCTAGGGATCTTGCAGAAAAGGTTTGAAATTTACAACACTAACCATCGATTTAAGTAGAAAAGGGACAAACATATTAAAACCAAATATTTTTTTAAGATTTGATATTGTTATGTAAGTTTTAATCATCAATGTATATGCACGGAATTAATAAGGCTTTTTATTTAATTAATACTTTTATTACAAAATCATAACATCATCGGTGACAAAAACGCATATGGAGAAATGAAGAAAAAAAGACGCAGCAATGGCAGTGAATGGGTTAGGATCTGATAACACGAAACCAAAGTAAAAAAAAATCAAACATCGAGTGTATGAAAGTATATGTTAGATTAAAATGTCCTCCAACATTAATAAATGCGGACGAAGTCGCAGGTCACAGCTAGTGCCTCTATAATTGGACTCTACACTTACTGTACTGTACTTGGCCAGATGTCGCTCAGTTCCTCACCGACCTTAGTGTGTAAGAAATTCAATGTTGTGCTTATCTTTACATAAATATTGACATGTATCTAAAATAGCAATATTTAGATATAGATAGGCAAAACAAACAGGTATTAGACATATATGTGATATATAAATGTACAAGTGGCTTCTTTTTCACTTCTTCCACTAGTGGACAAAAATTTAAGTGAAGAGAAAATCAATAACACCATATTACTCATTTGATAAAAATGTATATTATAAAATTTGACCGGTCTAAGTGCTTATTTTGTGAGCCTAAACAAATAAATTTATTGAAACATGAACATTTACCAACTCATAATGGTACAAAAAGGAGCTGTTCACTAATCAATGTTCCTTTCGAACTTTTACCATTATTTGCATTGTAAATCTTATGATTTACCTCAATGACATGGTAAATGTTGAAAATATAGTTATCTAGAGGATAACTCGAAAAATAACAACTAACAGGCTAAAGGTTTTCTTCGTCGCTTCTTTACTTTAATCTAGATACCAAAGGGACAGAAATCAAAAATATCACTTTATTTCCGTGACAGTTTTTAGTGATTAAGTATTTGACCTTTTCTATGTGTACATTTATTGCATTTATGGAAATAAAGAGTTTTTGATTTGATTTGATTTGATCTCAAAAAGCCACCGCGTATAAAGCCTATTTAATTAATTTTGCACCCCTTGACGAGGCAGAATGTATTGGATATTTTATATTTTATTATTTATGATGATAATGTATCTACATTCCTGCAAATAAATCATTTATTACATAAAGCTTTCTCTGGACAATCCCTTATACAAATACAAACACCATCTTGGTCTCTCGCGTACCCTTCCTCGCAGTAACACATCTCTTCACATTTCACGTTCTTTATAGGGCAGTTGTCTTTGCTCTGTGTATCGAGGTCGCAACATACATTGTCGCACGCCGGCCCACATGAGAAATACTCGTGAGCGCCCGTGCATTTCACTGAAAATAATGACTGCGGTAAAAATACTGAATCGTGGAGTCGACTTGCATTTAAATTTAGAAAATGTCATACTTTTGTTGTGTATCTTGTTGGTATCATTCATTTTGACAAACTGACTTAGAAAGTTATTTGTGAAAGTGACTTATAAAGGGAATAGAACAATATTACATATGTTCTTGGTTTTTGAAATATTAACACTGCGAAGGCCCCCGCTCGCAGTGTTAATACAGGCAGTGAATACAAAAAAAAACATATTTACAACAGAAGTATAATATTCTGAAGAGCACAGTCAAAATTGCGTATGATTAAGATTGTTATGGCATTCATGCATTGCAGTCGCGGTGATCACTGCTAACACACATAAACCCTATCACAAAAAAATACACATAGTCACCACAAATCGTACAAAAAATTCAATTAAAATAAAAACTTAAAACAGGTAGTGGTGCATGCATGGTGTGATGCATGGACATAAAACTGCCGCTTGTCATTTTCTGTTTCCATCCATACGAAGGGAAATCCAGTGCATAAAAATAGGATTCCAATATACCTTGTCAGAGACAGTCCCTCCAAATGCTATTTTTTGTTTATTTACGGGGCGAAACTAACGGGATTATAGTCAAACTAGGCCTAGATCTCAGTACTCACGGGATTCCCATGGTAAAAAACTCGAATATTAAAACATTCAATTTTTTTTCTTTGGGAACCAAAGAATGTGTGAGAAAAAAACATGAAAGTGCACTGTTTCAAACATAATTTGGTTGAGGTCTCAGGAACCCTGTGGTCTATTGAAATGACTTATGTTTTGATTCGTAGGTTATTACTAATTATTTGGTTCCTTAAACCAGTTTCTTCATTATGTTAGTTATAGTTTTCTTGTAAATAAGCCAAAACTTGATTTTTGCGCTTACGGCGTTCCTAAAACGTATACTCTGTCCCGCTCCTATGAACGCGAAATCCTATGCGTATCCTTTTCACAAAATGGCGCGCACTACGCCTTCTTAAGCGTAAAAAGCTCTATACAAGACTTACAGCAATCTTCTTTACAAATGCACTCTCCTATTAAGTTTCTGTAAAAGTTCTCTTTACACCGGCACTCTCCGATACAATCACTTTCATTTATCTCAGTTTTTATCTGCGGGCAATGGAACGTCTCGTATAGACTCTCACAGGTTTGCGGGCATTTGGGAGGGCATTTTACGTAGACTTCATTTGGTTTGGTGCATGATTCTGAAAAAGTTCCGGTAAGATAAAAACAAGTAGTTAATGGGGTTTTATCTCTTCTGAAAGTGTAGGGAATAGAGTATCCGCTTTTCTTGTTTTCTATTTTCCTTCACTATCCAACCTTTAGATGTTAGATATTATTATTACCTATACTTATCAGTCGTTTTAGTTATTTAGGTACGTACTCGTACGTATTGGCTGTGGTAGTCTGTTCGTGCCACTCACGGTGCCACTAAAGTCTTAAACAAATCTGAAATAATCTACACTCCATGCGGCAAAAAGTCATCTTGGCTATCATTGATATTTCTTCAGACTTGCCTAGACGTAGAGTTCCACCCGTATAAAAGACATGAAATAAAATAATATAAAAAAGAGTTACCCTACCAGGACACTGATTTTCAAGCACACATTCCCCAGTAGCATCCAATCTGAGATATCCTTCCTTGCAAGTGCATCCACCATAGCAATCGATAGGGTCAATGCACAGTATTGGACCTCCTAATTGTGAGCAGTTCCGATGGCCGCAGCCTCCGTTCACGCAGGAATCGTAGACTTCGTTTTCAGGGCAACAATGTGCTAAAAATTTATGATGAAAAATTAGTCTAGTTCTTCATAACAATCAAACACAAAAAATATAAGCAGTGCGAAAAATGTACAAAACCTACTAGGCTATACTACTTTTGGCCATTAACACGGTAAACCAGATTCAACAGTATTTTGACTACAATCTAAGTCATCAAAATTGTATGACTAATTAGATCGTGCACATTGCCGTCATGCAAATAAATATATTATTCATAAAATATAGCTAAAGGTAAAAGGGACTTATCACGTCTCATACCCCTCAAATATGGAAAGGTTTGACGCTAAAGTTGTTATTAAAGTTGCCTTTGTGGGCTGAACACACGTAAAGGGAAACGTGATTGTTAGGCTCAATTCACACCGAGAGGGCGGTGGCGGCCGGAAGCAGCCCTGCAAATAATTTTAAACATCAACATACTTTAAGGTCCACTGGCCCTTCACTTAAACAACTCGTAAAGGTCGCGCAGCCGCGCGCGGCTGCTAGCCGCTTCGCGTTGCTGCCGTCCCGCTGGTCAAATCAGATGTATTCGTGAGTGTATCACTCATATACTTGCGAGCTATAAACTGGAATCACTTCATCGCTGGTTTTTGCAGACCATATTTTACAGTTTCCATGCAATAAACTGTAGGTTGTGGTATATTATTTTAAAGATAATTTTATTAGCTTTCAAACTCTTTCGATATCATAGCGAAAAAAATGTTCATCATATGTCATGGAACGTGAAAACAAAAGACATACATTTTTGGAACGAAACATACATTTTTCAAACTCCTGAATCCCTATAAAAACTGGGAATTTATGCAATTTTGTCATCAGTCCAATATATCACGTCACTCAAAATACTGGAATTACAAGAAAATGGAAACCACACCAATAGAAGCCGCTCAAATCGTCACCCTAATCCAGCAAGGGTTCTCTCAGCGTACTATCGCTCGACAGCTTCATCTGAGCCAATCCTGTGTCTCCAAAGTATACAAGAGGTTTAGAGAGACCGTAAACTTAGTCCGAAGACCGGGATCTGGACGACAGCGATGCACTTCGGCGAGAGATGACCGATTTATTGTCAGCACTTCTCTCCGAAATCGACATCTAACCGGCGTTGACGTCCAGCGGGAGCTCGGAGAAGTTCGAGGGAGAACAGTTAGCGAGTGGACAGTGAGGCGAAGACTCAAAGAAGCTAACTTGACCCCAAAAAGGCCAGCAACGGGACCCAAATTGTACAGCCCACCAACAAGCCCGACTTCAGTTTGCTCGTGATCACTTAGATTGGGATAGTTATACAGCAATGGAGCCAAGTTTTGTTCGCGGACGAGACTAGGATGTGCCTGCATGACAGCGACCGTCGACGGAGAGTCTACAGGAGACCAGGAGAGCGATACGCACAATGCTGTATAGCGGAAACAGTGGCATATGGGGGTGGGTCTTGTATGATGTGGGCGGGGATTTCAATTGAAGCTAAAACGGAGCTGGTATTCGTACCCGGTGGAGGTCGGGGAGGAGGACTAACCGCAGAAAGGTATATCAACGACATTCTGCTGGGCCATGTACTCCCTTACGCCGGGTTTACTGGCGAAAATTTCCTGCTAATGCACGACAATGCCCGCTGCCACACCGCTCGTGCGACTAGACAGTACCTGAAAGAAGTCGGGATTCCCACAAAAGACTGGCCAGCCGTCAGCCCTGACATGAACCCTATCGAACACCTGTCACTACCATCAGGAAACTCATTAGGTCAATGAAAAACCGTTTACAAGCAGTCATTAGGGCCAGCGGGGGCAATATAAAATATTAAGCGGGAAATAACAAAGATTTTAAATAAAAATTTTATATTTTCATATTACTTCTTATTAATTTAAACATCCACAACTTTGACCTATTGTAATAATTCACTAAATGAAGGTAGGAAACTTTATTAAATTTAAATAATTTTTATACCATTCGAAAGCTAACAAAACTTCTTTTCAAATGGTATACACCAATCTGCAGTTTATTCCATGGAAACTGTAAAATATGGTCTGCAGAAACCAGCGATGAAGTGATTCCAGTTTATAGCTCGCAAGTGTATTTTCACCACTTTTTGGCTGCATTATGATAACGAAACAAAAACAATAAAAAAGCGCCAATGAATGGCGAATATAGAATGTGTGGTACAGTTACGAACACATCTGAATGGACCAGTCGCAGCCGGTGTGAATTGAGCCCTACAGCCTGAGGTAACCTGATGGCAATCACTCTATTTTCGTTTGTTTCCTGGACTGTGATGAGGAAAAAATTCTCCAAAAATCTTGCTTTGTTCCATTGAAGTTTGATGGAAGCTCAGGTGGTCTCGCTCATCATTCCATTGGCTGTTTTAGTTATAAAAAGTGACAAAAAAGATTCCGCTAGGTACGTTTATTCCACCAAGATACGGATGTTTTAGTCTCAAGAAGAAACTTTATATAGGAAGGTAGATGATTCTTCAACTAAAGCATGTTTTTTTCGGGAATCGTTATATTTAGGATTTAGGCATAATGGATCAAGTAAAGAAACAGAGTTTTCAAAAAATACTCACGGCAATCTTTAGCTCTCACACATTTATTTTTAACTTCATCCAAATAAAATCCTTTTTTGCAATCGCAGGCGTTGACTTTCCATATCTTAGGGCATGGTTTGGGTTTGTCAGGGTATTGAAGGTCGTAACATTTCTTTAAGCAGTTCACGCCGCTGCCCGGTTCTGCGTTCTTATCGCCACCACATGTCCCTGTAAAATTTATTTATTGAACCACCAAGGAAAGATTCACCATAAATAATAAAAATCACAAATAATAAGTATCAAAAAGCCAGTCTAAAAAAGCCTGGTCTCTTTTACGATGGACTACTAGTTGCTGTCTATTCTAAGGATAGCCACTTGCTGTGTATCTTGGCTTTTCTTCTTCTGGTGCTAGTGCATTGTTCCTATTATAGGGTTTTTCTTTTACCTAAATATACAGGGTGCCACGTAACATGTGTACTATGCCGAAAGGGGGTGTTTCTGGACCCCAAGGGGATCAAGTTGTGTTTTTCGTTTATTTTATTTCAAATATTTTTTTATTTATTTTTTGAAAGAAAAATAGTTTTTTGTCTTCCTATTCGTGTTCTTTTACGCTCTTGAATTATTTAACATTATAAATTATTTTACCTATGTACAGTGGTGGTCACATAATTAAAGACACTGGAAGCATATTGAAATAACTAAGCTATTCCTCCTGTATATACTTTATCAGACTGCCATTGTAACTTGCTACACAAATAATTTTTATTTGTGTTGTTATTGTGTATTGTTAAAACGAAACATTTACAACAAAACTTGCCTTTTATTCGGTAAAACTTAAATTTAAGCAGTGTAAATAAAAGATAAGGTTAGTAAGATCTGGCCATATAATTAAAGACACTTCATTTCGTAACAAGAAATTAAACAAAAAATTTGTTATCATTGAAATTATCTTAGTACGTAAGATTTCTAACACATTTTTATAGAGCATTTCGATGCGTATCAATACTTGGTCGCCTGTCCTTTTGCAGCAATAACAGCACGACATCTCTTAGCCATGGAAGCGATCAATTTTGTACACACATGTACCGGAATTTGTGCCCACGCTTCTGTAAAAGCTGTGTAAAGTTGATCGACGTTTGATGTACCTACTCTTGCCGCCACTGTCTTTTTCACCCGGTACAACAAGTTTTCGATTGGATTTAAATCCGGACTGTACGGGGGCCAATCCAAAACTGTCACAAACTGGTTCCTTAAGAAATCTTTAACTACTTTTGCGGTGTGTCGGATCATTATCCTGTTGAAAAGTCCAAATTACCGGTAAATTTTGCTCAGCATAGGGCAGCATGGTTTCTTGTAAAATATTTTTGTACTGGCATTTATCCATATTGCCTTCTATATTCCTGACAGGTCCGACACCAAGTCCTGAAAAACAGCCCTACACTATGATATTTCCCCCTCCATGTTTTACTACTTTCTTGGTGCACTTCGGATCCATTTCTTTGTTCGGGGGGCGTCTAACATAGTGTTTTCCATCAGAATTAATCATATTAATATTTGTTTCATCCGAAAAAAGCACATTTTTCCACTATCGTTCAGCCCAGTGTTCATATTATTTAGCAAACGCTGACCTTGCCTTAACATTTTGCTTTTTCAAAAGTGGCACCTTCCGAGACACTCTTCCGTACAAGTTTGCCTCACATAGTCTCCGTCTAATTGTCCTTGCAGACACACCCGTCGATCCTCCTGCCCCATATATTTCCGAGCGTATCAGTTCTGATCCTTTGAACGGTTCCTTTTTTGCCAACAACACCATCCTAGAGTCTTCCCGCGGAGTAGTTTTTCTAGGTCTCGGTTTTCTGGGTAAGTTTTCGGTCGTATTGAACTTCTTGAAATGCGTTATAGCATTCATAACCATGTCCTTAGAACAGCTCAAATAGTTTGCGATATTTCTGTATGACCAACCTTTGCTATGAAAGTTCAAGATTATCTTTCTAGTGGACGAATCGCAACTCTTGTTTTTTCCCATATCGATTGGTATAAAACGTATTAATTTGAATACAAAAAATAAAATGTTATAATTAATGTCGACGTTTCATGCAAATACGCGGCAAAACAATGAAAAACCGAATGTAGTTCTCTTTCTTTTTTTATATTCAGAACACAGCGTTCACTGTCTTTAATTAGCTGGCCAGCTACAGGTACGTTAAAAAAGTTTGTATTAGATTCAGATAGTGAGCAGTGTCTAAAATACCAAGCAACACAACTTTTTTGTCCCCCATTTTTAAGAATACAACGTCATGTATGATTTAGTAACAATTACATTAAATTTAATACCTACTTTGGCTAATGGTTGTGCCAAAATCATGTTTATTGTGATCAATTAGGGGGTGTCTCTAATTATGTGTCCACCACTGTATTTTGCTTGTTTTTTTCAGCATAACCAGTGTTTTGTCTTAAATGTATTACAAAAAAGTTATGTAAATCCTTTGATAAATCAAAACAATAATAATAATTTAAGAATACACGAAAATTAAGAAAGTCAGTTATTATTTTCAAAAAAGTAAAAAATTGTACGGAATTCAAAAAATCCTAAAACTAAAGTTGATCCCCTTGTGGTCCAGAAACACCCCTTTTGACTTAGTACATATGTTTTGTGGCACCCTGTATATTATATGTATACCTTATTTTTTTTAATCTGGCTCTTGTTGCTGATATAACTCTACATTTGTATGCATTTTATAATGATGTCTACATATGCATTATCTATTTACAAATTTTATCTGGCTAGGCTATAACCAAAATAACAGGGTACATACTACATTGTTTAAGAGTCACGCAGATGCCTTTTTTGTTCCTCACGTATCCATCTTTGCAGGCGCATCCTTTTTCACAAGCTGGTGGTTCGGTGCAGTTCAATGGGAACCCTACTTCACTACATTTTGCCGGTCGGCAACTTGGGTTTGTGCAGTCTTCGTAAACTTCATTGGCACCTGTACAAACTCCCGCTGAAAGGGTAAATTTCAATGTTACGGTATGTATGAACCAAGAGAATATAGTGTGGGTACTATATTCTCTTGGTTCATACATACCGTAATGAATTTGTATGAATTTGACACCTGTTCTGAACTTGGACCGTCATCGTCGTCGTACTAATAGGAATTCTTTTTTTAAAGAAACAAAGTTAATAGAGCGTTGTTGATAATATAACACTTCTATTTCACAAGTTACAATTTAAAAAACGCATCATGTAAAATTATGTCAATGTCGCTTACGATGCTTTTCCGTACCAGGATCGATCGAACACTGGATTTTTCTTTGCTATGGTTTTGTCGTTTGATACGTCCAAAAAATATATTATAAGGCCCAAAGTAGATTTTATACCATTGTCTTTATTTAATTATGATTCAATGACCACAAAAACAGGGACAATAGGTATTTGTTACTTTACAGTAACAAATACCTATTACACAGTTCTAGTCCTAATATGGAAGAACTCAAAGAAGTATTGGTTATAAAATTGCAGTAATGTTTTTGAATGTTTCTCTACTAACACTCTTTCCACGGAAGCAGTTGTATTGTTCCTTTATTTCTAGGTATTATAATTCTCTTGGCTTCATTCATTGACCATCAAGACTTCAAACGAAAACCACATTTGACAAAATTTTAAAATGTGTTGTGATAATTTGGAGGACTCGCTATAAATCACACATAGGTTCAAGCGCGATCACACCTCACACCATAACATACAATTTTTCACCGCGAATCTTTGCAAAAACCATGAAAAATTATTTTAAATAATTTTTCGTTGTGTCATGCCAGGTTCATAATCTCCGTAGGTATTATATTCTCTTGGGTTCATAATAACATAACATTTTCCGCTTGAATAGGGAGTTTAATATTTTGATTTCTTCTTTTTTCTTTCTTTCATTATATGCTTATCTGTAGGAAATTTTATGGAGAATCTAGATATATATAGATATTACTAAGTAATCCTACAAAAAGATCAAGAAATCGGTGAAAAATGCGGCATCAGAGGACGCGCGGTAACAGCGCGTACGCGTACTGCCAGCTGGGTTACGCCGCGCGTAAGACCTGCCAGTTGAGAAGAAACAACCCACCCAAACTTAAACTAAAGTTCACTCTGTTGTCGCGTCTTTTTATACACAATTTACATTACTTGTCGATTTGAGATCCTTCCTTCAATAAATATTGCTAACAAATATATCTGAAACTCAACGCCAAGCAAGGGGAGTTTTAGTTATTTGTGTCGTGATTTGTTTACAAACATTCTACATCTAGTTTGGCTGGTGTTATAGGCAACTACTCTACACTTCCTATTTTTGTAAGGTACCAAAGAGAATAAAACCACTCCGTTATATTAGGAATTATTCTAGTACCTTATTTTATTTTTATTCTTAGAAAGTGTCCTAAAAATGCGTCGGATCTTATGACTGGATGAACTAAAACGGATTACTTTCTTTATGGAAATTATACTTTTTACTAAGAGTTTTATATCTAGTGGTACCTAGCTAACAGCTTATGAAAAATGCAGCAGTACCTACGTACTTACACTTATTTTTTACGTAATTTGTAGGTATTTATATTTTAATGGGGATTTTTCTAAGGTATTATGCAACACTGTTCTTTTTATTTGAAGTAATATTGCTATTTAACGTAAGGAAAAATGTCACGTTCAAAGTCGTAATTGAGATAAAAATATGTTTCCTTCAAAATATTCTCGATTATTAAAGCTACGTCGTCGTCTATGTCAACCTATGTCAAGAGGATAATATCACTTATTTGTTGAAAGTGTATAGAGGTTAGATAATCGATACCGTATTAGTCTTATAAACTCTGTTTTTATAAATTTAAAACATATGTATACTTACGACATTCGCAAGCCAGCACACATTTATTTGTTTCTTTATCGTAGTAATACCCATCTTTGCAATCGCATGAATTATCCTTGCATTCAGTTATACATAGGACGGGCTCAGAACCGATATCTTCACATTTCTTGTTGCAATTGATTCCACATCCTGATTGTGCGTTAGGATCACCACCGCAGCAGGCTATTGGATTGAATTAATATAATTATAATTCCTTTGTTTCTCTTCACAGAAGATATTCTTACAGTTATTATTATAGCTAGGCGGGTTTGTGAGAGACTGGTGCCAGTAATAGGTTTTAAAACCTGTGTTACAAGTCACCAGAACTTATCAAAAGATTGTTAACGTGAAATGTGAACCTAAATTTAATGAAAAATAGTATAGAAATATAACTTACGGCAATCTTTCTTAGGTATGCAAACTCCTTCGTCGTTTCTGACGTAGCCACTGATGCATACACACGCAGGTTTCACCGGGCATTCGTCATCATCCGGGCAAGGAGGATCAGGCAGAGGGCATCCTAGTTCAGAACATTTTTGCGGTTCAGTCAAACGCGCTGGACATTTCTCGTATCTTTCGTTCTTTCTGCATTGAGGTTCTGTAATGTCAATATGGCCGTCATTGTTTAAGGGTGGTTTAATGTACAATTAAATAATCTGGAAAATAATTGCTCTTACCATTACATTTCTTGATGGGTATACAAGTGCCGTTTTTCGCGCGAGCGTAATTTTTCTCACAATAACACTTTTCATTACACTTTTTGTTGACGATGGGGCAATTTGTTTGGTTCTGTTTGTGCATATCCTTGCAGACATTGTCGCAGGCACCACCACAAGACCAGTATTCATGTGGACCCGTGCATTTTCCTAAAAATTGTTATGTTTTGTACCTACTGGTAAAAGTTACGTTCATTCTTCGCAACTATTTTTGTCAACCATTTGTTTTGAATAACGAAAATATTACCTACGAGTATTTTGTTAGAAATTAGCTGTCAAACTTTATTTAGTTTTCGCATTTTGTTTTATGAAAAAAATTTAATATTTTTCTATTTTCCCACGCGTTTTCAAAACACAAACATACATTACTCTGTTTTATGTTTTTCGAGAGTATGTGCGCAGTCGGGTAAAAAGTTTGTGTTTAATATCCACTGCTAAAGTTACGTTCAAAATCGCCATCATTTTTTTCGTCCGTCATTTTTGTCGTTGTTTATATTTAACCAGCTGCGCCCCGCGGCTTCGCCCGCTTGGAAATTGATTACACACCACCTAGGAGTACTTTGTAAAAAAAAACGTGTATCTATCATTATTTACTGTATGATTTATATATAAACCGCACATATGCACTTTTGCAAGCGGTGCATTTTTACTTACCTAAGCTAAAGCATTTCAGTACGCTTTCGACCGCAGTCCCGTGTATTCATATCATTATCAATTAGCAATAAATCAAGTTATCAGTTCAATCTCTCTATCACTTATCATCTCCTATCAATATCATCTAAAGGTGTAGGGTGGAATCCTTACATCTTTATGGTTATTGACGAATCACAAACTTTATGGTTTATGGTTTATGACGAATCACAAACTTTAATAACTCTTATTTATTTTTGTATTCTTAGTATTCTCTGTAAGTTTCATGCTAGTTGGGCCACTGGTTAAAGAGTTACAAAACAAAAACTCAATAATTTCAACCCTCATTTTACCCTTTCTTATGGGTTTAGTAAAAGTCCCTGAAATACGTATATTGTCATTTTTATAAATACAGAAAGTTTAAAGTCAATAGCATTATGCAGTAAAAAGTTACAGACGTTTCAGTACGGAGCCAAATTACGAATTACAAACTTCAATAACCCGATTTACCCCAATTTCAGGAAAAAAAATAAAATTCCTAAAACATTTTATATTCTTCTCTCTGTAAGTTTCAAGCTAATTAGGCCATTGGATAAAGAACAAAAAAAAATGAAAACCCCCTTTCACCCCCATAGGGATGGAATTTCCGAAAATCCCTTCTTAGAGGGTTCGGGATAATTTTAAAGATAATTTTCACATGACATTTATTGTTACCTCCTTATGTTTTCGCATTTGTAACAAAAAATATTATAGATAATTTTGTAGTGATCGATTTTTAAGTGGACAATACTTACGACATTGTTCTTCTGTTATGCACTCGCCGTTCTTATTTCTAAAGAAACCCGACTCGCATTTGCATTTTGGTGCACACTTGTCCCCTTCCCGGATCGGACAAACGTAAGCCATGTCTAGACTTTCGCAAGTATTAGGCGGGCATCCATAATCACACATTTCTAAATACTCGTTTGGTTTCGTACATAAATCTGTAAAAGATAGATAATGCTGGTCACTTTCACAGCATTCCAGCCAGTAAGAAATACGTGTATGTCGTGTTTGGTTACCAGAGGACTGAGAGAGATGACTTTATTTCTTTTATTATTGTTTATTGAAAATTTTTATTTACCTCTACTATTTGATTCACTACACAAAAGAATTTTATTTTAAGAACGTTCCCTGTTAGTTGTTAAAAAAACTTACCGCATTCCGAAGGCAATACACACTGCTTCTTCTCTTTGTTGTAGTAATATCCTTCTTTGCAATCGCATGAATTGTTTTTGCAAGATAATATGCATGCACCAGGCTCTTTGAGTATATCCTCACATTTTTTATAGCAGTTAGTTCCGCATCCAGATTCTGCGTTCAGATCATCACCGCATTTGGCTGCAAGATTAATAAACTGGATAATGTCAGATGCGGACCAAATCTTAATAAGTAATCGAAAAAGAATATAACTTACGACACTCTTTCTTAGGTATGCAAACTCCTTTATGGTTTCTTACATAGCCACTGATGCATACACACGCAGGTTTCACCGGGCATTTGTCATCATCAGAGCAAGGAGGATCTGGCAGAGGGAATCCTAGTTCGGAGCATTTTTGCGGTTCAGTCAATCGCGCTGGACATTCCTCGTACCTTTCGTTCTTACCACATTGAGGTTCTGTAAATTTGTCATAGCAAAATCAATTTAGAAACCTTTTTATGAAATATTTATTATTCTAAACTATTGTGTGTGTAAATTTAAACTTATATTGTATGTAAATAAAGTTCCTAACAATTTCTTTTTTTTTTGTATAATTATGAATGTTAAGTAACTAGTGTTATTTGGTAATTTTAATTAATCGTTCTTCTAACAAATTAATAAATACTACATTCATCGAAAATTTGCTCTTACCATTACATTTCTTGATTGGTATACAAGAGCCGTTTTTCGCGCGAGCGTAATTTTTTTCACAATAACACTGTTCATTACACTTTATGTTGACGATGGGGCAATTTGTCTGGTTCTGTTTGTGCATATCCTTGCAGACATTGTCGCAGGCACCACCACAAGACCAGTATTCATGTGCACCAGGACATTGTACTGAAATTAAAGTTCATCCAATCCATCAAGTGGGGTAATAAATAATGCAACAAATAAATCAACGAACACATTATAAACAAGGTAGGTGTACGCGCGAAACATATGACTATATCGAGTGAGAAGTTAAGTGTGAAAAGAGTGAAGTGACAGAGACACTCCCAGTGAACAAGAACTTACACGTTTGAAATATAAAACATTAGAAAGCTTTTATTTTTGCACATTCAATGGCGCTTATACCAACGTACATTCTGATTGGAAATAGATGTAAAATATTTTGTTGTTATTACTTAATTTTGCATGTCCCTTTCCCCCTCCCTTGCAAGGTAAAAGTTTCACTATTCCCAATCCATATTTTACCATAGTAGTCTCTGGCCTCATCGGTCTGCGGGCGACTTATGAGTTATGGTGTGCGGGGTACAAGCACATGAAAAGTACTTACGACAGTGTTTTTTTGTAATACATTCTCCAATTAAGTTCCTAAAGAACCCATCTATGCATTTGCATATTGGCTTGCAGTTGTCACTGGTCTGAATAGGGCAATGCTGTGTCTTGTTTATGCTCTTACAAGATTGAGATGGGCAATCGTAACCACAGTGTTCGTAGTATTCGTGAGGCTTAGTACATTTTTCTGTAAAGGACGTATAAATTTAGTAAAGTACCGCTGTAATAATAACCACCAAACAATAACTTTATGAGTCTGTGATGATAAGGTATACTTATAAGAAAGATTTTTTATAAGATAACCCACCGGGGTTTTTCTGTGGGTGACGGGAGCAGCAGTGGATTTTTGCTTGTCCATATGAATGATCGCTCTTGTTTTATTTAAAACAGTAAAAATATGTTTGAACTCACTTTTGCAATCTTTTTCTGGTACACAAGTACCATCGACTTCTCTCAAATATCCCTCTTTGCAAAGGCAACCCTTTATGCAGTATTTAGGGTCTATTTTTACACATTTTATCGGAAGTCCTATTTCAGAACAGTTCTTCGGAGTACATCCACCGTTGATACATTCAGAATATACTTCGTTTTTCTTGCAAACTGGTGCTGATCAAGTGGAAAATAAACCAATTAATTTGTTTAATTTTCTAAGTAGGTATCTTATACACGCAGAAAAATATTTATGTCGTGATTTATGCATAACCAAAGTTATTGGTTAATAATATTCTTTTAAGATGACGCCCGACGAAACTTCACGCTAAGGCAAATAGCGGAAAATAGGGCGCAATTGGACACTTTGGCGTTTTCATCACTCCTAATAAACGGCAAATTTACTTTAATTATTCATTCCAAAATTCGTGACTTAACTCCCTTATTATAAAAGTGAATTGTAACAAATTGTTGAATTGGTCTCACTTGTTATTGTAATGCAAAATACAATAGTTTACACAGTATTCAAAATAATGATATGTGAAGTATTATCATACAATTTCACAATCTTATAATTTTTTTTACTGGTAATGTCAGTTAAAAGTTGTTATTCAGATGTGGCCTAAAATGGAGCGCGCTTTCCCAGAAGGAACTTATTCATTCTGGATTTAAAGACACCAAGATTGTACAGTACCTTTTTAAATATTTTGTTACAAACAGTCATAATTTCTACTAATATAGAAGTCCTAAATAAATTTAACTTCTGATGAAAAAATAAATTAATAATTAGGTATTTTAGTTCATTATTTTCAGGTTGGCCTTTCATATTATTTAACAAACAGGCCCTTGAACCATTATAGTTGCAATAAGATTATGCGCCTCAAGTTGATATTAATTCTATGAGTGTTCTTTAATACACAATTCAAATAATTACTCATGAAGATCAGGCTGTTCCGTATTTTAATGTTTTTAATAGGTATAAGGTAGTAGAAAAACTTGATTGTACTCAGTTTTACAGTCTTTTTCTGGTACACAAATACCATGGGCTTCTCTCAAATATAACTTACGACACTCTTTCTTAGGTATGCAAACTCCTTTATCGTTTCTGACGTAGCCACTGATGCATACACACGCAGGTTTCACCGGGCATTCGTCATCATCAGAGCAAGGAGGATCAGGCAGAGGGCATCCTAGTTCGGAGCATTTTTGCGGTTCAGTCAATCGCGCTGGACATTTCTCGTATCTTTCGTTCTTACCACATTGTGGTTCTGTAAATTTATCATAGCAAAATCAATTTAGAAAACTTTTTATAAAATATTTATTTCTGTAAACTATTGTGTGTTTATATTTAATCTTGTATTGTTTGTAAAGGGCGTTGCTAACAATTTTTATTTATTTGTATAATTATTAATGTTAAGTAAATAGTGTTATTTGGTAATTTCAATTAATTGTTCTTGTAACAAATTATTACATACTATATAGAAATTATTGTTTTCCGGTTGTTTTTTGCACAGGACCTTTAATCATTCATCGAAAATTTGCTCTTACCATTACATTTCTTGATGGGTATACAAGTGCCGTTTTTTGCGCGAGCGTAATTTTTTTCACAATAACACTGTTCATTACACTTTATGTTGACGATGGGGCAATTTGTCTGGTTCTGTTTGTGCATATCCTTGCAGACATTGTCGCAGGCACCACCACAAGACCAGTATTCATGTGCACCAGGACATTGTACTGAAATTAAAGTTCATCCAATCCATCAAGTGGGGTAATAAATAATGCAACAAATAAATCAACAAACACATTATAAACAAGGTAGGTGTACGCGCGAAACATATGACTATATCGAGTGAGAAGTTAAGTGTGAAAAGAGTGAAGTGACAGAGACACTCCCAGTGAACAAGAACTTACACGTTTGAAATATAAAACATTAGAAAGCTTTTATTTTTGCACATTCAATGGCGCTTATACCAACGTACATTCTGATTGGAAATAGATGTAAAATATTTTGTTGTTATTACTTAATTTTGCATGTCCCTTTCCCCCTCCCTTGCAAGGTAAAAGTTTCACTATTCCCAATCCATATTTTACCATAGTAGTCTCTGGCCTCATCGGTCTGCGGGCGACTTATGAGTTATGGTGTGCGGGGTACAAGCACATGAAAAGTACTTACGACAGTGTTTTTTTGTAATACATTCTCCAATTAAGTTCCTAAAGAACCCATCTATGCATTTGCATATTGGCTTGCAGTTGTCATTGGTCTGAATAGGGCAATGCTGTGTCTTGTTTATGCTCTTACAAGATTGAGATGGGCAATCGTAACCACAGTGTTCGTAGTATTCGTTAGGCTTAGTACATTTTTCTGTGAAAGAACGTATACATTTAGTAAAGTACCGCTGTAATAATAACCACCAAACAATAACTTTATGAGTCTGTGATGATAAGGTATACTTATAAGAAAGATTTTTTATAAGATAACCCACCGGGGTTTTTCTGTGGGTGACGGGAGCAGCAGTGGATTTTTGCTTGTCCATATGAATGATCGCTCTTGTTTTATTTAAAACAGTAAAAATATGTTTGAACTCACTTTTGCAATCTTTTTCTGGTACACAAGTACCATCGACTTCTCTCAAATATCCCTCTTTGCAAAGGCAACCCTTTATGCAGTATTTAGGGTCTATTTTTACACATTTTATCGGAAGTCCTATGTCAGAACAGTTCTTCGGAGTACATCCACCGTTGATGCATTCAGAATATACTTCGTTTTTCTTGCAAACTGGTGCTATTCAGTGGAAAATAAACCAATTAATTTGTTTAATTTTCTAAGAAGTGCCTATCTTATACACGCAGAAAAATATTTATGTCGTGATTTATGCATAACCAAAGTTATTGGTTAATAATATTTTATTAAGATGACGCCCGACGAAACTTCACGCTAACACATAAGGCAAATAGCGGAAAATAGGGCACTATTGGACACTTTGGCGTTTTCATCACTCCTAATAAACGGCAAATTTACTTTAATTATTCATTCCAAAATTCGTGACTTAACTCCCTTATTATAAAAGTGAATTGTAACAAATTGTTGAATTGGTCTCACTTGTTATTGTAGTGCAAAATACAATAGTTTACACAGTATTCAAAATAATGATATGTGAAGTATTATCATACAATTTCACAATCTTATAATTTTTTTTACTGGTAATGTCAGTTAAAAGTTGTTATTCAGATGTGGCCTAAAATGGAGCGCGCTTTCCCAGAAGGAACTTATTCATTCTGGATTTAAAGACACCAAGATTGTACAGTACCTTTTTAAATATTTTGTTACAAACAGTCATAATTTCTACTAATATAGAAGTCCTAAATAAATTTAACTTCTGATGAAAAAATAAATTAATAATTAGGTATTTTAGTTCATTATTTTCAGGTTGGCCTTTCATATTATTTAACAAACAGGCCCTTGAACCATTATAGTTGCAATAAGATTATGCGCCTCAAGTTGATATTAATTCTATGAGTGTTCTTTAATACACAATTCAAATAATTACTCATGAAGATCAGGCTGTTCCGTATTTTAATGTTTTTAATAGGTATAAGGTAGTAGAAAAACTTGATTGTACTCAGTTTTACAGTCTTTTTCTGGTACACAAATACCATGGGCTTCTCTCAAATATAACTTACGACACTCTTTCTTAGGTATGCAAACTCCTTTATCGTTTCTGACGTAGCCACTGATGCATACACACGCAGGTTTCACCGGGCATTCGTCATCATCAGAGCAAGGAGGATCAGGCAGAGGGCATCCTAGTTCGGAGCATTTTTGCGGTTCAGTCAATCGCGCTGGACATTTCTCGTATCTTTCGTTCTTACCACATTGTGGTTCTGTAAATTTATCATAGCAAAATCAATTTAGAAAACTTTTTATAAGATATTTATTTCTGTAAACTATTGTGTGTTTATATTTAATCTTGTATTGTTTGTAAAGGGCGTTGCTAACAATTTTTATTTATTTGTATAATTATTAATGTTAAGTAAATAGTGTTATTTGGTAATTTCAATTAATTGTTCTTGTAACAAATTATTACATACTATATAGAAATTATTGTTTTCCGGTTGTTTTTTGCACAGGACCTTTAATCATTCATCGAAAATTTGCTCTTACCATTACATTTCTTGATGGGTATACAAGTGCCGTTTTTTGCGCGAGCGTAATTTTTTTCACAATAACACTGTTCATTACACTTTATGTTGACGATGGGGCAATTTGTTTGGTTCTGTTTGTGCATATCCTTGCAGACATTGTCGCAGGCACCACCACAAGACCAGTATTCATGTGCACCAGGACATTGTACTGAAATTAAAGTTCATCCAATCCATCAAGTGGGGTAATAAATAATGCAACAAATAAATCAACAAACACATTATAAACAAGGTAGGTGTACGCGCGAAACATATGACTATATCGAGTGAGAAGTTAAGTGTGAAAAGAGTGAAGTGACAGAGACACTCCCAGTGAACAAGAACTTACACGTTTGAAATATAAAACATTAGAAAGCTTTTATTTTTGCACATTCAATGGCGCTTATACCAACGTACATTCTGATTGGAAATAGATGTAAAATATTTTGTTGTTATTACTTAATTTTGCATGTCCCTTTCCCCCTCCCTTGCAAGGTAAAAGTTTCACTATTCCCAATCCATATTTTACCATAGTAGTCTCTGGCCTCATCGGTCTGCGGGCGACTTATGAGTTATGGTGTGCGGGGTACAAGCACATGAAAAGTACTTACGACAGTGTTTTTTTGTAATACATTCTCCAATTAAGTTCCTAAAGAACCCATCTATGCATTTGCATATTGGCTTGCAGTTGTCATTGGTCTGAATAGGGCAATGCTGTGTCTTGTTTATGCTCTTACAAGATTGAGATGGGCAATCGTAACCACAGTGTTCGTAGTATTCGTTAGGCTTAGTACATTTTTCTGTGAAAGAACGTATACATTTAGTAAAGTACCGCTGTAATAATAACCACCAAACAATAACTTTATGAGTCTGTGATGATAAGGTATACTTATAAGAAAGATTTTTTATAAGATAACCCACCGGGGTTTTTCTGTGGGTGACGGGAGCAGCAGTGGATTTTTGCTTGTCCATATGAATGATCGCTCTTGTTTTATTTAAAACAGTAAAAATATGTTTGAACTCACTTTTGCAATCTTTTTCTGGTACACAAGTACCATCGACTTCTCTCAAATATCCCTCTTTGCAAAGGCAACCCTTTATGCAGTATTTAGGGTCTATTTTTACACACTTTATCGGAAGTCCTATTTCAGAACAGTTCTTCGGAGTACATCCACCGTTGATGCATTCAGAATATACTTCGTTTTTCTTGCAAACTGGTGCTGATCAAGTGGAAAATAAACCAATTAATTTGTTTAATTTTCTAAGAAGTGCCTATCTTATACACGCAGAAAAATATTTATGTCGTGATTTATGCATAACCAAAGTTATTGGTTAATAATATTATATTAAGATCTAACACATACCTAAGGCAAATAGTGTTTTCATCACTCCTAATAAACGGCAAATTTAGTTTAATCATTCATACCAAAATTCGTGACTTAACTCCCTTATTTTAAAAGTGAATTGTAACATATTGTTGAATTGGTCTCACTTGTTATTGTAGTGCAAAATACAATAGTTTACACAGTATTCAAAATAATTATATGTAAAGTATTACCATACAATTTTACAATCTTATAATTTTTTTGCAGGTAATGTCAGTTAAAAGTTGTTATTCAGATGGTGGCCTAAGATGGAGCGCGCTTTCCCAGAAGGAACTTATTCACTCTGGATTTGAAGACTCCAAGATTGTAGCGTACCTTTTGTAATTATTTTGTTATAAAGAGTCATAATTTCTACTAATATAAGTCCTAAATAAATTTAAATCTGACCAGTCACTTTCATGTCACGTCAATATAAATGTAACATAACGGGATATGAAGTGTATTCAGAACGTACACTGAATACGACATACATAACAGTGTCGAATTGGTGTGAAAGTTGTTTATGGTGTGTGTGCTATAGTTCGACCAAGATCTGTACAACGAATAAGCTTAAAATAGAAGTGGATTAAAAGGTTCAAGTGAACACGCATCTCAGAATATAGAAAATGAGTTAATTAAAAAAGAAACGGCAAGAAAATTTCGTAAAGATAGGTTTATGCAGATGTTATTCATAATTTAGCAATATCAGCAGTAATTTGATACAAAAATAAAATAAATACAAAAGAATTTATTCAGCTTATGGTACTTAATAAATTGGTTACAAAATGAACGATGAGGCAAAAATTAAAAACTTTGGAGCAGTCTCTTCGGCCGCCTGGTTGATGATGACTTGCTGACACATATCATGCGCTACAGGTTAGTAAAGAGCGAAGCTGTTAGGACCCATTTCATAAAAATCTTGGTCTAACTATAAACTCACTTTTGCACTCATGTATTGGAACACATGAGCCATCATCTTCTCTCATCAAAGACATTTGGCAAACGCAGCCTTTGATACAACATTTGGTATCAAATTGCAAACAGTCCACCCAAAGACCGACGTGTGAACAATTTATTACTGGGCATGGATTGTTGATACATTCCGAATACATTTCGTACTCCCTGCAAACTGTGGCTGTAGAATATGGATAAGAATTTATAATATAAAATTCTAAAATTGTTAATTTATACATAGGTCCAATGAATTAAAAAACTAAATTAAACTAAGGGTACTTATTGAAAAAGTCTGACAGATAAAAATTATACGTATATGCTTACTTTTCTATTCCTGTACATCCTTGTCTCTGTTAAAATATTCAATATTATTATAGGTGTATTATAGGTGCACTTACTGCAATCACACGGAAGAACACATCGATTTGTATTGCTATCATAAACATATCCTTTCTTGCATTGACAGCCGTTTATTGCACATTCGAGAGTGCACATCACATCTGTTCTGTTGTAGTTGGAACAAAGTCTGCCACAGTTGCTAGCGCATTCACCTCCTTCAGCATTAGGATCTCCACCACAAGAAGCTGTCGAAACATAAATAAGCATCTGATTAGTTTCCTAGCCACTTTAATTATTTATTACATTATATTTCTGCTTGTTTAAGTTTGAATAGAATAGAATAGAATATTTATATAAGTTTATAAAAGTATACATATTTTAGCCAATATTGCACCTTTTAACCAGCGTTGGTCTGTATTGGTGCTCACATTCGTTTTTTACTTAAGCTTATTTAACATTGCGTTTCGATAATATCATTGTCAAAACAGAATAAAACTCAAAATAAATTTTCTGCAAACAGGTAAGTAGCTAAGTATATTATTATATGACAGCTCATACTTTCTTACCAGAATCAACAATAACGCAAGAATGTTTACTTGGATGTACGCTAGTTTCTTACTTTTGCACGCTAAGCTTATTTCATATCCAAAAACCCGTCAACCCATATTATGCTCCATCATGATGCTTTCAAATATAACTTACGACATTTTTTCACCGGAATGCAAACGCCGGCTGAATTTCTGACATATCCTGGTTTACAAAGGCACCCCTTCTTGCAATATTTTGGATCCACCCGCGGGCAGGCGATAGGGAATCCCAGTTGGGTACACTTCTTGGGTGCACAGTCTGCTTGCGTGCAAGTGCTGAAGACTTCATGTTTACCACAGGTAGATGCTGTTTAAAAAAATCCTTGAATGTAAGACTTATTTCAAAGACAAATTACCTTTTTATGCGTTCTCCCAAAAATACCCCTCTTGAACTTTATTTGTTAGACAAAAGCTTTCACAAATATTTGTTCCGGGTGTTCTGGGTATTTTTTATATATAATAAAAAATATCTATCTATGTTATGTATTGTATTAAGTTTATCAGTCATCTAGTACCCATAACACAAGCTCTGCTTACTTTGGGCCTAGATGATGCTGTGTGGATTGTCCAGCATTATTTATTTATTATTTATTTATTTCACCATATTTTTGCACAAATGTATCTCATGATATGAATGAGTAGTAAACTTTTTGACACTTACTGCAATCACACGGAAGAACACATCGATTCGTATTACTGTCAAAAACATATCCTTTCTTGCATTGACAGCCGTTTATTGCACATTCGAGAGTGCACACCACATCTGTTCTGTTGTAGTTGGAACAAAGTCTGCCACAGTTGCTAGCGCATTCACCTCCTTCAGCATTAGGATCTCCGCCACAAGAAGCTGTCGAAACATAAATAAGCATCTGATTAGTCCCTACCCACTTTACTTTATTATTACTTTGTATCTCTGCTTGTCTACATTTTTAAATAAGTATGAATATTTGTTTGGAAGGAGAGTTGTTTCTTGCTTTTGCATGCTAAGCTTATTTCATATCCAAAAACACGTCAACATGGTACCGTGGTAACGTAAAATGGTACATATTATTACTTTTAAATATAACTTACGACATTGTTTCACCGGAATACAAACACCAGCTGAATTTCTGACAAATCCTGGTTTGCAAATACACCCCTTCTTGCAATATTTCGGGTCCACTCGCGGGCAGGCGATAGGGAATCCCAGTTGAGTACAGTTCTTGGGTACACAGTCTGCTTGCGTGCAAGTGCTGAAGACTTCATGTTTACAACAAGTAGGTGCTGTTTAAAAAAATCCTTGAATATAAGACTTATTTCAAAGACAAATTACCTTTTTATGCGTTCTCCCAAAAATACCCCTCTTGAATTTTATTTGTTAGACAAAAGCTTTCACCATATTTTTGCACAAATGTATCTCATGATATGAATGAGTAGTAAACTTTTTGACACTTACTGCAATCACACGGAAGAACACATCGATTTGTATTACTGTCAAAAACATATCCTTTCTTGCATTGACAGCCATTTATTGCACATTCGAGAGTGCACACCACATCTGTTCTGTTGTAGTTGGAACAAAGTCTTCCACAGTTGCTAGCGCATTCACCTCCTTCAGCATTAGGATCTCCGCCACAAGAAGCTGTCGAAACATAAATAAGCACCTGATTAGTCTCTTACCCACTTTACTTTATTATTAATTTGTATCTCTGCTTGTCTACATTTTTAAGTTTGAATATTTGCTTGGATGGTTTCTTGCTTTTGCATGCTAAGCTTATTTCATATCCAAAAACACGTCAACATGGTACCGTGGATACGTAAAATGGTAATAATAATGCTTTCAAATATAACTTACGACATTGTTTCACCGGAATACAAACTCCAGCTGAATTTCTGACAAATCCTGGTTTGCAAATACACCCCTTCTTGCAATATTTCGGGTCCACTCGCGGGCAGGCGATAGGGAATCCCAGTTGAGTACAGTTCTTGGGTACACAGTCTGCTTGCGTGCAAGTGCTGAAGACTTCATGTTTACCACAGGTAGGTGCTGTTTCAAAAAACCTTGCATGTAAGACTTACTATTTCAAAAATAAAAAATAGACCTGGTCCAAGTTGTGTGTTTTACCTGGTATATTAAAATTGTTTTCTATATGTACGTGCCAAAATTGTGTATGTACCTGATACATACACAATTTTGATTAGGTGTGCTATTTTCTCATTTTGTAATTTTCGTATATAAAGTTTGATAAAAATATCTTCCTAGTGTAATGTCATTATTTTTGTTTCCACCGGTGTTTCTCATATAAGAGTCTTATCAATTGAACACTTACTGCAATCACACGGAAAAACACATCGATTCGTATTACTATCAAAAACATATCCTTTCTTGCATTGACAGCCGTTTATCGCACATTCTAGGGTGCACACCACGTCTGTTCTGTTGTAGTTGGAACAAAGTCTTCCACAGTTGCTGGCGCATTCAGCTGATTCAGCGTTAGGATCTCCGCCGCATGAAGCTGTCGAAGCGTCAAATTTCCGATTAATTAATTATTTATATACATTTTTTTAACTGTCTACACATCTTCAATCTATACTGGCCCACTGCTGGACGGAGGCTTTGCTCTGACAAGCGCTTATTGATTTTTATCATATTCTCATAATCGCTACGCTCGGCACACGGCATCGCAGTTCGGTAGTAAAATTGTCCGGCAGGAGGCACTGCTGCCCACCTTACGTCTTACGACATTAGCGGAAAGAGTTGGGGTGGTGCAAATCTCCACCCCAACTCTTCTCTCCACGCACTACCACACGGCCAATTCTAATTCATATTTGTTTAGTATTATCTTCGGTCAATTATACTTATAATTGATTTAAGTGATTTTTGGCATTGACTTACGGCAATACCATAATACTGGCATCGTGACAACCCGATGGGTACAAACCTACTACATCAAATGCTTTCATAATAATTTATACTGAAATGTGCCTTAGGTATTTTTCAAACAAGTGTGTGTTCAATAAGTGCCTCTATTCATTTACTTCGTTGTAAATAACATTACATTGCATCTGTAACTTTGTTTGGTGAACTTTGTTTATCTCTTTCACGTCATCATGCACCATCTGAATTAATAAAGACACTCTTCACGCTAATATTTTAAGTACGTTTGGATGGATGTGTTTGTTACTTCTTCACGTTAAAACTACTAAACGGATCGAGCTGAAATTTTGCATAGAAGTAGGACTAATTGAACCGGAACAACATACAGGCTTTTTATCTTATAAATCAGTTCCCAAGGGATACAAAAACGTTGAAAACTTTTCATAGAAATACGTAGGTGTAAAGGTGGGTACTGACCGGAGTTACAGGTCGTAATGTAACGTGTTACGCAGCAAGTGTTTGTGCAGTCAGGACGAGGAAAGAAAGTGCTCGCAACGAACAATTACTATTTATTAATAACTAAGATTAAATAAATCAATAACTAATAAAATTACAATTTTTTCTACCAGAACTTGCATAAAATACTTATGTATGAGCACTTTGTGTAACGCGCATTTTTATGGATATGTTTTTATTTTCTCAAGCTTCGTATCCTTTTAAACAATGAAGGTTATTCTTAATAAACGACAAATATTTGGACATAATTAATTCCTTCTATTCAAACATATAAAAAAAGGGGTGCATATATAGATAATTGCGGACGGCAAACGTTTCTCGCTACCCGCGGACCGGACCAAGCACGAAGCGGATGAGGCCCGCGCGAACAACAAAAGCAAGCACGTAGTATCTAACTGCAAGTTAACCAGTTGCTTGTCATACCATATCAGTTTACTTATTACGAAATGTTAAATACCAATGGTAAGGTAAAATAAAATATAGGTATAGATTATAGATTATGTTTGTAGTTTGCGAAATATGTAGGGACTTGCCTAGGTATTATTGATTAAATCAAAGATATGAAATTGATTGAGCTGGTTTTGACAGATACGTCAATATCTACATATAACTTATTTGCATTGAGTACGCAGTTAGTGTTTTCTTTTTTATTTTTTTTTAATATTCATTGATCTATGCTTGTGTAACGCTTTTTCCATAGAAAATTGTTACCCAAGCATAGATCGATGACTGAGTAAGCTTTTATAATACGGGCTTACCCCCGAATATTCAAACGCAACTCAGATTTGAGCAAGCCTCAAGTCACGTTTTATTGACAGTTTTCAATGAAAGTCTGTCAAAAATTCGTCACTTGGGACGCGCTTAAATCTGAGTTGCGTTTAAGTATTCGGGCGTTAGTCTCATAGTCATGATTTTCGAGCTAGGCTGCTAAAAAAGTATGTTTAATGACGTTTTAGTTTAGTAAATGTTTTAATAGCACCTTCGATATATAATGGCCATACCTCAGCAATTTATTAAGGTATATAAATTATCGAAGTTTATAGCTTAATAGAATTATCTTGTGATTATTCTTTTTCCTTCTCTTTCTCCGGCTCAAGACGCGCATGTCGGTCAGTTACATCAAGTCGCGGCGGCGGCGGCGCGCCCCTGCGGGTTGCACCGCCGAATCTGGACAGTGAATGCGTTACCGTACTCGGCCACTGAAGTTTATAAATAAAGAATAGGTACATTTCTTTTACACTAGAGATGCTCAAACTTTGCACTAAAATATTTATACAAGATGTCTAGCAAATTACTGGGCGTAGTTATCAGAACATTTGAAAAAGTATTTGTGTCTGATTGGCGATGCCACCGCGCACACGCATCTGCAGTATTAGCCACTCAATATGGGACATCCTGTATAATGAAGTTATTAAACGTAATATTACTTACGACATTTTTTTACAGGAATACAAACGCCTTCTGCATTTCTGGCATAACCTTCTTTGCAGAGGCAACCCTTCTTGCAATGTTTTGGATCCACTCTAACGCACACGATAGGGAATCCCAGTTGTGTACAGTTTTGGGGAGCACAATCTGCTTGCATGCAAGTGCTGGGGAATTCATGTGGACCACAGATCACTGCTGTTAAAAACAAAAAGTACAGATTTGGTCTTATTTTGGAGTCACTGTGGACCCGCCCTACCACCAAGCCTACCCCTTTTAAAATGAAGACTTTTATTCGAGCTTTTTGTGCGGATCATTGGAAGGTACTACACTCGTTTCTAAAATACTAGATAGTTTTTGTAAACAAAGGTCAAAAGGGGGCCATCTGCGCAAATCACAAAAAATCAAAACAATTTTTGATTTTGAAAACATTAATTCATGATTCCATTCGTCTGTCGTCCGTTATCATATCATAATCGAACTTGAACCGTTTTCGCTGTTCGTGATCGTTACCTTGAACCACAAAGCAACAAGGTAACTGACCTTGTTCTTATCTGTTATTGTAAAGTTTTCATTCATAAATTATTTATTTATTTAATTCGGATTGCCATCAGCTTAACTAATTACAATAAAAAATTAAAATAGACACAGAGAGCTAATAATAGGCATTCGCTAATAGAATCATAACAAACTACCTAAGTGTGAACACTAAAAAGAAATTATTTCGTCGACAATTGCGCACTTAATAAAGCAATAAAATTATATTAATTAAACTTAAAAAAGAAACAAAAGGTCAATAAGAATTAAGGGTATAACTACATCATGTGCAAAAGAAGCCATCGTGAAATATCTTGCATTTTAAAACCGAGTATATGTGTACCTATACATTTTACAAAAAAGTACTTCCAGGGGCTATAGAGATCAAGAAACTATAGCAATAAACTTAATTCTTACAAATAAAGTATAATTATTACTTACGACATTGGTCTTCAGGTATGCATTCGCCATACTTGTTTCTGACGTATCCTTCTTTGCAAATACATCCTTTCTTGCAGTATTTGGGATCAATTTTCGAGCAATGAACGGGGATCTTGAGTTGGGCACAGGTCTTAGGACGGCACTGTGCTTGTTCGCAGTCAGTGTACACTTCGTTGCTTTTACAGGCTGCAAGGAAAATTAACTTTTAAATAAAAACGTTTAGTTTATTTTGCGCTATTAGAATTCGATGGAACCATTGCACCAACTGCCAACACTAACAGAGGCTGATGATTATGATTTCAAACTGAAACAAGCGCAATCGGACATTGAAATTTTACCAGTTTAATAATAATAATAATTAATTATTTAATTTCTATAGTAAAAAATGTATTTTATAACGAGATTTAAAATAAATGAAGTGAATAATAATAATAATAATAATAACGTTTATTGAAAAATATTTGAGACTTAAAATTATTACATCGTTGATCCCCAAACTAGGATAAACCTGTATCTTGGGGACCACCTTCCATGGGTTCTTTACATAAAATATATAAAGCAACGTTATGTCTAAATAGTTTCAACCTATTTTGATAAAACGCGTATTGTAGGTACCAGAAATGTAACGTAAAATATTTAGGTAGTTGGAGAAAGTTCTGTCCCATGTTGATGACGCGTGGATGATTAGTATGTGCACGGGTTTGATCTTATTAAAATCTTATAAGATGATATAGTAATTGTATATCCTATCCACATGTTGGTATAGTTAAACATGTGGACAGGATATAAAAGTTTATCTTTTTACTATGTTATACATCGATCAATGATCGATAATTGGAAATTACAATTTTGTATACCCAAGTAACCGCCAATAAATGAAAACAAGCATGTCAATTTAACAAAACATCAAATCCAATGAAATCACTTCCGAGCATACATATAAACTATTATTGGGATCGTGTGGTGATTATTTTGTATTTCCGTTTTGTGAACTAAGAATAATGAACACACTGCACGAAAGTACAGTAGGAATATACAGTATGTATGTTCGGCATATATTACACATTTTACAATTTTTACACACGGGACTATTTTTAGACATCTTTACATACAAAAATGTGTAACGATGTTTAAAAATTGTCCCGTTCCGTCTTTGCTTCGTCCGGGATGGACAAAATAACAGTACAATACAATACAAATATTCTTTATTGCACACCAAATAATAAAAAGAAACACAACACAAAAACAAATAAAGATAATGTACAATGGGCGGCCTTATCGCTAAGAGAGATCTCTTCCAGGCAACCTTAGGATGGATAAGAAGTTATTCAAAAAGTATTAGTATTATTATAGTAGACGGTGGCGTGTAAACAGAAATAATGTTTAGGTAGTAGGAAGAAATTAATATACTAAGATATAATTATATAACTACTTATATACTGAACATAGATATACTACTATATATTACATAACATAAAATAAGTATAGTAAATATACAAAATTACTTAACAATTAGATGTTGAGGTAAGGAAATGTTCATAGATCATATATTTGAATATAGGGAAAGACTTAGCATGTCTATTAGAAGTAGGTAGGGCATTCCACAGTTCTATGGCATGTACGGTGAAGGATGAGCTATAGGAATGGAAGGGGCGGAGAGTTTTCAGTTTTCAGTATTCAGTTTTCAGTTGTTGAGCGGAGGAAGCGGCTATAGGTTTTTTGGTATTCAAATGTCCTTGAGGTAACGGGGTGTATTTGGGACAAAAAGGATAGAAAATAGGAGTGAAAGGAAGTAAATAACGTTACGTATGCCGACACCTTTAATCTGGACGCACCTTTAAGTTGCGTCCAGATTAAGATCAAGTCTAACAAAACATAGTAAAAAACATAGTTATTTCATATGATACATAATCTGGACGCAATGTTAAACAGCAAGTAAGAAATAATGTGGAAATGTTATAATAGCTAAGACATGTCACATACTCAATCTGTACACACCTATAGAAATATAAATATTACCTTCTTATTCAGATTTATATTATGATGATAAAATGATGGTTAGTGTTGAGCGATTAAATTCGGTAAATTTTGTTATTTTGTTAACGAAAATGTTCCATCAAAAAAAACCATTACGTTGTAACGGTTTATATAATTTATAACCTGCAAAACAATGTTGCAAATTGCAATGAACTTCTTTAAAAACCCTCTATCATCAGCATCATCATCAGCCCGTATACGTCCACTGCTGAACATAGGTTTCCCCCAAAAGACACCACAAATAACGGTCCTGAGCCGCCTCCATCCATAAACTCTCTGAGCCCGCTACAATGTCGTCGGTCCATTGAAATGGAAGGGCTTCCCACACTCCGTTTCTCATTGCATCGCGGTCAATGTAAAAATCAAGGGCCATAAAAATCCTCTACAGAAAAACGATTTAATTATGTTAATAAAAGAATAAGTTATTATAGGTACGTACCTACCTACTTTGAAAGGTTTAGATTTTAAACTTCATTTATTTAAATTGAATATATTTATTTCCTGCCCGGTTCTTTAGCAAACCAGATAACATTTTGAGAAAAAAATAGAGCATGTGCATAATAAAATTATACGAATAAAAACATTTCACGGTTAATTTACCTACTGTATTTGCATAGTTGTTTATACCTATATCTAGCTCTAGAGCATGACTCTAGAGCTCTTTGTGTAATCTTGGAGTTCAATGACTTCTACAACAATACTTAAGTACACAACCACCTACCAACAACAGCAACATGTTGGCATTTGTATGTGTGACTGTAATTATCTATCTAGACTAATGTGTCTACCTATTGTAGTTAAAGAGATACAGCCTTGACTAATTAACAGCAAAATAAGCAAAAAAATCGTTTTTTGTATAGGAGGCCCGTTTAACTTTGATATTTATGTAATTTTTATTATTTGTTGTTCTAGCGGCAAGAGAAATACACATATTCTGAAAATTTCAACTGTCTACTTCTTACGTTTCGTGAGATAGAGCCCTGTGAAAGACAGACGGACGGAGGGACAGTGGCGGCTTATAGTAATAGGGTTCCGTTTTCATCCTTGGGGTACGGAACCCGGAAAAGAACCAAGTAGGTAAGTACTTAATATAATCTTGATAGTCGGTTCTCGAATATATTGTGCTGAGGTACTCACTGCAATGTGAAGGGTGGACGCATTTATCCTGGATCTCATCAAAAACATAACCCTTTTTGCATTCACAGCTGTTGTAAACGCAGTCAGCAGTACACACCACAGGTCCTTCATTTATTTTTGAACAAAGTTGGTTGCAGTTAGGGTTACAGCCTGATTCTGCATTACAATCTCCGCCACAAGTTGCTTAAACAAAATAATTTACTTTTAAAACTATCGTGGTTTAACACTAAAGTCATTTACAATGGAATTATTAGAAAAATCAGTTTAAACACCAGTCTCAAGTAATACAATGTTTTAATGATCTGCGTTTACAATCATTTCATTTTACATTTTATTTATGTTGTTTCTAATAGAAATACCCTAAATATCTCCTTCTTTCATCCTTCCACTTCTTATCCCTAATGGCTCTGCTTAAATCCGCGCTTTGCGACGGTGACATTTGACAGGTCCACGTAATATAGGCAATTTTGAGAATATTTCCTCGACTATAATACAAAAGGAGGATGCTAATAGGATATTTACCATGATTTGAGTTTTGAGCTTTCTAATATTTCGGCATTGTTTCATGCGACCCGTGACCACGGAATAACTGAAGTCATTGCGAGTTAGATTTTATTGACAGACACCGATCTACCCTAATTTTTGTCTTTTTGTACGAACGCTACAACTACCACCGGCTTTTTTATTGAACGCAACTCGATCACAACACACAACACTGACGGTATCAGAACGTGAAATCATGGTAAACATCCCGTTGTAAATGACTTTAAAATAATTTAAATTTAGAAAACAAAATGAACCTGCAATATCAGGGCATATCATCGCTTCTTTACTTTAGTCTACATACCGAAGCGACTGAAATCAAAAATATCACTTTATTTCCGTGTCAGTGTTTAATTATTAAGAATTTGACCTTTTCTAAGTGTACATTTATTGTATCTATGGAAATAAGGAGTTTATGACTTTGACTTTATTTCTTCATGGGTAGATTTGGAAGATGACATCAAATTTTAAAGACTGCTGAGGCTACACCATAATATGACGTAGTAGTTTTGGGTTAAAGGACGTTTCGCGCACTAAAAAACTTGCCCGAGGGCGAGTTTTTACAAGTCGCAACAATGAAAAATCAAGAACGGGGCAGATGTCCCCTACTACCCCAAAGTGAAGAGAACCACTCGCCCACGAGAAGATCGTTAAGCCGTGTTTTTCAGTAATATCTTCATGATGAGGCGACGAGACTTGAGCAAAGAAAAAGTCATGCTTTTTCGAACACAAAAACTTACAACAATCTTTCATAGGTATACAGAAGCCCTTAGGGCTTCTGACATAGTCCTCAATGCAGATACAACCTGGAGGCACAGGGCATGTTCCATTGGGATTCAAATCTACACAGGCTACTGGAAAGCCGACTTCATCGCAGTTCTTTGGCCTGCATACTGTTACAGGACAGTTCGAAAATACTTCATATTTGTTATCTGAAAAAGTAAGTAAATATTTTATTTATTTCTTAAATCACAGACAATTTGTTGGCAATAAATAACTTACTTCTCAATTTAAATATATAAAATCATATAAACAAAATAATTTGATGGTTTTAAAACTGACTTCAAGTTCCTTAATATTTTCACTGTTTTTAAGTTTTGCGCATCGATATAAAGTTGAACAAATTCTAAACCCTCGGGAATAACATTTTTATGGGCCCATATCGGGATCATTTTCTATACAATAGCGAAAGAATCGTCTAAATCGGTCCACTATTTTTTTGACAGACATAAATAAAAATTAAAAACATACTTAGGTCGACAAACATAAATAAAAATTAAAAACATACTTAGGTAAAGCCGAACATAGAACCTCCTCCTTTTTTTGAAGTCGTTATAAAAGTTAATAGGGACCAACTTACTTTTCCAAAAAAGGTTAAGGTCTTTGTTTAATACTCAGTTTACAGAATTCTCGTTAAAATGTTACTTTGTGGAAGTTGTAAAATAGAAAATGATGGTTGAATTAAGTATATTTAAGATACTTACGGCACTTCGGTTTTTGTTTGGTTCTACGTGGCTTAACAGTTGACGACGTATCACATGGTGGAGGTGGATGACGATGATCTTAAATAAAAGAAAAACAATTTGAATAACCCTCTAGGCATATTTAGTTCTTCACAACAATAGTTATTTGTTCAACAAAAGAGCAAAACGATTTTATGTTGACTGCTGATCTATCAAGGGAAGCCACGAATCAAAAAACATTTGCTGTTGTGTGAGACAGGACGACCAACTTTTCACCTCGATCAGCAAGAAAGTATTTTATATTGAATGTAAAAATGGTCAAATGCATGTCAAAAAATAAGAAACTTATTTTGGTCAACTACCGAAGATGTTACGAATGTAACTCTTTTGAGATAAGAACGAACCAAATTTTATTTTTGATAAAGGTTAACGCTGTTAGAACCTCCTTCGTTATGCTAAAATGAGTTCAGGTCGCGAAGTTTTTTTATGACATCGACCGTAGGTTGTCTAACTAAACACATGATTTGTGCAATCTTGCTTTTAATCGGCTCGAATTTGAAAGTAGAGCTACAAGGTCAAAAGGGGTATCAAATGAAAAGTATTGATTTGTACAATTTAAAACAGTTTTTAAAATTTTCTTTTTTTAAATATTTTTCTTGAAAATAGTTGAAAACTATCCGATCTAACCCCCTCTAACCTCGTAGTATCTAAAGCATTGAATCTCGATCAATATTTTACAAAAAAATATAGCGAAGTCTACTAGTACTTGGTACTATGTAATACAGTTTTTGTTAAATTGATAAAAGTTCAAAACCCTTGGCGCGCGAGTCACACACGCACTTTACGATTATTGTTCACTTTTAGGCCAACTACCATCATCGCTTCTCAATTGGCGAAGTTAAATCCCACAAGAACAGCTGGTAATACAAACAGGAATTAGATATTTTATACAGCAAATTTATTCAAACGAAACAATCCTTTATTTTTCAAAACAAGACAAATTGCATTCACAGAATTTTGAAAAACCACTTAATACTCGTAGGTAATCGAGCCCACTATAATCAAAAAAAATAACACCTTGTATTTTATGACACTGATTGTTAGAGTCAATGTGAATCAAATCTTTCGAATAAACATTACATATAAGGGAAGACCATGAGAACTCTACCGTGATATATTTTTATTTTGGTGTTTACGAGTACCAGACAAGGCAATACATTTTTGAAAATTCTGTGAATGCAGTACGTCTTGTTTTGAAATATAAATTATTTTTGTCTTTGAGTAAAGTTTGTTGGATATTTCTGATACTTGCCATCCAGGTAACGTTCGTTTCTACCACCCTGTATAATGTACTTGTCAAAAGAAGCACATTGGTCACATGTTGATACAAAAATTACAAAAAAAAAAGTTAAATAACAAAATGTGTCTTACATTGAGAATGACCAGAAGTAACTATGGCAAAACTCTCGCTGTGGGCTGATGAAGAGGCATGGCTGCTGCTGCTGGAAGCTGAACTGCTAGCGTATGAATGTACTTTCGCTGTAACGAAAAAAAATTTGTTCTGATTTGCAGCTATCTTTCATCGTCAAGATATAGGACAATTTAAAAAAACCTCGTCTATTATTTACTTTTCGCACACTATGCCCGTAAAACCCACTTTATATGTCATGTAGCCCAAACCGAAAGCAAGTGATTATAGCCCTGTTAGCTGAAAAAGGTGAAGGTTTTAACAAATTCAAACTGATTGAATAAGATCTCTTAGTTCGAGTCTCCTTGGTCAACATTTCTATACATATTTTGGAGTTCCAAAGGAGATCACCCAGATTGGGCTGATATTCATTTTGCCGGCCAACAAAGAAAAACGTTATAAATATAAATATAGAGCTCAGCATTACAATTTTCTTTTTACTATACGATTGTTCTAAGTCAATTCCCTGAGATTATATTTAGGCTTGAATATTTAACCTGAAAGTATCACTCAGCGGAGATGTAGAGCAGTTTTGTTTCGTCAAAAGTTTTATAGAAAGTGGTGTAATGGTAGTCCAATATTAGTTATTTCTATTTTTAGCATGAATGAATGTGTTCTTTATTTGCACATGAAAAGGAACCCTAAAATTTTGTCAGTTTTGCATTAGTGATAGGGTTGTCATTTTTCTAAGCGTATGCGTAAAGTTATTTTTTACTATGAAAATTTAAAACAATGTATTTCTAAAAATCAACCATGCGGATCAGTTCAGTATAGGGTGCACAACAACCCAGTTTCGGCTTGGTAGGTACATGAGTAACGTGGCACCTTGTATAAATGTATTTTTCAACGCTTTGTACGTTTATCTGTTAGTAATTTGTGAATATGTATTGGACATAAAAATAATCTACACATGGTAAAAAAAAAATGTAGCGAAATTTTTTCTGGAAAACGTGGCCAAAGTTGGGGGGTTTCACGGTATCATAACATTATGAACGGCTGCACCGATATTCTCAAAACATTGCTAAGAACACTCGGTTAAGTCAACTTTCAACAAAAAAAAAGCCTAACTACACACGTCAAATTTGTACTTAATGCCCTTTTTTTTAATCCGTCATAAAAATTAAACCTACAGGCATCAAGGAATTCGCGAGAGAATATCGGTGCACCACGCACAGTGACTTATTTCCAGCTTATGCTTTCGAGAGTTTGATTTAATTTTGTTTTGATAATTGTTAACATACCTGAGGACAAAACAATTACAAAACAATTTGCCACAGCGGCTGCAAACAGAAACGGCTTTGCCATATTCACTCCACCACCTGTCTGGGGCTATTATCAAAAACAAGGCTATTTATGCTTTCATATCAATTCAACAAAGTCACTTGTTTCAATAAAATTTATATAAAAGGTATTAACTATTTTATTGAGTTTTTTACAAAGTGGCAAATGCTTCTGTTTCTTTTTTAACCGACTTCGAAAAAAGCAGGTGGTCCAATATTTGGCTGTAATATGTTTTTTATTTATGTTCAATTGTTCACCGATTTCTCCGTTACTTGTGAACTGATTTTGATGATTCTTTGGTTGGTTTTGTACAGAACATTATGCCGAGGTGTTCTTATAAAAATATTATTCCTAAGGGATTACTATTTGTCCCGCAGAACTTAAATAACAGTGAAAATAAAAAGAAGTTCAAAGACGGTTTTTTGTTTTCGAAACAATCTCTTGTGTGTAGCTCATAAATTATTCACTAAACAATGTCCTTCAGATTTTTTGTATAGAAGTTTGCTTAGGTGTAGGTTTTTTTATTGTATTTGCGTGTTTATTTTGTATTAAAAGTATTGAACACACGCGGTGCTGACGTTTACAAATAATGTCCCTTCCACAGAACTGTACAATACAGGGTGGCACATTTAGATCGGTCAGTATGGGAAAGTGAAACTATAAGACATACTATGTCATCGATTTTAGAAACAAGAAAAACTGCTTCCATACATGTAAAAAAAACTCGCTCGACAAGCTCGGGAATCGAACCCGGACGTTTTGAAAAATACAACTAACATTATTTGTTTTAGATATCGATTGTGTAAGTCATAAGCAATAAATTTGAGTATAAAAAATGATGTCTAAAATAAATAAAATGCATTGTTTTCATATCCTTTAACTTATTTTAGTATGTTTTCGAAATTACCACCATTTATGTACCTATGATTGTAATTGCTTACTTCTATTAATCATACGATAATCAATCAATTACAAAACCTCACTTAGAATAAGTGCAGTAAGATACAGAGACTTGATAAACCTCATTTGAAAATGGAACGTCTTGGTTGGACTGGCCGCGTATCAATAAAAAAAAAGAAAAAACATAGGAATGTTTTGGCGGGAACTTAAAATTTTGTTTAGGTATGTTTTTTTGTGTAGTTCAGAAAATACGTTTTACAAACACTGAGCAGTTAGACTTATTGGACTACTTTTAAAATGACAGAAATTGCTCCCGTGCACTAGATTGGTACCATATTAAATATCCGACACGTATTTCACCTACTCGCAAGCTATTTAAAAAAATTGTTGCAAGACCCATGGAAGTTTTAAAAAGCCAATAAAGAAAAAAGAAAGAACGTATGATGAAAACATGGAAATAAACGTTTTAACCTATTTTTTACAAGTTTATTTTTAAATGTATGAATGCAGGTCTTGTTGTTCCTAAAATCGAAGACGTGGTTTCTAAGAAGAGATCTTCGTATGTCTTATAGTTTCAGAATTTTCCATACTGACCGATATAAATGTGCCACCTGTATACCTACCTATTTCTGTTGTTTCCACCTACAAACTGAAACTTACAATATTACCTAGTTTTGCCCGCCATTTCGCACGCGTTTTTCGGGATAATAGCCTTAGACTATGTATACAGGGTTGCGCAAAATATATTAAAGTGGTATCAAATTAAAAGTATAGGTTTGTACATTTCAAAACAGCTTTTTTAAATTTTACTTTTTTTAATTTTACTTTTTGAAATATTAGGACAAAAGTCGAAAAAATACCCATTCCCATGCCCTCCCCCACCCACTACCTCCGAAGTTTGCAGAGCGATCTGAAATGTATGTAGCGTTTGTAGATATGAATTTATAAAGTACAGGAAAAATATAGAGAGGTTTGTAGTAAGTAGACCACTTTTTGAAAAATGGTCAAAAAGGGGGATCATTTTCAAAAGGGAGGGCTACCTCACCAAGTGGGGTAACAAATGAATGGTATAGGTTTGTACATCTCAAAACAGTTTGTGAAATTTCTGTAGGTTGCATACTTTTTAAAATATTTTGAAAAAAGTCGAAAAAATACTCATAAACTCCCTTCCCCCCCCTTATTTCCGAAGTTTACGGAGCGATCCATCTGAAATGTATGTAGCGTTCGTAGATATGGATCTATATTTTATAGGAAAAATATAAAGAAGTCTGTGAGTAGAACACTATTTGAAAAATGGTCAAAAAGGGGGGGATAATTTTATAAAAGGGGGCCTATCTCACCGAGTGTGGTATCAAATGAAATGTATCGGTTTGTACATCTCAAAACGGTTTTTGAAATTACTGGGTAATAGTAAAATAATCAAGTTTTTTAAAAATATCTCAAAAAGTATGTAAACTAACATACTTTATGAAATATTTTGAAAAATCTTGAATATTTACTATCACCCTCTGTACTCCGTTTGGAAATTTGCAAAACAAAACATCTGAAATTTAGGTACCTCCTTTTTTTGGAAAACATCAAATAGAAAGTGTTTAACCAGTACCTATAGTACATATTGGTATACTAGACAACCGTTTGAAACCCTCGGCGCTTGAATCACACTCGCAGTTGACGGATCTTGTTATATTTAGCAAGGCTATTGACGATGATTTTATTACTTTACTACATAGATAGATCTAGTGAAGTAATAAAGTCGTTTAACTGTCTATGAGAGGGAGAGCGTTAAATTGTGATTATAGCTACATTATTGTTGAAACAGTACAATTAGCATTATTAAATGATGGTTCATAGGAGTGAAATTGCAAACTATTTTTAGTGTATATGAATGTTAAGAATGGCTCCTGAGTAAGTTTTACAGTTTGCCACCATGTTTTTAATTTTTTCTCTGGCATTTTTCAAGTATAGCTTCGCCTATAAAGCGTTGGAAAACTGTACTAATCTGTTCACCTTGCATAGCTGTTCCCAAATCCATATTTACCTACAATTTTCTCTCCTTGTCCCTCCCAACTAGGTACTGCATTAAAATCCGCTATCAAAATTAAATTATCTCTATCTTTAACTAAGGCCATAATAGTATCCAAGTTATCATATATATGTTCAATTGTTTGTCTGCTAAAAAAAATGAGAGTGCCGAAAGTGTCGAATTTATACAAAGAATTTATTTCCATTTGTACAGGTAAGAATAGAATAGATTATGGAGAGAGCATGTGGTGCCAAATGGCCAAGGAGGCTAGGCATGGTGATTCAATAAGCATTACCGCGAACATGCTCCCGGCCGTTGGAACAACTGCTTTCAAGATTCAGTAATGTGATGAGGCAGATGCGGTAAAGGCTCTTCTTATTATGCCCTTAGAGGTTGTTATAATAATAATAATAATAGTCATTTATTTCAGATAATAATAAATCCATATAATAGTTAGTAACAATTGTCTTAATAATTATGTTAGTTTGTCATAGGAGAGTCATTTTAAAAACACAGCAATGCTGTGTTTGTATAGCGGCCCATCTAGCTTGTCCGCTATCATCATCAGGACGCTGTTAGTGGACCGGCGGACCCTGTTCAACAGTGAGGCCGTTTTTTTGCGCATGCAGGCAGCGAAGCCATCCACGCGCGCCTCGGCGAACATGCCGGATGCGCTGCAGAACCGCCGGAGCCCTAACAGCATCCTGAAGGCATTGTTATATTGGACGCGAAGAGTGTTGACGGCTTTCTGAGTGCAACTGAACCACAGGCTGCTCGTGTAGAATGACTGACAAAACGACTTGAAAAGACTTATTTTGACGTCATCAGAACATCGAGCAAACCTGCGGGCCAGCATATTCGCTCTCACCGTCAAAGCTCTTCGCTCCCTCTCTAGGTCCTCTTCATCCCTTAAATTATCAACTACCATATGTCCTAAGTATTTAAATTTATTTACCCTACTTACTAAAATTCCATTTAACATAACGGGAGGTACATATTCAATCTTTTTACCACTAGGACCAAACATCATAAATTTACATTTTTTGACATTATACTGCAATCCATGATTTGCAGCATATGTCTCACAGTAGGCCATAAGGGTTCTCAAAGATCCAATAGATGGCGCCAGCAGTACCATGTCGTCAGCATAACTGAGATTGTTGACTGAGACTCCGTCAATAGTGCATCCGACCGGCAAGCAGCTGAGGCCACCTATTAGGCTATCAACAAACAAATTAAACAACTTTGCTGAAGTTACCCCTCCCTGCCGCACACCGCACTCTAGCCCATATGCATCAGACAGGACTCCAGCCCATTTAACAACGTTACTTTGATTTTCGTACCAATATTCAAAAACAGAACAAAGCTCTCTGGGCATCGACGTATCACGTAACTTCCTCCACAGTATGTCGTATCGGTCAGTGTCAAATGCACGTGACAAGTCGAGGAAGCACGCGTAGACCGGCGTCTGTCTGTCAACATAGTACCTAACTGTATGTTTAAAACTAAGTATAGCACTTTCGGTCGATAGACCCTTCTTAAACCCAAACTGCCCGTCGTGCAGATGTAGGTGCTTTTCCAGGTGGCTATCCAACAGCCGGTCAAATACTTTCGCTATTATGGTCGCTAATGATATCGGTCTATAGTTGGTCTTATTCGCTACGTCCGCAGTTCTGTTTTTCACTATTGGTACAACAATAGTTTTCATGCATTCAGCAGGTACATAGGCTAATGCATAACGAATAAAACATCGCCAGAGTGTTGGGTAAGTGTACTCCCGCGTAGATATGGGCGCCGCGCCGGCGCCGCGCCGCCGTGTGCCCCCCGCACGCCGCCGCCGCCGCCGACATTCACCGCGCGGCGTGAGTGGCGTAAAGACGTGTATTTTTTATCGTGATTGACTCATCCAAAATGACTGAATTATCAAAAACTACAGTGAATAAACTTTCCATTGACGTTTTTTTCGATGCGAAAACTAGAAGCAGCTTTTGTTGGAAATATTTTGGGCACCTAATATTGATTGAAGGTAACAAGAAAAGAATTCTCAACTCCGACCACGTTTATTGTTCTGCATGCCTGACTGCTGTGAAAAACGAGAGTGAAGATGTAATGTTTGGATCGTGAGTACATAAACCTACTTGCTTATCGTCATTTTGTACCTAACATAAAGCACGTGGCACCTTGGAATATAACCTAAAATATATTTATCTATTAACTATTTGAATGCTCGCATCTTATTTTTCCATGTTATTAATTTTGTGCTATACTTTATTCTTTCATTCATTAATAAGGTTTACGGTTTACCTACTCGCCATGCTTTTGCTTTTTTGCAGCGTAAAGATAAAAAACTACAATAAAAAAGTAAGCACTGGAAATTTAACTCGCCATCTGCGAGATGATCATCAAATTCGAGATACCAGTGCCGACAAGGCCAAAACCAATATTAAAGACTTTTTTGCTGTTGCACGACCCGCAAAATCCTCCACCACCTTAACTACGAGCTCCTCAAAATATGATAAATGGCTTTTGGCTAGAGATTTAGCTTTATGGTTCTGCAAGTCTTTACTTCCATTCGATTCTGTTTCTGATGAGGGCATGGTGGATTTCTTTAAGGTAACGTATTTATGTGTTTTGCTTTTTACGAACAATTCTGTTTGAGCATTCGTTTTTAGGGTTTCGTAACCAAAGGGTGCCAACGGAACCCTATTAGTCATTTAGAAATGTTAGTAAAATTTGGTAAATACAAAAAAATAAAAAAACCGGCCAAATGCGAGTCGGACTCACTCAAAAAAAATTCAAGTGTCTAGCTATTACTTATAGTCCAAGAGATAAAGACCTGTGACAGACGGACGGAGAGACATATAGCGAAGTCTAAGTAATAGGCTATTAACATCGACGTAGAAAGAATGGACTTCGGGTCTAATACAAACTTCACGAAAAAATTGTACTGAGCTCGATGTAGAAACTCTTTGACTATAAACAAACTAAAACATTTTAATTTACGTCTTATTGTCATTAAAACACAGGTTAATTTTGCTTGCTACAATTTGATTTATACATTTGACACAAATGTCAGTAAGTTTTAGCGAAGAGGATGAAATGGAGTAGCTATTATTCCTATTTTTTTACCTAACTTAGTATATATCAGAGGTATGTATAAATTGAAACTTTTACAATATGTCATGCTAAAACGCTATCTGTCTCTTTCATTCTGCCGAGTACGTGAGTGTTGAACAAAGATAGCAAATAATGGCAGTTATGTTCATAAATTAATATTTTTATTAAATAATTTCAGAAATATCGTGTTTTGAGGCAAAATAAATACATACAATTTACGTACTCAACAGAAATAAGATATTTCATCTTTTATTTTAATTTTTGCTGAGTAATTCTTACAGTCTTTCACTACACAATACGCCATTGTGGACGTGTTTGTGACAGCGAAGTCAAATGCGTACTTAGACGGGATTGTCACCCTTTTTTTAATTTAGTCTCCAAATTCAATATACGGTTTTGAGCGCGGACCCGAAATCCATGTTTTATGAGATCAATAGCTATATTGGCTATTAATAAGACTTCACTGTCCGTCTGCTCGCTGTCTGTCTGGCCTGGCCGGTTAGCTTTAGTTACATTATCTACATGTTATAAAATTTTTAAATGACTTCCTTTTTAATAGAATAAGTATTATAATTTTTTTACGCACATAATAATACACATTACAATTTTTTAACTGTTTTAGAAATATAACGTCATCATAAACGACGACGATATCCCATCGCGTTACACTGTTGGTGGCACGGCTTTGGCAGATGTATATGAGTCTATGTTGAGCAAAGTGAAAGATATAATTTCCATCGATGCTTCCCAACACTTTGCCATGACTTTCGACTTGTGGACTGATCAATACCGACGACTGAATTATATAACGTTTACACTACATTATTTAACTACAGGTAAGTAACAAATTATAGTAAGGGTATGAACATTGGAAACACCTTTAATCGTAAGATCAACTAGTCATAATGAAGATTTTTATTTTCAGATTTTGACTTAAAAGCTTTGACTTTGAGCACAGAAATAATGACTGGCAAAAAAACTGGAGAAAAAATTAATGATGCCATTGAGGACATAAAGAAGAGGTTCATATTAGTCGGCAAAGCTATAGTTGCAGTTACTGATGCTGGAAGCAATGTGAAACGAGCAGTTGGGATGGCAAAAATGACTCACCATCTATGTCTAGGTCATGGGCTTCACAATCTGGTTACAGATGGCATTAACTCGGTTCCAGAAATTGCACTACTAGTCCAGAAATGCAAAAAAGTTGTTAAGGCTGTGAGATATCGCGCCCCAGAGTTGCATGCTGAGGCCGAAAAGGTACAGCAACAGCTAGAGTTTTTGGAAAAAATAGAAAGCGTCGTTGAAACTTTAGAAAGTGACGAGAGCGACCCTGTCCCTCAAGTTGATCTAATATTGGAAAATGCGGAAGAAACCGAAAATGAGGGCAGGGCTTTACCATCAGGATCCGAAAATTACAAAAATATTCCAACAATCAAAACCGCGACCCCAACTCGTTGGCACAGCATCTTAGAAATGCTAGAAAGTGTAATCCACATATGCAACCGAGAACCTATAAATAATATGTTGAGGAAGATTGGCCAAGAAGAACTCAGAATAACTCAGAGTGAGTGGATCCTTTTAGAGGATCTGGTAAAATTTTTGAGAAGCTTTCGCGAAATCGTCGAAATCTTGTCGTCTCAGAAAGCATGCACGATGAATGTTGCTCTGGTGTTTCTTTCGGAGATTAAAGACGTATTAAGGATCAATCAAGATGATGAAGCGCTAATAATGTTACGCTTAAAACGCAACATGATGGCAAAAATAAATAAAAGATTCCCAGTAACAAAGCCCATTGTCGCAGCAGCACTATTGGATAATCGCTTCATGAGTCTGTCAGAAATAGATTCATATCTTGAAAACCAGAATATGACCAGGACGTCATTCCTTTCCTCGTACATTAGGGAAATCATAAATATTAATAACGAACCAGAAGCTTTAGCCGAAAACGCAGCAAGTACAAGCACCAGCAATGTAATTGACACATCATTATTGCACAAACTGTCAAGGAAACATAGTATGAGTTTATGCCAAGGCATTCAAGGTGATCCAATAGAGCAAGAATGTTGGCGTTACATTGCTGGTGCTGATCCTACAGAACCAAAAGATGGTGATTTATTATCCTATTGGAATAATAAAAAAGAAGCATTTCCTCATCTTGCTGCTCTTGCTAGAGCTTTACTCTGTATACCTGCCACTAGCACTCCGAGTGAGAGGGTATTCTCAGTAGCTGGGCTAACAGTTACGGCCAAAAGATCTCGCTTGAGCTCGATTCGGGTTAATAAAATCATATTTATTCATGATAATTATAAAATATGTAAGATGTAAGATTGATTATCAATCTTACATATTTTATAATTATTATTATCTGTGTTTATGTTAAAAAATTGTTTACGAGGCTATTAAAGTGTCCCTTTGGAAAACTGTTTTTTTTTTTTGTACCTGATGACCTGATCTGGACAAGGTATTTACTGTACTGTATAGGACTGACATTTTCCTGTCGTCCGCCTAAAACGATATTAAGAAGCCGGCCGGCTTAAAGAAGGTACTAAGGTAGGGAGTAGATTGCGAGTTTAAGTAGGTAGTAGAAAACTACGCCGCCGGCGCCACGCCGCCGCCGATTGAAATTAGTCAGCGCGCCGCCGCCGAGAATTTTTAAGGCGGCGCCCACATCTACTCCCGCGTGGCGCAGATGTTCGATGCTAAGACCGTCATGTCCCGGAGATTTACCTGTAGTCATGGACTGGATGACTTTTTTAACTTCGCTAGCTGTAACTCTGGTCAAGATATTATCGGTACAAGGACAGATCTTATCATCGGCAGCGCTCCGCCTCACATCTGGTTCCGATAAAGGTACATTAAAATGTTCTCTAAACAAGTTAGCGATACTCTTTGGGTCAGATACACCATCAACATTAGCGGGAAAACTCGGTTTTACATCAAGTTTTTTTATATTTTTCCAAAATTTTGAAAACTGTTTGTCCTTTTTAAGATTAGCAATAATGTCCATTTTTATTTTATCCTGATTATTCTGACACCATTTTAGCCTAGATTTAAATTTTCTACGAGTATTACACATGTCTTCACAAATAGGACCACTACTCGGTTTACCATATGAAAACCACAAGTCGAATTTCATACGGGCATCCCTGTGCGCTGAACTAACATGTTTATTCCACCCAATTACACGGTTTTTATTCTTGAAATGTCTTATTTTAGACGTCAAAATCGCCCCCTCCCTCAATATTTTTATAATGTCACTAAATAATTTATCGATTATGGATCTATGTAATAATTCATTGCATTTATTATCAGCACACAATATAAATTCAGTAGGGAAATTAATTAATTTTAAATTGTCATTGCAGAAATTACTATAGGATATAATTTGCGTAAAATGTCGATCACCCCAAATGATTTTATTATCTAAGTCATTATTATTGCACAACGGTAAACTATACTTATTTCGAACAACGTTCAGGTCACACTTAATTAACAACGGAAAATGGTCCGACCACAACACATCATACCTTAATGTCTCTAATATCTCATGTGCCGCTTGCGTGACAACACAGTGGTCCAACCACCGCCGTGACCCATGTGCGTCACTCACAAACGTGTACTCACTGGATCCCACTCCCAGCTGTTCTAAGTCCGCGCAACACCAGCACTGATCCGCACAAAAGTTCAATAACTCGTTACTAAATAATTCCGATGGATGAGCATTATAATCACCCAACATATAAACCGCTTCCACCTCATGACTCTCAACAATAGAACTAATTTCACTGAGACAGTCAATAAACTCCGGTAAATTATCATCGCACTGAGTAGGCATATAAACACTAAACACTAAGATAAACCGGTTTGCTAACTCGAACCGCACGGCCGCGATGCGCGCACTCGCACAGCTGATTACTTTTATGGATTTAAATACATTTTTGCGCCATAATAACGCAATTCCACCATACAGCCGGCCTCGCAGTAACCCCTTGGCTGAGTCCACCGATGATTTTCCTGTGTACTCGAAGTTCTCATGTATGGTCCCAAGGAATGGAATATCATGTTGAAGTAACCAAGTTTCTTGTAAAGCTATGATATCGGCCATGTCGCATAAGTCTTTTACACACTGAGCCGACCGCTTCACACTTTTACAGTTGAATGTGATAAGCTTGCAATCCATTATGTTTTTGTATGCTCACTCGATCCCGCTACGTATCGCTTTTTAAAGTTAACATAGCGCCTGAATGAAATGCCGTCGGGCCACAGATTGGCATCCAGAAAAATACTAAGCTTGCTCTCAGGTATTATCACTTTATAGGCATTGTATTCTCGCTCCATTTTAGGTACAATTTTTTCCAAGGTGGCTTGCACATTCGTTTTATCTAATATGTAGCTAGATATATCCCGTTGAGAGGCGCATTTATCGACATTATTTATAAATAACGGAATTTTGATGTCTGCCGCTCTGAACTTATTTTTAGGTTCCATTACAGCTTGCCCTCTAGTAGTTTCTAGCCTATTTCTGTACCTTTTTCTTTGCACTGTCTTCCATTCTTCAGCCGGTTCTCTATCCTTCCACTCGCCATCTTGATGCATTATCTGGGCAAACGATTTTTGGTATGTGGGTATATGATCATTTTTAGGTTTTCGTGCTGATGATGAAGATGATGCTGTAATACGTCCAGGTGTTACTCCCATATTTTTAGTGATCATATTCCTAAACACAGGCGATGCTTTCGAACTGTTGTAACTGGTTGACAGACGCCTAACATCTTGAGGCGCCACTGCGTCCGTTTCTGGTCCTGTTGGTAAGTCTGAAGAGTCCTTTACTGGTCCTTTTGTTAAGTCTGAAGGGTCAGGGATATGCAGTAATCCTATAGGCCCGCTGTCGTAGCAGTCATTCGTAACCTTCCTTCTCGAACTTCCTCGTCCAGTATTTACATTAGTCATTTCAAACTCATTAACTATTGATGCTAACTTAATATTGTCTACATGGTTCTTCAAATCCTTTAATTCTTCAGCCGTCGCATAGTTTTGCAACATCGTTTTTCAACAGAAGCAAATCTCGTAAAATCTTCGTTACATCGACATGGTCAAAATAAACCGGGGGTAGTTTATTAAGATCCTTAGCCACAAACACAGGAATATCTACTGGATCAAGTTCCCGGAATAAACCAATAATATCTTCTAAGTCACGCTGTTCCTTTCCCTCTCTCTTTCTCATCGTTTTCTTGCTTGCGGGTTTCACACAATCATAAAGTATGTTCTTCGCTTCAAGGATATCGCTAGCATTGAAAGCAGATGAACATATTTGCACTAAGTTGTTATGTCGGCCACTCCTAGTACACTGTCCTCCGAGCCGTAGTACAAGTGATGTACGCGGCCAAGCCTCCATAATATTGGAGGTATGTCCTTGATGACTACTAGGTTCCTTCTTTAAGATCTCTGACATGTGTTCTCCGTTTGGTATGCCTGCTTCAGCGTAGCCGTAGAAATGAGAATCGAAAACCGGAGAAGAAGAGAATCTTATATCATGATTAGATCAATTAGCAATCGAAGCCGAGTAAATTGTTAAGAAATCATTTATTTAATTGGCGGCTGCGACAAAGTTTCTGCTATTGTCACAGAAAAAATATCGTAGTTTGCCCCTACCCCTACGTGAAATGAATCGGCGCAGCATCTGGCTGTTGTATAGATTGCGCTAGCAAAGCCAATAGTTAATGTCTTTAACTTTAAAGTTTTAAAGGGGAGGGAACTATCTTCCCTACATAAAATCAATTGTAAGTTCCTGCCTGTCTCGTTGAGAGTTATTTGTCTGTGTTGTTATTCAACGTCTCCCTAAAGAAGGTACTTATAGTGTCGGAACCTTAAAAAAATATTAAATAACTAATCCTGTCTATTATGTAGGCATATGATTGTTATTTATATATAATATGATTGTAGTCACCACACAGATGTACACGCAGATGCATCAAAAACAACACGTAGCTTTGTTGATTCACTATTTTTATTTTGGGTGAGATTTGCTTTATTTTGAGATTTTTGTCGAGGCGCTTATCAAGATTATCAAAAAATTCAAAGATTCTAAAACATCAGCTCGTGGCTTAAGGAATTGTTTGAAATCGTTAAATGAGGGTAAATCATCAAGGCCGTTTTTATACTCCTCCCGTTTCGTGAAACTATTCTAGTCTAGGTCTAGTTTGCTACTGATCATATTAATGTTTCCTATTGTTTGATAGGTTGATAAAGAAACGGGCGACTCAATAGCTGTGAGTAACTTTACACGATCCTCGAACTGTATCTCAGACTTTATCAAATGTACAGGCTTATTATTTTGCATCCAACGTCTTGGTTACTGTATTATCATATAAAAAAAACTGTATAGAAAACAAACAAAGAAAGAAAGAAAATAAATTTATTTGAACCCAGAAACACAACAAGTTGATACATTACAATAATAGATGTTTACAAAAAACAGATAGAAAAGGGAGTTCTTAAAAATAACTACTAACTAAAACAGAAACAAACAAGCATAATGTTACAGGGGTCTAAAAAGGAACATGAATATAAATATTTCTAAGGTTTTTTTATTATATTGTCTAGTTGATTTAAAACGTGTGTATTGTGTGTTCATACCTATAGTTTCATTGTGAGTAAAGTGGGTTACTAGATATTGTTTTGTATAATTTTTAATGTAAGTGTTATTAGTCAAATTGTTCTTGTAATAAATAAATACTAAATAGCATTTTTTCTTATAAGATTGTTTTTTGCACAGGATCTTAAACGTTTATCGAAAATTTGCCTTTAACATTATTGGAAGAAGATGGTAATATGGCCCCTGCAGGTATTTTGGCCCCCTGCTATATTTCCTTATTGAACCATCTCAATCTCTTACAAAGTACTTAGTAACTTGGCTAAGGTTATTTATACCCAAAACCAACGATAGAGAGCGCCGCGAAAGGTTTTGCGCACGCGTTGTTTGATTGTATTCCACAATTATGCCTAAAGTTATTCTGGATGTACCGGTTGCATTTATTCTAGGTGTTGAACGTCAGTGACTTGGATTTAAGCAGAATATCATTCAATACCTAATTTCTTTATTTTAAACATTCATGACGTAGTAAGTGTGAAATGTCTATAAAGGGTCATAATACCCACCTCGGATCTCACTCAAAAAACGATTTACATAATAAGATAATTGGATTTAATTGAATTGAATAGACACTCAGACACGAATAATCTGATAATTTTTGAATTTCTTAACGTATAATATTAATTTAAGGACCTTTTGTTTCAAATTTTACATGCTTAAACAAAATGGGGGGCCACATTACCACCTTCTCCTCTACATTTCTTGATAGGTATACAAGTGCCGTTTTTTGCACGAGCGTAATTTTTCTCACAATAACACTTTTCGTTACACGTTATGTTGATGATGGGGCAGTTTGTCTGGCTCTGTTTGTGAAGATCCTTGCAGACATTATCGCAGGCACCACCGCAAGACCAGTATTCGTGTGGACCAGGACATTTTACTGAAATTAAAGTTAATGTAATCCATCAAGAAAGGTAATAAAGAATGCAACAGATAAATTAACAAACACGTTATAAACAAAGCAGGTGTACGCGCGAAACATATGAGTAAGTTGGGTAATATATAACAGAGACACTCCCGTAAACAAGAACTTACACGTTTGAAATATAACATAAAACATTAGAGACCTTTATTTTTGTGCATTCAACGGCACTTTTACCAACGACCTAAAAACATGTTAAATGTTTAATTGTTATTACTTTATTTTGCATGTGTCCCCTCCCTTGCAAGGTAAAGTCCTCACTATTCCCAATCCATATATTACCACAGTAGTCTCGACTTAGGGGCTACATAACTATTGTGGACCAATCCTTGTCAAACTAATTTAGCTCGTCCTTCCACAATCGTTCGAATCTAACTCCGCACCGTCTTCTATCTTTTGAGAAACATAGGGTTACTTTGGCCGAGACAACCACATATGCACACCATGGCACACACCCAGTGTAGGTAGCAGACTTTTTAATATCATCCGTGATTTTCGTTATCCACCAAAACAAACCAAGCACATGAAAAATACTTACGACAGTGTTTTTTAGAAATACATTCTCCAATGAAGTTCCTATAGAACCCATATTTGCATTTGCATATTGGCTTGCAGTTGTTTCTGGTCTGAATAGGGCAATACTGTGTCTTGTTTATGCTCTTACAAGATTGAGATGGGCAATCGTAACCACAGGGTTCGTAGTATTCGTTAGGCCTAGTACATTTTTCTGTGAAAGAACGTACTTATTAATTTAATAATTTACCGCTTTAAAAATATATAACGTAATGGGCATAATTTAATAAGCCTGTAATAAGGTTATTATGAAAGATGTTTGCTTGTTCATTCGAATGGTCGCACTCGCTTTATTTTAAATAGTAGAACTATGGTTAAATTCACTTTTGATTTTTTTTCTGGTACACAAGTACCATCGACTTCTCTCAAATATCCCTCTTTGCAAAGGCAACCCTTTACACATTTCTCGTATCTTTCGTTCTTACCACATTGAGGTTCTGTAAATTTATCATAGCAAAATTAATTAGAAACCTTTTATGTTATTTATTTCATAACAGTATAGTGTGTAATTGTATGTTCATATATAAAGTTTTATTATGAGTAAAGTGAATTCCTAGATATATTTTTGTATAATTTTTAATGTTAGTAACTAGTGTGATTGGATAAGTCAAATCGTTCTTGTAATAAATAAATTCCAAATAGCAATTATTGTTTTACGATAGTTTTATCACACAGGATCTTAAATAATTTATTAGAAATTTGCTCTTACCATAACATTTCTTGATAGGTATACAAGTGCCGTTTTTTGCACGAGCGTAATTTTTCTCACAATAACACTTTTCGTTACACGTTATGTTGATGATGGGGCAGTTTGTCTGGCTCTGTTTGTGAAGATCCTTGCAGACATTATCGCAGGCACCACCGCAAGACCAGTATTCATGTGGACCAGGACATTGTACTGAAATTAAAGTTAATCCAATCCATCAAGTAGGGTAATAAAGAATGCAACAGATAAATTAACAAACACGTTATAAACAAGGCAGTGTACGCGCGAAACATATGAGTAAGTCGGGTAATAGATAACAGAGACACTCCCGTAAACAAGAACTTACACGTTTGAAATATAACATAAAACATTGGAGAGCTTTTATTTTTGCATATTCAACGGCTCTTAGATATTTTTAAGACGCTGGACTAGAAAAGGAAGGGCATTAACATAAACGGCGATTACATCTCGCACCTACAATTCGCTGATAACATAGTCTTAATGGCGGAGTCGCTAGAGGAGCTGAACCGCATCGGTCTTGGCATGAATTTGGATAAAACCAAAGTCATGATCAATGGCCATATTGATCCAGGACCGGTCGTCCTACATGGCCACCTTCTCGAAATCGTTTCCGAGTACCTTACCTCGGGCAGATTCTGCAGTTAAGTAAGAACAATTTCGAGAAAGAGGCCAAGAGGAGGATTCAGCTAGGCTGGGCAGCGTTCCGGAAACTACGTCGAGTCTTCTCGTCATCCATGCCGCAATGCTTGAAAACGAAAGTTTTTCCAGTGTGTCCTACCCTACCTACGGAGCTTAGACGTGGAAACTCACGGAAGGGCTGGTCCACCAGTTCAAAGTCGCTCAGCGAGCTGTGGAAAGAGCTATGGTCGGAGTTTCTCTGAAGGATAGAATTCGTAACGAATACATCCGACAGAGAACCAAAGTTATCGACATAGCTCAGAGAATTATCAAGCTGAAGTGGCAGTGGGCTGGCATATCTCGCGAAAAACCGACTACAGCTACGGCAAACGTGTTCTCGAGTGGAGACCGCGACTCGGCTAAGGTAGTGTAGGACGCCCTCCGGCCAGGTGGGATGACGATCTGCGAAAGACAGCAGGCAGATGCTGGATGCGGCAAGCTGAAGACAGGGCGCTATGGCGCTTATTGGGTGAGGCCTATGTCCAGCAGTGGACTAAGATAGGTTGATGATGATGAACGGCGCTTTTACCAAAGTACATTCTGACCGAAAAATCATGTTAAATGTTTTGTTGTTATTACTTAATTTTGCATGGCCCCCTCCCCCTTCCCCCCTTGCAAGGTAAAAGCCTCACTATTCCCAATCCACATTTTACCACAGTAGTCTCTGGCCTCATCGTTCGAGCGGGCCACTTAGGGGCTACATAACTGTTGTGGACCAATCCTTGTCAAACTAATTTAGCTCGTATCTCCACTTGTTTGAGTCAAACTTGGTACCGTCTTCTGTCTTTTGAGACACATAGGGTTATTTTGGCCGAGACAACCACATATGCACACCATGGCACACAACCAAGCGTAGGTAGCAGAGATTATAATGACATCGGTGATTATCGTTATGCCAAACCAAGCTCATGAAAAATACTTACGACAGTGTAGTTTAGAAATACATTCTCCAATGAAGTTCCTAAAGAACCCATATTTGCATTTGCATATTGGCTTGCAGTTGTGTCTGGTCTGAATAGGGCAATACTGTGTCTTGTTTATGCTCTTACAAGATTGAGATGGGCAATCGTAACCACAGGGTTCGTAGTATTCGTTAGGCCTAGTACATTTTTCTGTAAAAGAACGTATAAATTTAATAATGTATCGCTGTAATAATAGATACCACAGATATAAGTATAGTACTAGGGTAATAGAAACCGTAATAAGCATAATTTAATGAGCCTGGGAAAATAAGGTTGTATTAAAGATTTTTTATAAATTAACCGTCCAGCTGTGCAATGGGGCATCCGGGAAGACTGGGCATAAACGATTTCGGTTTTCAATAGTACTCAAGAAAAATATAGGTATATCTTTCTGGCGGCATAAATCCGATTGACGACAGATAGTTTAACGTCAAGATATAACCTAAGTCAAAGTCAATTGTGAAACGTAGTCGAGCAAAACAAGGTCAAGTGTGAGTAACATAAGTATGAGTTTTATCGTAGCTAACATAAACAATTACTAACAAATAAATAAAAATAAAACATTACATTTAAGTTTGACATTTGTGATATTTTGACTTCGTCGTCGGCCCATTCAGCCAGAACATTGTATGTCATTGTATTGTAATTGTATGTATTTGTTTTTGCACCATATTTTGAAAGCCAAAATCGTTTATACCCAATCTCCCCTGATGGCGATCCATTGAATGGGAGGTTGTAGCGTAATCGCACTGCAGGGGCTGTGACAGCAGCGTGTTTTTACTCTATGATCAAAAACATATCCTTTCTTACATTGACATCCGTTCATTGCACATTCGATAGTGCACACCACGCTCGGACAGAGGAAATCACCCTCCCTACACCACGTCTGTTTATTGGATGTGGACCAAAGACTGCCACATTTGCTGGCGCATTCAGCTTATTTATTTATTTAAATACTTTATTGCACACATTTAACAAAAGTATACAAAAGGTGGGCTTAATACCGATGCCATTTTCTACCTGCCAACCAACATGGTAGAAATAAAACAAAAAGGCGAGCTATAAATATATAGCGCTATGCCTTGCTATGATTCATATTGCTTTATAATATAGCCACGTCTGTGATGGGCTTTAGTGCTCAACTTTTTTGATAAGCTGATAGCTGATATGAAAGAAACACGCCAATTATTTAATTTGTATCATAAAACTTTTAGGCACAACCCAGTTCATCCCACGAAAACTTTATTCTACCGCCTTGAAACATTCCTTATGGTTCCATTGGCAATTGACTATCATTAATACGTTATTTGAAAAAAAATCCTATCCTTTTCACAAAATGGCTGGCTTTGCGTCCTCTTAAGTACATAAAAAAAAACACTTTTAAACTAGCAACCATAAGCCTTGTGCTCAGTTTTCTAAATCAAACTTCGATTTTCGTCGCTCAAATTATAATTTCAAGGAAATCACATGCACACAAAACCTATAGGGTAATTCACGTTGACCTAGATCCATGATATTTGGTCTTAGCACACGTAAAGGGAAAAATCCGAAAACCGCAAATTTGTAGTTTATACGCGACCGATTCTCACAAGGGACTAAAACATAGGTACTTATAGGGTATTTCCCGTTGACCTCGAATCATGAAAATTGCAAAAAGCAAGGTCTTGCCTAATTTTCGTCAGCGAAGTCATTTCATTGTGACGATAAAAGTCATCGTATACAACAGCTGTTATTGCTCATGAGAAGTAGAGTTGATTAGAAATGGGCGTTTTAAATCGTTTTGAACTAGTTACTGAAGCAGAAGCCGGTTTTTGGTTTTCGTTTGCAAGGAACCCTAAATTTTACGTTATTTGCTGCTGTAGTTGCTGAGATATTAAAGACGGAAAAAAGGACAGAAAAAGCGAGACCATAAGGGTTTACAAACCGATCTCCGATCTTCGAAACCATAAAAACCGATCGTATTATTTACTTTATAAACAATTACAACTAGTATTGACACTTATATCTATGTCTTTAAAATCTAAGCCGTCACCGTACACTATCATAAATAACATTATGAACGGATGCACCAATATTCTCATGACATTGCTAAATATTGCTAAAAAAAGCCTAACCGCAAAAGGGTTGACCCGTTTGGAAGATTCTATGCCACAGATAGATAGATAGATACACACATTACACACGTCAAATTTGTACTTAACACCAGTCTTTTTAACCCGTCATAAAAATTAAACATATAGTCATCGATCAAAGTATTAGTGCGAGGGCATATCGGACCACGCACAGTGACTTATTTCCGGTTAATGCTTTTAAGAGTTTGCTTTAATTTTGTTTTGATAATTTTTAGCATACCTGATGAAGAAACAATCAGAAAAAAATTTACCACAGCGGCTGCAAACAGAAACAGCTTTGCCATGTTTACTCCAGTACCCTACTGCTATTATCATTATCAAGGCTATTAATGCTTTTATATCAATACAACATAGTCACTTGTTTCAATAAAACGTGTAAAAGTTTCGATAATTTATTTAGTCCTTTTTAACTGACTTCTAAAAAAGGAGGAGATTTAATGTCCGGCTGTATTGTGTTGTAGGGTTCCGTACCCGAAGGGTGAAAACGGGTCCGTTCATCCGTCAGTGGACGGTGTATCTCATATCATATACCGTAAAATGTAGACAAATGATTTTTTTACAGAATGTGTATTTCTCTTACCGCTACAACATCAAATAATAAAATAAATATAAAAATTTAAGAAAGGTTCCCATACAACTACAATTGTCAAGGATGTATCTCTTGAACCTGGCGTGGATGTATCTTTTATGTACGACGCCCTCCGGGCAGGTGGGATGACGATCTGCGAAAGACTGCAGGCAGATGCTGAATGCGACAAGCTAAAGAAGGGACGCTATGGCGCTCATTAAGGGAGCCCTATGTCCAGCAGTGGACTAATATAGGCTGATGATGATCTCTTGAACGGTAATGAGTAGACAGTTGAAATTTTGATTTGGGTGTGTATGACTATTGCCGCTATAACATTAAGAAATAATAAAAAAAAATAAGGGGCCCAACGTCCATATCAAGTTGTCTACCGAAGTTAAGCAACGTCGGGCGCGGTCAGTACTTGGATGGGTGACCGCATCATGTTTGTTTTTTGCTTTTAATGATTGTTTCGTCTTTTGACGTGAATTCGATGAATGTCTATTCGGTCTGGCAATCTTAAGACAAAATTTATGTACTTTAGAAATGTTTATAGCACGGTTATGTGAGTTACGGAAATAGTGCTTATATCGCCATGTCGGGCATTTTGGTGACACCATTAATGTTGTTGGTCGATAACTAGGAATGGCAAGTGGTGCGGAGGGGGGAGGCGCGCGGAAGCTAACAGGCCTGTGTGTCTACCATGAGTTTTAACAATCTATACTCGCTAGCGACTGTACTTAAAAAAATGTATGAAAACTTGAACAGCGCCTCTGACTGTGACAGCTCATGGTAGACACACAGTGTGTCTACCATGAGTTGTCACAGTTACATCGCCTTACGTTACTACAGTAGTTACGTAAATAATAGTACTGCGAATTTTAGTACCCAACTATCCGCTAGAGGCGCTGTTCAAGTTTTCAAACATTTTTTAAGTACAGTCGCTAGCGAGTATAGATTGTTAAAACTCATGGTAGACACACTGATCTCGTCTCGTCGTTGTCAGATTCAATAATAATTCTGGTGTAGCTAATGCAGATTATAAATAACTTAATGTTTTTGAAAATTTACATTTGCAAGGTTGTGAATATTTTTAGTATTGAAAAAATGGCTCGCACAAGATAAAGAACCAAGCCAAGAAAGGCCCCAAAGCCGAGTTGTTTTCGACCGGGGACTCATTTCAGGGTAGAGCAAAATCGTGCTTTTTATTTAAAGAAGAAAGGAAGTTTGATGGATAACACTGGGATAAATTTTGTTGGCTACTTGATGAAAATTGGGATCAAAATAATGTCGGTTCAACTTCGGCCCAAGGTGGGGCCCAAATTGAGAACTAACCTACATAAATGGATATGGATAATCTTGTAGATTCAGAAATTGTCTAGATCGGTACACCAGAGCTGCACGGTTAGCGAAATATCGGACCATCAATGGGAGCGTTGTTGGTGGATTGACGCGCTATAAGCGAGTTGCATCCATACGCTGCTGTAGCCAATCTATAGGCACTTTAAAAAGACATTTCTTGACAATGAGTTTGGGGTTGTTGCACAGCAGAAAAACCTGTGGATTCGAAATTGTTAGTTACCATACGGCAATCAGGTCCAAGAGCAAATTGAACGATTTTCCGAGATTGATGTTGGAGTTTCTTTTCGTCGTAGAATTCACGTTAAAACTAGCGGTTGAAGCCCGACTTTTACCCACCCCAATTTATTTAGGCTTCCTTTTGCGAATTAGACCAGAATTTTGCATACGAGATGGTACGAAACCCTCCGTGTGCGAGTCGACACGCACGCGCTTTTTTTTTGTTTTTCAAAACAATCACTTGTGTAGCTATAAATTATTCACTTAACAATGTCTTTTAGATTTTTTGTCTAGAAGTTTGCATAGGTGCAGTTTTATTTATTGCATTTGCGTATTTATATGTAAGTATTTATTTTGTCTCACAAAACAAGCAAAGTTACTTTAGTCAGAAAATAAAAGATGGAAAATATTTCCCAATCATCATCATCAACCTACATTAGTCCACTGCTGGACATAGGCCTCCCCTAATAAACGCCATAGCGCTCAGTCTTCAGCTTGCCGCAGTCTTTCGCAGGTCGTCATACCACCTGGCTGGAGGGCGTCCTACTTTACGTTTGCCGAGTCGCAGTCTTCTCTAAATCAGCTGCCTTCGAGAAAGCATCGTTGCTTATAACAGAGGACCTCAATAGGATCGCTGTCTGGTTAGAAGATAACAGTCTTATAATAAATGCTCCTAAGACTAAATTTATGGTTTGTGGTAGTAAGAAGCAGATAGGCAAGCTGGGTCCTCATAAAGGGATCTCAGTAATGGGAGCGTCTATAGCCAGGGTTTTCGAAGCTCGGAACTCAGACTGCACGTAGATCTCGTCCTACGCTTTGAGAAACACATTGCGGAAAGTGTGCGCAACTGCTTTTTAGGCTAAAGGTGTTATATAAGATTAGACCTTATTTAAGCGAGAACCTTAGGCTACAACTGGTGGAGTCACTAGTCCTATCTAGGCTAAACTATGCTGACACTGTGCTTGGTCCGCGGCACCTAGCACGCACACAGCAGCTCGTGCAAAGGGTGCAAAACGCATGCGCCCGCTTCTGTTTACTAAATTAAAGCAGTTTTTAATTCAGGAACAAAGATAGTGGGACGGCATCTATAACAATGATCCACTGCTGTACCCAGGCCTCTCCTTGAAAAGCGCCTTATTAGCTTTTATCTCACGGGGGGTAATGCCCATAATCCCCACGCTGGGCATGCGGGTTGGGAATCGCAGTTTGGTGGTAGAATTTCTTTTTATCTGTACAGGCGCACGAAATGTATTATTATTATAAATTTCAAGTTATTTGCTGATGTAGTTTCTGAGATATTAAAAACAGAAAACTGGACAGAAAAAGCGAAACCATAAGGGTTTCAAAACCGATCTCCGATCTTCGAAACCCTAAAAACCAAAAACGTTCCAATACGCGTCAATTGTTTTAGCTGAATTCATTATTGTTTGATTTCAATACATTCCTGTAAACCATCCAATTCAAAAATTCAATTCTAATTCCTGAACCAATTCATTCCAAAACTCTTGAATCCATCTTGGTAAATACATATTTCATTGACATTAATTACATTCCTAAAAAGCAAAAACAGTTGAGCTACCTGTGGATTGTTTGCTACAGTCTACAGTTAGCTTAATTGTTTCAATTGTAAATACTAGTTCTAATTTGTTTTTATTGTTGGATTGTAATTTCACTACCTAAAAAACATCCCAAAACGCATGAATTCCTTTTATTCATTTTCATACCTATTTACTTTATTTTACGAATGAATAGTTATTCTGTGTTTGAGCTTACAATATTAATCTAGTTGATCCCCTTGGGGTTCCTTTCTTAATAATAATAATATGTTTATTGACATAAAAGTTAGTAAAACAGTAAAACAATTGTAGGTACAGTGAATAGAGTTCAATTTATATATACATGTTTGTAAATCAGTCATCTGATCCTAACGTCTGACGTCACGGCGCGAAGCTTGTTATGACGCTGGAACAGATCGACAAACCTCCATGATTTAGCGACACTATAAACTGGTAATATGGAGTGGTGGCTATGAAGAAGTACTGCGGCACAATGATATTAAATATGTCATCTGAAACAATTACAACAAATAAATTAATAATGCTGGACAGTCAACACAGCATCATCTAGTCCCAAAATAAGAAGAGCCTGTGCTATACGTAGGTACTATAGATTAGCCAAACTCAATGTAGAAGGTTTGTAAACAAACCAGCCATACTCAACCTAAATTTCACTCTGTTGCTGCGTCTTTTTATACGGAATTTACAGGGCTCTGAGTACAATATTTTACCTAATTATTCTGAAAGTTTACCTAAATATCGAAAAAGCTGCTACAATTTTTGGTAACAACATTTTAATGAAAGGTCTGTTGAAAAAGGCATTTGGTACTAAATTTGTACCAAATGCCTTTTACGATTCATACTACAAATCCATACAGTGTGAGCCTCCTCCTGTCCCTTGGTTCAGTATGACAAAAATACCTGGTAAACTTATAATTAAAGCACACAGATAACGTACGGGCCATATGCCCCTTAAGAAGATTGCGTACTTAATGCGTAAAGCCGACACACCGAATTGTGCGAACACATCTTCCACAACATGTGATGTTGTGGAAGATGTTCACCATTTTTATGAAGAGTGTGTCCGTTTTCAGCAAAAAAGACAATCGCTTGCGGTGGCTTTCGGCTTAAATAGACTGGACACAGGAATTATCCACAATGTTTTAGCAATGTTTAAGGCCGTGAGCCATCAAAAGTAGGTAGGTAGAAGATCGCTTTTGTTTGTTATGTTGTATTTTATATTTACCCAACATGTGGGTAACATGTTGGGACCAATTGCAAAAAAACCCTCTGAAAGAAAGCACTCCTTATTTTTTGCTTAAAGGTTCTGAAGACTTACGTAAGCTAGGGTGTATTGGTTCTCCACTTCGTATTTGCAATGTTGTGCGTTGACGAGCTTTCGTCAAATTTACTTGAGTTTGTCCAACGGGCATATTATTCTTGTTCTCCGCAGTGCTAAACATTGAACTTAATATGTGTGCCTGTAAATATATATTAGATCAGTTAAAAAGTGTCGATAATTTTGTGTATGTTTCTCCAGCTTTTCTTCGAAAAAACAACAAATAATAAGGGTCTCTTGTCAAAGGGCGCGTCCGGGGTAGATAGATTCATATAAATTACTTCATTGCACTTCACACTATCATTTAACCAACCTAGAAAATAATTACAAAAGAAACAATTGTAGTAATAGTACAAGTGGTACAACCCTGTTTTTTACCGCTTGCAGCTGCATTGCTGTGTTCCGATTTGAAGAGTTGCCGGTAAAATTAGGAGGAGAGCCACGTAGAGCTTAACAGGGACCCTACAAAAGGAAAGGCTTATTTCTGTGTAATTTTAATATTGCCACTGCATTCACCAATCTGTCTACTAAGCGTAGTGATTATGGCAAAACCTCCCTTGTTTAGTTCCTAGTGATCCTAGTAGATTGCTGGGCAGGTGTCGCTCACCAGCAGTGCCTAGTGTACGGGCAGTCCACCTTAGCGGCTGATATCATTGCCAGGACAGTGTTGAAGCTAGCTCGCAACCTGCGCACCAGGGAAAAGGCGCGCTTGCGCATGGCGGTATGGAAACATTCGACTCGTGCCGCTGCAAACATCCCAGTAGTAGCTGGTAGAGCAGTAGCCGGGCAGCCTTAACCGCTCTGAGCACATTGTTATACTGGACGCGGATGGCGCTTTACGTCGCGAGAGTATACTTCGCCCACAGGCTGCACGTATACAGAGAGGTGCAGTTTGCGTGAAACAGTGTTAGCATTACTTTCTCTGAGCAACGCGCAAATCTTCAGGCAACTGTATCTGATCGCATCGACAGCGCCCTCCGCTCCCGTTCGATGTCTTCATTGTACTTGAGGTCGATAGTGACCACGGGGCCTCTCTAGGTTAACACCGTTCAGTCGAACGGAAAGGATGTTTTCCAACCATTTTGTACCGGCCTCAAAGACCATGAATTGACTTTTTTTTGAGTTGTACACCAATTCGTGACCGCAGGCGTACGCCTGCGGTCACGGATTGGTCTATGAGGAGTACTCCTCATAGATCATTCTTATAAGCTCTTTCAGCCCACAGACCGAGGCGCTCAGTAGCATCATATCTTCAGCTTATCTAAGGTTATTAACGCAAATATCATCTATATGTACCTAGTATAATAGGAACAATATAAAAACAAAATACTTACATTGTTTAAAAATTTTAGGGCATTAATAGTGTTATTAGTATTAATTTGCGGCAATACAACATTAACCGTGCATAGTTTCATGCTCTCCATACATTTGCGCATATTTTCTGCAGTAGTTTCTTTTAAATGTTCATCAAGTTTGAATGGTTTGTAAGGTAAAACTATTATCAAAGAGGTGTCACCTTTTATAGAGTTTATTTTTAGTATCTGAAAATAATGAAATGAGAGGTTAGTTTATTCGACACTTTTTGTGGATCATAACAATAGTAAAAAAAAGTAACCCGACGTTATACTCGCACTATACTCATTTTCTTTGATGTCACATAGTATACAGGTTGCCACGTAACATGTGTGCTAAGCCGAAAGGGGGTGATTCTGGTGTCCGAAAGGATCAACTTGTGAATATAATTTTTTTAAATAAGTAACTAGGTATCGTTTTTTTTTTATTAGTTTGTGTTCTTCCTATTCGTGTTCTTTTAACAGTTTTAATGTTTAGATGGAAGGATGGATGGATGCTTGTTACCTCTTCATGTCAAAACTACTGAACAGATCAGGCTAATATTTTGCATACTGGTATTTTTAGGTCTGGAATAAAACATAGTACTTTTTATCCCATAAATCATTTCCCATGGGATAGAAAAAACCTTTGAACGTTTTCGTGAAAACAAGGCGCGCGAAGCCGCGCGCAGAAACTAGTAATATTATAAATACGACAGTTTGGATGTATAATATGTATATGGATGGATGGATGCTTGTTATTTCTTTACGCCAAAACTACTGAACGGATCTGGCTGAAATTTTGTATAGATGTAGTAGTTTTAGATCTGGAATAAAACATAGACTACGTTTTATCATATAAATCAGTTCTCATGGGATATATATAACCTTTAAACGTTTCCATAGAAACAACGCGTGCGAAGCCGCGTGTATAAACTAGTACAATATAATAAATGAAAATATTGTAATTGAAAACTTGCCTTAGCCTGTATATTGGAACATTCAGCATAATAGTACTTTCCTCTGACTATCGTACAATTAGCTGGAGCTTGCTTGAATGGTGCTTCGTAGAAAAGCTTTATTATCGATTTATTAGAATGGATTTCAATATCGAGCTGGAAAAGCAAACAATTTTAGTAAAAACAACATTTTAAGGTGGTTTGTGACAGACAAAAAAAATCGGTTTTTAATTCTAGGTTCTACAAGTAATTTAGATAACAGATATTAATGAAGTTTTAAAAACTTTAAGTGTCTTTAACCTCCTTGAGAGGGCGCAATGCGCGCCATTTTGAGCAAAGGATAGGCATAGAGTTTCGCGTTCATAAGAGCGGGACTGAGCATAATGATTTTGGAACGGCGTAAGCTCAAAAATCAAGATTTTGCTTATTTACAAGAATACTACACAACTTATGAAGAAACTGGTTCAAGGAACCAAATAATTAGGAATACCTAATTATTTGGCCTACGAAATCAAAATTAGTAATTTCAATTGATGGCAGGGTTCCTGTGATCTCGACCAAATTATGTCGTGTTTTCGTATTCAAGGAACCAAAGAAAAAATGTAGAATTTTATTTAATTACATTTTTTTACCACGGGGATCCCGTGAGAACTGAGATCTAGGCCTAGTTTGACAACCGAACCTGTTTGGTTCGCCTCTTTCGAGATCATATCTTCCTATCACACACTTAATATCTATTTCTTAAAAATCTAAGCCGTCGCCAGAAGGCAGATTTAGATACAACGCACGTATTGTTTTTCTTTTATGTATTTAGATACGATATACAGAGCACATTACAAAATCAAAAAGAAAAAAAAATAGGTTAAAACTTGATTGTAACAAAGTGTAGTAAATTAAAATTAAAAAAATAAGGACATCGGAAGTTCTAGTTTGTTGCTATTCTTTGATTGTAATTTTCTTTTTTAGGGTCCCGTACCCGAAGGGTGAAAACGGAACCCTATTACTAAGCCTCCGCTGTCCATCCGTCCGTCCGTCCGTCTGTCACGGGGCTATATCTCATGAAACGTAAGAGGAAGTCACTTTATATTTTCAGAGAATGTGTATTTCTCTTGCCACTATAACAACAAAACATAAAAATAAAATAATTACCAAAACTAAAAAGATGCAAAAAAATCACGTTTGTTGTATTGTATCCCATATGCTTTGTATGTACTCGTATGTTTTGGCTATTTTTGCTCATAATTTCTTAAAAGTTAATATTTACAAAGGCTGTATCTCTTAAACTACAATAGGTAGGCACATGAAACTTTCTATAGTTAAGAAACATTTCAATTTTAACAACAACAAATACTAATATAAAATAAAGTAGAAAATTTAAAGAGATCTCCAAACAAGTGAAAATTTGGTGTTCTTTGAAAAAGTTGCCTGATTTTTACGGTACGGAACCCTTCGTGTGCGAGTCCACTCGCACTTGACGGTTTATTTAACAAAGATATCAATTCACTATGGTAATAAAATAAATTAATTGTTTTTTTAATCCACACCTTTTACGTAAATTATGAATAATATTCATAAATTATTATATTTACCGAGACGCCACTGCGGCACGCCATTTGATCAGAATCGTCTATATTTTCTATTACATTGTTGATTTTGTTGTTTGGTAACTTTGAAATCTGAAAAATGTCCATAAGATGATAAAAAATATATTATATGTAACATATCATTATAAGGCCAATGAAACAAATACCCCCTGGTATTTGTTTCAAGGTTACTCAATAACATGCCAAGGAATTGGCAAGCGTATTAAACCGAAGGAGTTAATTAGTCCTCCTAGGCTATATTATAATAATAATAATAATAATAAATGTTTCTTTCAGACACAGATCCATTAAGTAACATGTTATATAACTTTTGCCATATGTTACTCGTATACAAGTCCACATTATTATACATATAAATTATAACACGTCTACATTATAAATCATGTTAAATAACTATGTTTTATAACATGTTTGGATTCTAGACGCACCTTTCGATACCTAAAGTTCCCAAATGAATGAAGGTAGTCAATTTCAGTGTCATTAGTTAAAGACGCGATACTCACAGGCAGAAACTTTAAATTCCATGCATAAAGTATTTGTGTAATTCTTTTCAATGATTCAGGGCAATCTTCCAGTGTCGGTACAGCTTCAGTGGTCGTCACTATATAAAACAAAGCAACGTATATTAAATAGGTATTATATATTAATTTTATAACTAGGCTTGTAAAACATTAATTTGGCGTAGTTTATTGGCCAAAAAAATTATATTCTATTCTAAGGAAATATCGTTGTAGTTTATTGATTTTGTAAATTCTTACCTTCAGTTGTTGTAGGCACTTCAGTTGTTTCATCCTCACATTCGGTAGATGTTTCATCCTCACATTCTGTAGTTGTTTCATCCTCACATTCGGTAGATGTTTCATCCTCACATTCTGTAGTTATTTTATCCTCGCATTCAGTAGTTTTTTCATCATCGCATTTGATAGTTGAAAGAAAGAAATTTGTAACAAATTTATTTATTGCATAAAAAACATATACAAATAATTCCAAAAACAATTATTTTTCTAAATGTTACTGATAATATTACTTACTTTAAATCTATGAATATGCGTTGATTGAATTGGTTAGCCTTATATATCTACGCTAGGCTTGAAAAGCCTGTGTTTTAGAATAGCTACGAGTATGTCATCCTTCATTACTGTGACACTCATTTTATAAAAAAGACATGAAATTTTGAATTTTTGTACATCATTTCTCATTTAAAATACATTCGAAATTACTATTTAAAATCAATATATTTCATTAAAATTATAAGATAAAATGATAAGTTGTTTCATCATCGCATCCGGTAGTTGTTTCAACATCGCATTCGGTAGTTGGGTCTTCAGTTGCTTTATTTTCGCATTCCGGAGTGATTGTAGATTCTTAAGTAATGATTTCTAAAATGTACATTTCAAATATAGACATATTAATGAATTTTGTCGAAATAGACAGCAGAACCTACACAAATTATTGAAGATACCTGCTGAATGCTACTATGATGTTGAGGTTAAAGAATCTTTATTTCTCATAAAAACTATAAAAGTTCATTTACAATGAGAATAAGTAATTCGTAAATAATGTTTAAATTACATATTACCTCTAGGACCTAGGTACTTATGTGTAATAGGTAATCTAATTTCTTAAAGAAACGTTTACGGACCTTTAAGCTCTAAAATTTTGTAATATTTTGCATATACATAATTTTATTAAATGATATTCGAATACCTAATTAAAATATGCTAATCGTTTGTTATCTATGGACCAATCTTAACGTTACTCGTAGTTTTAATAAGTTGACGTAATGTATTTTAATTCAATTTCAGATCTGAATGTCTCTATGTTATTAATTAATTTTGCACACCAAAGCTTAAATTCGCTGGTAAATCATCGCATGGGACATTTAAAACAAGCATACCAACTTGTAACCCGTTGCCTGCAAATAAATGATTTGATTAAAAAAACTTACCGTTACCCGGACATTTGCAAGAGCACTGACATGGTTTGTTGCCTGAATCATTGGCGTCTGTAGTAATTATGGGCTGAGAAGTAGTTTTATCATCATAGTCATCACAATCAGTACTAGTTTCAACGGTTGTAGTTACAGGTTCTGGTGTGTAATCTTCACAGTCATCATCGTTTTCAGTTGTAGGTCCATCGGTTGTATCGATACATTCCGTTGTGGGTTCGCTCGTTGTGTCAATACATTCCGTTGTTGGTTCATCTGTTGTATCAATACATTCAGTTGTTGGTTCGCTCGTTGTGTCAATACATTCCGTTGTTGGTTCATCTGTTGTATCAATACATTCAGTTGTTGGTTCGTCCGTTGTATCGATACATTCCGTGGTGGATTCATCTGTTGTGTCAATACGTTCCGTTGTTGGTTCATCTGTTGTATCGATACATTCAGTTGTCAGTTCGTCCGTTGTTTCAATACATTCAGTTGTTGGTTCATTTGTGGTTTCAATACAGTCTGTTGTTGGTTCATCCGTTGTATCAATACATTCAGTTGTTGGTTCATCTGTTGTATCAATACATTCAGTTGTTGGTTCATCTGTTGTTTCAACACATTCCGTTGTTGGTTCATCTGTTGTATCAATACATTCAGTTGTTGGTTCATCTGTTGTATCAATACATTCAGTTGTTGGTTCATCTGTTGTATCAATACATTCAGTTGTTGGTTCATCTGTTGTTTCAATACATTCCGTTGTCGGTTGATCTGTTGTTTCAATACATTCTGTTGTTGGTTCATCGGTTGTGACAATACATTCCGTTGTTGGTTCATCCGTTGTATTGATACATTCAGTTGTTGGTTCGTCCGTTGTGTCAATACATTCCGTTGTTGGTTCGTCGGTTGTGTCAATACATTCAGTTGTTTGTTCATCTGTTGTTTCAATACATTCCGTTGTTGGATCATATGTTGTTTCAATACATTCCGTTGTTGATTCATCTGTTGTATCAATACATTCAGTTGTTGGTTTAGTCGTTGTGTCAATACATTCCGTTGTTGGTTGATCTGTTGTATCAATACATTCTGTTGTTGGTTCATCGGTTGTGTCAATATATTCCGTTGTTGGTTCATCCGTTGTATCGATACATTCAGTTGTTGGTTCGTCCGTTGTGTCAATATATTCAGTTGTTTGTTCGTCGGTTGTGTCAATACATTCGGTTGTTGGTTCATCTGTTGTTTCAATACATTCCGTTGTTAGTTCATCTGTTGTATCGATAAATTCAGTTATTGGTTCGTCCGTTGTATCAATACATTCAGTTGTTGGTTCGTCCGTTGTGTCAATACATTCCGTTGTTGGTTCATCTGTTGTTTCAATACATTCTGTTGTTGGTTCGTCCGTTGTGTCAATACGTTTCGTTGTTGGTTCGTTGGTTGTGTCAATAAATTCCGTTGTTGGTTCATCTGTTGTTTCAATGCATTCTGTTGTTGGTTCATCTGTTGTATCAATGCATTCTGTTGTTGTTTTATCTTCTTCAGTTGTTGTTATAATTTCAGTTCTATCCGTCGTAGTAATATAATCAGTTGTTGTTTCATCTTCTTCAGTTGTGGTTTTGACTTCAGTTGTTGTTTCAATAGTTGTAATTTCTTTGGTTGTTGATTCATTCTCCGTAGTGATACATTCAGTAGTAATATCTTCTTCAGTTGTTGTTTTAACTACAGTTGCTGGTTTATCCGTCGTAGTGATAAAATCAGTTGTTGTTTTATCTTCTTCAGTTGTTGTTTCGATAGTTGTAATTTCTTTGGTTGTTGATTCGTCCTCCGTAGTAATACATTCAGTAGTAGTATCTTCTTCAGTTGTTGTTTTAACTTCAGTTGCTGGTTTATCCGTCGTAGTGATAAAATCAGTAGTTGTTTTATCTTCTTCAGTTGTTGTTTCAACAGTTATAATTTCTTCGGTTGTTGATTCCTCCTCCATAGTGACCCATTCAGTAGTAGTATCTTCTTCAGTTGTTGGAGCTGTTGTGTAAATATTTCGATTAAAGTAGGTATATTAGTATAACAACAGCGTTAATTTAGTTTTCTAGTATTATTTTTGACCGGAATTATCGCAGCGAACGAAAATCTCATTGGCACCGATTTGGCTGTTTGGTGCAACCACAAATCTGAAATCTAATTTTAAGATTTCTCTGGGTACAATATTCAGTTTTAACATAACTTAGAAAACATTTTGATACGATTTGCATGAAATTTGATAAACATTATTATGTACAGATTGGTATGTGAAATGTGAGGCCAAATTGGCTGGTGGGTTTTTAATACATAGGATCAGAAAAAACTAAATCAATAAAAATCAAGTGTCTCGTAAATAATAGTTATTCAAACTCAAAATATTTTACGAATAATATAAACCATATAACGAGAGCGCCCATTTGTTAGAGTTTCGATGACTTCGTAGTTTACTTTTTAATGGATTCTAAAGTTTATGTGAGCCACGAAAAAGAAAAGAACAGAATAAAGTATATAAAACGCTTACGATGATATTGTTAGGGGTTAACTACCATAACTTCACGTCAAGTCAAATAGATTTTCAATACATTTTTATATACAAACTACTCTAAACATTATTAAATACTACCTCAAAATATCGTTCATGTTTTCCAAAGTATCTAGTCTTAATTTGTCCATGTTTTATTATTAAGCCGTTTTTAGTATGCGATAACTTCTGTAGCATACAGGTAAGTAGCACGTCTATGCATTTTTTGACATAACTATGTGGTACATTGTTGCCTGTTGCCCATGGTTGAAATAAATGATAATGAAATCCATTTCAATTTACATTTATAATTATTTTATTTTTTATTTATTTTTGATAGAGTATGTAACTAACACGATTAAAATAGTTAAACAATTACATTAGTTAAATTATTAAAAAAAATTACAAATAGATTAATAATTAAATTAAAATTATTGTAGAGGACACTTAGATAATTAGATTACATTACATTTAGATTATTAAAAAATATATATGTATATATAAAAATACATAAAAAAACTTACGTGCGCAGTCTTTTATTTTAACGCATTTTGATATTGTAGGATCATACACGTATGGCCTTCGGCACATACAGCTGTTTCTCTTAGGACACTCGCAGACCGCTGGTTTAGGCCCAGGGCAACGCCTTTTACACGTTTTATCACATCCCACAGTTGCATTTAAGTCTCCTCTACATCCTGCAAATTAATAATAATAATAAATCATTTATTTCAGACAACTTACAACACTAATAGTGAAATAATAGTAGTAGTAGTAGTAGTAGTTAGTATAATAAGTGAAATATATGTATAGATCTATTAGTGTTGTAACTAATAGATCTATACATATATTTCACTTATTCTACGGTTCACAGTAATATATGTATAGATCTATTAGTGTTGTAACTAATAGATCTATACATATATTTCACTTATTCTACGGTTCACAGTAATATATGTATAGATCTATTAGTGTTGTAACTAATAGATCTATACATATATTTCACTTGTTCTACGGTTCACAGTAATATATGTATAGATCTATTAGTGTTGTAACTAATAGATCTATACATATATTTCACTTGTTCTACGGTTCACAGTAATATATGTATAGATCTATTAGTGTTGTAACTAATAGATCTATACATATATTTCACTTGTTCTACGGTTCACAGTAATATATGTATAGATCTATTAGTGTTGTAACTAATAGATCTATACATATATTTCACTTGTTCTACGGTTCACAGTAATATATGTATAGATCTATTAGTGTTGTAACTAATAGATCTATACATATATTTCACTTGTTCTACGGTTCACAGTAATATATGTATAGATCTATTAGTGTTGTAACTAATAGATCTATACATATATTTCACTTATTCTACGGTTCACAGTAATATATAGGTACCTTAAAACTACCTATACTATACTATAAAAAACTTAATTAATAACACTAAAATTATTATTGCGGCGACGACGTGTAAGTTATTAATAAAATTCATTATTATCAATAGCCCATTCCACAGTTGGACATAGATAAGATTCCGTCCCATTCTGATCGCGATTATACTCGAAAACTTTAAATTATCTTCGTGGCGAACATGGTGTACAGCAATGAGTATACTGTTTTTTGTTCTCGTAAATTTGAGCCCATGACTCCTGATACGACTTTTATAAACTCGGTAGGTTTCGGATTTGGCCAAACACTCCCATCTCAAAAAGTCACCCTGTATATCATAAGTAAATGATTTACCAAATGGTTTTCTTCCGAATTTATTTCTGTAAATTCCTGTAAACAAAATATAAATGGCATTATGTAAGTAAATAGTCAAATTCAATAAATTCAAAACTACATAAGGGCTTCCCATTACAACATTGTATGTATGTATGTGAATATGTACGAGAATAGGTAAAATACATAGATATTTTACATACATAATAATATCTGTAAAGCCGTGCTACTCTTTTAAAAAATATATGACGACAATCATACTCAAATTGTAAAATCGTTTGCACTTTACAGTTAATGTTTCATGTATTCAATAGTTTTAATTCACGAGAGCAAACAAAAAATGATTTGTATATTCGCACAACACACAAAAGAATTTAAAAAATATTTATTAATGTGCCTACCCGTTGTTGAAGCCCAAACAATGGCCAAAACGGCGACTACTAAAACCAGCCTCATGGTTTAGAGCACTGAACTAGGTACGCGGCGTATTATAACTTTCACTTCTTTTATACTTATTTATTATTCAAAAGGAACTAGGCAGATAGAGATAATAACACAAATTTTATTGTTATTTCATTAAATACCAAATAGTTGATTACTTACAGCAAGAGAAGCTAAAATGTTACGTTAAAATGCTGAAAAAATATAATTATAAAATTGTTTAAAAAATATTTGATTGAAGCGAGTAGGTAATGTTTGTACAAAGACTCGAAACAATATTCGTTTAAAGATCTGTTGCAGTTCAACCCCAATCTAATTTTATATTTTTGTCTTCTTTATACATTCTTAAATCTTCGAACTCATAAATTGTATTTCGTTAATGTGAAAATGCTTTTATTCGTCCATCAAGTTATTATTAAAACAGGTAAAGCCAGACATTAGATTATAACTCATAAAGTTTTTATTTATATAAGCTTTATTTTCGGAATACTAGAGATATGAAAAACGTTTTTATAATGTTTATAAAAGTATATATGAATGGTTTACAATCAATATGGTGATTGTGGCGAAACTACCCTTGTTTGTTTGGTCCAGCAGTAGACGTACGGGTGCTGTGCTGATGCAAGGCTTTACCCCATTAACATTCCACCTTTTTCCTTGGGGCCAGGTTCTTTGGGTACTGGATACTGTGTAAAATGACCAGCATTTATTTTGTGATTGTTTTGACGTTCGATCATCGTGATAATTAAGTAATTTCCTTCGGATTTATAAATGGTCATAAACAAAATGTTTATCACGACAACCCCGCAATTCAGTAATAAATAACAATGAATCTGATATGAGCCGTTTCAGAAATCGGTCAAAGGCCACCAGGGTATAATTAAAGTGTTTAAATTTCGTAGCATTTAATATTCTAATTTACCCTTCATATTTTTCATGGCTTGCTTTAATAAAGAAATCAACGGTGATTTTCCTATTTTATAACGATTTAATCAGTGATAAAGCTACAGGGCACTCTTTTTATTACCTTTTTTATGCTATCCAATAGATATAAAATACTACTTGCAAATAACATAGGTACTAAAGGTTTTTTTTGTATTTTTTTTTAAATGTATTGTGTTGTGTTGTATTGTATAGGTAACCACAAACGTTCGTACGAACTGCAAATATTTTGTTTATATTTTGTTCTTTTCTGTTTCGTATGTGTTTATCTACTTACAAGAAATGTAAATAAATATACATAAACCACTTAACTACTTTTATTGTAAATTCTAAAACAAGCTCTACTTACATCATTTTTCTTCATTTGCACGCCAGTAATGGCAAAACATACAGGTCATAATTAATTTATATTTTAACATAATTGCATGCTCACACCATGTGTGTATACTAATTTTATGCAAATAAATGATTCTTATTCTTATTTCAGGGTTAGATTCTTTAAAAAGTCGAGAAATATGATAATTTTAATGAACTATGTGAGCAAAGCCGCATGCTAAAGTTTTTGTATAATTATCAGCCAATAGTCGATGGTGAACTCGCACCAGTTCAATAAACAGGTTCAATTGTACCACCCCGGAGTGATTGATCACCTTAAGTTGGTGCCGCCGATGCTATGGTACCACCCAATTACAGCCATGATAGGCACATTCACTATACTACGACAATAGTCCGTAGGCACCTTTGTAAAAGTATGGGGTATCGAAAACGGGTGGAATGATTTTCAGAACTTACGTAGTTACGTATAATTACAATGTTATTTGACTGTTTATAGAGATGTTTTTATGTGGGTTAAAATATTCAGGATGATAGCATCTTTTATAGGAAGGTAACAAAAATATCTCAAAATATGGTCAACATTCTACTCAAAATTATAAAGAGGAAAGTTTGTGAAGATGTGGGTTTGACGAGTCAACGCCAAAACTACCTACTAAAGGGATCGAGAATTATAAAAGTTACTTTTTATCATGGAAAAACGCTTATGAAGATGTGCGCAGACGCTAGTCACACTATCACACTAATGTAGGAATGGGTCGTCGACTTTTTTACAGTCGACGAAACGAGACCGTTCATCGTCCACGATAAACTAGTTTCGATTAGTTTATGCCGTTCAGGACATGATTGATCGTTGAACGTTGATTCACTGATCGGTAAACTTCGACTAGAATAAACTGTTTATATTATAGTCAATATGCGTATAATGTCAGTCAGCATGTCAGTATTCGTAAACAAAATGTGTCAATATGCGAGTGAGCCAAACCAATGTTATCGCTTGCCAATCGACGATAAACAATTATTTACAGTTTTTAGTTATTTACCTGACTACTCTTATTAGAAAGTAATCACCTTGACCTATTCAAAGCGCATTTCAAACGAGACTTAAGTATAAATAATAACGTAAACATACAAAATTCAAAAATCTGCTTGCCTACTAATACAATAAGATATTGCACATGCATTGCAAAAGAGTTTATTTTACAAAACACCGCCCACTCAATCATTATAGTCTCAGGCATGGCGAAAGAGAGATAGTCATATTAGCGATACAAGCAAGTGTGAAGTTGGACTACGCGATGCAATGTCATTCCCATGTAAACTAGTTTATCAGTGGACTGTAAACCTGTCTAACAGTAGACGATTATCAAACTGTTTAAAAAAAAAATTACGGTTATTCAACTAACTACTCTAATATTATAATGCAAATGTTTGAATGGAGGGATGTGTGTTACTTCTTCAATTTTCAAATGAATTTAAATTTAAAAATCAATATGGTCTCACCTAGCAATTCCGAGCTAACCAGATGTAAACTCGTATACGCATTACCTTTAGCATTCTAAACGGTCTCCCAAAAACCAAATAAAATATCGTGTTTGCTTCGTAAGTTATTCAAGGTAAATTCTCGCATTTACTAAGGTTTCTATAACTATCCATTGATATATATTATAAAATTATAGAACATAAAATTTGCAACAAATTTTGTTCCCGACATTTTTTCATGCGCTCAATTTTTTTTAAGATACAGGGCGGAGACCGCGTAGCGCGCAGTCATACATAATAATAGCATAATCTTCATAAGAAAATAAATTAAGGCTTCTAAGAAAGATTCCATGTATCTCCGCTGTATCGTTCGGTTTTCCCCTTATTGTCATATTTTTTTATTATTTTTACTAACTTTCGCTGCTCATCAGATCATCTGAAAAAATGCTTCATCTGAAAAAAATCAATGATCCTTACATGAAACTGAGTCCAAACCTGAAATAACACATAAACTACTTTTCATCTCATAAATCAGGTTCCATCTGACAGAAATAACCGTAAATCTATCCCATTTAACAATAACTAAATCTCTGTCTTTAAGCTACCTTTACACTCAAGCTTCAGGGCCCTGCCGCCTGCACAGTCCTATACTTTTTACCAGACTTCTCCAAAGGCAAAGTCCCTTCCTCTTGTACTTACTATGACAGACACCCTGTCACTCGGGTGGGTTGGTAATAGATTACAGTGTCACAGTCCGCTGTCAGCGCTCAGCTGCAGCCTGTCAAGCCTGTATCCTACCAAGCTTACTATCTACCCTATTAATTAATAGGTAGATAGAGTTTACACAAATCTAAATGAAGGAGGTTTTGATTTATTTATCTTGCCTACTTATTTTTTATGTGTAACTGAAGGTAACTGCCGATCATATTAAGCTTAAGGGGCGAGCCTTACAGGTTTGGTTGTCAAACTAGGCCTAGATCACGACAAATGTCTGTATAAAAGCAAATAGCAAACATGACGCACCCATCCAAGTACTGACCGCACCCGACGTTGCTTAATATCGGTAGTCAACTTGGTACGGAGGTTGGACCCGTTATTTTTTTTTTTATTGTTGTTTAATGTTATAGCGGCAATAGTCATATACACCCAAATTTCAACTGTCTTTACGGTTCAAGAGATCATCATTATCAGCCTCATATTAGTCCACTGCTGGACATAGGCCTCCGCTAATGAGCGCCATAGCGCCCTATCTTCAGCTTGCCGCATGCATCATCTGCCTGCAGTCTTTCGCAGGTCGTCATCCCACCTGGCTGAAGGGCGACCTACACTACGTTTGCCATGTCACGGGTTCCTCTCAAGAACACGCCACCGGTTACCCTAGCGGTTGTCGGTTCTTCGCGAGATATGGCCGGCCCACTGCCACTTACGCTTGCTAGTTCTATTGGTTCTCTGTTGGATGTATTCGTTACGAATCCTATCCTTCAGAGAAACTCCGAGCATAGCTCTTTCCATAGCTCGCTGAGCGGCTTTGAACTTGTGGACCAACCCGGCTGGAAGGCGTCCTACCCTCCTAAAAATACTCGAGTTTAAAACGAGTTCTGGATTTGAATGGCGCCACAAAATCTGCAAGTATTGGTTGTGAATCTGCAGGTCACTTCAGATGTGTATCACTCATACTCCAGCTGGGGTACATACAAAAGAATAAATAAGTATGTTACCCTTATCAACAATCTGTCTAGTACCAATGTACTTTAAACCAGACCGTAAATAAATCGGTATTACAACAATGTTATTTCACATTTAGGGTCTGCTTAAACTTAACTTAATTTATATATGGCAACACAGAGGTCAGATAACGTGTGAAAACATTCAAAAAGTTCGTATAAGCTCGTAATGCGTTTGCTTGACCTACAGACAACCTTGACTACTCTACTCGACGATTAGAATGTAATAAGTAAAGTTTTATTTACTTAGCTATCGAAAACTACCAACTAGTTTGATTGAGGTTTTCGATTGATAAAACACGAAATGCCTATTACAGTCTAATAATCAATAAGCGATTTGCTGTTAGAGCCTATATTACTTACCTAGGAAGGACCAGTCAGGAAATATATGAACTCTGGTAGCCTCAAATAGCTTTAAGTTGTGTTATTGCATACTGCAGGCATTCTGGATGCGGCAAGCTGAAGACAGGGCGCTATGGCGCTCATTAAGGAAGGCCTATGTCCAACAGTATGAAAATTAGTTCTTCACTATCCGGTAGAGGCGCTGCAAGGCGCTAAATGTATGGAATAAAATGTTAACTAAGTAAGCCTTTATTGGCAAAGAAAATTACAATTCAATATTAGAAACAAATTAGAACTAGTATTTACAATTGAAACAATTGAGCTAACTGCAGACTGTTGCAAACAATCTACAGGCAGCTCAACTGATTCATATCAATACCATTCGGAAACGTCCCCAAGACGCTGGTTGCATTGCCCCGCTGTATGGCAATGCTGATGCGCTACGTCAGATACCCACCAGCTCTCGGGTCACGCGTCGACCAGCTCTTGGGTCACATGTCAATGTTAACTTGTATATAGTTTTCGTAAAATATGCACGCACGACCCATACGTCACTGATAATTAAGTACTGAATTTTTTTTTTTTTATTATTTTTTAAGGGCTTTGTCGCACATGCGATTATGACACCCTGGTGAGTTAAACAACAAAACAAAATCAAATCTTATAAACAAAATGACCTAATTCCCAGACATGTACAGTTTGTACAACGTTCTAGCTGCGTCTGAGACAGGCTCAGCTAGAACGCTGTTGCAGTGACCGATATCCCTATAACTAAATGACAAAATACTATTTCTAAACGATTCGTTGCGAACACACTCCATCAAAATGTGGAAAACATCGTCTACAAAGTACTGATTTACTCTTAGGTAATAACGGTAACAGGTATTCACATCCTACTCAGTATTTCCCAACACAAAACACACTTGATTTCTCGGCGTTCATTATAATCCAAGTTGTACAATGTTTTCATATAATTTAGGTACCAACTAAGGTACATATTTTAAGGTTGCTTTGTTTATAGAGGCTATACATAAAAGCGTAAATCATGTATTACTATGATAATTTTCGTAATTAGAATTAATTAAATTCTACCTTATATGTAAAAATGTAAATCGGTATCAAAAACACCAATCTAAAATTTTATTAAATTCTACGCCGGTACCGTTTTATAAATACATGCCTTAAGTTTATTTTCTTTATATCTGGTATCCTCAAACCTAGATTAAACTTTGCAAGATATACAAATGTTTGTTCTACATCCGGAATCAAAGCCACAAACAACCATGTCATTAGTTTTCAGGCGGACCTTCCTCCACTGCGCCACAAAGGTTTTGCTTGAACATAGTTTTATTTTATTCCACATCCAAGATATAAAACAAACTTGTAAACTATTAGATATTATTAACGAGACTGGTGTAAGTTACCCGATGATTAATAAGGAGGGGGATTGCATTGCATTGCGCCAGCAATGCGCCAGCGTCTTGGGTACGCATCCGACTGGTATTGATATGGATCAGTTGAGCTACCTGTAGATTGTTTGTAACAGTTAGCTTAATTGTTTCATTTGTAAATACTAGTTCTAATTTGTCTTTATTATTTGATTGTAATTTTATTTGTTAATAAAGACCACTGCCGTTTTTAATAAGGAGTTACAGTGGCCTTTATTAGCACAGAAAACTAAAAAATTTGTAATCCAAACTTTTGCAGTTCATTAAACTGTTTCAAGAGAAATAGAGAGGCTACAGAATTTCTGTTTATGCAATTTATTTGATATTGATATTTGATGTAGATACTTATATAATAGATAGAGATAGAGAGATATTTACAGACACAGCAAAGATACAGCACAGAACAGAACAACAAAAAGAAAAGCAAAATATAAAACAATAGATACCTACCTAACTAGAATATAACTAACAGAATGAATACAAAATTGAAAAAAAAAATGAGTTGGGTAAGCTAGGTAGTGGGTGAGTCAGCTACCTAGTGTGTAATAACTTTGATTTCAATTTCAAATAGTTTATTGCAAGTGATTTACAAAGTATAGTTACTTAAGTAAACACACATTTTTATGTATAACTTAACAATTACACACTATCGACACACTTGCGCCTTTCCATCTTCCGAAGACATCCGTGAGGGCTGGTGCGGCGGCAGATTTGGCCGAGGATCTCAAGAGACGCAAATATGCAGGTCTCGACAGAGCCTACACATTTGCTCCCTTTGGGGGCGAGACCCTGGGTCCGTGGGGTACCGAGGCTCTCCGGGTTTTCAAAAAGATATCTGAGCGTCTGGTCGACGCGACGCGTGACCCGAGAGCGGGCGGGTATCTGGCGCAGCGCATCAGCATTGCCTGCAGCGGGACAATGCAGCCAGCGTCTTGGGGACGCTTCCGACTGGTATTGACATGGATCAGCTGAGCTACCTGTAGATTGTTTGCAACAATCTGCAGTTAGCTTAACTGTTTCAATTGTAAATACTAGTTCTAATTTGTTTTTATTTTTGAATTGTTATTTTCTTTGTCAATAAAGATTTGAAAAACAATTACATACAGCTTATTTAGTTTAATTTCATGTGCCGAGTACACTGACCTTGCAACTACCTACCTAGGCGCCTTTGGCAAAATGAGCAGCAGAAGACGTCATTCGAATAAAATTAATTAAAACCACTAAAAAACTACAATAAACGGATGCGTGTCTCGATGTTTCAGCATAGAAACTATTATGTAGAGGTATTATAGCAATTCAAATGGCTAAATACAAAAAGGTACGTATTTATAGCTCCGCACGCACTTTTCAAATAGCTTATATCCTCGGGATACCATTTACCTCCCTGCCAAATTTCATTAAGATCCGTTCAGTGGTTTAGGCGTGAAAAGGTAACAGACGGACAGACAGAGTTACCTTGGAATTTATATTATTAGCATTGATATGGATTGACAGAACCGCATCGTTTGAATAGGAATTGATCATTATTTCTTACCGTCGCGACGTTTGCAGTACACAGTCGGTTGTGTACTCATTTCTCTTTATGTTATCAAGCTATTAACATATGTTTTGCATACATATGCAGTTTGTATGAAATGTAAGACTCCAAGTACATTATTATAAAATTGCCTTGATATTGTAAAATAATAATTTATTGGAAATCTCCCCCAAAACACGTGTATTGATGAAAATATATTTAACAACATATACAAAGAAAAGACTTCAAAATTAAAACCAAACCTGACACTATTTTTGAATATGTATTCGAATGCGTATCGATAAAAACTACCGGACTGCCGTACCGAGGCTCCCCAGGTTTAAAAATATATATCTGAGCGTATGGTCGTAGAGACGCGTGACCCGAGAGCTGGTGAGTATCTGGCGCAGTGCATCAGCATTTTCCATACAGGGGGCAATGCAGCCAGCGTCTTGGGGACGCTTCCGACTGGTATTAATGGATCAGTTGAGCTACCTGTAGATTCTTTGCAACAGTCTGCAGTTAGCTCAATTGTAAATACTAGTTCTAATCTATTATTCGATTGTAATTTTCTTTGTTAATAAAGTTTATATGACCTGAACTGCTTTTGATTATTTAACCTGGATATTGTTAGACGGTAGAAGGACTATTTAGGCGGCTTTTTCTACTTCAAGCGTGGTAATTGCGATTATAGCCAAACCCCTTCTTGAAAAACTCCCCAAACTCCCTTCGGGGAATCACGTTCAGTAGTACGAATGGAATAAGTGCTGATGATGTGAAGAGGAGGCCACTTCTTGGGTACTTTAATCTGTAATAAAAACTCCTTGATAAACAAATAACGGAAAGCTTATGAAGAAAACAGTAAACAATGAAATTGGATTGAAATCCCTTCCTATTTTAATGATTCACGACATTGATCCTAATTGAACGTGTCCAAAAATATGAAAATAGATTGACAAAGGTTTCTGGCATGTTAGTCTCCATTTCAGCCTCCTGAATAATAAGTTAATTTCGAAATGGATTTAAAAGTGCCATTTTCCGTGCGGCTTCACCATCAATTATTCGCCATTGGTCAGCACGCTTACCTTATAAATAAATGCCAGCGGACTAAAAGGTGACCTATTTTTAAGCCAAACTTTATAATGGAAAAGACTGACGTTAATAGGATGGTAAATTAAAAATGTCAAAAGCTTTTATGATGAACACAATCAAAACTACTAAAGTTTTGATTGTGTTCATCATAAAAAGATTATTTGAATTGGAAAACACAGAAAAGGAACAGCGGTTAGACTAGTAAAGTAGTAGTATTATAATTGAGTTTTTATAAATAAAATAATGCTGGACAATCCACACAGCATCGTCTAGCCCCAAGCTAAGCAGAGCTTGTGTTATGGTACTAGATGACTGATATACTTAATACAATACATTACATGGTAATTTTCTTTGCTATTACATTACATAGATATGTATATATTTTTTTTATATACAGGGTGGCACGTAACTTGTGTACTAAGCCGAAAGGGAGTGACTCTGGACCCCGAGGGTGTCAACTTATTAATAACGATTTTCTAAATGTTTTTTCTTTTTATTCTTGTTCTGTTACACGCACTTTTGCAATAATTAACATAATAAAATATTTCACAAATGTTTTTTGCTTGTTTTTTCAGCAAAACCAGTTTTTTGTAAAAGCAATAATAATAATGTAAGAACTCATGAGTAAATTCATTAAACACATGAAAAAAAACACAAATATGAAGAAAAATTTATAGGTAGTATTAATTTTTTTTTCATTTTATTATGAAGTCCCCTACGAAAGTAACACAATTTTACAACAGCAGTTAAAAAGTACATACGAGTGCTAATACGAGTACTCGTGTTAGCATGTTCGAAATTCAATAAAACGAAGAACAAAAATTGATCCCCTCGGGGTCCAGAATCACCGCGTTTCGGCTTAGTACGCATGTTTCGTGGCACCCTGTATAGATACACCCAGAACAGATATCGACAGATCGTACAAACATTTCCTGCGTCGCAGGCGGACGTTCGCCTTTCTAATCAATAAACTAACTTATGTCCAAATGGTCGCAATAAAGGACTTTAACTTTAACTGTATGCTGAATCAATAGTCTAATCCTTAGACTATTGACCTACTAATATCTGCTAAGCTTTTTACAACTCTCCTGTAATCATGCAAAAATAAATCAAAAAAGTACTGAATAAATACTCAGATTTTCGGATGCAAATTACCTGAATTTATGGTTACGTCTGAAATGACAATTTATACGCAATACCACATCGGAGTTATTGAAATATACGTCCCAAAAGACAAACCAACGTGGGACCGTACATCAACAAAGAAGATTAAGCTCTATAAAACAGCGAAACGACTTATATTTGTATGGATGATCCAATTCACAAAAGAAAAACAACGAAAATGGTTCCCGGTTATATTCAAATAAAACGCAAAGCAAAATAGGAATGAGTCGTTTCGCATCGAGGCATAAATCCCACAAATGGCTTTTTCATGCAGAACCTGTGAGTACCAGCGACCATTATAATGCATGTCAAGTTTAGACTTTTACGTCCTGATCATAAGATCCAAAATCATTTATGGTTTTCTTAACTGGTTCTACAGCAAACTACCCACCCGCGTAGATAATGTGAAATTATGCAAATAGTTTCATAACTATTTCTTACGGCTCCGTTTTATCTTTTACATTATTCAATTCAACTACGGAGTTCAAGAAACAGTAAAATTTTATCGTGTATTACCTAAGCTTCCTATGCACCTTCTCAATCACTGTCATATTGTAAATCGGGACCAACCCTTCAAATTCTAACGTAACAGAAATGTATTTTATTTATCTTCGTTCACAGTTTCTTTGTGTGCCAATAGGGAAAACGGGATATAAATCCAATTTGTACCGGCATACATCATGGTCAGAGCTCAGTTTACGATTTGTTTGCGACTAGTGTGCGCTCTGCTATTCACTCACTACATTAAATAATCTAGAATCTCGCTGTTTATGTTCCTAAAGCCTACGGCATATGTCTGCCGTGAGACCAATCTTAATAAATGGAACTTATCTACATTAAATAAAAAGGCTTTTATTAACAAATAAAATTACAATCAAAATTTGATTGTAATTTTATTCAGACAGTTTATGCAGACTGTTACAAACAATCTACAGATAGCTCAACTGATCCATATCAATACCAGCCGAAAGCGTTCCTAAGACGCTGGCTGCATTGCCCCGCTGTATGGCAATGCTGATGCGCTGCGCCAGACCAGCTCGCGGGTCACGCGATACCCAGCGGCTCTCGGGTCACGTCTACATTAAATAAACTAGAACCTCTCTATTTATGTATTAGAGCCTATTGAATAGTCACCGCTGCAAGTCAACTTCCTTGAGAAAGAAGGGCTGTTCTTAATGAACTCCTTCTTTAAGAAAAGGCCCCAAAGGAAGTGAACATGGCAAAGCCCCGACACTGTGACAAAAAATGAGATCGTTAGAATTAATGAGAAAAAAAAAGTTATAATTTTTTTTTTTGTCAATAATTCAATATTTTTTTATTATTGGTTGGTAATCATAAACATTTTTAATTAGTCGGAACTGCCCTCAAACTAGGATTAAAAAATAAGATATTACGCAATGAAAAAAAATCCTCAAAAAAAATTACTTTACGATTAAATTTATCCTAAAATAATAAAAAAAACTACGGTGTTTGAATAATTTGTTCAGTTTGGGGGAAGTTCCGACGTATTTTTATCACAAATGTTTATGACTACCAACCAATAATAAAAAAATATTGAAGTAATAAGAAAAAAAAGTTATGAATGCTTGAAGGTCAAATTAGTGATATGTCAATTTTTGTACTTTATTGAGATTTTTCCTTAACTAAAGTTTTTTAGTTTTAGTAAATTAAAAAAAAAACACTAAAATGAAACTACCTGTAGATTGTTTGCAACAGTCTGCAGTTAGCTTAATTGTTTCAATTGTAAATGCCAGTTCTAATTTGAGTTTGTTTTTTTTGAATTGTAATTTTCTTTGTCATTAAAGATTAAGTAAACTAAAAAACTTAAGTTAAGGAAAGTAAGGTCCAATAATTAGCAAAAGACCTCCTCTATTTGCGAATTTGCTAGGGCGGGTTGAGTTCCAGCCACCTTGTACATATATTGCTAGCTAGCAATGTTCATGAACTGAAATGTCGCCGTGTAGCATAGTCGCTGACATTAATCTCTTAAATAATGCTGCCGACAACAAGCCGCCGGAACGTCGTCAGCAGGGTTCGGTGTGTAGAATCTTTATATAATGCTTTCCAAACATGACTGGCTGACTGACAACCCCCGCCTCTAGATGAGTTAGTATAATAATTTGATCGTTTTGAATAAAACTAAAATCGACTTCGAATCGAGTCCCTTAATTTATACTATTCTTAATATTTGCGGGACAAATACTAATCCCTCGAGAATACAATTCGACCAAATCGGGATCATTCTTTATACAACATCGAAAAAACTTTCAAAATCGGTCCATAATTAGAATAGAATAGAATATACTTTATTGCACAAAAGTTGTACATGGGCGAATATAATGCTAGATAGCATTCTCTACCTGCTAACCTTTGGGTAGTGTTGACAACAATTTAGTAGGTAGTGCTAGATAACAAAAATTATTAATTACAAGAAACAGTGGAAAATACAATTAATAAATCGTGACATTAACATAAAAAGTAATAATAATAGGTACTCAAATGAATACTTACATATGTTACTATATTATATTATACATAAATATACATACATGGATAATAAAATACCTATATAACGTACCGAATTATTCCTGAGAAAGAAAATGATTATAGACTCTAGATCTGAAGACATGTACTGAGGATACCTCGTGACATTCCACTGGAAGACTGTTCCAAAAGCGAGTGGCCTGGACGGCAAAGGTTTTATGGTAATTGACGGAGAAATTAACGAACATCTAATTGAATTGTCTGGATTGTGGATTGTCCAGCATTATTATTATTATTATTATAATTTTCCTACTCCTTTTTTCGAAGTCGGTTAAAAATACAATCACACACTCGTAACAACTAATAACTGCTATTATAAGTTTTATCGCTATTTCTATCATAAAGACACGTTGACGGTGCGTCCTACTTTTACCAATCGCGTGTGTTTTGAGACACGTATCGACGTATAATGTAGGGAAACTGCAACCTAGTTTTGTTTGCTAAGCAAGTGTCACACTTCTACGCTTGAAAACGTCGGGCTGCGGGGGGGAGAGAAAGCGTGATTCTGTAGATATTTCACTGCGCGAAAATTCTACGCAAACTGTTAACTATTTCTACCAAAAGGCACTCGTACTGAAATCAGATCTACACAGATAGACACACATAGATGATCACGTTCATCTCATTGGGCTAATTTACATCTACGTGGCTGCGAAAAATCCGAGTTTTTACTATTTTCTGGGTTATAGCTTAAGTGTCCTGAACAGGTCTATTGTACGATAGTGCTTGGCTGATACCACTGACTGATGCCACATAAATAATGTTTCTAGACACGTGATAGAGTGTAATAATGCATACTCGTAAGTCCGTCTTTTTTTCTAGTTCAGTGGATAAACCTGACAATAACAGACACTTCGTTAGTAAACATCACGTCTGTTTAGCGTTTACAAAGTAAATTCAAAACAGTACTCCCAGCTAATATAAGCCAAGATGAAACTTACCAGCAGTTACTCGCATGTACTGAAGATTGCACTACGTCCAAACTTTAGCCATACGGAGTACGTGTGGAACTGGCAAAGCTATCAAACTTTGTAACCCTCTAATACAATGGTATGCAAATGCAGGGGAACTTTGAAACAGCTTTTAAAATTGTGATGGAAGCAGAGTCGGATTTGAAATTATTTTTTAACTGTTTCAATCTTCCTTTACAGTTGGTGAAGTGGTTTATTGTTTAATAATTATCAACCTAGCATATGCAAACAATTTTTTAGGTTGCATCGCATCGGTTGGGCCTAAGCCATGGATTTTTTTTTACAAATTCCTAAATAATCAACTAAATTGGAACGACACTAATTTATAAGAAACAGGAACGGAACGGCCGGCTAACAACTAACAAGCAGAGTCTTATTTACACGTACCGACTATTTTCTTCTATAACAGTATTTTTTTATTGTGTAACACTGATCAAACTAGTGAAACGAAACATACCTACCAATTTTTATTATCTGACATGAGTCGCCACGACCGATGAAAGCAACACCGGCTAACCTAATTTTAGATAGATAGATAGATAATACTTTATTCAGAGAACTTATATGTAAAACATTATGGTAAAAGGTAACATAATTGGCGGCCTTATCGCTTAAAGCGATTTCTTCCAGGCAAACAAAGCTTAAAAGAGACGACAAAGGATGGCGGAGTTAATTACAAATAGAAAACTAATACAAACTATAACAAACTAAAATAATCCTAATACACATATACCAAATAGAAATATACACTAATACATAACAACAATTACAATGGTGACTTTGAGAGACATACTAATTTCTTACTTAAATAATATTCGTAAACCTTTCGTTTAAAAGTGTGGTGAAACTTACTAGGCTAAACTTACTAATTTTAGGCAAGAACAGAAGTAAATCGCGTTGGCAAGTTTATAAAAAGAACAAAATCAATAATTCAAAGTTCCCTAAATGTTGAGCCTTCATTCAACAGGTACGTAAAGTAAAACTCGAGTCCGTAAGACCCAGCAAATTAGCTCCGCAGGAACTACGGCAAAACTTCCATCGGCTGTAGAGACCCCTCGCAAATTGATCTTATCGGAAGGGTTCCCGTGGCTCGTGTTACGTTTACGATGAAAAAACTGTAATTTTCTTGTTTAGCTGTTAATGGGACATTTGAGACAAGCGAAGGCTTTTGACGTTTATTTATCCGATAGAGATGGAAAATAGTATTATTTTAACCGGTACAGCCTTATCAGCACACATTATGTCGACTGCTAAACTCCAAACGAAGCCTAGCGTGATTGTGATCCCCCCTTTGGTTTGGCCATTACCACCATCACGCTTGGCGGATTGGTGTTGCAGTGGGGGTGTTAAAATACACTGAAAGAAGCTGCTGCTCTTCCTCTGGCTGGATCCCTTAGTGGCTGAGGCTTAGTCGGCTCTTACGATATCTATTGACTGAGTTGGAGGGGTCGATTCTTTCACCGCGACCGCCACAGCCAAATCTTTTTATAACCTAGAAAATTTTAGTACATTTTCACATATTCGCATTTCACATTTTGTGAATATTTATTCCGGCCATTATTTATTCAGACATATAGATTATTGTCATGTTAAGATAGATAGATAGAAAGATATAGTTTATTGTCAAACAGATTACATGTTTTTAGTTAGTAGTGTCTTAAATCCTATGTTAGGTTTATCTAGACACTATGGTTCTCTAAAAATAGCAATAAGTATAAATTTGTACACACGGTAGGCAGTTACGCACACAACAAACACAGCGGTGTCACCATCCGTCCTGTCCGAGTGTAGCTGTAAGGCGCGGTGCGAAGTTGTACCCACGTGAATCACGTGCATCAGGCCAGTGACAACGCTGCAAAAAATCTTAATTCATGCAGGTTCAGAAAATTGTTTATTTTTTAGACATTTTTACTGTTATGAATCATGAGATTTGTTATGAACTTTTCGCAATTGTATAACTAAATAATTTTATGCTAAACATAGTGCAGATAATTTTAAGTAGGTGTGAAAACTGACGTCATTCAATGGTGATTCTTATTACTCACCACCCACAGCAGTCACCCAGAACCAACGATTGCTGCACCTAGGTGAACAGTCAGGAAAGAATAAGAATAAGAATCCTTTATTTACAAAACATGAGTATTAACATGGTGTGAGCATGCAATTATGTTAAAATATACATTAATTATGACCTACCTATATGTTTTGCCATTACCAGCGTGCAAATAGGAGAGGGCACACTGCAGATTTGTCACTAATGTGATATGTCTTTTCTAAATAAAGTACAACCACATTAAAAAATTATCAGATAAACTTAAAATTAATTATACGTTCTAATTGATAGGTATATAAAATCAAAATTTATCAAGCAGAAAATCATTAACGCTATAATAACATTTCTCTATGAGTACAGTTTTGAGTCTATTTTTAAATACATTTGAAGTATCAGAGTAATTGTTGTTTAAACGTTTTACAGCATGATTATATATTTTGGGTGCCATACCTAAAACTCTTTTTCGTATTAGGGCAATTTGTGACGGGTGCGTACAAAGTCTATCATTGTTATTGTTACGTCGGTTACGTACCACAACGTCGGAGAAACATAAATAAATGTAGGTTATTTTTCACAAACATAGCTACATTTAGAATATATAGAGCTGGTAGAGTAAGAATTTTGTACTTAACAAAGTATGCCTTACCACAAGTATGGCTTATCAACAGTAACTAAGTTAAACATTGCTCTCAGGCAACGTTTTTGTGTTTTGAAGGCCCGGTTGTGTTCAGTGCTGTTCTCCCAAAAAAAACCATTATAAATGAAAACACTAAGTATATTACAAATTACGAAAGCTTACCCCATCGGCATACGTCCACTGCTAAACATGTCTATACTAAACAATGGGGATTTGTTATTAATTTCTTGACAAACTGATTGGTGATCGCAGTGTAGGTGTTAAAAATGCATGATTATCTGTAGTAATTTAGATAGATATATAGATAGAATATACTTTATTGCACGCTTAAATCTAATATGAACTATTTACAATAGGACAACTTAATAAATAAATAAATAAACTTAAAAACTAAGCGACAATTGAACACAAGCTTGGTGATGTGTGTATTGTCTAGAATCTTTATTTTTATTATTATTTATTAATTTCCCAGACCAATTTCCATTTTTGTGGTAAAAACTGTTAACATTTTCGTTTTCAATTCTAATTTCTAGTGATTATTTAAAAATGTTTGTTTTGAACATTTTCCGTAACATTTATAGAGGTAGTGGTTCGTAGTTCATTGTGAACTGAACTTAGCGTCTAATTTACAGAGGCCGATCATACCAGTTGGGTACCCAACTGCTATGATCGGAAGTTCTCAATCTACATTGTACAACGTAGATTTCCAAACTTCCGGAACTCGGATCGGTCAGCGGCCATTTCCTACCCCGGCTGTTAATTAAGTTTTAAAATGTTTTGAATTTCAGCAGAATTCCAATTGGCTGTTACAATGAAGTTTCCTCTTTCTTTCCATCTTAATACAGGGTGCCACACCCTGTTTAATAATGAGGTAAAGTTTATAGTTTGATTGTAACGAATAACCTTCGGAACAACTGCTAGTAAGTATTAGTTTGCACAATAACAAAACGGATAAAGTTTCCGTTTTGTTATTGAGCACGTGTCAAAATTGTATTGCTAAAATCATCGATCAAGGAGGTTTCCGTTCCGCGCCGCCTCCCCGCGCGGAATACCTGATTGAAGGCTAAAATGCATCAAATCACTCAAGATCATTCGAAAACAATGATCAACCTCGTTTGAAACCATTGGATCGCTGTTATACTATGAAAAGTACTTCTCAGTATCCGGTAGGGGCGCTGCAAGGCGCTAACTGTATGGAAGGAAAATATAACTTTTGTTCATAAACTTGCAAAGGTTATCTTAAGGTATCTGAGCCGACTCGGAAGATTCTTTCATTGATTACGTGAAATAAACCTTGTTTCCTATTTCTCCTTATTATTTTATGTTTGTGCGTATGTTAGTTCACAAGCCATATTGTTAGAACTGGTAAAGATAAGTAAATGTAAACCGACACTTCTAACTAATCCAAATTTAAAATTCAAAGTGCTTTATTTCCTTTAAACCTTACATGACTCTTGGACACGTCACAAAATTCAAATAACATAAGTAAAACTAGAAAATAAAGAATCACTTTGGTTTTAACTTACTTCAATATTTTTTAGGTAAAGTAAAGAAGCGTTAGTTTTCAAGTTGGAGCAAAACTTGTCCCAAGCTTTTTTATCCTCTAGATAATCTGATATTTTGCAGTAAACCTTTTTACAAAGGATATAATACCTATCAAGAAGGCGAAAGTTTTTGAAGGTGACATGTGCTTATCGCAAGACAACATCAAACTGTAAATCGAATCAGGGTGAAATTTTGCATGCATGTAGTTCTGGACTTGGATTAACAGTAGGCTTTTCATCCCAGAAAAATGCGTGCTAAGCTGCGGGCAGAAACTAGTAACACATAAATCTCCGTCCTGCTCAAACTCTAGGTTCTAGCTTTTACATTTTCAACTTTATTTCCAGTAAACTAAGCTTCATTATACTTACGTTCGTAGTATCCGATGTCTTAAATATTCAGCTGCAATTTTCGGCAACCAAAAACCCATTCATAAAGAATATAATGGAGCACTTGCCTAGCAAAGACGCAAAAGCTCTAATACACGGTTGATACTTCGGGACCAATCAACACTAACTTTTTCGACATTTCCAAACAACGGGTGCGGAAAGCATTTTCCTTGTTTCGTATGAAACGCTTTTGATTGTATCAAAAGCGTGTATAAACGAACATGTACTTAAATGCATGTTAATTATTTACCAGCATTCTGGGCACACTGCCTTCTGGTGACGGCTTAGATTTTAAATGAACAGATATACATATAAGTGTAAATTTTATATGTGCTAAACAAATTTTATCCTACTTTTCTAATATACGATTTGTCTATAATTTGAACACAATTTGAGATAAGTCCTAAATAGTAGTGGAATTGACCTAGATCGCTTAAGGAATAGAAGTGGCTTGGCCTCTAAAAGAGAAGAGAAGTCTCCATTTGGGTCTGTCTTGTGCAGTTAGTCGGCTGCTTTGTTGGACTAGTCTGTTTGTATCAAAATTCACAACCGTTAATATTTTAGCGTGCAGAGTAATATCCGTGTACATTATAAGGCAGAATACTTACAAATTAATTTTGTTTACTTATATGTATAGCATGTAATCTGCTGATTATTTCGAAAACCCTTTTTTGAGCAATGTCGACCTCGGACTACTATAGTAATATTATTACTGTCCGCTCTATGCGGTTCGTAATGTATTTCGAATTTCGTATACTATTTTGTTTAGATAATAATAGGTGCTTAATAGTACATTGTTCACCGAGGTGAGAAAGTGACTGATTCCTATCGAGTGTGTCAGGCCTTAAAACACACGAGGTAGGAATCGCACTTTCTCCTGAGTGATACATAATGCTTTATTCTACACCTACGAGGAAAATAAAACATTTTCCGAAAAAGAAGTTGCACTCTTGTTTTACCAAACATCTTCAGAAGTCTTGTTGTATTTTTGTTTCTGGATTTCTCGGGTAATAAGTTCTCAATCACTGCTTGACCAGTTTTATTTATTACTGGCGATGTCATAATATCTTCACTATCACTCGACGACAATCTGAAGAATTAATAAAATTGCCTGACTCAAATGTAAATTTCAAAGAAATTCCCGCGAATGCCTCAGGTTCTTTTTTTGAATTACTGTTCCGAGAACGGAAGAGATCGATATCATAAGGCGGAGTAGGAGTAAAAACTTTTTGTAGTTTACCTATAATGAAAATAACCATAGCTTAAGACTGAAATTTCAGAAAAAAAATAACACGCGGGTGCGTACAAAGTCTATCATTGTTATTGTTACGTCGGTTACGTACCACAACGTCGGAGAAACATAAATAAATGTAGGTTATTTTTCACAAACATAGCTACATTTAGAATATATAGAGCTGGTAGAGTAAGAATTTTGTACTTAACAATTTATGCCTTACCACAAGTATGGCTTATCAACAGTAACTAAGTTAAACATTGCTCTCAGGCAACGTTTTTGTGTTTTGAAGGCCCGGTTGTGTTCAGTACTGTTCTCCCAAAAAAAACCTTTATAAATAAAAACACTAAGTATATTACAAATTGCGAAAGCTTACCCCATCAGTATACGTCCACTGCTAAACATGTCTATACCAAACAATGGGGATTTGTTATTAATTTCTTGACAAACTGATTGGTGATCGCAGTGTAGGTGTTAAAAATGCATGATTATCTGTAGTAATTTAGATAGATATATAGATAGAATATACTTTATTGCACGCTTAAATCTAATATGAACTATTTACAATAGGACAACTTAATAAATAAATAAATAAACTTAAAAACTAAGCGACAATTGAACACAAGCTTGGTGATGTGTGTATTGTCTAGAATCTTTATTTTTATTATTATTTATTAATTTCCCAGACCAATTTGCATTTTTGTGGTAAAAAATGTTAACATTTTCGTTTTCAATTCTAATTTCTAGTGATTATTTAAAAATGTTTGTTTTGAACATTTTCCGTAACATTTATAGAGGTAGTGGTTCGTAGTTCATTGTGAACTGAACTTATCGTCTAATTTACAGAGGCCGATCATACCAGTTGGGTACCCAACTGCTATGATCGGAAGTTCTCAATCTACATTGTACAACGTAGATTTCCAAACTTCCGGAACTCGGATCGGTCAGCGGCCATTTCCTACCCCGGCTGTTAATTAAGTTTTAAAATGTTTTGAATTTCAGCAGAATTCCAATTGGCTGTTAAAATGAAGTGTCCTCTTTCTTTCCATCTTAATACAGGGTGCCACACCCTATTTAATAATGAGGTAAAGTTTATAGTTTGATAATAACCATAGCTTGAGACTGAAATTTCAGAAAAAAAATAACACGTTAGAAATGGATTACATTAATATGGATATACTATTATCTCCCGGCAAACGCGTGAGAAACGAAATTCCATAGATCTTTTCGACCCGCATAGTACGCCTCCATTGACATACTTTCTAGCTCAAGTTTGGAAAAGGAATAAGTTACTTTCCGAGCAGGTGTTGTTTAAAGGTTTTATGCATACAGAACAGTGCAAGCTTCACTGGCTGGTTAGAATAAAACACGGGAAACTGACAAAAGAGCATCATCGCGGTGAACATTTTTGCATGATACGTTCTAATCAATTTTCGTGAACAAATTGAAAATGAACTTTTCAAGCGACGAATCCTTCAATTCAATGACTTTTAACTAATTAAAAAAATAATTACTCGCATTGTTTGAGTAAAGCACTATACAAGCCTCGGTCCGCAATGACTGCCCTGCTGGCCACGACAACCTGGCAACCTTGCTGTCCGCGCTATAAAGGCCTCGACCTGGCCATCAAGGGCTGCAATGTTGACCGCGTTGTGATGCCCTGGACCTGCGCTACGCTTCGCTTTCAGCCATCTTCAGCCTTGGCCAGCAACCTGCCCATTACAGACCTTGGGCGTAATGTACTATAGCTTTACGTTTGCCTTTCTGTGTCATGCTCGTTTTACTTTCCCATGAAAGTATCATGTTTTATTTGATCATGAGACGGTTTACCTAATAGTAACTAAATTTGACCTAATTCGCTTGCAATTAAAGATCGATGTGGCGCGGTGCTCGAAGGTCCGCCTGCGACGCAGGAGGTTAGAGGTTCGATTCCCGCCTTCCATCAAATGTTTGTACTTACTTTATGGCTTAGCGAGCCGAAGTGTGTCTTGGCCTCCGATTAGAGAAGTCGCCATTTTTCCCTGTTCGTTTGTTCCGGGTGTTCTGGATATTTTCTATTTAAAAAATATATCTCTCAGCGAGCAAGCGACCCGTAAAGGGACGATCGTCACGGTCCGAATAAAAATCAAAACCTCAACAAAACCGCTACATTCATCGGACTTTCATTCATTCCACAAACTAAAGACAACCTATGCTCTTCTTCTTGCTCTTCTGACTACAAATGTGCTAGCGCCTGTAGTGATGACTCTCTCAGTCTTCATGACCAGCTTGAAAAGAAAGATAAAGATAAAGATATTTTATTTGCTTGAACACAATGTAATTTACACCGATGTTAATAATTTTAAGTTTCAATTATGTTCTACTAAGATTAGCATGCAAATGTTACAGTAAGTTAATAATGAAACTATGCTATTTTAGACAATGTCAAATAATTAAAGAGCTCTAATAGGAACAGGCGTACAGGTGATGTCAAAATTTATCGGTCATAAAATCTTTAATATTGTAATAGCATTTGTTAATTAATAATTGTTTCAATTTAGTCCTGAATATATTGTCGTCAAGATCTTTCAATGATTTAGGTATTTTATCATAGATTTTACGTGACATACATACTACACTTTTTTGTAGGAAAGCTGTTTTAATGTTAGGCATTTGGAGTTTACTGCTATCACGTCTATTTCGCACTACGAAGTCAGACTTACGTGGGAAAAGATGGGGATGTTTTCTAACAAATATTGCCATTTCAAATATATATAACGACGGAAGCGTTAGAATCTTGTGCTCAATGAACAAAGGTCTACAACTGTCGGTAACGTGCAGGTTAAACATTGATCTAATACACCTTTTTTGTCTTTTAAATATGAAGTCTGTATTGGTAGAGTTAGCCCAAAAAATTATTCCAAACCTTAGGATAGACTCTACTGTTCCATAGTATGCTGTAAGTAGTGTTTCTGTATTAACAGTTGAGGATAGTTTGTAGAGTGCATAGGTAGAGCTACTTACTCGCTTACTTAAGAGTTCAATATGGATTTTCCAATTTAATTTAGAGTCGATTTGAATACCTAGAAATCTGGTTGATTCTACCACGTTTACTTTATTACCATTAAACTGTAAGTCTATTTGAGGATAATTTTTAATTCTTTGACTAAAATGCATAATGTTTGTTTTATTTATGTTTATTTTCAGATTATTATTGTCAAGCCATTTAATTATTGAATTTATTGAATTATTAAAGTCAGAATTATATGTATTAATGTCATCACATTTTATAGTTATTGTACTATCGTCAGCGAATAAGGTCATTGGTTGATTGACTGATCTAGGCAGGTCGTTGATATAAATAATAAACAGTAAAGGTCCTAGGACACTTCCCTGGGGAACGCCAAACTGGACTGGACGCTCTAAAGAACGATATGACTTTTCACATTTTGTCTTGATATCCATTTTTGTAATCTCAGTAATTTGTATACGGTTTTTAAGATATGAGCAGAGTAGTTGAGATACTTTTCCTCTGAGTCCATACGCTTCTAATTTATTAATCAAGATGTCGTGATCTACGCAGTCAAACGCCTGGGTCATATCACAGAACACAGCAGATACAGGTGTTCTGTTGTCTACTGACAGGACAATATGTTCAATGAATTCATAAATTGCTAAGTTTATCGATTTGTTACGTCGAAACCCTTTTTGTTCATTGCATAGTAATTTATGCTTTTCCAAATAAGAATATATTTCTTCATATACATATGTACTTCTCGAAGATTTTCGAGAAGACTGATAGTAGAGCTATTGGTCTGTAACTATTAGTTAACTCTTTGTTACCTTTTTTAAACAGCGGTTTAACAATCGCAAGTTTAAGATCTTTCGGAAACGTACCGGTTGAGATTGTTAAGTTTATCAAGAAACTGAGATGAGGGCTTATTGTTTCATTAACCGCTTTTATGATTTTCGTAGAGATTTGGTCTATACCAGTGCTGTTTGAGTTTTTTAAATTTTTAATAATGTTATGTATTTGTTGTGGAACGGATGGTGCCAAGAACATTGATTTAGCATGATGACCAATTTTTTCTGTAACGTTTATTCCACGATCGGGAATGGATTCTATTTTATTGATGAAAAAATCATTAAATTGATTGGCAATGTCAGTAGGATTCAATAAATATTTATTATTATTACAATTAATTTTTACTATGGATTCCCTAGGAGTACAAATCCTAGTTTTATTAATTACATCCCAGGTCGCCTTAGATTTATTTTGAGATGTCATTATTTTATACATATTTTGTGATCTTTTTGTTTGCGTAATAACTTTTTTCAGTCGTTTCGAAAATAATTTGTAGATATGTTTATTAGTTTTAGTGGGTTTAGATATGAATTTCCAATATAAATTACGTTTTCTTTGGCTACATAGTTTTATCCCTCGAGAAATCCATTTTGGTTTACTTACGGTTCTAATAAAAAGTGTTTTTTTGGGAAGCATAGATCATAAAAAAGGGTAAAGTTGTCAATAAAATACCTATAGGCTAAGTTAGGGTCATAAGTATTGTACATGTCAGAGAAGGTTAAGCTTGTAATGCACATTTTAAATTTTTCTATATTTTCGTTACAGAAGTCGCGCACTTCTCTATGCCATATTTACTAGTTTCGTATCAATATCTTTTATAAGTTCACTTGTCTTGCAGTTTGGTTTGAGATAGTGACATAGATCAAATTCAGTGAGGTTTTTCTCAGCAATGGATAGCACTTTGTTTTCCTTATTGGTACTTAGTAAACATATTTTGGGGCGCTTTTTGATTACAGAATTTGTGCAACTCGAAGCTTGATTTTGTAGTAGCTGGTTTATTTCTTTTCCCGGAGATATGTAAGCCTTTTTGTGAATAAATTGTTGTTCTGATTCAGGTAGAGTTATTGTTTGTGTGAATGCGTCAGATTTTGAAATAATAGGCATGGATGTGGTGCATGTTTGTATTTCTTTGTGAATGTTCTCGACTTTCTTTCCCTGCTCTATCACCTCTGTTTGTATTTGTTTATGCTCTTTATTTATGGAAGAAGTTTGGCATTCTTATGTGATTTTATTAATCTCAGATGTTGTTGAGGGGGCTCTATTGATTCTGTTTGTTGCTGTTTTGTAGTATTTTTAGCTTTGCGATTTAAATCTGTAGGTAACACATTTTTTGTTTGTGTATGTTTGTCCAATTTTATGTTCTGTTGTGCTTTTATGTTTTTGCTTTTAGCTGTTGACGTTGGAGATATGGTCTTCGCGGGGCTAATCCCAAACTTCCTATAAATTACGTTCTTTTTAGCCAATTCCACGTTTTTATTTTTTAACTCTCTGTTTTCCATTGAAAGACGTTCTATTTCATCGTGAGCACTGGTTAATTGGATCTGTAGTTGATCAATTTTTTGCACAAGATTTTGGGCTTGTTCGCTTAAGTCATGAGATATGTCAGGCAAGCTACTAGTGCTGCCATCTATGCTAGTGTCTGATTCATTGAGCTTGGAGGTGGTTTCTAGAACCAGTTGTGTGCGAGCACGTCTGAGCGTAACATTATCGGTAGGGTCCATTATTATTTCAGCTCCCTCTAGCGGCGCGGGTACCGACCAAACGATCTATTTTGGCGGTACTGTGTATTCAAATAAATTTATGAACAAAAAGAAATCAGCTTCTGCAGATTCGAACCTACGAACTCACGTCCTTCGATGATTAAGTCGGGCATGTAGTCCGTTACACCAATGCGACTTCTACTAGGACAACGAAAATTTGCGATCAGATGTGTTGTAGCTTTGGAGGTAACTATATCAGTTAGTAAGCGACGAAGACAGTTCAATGCACTCGGGTCCAAAGGTCAATTTAGTCGTGAAGCAAACAAAGAATCATTGTTTGTTGTTGCAACGGTTGACATCTTAAGAATATTTGAAAATTTACTCACTTTTTGTACTAATATCTGTATTTCTTGGTTGAGTTTATATTCTTGAGACCTTTTACTGTTGTGGTGTATAAATATTTTCCTGGAATATCCTTTCTTTGGCACAATATTTGTCACTTTTTTTCTGCTTTGATTTCTCCTCGGTAAATCAATTGTTTGGGTTGAAAACAGTTTATAGCGATATTTGGACAACACTTATCGCATTAAGTAACTCAGAGACGCTAAAACTTCACTCTAATTATTTTTTTTAAAATTTCGGTACGGAGCCGATGTTTACTTAGATAGCAGCGCCACCCAGTCAGTTCAAGTACCCCACCCAGTCAGTTCAAGTACGAAATTTAAACCACAATCAAAAATCTGAAACTAATTCATATAAATGCTCAAAGCGTCCCCTCCCACTATGATGATATGATTTCATCATTTGATTCAAAGCTTATTGACGCAATCCTTTTATCGGAATTCTTTTTAAAACCTTCGATGCCGTCTACTCAATACGTCCTACCTGACTTTCAACTAATCAGAAATGATAGAGTGGGTAAAGGTGGCGGCGGTGTTGCTATATTATATTCGTAGTGATATCTCTGCGAAAATTGTTGATAACTCTCTCATTGAATGCTCGAACTTTGCTGAGCACCTTTTCATTGAAGTTTTAGTTAACCACTCCAAAGTTTTGTTAGGTGTATATTACCCTCCCTGTTCTAATATACCTCTAGATTACTTTTCCTCCCTAGAATTAAAACTTGAATCTCTCACTGCACTCTTTGACCATACGATTATACTATGGGATTTTAACACGTGTCTGTGAGGTTAGAGAGGTTGCTGAGAGGGATATCTTGAAATTTGTAAAATCTATCTCCACCAAAGCTATCGGAGTCGATGGCATCAGTGCTCACATGCTTCAAATCCTCTCCTGCGAGCTCGTTCCTGCAATCACTCACATTATCAATTTCTCCATTGCAACGAGCTCATTCCCGTCCGCCTGAAAGTAAGCTATCATAATATCCCTGACTAAAATTTATAAAATTAGGTACCCTCTATACTCCGAAGTTTGCAAACCGGTACATCTGAAATGTAGGTAACCTACCTTTAATTTTTAGGTATTCTATAAATACCAGTCTCTAACCGGTACCTGTTAAACATAATATGTTTTACATGTACCGGTTAGAGACTGGTAACCCAATATTATTGGTATACTTGACAAACATTCGAAACCCTCGGCGCGCGAGTCACACTCGCACTTGACGGAACTTGTTTTGGCTATTTTTGCTCTTCGTTTGACAAAGCTTTCTTGAACCAAAGTTGAAAATTTAAAAGGATCTCCGAACAAGTGAAAATTTGAAGTTCTTTGAAAAAGTTGCTTGATTTTTACGGTACGGAACCCTTCGACCCGCACTTGGCGGTTTATTTATAAATACGATCCTAGAATTTCACAAAGCGATACTTAGTGGAGTACGCTGCCAATTTAAAGGTTAAAAGACATACCTACCTACCTAAATTACAACAAGGCCTATTCTTATTGATGATTTAATTTACCACCACACCAGATAAATAAACAAACATTTTTCAATCATTTTCATCTTTAACCCGAAAGCACAAGGTCCAGTTTGGAATTTAGGCTTCACAAACCACAAGCAATGTTGTTCGGGAATTCGCAATTAAGAAACGTCTTGAAATCTGTTTACGAACTCGAGCCGAAGTAATATCTAAAGTACGACATACATGGTCACTGCGCTCCAAGTCACTCCTCTTCTAGGTTTTGTACTAGAGACGTAATAATAAAGACTGTAGTCCTGCTATCCAATGTTGAGACAGGAAATATTTGCAAACTTTAAATTAATTTAAATTTAAATTATAACATGAATTCTACAATTTAAATTGTCGATGATTTCGTTTTGTGATGATCTTGTTTTACTATTTTACGAGGTCAAAATTAGAGAAAGCGCTAAAATTTGGAGTGCGTACAAAAAAACTGAAATTTTCAGTATTGTTTCTTCAGTATCAACTCCTAGTAGCCAGACCCTAGAAGTTTCATCACCAAAGGTTGATAGCTGACCAACATTCAAATAATACCACCATTCATTGTCCGTTGCTTTAGTTCAGATGTTAGTTGTTGAGGAGGATTATGTATACGCATTTTTCATCAGACCTTTTATTCCTTTATCGCATTTTGCCACAATCGTATTTAGTCGCATGTGTTTTATGTGCGTGTTTCCTTACTAGTTTTTTGCCTTACTTAGGCAGTCTGCGCACAGTTTGAGTGATTCCTTATGAATAAAGTTGCCATCTTGATCCCATTTAAAATTTCGTTCATTTTAGACTTAATTTATTTATTTTTATAAAATTTTATCATTAATCGATCCTTACACAAGCTCTGCTTACTTGAGGCTAGATGATGCTGTGTGGATGGTCCAGCGTTATTTATTTTATTATTTTATTTATCGCGCAATAGGCATAAAAATAGTTACACAACTAGCTAAAGTTCAACAAAATGAATTTGTAATTAATTGAAACTGTTTCGAAAGTAAGAAAATAATCCCTGTTTTTAAAATGGGGTGAGGTACCTATAGATTGCAAAAGTCATGTATGGCCAACCCTAAGCGGTTTCAAGTAAACATCCTATCGTATGTAGGAAAGCAAAATATTTGGCGTGTCTCGGATCCTTTAGACTTTCTAATAAAATTTCTTTCGTGAGTTACAGAGGTTAACTGAACTAGCAGCCCGATAACTAAGGTCGTTTTATTCTGAATACATGAATAAAAATTATTTTGTAACAAACTAATTCTTTGTAGAATCAATGAAAAACTCAGGGCATTACATCAGGAATAGAATAGAAATGCATACATTTTTCCTGTATCAAAAAACAATAAGATTAATAAAGTACATGATTTAAAAAGTTACCACAGTAATGTGGTAACTTTTTAAATCATGTACTCATGCGCATTATTCTGTAAACATTTTATTTTAGAAAAGTGTTGGTTGTAAATAAACAAAACGTTTTACTGCTTTGTCTCCGTCCAAAGGTTGCCTGGGAGAGATCGCTCTAAGCGAAAAGGTTTTTGCGCAACTGTATTATGTTTCTCTCTTTTCCTGTGTTATTTTCGTGGTATTCTTTTCTTGCAATAAAATGTACTGTATTGTATTGTGAGTAGTATTTTTCGACACAACTATAAAGGAGTATATAATTTTTCCTACAACCGTCCTACCTATTTAGCGTGAACAACTCCTTTGATTTGATCCACTGCTCAAGTTAGAACTACGACAAAACCACTGCACATTTTCGGAGAATCTAAGAAGGTTCGGGAAATCTTAACTGTTCTAAAGTCACGTACAGCTTCCATAATATCTCGGAGTTCAGTGCGATAGCAGATAGAACTTCAGCTGGTTAAGTGGATTTGCCAATGTGATGGACTTTTCGGTATTCTGTAATAGTAATTTCTCCGTGCATATTTCCCTACTGGTTACTGTATTTTTAACTGATCTTTGTAAAGCCATATTTGTATTAAAAATATGTGTATCAGGGTACTTAATATTTAGAGCTTTAGCAATTTTTAATTGTACTTTTTTATTGTCTTTGATTGGCTCTCAGCTTTTTAAACTCAGAGGCATATTTTTAAGCCTATGCTACCTATGACAGGATAGAAGTGTTACCAAGTTTTTTCCCGTGTCCGCCGAGCGCAAGATTGCTTGTGTAACTGTCAAAAATGCGCTCCTACTGTGAACCCGAAAAATTCGCAAATACTTTTGTCTTGTCTAACTAACATCACTATAAGCTACAAGGACGTCCCAAATTGGTAGCAGTCGGATAATAAACGGGGCGGATACAACGAAGTGCGGAGATCTAAACTGAACCTTACAGCCGTCTGATGTGTGGCTCTACCAAGTCTAGAAATTAGTTCTTGAGTTATTTAAAGTGGTGTAAGCAACTTTTTCACTTGTCTTGCTCAAAAAGTGTGTCATTATAGCGTAGCTTAACGGTAGAAAAATTCGAATTTAAGTCCTAGGGCTAATAAGTAATAAAAATAGTATATATTTGTCTATAACTTTTGTCTGAAATAATCAGCCAGTACAAGACATTTGTCCTCTTACATAAAGACTCGACTTTTTGGTGTACCATCGACACAGAACATTAATTTTATTTGAATTTATTTCGGAAATGGTGGTGGACGTAATTTGCGTTGCACGTAAAGACATTCAAAAAAGTTGGTATTAGCGTGAAACCTCTTTTTGTTTACTACAAATTAAATAGAAGGTGAACGTGGTTCAGGTATTTAGATAAATTAATTGAGAATGTCATTAAGCTAAAATTAGGACAATAATATGCAAATGGAACAGAAGAGCAAATAAATAATTAATATTAATGTGGCAGGCCAAATCACGTGAAAAGAGACATACGACAAATTCGTGAAGTAGAGGTGAAGTGAAAAACGTTTGCATTATTTTCCTGAAGATAAGGTTTGATTGTTTTATTTTCACGCTATCAAAAAGAAAAGTAGAGAGTTTAACTCGGGCCATAACCATCCATTAAAACTCGTTATAACAACCTCCTATATAATAGGTTGGTTTAGTCCCTAGTAAAACAATCTATTATTGTAATTTTAAATAAATAAATGAATATCATCTAGACTTACAATTTGATAATTTTTCATGATGTTCTAGTAGTGTGAAATGTCATAGATAAGGAACTTTTTCCTTGTGCAGTGGAGGAAGGTCCTCCTGATATGCAGAAGTACCAACTTCTGGGTTTGATTCTAGATGCGGGACAAATGCGTGTATGATCTGGAACTACATATTTACCCGGATTGGACGTTGTCGTATTTTACTATCACACGCTGGTGGTGGCAAGGCTTGTTTGATAGAAGATTCTCATTAGATCCATTGATTTGATCCATAATGGGTTTGTTTTTGTAAAAGCGCCCAATCAGTCCCCACTGCTGGACAAGGCGGTTCTCACTAACCACTTCAAACAAGACACAAGAGTCATCTTGTCTAAGTGTCTAAGTGTTGGGGTTGACGGTATTAGGCGATAGAAGGCCAACCGTATAAAGTCTTGCATCTATCAACAAACCTTCAAGCTCGTGTGGAAAGCCTCTCGAAGCAAAGGTTCCTCGTAAAACAATCTGTAAGCATCTCGTATAAACTTATCCAATCTCGAGTGTTGAGTACATACAGGATATTAATATCTGCTAACAAGTTAATGGAACAGGCTGTATAATCTTAATTTGTGAAAATTTCCCAGTTATTGGTATGAGTAACGGTATCTTTGGAACGCTTTTGATATGAACCGTTTTTATTCATGTCGGTTGCATTTCGCTGAATAAAATGAGTTTTATTTTAGGTTTAAAGTCAATGGAAGACAGTCTAAGCAAGCAGTATTTTCACCATTGTTAGTTATTCCATTCCTTTTTATTTGAGTTTGAGGAAATAAACTCTGGAATTATAATGTACGTCTTTTGTGAGAATAAAATAAAAAATGTAAGGCAACAGCTTTTCTATCTAATCTTCAATCTACTTTGTAGACATTCATTACGTATTCAAAGAGAGTCAGATATAAAACAAATGTAAAATGTAAGTAAAAATCCAGTCTTTGTAGCAATGTCCTTCTCTTCAATTCACCAATTTATCATTAGGTTTACGTCAAAAAAAGCAAATTAAACCTAATTGTAGACGATTCTCTCGTTACGTTCTTTGTTTTATATTTTTGTTTAAAAATTTACAGTTTTTAAAAAGCCTTGGATTATCTATTTTGTTATTTCAGTGGAACTCATTAGTTTTTATTAGTACCGGGACTTGAACACAAAAACAAAGCGAGTTTTTTGATCAATCTCTCAGGATATTATAAGCTCCTTATAAAAAGCTATACAAGTAATCGAGTGTAATAACGTAAAAACAACACTCGCGTGCTGGCAGTCCATAAAATCACATAATTAATGACCATGGCGCAAGTCTTTTATGTAAAATAAAAAGGCTATAATCTTAACACTAATGCTCTTGAGTTCAACGTGCTGGCAACCCCACTTCGCAATTCGGTCCTAAGATTGTATCTCTATCAATTATGGCCCATAAAACGTAATGACTCTATCGTAAATTTTAGCTTACACGACACAATTTTACTTGGTGTTGAATAAATTAGGTCAAATTGCTCCAAGGTGGGTATTAATTACTTTTGTCCTCGTATTGCAAACTTTTAAAAGTTTTCGCTTTAGACCTTCCGTAAATTAAAACTTGAGACCCCGAAGTTGAATCGTAAACTTGAATGTCCACTTTGTTTAACAAAACATACATTTCCTAAGTGAATTACGGTTATAATTGGAATTGTTGTTAATTGTTGCTTCCGGTGCCTATTTGCTAATGACTTATTTTATAGAAACAATGCTTGGTATAGAATAAAATCCCACCTGATTTGAATTAAAATATCTAATACAAAATACTAACATACCTACTTCTACATTGAAGGATTAATGTAATTTAAAACTGCACTAGTCAAAAATCCTATCTAATATAGGCTGTCCACCTTTGCAGCACCTTCCCTGACAACTTGCTAACTCCACTAACTCGGAGAAGCACTTCAATTAACAATAACATGCTTATGATTCCAACGAGTCAGTGAGATGAATTATTAAACTTATTCTCATGTTTTTAGTCTTTTAAGGTACCCGAAGGGTGAAAACAGAACCCTATATTACTAAGCCTCCGCTGTCCGTCCGTCTGTCACAGGGCTCTATCTCATGAACCGTAAGAGGTAGACAATTAAAGATAATGTGTATTTATCTTGCCGTTATAACAGAAAATAATAAAAATAAAATAAATATCTAAATTAAAGAGGGCTTCCATACAAAAAACGTAATATTTTTTGGCAATTTTTGCTCTTCGTTTGTCAAGGCTGTATACACATAATATCTCTTGAACCACAATAGGTTACTTGTATAAATAAGTAACACTTAAACTGTAATAACAATAAATACTAAACATAAAACAAAGTTGAAAATTTAAGGTCCCAAAAAGTTAAAATTTGATGTTCTTTGAAAAAGTTGCTGTTTTTTACGGTACGAAACCCTTAATGTGCGAGTTGACTGCACTTAGCGGTTTATTTTTCTAACCTTTATCGATTAGTAAACAGGTGTAGGTCTCCCTCAAACTCATCCATTTTCTTCTACGTAAGGCACCTGCCTTACGTATATATATATATATAGCTGCCTTACGTATATATGTATATATATACCTCTATATATATAGCTGTATAGCAGACAGCAATTGGACCTCCAATTGCTGTCTGCTATCTTTTTGATGTCGTCGTTCTACCTCATGTGTGGTCATCCCACCGGTCTTTGTTTCCCCCATGGTTTCCACTCCAAGAGTATCAAGATACTCTTGGAGTGGAAACCATGCGCCTTACATGGTGCAAGCACCATGATGTCTCCTTAACGCGCTAAGGTGCCATCACTCTCCCACTTAATTCTAAACTTGTTAACTCATGGACACTTGCATGTTAAAAAACCCTGAAGCTCCTATGTAGTAAACAAGGTTTTCTCGAAGCATCCAAAAACAGCTCTGGCGTATACTCGCTATGAATTTTTTAGTTACTTTTATCTTGTTTTTTTGGTCGGTTAACTAACAACTTGAAATAACTCTGAGTTATGTTTTCACGTGCATTATTTTGGACGTTATTGTTATTTCAACTTTGGGCCCACGTAAGTTACTTGATAAGCATTGATCAATATAATAATATATTGAAACATTGAAATGGACTATAAGACAAAGTTAACCTAACAATTTGACGCCACTCCTTCCTCTCAAGTCTAAACTAACCAATAGGTAAGTTAACCAGTAGTTAGTAAATTAATTGAACAGACAGACCGGCCATTTTGCATATTAATGTTAATTGGTACGTGTTGTATTTTAAGCTCGTATAATCAATGCAAAAAGTTTGAGAAAACTTGTCTAATGTCTATCGAGCTGTAAGCCTAACACGGGCTTTGTTGTGTATGGTAGAATAGAGAAAAATTACGTCACTTTGTCATCGATTGCGTAAATTTCAACTTCAAAAATGTACGCAATGTATGACGATGCGATGTCATTATTGTCTAGAGAACAATCACTGTGCTTGACCTACTGTAGTTATAGGTAAATGTTTAAAGATGGCGCGATTTCCTTTTGTTTTTCGTATACTGGAGTTCTGGATTTATGACGTCGGCGTGGATAATTGTATGAAAAACAAAAGACAATCGCTATATGTCAGAGGTTTTCCATAGATCACAGTTGATAATTTAGAAAGTCGTACAATTATTTTTCATTCTCCATTAGAAGCTGTCTCTTTAGAATTTGTTCAACATTATATATATTTGGTAAACATTATTCTGAATACCAGTTTTATGAACATGAAATCCTGAAGTAAATTATTAGTAGATTGTTGTAACTAGCTAGTGCAGCGTTATGGATTATAAAGGAAAAATGGTTTACATAATAAAAATACCTAGACCATTTTGCCTTGGTAGCCCCTGTCCCTCTTTATAAATTGACGCATTATGTATCATTGATTTATCGTTTCGACGCCAAAACATCCTCGCAACTCTGTCATCAAGCCAACAAAAAACTCGAGTTCACAGGGCGGACCCAAAAGTTATAAATCATGTTTTGTCATCCCAAAAGTTGACCGGCTGCGATCAGTTTTAACTTTCGGAATGTTGTGCTCAATTAACCGATAAACTAAATAGCGATACGGTTTTTTTGATTTGCACACTATTTGTGTTTCTAAGTTTACATCCGTAAGTTCTACACATTTTTGAGGTAGAATCCACTTCAACCCTTTATAGGCGTTGCAAATTTTCGAGTTGGTTGTACTTTATTCACTATGGAAGATAGATATAAAGATAGAAAATACTTTTATTGCACAGAATTTACAAATGAATCAGTTATACTAATAATAATGCTAGCTTCGCGGCCGGTGATTCACCGTTATGATATTTTTTTTTACTGTAGAATAGTTTTATAATATTTTATTTTCTATCGTAAAAAATGTATAACATTAATCAAATTGAACACAACAACACAATAATCAAAACAAAGAAAAAGAATATTTTAAATAATTATTTGGCAATGTTGTGTTTTATATTATTACTAGCTGCAGCCCGCGGTCTCGCACGCTTTTTTCCGGAATAAAAGGTAGCCCTGCGATACCATCTACCTCGCTGCCAAATTTCACCAAGATCCGTTCAGCCGTTCTTGAGTTATAAATAGTGTAACTAACTCGACTTTCTTTTATATATATAAGATTAGTATAAGCGTGCATCCTTAAAGTATGATACATATAGATGCAGTCAAACCTATTAACGAACACGCTCAGAACGCTGTGGAAGCTGGTCCGCACCCTGCGCACCAGAGATGCTCCCCGCTTGCGCATGGTGGTGTAGAAACAGTCAATGCGCGCCTCGCCGAACATCCCTGACGCGCTGCAGAACCGGGGCAGCCCCATCAGCACCCTGAACGCGTTATTATACTGCACACTTAGAGCGCTGTACTGTTTTTGGGTATGGTTCACCCACAGGCTGCATGTAAAAACTAGAACAATTTGCTTTAAATATATATTTTTTTAAATATATAGTTATAACATAAAGTAACAATTGGCGGTTTTATTGCTCAAGAGTGATCTTTGCCCTGGACATCAGACGTGCCTTTTTTCAAAAAACTGATGTATCAGCATTATTTATTCGTGTAAAATTTTTAATATCTTTAGTTTTATGTGTATGTAAATTTATGCAAGTTGTTATAATCTAATGGAATGTCACAAACAGTCACAACGTTTTCTGGGCGTGCAATGTCTTAAAATGTACATTACAAGTAGGTAGTTCAAGGTATTATTACAAGGTGCCACGTTATTGGTGTACTAAGCCGAAATGGGGTTGTTGTGCACCCTATACCCAACTGATCCGCATGGTTGATTTTCAGAAATACGTTGTTTTAAATTTTCGTAGTATAAAATAACTTTACGCATAGGTACGCTTAGAAAAGTGACAACCATATTACTAACGCAAAACTGACAAAATTAAAGGGTTCTTTTTTCATGTGCAAATAAATAATATATTCATTCATGCTAAGAATAAAACTAGGCACGAACGTAGCACTTTTTTAAAATTTCGCGATTTTTTAGCATACCTACCTAATGAAGATTATTTATCGGGTATTTATCGCGTAACTTTTAATAAAATATCGATAAATAATCTTTATTAGGTACCTACGTAGACGTACCTACCCCGAAACAAACATAACTACCTACAGATAAACATTACATTGTAAGTTAAAATAATAGCTTAGAAGAAAAATGTACGGAACCACCGTAAAATTAACGGCTTTGGCTAAACAAAAGCGATTGAAAGGTCAAGCACCTTACTGATGAACAGCTGATGTAAAGTTGCCACTGACATAGAAATGGGCTAGTTGGCAAGAAAGTTTGGAGGTATTTTTTTAAGTAAAAAACCTTGAAACCCGGAAAGTGCTCGAACAAAAAATGTTCGCGGGAGGGGCGTGGACCCCCCTCTCTCCACTTAGAACACCAATAACGTGGCACCTTGTTTAAATAGTACATAGTGTAGGTATACACAATTGTTTTCATTTCTTCATGTTTTTCAAACGCCACCGTCTATTTTTCTCTTATATCCAGTCCATCCCAAGGTCGCCTGGAAGAGATCGCTCAAAGCGATTAGGCCGCGCTTTGTACTTCCTTGATTCTCAGCATTTTCTTCTGTATTATATTTTGTGTTTGTGTAATACAATAAAGAGATATCTATCTATCTATCTGCCATACAACCTGGATGGATAGGATCGTCGGAAATACAAGCCATACATCTGGCTATGGCTGTGGCGGTCGCGGTGTAAGAATCGACCCCTCCAACTCGATGATGACAAGCCCGATGATGCTGTAAGATCCGACTAAGGGAACCTACCATAGCAAGGGCAGTCAGGCATCTGACTTCGGTATATTTTAACACCTCCACTGTCCACTGCGATCACCAATCCGCCTGCCAAACTACTATGGGAAAACCCCCCATGTTTGGGATGCATGTTCAGGAGTGGAAGTATGTGAGCTGATGAAGATAATTCAATATAAATTAAAATTTAAACCTCGTATCCAAAGTAGACTTATTTTTCCCTAGCTGCGCCCCGCGGCTACGCCCGTGTGGAAATTGATTGCACAGCCCCTTGGGGTAGTTTTGTAAAAATAAATATACGTGTGTCATTATTTATTTTATAGTTTATTTATATTTAGTTTTGAGGGAATAATAATTTTCCATAGTAACTTTACCAGCCTTATAACCCCTTCAGAGGTAATTTTTTTTTTAATTAGATTAGCCTATGTGTTATTCTAAAACTTAAACTAACATACCAAAATTCATCTAAATAGGTTAAGCACCTAGTTACGAAACACGTGGTAACAAACATTCACACTAACTTTCGCATTTATCATATTAGTATAATAATTATAAAAATACTGTTAATCGTGAATAGATCTCATCAAATCAAATCAACATTATTATAAAAAAAAATATTTAATTTTTTTTCGCACTTCAGTTTTTTTTATTGGCTTCTGCTTGCCAGACTTTTTTCAGGATATTTGAGTTTCTTGAACCTTTACCTTGAAGCCTAGGAAGAATAGGACGCAACAATACACCAAGTTTGGTAAGCAAAGCTTAATTATATTATCACCGCTGCCATCCCCAACTTGTTGACTGGAGCTTAAGTTTGACAAAGTTGGGTCAAAGTTAAGGCCAAAGGATTTACCTGCGTACATATTACCCTCACAGGTGTGCAACCAACTATTATATTACAAGACAACAGTTTGAATTAATTATAAGTTGCGGGGAACCGCTTCTGATAATTTCATAAGCGGAAGACAGCTCGGCTTTTGGTTGTCAGAAGTCAAATCTTGACTTCAAAAGGCATAAAAGCTTGGTAAAACCTGCTAGTTACATGAAGTTAATTTAGTACAATTTTATAGAATACGTTAGTCTCTTTTCTAGTCATCGTCATCATCATCATCAGTAAACCACAGCTGGAGATAGACTTTCCTTTCCTTTTCCTCTCCTAATTCTCCCCTTTCCTTTTCTATTAGTATTATATCTATCTATAAATTAATACCTATTTCCCTTGGCCACGGCACCACGCGTGAACAGCTGGACCGATTTCGCTAATTCTTTTTTTTGTTGTGTTTGTTATTGTCAGGATAAGGTTCTTATGAGAGAAAAAAACAAGAATGAAGCGCAGAAAATTAGAAAATTTAAGAAAATGTTCGTTCAGTTTCTTAAATTCGACTAATAGTGAACCAATTCGAATTCACTATTCGTAGTTAAGACAAGACAACGTATGTCGGTTCAGCTAATTATTTTCAAAATGCTGGACAGTTCGTATTTTTAAAATGCTAGACAGTTAACACAATATAATCTAGCTCTAAATTAATACAGCTCGTGTTATTGTAACCTGACTAATCGCCTGATAATCTACTTTAATGTTAACTATAGTGACAAAGAAAGTTACAATTTATTAATAAAAACAAATTACAACTAGTATTTACAATTGAAACAATTAAGATAACTGCAGACTGTTGCAAACCATCTACAGGTAGCTCAACTGATCCATATCAATACCAGTCGGAAGCGTCCCCAAGACGCTGGCTGCATAGCCCCGCTGTATGGCAATGCTGTTGCGCTGCGCCAGATACCCACCAGCTCTCGGGTCACGCATCGCGTCGCCCAAACGCTTAAATAACTTTTTAAAAATGTTCGCTTGTAAATTCAGCTGACCCATAACAAATGAGATACCACACAAACATTTATTTCTCTTGAGCTACGAGTATGAACGCTAGGTAGCTCTGCAGCGTCCAACATCCCGTTAAGCATTTAGTCGGCTAATCTGCTAATTACTATAACTAAATAGTTTCCATATTGATAATTAACCATTATTGATCAAGTTAGGTGGATAATAATTTAATTGGTGGATATAATCGCTAGGGTGATAATGTCATTATTATCTGATCTGCGCAAGTTTGCAGGTAGGTATAGGTATGCTGGATGCGGCAAGCTGAAGATAGGGTGCTATGGCGCTCGCTCATATTAAATAAATAAATAATACTGGACAATCCACACAGCATCATCCAACAAATATATGTAGTTTCTTGAATTTGAGGGCCAGAGAGGCCTATCAAACCAATTTGGCATTGTACATTATATATGATGTCCTCCTAGCCGTATTTCGACCACATGTGCACAAGTGTGTGCGCAAACATAGGTGCATTCTCTATTCCCTTGCTCTTATTCGAGAAATGTTGTTAATTCCACCAGTGGACAATCATAGGCTGATGATGATAAATTACTTATAAATCAGTATCAAAGTAATTTGGCAATGCAACTTGAAAATCACTACGAAGTTGTTCGTTTTCTACCGGAAAAGTGAATGGACGATTTATGACGTGCTGCCATTTTGGCACGAGTCCTGGTTTGTAACATACGAGCTCGCTCGTAAAGTCTCAAGCTGCGAAAAGGAACCAAAGTATCTATTTGTTTGTTTGAAAATCGTGAAGGAATGATTTTTGTGACGTAAAATCAAGTTCTAGTAACAATGATGATTGGTTAGCAAGCAACTTGAAAATAAACCGCCAAGTGCGAGTCGATTCGCACACGAAGGCCGTAAAAATCAGGGAACTTTTTCAAAGAACATCAAATTTTCACTTGTTTGGAGACCCCTTTCAATTTACAACTTTATTATATTTTTAGTATTTATTATTATTACAGTTCAAGTGCTACTTAATTATAGAAAGTTTTAATGTCTACCTACTGTAGTTCAAGAGATCTTGTCAAATTACGATCAAAAATAGCCAAAAAAATCACGTTTGTTGTATGGGAGCCCCCTTTAATTTTGATATTTATTTTATTTTTTATTATTTGTTGTTATAGCGGCAAGAGAAATACACATTATTTAAAAATGTCAACTGGCGACCTCTTACGGATCGTGAGATATAGTCACGTGACAGACGGACGGAAGGAAAGCGGAGGCTTATAATAGGGTTCCGTTTTCACCCTTCGGGTACGGAACCCTAATCATATGTATTTGGCTACCTCTTTATCCAGCTTAAAGTTCTCTGAATACATATTCAGACCCTGTTTTTACCTGTTTTTTTGTTATTTTCAAACTATTTACTATGACAAGCTCCCATCCCGTTCTGATTGTGCAAAAATAAAAATTCACATTAAAATTATTTTTGTTGACACTGGTTAGAGTTAAAAATAGCTAATTCAATTAGGTACCTACGTTTTCAGAATAATTTAAGGCCCTTATTATGAAAGCTTGTTCAGTCATCGATCTAAGCTTGAGTATTTAAGTATTTTGCCATATAGGCGTAACTCAAGCATATATCGATGATTGAACAAACTTTCATAATACGGGCATTCGGGTATGAATGCTTGCATTAGTAAAAGTGGTAATTGTAAATATCAGTCATTTGTCTCACAAAATACTAAATTCAAATTTTAACAAAATAGAAACGAGTATCGCTGCACATAATGCAACTAGTAAACTCGCGAGCGTGTTTTGTTTCTTTTTTATCCCTCGTATCATGCTCGCAGAACTAAGTCGAATAATACAGGGTGCCTGACGAGAAGTGGCAACATTGTAGATTTGCCAAACAGTGCAGCATAATTTCTACTTATCCTCACTATAATAGTGCTAGATTTTCCTTTTGGCACGCCGTCAGGCTTGTCGGGCTCATGCAATGCGGTTGGGGTTCGGCTTCACAAGACAGGACAGTGCATCGGTATACAGTCTTACAACTTCGTTAAAAGGCATAAAGTGTCCCAGACAGATGCGGCCTGTTGTGCGGACAGTAAAGTTTGCTAAATAACGTGATGTCAATTGACCAACACCGGAGGCTCGTAAAGTCTGCTCTTGCCATCTCTTCTCGCATCTGTATATAACAAGCATACGATCAATGATCATTGTATTTCGTCAGCGTATTCGTATTCACAGATGGTTTTTCCTACAGTTTCTGTACAACAGCGGATGGGTTAATCCCGTTTAGGTAGGTAGGTACCCTAACCGCCCGGTGTTGTACAAAAGTTTACTTGTGTTGAACACGGACTTATTGATTTTACGGTCTAAGAATTTCGCTGCTGTAAATAGAACAATATTAATTCATGCGCCGGTACTAAACAAGGTAGTAACTTTACAATTCAATGCCTGTGTAATGCATGCTGATCTACTCTGCAAAATGTTTACTTGCGATGTACATATGTATCTAGAACATAATGTCAGAACTGTACAGTTATAAAACTGGTATATTGTCGCATCGTTTGTAGGGTTTCCCTTTTATATGCGGCCTTTGCTTTGTCAACTAACGTCAATTCGTTACTTCGGTTAAACAAACGCCTTCGATAAATCAATAACGTTTTCCAGAGTAGACTAGAACATTTCAATAATGTACCCATAGGAATTGCGCTGCCGTATTTAAAAGTCTTGTAACATGAGTGTGTATGTGAACCGCAGTTAATTGTTTTGTTTCATTGTCTGCGAAAATTTGCTAGCAAAATGAAATAAAGCAAGTAAGGTCGAGAATGGCCTGCATGAAAAGCAATTAGTGCTATCTGCAACTCGGACTAAACTTCGACTTTTGACATAATAATTTGTTGTCTAAACGACTTGCGAACTTTAATATTGAACTCATGAATCTAAACAAACATTGTAAGCCCTTGCCATTAATCTTTCTCCTAAAGCAACATAACTTATTTAAACTTGATAATTTCTTACCGCAATCCGTTTGATATTGGCTTCGAAGCAATCAATTTATGAAAATAGTCACCATCCTTCGAATAGATTAACATATTTTTTCGAAATTGCCGACGAATATTCAGATTTCAATTCTATTTTCCCTTGGAGGACTCTCCATTGAAATTCACGTTGATATTGAATTTTCGGTCCGCTCTTGCCCATCTTCCAGCACAGGTTCCTTTATTTACCTAAGTGGATACTTGCGCGACCTACATTGAAGGTTAAGTTTGAGTAAGTTAAATTAATTAAATTATAAAACTTTTTACGTTACTGGAGTTGAGTACCTGTTTGTACATACACACAGTCTGCAGTTAGCTCAATTGTTTTAATTGTTAATACTAGTTCTAATTTGTTTTTATTATTTGATTGTAATATGTTTTGATAATGAAGAGATAAAGAACGTTACTGGATAGTAACGACAATCGATAAAACATTGTTGTATGTGACCGTCTGACTAAGATAAACCACATGGAATAAAAATTTTAATTTGTTTTACAACGAACTAATACGAGTAGTTTCCCATTTTAATACTGTAGGTACTGGTAATGACCAGTACCTACATTTACGTATTCCTATAGGGTTCAAATAAATGGACCACAGATAATGTTATTACATGCTTAGTAAAAAGGTAAAAGGTCTTTGATATAGTACAAAGAGTTTGGTTCTATTGATCTCTGAAAATATATGATATACTAATATACTCGTATAAACCGGATATATTATGCATTGTAGATTTTTTTTAATATAGCAATTAGTAAAGTATGTTTTTTTTTTTTCTAATGTGAATATTAATAGATAAAAAAGTAAATTGAAGAAATGGTGGTAACCACTAGACAATTGAATATTTTAGGTGACTAAATATTCAATGGTGGTACACCGCAGAGTGCATTTTTTGCCGCCCATAAAAAATATAGCTAATATAGCTAGGTTAGTTTATTTTCTTTCGAAATAAAGTAAAAAAATGTACATGTAAAAATCACCTGAAATATAAAAAAATACAGTCATGTTCCATATTATGTATTTTACTACATATTACAAAGCTAACCTACCCGCAAGGTAACTTAGACTTTGTCATGTAAATCAACTACTTTGCCTCAGGGTGGCTCATTCAAATATCTAAAAATATACTATTTGAATGCCACTATTTCCATATTATTCTTAAATACGTTTCTCATAATATTTGTAGTTGCTTGAGAAACTATATTATGTAAAAAAATGGGCTGGCTGTCTCCGAAGTTTATTTCATAAAAGTAGAGTTGCAAAAAGTTTATTAAGTACCTACTACTAAATAATAAAGCTTTACTTAAGTTAGTAAACTTTTTATTTTCTGCAGAATTACATGTAATCTTGCCATTCTTAAGCTATCATGTTTGTAAACCACTTACAACAAAATATCCTTAATTATAATTTTGGCGACGATATTGAAAAATCAAATCGACAATTAGTACGAATTCTGTCATAAAGTTAACAAGTGATTTTTAAGTTAAGTATGGAGGCCAAGTTTCCAAACATTATAGTTTGGCCGGAGTAAAGATTAAAATTTAATATTGTCTTACGTTGTCAGCCACTTGAAAGACTTCTAACAAATATATTATGAACCACGTAAATTTTATACAGCCTTTAAAAACTACGCAAAATATTAATCGTAATCAAAAACCCCTTTTACGACGAAAACGGCAGGTAAAATGTTCTAAGTACAAGAAAAACTACTCAAGTTAAAGGTAACTTAAGGGAGGTCCGTTTGAGCAAAACGTTCAAGCCTTCTTTAGAAGTAAATATAAAGCCCGTGAATAATATTTTCTAAGTCGATTCCTCTTATTTGCCAAACATTTACTTTCAATGAGAAATATCAATTCAGTGCGCGACAGATTTCACCTTTGAGATGCAAATCTCAAATTCATGATTCATCGCTCGAAATGGGGCGGAGGTACAACTTACGAATATTACATCTCTAATGTTCTCGTATTCGTTTTCAATACAGTCGAATGTTCGAGAAAGGCATTTTATTTCGACGCTTTATCTCTATTTGACATGAGATATTTTGAACAACTCTCTTCTCTTACGAAGTGAAATTTATATTATTATTATTGGTAAGTGCGATTAATTTTTTTGCTCCTTTTTGCGGAGGCCTACTACACGTGCCCACACGCGTGGTAGTGATTATGGTGAGGTTCACCTTAAACATATAATACAATAGAGATTCTATAATTGCAAACTTTGGTACATTCTAAGCGAAATCTGGCGCTGAAATTGATACGGGTCACTCCAATCAAGGAACAACCTACACCATCAACTGACTCAAATATTTGACAACCCAAGATGTAGCCGTCCTAAACAAACACGAAACTCAGGAGGCCCTGCGACAACAAATCTTATATTTCCTTTGTTATGAGAGTAATGCAAATTATTCTTATAAAAACTTTGGTGTTTTATTTAAACCCACACCCCCATGCGACCTGATTCAGTGTGTGATTCGACGATAGTACCGTGACGTCTCATTTTTGTATGGGATTCAGTATAGCACCTCGAGTGTGCGGAAATGGAACTACACAAAATCCATACAAATGAGACGTACGATAACGTTTCGATACTATCGTCAAACCAAACTCAGGGTTCAGTTCACAAAAAAGCCCGTAACATTGGCTTTACGCAGCTGCTACAAACTGCTACGGTTCACGTAGCAACGGGGCTACGCCGTAGAGGCATGCTAAGAAATGCTACAGATGTAACCTTTATTTAAAAAAACTATGAGATAAATAAAGTTACCAGCTTTTAAGAGCCAACTAAGAGAACCTACCACAGGAATACCAGCAGCTTCTTTCTGTGTATTTTTAACACCTACTGCGATTACCACTCCACCTGCCAAGCGTGCTGATTATGGCAAAACCGTCTTGTTGACTTATTTTATGTGCTGATGAAAAGTACCACGTTGTAAGGGCATCAATGTATTTACATAAAATAATTTGATGATTTGAAAAAAACAAATAACTGACTTCAAATTCCATAATTATAATTAATCTTAATAATAATAATTTTTCCTTAATTCCTTAATTAAGTTTTGCAGGACAAATACTAATCCCTCGGGAATACATTTTTTACGGGAACGCCTTTGAACAAATATTTATACATTAACGAAAGAATTTTCGAAATCGGTCCACACATGACGGAAAAATCGACGAACATACATAAAAAAAAACATTCATACAGCTGAACATAGAACCTCCTTTTTTGAAGTCAGTAAAAAAAATATTCAGATCGCTATTTTCGACAAATTCTTCATATTTCCTGTGGCCAGATACATAACAGAAATTCGATTAAAACAAATACCTATAGCTACTGAAAGCTTTTAGCCACCTATTGGAAAGTAACATGTAGGTATGCAATTCTCCCAATATCAAAGAACGTCGTGTCTCGGGCATTCGAAACAAGAATGCCATTATCTTTCATAAGCATTGTTCAGCTCTAAACTTTAAGCTGGATATTGTGTAGCTATTCCAGTACCAACCCTTTGTCGACAGCTGCGCTGGTTCAAAAACTGTAACCGTATAGATCAACTTGTAGTATGTACCGACGAACTGCCACCGTTTATGAAAAGAAAGGTACATATTAAGAGGCATAATAGTAGTAAAGATTTACATTTACTACCTTTCAGGCTTAGTTCACTTATACCTGGATATAAAATCACACTCAGAGATAAAGTAAGTTTGTATTATTTAGTAAAATAGTTTTTTAATACCAGTTAATGAGTAAGTACCCATGTTTATGTTAGGTAAATAATTTCTGGAGCAACAAGCAAAGGCGAGGGCAAAAGTTAGTATTTTATAATCAGACATAAATTATACTACAAAATAAGTAAAACCAACGGCGAAAATGCGTCCCATATCTGTTACTTTAGCACAGAAAAGAGCAACTATATCTTTGTTACAAAATACCAGGAATATTTCTCTCAATGCTGAAATCGCAATAAAATCCATCTTCATAGTTTCTTACCTGACAATACCTCGCACAAAAGCGAACGTACCAGACCTACAAAGGATTCCTGACGAGGCAACATCGAAAAAATAACGTTTTATTTTAACCCCACTAGTGCTAAGCTCAGCGTTTTCGATCATAATAGGTTACAAACGAGAATAATCGCTCTAGTTCGCTGAATTTTCGCTGAAACGACGTTCGTACGATGGATTTATACAGTACCCATTTTAAATGACGTAAGCCTAACCATCTCGTTAATATTATTACTTTGCTAGCACTTTAGTTAAAACTCAGAATGTAATAAGACTTACATTCTGAGTTATCAAAATAGGTTACTTACCTACTTCTTTCTAAAGTAAATTATAATATATTTACCGGTCCAATGGACTAAAGCCTCCCCCTGTTAAAAGTCTTATTGGCTTTCATCATATGGAGGGTAATCCCATAATAATACTGGATATGTGTGTTGGGGATCGCAGTTCGACTGTGTATTATTCTGCAGTGTGGATATCCCTTAGTCACCTCTTACGACACCTGCGAGAAGAGTTGGCGTGGTGCAAATTCTAAACCGGAAACGCACGGCCTGCCCACGTGAGTATCCGACATAAGTATGTAATTTTAGCGAACATAGTTTTACGATTCAGAAATACTATGTATTTGTAGGTACCTACGTAGTTATGTTTACTAGTAATTCTGAACTACCTAACATGCACACAGAAAATTCAGTATAAATAGAAGCAGAGAAGTGGTCGTAATGAGCACTTTTACGCAATATTACCGGAATGGTGCGACCGTTTCGAATAATGTTGGCTTTGTTTAGCGCAATACGCGACAAAATACAGTTCTACCATCGTTACCTACTTAATGTTCTGGTTGCATCGGCATCGACACTTGCAGCAGAGAATATATAAGAATACTAACGTATTAGAAAAATATTTCAAATAAATTAAAAATAAAACATAATTTATAAAGAGTAAGAGTGATAGAAATCCAGTGTACATTTGTCCTAGATAATATTAAACTGAATTTTAAGCACGTTTAAAAGTGTAGGTAGCGCATTTTGAATTTATTAAATAAAAGAAAATAACAAATAAATCCATTGGTTTAATAACCATTAACAACACATTACGTATCTTATAACAAGTTCATGCAAACTTTAGTCAAACTTTACATTTTTGAGCATAAATTATTGTGAAGGATTCATAGCAAACAAAGCCAACCAAAGTATTTGACAAAGCAAATAATGCGAGTAGTAAGGAGCTATTTCACAAAATTTAACAAGCAAAGAGAACAATAGAGCGGTCGTAGAAGCATATTACAATACCACTAAAGTGAGGTTTGCGAATACAACCAAGAGCGTAATTTTGAAGTAACGATCGAGAAAATAATGATTTTGTCCATCTACTCAGCACGTACATCCTGCTAAACGTGCCTCTCCCAAAACATAATAAGGGTTTTGCCATTATCACCACGCTTGAGTTAAAATAAACCGCCAAGTGCGAATCGACTCGCACACGAAGGGTTCCGTGCCGTAAAAATCAGGCAACTGTTTCAAAAAACATCAAATTTTCACGTGCTTGGAGACCCCTTTAAATTTTTAACTTTATTAAATTTTAACTATTTTTTATTATAACAATTGAAGTGTATTTATAGAAAGTTTCATGCGTGTACCTATTGTGGTTCAAGAGATAAGCCTTGACAGACGAAGAGCAAAAATAGCCAAAAATATCACGTTTTTATCTGGAATCCCCCATTATTTGTATACTTATTTTATTTTTAATATTTGCTGTTATAGCGGCAGGAAAAATACAAATTTCATAAATTTCAACTGTCTACCTCTTACGGTTCATGAGATAGAGTCCTGCCTGTGACATACGGACGGACGGACGTACGGACAGCGGAGGCTTAGTATTAGGGTTCCGTTTTTACCCTTCGGGCACGAAACCCTAAAAATTTATTTTTAGGGGTCCTATTCTTTGAAGAAGCTAGCTGGTAGGCTCCCTTAGCCAACTCTTACGACATCCACGGTTGAGCATTTTTGTCCACCGGCAAAGAAAATCTGGATGCAGTACAACTTCGCTGTCTAAACATTGCTTAACGAGAATTATTGAAATTTGCTGAGCTTCGAAAGCCTATTATCTTGTCAGTGCTAAAGTCATTTAACAACGCGATATTTACCATGATATGAGTTTTGAGCTTTCCAATATTTCGCACAGTTTATGCCATGACAGTTCATTAATGCTAGTTGTAAATTACTTTAGTGTTAATAACCATCATGGATTTAAAAGATTTATCTTTTCACTGGTCATCTTTCCTTCGGATAGTATCATATCCTACTAATATTATAACGCCGAAAGTTTGTAAATTTGACTTTGTTACCTAAATCTCCAAAACTACTGAACAGATTAAGATTCAATTATCTTGTACCATTTCACTAAACTATGGAAGACAGAGTATGAAACATAAACGCATTTATGGGCCTTATAGCGGTTTGCGAGCGGATTCGGGATGGAACGGGCGGGCAGCGAATACGTCGCGAACATATCGCGGCTGCGCAGCGAAGACGTCGCGGACGCGTGGCGGATACGCAACGTTTTCGTCGCGTGTTCGCAGCGAGTTTACGACGTACATTACACTCAATAAACAAAATGGATTCCGACGAGGAAACACTGCTGTTGGTTTTGTTACTTCGAAGACGCAGGAGACGAAAACGAAAGCATCAACGATTTTGGGAGCATCCATTATCAATAAATCGACTGAAAGAGAGCGACTACTTGTGTTGTTTTGTAAACGAATAAAAAATAATACTAGAAAATTTCGTTCCTGCCATTTGTATGAGCGTGTACAAAATGGCGTCCACGCTGCTATTCGCAGCGATCACGATGCGCGTCCGCGACGTATTCGCTGCGGGTTCGTTGCGCGTCCGCGACGTATTCGCTGCGTGCCCGCTCTGCCCCGAATCCGCTCGCAAACCGCTGTTTGATAAGGCCCTAAGTACCTAGATACCTGCTTGTTTATATAAAAAATAGTTCTACATAATAACTCTGCACGTGGGTTCTGTATAATTATATTACCAGTACCATAGCTGTAACTTGCCTAAGTTGTTTTTACAACAGGCAGGTAGGGTATATTCAAGTGAAGAGAAGTAGCTTTGTAATGAGGAGCTGTTATAGATTATTTTCATTTGATGGGTGCAGTGCAGAATCAACAACAATAAAGAAACAAAATGGGTGCAATAGGACAAAGAAGACATTCTGTCACTAAAGTACTTGCATGCATTGTGTCTAAGGCAGGACAACCGATGTGACGTGGCGGGCGAAGGTCCGCCTGATTGAGATTGCGGGTTCGGTTCCCGTCTTGGGACAAATGTTTTTACAAATCATATAAAAATATTTGTTCCGGGTGTTCTGGGTATTTTCTATGGATAATAAAAAATATCTGTGTAATGTAGTGAATTAAGTATAACAGTCATCTAGTACTCATAACACAAGCTCTGCTTAGTTAGGCTAAGCAGAGCTGTGTGGATGGTCCAGTATTGTTTTATTATTTTTAGAGTTCCGTACCCAAAGAGTGAAAACGGAACCCTATTACTAAGCCTCCGCTGTCCGTCCTACCATATGTATGTCCGTTTCTATCTCATGAATCGTAAGAGGTAGTTAAAATTTTCAGAGAATATTATGGTTTCTCTTGCCGCTTTAACAATAAAAAATAAAAATAAAATAAATATCCAAATTAAAGCGGGCTTTCATACAAAAAACGTGATTTTTTAACTATTTTTTGGCTCTTCGTTTGTCAAGGCTTCTCTTGAGACACAATAGGTAGACAGTTGTAATTTTGACAAGGTATGTTATACTATTGCCGCTATAAATAACAACATACATATAATATATACAAAATAAATTTTATAATTAAGAGAACCAACATCCATACCACAGACCGATCACCGAAGTTAAGCGATCCGACAAGCCGGGCGCCGTCATTACTTGGATGTGTGACCGCGTCATGTTGACTTTTTGTTTTGTTTCGACACATCAATAAATCCGTTTATTATGGTTTATTATGCGAAAGATTTGTACGATGGTACAGAACCCTCCGTGTGCGAGGCGACTCGCACTTTCAAGTTTTATTTTATTCTAACAGTAGCTATTCGAATAAGGCATCACCATTGTGTGCAATCCTGTGCAGTGCAATGCATCATAGGGCACGTGCCTAGCCTACGTGAACCTTTTGTTAGTGGTAACCCCTTCTACCTAACCGCTAACTTAGCTTTTTCGAATACCCTACGAAAACTATTCGAAATAAACCAGAAAGCGTCCAAGAGTATTGCATTTTTGAAATCTCAACAGTTCAACCTATAGAAACCGATCACTATGTATTTCGTCCAGCTTCATCCGAATATTGTGTTCGTCCGAGCGGCCTCTCCGTGCCTTCGGTACTTTCAGTTCACTTTTCCCGGTCAGCAAGTATTTTAGTTCAGCTAAATTCAAGAGAAATTCGGAAATTCCTTCTCTATTTGCGACGTGCCACAGGCTCTATTTATAATTCATATATGAGGGGCACTGCGATATTTACTCTCCCATTACTTTCCCTCGGAAAACATAAAAAACTTCTTACATAAAAAAATTTGCGGTCTACCTAAGTTTTGTTTGGTTGGTGAAATTGGTATTGATTAAAGCTATACACCAGCCAAGCTCTATGTAGAATGTTTGTAAACAACTACGACACAAATAACTAAAACTCGCTTGGCGTCGAGTTTCAGATAATATGTAGGTAATTGTAAGCAATATTTATTGAAGGAAGGATCTCGAATCGACAAGTACAATAAAAAAAATAGTAAAAATAGTAAATTAAATATATATAGTATATTTAATTTACTATTAAATTAAATATAAAAAATAAAAGTAGTAAATAGCACATAAAAGGATGCGGCAACGAAGTGAATTTTGGGTTAAGTATGAGCGGTTTGTTTACAAACATTCTACATCGAGTTAGGCTAGTGTATAGAAAAAAGCCTTTGTATTTCAATACTTTGGAAAGCCATAATATTATAAAAAATAAACAAAAATTAACAGAAATGTTTGCCTTTGCAAAAGAGCACCTCCGATAAGTTTTATCGTCATCATGTTAGCTCTCTAACCTGCTAGTAAGATATCTTCATCATGTCATATTGATCTTTTCGTCTTTTACAATCGTTTCAGGCTTAGCAATCCTCTTCCTCACGCCACAACACACTAGTGCGAGCCTCATCTAAAGTAGACACAACTATGTTTTACACACTACAAGTTTCTTCAGTCAATAAGCACCATACCATTTCAATGACTTTTGTGGTGTTAGAAGCTTTAAGACTACATCTGGATTTGACCAGATAGCAGTTGTATTTAACAGCTGGATTTGACTAAATCGCTTTCTGACTAAATCTCGATATGACAACATCGCGTACAACATAACTAGTAGCATTACGATGTGTAGGTACCTACTTACTTCTTTTTTATGTTGTATGTACTTTTCTTTAAATCTAATCTAAATCTAAATCTAATCTAATGTTTGTTCCTTAACTTTTTCATTTTTTATATATATATATAATGTACCTAAATTATTAAAACGCACTATATTTAATTTTAAATAGTGCCATTTTATTTTTGAAATAAACGTTTACTTTACTTTACTTTACTTTAGCTATTTAGTCCTAAACTAAATAGCTATCCGATTATATATGCATACGACCTGTTATCAGATTGACTTGATATCGATAAGGCGTAGGTACTATGGTAACTAAAAGTGATATCTACTTAGTTCATACTACAACAGATCAAAAGTGGATTATTATTCCGATTTCTGTGGTTCATACTCACACTTCAACATAGGTACTTTTTAGGGTTTCGTACCCGAAGGGTAAAACGGAACCCTATTACTAAGCCTCCGCTGTCTGTCCGTCTGTCCGTCAGTCACAGGGCTCTATCTCATGAACTGTACAAGGTAGACAGTTGACATTTTCAGAGAATATGTATTTCTTTTGCGGCTAGAGTAATAAATAATAAAAATAAAATAAATATCAAAATTAAAGGGGGCTCCCATACAAAAAACGTGATGTTTTTGCCGTTTTTGCTCTTAATTTGTCAAGGCTGTATCTCTTGAACTACAATAGCTAGGCACATAAAACTTTGTATAATTATGTAAAACTTTAACTGTAATAACAACAAATACTAAAAATAAAATAAAGTTAAAAACTTAAAGAGGTCTCCAAACAAGTGAAATTTTGATGCTCTTTGATAAAGTTGCCTGATTTTTACGGTACGGAACCCTTCGTGTGCGAGTCGACTCGCATTCGGCGGTTTATTGTAAATACCAAACCACTTACCAACTATGGAGTTTCGGAACCTATAAAAATAAATTGAAACAATTATCACTTATTAAATAACTGTCATCTTGACTTTGCTCTGTTCTTTTGTTTGTTTTGAAGTTTCGTAAAAACATACAGCATAGGGTACTAATAGTTTTTCCAGTAGCCGTCCACAAAAATCCACACGCACTGCAGTCATCAAAACCACTTTAAACAAAAACAAAACACTATTTTCAGCTACATAAACTTCTGGCAAAAACCGTACAAATCTGTGCCAGGCCATCAGTAGACTTTTCGAAAAAATATAAAACAATTTAGCACAAGTGGTTTACGCCGCCGGCAATGGCAAAAAAACACCAACAAGAGCAGATAATTTACTTTCAATCGTTGGTGGAGCCAACGGGTGTTATTACACGTAGCTCCGCAAAATATCGTGCTCTCGCCAGTTTTGCCAGTTACCAGCGCACGAATTTTTCGGAATATTCAGGATGCCTGCATGAAATGAATGAACTACGCATGTTGCTTCTACACCGACAATTTTATTTCTACGTTGATTTAGAAATACAGGAATTTCTCAGAATATTGGAATATCAGAGTTTTTATCGACCGTTTTGTCTGATCCGTTAATAATCCTATAACTACGATAGCAGCATACTTTCATACTGTAGATAATCTAAAACATGAATTTCAATTTGAAAGGGTTAATGAGGTAATTTCCACCAATCGTTCTTACATAGTAACTTTTAATGATTTTTTGCCTTTGTTGCTATGCTACGAACAGCTACGGCACTGCTACGGTTTGTAGTTCCACCGCTACGCTCAGCTACGATCTACACCTCTGCTACGCTTCGGATCGGGATGAAATTTTGCGTAGATGAAGTTGTAGGGTTAGACCAGGAATAACGCGCTTTAGTTTTATCCCTTACAGGTTTGCTTAATTGGAATAACGTACCCATAGCATAGATCTAAGTAAAATCTGTAGATATGGTACGTTCTCCAAGCGCCCTCTCAAAAAATGGTCTGTATTACAGTTAACCATTTTTCGCAAACACTTGCTCGCAGTTACATTTTCAATCTAGTGCAATAATTATAATTAACAAGTATTGCTGTAGTCTTTAAGTCAATAAATCACAATAAAGTACCTACGTCGTAGCAAACACGCGTAACACGAACGCCGCCAGTCCGACTATGACTGAGGTGGGTGGACCTAATTGCACCTAATTTGAGCCTTCCGCTTTCGAGAAGCTAGTACCGTTTCGGCCTCATCTCCCCTTTTTACTTAGATCGATGATCGAAAGGCAACTTTTTATCCTATCCTATCCTATGTAACAAAGCACACGAAGCCGCGGGCAGAAACTATTACCATATTGTTGAACTTTGTTCTTTCATCAATCGGCATAGGCAATTGACTGAATTGCGCCATTTTACTACCAGCCTAGCCATTTTACAAACAAGTTGATTCTACGATCCAGCGACCCTATAATAGAACAGAATACCCCACTAATGAAACCTACTTACGTACCTACGCTATCCATCGTCATTGGGTAAAGAAATTGGTGCAATCTCGACAAGACGTCTCGGGCACAGATCCAACAGAGATTTCTTTCACTTCAACGATTTGAACCTCCGGATTTTGCTTCGTTCTCCCATTGTGAAGTGGATGAAAATGTTTTTTATGTAAATCACTGATATCAGCTGCATTCAGTTGAGTTAAATTGGCTGGAAGTCTATTTAGTCTATTTTATTATTCCTATCTATCTAATCTAAGATAGATAGGCAAGAAAAAAAATTACATAATAAAGCATAGCTCATAGGTAAGTTTGTAGGGACCAACATAATCGTACATACCTAGATCTAAGTAAAATCTGTAGATATGGTACGGTTTCCCAGAGTGCTTACTCAACAACTGGCCTGTGTTACAAGCAAACACTCACTCACAGTTACCCTTCTAGTCTTGTGCAATAATTATAATGAGCAAACACGAGGGCATTGCTGTAGTCTTTTAGTCTATAAATCACACTAAAGTAGGTACGTCGTAGCAAGCACGCTTAACACGAACGCCGCGCCGCCGCCACCCCGATCCGACTATGACTGAGATGGGTAGACCTAATTGCACCTAATTTGAGCCTTCCGCTTTTGAGAAGCTAGTAAGCTCATCTCCCCTTTTTTAGGTAGGTACTTAGTTAGATCGATGCCTACTGTGGTACCTACCACCTAAATATAATTCCTACACACACCACAATTACCTTATACAATACACAGATACTCGTAGAACGGACAACGGACATAGAACAGACAAAGTAGGTACCTACATAATGGACCATTACAACCCGGCCACCTGTGCTAATGGGTCCGAAATATTTAATTGATGACTGCTACGGAATCTGAATTGCATTTTTCATCGTAGATGAACGTCGAACGTTGCGCTTTCCCTATTCCTTGTCTCATAAGGTTGCAGATGTTGTTATACATCAGGCTTCCTAATTGCTCGTTAGCAAGCAATCAGGACATCCTGCATGACGTTTGATTGTTTGGTTTTTAGTAGATAACCAGAGTATAGAGTAGTACCTAATGCATTGGAAGGGCTAGATTTAAAAGGGAGATTAAGATCCAGTTGCACCGTTTGCTACCAAAACTAAGATTGACAAAACTAAATCCAGCTTGATTGCGTTCAAATTTTGGTTTCCTATTGTGTGACATGACAGCTCTTGAACTCGGTTTAGCGTTTGAACTGGATCAACTTGTCGTTATGTCTGTAAAATTCGCTGAACTCCTTTATAGCGCTAAACTGGGTTTATCCTATATTGAACGCGTTCAATTGTAACGGTGATATTGGACCTTACAGATCATACCGTTCAACCTACCGATCATTACTCCTTGTTCGTCCTAAAGAAATAAGCAAAACAGTGACTACGAGCGACATCTCTTGATATTATTTTTGTTTGTTTGTTTAGACCTACATTCTTCTTGATAAATAGCGCCATCTCTAGACGATCTCCGAAGAAAATGTTACTAATAGTGCCCTCTATTATTATTTTTTGTTAACTTCTAGTGGACGAGGCCGCAGGTGACATTGGCAGAAAAGGGCAGTGAACACTATCTTCTTCTTTTATGTTTGCTTCTGCATCATGGTTTGACACAATTCTACCAAAAGTCAGTTTTCAATTGCTACTTCATTCCAAATTTATTATCCTTATCCTTTTCCCCCATTATAAATTTTATACTCTTTAAATTTGTAAAAACATTAATATTAGGTTGTCAAGTTTTGTGTATAAATTTGTGTGATATCTTTGCTGCTTTATTCATTGTGCTTTATGCTTTACATGTTGTGTTGTCCTATTAAAATTAGATAAATCAATTTGATGCTAAATTAAAATTTTTCTCTGCTTTCATTTTACCGATCACAGTCATTATTTTTGAACCCATCATAATAATTTTAAAGTTTAGGACACTCCTTACTGACACTGGCAGAGTCGTAGCGAAAAGCAAGCGGCGCCATTAAGAAAGAAGTTGAAGTTGAACGAATAGGATTAAAATTTGTGGAGGTTGAGTTTGAATTATAATTCAAACTCAACCTCCACAAATTTTAACACGTATTTTTGTGTTCTGTTGTATACAACAGAACACAAAAATAAGCAAAAATATTCACAAAATTTTGAAGTTGACGTCTCCGACATTATAGAAGAACTCACCAGCTGAAAGCTTTACCCTTACATTCTGGGAAAATAATGTTTTACTCTTAATATGTAAAGTGAGGCTTTTTCCAAAGAAGAAAAATCCGCCTATTCTTAGAACTCAATAGATGGCAGGGATCTTTCGCTGAAGAATAAAGTTGTGGCTTGTGGTAGAGTAGGTACCAACTCCTTTTCCAGTCTCGCATGAAAACATAATTATAGGAACACCATTTAGGTACTAGGTTAAGTCACGCCTACCAATTAGCAGTGTGTAATGCGAACAATAACGGATGAAAATGATACTATTGATTAGCTAGGCAACAGAAAGCTCCAATAGTTTATTTTATATTTAAATAGGCAATTATTTGGCAAACAAGGGTTTAGTAGGCACGAGTACTTTCATCATATTATCAGCCCATACACGTTTACTACTGGACATAATTCACTCAACGGCATGCGTAACTACGAATAGGGAACAAGGCAGCAGTGAGGACTCTATAAACAAGGTGCCACGTTATTGGTGTACTAAGCCGAAACGGGGTGGTTGCGCAGTGCGCACCCTATGTCCAACTGATCCGCATGGCTGATTTTCTGAAATACGTTGTTTAAAATGTTTATAGTAAAAAATAACTTAACGCATACGCTTACAAAAATTACAACCCTATCACTAACGCAAAACCGACAAATTTTTTGGGTTCCTTTTTCTTGTGCAAATAAAGCAACATACATTCATTCACGCTAAAAGTAAAACTAAGCAAGTAGGTACGAAGCACTTTTTTAACATCCATCAGGTATGTTAAAAAAATTGCGAAATTTTAAATAATTACCTAATGAAGATTATTTATTCTATCGGGTATTTCTCGCGTAACTTTACTTCTAGATTGTTTGCAACAGTCTGCAATTAGCTTAATTGTTTCAATTGTAAATACTAGTTCTAATTTGTTTTATTATTGAATTTTAATTTTCTATGTCAATAAAGTATGTATTACTACATTAGATCTTCCTCAACCATTGTAGCTACGAATGATTTTAGAACTGCAGAAAGATTTTTTTGTCCATTCAACTTTAGTTCTCAACGTTGATAATGTCAAATGTCTCATAGTTTTTTTGCATAAATTAAACGCTAATGACACAAACTTTTTGTTCGGGAAACTAAAAATTAGGTGCGCCGAGTTTTGGCGCTGACATTGTTTTTGTTTGTTTGTGACTCTAGAGGTTGTAAGTAGTATTTTATAATTTTATAGTTTAAATTTTACTTATTGGGCAGAAAGCTTGCTTCTCAAGAAGGCAATTTTCGCCAATACAATTATCACTCGATAAATATGGCAAGAACTGTCAAATTTGACAGTTCTTGCCATATTTATCGAGTTAGTGATATATTGGCGAGAATTGCCTTACTGAATAAAGTTATAGTGCATTCACAGTTATTTTACCTCTAGCTGTTAGGTTGGCAATCTGAGCGTTATATTGCCATATATACTTCTATGACTCCCTTAAACGAAATGTAAAAACAGTATTGCTAATATTACTTAACTATGCCGATTTAGTATTACACTTTGTGTGATAATGGTACACATAATACGATATTTCTTAAATATTTAATCAGGTATTTTGGAAGTAATTTTTTTAATAAAATATTTATCTCCATACAAAATCAGTACATTTGTACCAATATTCGATTAACATAATATATAAGTACCAATAATATTATATCAATCAATAATAAACAACAGATCAACATTCTAGTTTCCAGTTTAATTGGGTAAAATGTTTAAAACGGGTAACCCTTTTTTACATACCTGTAAGCTTTGCAAGACGACTCGACAGTTATACCAACACTCAGAAAACATCTGTCAGAGGTAAAATAACTGTGAACGCACTGTAACTATTTAGGTGGATACCGTACACCACTGATGGCCATCCGGCAGACATGTCCATCCGACTGTCACTGTCATTGTCAGCCAGCCCAGCCAGCCAGCCAGCCTTCGATTCGATTCGATTCTTCGTGTACCTAATAACATAATTTATCATAAATAAGTTAGAACACCCGAAATTTCACTCTAAAGGAAGTTATAATATTTTGCAGTGAAATATCATCCAGTTTAAAGTGCCAAAATTATTTTAGGAATAGTGTTGTGCAGAATCTACGAGAATGTCTCATCAAACAGGAATACAAGGTACCTTTAGACACCACATTTTGTTATCTCGAGATTATTCTTCTTTCTGCTTTGTTTTTATAAATATGGCCCATTTATTTACTGCAAACGATAGCTCCATCGGCTGGGCTAGATATTGTTGAGGTTACCACAAACAATAATGTCATTATGTGTGTATTATTAATCCTCAAGTCAATAGAAAAAGTTGCTTACATCATTGCTTTTGAGAAGCTAATGATTCATAGATAGAATTTAGAAAGGAGTTGTCTTTTCCTACTTTCACATAAATATCATATTATTAATAACTCCATTATTTTTTTATGCTATCATGAATCAATAAATCTGCTCAGTTCCTCACAATCATGCACTTAAAAATGAGATTATAATATTCAAATATAAACATAATTTAATATTTGGGTTTTCCTTAATTTTATTGATACCTATTTTAATTTACAGCCAATGCAGTATTGAAAAAATGCTTCAGCAAGTGTAGAGATGGAAAAATTAGAGTTCTCAAAGTAATAATAGAAAATGGTAAGTAATATCAATATGGCCAGTATTGACGTGTTTGAAATTAACAGCAGTTAAACCAATAATCAACATTAAATAGGTGTCAAAATAATTCATAAAATTTATTTCAGGATCCAACAGGTGGATCCACAATTATTTAGCTGCCCGTTGTATCTGTGAACTAAGTACATAACTCTACTTATAGGTACATGTTTAAAGGCTGGCGCTGTCTTTTGTTTTTCATACAATTATCTGCACTGATGTCTCAAATCCAGGCTCCAGTATATGAAAAACAAAAGTTGATCACACCAGCTTTTATATTTTTTTCTATAGTTACTGACCATTGTTGACTTATTTCAGAGCAATTAGCGGCCGCCAAAGATCATCCTCCAAAAAAAAATTGGGAACATGACTTTGACAAATATGTCCCTTCCCTGATAGTAGAAGACCTGCCATGTTTTATTTTGTTCAGGTAAATTTAAAAACTGATAAGAGATATAATTCTACTTGTCCTAAATTACGTTATGACCCTTATTTGTGTTGGAGTGACAAGAGCCAAGAATACTTTTAGTTCCTAAAACAAACTGCTTCACAGTCACTGTAATACCATATCAAAATAATCTGGTCATCAAGTGGAAGGAATCGGTTTAAGTGAGGGGTCACTTAAACTGGTTCCTATCACTTGAGTGTCAGGAAACAGGCTTCTGCAGGTGGCTTCTCATGCATTTTTTCTGAATAAATAAATCCTTCAACCCTATCTGTTCAGTCATTTTGGCACGTCTTGTGAGAATCACACATCTGTCACAAATTTTACCTTTATAGAATCAGTATTATATAAAGTATTTTAAGTAGAAATTCATAAATCAAGTAAAGACAAGAATGAAAATGAATACAATGTTGAACCTTACAGACTGGACACAAGCAACTCTGTGGGTCATGAGTGGCTGCTCCTCAGCTGGTCTCCAGACTCGGCCCCCGTCCGGCACAAAATGTTGTATGCTTCAACTAAAGCCACACTCAAGCAGGAGTTTGGTTCAGCACATATCAAGGATGAAATGCACGCAACTATAGTGGTGAGTTATTGATTTTATGTAATACTAGCTGTACCCGCGACTTCGTTCGCGATTTCCGTACCTGCCGACTAATTAGATATTCACATTTGACCACAGTTCTTCTCATATAAAGAAACGCTGTGCAAAAAAAAAACTTCAATGTGCAGAATTGGACTCGTTACACTTTTAATATAAATACCTGTATTTAGGAACCCACATTGTGTATAAATCGTGTGGGGTCTACGCGGGATAGCATGCCTCTTCAATCCCATTCTTTATCTACACGACTTTTTGCTACGACTCGGCCTGTGTCAAGAAGAATCATAAACTGCGAAAACACTTATACAACAAAATATGATCGGTTCCGTTCAACTGGGGCCCTATTCTGCTAAACTAATCGCTTGACTATGACAGTGGTGTCGTCACAGAATTAAACGTTTTGGTATTCTACCTTAGATGAACGAAATTAATATTAATACAGATGGAAGGACGCGCGTCAATGTGTCAAGTTTGAAACTAATAATTTACCTCTCCGTGCAAATAGCACCGCACGCACTATCTGGAGTTTCATAAATCTAAGGATTCTACGTGACGATTCTGTGACGATACCATTGTCATAGTGAAGCAATTGTATAGCGTAATTATTGGGCCCTTGGTCCAGTTGACTGGACCACCGCAATTGTTTTTTTCGGTTTCGGTGGTTTTAACTGTCCCTACCTACTAGGTAGGGACAGTTAAAGTAAACAAGAATTTGAATTTCATCCCCTCTCCCAGGGGAACCGCACTTAATTCCGGAATAAAAAGTATTATGTGTCCTTTCTCGTAATATGAACTCAAATCGGGCCAAGTTTAATTGAATTCATTCAGTAGTTTCGGCGTGATGCGCGGCCAAGATACAGACAGACAGACAGACAAACAAAAATTAAAAAAAATACAGTTCTGGCTTCAGTATCGATAATAGAGTGCCCTCCAAATAAATTTCAAAAATGTTCAATGTAAAGAATTGGAATTGTTGTTGTGTTTGTAATATACACATAGACTAGATTCTGCGAGGCATTGCTGACATTTTTTATTTTTCAGGGTGTAAATTTGATTTTATTCCAGGGACATCTTCGCAAAATTTTTGCCCAATTCGTCAGTAGTTTTGGGGTGAAGAGTGTGGAGAAAATAAAGAACCTTTGCAAAATTTCGGCATAATCTGTTCTTTCGACGTTTTTTCGAAACAAACGACTGACTCTTTCATTCTTTCGCCTCTATAGTAACATAAGTAGGAAGGTTCACTTATCTTTATAAGAGGGAGGCATATGCCCATTGGTAGTAAATGGCTGACAATGATGATAACTACTTAGTTGTTTTACCTTCATCAAAGTTGCTACGAGTAAAAAATGGTTCAATAAGCCAGTCCTGTAATACCAATAAACTGCTTTTAATTAATTTTTTAAAACTTATCAATTTCAGGATGAAGTTTCCCTGAAAGGCTACAAGGCTCATCTCAGCGGTGTAAGCGCGCCCGCACCTCTCACCAACAGGGAAGAGGCTTTGAAAGAATTACAGGAGAGTGAAGTCACTACTAACTATGGTACTGACTCGAGGTACGTTATGAGAGAAAAACATAATAGTCTTTATTTACCAAGCAGCTACAATTGTGTAGATTCCTACTCAATTGTAGTTGCTTAACAATTCGACATGAGAACATCAGTTCTCATATCACACTTTTATTTTTTTAGTCTTTATTGACAAAGAAAATTACAATTCAAAAATAAAAACAAATTAGAACTAGTATTTACAATTGAAACAGTTAAGCTAACTGGAGACTATTGCAAACAATCTACAGGTAGCTCAACTGATCCATATTAAGATTGAAGATTAATTTTCACACATTAAGATTTAATGTGAACTTAAATAAGCAAAGCAGACATTGGGGTTAATTCAGATGTCGCTAAAACTAAACTTAACTTTGACAGCACTAAAAATGTTGCAGTCCCTTTCATAACGATCGAAATAAAAAAAAAGGCATTATTTTTATTGCTAATAAAAAAAATTGTCAACAATAAGTACATATACAATAAGCTGGTTTAAAAAATATTCTACATATTTAGGTTAGAACACTGTTATTTCATAACGGTTTGTTCTATTTCAGGCAATCAACAATGGGCGGTGTGGCGTTTCCTATTACAGAATCTGCGAAACAAGGAATAAAAGATCTCAAACGAGGTTCCTACAATTATCTACAGTTTCATATTAGTGAGTAAATTTTTTCAAACTCTAATTACTTATTATTTATTTATTTATTTATTCAAGCATGACTTACAGAATTACAATACATTCCAAAACGTCAAACTAGTGTTTGACGTTTTGGAATGTATTGTACAACATCTAAGGTAGAATAATATTACACATAACACAAAAACATAGGTTAAAATTTAAAATTAAATAATCAGTTACTATCTGTCATAGACAGATCAGATTAGCAGTTCAATTGTAAAGTCTAAAATATGGACATGTCAAATAATTAAATGAACAATTATATCTACTCTAATATCGTGCTCGTATGTGTTTTATTTTTTTTTCTTTTGGTTGTATTTTGATTTGTTCTTTTGTCGTAAAGTTATGGACTATTGTTGTCTGAAATAAAATCTTTTTATTTATTTTTTATTTATCGTAATACTTAGTCGATAATAACAAAAACAGGTCAAAACTGTTATTATATGAACTTCAACAGCACACATACGACACACACGTCGGAGGCGTCGATTCTTACGCCGCGATAGACACGGCCGGGCCAGAATAACTATTTTTTAGTTAGTTTTAAAACCTTAAGCTTTACTTTTGGCCCTGCCCTGTATTCACAAAAAAATAATATCAGGATTTTTTTTGAAGTTTACTATTGCTAATTATGAAGTAATTTTAATTATTCTGTTAGCTAGTGTCCACAATGTTTTGAAGGGAGATGAGATGATCCATCGCAAAGCCACGGCCACACTGCAGGATGGTAGATGCTATCTATGTACATAATTATAATGCCAATAAAAATATGAAATGAAAATATGAAAAAACAAACGTATGAAAATGTACGGACCGGCCGCACTGCAAGTTTCGAGCTTAGTTAGTCACCCGGACGCAGCGAGGAGATCAGTTTAGATTTGGAACTCGCTGAGGCACCCTGAGTCAGGCCTAGCATGAGTGTGTAGTAGATATCTATAATTCTACACATGCTACGCTCGTCTCGTCTCGGGGTCCCACGTAGGCTCTCGTTGACATTTTGATCCTAGTCAAAGGGACTCGCTGCCTCTCGTTGAGCGAACGAGCACCCGAGACGTCTCGGTGAGGCTACGTACGCACTGGCTTGCTAAGAGTCTAGCGAGTATCTTAGTAAAACCTTTTAATTTTAGATTTAGTACGTCTGTATGTTTCTATATTGGTAAGAATAAATATTTTTCTTCTTCAACCGGCTGCACACGCTTGGCGCCTTCGCTAGTACCCAAACGGTCGTAAACACATGTTAAGTCATTAGGCTCTAGGCGCTAAGCAAGCCGCCTGTCAGTGCGGACGTAGCCGGCCGGAGTGTGTACTGCCGGTCACGCGCCTAGCTACCATTAAGGCAACCAGCCAACCTAGCACCTACGCAGTGCGGCCGTGGAGTGAGATAAATCATACTAAAAATAATGTCATATTTCATTACAGATTTAGAAGAAGAACAGATACACCTATCGAAAGCTGCGAAGATAACCCTAATCGAATTACCCCGACAAGTTCCTAGCGACGAGGCCAGATACCACCTCTACTTATTTAGTCATACGCACGAGGGGGATCATATGGATAGCATAGGTGAGGCTTTTTATTTGATCCATTCTTCAAATCTTATCAAAAACTCTTTATTTCCATAAATATAATAAAAGTACACGTAGTGGTCAAATAATAAAATTAAACACTGACACGGAATTAAAGCGATTTTTTTTTATTTCTTTCGCTTCGGTATAGTAAATAAATAATGCTGGACAATTCACACAGTATTATCTAGCCCCAAGCTAAGCAGAGTTTGTGTTATGGGTACTAGATAACTGTTATACTTAATACAATACACTGCATAGATAGCACCGAGCAAAGGCCTTGCGAAGTTTGTGCCATTCACCGTGGTCAGAATAATCAATTTATCTCACTAATATTGTAATCAGAAAGCGAAGATGTCTGGACATTTGTTGCATCTTTACACCAAAACTACTGAACAGATTGGACTAGAATTATGCATAGATAGTAGCTCTTGAATTGGAATAACATAGGCTACTATTTATCCCGGAAAACGCGTGCGATGCCGCGGGCAGCAGCTTGTTGGAATAAATACATTACAATCTTGCTAGCCGCCATCCATCCATCAATAATGATTCACCTATATATTTTTTACTGTAAAATAGTTTCATAATATTTTATTTTCTATAGTAAAAATTTTATTTTATTTTTAACGTTCTTAAATAAATTATAAAAATAAATATTTACTTCCAAAATTGGTTTCTACAGGTTAATAGAGTACTTAAATAAAACTAATAAGGTTATCTTAGCCTAAAAGAAAAACACAGTAAAAAATATGAAAAACACATTAAAAACTATGAAAAACTTTTGAAGACATGCAACATAATTATCTATCTACGAGAGAGTTGAACTAGCTTGCTGGTCGAAAACTACTTCAATTGTACAAAACACAAACTTTTGTGTACAGAAAAAACTTGAAATAATAGACGTCAAGAATTTCTACGGAAAAAGAAAAGTGGACTACATATGTAGTTCCTAGATTGATAAATAACATCTCGTTAACTACTAGAAATAAATTAACGCCAACAAACATTAGATATCAACTAAACAATTACTATATACAAAAAAGTAAAGACCAATAAGATCTTAATCAACTAATTGATATGGATCAGTTGAGCTACCTGTAGATTGTTTGCAACAGTCTGCAGTTAGTTTAATTGTTTCAATTGTAAATACTAGTTCTAATTTATTTAATTTTTTTTTTTTTTGTTATTAATGAATTGTAATTTTCTTTGTCAATAAAGACTGTACAGTCTTGTACCTATATAAAAAAAACTAATAAAAATAGTAGAAATTATTCTTTATTTAAAGCAAAAAGTGACAACAAAAATAATTTTATTGGATTTATTATTTGTGCACCCTGTACCGGCCACCCGAGGTATCTCTAACATTGCATTGATCAAATCTGCACACTTTGGGTTGCTATTAGCACTACCTACCTCTCTTTTTATCTTGTTAGATATAAATAGACTCGTTATGAGACAACAAAAGCCACTCTGGAACAATGCCATTGTATATCCTTGTATAATTTATAAAATAAGTGTAATAGTTAAAAGATTGTATCTAACCCGAGGAATGTAACATTCTGCCCAAACCCTGAAGCGTTAAAGAATGTAAAAATGTAAAATTAGAATAAGTTTCTAAAATAAATAAATACAAAAATACAAATTCATTTACAACGAGATATTTACCATGATTTGAGTATTGAGCTTTCCAATATTTCGGCACAGTTTCATGCGCCATGATCACGGAATAACTCAGTACCTAAATATCCCGTTGCTAATGACTTTAGGTTAATAACCATGATGGATTTAAAAGATTTAAATATACAAATCTCTTCATTTTAAAATTAAATTTAACTTTAAGTATTATGTATGAGTATTCTACCCTAAAACCTTAGTGCTGAAAATGCCTCGACTCCTCGCTTTAACTAAGTAAAACTTGTGTTTAGACGCGAGGGCATTGACGCTCTAAAGTGTGTACTGTCTATAAAATATTACCAAACCGTATAACCATTTATTTGTCCCGCGTCGGAAATCGAACCTTCTATTTTTCTGTCTCAGGCGAATCTCATACAACTGCGCCCCAGAGATCAAAGCGCGGAAATATTATAACTAATTATAAGTTTAGATTTCCTTTAGACGACTAGATGGTGCTGCGAAAAAACTTATCACTTTACTCTGATTTCAGTATTCATCTACTCAATGCCCGGTTACAACTGCAGTATAAAAGAGCGGATGATGTATTCGAGCTGCAAGGGACAGTTCTTGGACATCATTGAGCAAATGGGAGTTGTTGTTGAAAAACGGGTATGTACCAGCATTCAGCAATCATTAATATAATAGAAATAAATATACTGGAATATTCACAGCATCATCTTAGCCGCAAGCTAGGCAGAGCTTGTGTTATGGGTACTACATAACAATACATTATATACCACATAGATTATGTATTATGCATAGAAAACACGCAGAACACCCTGAACAAATATCTGCAGATCGTACAAACATTTGTCCCGAGCCGGGAATCGAACCCGCAATTTCCTCGTCGCAGGCAGACCTTCGCCCGCATCGCCATAGAGGTCGTTATCATTAGAAATGTTAGTTTAGTTAGGCTAAAATCTTGCCGCGCCATGCTATAGTAAGTTAAGAAGTATGTTGTTTTGCTTTGTAGTTTTGAAAGTAATGTTTTTTTTCTTTTCAGCTGGAAATCGATGACGGAAAAGAACTAACCGAAGAGTTCCTATACGATGAGATCCACCCTAAAAGAAATCTCCATCGACCTGCCTTCGCGAAGCCGAAAGGTCCGCCGAACAGAGGCGCCAAAAGAATCACCAAGTCACAGCCAACACAATAATCCATACTTAAATACTTAAATTATAAGCAAAAGTAATTCGGTCGTCTGTCTGTTACCTTTTCACGCCTAAACGGCTGAACGGATCTCAATGACAATGGTAGGGAGGTAGATGATATCCCGGCGACGGACATGGGCTATTATATTATATCCCGGAAAAGCGCGAGCGAAGCCGCGGGCAGAAGCTAGTTTTTGATACATTCATTTACCAATGATTTCTCTAGCTTTTCAATTCATTTGTAGAATTTCGAGTGACTATTTTAATGTTCAGGGCGATTCTTATGAACTGATATTATTTCGACTGACTGGGAACTCTCGTTACATGTGATATTTATATCTAACGTCATATGTAAACCATCAATTAGTTTAAATCTAACTACGAAGCTCAATTCACACCAAAGCGATAGCGGGTGGAAGCGACGTGGCGAGCACTTTCAGTGTCAAACTGGTGTCAAATTATTTTAAACCTAATTACATACATATGAGACCACTCTCGCATAAACCGCTAGAAATGGTCGCGCGGCCATGCGCTTCTTTTCAGCGGTCTAGCCTGCGGAGCCTCGATTGTCGCAGATCAAAGACGCACCGCTACAGCACAGCAAAAAATGTGCTTTTAAATATAGGCTTTAAACTTTACATTGCATTTGCATTTTATATTGACGGCATCAGATGACAGACAGCTCGCGGGCCATTCGTTTGAAGCCTGCGGAAGCCATTTCGTCACTGTAAAATGTATCTAAAGATAACGAGTTTAATCCCATATTTGAATGCACAGTTTTGTGCTGTAGTGGTGTTGGATTAATGTGCTTCAGCTTATAACTTCATTGGGAGATATTCAAAAATCTGTTTTCCGATATCTGTGTTTGAGATCAGAAATCAATAACTTTTATTTCTTTAGGCTTACAAAATAAGCTTTTGTACAAGTCAAAATTTTTACTATAATTTATTACTAAATAACAAAAAAAATTGTTAATTGATTTTATCTTAACTTTAATTTTTTGTCCATCGGCTTCTAGAGAATTAGCCCTCAACAACCATGAAGACTTTCAAGAGTAGTTTAGCTTCAATTTCTTTTTATTCCTGCATTGTGTTAGTAACATAGATGGTGCTTAGATGTAAGTTATGTTTTTTTTAGCGAAATTCTATTTATTTATTATCCTTAAATTAGTAAGAATATATGAAAGACTTGCGCTTTTCTAAGAATCTATGAGAAACCTAACGACGCAAGTTAAACCATTCATTTTAAATTTGTTTTTTAAATTATAACGATAAGTGCAAGCCTTTCGTTACCTAGTTTTATAATGAGTGCATATTTTAATGTTAATTCTGCTCAAAAAGTATTATTGAAAATTAATAAACAAGCAATAAGTGGCAATATTATATTTTCAAAAGATTTCAAGTCAATTAAATTTTATTGCAAACACATTGTCAGAACATTAACAAAGGAATTTTACTTAGATTTGAAAACTAAACTGTGCGCAGATCCTAGTCAGATGTTTATTCATTTAATTTATAAAATTAAATGAATTATTGAATGAAAATGGTATTTTTGTAATCGGGATAAGTATATCAGAGACACTAATACGTACTGATTATATTTATACTAGAATCCCTATTTGTGAAATCGATCAATTTCTTTGACTATCAGAATAAAATAAGTGTATTTTTGATCGAAAGTATTATTTGGAGCTTACAATAACAAATAACGATAAAAGTTACATGTTGTAAGGACGGAATGAGTTCTGGACCAGACTTCGAATTCACTTGCTTTATAACTTGCACTAAGTTAAAATAAATGATTTTAACCTTAGACGATTTAATAAAGTCTTGTGAAACAGTCTTGTAAAACAGGACAAAGGAACGTATTAAGCTTGCTCAGTCATCGATCTATACTTGAGTAAAGCGACAAAGCTTTTAATTTATTTATTATTCATTTTAGTCTGACCAATTTTATTTTATTTACTTTGTGGAAGAGTTCATAACTGTCTGTTTGTTATTTTTTTTCTATGATCAACCCTTATGGTGTTTGCTATGCTAAAAATTTGTGTAAGATTGTTACAATACAAATTATTTAAAAAGTGTAACGACATCAAGTGTAACATGTGTACCTACGTTGGAATAAATAAATAAAAAAATAAAAAAACCGATAAGTCACTCAATCAAGTTAGATCTATGATTGAGCAAGCTTTCATAATAAGGTGCATCCAGATTAAGTAACAAAACATTCTATACAACAGTTTATAACTTAACATTTTATACTGTGGACGTGTTAAATAACATAAGCTATAATAACATGTTATCTTAACTGGACGCACCGTTAGTTTTCAACACATAAAAAAATACTAACCACATAAATTGTTATGGTACTTTTTGTATTAAAATCTTGCCAATTTTGTATAGTTTGTCTACATTGTTATTAGATTTCCGTAGCTTTTTATAACTTGTAATGTTATTTATGTATATCTATCAATAATCATTATTTGTAGAGAATTCTAGTTGCACAAAAATTGTTTATACATATTGACTATTTTTGTATTGTGCTATGTGCAACCAATCAATAATTTTATTACTATTCTAATAAGCAATCAATTCAGTAAATGCTTTTAATATAGACGAAATATATAGCTGTTTTATTTTTTCGATCTCAACACAATTGTTACGGAGTACACATACTTGGGACAGATTCTGCCATTGGGTAGAAACAATTTTGAGGAGGTCAGGAGAATCTAGCTATACTCTGGTCAAACTGAATATGAAATTTTTGTAAACATTACCCCCATAATTCATCTAAAAATCACTTGTTGTCGATTAAGTTAGCTCTTCGCTTAGATCTTTTCAGGTAGTAGGTAAGTAATCGTTTGAGAATCGCAATCAAGTTTTTTTCCCTTCGTTTGATCATAATCTCACTTACTACACTTACCTACAGATAAGTTTATAAAAGCTGGTACTATCCCCTTTTATTTTTTGTATAAAAGTCAGTATTTGCAATAATAGTAAATTTGAACTCTTTCTTGCATAACGCTGACAATATTTTATCGAACACAACGCCAAAAAGAAAAATTTAGATTTTTGTGTTGAGAGTTGTTTACAAAAATTGTACATTGAGAATGGCAGGAACATAGTTTGGGCAGCATTTGGCAAACTACGCGGATTCTTCACATAGGTACCGGTACAAAAGGTATTCCTAAAAACTACAGTTTTCAATCCATCTGACTTACCCGTCATGACCTTTGTAGTGTGGACCTGAGACGTGGCCACTCACTGTACCTAGGGGTTGGCTATATGCGGTAAGCGGAAGAAATGGCGCTAATTACGGGTCACAAGTCCAGCGGTGGACTAATTATTAGTCCACCGCTGGACTTATGTGTCCCTTGTGTAGATTTTTGAGAATAATTTAAGACGATTGAATTGTTTATAAAAATCCAAAATGTATGCCTGTCATAGATGTGGGATGGTACTAGGCCACTAAACATAATGTCAAAACATCGTATTCTGTATTTTTTTATGAGGATTGATAGAATAGACGTAAACGACCCGTCTGGTATACTCAACTCATTTTCGAGTTTTTGGTGCAATGGATCGTTTTCTTTAACCTGTCGTCTGTCAGAGACACCATAAACCACCACTTACTTTATTGTAAAAACAACCTTATTGTTTTTTTCATTAAATAAAATACCACAAGTAATCCATTTGTTTTAATTCCTTTTAAAATATAAATTATATCCTCTACCACAGTCTCATTTAATATAGAAACATGAAATGCCGTGCGCATCCTGCGGCAGAGATGACCATCAACGTGCTAGCAGTTCCAAGTGTATTAATAGAAAACGTAGAATACGAGAATCTGAAATAGCTACGGATGAAGATGTACAAGTTTATACTGTTAAATGTGGTTTGAATACATTTATTTGTCCTCTATTGGACGAACAACAAAGGACTAAACTATTAGCCGAGATCAGAAGAGATGTGAGAGATCTTAGCAGTTTGACAGTTGAATTGTCATATTTAATAAATTATTTCTACAAAACCTACTCTAAAGATTCAGATTTCCTAGAGAGGTACAAGAAATTGGATGTTTTAGCATTTACATATCTATTGAAAAATGCAAAATACACCAAACTACCAGATCCGAAGCATGTATTCGAAGAGTACAAACGGTTGCGTGGAAGTGATGAATTATTGTAAATTACGGAGTTTCAGTATTATGGCTGCGGCTAAGCAGTACGAAACTATATTCGAAAACAATCTACTGATGCACGCATTCGCTAGGATAAAAAGGTATTTGAGGTTCAAATTTAAACTTGACAAGAAATTGGTTCACGATGCTGTATTCAAAGCGTATTATTTATCAGAATACAACAACGACAACTCTCAAATCACAGATTGGTTGAGAGAAATGAATATAACTCAAAAATCGATGAAAAAGAACTGCTGGCAATTCGTACCACTATTCGTACGGATGCAAGAGGAACTGTTCGAAGCGAACGAAACATCATTTGCCATCTTTCCGATAAACAAACAAGGATTAAAATTTATCAGCTACGACTCTAGAGGGTTTGTCATTATTTAAGTAGGCTACCTATCTAAGTACTATTTACAAAATAAGTTAACGAATAGTACATAAAATAACATTTATCAGAATATTATTTAATATACTAATAATTAAACATTCGAAAGTAACTCTCATCTCTCTCATCATCGGAGAAAATAATATCCCGGGGATGGACATAGGCTACTTGACAAACGCGTGCGAAGCCGCGGGCAGCAGCTAGTTTTCTATGCTTTGTCTTTTCTCACTGACTAGTTGGTCATGATACATAGATAGCGCATCGTTCTTGAGTGTTGACTCCTTCTCCACAGCCTCGTTATATGTTTTCTCTCTGAAACAAAGAATATCATATCAAAGTGCTTTATTTCCTTTAGACCTTACAGGACTCTTCGACACGTCACAAAAATCAAACTACATCAGTAAAACTCAGACTGATTTTTTGTTCACTTCAATCTTTCTAAGGTAAAGTGAAGAAGCGAACAAGAAACCATTACCTTGTTAGGTTGTTAGTTTTCGAGTTGGAGCAAAACTCGTCCCAAGCTTTTTTATCCTCTAGATAATCTGATATTTTGTAGTAAGCGTTTTTACAAAGGATATGTTTGACAATTTGTTTGAATTTACTTATTACTTATTGATAATTTTTCAACTCATTTGGTATTTTGTTGTAGAAGCGTATGCTATGCATTGCCCTTTAAGACACATAAATTTTGTGTAGCCTAGTTGCGGGCACAGCGAGTTTATTCTTATTTCTAAACAAGATGAATTATTGATTTATGACTAAATCATAATCAAATAATATCCCAAAAATTTTTCGACGTCCACGGGATTTGAACCCAGTGTAGCAGTGGTGCAGTGTAGTGTAGGGAATTAACCCTGTGTGAGGCTTATGCACTATACCTCAATAATGAAAACCTTAAATCATAATCATTATTACTTAGAAGGTACCTAACCTTAAGTAGTCATCCCATCGTACGTCCACTCGGTCGGTCCACAGCTGAACATCAAGAGAGGGGTTTACCATAACCACCTCGCTAGGCAGGTGGAATGGCGGTTGCAGTGGAGATGTTGAATAATACACAGAAGGTAGCTGCTGCTTTTCCTCTGGTTCCTTTAGTCGGCTTTTACGACATCCACGGGTTGAGTTGGAGGGTTGATTATTACGTCGCGACTGTTATGGTTTAGGCTCTGCGCACATTAATCCAACGCCGCTACCGCGCAGCACAGAAATGTGCATTCAAATATGGGCTTTAACTCTTAACATTTAGATGAAAACAGCGCGTTTGGCATAAGCCGAATTATTGGTCGTTAAGAGCGCCTCAAATGACGAAGGTTCTATCGGCGGCGCGCGAGACCGCTGTGCTGTGCGTTAGTACGCTTTTGATCTGCGACAACTATTATCTCTACATACAATACTGCTCTGAATTAAAAAAAAAGTTTTTTGTAAACAGCTTAGGTACCACGTGAGCAAAGCCAAGGTAAGGAGCTAGTAATATAATAGACTAGTTAACTTAACATACCTGTGCTCATTCAACTTTTTCAGAGTTTTTCTAATATCTTCCATGGATAAACCAGTTACATGCAATATGGTAAGTATAGTGCCTCCAAAAATTACTCCTAATGCAGCACCTGTAATAAAATAAAATAATGTTTAGAGAGAAAATAATCTCGATGGACCGACGACATTGTAGGAGCCGCAGGGAGTCGATGGATGGAGGCGGCTCAGGACCGCTATTTGTGGCGTCGTTTGGGGGAGGCCTATGTTCAGCAGTGGACGTATACGGGCTGATGATGATGAATGTTTTAGAGATGATGAAGACAGGGCACTACAGCGCTATAGGAGGCCTAGTTCCAGCAGTGGAATAGTTTATACTGATGATGATTTCCTAGGTTTTTTTTTTACATTAAGGCCTATTCAGGCTTACGCGGATTCGCTACTTAGAGCGGCAGCGAAAGTAGAATATATGTGACACATACAAAATGCCCGGCAGAATGACGCGCTAAGCCAAGCCAAATTGCGAAAGTGGAAGATACGTGGCACATACAAAATGTCCAGCAGAATGACGCGCGAAACCAAGCGAAATTGCGAAAGTAGAAGATATGGCACATGCACTTACAAAAAGCCCGGCGGCGGAATGACGCGTGAAACCAAGCGAAATTTTTCGTAAATAGACAATACATATGTAGGTAAGTGATACACTAGTTCGTTGTATTAAGGTACTACCTCTACAATCGACAGAAACGAAAAACTAAATTTCGAGTTGGAGAATAAAAATAGGCCCCCAGATCTACTATCTATTCTGGAAAAACATGTGCGAAGCCAAATTGTAAAAAGTAATAAATATATTTAAGAACTAGCTGCTGCCCAGGGTTTCGCATGCTTTTTTCTGGGATAAAAGTAGCCTATTTCCGTCCCCGGGATACCATCTAACACCCTGCCAAATTTCATTGATCCGTTCAGCCGTTTAGGTGTGAAAAGGTAACTGACAGACATAAACACAGACAGAGTTACTTTCGAATTTATAATATTAGTGTGGATTTGGTGCAATGCTACATACCTAATCCACTGCCCACTAATGTAGCAGCCAGTCCCAAATTGATCTTATAAAGGCCACCGGCAACAGCGCCTGCTGTGACATAGTCTAAAAGAGAAGTGTTGCCTCGATACACTGCCACTGTTGTTGCTGTCAAACTGAAATGTTAACAAAAAAATATGTAAATTCACCTTATAGACTTTTCCCCCGAAAAAATTGTTTACCTATAGGTACTTCATTAATTTTTTGATAGCCACGACAACAATTGACTAGTTAAATGATGCTGGTTGAAAAGGCCAGCATTATTCATATATTTTATTTATGTTTTTAAGACATTGCGGTCTACCATCATGAGCACACACTTTTTTCGATGTGTAAATCTATGGTTAATTAGCCGTGTGGCGGTCGTCAGTGTTGTATGGATCATTATGGAAGCTTGTTGACGGCGCCGAGCCTTCCCACGCCGAATTGACCTTAGATTTTCACGGCGCAAAAATACGTGTGTGTACAAACTTCTATAGTGATCCATACAACACTGGCGACCGTGCCTTCGCACGGCGAATTAACCATAGAATTTCACAGCGGAAAAAACGTGGGAGTACAAGAGCCCTAAAGGTTGACCCAGAATTTTTACCATTGAACATGAAACACATGCAACATTAGCAAAAACTGCAAGTGATACTTACTATTAAATTAAGTTCAGCAACTCACCTAAACATACCAGTGAACATACCAAGACGCCAGCCCCATCGAACAGCCCCTTTTGCAAAGGCAACTGTGATATAATCTTGCAGCTTTTTCTGTAACCAAGGAACCACACTTTAAAGACACACACAGGACTTTAAAAACTCTTTATTAACAAAGAATACTACAATCAAATAATAAAAACAAATTAGAACTAGTATTTACTATTGAAACAATAAAGCTAACTGCAGACTGATGCAAACAATCTACAGGTAGCTCAACTGATTCATACCAACACCAGGAAAGGATAATTATAAATATTAGTCATGTGTATGTCCCTGCACAAAATCTGTCTTCTCATCTCTAATCCACACAAAAATAAATAGGATTTTAAGTGGATAACTTTATGCTGATATGATATAACCATAATGTATTTATTGTTAATTATTATTAATGTAAAGAGCTCAATAGATCCCAGTGCCTTCCTCTATAAAAGCATTTTTTTAACTTTAAAAACCTTCCTTTTTTCCAATATTACTTCAGCTACTTTACCACTCATCTCAGTCTAAATTCTATCAGGGTCTGTCAGTATGTCTACTCACCTACTCTTCAGCCAGCAGTGTCTTTGAGCATGTTATGGCACCTACTCAATGCCATATCTGAACATAGCCAGAGTGAATCATCAAGATGTACAAAAAATGAATCCTATTACAGTTTGGCTGTTTTACCTTGATATTATAGCTATCTATGTAGTATAATGTATTAAATATATCAGTTATCGAGTACCCACAACATAAGTTTTGCTTAGCTTGGTGCTAGATAATGCTTTGTGGATTGTCCAGCATTATTTATTAGTCTATGTTTTTGCATGCATGCATATGTGCGAGTCATAGCCAGGGGCAATGGGTTATAAACCAAGTTTAACCAACTTGGTTTATAACCGGTTGTTCTTTGATTAGAATCTATCTAATTTAATTATCTACAATCTAAAATAGTTCTTGTAAAATCTTGGTTATTAATGTAGGTAACCTACCTTCGCATCAGCTGTTGATTTGAATATTGTAGCTTGATTATTATGTACAAAATTCAAATAAGCCGACTTGGAATAGACAAAACCTCCAATACATGCTCCGATAAGGGTTGCTGACATAGCAGATTGCATAACATGGGTCATTTCCAGTGATATTTCTTCATTTTTTTCACTGTAAAGGTATTAATAAAACAGTAACTAAGAGCAGCTAATACACTGTAAAGATGATTGGTAACCGTATAAAAGCACTTTTAGGTTATACTGGCAACTAACTCTCTTGAATACATCTTTTTCACCCTTTCCCATCCAGTTTTAGGGGCATCTTTGACAGGCTTTTGTAGTAAATTAATATCGTTTCCCCTGTCATGGTGGAACAGAGATATGCTGACGAGTGGTGTAAATTTGCCGATGGATCGGATCAATCTTGTTGAATACATTTTATCATCACACTGGATGCGTAGAAACAATACAATCAATCAATATTTTTTTTATCAATGTAATGCAATTTATAGTTTCATTGCAGGTAAGATAATCATCTCAGATCAGAACACAACTCACAAACAAAAATTAATTCGGACTATTCAGTTTTTTCAGCTCAGCTGTTATGCCTGACTCACTCTTGTTCAGTTTGTCTTGTGTTGTTTTGATTTTGACTAAAAAAAAATCTTATTTTGTGCTGCCAACAACCAACCTACCCAAAATTGGCTACAATCATAAACCATTTGGAAAGTGTAAGAATATAGAAGTGTGTACATTCTTTTTATTTTATTTTAATATCTGTTTATTGTAAATTAATACTTCCTGCCTTGCGTCTGGATTTTATTATTGTTTGTTGCATGTAATTAAATATCTAACCACCTGTAATTATTAAGCAAAAGCGCAAGCGCAACCTATATTAAACATTCCTTGTAATTTTTACGTGTATCACCTGTATGAGGTTCAAATGATTAAATGAAATAAGGCGAAACAACCCTGGAACTTATCCATAAACAAGACGTGTTTTTGTCACTGTCAAACAAGCGCAGTGCTTGTAAATCAGAATCCAGTTACTAAAGAATCCCGATCCGAAAGGGGTTTGTTTTTGTTTTCTCCCCGCAGGGCTACTCAGACCGACTTTATTCTATCGTACATTAACACAGATCCGAAACGGATAGTTTAGGTTAGAAGGTTAAGGCAAGAAGCGAAGCGGAGCGGAGTATTAATTGAAGTCGGAGTCCGAGATTAATGAATGCGCGGTCCCCGCAAAGCCGGGCCGCAAGACCGACATTGTGACAGAAAGGGGTTTGTTTTTTTGGCCCCGCAGGCTACTCAGACCGACTTTATTAGATCGTACATTAACACAGAACCGAGACGGATAGGTTAGGTTAGAAGGTTAAGGCAAGAAGCGAAGCAAAACTTATTATTTTTACTTTCGGACATCGACCCCAGCAAAACCAAATATATTCCCAAAAAAATTCACTGAACTTGACCTCAAATTTAAATAATTTAACTTTCATTCAACTACCCTAGCACAAATCTACGTTTTACAAAAAAGGTCAGTGACCTTGACCTACAAACTAAATAATTTAATTTTCGGTCATCGACCCCAGCAAAAACAAACTAACCCCACAAACAAGAGTTCAGTGACCTTGAGGTCATTAGTCTCAAGGTGAAATTTCAATGACATCAAGGTCAAAGGTCAATGACTTTGAAAAAAGTTGATTTTTCTTGCGTCCCGTCAACTCTGTGACTAACTTTTTCAAAGAACATCAAATTTTTACTTGTTTGGAGACCGCTCTAAATGTTCAACTTTATTTTATTATTAGTATTTGTTGAAGTGTTACATAATTGGTTCCGCGCAGGCAGAATTTGCGCCAAATTATGCACATTACGCATAGCATTTCTGCCTTTGATTGAGTGTCAGTGTCAAAAATTTTGACAAAAGATGACAGACGTCAAATAATGACAATGACAGCAGGACAATGTTACAGGCCAGGCCTCGGACCAATAATCATATTGGTCCGAGGGCCAGGCAGTGTCTTGCTTGGTATTATTCTATCACCATGCCGACAGGATGACGTCACGAAGGCGCTACGATGGAAGGGTTACCAGTGACCAGTACATTTCTTGGTCTCGTAGAGCCAGGATTCATCTTGGCAACGCGTCGACAGAGGCCAATGTCAGATTCAGTGACAGTGACCTGCATGCAACCGCACATCTGCATAAATAAGGCCAAGAGGTTTTCGTTCTTGTTTTCAGGGCTCTTTAGTCAACTGATCCCGCTCTAAACTCATCCCGCGGGATGAGTTGACTAAATCAGGCACTTCGTGAATTTAATTCAAATCTCATTAGAATTACCTATTCAACTGCCGTTACTCGGTATTGAAGTTTGGCTAAAGCTGACTGCGACTTAATAACTCTAAACTTATTAAGAATTGCCTTAGATCTGTTTAATTTGACAGATTGTTTTATATATATCGAGTGATATATCACTAGGTTCGGTGTACTTAGGGTAGGTACTTAGGGCAGGATAACAGCTGTCTTTTTACGTCGAAATAGAAGGCAACTGAGCGAGACTAGACCCCGTTAGTACAATAATGGTCTGTTTCTGTTGTCTTTTTGGCCTATCTTTCTGGGCCGGGAAAAAATACATCTTTGATTCTTGGGTTATGGGGCGAGCATAACGGGTTTGGTTGTCAAACTAGGCCTAGATCTCACGGGATCCCCGTGGTAAAATCTCGAATTACATAAAATTCAACATTTTTTCTTTGGTTCCTTGCATGTGAAAAAAAATACGAACTTACTTAGGTGCACTGTTACCAATACGCACAGAATTTGATCGAGAACTCAGAAACCCTGCGTTCTATTGAAATTACTTATGGTAGTTTATTATTGATTATTTGGTTCCTTGAACCAGTTTCTTCAAATGTTGTGTAGGTAGGTACCTACTTAGTTTTCTAGTAAATAAGCAAAAACTTGATATTTGCGCTTACGCCGCCGCGGTTCCAAAAATGTATGCTCTGTCCCTCTTCTACGAACGCGAAATCCTATGCTTATCCTTTTCACAAAATGGCGCGTATTGCGCCTCTTTTTACCAATTTTTCCTTTCTAACGTAATGAGATATAAAAATCCCTAGGAAAATGTCAAATTTTGACATGATATGAATTATTATTGCGAGTCCGAATTATGCTTACGTTACTAACGTAAAGATGTACATATTTTCAATTAAAATGGCATAGAACTTTTAAAGGTAGGTAGGTAATGAATTGATGGTAATATGACGTGCAATAACATAGAATTTACTAAAGTTTATCTTTCAAATAATCGTCAACATTATAATAACACTTACAAATGAATAACATTTTCAGTTCCTGTGTAAAGATTTGGTCATCTAGTTCTTTTAACTGTTTAGGTCTTTTTTGATAAACTTTAGAAGCCATGGGTACTAACAACACTTTTCCGCATTAGCATTGTTTGTAGCCTACTACTATTATCTAGTCTGTTTCTGCAAACAGACTCACGCCTCAGTAGGCCTAGCACGGGAATGGTTGTCTAGGGTAGAATAGAGAAATTACGTCACACACATCGTCATCAAATGCGTAAAATATTTTAAACTCATTCCTTAATCTTCAATAATTTACGCAATGTATGACAAGGCAGTGCAATGTAATTTTGTGCGTCTTGGTCACTAAACCGCATTACATATGTACCTAAATGAAAATATCCTTATTATAGTATTTTGATCCCGGTAGGACCTACCTACTATCTAGGTAGCTGACTTCTAAGGTGACTCCTAAGTATTCATAGTTAGGAAATTTCTATAGTAGGTACTTTACTTACCTACCTACAAGCACCATGATTAAGTATAATAAGTACCTACTAGCCTAATATAATATACTTAATCATGGAAGGAACATTATTGTTAAAATAAACAACACAATTTTCAACTATATTTTATTAAAAATCACATAGAATAGATCTAGAGTTTATTAGGGTAGATAATTCACCTAGATGTTAGTAGTGTGATAGTAATTTCCTATTTTTATTACTTCTTTAAAACTGCTATAGTGAGGTTCCTGCCCATAAACGGACCATTGTCTTTCAATGGATTTAGAGTTCGAGTAGGTAATATAATCCATTGTTATTGTAATTATTGTGAGAAGGTAAGGTAGAAAGGAAACAATAATATAGATCCCTGTCTTTTCTCCAATGATTGGTCTTTGGTAGGATAGTTATTTGTATGAATAATCTTTGAGGTCTGATATTTATAGAATGCACTTAAACTTTGGCACAGATTTTATAATACTATACTAGACTTCGGTAAGGTTTAGTTGGAGTTAAGTCAAGTTGGAATTTAAAAATTAGTCTGTTAAATAGCGAGTTAATATATAGGCTATGTTGACAATTTAAATTAAAGATGATTTACTTCTTACAACGTGGTGGGCAGTGAACGGAAAACACATGGAAGCCTTTCTTCAAGGAAAATATGCGCGCAACTTGACACAATTGCAACAACCTACATGTCCAATATTCTTCGCTGATTAGCCAACAAATTTTTAACACTCGAGACGCTAAGTTCAAAGTAGACTTTATTCCCTCGACATTTGAGATTAAATTGTCGTTTAACGCGTATTATTATTGTTATTTATTTAAGTCTCGTATGTCATTTTCTGCAACGCCCTCCAGTCGCTACCGCCAGTCGCCTTGCGAATGAAACTCGTTCGCAGCATAGTTTAGGTACGTACAAGCGCCGCCTGCCACAGCATACTTTGCTTTTGGGTCATTTTCTAGCGCAAGGAAGGCTTCTATGTTTTTTCCGTTTCCTGGTGGTGGATATATATGGAATTTGTTAATCGTAACATAAATTATAATTGCACTAAATAGGTGTATGGTCTGATTGAACCAATCGGAAAACTGACCGTTCCCCGCAATAGGACTTTGCAGCCTGTTTACCGGGGTCACAAAGGTCTTGTTTATTGTACAATGTAAATCTACCTACGAATAAATGATGCTACCTTTGCTTTCGAACAAAGCTTGTGCTTAGATCATTCTCAAATCACCTTTAGATAAGCAAGTATATTTCCGTCTTCAAGCTCAACGAGCAAACCAGGTAAGAAGAGGTCAGTGATTTAATAGAATCGAGCTTTGATTTTTCTTGGTAAAATTACTATTCATAGTCTTATAGTTACAACTTTCCTATTTTCTCAGAGCGATTGCAAATTTCTTACCGACGACGGAACTACTCACTCGGCTACAGCCAAGTTTTTTGAAAATATGTAGGATAGAGTGCATTCTATAAATTTCTATGTTTCGGTATTCTCATGACATTTTCTTGAATTACTTTAAAACCAAAGACTGCAAACTTAACTTGTGCAATGGAAGTTAGTTCTGAGATATTTTTTTACCGTTACGTGAACGATCGTTAAATCTATTTAACTATTTTAACTTTACACACAACCCTTTTATTTGCACACTTTATAATGTAAGGGGAAAACATAAAAGGCAAGACGAAACGTAATAAGGTAAACAAGTAATATTTCCTATGAAGTAGGTATTTTATAAATTTAACTAGATCGACTATGAAATCAAGATTTTTTCTAGTTTCTTAAATGTATGAGTAGGTACATGTTATTTGTTACTAAATACAGATTTCCTAGTCATTTAATAAATTTATTTATTAATAATTATGTGGTTGCATTTAATATTTACAATATCAAGATTAAAATAGTTAACAAAACCGTAACTGTCATTTAGAAGGAAGGTGAGATCTGAGATAAATCAAGTATTTATTAAAAAACAAACATTGCAAAGCCATGATTAAAAATATTATATTGAAGTAGTAAGTTTTTATTCATAAATTGATACTTATTAAATTTTCCCATTTTAATTCATATTAGTTTTTTAAATATTTTTCTAGCAATTAAGTTAATACCCAAATACGCGTTCTTTGCGTTTCTTCCCAATAATTGACAGTCACAGCATAGTGCTCCATACTCAATGTAGTAATGGTTCAGTTCTTTTAAGGAATAAGGGACGTGGGGTTCACTACCAGTGGGCATCACCTTACCGAGGGCAGCGATAATAATTAATATTCATTATTACCCTGTGCAACGTATAATTTTGATACTATGAACAATAACCATTGACAATCAAGTCCCTTACTCCCAGGAAGTAGTAATTTGCCAATAGTTGATACAAGTGCCCGCCAGAGATATATAATTTCTTATTCACAAGATTTACAATGTTTTCTGAAGCACAGAAAGTGTAAAATACAGACAAGTATAGATACGTCAAGATAGCAGTTAAGTTCTACAAGTACGAATAGTTATGTCTAGAAAATACCAATTGTGTACTTATGTACATTTTTTTATATTGTTCCCCTTTAACGTTTTATATACAAATAGTTCTTTCAAAGCAGGGTTTTTAGACACTAACTCATAAGTAGGCACCTACTTTAGATAAAATTATTTCCAGAAGTTTATTTGGGGCAATATTCATGAATAAATAATTTATATCACAATACCAAACGTTCGTACCTACTGTAGACAATTGGTATATAAAAAAACAAAGAGGAAAAGGATAATTGGAAGGGATAAAAAATAAGAACTGAAAATTCAATGATAATAATAGTTTAATTATGAATTTAAAAATAAGAAAGAAATTAAACACACAAAGGGCTTAAAACTAAAAAAAGAGAAGGTTACAACCCTAAAGGTGTACATCAAGACAGCTAAAGAGACATAAACGAAGCAGATGCAGCATTTTTTTGCGCCTTAGCCAAATCTATTATTGATATGTGGCCTCTTTCATAATGATATATTATTTTAATATTATAGTTTTAAGTAGGTTCATCTAATACAATGATAAAGAAGAGTAAAGCGCAATTTTGCATATATCCATGCAGTTGGTTTGATATGCTGAGATATGTTTCACATTGTAATTTGAAAAGTAAGTTTGAAGAAACGATTAAAAATATAGCTAAGTGCATAAGTTTCAACTGTAAAAGAGTGCGAATTTTTTGAATTCGATAAACATCTTGGATTAAAGACATTGTAAAAACAACTCTTTTTAACGCATAACTTTAACTAACAAATTGAAACAATGTTCACTTACAATGAATAAAATTGATATAATAATCTCTCAACAATTTTTATTTAATTCTGTAATTACCATTTACCTAAATACTTTTGACTTAATTTGGCATCTCTTGCTAAACACCGATCTATTTTATTATAAGTATAATTATTATCTAAATATTTAAAATACTTTTCTAAACATTTTATTTACTAAAATTATCTATCAATCAATACCAATGATGTTGAAAAAGTTTAGGCCGGAATGCGCTACACACATAAACACTCGACAATGACAACCTACATTGAGCGTAAGCATCTGCAACAGAGTGGAACAAGGGCCGCACGTGTGTAGCGATCGACTGGAATATTACGTTACATCTATGAATTCATCTCGTAAATAATATTTAAAATTACAAATGCGTTAACCGCCTTTTCGCACAGACCACCACCTTTGCATTCATCATTCCAAACGCGACGCAGAACTCTGCGCGTAGGTAAAACTTTTTTCAAAAACTACTCCTCACCCTGGTCTCCTAACATTATCTAATCCAAATCTACTTCATGTTCTTATTATAGTAGATTAATACTTATTTACGATTAACTTTTTCTAATAAACTTACATGTCATTCTATTTTTTTTTCCATTAAAATGTAAGCTCTATTTATTCTTACTTATGTGATGTATATGTTAAACATTTAATAGTGTAAATATTTGTGATTGTATTTTGTTCACAAATGTTTCTAAAATAAGTTTTTTTTTTGATATTTTTCGTGACATGAGATATGTTAAATAATGGATTTGGAGGACAACAAAATGTATGTGGCGATTTGAATTACAACCTATGTATAACCAGAGCACAGGCTATGTGCCACTCATTGGTTTCATCGATTTCAATTAAATTAATAAAACAGCTACAATTATCATTTCTGAATTTACCTAAGACTAATTCAATACCGAAAGTGGCATTTCGAGATATGTTATTAAGATATTTTGCGTGATTCTTAATACAGCGCAAGTCAAAGGGGAGTAACAACCCAATGATAACAGTATTGATATTCATCTCGTCATTCAGGTATCTGTTTCACTCATGCTTTGCCTGATCACAAAAACTGGACGTGTAACTGAACACTTAAAGCTGGTCCTATAGAGCGAAGGGCGAACAGGACGTTCCGAATCAAATTGTTTAAATCTTTTTACAAAAGCTTTCCTTACCAGAGTGTTAAAATATTCGAAACTTTCAATAAATTACTTAAACCACATACTAAATCTCTTTCGCAATGGACTAGACGCATTTAAATTAATTTAAGAAGGCAAAGATGTGTGAAATCCAATCGAGAGTTAGCGGAATCCGAAGTGTTAGAAGCGGAAAAGATCTAGGTGGAGCTTATATACAACACGGAAAATCGATAGAGTTTAAACTAAAATACTGTTAAACGATGTTATTGTGACCTAGTGTAAATACTGGTTCATAGGTTACAGAGCAAAAATCAGATCTAGCTAATACTTAGACTGTCGCTGTGACAGTGTGGCGAGCGGCGTAGTCGTAGCTATGATGTGAACATTAAACTAAACGACACCCGAGACCACACATCGGCCCAGCGCACCTTTCAAAGACAAATAAATTAATTTATCTAAAATTAACCACTTAGTGAAACGAATGCAAGAGCATTTATGTATGTTGTAGCTACCATTAATATAAATTAACATCGAAATAAATGCATCATGTCACTGAACATAACTTTTTAAATAGTGATTATAAACCTAGATGCCTAGTAATAGAGCTGTGATTACACTAACTAATCGTCATATCTATAAAAGTAACAGAACAGGATTACGTCTAAACAACGAACGAGAAATGGAAGCATCGGAGAGAAGAAACTGGCTGACAGGACACTGTTACAATCTAAAATATATTATATTACCATTACAACTAATATTGCACACACATACACATTTATTAACATAATTTCCAAACTCAAAAAGAAAAATGTGTATGCGTATATAAAATTATAATTACTTAGAAGAAATGCAATAATAGTAAATTGTGCATAATAGCTAATTATACTAGACCATAAAATATGTTTATAAAATACAATAATATAGTGTAATAATAACTGCAAATCATAAGCAACCATGACATATTAAAAAAATTTCAACGATTAAATAGTAACTGATAAATCCAAGATGGTAAATTCAATGTTTTACATTGCAGTCAGTTAGCAACATATGTTGAGTAAATAAATCTAGCGCAATCTAATTGCAAAACAAACTGCCTTGATAAATCGTTATTACAAAAATTAATATATTGCAAATAATTGAAACGAGTTTATAAAAAAATAAAGTATTCAATAAATGTATGGAATGAATATCACACGAAGCAGTAACAAACTAACCTCTCTTGTCACGTTTCTACACAATCCCAGGTCTACATTAAACAAAGTCGTTGTAGTAAAATGTATGTATGTGATGATAGCCTTAGGATTAAGATGAACTGTAACAGTAAAAGTACGTATTTTAAGAAAATAGAATAGCATTTAATGTCTACTGATGTCGAATGTCGACTGTTCCAAGTAAGCGTAATACAGACATTTTACAAATTCAGTCGAGTTATTTCTCGATTGTGGGAGAGGTATGTAATCGAATTGACAGTCGTATCTTTTAAAACAATTGTAACATAATCTTGAAGAATAAGCTTAATGATCCAATTCACGGTTAAATTCATAAATTTCAAACCTAAAGTCCATTTTAATTTAGAATGAAACTTTATACATCTTAAATTACTCGTAAATTTACTATTCTCGAGTTTTATATCTAAAACTTTTACAAACACCGTGTATTGAATCAATGGAAAGTTACTGAGGCCTACTCACTCGGAAAACTATCGAACGCTACGTTAACAGTTAGCCAAAATCAGATTGTACTTTTCAAATCCATGCAATTTTATTAATTACCATAAACATTCCAAATACTATGTTTCGACAGCGAAACATTTTATATAATGCCAATACTTAAGTCTGTCGACTGTCACAATAGGTTTCTTATCATTGATTAGCAAATTGACCGAGTCATTGATTAACTTTACAATTCACAAAAACGTAGCGTCACGAAATTTGGTAAGCAGTTCGAGAAACATATTTTTATATTTGACACGACTGGCATGTGTGATATTCTGTTGCTGGTTTAGATGCTGGACTTGGAGAAGGAAACCCTGAGATGGTTGGACTCGGACAGTTGGTAGTTGTGCATTTTAATGAGCGCTGCTACTGCGTCGTCAATGGTCGGCAGTTGGACAAGCGCCATTTTGCGGTCTTTCCTGAAATTTAAACATAGATCTTGTTGGAAACCATGTATGTAGAATAGCTTTATTTATTATTCTTCTATCGGCAATATAAAATAGAGCAGGGAAGACCTTTTTTACTAAATAAACTCTAGGCTAAGTAGATGCTTGAATAAATAATAATAAAGTGAACTTACGGGAAGAATTTGAATGCTTTAATGGCGAATGCACGCTTGGAGAAAGCATCCTTGATGTCTTCTTCGGACACGGTCGCTCTGTAAGCAATATAGAATCTATGAGTCATAATTTATTAAAAAAAGTTTATAAGTAAAATTAAATACTTATTTGTCGAAATGTTGGTAATGACTATAAATATTTATCTGAACAGATGTAGATAGCCTTTGAGATCACGGCTGATACAAGCGTGAAGAAGAAAACATGTTGTATCACAAGTGAGAACCGGTCAAAATGATGATGTGATAAAGATAGAGTAATTTATGAATAGGACGATAATAATAATCAATTAATAATGATACAATATTAAAAACTCACGGAATGTTGGACAGATGCAGAGTTGCGCTAGGTGGGTAGATGTTCTGGTAATTCTTGCTGCCTGGCTTCTTGAATCTGTGCAGCGGGCTCTGTGAGTAGTCCCTGGAAACAAGACAAACCATACTATTGTAGGTACAGGAGAGTCCCACGAACTTATTGTAAGATGAAGAAGAACTTTCAACATATAAACAAGCAGGTAATCAATCAAATATAAAATGTTTGGAACCAAATTAAAAACTATAATTTTTTTATTGTTATTATTAAATTTTATTGTAAATATGATATAACATAGAACTAGAATAATATGTAAATTAGTAGAATAGAATTGTATAATATACAATTTTCTTCTAGATTCTCTTCTAGAAGGACTTGTGAAGAACATATTATGTTCTTCACAAGTCCTTGTAGAAGAGAAAAAAAACCCAGTTCTAGATATTTCTAGAACAGATTTTAATCTTATAGCCCAAGGTGGCTATCGAAAATTTATTATGAAATTATACTTACCTAATTGAATCTTGATTCTAATTTATTTAAACTTTACAATGGTGTAGGTGTATGATCTGATCACTTACCTGGTCAATCCAGCGTCAGGCTGGCCTTCCTTAGGCAGCTGCACAGTCTGGTGCTTGCTAAGCATCACGCGCATCGCCTTTCCGAACACGCGCAGCTTGTCCATATGGGTCATGGCTGTAACAACATATTATTATTAATCTTACTAACAATAGATGAAACATTTCGTAATTGATAAAATCTCCGATTCTTAAATTTTTACCATTATTGTAAATAGTTGCTTGATTGTTTTCCCCAGATGGGTTACCGATTCAAAGATTAGTACCAATACCGATTATAAATAATTTTATTAATTATAATCAAAAAGTATCATGACCTTAGGCGAGTTATTAACAAAAAATATATAAAGTTTTTTGAAAATCAATCAAAAGATTGTTAAAGGGTGAAACGTTTTATCAACCCTTTCAATTAATAAACATTACTATTGGTTTTACTAATTATGTGAGTGATAGTGCAAACAATGGATGAATGGGATATCTCGGCCGCTAAACAAACAAACACGGATGACACTTCATATTATGGGAGAGCAAACTACAATAAGACGGGGGCTAGAAGTATTTGCACTGATGTTCCTAAACAAATATATAAAAAGATTCAGCATAAAGGACCGTGCGTCTCTAACATTAAGGTTGAATATAACTTACCCAGATGAGCCTGATGTGGCTCAGCCATTTGAATCAGAGCAGAATCCTTCTTGTTGTAAAGGATCTTCACCCGTTGCACGTCCCCATACACTCCTACATACAAAAACAAATCTTAGAAATAAGATGTAAAGATTCCAATTTGAACTGTGTATATAATATGAATAAGTTTATATGTCCCAATTGTATTCCTAGTTACAAAATGCCCTAGTGTGATGTTAAATGTGTATCGTCAAATGTTTAAGAAGGTTTAGAAAAGGACACAATTGGAACAGTGATCAATGTTGTCTGGTAAAGGAAACCTAATATAAACTAAAAAGGTTACTACACCGAACAGAAGGTTACATCGACATATACACAGAATATTCTAGTAAAAACGGCTTTAAAATATATAATGTCGTGAAACGGGACAGTTGGAAAATGATACAAGAAGAAAACGATTCCAAGCTCTAAATTGGTCACGTTAAGCTTTTGACAATGCTTCAGCAATCACCAGCGGTACTCGCAATCTGGCAGCTGACTCAAGCGAAGTACTGAAAATAATGTTTTTTCTACTACAACTGGCATATTTCGTATTCACAATGCCGTAAAAAGCTATCTCAAACATAACAGCGTTACCACGAAACGTATCGGTTTGTGGTAGGATACTACCTGCAGGGCACAGCAGTGTTTGATCGCACCTAATGTACGTCTAAGGGCTTTTGCCAACCCTTGAGGTAACCAAAATAAAGACAACACTGGGTAAACAATAGACAATCTAACTTAGCTACAACTAGGGTGTCTGAAACACAAATTGTCACACAGTTAATAAGCGTAGATCGAGATTCGATAGTGTTATAAGCGAAGCTTCGACAAAGATGTCGGATGCGGTTATCAGTAAGAAATCGAGAGTGTTAGCTGACAATTTGTCTTCCAGGCGACAGGGCTTGGGAGCATATTAATGTTTTAATATCAAATACGGAATGTATGTGCACACGTACCGAAAAGGGTAAAGAGAGCGTCAGGCGTGACCATCTAAAACAATAGGAAAGAGAAAAGAGACAGTATTATAAATAGTTGTAAAAGATAATCTGACATCATATCTATAAATAAATTAGCAACTTATTTTAAGGAGTTTAATAGGACATAATATGCAAGAGCCTGAGACGTCTATATATTATAGTGAATGCATTCGTTGATTTCACATGTTTTTGCGCGTAGTGTGGACCCGACACAATGGAACAGCAAACAGACGTCGCAGGCTATTGTGTTAGCGTAATGAATAAATTTGCCAATAAACATTGATCTACGACAAAATTTTGCCTAAAATTTTGAAATGGAGCCGATACTTTGTCTATAAAAGCTTTCAACCAATTGTTTCTAAAAGTTGAACAAACAATCTTTGGGTAATCTTTTGTTTTGGAGTTTAGTAATTCTTGTGATGTTTGTGGGGTTCTAAGGGTTGAGATAATGGATGATGGATGAGTATGATGTGATACAAACCTCTTCGTTAAGGTTGGAGACGAGGAGGACCGTGGCGAGCGGCATGGGCGGGGCGGTGAGCGCGCGCAGGGCGGGGGACGCGGGGGTCAGGGTCAGGGCTCCGAAGGCGGGCAGGCCTCCGACGCCGACACCGTACGGAGATGCCAGACCGGACCCCAGACCCAGGAACTGCGGCGCCAACACTCCTCCACCTGATGATCATTCCAATAGTCACACAGCGAAAGCGGAGAGTTTATAAATGATACTAAAAGACTAAAAAAGATAAAAAATGCCAGATTACCGAAGTTGTTACTATGATTGAGAGGGAAGTCGTTGAAAGGGAACGGCAAACTCGATCGAGGAAAAGTCCCTCATTAAAACAATATCCGAAGAGCCGTTGAAATTGCCAAGCGAATAGCTTTACATGTGAGAGGTAGAAAATATTGCGATGCTACAAATGATCTCCCCACATATTATTATAATCCTCTACGGTGCAGTGCAGATTTATGTTCAGTCATTAGTCACTGTGGGAAATTTAGCAATGAAATATGTATAATAAACAAGACAGGAAATAGCACTGAAGGCAACGTCTCTTCCAGTCAAGAAAAATGTGGAATAAATTGCGATGTCGAATAAAAATAATAAGATATTATATTTTGTTTAAATGGTAGAGGTTTTGCGTTTATAGTAACAGGCTTACAGTAAAAAGGTAGGCGTCAGAAAAAGAACCAAAACAAATGAATGAGACAAATAAACGACTGATGTTGCTCGATTAAAGTAAAAGCGTGCCTGATCATTCCGAAGAATTCGTGGGATCAATCATAGACGAGGAAAACTGATAAAAATATCAAGAGGAACTGAAAAAAATAACAAAAAGATCATATACTCATTGGAAAAGAGCGGGGATGCCTTTAGAACGTGTACAGTCCATTCAACGAAAGAAGTCCAGAAATATTTAACAAGGCCTCACATAAAATTTAGGCGGACGGTCATTTCACGGGTTCACTGTTTATGCTGTAAAGTGAATTGCATGTTGATCTGTAGATCGGTGCGTATTCTGATAGCGCTTAAAAAAGTTAACTTTGATTTACCATATCGAGTCAACTTGTTCGATGATTTATCGTAACTAAGAAATCAGCATAAGTTTTGACTTTAAAATCGGCGGCTTTTTACGGGACTTCTTCAGCTAACAGACCATAAAGACAGAACTACGAGACACAACTGGTGATCAACGAAGCTTCCAGTGCGAAAGTAAGGTCGCTTCTTATAGTTGGACTAACTCATCCTGGCTGCGAGGGACAGAGCGATTCGAGCCCGCAGTGGCATCAACTCACTGGTCAACAGCTGGTGGGCTTCCCCATCGCCAGATGGCAGGGTGGGGTTTGTGTAGTCGCGCGACTTGTCGTTGTTGTATTTCACGTTCAGACATGTCATCTTGGAGTAGTCGATGCGCAGAGTGCAGCAGCCGTTGTAAATGTTCTGCCCGTCAAGACCCTGTGGACAATGAAACATAAGTTGTAAGAGGATTTAAGTTCTATGGGTTTAGCACGTGCACAGTATAGGTACAACGATTTTGTAGAGAAGTAATAGACAAATGTGCGATAAAGATTTTTTTTGAAAATCATTAGTAGGTACGTGTAGTCTAATCTTGTTTCGATAAAACCTTCTCTATAGGGCTGCTTTTGCATTAAGGATAATAATTACATGCATTAACTAAGGTTCTAGTTACTATTCGAAATGTCACACAGTGACACCCAACAATGTTCTCATGATAAACTAATGAATACCGTTCAAGAAAAACTAAATAGTTTTAAGTTTTATGAGCGTGTCAAATCGTCCCATAGCCCGCAAAACCTTGGCAGGTTGATACCGCGGCATCGCGATAGAGAGGGAATTAATTAAAATGCACCAGCACTCAACGCATTCCTGCTTGCTTTGTGCTTGGCAAAAACGTAGTGCCTTTTTTAATACATAATGTAAGGTTTTAGGAGTAATGAAAACTGCTAATGCTCCTTTCTATTATCAACCGACTTCGAAAAAAGGAGGAAGTTCTAAATTCGGCTGTGTGTACAGCCGAATTTAGAACAGTTTGTTTTTTTATGTATGTCAGTCGATTTCGCCGTCATTTATGTATCGATTTGGATGATTTTTTTGCAGTTGTATAGAAGATGATTCAGAGGTATATAGTTTTTATATAGTTTATATTCTATATAATAAATCAGTCGGTATTGTATAACTATTATAATATAAAAACTACTAGGCAATCTAGTATTATAAAATCTGCGGTATTACTCATCTATTGTCTCACGATGGCCAGTTAGGGTAAAAGTATCGCCAGTGTCAAATAAATTTTCCTCGCCTTTCTATTAAATTATTTTCAGAACCTTTTCCGGCGAACCGTTTCATTAGAACCTTAATTTTCATCCCTCGTAGCCAATTGTAAATCAAATTTATTAATTCAAATAATGAACAATAACGGCTATGAAATTGTTTTAAATATCAGTGATTTTGAAGAACTTTATATTAATCATTAGGAAAATATCAAGGACAACGAATCGTGTGAATAAATTATTTGAGATGGGTAAACAATTCAAATGCTTACTTATCTATTAACAATTTAGCGAGCTATTTACTTTGTTCTTTTTATGAAATGGAACCAAACATAAAATGATAAACGGCAATAATTGCGTGTTTAATCAAGGAAATGAAATGCCAACCAAACTTTACCCATGGAATATAAATTAAAGTCGGAATTATTTAATTCGGACAAAGTAAATGAGACTTTCTTTTTGCAAACCGTCATCTGTCAAATGAATTATGACATCTTTACGACGTAGTCCATTAGCCGAATAAAAAAGAAATTTTATTGCCTAGAAATACGACAAAAGAGTGTACAATTATTTTATTTTAAACAAAAAGAAAATTCTTTTAATTTCGGGTTAGGTAGGTACCGACTTTATTGGATCAAGTAACGGACTAATAAGTGGGAACGAGGAACACCTTTTTCGCAGAGCAATAAAATAACAGAGACTGAGCGTAGAAGCAAAAGTTCGATGTCGGAACGTTGGATATTGGCTGTAGATTTAATAAATTTCTGTTCTAAATGCAAATGCGACCCCCTGATGTGTAGACGTGAATAGATTGGCTCGTTTAAACGCTCAACTTATATGGTAATACGAAAGGCACGCAAGAAAGCGTGGAAGAAGATAGCTTTCGATCGTAATTAGTTTTGTTGCCCTCGCGGTGACGAATTCGATATTCAATAATGCGAAGTGCCAAAAATTTTGAAGAATGAGTAAGAAATGACATCAAAGCCACGCATATCGGGAATGCCACAGGCAATGGCTGGCTTAACACTCAATAAACTATGTAGAGATGTACTATGAAAATGTTGTTTCACTTTTACTTGTACTTTGAAGAACAAATTGAACGTTTGAACGTTACCTATGTGTAACTCAAAAGATCTTATTTGGGTCAGGGATTACTTTTATACTGACATAAAAAGCGCAAAATCTATTATTTCATGTTTATGTAGAATAAGGACAAGACGTATGGAATAACTTGCTAACTTATTTTCTTTTGTCTCGTCGTCAAGGCCGTCGATAAGTGTTCATAATTATTGTTCATAGTTTTAAATTCTCTGTATATATAGACATAAAACAAACCTTGTATAGTAGGGACCCATAGTAGTAATGCAAATCTGCTTGCATAAATAAATGTAGGTAATTTTGGCAGTTCTGATTTTATCATTGATTCGTGAACTATTTACTCAAGAGTTTAATTGCTTTTTTACTTTTTAAGAGATTTCTAATTTATTTATTTGTGAATAATAATATGTAACATTGCTTAAAATATGTAACTAGCCTAACCCGAAAGCATACATATCTTGACGAGATACAAAAAAAAACATTTATGTAAGAAAAATACTCTTATTTTTATTAACGAGTAACAATATATTCTTCAAATTTATTTTCTCATTACATAGTCTCTATTCCCGGTTTCAATAATGAATTATCATTTGTCTAAAACGTACTTAGGTTTGTTTATAAATATTTGTCGTGGATTAAGCGAGAAAAAGAATAAAAGAAAAAATGTATAAGAGGCCAAGAAGGATTTTGAATTGCAGATTAATTTCTTACGTTTTATAATCTTTACGGAGGTACTTTGGAATTTAAGCAGGCCGTTGCTCAGGGATCCCTTTTCAATCTAAAATTCTAATGTTTCTTGTAGGTAACAAATATTTTATTAGGTAGTAAAAATAAATAAATTTTAGAGTAAACAGAATAGCTTTTGATTTAACAAAGAACTATGGCTCTTAAAAAAAAGAAACGTGAGTGGTTGGGTTGTAGGTAATTTTTGGGCATTTATGAGAATTACGCTTAACCAAAAATTTAGACATGATATACAAAAAAAATCTAGTCAAAAGAAGCAAAAGCTAAAGCTACAAACGTTGAGTATTATTTCGTGTTCCACACACGATATTTCTCATTTATCTGGCTCTCGTAACAATATCAACTTATCTTCATATTCCGTAGCTTACTCCACTTGTCTACGGTTGAAGCACCCGCGAGACTTCATCCATTTCATAACGCTTTTTGTCAGTAACATATTCAAGAGTTAGTTAACTTTCTTTTTACTACCAACTTTATAAAAGTAAGGAAATCTCTTCATCCCTTTTTGTTGCGCATCGCTTCCGTTCTGTTCGTCTCTTTCCTTAGTATCAATAATCGCTGGAATTTCATTTTAATCTTCTGAAATGGTTATTTGCCCTCAAGGAGGGAGACGTAATTGAGGTGAAAAAAAAATATTAGGAGGTGTGACGGAGTGACAAGGTGATAAAACGACAAACGTCACGGCCGATTTGATATTGGGATCTTTTACAGCGTAATAAGGAAAACGAATCGATTACTGCCGGGAATCTCATGGATAACTTATTGGATTTGATTGAAATTTCTATAGAGTAGTAATTTGGATAAAATCATAATTGAAATACATAATTTGAATATTAAAGATAATGAAAGCTCTTTTATTAAGCTCAAGGCTTAAGATGAGCGTAGATAAGCGAAGAAAACCTTTGAAAACATTAATCTAAACGAGGCTAAGTGTAAAGACAAAGAGGTTGTCGAAACATCAGCGATCCTGTCAACGTAGGGCGTAACAAGTGTCTCGTATCTCTTAATCACGGCGATAATTGTTTTATCTTTAGCTCGTTAGAACTCGTTTAAGCAAAGCCTTCTTAGTGAAGGATTAAATGCGGTCCGCCTTAATCCACCCCCTCCCCGTCGCTAATTCTGGCGGTTTTTCCGCGGAGACCAGATAAACGTTTTTGTTGGAGGTCCCCGTTCAGCGTTTAATATTTATAAGAGCTCGCATAGCTCACAGTGGTTGTTGCCGGTGCAAGGATTACAGCGGTGGGATGCACTCGGTTTTTGCCCGCAGATGACGGAAGAGATATAGTAATGAAAACGTTTCGGGCGTGCGCACGGTTTTTACTGCCTTCGTTTTGCTCTCACTGCAAACACGCTTTTACATTTCCTACGCTAAATACGAGGTGATGAGATGAATCTTTCTGTTGGCATCCGAACGGTAAATTGTTTTTTTTTTCGGCGAATGTTGCTGATCAATAATAGTTTGTTTGATGAAACAATGTATCAGACGGGTAAGCGGCCGGTCGATTACTCACGAATAAAAGATTGCTATAATAATCGAACTACCCGCTGAACTATAAACAAATGCCACTAAAAGAGAGTGCTCTCTGCTATCAATTTATAAACGACGAGGCACCTGTTTTATTGCTTATTTTAATCATAACAGTTTTGAGTGCAATACCAGAAAGCGTTTAAAATTTGATCATGGAGGAACATGGGATATGCATTTTTCATCGTTACAGATTGCACTTTAGTAATAGCTTTTTGTTTAATTACTTCAAACATGGGCGATAAATCAAACGATTTTTAAAGTAACGTGTAAACTACAGTACTGGACATGAACCCAATGAGAATCGTCCATATTTCATAGATACAACCACGGCGGACCAACTTCGTAATTCAGCCAAAATGTCGGTGACGTTTGCAGAGCAAACCGAGCTTGCTCCATTAGACAATGTAATTAATACTAGCGGTTACCCCTAATTACGGTGACAGAATGGTGACAAACTAAAATCGAGCGACGATCGCTAACAACCGCGCCCACCGCACGGTTCAGCTCGAAAACAAAACTAAATTGCTGTTATATGTGTGACATCATGAATAATGAAGACCGTGTTGAGGCACAGCCGAACATGAATCAGCTCTGCAGCAATGCTGTATTCAACGTACTCGCATAATGCCATTGTTTCAAGTTAACTAAATGTAGTACGTTAGCTTCCAGTTTCACGTACTAAAGCAGACACGAACTTACAAACGGCTCTTATTGTTCCCGCGCCTTATAAACTGAAAAACGATGGGGGAAAAATGTTGCAGGGCTTTTATAACATAATTTATATAAATCTCGGTAGACTTTTATGACTCAAAAAGCGTAAATTGAATGAGGGTAAAGGTTTTATGATACTCTTGCTGGTGGTCAATAGGCTCACAACCTGCCACTAGGTGCCTATGAATTGTTGATCTTTGGACCGCGCAATTTCGTTTTATCGAAGCTGCAGAATGGGTCTATCGTAAAAAAGGCTCTGTGAAGAAGATTATTCAGTTTGAGCAATTTTAATTAGTTCCCAGCTCGAGGTAAAACTTGGTAGAGTGGATGGAAACACCCACAAAACTGTTAAACAGTGTTTAACACGTAACCAGAGCAGCAGGCGTTGTTGACACTCACAGCGCGCGCGGGCGGGCGGTTCGGCACGTGCAATTTTAAACGGAACTTGTAAGTCATATGTTTGCTGGCCGCCGTGAAATTTCGATGAAGTTTCGGTCGCAAGAGCACTACAAACGAGACAATAGGATACATAGGAAACGAGATGCATTGTTGCCAGTTCTGTGTCAAGTGGGACGGATTTGTTTCCAATATTGTTTGTGCAATGCGCCAGAATTATGTTCGCATTCACATCGACTGTTCAGAGTTCTATGCAATTGAAACTTGTTTGTTGGGGTGAGGTATTATGATTTGCATAAACGAATTGTGAACTGTGAAAGTTTTAAGCTGTGCTACAAAAAACATTGCATTATTTGAATGTATATAAACTTGTAAACACTAGTTTAAAGACCGTGCAAATATTACGTGTTTATTCAGATCTGCATTGAATGATGGTGTTAGTCGTTGACTAGGATAGGTTCGTCTCAACTCGGGTGATATAATATTTTTGACGGTTACATTGTTTAAACACGTTCCGGTGTTGGCACAGAGTCTTCGCAACCACGCCGCAGTGCAAAGTGCAATTTTAAAATGTAAACAAAGCCCGCACCTTGAGTCCGTAAACGCTATCTCGGATTTCGCCTTATTGAACCAGCGAGACGCGGTATAATCTTGTCGTGTTTACATCGTTTAAGTATATGAAAATATTAATATAATATGCTGGCTTGTATTTGCTTCTTTGTGTAACTTTTTTCCCTAACTTCAGAATAAAAGCTCAGTAAAGAATTTTCGCTGTTTTTTACATAAAAAGTTTTAAACAGTACAACGACCTTCATATTTGGGTATCAAAACAAAGGTTTTCACCGAAACACACTCGCATTACCATTTAGCATGGTACAGTTGCCTTAACAAGACTAGCTAGGCTGGATTCTGGCACTCCATCAGCAAGTTATGATTGATAACAGTGCCTCATCCATAACCTAGCTTTGTCAATGACAATCCGTATTAGCTGCGGTTTCCCTTAAGTAACGATATTCTGTCGTAGGCTAGATAATGGAAAACTAGTTGATATTTTACGTTGGAATATGCGGTATCTAAGAATATATTCCTTAGGTTATTTATTTTAATTAATCAGGGAAAATTTTATAATTTCCCCGCACTACTGTACTAGTTCTTGTTTTTTTTCTTGCGTAAAGTAGCGGTTATCAAACATTATTCATACGTTTTTGAAAATAAAGAAGTAAATAAATATTTATCTCAACATAAACTGAAACCACCTGAAACATCAAGCTTATGATTCAAAGACGTAAGTTCTACGTACCATTCGACAAATACCAAGAAATCCGGAAATAAACTTAATATCTGGTCAACACCTTTCAGTCCGAGCATTAAGAGCATACGGCATAAGCCGCGTCTGAAGAGATTCGAAGGCGGGGGGTTAGAGATTTATGTCAAGGATCATACATAGAAGGATCGGGGGATTTCAGAGCTCCTAACATCCGACTGTGCCCTTTGTGGCTGAGCACTATGCTTCGCTCGGGGCCCCACTTACCTCGCGGGACGTTTTAATTCCATTTGGAGAAAATCGCGCTTCGAGTAGCATCGTGACGCGGGACGAGTGCCCTGAAGGATTGATATGGAGGCAATTTTGCTGGCGTCAGGATTATAGATTCCATGTTTATTTTTGCTTTAAACTATTTGAGAAATAGGAGAGGTATTTGCACATGATTTGATCGGGAAATATTAGGCTCTAAAGTCTATTTTACATAAAAAGAACGTTTCTGCCGATAAAGTTTCATCGTAAAAAAAAGGAGGTTCTATGTTCGGCTATTATGTATGTTTTTAGGGTTCCGTACCCGAAGGGTGAAAACGGAACCCTATTACTAAGCCGCAGCTGTCCTTCCGTCTGTCCGTCCGTTCTTCTGTCACAGGGCTCTATCTCATGAACCGTAAGAGGTAAACAGTTGAATTTTTTTGAGAATGTGTATTTGCCTCAACAAATCTCTATCTCTCTATCTCTCTAATCTCTATATCAACAAAAAATACAAATAAAATAAATATCAAAATTAAAGGGGGCTCCTATTCAACACAAACACACAAATACAATTTTTTTGGCTATTTTTGCTCTTAATTTGTCAAGGCTTTATCTCATGTACTACAATAGGTAGGCACATGAAACTTTCTATACATAAGTAACACTTCAACTGTAATAACGACAAATACTAAAAATAAAATAAAGTTGAAAATTTAAAGGGGAAATTTGATGTTCTTTGGAAAAGTTGCCTGATTTTTACGGTATGGAGCCCTGTGCGAGTCGACTCGCACTTGGCGGTTTACTTATATATGATTATTATAGATGATTATTTTGCTATTGTATAGAGAATAATCTCGAAATGGTCCCATACAAATTTTATTCCCGAGGGATTAGTATTTACATCGAAAAACTTAAAAAGAGTGCAAATATAAGAAATTTTAAGACGATTTTTAATTTGTTTAAATCCTTCATATTATTATTATTGACGTGGGTGTTACCCAAGCCAAGCATAATATATTGTATGTCAAGGATAAGTAAATAGATTATCCGTAGACGTAATCAGTGACCCTTAGAAAACTATAAATAGACGGGTTCCATAAATACTTGGCACTGTAGTTGATAGCTCGTTAGGTCGCATCACGGGTTAACGGCGTCATAAGTTAACAGCTAGCCTTATTACCCAGGTAATGCTGTATTATTGCACTATTGATGCGGAAGATAGGGGAGGGGGTATTTTACGATTGGAAACCAAACAGCCTGTCCCTAGTCATAATGGTGGACATTGCACACAGCATTGTCCTAAAGTAAGCTGAGCTTATGTTATGGAAATTATACATATATTTAAAATAATTTAACAGGCCAAAATTTCTGAAAAACCACAAAACACTTCTGAACATAAGCCGATAAAAGTAATTGTATTTCACGTTATATACGTTAATATTTGTATTGTGCATTATATGTGCGAGAACAGAGTGAAATAGACATTCGTTGAATACTTGCCATTATTTTTTGCGATATGCCGATACATGTTTCGGAAACATGAATGAAAAATATTGCACGTATTTGGCTGTAGTTCAATTATAAAATATTTGCAGCCGGTTCGCGAATCTGAGCGATGTGCAACAACGTAACTGAAGGTATTTTGGGGGGGATATAGCACTGTCATCTTTACCGTAAAATTTTTTGTTTTGGTTTCAAAGTAAAATACAATCGGTACTTAATGCTGAAAGTGGCCTATTATAGTCGTTCATATTTTCCCAGACATTTGGACCCAATTTTGTCCCACTCAGAATTCGCGAAATAGACTAAGCAAGCAAATAGACTATAAGATCGAAGTAGTAGATGAGATTCCTGTCAATAATAGACTAGCTATGACCTCGTTACGCCCTGAAAATCAAAGTCCACAGAGTTAAGACTTAGCGTTTCTAAGTTTTCACTACCCCGTCGAGGATATCTCAATTTAACGTTGGGTTTCCCGCTTCTGAACATTAATTTGTCCACCCAGTTACAGAATTTAAAGATAATCTCTTTACATTTTAATCATGTTGTCATTTCTATGGGCTCTACAAAACGGCGCTTGTTGCTGCGGCTTATACTCACTACACGTTTAGGTATTATGCGAATGATATACTTGTAATATGCCGGTGCCACAGAGAGATTCAGTGCTATATTTAGATGCGGTAGTCCAGGCCTGGATTATACGTATGCAATGCTTTGATGTGGTATGTTTCAGCGTGCAATAATAGGTTATTTTAGGTCCAAATACCCAGCACACACTGGCTGCCTCTCTTACAGATTGGAAACAAATTATAACAAAAATATTGTTAGTTTCTGCCCGCGCCTTTGCAAGCGTTGTTGCTATGGAAACGTTTTGAAGGTAATTTTTATCCCATCGGAACTGATTTTTGGAATAAAAGGTAGCCCATGTGTATTAAAACTATGTGTTATTAAAACCAACATGTATGTGAAGAAGTACCAAAGAAACATCCGTCCAAAGTGACAATGTGATTACGCATTTAATAAAATTTGTGTTTTTAATTTCATTTAACCACTACATTTTAAAACAAGTTTCCAATTTGACGAGATTTCGATGAATCACGAATAGTCAATCAATGTATCATTAGCAATCAAATCAACGCCTCAAAGGGAATCTAAATATATACAGTGGAACCGCATGAGAGATTTAGTATTTGCTGTTATGAGTAGTAATAGTAATCCTATTAGCTTTGATACCTACAGAAGTGAAGCTTAATAGATTTGTAAGTTGTGTAGACTTAGATCATGTCCATCGAGAATGAGAAACGTTTTGTGGTGATTCTGCAAGTATCTACACAATTTCTAAATATTGTACAGATATCACAAACACTGCCTCCTTTGGGGCTAAATGATAATGTGTGAAATGTCCTGCTTTATTTTTTTTCTGCTTTGCTCGCGTAACTTTTACAATTTCATGGTTTTTTTATTGGATGAACCCTATTTATTTTCTACGAAAAATATACAAATCCTAAGTTACCCACATAACACAAGCTACCTATATGCCAGTAAAGGTCCCATAAAACTAAGTGAAACTGTTTCGAAGATCACAGAAATATACAGACAGAGATTTTTTTTTTAATTTGTTGCTTTGTGTTAAGTACCGTGTCTAACATTCATGTGCATTAAGAAAAAGCTGTTATTTAGACATTCAAACTCACAAACAGAAGACTTGATTTCGATGGTAGGGTTATACACTGATAAATTGCCAATTTAATTTACTGCAGGTATCGGGTAAAAAACTAGTGAATTTTAAAAACCAACGCGCGTAACCATATTCCCGCGAAATAAAGTAAGCAACGATTCATATCTGTGTGGCGAAACGAAAAACAAAAACCCAATAATTATACTCGTAAAGTGAGTTTGCGGAAGCCGCAAAACGAAATTTAATTTGCCCTGAACGCTGCATCAGAAATAAAGTTAAAACAGTCGCTGCACTAGGCGGGCCAACTTCTAACGCAAATGAATAGCGAATGGGAAAAGTTGGCCCGAGAAAAATGATGTCCCAGTCGAGTTTGGCCATTGTTGGCCATTGTCGTCAGCTTGCCGAGTCCGTGTTGTTTACAGATATTATTGTTATTAAATTTGTATAAATGTACTGGTTTTGTTGGGTTTTTGTAAAGCTGATACCTAGTTTTATCAGCGAGCAGAATTCAGACGTTTTGCGTGTCGTGATGTTCTTACACCAAATATCTTCGCGAACTTTAATAGTTTAAATAAAATTGAGGTTTCAAAGTACTATTAGAAGCACAGTTACAGCAGACGTAAAGCTAAGTTTAAATGACTAAACGAATTATGAAACAACAGCGAGTCCAAGTCAAGAACACAAACAGCTTTCAACTATCAATAGAACTCTAGGACCAATTGAACTCCAGATAAGACCGAGTCACTTCATTTCGAGATAGTTCGAAAGCGAGCCATTAAACTGAATGAAACGTGCGGCAATACCAACTTTGTTTTATGTCTCTTTGCAAACAGTTAAATAAAACAAAGAACAGTTTATTACTCACCGTTTTTGCTGTTTGCGCCGATATTGTGTCTGGATACTGGATCAGGGCTTGGAATGAATCTGCAACAGAGTGTTCGTTTTTACTTTCACAATTAACCACAGTGACATAATACATACATACGAATTTGTCCAGTTAGAAAAACTAAACTAAAACGGGGCAACAGGACAAACATTTTCAACTACTTTTCTTTCACGAGTTTGTGTCCAAAAAATTCGTGAAAGAAAGATGGTTACTTTAGTTTAAACTAAAGTAATATATTTAGATACTAAATCATAATCATAACGGCAATGGAATTGCTGTCTTCAGCTAATTATTCCAGGTTACCTTTTTTTTTACAGAAGAGGGAAGTAAAGAAAAAAAGGAAAAAGAAAAAGCGTGTTATGCGCGACCGGCCTTGTACGCTGTACACTGTACAGTGGTGTCAAAAGGCACTTCGCGAGTTCTCGTAGGGGCTAGGAAATGAGATGAAATTGACGCCGACGGACTTGCCGCAAAGCTCTGCTGAGTGCTAGTATGTGCCTCAGGTGCACTGCAGCTATGTTATCATCTAAACTCAGCCAAAACAGGCAAATATTTAGGTAAACCACCTTCATGACTGTTTTACTGAAGTTATCAACTGGAATTTATTGCCTACGTTGTCCGTAGCCCTTATCTCGGCTTGGGAGAATTTAACATAAGGATTTTTAGGGTTTGTAGCCTGTTTGTTTAACATTTATTTTTTGAATATTTTAGAATACAAGTTATTCGTTTTACGCATGGTTGTGAAGCTCTTCCATATCTCAGTCAAAAATAAAGCAGTCAATGTACACTCAATCTTCTGATTCGACCAGTGAACCTCCGTCCATCCGTCCGAAGTAGGTACTGTGATTAATATTTAATTTGTGTTAGATATATATTACAGCGACGCTTTAAAATTACAGCGAACCTTCCCAATAAATTGAAAACAAAAGTAACCGATGAATAGCAAATAAGTGTCCGCAATAAAACCCACAATAAAAATGAGCACCCTCAGCAGAAAAACAACTATAAAGTATAGTATGTGGGCCGCGAAATGTTATCGCGTTGAACGGGAATGGCCCTACAAGTAATATAGTTCGTTGTGGAGTATATTTACTACCAGAGGATAAGCGTTAAAACCCCTAATTTAAGGCGTGAGCCGGCGATCATTGCCGTCCTTTGGGCGTGCACATAAATTCACATTTTTAGGCAACGCTCGAGGTACATGGCAACACCTGCGTTGCCCACATAACGTACCATTAGGTGTCGCTTCGACTCACAAAGTGAGTCTACGACAAAGTGTATAAAAGGAACTGGGCTTTCAAGTGAAGCGGTTATACTACGACATGTATTTTACACATTTTGCTTGAACATTTTCATAGTTCTGAGCGTATAGGGGAAAGTGGGGTTTTCGTGTAAAAGATGACATGCAGACAATTTCCTTGATAATTTTTATCTACTCTATAAACTGTATTAAGTATTTTTTAATTTTCTTTATCGAGAAACTGAGACTAAGATAAAAATTAATTAAGATAAAAATCCAAATATCCAGTTTCGTTACTACATTACATACAATACATATGTATAGCCATCTTAAAAATACGTACGCCCCAAACACAAAAAATAATAGCTAGAAGAAGCAGTAAAAAACACTCAAGGTAAGAATCGACCCAAGAGACGCAAATTAAAAGTTACGCGTTGTCTCCTTCATACATAGTTAAATGCTCTTTAAAGCCCCATATTTCCTTGTGCTCATTTGGGAACGTTAAAATGGAATGCATTAAAGGCTTGCCGCAAATTTAAATCTTTTTTTATATAATTACATTGCGAATAAGAAAAAAGACTTTTATGGCGCACAAATGAAGATGGATTCTTTCTTAAATGAAGTCAGCCGGCGGGTTATCAATTTGCAAGGACAGCCCGATCTGTTTTGTATTTCTTGGTACCGCCGCGCGCCGGTTCTTATTTTGCTTTAGCACATTCATATTATTATTATAACAGAACAAGTTTAATAATTTCAAAACAAATACCTACCATTCAAATTTTGTTGTTCATATACAGAATTGCGTTTGTATTAAATTGTAAAACAATTTCTATTTGCCATAGGACTTTGTATTTACACTAAAAGTTGTATGCATTTACGAGTAAATTACAGCCGTTCCAACAGTCGCCAGTCACCCCTTTGTCCCGGTTTATTTACTCCTAAATATTCGAGAGCTAACTTTATTTCAGCGCCGATTGAGTAAGAAATTCAAATCTCAATCAATCTCAACGTGCGCGGTTCATTATCTCCCATTAAAAATTCATCAGAATACGCAATTACTTTGTGGAATATTCAAACGTCAATGTCTAGGTAAACATAGAGCTTAGTCTGTAGAAAACGTGCTGCCTTTCCACTTTGAAAGTCGTAAATTCATAATATTAAGCGAGGACGCGGGCCGGCCAAACGATTAATGCATAATTTGATGTCTAAAATCTCAGGCTTGTCCAGAGCGAGTCTGTTTGCTGAATGCGTCCTCGTTTGCAATTTACACGCCCTTTCAGGCAACCTCAGTCACTACTCGCAAATTACTCCGTAACGAAAGCATCATTGCATCTGTGCCGGTGTAAATACGCTCCCTCTATAACACCCCTGAAACCGACGTCTCGGGACACAAAGGCGCAGTGTTCTAGTTATGGTAACTAAGACGCGGAGCAAAGATGATCCGCTGCCAAATCAAATCCTTAATTAAGGGAATCTAACGACGATATATACACGATACCTACCGCAAACAGGGGACGCATAATAATTGTAGCGGTCTGCTACACCTTAATAAAGCCAATCGGGGCGGTCAGGGGAAGGCTAGGGGGCGGAGGGAAGAGGATTAGGGCGACTCCGCGCTCTTCATTGAGATTTGTTTCGGGATTAGGAGACGGTTTGATGGTAACCTTACCTGGTTCCCACTAACAGCCCGCAACCGCCGGGAAACATTTCCTCTAGACCGCTTTTATTATTAACGCGATGACTGCCTATAAATTGATGGAATATTTATGGCACTAACTTTTGACGTTATGAAATAATTATGTTTCTGAACAACAACACTAAAGTCAAAGTGATCTGTATTTATAAGGGTTGATGCTTGGACTTTCGAAGCGCTACCAATTCAAGATAGTTACGGGAAAATTTCTCTTAGCCTTGAAAATAAAATGTTTTATTCTTTTGCTATTAGATATCATCAAAACTTTGGATATACTGCTGATATAATATTTACACGATACTAAAATATGATCAAATGGATGTGCTAGTCAATTTACAACGCTAAATTCATCACCAATAGTTACATTACAGCCTGCAAACGTGAAACAAACATTTACCTACTCACTCAGTACACATAGTGGTACCGAGAGTGAAAATTGGTATGTTGGTCTAGGTTCCCACGGGAGCGTAATTGAAGTAAGGATTTATTCGTTTCGGTGCAGCGGGAAATATTTTAGAAGCGACTTTTGTTCCGCACGGTAAAGGAGGTTTTGTAGATGTTTGTAGTTGGAAATAATCTGCACATATATGAGGCAACTTATGCATTTATACTTTTATTTATTTAAGTTTATGTAGGGCATGCCTTAGGAAATGGAAAAAACAAAACTAATGAACAGGATTTTTGTTGACCCATAATCTAAAAATTCGTAATTAGCTTGAGCTGCCTGACTTTAAAGAGACTGTACATACAGGGACTATAGTACAGGGTTATGTAGTATTTTCTAAAACAGATAGAAAGGAAGTAAATCAAGATTAAATAAAGAAGCTGTTGATTTTCCTGAAACGCCAAGATATATAAGATAGTTCATTAATAACAACCATCTGTAACTAAAACAGTTGGTTCCACTATTCTCTAAGCAATTAATAACTTTTCATACAACTTTAGCATAGGGGATATTAACCTGACCTAATCCAAAACGTGCAAACGCTACTAAGCTACACAAATACTAAAAGTTAAGTAGATCATCATAGTCAGCCCGTATACGTCCACTGGTGAACATAGGCCTTCCAAACGACGCCACAAATAGCGGTTCTGAGCCGCCTCCATACATCGACTCCCTGCGACCGCTACAATTTCGTCGGTCCATCGAGTGGCAGGTATTCCCACACTCCGTTTCGCATTGCATCGCGGTCGCCATTCGAGAACCTTTAGTCCCCAACGGTTAACGGTTCTGCGAGCTATATGGCCTCCCCATCGCCACTTCAGCCTGCTAACTCTGAGAGCTATGTTGGATACTTTGGTTTTTCTACGGATTTGCGTATTCCGGATCCTGTCGCGTAGAGAAACTCCGAGCATAGCTCTCTCCATAGCTCGCTGAGCGACTTTGAGCTATGCACGAGGCCTAATAGTTAGCGACCACATCTAAGCTAAGTAGGTACCGGAGTTTATTTATAAACATCTAAACATATTTTTTCGTTTTCGGCCCTTGAGGACCAAAAACGAATCGCATTCCGAACTTTTCTGGAACGCCAAAATGATGAATACCACTTTGTATTTAAGTAGTTAAATGTTTCGAGTTAGACGCTCGTATGAATATTCAAAGGGGACGAAGTACGGCTAGAGCTTTTTACAATTGGACAATGACGAATGTTCTAAAAAAGTACGGTCCGCCCGGAAATTGGAAGCGTTGCATTGATGCCACAACTGAGATAAGTTGTAAACTTACATTAGAAAATGAAGTTCGAAATTAGCTAGATAGACACAGGCAGCGGAAAACCAGTGTTTCCAGACCAATGTAGTTCGAAACAGCTTAAGTGGCTTTCAAAGGAAAAAAAATATTGTAAAAAAACTACGTCTACTCAATTTCAACCCGAAGTAATTAATAGTTTTGGCACGTAAACAAAAATCTCAACATTCAAACTTTAGTGTTAGTAAGTCACTCCATAAATTAGTCATTCAACAATATCGAGAGCTGGTTTCCAAAATGCTTTAAAACAAAAGTATTTAATTGTGTCTCTGATACTCCATCAACGGAATTAATGTTAAACTGTCTATCGATTAGCCGTTTCCCATTATAGGTACGTGCTAAGGTATATTTGTATGGGATCACGGTGTGTCATCATGGCCGACGCTGTACGAAATCCTATTTTGGGTTCTGGATTAAGCATGTCAAAGGCCTGTCAGCAAAATTGGACACGAGTTTCTTGGCACAGAAATAATACACAATCTCTGAATAATTTGTTGAAGTGGTTACCTTTCTTAATGAAGCAATAGTAGGTAGAGCAGAGTATATACAGATTTTATAAATTTCGATTACATCGCGCACACAGCTTTGATTATCTCTTTCATACATGTTATCTATGTTAATTCTAGTGCAGGGGCCCGTCATTGTGGCAATATTTGGGAGAGGTCAATATCTTAAATGATGATAATGATAGAAATGTTTATTACGAACGGCATAGTGCGGAGTTTTCCATCTAATTGCTTTTTTTTCTAAGAACCATTGCAAGTTCCAGAAGTTTTCTATTCCAGGACACAAACAAGGAAAGTCTTCGCTTTCAGCAAGTAATTCTGTCTCTGTTTGGCTTCAGCGGGCAATGGCCGACATTAAAAAAGTAGTAGGTACTTGTAGAGTAGGTGTATAATTAGCGGTGAGTGAGCAACGAGCGCTCAGCCACAGGCAAGCGGGCTTATCAAATATGTACCTACCCGCCCGCCTCTTGTATGCTGGATTTATTTAGGATATGCATGAGGGTACGATTTAAATTTTAAACGGATTGCGCCCTTGGATTCACCCCCTGCTTTATATTTGGTAAATCTATCACTATAACAATCCCTTAATTAATTTTAAAGCCTTAAATTCGATTTATTAATAGTTGTTTTAGCAGCTGTAATCCCGCGGGGCCGTTATGGCTACAAAGCGGTCTGATAAAAGGCTTATCAAACAACGTATTTAATTACAAATTCCTGAGTACGGGTGCATAATTAATTAGGTGGTCGGGAAACATTTCGATTTACGCTTTTCTATTTAATGTTAGGCTGACCGGATCAACAGTACAATGGTGCATTATGTTTGTTGTGTAACCAATATTAAGCCGTACGGTGAATACAGGGTTGTTTAAAATACTCACTGTTTTTGGTAAATGTGACTATCTTCAGTACTTTTCCGTATCGCTGGAAGATGGAGTAGAGCACGTCGAGTACAATCGGGTACAGCATGTGTTCTATGATCACGCGGAGAACTGTGTTCGGCCCACCCTGTAAAATAAACTATATTTAATTTAATCGTTGATGACCTAGAATTTTAAATTTATGACCTGTATTTTCATCCGTAACTTGATTTCTCCCACTGCTTGATATACCTAGATCTTCAGCCTCTTGTCCAAAATTTTTGACCACCCTATACATCCCTTTACTGAACTGCCAGGGGAATTCTGGACAAAAAGTCCAGAAATCCCTTTCAAAGGGGAAAATGACAGGGGATTATTAAAATAAGCCAAGTAATTTTATTGTTATTATGCATGTTAAAAAATCAAAAATAAAGGTTTCTTGTTTGTATATGACTTTTTACGGCATTCATAACGAATTATTTTTTTCACTATGTAATTAGATATCAGAAAACGATCTTAGAAAGCAAAATAAATCAAACCCAACAATATCCACATGTTAAGACACTTTAGATTAAATAATGTTAAATTTGCACATGCAAGTAAAGCGTCTGGCATAAGACGGATCGCAGATTGTCGCCCGGAGGCTTGCCCGATAGTATCAATATTGCATTAGTTCTAGATCGAAGACGTGTGGTGTACGGATTATTAGCTAAGAGGCTTGCTCTTTTTTTATTTTATAAGACAGCAAATTTGTCTTTAGATAGATAATAACACTGTATTGTAACACATAAAGACAAAAAACAATACAGAATTAAATGCTAAAAATCGCGGAATAAAAAAGGGCAGCCTTATCGCTAGAAGCGATCTCTTCTGTCTGGAAGAGATCGTTTATAGCGATAAGGCCGCCGATATTTTTATCGCCCATCTCAAGGTTGTCTAACCTAAGAGCAAATAAAAAAATAATATTTTTTATGAAATAAAGTCTACAACTTAATTCGTATTTCGACGGTCTCAATCTACCCTGAAGAAACCAAAGAGAAAATCCAACTGTTTTTCCACAACCAAAAACCAACAAAATGATGTTCAAAATACATGTACTCGTAGAATCAATCTAAACCCGACCAACAAAACAAGTTTTTCGATGGATTTATTTCGTAGAAACAAGAGACAATCTGGTCCTTTATTTTTTTTTAAACTAAGCTATTTAATATGTTTTTATTCAAGTAAAAACTCAGCAAATGAAACAAGTATTTATATGGTTTCGATCAACTTCCTATTTTCCAAAACAATTGAAAGTCCAAACTTGAGTAAAATGAGTCAAAAAAATTAATAGTGCTATACGCGTGGCGCGTAGAGGGTCTACGGGCGTAGACGGCTACACCGTAGAAGTGCTACGAAGCTACTAGAAAACTTTTAGGACATTTTAATTCTATTCTTTGTTGAATATGAATGAGTAAATCGTTGCTATTACTTAAAATTTTCATTCAAATTTAGACTTTATTGCTGAAACTCCCCAGAGACTATGCCACAAAGATATTCACAACACGCTATTCCTGACACATGTATATTCTAGTACCTGATCCGTAGCAAGTTTCTTACTTGGCTTCAACTATGCGTCTATTGGGACGCTAATTGTTGGAAGCATTTTCTTGTTAGCTCCGCTAGGGAATGTTGTATCTGAGTTGTTACTTATAGACATGCACGGGTCTTATCTTGGAGATAAGTTATTGTTACCGGTTAAATGGAAACAAATGTTTAATTCTAGTTAAGGTTAAGAAGTTATAGGCAATAAATGAATTATTATTATTATTTGATTTAATAATATTATTATGTAACAAAGGTCAGGTTATGTTTAAATACTGTATCCTATAGTAACGCTAATTGTTATTTGTCCAAGGCGTGCGCGCGCCTGCCTTTAAGATGTTTTTAATATAAAGCTGGTTTTGTAAGTTTAAAATGGCAATGTTGGTAAGTTTATTTTGTATCATGAATAAACCTTCGTTTGACCACAATGTCACCTGATGGCAGGTGACGATGTGGCCGGCGATCTATCGCGATGGTCTATAATCAGAAGGACCAGAAGAGTTTGTGAAAATATGTAATAAACTTTTAATATTGACAGTTAAATGTAACCCAAGGTAATAGATAAAAAAACATGGGATTCTAACCAATCTCCTAAATCATATAGGTTAGCTAAATGCGATTTAGCTGAACCCAAATCAGATTCGGGAAGAGATGTTTTATTATTAACAGAGGCCTTTGTAACGGGATCGTTTAAAGGTTTATTCTGAGGATTTACTGTTACTAAGCACGTTGCTTTTAATATTATAACATGATCATTTTAAAGGTTAACAGTGAGAATAGTTAATAATGTTTGTTTTAGAAAGGTCGAGAGGTCACAATTTTCATGCTGGGCCTCTGCCAAGCCCGGGCACTAAATTTAATGTGGTTTCTGAGCGTCTTAGGCTCAGAAAACCAATTATGTTGAGTTAGCGCTACCAAATCTGCGAATTATTCAATATTCCATTTGTTAAGAAGACTATTTGCAAAATGTTTGTGTCTAAATGCGATAAAGGAAATCCTTAGACAGAGACTTTTACATAGGTGCAAGTTTTAAGATGTTTTCAAGAGAAAGTACTGTCCAACTGCAAGGTGCAGGCCTCCGTACTCTCTTATCACTCCTGTCTTTTACCGCCACTATCGTAGAAACTTTCAAGTGACTGCTTATCTAGATCGCCTCTCCATCGACCTCTTTGGTCTGAGGCGAGGTTAAATTATCAATATAATAATCAATATCGTAATTAGATAATTTAAGAACTTTTCACTATAAACTTTTTATTATTGTGCACAACATGGCGCGGAGCGCGCCCGTCTAGAACCGCACTCACCCTGATGATGTCCCTCGATGAGAGATGAACCGTTGGTGTTCTTCCAACACAAACTAGGTTATTTACCCGCTTACATTCATAATGAAATGAAGAAATTACCTGTATTTCAGCGCCTCCATTAGCCGGCTGCAAAGCCGCCCCGGTGCCCGCGACGAGCGCCGCGCCCGCCGTGTTAGAGATCGCCTGAGCGGCCTGCAGCGCCGCCTGCGCCGAAGCGGACTGAAACAAGATTGGCTATATCATGTGAATACGTTGTTTTGATAGAGGTAGAAGTAGATAATGAGGGAGTAGTATAGCCCCGCGCGAAAGCCAGCCTCCTCTTAGCTAGCATGCGAGTGGAAAGTGAGAGGTATGCGTAAACAACATTTCTGTAAGCTTACGAGTACGCTTCCTCTCGCATACCTTCTAGGCGTTAGGAGATGGCTAGCCCATGTAAACCCATAAATAGGTTAAAACAGTGAATAAAGGTTGCTTTGAAGTTAGCTGTAGAAATATGCCGCTGTTTTAATCTTTGTATGGACATGTAATGCACGGAGGGATGGCAGACAGATATGTATATATAACTAGTTTATGCTTGCGGCTTCGCACGCGTTTTTTTTATGGAAACATTGAAAGGTTATTTCTATCCAACGGTTAAGAAAAAAGTTAAAGGTTAAGAGCTATGAAATATTTCAGCTCAACCTGTCTCGTAGTTTTGGCGCGAAGAATTAACAAACATCCATCTAACCATCCATCCAAATCTCCTAACTTTAGTGTGTTGTGATGTTATACAGGTGAAACAATACATTTTCTGAGGTATGTACTCATACAATATAAATAATAGTGCTCTACTGTAATTTGGACTAAGAACACTTTATATGACATTCAATAACAGCCAACAAACAATTGCAAATCTGAAAAAATCCTAGAGGTATATTTAAGTCAAACTAATCGACCTACAACCGGCCTAATCCTCACAACTCTAACACCAAGCCAATATATCGCACACCAAAATATAATATCCTGGCAAATAAAAACACATTTATTGTCACGCACAAAAGTAAACATGTCCATTCGGCTGCTATAATTTCCGGAACAATGAAACGTAATACGGGGCGAGTTATCTTTTGCACGAGCCACGAGCTCAAGACCTGCGAACTGTACGGACGAGATGATTTTTTTGTCCGACTTCGACCAGTCTACAGCTCTGACCTGAGGACTGTACGGACGATTTTTTGGTAGGTACGACTTTGGCCATGCCTCACCAAACTCAGGTAGGTGGTAATCCTGGGGACGGACATAGGCTAATTTATATCTCGGAAACGAGCGTGCGAAGCCGCAGGCAGCAGCGAGGTTTTATTATAAACCAACAAATTTAATTTTGATTTATTCATTTAATTTTTGGAGGTATAAATTATTTAAAGTTTTACGTTGCAGATTGAATAAACCTAAAGACTAACTAATACTAAAATCTTATTACCCTAACAATCAAATAGTAAAACTTTTTTAAAGCAAAAATTGTTTGCTTCATTGACCGTCTATATCAGCACAATAAATTGCATGGAAAAATAGTGTGCGTAATCATACCATCCGTAGAGCCTTTTATCCGGTAGCAAGAGCCAATACGAGTACTCAAGAAGGAGATAGCTGGCAACATCAAAGGGGGACATAAACTTATTTTGTATCGCACACGAACAATTCCTACTTTGTTGCGTAAAAGTTATGGGGGACATTGGTGATTATGAGGGGATTAAACCGTAATATCTGGGCCACGGATGGTCTCTGCCGATATAATTTATATCATATACGACGATGTACTTTCGGTCGATTGTATTGGTTTTGTCACCCACTTCTATTATCCTGTATCGCTTGCAATAAGGATTGCCGGAGGAGAACTCTTTATGGGGATACGGTTGAGTCTGCCGTACTTTTTCTACTTAAAAGTTTTTCTGTTTGTAAGTTTAGTTTTTGTGCAATAAATAATTAAGAATTTCTTTCTCACAAGCTTTGCATAGAAAATATTCCAGTGTTAAATATCGAAATATTCAAATAGCTTGTCAAGCTTGACTGACAAAAATATCCCTGAACCTAACAGTGGCAGAAAAGTGGCGAACCAGGAACAAGTTGCCAACAATGAAGTCAAGTAAATTCAAACAATTACCCCGTAAATTAGTTGTGATTTGTTTTCAAAAAGCCTAATATAATCTGTAAAACCTTCCACAAATTAAAAAACAACCAATTTCTTGTTTTCCCAACAATCTGAAACCACCACTTAAACTTTGAACCCGTATCAAATATCGCGAGGTGTCACCGCGGTCGCACCTTAGTTAATATTCCAAAAGGCACGCGTCACGTAATCGTACACATTTAGGGTACGCTTTAAACCAGTGATTCCCAAAGTGGTCCAGGTGGACCGCCAGGGGTCCACGGGAGACCCGAAGGGGGTCTACGGTGGCGTGAAAAAAAAATTGCGGGTTCGCAAGGTGTAAGTGAGGGTCCACGAAAATGTATCGGTCTCGAAGTAAAGAACAAAAATATTGGCTTGGCTTTACCTAAGGGATATCCAGACAAACGTCCAACATGCATGGTGACTTCTCAAAATTTTTATTTATTTTTCTTTTATCTGTGCAGGCGCACGAAATGTATTATTATATAAAATTTCACGTTATTTGCTGCAGTTGCTGAGATATTAAAGACGGAAAAAAGGACAGAAAAAGCGAGACCATAAGGGTTTCGAAACCGATCTCCGATCTTCGAAACCCTGAAAAGGCTATTTTGGCTGCAGGCAGAAATACCCGTAAAATATCCTGGGCTAACCTTTTAATAGCGTTTCCCTCGACATATCGTGTTGAAAAATGTTTTATTGTCGTTACAAACCTAATAACAAAAAAAGAGCAGATTGAACATCACAGAACGGGGAGATTTGCGTTTATTCCTTACAAAACTAAAGCCAAATATTGATAATTTGCTGTCAATCCATCAAGTACATCCCTCCCATTCAAGTTATGACTATTTTTTATTGTTGATTTAACTTGAATTGTTGAAGTTACGGTACGTTATTAATATTTAATTTTAATTCACATAGGTCTGTTATCATATTATTTTAATAAATGAACACAAGAAAATATAATATTTTTCTTTTTCTGTTTACTATTCCGAATTTAGGGTTGCAATTGGAACTCAGTCGCGACGCAAATTTTCATCGTTAGATTATCATCTTCACATTTTTTGACGAGATTTAGAAATATAGTAGAAATTTAGCAGCAGGGGGTCCACCGAAACCAGTAAAATTTTTAAAGTGATCTACGAGAAAAAAGAGTTTGGGAACCTCTGCTTTAAACGGTCATTTTAAAATTTTTTCACACTGCTATAATGAGCCCTAATTTTTGAAACGATAAACAAATTAAATTACTTGCATAAGCGGTAGTGCAATAAAGTAATTACTACGGGATATACAACAAAAACCAACGCAATTCAAAATGAACATTTAGAAAGATGGATGCATTCCGTTATCAAATAAGTCGCGTGATTAACACTGAAAGGGCTTTTTCAAACATAACGAGTTTTGTTTCTCAAATAAAAAATGAAATAAACTGACACAAGAGTGAATACGTTGTGTTTACACGTAACGTTCGCGTGTAAGGGGTACGCGAACACTTTGATCCTATACTTTCACATGGCTTTGTGCGCGACGACACGGGCTGACAAGCGGGCCCGACCAGACACAAAAATAAGGCTTTAACCGTGTCATGGTAAGCCTGCCGCCGACGGCAAAGGCTCCGCTACAAATTCACGTTGACTTGTTCCCCCTTCACTTCTCTTTTCCTCCGACACGTATTGTTTGAAACGTATTTATCGACAGGTAACAGAAACAAAGCGCTTCAACGGAAATTGACTACTCAATTACATTGGGTTCCCTGCAGTTTTTATTTATTTATTAAACAAAATCCACAGCCATTAAGTGACAAACTTATTCACTAAACATACGGCCAATACAGGATTAACTTTTTGTAAAATAAGTTTTTATGTTTTAATGTTTTAACGTAAAACTACTACATTTTTATGAACTAAATTTGCAATTCTTACTGTTAACTATAGTCGTAAGATAGTACGTTGCTTCAGTTGAAAGCACTTTAGTCATGTTATCGAAAATTTCCACATCACCGATGTCCTCGCTTCGCGGAGCCCGAGAGTCCTTATTCTGCAAGCAATCTCTCAGTGCCAGTCCAGGCAGATGTTCTTGTGAAAACGGAGCGACAATATAACTTTGCCATTGAAGAGTTCTTTCAACCACCACAAAAACCTTTTGCGTCGCATGATTGATCAAAGCTGAGCTCACTGCATGCTCTTTAAAACGCATTCGACTAGACAAATCTTTGCAAATTGCAAGAAATATTTTTCATCGCAATTTCTCGAAGGCTGTTTGGGGGATTAAAATCCATGTGTTTCGTCACTTCGTGAACCTAATAATCCGTACATGCGTCTCTTTTCATGTGTATCGCAATAACAATGCCTAGTTTTGTTAGCAACTCCCTCGTTATAAGTTTTAATAGTGCGCGATACAAAGAGGTCCCCGAATTGTGACTGGGGGTGGTAAATCCGCATGGAGCGGCATATCTTTTATTTCTTCCGAAAATAGCAAAGTAAAGGAAACTTTTCCTGTGGACGGGCTCAAAAACAATAATTTGCTGTAAGCTAAAAATATAAAAATTATCTATGTTTAGAAAATCATATAGCTGAAATAAAAACTCATTCTCAACGACACGACAAAATAGGTTTTCTGAGAATCAGCTATTATAATAGAATGCAAAAGACAACCATGCAACCTATTATGGAAATATGTATTCAGGATAACGACTTCACGAAGGCACGAATCACATCATTATAGAGTTACAGAAACAGAAGGAAATAAATATGATAGACGAGCGTCTAGGGTTGTATTCGAATATACTCGAAATATTCCATAAGCCTGGAAGCTTCAATCGAAATTAAATTGCAGACGATTGATACCTGTCATATGAAAGCAGGTATGTATAGCACTTTGAATTGGTAGGTAATTCTGTAAAATATGAAGGTTGGTTACAAAGGAGTATGGCTTGATTGTTACGCTTTTGTTGTGTCCTCATATTCCTAATCGGTAGAGATCGTATCGATTAACAAAGGCCTTTCAGGTGAAGGGTCGATTTGCCATCAAATCTAAATCGACAGCAATTATGCTAACGGGACATCATAATGGTCATTAGCCACAATACAGGAAGGGTGAATAACGGAAACTGATATCTTGTAAAAATAACCAGCAAAATTTTAACGAGAAACAATTTTAATAACAGGGTTTTTAAACGCTGCGAAAAATACTTGATAATGTTTGAGAGCGCTGGTATTTCGAGGGTGGAAGTATAATTTTGGTTGTATTTTCGGGCGCATTTAAATAATCAGAAATTTAATGAGTTTGTTTTTCGAAACCACATTTACACACAGAGCATGCATCGATATCATCAATTGATCCAAGACCGGCGGTCGTACATGGTCACCTTCTAGAAACGGTTCCCGAGTACACTTACCGTGGGTAGATTCTGCTTTTGGGTAAAAACAACTTCGAGAAGGAAGTCAAGAGCCAGTTAGGCTGGCGTTTGGAAAACTACGTCATCCATACCGCAAGGCATGAAAACTAAAGTTTTCAATCATTACGTCCTACCCGTCATGCCCTACGGAGCTGAGACGTGGACACTCAAGGTAGGGTTGGTCCACCAGTTAAAAATCGCTCAGCGAGCTATGGAAAGAACTATGACCGGAGTTTCTCTGAAGCATCGGCTTCGTAACGAATACATCCGACAGAGAACCAAAGTTATAGACATAGCTCAAAGAATTACCATGCTGAAGTGGCAGTGGGCTGGCCATATCTCGCAAAGAACCGATAACCGCTGACGTAAACGTGTTCTTGAGTGGATACCGTGACTCGGCAAACGTAGTGTAGGACGCCCTCCAGACAGGTGGGATGACGACCTGCGAAAGACTGCAGGCAGATGCTGGGTGCGGCAAGCTGAAGACAGGGCGCTACGGCGCTCATTAGGGGAGGCCTATATTTAGCAGTGGACTAATATACGTTGATGATGATGATTAATTCTAGGTTCGTTTTCTTCAGGCTTCGCGGAAATTCTTCTCATCAAAGATAGAATATTGAAACTAAATATTTAGATGAATTACTTACTCTAAGATTACAATACAAGATGTACTTAACGAATAGTTATTATTAGAGTAGCTGTTCAACATATTTGCCAGCAAATATTGACACGGCGACGGTTGAGAAAGCGGATAAATAGGGTATATTAGTAGATAATAGACTATTTGTAGTACCTACATATCCGCTTTAGGTATAATTATTCCATTAATTACCTTGTGTATTTACTCGTTTGTGTGAACAACCGGGACGATTGTATTAAACAGTTAACTATTTATTTGCGAATTTGACGGTTAAAAGCAGATTTGCGATACGTTTGCTTTACAGAGATTTGAAAGAGTCGATATTGATGAATGACTATGTAATTTGAAATGTCTGACGTGTCCAAGAGTCCTTCTAAAGGAAATACAGCAGGGTTTTGAGCGTTTTTAGTATTGATAAAGAGATAAATAGATTTTTTATTAGATTTTACGATTTTCTTATTATTTATTATTATTTTATTGTAATTTGCTTTGTTAATTTAACCGTTGCCGTTTAAAAGAAAATGATATTTCCAAAAACGAATTACAGACCGTAAAGCTTGTAACTAGTTTTATTATGCTCCAGTCTAAGATAAGAAAAACAAATAAATATAGGTTTCCTAAAAATAGCGATATACATAATTTAAATACTAGAAATAAACATATGTAAACTCGCTGTGCCCACAACTAGACTACACAAAATTAATGTACGTATCTTTTAAAGGGCAATGTATAATAAGCTTCTACAACAAAACTCCTAGTGAGTTGCAAAAATTATTAGTAAATAAATTTAAACCAATTGTCAAAACCTTCCTGTGCAAAAAGGCTTACTATCAAAAATCTGATTATCTAGCGGATAAAAAAGCTTGGGACGGGATTTGCTCCAACTCGAAAAATAACAACTAAGAGGCTAAAGGTTTCTTCGTCGCTTCTTTACTTTAGTCTACATACCGAAGCGACTGAAATCAAATATATTACTTTATTTCCATGTCAGCCGTTTAATTATTCATAATTTGACCTTTTCTAAGTGTACATTTATTGTGTTTATGGAAATAAAGAGTTTTTGATTTGATTTGAAACTTGAAAATTAATTCGACATTGTTTTCTAATTATCACAATACAAGTTTCCTGCAGATATTTCGTAAGAAAATATAACAAACAAAATTGTTAGAACAATAATTGAAAATGTCACTCCTGATTCTCCTGTCCGAAGCCCCGAGATACAAAACGGAGTTTCAACTTCCTCAGAAGAACAACATCTCGTTGTAATCAGCCGTCAGGACGGTTTTGTTTTTGATAGGTTTCGTGGATAAATGAAACTAATTAAGGCTTTTAATTAATCCTACCATTGGGTGTTTTGTTACGGAAAATATTGATTTTCGGTCTCCATTTTGCCGCAGCGCCTTAGGGTACAGATGAATCGAAATGCTGTGTGGTGATTATTTATCCATATTAATTATTTGAAAGCGGAACATTGTACACGTCACTCCCAGATTTTTGGTGGTTATAACTGCAACGTTTATGCAGAAAATCCTAACATTAAAGTTCTAAGTTATAACCTTAATGAAGGTATTAGTTATTTATGTATTTAGGTTATGAAAATTCTAGAAAATTATAGCTATTATTTAACGCAGAGCAAATGACGCAAAATTATTATTTTAAGTAAATATAACACAATTATAAGTTTACTGCTACAATAAAAGTGCAATAAAATGTGCTGAGAGTAATCAACGACACAACGACATTAAAAGGGTTAAACATATTTTATAGCGCTGAAAGACGGGGGCGCTAGTAATTTATATCGAGGACAAGGGATATGTAGGTATTTTCAGGCTGCTATTGTTTTAAAATACAGAATTAAATAAGGAATCTTATTTAAAATTACTTAGCTTAGATATCTATACTTATTTTATCCATATTAACCCCTACACGTGCTCACCCACTCACTGAGACAATCAAATACTAATTTCGTTCTTAAAATGTTTGAATTTTCTAAATGTCTTTTGGGTATTAAGGAAATCAACGTTATTGATTCAGATTCTTTCTTACTCTTTTTGCTTCGGTTCGAAACAAAACAAACGTTCAAAACAATTAGATAATAGTTGGCAATCAAATACTGTATCTACATTAGAATTCCACTGAGCCCAAGATTTGAAACAATAATGCCATTATCAGACATAAGTTCAATTCACGTTATCAAATCATTCACGACCGTTTCCCCACATAAATAAACTTTGAAATCGTCTATTCGGATCACGCTTCTTGTGTATCACGGTTGAAATAAAGCTTGTGAACAGCTAGCTCACTTCCAAACTGACGGGGCGAGACTGAAGTTGTTTATGAGCTTTTGTGTAATCGAGTGAGATAGTTGTAAGGATTTATCAAGGATAAATTTTCGGTAGGATACCTTGATGAAAAAATAAATGTCATCATGATAATCCTTATCGAATCTTCATGTACACCGAGAGCGGGCAGCATCGCTCTCTGCAGAACAGACGCACCACCGAACTGCGAGTGATCGATTTTGACGTGAATTCGTTGACGTCTAATCGGTCTGGCAACGAGTCTCAAGGTAGAAATTAAATTAGGACAAACAATTTGTACTTTGGAAATTTTGTAGCACGGAGGTTACGTGAGTTACGGAAATAGAGTTTATATTGCCGTATCAGTCATTTTGGCGAGAACCAAAATGTACTAGGTCGATGACCATGGCCAGTGGTGGGGAGGGGCGCGCGCGGAACGCAGTACTAATATTCTATGTAGCGTGCTAGCTAACATACCTGATAAGTCGAAGCAACGCGTGACCCAAGAGCTGGTGGGTATCAGGCGCAGCACATCAACATTGCCAGCGGGGTAATACAGCCAGCGTCTTGAGGACGCTTCCGACTAGTATTGATATGGATTAGTTAAGCTGCCTGTAGATTGTTTGCAACAGTCTGCAGTTAATTTAATTGTTCCAATTTTACTAGTTTTATTTTGTTTTCTTATTTGATTGTAATTTTCTTTGTTTTTTTAATATAGACCATTCTTATATTATTTGAAAATTGACATTTGAAAGTTTGTGAAAATTTGTAGTTTAAAAAAAATGGCTGGTACAAAATCAAGAAACAGGTCAAGAAAGGCCTAAAAACCGAGTTGTTTTTGAACTGGGACCCATTCCAGGGTAAAATTGTGCCTATTATTTAAAGAAGAAAGGAAATTTGTCGGATAACACTGGGAGAAGTTTTGTTGAGAAACTTGATGGAAATTCGGATCAAAATTTTGGCGCTTCAACTTCGGCCCAAGGTGGGGCCCAAATTGAACCTATATAAGTGGATGTGGATGATCCTGTAGATTCAGAAATTGTCTAGGTCGGTACACCAGAGGCGCCAGTTCGCGAAATATCGGGCCATCAATGGGAGCGTCGTTGGTGGAATTAAGGGTTATAAGTGAGTTTGTGTCCGTATGCTGTGGCTGATCGATAGGTATTTTATAAATACATTTCTAGACAATGAGTTTGAGGTTTTTGGATAGTAGAAGAACTCGCTGTGGATTAGGAATTTATAGTTGCCAGGCAGCTATCAGGTCCAAGAGTAAATTGAACTGAATCGATTATTCGAGATTAATGTTGGAGTTCTTTTCGTCATAGGAGTCTCGTCAAAAACTAGCGTTAGAAGCCCGAGACTTTTACCCATCCTAATTTTTTTAGTCTTAAAAGCAACATATACCTACTTTTATTGATATGATGGGCACCACCACTAATCGTTATAGTAAATAATACAAGTGATTAGAAATCTCAGTATAGTTGGAATGGTTCATTTTCAGACCGCGATAACTCTGCGTTACAAAATTTTTTATGGGTTTGCTATTTTACTGTAAAATGTAGTTTGAAGAGCATAAATCTTTGGAGTTTTTCCAACACAAAATAGATTCGTGTTTAACCCGCTTACATTTATAATAAATTTTTATAGGTCCCTATTTTTTATTAGCACAAAGTAGCCCGATCCTGTTAAAACGCTGCTCCTGCCGCGTGTGTCAATTACATTAAATACGGTTAACCAGTGTTGACTCCCGTGACTCTAAACTAACCTAGTTTTATTAACTTGGCCCACGATAGTGGTCAATACTCAGTGAGCTAGCTTCACATCTGTTATCTAACATAATTACGAAACCCATTGCAAATATTTGATTTGATCATCCACAATCAATATGATTTCTGGGTGGAAAACATACCGACTGGATACTGGCAAAGGTTTACGTACGCCATCTTGTTATTTGAAATTAAAAATTGGTCACTCGCGAGATAAGAGAAAAAGCATGAGAGCTGGTAAGGCCCAAATTATGATGATAAATAACAGGGTTAACGTATAGCTTGCATGGAGTTATTCAGTTAAAGTTAATGAAAAACGCGCAAGATAGTCGCACGTTATTCGATAACGATTGTTATGCAAATAGTTAACTGAGCTAGCTGTATGCAAACCAAGAAATGTTATCGTATAGACACAACAGTAATAGTTGAGTAACTCAATCAAATCGGAACAACGGAGGATGTCCCGCCGCGACATGCGGGCTTATTGAATACAGTTATCTAAATTGTGGGCTCTTGATGCCCAAGGAAGATTATATTAACAGCTCGCAGGGTTGGTGCCAGTGTGAAATCGCACTAAAATATGTAGATAAAAGATACCAATTCTTGCGGCCGCCTATTTAAACCTATCCATGGTGGTACCCATAACCCAAACTTTACTCACTTGTACAAGCATAAAAAATGTCTTATGCTTTTTATAGGTGCTTTTGAAAAGAAGTCCACCTGGAGCACGACTCTAAGATTTGGTTCATGGTATAGGGTTTTTAGTCACTGAATTACTATGACTTAAATACGTGCACAATGTATAAGAATAGACGTACGTTACAATTCCATTTAACTCTGTACAAACAGACCGTTGCATAGACTTAGATTTATCAAAAATATTTCAGCGCTAACATTAGCCTTAGGTCAAAATCAGTAACATTTTCAAGCAACATTACATATACCCCGGCATGAGATCAAATTAGCAGGTCGGACGCAGGCCCCTACAGGCTATATTCCCGATTGGCAGCTCTAAGCCATACTACTGGTTAATGCGCTTGTTGTAATACAGCTAATTGAAACGTTGTTACGTTATAACATATACCTATATAACGTTCTACGTGTCCTATATCTATACTTGTGTATAATATTGAAACTTTTTACGACAGGTGTGTCGCGGCGGGCATTGGTCCGCCTGCGACGCAGTAGGTTGCGATTCCTGCCTTGTGACAAATATTTGTACGATCTGCAAATATTTGTTCCGGGTGTTCTGGGTATTTAGATGTATTATAAAAAAAAAACTATTTATGTAACGTATTGTATTATGCATGTTTGTATATCAGTTATCTATTAGTACCCATAACACACGCTCTGCTTAGCTTTTGGCTAGATGGCATCATCTAGCCAAAATCTAAGCAGAGCGTGTTAGTGTGGATTGTCCAGCATTAAAAAAAAAACTTAGCAGGTTGCTTGAAGGATGCCAACGACCTTTTTAAGTCCACGTCTGGCCATCATCGTTACAAGTACCATTATTGTAAGTATTCATATACCTTATTACGATGGTTGTTTGGCATTTCATTCAACTGCTGGGCAAATGGCTCCACCGAGTCATTCCACTGGTCACGAAAGCGATATCCGATCATTCTCTTGGAAAGGCGATTACTAAAAAAATATTACCTACGGCACCCTACGGTTTCAAAATATCTACTCTACTCCAAGCCAGTCACGCGCAAAATTCACAATTTCTTATCCTGTATAATGTCTTCTTCTATAGACCGTATCCCATTTTGATTTCACCGACCTCAATCTTCTGTTCAATTATCATAGATTCATAAACAATAATTTCTAATCTTGATCATAAGAATGCAAAATGGTCTGTAATATTTCCACTACGTGTATCGCTATACAATTCAGATATCTAGATTCCTAATACGGTATTAATACCTCTTTGTACTGGCATTAGCGATGCCCATTCAACTAGCGCTCAATTGATCCCGTAATACTCCGAATCTGTTTGGTAGATTACCTAGATCGTGTATTGTAAGCTATCAGTAAGCCTTTTTGTGTGTGAACTTGAAGGAGTATTTAGTAAATTTATCCCGCAATTGGCAACGTTCATTGCTATCAACAAGCAAACATAATATGTTTGCTTGTTGATAGCAAGCTCTAATCTAAATAATAAATAATATTATGTTAGATTAGATGTGTCAAGTTAGTATGTATTAGTCAGAATTGTTTGTTGGATATTATAATTTTAATTGGTACCTATTGAATCTGTATCTTGACAAGTTTTATATTCAATCCAAACTTGACGCGCTATCAAGCATATAAAAGTACACTCACTCACATATCCAAATTAAAATGGGAAAATTTGTAAGCTTATTTGTACTGTGTAATGTCCAATAGAACTAAGGACTATTAATTATTACGTAAGGCGATTTTGGAGATTTTTTGACTCCCTCCCCCGTCCTCTAATCCCACGTGGGATTTTGCAAAAAGCGTATATGAATGTAAGTTAATCTGTGCTTGATTGGATTGCATTTAAGACTATAAAGAATCACAGTTACAAAATCGAACAATTGTTTCGTGTTGGCGCGAGATACAAATTTGTTTTTAGTTTATAATTTTTCTGCGTTCTACAAGGAATGAAACCAACGAAAAAGTAATTCGCCGCAAATCGTTAACGATTTTCTATTACAAATTTGAATCTCGTGACAACACCACACGAACAACCTCTTACTTATGAAAATCTGTCAACTGCCTGTCCTAAAGAAAAAAACACTCCAAATGCTTATTTTCCATGGATCAGGTACAGAGAGGAGGCGGCCTAAGCAACTGTGCACTGCGTTCCACAACTAGGTCCTGACGTCATCATAGTAGGCGTGGCCTTAGTCAGTGCACTGCCAGCGTTCGTTCTGTGCACAGCATTGTCAACGGGGCAACAACATGAATATAACAAAAAGACAGACCAGTATTTAGAATCCAATTATTTCACCGGTTGTCCCACGGCTATAATTAATCAATGGTAAGTACCTTAAAAAAATATGAAATACGCAAGAAATAAAATAAAAGAGTATTTCTTTTAAATTAAATATTCTATGTACATTATTGAAAGTACATTCCCACCGTGAGACCACTATTATGCCATTTATAACAGTTGTTGTTTAGTTAATTTGAAGTTTAATTAAATTTTAAATTATGTATGTCCTAGATTTCCATCCCAAGAGAATCTTAATCAGCAATGGATCACAAAAATTAATAGACAAGACTGGACTCCGACAAAATATACAAAGATTTAATTTTTGTATATTGTGAAACCTTCATTATTAAAATGGCAAGCACACATTTTTTTTCTTGCCATTTTAATGATGAAGGCTTCATAGTGACAAAAAAGGCGACATGCGACTTTTTATTCAGAGGGGTATAACTTGTTTACTCCCTGGTACGAAAATTCTGAGTACGTCCCTGTTACACCCTACATTTAGTGACATCTAGTGTGAGGTAGTTAAACTACATAGTACCATCGACACAGAAATAATCGAGCAGTTTTGCTATTTACCGGTAGACGGAAAATAAAAAATGGGCAGGACCTAACACCACCTCACCCCGCAAATTGTCACGCGTTGTTTCGGAAATCTAATTATAACATCTCCTCTCTGTACCTGCTCCATGTTATTTTCTATTCTTAGGGAAAATTTCCCTATATAAAGTATTTTTGACTTGACTTTAGTTGCTCTGAAGGTTTTTAAGTTAAGGATGTATGCAGTCAATCTCAGGGTTGGTACTTACGGCATTGCTATGAGTCTGATCTGTCTTCAGTTCCTTGTGGTGTGAAAACTGGACGTAGACGGCCCTGCCGCGGAGCTGAGCCACGCAGCCGCCGAAGTAGGCGACCATTGCGACGGCAGCTATCTCGTCTGCCATTTCCAGGAAAGCCTGCGGAGAAAAGGTTTGATGTAGCAAATTATTATTATTCAAAAACCCCAAGAACGGCCTGAAAATAAAATACTGCGTGCAGCACAAAAAGCCTTTTAAAAAGACCTAAATGGATTTAAACCACTAACCATTTTATTGTGATAGTTTAAGGATAGCGTTAGCTAATAGCTCTGATTTTTTTATTTGTTAGGCATGTGGAAGACAATACTTCCGAACGACACGACACCCAGGTATTCTCCAACCGCCAATCTGGTCTGACGTTGGAGTAACGGCAGTTGCACTAAGAAAACAAAAAAGTGTCAACCGTCATTCTACTGTGTTGGTTGTTGCTCAAAAGTATCGCTGAAACGATTTTATATCCATGCGTCCTACGGGGACAGTCCAAATCCGTCTCGTTGCTGGTGCCTTCTTTCCCTGTACTGGACGGCATGAACGCTCGCTGGTGATAGCTGGTCTAAATCCTATTCAACAGCACACAACACCTAACAAACTGTTGTGTAATGCGGTTCGCCTAACAGCGTTCAGGTTTACGCCCATTGAGTCCAATTAATCCGCTTTGCCCATCGTCCAGGCGTGCATCGAAACAACAGTGGCCACAGAATCGCAGAACAAAGAAAACATACATCGTGCCGTAGTTTCTGAGCTAGTCTACACGCTACACATTCTGCGTACCTCACAAGCTTTCCGTAGTCCACTCACAGAAAATTATACACATCGCTTATACTTTGACGAAGTTCAGGGACAAATAAACCGGCTAGTAAGTTGTGGTAGAAGTTTTTTGTGAGGTTTATCGAAACCTGTATTTCTATGTGATTGCAAGCATCTCCGTATTTCATCGACCAAAAATATCGATATATTCCATTTATTTGAGTTTTGTATATTCAACGACGTCTGAATATTTATGCTGTAATAAATTTTCGTTAAATATTTAATAGGTTTTTTAAAGGATTACGAGTTACATATTTTTGCCCACGTATGTTTTATGCGAGCTATGTCTAAGCTGAAAATGATTTCCGTGAACATTGCAGTGAACATTCCGCATTACCACATCTGGTTTGGGCATGTATGCATGTGGTATGTACCTATGTAAGTTGCTATCGTAAGCCGCAAATGAAATAGAATTGCCCGCGGCTAATTAAAAATATGAATGTTATGAAAGCGTGGCAGGCGGGAATCCAAACAAGCCTTTATAGGCTGTTATAGCTACTCGTATATTAATTTTATCATACAAGATGTTCGTAATACAGATGAGCAAAGCAATTTTAAGTTTACGACTCGATATAACATTTTTAATGCCAATCCCGCAAATTAAACATATGTTGCATGGGTCAAACGGATTCAACCTTTGTGTCTTTACAAAAGCCGTCGTAAATTACAAAACGCTCAGCCTACGATTTTTAACTTTACTTTTCAATCTCATTTTATAACTGTTAGTTTTTATGCTCGTCTACATCCATTATCGCGATCATTCGAGGTCGATTGTCGAGAATCAATAGCTGCGGACCGCTCGTAAAATAGTGTCAACGCCTCTTTTGGTTTAATCACTAAGTGCGAGCCGAGTGGGTGATTGTTCGTGCAACGGCCGTGTCCGCTGTTTGCCTACCTCTCCTCTCTGCCAGGCCTTTGTAATGCGACCCAGGGGTCCGAGCGATACTTCCATCCTCCACTCTCAGCCATCGACGATACTTGTATCATATTAATTGGTAATTGACAAAATTAATCAATCACTTTCCCAAAACTTTCCTAGACATAATCAAATGTTCTGATTTTAGCTTTCAAAACTTTTGAAAACTATTGCAAGTCTACAAAGTTATCTTCTTACTTTGAAGACGGAGATACTCGTTGTGAAATGACCCAGATGTGATGCTGTGAAAGCGAGCTCATTTTATGTTTTTCACGAGTAATGATTTATGAACTTCAGAAATCCCACAAAGAAAGAACCCTACGCTTTCACCTGAAGTGTCGGAGTCGTGGAATGTTCTTAGACAAAAAGGCGTTCCTTTTATGCGGGAGTCGGCCGGCTTGTATCACGAAAGAAAATGGTTTTGTTCATTATTCCTATTACCAATAAGATTTCTTGGATAATTTCCCGAGCTAAAAAGAGCGAATAAGTGATGAAGCTGCGCACTATTTTGTGAAAAGGTTAGGCATAGGATTACGCGGTCTACGCAAATTACGCAACTTGTGATGAAACTGGTTCATGGAATCAAATAATTAGTATCAAAAGTACGTATCAAAAAAGAAGTCATTTCGATACACAAAACCGCAGGGTTCCTGAGATCTCGACCAAATTATGTGCGAAACAGTGCACTTTCATGTTTTTCTTATCGTATTTTTTTCCTCAATGGTGTTTTCATATTCAAGGAACCAAGTATTTTTTTGAATTTTATGTAATTCGAATTTTTACCACAAGGATCCCGTGAGTACTGGGATCTACGCCTAGTTTGAAAACCAAACCCGTTAGGTTCGCCCTTTAAAGTTTTGATCTAATGATGAAACTTTCTACAGACTGGGCTTTATCAGTTCGGCACATCTTCCAAGGACACAAATAGTGGTTTTCACGACACGGTCATGTCTCTTACGTGTTATGCCTTTTTCACGAGTTTCCATACAAAAAAGTAAAATTCAACCAGTAGACCGGTTTTTATTTTTCGGTTGTAAACTAAACTCATTTTTAATTTGAGTCTATCGTAAACCGGTACATGTGCCACAGCGGGTGTTTTGACATAAAACGGGCAGTAAAAGTACCTTCACAACCAGAGTACATATAACGCCTGTGTGATGATGCGGACATGTTTTTTGATGGATTGCTAACGTGCTTTTATGGTTGTTGTCTCCCGTACTCTAGCCGAGTTAAATGAATTGCATGCGGTTTTGTAAATGCCGAATTTATTGGATACGTTCATCATTCTAGAAATAGGCGTATTTCCCTAGTTCAGAAATAGGTTAGTCCGAGTCTAATAAAAACTCCAAAAAGATTAAAACTTCACACGTGAAAAATCAAGTACAACGTAAACATTGCGCCCATTGTGCATGCCAAAACCAATTGATACATAGTCATTTAAATAAATCAAATAACGTCGATGAAAACGCGAGAATACGCAATAAATTCCCATAAAGTCCATTACATTCGTAACGGAAACAAGTCACATCTATATTCAGGCTTCGATCAAAGTCGGCAGATACCCGTATCTATGTTAACACTCATTCGGGGCCCTTCCCGTCCCAAATTGAAATTTACTTAAAACGTCATAGCGCCCTTAATTTCCGCTAAATATAATTTTAGATGCAATCTAACGCGGGTTCAGTTCGAGTCGCGGTGAAATAGAATTTGCAAATTAAAATGTTACTTTTTGACCTTGTAATGGATGTCGGTCGTTTGACAGGGGTAAGTAAGCTGTCGATTGTGAATCATATCAGGCTGGCTTCTTTGAATTCGCCGTGTACGATGACGGTGTTATTTTTTGCTGTCAAAACAAGAAAACTTGACATCATTCTGGTCATACAAAATAATCTGGTTTAGATTTTTCGATACAAAATACATAAATCCCCAAATAATATATTTTCCATAGAAAACTTCGCTAAGTTTTCTATGGAAAATATATAATATAGCTATTTCAAATTATCTAATACGATGGATCGCTCCATCGTATTAGATAATTTGAAATAGCTTACCCAGAACTTTCCTGTGCGAATCCCAAAGCTCTTAAAGTTATCACTTATCTAACCTACAACTGACCAAGGTTTCGCACGGTCCGGCGGCGAGTCCATTCTGCCTATTAAACAGTTAAAATAAAGCCTAGCCCACACAATGGGCGACGGCCTATTTGTGGCCGGACGGTGGCCGGACGGCCGCACCACCCACTTGTTGTGTTTCCGGACTCCATCCGCTGCTGTTACACGACCGAGTTAATTTACTAAATGAGGGTAGTTCTCAGTTACATAATGCTGGCCTATTTCTTCTACGTGTGTTTTTTTAGCACGGTCTATGTAGTCTTGTTTAGAGGTCAGAAGATTCTTTTTGACTTTTTGAAACTAGATCATTTCTAAAGATGCGTCCAGATTAAGTAACATGTTATATAACTTTGTTTTATAACAATGTTATATGTATAACAAATCATCCATACTGATTTTGTTATACATATCGTCCACATTGATAAAACATGTTAAATAACTATGTTTTATAACATGTTTTGTTACTTAATCTAGACATCTATGATATTTGTTCAGCGGTACTACGTAATAAAGGCTTTTTTTACATTCAGTCGTTGTTTACACCGTAAAGTTATTCTCACCTGGTTTTTGCCTTTGAGTACGAGCACATTGGTAACTCTTCCGAAAGGCAGGCCCAACTGTATGATTTCAGCTTCCGTCGTTTCGTTGGGTATGTTCCGTATGTGGATCACCTTCGACGGTTTGCCGACATTTTGTTCTAATTTCACCTGTAACAAAGAAAAAATACGACTGTGTTATAAAACCATTTTCTAAATAAATCCAATAAAATACTCGATTCTAACAACCCATTCAATATTCTCAAGTCTAAAGGTAAAACTCACAGGACGATTTTCCCATTCTCGGAAATATCAGTTAATGTAAGAAGTGAACTAGAATCCGAATTAAAGAAACAAAGAGCAATTAGAGCGGGGCAACTTCCCTTTGTTCGTGAAAGGATACAAATAAATTGTATAAATCCGTACGACAAGGCTAATGGAGAACGTTCGGTACAAATGTAGTACAAATGAGTGGCTAAAAGGCGCGCGGCTTATGAAATGACCGTTCTAATATACATAAATAAAGCTAGCATTGTTGGGGAGGCTGGGTAATTGAAAAGTCGATGTAGTATAATTGTCGGGGCTTATCGGTACGGGCTCGATGTGGGCGCTATTGTTCCCGCGAGAGCCTTTTGATTACGACGGCCGAGCCGAGCCCCGAATATACTGTAGCATTGTATGACACTTCACTTTCCATCGAGGTGAAAAGAGCAACCTGTGCAGGCTACGCTTTTTTATCTCATTGGCGTTTATAAGCTGTTAATAATTTTGACACAGTTGCAAAAAATTTGTCGACGGAAATTGTTTTGCTACAGATTTATTTAAGTGCAAAAGAATTCATTTTCTATTACGGTAACTACTGTGAATAAAACAATGGAAAGCAATCGTTTTCCAATCTCAACCTTAACTAGGAGAAAGATTTGGGGAGGTCCATCCACCCCCTTTTTATGGGCGCTGAAGCGTGGAGGTGTAACGAATGAGTCTAATGCCTATTAGTTCGACCTTGTTAAGTTCAGACAAAGTGAGCAACTGCTGTGATAAAACTGCAAGGAAAAGTAGAAAGCTGTGCTTACAAGTTTCATTTTGGTTAAAACTTTTGGTTTGTTATTCGAGGTGAATTCAAAGAGCAGTCCAGTCACTAGGCGGATGTGTTTTCGTAACGTTAGTTCCGTAAATATTTATTATTTATCAAGCCGGTGTCCTCCTTTTGTAATCCGCTAGGAAAATAATCTATCTAATTCCACAAAACGACAAAAAGAAAATGCTTACCAAAACAGATAATATTTATTTTTAACAATCTCGATTCTGTTACAATCGACATCAAAGGGCCCAAATCTCCAGAAAAAACATACAAAAAAATATTTTTGTAAAGTGACTTGCAAAGGTGAGGTATAAATCGCGAGCCCACCTCGGTGGTACATTTCGGTATTTTCTCCCGAAAGAAAACAACTGGTACGTAAAACGTAAAGAAGGACATTACTTTCGCTGGGTCAGAAAATCTGCGAGGTACGATTTCCACATCAGGCACTTTAAATCATCCGCTCCGTCTCACATTTCATCCATAAATATTAAATTTTGGCTCGGTTGCCGGGAAAGAAAAAAGGCGATATCGCATGACATGAGTGCGAGGATTTCTCTGAATCGGTCAATTTTCCCGATGATCGCGCCGGCGCCGGCCGCCCCGTTTATTCAAACACTATTCTCAGTTGGGCGCGCGCGTTCTACTCTCCTCTCATTACATAGCTTGCCTTATTCACTTTGATTGGAGTTTCCTTCTCGTAATTTAGTCTATATACATATATTTATTTTAACGAAATAATTAAGACTTTATTTGAAGTACACAGAAAAGGAGTAGTTTTTGGTAGGTAGGTACTTACTTTGGGAAAGGCACAGCATCATTTATTTATTAAGTGAGGGGCTTGCGATTTGGCTTACGTGAAAGCTAGATCACGATAGTCGAGATATCTATCATCGAAGATCAAAATCATTACTTTGAGTAAGGGCGGTCCATACTTTTGGAAAATAAAGAAGAAGGAAAAGGAAAAGGAAGATCATAGGATACTGCCGTAATCCAAACTGTATAAATATAAAAATGTCCACCTCTCTAGTATCATACAACCCTTGATGAAAACGTAGTGCTACGACCTTATGATACTGAGAATAGGTAATCCTCTTGTAGAGTTGCAAGTGGGTTCAGACAATTTGCCTCAACAGTGATTCTCGAAACCCTACTTGCGATTCTAGATTAGTTTTTTGTAGTTATTGCATATATTATTTATGAGCATTAGCTATCAGCAATAGTGATTAGAATTCTATTTGCTTATTGTGTCCGGTTTTTTTTGTAGGTATGTACTTACTTTGGGAAAGGCCCAGCATCATTTATTTATTAATTGATGGGGTTGGGATTGTGATTTGGTTTACGTGATCCTAGCTAGATCATGATAGTCGAGATATCTATCATCCAAGATCAAAATCATTACTTTGAGTAAGAACGGTCCAGACTAGAATTTTAGAAAACATATTTAAACTGAACACAAAGATACCGCAAGCGCAAATAAAGTAACAATCTCAAGAAAACGTTTATTTTCTAAGCTGAAATATCTTCCAAGCTAAAATGACCAACTCTCGCTCCTCGACGGTTATATTTTATCTTTTCATAACAGAGGCTCTACATCGCCATAATTCTTACAAGACACGTCCCCCGGCTAATATAATTACACCTTTAATAATATATTAAACCTATCTTTCGTTTTCCTGGGTAGGGGAGTAGCCATAATGGACAATGACTGAGCGAACGAGGCCAGGAGTCCACAACAGGTAATCGATTTCGTGATGCAAGCGCGCTTGGAGGCCTTCTTCGCGGAAAAGGCGATGGTTTTCATAAGTTTTCTTAGGATAAGAAAGAGGATAATATTTTCTAATACTTATTATACGTTTAAATAGGATGAATAAAGTTTGCTGGTAATGGGTAATCTACGAAACTACCTGTCCGATTGCATACGAATTATATTATTATTCACAATAGTACCTTATCCAGGTACCAGAGGGAGTCGCGGACAGAAACTGCTTTTATAACAAGAGTACTTGTATATTAAGAGCTTCTTAGAATTGTATCATATACCTAACAGTTTTTTTTTTGTAATTTTCACAACAAATAATTTGCTACTTCTGATAATTTCATTCCATAGAATTATCAAACTTCGAGTAGTGTTATTCAGATCCGAAACAAGAAATCAGAAGTAGTACCAAATCCGCCCGATGGTAGACTATACAATTGGTTACCTACCCGTTTCGGATGATCACCACATCCTTGAACTAGTAACAATTGCGATTTAGTGAAGCGTACCAACTTTGGAAAGTTTGACGAAAGCACCGCAGGTAAATGGTTCAAGTAAGAAGATTTCTTATATCAAAATTAAAATAACTAGATATCTATTCCATTCTGGACTTCAAAATGGTCGAATTGTGTTCTACATACTTTCCCTCGCATCTTCATACAAGATTCTCTTAGTTAGAGCGAGGATTCAAACTTACGTTTATGACAGAGTTCAGTGGTTTGTATATAAATAATAACTATTTAGATATAATATGACGTTAGAATGTAAGTCTACTGTGTCTTTTTACAAAAAATAAATACTTTTTATTATTATTATTATTATACTCCTACTTAGCTAAGATTGCAAATTGTTTAAGAGTGTGCGTAAAAATAGCGCGGTTAGAGCGTTCGGAAGTTCGGAAGTTCGCAAGTTCGGAAATAAACGGTCGACTTTAGATACTCGACTCATAAAACAAATTAGTGAAATTGATACATATTTTTATACCGCATTCACTGCACTTATAGTTGCCGCCAAACATCTTGTCTGGTGACGGGCAGCGAGAATTAGAAGTTTGCGCAGGTACGCTCACGCATATAATTCATATGCCGCCGACAGCGCATCAGGCGAAAGTGATACGTACAGCTTCGTATAGCTCTGTCTCGCTCTTTCATGGTTTGAAACCAAAATTCGCAGTAAATAATCGACGCGACTGTTCAGAAGGTAACCGCCCACCAATTTGGCCTTAGAATTGCATTCTGCGCATCTTTGTCACGTGGTTTTACACGGGAAGTTTGACGATTATTATACTGCTGCTCACCAATCTGTCGAATATGAACATGAGCGGTGATGTGCGTCATGGGATTTTGACGTCATTTGGAAAGTATCTAGTTATATAAGTAATATCAAACCACACACCAACAATTTTCCTCAAGTGTTTTGTAACTTCCTGGTGGCAGGAACTTATAAATATTGCGCCCTCCCCTGACTCGATCCAATCGCTGAAAGTTGCATCCGAGTTAAAATTTCAAGAGCATTATTACATCAGGAATTGCTGAAGCTCGATCCGGAACTTTTAATTGGCAGTTGAGTGGAATATTGTTATTGTGTTGCATTCGAATCATTGATACTTTATTGAAACTCGGACTATAGGTTGAGGCAATAACTTTTTGAAATTAATTCTTGTATTTATATATTTTATTTAATTCATACTTATATTATAAATTCGAAAGTAACTCTGTCTGTCTGGTACCTTTTCACGCCTAAACGGCTGAACGGATCCTAATGAAATTTGGCAGGGAGGTAAATGGTATTCCGGGGATGGACATAGTACTTAGTAGTATTTAAAAAGCGCGTGCGAAGCCGAGGGCAGCAGCTAGTATTCATTTAAATAGCATTGCCATACAGCAGGTCAATGCAGCTAGCGCGTCTTGGGGACGCTTCCGACTGGTATTGATATGGATCAGTTAAGCTACCTGTAGATTGTTTGCAACAGTCTACTGTTAGCTCAATTGTTTCAATTGTAAATACTCGTTCTAATTTGTTTCTATTATTTGATTGTAAGTTTCTTTGTAAATATAGGTTATTTAAATAGAAGTTGCAACACGCAATAACAACATCAAATAATTATAATTAGCATTTCGTTTACTTTGCTGTACATATTAAAATCGAGCTAAACATTAAATTATTTCAGGGGCAACAATATTAAAAAACAATTTCAAAGTGTGGAGCTATATTAAAAGTACTTATAAAGTTAACGTATAAATAAATAAATTGTATTTTAAGACATTGAATTAATGAGCGGTTATTTCTAAATAACCGCTCTTTAATTCAATGTCTTACGAACTTTTAAAATTAAAACAATACATTAAAAATGTGTTTTTTGTACTTTTAAACCTACTATTGTTGAGGGTAAGTATATCAAAGTTTATTATTTAACCAAAGAACTAAAGCAAGAAGTTCCTAGAAAACGATTTATCTAAACCAAAGTGAAAGTGGATAACTTCATAAAAACCGTCGATCTTACTGAACGTTATTCGATCACTTTATCGTTCACTTTCTTTTCCGGGTTTTCCATGATCAAATTTTTTTTAATACTTCATCCTGTCTAAGGCTATGGCCCGTTAAGCATCAGAATGCATAGAATATGATGGGAATCCTAAAAAGACTTCCTCCTCACAAAAACATCCAAAAACTTCTTATTGAAAGCCCACTTCTTACAAATACGGGACATCTTAAATTACCCTGAGTCTGAGAGCTTACGCTTACTTACGTGTCATGGATGACACGTTGGATGGGTGTTATACTACTATTACTAATAATTACAAGGCAAGGGGGGAGGGGGGGGGGGTGTCTTGTAATGATTAGTACTAACTAGCAGACCCGACAAACGTTGTCCAGTCCTATGAGTATTGAATTGAATTTTAAAAGCACAAGACGAAGAAACAAGTCTGCATAGAATACGGTGTACAGAGCGTCTTAATTATTTACATTGTAATTAACCCTGATTGTAATGCTTTCAGGGTCGGTTGTCACTTCCGAACCTTAAAGGTAAATTCCCTAATTGCTTACGAGATAAGACGCAGCCCAAACTTTGTATTATTATAACCTTATCTGATACACTTGGATATTATAAATAAACCGTCAAGTGCGAGTCGTCTCGCAGACGAAGGGTTCCGTACCGTAAAAAACATTTAACTTTTTCAAAGAACATCTTTCACTTGTTCCTTTTAACCTTTCAAGTATTATGTTTTTAGTATTTGTTGTTATTAAACTTGAAGTGTTACTTATTTATAGAAAGCTTCATGTGTCTACCTATTGTGGTTCAAGAGATACAGCCTTGACAAACGAAGAACAAACATAGCTAAAAACACGTTTTTTGTACCTATGGAAGCCTCCTTTAATTTGAATATTTATTTTATTTTTATTATTTGCTGTTATAGGGGAGAAATACACAGTCTCTGAAAATGACAACTGCCTACCTCTTACGGTTCATAAGATAAAGCCCAGTGACAGACGGACGGACAGACGGACAGCGGAGCGATCCGTTTTCACCCTTCGGGTATGGAACCCTAAAAACAAAACAAATAAGATCCTGAAATGCTATCAACACTGTTTTTAGAGTTACGTAGTTACCATTATAGTTCCGCCATGTCTGTCTGTCGTCCGTCCGTCTGTTTGGCTGTCTGTTCACGGCTTAGCCCAGTACTATTACAATTAGTTTTAATATAATATTCGTCCACTACTTATCCGCGTCATCACGAACGTCTGTTTGATGGGTTTAGTTTGACGGCCTGTACAAGCCTTATAGAAGAAGGAAAAAACATTTATTTACCTTAAACTGATTATGTACATTTTCTTTAATATGTGCGCAGCATAGTCTGAGGCAAATATAGCCTCCACTCAGCGTTGTGCTGGATGTACATTGTTGTGTCCAGTCTTTATTAAGGCTCGCCATGGACTTGGCCAACATGTGTGTGGACTGTTATATGCCATGGACGTAGCGACCTCTGCGGCGCGGCGCGGAGGTTGTGGGTACGATTCCCGCCTCGGGACAAATGTTTGTAAAATCTGCAGATATTTATTCCGGGTGTTTTCAATTTATTATAAAAAAAATATCTATGAATGTCACATAATTTATTAAGTATGTAAATCAGTTATCTAATACTCATAACACAAGCTATGCTTAGCTTGGGGATAGATGATGCTGTGCGAATAGTCCAGCATAATTTATTTTTCTTTTGCCGTTTTAATTTAAGTTATGAGAAACGCTAGAGAATTTGATCCATAGAAATGAGTTAACAAACCTTTGAAATATCACATAGTTGGAGTAATTTACCACCAGCTTGCTTGGACCAGTGCTAATTCATTCATGCATAAAAATAAACATAGCTTTGTCGCGGTAAACTTTGAATATAGCCGTCGTCGTGCTGATGCTTCTCTGCCATTTTAGTGAAACATTAACTAACACGTTATTATTTTGGTTGGCAGATATGTAAAAGCTTGATAAAATTTTGTTATTATTTAACCTGGTGTTTCACGTAAAGCCAGCTTTGGCCACGAGACGGTTGACTCGAGTAAGGCCAGATCTGCCCACTTCGTTTTCAGTTATTTAGACTGCTTATCTCTATACTGTCGACCGATGTGTACAAGTCCATGGTTCGTGAATAAAAATCGCTTATTATTCTGTGGTAAAATCGGTAAATTTTTATATGTTCAATGGTGAAAAGTAAGATAATTTGGTTTATTTGTTCCGCGGCCAGGTAGCTTTCGTCTGATGTCAAATCTGTCATATGACGCTTAAGAAGACTCGACCAATATTACCTGTTTTACAGTTAAGTTTAAAACAAACATAGTGAGAATAAATAAACGATATAATCGGCAGCCATTGCTAGCAATAAATATTCGAACGGATAGACGAAACATAACCCTTATACGATAGTGCCTAAACCGGCCGTATAAATCACGCGATTCATAAACTTTTCCTTTTTGTAAAGATGGTTCGCGTTCAAGTTGTACGAAATCGTAAAATAAGATAGCTAAATGGTTTAGTATCCCCTAAAACTAGCAGTAAAATAGTAAGTGTTTCGGCAATGAATAACTTTATGGGGCATTTGATTGATTGCCGAATTTTCCTGGGAACTTGTGTTTGTAGATAGTTTAGTTGATGTGTGCAAAACTGAACGAATCAGTGAATAGTTAATTCTTATCATTCCTTTTGAGACTGAAACTTTATTTACAAAAACATAACACAAATGTGTACAATTCTGTCTAGATTCTGATGCAAATATACTTTTCTGATTCTCTTTAATTTCATTTCCATGAAGGGCCGTGGAATCTTTACAATAAGCTAGTGAAATCTGCAAATGTCAAACACAGTATTCTCAGTCCTTTGCCGTAACCATTAAAAATTAAAAAGCCTCTACGCTCCGTATTAATTGCAGAAATACCAAGTAAATTTTCCAAAATAAGAGCAATCAAACCTTTGCCGAAGAAGAAGTCGTAACTCCGCAAGACTAGCTCGTAAATGCTTAAGTAGTGGTAAACGTCGTCCCCTACGGCGTCCTTTGATTTGATTGATCTTCACAGAACAGGCCTCTTCACGTTTTTACAGGACTAAGGAAAAAGAGGAAAAAACAAGCACCAGGGCCATTATTAATTACTTTATTTGGACATTAATGACCCGGTCAAAGACGAGGGTTGTTTCCTGACGCTCGCCGTCTGTTGTAGACCTACTTTATGATACGCTAATGAGGAAGTGTGAAGAGATTATACGGTGTTATACGGTCGCCTGCATTAAGAAATCGAGAGCTTACAGTTTCACCGTTTTTGTTGGACATGTTAGACAACAAAATTTTTACTGTCATTTGCAAGGTTTTGAATGGTACACTTGATCTTTCAGCTTTATTTTTGAAATAATGCAAATCGCCATCTATCGAGCTATTTGTAACTAATCGTCTTAGGTAAATCGAAAACCTCTCATTGTTCGATGATCTATATAGGCAGTTGGTATGTTTGCAGATGCCTATGATGTCCATTTTATTTTAACAATCAGAAACAGTTGGTTTGTTTCTTTTTGAATACTTTTGCATGAGTTTGAATTGCGGCACAAAGGGCGAAAAAATATACTTTAATTTTTATAAATATATTTTTATTCCCCCTCACGAGTCCGTTCCGGCGATAGGACCAAATGAATATTCACAATGGCGAAGAAAAAGGGGTGTCGGGGAAAAGCGGCCCAAATATTTACCGTAAAAAAAGGCAATTGTAAAACCATAAAATAGCAAGTAAATAAGCAGAAAGGGACACGTCCCTGCTTAATTATGAATTAGAGCCGAGCTGTAACGAGATCACAATGTAATTAAGATTACTGCAGCCTTGTTTTTTCACGACGACCCGCAAGTGCGAGTAAATGCCCAACAAAATACGACTAAACTAAAAAGGTTCTTTGCTTTGTTTTTTTGCTTAATTCGAAAGCAGAATTAAGTGTTTTACTAATTAGTGTTAACTCACTAATCTATGGCTTTTGTACTTGGCTTGCAATGGTACTTTCGAATCCCACTATTACTACTACTACTCAGAGGGCAAAAGTGAAAAGAAGTGAGAAGTGTCTTTGACAGCGACAAAACTAATAAACGGATTGAACTGATGGATGTAGTTCTCTACCTGCAAAACTGGAATAATAATAGCCTTCTGATTCTATTTTCTTAATTTTTTATTGTATGTGATGCTTATATTCGTTAAATTAGTTTTATCTAAATTCATGCCCAGACCGATGCATCGCGAGGCTGTGGCTACGCCATCCAGCATCCGGTTCAGCTCCTCTAGCGACTCCGGCATTAAGTCTATGTCATCAGCGAATCGTAGGTGCTAGATTGCATCGCCGTTTGTTAATGACCTTCCTTTTCCAGTCCAGCGTCTTAAAAATATCTTCCAATGCGCTCGTGAACAGTTTCGGGATATGACGTCCCACTGTCTCACTACTCTGCGCAATTGGATGGGTTTAGACTGCTGGCCTTGTACTTGGACATTCATGGTGGCGGCCTCGTAGAGACATTTCAACACCTCGGTATAGCGATAGTCTACTTGGCAACGCTGAGGATTCCAGAACAGCCCAGGTTTCGACGGAGTCGAAGGCCTTCTCATAGTCCGCAAAAGCGAGACACAGGGGCTGGTTATACTCTTCAGACTTCTGTATAATCTGCCTTACTGTGTGAATGTGGTCTATGGTGCCATATCCTCCTCGGAACCCGGCCTGTTCCGGTGGCTGGAACTCGTCAAGTCTCCTAGGGAGTCAATTCGTGACCACTCGAGAACAGTTGTGGTATCATACATATCAGGTTAATTCAGATAGTTTGTATGGGTAAAGCAATCTAAGCTTGACGAGGTTTGTCTTTGCCAGTAGATATTGCCTTAAGACAAACTGAACTTCAAATAAGCTTTGGGCTTTGAATAAACATATAACATTTAGTTTAACTTGTGTTACCTGTACGTACATGTGTTTCATCGGTTCTAGAATGCAAGATATTTTTTATAAACAAGGACATTTATGTATGAAAACATAACAACTGATAACAATAGCAAAAACCAATAAGGTAACCACTAAAGAGAAGGACGAAAACTACAACAACACCTAATTGCTCACGCGCAGCGAAAAAGGTGCCAATTCGAGTATGAAAATGGACGAGTGAGTGATGGTGAGTGGTTAGGAGTTTCATTAGTGAAATGATGATTGAAAGCTGTCGAACCCAAAAACTGTTTCGTGTTCTGCGATTTGCTCTGGTGATACCAGTGTCGTAAAATATTTTACACCTATATTATTAATCATAGTTATATATTTAGTTGCAAGAAACATATGTGCGTACAAAATATGGTCTGAATCTAGATACAAGTTCATTATGTTCTGTCACGTTGGTAATGGCAATGGCCTTTATTAACAAAGAAAATTACAATCAAATAATAAAAACAAATTAGAACTATTACAATTGAAACAATTAAGCTAACTGCAGACTGTTGCAAACAATCTACAGGTAGCTCAACGCTGGCTGCGTCATGTTGTTTGTGTGGTTAGTCCAGCATTATTTATTTATTTATAATATTCCTTGGATTTTGTAACCTCTTTGTTTACAAAACAATATCTAGGATTTTAGAACTATACCACTACTCTGTTTATGAAGGTCCCATCACCTCCCGCGCACTGGGTATGATATATTTTACTTTCTCTGACATAATGACCGGTGACAGCGAGGGGGAAACCTGCCTTCAGCGAAGAATAAGAAAATGGCCTTTTTCCAACGTCATTCTTCGTTTGTATTTAATTTTTAACCACCTTGGTAAAGAAAAGGCTAGGAAAGAGATCCACCCTACACACTATTTATGCTAAAGATTGTGAGGATATATGGATGTTTGATGCTTCTTTATGCTTAATTGGTTCAGTAACAAATACTGCTGAAAATCTATAATATGTTTTTATGGACTAAAAAAAAGTAGTCATGGAAAACGTATCCCATACGTCGAATATTATGTTATTGATGCCTATGTAGATTCGATGGTTTCGATGGTTCTATGATGGGTGCTTTGAGTTTATATTTGAATCAATCAATTGCCTACCCAATTCCAGTTACCTACATGTTATTGTAATATATATATATATACATATATATATATATTTATTTTTTCTGTAATCATAATCACACACTGTACCTACTATTGCAAGATTGACTCACTAATAGCACTCCCGTACAAACCTCTGTGGTTTTTAGGTGTTGTTTTTAGGTGTTTTATATTGTAATAATCTTTTAGAAGATAAATAAATAAAAAACTAATAAAAAAATAGGAAAGCCGCGGTCATAATATTGTATCGAGTATGCATAAGATTGCAAAATTTGTGGTCAAAATAAAATTAACGTAAAAATGCATGGACGTCTTGGACGTGCCTTACGAGTATAAAATATTGACAACAATTTGCAATTATAACATAACATCTCTTACGAAAACCAGATAACCAAATCGCAAACCTATTTCATTAGCAAAATACTCGTAACCACTCTTAATGGATGATACAATCCATTTCTTGCATTGTAACGGTCGGCCACAAACAACTCTTTGTTTGCTCAACGGCGAGCAAAGTGTACATGTAAAACTGCGCGCGTATTTATGTAAATACACTATGAAACAACTGTGCAACAGGGAAAAGACCCGAAAACTCGGCGACCTTGTTTGTTTTTATAACAGTTTCCTTTCTGCGTTGATTGTTTTCTGCTCTTTGCCGTATGTGCGTGGAAATACTGAGTAAATAAATACAGAACGACCATACAACTCCATTCTTTCAATTAAAGCGTTATTTTGTTTCAGTGCGGAACGTGTAGGTAGGTACCTACTGTTTCATAATCATAACTGAAGTGTTTTTATTTGAATTCGTTTTGTACCTGCGCGTTTTCATGAAAAAGTTTAATTATCCAGGAGCTTACCATAAACTGAATAGACGCGAAGATTATTTTAGAAGCGTGCGTTGTTAAGCTGTTCTGGCCTTCAGTTTGCTAGACAACACATTTTTTTGATCACCAACACATTATTGGGTATACACACGCAAATTTAAACAAAGTTACTCATAAATTTATTGGATGGTGATATAAAAGACGTTATTCACTTATCATCGACAGAATATCGTATCTCGTCGTACAAATGTAATTTTCTTCGAGGAATGAGAGTAGAAAATACTCGAGGAAACAGGATAATGGAAGTTCCTTTGTTGATTTAGCTTGTTTTATGGAAATTGTGTGAAGAACTTTACTTTGAGAGCACTCTTAATTGCTTAAAAAATAATCGACCTTTGATAAGTCATCGACGATGGAGACCAGCCTGGTCTTCATCAGGCGGAAGTACTGATATGATCAATACAGATTAAGGAGGCTATTACAGCGGAAGAAATTTTTATGCATTTTTTTTATCTTTTCGACCCAAGAATAAAAGTACAGAAAGTAAACATCCACCTCTCCAATTAAGGAAGGCTAACAGACATAAAACCGCAGGTTAACAAAAGCGGAATCGGGTCACGGCAGATCGAGATTAACTTGCCAAAAATCATCAAATTCAATTTCTTTTCAATATGTAAAAATTCAGTATCGGCAACCAAGGGGGAGGGGGAAAGATTAATAAAAATTTGCCTTTCTAAACCTCTGGGGAAGCCCCTTTATGGCACGTTGGCTTTTTATGAGCAGCCCTTTATTTTAATACTTATTACGGTTACGCGATTCCGTCGTTTTATCGTTTTATCTCGATTAATCGTTTTACGGTTAATTACACAATTCGTGAAGATATGACTTTTGGAGGAAGCCATCGCTGATTTCAATTAGCGTGCCCGAACCAACTTCCGTTGGTACTAATGCGATGTTCCGCAATATATAAATAACTTTTACCGCGACAGAAACAGTAAAATGGAACATAAGATTTCACAGTAAGTAAAACATGAAAAGCTCGGCGCGACGGCTACGATTCATTGATAAAGTATGAAGACTTCTTCAAGAACAATAAGAAAAACAAATCAAAAACCTCGAGTAGGCTTTGTTTTTAAAACTTGGCGCTGCCTTATCTAAAAATAATAAGTAATAAATGAAAATGGAACTTGGAGACCGCTCTCAACGTTTGATAATATGCCTCTAGCAAACCAAAAAACCTAATTAGATAATTTGCGTACCTAATTAGTTTATTTGTCACTGCGGGTAACTTATGTACGGACTTTTATTCTAGTCTTATAAGGGTCATCATTGGCATTTTCGGCGGTCAGGAGAACGGAAGTGGTTTTAATAGTTTGTATCTTCGACAGCAATCTTATTGTAGCGCATCACATTAGGACGATGAGTCAATAGTTTTTGAAGAGTGTTGCTACTAACCTTCTTTGCGGCAGAGTCTTGGTTGTTATTGTCTGCATGGTGCGGAGCGGCAGGCGCCATGACGGTGACGCCACTCTGCGAAAGAAGCTCGTCGGAGCCCCTCTGTAAAGAAAAACAAACATACGTTAGATATGTACAATATATGAATAGGCGCTTATCAGGGCAGGCCTATGTCCAGCAATGAACTAGTAATGGATGATGTGCGTGATGTATAAAATGCATCAATGGGCAGGGCAAAGCGAATTTTCAGAGCCACGATTCACTTTGGGTGGCTCCAACACTATGTCGTTCATTATTATGATTTTGGAGCTGATTGCGAATTGATTCGACGAACCATTGCTTAGGTTTTTGTTGGAATGATCGCAACTGTATCTACCTAGATACGCGCGACGCCTGCTCATGTTATAAGAGCAAACGTTATTGAACATTATGCATGTTAACTGATGTAGATGAAAGATCTCTTGTCACGTAAGCCATCCGTCAAGCATATGCAATTAGTTTTATGTCCTTAATTATTACAATAAACAATTTGTTAAAGTCCTGAGCTTATTATTTCTACAGTTTTAAAAATGTATTGTTTCAGGGTGTGCAGTCATTTCAAATTTAAAGAAATTAACTCAGGTAAAACCTAAAATTTTAGTAGCCAACGAATTAAAGCGATCGAAAATAACGTATCTACAAAATTATCGAACCTAGTTTTCATAGATTCATAGTACTTTTTCTTACCAATTCCCCTATCATAATAAGCTAGGTGCATAAAATAATAGCTGTAGAACTAAAGGCATATTAAAAAAACCATTAGTTAAATCAATATGGAACAGACAAAAGTTACCTACTAACATTTTGCTTATTCGAGCTGAAAGCATGAATGGGAACTGTACCTACGAACACCCCCAGGGCATTTACAAACTCCATCTGGATAACTTAGTTTACAGCTTCTGGTATCTGATTTGTTGTTCATTGCAATTCAGTAATAGCTGTTTCAGAAAGGTAATCTACACCTCTTGTTACTAATAATAAATTACGCTTTCCAAATCTAAATTCAAGTACTAGTAATTACCAGAATTAAGACATGCTATTCAACATAAAAACATACGATAGAATTTCGTTATCTCCATCTGATCTCATTTTTTATATTAAGAAATGTTATTTAATTTGAAGAAATCATTACTCGCTCTGCGAAATTACTCTAAGGAATAGACTCAAGAAGGCTTTGTTTTTTCAAGAAAATCTTAGTATTCCCGAAAATGTTTTACGGGCTTAAATTTTCTTCTTATTAAGAACCGATTCTTATATATACTTTTAAACTACACGAATATTGCTGTTTCTATTAATTCTGAAATTATTCACCCATTTCTAGTTTAGTTGGTTACCTTGACTTTCTGTAGAAATGCGCAAATTCCCCCTTATATTCCCAACCCCCGTACTTTCATATACAAGTGAGCAAAATATATACATACAATACATTTAATTGTTTACGCTCCACCTGTCGGCACAAGTCACCGGTGAAATAAGGTGCTGTCATTTTTCTCCAAGACTGATGCGTTCGGCTTTATTAAGTGTCTCATGATTGATACCTTCGCGAGGCAGGTGGTAACAACAATGGCATAGTGAAAAGGAGGGGGATGTCTACAATGCGGAGTTTGACAGCTTGACTATATTATTTTGTAACTTCGCCTCACAGGTCTGACGACTTTCTCGATTTACGGTGACATAGTTCATCATTTACTATTCTATCTTTGATTAGAAAAAGAAGAAAATATCTAGCAGGCTGAATTGTTAAGGTTGCGTAAAAAAACGATCGCTTTTCCTTTCAGTAACAAGGTTATCTTATTAGACTGAACCACACTCACAGTGACACGAAACCCAAGTATCATTTGTACATTTGCTTTATTGTTCGCATGATTTATACCTGGCCCGGTGCGTTTAACTGCTCAGGCCTGTCATTTCGTCGTCTTAAATTGAGATTGATCCCAACAAAGGGAGGCCCGACGTGTGTGATATTGTGTTTTTGTTTTATTTCGTTTACTTGTGACGTATACGCACATGCAAAAGTGTTTTATCTGACCTTATTTTACGGTTTATTGCGTTTGTTTAGGCCGAGTCAAGAGCAGACACGCGGTTTGGTTTTGAGAAATGTGCTCTGTGGGTGATTTGGATACTTAGGGAAAGATAAAGATGTAGCGACCTCTAGGCCAACATAGGTTGAACTACAAAGCTAACGTCAATAAAGGCGCTAAAGAAAATAACACCGGAAATCTGAAGCTAGCTAACCTACCTAAACGCTTCAATTTTCCGGTGTTATTTTCCAACATAGGCTGAACTACAAATACATCTAATTCATAAAAAACCTTACTATAACTACCTACGTTTTTAGTCAAATGAGCACGAATCCCAATCTATTATGCTGAGTGAATTGTCCAGAAATATTTATTTATTTTATTTATTTATTGTAATATTGTCGAAGGTTTAAATGCTAAGGAATTTCCATTTCAGATAACTTGTCTAATGATGTTGCGTAGCTCTTATATTGCGACATATTTTTTTTTAAATTTTGAATATCGCATTACAGTATTGATTTTTCTTAACAATATTTTTGTTTTATCTTTGTTGTGATCTAGCTTTGGACTCTATTTCGAAATCAGAAAAAAGATATAAACAAGAAAGGTATAGGCCAACCCCTTTAGAGATAGCAAGGACCCGGATTGATATGTTAATCCGGTCAAAGCGAGCGGCCCATTGTTGGAATCAATAGGGATAATGCATAGTGGTTTTAATGTAGTAAGTAAATGGATTTTACATATGAGTTCAAGACCTTTTTCTGTTTTTATTGACAAGTGAAAGGTTAAAGCTTTCAATCAATTACTTTAGGAGTTTTGGTATTGCTTCTTACAGGTACATTTACTTTTCGTTTCATTAGCCTAGAGTATGTTCGTAGTTTTCTTCAATAAAATCCGTATTTGAAATCTTATAAACGTGTTCGCTAGTAAAATATATTTCAAAGTACAGCCCTAGTTATTTGTTTAATGTGATCCAATTTTATGGTTAACTTGTGAATGAAAATAAGCAATTTCCTATTCGGAATACTCTTTCGCAGCCGAAAATAAAACGCTCTAACAGCAGAGGTGGAACGTGTCTCATAATTTTTATGGCGATTTCACGAGCTTACAGTCTGATTTAACTCAACGTGTGTAAATTATGATTTAATTTAATAACCAACGGTGAAAACGTTGGGTTATATGTTTTTTATGCGAGATAATATACTTTTCATTAAGAGGCGAGAGTTTTATTGTTTCGGTTTATGGTTGGAGAGTCCACTGTTTTGATTATAGCAAATAGGGAATTGATTTATTCAAGGGAGAAAATTTGCCTGTTTTGTAATTACTATCCCTAAGTTAAAAGTTGTCAAGAGATAGATTTATAATCTCGAAAGTTACGCGAAAGCTACGAAGCAGCTACGCCGTAGCACGTTATTCGTAGGCCGCACGAAAATTCGAAGTATTGATGAGTACATGCCCATTGTAAAGTGGTTATAAATTATCATTTATACCATTATATATTTCTTCAATCAATTAAAAGTTACTTGTGAAAATCTTGTGAAAACAGTAATTGAAAGAGAAATGTAATCAATTAGAACTCAAAGGATATTGAACGATTCTTAATTGCAATAACCTACAAAGCTTTGTACACGTAATAATGAACCGATTCTTACATATTTCTAAAATAATTGAAATTGTTTCTTGCAATAAAGCTAGTGAACATCACAATTAAACTTGCACATTAGGCCTTGCACAAGGTCCCGATCAAATATAAAGTCATTGTTATTAACCCGTTCGAATTCGAACACCAAAATGTTAAGTTAAAAATGCTAATTTTTATACTTCGTTTTTATAATTCCGACCAATCAACCGTTGTATTGATAAATAAGAACTGAGATATAATAAATATTTTTAAACTTACGCACATCAAATTACTACTTTATAACTCACACATAACTATTCCAGTTATCGCGTGGCCACGATGGTATGTAAACCTGTCGAAATGTCGGTAAAATAAATAAATAAACGCGATACATACTCGTTCAATAGTTTCACAGAGAAATATATTTCAAATGAAATGAATATTATTTATTTCTCATAAACAACAATACAAATCAATCCAAACATTCGAGAATTAAAACTAGGTACTTAAAACTAAAGAATAAAACATAAAGGAAATGATACGAAATTATTTGGAAGGCCGTTGACAAAACTCCTTTGATTCGTTGGCACGTAACCTATGAAAAGGCATTCATTATTTGTATTTCAACCAAAACCATTACACAAAGCTTCAAGCCTATCACAATAGAATTGAATATTAACATTAACATGACAAATGTACGCTAAAGTTTGATAGTTTCTCATTAGTGGCCTGTGGGGCCCTAGTCACATTGTAAGCCGATTTGCAATACGACTCCTTGATAGAGTTACAGCTCATAGAGATCAACTGATCCAGTATGATAAATTTCAACTTTTATACTCTTGCTTTAAAATATTGAAGTGAACAAAATCAAAATAGCATTTTTCTTTTTAGTTTTAAACAATTTGACGCTGCGCAGCGTTTTGTGCGGTAATTTTTAATTTATTTACTCCATTAAAAACCAATTACATTGTGTGCAGAAAACTTAAATCTAAAAAACCTGATACTTATGTAATATTCTGATATAATAAATAAATAATGTTGAACAATTCAACCAGTATCGAATATATGTATTGATGAACTATATTCTAATATTTGGTCTTGCGTAAACTAAGCATTGTAGAGTTGTTCAAGCTGTACTAAATTCCCTACTCTACTCTTACATTGTATAGATATTACAATACAAGGAGTTAGGGAGAATACCTCCAATTCACCGGTTGGTTAGGATTATTCAATACCTGACTAATTACTGAATAGGTTTAAACGGCCATGGTAGGGGAATTTAGTCTGTCATCAGTACAGTATTATGCAGAACTGCGTTTGAGAATCAACGACTAAGGTCCATATTATAAAAGCATGCTCAGTCATATATCTTTGCTTGGGTGACGTTTATGCCATAAAAAAACATTATTCAAGCATAGATCGATGACTGAGCAAGCGTATATAATACGGGCCTAAGATTAGCTCGTTTTATTGTTACTGAAATAGCTATAGATGGCAAAAGACAGCTCAGAACCACAAAGAATAGAACACAGAAGAGAACAGATGACTGGGAAAGTTTTACGTCAGGCAAAGATCCAGTTTAGGTCTCTAAACCCAGAATTCTCAAACGCAACTCAGATTAAAACACAAACTCGCTACTTTTTGAAAGTTTTCCATGAATATCTGTCAAAAAATCGTTATTTGACACGTGCATCTGAGTTGCGTTTAAGTATTCGCTTATGTACCATTACTAAAATATAAAAAAAAACCAGCAGGCGGTATGTCAGTTGGTAGCAGTCTTTTCTTATTCCGGCTACTTCTCAAAACGACCACTCGCTCAATGTCACTAACCACATCGAAAAGTATCGCCGTGTGAATAAAATCAACCAAACTATGGCAAGTTTATAAAAAAGTTTTGAAAGAGCATGCTGAAAATTACTGGAATAAGAACTTTACTTCTATAAAGTGCTGCAGGTACTTTTTACCGTGATTATTACGGAAACTATCGAAGTCCAGTAAGTAGCCAGTAAACTACAACAACTAGCACGCTAAGGTAAGCTATTATTCCCGCTCTCCGGTCCTTCACAACAAATGGCGGGCATTAACACGTTTCTTATTGTGACATTAGCCTTTATTGGATCCGGTGAAGTAACACAACCTCATAAGAAAGTAGTGAGCAGGGATGTTTACGATGGCGATTTATAAGGTCTTTTTAGAAAAGTAATCTCTACATGATTACTCTTAAAGATATTGCGTGGCATTGATACGATTGGTTCTGCTCGTGGATATCGTAACAAAACACGAAGAAATCAATTGATGTGAAAAAGATACCTAATCCAGAGAACATCAAATTCTTTATAACCATGATAGCACAAGTATTTGCAAAATCACCTAGAAAGTTGAGCTATCATGCAAACTACGAGTTATACAGATCAACTGATGGTGCTTAAAAAGGTTACTCTCCACTTAATCATATGGTATGCTGGCATGCATCAACAAAGTGACGGCGACCACATCGATAGCGTCAGGTCAGCATAGTTCCGTTACGCGAAAGTTAAAACGTTATGCAAGTTGCGCTGAAGTGGCGGTTACCGTATGCGTCTCTATTCATTACTAAAGTAACCAGCCCACAACTTTGTTCACACAAACTCTCCTACTTTCCCTATAAAGTAGAGTTGTGACAGCGAGTAATGTCTCCTTATATTGTTCTGGGGCTAAGAGGTTTGCCTAGTTGCGATGAGAATTGCTAACTTTTACATTGTGTCGCGTCTGGTTAATTTATTGTGAGCACGCTGTGAATTTTTCAATGGCTCACTTTAATTTGAATGATGTATTGCTTCAATATTATCTGTAAATTACTTTTAACGATAAGAGTTAAAGACACTGAATAACTCTAAAGTGATAATCAAAAGATTTTATAGTTACCTTCTCGACCGATCTATCGATCACAATACCGATTATGAAGTTGAGAAAAACATTAGCAGGAATGGCTTGACAGATGCCCGTTCGCAGCTCAGAACAAATGACTGCGATTAATATGCGATAATCGAGCGGAGTGGGTTGCTTAGCCGACAAATATTATTAAGATCGTTAATCCCAACATCTCCAGACGCAGAGATTTTGGGTGTGACGGATGTTGGGTGCACGCGGCGCGATCATAGCGAGGCGTTAAAGGGTGATTACAGCTCTAATTGGGTTCCGCCGATTTCTGCATTATTACCTCCGAACCCGTCAAAAGCAATTTCAATCTCGAGTTCATAAATCAGTAAAAAACAAACAATTTACATCACTTGAGCGTGCAGAAAAACAAATAGATTCTTTATGGCAATGTAGGAAGGTAACAATTCACCCCTCAATAGGCCGTAAGGAATCTAAAGCGATCGTAATTCCGTCGGGCAATATTCTGCCTTTTCATATTTTCCTTTTGCCTTCCAAATGTTATATCGTGCCCAATACAAGGCAGCGATTTCGTTTGTTATTTCAAGCCCTCTCACGCCTCTCCGATTCAGTATATCGACACGTGAAGCATCAGTTAAACAAATATACAAAATCACTCGACTCTTCAGGTATGAGTGAATCTCGCTTGTGCATAAACAACGTTAAGTTTCGATGCTGTTCAGCTTTAGAATGGGTACATGAAGTTTGCAAGCGAAACATGTTATTGATATTCAAGTCACGTCGCGTAGTTTTATCATCTGAAGTCTACATTTTAGGACGAAACAAACGCATCTTGTATGTATATTTCTGATAAGAACAATCGGAGTTGCATCGGAAAAGCTATGAAAGAACGTGAGATGTGACACCTCGTCTGGAGAGACGACGTCAAAGAGAGTTCTCAGCGTATGCTGATGTGGAATCTTTGAAGAAATATAGGCACTAGATTATGCATGCATGCCGCCTTTTAAACTACACGGAGAAATATTTGCTTGATCTATAATGGTTCCCGATATTTGAAACAAATATGTTTCGAAATTGCGAATGTTTCGACGTCCATGCATTATTGATTTATAGGTTCTTAGTAGAGCTGTCAGATAGTTTGCTATTTATAGGGCCGTAACAGCTAATGTCTCGGGGGATCGAGGAGGAACCGTGATGCGAGCTGTTACTAAATTGATTGATGTTTTGATGGGTAATGTATTTAGGAAGAAACTTGTTGATCGTAAAGTAGTGCAAGTTAGTGTAGGAATGTGCAGTGGAAATGTATAGGAGCGCTCGAGCTGTTCAAAGGCACTGGTGTGTTTACATTTGTCTCCGGGAGAGCGGCGGGAACTCGTGGATATTTAACCGCCGCCGGCGCTCCGCAAAGATAAATACGAAGGACTGAGATTTAAATACTTTTTCCTTTCAATTCTTCACTTTTGCCCGCGAGCTTTTTTTACTTACTTTTCTTGGTAACATTTTCGGTTATTTCGTGATTAAATGTAATGATTAAGGCACACATTTTTCCATTTTTTATTTAATCCTTACTTCTGCCAGTTGTAATTCAATCTTTGTCGATTCACTTGAATACTCCATCACGTGATTTAATAATAGTGGAACCTGGAATATGCAGTTATTGGATATGGCCGGTAGCAATTGTAGGGATCTATTGTTCAAATCATGAACAATACAGTTTAAATATTGGGTTACATGTCAGGCTTTTAGTTACAATTTATATGGACATGATGGATGACTTGAATCAGATTTCATGAATAAAGATATCTGATTCAAAGATAAATATCTTTATTTTCAATGAAATTCAACATTATTAGACGCCTTATGGAATCTAAGTCGGATGCGGAATGGTGTGTCCTACCCATTAAAGGTTTCATTTTCTTAGAAAGGACTCATTCACTGAATTGATTTCCACTATCTGGATTTCCATAATTCAGAGACAGCGACGAGGAAAAGGAAATCGCAACAAACGACGATGATATTTTCATAAGCGCGATAGATAGCTGAATGTATAATTCATAAACAGCCGCCACCACTAGCTCGCACAATCTCCGTCGAAGAATAAAGTCTGAACGTCTATATTCGAGGCAGAGACAGGGGACCGATAACAGATTACCCACAAACACGTTTTAAATTCATTTCCCGACCCGAGCTTCGATCGCGTCCCGATAAAATGTGGGGACGACGGGACGATGGGACGACGAGAAGCCGCGCCGGGACGACCCACGGAACGGGGACATATTTACTTTGTCTCCCTACGGCCACTTCCCCGGTCAGGTAACGTTCTGAAGTGGCAAAATATTTGTCCTGGCTCGTTACCCGTCTGTTACGATTTAAGGACATTAGCCGACCGACCGCCAATCTGAACTCTTTGTTCTGTGCTTTGTGCCAAGGACCCACCATTTTAAATAATCGAGGATAATTGTGGAAAACAAAAAGTATCGTATACGTAAAAATAAATGAAATATTCTTCAAAATTTGCAAGGTGGAAGAAATAATTTGAACATAAAAGAACTGGAACGAAAAAGAAGGTGAAACAAACTACTAGCTCAGAGTTTGAAGTGGACTTTTGAAAAGTAAAAACAGTCTGAAAATATATTTTTCCAAGCTAGCGAACAGCTTTGTCACCAGCAACTTTGTGTTAAAGAAGCGCTTTCCGTGAACCAATTTGGTGACGAAAATATTTGCCTTTGTTAGTAGCACTAAACTACTAACCCTAATATTGTTGCAAGGCTTTGAGGAAGTCGGTATGGCTAAGTCTATTATCGCGTGTTGAGAGTTTCTGCCGGATATTTTGACACAAGGCACTTAACTTAAGACTTAATTGAATTGGCCGTGCAACAAAGTTCAATGAGACAATACACGCAAATAAAATCTAAAAAGATTTCGTTTTGGTAGGGAGGTCGGTCCTCTTTCGTGTTTTACGCAAACATAACGGTATAAAAATATGAAGTAAAGTTTGTTATGTGGAAATGTACCCTAATATGAGCAACACTGGGTTAATTATTTCGTCACAAGAGCCCTTGTAAGCCAGTCTAACAGCGCTTCAACTGAGCTCAGGGCCATAAACCTACATAATACGGCGACGTAAAACTCTTATTATTTTAGTATCTGCGAAATGGTCGCTCGGAAAACATCTCGTAAAACCAAACCTGTCGCAAGATGCAAGACTTTAGCTCAGCACCAATGCGCAGCCGATGCGGGGCTAAAGCCGGCCGGCTTTCCAGCGGACATCGGTTAGAATCGAATACAACGGCGAGGTGGATTTCTATGGAAAATACAGACTTTATGGTAGCCGGGGGATAAGTTTCCATTTTAAATTGAAGAGAAACACTGAGATGTTTCCGTCTATCCCACCGAGTGCGCCTGAATAAAAATTCACGTCAGGCACCCGCCAGGAAATATTTACACAAACCGAAGAACTTGATGTTGCGAGTGCTTATATAAATAAATGCTTAACCTTATGGGTTTCGTTTGATGCTCGATTGATTTAATACTTCGGAAGATTAACCAATACAAGAATAAAAATCTTTGCTAATAATTTGCATCGAAATATTTACGATTTCAGGAGACAAAAGAAATTATTCAACTTTTTAGGGGAAAGTGCGACTAAGTCTCGGATACGCCCATTTACATAGCCGATGTCGACGCGATGGTGCGTGGCGACTTCAAATGGGAATTATAATACCAAATTGAATACAAAACTTTCCTTTCAGTGCCGAGTAATGGAGGAGTCTATGCACCGGAACAATCCAAAAGACAAATAGAATGAGAAAAGAGACACAGCTCTGTTGAAATAATAAGTGACTGTGACGTCTTTTTGGAAGTTCTTTTTAGTAACGATAAATTTTTACGCTTTGATCTTTCCAATTCAAATAGGCTTTTTTCTCGTAGAATCAGAAGTTATAGGAATATTTCAAAAGCTACGGAGTGGATTTTCCCTTCCACTGGCTATATCGCCCTGATTGAAATGCAAATGAAACGGTGTCCGTTCAAAACGTATTTATTTTATCTTACCTTTCAATTTGGGGTGATAAGAATACAAGTAGATAAGTGTTAAGGACAATACAATCACTGTGTTTATTAATAAAGCAATACATTTTATCGAACTTTAACAATATTTTGGTATCTTATTTTTCATAACAATGTTACTTGAATTTGCTATTTACCGAGTTTGGTAACAATCATGTGTATCAATGAACCATACATCCAAATATTATTTTCAACACCAATATAAGTTGGACGAAATAAAAATATGTGGCATTTCCATAAGATGAAATGCATGCACAAGACTGTTTAAAATCCCAACATAATAATTTATGAAATTTTAATCTTCTCTCTGCAGTCGCGCAATGACAGGGATTGTTTGCTGAAGAATCTGAAGCGGTTCATTATTCCGTTCCGAGTTATTTGGCGCCCAACGAGGGGCTATGCTCGCTCCACGCAGAACATCTGACGAATCATTCGCTCAGTTTTATCTCCGGAATGTTTCATTTTTATACCGCACACTCCTTTCATGCATGTACTCGGAGACTTGTGTAACACAATAGTTGTAACTCCGAATCCCGCACAAGTTATACAGTGAAACAAGTTGCAACAAAAACATTTGCCTATGCCGACGTTAGTGAATTGTTCTCCGCTCGTGACTGGGTAATTTCCATACATTTCAAGTTCTATCGCCTGCGGGACGTTCGTTCTTTTGTTGATAAATGTTTGACGGGAACTCCGGGGACGCCATTAAAAGTTTTTTCGTGAATAATTCCAGTTTACATACGCAAATGTTTACTCGTGAGTTTACGCGCTCACCTATTCGGTGATTTCTTTTCACGGAGACGTTGTTTGAGAACGGTGGTTCAGCTTTCTGAAGCGACTCGTTGAATAGGTAATTGGAAAAGTTATTGTGTTTTTCTTTGTCATAGCCCTAATTTGAATACAATGTCTTTAATCATGCAGCATTCTGGACTGATTGAAATAGCAGTTTGTTTCAGAGTCGGAAAGTTTTCGCCCCGCCGTTTAAGATACACATGTAGCTATTAACTACCTAGGCCTTGAAGTTGTCGTCGCTACATTTAGTTGAAGTATTGGTTGAAGTGGTAAGTTCTCGTGCTATAACTCAGTGACGAAGTTGCCCGATCAGATTGTACGAGACAAAAAGAGGTGGTGCGACATCACGAGAGCAAGATCGCGTGGATAAGCGTGCGTGCGCTCGACACCGACTAACACACCCTGGGAACTGTTGACTTCTTCTTGGGATTGTTGACTAACTTAGACGGTTTACCCAATACATATTTGTACGGGGATATTCTGTTGATTTTCGTAAACAGACTGTTTTTAGGGTTCCGTACTTCAAAAGGAAAAAAGGAACCCTTATAGGATCACTTTGTTGTCCATCTGTCCGTCTGTCAAGCGCCTTTTCTCAGGAATACGTGGAGGTACTGAGTTGAAATTAACATCAAATACTCAAGTCCGTAACCTCTTGGAGCCGTGATTTAATATTTCGAAATTTACAAGGGAAATATGCACACAAAACCTATAGGGTACTTTCCCTTGACCTAGGATCACAAAATTTGGCAAGAAGAAAGGTCTTATAGCGTAAATAAAGGAAATTATCCGAAAACCACTATTTGTAGTTTACTTACAAAAAAACTAGCCATGGACCAAAACCTATAGGGTACCTACGTCCCGTTGACCGACAATAATGATATTTGGCAATAAACAAGGTCTTACAATTACTATACGGAACCCTTGGCCCACGTTCGACTCGCATTTGACGTTTTATTTATATATAATATCACGCCACATTGTTGAGCAAAAGCCTATGCGAAATTTATTTCTAATGCTACTAAAATATCAAAACAGAAAATACCCACTAAGAAACCACTAAACAAAGCCAAAACAGTAAACATTGTTCTTGAGCAAGCACCGTTTGGAACAAAAGCAAATAAACGATTCAGGATCAAAGTTGAACAAGAATTTGCCAGTTGCTTTAAATGAAAGAGTTGTTCAGACAGTGGCTTCATTCAAATACTTAAAACAGATGTCACTAAGTAAGTAAGCACAGCCCTGATTACATCTTTGTGAAGATGCGATTTGAAATGCATTTTTGGTTTGAATGACTAGAATATGCAAATTTCAACTTCATCTTTGCATTTGTACTCTACATTTAAGCTCGTATATTGAAAAATGATGAATCCATCTTACTGTAGAGTTCGTTTTAAGCTGAGTAATTTCCAACACAAGTAAAATATATAAATAACAATAACGTGATTGTTTTGAAAAAAATTAAACCGACTTCTAATTCCTTAATTTTACACTGTTTTGGTTATAATGTTTGCTATAGTTTTTTTATATGAATAACTCGTTATCGTTAAGCCTTGAAAAACGAAGAACAAAATTAGACATAAAAAATACGTTTTTGTATGTAAGCCCCCTTTAATTTGGATATTTATTTTATTTTTATTATTTGCTGTTATAGCGGCAAGAGAAATACACATTCTCTGAAAATTTCAACTGTCTACCTTTTACGGTTCATGAGAGAGAGTCCTGTGACAGAAGGACGGACGGACGGACATCGGACGCTTAGTAATAGGGTTCCGTTTTCACATTTTATACGGAACCTTAAGAAACCATACATACAGCCGAAGATAGAACCTCCTTCTTTTTTCGAAGTCGGTTAATAAATAACACATTCTCCTCCAAATCTGTACACATATTGTATAATACCGGTTTGTGCGTATAAATTTCCTATTACAAGGGAGGGAACGTAAATAATTTTAAGGATCAGTAGAGGCAGCCAGCGTGATTATTTCACGCTAACAAAATTAATAAGGTAAATTTCAGCGGTGCGAGGGGTTTTATTACGTTACGGAACCGCTTGTTTGATGCGGGGCTAGGGTTGCCAGTCAAATCGGACAATCAGCTAAATGAAATGGTGGAATAAATCGGACTAACTTTAGGTTTATGCTCGGTGTATTTTTAACACCTTAATGCGATCACGAATCCGATTGTCAAGCGTGCTGATTATGGCAAGGCTCCCTCATATCTGGGTTCAAGTTCAGCTGTGGACGTCTATGCGCTGATGAGGATGAACCCTGTACACTAAAGGATATCAAATGGCTTGAAAAAGGGGTAAAATTTGCGTCATATATTTGTTCTGGGTGCTGGGAGTGGATATACCTAATGAATCTTAAAGTGAAATCAGAACAATGCACATACATATGTTGATTAATGTTTATATTTAGAAATATTTTGACTTCTTTAAACCCATTCTCGTCACGTCGCCATCATCTAGGTAGTACTGGGTCCGGTAGAGTAAATTTCGCCGCCAATAAGAACCTTAGTTCTTCTACTAGTAACACTTACTATACCTCTACAACACTAATTTGAGTAAAGTGTACAACAATGTAAGCAAGTAAGTGTTCTACACATGCAATCATGCATTATATTTTGGGATACCGCAGATTTAAGATGCTCGTACATGCTTAACGATGTTATAAAATAAAAGCCAGGATACATTGTAAAATATGATAAGATGTTCACAAAGAGGTTATTTTAGTGTGGCACGATTGAAAAAAATAGTTTTACAGTCATTTATGTGACGAATAGCTTTTATGTTTCTTAGCAAAAACAAGCGAGAACCTGCCAACATACAAACAAAAACTCCTTCCACGTTACTGTAAATAGTTTAATTTAGTTAAAGATTAATTTATAGATACCTACACATATGTTTTTTATGCTTAATTATTTTATGTACCTGCTAGCTGTTAAGGATAAAAAAGGTCTTTTTATTTTATTTAGTATCAGTACCTCCTTTTCGAATGAGGACCTCACTCTTTCAAGTCGCTTATTATTCAGGTTATATGAAAATATAGTAGGATGAGGTTAAGTGCGCAGCAAGATTCATACAAGTTAATAGATACGAAACTTTTACGGCCCATAACGTCACCTTCAAGTGAAATAAAATGTTATAACGTTTTTATGCAGCAAGTAGGAGCGCGTTAATATTTGTATTTTTTACTATCGTGGTAACGTTCAAGTACCTAATTGATTTAATAAACTTCAGTTAAACATAATATATTGAGTATCTTGCTCAGAACCTTTTGAATCATATCGAAAAAAATTTTAAAATATATTTTTCCTGATTAAGTTTTTCATATAATGCGTGGTAGTGGAATAATTTTTATAATCAATTACTTTATAAACATCTTTAAAAGTGCTACAGACAACAACAACAACCAACCTTTCTCCATAAAGCCTTAAATAGTAAATGTAAATAAGTAAAAGTTACTGGTTTTCGATTTCAAATACTTGGAGAGTTGAACTCCCCTTATCTTCATATCGTAATCCGGAAGAAGAGCTCCGGTAGAAGTTCATACAGTACATATTTTGCGGGACCGAAGTTTACTGGAAATTTATCCGACTTTCATTCTCCTCGGAAGTTAACAGGTAAATTTTATATAAAAACAGGTACTGAAAATACAAAACCGAATCAAAAGTTCTATAAAAGTATTTGAATAAATACACAAGAAGGTATTTAAAAGATACTATGCGAAGAGACTCCCGTCAAGTACCTACCGCTCGAAAAATACGCGAGAAATCGTCATTTCCTTATAGCTGTGAAGAACGAAAGGAGATATCTCGAGGAATAAACGTCAAGAGTACATCACATTAACCGTTAGACACGAGACGAGTCAAAGAATCGTGAATGTCCACATATCAAGTAACTACGACAAATTATGTCCCCGCGACTGATAGCGATATTGTCACCCTGAAAACACTTTTCCCTTGTTCGCCCGAAAATGTTACAGAAGTAGTCAGAAAGACAACTTGATCCGAAGCGAGGCCAGCAACAAGTCTGCTATATACCCATGGGAATACAAACTTTACTTTCCTAGACAAAGAGTTTAATTTACTTTGGGCTCTGTTGAAGGAATACTTGGTGGTATATAAAGATCTTACGTGTGTGATGGAGTGTGTAGACTCCGTGTTGGAAACAATGATAAAATATATTGGAGAAATGGATACTTGGGTGTAATAAATTTGGTTTAGTGGATGATATGAATAAGTCGCAAGTCTTGCGCAACGAAATTCCTATCAGAGTTACGTTATTAAAGTGTATTTTAGGTAATTTTGATTGTTTGTCGGTTTGCTTAACATTTTGATATTTGGTTTGGTCTAGATTGTATTATTGGACGACTGCAGGGTATGTTTAAGTGTAAAGCGGGAGCGAATTCACCATTCAACTTTCCCGTAGCAATACTTATTTTATTTCAAAACAAATCGCAGAATTGCGACAACCCTAGAATAGACATCCTATAAAAGAACTACTGCAAAAAAGTGAAAAGAAGCAAACAATAGAACGGCGGTCGGAGACACCGGCACAAGTTTTCAATTAACAGACGAAACTTTAGGGCGATTTGCAAACTTGATAGAGGTCTCTGTGCTAGTAAAGTGTGGCTGTTTAAGGCTTGGGCATACGAAATGTCGGTCTGCGATGCGACACTGCAGATACACAGAGCCTGTTTGTAGAGTGTATGGGGCTCGGGAGACCTAGACAATGGCGTTGTAGTAGTTGGAAAACTGATATTCTTATTATTATTTAGGCAAGAGGAGGAACCCATGGTCTAACTGGTGTTTTCATTTCAACCTTAGTCGTACTAAAACGCGCTTTGTGACAGGCCATGAATCGGCCTGCTCACCTACTCGGTAGTGGCTACCTCTTAGCGCAACTGGCTCTACCTCTTAGACCACGGGGTGATCTCGCAAATTACGAATTGCAGATAAGTTAAACAGTTAGAAGTCAAAAAAAGCAAATACAGACATGGTTAAGATAGACTTGGCAGTAAATTTCGAACAGCCAAAAGCTAAGTGTGTTAAATGGAGCATGCGTCCGATGCACTAGTTAGAATTGCTTAGGTACTTCTTCAAAATAATCGGGCCAAGTGTGCTCTCAGCGTAAGACGCCGCGATAATTTCCCTCAGAAAGGTTACCGTCCATTATTCTAATTGCGAGCCACATTCCATCTAAGCATCGCAACTTTGTCTCGCCGCCAGCGAAGACTTCACGAACAAACTCGACAATTTTCACGGTGTAGTTCACCATCAAAGAGTAGTGAAATAAACGAGGACACTTCGCTAATATTACTAATTAAGCTTTTAATGTAATTGAATGAACGGAGACACGTCGCGAGTCGGCGCACCCCTTTGCGGCCAAAAATACTCTCAGATAAATTACTTAGAGAGCGGTTGGCGCGCATACAAATCGACTAGAGATTCGCCATATTTCACTTCAGGGAACAGCCCGTCGATTTACACACCTTTGGAAAATGTTCTCGGATGGACGAGGTGCAAGCAAGAATACGGGGAATTGAGCCATTTCAGCTAAGGACCAGGTTTATTACTAATCGGGTCACGTCACGAAAAGAATTTCCGATATACAATTAAAGGTGAAACGGGTGTGGAGGATCCGTTGTAGGTGGGGCGGTGGATATTGTTGTCGTCTGTCGCGGAGGGTAGCCCGTGCCACCTGCGCGCGATAATACGACGCCCCGTCTGGCCGAAAGGGCGAGGAATCAATTAGGACGTTGCCGAATTGCGTAAAGGCTCTAGTTACGAGCGTTACGAGTGGGCTCCCAGCTGCTTTTTGCTCGTCCAACCTCTTGTTATTGCGCAATCGACATTCGACGCCTCAGATTAAGATATTACGTATTCATCGAACCGTTTTACTAGTTTTATCGGAAGTTTGTTGGGGTAAATGGGATGAGTGGTTTTATTTTCGTCGTTTACGGGCAGTTGTCGAGAAGTGTACTGTGATAGCAGTTTTTTTTTGTTTGGAAACAAATGTTAAAACTTGAATAAATTAAAAGCAAAATAGCAATCCGCAGGGAGCCTATGGATTACCTTAAACGCAGTGCATCACCGGCTGTAGCCGCAAAGAGACGAATCCCAATTTAAAAATATAGAGGTATTTAATCGGATCGGAGTTCCGGTTTCACGTTGTTGATTTGCTGAACACGCAACGTGATTAAGTCTGACGGATCGCTTCATACTGCTTGTCTGAAAATTTCACGCAAGTGCGGTGATGTAAAACTATATAAAGCTCTGTGATGCGGTAAAAACGGTTAAAAAATAAAATATTATTGGAAGAGCAATTTGTTAATATTGGCGTTACAGCTGAAATAATAAAAAGGCGCACTCTCATTTATTAATGACAGAGATTTATACCTACCTTTTTCCCTATGCGAATATTTTCCTGTAAAAATTGTCTGATAATTAAGCCCAAAAATCTTAAGTGGACATAAATTAAGCGCAGGGATTAATCAACGTCTGTTTAATACCGATAATGGTCTATTGGCCGACACGTCACGGGTATTAAAACGAATCTAAATTAATTAGTCCGTAAAGAGTCGTCAACTGGTCGGTGATTTTCTCGATACTCGGTATATATTGCGGGTCGGGGGTCAGTCGTATGTGAATTATTTAGAGGTGGTCGCGCGTTGGAGTGTGCCGCAATTAATGAAGTGCTCAAAGTCGTTTGTCAATGGCGGTGGAGTGGACGGCCGGACCCTCACTTATGCCAATCTGTTACCGAAAACGTGTCTGTTACCGAAAACGTGTCTGTTTCACTTGGCCTGGCGCGTTTGATTCATTCATATAGGAGTTGATTTTGCTGGATCTTTAATAAATATTAGTTGATAGAGCAGTAACACATTTAGTTATATGGCAAATCCTTTAGAGGTACGAAGAATATTTTTGCGACATTAGAGTTTATGGCTATCTACGAGAAAATAGTAATTACCTAGCCTTTGGAATAAATTCATTATACAACTACATCGTTATAATTTTCACACAAGAGTGAGAGTTCCCTCTTATCAACGCATACCAAGCAGTGGTCTTCCTAATATGATAATATCATCGGTCCACCGTTACAGAGGTAAGCCTTAAACAATTTGTTATTCCGATTACATTGTATTATCTCTCCGCCGTTGAAAATTATCTTACTAATAACTATTCAATGGTGCGGACTCTAAAAGGTGATTATAAATCTGAAGAGGTCGGAAGCGGCTGGCGTTAATTTTAATGGTGAGATTCATTTGTCCCCGATTACGTGGAGTTTGCCGAAATTCCATTGCGTGTGGGTACGGGGATAACAGTCATGTTACTACTATAGCATGAACATGTGCGACTGTGCGTTGTAACATGTGATATTTTGTTCGCAGTACTCCAAAATGGAGAAAAAGATACCACAGACTTTTCTTAGGGACCTGCTCTGTCTCACTCACAGAGGTCTGTGAGTGAGACAGGTCTGGGGTGCTGCTGATGCCCTCTCTTTTCCCACTATTCCCTGTTTTTGGCTAATAAGGCTTCCAGGTGGTAGTCTAGTTTGCCTCTATCGACGCCTTTAATACAATGGGTAGGTTTCCGAGGTATTGTAGAATTGTTTTCATAAAAAGCAATGTTTTACATGCAATTTATACATAATAACAGTTTTTTTTTTATACTATATAGCTGATTGATTCATCTCTTTTCTAAAGACTGTGGAATCTGGTTAGAACGCCAGACAACGATATTAGGAGACGCAAACCGCCTTCCTGAAATCACATCGTTTATAATAATTGCAATAACTTCATAAGATTCCCAAGATTTCATTAATTTGTGTCTTGTAATTTTGAAATTCGGCCATCTTGTGCTTGGTTGTTTGTAAATGCATACCACTTGGGAATGTAAACACTTACACTGTGATTGGATGAATGCACAGAATATGTCAAAGAGGAAAATTGTGCTTTTTGATTTCATGAGAGCGACCATCACATAAAGTGCTGGAACGTGCAGTCTTTACGATCCTATTGGTTTGTAAGGGAGCCTGTACACTTTATACCCCGGCTGATGTAATGGGTTAATAAAATCAGACATTGCCTGATTGCATTTCTATGTCTGATTCTGAGAATGACTCATCCCTCTCAGCATTATTGTTCTATGAATATTTTCATATCTGAGAAAATAGAAACGGTTGTTAAAGTAACCCTGAATATAGATTTATATTCTATCAAACCTTATTGATCCGGTATCGACCTGTGTTTATCCATAGGATACCTGCCAAAGACCGCCATTTGCCCGTGTTCTCTTTCTATTTGATGGGCACAGTAAACAATTTAAGGTAGGTATCTATATGTATACATATAGAGGTACAGAACATACATAAGGTCAAGCATCTGCCCGCGGCTACGCCAACGTTTTTTGGAATACTAAATTAGCGATTATGTTATTCCAGGTCCAGTTGTGTCTGAGTGCAAAATTTCAGCGTAATCTATTCAGTAGTTTTAGCTTTGTCTCCGGCCAAACCTCTTTACAACGGCATAACCAAACTTTGGCCTTTTTAATATTCGTAGGATCTGTCTGTATCATGCCAATGTTCGCCTTTTGGTAAATACGCAGCTGAGCGATCCGGGTCTCATAAGACCAGTGGTTCTCAACCTTTTAGTCATGAGGGACCATTTTACCAAATGTTTGCCTAGCCGGGGACCACCCAGTTGGTTTTCCTAAATTAAGGATTGTTTGATAAAGAAAACAAGCACAATTTTATAATAAGCACTCATTTATTTATTATTTAGCAAAAATGTAAAAGTAACAGATTTTAATTTAATGTGATTTTTGTGACTGCATACTTTTTACTAACTTCTGAATTCTTGGTTCAGTGCTACTCAAAACTAAACGCATGTCGGCAGTGGCATCCAACCGATTCCGATGCTTGTTTTTAATCATCAGAAGTCGTCGTCGTCGATGAAAATAAAGTTAGGTAACGCATAGCAATGTCTCGAAGCTTTGGAAAAGAAATTGCTTTTTGGCTCCAAAGTTCCTCAAGATTTATTCCTGATTCGAATGTATCTTTTAAGTTCATGTCGTGTTGCATTTCAATCACTTCTTCTTGAATTTCATCAGAGACTTCGGAAACATTAAGAATGAAAGGATTCCGGATCAGTTTCTGAATACTTTTGTCCCCGCAGTCAGGAAAATAGCGATTGAATTCACTTTTTAATTTTGTCAAATGGAGCATCATGTTTTTCTGAATTTCTTCTTTAATATCTGCACCTTGTCCGTCAATAATTTGGTTGAGCGTATCAAATGCAGAAAAGTTTTTTCTTTCGACCTTATTACTCCATAGCTCCATTTTAGCAATAAGCGCCCTGATTTTATCTTCATATGCAAATATGTTGCTCATGCCTTGCAACTTCAAATTTCCTGATCCTTGCAGTTGAAGGTTCAATTTATTTATTTGCGCAAAAAAGTCGACCAAATAAGCAAAACGTATTTTATATTCGGGCTCACAGAATTGATCTAGCAACTCTTTGTTTTCCTTGTAAGTTAAGGTAATAATTGTACTTCCTCTCTTAGTTCGTACAACCTCGACAGCATGTTTCCTTTCGAAAGCCAACGAACTTCTGTGTGGAAAAGCAGAGTTTCGTGTTCAGAGTTCATGTCAGAACACAACTGTTTGAATAGACGAGTACTGAGTGCGCTCTTTTTAATAAAGTTAACTACTTTTATAGCTGTTTTCAGAGCTATAGTAAAGCATTCCGGGAGCGTTTTGGCAGCCAATGCTTGACGGTGAATAACGCAGTGCGTCGTTATTGCGGATGGATTTTTGGTTTTTACCAATGCTGCAAGACCAGAGCGAGAAACAAGCATAGCAGGAGCACCGTCAGTACAAAACCCGGCAAGATTTTCCCACATAAGTCCATGTTTCTCCATATATTGACTTATTGCATTCATAACATCTGCACCTTGAGACGTCGTTTTCAGTTCTTGAGAAAATAATAACTCTTCTTTAAACATTTTATTGTCCTCCAAAAATCGAATAAATACTAGTAATTGACAGCATTGCGAAACATCGGTAGACTCATCACATTGTAATGCAAAATAAGGGCTGTTTTTAATCTTGTCAATAACTTGGTCTTCAATATCAGTTGACATTTTTTGAATGCGCGACTTAACTGTGTCATTAGAAAGCGGTATTTCACGAATTTTCTTTTGAGCTTCCGCGCCTAAAAGCTCTTCTGCAACTTTAGCATACAGGGCTTTATTAAAGATTTGCAGATTGTGTGTGCTTTTTTCGAATTGGCAATCAATTTTGAAACTTCAAATGATGCAGATAATGTTTTTTCAGATGTTGCATAATTTGTTCCACTGGGTCCAAGTTTCATTTTTTTAAGATTTGTTAGTTTGCCTTCAAAAAATTCTCGCGAACTGTTACTTCTAAAAAAAAAAACTTCGGATGCACGGTCTTCAAATGACGTTCCAACTTTGCCGGTTTTAAAGCGTCGTTAGCAAGAACAGTTGCATATAAAACGCATTGCGGTCTAGTTTCACCATTAATTTCTATTGAAGTAAAGCCCAGCTTAATATAGTCGTCGTCATATTTTCTTTTTGGAGGCATTTTTCTGAAAATGAAGTTTTAGTGATAATATGGACAGGTATAAGATAATAAAAATGTGTTGTTTTGACAAGCTTTTATTTGTGAGGTCTATGGCCAGCTGTGGGAATGACGGTTAAAGTATATACTGCTCAAGACGTATCTAATGAGCTCAAATACGACGGTATTATTAGGTAGGTACCTATATTTACATAAACATCATAATCTGCTCAATTATATCAAACAATTGCATTGTCACCGAAATGACATGTATTCCCAACTTTGCCTCAATTGGTTGAGAATAACTGCTTTGAAATATTAAGTTGTAAGGTTTAGACCTGAACAAACAAACCTTCCTATCTACACACAAACAATGCAAGTCAAATAAGGCTCGTTTTTAATTGCTCACTAAAACCTAACCTAACCTACAAAAATACTGAATTATGCATTATTTTCCGTTTTTTAAAAAATATTAAAAACTTTGTACACAGTACCTTATAAGAATAGAATAAAATAGTAATTACTTACCTACGTAGTATTTATATCTGGAGTAGTTATTTACTATAACTACCTTCGTAGACTAAGAATATTTGCTTTTTGCTGTCGAACTTTAAATATTAAACCAAGTACTCAGTAGGTACAATACTCGTCACTCTCTCAAGGCCACGTTATAAATCCCTACCGCTCATTACATCGTCGACGTTGCAAGTGAAGTGACGGACGATCGGCAACATGCGCGGCCGCGCCGCTAAAACAAGGAACGAATGGAACGAAACCCCCGCTCCCGCCCTCGTGCACCGCGTTTCGCCTTCGGACTCGTGCCGCGCGCGCTTTGCGCTCGCGGCTCGCGCTGTTTCAACTCGACTCATTACGTCACGCCACATATTACAAGGATGGCTTCGCGGACCACTTGGAATGCCTCCAGGGACAACTAGTGGTCCGCGGACCACCGGTTAAGAACCAATGCATTAGACGATGCGCCATCAAAGACGGTCATCCGGACCGTGAAGTGTCCGGATGCAAGCAGCTCAATTATGTTAATGGATTTGCAGCATTCGCCGACGACAGGATTGTCTTCTGCTGATTGATACGCTCCATGTACCTTTGTTGTAAACTGCGTTTACTCCAGTATCTATAGGTGCTCGGTGCTCAAAGGTTTCATAGTGATTGGTTTGGTTGGAGTCTCAGTAAATGGCACTTCCATTATATCTTTAGATGGTACGGATGTTCACTTGTAAAAGGTATAAAAAGCATATTAGTAGTATAGAGATAAAGTTTGCTCTTATCAAGTATAGATAGAATTATCGAACCCTCCCTCACGGCTAGAGAAGAAGGCAACCTCACCACTCGACAGTAAATAAACAAACAGAATGAACGAGCGTGTATCTCGTAGATACGGCGGCCATAATTTCACCAAAAATCAATAGCTAAGAACCCCAATAAAACAAATACATTTTATTTCTCGACGTGTCTAGGCACAGCGAATGATTGATAGTGCTTTGAACACACACAACGTTATTGAACGGAACGGCCGACCGAGGGGACGCACCGAAATAAGAAATAATAACAATTTTCACCGCGAACACAGGGGTGTTATCAATAATGCATTAGGCTTTCACTAAATATGGTAATTTAAAGGAAAGTTTTAAAAGGATTGATGGAAATCAATTTGTCGGCCTTGTACTTTGACCGAAACTGAAAGGGACGAATTTTAAAATGTAGGTGTAACCGTGACTTTTTGGAAGGAGTAAGCTCATGTCAGGGGTGAGAGGGTGATGCATGATTCTACACGTTTGAGAAGTCGCCCTGGGAGTGCGGCGTAAGATTGCCGACAAAACGCCGACTCACGGGGCCGGTGTTCGCTTACCTAAATTACGCGTAAAGCCGAACACAAAGGCTATGCGTATTCAAATTCCATTAATCTCCCGTCCGGGGGAAGGTGGGGTAAAATGAACCGGCGCGGACAAAAACAATGCCGCCGGCAAATAACCGGCTCAGCATTGTTCCGGCAATTAGAAAGCTTTCCCATGTACCGGTCGTGTATAAAAACAGTGTAACATCAGCACGAATCGCTGCCTATTGCTCGTTACCGTTGATGTTTATTACGGTTATTAGGATTAAGCCTTGCGTTTGTATAATAATGTTTTGGTGGCGTTGAGATTTAAATTAATCATGCAATAACGCGGTGGTTGAGTGTTTGACACTTTAGAAAATTGCGCTATAGGCAATATCGAACACAAACAATCGCTTGTAAATCCGGCTCAACGTGGATCAGCGCTGAAGCTTCTGACCGATTGTAAACTCTGCCAAATTGACACCGCGTTTACGGTTCCCGGGAATATAATCCAGAATCATTATTCATTATTCGAATTCAACTGTCAAAAAGCAAAATGCTGAACCTTTCCATTTGCAATTCAAAAGTATAACTCACATCTGGTTCGACTTTGTCAAAGTTACTCTTCTAGAAGCTTACCTGAAAAGAAAAGAGGTTATTTATTAATACGCATTCCATAAAATTACAATAAGGTGGAGGTGGAAGCTACGGCCTAACAAACCGAGCAATGTAATGGGAACAATACGGTCGCGACGCAATCACAAGGAGTCGCTCGGTCGGCTATTGTTTTTACCTCTGTACCTCTGTTATTGCAGAGTGCCGAGTAGCAATAAGCGACTCTTGTTTGCTTAGGGCCACTATTGTACCGGGTTATTAGGACAGGTCTGCGGCGTTGCGGGTTAACTTGGCCTTTCTTGCTGACGCTTTAAAGCTTTGAGCGGTAGGATTGTATCCGAGTGATTTCGGATTTTGCAATGAAAAGATATCTGAGCTACAACTTTAGATTAATTTAGAGAGTAAAGAAATACAATATTCTCGGTAAATGCTAGCAGAAATAGCCCAGTAATGCCGGCTACATAATTAGTGCTTCGGATTTTGCAATGGAAAGATATCTGAGTTACAACTTTAGACTAATTTAGAGAGTAAAGAAATACAATATTCTCGGTTAATGCTTGCAGAAATATCCCAATAATGCCGGTTACATTTAAGTCGTAGACTTTGATTGACGGAACGCTAAGTTAATAGCAAGACAAGAATTTGTTTATCAACTCAGTAGATTGGATTTTATTGTACCTATCAAACAAGGAACCCTCCATTACGTCCATCTTCCGTCCGTTGCTTTCTTGTTAGTGCATAAGAAATTAATTTCACGTACCTGCGAATGGCACGAATCTACATGAACCTGACAGCCTTCTGTTATCATTAAGCGAAACCGGATTAACCCTTCGAAAATTGTGAGACGATCCCTTAGTGGTTAATTAGATAATAGTAGCAGTGCCTACAATCCTATTTATCACATCATATCATTTCAAATATTCCTCATCAATTAGCGGTATAGCAGTATCACGGATTCACGGCAGAAGTGAAATTGCACCTCATTCCATGTTCAAATAATAGATGACAGCGGATAAAGCAAACAGCGCGGGTAAACATGACATAACGCGGTTAACACTAAACCTGGCATATAAATTAGGGTTATCGAGGGTATTTTCAGTGTGGCAGTACCAAAGCAACAATAAAAACTGTTTTTTAGTCAGCGATTATCATTCAAAGTGCTTAGATAAAAAGTACGCGTGCTTATCATAATCATCATCTATTATAAGAAATTCAAGCATAAGTCCGAGAGGGATTTTTTTTATTTTATTAATTATCTACAACTAATAACTGGCAACTTCTCTCTTACGAGTGTAAGAGACAGTTCAGAATCGAAGTACATGGAGAAATGTTGGAGGCCAAGATGAAATGGTCACTGAGCCACAGGACAACTCTTTAAATAATGACACAATGACTTAAATTACTCTTACTTCAGAATAAAAGGAGTACCTATACCTTTTATTCTGAAATAAGAGTATTTCAAGTCCATAGTTGTAAATAAGCTTTTTGAAAGCTCATACGAAAGCCTATAACCATTTAGCTGATAATCGTACGTAGTCCACTATCCGAATATTTTTTCCATATTGGAAAGTCATTAGTTTGGAATAACGATAGATTGGATCAAAATTTATAACGCACAGATGCTATTTAGATTCACCGACGACGAAATATAATTGGTAACTAATTATTGTACCTTCAACCTATTATGTAACGTATCGCATACATAACATAATGGACTTTAGAGGCAAGAGTGGTAAGCCTACAAAATAGGTTTTCGAAAAAATGGGCAACATTAGCAGAGTTTTTTGTATTTATTCCAAACCAATGTTAAAATCGGAACCTTTCAAAGCTGTTTTTGGTGTATACGTAAATACGTACGGTAGTGCTAAGTGCATGATTATTCAGATATCTATCTATACCAAGTCTAAGCTAGAAATTGTATGAGTTTTCTTGTGCAATGTGAAAAGATTTCAAGAAGCTCCCTCGAGATGACGAGGAACAATGTCCTAGGCATTCAGCAATCTCACATCTAGTCTGAAACTTTCAAATGCTCACCTGAAATGTTGCCCCAAAATACAATGTCAGAATTTCACCTCGTAAAATATTTAGCAAGAAGTAAGGATAAAAGGCTCGCGACACGGACACCGGTGTGGGAACTTTGCAGGTTCCTAAAAACACCGTCCAACGAAAACGTTCGTCTTTTCATGCGAAAACTCCACTCATTTATCAAATCAACGTTGTCTACATTACAGCGTGCCGTATTGTAAGTAGGCTAAAAAGCCCATTACACAAAACGACACAACGCGACGATACACCTACAAAACAATTTCACACAAAAATAAACCTTAAACTTGAGAGGATTAAGAAGGAATTCAAGAGCCGAGGGAAGGTCGATCGGAGACGTAATTTACGCGTAAATTAAATGACTTAAATTAAACAAATCAAATTAATGAAAGTGAAAAATCACAGCGAATTTCCAAACAGTAATTTTGCTTGCTTGGGATTATTACTTTGTTTACTGAAAATTTTCTTTTCGTTTATTGTTACTGTGTGATTTTAGAAGGTTTTGACGGAGAATTCAGTTTATTGTTTACGTTCTTTCAGATGTGTCGATCCATTAGTGATTTTTTAAATGGAACCGTCAATACCGGCCACCCAAATCCGATACCCGCGATAAAAACCGGCGAATATGCCATACACAGTCTGCATTCAATTTTCACCGCCTTTTAGCAAAGCGGATTGCCGTGAGGCAAAAACGACGAATAAGGCTCTTTCATTTGTTTATGAGTGGCTTTACCTCCTTTAAGTGCTCCAGCATACGCAGCCCGGCTGAATAACCGAGAGTGTTGCAGCGAGAAAGGCTTACTTAAAAATTGCCTGAGTAATTTCTATGACGAGCACGTACGCCCGAGTGCATTCGAGGTTCGGATTGGGCGTCTACACGGCCCGCCGCGCGCCGGCTGGCTAGCCCTGGCTGTAAGCTACGAGTACGTCTGCTCACCTCATTACCTGCCCGGGCACATGGACACTCGCTTCAGGGACGTGATTATCGGCTAAGTGGAATTTATTTTATCGGCCGCCATCCCGACCGCACTGTGCTCCATTGTCTAATGGAACATTCTTTCTACTTACACTATGAGATGTAAAGATTTATAACCCCGCTCCAAACGCTAATTTATTTCGTACCTTCGAGTCGCTCCGCAAAAAAACACCTAATGAATAGATAATCCATTTTCCCCTTTCTATGTACGAGTACTTCGGCTATTCTCAAGCCTTGAATGGAAAATATTTGCGTTGGGAGTGTTCACGTCGAAAACTCATATAAAAGACATTTTACCGGAGCTCGTTGCCTATCGGAGGTATTATTCAAATTAATTTAGCGCGGTGAGGCAAAAAGTGCGCGCGTCGGGAGCGTTCCCCCATATTCATAGAGCTGCCCTAAATTAGCATCACAATGAAGTGTTAGAGGCGCGAGTGCCAGCGCTTAATGCTACCTGAGTCTTCTCACACGGTTATGTTACTTAATGAATTAAGTATAAAATTTCACTGCCGCAAATTTGTTTGGGCTTCTGCGAAATTCGCTAAGACGATAATAATTACTTGCGGAGTAATTATGATAACATCCAAAGGCCCATTCGTGCGCCGCACAGTCCAGGCGGCGCTGGCGGCGGCAGCCACTCGGAAACAGAAACCGTTGTGAGTGAAAGAATACGAAGCGGCATCAAACTTTATTCATAGAGGCATATTATGTTAAGTGTCTATACGAGCGCCAGCTGAGCGGGTGTGTATATTGTTTTTGGACCACCCTTTTACGCTTTTACGCCTATAAATAAATCAAAATATTCAGGAAGGGCTCGACTTTAAGGCGGCTTAGCGGAATCGTAAAATTCAACAACGTTCGCACAGCCAGAGGGTTTATCTTTCGGCTGCGTTTGCCGTGTTTTTGCTTGAATCGTAAAAGAGTATCTCAGTGTAGGTATCCCGTATGAATAGAAAGGAACCCTTTTACGGAGGACATATGGAATAGGGCACTTTACAAGTTATACGCAGAAAGCAGATTATCTGTCGTGTATGATTTTACGGTAACGTTTATTGCTGTGGCCGGGAGTGTTTGTACCTCATTAAATGAGGATTAAGAGAATTATGTTGAAAAGCTTTCATGGGCGCGTAAGTTTGTTATATTATACCGAAAAAAAATTGCAGCGTCTGCATTTTTTTCGTGAATAATTTCGGCTTTCGCCAGTATCAATTCAAAATTAAGACGAATCTATCTTCAAATCCGAAATTTATCCCCAAAATGAGCCATTATTATTCGCAAGTAGGGCGCGTTTTGGTCATTAATAACAATTTATTTAGCACAATGCCGTAATTTCAGGCCACAAATAAATAACCTTTGAGTAAAACGTGGGACAAGCGGTGGGTGAAAACAGCTAGCTCAGTGATATACGAACTAAGTTTGTAATATTTTACGGTTCCAATGAAAATATCAAGACGAATATTTTGAATAGCCCGATCGAATATGGTTACCAAAGGGGAAAATTTTGTTTTCAAACTTGTAACAGAGTTTGACCGGCTAACAACAGCAGCGGCGTAGCGACCGACATCGCTCCTTCCGGATCCCTTCCGGATTAGGAAACCGAAACTAGGAAGTAACTGATCTAGCTGTTCTCAAAATCTGTGGCAAGGATTTGTTATTAAACGGGGTATCGTTCCGCAATTGATTAGATAGTTTTTGATAAATGGCGCAAGTTTTGCCCCCGGCGTTTGTTTACATTAAAATCTATGACTTTTGGAGGCAGATCACAGCCGTAACGCGTTGGTAATAAAATATAGCGTATGGTTATCTTACTTGTATATTTGATTTACGTTTACGTTATACTTGGAGAATCCAGACGGATAAAGAGAACGCATTTGGCGATTGCTTTCGAAAATTGCTTGGTGGCTACGAAAACCGCGTAGCAACTCTACAAAACGACGAAATCGGTACCTACGGAACCATCTATGTAGTACTTAAGCGGAGTTACAGCCTGGGTAAAATGTACAAACTTATAATAATTCAGTTGTACAAAAAGAAAAAGACGCAGTCGTTTTTTGAGGTGGTATTATAAACTTTTCCAACACCGAATTTTCTATCAAAACACTTCTTATCTGAGTGAACAAACAGGCTTTTTCAAAAATACTTTCGGTTCTTAACACACAGGCGAAGTTTAGTCGGACAAAGTTGAGGTTACCAAAGTTTGGCATTCACGAGGACCCGGGCCATTGTGGCTAATTCAAGGATGTAATTAAATTTGTTTACATAATATTCTGTTACGAAAACTTGCTAGTAATTTAGGGAAAAAGATTTTAACAAAACCCGAGTGTTATACTTACTTAATTGGATCGCAATCGCTGAAACAACACAAAAAATCTACAAGGTATTTTTTTTGTTAATAACCCCAACGCGACAAAAACTTCGTTCACGGAATTGCTTTACAGAAAAGTGAATTTCAAACGGCATAAATCAACATTAAGACTGTACAGTTTCGTTTGTGAAAGCATTTTTTTTAAGAAAAAAAACATAATGAAATTACCCTTGGAACTAAAGTGACCGCCCGCGGCACGACAACAATATTCTCGGCCTCCACTACAAAGAGGGCAGCATTTGTATTATCATTCCATTAAACAAAAGTCACCGGAGTTTCAAATGAAAACCCAGAACTCATTATTCTCGGGCAGACATTTCGAATGTTAACAAGATTCGCCATAATAGAGCACACAGAGATTGAAGAAAAACAAGTAAAGTGAAGGTGCCCACGCTGTTGTGATTCTAAAGAATTGCGTTACCTTATTACCAGGATTTCTGAACCTGTAACCCGTAGAAAATTTCAAAGCATATATTAAAACATTTATTTTAGAATATAACGTTTTCTCTATATTAGATTTCTTGATAAGTGCCTATTCAATTACATATTCGCAATTGAGGGAAGCTAGTTATGAAAACTCTTGAGAGCTTTTATCATTGTGATAATAATCTCCGTGTCGTTGTTGTTTAAGATATACGTACTGAATGAATACTGAAACCAAATGAACTGAAATAACAAGACATAACTTCATTAAAAAAAAATAGTTATTCTATTTTATAATGCCAGAAACGAGTTCGATATAAGCTCTTGCAGTACTTTTTCGGACAGTAAATATTTAAGGTGAGAAAGCTACGAGTTATTTCCTCTTGGCTCTGCGCGGTACATTTCGCGTATCCCCAGAGCTTTACATTACATATAATATAATATAATACATTGGGGAGGATCATTGTGCTCGACGGTTATATCAGAGAATACTCGTTTGTCAAATGCACAGTCATTTATTCAATGATAGGTCTTTACCCGCATAACTGAATGGTTTCCTCGTGGTTTTTGGAGATGGTCGTTTATTCTTTGATGTATGGATGGCAGACGCATGGTGGAAGGACAATAATTTGGGTTTGAATACCTGCTAAAAATAATAATAATAAATAAATAAATAATAAATAATGCTGGACAATCTACACATGAAATGATAACAGAAAACAAATATTTAGCATAACGCCTGTCTAACACATTGAATATGAATGCTAGTGTATCCTCAACCGTTTGAAACAACTGCTAGTACTTTGTTTTACGTTAAATTTACTTAAAATATTTCTGTGATAAACCTAAGCTTTATACCGCCTTGCGTTGAACGACAAATTGAGCTATAGCAGCTGAATATTTTAATGACCAAATATTTTATATGAAAACTGGCCATGTTTATACACAAACACAGAACGAGGTCGTAAACCAAACCCAAACAAACATTCAGATATAGAATAGAACAAAACATGAACCCCTTCGTCCAATCAAACATGAAATTCCGTGCGGGGCGCATTCAAACAACAAATTCTATGAACTGATTTTATCATGCTCGTTGAACCAGATATATCTACGCATAGGTATTTATTATTGTTATTTAGCTATGCTAAGAATAATGTTTTATACTTATGCTAGCTTATTTAATAAAATTATATCTCAAAACATAAAGGCCAGCAAAACGGTTAAATCATGTGTCATAAAAATGTTTACCACCAGCGCCCCTAAAATTTTACCCGTTGAAGAATTGGGCCACATTAGAGGTATTTGAAATAAAGAAAATACAAATTGAAAAATACTATAACAAGCTAAAGTTAGATGTAATCCGTTTCACGTGGAAAAGTACACAATCCATACTAATATTATAAATTCGAAATTAACTCTGTCTGTCTGTCTATCTGCCTGTCTGTCTGTCTGTTATCTTTTCACGCGTAAACGGCTGAACGGATCTCAATGAAATTTGTTAGGGAGGTTTTTCTACATCTCATCAGCCACTCTCGTACGTCAACAGCTTATCATCAGCCTACAAAAAAAGGGGTTTTGCCATAATTACCTCGCTTGGCAGGCAAATCGGTGACAAAAGTAAGGGACGACCGACGTGGCGCGGCGGACGAAGGTCTGCCTGCGACGCAGGAGGTTGCTGGATTCCCGCCTTGGGACAAATGTTTGTACGAACGATCTAGTATCTGTCATCTATTACCAAAGCTCTGCTCAGCTCGGGGCTAGATGATGCTAGTGGTTATAATACACAGAAGGAAGCTGCTGCACTTTAAGCCCTGTGTAGACTTAAACTAATCTAGATCCTATTATGTATGTAACGGATATCCCTCACCAATTATCTCCATATACTGCCATTCATTTGACAAGCCAATGAGTCCGATGTGCAAGTACTGGATAGATATGGTATTGGTAAGATATCAACTGAAATGTGACGCCGTGAAAGGCCTTTGAAAGCGTAATTGTGTGGTACTGTGAACACGGAATATTCGTTCTATACAGTGGATTGAGAAACATATGAGAGATATGGTATATATAGATAAGTATGCGTAAAAAAAAATTGTTGTTCAAAGTCAAAGTCAATGTCAAAGTCAAAAACTCTTTATTTCCATAAATACAATAAATGTACACTTAGAAAAGGTCAAATTCTTAATAACTAAACACTGACACGGAAATAAGGTGATATTTTTGATTTCAGTCGCTTCGGTATGTTGACTAAAGTAAAGAAGCAACGAAGAAACCTTTAGCCTGTTAGTTGTCATTTTTCGAGTTGGAGCAAATCCCGTCCCAAGCTTTTTTATCCTCTAGATAATCTGATATTTTATAGTAGGCCTTTTTACACAAGAAGGTTTTGACAATTTGTTTGAATTTATTTACTGATAATTTTTGCAACTCACTAGGAGTTTTGTTGTAGAAGCGTATAGAGGTACATTGCCCTTTAAAAGATACATTGATTTTGTGTAGTCTAGTTGTTCATGTTTCTAATAGGATTATTATTGTGAAATGTTTTGTAATAACCTATTATATTAAATCATAATCATAATGTATGATAAGGAAGAGCGTTACCTCCTAATACAGGTATTTATATACTTAAAAGGTGGTCTCGAACACTGAACAATGTACAATGTAACTGATTATTGATTAATAAACATTTTGTATTTATATTGTATTTGTAACTGATATTCTGTTGATAAGCCACAAATACCACTGCATCCACACAATCACAGCTGAGACACGCTGAGAGATATTTATGATCCGAAAAAGTTAGTTAGTAAAGATTCAACCCAATAACTTCGTTTCGCAGTTACAAGAATATAAACTTCAGAAGTCCTAGCGATTTTAGTTGGAGATTCAAAGATTTTACAACGAATAAAATTCTACATTAAGCGCTATTATGCTGAACTATTAATAAAGCGATAAACCTTTTTTAGAGCCGAGCTGTAATCCAAGCTATTCAAAAGAAAATAAACAGACCCGTAACGTAGGTAGTAAAGTCCTATGCTTTTTAGTCCATAATAGACGGACAAAATAGAAACGTCGTTTATTCAATTTTATTGTTTATTCAATTGTCCCTCTGCGATCAAACAATCGCCGTGGAAGTGAACATGAAAAGCTTTGTTTGCTAATACACTGACATCCAAACAATGTTCTTTGACTGAGTAAATTAAATACCAGCGCCGCTATTACCGCACTCTAAAAGAGATCTGTGATTTTTTAACAAAACGTTTGCTTTTTTGATTTTTATTTATGAACCGATAGAATCTAATTTAGTTGTTATAAACCTACCTTAATTAAGTTGACCAAGAAATGTTTTCAATTAGAAACCTTCTTTCTAATTGAAAACATTTTCTTTCAACATATTGAAATGATATGAGTTTAGTGTTTTCGTTCTTAAGAGTATCACACTTTCCCACCTATTTAAATTGCTTGAGATGACCAAGGAGTTGGGTTACCCCCGGACAGAAACATAAATGCGAAAACTAGCCAAGTTCGTTCAGATAGTGGCTTCACAGGGAAAAAAGCTGAGATCATATAGTAGTTAGGTGCCAAGTTTCATAGCAGTTCATAATCTTAATTTGTTACGTTCTTTCATTATTTAATTTGTGTCTTGGCAATTTTATATCCAGCGCATTTGTTTTAGTGTTGGACTTGCCAAGACACAAATTAAATAATGAAAGAACGTAACAAATTAAGGTTATGAACTGCTATGAAAGTAACTCAGGCACCTTATAAAATTTATTTATAAAATTTTGTATTACTACTCGATACATGGATCTTACTGAAGATGCAAAATTGCCGGCCTGTAGGTTTGATACTGTCTGAGATTAGACGAGACCAAAAGCGTGCCCAATCGTTCGTGTAAAGATACTTACTGCTAATGCGTCGCACGTCTCTTTCCAAACTTGGCTGGACGCTTTAGCGCGTCTCAATGTAATTTGCGTAGGTATTCGAAGATTTAATTCTATGAAACAATTATAGGATGTTGAATGTTGATCTAATAATAAGTTACTGTCGTTGTTCACTTGTTTCAATACATATTAAAATTTTTTGAGTTATATGAAAATAAATTAGATTACCAATAGGATTAAACGAAATTGTACACAAACCTCTCTCTGCTTTGACGTGTTTATAAGCGAAATGAACGCAGGAAGTTATTCATATTTTATCACTAGTGAAATATGAAAATGCTATTCATAAAACGACGTGTCACTAAACCATTAATCAAATATCCCACGCACAAATAGAGACAAAAATGATGTCGGGTTACCTGCCTACTCGTAGTTCATATTTGTAGCTCATACTTTTTTTAAATCAACTTGAAGCTTAGTGTACCCAATAATAGATATATTATGTTTCCTTTGAAAATTCTAAAGAAACTACTGAGAAAAATCCTCATTACGTTCCTTTAATGGAACTGCGTGATGAATATCAGAGAATAATCCTTCGTGTGCTAAGTACAAAGAGTAGTCTATTTTATCTCGATTTTTAGTATCAATAAGCATGATAATATGATTTTTTTTTAAATTTCAAACGCCAATTTTGTATTCTTTCAAATCAAATCAAATAGTTTATTCTTAAAGACATGGTAAATTACACATAAATAAGTTGATCCTCATATCTCGCCACATTACTGGCATGTGAATGAATATCAAAGCACCTACATACATAGATACATAAAATATGCTAAATAGATACACAAACTTCAAAATATTTCAACTAGTTACTGTCATGCTTAATTTAAAGAAATAGTAATAAATGTAAAATTAAATCCAAATAAATATCATCCTAAATAAAAAAAAAAAACAAATTATTATGTAAAATTAAATGACAATAACGTATGAAAAATAAATAATTTAAAATTTACATGTCAAAAACTCTTGGACTGTATAAAAGTTACGTGTTACGAGCCATTCTTTCAACACCTTATTACATAACATTCCTTTGTTTTCTAAAATAGATTTTGGTAAATGATTATATATTTTGTATGACACATAGGCGCTGTTTCGCATAAAAAGATCCAGGAAGGATAACCAAAAAAAACCCTTAAAACTAGCAAAACATCTAAAGTTTGCTCTTTCATAAATCATACTATTGAGCAATGATTGAAAATATATATGTATATATATTTTCAATATATAAAAATATAGCAACTAAGATATTGGATATACCCATTATTACTATATCCGAGATTTGAGTACATGGTAGTTTAAAATTAGAAATTGAATTTTTTGGTACTGTTAGCTGCACAATGCACTTTGGTCAAGTCATACTATGTAATGTCCAGACAACACTCACTATATTAGTCAAATTGTACTAGCCGCCACCGCAGGCCGCGCCTGTATGGGAGACGCCTTTACTAGACTAGACTAGAGATAATGTATATCCTACTAATATTAAAAAGCCGAAAGTTTGGAGTTTTATTTTGTTACCTAAGATCTCGAAAACTACTGAACAGATCAAGATGAAGTTTGTAGTACATTTAGAATGTAGCCTAACTTAGATAATAGATAATATCTACTTATTATACCGGAAATACGCGAAGCCGTGGTCCGAAGCTAGTTGACGTATAAAGGTGGATGCTGACCGGCATTACCGGGCCGAAGCTAGTTGACGTATAAAGGTGGATGCTGACCGGCATTACCGGGCCGAAGCTAGTTGACGTATAAAGGTGGGTGCTGACCGGCATTACGTGTTACATAGCAGTCAATGGGTGCCTATCAGAACCCCTAACCATGAAAAAGACCATGAATGTTAAATTACGCAACGTTACACCGGTCAGCAACCCGGCTTAAGTCGGTCGGTACGGTCCTAGAGTAACTTAGTATAATTAAAATATATACAAAAAGTAAATCCTTTATGGGGCCGTGTGTTTTGCGAATAAGCTTGTTAATTTTTAGTTCTTGAGGGCTCTGGATTTTGTTTCATAAATAAATAAATAAAACTTTAAATAAAACGACTAGGTACCCAAGTGTCCTCTAATCAGAAACACGTGCTATCAAAATGTACCAACAAAGTAATGACTTGCTTCTTCCCGATTAAGTCAGTTACCATGTAGGACAATTGATCACAGACAACCATGCACTCAATTAGAGGCTTTATTGCCTGAAATTACAGTCTAGAATTGCACCCAGACTATACTGCATTAATACAATCCCTTAGCCACTAATTACTTGTAAGACCCAGATAATTGTAAGAGTGTCCTAGGAAATTGCAAGCTGGCATAGGAATCCAAATTAAAGGTAGGATGACTTAGCTTCGTACGAGTCAGTGAAGAATTTATTTATTACCGTGGTCATAAGAAAGTATTTTTTCGTTAGATGTTATGAAAAATAACAGTTTTAAGTGGAAAAATCTTTTATTATTTTTCTTAATACCGAAGGGGCTAGTATAGGTAATTTAATTAGACATACCTGTACAGGCTGTACACAAAATCTAATCGCAGCTTTATAAAATATTAATATCAATAACTTTGCCCTTAATAAATAACAAAGAAAATTACAATTCAATAATAAAAACAAATTAGAACTAGTATGTACAATTGAAACAACTGCTGACTGTTGCAAACAATCTACAGGTAGCTCAACTGGTCCATATCAATACCAGTCGGAAGCGCCTCCAAGACGCTGGCTGCACTGCCCCGCTCTATGGCTGATGCCTACTACCTAACTGATTATAAGATTATCTGCTAAATAATATTCGTAACGTAACCCAGCAAAATCTCCTGCCTCTAGGGGCAAAACTTCCCAATAAAAACAAAACTCTACAATTTAATCAAAGCACTCAATACTAAACAAAATCTCGACTTCCCTCAGAGGGTTCTAATTACGTTAACTTCTTTCGGGTCCAGAACAAATTCAGAATGGGCTGTAAGGAGCGCGAATTTGCATCGAAAATATTTCTCGTCAACAATTAGCTCTTTGTCTGGCCGAGTCGGTTTTAACGACGTTTTAAAAGATTCCAGTTCCGGAGCTTATCTTAAACGTGGTCTGTTTGTTATAAAAACCCTTTATTAAATTTAAGATATTTTTAACGAATCACAGAAATAAATAATGCCTCAGTTTACAGCGGTGCTTTTACGATAGAAAACTTTACGTTACGTGACCTCTGGGATTTATTGAATTATATAGTCTATTCTATACGACTCATGTTTCTGCCTTTATTACGATATTTGAAGTTTCGAATTTACTAACAAAATCATATTGTTGTTAAAAGAGTACTACCCTAGAAACAACTGCTTTCATCTGTTATTTAGAACTAGAGATTAGAGAATACATAGAATTCGATCGTTCATCTGTAAATGACCCATACTTAGGTAAATTACAGTACTATGTTATGGAGCTGGTCTGATCAGCCTATTGATGTTACCACAAATGAGACTTGGGGAACAATACGGATAGTGACTAATGCTTTTATTTAACCAAGAATAATGCGAAATGTTATCAGAAAGCTATGATAGCGCTACTGTATTACTTCGCTAAAAATCAAGAAAAAAACATTCCTCAGTTTGCAGTACGAAGAAAAAATGTTCATCTTTCCAGATTTATGCAGTAAGACAGAGAAGCCAACGGGGTGATCGACTAAGATGCTTTTATTAATTGGTACCCAAGGGTATCCTGAGAGCTCATCGGGCACTTCTCCCTGAAGACAAAGGTCCTTCGAGTCCTTGCAATCTGACCCGCCGGCGCCACCCCGCTCTCGGTAATTTTCTCGTTAACGGAATGAATAAAACATTTCATTCCTTACCTTTCTTTTGTAATTGTTAATGGTTGATGGGTTTTGGAAATTTATGTTCAGACTCCCCGGTTTTTCGATAACCTCATTCATAGGGACATCCTAGTGCCAGCCCGGCTGATAATAAAATGTTTACGTCGTGTCTGCAGCATTTAGTACCCTCGGTGTTCGGCTTATACAACGGCGCGAAACAATAAAAAGGGTTCCGCGATAGTCAATTTGCAAACGAAAATATATCACGATAAAAAATGTAACCCTAACGAGTACCTCAAAATAGCTCGTAAGCAATGAAACAGCGCAATTTCATGAGGAAGGCGGCCCGCAAATAAACCAAAGCGGAGCACATTCCCGCCTCCATAAAACGCAGACTGAAATAAACGTAACAGACTCCGAGTTCTTTAAAAAATCCACCCGACGACAACCGCAAAGCTCAGCAAAAATCTCTAGTGTGAGTAGGAATTCCAGTGTCGGAATTTTCATAACTGGCGTGTGGTGTCGGCGGCCGCTGAAATCCAGGTGAAAGATACCGAATTTATGTCCCGAGGCGGCCAGACTCAGCGATCCAGCGCAGCGCCGCCACCGCCTTCCTTCGCGCTAGTCGGAATCGCCCGGGAATCCACCTGCCTAGTTTATTAGGTAGGTACCTACCGAACGCCGAACCCGCCGTCTCATGAAATACATATGTCTGCAGCCCGCCTTCACAATAAACACCCTGCGCTGCCCACATTAAAAGCTTTATAACGCCAGGTGTCATGTGTCCGCATAAAACATCAACTGGTCCGCTCACCGTTATTAACATTGAGCGGAATCATAGCATCGGAATAGATCGTGTCTGGATTTTATTGCTATCTTTGTTTGCCGCAAAAATTAAACATGGTTTTCAGCTATAAAACTAGGGATAATAATGATCCTTGCAGCGTAAGCATACATAAATTATAGACGCTAATAAAATAACATTTGTAACTTAACAAGAGCTTGGTTCGAGAGGCGAGCTCAGGATATTGTGGGCCTCACCCCACGGAGATTACGTGAGTTTTTCATATAAAGCCATTCAGCCAATTTCCTCATATCCTACACAGGAGCATAATAAGGGAGGCTTTTGTGAAGTAAAGAGGTTCGTGCACCTACAGTGCGTACATGTTGTAGGAAAGGATGCGCAATATTTGGCACTCGGTGAGATCAGGCGCTCACACAAATTCGGAGCGACGGAGGTGAACAAATTGATTCCGTAGTATGTCAACGTTAACTAGATTCAGGGGGTTCAGTTCCCTATTCAATTTTCGCAGATTTGAGTGATTGATTCTATGTAAATTATTTTGTGATTGAACGCTCGTAAGCTCACTAGCTGCTTCTATGCTCTGTTTATCGGTTTACCAACTACAGTAGGTAAAACCTAGGTACTTACGTCATCGTGATGAAAATGGATCGGGTTGTAAAATGTTGTGCTTACCTGAAAATAAACAGAGTTTATACGTAAGATGGTGTTAACATAAGAGTAGGTAAGTACAGTCAGTAATAAAAATCGCTAAACAGCGATAAGCGTCTTATGTATACGAAGCGTATTAGGTAGTAGGCATTTTCGAATTTGGTAATGTTTTTGTACTTGAAATGTAGGTACATATTCTCAGCATGCAATAGAGCTGAAACTGACTTTCAAAATAAAAGGTAGGAACTTTAGAAAATCCTGCATAAGTACTCGGTAGGTACCTATTCAAGAGTGTTAAACAAAAGACTGCAAAGTTGCAGTCAACTACTATTTGTTTCGAACACCGGACTAAAATTCAAACAGTCCTGAAGCTTCAAACTTTCATTTTAATAAGACTATGCAAGAAAAGCGTCCCTACTGAGTTGATGTTCGAATAATAATCCTTTGTGTATTTTGCATTGTTGGTCACAAAACCAATTAAACTGGGTTAATACCTCATTAGGAGAACATAAAGTTGATGTAGAGGTGCGAGGTTTGTACCCACTCATCTCAAACTCGGAAGATTTCAGATGTCGTTTGTATACCACGTGTTGGTATCCTTTATAGCAAGATGCCCATGATGCTCAGCTTTATCTACTATACAGTACCAAATTTGTTTCTTATTTGTCCCTTCAATTAATTCTCAAGACATCAGTACAATAACAACAATATTGTATGTATTCATTTCTAATGAAATGAATGTTTATTTCAACCTTTTTTTTCCCAAAGGAGTAAGACTTTAACCCTTCGCAACCCAAGAAACTTCAGATCCCGTGATGATATTTTATTCACTCATATCGGAGGTACAAAATTAAGCTGGGTCGCACGAAACAGCTGATGTTGACAGCGGCCATTGCGGTCGACCGGGGTCGCCATGTAACCATAGACAAAGTGATATAGGTATCTGTAATGCGCAGATAATATTTAGAGTTGGTAAACATTGTTTTACTGAATTAATTTATGTTCAAATTTTTGTCGTGATTCATCTTTCATTATAAAAGAATTTAGGAAATTCAGAAAAATAATACCTTAATTGGATTGCATTTGAAAATAAACCTATCTACTTCCTAACGATACCACTGGCAGCTAGAGTAACATTCGTTTGTCTACTAAAATATTCATGTCGAAATGTCTACATTTGTTCGAGCACAAGCCATAAACCGCAAAGATAAAGTCCGTAATACAGTAATACTAAATCGACTATCTAATAAAATATCCGAACATATTTCAATATACGTCTCTAAGAGAGCGGCCCTACCGAAATTTATTTGTGTAGTAACACCCCAGCGGCCGGTGGACTACGAAAACGCCATTGCCATAGCAATAAATCGTTACAGACGTGCCTCGGTAGCGGTAACACAGTTACATAGTCGATTTTACTGGCGATAGTTTCCAGTGTTAATCTGCAAATAAAAATGTTGAAGGGCCAAAAGAACCGACACTTACAGTTAAGGGTTAAAACGCGCAACTGAAACTACTATCATTAAATTATCCGATGTTGAGCTATCTTTCCTTTTGCACTATATCTAAACCGGAGTGGTCTGCAACAATTTACATACGAGTATAGTAAGCATTAATACGTTTCTAGCTGACAGTTAAGTATGCAGATTTTTGACCGCTATCTAGGGTTAAAATTTGTTTCAAGTGTCATTCAAAGCTGACTGCTTTCGTAGAGAAGACACGAAACATCACAGATTTAATATCAAGCTATAAAAGCCTAAACCCATATCGTAGCATCTTACGTATCTAATCTTCAAAGGTTTTCTATATCATTTAAGTTCAATAGAACACTTGTCCGGTCCACCTGCTAAGGCATCCAATTGTATACAATTCTCTTTATACTATCTTTTCTCCAATACAATGACACTTACACTAGTTTACGTTCGACGTAAAACATGGCCACCGCAATTTTACGATTCCTCTTAACATATAGTGCCGTAAAAACTACGAGTACGAAAACTGAGACGTAACATGAGAGTTCGTTAGCTAATTGAATCCTAATACGTTGTTATCTCATCTCTAAATCGAATCTTGACAGTTACTAGGCACAAGATCAATGTCGTTAAAAGAAGTAGGCATAAAACGACCGATATGGCGGGTGTTTTCTCGTGGTCCCAATACGTCAATATGTCGATATAATAATAATATAAATAAATATGTGAGACTGCCTATTCAATAAAGCATTGGTAAGATGAGTATGTATTTTTAATATGCGAAGTCTGAGTTATTCCCAACGTCTCGCGTGAGACGTGCTTGATTCCTAACGTCTCACGAAAACGCACCTATAGCCTCATGAAATATTCCCAACCTCTCACAAAAGTCAGAGCGTCGTGATTTACAACTAATCTACCTACATCATCTATTATTTATCTTTTTCAATAGTCCCTCAAAATATTAAATAATGAGATTATAATTTTCAATGCCAGCTGTCAAAATGACAGTTACTGTCATTAGTGACAAAAATCGTCACAAACGCTATGCACCGATAAAATTCCTAGATCTTACTCGTACATTCTGGGTAAATCAAGTAAATACGCTGATTTCATGTAGGCATGAAATCTTATCTGAACACCAAAACTTCCACATTGTTATGTTAGAACGTATAATAACCTCTTACCTACGTACGCACATGGGCTTACCTAACAGGTTTGATCTCATTTCAAGCGAACTGATAACACAGCGAACTTTTAATTATCATAATTTTGTGTACTAACTTGTATTCAGAGTTTTTGAAGGTAAAAGGCGAATACATTTTTCAACATGCAGTGTAACAAGAAACTTGATAAGTAAACTGAAAATTATTGTGAAGGTAAAACCATTTAGCTAGGCACGCTAAACATCCTGTTCCAAAAACATTGGGAGTTAATTACGCACATTTTGATGTTCATTCGTTGGTTTATTTTTATTTAATTCTAGGCAGGTGAGGCCGCCGTGTTCAGCCAATATTTTTGCACGATTACCATGCTGATGAAAAGCCAACACCAGGCCATCGCTCTGTCTACATACGCAGCTGAACTGCAGTTTTAATTCGGTGTTCAACTTCTTTGACACCGAACGGTCCAAAGCAAACATTGGAAAAGTTAGCTTTTAAACTCTGTCTATAAAAGGTCTTAAAATAAACGTACTCACTGTGTGCTGTCCGAAACTAAATGAGAACGTTTTTGTGAAGTTTGTTAGTCTATCTCTTCGTTTCAAATCAAATCAAACTTAAAGTCAAATTAAAATCTAACTTTTCTAGCTATCTGTTGTAGCTACCTTTATTACCTCTTGATTATTTTATACTATTGACTACGATCAATTTATGGAAGGTAAAGCCGTCATAGTTAGCATGTCTGTTCGATTCCTACACAAAACATTACGATTAAGTCTACCACTGGAATCGATACAGAAATTGTGGTTTTCCTCAATAAATATATCGAGATGAGACCAAGATAAATATCCAAACGGCTGGGTTTAAAATATGCAGTCTTCCGCGCTTTGCGAATTCGTGTAAACAAATGTTAAGGGGCGATCGGATCGGAGATGAATCTGCGAGTATTATTGTGCTCATATTCTTTGGGGTGCACGGTGATATTGGCACGTTTTATGTTTCGGGAAAGTTCCGAAGTCGATGAAGATTCGAAGATGTTTGTACGTACTTGAGAAGTTTCTTATTGTTATGACTTATGGACTTCGAATAACTGTAATGCGAAGAAAAAATATTGGATCGCCGGGCCGTTGAGATACTTTACGATAAGGTTTGATACTGTTTTAGGGCTGGTAAGCTTATGTTATCTATCAAAAGGACAAGTAGGTAAGTTTTGATTTTATAAGTAGTCATGTGACCTGGAGGTCTACTTTAAAAAACGGACGAAGTTGACGGATGACGTTTCGGATCTCTAAGAAATAAATGTCAGAATCATTGTCTAAGGTCATCAAAATAACGGATCGGCCGTCCTTTGTTTTATGCGAATAACGCAGCCCTATCATTTCCTTGCACCGAGTTGCCCTTGCGTAGAAACAACGTAATTTATTCAAACTTTCAAACAAACAATTACTGTTTATATCCACACCTGGATACAAAACCATTTTATTATTAGTTAAAACATTGAACGTATTATATTTAGCACTAGTTTTGAATAATAATTGATTTCGAATTTATTTTCGCTCATTAGACTGTTTAAAAAAGCTTTCAAAAATATAGGTACCTATATTTTTGAAAGCTTTTTTAAACAGTCTTTCGTTGCGTAGTCGGTCAAAAGAAACGCTTGGGAATCTTAGATCCTGCAAATAATGTACGTAAATTAATTTTAGTCTATAAAAAAAAATGCTGGACAATCTTTTATTATGGGTACTAGATGACTGATAAACTTAATACAATACATTACAAAGATATACATACATATAGTTTTTATTATGGAAAATACCCGGAACACCCAGAAACAATTAAAGGACTGATATTTTATACACAAATAACGATAAAACGATAAGACGAGAAATAACGATTTGTCAAATAACAAAGTGCAACAAAATAAATATGTACGTATTTAAAACATTGCCTTGTCTACACCATTTTGAAACATGTCTACATTAAACACTGTATGAGTGTATGTGTGTTTACGGGCAAAACCGGAGAACATTGTCGGAAACAAAATTAATGGGCACAGTCTTACAAAGTTTGACAGGGCCGAGCACAGGTGGGCATGACCACTGACATAATGTTCTCCTAAAATATTCATGGTGTTTTAATGACGGTGGTGTTACGGATCTGCATAAAGTAATGAGATTTGAAATAAACAGATTCGTGTTCTGGAGGTTTTATGGCGTGACGGGTACGTGTCCTAATTTTAAAGACATGATACCTTAAACAGTTAGGTACTAGTTAATTTCTATCAATAATCAAGTCTGTGGTTCTTTATTTAGTAATGTTATCTGCCCATATTACCTATCACATTGTTGGGCAAAGGCCTTTCATTTTCGCCACTCTTTGATTATTACCAGAGAACAAAACTTACGGGGTTATCCCGTAGTTACCGGAAATGTTTCTACAGACATAAAACTGACCATTTCGCATACGGCCAATGCAATTCCAATAGCTAATAAAGTGAATTGGCGTTTATACCTCGGTATGGAATTGCAAAAATATGTCACATGAAACGTTATTCATATGCAAAATAACTAGCGTCATGCTGAAGTTAAACGGCGGGAGTAAAAATTTGTAAAAATACGTTCATTTGACCGTATAAAAATTATCCAAACGTGCGCTTTTGAATAGAAATGGCTATTAGCTGGATGCTACAAGCCGAGGACAGTCCGAAAAGAAGAGTATTCTGATATAAAGAGAGGTCTGATTATAGGCTGATGATGAATGATGGATGATAGATGGACTTTTGGATAAAACATATGACAATGGATGATATGAACGAGCAAAACCACTTCAAGTATTAGACACTTCCTACAGTGAACATACATTGCAGGCGGTAACTTTTGACGTCCTCAATTTTTTAGACAGTGTAAGCGAAAGTTAGAAAAATATTGAGCTTAATTGTTTGGATGTTGTGGATGAATAATTTCAGTAGTGCCGAAACTGTCGCCAGTTTCGGCAGGTGATGTCAGAAGCGGAAGTCAACCCTGCAAGTAATACATTTTTAATTGATGCACACGGCAACCGATGTGTCGTGCAAACATTTCCTCGCTTCACATGATGACAACGCCATTGTTGCCGTTTTCAACTCAAAAACATTAATTGCTGGAAAAGTGGGCAATCCGCGAGTTTAAACTTTCAGTCGGTAAATATTAACTCAGTAATTACGAAGGCGTTGATTGTGAATCAGTTAATGGGTTTTGGTTTTCACGTAATGTGTACAAGGAGAAAGATAAACTAGGTAAATGCATTTTGTTTCGCATTAATAATATACTGGAGCCAGTTTGTTTGAAAAAAATTTAGCCAAGATTGATTTTGTTGAATTTTAACAGCGATTCTAAAATCACAGCTTTAAATGAGGAAAATTTTTTGCATTCTGAATTCCCTATAAAAGCCAGAAATGTTTCAAGTAAGGAAAAGCCATGAACAATTTTAAAAAGTCGTTCGAAAAACAACCGAGCAAGGTTGGAAGATGGGTCAAACGCGTGGTTATGCAGGGCAATACAATCATTTTTAATTTCCGTAGGGGCGTCCAATGCACTGAATACCAATTACTGAAGCCTGAACATGTGGAATGCGAAGCTTAGCTCTCAGGTTTAGTCGGATTTGTATAGCATATACATACAAACATATCGTGTATCATCATTATGCAAGCATCAATCTGATACGTTTCAGATACAGAATTGTCCAATTATGTTTGAGAGATTAAGGGGGATTACAGCAAGACAGACTTGAGTGAATGAGTGTCTGTTAACGGTTTACCTATGCATGTATTGTGTGAGACATCTTGGTGTATCAGTCATCATTGACAATACTGTAAGTAGTGCAGCATGACGAAGGAACATGACGTTTGCGATGCAAGGAGGTTATAGTGATTTTAAATGTGAGTCGACCGCCTTAGGTATCGCTGGATCGACAAAGTTGAAGCCGATCTCCGCGTACTCGATGCACATAGCTGGTGAGAGCAGCGACCTTGGGTGGTACCCGGTGCGGAAGTTGGTGGTGTCACCCCATCGAAAGTAAAAAGCAATAAATTTTATATGATAAAGGACATGGATAATGTATTATTTATAATATTGAAGAAATAACAAAACACAATAATAACTTAGACAGAAAAGGAATTGTTATACAATTACAATTTCTTCTTTCTAGCTTTGACAGCTGCAAACTCAGCAATAACTTCATCGAAATTTATATTTTGTATTGCCTCGTGTTCGATGGCTAATATACCAAGATTGCTAAGCCGCGATTGGGTCATTGTTGCCCGCAAATAGTTTTTATTAATTTTAATTTACTGAAACTCGTCTCACATGAAACTCACGCAAACCGTTATGAACAAATTCAGTGCAATCATAAGATTTGGAAGAGATTCTGTAAAATCCCATGTTACAAAAACTTTAAAAATTCTAGAGACACCCAATCAGTAACCGTAACATTGGTGGCTTTTAAGTGTCTTCGCAGTCAGACTCTTTTGCGGGAATCCCCGAATTATACATAGAGCTGAGTTATAGTGCTAGTTATTTTTTTTTTATTGTACATTGTTCTTAAAGATGAGAGACCACCCGGTCTCTCAACTTTAACTTGAAGTCTTGTGCCGGAGGCCAAGGTCCACTTTGGGTCGCTGAGCCACAGGAGTAAGTATATGTGGCGGCAAATAAATGATAATGTCTATGTCTTAAAAAGGTAATTTAATGTTAAAACCTTACAAGATATAATGTACGTAATATTTTTATATGATTAGTTTTGCCGCCGATAACAGCACATTTCATGATAAGTATCCCGGTATACCTAACTGATTTGGATGAGAGCATACCTACCAAATTAAACTGCATTATGCCAACATTGTGAGTAGAGATTGTGTCTCTAAAGCCGGGTACTGACCGGTGGTGTTACGGTGCGTAATGTACCATTCGCAACGAGCCCCTTCTTTCCCAGTACTGACTGCACGAACGCTCACTGTGTGGCACGTTACGATACGCCCCGTAACACCAGTCAGTACCCAGCTTAACATGTTGCTATTGGTGTTGCTATACCCCCAATATAAATTCACAGTGATTAATAATACCTGAAAACACTACCGTACAAACAGGTTCATGCAAAATAGAGTCATCAATCTAACGTCGAGTAAACCCATCAGCCGTAGTCGGAAAACTTCTTACGTTATTGAAATTTACTTTTTAAACAATGTGAAAGTGCATGACTCTTCTTATTTACGCTGCAGAAGCGGTTACGGGCAAAGTTTTTACGATGGCTGAACTGAGGAATATTGTTGGTGCAACCTTTAATACCTTCCACGACTTTGCTGAATTTTAAAATTGGTACGAGTCGTTACAACAAAGTTAATGTGTGTAGTCTTAATGTCACTGATTCGTTGAGTGAACGGAAAAGTTAGCTTACGGAAATTTTCCTCGAAAATTTGGATATTCTAATACATGCAGAAGTCTCTGCGCCTAATTGCCCTATAGCTAATTTTGTATTAGCTAATGGCTAGTGCAGGTGTTTTGAATACTGACATAATATACCTACTTATCTATCTATTTTGTGGGTTTTGTTTCTGTATTACTTGTTTTTTGCACCTCATCTGACTTGTTGATAAATTTGTACCTAATTGTAATTGTAATGTGTCGTGGTGTCAAATAAAATTATTTCATTTAATTTTTATAAATTACTAGCTGCTACCCGCGGCTTCGCAAGCTTCATTAGATTATAATCATTTGTTTATGACGAGTGTCGTTGGCATTAACTAAAGTAGTTACAATGTTGTGTTCCAAGACCATGTCGTGAACTCGTGACTAAAATATGTATAATTTCTTCTAGTTTGTTTGTTTAAAATTTAGTATATAATCAGAAATCTTTTAAAATCTTCAGTCGTTCCGTGATCATGGCGCATGAAACTGTGCCGAAATATTGAAAAACTCAAAACTCAAATCATGGTAAATATCCCGTTGACTTTGATCAGAAATATTGTCAACAGCATTGAGCTGTTTTTTTTTTAAACAAGATCCTGCAACTCGGGTTATATGATGACAATAAAGGAAGGTTCACGTTGTCCCGATTGGAGCTGGTTTAATTTTGAATTCGTTTTTATAAAATTATATCGCTATTAATAAGTATTATCATAAATATATGAGCACAAGGCGAGCTTCTTTGCTCCATTTTAGAACCTAAGCTTTTGTAAGTAACACTTTTGCAATACAGAAAAACAAAGTTTTTAATTCATATCTTGCTATTTATTTCCAAAAATTTTATAAATTTTCGTATAGCTGATTCATATTACAAGCTACGGAAATGCAACTTGTCAAAATTTAAGTAATCCTACTACTTAAAAGGGCGTATTGCGCGCCATTTTGTGAAAAGGATAGGCATATGATGTCGCGTTCATAGGAGCGGGACAGAGCATACGTTTTTGATATGGTTTTAACGGCGCGGCGTAAGCGGAAAAATCGAGTTTTTCTTATTTACAAGAAAACTACACAACTTATGAAGAATCTGGTTTGAGGAACCAAATAATTAGTAATATAATAACCTACGAAACAAAACATAAGACATTTCAGTAAACCGTAGGGTTCCTGAGATCTCGACCAAATCATGTGCGAAACACAATACTTTTTTATATCGTAGTTTTTTTTGCAATCGTGTTTTCAGAATTAAAAAACCAAAGAAAAAAATTTAATTTTATGTAATTGGAGTTTTATACCACGGGGATCCCGTGAGTACTGAGATCTAGGCCTAGTTTGACAACCAAACTCATGAATTCATTCTTCGGTGTAAAGTTGCATTTTAAAACCAAAAGCTTGCATAAGGTAGGGTTTTAAAAGCTGGCGCAATCCCCTTTTTTTCGTATACTGGAGGCCTGGATTTCTGACGTCAGTGTGGATAATTGTATGAAAAAATAAAATACAAACACGCCAGTTTTTAAAAATGTATTTATACCCCGCTTTACTTTATCTATGCAAGAATAAAAACAGTAGTTCGAGGACATTTCTGCTGTCAGAACGGTATCAATTTCCGGCGCTGCACTGCCATTTGATTTATGTTTGCGAAGTTTTAAAACAAAAAAAAGTTTAACCGGATGGTGTTGGAAACACAAGGATTGTCATTTTGCGGGTTTTAGTTTTAATACATCGCTTTTAAAGCTATTATAAAAGGCCACGGCCCTGTCGGTCTAGCAGTCACATGTTCAACCGCTGATAATGGGGTACCGGGTTCGAATCACGGCCCAGAGTTGTTATTAGATTTTTCCAAGCAAGAAACTATCACAGTTGCAGGCTTTCAGCCCGGAGTCAGCAAGTTACGCGGTGTGACACCGTGCCTCGGAAAGCACGTTGAGCCGTTGATCCTGCGCTTGACTTTCCCCCGGTCGTGTCGGTCTACCGAGCCATCGGATTATGAGAGTGAGGGAATAGAGAGTGCGCCTGTATTAGCGCACACACATGTGCAGTTAAATATGTCCCGCACACAGATCTAGTCTCCGTTGGGACTGGTCGCCCCGTGGACGTGGGTAGGATATCATCTTCATCATAAAAGGCAACATAAGTGGTTATTCACTCAGGTATACAGAGCATCAACTACGATGATTGCTGCATCGTTTACATTTATTGTTGCCTTAGTTGTTCCCCTGATAACCTGCTGTTTAGCATGCAGTGTCAAACTATAACTAGTTGTGCAATTAGCTATCTCAATAAGACAAGTGTGTATTTTCATAAGATGAAAGATCGTAACACCCAGTGGTAGACCAAATAAACAGAATAGAATAACCTAGCCCAAAAGTAAAAATCTTGTGTTATGGGTACCAGAGGACTGAAACTGAATACTCAATAATTATACACCCAGACCCGCGGTGCGATTACGCTAAAATCTCCTATTCCCATTGAATGGGTTATCCGGGGAGACTGAGCCGATTTCGGTTATATGCTAGTAAAAAACATACATACAACTTTCTGGCGGGATGGAGCTGATCGACGACGGAATTTTTGACGTCAAGATATAACCTAAGCCAAAGTAAATTTTCAGATTACTCACACTTGACCTTTTTTTGCTCGATTACAACAATTTGATACAAAGTTACAAACAGAAAATACATTGCAGTAATCAAACGTAGCATACTTACGTTACTCAACTACAACAACGTTAAGTAACATGATTTATCTAAAAATAAACATGAAAATTGAGTTTGACATTTGTGATATTTTGATGGTGACAGCTTAGTCGTCGGTCAACTCCATCCCGCCTGAAAATTGTATGTATTTGTTTTTATACAATGTGATGAAAACCGAAATCTTTTTATACACAGTCGCCTCGGATGGCGATCCTTTGAATGGGACATTTTACCGTAATCGCACAGCAGCTGCAAAAACCACCCATCCTATATTGACTTTCAAAAGCCATTTGAATGGCCTTCGAAATTTGCTATTGTATGGATATGACCATTGAAATGGCTTTCAAATGTCAATGTAGGATGTGTAATTTTTGCGTAATTGCACAACCGGAACTAATAACTGCAGATCATACAAACATTTATGTTCGAAGCAGGAATCGAACCCGCTCACTTACATGTATAGTTCCTTAATTTCACCGAATCAAAAAACACTAACATCCCAACTAATAAACCGCCCCAAAACAAAACAGTGACTTAACACAAACGACAAACACACTACTACCTTGAAAAGTGCTTTAATATTGTTAGGAAACATAACCTCTCAGGTACCATTCAATGATTAATGTCGGCGAGGTGACACGGCGAATGCACTGTACGTGTGCTATACCTTTTCTTGGTATATGTACCATACCTAGACGATATAACGAGAGAATATGGCTTGTCTTGGCTTTGGTTGCGTTTAGGTGGAAAACAGGTTACTGCTGGTTTTTTACCCGCTTTTTATATATGAAAAATCTTTCTTTTATCATTTAAGTACTTTATCATCGTCATCATCAACCTATATTAGTCCACTGCTGCTGCTGGACATAGGATTCCCCAAATGAGCGCCATAGCGCCCTGTGTTTAGCTTGCCGCATTCAGCATCTGCCTGCAGTATTTCGCAGGTCGTCGTCCCACCTGGCTGGAGGGCGTCCTACACTACATTTGCCGAGACGCGGTCTCCACTTAAGAACACGTTTTCCCCAGCGCTTGTCGGTTTTTCCCGAGATATGGCCGGCCCACTGCCACTTCAGCTTGATTTAAGTAATTACTAATTAATTTTACTAATTTAGTAATACAATAATTAGGTACTAATTTATTTTTATCATTTAAGTACATATTTGTTTTATGTTTGAAGCACTGTAGGGAAAAGATCTCTCAGCTTTTCTACTAGTGCTTCACCATTTATGTATAAGCTAGTCACCAAATTCCGATCGAAGATTTTCTTGAGTAACTCAATGCGTGTTTTTAATGCTATATTTTCAATATTGGGGTATTATACAGGTTGTTTAAAAATGCGACCGACATAATTTGGGGAGTTCCTACCAACTTCCCAAAAAATGATGTCGGTCGCAATACCAAACACCCTGTATTAAGAGGCCGCAATGCGCGCTATTTTGTGAAAGGGATAGGCATAGGATTTCACGTTCATAGGAGCGGGACAGAGCATATCTACGTCTGGAATGGCGTAAGCGCAAAAATTAAGTTTTTGCTTATTACAAGAAAACTAAAAGACTTATGAAGAAACTGGTTCAAGGAACCAAATTATTAGTACTAACCTACGAATCAAAACATAAGTCATTTCAATAGACCGCAGGGTTTCTGAGATCGACCAAATTGCGTGCGAAACAGTGCACTTCCATGTTTATTATTCTTTATCGTGTTTTCACATTTAAGGAACCAAAGAAAAAAAAATTAATTTTATGTAATTCTAGTTTTATACCACGGGATCCCGTGAATACTGAGATCTAGGCCTAATTTGACAACCAAACCCGTTAGGTTCGCCTCTTAAGTATTATTCTTGTAGGTATTTAACTATAACCTATTTCACAGTGGCAGGAAGTAGCTAATGTGTAACGATAAGGTCAAACAAACAGGTAACCATTCTAGCCTTTTCCCGGTTTCTGTGTAAATTCAGCGTAGAGCTTAGACTTAAAATCTACAGCTGCGGGCTGGGCTACACGTGAATTGCATCTTCACATCTTTCGGATATATTTTGTAAAGGAGTAGGAATCAGAGTTATATTTTTGAAATGAATTTTGTACCAAAACTTAGCCCTTTCACTTAATAATCATAAGAATAGACAAATTAAAAATGATGACAACTCACATGGCCAGTCTAACCCCAAACTAAGCAGAGCTTGTATTTTGGGTATTAGAGAACTGATATAATCCATACTAAATCTAATACACTAATCCATAGTAATATTATAAATTCGAAAGTAACTCTGTCTGTTGCCTTTCCACGCCTAAGCGGCTGAACGGATCTTAATGAAATTTGGCAGGGAGATAAATGGTATCCCGGGGACGGACAGAGGCTACTTGAAAAGCGCGTGTGAAACCACGGGCAGCAGCTAGTGTTACGATAACAATAAAAAAACATTTTTCTGGTATCAATTTGCAACAATAACATGCAACGTTATGAAATACCAAAAACACAATAGTTTGAAAAATACTTTTTCTCTTTCGACTTGATTGATTGATCGATGATACGGACTTTATTGTTCGCCATATTGTTTTGTATATAGCTTCGGGATTTTGAAATGAAGAAATTCTGCTACGTAAAATGATAAATGATTTGTCTACCTACCTTTTAATGGTTTCGCGAAATGTATTGAAATGAACCTAATCATTTTGTATATGAAAGGAGATTTTTATTACATTTATAACTCTTTATTACCATAGAAAACTACAATCAAATAATAGAAACAAATGAGAACTAGTACTTATTTACAATTGAAACAATTTAAACAATTGAGCTTACTGCAGAATGTTGCAAATAATCTACAGGTAGCTCAACTGATTATACCGGAAGCATCCCCTTATTTATTAGTGTCCGTCCATTTACCTCCCTGCCAAATTTTATTGAGATCTGTTCAGCCGTTAAGGCGTGAAAAGGTAACAGACAGACATAGACAGACAGACAGACAGAATTACTTTAGAATTTATAATATTATTATTGACTATTGATTGATTGACAATATAATGAGTGTAATTTTTAATAGGTTTCTTGGATAATTTGTATGGTAAAGAATATTAATTATTTTTGGGCAATAATTAAATTGGGTACCGAGTTTTTGTTGCTACGTGCCTTAGTCTAACTAACTGTTCGCATGTTTGCTAGCTCGAGTAAACTCGAGTTATAGGTGAAACAGGTGATTGGTACCTAAATTACTTTTCTATCTCCAAACGGAGGTAGAAAAATAATTTAGATACGCCGCCGGCTATAGGTGTTATGATACTGATGAACTATCATAACACATCAGCCAGCGTACCTACATAATTTATTAACAACCTAATGGAGGTTCAAAATCACTAAACACCTCTCGCTTGAGGCAGATTCCCATGTTCAGCAATGGCTCTGAACATGGGCAGTCTGCCTCAAGCGAGAGGTGTGTACAAAGCGGGATTTGTGTATCAATTTTCGTTCGCTGTGCCTACAATAATGAATTGATTCATATGACAAAACTATAAACCGACTTCGAACGCTTTGTATTAAACTGTTAAGTTTTTAAGTTTGCGGGATATCTCGGGAATAAAATGTATGGACCACCTCGGAATTTTCCTGTATACAACTGCAAAAGAATCATTCAAATCGGTCAATAAATAATAATAGATAATAATAATAATATTTATTGTTCACTTTACAAAAGTTACAGTTAATTGTTATAGCTAGGTGCAGTGTATATAATACAGATACCTGTTTGAAAAGTTGTTGTGAGAAACGTATGCCAGTGGTTTTAAAACCTGTGATAGTAGTCACCAGTGCCCCCTCCACAGAGTTCGTTAAATTAGATGTTATTTTTACAATGAATTGTGCCTTAATGTGGAAATAAAATATGTATAGTTACTGTATGAAAAAAAACAATAAACTAAACTATATTAAAGGGCTACGGCTAAGGGAGAAATCAACGATTTACTTACATAAAAAATCATACATAGCCGAACATAGAACCTCCTCCTATTTTCGAAGTCGGTCAACAAAATCAAGCCAACTCCAAGTCCTTGAAACTTTATGACACTAAGTAAAAATACTGGTTTTCTAACTTACCTGATCATCTTCGTGAGTACAATCCCTCTCGTCATGAACGTACCTCAGACTTGATAACATGTCACGTAGACCGAACATCATTTTGCACTTTCACACAACAAAAATATAGAGACAAAGATAGATACAGAATTATAAAATTAGAAAAGTAATTAAAGACACATAGCGGGAAGATAACACGCGAACAGAATGGCGTGGCGGTGTGGCGTGACAAGTGACAACTGACGTTTCAATTCATGCAGCCTGCTACCCTCGGATTGGACATAGATTTTTTTACGCGTATTGCGTTCGTTTTGCACGAATTGAACTGAGTTTTGCACTTACCTACAATAATAATAAAATTCAGACAATTATGATATTTTGTACAAACATGGTTTACAATAAATACTTTGAAACTTTCAAAGTATTTATTGAACAATCGAAATGGAACGCGCTGACTAAAGAGAAAAGATTTGTTCGGTTTTCAAAATTTTAGTTATCACAACCCGAAGTTTGAAAATAGAAAACGTAAAATTTTTCGAATCTTAGGCTGAGTTTACACAAGCGTTTCCCCACGCACGTTTTTAATTTGATATTTTGTAATTTTGTTTACTTTGCAATTTCATCAAAATCTGATTATGATTTCCAGCAAGTTTACACATCGCGACGTGTTGAACTGCCTGTATCGCAGCGGAAGCTCTGTCGCACACGTTCGGCCCGGTGGTGGAGCGGAGGTGTCAAACGACAAATTTCACGACACGAACCTCTTCAGATGTCCTTTCGCTTTGCGACGTGCTACCGTTCACAAGAATAAGTTAACGTACTCTAAAGTTTAAGGTAAATAAATATACCTATTGAGAAGTTAGTTCTGAATTTTCCCTTATTTTAAATTTTTGTGAACAGTATCGAGTTCTACATGTTCATTAATTGACAACCCTAGAAACCATTTATCACGTTTACTTATTCGATCACTTGATGTGTTAGCTATGTGAGATGGGTTGGCATTCCACCCTGATTTGTTAAATCGGCTGTGTGAACATTCACGCACTCCGTAAGCACTTTGATACGCGTGCGGTTTGGATGCGTGACATGCCGTAATGGAGCTAATGGCGCTAAACTTTTGAAATGAGGATTTCAAGCTTTCTTTTTTTGAGGAAATGCCACAAATTTATTGCGACCTCTTTTCACGATTAGTTACGGAACGTTGTTCCAGTTGCATTTAAGGGTAGGGTAGGTATAATAGTCAACGAAATCACGGCTGACTCAAGAGGAGTCGTGACCCATTTAGCAGACTTCAACAAAACCAAAGGGTTACCTACGTAAGTTTACGGTGAAATAGCCTTCGATTACAGTGTCATGTAACGCCGTCCAAGGGAGCCAATCGGGATTAGATTCCGACTGCAGACGCATATGCACGGCAATCAACGATGGCATGTGAATACCCGACCTAATAGTGCTATATCAGCTGACGTGGCGAACGTGACTACGTGTGTATGTGCCCTTATTTCAGAACAGAAGCGTTCGAAATATGAATCGGAATTTATTTTTCTATTGCATTTTGTGAGTTGCCATTCCTTATTTTATTAAACACCTGTCTTTTGCCAGCGATAAATGTAAGGATTAATTCAAGTTCTGTAGCTACCTAAGAATCAAAATGGTTGCATGTGTAGGCTGGACGTTATTACTAAAAAGACTTAAGAGTAGGTATAGTAATTTGTGATAGATTTTTACTTAAAGCCTAAACTGAAAATACATTTGGAAGATGGTCATAGAAATATATTATAAGCATTCGGTTCCCCAAACTACTTCCTTACTTAAATGTAGTGAGCGAATTTTACGATTACTGGCCACATTCCCGGATAGTGTTGCGCAAAGGAATAAAATTCGATACTGGTACCTAGTTTATAGTTTGTTACTAAAAACCTTTTTAGTAAAGAGTAAATCCTTACTACTTAGTCTGGTAATACGAAGATTTTCGTGTTCGTTTGTTGTGATAAAAAACTATTATTTAGTAAGGTAAGTAGGTAGGTACCTACTAAGTACCTAGTAGGTACTACCACGTACACGTGCCTAGCCGAGGCGTTCGTGGCTTAAGAATCAACCCCTCCAACCCGTGGATGTCGTATGAGTGAATTTTACCACCTCAATTGCGATGTTGTTGTTTCTTTCTATAGTATGTTTTATAGGTACCTACTTGATTGACACCAAATCTAGGTAGGTATACCCACTATAGGGCTTTCAGACATTGAGCTCCTTCATCTTAATTATTTTTCCCTCAAGGGAATACAAACTGTGCAGGTTCGATTGCCTTGCCTTGCACTGTGAGGAGCTCCTTGCAGTGGCATTTCTAACAAAAGTAGATAAGTACCTTCCTAAGAATTTTGAAGCAATGGGTAAGCATAAACAAAGTCATCATACCTACCTTGCATGCATTTAAAACAACAAATATAAATATTCCCTATTTACATTTATCCTTAGCATATTCAAAGGGCTGCGTTTGTAAGATTAGAATCCCTAACGTACACCTCAAACGTATACGTTACGTTAACGTAACGACGAACGAAATAATTTTTCTCAGCTATTTATCAATATTCTCCGAGAAAAGGAAGGAAATGAGCAATTTTACAATTTGGTCTCCTCGTACACTGCTGTGTTTTGTAAACAGCTAGTTCACTCAAGCTATTAGGCACATAATAAAGTAAGTACCATATTATGAACAAATTTTAGAAACACTGGTAAGTACTACATACTAACTCAACTACTGTAACTATACGTAATAAGTAGGTAGTACCCACGTAGTGCATTTGGAGACTACCTAATATAATTGTTAAATTCAAGTCCTTAGGTACATATATTATAATACCATCTTGCTCTTGTACGTTTTTTTGTAATGCTGGCCATTTTACGCAACGCCATCTAGCTCAAAACTAAGAAGCTTGAATAAGGAGTAAGCTGTCTGCCCCCAATCACCTATGCCGAACCTACTTGCGTTATATTATAATTTTATTGTATAATACATGCATCTAAGCCGGTATTGTAATGAATAAATATAAAGTTAAAAAAAATTTATAGTGAATTATAAATTTGTTTAAAGCTATTCGAAGTTCCTTACTTCCTCTCAATTCCTTCCTTTAAGTGAAGGAATAGAGAGTGCATATGTGTGTGCACACTTGTGCACTATAATTTGTCCTATGCACATAGCTAGTCTCCGTTGAGACTGGCCGCCATGGCCGAAATTCGGCTAGGAGGAAATCATCACTTAGAAGTCAGTTACATTTTCTATAGCTCATTGGTAAAAAAAAAAACATTAAAAAAAACTTTAGTTTACTCAAAGAAGTCAGTACTAGCTATTCTCGAACCGAATGGTCTGTTGCGTGACGATAGTAAGAGGCCTGACGGCATGACACTAGTCCCATGGGAGCTGGGGAGGCCCATTGTGTGGGAAGCTACATGCGTCGACACACTTGCGCCTTCCCATCTTCCGAGGACATCCGTGCGGGCTGGTGCGACGGCAGATTTGGCCGAGGATCTCAAGAGACGCATATATGTAGGTCTCGACAGAGCCTATACATTTGTTCCCTTTGGGGTCGAGACCCTAGGTCCGTGGGGTATCGAAGCTCTCCGGGTTTTTAAAAAGTTATCTGAGCGTCTGCGCTGACGCGACGCATGACCCGAGAGCCAGCATTGCCATACAGCGGGGCAATGCAGCCAGCGTCTTGGGGACACTTCCGACTGGTATTGATATGGTTCAGTTGAGCTACCTGTAGATTGTTTGCAACAGTCTGCACGTAGCTTAATTGTTTCAATTGTAAATACTAGTTCTAATTTGTTTTTATTATTGAATTGTAATTTTTTTTGTCAATAAAGTTATTTAAAAGAAGTCTGAATGATTTAGGTAAGTAGGTACTTGACGTGTTAGCAAAGTCAAATTTGAAGTAAGTACAAAGTAGGTACTAACAAATAACACCCAAGGATTATTTAAAACAGCTCAAGAGCGTGAAATTCCAATGAATATCCTTAAAACGGGAAGATTAAACGTGGAAAACTTTTTGTATTTACTTACCGCTCACTGTTGATATAAGTGAATTGCAAAAGTTCGCGGATGAGCATAAAAATGCTCAAGTTTTGGAAGAAAGAAAATCAGTGAAAGAGTGTCGCAATAACGCCTTTGGTACTTTTCCACGTTAAAGTTGAGTAACGCTACCTATGTTGGTATAATAGTGAAATAACATTTTAGAACGCACGTTAACTGGCGTTACTTTTCTTATAATACTGCTAGATAATATTTTATTCATGAACAGTGTCTTTTACTTCGTGGCGTTCAGGTGTAGGTACAACTTGAATAATAAATAAATAAATAAATAATGCTGGACAATACACAGAACATCATCGAGCCCCAAGCTAATCTTAGCTTGTGTCATGGGTACTAGATGACTGATATACATAATACAACACATTACATAGATAGTTTTTTTTATATAGAAAATACCCAGAACACCCGGAACAAATATTTGCAGATCGTACAAACATTTGTCCCAAGGCGGGAATCGTACCCGCAACCTCCTGAGTCGCAGGCGGACCTTCGCCCACCGCGACACATCGCTCGTCGAATTGAAGGTTTTGATAACTTTTTCCTACAGTATTTTTAACTTTTTGTACACAAAACATCGAAATCATTATCAGACCCCTCTTCAAATTATCTCTTTCGATCTAATCCTAAGCAAAGAAAGTTTTCCTTTATCCGAAAATCTTAATATCGATGACAAAATAAGGAATATTATCGTTTTTTCCTTAAACATTTTGTGAAGAAAGGTTGCCAATTCATAATAGCTACAGTTAGCTAGATGGATATTATCAATTCATCGGAGGACCCCGTGTACAAAATAGGATCACTTGTGAAGGAAAAATGTATTGAAATCACAATGTAACCACCGGGCTTCGTCCATTCAAAACGTTTTTCATACACTTAGAAAGTATCCAAAATGTTTACATAACAAAAGTGTTTGGAGAGAAATTACTTATTCATGGCACGCTTGGATTGTTTTCTTGATATTCTGTTGATATTTTTACTGTTCGACGTTTCGAACAGTATTTTCTACGTTTTGTTTTCCAGTTTGCTTGTTTTTTTTTAAATGGTTCAAAATTATTAAAATAAATCATTACAATAGTATAAAATACAAAATTGACGGAAAACTGGCACTACAACAAAAAGCAAAAACTTAATGTACCTACTTACAGTATTAGGAATTAAGTAAATAATTAAGTATTTACACTAAGAATTAAGTAAATACATTGTCATATACGGTATGCATAAATTCTACGGCAGAACATTATGATAGGTAGTTACTCTGCTTGTGGACTACCCAATATATCATTTCAATTAGAATCATAATAGTTTTTTCCACAAAAACAATAAGTAAATTAATCAACAGCACAAATAAAAAAAAAACCGACAGTACCATCCATAAAAGTGCGGTTTATCACGCCGTAGGGAGGGGCTCCGAATCCTCGTACTAATAAAAAACAGATGTGTATTTATGACAATGAAGCACAGTAAAGAGATTAAAAGATTTACTACATATTGTATTTATAATTCTACTAGTTACATGGCTTTACGTTATCCAGTACATTTTTCCTACGTAAGCTTTTAATTTTACAATTGACAAAGGACCAGGAAAAGCCGCACTATTGAACAGTATAATGAGATTGAAATATTTATTCTGAGTCTTCAATTCATTAATATTTTAATAATTTTAAATGATACAAATCAAGTTAGTAAATGATAACGCTCAAAGATTACATTGTGCCTGTAAATGATGGCAATGTCCATAATGTTGTGTCCTAAAAATTAGTTTATTCATATTTACGTTGCTGAGTGTGTCTGTAATACAGACTCTGTATGACTTACGGCAGTGTCGTGAGGAACTTTACTTACCTGAAAAATAAAACAAAAGAAGGATAAAATTATTTTTCAATCAAGAATCAGTAAACTTGTGTAATCACAGCAAAACAAAGATGATCTAACAATCAAGACTTTGAATTGAAAACCACTAATAAATCTCAAAACGAAAATATTATCTGTCAACTAACAATTTACGAAAAAGATATTTCCCCAGGGCTACCCCATAAACGGTAAGAACATAAATCATTTAAATCACTTTAAATCACGGAAAGCGCAAACGCGGACAAATAAATAATTTTCTTTATTCATCAAAATTAAAGGAACAGTTGACAAAGAGGAGAGGGGGTTTAATTAGACCCCGCTCGGGTGACTATTATGTTTAGTGATCGACGGGGTTGTTTAGTACCAGCTCTTTCGAGTGCCTTGCTTTGTTGAGCTGTTTACTGATATTTTGTAATCCTTTTCAAGGAAATTGGCTGCTTTTACAATGAAAAGATCTGTTTTTGTTTGCTAAATAAATAAGGACGATACTTAAGTGTAATATGAAGATAGGGTTGAAGAAATTAAGCTCGTTAATGAGTAATTATGCAGACTTTTTACTGTTGTAACAAACAGGTTAATTTTTTTTGCTCACCAAAATGCTATGTCGAATCTTGTCAAAAGTTGTAGGAATTAGATGAAACTTTCACGATTTGTTAATATAATATTAAATATTATTTGTCGGGTATTTCAAAACACAAGAAGATTCGCAATAAATACCCGATAAATCATCTCAATTAGATGAATATGGCACATTTAACAAAAGTTCTGGTAACACTAACCAGCTACACGTTTCCGGGCAGATTTTATTTAGAAAAAGCCAAAAGAAAACGAAAGCACTACCCCGTGGAAGGTGCATTAGCAGGTGCTTTTGTAGGAGATTACTTAATGGTCTAAACCAGACGTAGACTTGGAAAAAGAAAAACAGGTTTGTTTTGTGTTCGCAAATCGTGAGCAGCACAATGGCTCTAGGGTAAGATCGAACCTTTTAGAAATTAATGCTAGGTTGATAATTTTACGTAGGTATTTGGTACGGTACCTGCCCAAGTTCTATGAGAATGAGATTTACTTCTCGTAAAGAATACGACTTTTATTAATTTAGCTTTACTAATAATATATATATACCTAGTTATCGCGGGACAAATTAAAACGAATTGACTATGTTTTGATAATAATTCCACACAGTACAGTCCTGCATTAAAGCAAAAAAACTTATGTATTAGGTCAGTGGATCAGATTAGAATAGGGCAATTTTTTTATCATATCGCTTTAAAATTAAATTTGTCGATAAACGCGTTTATTCTTTCACTTATCTTCAAGAAATCTTAGTGAATACAAAGCAAAATATGACCTACGCCGACTACGTTAGATCAGGCAAAATTCAACCCAGAACAGCATTCTAAATTCAAAACAGTACCAGCAAAATGCACATGCAAATCTTTGCTAAGATTTATTTGTATGGCATTGAGTGCAAGTGCACATCAAGTTTTCAATTACACTGATGTTCGCTGTGTTGCCGGCGTGCCGCGAAAAACGACTCCGCGGTCACCCGACCTGACCGATCGTACACCACTCACAACACACAAAAGGCAAGCCAAAACAAACTCAACCACACAAGAAATAAAGAAACTTTTCATCCAATCACCCCACGAAAGTCGAGACAACTCGTTTCCGAAAGGTTGAAGGAAAACTCGATCGCTTTTCCAGTGGGAAGCTCTCAGTGGTTTATTGCGTTATTACCTGGACGTGTCTACCGCGTTGGGACAGCCGCAATTTGGGGGGAAGTACGATATGTTGCAACGAACGGGATTTTATGGAGCTTCGCGCCGGGAAAAGACCAACCGCCCGTCCACGCCTCGCGTAATTTTCTTTGATCGAAAACTCTACAGGACACTACTTTAGTTTTTATTTTCATCCAATTCAATATCGTTGAACGGTTTGTAAGATACGCTTCGAGAACCTTTTCTCGTATTTTTCCACGTTTATTTATGTTTCCACTTGAATAATGGCAGGCGCTGAGATAGTTTATATAGCTCAAAAGTACTGGCTTTCTACGATTGGTCGGGGAATCAATTTACTTTATATGTCGTTTACGATAGTAACATGAGCCATCTTCACCGAATTCGTAGCTATAAAACATAAGAGGCGGTCGAGATTCGCCCTAATAATCTTAAAAATGGGCGACAAAGAGTGTTACGTCTTAGTGCCAATAAAATAGGAGTGGATGTATCATAAAATGAAATAATAACCGGTCAATAATATTCTGATTCGGGACAAATCTGTCAAAAGCGTCTGGCTCGAGACGGGAATAAAAGGTAGCTGTCAGAGGGTGGTGAAAAGTGGTCGACATTTGATCTGAAGGCGGTCTTGATCTCGGTTATCAATCGATTGGTAATTGGGGGTCATGTCAATTGAGAAAAACGATACCGCCGATGTTACAAGTCAAGTGCCTTAAGATATTTTCGGGATTTCAGGACATTATTTATGTTTTGTTTTTCTTGAATCAGGTGTAGATTTATGTGACATGATAATGATCAGAGCCGTAGGTGGAAGTTTAAGTTTAATTTTGGATTGAACGTGGAACTCTTGGATTGAGGCGCTGCTGTATCTAATCTCTTTCAAAAATATAGCCGTCTCACCATGCAAATCACGAGGAGAAGATAATGTTACCTACAATGCATTTTCTATCTGCACATCTTGCCAGCATATTATGTTAAACTCCAGCAGCAAGGGAATCAATGTTCGTTCTCCATAACAATCGATGCCTGAAATTGCCGACTTGCCCGGACACGCGCAATATAGCTCTCATTATGCAGATTGCCCTTCAATTCTCATGCTGCACTAAGCTTCGCTGGTCATTTGATTTTCAGAAAACTGTTCTTTAAACTTTGCTACGAAAATAAGTCTTTTGTATGCTGCAAATTTTTGTAACAGGCGACCGATAGTTTTGCTTCTGGTGGTCCAAAAATTCAGCAATTTTTTTGAGAGAAAATTTAAATTTCCGTTTTCACCTTCGTTTAAGGAACCATCAATTTGGAGGCGTCACCTATAATATGATTTTTGTTTTTTGCAGATGATTTTTACGTTATTAGAGTTTTGTGCAAGATGGTTATTTAAGTAGGTAGGTAGGTTAGGTGGTCTGGCTTGCATTTAATTTTGTTTTCAACATACGCAGGTAATTTGCTCTAATGTTAGGGTCGCATTCTAAAATGGAGTTTGATAATACATAAATAAATAACATAAATAATGCTGAACAACCCACACAGCATTATCTAGCCCCAAGCTAAGCAGAGCTTGTGTTATGGGTACTAGATGACTGATAAACTGAATACAATACATAGGTATTTTATTATTATACGTAGAATATACCCAGAACACACGGAACAAATATTTGCAGATCGTACAAACATTTACCCAAGGCGGGAATCGAACCCGCAACCTCCTACGTCGCAGGCGGATCTTCGCCCGTCGCGCCACATCGGCCGTCATCGGTCGGCGGATAATAAATCTGTATGAATCCAAATCACACAAAAAACAAAACACAACTTGATCCGTCGCGTTCAGGAGTCCAATTCTGTTAACAAAATTGTCTCAATAGGTCTTTGGAATCGCGTCCTAATCGCCGCGCCGCGCCCCCTTTGACACCTTTTGGTATTCTACTAGCACAATCTTTTTTATGTGTCAGCCGTAGCTTTTAGGAAATCTTACTACACCTGTTTCTATCTATCTTAAAAGCCAATTACAACATAATAAGTAGAACATAGATATAATCTGCATAATTGGCACTCGTCGTAGGATATTGCGTCCACATGACGCGAAAGCAATTTTCTACGTCATTTCCTGCAAATCGTCCACTGGCGTCGATGCACGCCGGTTAACTTTTACGTTTAATTGAAACAAACTATGAATACGGATGAATACTTTTAATGTTGTAATTGGAGGGTTGCACTGGTTTAATTTAAGGTAGCGTAAGCTCAATGGTTTTTATTATCGCATTAAAAATCTGTGATTTTTTGTCTCTCGTAGCGTAATTATAACAGCTATAGAAACTTTAATAAGGTAAATGGAGCTGAACATTTAAGTTGTATTAAATGTTTGTCGAAAATGGTTAACCGCATTCACTGCTCAGCCTCGGCGGCGGTGCGACCCGCAGGGACGCACCGCCCCGCCTGAAACAGCTGCTGTAAGACATGTGCATCTTGGGCCATGAAAGTGTTAGTTTAAAGTTTAATTTTAAAACAATACAAAGTGCAGCTTTAGTAGGAACTACCTATGTTGAAAAATATATACCTCTATAAACATACATTGTACGTTGGTTTTCTTAGTTCTAATAGAAATCTGCAAGAAAAATAAGAATTCCCCAAGAAGCCAACTTAGGGAATTCTTCTTCTAATTTCATCACAATGCCTACATGATGTTGGTATAACGATGAAATAAGAATGATAAAATACAAGATGTACTTTTGGAAATTGCTTTGAATGATGAAATGGGAAAATGATGACGATGGGATGTTAGCATAATTAGCAGCAAAGAAGGTACCAACAAAGAATGTTACGTCAAACTTTTGTTTCCGTAGGCAAACATTCAAATATGTAATATTGTTTTCCGAAGCACCTCTGTTAGCTGCATCGGATGTTCCCAAAGATCAAAATATATTATGTTTGTTTAATTAAACGACAGGCGGCTGTCTGTCAGTATAACAGACAGGAATTTATTCGTGCCCTTTAATTACAATTTCCTTGTTTGATTTCCGCAGAAATATGAGTTTAATTTCGCAGAAAATTCGATATGAGACAGTCAAAATCTTGCGAAGATGAGCGGTCGAAAGCTGCTTTAGTATATTGTCTTAGCCAAATAGTCAAAGTTGTTTAATAGGTACACAAAAATTATTAAATGTTTAATTTCATTAAAAAATTAAAAATGGTAAAAGCAATTTCGTACAAGCAGTCGAACGCACTATTCCGATCCGAAAGCGCCGATAGTGAGGAGAAGCAAATAATGTTGTATGAAACCAAACCAAGTCATACGAATCGTCAGTAACAAAAATGTTTGTTCCAGTGATGTGGCAAAAAAAAAACTTAGGGTTAGTTTTGAATGAAATAAGGTTTGCTGGAAGAGAACTCTTTTTAGGGTTAAGCTCGCCTTTGCCATTCCTTCTCTAGTTTTATGTTTTTTAATGTAGGTTTTATTTAGTGCAATAAAGAATTAACTAATGAATGAATGAATGAACACTTTATTGTGATACAAAATAAACAAAATATCTTTTAATTAATAAACAAAAAAATAAGTTTTATATGTAATTTAGTTATGTAGTCAATATGTTTTTAAAATACATAGCTGAACTAGTTAATGACCAATAACTAAAAGTCTTATGAATAAAATTACAAACTAGATCCCTTCGGCATATTTTTTTTGTTTTAATCGTCTCTTGTCAATTTTAAAGTATAATACTCGTATTTGCGTTTTGTTGGATTTTGATTTTATTTAGTGCACTTTACTAACCTTTATGCTTTCCGTTATTGTCATCAATTGTTGTTATGTTTACTGATATATCAAGGATTCCAGAATCGAGAGCAGGTTTTTTTAACCACAATCTCACCTGAAGGAAAGTGACAATGTAGCTGATGACGGTGTATCACGAAGGTGTATCTAAAAGACATCTTTCATCTTGTCTCGAGGTGTTTTCATTTCTCCAGCACACACTAACTATCTTACCCCGCCAGTCACGCGATATTGTGCATAACGCTGTTTTTTACAACACATTCTATTTGTAAGGCAAATAATTACAACGGTCCACTGGCGCAGTCGTTTTTCTCGAGCACGCAGAGATGCATTCAAATCATGCTAATTGACAAGTGTAGTTATGAAGTTTTTCAGGCGTATCGGAAACTTTTTGCAGAAGAAAGTCAGAGAGATTAAACTTGGTTCTTTAATTCTAGAAAATCTGCAGGTAAAGGTTTTACTTGTAAGATGGATTGGTGACTAGGTTATCTCTGTTTTGTTTTTGTAGGGCTGTATGTTTTTGCATTCTCTTGACGCAACATTGTATGTTGTGTTTATGAAGCACACCAAACCAACCAAACCACTTTATTTATTTATAAAACAAAATCCACAGCCCTTAGGATCTAAAAATTGACAAGCTTATTCGCAAAACATACGGCCAATAAAGGATTTACTTTTTATAAAATTTAAAACAAATTGACTATCACTATAAATCAAATGCCAATCAATGGCCATGATGCACCATCAATCAAGAAATAAAAAACATTTAACGTTGCATTATCCATGTAATGTATTAAGTTTATCAGTCATCTAGACACACACAAGCTGTGCTTAACTTGGGGCTAGATGATGCTGTGTGGATTGTCCAGCATTATTTATTTTTGTTTTGTTTATTTTTATTATAAACACGCTCTGTGTTTAACTGAGTTTAATATAATAAAACACAGCTTATAAACACGACTGAATCATATTGTTAATGGCTTTTTTGCAGTGGATAGCGATCACCTTTCCTTATCATGAATCCACGCTACACTTTATTTCACAACGTCATGACATGTTTCAGAGCTCAATAATACGAATTACATTGTAACACCTGCAATAAGCCGAGAAGACAGCATTCTAAGCCGGTTATCAAAGTATCTCAGCACAATATCATATTAGCGCCGATTAGCCGAGATTATGTTGGTAACCCGGAACCTTGCAGTGCACAATTGCAATGTCATCGCATTTCTACGTGACTACATCTAGCGGTAATCCTGGGGCACCTGTGCAAATCTTTCTATTGTGCAGTATGAAATTCCGATTTTATTTTAGTGCCGGTAAAATTGAATTGTTATTTTTATACCATAATGCTTTAGTTCAGATATTGTTTGGACAACAATGATATGAGAAAACATGACATAGTATTGATACTACAGAGGATTTTGTATTTCTTTTTCTAAACGCAGTTCAGTGTTGCTATTTTACACACATTTTACCACAATTATTGTGATAGGTACATTTAATAACTATTATTCTGATAGGTATATTTAATAATTAACTAGATTCTGCCCGGGGCTTCGCACGCGTTGTTTCCGGAAACAACGCTTCTAAAAAGTTGTCTAAGTACATTATTCGTGGTCAGAAAAAATCGAATTATTCTTCGAATATTATTCTATGGAAATGTTTTCATGTTATTATTATCCCATGGTATTGATTTATGTGCTAAAAAATATGTATGGACTACGTTTATCCAGATTCAGAAATACATTTAGGCAAAGTTTCGTCCCGATCCGTTCATTACTTTTGGTGTGAAGAGGTAACAATCTTCTAAACATTCAAACTTGCTCATTTATAATATTAGTGCGAGGACTAACAGCTATTTATAATGCTACTACTACAAAAAAAACCATAACACTCCTTGCGATGTCGGGTAAACAGAAAGTGTAACCTATTGTGTCCAAACAACAAGAGCAAGTTTTATTCCCATGTTTGAACCCTACAGTTTACCATTACATTAACCAGATCCTTAAAGTTTAACTTAATTAATCTCTTAAGCTATTTAGTCAAAGAGAAGTGAATTCCTCTGGCCGCTTTATTGAATTCTAAGTCCGGAAAGTTGGCTTTAAGAAAACACCGATACCGATGTCTGGCAGTCTTTAAGCGATTTCCTAACTTAATATATAAAGTTACAGGATTGTCTAGTCGGTAAGTAAAGGAAATTGAGATTTAGCTGGGAAATAGGTTACTTATAGACTTTTAAACGGTTGTTTCGACTTTGTTTCGGTAGCTTTAGGTTAATTGGCATTGTTTTCCTTAGTGACCTAATTGTATTGGTTACTTTCGGGCCAGATGATGCGGTGTAAAGAGTTCAGCATTTAAATTATTAACTTCTCTGCAAGCTTAGAACGCGTATGAAAATGAGTAATGTTAAAAAAAATAGTAGCTTAATTAAGCTCCAATAAATTAGCAAAGTCGGAACTATTCAATCACGTGTCTCCGAGCATTAACTATCAGTAGAATGTAAACAAAATTATAGTTGCATTTTTAATTTTCATTACTGAACACCGAAGTGAAACTACGCGGAATAATGTGAACTCATCCAACCAAACGAATCAACAGTAAAATATGTATATATGGAGCATACTCTATTGAGACTAACAGACAACGAATGAACATTTCAAATTCCGCCCAAAACGGCCATGAGTCATACACGTGTAAGGGAGAATTAGCCGTGTAAATTACAATTGTCAATAGTCGTTAATATAGGGACTATTGAATTATAGATGAAGTATTGCAACTGGATGAATCCGGTTTTTTCCCCGTGGAAAACCCTGAGGGAAATTCCGGAAAGCTTTCAATTTATGCTGGGGCCGCCGCCTATCTCGGCAATCTTGACATACGGAAGAACAATGCATTTTTGCTGTTGCATTTGTGATGTAATTTAGTAGAGGCTTTTTACGCTTATATTTTTATAGACCGAGTAAAATGACTGAAACGTTATTATTGTCAGTTTTAATTTATGGAACTATCAGATGGCAGTTCCGATGAAAGTTGTATAACCATAACAAAGCAATACCTAACAGGGCAAACACGACAGCTATTTATAATTCTCATACTTCCTTAACCCTCAAAAACATCCAAAACTATTTTTTTCATAAAATCATCTCACCTCACACCTTTCAGTCAAATCCAGCCGCATTTTCCAAGAAACTTATAATTACACTGGTACTTAAATTGTAATTGTAAAATCATAAGAAAAGCAATAACACTACACACCCGTCCAAACACTGTGGATACAATGTGCGACTAAACACCACTAACAAAAGCACTGTAAAGAATGGCCCGCCGACACACTAGCTAATAAAATAGTGTGAGCAACAGGTTGGCACGCCCGGCGAGGCGATACAATGGAAATAGTATGTGTTCTACGCCGAGTGTTATACTTATTGGTGCCTTCGCCTTTTTAGGGCGCTGTGCCAAAATGTGCAAACATCTTTAGTTTTTATGGACTTGTAGTGAAGTTATTCTTGACTTCTCTTACTAAACGTAAACTGTGATCTATGTGAAGCGACGGACTATATCGTTATGATGAAGCTTTTAAGTAGGTATTATTCTACTGATTGGTTCCGTCACCTATTTAGGGTTATAAAGTAAAACATAATTGTAATTTTGAAGTTTATTAAGCAAAATGGTGGTTGGGTATTGAGCATTACGATTAAGCTTAAGCTTATGCAGCTGACTAGAACGCTTAACTTTTTAGTAACAATTTCTGTTATAATCCTCGGTCTATTATTTTCTATCATCTACTATCTTAAAGCAACTTTAAGTTGATATCGTTTAACCTTTTAGCGCCTTCTCTTTTAGAGCGCTGTGCCAAAACGCAACCTTACTTGTTCTCTTCGAAGATTGCGGTTAGCATTGTGTGGTCTGTACTCTGGCTTACGTTTGTACAGCTGGCTTAGATCTTCGCTTAGCTTCGTATAATGCCTATTTTGTTCGGTCTTTAAAGTTTCTTATTTGAATATTATTTCTTTTAGTCTTCAGCTGGTCTGCAGTAAAAGGGGCTCTGAATACTTTGCCTGAACATGGAGGTCTACCTGAAGAAATTAACCAAGATCCATGATTTTTCCAGGGCAGGGTGCCCTGGAAAAATATTTAGAAAATAGAAGAACCAACACATCCTTAAATTGAATATCTCCAAGACGACCGATGTGGCGCGATTTGGCCCGAGGTTACGGGTTTGGTTCCCGCCTTGGGACAAATGTTTGTAAAATCTGAAAATATTTATTCCGGGCGTTCAGGGTATTTTCTATGTATAATAAAAAATATCTATCTATGTAATGTATTGTATTAAGTTTATCAGTCATCTAGTACCCATAACACTAGCTCTGCTTAGCTTGGGGCTAGATGATGCTGTGTGGATTGTCCAGCATTATTTTTTTATATTAACATGCCTAGCCAGAGTGCTCAAACAAAGGATTATAATTTTGATAATGACCGGCGTTACAGGGCGTAACGTAACGTGTTACACAGCGAGCGTTCGTGCAGTCAGTACAGGGAAAGAAGGCGCTCGCAACGAGCAACCAGACGAGGCGGATTATAGCACAAAGTGTTGTGTCAACTTGTCCTCCATAACATTTTCTTGAATTCTGTTTCGAGTTAATAAATTTTTTGGTGAGTTTTTACTTTTTATTTAAAACTGAACTTTTATAAAAACTTGGTAGTTGCTAACATCAAAGGATATGTTTCTCTAGACTTATTTAGCAAGCATCAGCTGTAAAGATAGGGATTTTAAAACTTATTCAAGTTTTACAAGACGACGCTATAAGGTATAACAGAAAATGAACTGAACTACTTTGCTCTATGAGCAATACACTTTATATAAACAATTTCCTTCATATTTCCATGCGGAGTAAAGTAAAGCAAAGTGATTTTAGAGGATTCAGGTATTTTCGCTTCATGTAGATTTAATTCTGTACCTATGGAAAAGCTTAACACAACATTTTGAACAGATATTGTTTCTCTTTTAAAAGCAGTCGATATAATCTAAAACGCATAAACGCTCTATCTGATAAAATGGGAAAGCCTTTAAATATTTTGCATTATGTAAATTAGTGATGTGCTTAAAACGGTCAACTTATCGATAGGGCTTGAATGTATTTAAGCTGTTCGTTTTATTTCAATTTATTGTAATTTTGGATACGACAAATTAAAATTAAGATATTGTGCCATTAAAAGTGACTTCAAAGACAACGAAATACAGTCGTAATGTTTCAAATATACATGTCACATCAAGTCACTTGGCCGTCATCATAAACAAACTTCCAGCATTCTTTTTTAACGTTAAAAGTCAAGACGTCTAATCAAGTGTCGACAACACTAGTAGCCCAACATAAAATAAAGCATCGACAACACTAGCTGGCCGACATAGGCACTGCCCTATCCACTTAGATACTCGAGTAGTGTTCGATATTCGAGCCTCTATTCTCTATTATATTCGACCGAGAGGCTCTTCACGTACAACCTGCATTGTTTTGCCATCGGACGCACTCGAAGGTACGTTATGTATTGATTATAGAGGCTGTAAAATGTTATCGATACTAGGCTAGTGCTTATCAATACTTAACTCGATAAAATAGTGTTTATTTTTACGCTCAAAAATATATTAGTGTATAATGTGTATAATGAATTATTTTTCAATGAATACCACAGGCTGATTTAACATAGCATCACTTATTGGAAGGGAAACTGTAGGTAGTTTAATGCAATTGTGTCGAAGTCACTGCTCTTTTTTATCGATATCGATAAAAAATGGTTTTAATTAGTGGGTTGTACGTTTTAAAACATAGGTTGTTAGACGTTTATAAAACTTAAATCATAAATTAAAGCGTCAGCAAAAACCTCAAGCTAATAAACCAAGATAAATCATTATTCATAAACATCGGTCGAAATAAGCCAAGATAAGCCTGGACAAGAGCAAAGCTAACCACTATTTAGTAGCATAAAACTCGAATGTCGCCCTAATGCTACCACCGAATATATGTTACCTTGCGGTTACAGAGGATTTACAAGTTTCTTGTATTGGTCAGAAACTCAAAATGCTTACTTATATTTTCACAGAGGTATGACTAACATAACTTAGGCGACCGTGTTGGGCAAAGTTGTAACTTGTAAGTAACCCTTTGCTATTGGTCGCGGTTTTCCTCTTGTAACTTTGCAACTTATGGTTTTATGTAAGTTTCAAATGCGAGGTTTATAGGCTTATTTGTTGAGTAGCTTTCTTGGGTGTTACTTTTTACTTTGTTCGATAAAAATCTTACTTTATCCAATCGTGTCTGAGGAGGTCAATTAAAACTTTTGTATATCTTGTCTCTACGATATTATTGGTTGTGCATGTGCGTGTTTCGGTTCAGATTTTTGTAAAAAAAATGAAATAGGCAATACACAAATCGTACGCAAATAATAAGAACTACATTGCGGATTGACGCGTGTACTAAGTTGTATTCAAGAAACGCGGGTGCCCTACCCGCGTTACCCTTAAAATATTCATAAATTAATTCCTCGCAATATCTCCCACCAAACTTCGTCAAACAACTACCGCCATAACGCAATAATACAGCGGGCAAAAGTACAAGCCTTAAAGCGCGATATTTAAATCCGTTGCGGCAACTTTGCCGCCGGCGACAATTCAATTATACGTAATAGCCTCTGATTCATGTTTGTATTGTTAATTAGTTGTCTACTCAAGTTTGGTCCTCAGCGCCGGTTTGTTTGGTGGACTGTTCTTTGCGGCAGGCTTTGTTTTATGCATATGCATTTGTTTTCTAATTAATTAAGATCAACGCCAATGTCGCTCAAGAAACAATGCCGCTAAAGCCTGATTTCGGAGGGTCGGTATCTTTATGTCCAGGTGGCCAGTAGCGCGAAGACTTAATCTCGATTGGACTAAACCAACGTACAGATTTTTTTTTCAGTAAGTTTCATTATGTAAGTGAGCTTTGTACAAGTGTGTAAATGTACCTTCATGTACCTACTTATTAGTCCTCGTCACACTTGTATGTACTTGTTTATGGCCAAATAAATGCGTTGCTCAAAGATAAAGATATCTTTATCTTTGAGTTGTTTGCAACGACCACTAAAAGAAAAGTATTCACACGATGTGCGGATGAACTAAAATGATATGACCCAAGGTCCCATCAACCTATACCACAGATCGCCTTGCTGTAACGTTGCGGTCAAGAAGCGACCACCAATCACGACCGCAGACTTATCTGCGAAGGGTAAATAAAGGCATGCTAAAGCAAACCAGCAAATACATAAAACAAAGGGTACAAAGCTCATAACTCGAATGTGTTCCCAGATACGAATTACAAGTGGTCGCAGATCAGGATCAGATAAAGGCAGTTATTCCAACATGTCACTCAATGAAAATAACTGGATCTGATTGGATTGCATTACTCATTGTTTTCGGATACACTAATAAATATTCATAAAACAAACGGTGGTTAATTAAGATTTACGGTAGGTCGCCCTCCGGCCAGGTGGGACGACGACCTGTGAAATACTTCAGGCAGATTCTGCATGCGGCAAAGCTGAAGACAGAGCGCTATGGCGCTCATTGGGGGAGGCCTATGTCCAGCAGTGGATTAATTAAGGCTGATGATGACATATATTATATAACACCGTGACGTAGAGACGGGAGGAGACAGTTACTTCATTGTCTCTGATAGTGCCACTTCGCGCGATATTTTTATAAAAAGCTCTAAAAATCCGCTTTCGCAGTCCACCGAAGTTGTACCCTAAAAAACTTTTTCCAAATGTAACTAACGAAGTTAGAACAAGATTTTTTTTTACAAAGTAATAAATATAAATAAATTACGTTGGAGTAAGCACGCTATTATAAAAAGATACCTGAGTATGTATATGCCATGACCATTTTCACTAGAATTTCATAAAGCACTCCTGTCGCGACGAGGAAATTATCTCCCCCATTGACTAAAATTTTTCACGGTAAGTTTGACTTCAATCCATTACATTTTTCCCCACTTTTATCTCGAAACCGTCACGGCAAAGTTGAATTGTGTTAATTGCGAGATTCGGTACTTTTTGTGGAAGATTTCTTTTGTAGAATGAGTTTTTTTAACGCGAATATATCGACGTAATAGTTTGCGCAATGATAATGTTAAGAACTCTCCATTTGAGTTATTAGAACCCTTTTAATTAGACCCTCGGATAATAAGACAAACTCAACTTTTCCGCTATTCACTGCGAGTTGATACTTTCGACTTCAAGCAAACTCAACTGAAAGAAATTGACGAGGAGTAAAAGAACAAGATAATTTTCGTCTAGTCTACATATTGTCGGCAAAGTAACGAAAAAGTTTGCGAAACTTCTTCAGAAGGTACTTGTGAAGTGGTTTACATTTTGGATTCGTAAAACGTAAAGTTGTTTGAGCCCTCAATTTGATTACGCTTCGATTTTCCAGGCTATTAACGATGCGGAGGTAGTAGGTTCAAATCCAGGCACTTTTATCAAAATAATTCTGTACTAAAATTGTGTTCTAGACTATCTATTTCTTTTGTTTCGAACACTACCGACGGAATGACCCTCTACCAACTAAGATGACCGGTTTCACGAGTTTAAAACCAGCTTTATGTTCAAACTTGTAGCTGTAAACCAGTTCAAAGTACCCTTAAACTTAAACTTAGATCTAATTACTTCTCATACGTCACATAGTCCGCACACTCTAGAGTCCTGATACCTATCGCTTGTACAATGAGAGAACTAATCTTATAACAAATTTTAATGTTATTCTCGTAATTGGGGTTATCCGTAAATTATTTGTTGTCGCTCTCGTTTCTTTTCCCGCTGTCACCAAGTGACGTGAACGAGCCGCGCCAAATTCACGCTCTAGGAGCGCGCGCCGACCGACCCTCCGACCGTGTTCCGTCCGTCCGAACGAACCGAACGAGTCTCGCATCGCGACTCGAACCTACGACCGAGCCGAGCCGATCCAACCCGTGCCATCGAGTCGAGCGAGGCACGAGAACACTTAACTTTGCATCTGACCGCCGAAGTGAACTACAAATATACAGCCTAGATTATTAAACAGTAAAGTATACATAGATACCTTATAATATAATCTTTATAAATTAATGTAATTACTTACATATGTTTAGTGAGATTATACAATTCATTGTCTAACCCTCGTGTATATTTTATGTTATTCCACCAAAACTATAGAGCTAAGTTCGGTCGATGGCTATCAAATATCAAAGTGCTTTATTTCCTTTAGACCTTACAGGACTTTTGGACTCTTTTTTGACAGAAATTACATACAGGGATGCATGCAATTCTTGGCTGTCTTTTTTCCAAATAATTAATGTCTAAATAGATACTAAATACAGGGCTGTATTTAAAATTTACCAAAAATTACAAATAATACTTCTGTAACATTTGAAAAAATAAATAAAATCACACGTACGAATAGAAAGTAAAAGTACCGTCACGTTATTTAAATCAATTTCAACGGTGGGGTTGTAAAGTGGAATCAGCAAGTGTTAAAAACTTTTACTTTAATAAGCTAAAATTTCGTAAAGCAATAAAGTGAAGAACTATTCACCCAGTCCACTAATTACGTAATTAACAAATCCTTTGTAATTTGGTAGGCACCCTGTAACATAAACCTTAGGCATGTTTCTGGCAAATTTTCACCTCTCTAGTTACAATCTTACAATTAAATTATCTTCTTAGACAAACCAACTAAACCAAAGTACCTTCATGTTCTTTAATTAGTTTTGCGTGCTTTTTATATACTTACTAAGCTTCGAAATAAATACTTTTCTATTATATTATATTCTTAGTGAAGTATTTTACATGAATAAGTATTAAAGTATCAAAGGAACTAAAACGACGACGCTCGGGTTTTCTAGTGCTCACCAAACCTCTCTGTTCTGATTCAAAGTGGATTGTACTTTATTTAAAGTCGTTTAGCTGGATTCTTTGTCCATCTTTTTGTACTTTTGTAAGTAACTTTAGTTATTGCTATCAAATACCCGTAACCGTAGTACAAGTACCTAAAAAATATAGTTTTTTAAAAGATCTTTCTTCGATTGTTGTATTCAACTTTTATAGGTGAAGCACACTGTACATATCAGCCAAAGATTTCAGGAAATACATTTATGTTTATCGATCATTTGTAGAGTTGTCTCAAGAGTGAATATCTTAGCACAAAAGAACAAAATTTATTAGATGATCTTTCACGCGAGGCGAGATTCAACATTCAAGGCAATTCTTTTGATTTACTACACCAAAGAGCCTCGCAACCTCCTCACGGAAGATTTACGCACACTTTGCAGATGCAGTTCTATGTTCCAAATACAGAATTCTAATTGCATAGCCTGAAGACAGCCTGAGAACATTAAAAGCTACCAAAGACAGATGAAGATCTGATCAAAGGATCAAAGAAGTTCCAATGGACTTACATTTCCTTTCAACTATCGGATTCCAGCAAGTTAAATCGAAACTTAGCTATACGAGCGAAATTTAAACTAAAGGCTTACAAATAACCGTCTCAGTGTTCATACAAATACGCCTCGGCGGCGTCCTCAGTCAGCCGGACTTCTGATCTAGCTAGATTAATTAACTTAAATGCAACAAGTCTCAGTTTGCTCTGCACTCGAGACACTGCTTTATTAGGAAGCTGCTGAATTAAGTAAGTAGCAAACTTCAGATTGTATTGCGTCCCGTAATGATATTCGGGGAATTATTTGCAATTTTGAGTTTTAAATGTGCTAGAGTAGAGAAAAATTTAAAGTATTGTAACAAAATAATGTGGCGTTTTAAAAAACGATTAACCGACTTCAAAAAATTCGGTAGATAATATTCATCTATGTCTCCAACCGAACAAAATCACCCCTGAAAAAAATCACCACGTGAATATAGACCTTCGGTCAGAGAAAGTAAGGGACTTTCTCTGACCGAAGGTCTATGTTCACGTACAAAAAATTTAGTTTACACTGGCGGTATCTAGTTATAATTCAAGTCTAATTTAGTTTGATGACACATGACGAAACTGTTGGCGCCCGTTGATGGAAGCCAACCTGTTGTAGCTAGTAGTAATTCTCCAAAAATAATATGTTGCTTTTTAAGTTTAATGGGATAAATACTAATCCCTCGGGAATATTTTTTTTATGGGACCACCTCGGGATCATTCTCTAAACAATAGTGAAAGAATTAGTAAAATCGGTGTACATTAGGCGGAGATATCGAGTAACGTACGAGGGTGGTCCTATAAGGTTCTAAGTACTAAGCCTACAAAAGACACATGAAAATTTTGGAAAAGTGCCGATTTCAAAGTAGATTAAAAGAAATTTACGACAATGTTCTATATAGTTCTATGTTGTTTTTTAAACACCAGCATCGCTTAAAATGATGTGGCTATTGATCAGATATCATATAGAATTTGCTTGTTATCATACCTCCCCAAAAAGCCCAAATATCCAAGCAATACCCCTCATAGACCCGTATGCAGCCAATATCGTACACCTAAAATCATACCATTTTTCAACCCGCGTCGTATAAAACCAACAATTTATTAGTCAAAAAATCTGTTTCAGTTCGAGTCCTACCGTTATTGGGTTTCGGGAGAGTGAGTTCTGCAAAGATAAACTTGCATGGGGTATTCCATTTTGGGTGCTGTTGGCTTGACATAAGGTTTGAGATACTTTCCGGGGAAGGCCAGTAGGGGGCGTGCGGAAGCGGCCTAATGACACGGAGTACAATAGCACGTGTGGGCCCTTGTTATTGGCATCTGACTTGACCGCTACGAGCGATTTGTCTAAATGAGATCCGGACCTCTTCGGTGCTTTGTAACTCTTACGCATTATTAGGTACGTACTTGAGGTTTGATAAATTAAGACAGAGCAATGTTTACGTCAGGCTATAAATGATGATGATGAATGCTTATGTTTTATTGATTTATCTTGGTAGCTTATCTTTACCTGTCTGTATACAGGGTTATTGGTAATTTACTGACATTGTGTGAACGGCAGGTTCTGTCCATCATGCATAACCAGTAACCCTGTATTATAGACCGAATTATAGAAAAAGTCTGAAAATCGGCGTTAAAAGACCCCCTCCAAATGAGTACTGGCTGATAATTCTATTTTATTAAGACACTTTTTTGCAATTTCAGTTCCATTCATAGGCAGATTACATTGCACTTAAGAAAGTCTTACAAAATAAATTAAAATAATAGTTACTTATAGATACATAGTATCAAGAGAAAAAAAAGTATTGCTCACTCATGCTTCCAAAAATAGTGATCTGATATACCCTTTATGCAATATATTAGTAGACTCTTTCGGTGAGATGCTATTTAATAGATAGACAATACTTTTATTCATCACCTTATAAAACAGATAGTACTCATTAAACATATTATAGGAAACAGCAATGGAACTGGCGGCCTTATCGCTTATAGCGATTTCTTCCGCAAGTACCTCTAAAATAATGATGTAAATAATGGTAATTTTAATGGTGATCCTAAAGGCCTTTTCGCCAGGATTGGTAGGTAATATTGGCTGGCAATACATTAAAAAATCTAGCACTATAAACGACAAAAGATTTGCTAACTTTCGCTAGTCTCGTCTGAGGTAACACCAACTTGAGCTTTCCCTTTGCTTTTGCGGTTGTGAAAAACTAATAAACGTGAAAACGTTTTCAAGCGAGCCTGTACAACTACCCTCATAATCGCACCTGCATTAGACCATGATGATATAATGCTGTGCCAAAACTTTAAGGTACATCCAAAACCAGAATCAACTATCCACTTTATCTGTAAAACATTAGAGTTTAAAATGTCTGGAACCAAGGTAATCCAGTTTCGTCGATTAATCTTCGTTGGCTCTCACGAGGTGGTTTTGTTTCGGGTAAATTTGTGGGTATAGCCACGATTTGCTGGCCATGGGCCTCTGGGGCCGTTTGCGTCATACATTAGTGCTGTTGCGTTAATAGCCCCTTTTATCGGTGAAGTAGACCTTTACAAGGTGCCATTTAGTTTCAAATGCTCTATACACTATGTGATAGTAAGAAGCAAGGGAAGAATGACGTCAACAATTTATTTTTCTACAGTAATACCCTGAGAACAAGTGACTAAGACAGAAAACCAGCCCGCCGAATGGAAAGACCGAAAAAAGCCGTCGTTATTTCACATAGTTGTACAGAAATAACAATGAAAGGTAGAACCCTTCCTATAGAATAAGTTGATAGTAGAACCCCGCTGTAGAATAAGCCAATCAATTACTTTTTCATAAAATATTTCTTAAGTAAAGAAGGGTGCCCAGCACCCTTTCTGTCCTATTAAAAACTCATCAATGCATTGACAACAAAAGCTTAACCAGCACCTAGGATACTACGCAAATGAGAAACGTGCGTGCTTAAAAACAATGCTCTGAATATTTGATATTCTTGAGTAAAAACATACATTTACACGTTAATTTCTGAGTAATTCTATGAAAGTTTTCTTTATGTTGGAACGAGACGGCCCCGGCCCGAAGCTAAACTTTGCATTTAATTAAAGTAATTAGTTTATTGTATAACTTAAAAGTTAAGTTTCAAATATTTAGTTTTGCTTATTAAGATGATGCTGTGAGAAAGTTTGACCATTATTTAGACACATGGTAGTGTGTCAGCCAATTTTTAAAACCAAATACGCGGCAACCAACACCGAGTAATTTCGAGGCTAAAAGTAAATTCAAAACACACTGTATAGTTCTAGTTTTAGCCTGGCTAATTTAGATAATAAAGATTATAAGTTCCCAAAATGACATTATCATAACTGTCGAATTACGTCTATTGCTGGACATAGGCCTTTCAAAACATTTTGAAATAAAAAAATTAAAAAAGAACATAAATGAGAAATTAATGCTATAATTACTTTTCGAATCCCGTGCAGTCTACGTCCCGGGACTTTGTCCCTAACCCCAGGCAAAGCGCGTTTGGGCGGATCACGTGACTACGCCCCACCTGTCTAATGTTTTACTCGCGTTACTGTGACAACTTTTACCTTCCACCTTTCACCAAATTGTATTTTCGTGTTCGGTCGAGTTTTCCTTATAAATACTGTCATTAAGACAGGCGCTGACAGGTCCTAATACTCGGAGTGTAAACAAATAGTATATGTTATGACTTCTGTGACAGCGTGTTGTAAATGAACCTGTAGATGTAGAGAAACCGTCAAAATCATCGTGCTATGAGTAATGTATTAATTTATGGTGGCATTTAAATTTGAGGATATATGTTAATAACCACTGAATTCTGAAACATGCGAAAGCGGCGGTAATAATCAGCATAATGCTGGGAAAAAAAAACTTTTTTTCAACCTATGAGTCACCATTAACTAAAAAAAGGTATTTTAGAGAGATTAGAGATTTGATTTTGGATGTTTCATTAAAATAATTTCTTCTTATTAAAGTTGTTCAATGAATAATCATCAGAGAGTTGCAAATTTAAACCTTAAATACCTACATATTGACAAACAAATATTCAAATATTATAAGCTATATACTTATTAAGGATAAACACTCTACAAGTCATTAAAACGTCAAAGATTTTGTCTCGAGCTAATGTACACAGCTTTTAATAGTTAATCGAGTGTTAATTAATATCAACTCCATCGTATGTCAACCGAATTAAGATCGTCGATACCCTCAACCCATTTCGTAGATGACTTACGGTTTTCGTATAAGTAGAGTACGGAGCTTCAGTAATATGTAAAGCGATTAAGTTCGGAGCTTGTCACGGTTATTAGGGGAAAAAAAAACAATTGATGTGTTAAAATAAAGATCTGAGGGGTGAGTCTGTTTGATGTTAGTAAAGTGACGTGATCGTGAGGTCTCCTTTTTCCATACAATTTGGTACAGCACCTCTATCGTGCGGACAGGGAACTACGCAAATCCCATACAAAAAAGAGACGTCACGATCACGTCTCGTTACTTACGTCAAATAGACTCACCTCTCTATTGATGATACGAGTATATGATGTGAGTACATATAGCTTTAACGAACACAAACATCTACGCATTGTCGTATATATAAATATTGAAATTTGCAAAATACATAATGTAAAATTTAGAATGCCAACTTAACCGCTGACAAGGGGACGGCTAGGCCGATTTCGTCCCAAACGTCATCTTAAAGTGTCAGGATTGAGTGACTGGTGGTAATAATAAAAATAACATTTCCGTGTCATCTCAGCCCCGAACAAATGTTGAATATTCTAAGTGCATGTAAACGTAATTTTGATTCTGATTCCGGAAAAGTACATGGTCATGTAACGCTATTTTGACACCAAGCTATTACATTTTATCATGTTAAGTTAATTACCCTAATGTTAAAGTCTTCGCTTTGTTGAAAACCAGACCGTAATATTACAAACATACCTGTATCTTCACACAATTAATTCCTCAAAGTACGTTGATGCTGCAGTGCCCACATAAACAGATAACAGATAAACATTTTATTTATAATTTGTCAAATCATACGTCACTTTAATTGTTATCACAAAACAAAAAAAAAAAAAAATAATGCACATTCCTCAGAATTAAAAAATTCGTCGTAGTATAAAACGTGTTCTCTACGAGCCAGTTCTTAAATTTGCTAAAATTGTCCATATGCTAAAGGTAGGGGATAAAGTATAAGCCCACCAATAATGTTAGATAGTAAACTGACGAGAAATTCCGCGAATAAATTTTGGGGAGTAGGCATTCTGTTATCTGCGCCAACTTTCCTGTGAGTCTAATTTCCTTGGATCGAATTCGATAATAACGACATTAGAAGTTTCCTTTTTATTGTAAATGGAGAGTATATTTATTAACTGAAAGGTCTACTGGTTTTCATGGTCGTTAACATTAACATTTTCAAACTTTTTTGTGGTGTTGTAGCTGCTTCTAACAATCAAACCACGCAATAACACTAAAAGGCAAAGCCAAAATCAAAAACTCTTTATTTCCATAAATACAATAAATGTATACTTAGAAAAGGTCAAATTCTTAATAATTAAACACTGACACGGAAATAAAGTGATATTTTGATTTCAGTCGCTTCGGTATGTAGACTAAAGTAAAGAAGCGACAAAGAAACCTTTAGCCTGTAAGTTAGTGTGGCGTTTTCTTAATGTCATAAAATAGTTGGACCAGACTGAAAATATGGCGTTTTAAGTTTGAAATTTAATGGCATAGACCCTGCACAGGAGTGTCATGTCAATGAAACTCTACCTCACCCTTCATTCTTCCGCGAAAGATCTCTGCAACAGAAATATATTTAGATAGAAGCAAAATGTTTATTTATCTCGCGTGCCGAAATGAGGGGCTGCAGAGCCGACCGACCAGACCGCTCCCACGTGAGACTTTAGGATATAAAAACAAAATGCCTTTTTGTTCAATAATAAACTGTTCATACACCACCAAAAAAGAAAATTGTGTCATTAAGTGGTGTTTTACATCACTAAATTACACTCGTGACGTCAAAGTACCTATGCAAAATATTACACGCTCGGTTTCAATACAAAACGGCGAACTATTTGCTTCTATCTAGATATATTTCTGTGATCCCTGCCATCTATTGAGGTGTAAGGAACCTAGGGTTTTTTTTAGGGTTTCGAAGGTCGGAGATCGGTTTCGAAACCCATAAGTCTCCCTTTTTCTGTCCTTTTTTCCGTCTTTAATATCTCAGCAACTAGGTACTACAGCAAAATTCTTGAAATTTACAATTGAAACAATTAAGTGTAAATTTCAAAAATTATAATAATATTACATTTTGTGCGCCTGTACAGATTAAAGAAAAAATAATTTAACATGAAAATGAAAATTTTCAGTAGGTACAAATTGTGATGTCAAAATTTTAAAAGAGACCTACAAGGTTAACTGGGTTATCAAATGAAAGGTATCACTTTGTACATTTCAAAACAGTTTTTGAAATTTCTGTAGGTTTCATACTTTTTGAAATATTTTGAAAAAAGTTGAAAAATTACCCATTCCTCCCCCCTATCTCCGGAGTTTACAGAGCGATCCATCTGAAATATATGTAGCGTTAGTAGATGTCGATCTATATTTTACAGGAAAAATAAAGAGAAGTCTTGTAAGTAAAACACTTTTTGAAAAATGGTCAAAAAGTGTGGGAATAATTTTCAAAAGGGATACCTACCTCACCGAGTGGGGTATCAAACGAAAGGTCTGTACATTTTTTAAACAGTTTTGAAATTTCTGTAGGTTTCATGTTTTTTGAGATATACTGAAATAATCGAAAATTTTACCATTACCCTCTATACTTTTTCTATTTTTAGATATTCATTATTATAGCAAAGTCTCTAACCGGTACTTAATACATATTGGTATACTTGACAAACGTTCGAAACCCTCGGCGCGCAAGTCCACTCGCACTTAACGGATCTCGTTTGGAAAACACCTCATTACTTTGCATGTTTTAAAACATATGAAAATGAAATAGAATTTCCAGCTTTTCTTCTAAAGCCTGTCTTTGAAATATTCTTATCAAAGCCCAGGTGCGAAGGAAGCGTCCGATACCGCATCCGTTTTTACGACAGAACATCAACTTTAGAATAGGTTCTAGGGTATAGACACTGCTGTGTATTCTGTGGGGAGGACGTCATTACCTGCCCCCACGTCATTTGTATATTAAACAACCTCCGAGGTAGAGAATAATGGATCCTCAGACATTGTCACGGCCGCTTTCCTTGAAATTAAATGAAAATGATGATACCAACCTCGTTTTCGGCCAACCGCAAGTCTTGAGGTCAAACTGAATAGATTTTTTGAGAGAGACACGACGTCTGACAGTCTGTAGGGATGTTGAGAGGTTTCACTGAAATGTTAGAAAAAACGAAGCTTTTAACCCATGCGGGGTCCGCAATTTACTAATAGGATTCCAGTTTTCTTTTCTTGTACGCAAATTGTAAGGAATACGTGTATTCCTATTGCTTGAATGTAGGTCGGCACAGTAAGTTCTTTTAAGAGTTTTTGAATCAGGTTAGTCTTCGTTCATTACGTTAAATCCTATCTCGTTTCTAAAGATTACCTTAGCAACTTGGAAAAAATATTATTCAACTTTTTCTTCAACTACGCGAAGTTGTTTAAATAGAAGAGTTCGTTAGGATTTATTTCCTATACTTATTTGTTTTCGTATAACTTTCAGCTCAAAACTGCACTGATGCATTCGACATTAACTTCGTACCGCAAAAACTTTTTAAAGTTTTGTGGACCAGTAGGATAGATCTTACTTGATTTCTTTATTACGTCATCATTATTTATTATTGTTATTCGTGAAGGGTAGTTTAGGTAGTCTTAGTGTGTTGGCATTTATGTAAATGGCTTCTAAGCGTTAAGTATCCTGTAAGTAACTTTAACACACTGGTGACTATGTATGTATATATATATATTTACAGGAACAAGCACTTTTTAATCATTTATTTCTCAAATTGGCATATCATGAAATAACACCTCGTACATCCGTGTTTTAAATATAACATCTGAAATTTGTATACAATTAAGCACGTCGCGTCGTCTCATAATAATATACATAGGCTAATAAAGGGAAATTTCTCGTTATGTCATTTCTAAATACGGTACTGTACAAGAAATACTCACAGTAAAAGGGGGGAATGTAAATTCGCAAAGACGCGCGAAACACGAGACAAATAGGGTTGGAACCGCAGGGTGGTGCTTTTCGAGTGGTACATTACAGACACCCTTTCATCTTAACTGATCGTCTGAAAGTCAAATCTACAAATCACCTGTCTTTGATGAGAATTTCAAGGGTTTTTACTTAGTACGAGTATTAGAATTTAAGAGGCTCGTACGTAGTTCAAAGTTTAACAAAAAATGGATTATCTCGTACCAACCGAACATATCGCACATTCAAAACAATAGCGACACTAAACGAAATAACTTAGTATATGTTACTATTACTACACAGCCTTCCGCTAAGAAGGGATTTTTGGAAATTCCTATTTATGTAAGTATAAAGAGAAATTTACAAAAGCTTGATATCCTAACCCTCGGTGACCACCTATCCGTGGGGAGTAGATTTAAAATCAGCGCTGCATGTTCCTCACATGCAGCACAATGCTGAATCTACTCCCTTTGCCTATCGCTAGAAACTTTTTTTTTTGTGTATAATTCTAGTTTAGGTTAAGATAAAATATAGACAATAAATGATTTATTATTTGTTAAACAAAAATACAGGATATAATAATTATAAGGTAAAGCTAAATTTCCAGCAAAATCAACAAAATAAGGTGACTCAAATATGAATTAGAAAATTATCAGACAGTCAAGGTTTATTTAGAGATGTAAAAGAAATTTAATTAAAAAGTTGTGAGAAGTATTCTCCAAAGAATATGTAATCTGTTGTGAAATTAATTCGTAATTGGTTGCTAACTGTAAGAAATTAGGCTGCGAGAATTAAGTAAGCCGATTCAAGGAAAATCCTCCTGCTTCGTTTATCGACGAACGTTCCTTGGTATCTCTCGGAAGTGTACTTAAGTTACAGGGAAGCTCCGTCTTGGTTGACTTACGGTTAAACATTCTGGGTTTAGGAATCAACTTGGTCAAATTTATGTACGAGTATCTGTCGCCGCCGGATCGTAGAATCAGCCCGTTTGTAATAAGGCTATGCCTTGCAATCGGCCTAGCCATTTTACAAACAGGCTGATTATATACGAATGGCGTAATTTAATTAATTACCTATGCCGATTGTTGAACGACCAACGTTCAACAATTGTTATTTTAATTTAGTTGTATAATAAATATATTTTAATTAAAATATTTTTTTTTAATAATTTGGTAGTTTAGTTATCATTCCTGTTTTCTTGTCTTTTTGCTCTCTCTTTGTAAATTATTATAGTTTCTGTTTTTTAAAGTACCTTTATGTAGTTAAACCAATTATTATTAACAATACGTCATCAGTGACGCCACCGTCAGCTTCAATACGTACCGATCATATCTTTCCAAAGGTTGCCTTGAAGAGATCGCTGCTGTTAGCGATAAGGCCGCCGATTGTGCCACTCTATATATTATAGTAAGTATTAAGTTCTAGTTATATTGTTTTATGTATTGATACTGCAATAAAGTAACTTAATAATCTATTTACCTACTATCTAGCTAACAATATGTATTACGTAAACGTCGAATGAAAAAAATAGATATTCCCAACAAATCAGAGTTCGTTTTACAATTGGCCTAGCCATTCTACAAACGGGCTGATTCTAAGATCCGGCGGCGACATATCTACTAGTCAAAAGATTTGTTTTTACTAAGTTTACAACGTGATAAGATTTCAGGTGATTTTAAGTATTTGCTGGGTTTTTTTTTTCTTTTTTTAATAGCATGTCCACTAGGACATCCCATAAAAGAACATCCTTGTAAAACTACACGGAATTCCCCCCATTCAATTAACCAAAGTGCTTAAATTTTTACGCGACTTAAAAATACTTGCGGTGCGACTATATACCAACATTAAAAATTTAAAACCTCCAGTTACTACCAAGTTTAATGTCTTTATTTAATGGAATAATTATGTCGCTAATTATTTCGACTCATTTCACCTTTCGGCCGATTGTGCTATTGACAGAACGCTGTTTGTAACTATTAGCTACGGATTGCGTGTTTTTTTTAACAAGGACCAAATGTCCATATGGACATAAGACCCAATTGATTCTTGGCTAAGTCCTTGTGAATTCTAGGCCACGCACAATGAAGTCTACTACCAAAAGTAATATTATTATTATTAATCGAAATTGTAGGCAGCCGACAGTGTTTTGTCAAATTGTTGCCGGCCCACCGACCTTGGTGTAACGTTTCAAAAGTAAAGCAGCCTTTATCACTAAAAATGGATTCAGTTTTTTTAACTGCTCCATATCATGCACATTCGAAAATAAACCATTGATAAGCAGTAACTATGGTATGAATTAACGTTGATTGGTTTTAAAGTGGTAGTATGGATTTCGAAAATAATCAAATGAAATGAGATACAGACAAACAGTCTGAATCTCATTACATTTAATTATTTTCTTTTGTTTTGTCATGTGAAGGGGAAAGGTAGAACTAGCCTTCACTCACGAGTGTCTGTAGCCCAAATCAGATTGCGAAGGCGCCGACCTATGTCAGCAAGTTGAAGCACACATAAATCCTCATGCACACACTCTAGGGAATAAGTGTGGAGTAATTTGCCAGCGCCAGTTCGCCCCGCGTCGCTTACATTAACTATTAAATTCGTTGCATATTAAACTACAACCTTAGAACAGTGTAATCCAGTGGCTGAGGCTTGATCATGCCTTAAGGGAGTCTTCAACAGTTTTTGAGCATAAGTAGTTGGTTGAGTTGTCAGACGCTCTCGCTTTTGCAAGTTTGAACGGACGGTTTCTGCTAAAGGTTGATGCAATTTCGAAAACAAACAGCTCATAATTGGCTTTGCGGAGTTCAAACGGGTTCGCTATAGAAAAATATTAATTTAAACACAGAACAGAAAGACTGCACAGAGGCGATCAACAAACTTAAAGAAAGATAGTGATTGAGGAGTAAAGCGTCTGATTTTGACTTCGAAAATAAAACTAGCCAACGTATAATTAAACAAATTGAAGAGAGCTGACTCATCGATATCGAGTGCACGAATCTCAGTCCGCAGCTTCGTTTCCAAAGAATGGGGGAGCTCTGTCGAAAAATGCTCTCTTTGTTCCCGACAGCCAACAGGCTCTGTGAGTGTACTGAACACCACTTGACACGCTTCATTTTTACCTTTTCTTTAAATTGAAACTGGGACGATGGGGCCGTGTATCACCAGACTAATATAAATTAGCATTCTCGTATAATATTTTCAATGCATTTTCGCTGCTTAAAAGCAACTATCTTGCCAATTACGACAGCTTAAAAGGCTAGGACGTTTTGCTTGAATTGAAGTGCTGGTTATGGAATATTTTCAAAGAAATGTTGTATTCAGTTCATTAATTCTTATGAGAAGAAATTAAAGAGTTCCTTCCTGAGTGAAATTTTCTAAAACTCAAGGTCTCTTAACTTGTCAGTAACAAAATTATTGAGATTCGGAAATGGTAAGACCAACGAGAAATGTTGTTTATTCCAAACAAGACAAGAATTTCAAAACAAGCATCATATGATGCGTTTATCTTGTTAACAACAGCTTTGTTACTATGATTACTGTTGCAAATATTCAATACAAAAGAAATTAATCGTCACTTTTTGCTAAGCTGAACTCCCATATTCAGCTCCTATAATGCAACAACCGTTATAATGCAACAAAGGGACCGGGTCTCTGTACTAGATGTTTCCCATAACATTTCCCATGATGGTGCATATTCTCCGTAGGTACAAGAAACCTTTCCAATCGGGTGCGGCGCACTGCGGCCGTGGCAATGCACTTTCGCTGACCCCATGCCTCCTCCCACGGCAGTCCTCTCTTTCCCTCCCCTCACTTTCTTCGCAACCCCTCTCTTTCTAACATCCGCTGCGCTTGCGCTTCCCTGGTACCGAGGTAATAACATTCTACGACGCGGTACACCGCCGGAGTGGAACGGGTTCTGACGATTATTCGTATGAGAGACAATGGTCAATGCATTGAAGACTGGTTTAAGTTTACTTCTATTGAGGTACCTATCGATCTTCGTTTGACGTCACGTCTGGTTGATATAGCGTGAGTGACGACCTATGCGCTGATATATGATATCAGCAATTGCACGAAAAAGCCGAATAAGCGTCACAAAACCGCGTACAGCAACAGCGATACTAAAAATACACATCATATTTACGATATCGGCTGGTTTTACAAATGCGTACAGCACGAGTGCTTGCTCATCTCAACGAGCGCTCTATAAAGTATACTTTATCTATCCTCATTCCAGGTGAGCGATCTTCTAACACAACATTCTTATGATTCAACTGAGAAATTGCTTTGTTAGCATGCAAAACCCGCGGATTATTGTGAGCCACGTAATGTTTATTTTCTAAACAGAATCCCCACAGTCTGTAGAAAACTCGTAGCATTGCGACCGTGAGTCAAGTTACGGATTAGTGGGAGTAGGTACGCTGGAATGATCCCATACACTTCGGAGGAGAGATGTCAAGTGTGCAATCAGCCTTCACTGATATTTCGACTTTATCTATCAAAAATTTAGGACGACATTCGTTAGCATCGTACTCGAGGGACGCCGTTCTAGGCTCGCGAGCATATTAACCGGCGAGATACGTGAGGGTCTAAGCGCTTCCAGGGCGCAGTTGTATTATGAGACATAAAGCTGAGGGTTTGGGTGTAGATTCGATCGGCACGACGTGAACTCATACAGTAGAATGCGACTGGGAGCATTCCATCGCACAATGAGTAATTTAAAAATTCAAAAACTCGTCGAGACTCGGTATGCGAGGTGAGGCGATCCGACGAGTGCCGCTCTGCAATTGAGACTGTTATCTGCACGCTGCTCCACAACGTACGTACAACAGAAATAATCCACCTCGATGAATAACACGGTTACGTGAATCAGCTCTGGTGAGCATTACTCGGAGCGCAGCAACGACCGTGATTGAAACTACAAACAATGTGGAATCATAATCATAATTCACTTTGAGATTGGAGTCTTGTCGATGTCTTGAACGTCTGTCAGACTGAGGAAGGAAATAGAGTTTGTGTGATAGGAAAGCTAAGACCGAATGCTTTTAAACATCGACCGCATTGGCCGCTAATTGGTAAACATGCCGCGAACAAATTGCCCGGGATCGGGCTGTGCGCTATCTACACTATTTTTAAATAAAATTCTTTCCACTCATATATTCTGCGCTACAATTACAGAGAAGTCGAGTTACGTCGGTGTTTGGAATCCCAAATAGGTAGTATTTGATTGCAATTTAATTATTCAGTCGTTATTCGATGCATCCTACACGTCTGTTTTGCGGTGGGCCGTGATATTTCCGGATGCCCAATCTGTATTTCAAATGCAAATTATGGAATTTTAAATTGGAAGAGTCGTCATAATTTTCCCAGGAGCGGGGCATCCGTACTGTAAATCTTATCACGATCTATGAACCATTAAAGCTGTGTACATGCCGAGAGCCTGCCTGCCTGCATTATCGCATTTACCATCTGACAAGTAACAGCGTCGTTAAACAGAACTAGCCTCCATTATGAAGAATTCTGTTTACTTGAATTCTACTTACTGTTTTTTTTCTTTATGCGATATTCGTTTTTCCGTTTAAATAATAAGCGAACTCGCAATGAAAAGTGGGTGGATAATAATTACAGTTATTAGTAATTACAAACTCGAGGTGTACAACGAATCTTGAAACCTAACCAGCTCGAAAATGGCTCGCCGTATCGCGATCAACTTTAGTTTTAACGCGAGCAACAATAGAGTTTAAAATGGCCTGTTGGTTCCAATTTAATTTCCGCGGACTGGGAAGCAGAACTTCAGCCTTATAAGAATACGGTTAAGTGTCAATTTGGTGAAGCGGCGAGGGATATCGGAGTCAGAGGATATTCAACTAAATCGCTATGGGAGAGAGGCTTTAAATTTATTCGAGTTTTATTTGAGGTTCGCTTACAGATGCAGTGGAAACATGTTAGGGGGAGGTGGTAAAAACTGGGCCGTAATTAGTCTTTGCAGTCGAACCGTGAACAGATGCGGAGTGGTGGCGTAGCTTGCGACGTAGTTAGTACGTGGTGGGATCAGGTCGGCCAATGCGTCCGACTTGCTCCTGAATTACCTTCCTCGGCGGGAGAATTTATTAGTTTTAAAACTGGAACCGAGTTAGCGAACCGGAATTGTTATTTGTATACCTACGACACTGCGGTCATTGGGGGAACTCACTCGAGTTATTTTATGCGATTAAAAAATGTTGTGGAAAGGGGTTAAGGGTGCGTTTTGAAAAGAAATGTCTCTCAGCGGGCCAACATTCCACTGAAAACTGACAGTATTGTCCCCGTTTTTACTGCCTACCGAGTACGCACATGGGAATCCTTACTACGTAAAAGGGCTTTGAAGATTTTTGTACGGAGGGTGGCCCTAACATTTGTTTTTGTTTTCAAAATTACCGCGCACAATGAAACTTATATTTATTTAGATAGAGGTCTCTAACACAAATAAAAAATGTCTTATAAAGTAATGTCCTAAAGCGTCAGGTTTCTGAGATATTCACAGATGAAAATAAGTATATTTTTTCTAAATACTATGTGAATATCTCAGGAACCTGACGCTTTAGAACATTATGTTATACAACATTTGTTATTTGTTTTAGCGTCCCCTATCCCAATATACAAATTTTTATGTGCGCGGAGATTTTGAAAAAAAAATCTAAATGGTGACCGATGTTAGGGCCAAAATCTTCAAACCCCTTTAATCCTGCTAAAGAGATAAGACAACACAAATTACTTGTTTTATTTTTATTGAATAAGGCAGAATAATTTACACAAATCTCAAAAGGCAAGTGACTAATAAGAGCTCCGTAAAAAAAACCCTCATAACTTTTATTTGAAAGTACCTTTGACATTTCTACAAGTATGAAAACTCTCGTTGATTAGCTTTGGACTTTTTATTTCGTGCATCTTTACTTTTCTCCTTATTACGATTTGAACTGTTTCTTCCGGGGCTCATGTTTGTCGTATAAAATATTACCTTTTAAAAGACTAAAAAGTTTAGTCTGGTCGTTCTGGTACATCTTTAATTTTAATTCTGAATTGAAATACTTCACCTCATTTCAACAGCATATTAAGTCCACTGCTGAATTTTAATTTGCATTGGACTTGCTTCAATATAAAAACCAATGTACGGTCAGCAAAAAAGTTAAAGAATCGAATAACGGGTGTTTAATTAAAATGGACTCACCGTGTCGGACGCTGTGTAGCGCCCGCTGCTGCACTCAAGTAGTGAAGATTCACTCACCTGGGAAAAAATAAATTATTTTTATTAAGGATAAAAAAAATGGTTCAACTTGGATAAATATTGATAAAAATATGAAGAATAATGATTTAGTACAGTACTGTAAAACAGAGGACAATCAAAAAATAATAAATTGTAAAATAAAACCAGACACCCATTGTGTTTTAAAAAGTAAACATACTTATGTAAAATCCTACGTAAGTAGAGTAATATCGATAAAATTGGTCTTTCCCTAAGTCTATCATATTTCTGGAGTCTCTTAAAGAGGGACTCCTTCAGGGTGAGCGCGGTTCTAGTGTGACTCACTTTTAAGAAGAAGTCCCTCGTAAGGAGCGAAACGTTGGTGTTCTTCCAACACAAAATAGGTTAATAATAATAATAATAATTTGTTTATTTCCTCTACACAATAGGTTTACTTAAAATTTAGTTATCATAAGCACAGAGATCTATATCTAAACCTGTATTGTGAGAGGCTGGAGCTTGCTATAGGTTTTATAAAAACCTGAAACTGCAAGTCTCCAGAGCCCCCACTCCACGGATCACAATACAAAACAATGAGCATATTATACCTAAGTTGGATCTGAAACTAATCATGAATAAAATAAACATAGGTTGCATGGCAGGGGAAAAAAACAATTTAAATCTTAGTCTATTCTAGAAAACACCAGATTACAAAAAAAAAAAAAAAAAGTAAATAATTAAAAAGTAATGTAAGCTGGTTAATAGTTAACCCGCTTACATTCACAATAAATTTTTATCATATTGGATATTGATTTCTACAAATCATAGCAATCCCATTTATTCTTTGTTCGCAGTTTCTAGAATTGAGTTTTATTAAATGTACGCGGTATTTCATCGGAATAATATTTTATACTACAAACAGGAACTAGTCCGAGAAAAACCAATATCCACAAAATTTCAAAAGCCTCTAAAGGTCGGTCAATCTTTCAGCGTAGGCTTTATTTGAAAACTAAATAACCCTGTTTACAAACTCTGGTTAGATAACAAACAAACTAAGCATGGCCCATTTATAACTAATCAAGCAATCATTTCCCTCGGCAAAAGCGTCAATGTACAAACACATTGTGCAGACTGTCGGATTGTTAGCTCGGGGATAAGGGGACGAGCACACGGTTCGAACTGGCGAGATTAAGCTCAGATATAAATAGTCATTTTCAAAACTAACTATTTTAGTTGCCGATCTAATTCCTTTGTTTTAAAAATACCGACGACAAAAAAGGCAAGGTATCGCGGTGTTCAACTCTAAAGCCCGTAATGGATTAGAGTGGAAAAAAAAGTGGAAACTGATCCATTAGTGGATCTGCAAAGTGGATCAGAGTGGAATGGAGCGTATTATGAAACTATGCTCAGTCATCGATCTATGCTTAAGTAAAGCTTTTGCCATAGAAAATCGTTACTCAAGCATAGATCGATGACTGAGCGAGCTTTCATAATACGGGCCTAAAAAGAGTTCTCAGCAAAGCTTATTGAAACATAAAGTAGAGCATAATAACGATCGCATTATTGAAGTATTTTAAAAGTAAGATAATGTATTTGTTAAACCTCCGGAAACTATAAATAATGAATCGACGTTAAGTTTTCAGATACAGTGAAATGTAACGTCATTCGCCAACAGCTGTAATCAAATGACGAGAGAAGTGAAAACGCCCCGAGTGCGTCACTAAAATCCCCTACAAAGCCAATCCTCAATGGCCGATGCAAAACTGGAACTGCACTACGTTCCGCAATCTCACCTAACTTCATTATGGGGGCGAATTGCTAAATGTTCCCATTGTTGACCACGACTGGCTTCGGCTACATTGGGGCTGCTTGGGGTTAGTCATGCAAATAGACATCGAGCGAGGCCCCTTGGGATGCGTTCCGCTGTTTTGCTGAAGAAACTATGTTAGTCAATGGATTGCTTGGATCGCTATTTAATTTAGGGTGTTGAGTGGGATTAGATGTTGATTGGCCGTTTGCTTTTGTAATTGGTTGAGAGCTTTGGTTAAAATACCTGTGAAAAGACAATAGGTACGTGAGGATTAAGAAGAATGAGAAGGAATAGGAGGCTTTTACCATGTTGTGGGGGAGCGGTAGGCAAGATGAATTACTTAAATTGAAGGTAGACATGAGTTTTTATTTTCAACAATACCACTAACGTTCTGTGTATTGTGATTTCAAACGACGACGAGCTACGAAGACATACATACGTTTCGATAGGTTATTTTTGACAGATTTAATTTTACGAAAGCTCTTTATAAATCTATTTTGTTCTACTACTCCTTATCCGTCAAACCTGAGAACCTTTGTTTTAATAATAACTAGTAGGTATTATTTTGGTTTTTGTTGGACTTAGGATATCAACTTACAATTTGTACTGATTATAAGAACTTTTACAACATTAATCAATGTTTAAACTAATTAATAACATTGCAAGTACTTGCAATGTTATTAATTAGTTTACAGACAGACCGACAGAGCGCTTGGCGCTGGGCAAGAACGTAATCACGTTGTTGCCCAGCGCCAAGCGCTCTGTCAGAATGCTCGCACACCCGCCTATGCCGAGAAAACGGCTTTTTCGAATATATCGCCAAGGACCTTTTAAAGTTACAATTATTTTACTGTTTTCAGGCGTATCTAATACTAGGTATTTTAATATGCACAGGTCGATTATTATTCCATACGCCCAAGTTAAGTTTTTATTCCATCAGAACAGACCGCCAGCTACCGGATATTAGCTCCCATAATCTGGGAGCTACCCTCGGCGATTTATCGAACGCTGGGCTGGTAACCCTTACCCGCTTATTAATATCCAAGTAATTTATTGTAAATTGCATTATTCAACCGTGCGTAAGGATTATGTATGCCAAGTAAGCTATTGATTTAGAGAGCGAAGTTGGTGTGACAGGAATTCGACTAAAAATGAATGATTTAGAAGGTACCTAGATACATTAATCTCTTCACGATGTATCTTGGCCCAAGTAGAGTAAGGAAACTAGCCCCTTTAGTGTACAAACAAACATTTGTCAACTAAAAGTTGTTGCTTGGCAGTGTTTTTTCTCACTTTGACATGGGAATAAAAGAAAACTAACGACTTTTAGTTAAAGCTCATAGATGACAGATTTTCTAGTAATAGCGTTGGATTAGAGTCTTGGATGGAAAACTTGGATTAAAGTTAGGTGCAAAAATGATTTCGACAAATAACTAATTATTCAGAATACAGGTCCTTTCAATTGCAGCTTCTAAGTATGAAAAGGTAACTTGGTTTCCTAACTCTACATGGGCCAAGATACATAGTGAAAGGTTTAATATGTCTAGTATATTAAAATTTTCACTAGGTACATGAGTAGTGTAGGGAAGCAAGGAATAGTATTGAATATCAGACAATTTACTCAAGCTAGTTCTAGCTGCTGACTTTAGCCAGGTCTTTCTGACCCTTAGAAAGTTTTCTGACACCTTGAATACATGAATATGCATTAACGTACGTACATATTATTATCATACCAAGTAACTCCATATAATGGGCATGCGTGCCCGCCTACCATGAACAACTAGTATAAGTAGGTACACTGTTAAAATAAATTTCCAAGTACAAACCACTGTTGCCATTGCTCAGTAATTGAAGATTTCTAGGGAATGTATATAAATATTTAAAAAAAATATTAGACGCTTACTTTCCAAGAGGCATACTTTCTTCATGAGAATATATTCAGCGTAGGTATGTCAAAGTAAAATACGTAATGCTTGTTTTTTCAGACGACAACTCCAATCCTTTATTAATCAGTTTATTTTTCCTACTTCGTACATAATATTTTTTATATTTAATCATTACAAAAACAATACGATGTAAATTAAATGTTGACCTTATAAACCTAAAACGCATATATCAAATATTTTGAAAGATCAAGGCAAAGTTGCAGTTTATTGTCTGCAGTTTACTAATTTATTTCTTCTAACGACCAACCACGGGAAAATATAACTCGTAGCTAGCAACACTGAGCTAAGTATAAAAGGTGTGTACTGATTTAGGACGATAGCGCCGGCCGACTGAGAGTAACCAGACGCAAACATTTATATTGTTTAGTAGTTAGTAATGTACATTGAGAATTTACGTAAGAAATGGAAATATAGGCTTCAACCATACTGCGGGCCTAGCGCGCGGGCGCGAATTATCAAACTTGAAACCGCCGTTTACCGAGTATTTCTTGTTTTTACAGTTGAAGTGTTACTTTTTTTGTATCCATCATGGTTATTTATTTATTTATTTACGAAATTTTAGGAAAACTTACAGCTAGGTCTTAAGAATAGTAATTAACATAATACATGCCGGTACAGACCAGCATGTGTGCTGAGGGCCAATTAAAAAGTTTCCGCAGATAGTAGTTATATAGGATAATAAATGAAGCACAGTGAAAGTAGACGACTTAAAGGGAAAATATGAAAGAAAAAAAAAATCAACACAAAGCGAAAACAATAAACAAAAAAAATTTATGGGTGTGTTATCTGACAAAAAAAAGTTATCACTGAGCAAGCGTTTAAGCTTACTTGCAGATGTGTTAAATAGATCAACGTCAATGTTTTTGTTGACCAATGAGTTGAACGATTTGCTAGCTCGATATTATTAACACTAAAGTCATTTACAACGGGATATTTACCATGATTTGAGTATTGAGCTTTACAATATTTCGCCACAGTTTCATGCGCCATGATAACGAAATAACTCAATACTCAAATCATGGTAAATATCCCGTTGTAAATGACTGAAGTGTTACTTATTTATAGAAAGTTTCATGTGTCTATCTATTGTGGTTCAAGAGATACAGCCTTGGCAAACAAAGAGCAATAATAGCCAAAAAAACACGTTTTAGTATGGAAGCCCCCTTTAATTTGGATATTTATTTTATTATTATTATTTGCTTAGCTTTGAAAATCTGCTTAGAGCGGTAAGAGAAATACACATTCTTTAAAAATGAGGGTGTGTATTTCTCTCATGAGATAGAGCCCTGTGACATACAAACGGACAGCGGAGGCTTGGTAATAGGGTTCCGTTTTCACTCTTCGGGAACGGAACTCTCAAAAGGACTAGAACATCAAGGGGTAAATTGTGTTTGTTTATATCACCTCCGGAACTACTAATCCGATTAAGAAAATGTTTTTCGTATTATTCCTGCGTATATAGGCTATATTATCGAGGTAGATACCTAGTGAGTAAAGCTGTGAGCAGAAACTAATACTAACTAATAGTACATCTTCGGATTGTCTTAGACTTTATATGTATGTATACATGCTGCAAAACTGTTATCTATTCCAATTATTATACCTACCTGTTATGACCTCTTGATTGAACCGGGTGAGAACTCTGCCTACGAGTAGTTACACCTAACATACATAGGTTTTAAGGCACTTCTAACCAAAATGTAATATTGTTTTTTTAACTGAATAAAGAAAATTACAATTCAAAAATAAAAACAAATTAGAACTAGTATTTAAAATTTAAACAATTAAGCTAACTGCAGACTGTTGCAAACAATCTACAGGTAGCTCAACTGATCCATAAAATACTGAATAAATAATTATATTTTATTCTTTCTAAAAAGGACACCCCATGTTAGGTGGCATTACGTAACAATCGCAATTGTTATTCGTCGTATGCAACGGTGTTGCATTATGCATCTAATGACGCGACCTGATGCCCTTCCGTTTCCTCTGCAGAATTAATTAGGTCTTCGCATTACGTTATTTACCTTCAAAAAGGTTTCTTCAAAGTACTTGCTAAACTCTTGAGAGTGTTTAACTCATTTTGGACTAGTTTCTGTCCGCGGCTTCACACGCGTGCTTTCTACGGAAACGTTTAAAAGTTATTTATATTCTATGGGAACTGATTTATGTGATATGAAGTAGCCTTTGTTTTATTCCAGGCCAAGAAACTACCTGTATGCAAAATTTCAGCCCGATACGTTCAGTAGTTTCGGCGTGAAGAGACATCCAAACATCAATCGAATCTTTCGCATTTGTAATATTAGTTTGATAGGGTCTAGACCACTGTTCTGCATCACACAAATTTACGTCAAACTTATTTGACAGTGCTAAAAATTATGACAACTCTTTTATTTCAATTGATAAGAAAGATATGGCATCCTTTTAGTGCCGTCAAATTATTGCTTTAGTTTTTGTTTGACACCATTGTTTCTAAAACAATTTAAAATAAAAATTAAAGCCAATGTTAGACGTACGGCATGGCACAACATTTTGGTGGTGTACTCAGCAGTAGACGAAGTCGTGTTTCGGAAGACGATGTCTTCCGAAGATCATGAATTGACGTAGGTATTGCGTACGAGGCCTTAATGCGCGTCATTTTATGAAAAGAATAGGCATATGATTTCGCATTCATAGGAGCGGACAAAGCATACTTTTTTTGAAATGGTGAATTTGAAAGCGCAAAAATAAAGTTGAAAACAATAACTTTACAAGAAAACCACGCAACTTATGAAGAAACTGATTCAAAGAACCAATAGTTAGTAATAACCTACGAATCAAAACACAAGTCACACAGTGCACTTTCATGATTTTTTTTCTCCATTGTGTTTTCACATTCACGGAACAAAGGATTTTTTTTGAATTTTATGTAATTCTAATTACTACGGGGATCCCGTGAGTACTGAGATCTAGGCCTAGATTGACAATCAAACCCCCCTCAATAAGATCGGTTCGCACCTTATTAAGATCAGTTTTTAGCTTCAAGGTTTTTTTTTGTACTCAACGATAAACCTATTACATAACATAGACTCTTCTTATCATCTCCATCCATTAGTACAGGGAAAAATCACATATTACCAATAATCTCCAAACAAAACTGAAAACCCTTCCAGGAAAACTGCCCCGCAAATGTAAACGGTTATTAATTCAACCCAGAATATTGTCCCACTAAAAGCTGATAATATTCAACCCAATCCTTTCCAAATTACAAAGCTATTTCAACCTCAGGATTATTTTGTATTGCGCTATTTATAAAAGCGCTGCCCTGTAAAATGAAATGATCCTCTGCGTTCACCTAGAAATTATTTTGATATCCGTTTTGTTTCTAGATTTTCAGATTATTATGAAAGCTTTTTGTAAAAGCTTGCGTAAGCTTGAATAAAATAAGTACCTATCATTCTCGTTTTGTTTACTGTTTATTTATTTTTAACAATAAGTAAATAATAAATAATATAAATAATCTCCATAACACACCCATATTTTTAGATATTGAAAACAGGTACTATATTTAAGATTGAAGTTGTTTTATTCAAAAACATTATGTATTAAGTCTACTTAATTAAACATTTAAATACAATTAAATAATTATCTCTAGTAAAATAAACTATTAAAATAGTTTTCACGTTTGCAACTCGCGTGGAAGACCCTTAACCACGCCATTTCGCTTTCCAAATATAAACAGAAACAAATGTTGCCAGACATTAAATTACACGTAATGACTACACACCTATATCCGTTTCCGCGTTAAATTAATTGGCTGTAACCCCAGCAGGAAGGATGTATGGCTGCCACTACTCATCCCAGAGATGTCTCAGTGGTTACTAGCGGGGCATCCGAGACAACTATTTTCTTCGCTATTACTCTTGAGTACAGCGAGCAGCGTTTTGTCTCCTGTGTTTCTGTTTCCGTAAAAGCTTCATTTCGTATGAAAATAATACTAAAATAACCTGACCTTTGTGAAGGCAACGTACGAGCGAAAGCGCGTGTAAAAATAAACAAGTAAAGGACAACAAAGCTCTGTGAACATACAGCGAAATTCTTGCTGGTAATTAGAAATGTACTAGGTATTTAGCCTAGTCAACCTGAACATACAACCTAGAAACCAAGAAATTGGGTCTTGTTGTGCCCACCAAACAAAGTAATCCTCTTATTTCAACGATAACAATAGAAGCCGCTTTAATTGCCAAACCTATTTTCCGAATCCTTAACCTTGTCTGAACAATTAACCCGAATCTGTTTTCCTATAACATCTGAGAACGCTTGGATACCAATATAATTAACCTTAGGCACGAGTCCAAATGTGTTAACAGGAATCCCCGAAAGCCAATGTCCGGGGGAATCCGAGGCTTATTGTAATAGGGATAAAGGTGTGATTAGCGTGGGGGGTTGTCTCATTAGCATTCATCGTGCGCTCGCGACCGCCACTCCCGAATAAAGCATCTGTTAAATGTCTCGTGCTTGCTGAAACTTGGCCGTAATTATCTGTTAACATTCCCAAGTTTGACCTCGCGAAAATCTTAGGCTAAGCGGGTATTCACAACTTCTAGTCGGTTTGAACCCGGTAAGGATAGCTGATTCACTCTTTCAAAAAGAGAATTCAAGCTTTTTTTGGTTGAATTGAGATTGGTAGATTCTTGGGTCGGACGAGAAAGCATTAAAAATCGAGACTGGGAAAGAGTTATTGGAGATGTATTTCAGTTTCAGAGTAATGTAAGAACGAACGTTTCTTGTGATATTTTGTTTGAAAGCTGAAGAAATAAGGTTGACACGATAGCAATATCAAACAATAGAAAAGTCGCTACTGTGGTCAGCAATTAGTCACTCATCAGCTTCTTGGGTCACCTGAGTGTAGTTAGCTAGCGGCACTACATGATCTATGGATCAACCATTTTGCTCCCTAATAATCGGGCTCATGGAGATTTTTAATGAAAAAGATTGTTCACCGTTATTTATAAAGTTGGTAAAAGGGATCCTAAAGTTTGTTTTGATTTAGTGTTACTCCCAACGAGTTATTATTCTTGTAAAGACTGATTGTTCTCTTTCTGGTTTTTAATTATTAAATAAGTACGTACCTACTAAAAAGAGGTAGATCACAGGATTTTGCAGTATCTGCGAACATTTTCTGATATCTATCAATAAGTTCATGATCGAATCCTTACCCACCATTCTGCTTTGAATGGTGAGTAAGGTCCAAGGCTAAGTGGAGAGTCATAGGTATTGTGGTCGCTCTCCAAGGAGATGGCTGGGCCATCAAATATTACACAGTTGTTAAGGAAGCAGTCGGTTATGGTGGACGTTCCTTAACACAACAACAGAGACATATATAAGCGCATTGCAAGAGTCGCCTTTCACCAGATCTCCTCCGTAGACCGAGACACGTTCTCGGTGACCCTGTTGACCCAATCACCGCCGCTAACCCGGAGGTGACGGCAACAGATACCGATTCGCTTCCGCACACTACACACCCGACCAAAAACCGACCCCGCCGGATGCGGGGTCGAAGAATTCCCCGCTTCCGCCCATAGGTGCATTCGTACACCTTGGCGAAACCTCCATTCCCTCTTGTAGCATCTGGCGACAGCCCAAGCCGAGGCTCGCACCTAAGTGGTGGCCCTTGTGCGTGTTGCCCCATCATAACTTTACCGGCGAGGCGCCTTCTGCGCCCGACAAAAGTCCGGTAACGCTGTCGTGGCCATCTGCGGTCAAAAGCATTTTAGTCCTTTCGAAAAAAAAAGCCTTTCACCAGAAACTCGTCGTATCTACGACCAAAGTGGTCCTGAAGGAATCAATTAAGGGGTGACGGACAAAAGGGTTTCAAGAGTGAGTGAGTGAGAAAAAGCGTTGTTAGGTAACCTATTTTAAAATGGGATAGGGTTTGTTATTGATGACGATGACGCTTAACCTACCAAATATCATGTTTTTCAAAAATACCATTGCTCATACGTCGATCTCTAAGCGATTCATTCGGTTCCATTGATTTATATCACTGATTCACGACCCACATTTCATGTATGAAAGATCCATTCATTACGGAGGAACTTTTGCAAATAGCTTCTGGTTTTTTGAGTTTCCCTTTGATAAATAAACATGATGCTCTTTTAATACATAGACGTAGGTACGAACTTACTCTAATATAAATGTACATGCGTAAATTCATCTAAATCTAGATAAAAATGGGGCTAGCAAAATATCGAGGGCCTGCATAACTTTGACGAATAGATTTGCAGATAACTGACGCACACAACAAAAATCTTTTACATAATCCTGGATGTAACCAGCTAATACTAAAATTAGCTCGGATGAGAGGAGCAATGGGTACCAATGGGTAGGTAAGCCTGGTAGTGATGATGATGATCACATAGCTAGCTTTATTTCAACTGAAATCGTCCTAACTAGCACAACATCACAGGATACAGGACACATCAAAAATACCATTGATAGAGCCTACATAAATCACCATTTGATTAATTTAACTCATTTCATTGGAATGACACGCATTTTTTAGATTCATTAACCTAAACCAAAGCGACGTGATAAAGACAATATTCCACATAAATCATCAATGACAACATAATTCTAACGTTATCATTACCACACAGGCTATTTGAAAGAGCTTAGCGATAAAAGAAGTTCTTAAATTTTTTTAATAAATATTTTCTTGCTTTCGTATCAGCCACATACGTCCCCTGCTGAACATGCCTCCCCCGTGTTTGGGGAGGTATTGCTATGACCAGGCTTGGCAAGCGGATTGATCGCAGTGTAGTTGCTCTGTGCAAATTCACAGAAGGAAAGTGCTGCTCTTCCTCTGGTTGATTCGCTTAGTCGTTTCTTACGACGACGGGATGATTTGGGAGATCGATTTTTACTTTGTGACCACCACGGGATGATTTGGGAGATCGATTTTGACTTTGTGACCACCACGACCTACTACATTATGGTGGTGGGTATATTTGAAGACATCTTGTAGAGTTCACTAACCACGAGATAAATCTAAGCAAATTTCGTCATTGCCGGTCAAGTTGATGTGAGCATAATCTTTATCAAAGTTATCACAAGAATGAAACGTTTTGTACCTAAATGGTGCAAGAATCACCAAAGAAGTAAATAGCAAGTACCTAGAGTTTAATCAAACAAACTCATGAGTCTTTTTGAGGAAGGTTTGAGTTTAAATCCGCTTTCTGAAGCTCAGCTGTCCTGCGTTAGGCTATGTAGGAAATCAATGGCTGTTTATGATAGATACGCTAAGGTACTGCATATTGATTTTCAATTAATCTTTTGTCCCCTTTGCGGCCGGACAGATTCATTTTTCTGTGTCGCAAAGCGGCTAAGGGTGTTTTTATTTATTTTCGGATTGAATGACCCAATAATGGCTTCCAATTACTATTGCGAGGAAATTACTGGTTAAAGATCGCTTATGCAGACATTTTAAGATTAATTTTTACATTTTTAGAATAGGACAAATCTTAATAAATGAATTAAACGACTGTATCCATTTTTGCTCTATTTTCACTTTTCTATTCCCCTCTACTCCAAAACAAATACAACATGAATCACGCTTAGTTTTTAAGCAAAGTGTAAAGCATAGGTACTTTGGGTAGATATGTACTTGGAGGTAACAGTAAATCATCGGCTCTCATTGTACATCTAAATGGCAGAGGCCAGCGTCCCAATTTTCTCAGCCTCAAGACCGATATACGTAAGTGTGTTTTTATTTATTTTCATTCCACTGTTTGCTCGACTATGTGGATACTTGGGATTCGCTCGTCTCGAGCTACTGTATGCTAAACAAACAAGCGAACGTAAACAGTGAAATCGCATGTTATTCATTCCTATCGATGTCTTCGCTTTTACATTTTCTGATATCTCAGGTTTACATTGTATTGGGAAATAGGAGAAACGTTGAATAAGACAATGCTTTCTTTTTACAATTATGGCTCTCTATGAGAAAACATCATTGTAGGTTTACTGTTTGCAGGTGGCATGAATTAAAATTAATAAAAAAATAACGAATACCCATTTTTGTGTGTTCGTTAAATTTTCATCAATACTTTCAAATTAAACAATGCATCTGCAGGTATTAACCCTAACTTACACACTAGAAATTCCCTTCCGATTTCACCAAAATATTTTGTCGTATAAAAACATGTAAAGCACATATATCGGAAGAAATAAATCAATCCTACTAACATCCGATGGAGGATGAGCAGCTCAAAGCACATTGAAAAGTCGGCCAAGTCTTTTCTCTCTCGTGTAAACAGCATCGTTTTTAATCCAGAAAAAAAAGCGATGCAAAAACTCCCGATGAATAGTCGTCTGTACCGGAAAGTCGGAAAAAACCTACAAAATCGACGAAAAAATCAACATTGTTTCGCGCCTGCTCGTTTTATGGTCGATATGTTAATAAACATTGGACGTGCACTGAATGGACCACGTTGGTGTTGCCGCCTTAGCCGTTTTGATGTAAGTTTTGGTTTCATTTCAAATTTACAAACGGTTCCCAACAAACACTTATGCCTACCCTCTTATTGTTATTTACCTACTAAATAAGATCAATTTAGAAAACAGTCAATCAAATATTAAAAAAAATATAGGAAATATGAATTAACGTAACCTAATCTTTATAGCTGTAGAATTTATAAGGTCCTTATAAAACTTCCATGCTTGAATAACCTTTGGTTCCAAATCTAACAACAAACATGGGACAAAATATTGTCAAGTATAACTGTTATAAAAACAGTTATAAAACGATAGTTACTATCACTTCGCAATAGGTTAAAGCCTAGCTGGCAGCACTGGGAGATTACCAACGGCATAGTCGAAACCTGGCAAAAACTCGTTGGATTAATAAACTTGTATTTGTATGCCAGGACCGCAGTACTTACTTGTTACTTGTTTCTGGACTGGTTTCCGCAACTAGGCCACTGGTGGGCCCTTTTTGCGTGTCGGGTGGGGGGCTGCTAATCTAACCACCCGATGTCCTCTAGGAAAGCCAGCAGCTCGCTGACGCCGGTGCATGCCTCCCTAGGCGTCCTCGGTGTCCCAAGGTAGTGTAGTCGTTGAGATGCTACGCTATCGCACTCCACAAGCACATGCGCGGCCGTCTCCTCTGCGTTCATGCACCCTCTGCATAGGGGGCTGTCCGTGATACCCAGATTAAACAGATGTTTGTTAAGCATGCAATGTCCTGTGACAATTCCGACAATTTGCCGAAGTTTGTCACGTTTCAGATTGAGGAGCTTTCGGGAGAATCCCGGGTTTAAAGCCGGGAAGGCCTCCTTCGACTGCCTACAATCCGGCATACTTGCCCAGTAATCTTGGTGTTGTTTAACTGTACGTTGACGGATCCATGAGCGGACTTGACTGAATGGTAGAGGAATTATTGGTTCAGGTCCTGCTGGTTGCCACTCTGAACCTCTCCTCGCCAGTGCATCAGCCTCGTCATTTCCCCTAGATCCGCTGTGTCCTTTTATCCATTGAAGTGTGACTCTATTTGACTTACTAACTTGTTCTAGCAGGTAGTGGCACTGTATGGTAAGTCCCGAGTTGTGTTCTCTCTTGCTCAGGGCCTGTAGTACCGCGGCACTGTCCGAGAGGATCCTGATGTTCTGGTCAGTTACCTTCCTTCGCAGCACTGCAGTCGCAGCCTCAATTATACCCACACATTCCGCCTGAAAGATGGAGTTGTAGGTACCCAGTGCTGTAGTTTTGTGAATGTTAAGATCTTCCGAGAACGTTCCCGCCCCCGTACCTATTTTCATTTTAGAGCCATCTGTGTATATTCTTACTTCGTGTATGTTTGAGCTATCACTTGGCTCCTCGTGCATTTGTATAGTGAAGCTTCTTGAAGGTATGTGTTTCTTGGGTACCCTATCATAAATCGAGAGTAACATGGGGTTGCTTCTGGCGTACTCGTCTATAATAGTGGTGTGTTGTGCTCTAGTGTCATTATCCCATAAACGTAAAGCCCAGAGTCTGTACGCAGCTGCGGCTGCCTCTTGTTGCACGTGTAGGTGCAGTGGGATTAGGCCTATCAGGGCTTCGAGTGCTGCCGTAGGGGCAGTTCTCATACACCCTGTCGTCGCTACGCAGGCTAGTCTCTGGAACTTTTGCAGCTTGCTTATAGTTGTGCTTTGCTTTGTTCTCGGCCACCAAACTAGAGCACCGTATGTCAGCGAGGGCCTGATTACAGTGTTGTAGAGCCATTGGGTAATCCTTGGGCTGAGACCCCATGTTCTACCTAGCATACGTCGGCATTGCCAGAATGAAATGGTGGCTTTCTTTGTCTTGTTTTCTAAATGTGTTGCCCAGTTAAGTTTGTTGTCTAGGGTTATACCTAAGTATTTAACTGAATCAGTTAGTGTTAGCTGCGTATCAAACAGGAACGGAAGTTGGTAGGTTCCTAGTTTACGCTTGTTGGTGAACATAACTAGTTCTGTTTTAGTTGGATTCACGGTTAGTCCATAGTCTATGCACCATGATTCGATGACCTTTAGTGCGTTGTTCATAATGTTACACGCCACGCTGGCAAAGTGTCCCGATATGAGTATCGCAAGATCATCCGCGTAGCCTACCGTGTAGAAGCGTTGTTCGTTAAGCTTGGTAATTAGATCATTAGCAACTAGATTCCATAGGAGAGGTGACAAGACGCCGCCTTGTGGGCATCCCCTTGACACCACTCCCCTGGTCTCCCCGTGTACGTCGATACGTACTGCCCTCAGCTTGAGCATACTAATGATCCAATCTACCAACGTTGGCTCCACTTCGTGCTTCTGTAAGGCTACGTTGATGCTGTTGAAATTCGTCTTGTCAAAAGCCCCTTCGATATCTATAAAGGCTGCGAGACAGAGCGTTTTGTTTGAAATGTCTCGTTCTAATCTGCTAACTACTGTGTGCAGCGCAGATTCTGTTGATTTGCCTGAGCTGTAGGCGTGTTGCTGTGGATGTAGTGGTTTTATTGTTAGTATATTATCTCTTATGTGTCGATCGCATAATCTCTCTAGAGTCTTGAGTAAGAAGGAGGTAAGACTGATCGGCCTATAGGACTTTGCTTCGGTGTAGTCACTTTTACCTGGTTTGGGTATGAATAGGACTCTGACCTCTCTCCACATAAGCGGTACATAGCGGAAGGCTAGACAGGCTGTGAAAATAGCCGTCAGGGCCTCGCTAATGTGTGCTAGACCCCAGCGTAGGAGGCCGGGAAAAATTCCATCCATACCCGGTGACTTGTAGGGTTTGAATGTGTTGATGGCCCACTTAACCTTATCCCCGGTTACCACTGAGCATGCTACTGCCCAGTCTTTCACCGATGGCGTGACCAGACTGTTGTCTTGCCACTCTGTTTCGCCGTCTATGAGGCACCCCGGGAAGTGTGTTTGTAGTAGTAGTTCATGTGTTTCTGTAGTAGTTTTGGTATAGGTGTTGTCAAGTCTCTTAAGCGAACCAATCTCGCGGTTCGGTTCAGCCGCTAAAATTTTCCTGATTCTGTTCGCTTCAGAGTTTGATTCTATCTTAGTGCAAAAGGTTTTCCATTTGAGACGACTCCTACGGCGTAGATGTTTTTTATAGTCGGCCTGGGCCTTCTTATATACGTCCCAATCGGAGTCGTCGTAGGTGTTCATGGCTCTGTTAAAATATTTGCGTACCTTACCTTTGAGTTCCTCCAGTCGTCGCGACCAGCCTTGCCTACGTGCATCAGTTGCACTGATGACGGTGAGAGGACAAGCTACCTCAAAGCTCTTGGTAAGGCTCTGCGTGATGTGTTGTACCGCTGTCTCTATTTCTGCAGTGTTGCTTATGTTTGATTTCGAGATACCCTCACCTAGGTGCTTCGACAGCGAGTTTATGAACAGTACCTTATTTGTGTTGCGCGGGTTGCGCGTGGGTACTGGAAGCATTTTGTTGAGCGTCAGTTCATATCTAATCCATCTGTGGTCGGAGGAGGACACCTCATCCGATACCCTCCAGTTACGCACCAGGTCAGAGCAGTTTCCCGTTACCAGGGTCAGATCAATTATGGTACGACAACGTTTCGTTACGAAGGTTGGTTCTGCGCCCTTGTTTGCTATTGTAAGGTTAGTGGTGAAGAGAAAATTTACCAGATCATCTCCTCTGCTGTTTGCAACGGGCATGCCCCATATGGGGTGGTGCGCGTTCGTGTCTGCTGAAATTATTAGTTTCGAATTATTTAGTTCACATTGTCTTACCAAATCCGTAGTGTCTTTCGTTGGCACGACCTCGTCGCCGGGCATGTAGGCTGACGCGAGCACTACTTCTTCGGTCTCCCCTCCAAACACCCCCTGAAGCCTGACGGCCGCCAGGTCTCTGGAACAGAGCTCGGTTATGGGGACCACTGTTATGTTGCGTGGTACAAAAATGCACGCACGCGGATTATTGCAAGTGCTGTCGTAAATGAGCTTACCGTTTAGGTTGTTGAGACCACACACACGCCCCGCCCTAATCCACGGCTCCTGAATTAGGGCTATGGTCTCGTTGCTTGGGTCCCCCAGCACTCTGCGCAGGTTAGCCGTAGCAGTGAGGCTGTGCTGGAGGTTTGCTTGGACGACTTTATAAGGGGAGGGGTTGTGGGTCACCAACATCTTGGTTTCCCGTCTTCTCCTTCTCCTCCTCTGTGTCGTCCCCGTCCGAGGCCAGCATTATGTCTTCGCTCAGCCCCTCACACATCACCTCCATCGTTCCAGAACACGATGGTTTGGGCGACGAGTGTGGAGGGGGAGGAGGCAGCACCGGTGAATCGGGGCCTTCGGACGTAACTGTCTCAATGGGACCAGGCTTATTCTCTGGCCCCTCTGGTGGTGTACTGGGCAGCTTCCGGGGGGGGTCATCTTGGAGCTTCCCTTCCGCACCGTAGAAGCGTACGTAGACGCTACCCAGACCGTACGCCAGGCGGCGTTCGTTCTCCATGATGGTAGGGATAATAGTTTCCGGTATCCCTATCGTCACGAAAAGCATGTCGTCCGCCTGTCTTTGGTGGGAGTAGACGATCCACTGGTTTACGCGCGCCCATTTGTTTTGTTTCCCCAGTATGAGACTCGTGTCTTCCAGGGAGAACGTGCACTCAGGGAAGAAGATGGCTGCACGCACCCTCCTCGTCAGTTCACTCTGCTTGACGACCGCGAGGTTCGGGCAAGCTGTAGTCGGTAACTGCTCAATAGCGTCGGTTAGCCACTCATGAGAAGGCACATCCATACACCACAGCTTCAGGGCTCCATCGGTGAAGATGGGCTTACCCATGAAGCGGGGGGTGAAACTTATGTCAGGATTTCTGGCCTCATCTAGAAGCCGACTGTTCAAGTACCTCTTCAATACCGTGGCTTGTTCCTCCGTCAATTGTGGATTGTCGGTCTTCACCACCGCTACGCCGAGGGTGCTTTGCGCAATCTCAGCATAGCTGGCAGCAGGGACGCGACGTGAGCGGTCGAGCTTTAGCTTCTTATGTTCCCCTCTCGGGGACACAGTGTCGTCCAGACGCGTCCTCTTGCCTGGCTCCACTTGGATCGAGGCCGGAACCGGGATCGGAGCCGCGGCAGGGGCCTGAGCTGATCGAGCGATCGCTGTGGCTGCGCGTTTCTGGCGATTGAAGCGTTTGCTATTTTGTGTCTTCTTCTCCTTACCTCTGCCAACTGCAGACCCAGCAGCCTCTACGAGCAAGCTCGGAGGTTTCGCCGGCGGGGCTTGCGGTTTGGAGTCAGACATATTCTTGGCATTCTGCCTTTGTTTGTAGAAGAAGCTGGGACCTTCGGCGTCAGCGTTCGGAACAGTGGCCCCGGTGTTCGAAGCCGCCCGTTGTTCACGCTTCTGCCGTATCCTCCGTAGCTTCCTTCGGGCGTTCTTGCCTACTGGGGCGTTAGCCTCAGAGGTTCGAAACTCGGTAGTCGAGGGTCCAGCCACTGGCTTTGCCTCTTTCCCTGCCGTATTGCTTGGCTTTTTGGCTTTAGGTCTGACGACCGACCAGCCAGCAGTAGGATCCTCAGCGACCTTGATGGCCGCATAGGCTTCTACCGCCTCCCCTGCTGAGGGCGCAAAGTGGTCAATAGATTGGTTGGTGTTCATGTTAGTGCTTAGTTTTGACTTCATCTTTCCGGGCCCCACCCACCACGGAGTCCAACCAGGGGGATGTATTATGATAGCAATATACACCAGGGTTGCCGGTCCGATATAGAACGGGCGATCGCGTTGCCTACGAGCCTCAACGGCACCACCATACTCAGCGTTGACCACCATCACCGAGCTAAGGCGTGCACCGCCGGCTGCAGACCCCATCGACCTCCCCCTCTCACCAGCGGTGGCTGAAGGCCGCCCGCCATGCTGATTAGTCACGGTTGGTTAGACCGTGACCTCCCGTTTTCGGAGGAAATTCACGCCAAAGAGGAGTGTTGCGGAAGAGACATCTGTCCGCTCAGCCACCAGGCCAGTTGCATCCCCCCTTGCGGGCCCCCTACGCACAGCATCAAAACGTAGGTGGTCCTCCCACCACCTGCTATCACTCTTTTTGGGGATAGCAGGCCCACGAAGCTAGACCACCTTGCTTCGTAGCGGATGTATGGACTTGGGATTGGATGGGAGTTAAGTGAAGGGCAGGTGGGGATCTTGTGTCATTACTATCCAACATCTACTCATCGCACGATGGTGGACCCGCCGGGATATGACAACCCCATCCCAGGCAGTGTTCGTCTGGTGGTTTTGGTTACGTCTATTTCTGAGGGAATTAGACCAATAACAGGGGACAACCACGTGAAGGATACCCCACCAGGCTTACCTTAGGGATCAGCGACTGTTGCGCTACTCTCCCCTAAGGCCATTCGCGCCTTACATTTCTTGAAGAGCCATGTAAGGCAGGTCTGTATCTATACTAGGCAAGCAGCTAAACTAGGTGACTAGGGAAGCAAAGCAAGCTAGGCGGTGCAACTATTAAAGCATGGACACAGCCCCCCCCCCCAGGACCGCAGTAAAGATAGTCCGTGCTGCGTTAGGGTTGAAACTAAAGAATAAAGATTTTATTTGTCACACAGAAGAAACAGAAGAAAGTAAGTGCAAAATGCAAAGAAGGCCAAACTCATCAAAGAGGGCATACTGACTTTGTAAAAAAAATGGTCGCTAAATCGAATAAAAAAATTCGAATTCGAGTTATGTGAATACTCATATCATTAATGCGAAAGGGATGTACATATGTGTGTTACTTACTTACGTCTTGTTCTTTACACCGAAACTACTGATCGGATCGGGCTAAAATATTGCATAGAAGTAGTTCTGGACCTGGGGTAAATTAAAGGTTACTTTTTTAATTCATGACGTGATTATTATGAATTTATAAAAGCATATTTTCCTTTTTAGTTCGGCTGTTTTTCTTCCAAAGCTAGTTAAAGATGGCCACATTTTGGGATCTTGAATTTGTAAAAAATCTTATCGAAAAAAACTTATTGAAAAATACTATTCTTGCAGGTAAGTGAGATCCAACCATTTGGTGATACGAGTAGTTTCAACCTAAAAGTCCGATTGCTTTGCCGAAGGTATTTGTGACATTCGGATACTACTAGATTCCAATATTTAAGGCTCTCCTTTAAAATTACAATATGATAAAAAAGACTCATTTTCAAGTCCAGCCCAACACCATTAATTAGTAATATTTTCTACATGAAAAGAAAATGTTTTATCCATTTTCGTACTCTCTCGTAGGTACCTTATTTCTTACTTGATAATAATTTATAGTATTGATTGGTCTAAGTGCTAATTTTGTTAGCCTAAAGAAATTAAGGTTTTGAAATCTGTAAGGTATTCTTGTCTTGAAAATAGTCCTGAATTAAAAAGAATAGGCTAGTACTAAAGAGGCGATGCTGAATAGGTCTTTTCAGTCACACATGATAGCGCTCGGCACAACCAAAGTTCAAACTGATGACCAACATAATCTCACATAAATATTCTTTCGAAGATGTCAACACCCCAATCATGATGGAGATGACTGATTACCTAGGGCACCAATCAATGACGCTTATTACAGGTACATACATCCAGCAAGTATTCAAACTATTTCTAAGTTACCTATTTTTATCATAAGGAAGTCGGTGCATTGAACACGTGTTGAATTTACATTGAACCGAGCGGCATTATAATTTACGTTATACTATTTCTGGATCGCTTACTTAACAGCGATGATTGAGAATTCAACTAACTTCGGAATTTACAGAAACAGCTTACATAACCTAATTTAAATGAAGAAGCTAAGTACTTAGTTTAATAGGCAAATAAAAAGAAACTTTGCAAAATAATTCACAATAAAGTGGACGTTATTTTTTATTATAACTCTCACTTGCGTTGGCCAGGAGGCTCTACCTGGCTTCGCTTTATGGCCCAATTTAATGCCCTGTTTAAATACAGCAGGAAAACGCACTGGATCTTAATATTTTTAACTACTTAGTAATATAAGAATGTTACTCAGATTACAACAATTCAATACAGCGAACAATAACATAAAAGCTTTGTACAAAAGTTTACCGAACCCAGCCTACCAATCAAAATGTTCCCTAATTTAGCGGAATATTTTCATCATAAACAAAGAAAGAAGTGGTCAAACAACTCACACGAACAAAGCTAAGTTCCTGAAAAATTGACGTTGAGGGTCCGAAAGTATTCCGTGATCAAAGGCCAGATGAATTGGCGTCATCGATGAACATTCTCGAGACTTTCGAAACCTCTTTAATTCCGACATTTTACGTACCGAAAGAATTCGCTGCTTTGAAGAAACTAATTTGTAGTTGGTAATCTTGTCGAAAGTTCTGTTTGTTGTTCGATTTAATAAATGTAAGAGCATCTCTGTGAAACTATTTTGATGAATGTCCTTTACCCGGTCCGTTCGGGGTTTCCAACTTCGTTAATACGTGTTCGTCGCAGTCGGGTATGGGAGGCACGATATTAAATAGACAAAATGTGTATCTTATTAGGGCACAAGTTTGCCGGTCGGCTGTTTCACTCGGAGTTTCACAAGTTCTGACAACGCATCTTCCCGGGTATTGTTTAAAGTTTATTAAGTTTTGAACATCGTAAGACGTAAGTCGACGTCAAGTAGTAGTTGATGAACCGAACTTAAGTAAGTATTATTATATATTCTCTGCTTAAGGTGCCTCTTTATAGTCTTTTCAAATATTTTGATTATTAGTTATTCTCTTAGTACAGTGTTTCGGGAGCTTAAATAATTTTGGAATCTTTGTGAGAGTTAACGTTGAATAAATATTAAGAATTCCATTATTTGCTCTACGAAACGATTTTAATAATTTATATCAGCCGTTTTCTTTTGAGAGGAGGAATTATGTATTAGAGTTTTCGAGATAAGATATTTGCACGAGGGCAGGGGTAGATTTCGGCGTGTTTTATTCACCCTGTACACATCACCGCCCGAAGTCCCATTCGCAGATTAGAAAAAAACAGATGTGTTGGGCTTTGCGGACAGATTTCATTTCACTTCGAGCTTTCCCGAGCTACCTGAAGGTAGTAACAATTTGTTCAACTAATTCAACGTCGAAATCTCTCTTGCACTTCAAACCAAAGACAATCAAGGAAAACAAACAGAGCCTGAAACTAGCTTTATCGCACACGGAACTATTCTTCAAGCATGGTTTGAGCAATTAGTTAAGTTAATACAAGGTTAAGATCCGTTTAAGACATGACGATGCAGGTTCAACTTGCATCAACTTAACAGCCCGAGGTATCGCAACTTTGTTCTCCTGAACCGCAGCGTGTTTCAGTCAGTAAAATTTAGCTTGAGAAAATCCTTCTCGTAGTTGAGGATACCCGTTTACTTTTATAACAATGACTGACAGAATTTAACAACAGCACATGTCTGGTAATTAAAATTTGTTTAATGCATAATATAAGGCAAAGTTGTGCTCTTGTGTTGTGAAATCTATTCCTGTGTTGATTACTCAGTTCAAAAGACATTTCAGTTACAACCAAACTGAAGTTGTTTGTTCGTACAGGTAATCTGTTTTAGTGCGCGTTTCGTAACTTTTCACAATTTCACAATGACGAGTACGTAAATAAGTTTTATGCTAAAAGCTCTCTGTGCTTGTGCGCTTTTCTTTTACTTTCATCTAATCTAGAAAGTTAAAACTACACTTGCACTTTAGCGCGTATGCATGTTATTTTAAACTAACGTTATTTAGAAATGACAGCTATAAAAATTAAAACGGTTATGTTATGAATGTACGTTCTGTAAGCATCGTCAAAGAGACGACAACGGCAACTTAAATATATTATAGGTACTTTAATAAATTATGTTTACACTAAGCTTATTAACTATTCTAATGTAAAATCTAAGCCTAAGATCGAAGGGTAGGCCAACTTATACCTCACGAATTTAATTTCTGTTTGGTATATGCACGACTATGAAATTCACTAATTGTTGACAGATGAGTGAATGAAGACTGAATGACAGAATGAAGTACTTCATAGACACAGTTACTTTTGACAGATAGAGATGCGAATCTATCGATTAGAAAAATATGGGGACTTACGAAAGTTTCGATTCTTATCGAGCCGACATAACACGTAACGAAGATTAAGAGAAAAGAAGAAGATTGAGAGAAATGATTATTTCAAGAGAAAGTATTAAAAGTAGCATAATATAATTATAGTTTACCACAATAACACAATCTGTCTTACTTTTTATCACCTAAAAACGCGTCATAAAAAATGGAATCAGTAAATCATTAGGACATGTCTATTTGGCTGTCAGTCGAACTACCAAAAAGGAAATACTTTCATGGGTATCAAAGCTGCCAATACACACACTACAACTCCTTTGATTCCAAGCTATCCAAAAAATTTCCACCTGAGCAACTTCAAAAAACAAACGAGTAGGAAATTCCAGTATTTATTTGTTGCAATAATATATCTCGGAATCCCTCTGACACCGATAGGGTATCCTCACGCTCGGCGTAGCGCGAAACGCGACTCTTGACGCTGCGACGCGCTGCATGATAAATAGATCGCTATTTGAATCCACTTCAATCATATTATTATTTTATAAACTATTTCAACGTTTAGGTACATAGCCCATCTTTATAGTACGACCCCAGGGCGCGCCTGCTTATCACTTTGACTGCCACACACACTTAGCGTTCTTCGAGCGTGTTGTTCAGCGACGCGCCCATCCGGGTCGCACCGGTTGGCAGTGAACGCGTTAACTTTATTAGGTGCGTCATGGACAATTTACCTCATTTAAAATGAAACTGGTTGGTAGTTATAGGTTCGGACCACCTAGTATAAAAAAGGCAATGTTTGAATTGTGATATTTTGATAACACAGATCTCGAGGTCGGAAATCATCCAGCCATAGGCATAAAGGCTCTACATAAAATTTGGCTTTATCAATGTTAATTAAAATGGAAACTTTATAAACATATTCTTGACACATAATGTCAATGTCAATTCATTATCCATCATCAAAGAGGTACTTCAAATTATTTACATTACAAAGAGTTCCGATTGTCATGATAAATGTTCAGTTGTACTACCGATGCCGCATAAGGTCAGTAGTTCATTGTCCTACCAGTTGTACTTCTTAGTAATACTAATGACACGGAGGCGCTGTGCCTATTGTTCAATTCCCAACATCTCGTTCGCTTTTCCTAAAATTATTTTTGTAAACTTAACAAAGCATCTCCAATTATTTTCTATCTCGTATAATTTTCAGACTCTTAATTCAATATTTATAAAAATTATTTGCTGAAGGAGGATACATTTTTCTCGAAGAGCAGTGAAAATTATTTTGTCCGCCGAAAGTCGGATAAAATAATTCATTCATCGCTATCATGATTATCAAAGCTCTTAATTTGACCAATAACCCTCAAAGTTGCTCAAACTAAACGAACATTCCGCTGGCCGCTTATTGCTTCGTTATTCGGCCAATCATGATTTTGTGTCACCAATGCAAATGCAAGGGACTAGAAAGATTTTCTCCATATTATGGGATTTAGAAACTATAACCATGTATCTACAGGTTGCGTTTTCTACAGGCTGTAGGAGCGGAAGCAGATTTTTGTCAGTTTTCAATAAATGGTTTGCCTGCAAAAGCTGTCAAAAATTTGCTCTCTCTATCCAATGAAATGCCTTAATACGTAAGTGTATCTACCTAGAACTTAGTGCCTACAAAAAGAGGCCTAGGTAAGTTCAGTTACCGGTATCGGTATAAACCTAAATAGTGAGAATTCCAGTTAATTCGACAATCTCCCATTCTATTCCGAGAAATCCCAGAAGACTGAAAATTACCTCTCGACACTCAGTTCGGTAGCAAATTGGCTAAAATCCGCTGTTTACAGAAACGGATAAGTAGGTAGGTTAGGTACCTTCGTTAATTATCAACCAGTTTTGTTTACCCGTAGAAGGATTTTGTTTGTAAAGGGTGTCTCAGCGCCGATTTTAAACTTTAAATATTTATAAAAAAAAAAACAAATTGTATTAGAAATGTTATAATTGTTGTAAATTATAGTGTAATGTTGCGGATTTATGTACGAAATATTACACCGTCAAGATGTCTTCCCTCACGGCGAATGCACTCTTCAAAGCGGACAAGCGAATTCGCAGAGACACGCCGTAAAACGTCAACTGATATGGCTCGCACTTCTGTAGTTATTTTGGCCTTTAACTGCTCCAAACTCGTAAGAGGGGTATCATATACTCTTCCTTTGAGATAACCCCATAAAAAAAAGTCAGCTGGGGTTAAGTCAGGAGATCTAGGTGGCCACAATACGTCTCCAAAGCGGCTAATGATTTTACCAGGAAAAAAAGCTTTTAGTGTGTCCATGGAGACCCTAGCAGTGTGGGCTGTGGCCCCATCTTGCTGAAACCACACATTTGACTTGTTAATAGCCCCATCTTGCAGCTGAGGTACAAAAAAATTATTGATCATGTTAATATACCGCTCGCTCGTCACTGTAACCGCTACACCTCGGTCATTCTCAAAGAAAAATGGGCCGATGATTTTCGTCGCCGATATTGCACACCATACAGTAACTTTCGGGCTGTGTAATGCTTTCTGATGTTTTTCTTTTGGGTTGCTTGATGACCAGTAACGGCAATTTTGACGATTTACGTAGCCTTCGAGGTGAAAATGTGACTCATCACTAAAGTAAACATTGTCGATCACATTTTCCTCTGAAAAAAATTCTAACATCTTCTGACAGTAAAATTTTCGCTTGTTGTAGTCTTCCGGTTTGATTTTTTGAACTATTTGGATTTTGTATGGATGTAATTTTAAGTCTAAAGCCAAAATTCGTTGAAGACTTGAACGGTGAAGGCTCAAAGAGGCAGCATGTTTCCTGACTGATCGTCGTGGATGCTCCGCGATCGCAGCGGCGACGCGGTCGATGTTTTCAATCGATCGCACAGGTCTATCTCGAGGGCGAATTGAATGGTTAAGCAAACATCCCGTTGCTCTAAACTTTTCTACCCACGACTTAATTAATTGAATACTCGGGGCGTCACTTATACGGCGGATTTCAAAGCGATTACAAAACTTGCGCTGTGCTTCACTCAACGAAAACTCATTGCAAAAGTAAGCCTCTACTGCGTACGCGCGATGCGCGCCAGACCACTGCGACATGGCGACTAACAAATCCGCACTTGTTACCAACCGAACGCTACCACTCCCCTCCCGCTAGCCCCGCAAACTTCTGAGAAATTCGTGTTTAAAGTTTAAAATCTGGGCTGAGACACCCTTTACAAGTTCGTCTCGCTGCGACAAATATTTCCTTTAGAAATAACTGTGTAATTTGTTTTTTCGGCCGTCTGAAGATAAATTTAATTCAAGTGGAGTTTTTTTCGTTTGCGATTATTTCCACCTCATAAAAATGTGAAGCTATGGAGCCTCCTAGAAGGAGTCTAGCAAAAATTATATTGACTTTTATTAACTCGTCTTCTCTATTTTTTTTTAAATTCTTTGTTGACAAAGTAAATTACAATTCCAAAATAATAGCAAATTAGAACTAGTATTTACAATTGAACAATTAAGCTAACTGCAGACTGTTGCAAACAATCTACAGGTAGCTCAACTGATCCATATCAATACCCCCAATCTTCTCTATTAAAAAAACAACAAAAAAAATTTGAAACAGACTCAGTTAATTCAATAATTTGAAATTAGTGAAAACAGTGAAAAGCGACTTCGAATCCCTTGGTTTTTAACCCCTTGGTTAAAAACTAAGGATAAGTACAGTAGGTAAGTACAGTGTTGTGCATGCATAAAGTGAGAAGACGTCCAATATGAGCAAATTTTGTGATTTAAATATTCAGTAGAACAAAACATAAAAATGTGTCATTTTGCAACAGTCTGCAGTTAGCTCAATTGTTTCAATTGTAAATACTAGTTCTAATTTGTTTGTATTATTTGATTGTAATTTTCTTTGTTAATACAGGCCATTGCCATCTTAAAAATAAAGGTGTCTGCTTGTTTATGACCCTAGCTGTCAAGTAACTCTTAGTTTCACCACCTAATATTTTTTTTATGTCTTTTAGCATACCGTTGGAAAAGATACCTATTAACTGAAGAGGTTTTTAAAAGAAGGCATAACACGATATCACTTTTAGTTCTTTTTTAAATAAATTTAGAAGTTCTCAAGATGTATAACTTTTACACATTTTTTTTTTTAAAGTGAATTGTATTTGTATACATTGAAGAAAGCACAAGTTACTCTGTGGCGTTACAACCGCAAACAAAAAAAACATTACAAAAATATTAAAAAGAAACTTAATAAAATTATATCTCAGCAACCGTGACACTTAGGACATATGATTCTACCGAAGAAATTAAGCAAATTGCCCCCCCCCCCCCCCCAACACATACAGCCGAACATAGAACCTCCTACTTTGTTCGAAGTTATAAAAGTGTATACCTATGTGCCAAAACCAAACAAAAGTAAGACTAATTTAGAATTCTGACCGAACAAAGATTTCATCCCACGTGAAATTTTTCAGTCAGTCTGAATGTCTGTCGATGCAAATCAAAACCCCACTTCCCCTTTCCTCTGTCAGTCAAACTATGCTGACAGTGAACGAACACGCTCACGTTCATTTTGACATTTCTGCTGAACATTTATTTTTATCTCAGCTATTCTTTTAAAAATAAACCGAAACTTGAGTATCCATGAATCTTTTCTTGCTTTTATACTCATGCAAAAAAATCTTTTTCTTAGGGTAGTGAAAATGTCGTAAAGACTAACATTAACATCGTACGATTGCATCACGTTACTTCGAAGTTCTATTGGTTGATTTTACACGTCTCCGTCCAGCAGATTAAACGAACTTACTTGACTACAGAATTCTAGAGCTTTCTCGATCTTAATTGCGCCATTAATTAGGATAAAGCAAACACATTTGCTGGTAACAGGTATATAATCTGTTTACAATTAACTGAATCTACGTAGCCAATAGGTTGGCTACGTAGATTCAGTTAATTGTATTTGAAGGCCCTGTTTCCACTATTTGTTTTCCACTATCTTATTAATTAACAGTATCACTGCAGAGATTTTTAACCGACTTCGAAAAAAGGAGGAGGGTCTATGTTCGGCTGTATGTATGGTTTTTTATGTATTTCCGTCGACTTATTTGTTATATATATATGGACCGCTTTAGATTTTGCAGTTGTATTTTACAGTTTGCATTTTGCAGTTGTATAGAGGTACCGAGGTTAAGTCTGTTTTTGCATCTTGAGATATAAAAATATTTTTAATATTCTCGATAAATTCACGCTTTTAGCAGTTAAAATTTCACAGATAAACTCAAGACATCCTCATTTAAGTATCCTTACCATTTTATTAGATAACAAAGCATTTGGCGAATTTCAAGTCAAATCCAACTACAAATATTAAACAAGTATCTATTAACCATTCGCTCCTCATCCGATAGGTAACAGATTAACTCCAATATTATCCCACGGACGCGGCCGCACTGCTGATAGCTCCGTTTAATCCTCACTAAACACTATTACAAAGACCACATAAATTTATTCAGCGCCGATAAATCAGATAAACTTTCTTTATCATCAAAAACGCTACAACTCTATCCAAACGCTACCAAATTTTGAACTCTGCTGCTGACAGGACAAGTGTTATATTCGCTCGAAGTAAGTATTCGGAGAGTGATAGGTGAATAGTTGATTGACAGAAGTCACGTTGTATTATATGAGGGATTGGTAGAAACTTAAACTGTCAGTATCGTTACGAAGTTCAGAGGTCGGCTTAGCGCCGGAGTCGGGAGCGGCGTGTCTTTGATCTTCATAAGGGCTAATTAATTGGGTAAGGAAGGCTTAACTGGATATATTGACAGGGTAAAACTTGGGGGACTGATATTGTTGATAAACAAATGGTTTTCTAACCCTTTAAGCAAAACAAATCCTTTGTCCTGTCGTCCGTCATCCGGTGTCAAAGCAATTACTGACTTGGAAGTGCGTGCTTCTAACTTGTCTTTGCAAATGCCAATTTTATGTCTTGATTTTGTGAAACTAACTTGCTAATGCTAGTGATCATTTGTAGGAAATATTATGAAGAATCTAAATAAATATATATATATAGTAGGTATTCCTACAAAATAATCAAGAAATCTGCGAAACAATGCGCAGGCGCGTGCCGCATGCGAATGCTGCATGTTTAAAATTTCAAGCCTTTCACGAATAGGTATTTCGGTTTATTTTTATTACGAAGTTGTTTTTCCTAAGAAAGTTTCATTACAAATTTTGTATGTGCGCTTTTTGTTTTAGCCCCATATTAGCCGATCAGTGGCAACGTATGTCATGGATTACTTTCCACTCAAATTTACTTTTTCCACGTTTACCTAAAATATTTTAGTAATTACAGGAATTGCCACGTTTTAACGACATAGTTCCGTGTTAGCATTCATTAAATCGTGTACAATGTAGAAATGAACGGTTTCAATATCGTGCGCTTTGATAGACAACCAAGCCATTTAATTGATAGGTGTTGATTTTACATTGATGTCTGACGAACGGATGTCGATATGTTTGAATAGCCTTTTTTGTCAAAAATTCGTCTGATACTACTAGTTAGTTAGTTAGTTAGTTTCCTAGTTACCTAGTTTTCTATTAAGTATATTTTTTTAATCTTAGGCAAAAATAAAAACAATATATTTATACATAAATTTCTGCGTACAAACCAAACTTTAATAATTATATTATTAGTAACATAAAATACAATAGCTGTGCGGGGGTATTATTCATTGACTCGTCAATAATTGAAGTGATTCTTCAAACTTTTTCTTTAATACAACATTAATAATCAAAATATTTTTATTACAAAAAAGCGCACCATTCTCGTACTTCGCTAGCAGAGCGTACCATATTATGGACAGGTGTTCAGCTGAAAATGCCCTCGTAAAAACAACTATATATGAATTTATCATTTAAACTGCTACACTGTACGTATTGTTGCCACTTGTTCGTTGTGAAAAGTCAGGGCCGCAAAATTTATTATTTTTTTACTTTTATTGGTTGAATCGAAAACAACATTGCAGAAACTTTTTAGTTACGAGGATATTGAATAGTAAAATTGAAAATAAGTTTTTAAAACACAAATACATTTAAAAAAATAACATGTGAAATACAAAACCTAACACAGCTGCTACACTGGTCAAAGTTTTGTTTAAATTTCCTATTACTATTTTTTTTCTCATATTTTTTTTTTTCGTTTTTGGCAAAGTTTTCGAATAAAAAAATGATAAGATAAATCAATTGAGCCTTTACATGTCATTATATCAGACACGTAAATTTATTCGTATAAGTTCAACAATGTATCGTTGCATCTGAGATACTAAGAAAATATGACGCAAAATATGACAGATCAAAACGAGTGCACGATCTTTTACATTACACTTTAAAACAACAATCTAAACATTGTAGTCAGCATCAGCAACTCATGTTCTCATACATACAGTGAATCATTTAAAATAGTACAATATCAGCAGGTTTATAAATACAAACAAAATTTTCATGCAAAGGGGAATTAAACATTCCACAATCATTTGTGTAATCAAACGTAAAATTTCAACAAATTGAATAATTTAATCGTTTACGCGTGAAACTTAACGGGTGATTAAATGTTTATGCAAATTAACGGTACGATAGCAAAGCCGGACACTAGATTTTTGTCAAAACTAGTATTTTTAGAGCAATGCTGTTGTAATGCTATTTTAATTCAGAAATACTATGAAATGAAGAAGAAGTAAGAAGGTGAAGAAGAAAATCGTAAGAATTTAAATACTTCCGCTAAATTAAAATTTTTATCTTTCTCTAAATTGTTGGATTTCAAAAACGAGTAGGTACAGCTATATTTCAAAAATCTATTTCAAACAGATACAAAGCTACATCCTAAATACGCTTTAGTCGACAACATACTTCAACAAAAGTTCGTGTCTAACATCTATTACCTAAACAAACAATTGGCCACCGCCGATAAGTAAGTTGCAAGTATGCGAAAACCTTGCCAAAGAATATTGAACTTAATCGACGTGCTAAATCTTGGAGTACCTAATTGCAACTTTGAACCCTATTACGTTACAGGAGACTACCTTTTGTTTGCGCTGTGATTCCCGCCAACGAGGCAGCAAAGGGGTTAAATTTAATAGGAACGCCACTTTAGCGGTTTCTATTTTTCACTCATAAAAATAAACATGTTTGTTTACAACAAATAATAATTATATTAAAATATTATAAATAATGATGGTTCTTGATCTAAATTATAAATATACATAGATAAGTTTGTTGTAGAAAGGTATCTCCAGAAATACGAAATAGGCATTCGAGAAAAGGAAAACCGCGAAAACCAGCGGCGTAGACCAGTCGGCCGCCCCAGACCCTGCCAGATTAACAAATCGGAAGCCGATTTCCGCGAACTCGAAGCTACTTTACCTAATCTGTGACGAGAGCGTAGCGAGAGACAGAGATGCCTGGAGAAGTCTTGCGTCGGTAACAAATACTCACAGTTTCGTTAAGCAATCACAGAAGTAAATAGAACAAGTCGATCCCCGTGAACTCAACGTTAGTAGCGAGAGACAGCTCAGAACCTAGATGCCTGGAGAAGTCTTGCGTTGGAGGCCTAAATGCACTGTTTTTCTGAGCCACAGGGGTAAGTAAGAAGAAGAAGCCGATGCCCGTGAGCGCAACGCTACTACCGAGAAACAGCTCAGAACGGATATCCCTGAAGAAGTAACACCAGTGTTACGAATGAGGCGAACCTAACAGGTTTGGTTGGCAAACTAGGCCTAGATCTTAGTAGGTACTCACGGGATCCCCGTAGTAAAAGACTCGAATTACATTAAATTCAATATTTTTCCTTTGGTTCCTTAAAAGTGAAAACACGTTTGAGAAAAAGTATACGATAAAATTAAATCATGAAAACTGTTTCGCACATAATTTGGTCGAGATCTCAGGAACCCTGCGGTCTATCAAATGATGTTTCGATTGGTAGGTTATTACTAATTATTTGATTCCTTGAACCAGTTTTGTCATAAGTTGCGTAGTTTTCTTGTAAATAAACCAAAACTTCATTTTTATGCTTGCGCCGCGGCGCCAATTCAAAAACGTATGCCTTGTCCCGCTCCTATGAAAGCGAAATCCTATGCTTATCCTTTTCACAAACTGGCACGCATTGCGCCCTATTAAGTATTATCTCAGGTAAGTTCAGCAGCAGCCCCACAGTCCCATCCCACCTGAGCTTCCATGCGGTCGCGAAGATTTAAGTTTCTGTTTAAGTTGCGCTCACATGAGTTTTCATGTTCCAAATGTACACAGTACAAGGTATAACTTGCAAGGAATTTGCGATCTTGTTTACTCACTACTTTGGTACCACTTAGTAGGTAATGTGTAGTTTTCATTATTAATTAAAATTTAACTAGTTTCTGTTCCCGGTTTTGTTGGTTTTCGTCATCATCATCAGCCTAATTATTCCACTGCTTGACATAGGCCTCCCTTAATGAGCGCCATAGCACCCGGTCTTTAGCTTGCCGCATAAGCATCTGCCTGCAGTCTTTCGCAGATCGTCATTCCACCTGGCCGGAGGCTGACATAATTATTGTACAAAAAATACAAAAAACTACTTAGATCCGAAACAAATAACTAAGTAGATAACTAATAGGTTCTAATATCATTTCAACCGCGGCGTTAAACGAACCCTCAACGTTGGGCACCTCAGGTAGACCTTCGCCCACTGCACCAAAGGGGTCGTCAAACATAAAAAAATCATTTTCACTTTTGACTGTCCTTTATCTATTATCGACAATCATAATCAGTAGCGTGTTATCTGTAGGAACGCGATAAGGGGACAAACAATAGAATCTATTGATTTTGTATTACTGTTACCACTCTATTTAACATTTTAACTCAAACAGAACCCGTGCTTTTTGGTTTAGAGCTGCATACCAGTGGTAGTGTAACCTTCTATTTTCAGCTTTAACAGTTGTAAATCTAAACGCCATTCTGGCACACTTTTTTTTGGTAAGTTCATAAATTAAGTAGCTGCTCGTGTTTATTGTAACTATGTGCTAAATAAATGTTTTATTTTCTTTTTTGTTATACAGGATTTCGTATTTTAGTCTATCCATGCGATTTAGATTTTCTTTCTTGTTTTGATGTTTCTTGGTTTGCTCAGATTCAAATATACCACTACCATAAGCTCTGCTCACTTTGGTCCAGACCAAATCTAGCGGTGCCGCTAGCCCGGGCTGTTTACCTATTTTTTCAACTCACTTGCGTAACGATACGACCAAAAAACAATTTAAATAAATAGCACTCAGTCATGTAAAGCAACACAGTTCAATATCCATTATACTCTAATTAAGGGTACAGTAAACAAACAGTCAAACGATCTCTACGTAAACAGTGTGAATAAATCATCGAATCGACCCACGTCCCGACTCGCGCTTGTCAATAAATCTGTCGACGGAGTCTTGGAACTTCTCCGCGCTAATCTCAGGATTAGATACAGGTATCAAGATTGCCAGGAGGGAAAAATATACGGGTTTCATATTTTCTACGTACGTACCTACTTAGCGTACCCACGTCCTTTTTTTCTCGTCTTTATAGAGATCCGATACGAATTTGTAAAAACTTTGTCCGGTCGTGTCAGCTTTTAGTTTCCAAACGGCCAACACACATAAAATATAAAGGTTTGCTCTTAAAATACTTTTCTATTTTTAATGTACATATACATGTAATTTAGGTTGCACTTTAAAAAATACCTAAGTTAATACCAAAGAAGGGGTGCGCGCCGCGCTGCAGCTAGACCAACCCGGACGTGAGGTATGTGCGCCATGGGCACTGTATGAGTTGAAAATAAAAGCGTACTCAAATTACGACGGATCCCATCCCTAGCGTGACGTTCTTAATTTCAATATAAAGCGTTTATTTCATAATAGGCACTTGTTAGGGTGCTGCAAATGAAAACAACATCAATTCATGTGATCAGGCCAGCGTAAACTCAACGGGCATCATAACCGTTCGCCCCCGTCATAACCTAAAAGAACAATTACAGGACGACCCCACATTTGCCAAACAAAGCCTCACAATTGCAAAATTTCAAGCCTATTTTCCTTCGTAATCAAATCGGCGCTCCCCGCGGGTTTCTTACAAATCACCGGGTGTGTATAAATCGTACGGATCCCGTCCGAGATTTATATCCTTCTCGTCCGGACGAGTAGGGTTAATAAAAGGGCTACCATAAACCACGTGAAAAGTCGGATAATGCAACGGAATTTATCTTTAACGGGTTTTATCTATGTATTTGAAGTTTCGCATTCTAAAACGACTAACGAGACAAAACATCACGCAAACAAAAGACAAACGATCATCGTAACTTCCATAGATACCTGAGGTCTGTTCTAGATTGTGTCCGTCCCTGATAGCTTCAGTCAGAGTATGTTACTTGTCTTCTTATTTTTCATATTTCTTTCATTGTCGCGACAAAAAACAAGGCACTAAATGAAAGATTTAGCGTATGGTAAGTAAGCTGGTCAATGCAGAATTTCAGATGTATTCGTGAGTGAATTTCGCTGCCCATTGGTTAATTTTCTTTTTGTTTTTATACGTAGTCAAAATGCAGGCAATATGTGGGAAAAATAGTATTAGTAATACACTTACAAATACATCTGAATAGACCAGCAGATGGCCTATACAAGCAGAGTAACATGATGGTGATGAATTACCCGGCAATATCTCTACAAATTTGTCGCCTGGCAACCCTAGCATACGGGGGCAAACCACACTAGCGGTAATTTACACACGTAGATATTTGGCACTGTTTAAATAGCCGTCCGAATTCAACCCTAAGTAGAGGTAATAATGGAAACTTTAGCGATCCGTGTTTAAATAAAGTTTTAAGAAAGTTGACATACAAGGTTTTTAAGTGGGTTGTGTTTGTTTCTGATATTTCTAGTTGTTTAGGAAAAAACCCAAAAAAATATAATTAAATAGTTTATATTTTCGGCACGCCAATTTCCTTTACTGTTTACATTTACCCAAGACTGACCTCGGTCACGCGTCCCCAGAATACAAACCGCGCTTTTCGCTCTCAAAGTTGCCATTACTAATATTTTTCCCTAGTTCCCAGGTAGCTTCCACAACAATGTCATTATTTACGCCGCACATTAGTGAAACTTGCCCCGTTCGTACAGACACCTGGGCCCGGCGAGGCGACACTACTCGATACCTTACCGCCAGAATAAACTGCCCGGCAAAATGTAAATTTCTGCGGGAGGCATCAAGAGTTAGGTTGACGAATTCGTGTAAAGTGGTTGTGAATTGAAAAGTTGGCAGGGAACACGTTATTCATGAAGAAAACTTGTGTTAGGGAGGTACTTGGACAGGGATAAGAAGTTTTGTTAATGCTCGGGTTTTAGGCGGGCAATAATCTTGTAGGTATTATAGAAATACCCTTTCTTTATTTCTGTTTTTATTATTTGAGACCTTGTCTTTTGGAGGACTTGGTGAAATCAATAGTTTAGAGGCTCTTTAGTATGAGTTCATCTATAGGCGAGGGCCACCTACACTTTGCAGATATTTATTAAATCACAAGAAAGGCATTTTTATCCTTTCCATTTTATAAAACTCCACTAGATCTTCATGTGTAAAGCTAATTTCCCTACTAAACTTACTATTTACCGTGTATATAATAAAATAATAAGTAATTTAATGTCTTTTAGTGTCACAACCATGTCCACTATGGTACAATAAAATATTATGTTGTATCTTTGAAATAGTATCTTGCAGCATTAAAAAGCAAGACATAGTCTAGATGTGTCTAAAAGCATTATGGTGTTACGATACATTGAGAGCGCGTATTTAAATTTTACCTGACCCAAATCTGTATCGAAAGCCCTGAAAGGGTTAAAAGCCTTGTGTTTATACAGCCCGGTTCCATCTAAATCTGTATCTTCTTGGGACTAGACTTTTTTTTTTGTTGTGTTTAGGTCGACTTGATCGTGAGTGACAGTAGCTAGATTTTCTTTTTGACATCCAGGTGGGTGACTCATTGATGAGGGTTTTCCAGCACATTTTCGCTAAGGTGCACGTAAGTATAGTTACGTCTGGAACCTTCCCAAACAGATTTTGGAAAGGTTTCTCTTTTCGGGTACTGATTCTACATCAAAGTGAAAAAATAGCTTAAACTTTCGACTGGCGATTTAGCTGCTCGGAAAACGGTACGAATAATTGCGAATTCAAGACAGTTTCTCACTGACACTAAGTCCAGATCTGCAACTACAATATTAATGAAGCGCTTACTTAAACTAACGAAGCTACCGTTGTTCGAAGACGTTGAAAAATAGCTGTTTGTCTTGAAGTTTTTGACGTGAATGTACCTGACTAGGTTCTATCTATATTTCGGTTTCGACAGTTAATTTCCTTTGCTTGGGTGGGACAGTGCTAAATTAAAATAAACCTTTCTTCCTGCTGCTACTTACTCAGCGTATAATCTAGTTAGCCTACTGCAAAGCGAGGTAAATAATCTTGATGTGAACTTTATCTATTATTTAAGTTTTAGTTATAGTCAGTTTTTCTATGCCTACTTATCTGATTTGTGTTTGCTTCATTTTCTATTAATGTTATATTTAGTTAGTACTTATTTCATTTCGATAAAATTACATGTATTAATGGTGACATTGATCCTAAACCTAACACATGAAAGCTTTCCTGCCGAGTGTTCTAGCATGTACGTTGATATAATGTATGAATCTTATTTTAATAGGAAATTGCAGTCTAGTGCATTCAATACTCAAAGTTTAGCACGTTTTCTACAATGCGTGTGTTTATCAGTGTGCAGTATAAACTGTTTTGGGCATATAATCGCGCAGCCTAGCACGAGTACGACATGTTTATCTTGCTATGCTCTAGTTTTAGTCGTTCAACTATATTCCCGCACGCAAAATTATTTTTCTATATTTAACAATCAGACATTTTGTATATTAAACTATAATGGGTCCTAAATCAAAGTTTCTTAAGTTAGGACTTTATAATGCGGGATCTTTAAATACCGGACATGATGATTTTCTTTTCGCCATGAGTTGTCATAGTGCAGACCTGGTCGCAATAAATGAGACGTGGATACCAAGTGGGCAAGAGGCGTGCGCGCCGTCCGTCCCTGGCTACCGAATGCGCAACACCCCGCGCCCGCTGCATATGCGCGGTGGCAGGGGGGGCGGCCTTGCATTTTATATAAAGCGTGGTATTAATGTGCGCTATTTGAACAGGCCTAATGATGTCATTGAACAAATGTGGTTGTCAACCCGCGTAAATGGTTATCGTCTAGCCATAGGGACCGCATATCGTCCACCTTGGATGAATGTAGAGACTTTTATTGATGCGATTACTGACTCAGTGAACTTTTTCTCAGGGTACGACTCTATTGTTTTATTAGGTGATTTTAATATCAACATGCTTCAAGAGCAACATACAAGTACTGTAAAGCTGGCACAGTTCCTAGAATATATGAATCTTCGTCAAGTTGTTAATGAGCCGACGCACTACACATCGCATACCGAGACCCTTATAGATGTAATATGTACGAACGCACCGGTGCGTGATGTTTCTGTTAACAATATTACCGGATCAAATGGGCATGCTATGGTTAATGTGACCATGTCATTAAAAAAAGTAATACCCCCTCCAAGAACATTCACTTTCAGACCAATAAAAAAAATATCATTAGAAGCTTTTAATAAAGACTTATATGCAGAAAATTGGGATGAAGTAACTGACTTACCAACAGTTGACTTAATGGTAGATAAGTTTAACTCAATGGTCATATCTCTCTTTGATAAACATGCACCTTCAAAAATTATAACTGTAAAAAACAGGGGCTCACTACCTTGGATCACAGACGTCTGCAAAATGATGATTGATGAGCGGAATAAAGCTCATAACAACTATCGTAAATCTAGATCTGATAAAGATAGACAATATTATAAAGAACTCAAGACTCTAGTTTTAAAGGGTATTGCTGGGGAAAAGAGAGCTTATTTTAATAGGTTAGTAAACTCGGAAGTTAATAATAGTAAGGCTTTCTGGAAAAACTTAAAAAATAAAATTCTTGTTGACTCTTCTAAAGACAAATCGTTGCCAGTACATTTTAACGATCCAAATAAAATAAAAGAACACTTTTTAAGTATGCCGGGAACAAATGTAGTTCCCGATTCTGTTTTATCGTTCTTTGAACTAAATCGGTTCCACGATGATAAGTTTAAATTAGATCCTATCAGTTCAGCAAACATCAGTAAACATATAATATCCATCAAATCGAATGCTGTCGGATGCGATGGTATTAGCAGAGACATGGTCTTGTTTACACTTCCCTGCACCCTGGATGCTATAACAGCTATTATCAATACGTCTATAACATCTGGTATTGTTCCAAACAAGTGGAAAGAAGCACTTGTAACACCATTACCAAAGAATGATAACCCTGTTGAGCTCAAGGATCTGCGTCCTATTAGTATCCTTCCGTTCCTCTCAAAGCTGCTAGAGAGGGCCGTCTGCGGACAGCTTACGAAGTATGTGGAAAGTTATAGTAACCTTTTACCTCCTCTACAGTCCGGGTTTCGAAAGGGCCGCGGTACCGCTACGGCTTTGCTAGATGTTACTGATAACGTACTAGTGGCACAAGACAAAGGTTATTGCACTGTTATGTCACTTTTGGATTTTTCCCGCGCTTTCGACTGTTTAAATATCAATCTTATGATAGCTAAGTTACGTTATTACGGTTTAGATAAAAACGCGATCGCATGGTTTAGTAGTTACTTAAGCAACCGTTATCAGCTAGTAAATTTGGTAAAGTGTGATGGTTCCATTGAAAGATCTCAGCCTAAGCTCATTAATCGCGGTGTTCCCCAGGGTTCCATTCTAGGCCCGCTACTATTCATCATTTATAGTGCAGATCTTGTCAAAGCTGTTAACCATTCCATGTACCACTGCTACGCCGATGATGTACAGCTGTACTTGTCGGACGCGGTGGATAAGATTCCAGAAGCTATAACACGCCTCAATGAGGATCTGGATAGTATCGCTGACTGGTCGGCACGTAATGCTCTTGTCTTAAATCCTACAAAGTCAAAATACTTGGTCATGGGTACAAAGACACAGTTAAATAGACTACGTGGTGATCTGGAAGTGAAGATGCAGGGTCAACCGTTAGACCGTGTAGAAGAGGCTCGTAACCTTGGCATAATCTATGATTCTCATTTAAGATTCGAGAGTCATGTGCTTAGTATGGTCAAAGCCTGTTTCTTCCGGCTTAAGGTGCTATACCATATCAGAGACCAACTCTCGGAGGCATCGCGTGTCACTGTCTGCGAATCATTAGTCTTGTCCCGCCTTAATTATGGAGATGTCGTTTATGGTCCTCGGTTGCTCAGGAGAACGGAGCGATTGTTGCAGCGTGTGCAAAATGCATGCTGTCGATTTTGCTTTGATGTCCCTCCCAGGAGTCATATCACTCCATTTTTGAACAAGGCGTCCATGCTCAACATGGACTCAAGGAGAGAACTGCATCTTGCGGGGCTTCTCTTCGATGTCATTAAGTCTAAGCAACCAGAATACTTGTATGCGAAGCTCAACTTTGCAAATCAGAACTCTACAAGGCAGCTAAGACCCATAAGATCAGCGCTACTGTATCACCACCATAGAACGGCGGCATTTACTGGTAGCTTCCGGTATGCGGCGACGAAGTGCTGGAATAATATACCCCCTCCCCTAAAAAATCTTCTATCAAAATATACGTTAAAATCTAAACTTAAAATCCATTTACTTGATAAACAAAAACAGGGAATTCCTAAGCACTTCGATCGCTGACAACAGGGTACGCGCGAAACGAAACGATGCTATGCTCTTTCAGGTAGTAGGTATTTAAGCACATAATTTAAATGCATATTTTATTTATTTTGCTGCATAGGTGGGTGGCTCTCCAATGTTGCCCAGACTCTTATGAGATTGGTGTTCTCAGAGGTGAGTACACCCATCTTATAGTTACATTAATATTTGTTGTTAGTATGTTGAATAGGTTATAGGTATTTGTAAGTAGGGTAATAAATATATTTTGTAGATTTAACTTCTATCATAATTGTAGGCTATAGGTACATTTACTGACAGACGTCTGTCGCTGGGCTCGCCTTGTCTCGTCACCCTGAAGGTGGTAGCTGAAAATCAGTGTTTGCTCATAGAGCAATATTATCACTGAGCTATTACCCATTTGCCACTGCTACACACACGTATTTTTGTTTAAGATAATCACAGTGCCCTGTATTGTAAGCTACTTAGTGTTTAAGCCCGGTTCCTCTAAACTACCATAAATCATTAAAATGTTGAAAACTCAAATGTTCGCAGCAAAATGTAAAAATATAAATATGTAATGTAATTCAGTAAATGAACCTAGCGGCGGGGTTAGCACGTGTAAAAGAGGTGCCTCTTATTTTTGTATTTACTAGCAATTTTTATATTTAAGTTGTGTTATATTTTACCAATCTGTAATGAATATACCAACTGTATGTGTGTGTTTTATGTGTGCAAATAAAGGATTTACTTACTTACTTACTTAGTTACGTTAATGTGCGTGACATCCACTTACCTGTAAAAGAAAAAGATGACATAAATTTACAGAAAATATATTAAAATTAAACAACTTTATTTTAAAATAATAACAGAAAAGTTTTTTAACTTATTATATATTTTCGCGGCTTTCTCCGCTCGCCGTTATTTGAACTACCCTGTCTTTGAGCTTTGAGAGCTAGGTACTCAATTAAGTTTTAATTCAAGCGTGTTTGTGTTGATTTTAACAATTGAAGCATTATTTTATATTAATGTACATAGTCGGTAAGAAGTAGGTAAAATAAACGAGCATAGTGAGCGCCGAAAGGCAAACTAGCATTTCCCTGATTAAGGGCCCACGGCGGTGATCGACTATTATACCTTCCTGGGCCGCAGGCTTGTGCAGCCCGGACCCTTTCGGCCCAGTCCGACCCCGACAGGGTCTAATTATGTCTGACATACATACATACGTATGTCAGACATAATTAGACCCTGTCGGGGCATGTGCAGCATTGGACGTATAACATACGTATGTTATACGTCCAATGCTGCACATGCCTCCCCCAAACGAGGGGGTTTTGCCATAATCGTCAAAGCATTTCCAATAAACTTGGCACACGTCGCGTTTGAAATAGAAACGCAACAAGAAACAAGCCAACAGCGCGGGGAACCACAAGCTCAGTTAATCTTTCCAAAACTTAGAGGTTGCAATATCCAAAATTCAAACAAACTTTCTACCTACTTATTCTTTTTGGTTTCGTAGTACTTCGTCAAAGAATTCAAAAAACTTGCCACACGTCGCGTTCGAAATTGAAACGCAACATACGCTCAGAACAAGCCAATAGCGCGCGGGGAACCACGAGCTCAGTTAATCGCCGCCAACCAGTGGGTAATCCTTTCGAGTGGTGTGCATATAACGACTGCATTCCGTGGCGCACTCGCCGAACGCAGACCAGTGAAATTGCGGCGTAGCTTGTTGGCAGATAGCTCACTGTTTTGTTTCAAGCGATTGACCTATTTAACCATTCGATGAACTCACTGGTGTGATCGGTAAAAGAGGTCCGCCAGAGACGCAGGAGGTTGCGCAAGGACCGTGGTTGTGGTGCAACCTTCGGGAGGCCTATAAAGGTTGGATTTCTTGGGCAGGTCAGTCGGGCCCCCCCTGACTGACTGGGGAGATAGGCCTCATAAATGGGCGAACCCAAAAGTGGGTAAAATCTTAAGAATGATGATTAGTCCTGAATAATAGACAACAGCTTAAAGTAAAGAGCCCGGGAATAAATTCTCTTTCTGATAGATAATTTACTCTTGAAGATGCGAAACCCGATCGGTGCCTTCATCGACATCAATTTTAGACGTGAGGTAAGAAAATCCCAGAAGCTTTTGGCCTCTTATAGAATTTGGTAGAATGGGGAATCCATCGTATTTTTAGTACTGGCGGTTGCAGGTTCTTGACTGAACTAACATGACTGTAGTCGCTCTAAATACCAACTGATACAGCTAGGTGTAACTCTACCACTACTGCCTACATCCTACAGTGAAATTGCGGCACTCACCGGTTCAAAGCGTTGACGAGGCCGTATCATCAGATGATCTGCATCAGCACAGTACCAACTGTAACTTGCACTGTGGCCTTAAGTACCAACTGTTAGTTACACTGTGGCTTTGTTTACAAACTATTTGTTGAGCTGTGGGCATGTTTGTGGAACTAGTTTTCGATTGGAATGCGCAATGGTCTTAGGCTTTGTTTATCTCTGTCAAAATTTAATTGAGTTTCTTGATAGTGACATGATACTGGCTTTGAAGCCCCACCTTCAAAGCAAGTATCATGACACAGCTTAATAATGCCCAGATGTGGTCGATTGCTGTTTTCATGATGAAAAATTTAATAAACCATCGATTGACTGAAATAACAAAATATCGGTTTGTTTCGCATAGACAACCAATCTAGACAACTGATTGTCTACGAGGAAATAATTTTCCACGGGGATAAGCAGTTCCTGGATGGAATTTCATTTTCATCTGCACAACTTTTTGGTAACTCGATGGAAAATTATCATTGGCGGAGACAACCAGTTACCTGGATGGAATTATCATTCCAACTACGTAACTGTTAAAGTATATTCCGAGGCATCCATGTAACAGAGACTCATCGGCTTTTAGCTCAAACAACCAAAATGTTGCACTTTGGGCATGCATCTATCATACGTAACATTTTTTTTTATTTTTAAGTTTACTAACAATATATCAACCATATTCCCCTAAGTTTACAGACGAGACTTGCATGCACTTGAGTGGATGCGCGTGCGCACCATCCGTTGCTGCTTTCACCGCGAGCTGCATTAGGTACCTACCACCGAGGCGCTAACCAGTTCTATGACTTGCTAACAAAGGACTTTACTATGCACTAACTGGATAGACGAATAGAGTTAAAGAAATGTCAAATCTGCCTTGGCTCTGTTAAGTTTTGACTTTTAAGAGCTCAATTACCGTGGAACATTTTCGATTATTTCAGTTTCTAAGACGGTCTACACTTTTCGTTTTAGATTTTCAGACCTTTTCCATTTTAATTTGCTGTATGGTAAATGTTTTTTTCGATTATCTAGATATTTTGGGAGGTAGGTGAAAAACGTATCTTCTCGTCTCGGCTTCGGACATCTCCGCACATCTCCGCTTTGGTGGAGTCCGGGCCTCATGGTTATTAACAAGTCAAATTGGCTGTGTCAGCAGAAACGTCATTTGTTTCGATTAGACATACCACACCCTTTCAAATATCTTTTACAAAACTAAATATTCGCAAGTCCTACATTAAGCCCCTTCAAATAGCTCCATCATCCAATTACCCTTCTCCAACGTTTTTAATAAACTAACTAATAATTCTACTCAATGATCTTCATCCAACCTAGCTTTGCATAGAATATTATTATGAGATGTCTGACAGCAGCGTGTATTTCCTCTATGTACTCAAATATTTTCTTTGTTTATAATTTCGCACATTTCGTTCCCTTGAAATAGCCCCAGCATCCAGTGAATGGGGCTGGCTGCGCGAGCGCATTGCCCTCGGACCCTCGCGCGACGCGACTGACTGCATTCCACGGCGCTTCCTGGCCGGGGCAAGTGCACCGCCATTACTGAGAGTACCAAACAGCCTTTAGACTAGTACTTGTGGGCTTTGAATTGTACGGTTCTAATGTTTTAAGCACAATAGTTATTTAGTGCCCATAACACAAGCTCTGCTTTCTTTGGGGCTAGATGATGCTGTGTGAATTGTCCAGGATTATTAATTTATTTGAAAATTAATAATCCTGTTATGTTAACACATACATTATTATTGTTATTGTGTATTTGTTTTTAAAAATGCGAGAAAAAGCAGAATAGCTAAATTATGTTTTGAAAAATACAAAATACATTCAAGGAATTCATGGCGGCGTATTTTATAAAATTGTTTAAGCAAAATAAAAATGCGAGATAAAGTAGCATAGTTAAATTATGTTTTGAAAAATACAAAATACATTTTAGGAATTCATGGCGACGAAAACCACAAAAACGTTAACTTAAGAGGGCGCAATGCGCGCCATTTTGTGAAAAGCATTGGCATAGGATTTCGCGTTCATAGGAGCGGGACAGAGGATGCGTTTTTGGAACGCAAAAATCAAGTTTTTGCTTGTTTACAAGAAAACTACATAACTTATGAAGAAACTGATTCAACGAACCAAATAATTAGTAATAACCTACGAATCAAAAGATAAGTCGATTTTTAACTCAATCGTCTTTTCACATTCCAGGAATCAAACAAAAAATATTTTATTTTATATAATGCGAGTTTTTTACCACGGGGCTTTTTACCCGTGAGTACTGAGATGCCTAGTTAGACAACCAAAACCGTTAGGTTCGCCCCATAATACAACTTAGGTATTGCTTAAAAGAGACGTCATAAAAGGCGTACATTGACGGATGTTGCTTGCGACTAAACACAAGTGCCTTCACTCAAGCTTTGATAATAATTTAATACTATTTGCTGTTGACACCGAACACAACATCAAAAAAGCTCAACGTAAAAACGACTACTAATCAAAATCCCCCTTGAAACCCTTGAAATTACGGTCAGCTATACGTTTTTACTTTCCATCGTAAACTTCGTAAAGCATTATACTGATGCTGTATACTTATACAGCTTTTGCTAGTCGACGAAAATTCCAAACCCTCCGACGCAATCACCTAATTCGATAAACTGATCAATGGCATCTTAAAAATAATCACGAAAATCTAATATTATCAAGAAAAATAAGGGGACCTCCGTTACCCTCCTGCCCTTTGTAATCTTATGTATTAAATCACCCGCTTGTATCTTATACCTCTACGATTTACCGGAATATCCTATACAAAATGTAGAAAAAATTAGGCTCATTGACATATTGTTAGATGTAAAAAAAGTCTCTAAACCAAATCACAAGGTTCTAAATCATTGTTTATAATAACAAAATTCTTATTTAAAGCTTGCATTGATAAGTATTTGCAAAAAACGGTGCAAGGTTCTCAGGTAGCGAAACACCTTCAAAGTCTAGGGTAGCTACAAAGCTACCCTTGACTCCACCAAGATTTGAACCCAACAAATATGCATAATATACATAATAAAAGCTTCTAAAAAGTATGGCAGTCGGTAATAGCCAGCGCTCTCAGCGCTTTCCGTGGAGCTTTTAAGCGCTTATCTTGGAATGATAGCTGCGACCGGACGTTGAAAGGCAGTGCGGCAATTTTCTTACATTAGGACTAGACGTGGCCCGTTTCCATCGGATGAAAGATTTTCCCGTACGATTCGTATTTCAACGTTTAGTTACTGCTACTTTTGAAAATGTTATGGATACTTGTAAATGTTTTATTTATTTTTTAAATGTTGGCTCCTGAGAAAAATTGTTTGTGGTATCTTTATCAACATGTGGGCGGATCTTTGAGATCTTAATGAAAAAGGAGTATTTCAAAAACTCTGGCCTCAATTTCACCAAAATTTGGAAGTTTTCTTCCACCAAAAACAAATACGAACATCAGCACTTTTCTAACCTGGAGCTCCTACAAGCAATTGATTCCCTCATGCGTTTACAACTCGCATAGTGATTCGTTGGAAACGCAGTCAACTATAAAGCTGAAACAGATTCAGTAACTACGCGGAATGCGCAGTTAGTTCAGCCAGCCGCCTATTAAATTGTTTTTAGAAACAATCGGCCGGGTATACTTGTTTTTTTACATCATATTTTCTAACTATTTGATTGCGATTGTGAAATTGAACACGTGAATTTAAAGGTAAAAGCGGAAGCGGATGGTGCTCAAATTACCATCTTTTTTATTTGTTTAATATGTAGGAAAATCAACACAGGTTACACTTTAGCCCTCGCCTTACATTTAATATGCAGTCACTGAACTATGCTGCACGCTGCTGTGCCTCAATCACTTCTATATGAGGAAAGCAAGAGCATTTCTAATTCGTAACGTACTGATTACTGACTATAATATACTAAGGATTCATTGAACTTACCAAGTAAAAATACTTGGCAACAAAAACTGACCTAGATTTGTAGGTTTACAAATACAGGAAAGGCTGATAAAGCAAATGGTGCATTTTTTCGATCCAGTTGTAAAGCTGGAATTGTTTTCTAATTGGGATACAAGATATTTGTTTTCCGTAAGCAATTGTTGATTTTCAATCATCGGATCGATCCTGAATTGTTTAGTGTAGCGTTTTCCTTTCACTGAAAATTATTCTGAGATTTCTTGAGACTTTACACGAAGTAAAAAGTAGAATGAGATACGCCCAATGAAAAAGTGAAAATTTTTATCCAAAAACTACAGAGGAGCAAGTTTTTTATTATTCATCTTTTCGTGAGACCGGCTTTCTAAGTTCAGTGAGATTTTTATGAATTTCTCGGAAGTCCATGCGAACTTATTTTATTTAAACTTTATTGCTACCTACTTTATGAATTTTTTTTAACTAGTTTGACTGCCGCGCCGCCGCCGTACTAAAGCATTTCATGGAGACATGAGGTAATTTAGAGTTCTCCTAACTAAAGCAAGATGATTTTACAAATACATTCCTGCAATCGAAAGCAAGTCTTGTGGCTGTGAACGAATTATTTTATTGATGGCTCCCGTCCTAGCTTAGATTTAGTTAGCAATGTATGTAATATTCCAAAAGAATTATTGTTTGACAAGCTGTTTTTCAACATTCGTTATTTTTACAAAGCGTTCATGTTTTTATTACTTAGCCTCCGCTGTCCGTCCGTCACGTGGCTATATCTCATGAACCTTAAGAGGTAGATAAATGAAATTTTCAGATAATGTGTATTTCTCTTGCCGCTATAACAACACATAATAAAAATAAAATAAATATAATAATTAAAGGTGGCTCCCATACAACAAACGTGTTTTTTGGCTATTTTTTTTGTTCTTAATAGGTCAAGGCTTTATCTCTTGAACTACAATAGGTAGGCACATGAAAGTTTCTATAAATAAGTAACTAACACTTCAACTGTAATACAATAAATATAAATAAACAACAAATACTAAAAATAAAATAAAGTTGAAAATTTAAAGGGGTCTCCGAACAAGTGAAATTTGATGTTCTTTAAAAAAGTTGCCTGATTTTTACGGTACGGAACCCTTCGTGTGCGAGTCGATTCGCACTTGGCGGTTTATTATAAGCAAACGCGGCAAATGTTTTCCATAAATCCACGTATAAAAGTACCGATTGTACAATAGTTTACTTTCATTTTCTCTAGTTTTGTTGTTTAACCTTCCCGAGATCGGCATAACGCCTATAACTCACGGAACAATTCTGCTCCGTTCAGAAATAGCCCCGGTAAATAAACATACTCGTACCTACCGCCTACCGCTTGCGGTGTCAGCACTCTACGCTTTTATAATCTAAATATAACCTATGTTATCGTAATTGAAATTTGGTAGGCGGGTTTGGCTTCCTTGTTGAAAAGGGCTTCAACTACATCCAGAGTTACTGTCTCTTCTTGGCTTTTGGTTTTTTGGGGATACATCTCTTAACTTCAAGCAATAGTCGCATAAAGATGAAGTATTTTTTCTACATCCAATTTTGTCTGTAGATTTCAAGGTAACTGAAATCTACCTAGCTGATTATCTACGCTGTGACTTAATCGACTATCGGGCTACCAAACTCATAAACCACTTCGTACGGGCCTGCGCTATGGAGGTTCGCCACGCGACGTTCGCAGTGATTAAGAATAATAAAACAACAGAACTATATTGGAAAGATATACCTTACTAAACAGAAATATCATAATCACAGTCAAGTTCGTTTCAGTTGATGCGTTAAAAATCTAATTTATTGGCTTGGCAACAAAATTTTACTTTTTCAAACTTACAAATAATGGCTATATTTCCGAGCTGCAATCAGAATCGTTATTGGCTCTACGTAAACCAATATCGCCATTAATGGTAGTAGCAGCCATTTGAATGTTTCATTTGATTTCATATTGGTTTGTATGTTCGTAATGCAAGTCACTGCAATGATTGATTCTGGAGATAAATGCCCTTGGATTAATGCTCATGGCAGCGCATGGGCGGGAATGGGCAAGTGGCAAAATATTATTGAGCAGATATTTCTGTGAGTTGTGCAATTTTTATGTGTTATACGAAAGTCAAAACATAATTTTTGTATGATTTCGATTCCTCCCATGCCTCAATAACAACTTAAAAATCAAAAATGCTTAATTTCTATTGGTAAAATAAATTACCATTTGGTAAGAGTCATATTTTAAAAACTAAAGCATACCTACGCAGAAATGTGAACTAATTTTAATTAAGTTTTCATTGGTATTTAATAATTTTATAAGTAATTTTATATCCTTAAACACCATGGTTAACGTTCACGTTGACTATATATGTATGTATCTAGGACTATGCATATTCTAACTCTAATAAAGAATAACTTCCTAACTAATTGTTTTCGATCTGATATTTACAAGTTTTAGGAAAACATAGGAAATACTAGAAATTTTAGCGTGAAAAACTTTACAAGCAACTCATCATCCAACAATTGCCCACATTGTTTTCGTTACAGAAAGGTTCACCGGAGCCTTAAAACTTTTCTTACTTTGGATCCCGGGAAAATCTTTTCTCTTGCGAATTCCCTTGTAGAAATACCTTGTAAATGAATCTAGTTTGTCGGAACATAATTAAAGTTAGATCGGGTATTTAGCGAGTAGCTTTTCGTTTTTAGGGTTCCGTAACCGAAGGGTGAAAACGGAACCCTATTACAAGGCCTACGCTGTTCGTCCGTCCGTCCGTCTATCACAGGGCTCTATCTCATGAACCGTAAGAGGTAGACAGTTGAAATTTTCAGAGAATGTGCTCTTGCCGCTGCGCTGTAACAACAAATAATAACAATAAAATAAATATCCAAATAACTAAAACATCCATACAAAAAAAGTGATTTGTTTGGCTATTTGTACTCTTCGTTTGTCAAGACGTCTCTTGAACCACAATAGGTAGACTTATGAAACTTTCTATAAATAAGATACCCTTCAATTGTAATAACAACAAATACTAAACATATGTATAATAAAGTTAAAAATTTAAAGGGGTCTCCGAACTAGTGAAAATTTGATGTTCTTTGAAGAAGTTGTCTGATTTTTCCGTTACGGAACCCTTCGCGTGAGCGTGTCGACTCGCACTTGGCGGATTACTATTTATCGATGTTTCGACCGTATCACATTGTGGTCACGGGTTCGAAGAATGTTAGTGAAATTGAGCTGAGAATTGGCGGCTAAATACAACTTCGGATTGTTTATTTTGATCATAAGCGAGATTGATTTGACGACCGATGCATGTGGCGCGGCGGGCGAAGGCCCGCCTGCGACGCAGGAGGCTGCGGGTTCGATTCCCGCCTTGGGACAAATGTTTGTACGATCTACAAATATTTGTTTAAGGCTGTTCTGGATATTTTCTATGTATACCTAGTATAAAAATATCTATCTATGTTGTATATTGTATTAAGTATATCAGTCATCTAGTACCCATAACACAAGCTCTGCTTAGCTTGGGGCTAGATGATGCTGTGTGCTGTGTCCAGCATTATTATTATTATTATTATAGATTGTCTTACTTAAGGGGGTCCAGAACCAAAACCGATAAAAACACTTTCCGTATTTTTACAGAAAATACAAAAGAATGATTTACGAAGGAATTGTTATGTTGTTTACTAAACTAATAATACAGTTAATTTGGCTTGTAGATAGGGTTAAAAAAATCTAGTGTTGATAGTTTCCCCACAATTTTAGTTTCATATAGTATATGAAACTAAAAGGTTTGAACGACTTTAATGTATTTATCGGCTTTTGTCCCGGTACTTCCGTAATTTCTGACTTTTTCTGATAATGAGTTTTTGTAATAAGGATACATCATAGACAAGTAAAATACATTGTCTTGTATAACCTAGTCCTTCCTACTTCTATAAAACAATAGCAGTTACCTAGAATCATCATAATTCTGCTCTACCTAAAGCCAAACTGCAAAATGCACGAAATATTTAATGGTAGTGAAATTTATATTTCTATCTTTGCAATTCCTTGCAAAACGACATTGCCCAAAGGTGCTCTTTCTGCTTTATTAAATTTTTGGCAGATTTTTAGTTTTTTTTAATAAAAGTAAAGTCGAGCGGCTAGTTGAAATTTTTGTGCCCACTTAGGAGTAAAATTTGTGCCCACTTAGATGTTGAATTCGGAAAGGAAACTGATAAATTTCGTAGGAAAATAATTATTCCTAAACATCGCATTATAAGTACACTGCGTTTAGATATATATTTTTATTAGGTTTACACACAAACAGCACAGGAAAAAATAACAGATGAATAAAAACAGTATTTAGGTACACATAAGAACCGCCCATACCTGCCGTACACAACTATGACAAATTAATAGAAAAAATTAAATTAAATTTGAAAGTCGGATTTAGTAAATCTCGACTTCCAAAGCTTTTCAGTTTTCTTTCGGTGGAAACGAATTAAAGGAAATTTCAATATCATTATTAAACCTAAAAGGGAATATAACAAAGCCATTGCAAAATGAAGGTTAAAGTTAAAAAGCTTACTGTACAATTTTCTTTGACTACATTTACCTGCGGAGCCTTTTTTCATTACCTGCATCGTAGAAGGGCATTCTATTCTCCGTTCCTTTTCATTGTTGCTTTTTGGTGCTCTTTCTGACATGATAATGGCTCTTTTGTCCTGTGCTTGGGACTTAGGCATAATACTACTGTAAAACACAGTTTTATCCTTATTAGTAAATTATTTTTCTCTTAACCTTTATTGATGAGAATATATTTTTTGATAATATTTCAAACTTGATATGATAGAATACCTACCTACTAATATTATAAATGCCAAACTAACTCTGCATGTCTGTTTGTTATGACAAAACGGCTGAACTATTTAAATGAAATTCATATTTGGCATTTGAAATTTGGCAAAGAGATAGATTGTATCCGAGGAAAGTCTACTTTTTGTGATGGAAAAGCCCGTGCAGCGGGACAGAAGCCAGTACCTAGTTAAAAAGGTAAAATTAAATGTCGAAAATGGCATCTCTATCGATGCCATTTTCGACATTTCATTTTACCTACCCCAGCTGTTGACACAACGTTCCGAATATATTTTCTGTCCCAATCAAGGTTTTATCATCCATCAAACAAGATGAAATTAGCTTTTCAACATTCCCATCGTGCAGTAAAAAATCATCAATTAAGTTTTCATTAACAAGTAGGTGAGGCTATAAAAATTCCAGAGAGACCATTGAGTTTATACCTTAATAAAAAGTTACTTCTGTGGGGCCCCTTTGCCCAAGACAAGCGTAGTAGATACTGATGTGCACGTGGTAAACGTAAAGCGGTGTATGTACCTAAGTGAACAGCGGTGACCATTCTGTAACGAGTATTAATTTTACTACTTCCTTAAAGGGAAAGGCAATTGATTGTGTTTGTTACCGAATAACTAGTTGATTTTATTGGTAGATTCGTGCTTGGCTGATTTGTAGAATTTCCTAAATTTATAAAGGATACAAATTACTCCCAAGAAATAAAAGTTTGATTAAAGATAATAACGGTTTATAGAATAATAACGGTGTATAGAATCAGTGAATATTCGAACCCAATAAATTTTTTTTTTTTTATCATGACGTAACATTATTTCTAAACCATCACACACGGTGATGTGTTTGTTCCCCGCTACCTCGCCTGCTCCATACCGCCACGTAAGGTCATCGCGCTAGCTTCAAACCGGAACGATCGTAGAACTAAAAAAAACTAGCCACACTTGGACTTACGCCTTTGTTCCCTGCCACTTCGGCACTTACGACGGCGTATGTCTGCGTGTTTTTTGTTGACACATTTAATAAATCACTTATTTACTCGCCGTTCAGAACGATTGAAATGTGGATATCTAACGCGATTCGCTATGGGTTCAATTGAATTTGTTTAGATTTTTATTTTGTTTTGAAAATGGGAGATTATAACCGGCAATCACGCAACGGATCCCGATAAACTTCTTTAACATCCCAAACAATACCAAATTTCAAATTCTACATCAGAAATTTGACACACTTACGAGCAATCCCCGAAAACATAACGTCGCAGCCCAAATTTCCGAAATACACTATTCTGAGTTACGATTTCTTCTCCCTAATTACTCGTTGTCAGGGCGATTGTGCTGGAAATGCCCCCGCGCCGGACAAAGGAGGCGGCGACGTTCATTAATAGCATCTTTCTAACTGCAATTTTGCTGAATAAAACTGTGTAGCTCGGAGATATTAATATTGGAGATGATCGTTTTAATTTGTTTGTGTTTTTCTTAATGTCTTTTAAACCGCATTTAAACGCTCCTTTAAACTCAGGCGTTACTATGGAGATACTCATTATAAAAAACAAGATGAAATTTCAAAAATATGTATGTTTGAGTAACCTTAATCTGGACTGGTGTTACGGGCCGTAATATACCATTCGCAGCAAGCTTGAAACGTTACGCCGCCCCGTGCTAATATCCGTCTCGTTGCTCGTTGTGAGCGCCTTCTTTCCCAATACTGCACGAAAGCTCGCTGTCAAAGTCAAAGTCAAAAACTCTTTATTTCCATAAATACAATAAATGTACACTTAGAAAAGGTCAAATTCTTAATAAGTAAACACTGACACGGAAATAAAGTGAAATTTTTGATTTCAATTGCTTCGGTATGTAGACTAAAGTAAAGAAGCGACGAAGAAACCTTTAGACTGTTAGTTAGTTGTTATTTTTCGAGTTGGAGCAAATCCCGTCCCAAACTTTTTTATCCTCTAGATAATTTGATATTTTATAGTAGGCTTTTTTACACAAGAAGGTTTTGACAATTTGTTTAAATTTATTTACTGATAATTTTTGGTACTCACTAGGAGTTTTGTTGTTGAAGCGTATACATTGCCCTATAAAAGACACACACACAGCAAGTTTATGTTTATTTCTTGTATTCAAATTATGTACATCGCTATTTTTAGGGAACCGATTGATATTACTATAGTGTACAATAGATTTTTATAAATATATTGACATCGTACTGTCATTATGTTTATTTCTTTGAATTTATCACGCAGGGATTCTCTGTGTGACACGTTATATTACGCCGGTAAAACCAGTCAGTACCCGGTTTAAGTGTAGTAGCGCATTAATTTTTAGATGTACCAAGGTGTACCTGAGAGCCTTTTACACAAAACTTCATGAATTTGTAACAATATCTAACCGTGTAAGCAATTTGTACAAGCGCTACGTACCGACGTACCGTTCAAAATTTACCGCGTTAGTTATGCAAGCATATGGCTGATGTTTATAAAATAAATAAACAAACAAATATAACATCTGCATGACAGTAAGCAGTGAGAGATATTCATGTGTAAAAAATGAAACGTAAAACATTCTTATGACACCCTCTTTGACGAAGTGGGCGAAGGCTAGCCGTGATACACAAGTCACAGGCCAAACCATATATAGTAGAAACATGAGCGTACTGATGTTTACTTGACAAGACTTGGTTTGCATGTTCCAATACCTGCAACAAGAGTATCTTTAACGTAAGACTTATAAAATTTCCCGCCAAGGGAAAACACAGCCGGTCTAAATATAAAAAAAAAATTGTAACGGATCCAAAACTGACGAAGGGGCTAAAGTTCACATCGCACTAAATAGCCCGAGGGTGTGTAACTAGTACCATCGTTTTAAAACTGTTTACGAAGGCTTTAACGAACGCGTCGGCACGCACGCGCTAACGGAAAAAGAAAAGCAAATCCGCCCATCGCCGCCCGCCCTACAAAACTCGTTGTTTCAAAACTTTTATGATTTTTCACCTAGATTTCAGATCAGAGCTAACAGCGCTATAGTCCGATGAATTTCCCAAAGTTTTTCGTCTTCTACGTCACTTGACCTCGTGGTGTAGTAGGTTAGCACGTTCCCGTACTTAGGGAAAGATGCGGGTTCAAGTCCTGTCGAAGTGAAAACATTATTTGGATGTTATTTGATCTTATAGATTTCAGATATTAAATAAGGTTACTTATTTTTTCTTAGCGACTTGGTCGGTTTCGAATTGAAATAGAAACCTACCGAGGTACCTAAGCAGAGCGTGTGTAATGGGTTCGAGATGACTGCTATTCACTATACTTATACATTCATAGACCCCGAATGACCTGCAGATCATACAAACATTTGTCCTGCGACGGGGATCGAACTCGGGACTGATAAGGCTATAAGTAGTTACTCGAGTGAATTACTATTATTTTATACTGCTGTGTCACGCGAAACAAATAGTTTTATTGCTATTGAGCCAAGAAGTTAATAATGTTGTTTTCTATTTATAAAGCTTTTAGTTTATGAAACCTCAGACTTTATGGACGAATTTATTAAACTGTTATATGGCAGATTTTGTGATAGATTTCCTCAAATCATGAAATTCATAATGGTTCAAAATAGGTATAAAATGTTCAGTTTGTGTTTGCATTGCTTCAGATAGTCTGTAAAGAAATTTTAGGTATTTAAATCTTTTTTTTTGGAGTTGAGGGAGACAAGATGGTAGGTGTTCATCAAACTTGTCCTGGGCTTTCCACGTCGCCTCTTAACATTAATTCCTACCCACCTACCGTTCGTTGCGGCGGCGGTCGATTTGAGAGAGAAAATCGCAGAAACAATATTATCATCTGCATGACAGAAACCGTAACAAACAATTTATTAGTTTAGGTATCCTCTTTTAGGTGGCAGTCGGTTAGATAAGAGAAAATCGCAGAAAAAAATATCTTCGTGATCGATTCCGAGGAAAACAATTTATAAGTGTATCCTCTCCTTAGTGGCGGTCGGTTAAACAAGAGAAAATCGCAGAACGATATCTTCTTCGTGACAGAATCCGTAACAAACAATTGATTAGTGTATTGGACTTAATACGTTGCAATTAAGTGCATACTTGTGAAGCAAAATAGCGTTTCGCGCGGACGCACACTGCCCGACTTTCGAGAAATTACGATGGAGTCGGCCATGCGATGTATTTATTAATTTATGTTTTACAGTTTATTTGATACTTGGCTAACTTTTCTTGTAATGTTTTTATGATTTGTTCTGTGCCGCGGAGTCGCGCCGCGGCCGCGGTAAACGCGGATAATCAAAGTGATCTCGGACATTAACTACTTTAGAAAAAAAACTTTTATCTCTCAGGCTACGAAGTAAGTGTTTTGGTTGCAGAGGGAATTATAAAAATAGGTAAAAATCGTAATATTTTTTTTTGTAGTAAACCAATGTCCAAATTTTGCGGAAATGTTTTCATAAAAGAAATTAAAACCCTGAAAAATAACTTCGGGATAATTTTTTATGTATAATTTTTCTTTTAAGACACTATTTGTTTACTAAGTACTTACCTATTGGCGAACGCTAAATCATCCACCCAAAAATCCAGTTTTAACCAGGAAAAATATGTGTCATCGTGGGTCATACATAATTTTAACAGTTTGAATTCAGGCATCCAGACTGTTTATGGCTTATGCCGTATCAAAACCCAGACTTCATTGAGAATACAAATAAAGTTGTCAGTCAATTCTTTGAAACCATTTTGCGACCGTTATGTCACTCCTTTAAATTGTACGAGCGTGACGCAAATTAATTTGATTGCTCACACATCGGCATAACTTAAGAATGTTTGGTATTTAAAACATTTAAAAAACAATAAATTCCAGAAGGCATTAAGAGGCTAAGCTTTTTAAGCAAATTTTGCGCACGATTCGAGGCCAAACCCCTCATCTCTCGCCACCGTAAAATAAGAGAAGTAATAACTTTCGACAAGATTGAAGGAATGCCAGGAAAGCGCCCGTACTTGAGTTGAGAGCAAATCAGATTTGCCCGCAAGTTATAAAATAACATAAACACACCTTTGACGGGTGGTCTTAATGAGAAAAGTTTGATACGACTTCCATTTAAGTCAAAGTTCTGTCATCAGCGTTTACTTTCGTGGGGTGTGGCCGGTGGACTCCAGCTATAGATATAAATCTCAATATAAAATGTAAACAAAAGTGTTTTGTCGCGGACTGTTCGATTTCCGCCCTTCCTCAGATCTGCTGGGATTGCATTCGGAATCGTGTTAAAAGTTTGCATTGAAGAAGTTCGTTGGCGGCACGTCGAATTGAAGCATTGTTTTGGTTAAGGGTAACAAACTCCGCGATCAGCTGAAGCTGCAGGACGGACTTTAAAGATTATAAGTTTTACACTTTATTATAAAAATTCAACGAACAGTTTTCGTTTTCTGCTCTCGCGAGATAAACTTCTGACGTTTTATCGGTCTAGAAGCCTTTCCAAGTTTGCCTCTACGAAGCTATTTCACTAATCATTTTAATTTATTTATTACAAAGTTCGACGAACAGTTTGAAGTGTTCTAACTAGATTAATTAATTACTATATTCTCGGGAGATCAATATGCCAGACACAAGTTAAATCCACTACGGAGACGTTAATAAGTTTAATGCGTGGCAACTTACTTTAACTTGTAGTTACGAAGCGCGCGAGGTGTGACGACACTATGAATGTCTCGAAGTAACTTTTGTTCATAATGTAGTAATGGTTATGAATGTATGCGAGAAGTTTGTATTGTGGTGCAGCTTAGCGGAGCGGAGCGGCATGAGGGCGCGATCGTATCGCCATACATTAGTCGGCCGCGGCCGGGAGAGTTATTATCAGATCAGTTTGTTCGCAACTTTGCGAACCGTGGGGCGAACTTATCTGGCGGCGGCGGCGCGGGCGCTGGCGGCTGCCGCTGATAAGCTGGAAACTGACTTACCATGTTTGAGAGCAGCAGTCGGTGATGTTTAGCGAGTTGAGGATCGAGGGCTTGGAGCGGAAGGGCGAGAGGCAACGGGAGAGACAAGGAGAGGGGATGCGGGCCAGGCTGCACGAGCAGCGGCGGGCAGCAGGAGCACGGCGTCACGTAGGACACGCAACCGATCTGCGGCGGGAACAGCGTGGCGGCCGGCGGCCTCCCGGAGGCCTCGCGCTCTGCTCTAGGACCGCATACGCGGCCGACTCCTAACTCTCGGCGAACTCGGCCGAGACGATACCGAGTCTACACTCGAAGAGAACTTGAAACTTGAAAAGTTCCGAAAAGTTTATAGAAAGTGGGTTCGGGACAAGGAAGGTTCCGGGTCGTCGCGAGGGAGCGGGAAACTGAGAAGCGGAGACGATACAGAGCTCGCGATAGTGTGTCGCGGAAAGTGGCGGCGTGCACGGAGCACAAGTCGCCAGGCCGGCGTGTGGCGGTGGACTGAGCGGCGGCAGGTGCGCGTGGGGCGCGGAGGGCTCTGGGGGCGGGCCCACCTGACTCACCTGGGCGCCTGCGCCGCGCAACCAGCTCAGCCTCCGCAAGTACGCACACATCCGAAACCAACACGCGCGCACACAACGAAAACATACCTAACTTACAACTTACAAGAGACGCTTCTGGTTTTGCACAATTTAAGCTCACATTTTCAAACTTTTCTGTAACTTTATTTATTCCAATGTGTATTACAGGTAGATTATTTACTTAGTTATTATGAATTTCGATTTACTAACAGACAAAATTACAGGAAAATACACTGAAATCCCACACAATAAGCATTTGTTTCGCATTTTCAGACCTAAACCAATAAACAGATAACATATCAATCATCTATGTTCACATTGGCAGGTCGGCGACTCGCAAATAACAAGAAGGTATTAATCTTTCGGAAATCTGGGGATAAACGAGTAAAATCGCATTGATCTCCCAAGTCCGGCTTTGAGGACATCTGAAAGCATCTAAAGACTGAAGTACGCTTTAAGCTCATTCTGGGAGCTTTAGGCCGATCTGAGTCACTCCATAAACTACTTGATTTGAAACTCCATCAATTAAATTCTCTACCAAAAACTTTACTGTGAGCACTCTAAAATCATAGAGATGATCAAGCGTCAGGTTGATCTTAGCCACTCATAAACTTTTGGTTTTAAACTCTAATTTTCAATTCCGCACCATACGATAAAGCCGGCTCTACACTTTAAAATCATAGAGCTTTTCGCACATATCGAATCGTAGGTTTTGCATACATTATTATATATATCTAGTATCTAGAAAACCAGTGAAACATTTCCATTAGTACTATTTTGTGCTCTGTGCTCCAGAGGATTAAGCACCTTTTAGCGTCGCACACTATTTACTCGAACCTTTCCGAGACAAAGATTACACGTCTCGTTAGTGGCTGGTCGGTAAACAAAATACGTTTAGATTTAGAGTATGGGCCTTTACTGTAAGAGTTTGAGAGGGTATTCGGGAAATCTTACGCTAAATGTGTTTATTTGGGAAAAATAGAAAACATCCTGAAACACGCGGTTACATTTCTCAAATTTAATCAGGTGATATCACCACATAAGTATTTAATTCATTTGTATCGAGGATCGTAATTTTAGAGATCATGAAATTGAGACTGTGTAATAAAGATTCGCCAAATCAGCTAAATGGATTAAATCAAACAGATCCATATAACCCCAAAAATATTAATTATTATGTCGTCGAACTACCTCTTCCGTTACAATACAAGATTAAAAAGTAAAATCGTTTTGTTCCTGATTTAATTGAGAAGGGGATATCATGAAATTGTATAAAGACACCTCAAATTGTTTTAAACCAAATTAATTAGGAATCTCCTGGGCAAAAACTCAATTTATTGAACCCAAGGACGAGTTTTACGTGTGTCTTCATGAAGATTTCCTTTGGGATGATTTTCCTCAGAATAAGATGATATTAATTTAATTTGTCAGATTTGTCTGATTATTTGGTCTCTAGCATGGAATCACAGAAAACCTCTGTGGGTTAGCACATGAACCACAAGACAATGAATTTGCCGATAATTAATAGAAATTGTTAAACCATATGCGTATTTTTTTTAAATCATTGCGACGAGCTGGATTTAATTAATTTTGCTTTTTTTTTTTGAGTTATGTAATTTTATGTTTTAACAATAGAATAAAATCTACTTCAATATTATTTTTTTTTTTAATGGGACCATCTTGGAATCATTAACTATACAAAAGCGAAAGAATCATCAAATTCAGTCAAAAGTTTGGTAGCAAGGATACGGCACAATGTAATGAAATAAATACAGGACTGATTTGATAACTTCCTCCTCGGTTTTTAATAATTTTTACGCATTGTAAAATCTATTTTAACCTTAGGGATCATCCATTAATCACGTGATGTCTTTTTAGCAACTTTTTACCCCCCCCCCCCCCTTATGATAGGTCTCACGTTATTAATATTATTTAATTTTATGTAAGCTATGGACCTGTCTGATATAAAAATGTAATTATTATTATTAATTTAATTATTATTAAATGTAATAATTGACGACCATGTTTTGTCCATGCTGGGGGTTAAATAGGACCTGATTAACGTTTATATACTTATGTACTACACACAGACACGCAGCAGAATGTAGCTAATCGTTACGCAAAGGCCTGTCAGACTGTTGTTGGCAAGTAGAGGATAATCAAGTACGAGTAATCAAAGGGATTTAGGTAACCAGAGTGGTTAGCCATTAATTACGGATGCGGCTGAGATCTGTTGTGCAAGTTTTGTAGTTTCATGTGAATTTGGGCACGACTTAGCTAAGGATGTTGGCAAGTTTTTCTTTTTTTGTGCACTCTATTTTATTTTTTGATTTTTTTGGGGAATTTACTGATAGCATATTATAAAATGAGGAATATTGATCTAATCATTCTCTGCATGAAAATGATATTAACATAAGCTGAGGGTCAGGTAAGTGTTTGTTTAGCCGTAGGAATCGAACCTGCTAATTTCATAATTTTCTCAAAGCAGCACATAAAGAACGCGTTATAACTGTGTTTTATATTCATCATACACTATCCAAAAGGCGTAGGGTTTTAGACTCTTTTTAGGGGAGTTTTAAGAGAATATGTATTTTTCTTACCGCTATAACAACAAATAATAATAATAAAATAAATATGTAAATTACAGGGGGCTTCTATAAAAAAAACGTTTTCTCTTGAACCACATTAGGTAGAGACATGAAACTTCTTAACCAACTTAAATAACAACAAATATTAAACAAATAATATAGTTAAAAATTTGAGGGGTTCCTGAACAAGTGAACATTTGATATTCTTTGAAAAAGTTGCTAGATTTTTACGGTACGGGACCCTTCGTGTGCGAGTCGACTCGCACTTGGCGGTTTATTTATACCACCAAGGTGGCAAACAAGCGTGCGGGCCGCCTGATGGAAAGCGATTACCGCAGCCTATGGACGCCTGCAACATCAGGGACGTTACACGCGCGTTGTCGACCCATTAAATGTCTTAGAAGACCCTATTTGAAGAACCAACAACATATTATATTAACAGCTGTCTGCAAATTACATATTTAGTTGCACTTCTCTTTTTTTTTATGTGGTTAATGGGACTCTTCCTAAGATGGGGCCTATCATGTTTTAAACATAGTTAGTTAAGAAAGTGTGCTGCTATACAGCAGCAAATTCTAAGCCGCCACCACACGGTGGCGGCTTAGAATTTGCACCACCACAACTCTTCCCGCGGGTGTCGTAAGAGACCAGAGATATCCACCCACCGGAGGCGGGCAGCAGCGCCCCCTACAGACCTTCTACCACCACACAGCGCAGCGATCCCCAACCCCATGCGGGTTGGGGATCGCAGTTCGGTGGTAGAATTCCAGCGTGGGTATTATAGGCATCACCCCCTGTGAGATAAAAGCCAATAAGGCGCTTATCAGGGCGAGGCGTGGGTCTGGACCCAGGCACAGCCTATTATTAATAATAGGAAATGTGGAAGTGGAGGTAAGAATGTGCGTTTAGTAATTACCTATGTATTTTGCTGTTATAAATACTTATTTACTTTTGTTTTCTTTTTTTTTTGCTTTAATAACCTTAAAGTTACTTCCTAGCATTATACTGATAAAACAACTTAATAGCTTAGTAGGTAGGTAAGGTACGCACCTGCACGTCTAACAAAATCTCGTATATGTGAATCAGCGTACAAAACTAGTCTGGTAAGTATACCTACACAACAGTTACACATATGTGTGCGAATTCCACAGTTCAAAGTTAGAATACCTGCGCCCGCGCCGGGCCCCGGTCATTAGCCCCTATGACGTCATTAAGCCGCCAAGCAGTCTACAATATTATGCAACGTGACCTTAACATTGGGTAGCGAAACCTTAACGTATAGTGACGACGTTTATGGAGCATTGTATAATTTATCGTGTAGTGTGGGCACGGAATTTGGCACACACGACACCTACACAAAAAGGTCAGAGATAGATAAGTTTTACTACTTACTTATACAGTTACTAGCAAAACGCCCCGGCTTCACACGGGTTTAAGATCAGTTAAATAGGTAGATCTTTAGAAGAGGAATTATCCCGTAATCAATTGTTCGACCTACGAAAGACGACAGGTAGGATGCTGGATGCGGCGAGCTGATGACAGGGCGCTATAGCACTCATTAGGGAAGGCCTATGTCCAGCAGTGGACTAACATGGGTTGGTGAAATTGTTTTATATAACTCTATTGGTTGACGCGAAAAATAAACATCATATTTCAGTCAAATTAAACGTATTAATGCATTATACACCCAAAGTTTCCTAAACGAAATGCGTGAGTTTAAAGCGTTCAGACAAACAGACATGCAGACAGACGCGGCGGGGGATCTTTTTTTATAATAATATGTTACCTACTTCCGTTCTGCGTAGAAATCTCTTATAGCAAATAGGTTTGGATTCGCTTTGTAGACTGTGACAAATAAAGTAGGTATTGTACCATGACAAAACTATTTGTAACATACGACGAATTTACGTCTTGACAAGATTGATGCTATCCTTACTGCGATAAGCTGTATTACTATAGAAACCATATTGTTTAAATTTCCACAATTGATTCATAATCATTTAATGAAAAGCCTACTAAGTTTATAAAAACAACATGTTTCCTCGCTACTCTTTATTTCACTTAATCCTTCTATGGAACAAGACTTTTCATGTAAAACAAGACCATGTGAGTGTGAATTTTAAATTTTTATGTTCTCTATATTTTTGATTCCTGACCTGACTAGGTATTTTCACAATATACGCACATTGTGAAAAAGTAGATTTTTTACTAAAGGATCAGTGAATAATAATACTACCACCAAAAATCTTATAAAATCGATCTTCAACAAAAGTCGCCCAGCAAAAAAATATTTCAACCAACAATATTATTTTTAGAACTATAGTTGACATTGACATTACTTATACTGACAAGTGTATCAACTCTAGTTCTAATTTGTTTTTATTATTGAATTGTTATTTTCTTTGTCAATGAAGTTGTACAATATGTTAAAAAAAAAACAACTCTTACCTATTGACAAATTTTGACATTACTTTAATTCGTATTTATAACATTACTTACAAGTGTATCAACTCTTAGCTATTGACTAATTTTGACATTGTTTCAATTCGTATTTATAAACTAAATCAATGCACTTACTTGTTTGTTGCAATTATGGCAAGTATCCTGACGTAAGGGTACCTTTGTATTTAGACTTGAAAGTACAAACTTTTCAATGCCCTTTGCCAAAAACACGCAAACAAAACTCATCAAAATGCTAACAGAATCAAGCAACTTCAGAAACAACTTAGATTTGTTACTTTTTAACGGAAAAATTTTAGGGAGCTCTATTTTATCATCGAATTCAGTTGTTTTTATTGAAATAAACACGTTAACAGAAGTATTATTTTTTTTCCTTTTGTATTTTATTTATTTATCATAACTTATTAGTTATATTGTTATTATTATACTTTAAAACACTTTAAAAGTTTAAACCATAGAAGGTTTGTCCAGTGTCGACAGTTACAGCAGCGAATTGCCACACATTTGGCATGAAATTATAGATAAATAATTATTATCATAAACAAACTAAGAACGGCAATGGCCTTTATTAACAAAGAAAATTACAATCAAATTATAACTAGTATTTACAATTGAAACAATTAAGCTAACTGCAGACTGTTGCAAACAATCTACAGGTAGCTCAACTGATCCATATCAATACCAGTCGGAAGCGTCCCCAAGACGCTGGCTGCATTGCCCCGCTGTATGGCAATGCTGATGCGCTGCGCCAGATATCCGCCAGCTCTCGGGTCACGCGTCGCGTCGACCAGACGCTCAGATAACTTTTTAAAAACCCGGAGAGCCTCGGTACCCCACGGACCTAGGGTCTCGACCCCAAAGGGAGCAAATATGTAGGCTCTGTCGAGACCTGCATATTTGCGTCTAAAGACTTGCTTGCGACAAACTAAGTCATAGTATATACTTAACATTGTTAGCTATTGAAACACATATTATTGCCTACAAATAAAAACCAAAGCACCAACACACAGTTTAGGTACCAGTTACACTACCACTTGGTTATTTTATCGTAGAGTATGTTTAGATAATACCTGCATACAGGTTTAACAAGTACAGGGTGACTAGCGGTCGCTGTCTGGAAAAAATATATATGCAGATCGTAGTACATATTTAACATTCTGTTACATTTTACAAAGTAACTCCGTATATATATAAATCAGATTTTTCTATAAATTATCTAAAAAGTAGAGTGAAAATGTAATATTTCATAATAATTATAATTATTATGGCGCGCATCGTCAGGAAGTTCCTCTCTGCAGCCCTAGTCACCGTCCGCTTAAGGCTAGCTTCGCGGCCGGTGATTCACCGTTATGATATATTTTTTACTGTAGAATAGTTTTATAATATTTTATTTTCTATAGTAAAAAATGTATTTTATAACGAGATTTAAAATAAATGATGTGAATAATAATAAATTAACGAGTCAAAAGGTAGTTCCCACAAAAACGGATATGCACAGAACGTTAGCTAAGAGAATTTGTTTGCATCAACTGGAACATATTATCAAATCTGACAAATATAGAATCTCGTAAGTAATCTCAAATCAAATGAAAAATCAACGAAGCAACCTCATCATAAATAAGCAATGCTATTTACATAAACATAACATCCAAAACATTACACGGAGGACTCGAAACATTCAGATGTACGCATAATGCAAAACAAGAACCACTGACGTTGAAAGGAATACAGAAGGCAAGTAAATCGTCCGAAGCCGAGAACAAAACCGAATAAATTGTTTTAATAAGGCATAAATTGAAGAAAAAATAAAGCTCGTCAAGTGCGTAGAACGGAGAAACTGTGGAGTTCCGTAGGTTTTTCGACGAACGCTCAAACTACAGATGTTTTCATCTCTGTTTTTCAGTATTGGTATCTAAAGCCTGGGCACAGATTTTATAACCTGGATTAACTTTGAGTGATCTTACAGGTAAATTTTTTCTGCTCTGGATGCGTTGGAGCTTCATACATTGTAGGTATGGAGTACTGGGAGATCATCCACTTGATGGACCGATTATATTGTAGTCATCGCAGGGAGTTGATGGAAGGCCGCTCAGCACCGCTATTTGTAGCGTGTCGTATGGGGGAGACCTATGCCACCAACAGTGGTCGTTTTTAGCTGATACGATGATAGTACACTGTATGTGAAGAGTTCTATAACCAGTGCTTGGCAAATTCCAATACCTGGTTTCATGTCTCAGACGTGGTTAGTGTAATAGATGAAAGGTAGAAAAATAAATAATGCTGGACAATTAACATAGCATATTCTAGCCCATAGTAGGAATAAGATTTTGTTGTTTTACGGAACCCTAAGATCGACAGCGATCATGCCGTTACGATGGGTGACCATGGCATTTACGCTCAGCTGAGCTCCGTACATGATGGTTAAAGTGTACTTTTTGTATTGATTCGATGCTTTTGCAATGCGTGTGCATTGCAATTTGCTATTACAGTTACGAATGCCAGATAAGACGGTACTGCTGTAAGATATATGGATAAACTTGAGATAACAATAGTACATAAAAATAACAAAAACTGAATAACAATAGTAGACATAAGTTACTGAGACTTTATAAGATTTCTTTTAAAAAATTACAAATTTAATTTTATTTACAAAAAGATAAAGAAAAAATAAACATTATGTAGTATATTAATAACCTAAACCCGAAACAAATGTTGCCATTGGCAGACAGCAATAATTTTGCCGTTCAATCTAAATGTGTTCAATTTAAATTTAACTTAGAATCTTTTTACGGCAGGTACTGCGCTTTCTTTGCCTGCTATGAATTTGTACTCACTAAAGTATCGATCTATAAAAATAGGATATAATTAAAAACGTTTGTTTCCAGAACATTTTAATTACGAAGATAATATGCATGGAAAACTAATTGGCGAATGAACACGGCCTTGCAAAATAATCGCACTTCATTAATTTGCTTGCATACGAAGTTCACGCAGTAATTAAAATATCAGAACAATATCCAGTGAACATCAAATGAGGTGAGGTGAAAGGGTTAACCCACTAGACCTGATGGATTAACCTTTGCAAGTCATCATCATGACCATGGTCGTGGCAGTCGCGGCTCAGCCCGTGTATGCCGTAAAAGTCGACTAAAGGAATTTACCATAAGAAGAGGAGCAAGCTTCTGTGTATTTTAACATCCATCATCCCCCATGGGACCCATGGGACTTCCACGGTACCAATGGAAAGAAGTGGTAGACCTACAAGCGGAGGACTGGCAGGAAACTGCACAGGACAAACCAAAATTGCGACTCTGCTTGTCGGCGGCCAAGATACACTTCGAGTAGCTGAATCACAAGAGTAAGTAAGTATCATCTAGAACGCAGATCGCTACAGTCCTTAGTCTGGTCGAGCAAATTTCGCTGTCCAATTCTGAAATTCCAACTTATGAGTGCAACTGTTCTAGCAAATGCAGAACGTTGCCGTTATTCTCTATGTATTGCTGTCGCGATTGCTTGTCGCCATTGCTGACCGATTTTTCACCCATTCTAAATCATTCTTGACATGAAATATTTTAGTACCTACTTAGAAGCTACAATAGGTGATGGCAATTATATCACAATGAAGTGTTTACTTTAACCTTCGATCAGGGAAAGTAAGGGTCGTCCTTCGTCTGAGACTTTAACATAAAATAGTATATAAATAGGCTGAAAAAAGTGCTTTGGCGTTGGGTAATAATTATATCAGTCAAATTAAAATAGCATAGACCGTACACATTTTCCCATGATATCCTCTCCGCGAAAGATCAGCGCCATCTATTGAGTACTTAGGTAAAAAATATTTTTTTCTTTGTTGGAAATCGCCTTATTATAATTTCTTAGATATACCTATTCTAACAAATCTTTACAAAATGAAGGCACAGGCCAAAACCACGCTTTAAGCTTTCTACCGTAAAATATATCTACTAGGATACCATGTAAATCAAGGAAATTATAGTCCACTAGCTTAACCTCTATCGGTAAATATACTCTTACTCGAGTTTGGTTTCATGCAGATAGGGTAACATTGATACTATAATAGCTGGAGCAATTAAGTGCATAATTGCAATTATTTAAGCAGTATCATGAAAATGGAGATGATTAGAACATTTTGCTAACGAGTTTGCACGTGAAATGAGTATTATGTTTAGGAGCTTAAAATAAGCTGTTAGGAAATATCGATATGATTTTGTTCGTCTAACATCAGATACCTGAGTACCTGACGTCACAATGAAGTTTCAACACTATCTTGGACGATAGTGTTGAAACTTCATTGTGACGTCTTATTTTTCTTTAGGATTTGGCACAGCGCCTAAAGCGTGCCAACATGGACCTACCCAAATCTCATACAAAAAAGAGACTTCTTGATACTATCCTCTCTAACCGAACTCAAGGCTTAATTCTAATCCTTACAGTAAAGTAAATGGTGTTTAAAGGGGTTTGAAGATTTTTGTATGGAGGGTGGCCCCAACATTTGTATATTTTTAAAAATCGCTTCATACAATAAAAGTTACTTATATATAGCACATTCAAATATATAAAAAATAACTTTTATTATGATTTTGAAAAAAAAAACAACATGGTGACCGATGTGCGGGCCACCCCATATGCAAAAATCACAATATATGTTATATATTTAGATAGATGACACTAATACAAATACAAAATATTCTGTAACATTATGTCCTAAAGCGTCAGGTTTCTGAGATATTCATATATGAAGAAAAACTATAGTTATTTTAATCTGTGAATATCTCGGAAACCTGACGCTTTAGGACATTATTTAATACGATTTTTTTTTATTTGTTTTATTGTCTTCTATCCAAATATATAACTTTTATTAAGAGCGGCCAGTTTGAAAAAAAAAAAAACAAAATGGTGACCGATGTTAGGGCCAAAATCTTCAAACCCTTTCTATTGAGTGTTTAAAAATTACAAATACAGCATAAGTTGTTCGTAATTGGATATCAATTCTACAAAGGTCAGCAGGATGAGAAACCCAATTTAGACAAAACTGTGATGTAGTTATCAACAAATTTCCTGTTCCTTATTTGACTGCTTCAATTAGTAAGTAGGTTAACTTAAACGTACCTTAGATAGGTACGTAATCAAAAACGTTCTCTTTGTAATGTAACTGAAAATACCATGTTTGCTAGCCCATTGAAATCTGAACCGAAGTACTTTACAATTAATTACATTTTCATCATATTGGGTAATTCACAACATTGGGTTTACAAGTGTTTAAAAGCATTGTATTCAAGAGTTTGTTTGATGGTTCTGAATTTCCCGTTTGATCCGCTAATGAGGTTATTAGTCGAGTTTTTATACCTTCTGGCTTCAGGTTCTAAAATAAAACCGACGACGTCTGAACTTTTTTTTTTCGGAGCTTAGGGTAGGTTTTATAACCTACCTTAAGCTCCGAAAAAAAAGTTTTTAAAATATTATGAATTTTACACCGTTGCGTGTTTATCTCGGATAAAATCGGAAGAAACGTTTGTTACAAGTCTCAAGTAATTGATAACTAAAAGGAATACCTTAATTTCATATTACTATATTCCTTATACAAAGTTTGGATACGACTCCGATGTGTCATTAATTTAAAAACTACTTTACATTCTCCTAATCCAAAAAGCAAATTTATTAACCCCTAGAAATAAATTAAGAATAACCAAAGTGCCGGACGGTTCGTAATTATTTTAAAGAGCAAGCTAAGTAACATGCTGCATGATCCTTAGGTGTGGCACTTATAAGCACTTTGCTTAGAATTCTTTATGAAGTCGACCCAACACTGCGGTTCGACTAGTGATGTCAACGCGACTTATCGAAGGTACGATTTTAATTAATTTATGCAACAGATTAAGGCGAAGAAAGTTGTGTATGAAAATTAGTTTCAGACATTGTCATTATTATCATTCAAATAAGCTTAAGTTGATGTATAGCAAACATGCAGGTCTATGTTCTGCAGTGGGGTCCTTAGTGACTTATTTATTAGTCGTGACTACAACATACATTTTAAAAGTATTCTTTAATAACTTCGCGTACGGCCCACGCAGGCTCGCTATTATATACAATTGTTGAGTCACCGCGGAAAAGAGCTCAAACTAAAAACGAAAAAGATATTAAAACATCAATCTAGCTAGAGAAATTTTTATCGACAACACATAACTCCATAACCGACACACACTCAACCCCTAGCACCGACGCTCTTTGGTGTCAACTCCAGATCAAATTAAAAACAGAATTTATTATAAGTATCATTTATTATTAATGCAATATACTCGCCGGGCAGAACCCGGTGACCACACCTCGTGTTTTTGCTACAATTTCACTGCCTAATTTTCTGTACAAACAGAATAGGATATTTTGATTAACACGAAAGGCTAGTGGGGTAATTTGTTTCGAGAATAAATTTATATTGGGGTGTGGGAATACGGTAGTTATTAGACGGGAAAAAATAAAACTAAAAAATTAAATTAGGTGAAATTGGGAAAAAAACCTTGAAACCGCAGTTGCGGTTGGGGCTTACGAAAATAATTTATTTTACTGTAGGTTTGAGTGTGGTGGGGTTTAACGGGTGTTTACCCGTATTTTTAAGGCTGATGCCTCCGTTTTCAGATGTCTTGATCCCATGGGCCATTTTGAAAATTGCAGATCTAACTCGAAAATTATAACAGGAAAAGTACATAAGTACCTATATATACATACATCAATTTGAAACAACTAACTCACAGCCATGCATCGAATCGAAAGCCTTTGATCTGTTAAATTAACATGATGCCTCCAAATTCCTAAAAAATTTAAACCGAAAAAAAACTAAAGCTTTACGAAAATCATCATTCTCTTGCCCTTCTTTTACTTAGGTGGGGTCGGCACAACAGGTTTTCTTCTCAAAACTCACTCCTTTCTTACTCATGTTATCTTTCACACAGTCCATCCATCTCTTCTTAGGCCTACCTCTACTCATATATCCATCCACATTCATATCTGAGACTAGTAATATAACACCCGTCCCTTCACATAACATATCACGCTAACCTATTGCTTCTTATCTTATCGTGACGCAACTTTCCAACTTCCTCTTATATACCCATTTTTTACCTTATCCATTCTTATCACTCCACACATCCATCTCAACATTCGCATCTACATCGCATGCACTCTTCTCTAATGTGCCCCTTTGGTGGCCCAAGCTGTACGAACATAGATATTAAAATAGTTATTTCCCATTTAGGCCGTGTTGATAATTTTATAAAAGCAGCTTACAGAGTTCCGATAATTATATCTGAATGCGAATATCAAGTAAAAGCTTGATGAAATGTGTTTCAATATTACATCCAGAATCTCATTTATTATTAATTTAGGAAATATTAATTTTAGAAATGAATGAGTTGTGTTATTTATTATTGCAATTTACGAATTAAATTATTGTATAATATTTATAACAAAATAAAAAATACACATTTAGATCCGTTCTCGATAGTATTTAATTCGTTATATCGAAGTGTTGAAGTGTATGAGCCATAGATATATAAGGATGGCCTAGGTATTTGAAAGTACAACCTGAAGTCAGCTTAGGGTCATTCCATTGTGACGGGTGGGACATTCTAACTCCTTTTTGCTCAAACTTCAAGTAATTTCTCTAAAACTACCAATGCTACCAGTTTCAAAATAATGACATTATGAAACCAGATAATAGTTTAAATGAAAACATAAAAATGTAGTCCTAAATTACACAGTTGACTCAGCAAATTGTCATTTCCTAAGTGTGCGGGGACTCCTATGACACCCACCTATCTCAGTAGACTGCTTTGCTTTCCATATTCCCAAGACAAACCATCAACATTTTGTTATGCAGCTTTCTCATATGTTGTAACTAGAATGTTAAGGTTCTATTTTAAATTAACTTATTTTATTAGCAAATTATCAAATTAATGCCTCATATAGTTTGTGTCGGGTGGGACGAGCAACACTGCGTGCCAATTTTACAAGTCTACAACATAAATTCCGCGAATAAAACACACACAATTGTTAAAACAAGTATATTAATTATACATTTAAAGGAGGTACACTAACAAAACAAAAAAAATATTGTTTATGTTTTTCCGTTTCGATCTTCCGTTGTCAGGTCCACGTCTAATATTTCTATTAAAGGGTATTTCTCACGTTTATTTAGGTATTTTCCCGACGTTTCAGTCGGCTCAGTCAATCCGTGACCACGTATGAGTGTAAATCTTCTGAAACGTCGAGAAAAAAAAAAATTAACGCGATAAATTCCCATCAATCGTAATATTAATATAAGTAAAACTATGTTTATACGTAATAATCAAACCACTTTATCGCTGAAAATTACGTATTCATCAATGCTTTATTTGGTCCCACAGGCCGTTGTGACGGGTGGGACATAATTTCAAATCTCAATATTTCTTTAAGTATTTACTTGCTTAAAGTCCCATGTAGCCAGATCCATTGCCCATAGCATAATTGTTACTTCTGCAAATCCGAAAGACAAAAGATTTTATATTTTTAGGTCAGGATAAAAAAAAATGTGTATGTTTTGCTGTGACGGGTGAGACAACAGATAAGCATTTCGTTGACCTTTTTTAACTTCTCAATAAAATGATTCTCATGTAATAACTTGGCGCTGTTTTAAATGCCGTGATTTTTATTTATCGTCGGTCGAATCGCTTTTTACAATTATTCATAACAAGGCGAAGAAAAGTAGTACGAAATTGAATAAAAAATACGGTACCATAGGCAATCGCGCTACAGTTGTGTTCAAGATCCATAAAAATTATGAACATCGTAAAAATATTAAAAAATTGGGTTGTTTCCTGTTGAATCAATTTATTGGATTTGCTGTTATCCTTATCACAGATTAAAGTACATGTTATGCATGTATTTGTAATGGCCCCTTAAACTCGTTGTAAAAATACATTTTACCTGCTTATCGGACACAACCAGACCAAACCTGTCTCTTAATGAAAACAACTGTCTTTTGTTTTCAGGGAGAAGTCGAACAACGCGTTGATTCAGTGATGAGTTTATAACGTAATGCACACTTGCATATTTACCATTCACATCACACTGAGGTTTCAATTCGACCCACATCGACAAGACTTTTCCAGCCCTATTAATCAACAGTCGACGCATAGCTTTAATCAATTATTACAAACTCCCCTTGTTTAATGAGCGATGCGATTGTGAGCCCGCTTTATCTGCACTTAACTGTGCGCAAACACAATGTCATCAATCGCTACGTGTCAAAATGTAGCCGGAATTTACGAAATAACCGTGTCATATCGATCCATGGGCCCTGATTCTGCTAGATAGTAAACGACGAAGATTTTACAATACATCGCGACTGCAATCGTGTCGACGGGCGAATGTAAAGATCTGAAGAGGGATTTACCCAGAATAGGGACGCGACGGACGGACAACTTAAGGATCAGCTTTACCTAGTACATCGAGCTAATTGTTATGATAGGTGCAAACTTTACTCTAGAGGTCAATATTTCTACGTTACACATTTGTAATAATTATGGCTGCGTGACAAAACTGTCGTTTTCGTAACATAATCATCATTCATGGAGCAAAGTAAGTCAAAGTTTCCGAAAGTATAATTCAAATTCTCAAGGGGCGACTATGAGTTTCTAAATACACTTTAGCAAAACTCCCGAAAATTCCAAAGTACTGGTAATACTACAATTTATTTTACCACGCATGGCCATCTTTTCGGAGACAGCGACAGAAGTAAGTTATTTATTAACAATGTCGTCAGTCAGCCCGGGGCATTACGGGAAATGTAAATAGCTTAACATACTCATTGTAAAATAGAACCGTCCGAAACACACCGCAGGGACGACCTAAGTAAACGTCCTTACTGCCGCTTGATGTTTCAGTGATGGTTATCGAATATCGATAAAATATCGATAGGAACAAATTTACTGTTTTTTTACTGTAATAGTTTAAGTACAGAGGGTACGTACGCTAGAGACAAACACTACAATAACATGTATTAGTAACAAAAAATAGTTTGTGTCTGACCATTGCGATTGTTTTGAACTGATTCCCGGTTGATAGTTAACATAATCGTTCATAAAGCAATATTTTTTACATTTATTATTTCGATTATTGTTATCAATGGACTTATAATGACTGCAATTGCGACATGCAATAGCAACAGCAATCGATTCTACATCAGGCAAATTATCTATCATGCCTTTTAATTGATACATTGGGATAGTTTTACTAAAGTAAATGCTGAAAAATGCGGTAGGTATACATTTTAAACAGACCTCCATATTTTTACCTAACTACCTCTACACAACGCAAGTCAATCATAATTACAACTTTCCAAGATAAAACCCTTCCCAATAATACCTTCCAAGCTAAGTAATCGATCTGTCGATACTACGAATTCCCTTGTCCCATCCCTAAATAAACCCGACTCGAACAGAAGTAAAGAACTAGCGGTTTGACCCTTCAAAGTACTGTTGTCAGACAAATATTCATATTTAATTTCTTGTCGTTGCTTTAAGCACACTAATATTACAAGCAGACAAAGGCAACATCTGAGAAACTCTGGCCCCCTTTCTTGGAGAATCGCCATTAATATGTACCACTCCTGAATGATTAAGCGCCATTTCCTTGATAAATAATTAATTTGTTGTAACTAGTCTTGACTTGTAGAACTTTTGTTGGGTCTAATGTTCTCACTGCCGTCTCATATCTGGTTTTGTCAAGTTGAGTTACCAGGCTCAAATAGCTCTATTATATGAATTATACTTTATCAATGAATTTGAATCAAGTTTCGCAACACTATGCCTCTACCAAAACAATTGCCACATTAGTTATCATTGCGATTTGACTGACTTAAAATTATTTTTAGTATGTTGTTTTCGTCGAACCATTCTCTGGTTCTTTCGGCAGGAAATGGAATAAAATGCTGTCAGCTTTCGCAGCCTACGAAAATTAAATGGCGGGGAAGCCAGTAGTGGATTGGTAAAGGCTGTTAATGTGATGACGGTTGAAGAGATTTGTTTTTTTCATGAGCTGCCAGTTTTTTATTGCAATCTCCTCTCTACCGCAGGAGTAGATTAGCCCTCACGTGAGCACTAATACGCCTCAGCTGATGCTGTACATGCCCCCTCCAAACAAAGAGGGCTTTGCCATTATCACCACGCTGGCGGATTGGTGACCGCAGTAGATAGAAGTAAGCTGCTACCATTTCTCTGGTAGATTCCATTGAAATTTACATTCCACATTTCATTCAACATTCTGGTCGGTTCTTACGGCGCCCGCGAGCGGCCGACCCGACCGGGCAGGGCGGCGGCGCGGGCGGCAGCATAGTACTTAATAGTAGACTAGCAATTTCAAAAAATTTTGCTCATCTCTGTTTGGATTGTTCATATCGCAATTTATTTTACCTGAAACAGAATATTTCTTCATTGTAATAACGCTTGTGGATTTACGATTGAAGTTGTTCAGTACCTAAGTAATGTCCCATGTGTTCGCGGAGTCAATGATAAAAGCTTTCAAAGAGTTCGTGAGGCCCGGGCATCAGGCCTCGGGAATATAAGGGTAGGTGCATACGGGGCATATGGGAATGGAAATTGTTAGAAACTTCTTGAACTCTCAAAACAGGGTGCCGCGTAATAATGTGTACTGAACCGAAGGGGGATTACCCTGGACCTATGGCTCCATAGGTCCAGGATCTATTTTATCTAGAGGATAAAAAAGCGTGGGACGGAATTTGCTCCAACTCGAAAAATAACAACTAACAGGCTAAAGGTTTCTTCGTCGCTTCTTTACTTTAGTCTACGTACCGAAGCGACTGAAATCAAAAATATCACTTTATTTCCGTGTCAGTGTTTAATTATTAAGAATTTGACCTTTTCTAAGTATACATTTATTGTATTTATGGAAATAAAGAGTTTTTGACTTTTGACTTTGACTTTGACATAAACACCCCCTTCTGGCTTAATTTTGAACAATTATTATTGAGAAACAATTTTGGTGATACACAACTACACAACTAGGTTTACACAACTAGGCAGATTTTTTTATATATGAAATAGATACATAGGCCTGGGGCTAAATGATGCAGCGTGGATTGTCCAGCATTATTTATTTATTTATTTATCTTCATCAACATCAGATATTCGTTCAGATATAGTTTGAATGCTTCTTATTTGATACTACGGTTTGAAGCAGTAGTTGACATAATTATAAGAAATAAACCGCCAAGTGCAAGTCGACTCGCACACGAAGGGTTCCGTATCATACAAATCAGGCAACTTTTTAAAAGTACATCAAATTTTCTCTTGTTCGGAGATCCCTTTAAATTTTAAACTTTATTTTATTTTTAGTATTTGTTATTATTACAGTTGAAGTGTTACTTAATTATAGAAATATTCATGTTTCAAGTGTCTACCTCTTACAGTTCATGAGATATATCCACATGACAGACGGAGGAAGCTTAGCCTGTCGGAACCCTATTAGGACGGAACCCTATTAGGTTCCGTTTTGACACTTCGGGTACAGAGCCCTAAAAAAACGATAAATTTACAACAGTGTATGCCAACGAAATTATGTGTACCTAACTACGTGAAGTTTTAATTGAAGCATGTAAATATGGTAAGATTTACCTGCGGTCTAACCAGTTCTACATTTTAGTTATTCCAGGGGTTGGTCTCAGGTTTTCCAACGCTTTATACGATGTATGCGCTTACCCTTAGTTCTATAATTTATGCAGACAATCCCAAACTATTTTAGATGAGCGTAACTTGAGCGATAATCTTGAGGCATCATCCAAAACGTCTACGTCGCTTTTAATGATGATTAAAATGTTTAGTGCCTCAAATAAGCTCTGGTTTAGAACTTTTAGGGAAGGCTGGATACCCAGTCCGCCCGTATTATCCGGGTCTGTGGGTTTTCTATGTATAAGTAGGTGAAATAGCACTTGCTTTGCTTTTTCTGGGGCTAGCTAGATGACGCTCTGTGAACAAAGCCCTGAGTTTGATTCCTCGATAACATCGAGACGTCATCGTGACGTAAAATTTTTGCATGCTACAGCGCGTCTAAAGTACAAACATGGAGGCTACGTAGATAAACGAAACTCACTGAGCCGAAAGCGTGGCATATTCACAATACGTTGTATGAAATTTCAAACGTTTATCCCCGAATACTTAAATTTGTGACATAAGGAATTTTCGACAGATTTTCATTGAAATCTGTCAAAATAATCATGACTTAAGACGTGCTTAAATCTGAGTTGTGTTCGAGTATTCGCGGTACTCTGTAAATATGTAAAAAAACAATAATATTAGGTTGTAAAGTTTTGTGTATATATTTGTATAATAACTTTGCTGCTTTAATCATTGTGCTTTATGCTTTTCATGTTGTGTTGTCTTATTAAAATTAGATAAATCAATTTGATGCAAAATTAAAATTTTTCTCTGCTTTCGTTAAACCAATCATTTTATTTTTGAACCGATCATATTATTTTTGAAGTTTATGACTCTCCTTATTGACACTGGCAGAGTCATAGCGAAAAGCAAGCGGCGCCATTACGAAAGAAGTTGAAGTTGAGTATGCGCGGGTTAGGTTAGGTTAGCTATTATAGATAAACGTTTAAAACCTGGCGAAGGCCACTTTTGGTTTTCGTATACTGGAGGCCTGGATTTGAGGCATCAGCGTGGTATGAAAAAACAAAAGACAACCACGCCAGCTTTTAGAAAATAACCTATACGCTGAGTCGGGCAAATTCTATAAATTCATTTGTTTCAATTCGGTTCCTTCAACTTCTTCGATACATTTGATTCGAGTATCTGTGCTTACCAATTTGATTTCTCTTATCATGGTTTGAAGCTTTTCTTACCTGGAAATAAACAAGAATTAAATTAGGATCAAATTCCACTTACACATATAGTCTTATAAATATAAATATAATAATTGGTGAGTTACAAGAACGTAGCAGGAAAGTTCTATTTTTTTTTTAAATGAAACAAATTTCATTCGTTGGCATGATATACGAAAAAAGGTACCAGTCTGAATAATAAAAATACTAATAGATGACTATGGCTACCAGGTAAAGGAAAACTTGGAAAGAAACGAGTTCTAAATAAAAGAAAAATGTAAATTTATTTTACTGACACCTGAATACGGATTCTACCTTCTCTACGAACCTTACTAATTGTTTCACTGTGTAGGTACTTTTATTTAACTATGAAAACTATCGTAGTTTGACGAATTCATTAGGTAGATACATTTATAAATTAATTTAAATATAAATTATTATCAATTCTGAAGTTCAGGTCACAGCAAACCTAAGCTACTTCAAATCACACTAATGACTGTATCAGATAAGTCCATAGGCGCAATCTGGGCCCAAAGGTCGACAAGACACTACCTGGCTGAAACTCTTGTTATAATATTCACTTTGCCCCTCACCCCGCCCGTCCCTTCCGAAAGCTCTTAATGCCGACTCGACCTGACCTCAGGCTAGCTACATGGGGTACAGAATATGGAATACTCGTAGATGTGAAATTCGGAATTGTAGATTGTTTCCAACAGTCAACAAATTAGAACTAGTATTTATTATTGAAACAATTTTATTATGTTTCAGTTGTAAATACTAGTTCTAATGACTATAAATAAACCGCCAAGTGCGAGTCGGCTCGCACACGAAGGGTTCCGTACCGTAAAAAATTAGGAAACTTTTTCAAAGAACATCATATTATATTCACTTGTTGGGAGACCCCTTTAAATTTTCAACTTTATTATGTTTTTAGTATTTGTTGTTATTGTAGTTAAAGTATTACTTATTTATAGAAAGTTTTCTATGAGTTTACCTATTGTGGTTCAAGAGATACAGCCTTGACAAGTGAATAGTAAAAATAGCAAAAAAAAAAGGAGTTTTTTGTATGGAAGTCAGTCCCCTTTTTCTTGGATATTTATTTTATGTTTATTAATTTTTGTTATAGCAGCAAAAGAAATACACATTCCCTGAAAATTTCAACTGTCTACCTCTTACGGTTCCGGACGGACGGACGCACAGCGGAGGCTTAGTAATAGGGTTTCGCTCGCTCTTCGGGTACGGAACCCTAAAAAGTAAAAAATTATCTTATATCATATTATTATAGTTCATGTATGAAACACAAATATTTTGGTATGGATGTAAAACTTTTATTCTTAGGTAATGATCAGTAAAAGCTCATAGTTTTGGATTTGTAACAGCTTGCGAAGGATATATTTCGGTTTTATTTTTTTATTTTAATAATTTCGACCTAACGTTCCATTGAAATCTGTTTAAAAAAGCGTGCGCCTTATTTTCGCTCCTTTGTGTTTAAATGTGGATGATTTTTAAAATTTTGATTTCCTACGCAGATTTATTTTCATCGAAACCAGACAAGGTCCTCAAAACTCTTGTAATACAAATTTAGGTAGAGTCAATTAGATTATATTATAACTTTAATAAACAATGAGTTACACATCGCCGCGTTTTATTAGTGTTTATCTTCTGCCAGTTCCATTAAGCCGTTTATACATAATGTATGAATTTGTTATGCCGTTTGATGTAAAGAAGCTTTAACAGGTAGTGCTAAGGTTTAAGGTCAATTTTGTAAATAATAATTCTGCCAATCAATCGCGTAGGGTCCGAAAAGTTTCAAAATAATATGTTATACAAGTTAAATCTTTAACCTTAAACGTAATTATATCTGATTTGGTACAAAATTTAAGAATGCGTTGTATGTAATCGTATGAAACATCGCGCAGTTGTCGGTCTGACGAATTGTCACAGTAAATTTGTTACAATTAGGATTTTTTGGAGCAATTTGGAACATAATATTGTTATTATTTTAGATCAAGCAACCTTTCCCCAAGGGGGTAATCGAATCTACAACTTTCTGCAACTCAGAAACACCTTTGTCAACTGCGCCAAAAAGGTCTTCAAAATGATAACTTGATTCTCAATAAGCCTACAGAAACTAAAAAGAAAAAGTCTCCTCGGATGCCAGGACATATTTTAGTGCACATGTGTGTGTCCAAACACAGGTGCACTCTCTATTCCGTCACTCTCATAACCTGGGATGATGGGACGGCAGACTTCGTCCGGCGCGACGTATGTACATTCTGAGGCACGGGAGTGTAACACCGCCACCTGCCTGACTCCGGACAGCTATCGACAATTTTTACCAGTAGCATTAGACCTAGCAGAACCTAAAAAATATTAATCACATTGACACATTCACATTGTTCGTTTACGTCAGGGAAAAGAAAATATGTCAGTTGGTAAATAAACTAATAAATTCCGCTATGCTAGCGGATAATAAACCAAGTCACCATTTTTTGTAAATTATTGTCGTGCGAATGAGCTTGAAAAGAATAAATGGATATGACTTCCGATACTGTGCGTATTTATTTTTAAGAATGAACGAGTAAAGTTATATTTACCTATTTACGAGTTATAGGGCCCATTTTTGAATTATGCTTTTGGCAGATAAAAGGAATATCGGTTTATAAGTACTTTATAAAGTCTAACAATCAAGTGGAAATCACTATGCCCGTATTAATTTCTTCAAGCCGATAAAGTGAGCTGCTTCCGGTGATTAATTGATTAGATCGCTCATTGCCGTGTATAGAAAGGTTGTTTTTAGGGTTCCGTACCCGTAGAGTGAAAACGGAACCCTATTACTAAGCCTCCGCTGTGTGTGCGTCCGTCTGTCACAGGGATCTATCTCATGAACCGTAAGGGGTAGACAGTTGAAATTTTCACATGTACATGTACATTTGGCTATAACACCAAATAATTAAAATAAAATAAATATCTAAATTAAAGCCACCTTTAATTTATACATACGAAAAAAGTGATTTGTTTGGCTATTTTTTCTCTTCGTTTGTCAAGACTGTATCTCACGAACCACAATAGGTAGACACTTGAAACTTTCTATAAATAAGTAACACTTTAAATGTAATAAGAAAATACGTAATAAAAATATAATGAGTCAGAAAATTTAAACGGGTCTCCGAACAAGTGAAAATTCGATGTTCTTTGAAAAAGTTACCTGATTTTTATGGTACGGAATCCTTCGTGTGCGAGTCGACTCCCACTTGGCAGTTTATTTTTGCATCGTACTGCAAAAAAAGCGTGGTAGGGTCTATTACGCTTTTTTTTCAGTTGCACATTAAGAATCAACCCCTTCAACTCAGCCCGTGGACGTCGTAAGAGCCAACTAAGGGAACCTACCAGAGGAAGAGAAGCAGCTTTCTTTTGTGTATTTTTAACACCTTCACTGCGATCACTAATCTACTTGCCAAGCGTGGTGGTTATGGCCTAATCCCTACTTGTTTTTGGGAGACATGTTTAGCTGTGGACGTATATGTGCTCTGTTGAGGGGGGATGGGCAAAATAGAGCGCAGGTTCAAATCCCGTCGTCAATGAAACTTTGATGAATTTGTCCGTGTAAAACTTTTGGTAGCTATGCTACCCACAAGTTGCAAACCAAAATAAATCATCTCCAAAAACAAACTAAAGTTTTGAGCAAAGCTTTAAAGCAAAAAGGTTTGACCCAGGTCAGACCGAATTTAAATGAAGAAACACTGAATCACAGAAACTACCAGCTTTGGATTCAAATGGGTTGCTCATTATAATGTAAAAATACAGCCGTAAACAAGGTTTACACTGAAATCCTATAACATCCTTCGACAGATTCAATTTTGCAAGTTCTTTGCACAATACGAGCACTACTCTGCCATCGACCTGTAAGACACGACGGGTTACTGTTCCATAAATCATTGCATTTTATTAGACACGTCCTGAGGCTTGTTTCAAATAACTTAATCTCTGGGCTGATTCACACTCAAACTTCTGTCGTTAATTGTTATTGTTGTCAAAATTTACATGATGTAAAGAAATGTCTACAAGACTCTTCTAAATGCTGATCTCTCTAAATAAGAAAAAAAAATACATATCATACCTACTCTAATGAATAATCTATAAGTTTCTCTACCTTCAAAATATCTACCTTTACACATCCTTCAATCCAATACATAAAACAATTTAAAACATCGTTAATTATATACAAAGAAGATACGGGATTCCCCCACTAAGATCCGAAAGTATTAAAAACATTTGTACCTTTCACGTCTAGACTAGAACGTAGATCTCCAAGAAACATTAATATTAAATTTAAATGCTATTTATCATAGAGACGTATTCCCTAAACCAAACATGTCTGCCTAACGACGTGAGACTCTTGTTGCACGTACAAATGTTTTGAGCTAAGTAAATGGCGGAATAATCGCAATGCATCAGGGCACAGCGGAAATAAGTTAGCCAGTAAAGTTTAACTATGGGTTTTTATATTTTGAAAAGATATAGCGCCGCCGGACTCGCACTGTAGAGCTTTCCGTTGCAATTGTATTTGTGCCGGTTGCTAAGTTTTTATACAATGATTATTATGAGTGATTAATGCACTATCTGGTATTTTACTATCCTCAAAGCGAAAAAAAACCCGTAAAAACGAAAAAAAAACTACTTTTAATAATAACTTAAAAAGCATGACACTTTTCTTGATTTGTTATGTGGTTTAAAATGATCACATATCTCCTTGATCGGCTCCTTCAATCCCTACATTGTTCCACCAAACACTACATATAGATTTTTAATATTTTTTTCGCATTGTTCTTTCAGAAATGGTCATCGTATAAAACAGTGGACAGATTGAATTTAAACTGTTATTTTTTTTGGTATTTGGCTTATGATGCCACTGTAGATAGTTTTCTCTTCTGTGACAAGGAAATTGTTGCATAGACACATTACGTTTTATGACATTCGAAACGGAACGTTTATGAATTAGGTTTGTTGGAACCTAAGATTGATTGAATGACCCAAATCAAATCTTCTAGGGCTCACCTATTGAAAACGCACCCTAGAAGTTCAATAAGATTAAAATTAAAATAGATAAATGTATGTATTATAATATGACACTATTAATTAATTAATAGAAAACCATTTATTATCTAATGTAAAGAGCTATAGACATCAAACACGTCATTAGCAAAACTATGCATTAACCTAGTGCGCGACACAATGCAATACAGCAAAACCTAGTGCACGACACAATGCAATACAGCAAAGCCTAGTGCGCGACACAATGCAATACAGCAAAACCTAGTGCGCGACACAAAGCAATAAAGCAAAAAAAAATTCTGTGCAAAGGCAACGTAGGTTTTTCGTACCTCACACATGTACTTTAGTACGGCAGTAACTAAGTAAGGGCAAATAATCATCATTTAAATAAAGCTTAGCGCAAAGTCTTTAGGCCTATTTTCCCTTACCAAGTGACGCACACAGTACCTACCGAATCAAAGATTCATGGGATTAATCGCGTGAGCTTATTCGGTTAAGCTAAAAGGATGGTCTATTAACTTATGTAACGAGGTTTCTACGAGATTTACACTCTGTCCCATCGAGGAGATTTTCAGTGTAGACTACCTGATCAGTGATTTCTCAGTATTGTTACTTTACTTGGAAGCTGCTTCAAGTTGAGACAGACTTAAGTAAATAAACTTAAGAAAATTTAAGAAGAATTAATTAGGAATTCGCGTTTTTTGTCTAGGCTAGAATAGAGAAAATATTATACTCTTACGAAACCAATGCTAAAAGATCTAAATAAAAGAACAAGATCCTGCTAACAAAGCTTACAACACCTTTTTATTAAAAACATTTCACATTTACATAAACCGAACTAACTATAGCACAACTTTTACAAACTACCAGAATCTAACCAAAAATAACTATGCACATAAAGACTAGTCCTACACGACGTCTGTTCCGTTTGAATGTCACTTGCAAAATGAAGTGAAAATAAGCGCTGCATGCCGAGCGCGCCTTTTTATATAGCGCGGGTAGGGTTGCCCGCATGGCTTTGAAATATTCCTAATAATACATTATACATTACATTATTATTATTCAACTATTTATTATTGAAGCTGAAGGATTTTCACATATTTTACGTATTCGATGACGACGCGACGTCATAATTATTTCATTTTTGTCTATTCCACCCAAAGATACGTTCCGTATGTAATCTTTGATTCTACCCTAGACAACTATCGCTTTGCTTGGCCTACCAAGTATTCTTGGCTATAAACAATATAAGTGACTGACTTCCAAGTTTTCACTCAGATAGCTAAAAATTAGGGCAGTCTTGCATACGTGACGTGTCCCGGACGAAAAGGGATATATTTTTAAACAACCTCCTCACCTCCTCATTAGCCTATATTGGGCCACTGCTAGAAGCAGGCCTCCCCTGGTAAGCGCCTTATTAGCTTTTATGTCATGGGGGTAATGCCCATAATCCCCACGCTAGGCATGCGGGTTGGGGATCGCAGTTCGCTGGTAGAATTGTTCTGCACAAGGCGCTGCTGCCCGCCCCCCCGGTGGATAGCCCTTAGTCGCCTCTAGCGACACCTGGGAAAAGTTGGGGTGGTGCGAATTCTAAGCCGGCACCAGCACCACGCAGCATTTTTAACCATCGTTACATACAAAAGTGCAGTAGTAAGATATACACGACACGAACGTGGACGAGACGGGGCAAATTATTTGGTATGTAAAAATCCGATCTCCGTTCCGTATGCAGAGACCTTAACGTCACTAGTTATTTTATTGAAGTGAGTTGTTTCATTCAATCAATGCAATTTTTTGAAACGAAACAGCACACAGATGTGTGCTGTTTCGTTTTCTGACAAATATGTATGTATTGCAGCGATTGTTTTGTTTGAGTTTGCGAGTAAAACAATTGATGTTTTCCAATCCAATCGATATCCAGATTGGATATATTTTGCTTTTATTTTGATATGAGTTTTCCCAAACATATACATTTGTAAATTGAGTAATCAATTGGGTTTGTGCAATAGAGATTCGTCTTGAAAATTTTCAGACTATTTTAGTAAATTGTTTGATTTTATTTTGTATAAAAAAACACTAATGCGCTCGTAGCCAAGTTTCAGTCAAAACTATAACACCATAATAATTTTTTTAAATACTATTTTATAATTTTAAGTTTTTAAGCCTCGATAATTTCGGTGAAATATTTATAAATGTTTACAAAAAAGTTGAGCCCTCCCAGGCTGATTGATGATGATGAGGTGATTTCCCCATAGCCTCGACTTAAAACTGAATTCATTAGAAAGAACTCTCTTCTCTTCATAGAATAACTATACTCAGTTCTAGAATCCTAAATATATTTTGAAAAACAAAGGAATTACAAAACCATACAAATATTAGTGGATAATATTTTACCACACTACTGGTATCATGAGGAGCAAATCACAGAAGTTATATACTATTTTAGGTTTTGACAGATTTTATTCATCATTTCAATCGTCTCTCGAGTGTTTTCGATCTCGAATTTTCACCTTTTTCAATGCGCGTGTGCATTTATGCGTTGTTGAAGCTTTAGTGGTGACCTGGCTGTTCCCTGTTATTATCGTTAGCTTTTGTTAATTTTAACGTAAAGCTCTTTGTTCACAAAAAATATGTTGGATTCTAGAACCAAGCCCAGGCAGAATATCAATTAGTAAATAAATGAAAATGATCTCTGTGATCTGTCTCAAAATTATTTACAGCGTTCATAAAAGCGTCTTCACATGTACACTTGCAATAAATCTGTTGATCCAGCGATAAGTAAAATGAACTTACGAGTACATTTTCTGAAGCTCCTCTCATTTTCTCCAATATCCCGGAGACAAGCCGTCAGAGCATGTATCGACTATAAGTAGCTAGCAAAAAGTTCCATCTTTTATCTTCATATTACTTGCAATACGCTGACGTCATGTGTTGCTTTAGATTTTTATTAGTAAGCCTTACTAACAAAAATCGTCTTTATAGTAAATAAAATAAATCTTTACTTAAACAAAATACCCATCTAGGGTATTTTCGGAAATAACCATGGATAATATATGTATATATATATATATATATAAAATTGTCCTTGCTATGGCGCATCACAAAAAATTCCTAGCCACAAATGTTTGTTTTTTCAATTACTTAAAAATAAAAATTAGTGTATTCGATTTTCTTATGATAAAGTTTGAGCACCTGTGGTATAAAAAAAACTTTGGTTCAAAGGTACCTAAAAATTAGTAATAACCTACGAAACATCAGTCATTTCAATAAACCGCAAGTTTCCTGAGATCTCGACCCATCATCATCAGAGTCATGATTTTTTATATCGTACTTTTTTTTACTTTGTTGTGTTTTGACATTCAAGGAATATAATATTTTTTGTATTTTATTTATTATAAGTTTTTTACCACGGGGATCCCGTGAGTACTGAGATCTAGGCCTAGTTTGCCAACCAAACCCGTTAGGTTCCCATAGAAACAACGCATGCAAAGCCGCGGGCAGAAGCTAGTTGACTCTACATTAGTACATTAGTAAATCATCACTACACCAATTATGGCAAACCCAAAAAGTCAAGCATAATCCGCAAAAAACAACCTTGCAGCATAGCAATAAGGCATAATTTATTATGTAACAAAGTCAGGCAAATTGTTTGCAACTTGGCAACACAGTTGTTGCAATTTGGAACTAAGCTGAGCGCAGCGCAGTTAATCAAGAGAACTGTTTGTGTACTCAAAAAAGTTAAGTTAAATTATACACTGTTGGATATTTCTTCCCACTGATTTTTTTATGTTCTTTATATAACAAAAGTTTTACATGCGTTAAATTAATAAACACAGTTTAAAACCTAACTAAGTACGTACAAAATATTACACGACTTATTAAAAATACCTCTACAGGCTAATGTTTTTGATTTAAAAAAAAAACTTCCCACTGAATTTTAAAATGGTATTGGAACTGGAAGGCACGGTTGACCGCCTGAAGTTTAGCGATGGGCAAATTAATAAGCCTGCCACCACTTTCCAATGGCTCCTCCTGTTGTAAACAAGCGAGTTACGCAAACCCCATGATGCACAATGTATCGATGTTTAGTATAGTTTTAGATAATCACGGCTAAGAATAAAAATCTAGATCTTGATGATGCAGCAGCGATGCTGTCGCAACCAGCCTAATTGGGTAGTGGAGAGAATTAGTTGCACTTTGAAGAAGTTTTTCCGAGGCGTGGAATTCATGGGGAAATCTTCGGAACGATTTTAGGTGGATTGACTATCTACACCGTGTATACTTTTACAGTCAATGGGCGCCGCCGGGACAGTCGCAGACTGCTCTACCACTAAAGTAGCGAATATGATTTACTACATTTGAGTACAGGTTCATATTTCCACTAAATGAATCGCTTCACCATAACTATTGTGTCGTCTCAGAATGACATTTTGGCATTTGGATAGATGGAAAACACGGATGGAGGGACGCGTTTCAAAAGTGTCAAGGTTGAAACCATTCTATCAATATCTCCGTGCAAATAGCACCGCACGCACTATCTAGAGTTTCTTTCATCTATGGACGATTCTGCGACGACACCGATTTGGCACCTGGTATTTTTAATCATAGGAAAAAAAATCGACTAGTGAGGCTGACTGACTACGCACCTGCCTCAAAATTTTTGAAGTAAAAGTCAAATTGAAGTTCTCCTGTAATTATAATATATATTTTTTTCTGGAAAATACACATAATTTGTTGTACAGAAGATTCTTAATTGAATAGATTATAATTTTAAAAAGTTAAGTTAATACAATAAGTTATTTAAAGTATGCGCGTCAAGAACAGAGAGGTGAGTTTGTTTGACGTTAGTAACGAGACGTGGTCGTGACGTTTCCTTTTTCCGTACAATTTGGTACAGCGCCTCTATCGTGCGGACAGGGAACTACGCAAATACCATACTAAAAGAAGACGTCACAATCACATCTCGTTAATAACGTCAAACAGACTCACCCCTCTGTTCTAGACGTACATACATACTTTAAATAACTTATTTGTATTGGTTTTCTTACACAATACAATAAGTTATTGGTGCTCTTACACAAAACACTTAGCAATAATAATATAACACAAAAAGAAACACAAAGAAAATACGAACTGGCTTGACACGTAAACTCTTACAACAAATAATAATTAGACATGTTATGTAGACATTTCAATATTCTATGTATGTATCCTTTTGTTTTGTTTTCAATAATTTTCCTTTGTTACCTGTATACCTAGCCAACTGGCATGAACATGTTGTTTAAAAGTTGTAAAAATTTAATAAAAAAAATTAAAAAAAAAACTTTCGACGCAATTTTTGAATTACTACGTTAACAACAGAAAATGAAGGAACAACATAAACAAAATAAACAATGGAAACTACTACATACCTACCTAATTAATAATTGCATTAGTTCCAGTGGTTATGTTGTTCTCACGAGCACCATCGCCCCTGCGGGATTGAAGCACATAATTATCAATACAACAAAAGCTTTTTACACAAGTTACTTATTAAGCCTGCTTTAAAGAAATTAGCCCCAAGCCACTAAAATTTTCAGTATTATTATATTTAACCGACTACACAAAGCTAGTAATAATACTAAAGGGTAATGGAGAATAGATACAAATTAAACCGCTGCTTGCAAGTTGGAGATATAAAGTGAGTTAATCCCGTGTGGACCTGTGGCGCCGCTCGTATGAACCCTTGATAGTTTGTCTACTTACCTAAGTACATTATATAAGTTACTATTAAAACATCTGTTTATCTAAGTAAGTATACAGGGTTATTGGTAATTCACTGGCACGGGCGTGAACTGCTGGTTCTGCCCATTATAACGAGCATGTTCGTGAAGACGCCAGGTCTTAATTCTTAAATTTGATATTGGTTGTAGGTAGCTAATGATCGATTATTGAATGCCCCTCTCATTCAATAATCGTTCATTATAGGTGTTTTTTTTGAAACTAAACTTAAGAACAGATCTGCCCAGAGTTAACAGTGGGTGTGGGAGTGGATGATCGGTCTTTAGTAAGTCATCAGTTTCGAACATATTTTTACATTTTATATGGGAGGTAATTTATCTATCTATCTATCTAATTTATATTTTTTTTTAATTTAGATCTGGCGTCTTCACGAACGTGTTCATGATGATGGACAGAACCTGCAGTTCATACATTGTCAGTGAATTACAGGTAACCCTGTATACGTAATGTATACATTGCACTGACCAAAAAAAATATGGATGGATTGTGTGTAGGACGGACATGGCTAAGAAAGATGCGAGTAGGTACGGATATGGCAGCTGAACATTATTTTTGTTTACACGCCACCGTCTATACTTTTTCAATCACTTCTTGTCCATCTTAGGATGGAAGATATCGCTCTTAGCGATAAAGCCGCCCATTGTGCATTATCTTTATTTGTTTTTGTGTTCTGTCATTATTTTGATTATTTGGTGTGCAATAAAGAATTATTTGCATTGTATTGTACATGTTGTGCCGACTCCACCTAGCGTGGGATAAGGAGCAGAGAAGATTCATATACACAAAAAACATATGAAATATCGCCTTATAAGCGTCTAGCTCTCTATCGTCAGCTTGTCGCATCAAGCCAGCAGTCTTTCGCAGGTCGTCATCCTACCTAGCCGGAGGGCGTCCTTCACTACAGAATAAAGCTTGTCGCAGATCAGAGCCGCACCGCACAGCGCAGCACAAAACGTTGTTTGAAGCTTGTGAGAAGCCATTTTGTCACTGTAAAATGTATCTAAAGATTACAAGTTACTGCCCTTATTTGAATGCACAGCACATTTTTGTGCTGTGCGTTAGCGGTGTTGGATTAGTGTGTGCAGCTTTAGTTATTTTCACGCAGCAAGATTGGCTATGTATGAAATATATTACAGTTTAAGTTGAGTCAAATTGAGAACGTGCGGTAAATAAACTTAGCATATAGTGGCTGTCTTAAAATAGTTAGGTACTCAGTATTTCGTAGAAAAACCATTTTATTTCCTACAATAAAAATATACAAAACAGGAGAAATTTGTCCAGCAGTGCGAATTTCTTAGTTAAATAAAAAACTTTCTAATTACGAGTGGACACACAATTTCATACCTAGTTATAGTTTAGTTAAAATGAATAATGAATTCATAAACAAAACTCAGCTCAGTACCAAACCATGCCCACGCCGGGATTAAATTGTAGGCAAAGTACATAATTCCGCAAAATAACACAAAGCTTTGTTTCCCGAAAGGCAGAGCCGCTAATGGCTGCAAGTTCATTCGGAACATTATTCCGTTTCATGGGTTCCACTGGATAAGCATAGTTCACGCAGGTGAGGAGGGAATCTCTACTACCTTACATATACTGGACGTATATGTAAGGTAGTAGAGATTCCCTCCTCCACGTCCACACTAAAATCTCGGACTGGCGTGATCTTCTTTTTCATATAGTGCCTCTCCATTACTGAAGGTCGGCGGTCATCCTCTTGATTTTATCCTTATCCAGGGCTAGCCTAAATAGATCTTCTGCTTTCGTAATCCCAGTCCATTGCCTTATGTTGCGCAACCAGGAAGTCTTCCTCCGACCAACCGTTCTTTTACCCTACATCTTCCCCATCATGATCACTTGCAGCAGTTGGTATCGGTCATGTTGTAAGACATGTCCGAGATAGGCAACTTTTCTCTGTTTGTTGGTTTTTAGAAGGTTAGGTCTTTTGACTCCTTCTTGTTTAAGGACTTCAATGTTTGTGGCCTTTTGAGTTCAGCTTATGCGCAGCATGCGACGAACCGAACCTAGTTAAATTTAACCCGACTAAGACATAAGTCTGTGCGTTTACCGCTAAAAAAACCCATTCACTATCCACGATTTCAGAACACACCTTTAACCATCTCCAAGAGCATCGGGATCCTGGGTGTCTATCCCCAGTAACGTCCAGTTTTGTAGTCATCTGGATGATAAGGCCAAGTTGGCACACAAAAAGCTCGCTGTGCTCAATAGAGCTAGACTGTATTTCAGTGCGGGGCAGAGACTGCTGCTTTACAATTCGCAAGTCCGACCAACATGGAATACTGTAGTCACCTTTGAGCAGCAGTACTTGGATACCGGCTTTGGCTGTTGACTCGATTCAACGACTCGGACGATCCCTTGCTCCCAAACGGTATTGAACCACTAAGTCTCAGGAGCGACTTCTCCTTTATGTGTGTGTTCTGCCGCTTGTACAACGGGTTGTGTTCTGATAAACTGATTGACATCCAACGGCTTCCTACTACCATCGCACCACTCGTCATCGGCAGAGATATCATTTGCATACTTTAGTCTTTTAGTTCGCGGTCTTGTTAGGTTTCTGAGGAATTTCCTCCAGGGAACACTCAGGTTGTGGAATGATCTCTCTTCCTGCCGCGGTTTTCCCTCAGGGCTACAACATAGTGCTCTTCAAAAAGGGTCTTCTAAGACATTTAAAGGATCGGCACGCGCATGAGACTATCCTTTAGGTCGCATGCTTGTTTGCCACATTGGTGGTATAAAAAAAAAAACTTTTGTTTTCGTTAACTGAATAATTAATGCAATATTCCAAAAACACGTATTCTGTCACCTAGATATATAAAGCTAGTACCGATATTTTTCGTGTCAACAGATTTGCATCTATTTTGAAAAAGAAACAGAGTCTACGAATTTCTTTTAGTCAAAGAAAATAAACGCGCCAGGACGGAGTATAGACTTGCATACATTCACTTGTGTTCGTAAACATTCTATAAATAAGTTATTATTTTGTAGGACTAATAAGTACTGTATCAAAACATTTATATAAATCTGTGCGATAAAAACCGATTTTTGTAGACACAAAGATCCCAAAGCCACTTTTGAAGAAAAGCTCTCTATTTTTTAATGCATAATGTTTCTCGCGTTTAGATTAACTCTCTTAAAGGGCCTCTGTGCTGTTGGTTTTGGCCAGGACCACATAAAAACTTAAGCTCACTTGCTTGGCGTCGAGTTTCAGATATAATTGTAAGCAATATTTATTAAAGGATCTCAAATCGACAAGTAATGTACTCGTAAATTGCGTATATAATGACGTGACGCACTAGAATGAATTTTAGGTTAAGTACGGGCGGTTTGTTTACAAACATTGTCCATCCAATTTAGCTGGAATTATACTTATTGGATAGTCGTTCTGTTTAGATTTAGACTGTGCGCATAGCTGTACTCACTTTGAGTTCAAATAATGCCTCGTTAACCGACAAGCCAAACAGAGTTTAATTCAAATTACTTACTAAAGGCACATTCGTAAACATTTCACTTGTTCGAAACTATGTAACATTCGGCCTCTGATGGAACGTTTTTCGTTTTAAATCGTTCATTTGGATACCTTTAATTAAACAAAACTTGAAGTGCAATGAACTGTGTGTTTTGCACATGCTAGAAGCATATTCAAAAAAGTTGAAACGCATTTAAAAAAATGCGTAGTCGCCTTGAGAATCTGTTACTTTATCAGCACAAATACGTCCACTGATGAACGTGCCTTCCTCAAATAATGGGGGACGGGGGAGAGGGGATTGATGTTTTGCCATAAACACCAGGCTTGGCAGGCGGATTGGTGCAATTTCACAAAGAAATAGTCAAAAAATTAGCTTTCGACAGGACATGAACTCGCACTTACATATAGCCGGTGTTGCTCCTATTAATTAAGCCACGAGATCACGTCAATTCGCATCGTCTTAAATCTTTCGAAGAGCTGATAGTTTGGTAAAATGTTCTAACAGAGTAAAAAATCTGAAAAAATCTATAAGGAAAATAAATTTAAATTTTATAAATACAAAATTTCGTACAAATATAATATCAATCCAGGCCAGCATTTAGAAAGTGAGCCTCTCATCAGAATTCATAAAGCACTTCATTACACAAAATAGCTTTGGTCACAAACCAAAAACAAGTACGATACTGATTCAACGTACCCAACATCAGGCTGGCTAGTATGAATTTGCAAAATAACAAAACGGAAAAAGTTCTCGTTCAGGTACAACCGCTGACTTGTCAAAATTTTACTGCTAAAATGCAAACCAATCACTCAAAATCATAGAAAAACTATAATCGAGTTCGTATGAAACTATTGGGGTGGCTGTCTTGTATGAAAAGTAGTTCCTCTCAGTACCCACCCGGTAGGGGAGCTGCAAGGCGCTTAATGTACCGAAGGAAACGAAAACTTTTATAGGTTTCGTAAACGATCCCGAGATGGTCCCATAAAATTGTATTCGCCAGATATTAGTATTTGTCCCGCAAAGCTTAAAAAAAAACAATGTAAATACTATAGCCAGAAGTATGATTCCTAATAAAATTCAAATTGAAATACAAATGTTATTGTTTTATGGATATGTTCAATGTTTGCATTTTGTGTATAAGTGTTTTTTTTTTTGTTTGTTTAATATTTACTTTTGTTATCATGATGATGGCTTAGTAAATAATACCTTTCTCTAATGTATGTTTTTTTTTGTATACTGTTTTTCTTGTTGTTTTAATTTGGTCCTTTTTCTACATATTATTTAGTTTTTTTTTTGTGTGTTTTACATAGCGTAGGTCTGTTCGTGACGTCATTTGTACGGGTTCCAACGGAAGATCAGCGCTGGCTAGGCCTCCTACGGGAGCTTAGCCAGCATTATGCTGAGTTAGGACCTTTTTCATAACAGCTCTATATATGTACCTATCCCATAAATGTGTCTTTTCTTTTTAACTGTTCATATTGTTGTTGTTGTTATAAATAAATGTCTTCTATTCTATTCTAAATATTAAGGGATTTGAAGACTAGTTTTAGTATTAGTTTAGCAAAACAATGAAATTATTAGGTATTCGAAACAAGTAACAAGTAGTTTACAAAACAAATAAAAAAAATTAAGTCTGCAAAACTCATGATGAGCCGTCTGAATATTCGGCTTTTATGCAACTTTATAGTAAGGTTTCGGAGTTGTACCTTTGATTGCGGATGGCAAATGTTTGCGCAAGCTCACAGGAGTCGCATCAATTATTCAAATAACGGCAGTGGCTGAAGACTGGGTGGATCTTGTGCTAAATTGACTGGGGCATACAAACAACGGTGAACAGTGACGGTGGCCAATCAATTGGGACTTTTGACTTTAGGATTTCGATTTGGTTTGTAAGGTATCATCGCTTATGCGTTTAGAAGAAATATCCAGATTTGGAATTAAAAAAATATATTCGAACTTTGGATATTTCTTCTAAACGCTGTTGATTTTGTGTATATTTTTTGTCACTCAAATATTTGTTAAAGTATTTTATACAAATTGATACGACTACAGATAATTATTTTGTGTTTTCAAGGCCGTTGGGGCATACACCAGCCTTAAAGGCGACCGCCATTAATAATGAATAAACAGCCGTCTGCTTAAATTGTCTTCATTCATGTAAAAGCTTCACAAATCGACGTAAAGCATCATAACTGTAAGTAGCAAGTAACCAAAGCATAATTTAGTCAAAGAGCACTCGCACCAAATCCGTCGTGGTAGGTAGTTTGTGGTAATTTTCGGAATATTACCCATACAACGGACTAAGCGGCTTACAACTTCGTACCGGCAAAGACATGTTTGCTTGTCTTTGGAACGTCTTGCGAACACGGCCGTACTGCAGGATGGTCGGCGGCTGGGTTGGCTGGTTGCTTCGATGGCAGCTAGGCACGTGGCTTATTAGCCCGGCCACACTCTCCGTCTTGGCTGCGTAGTCTTATCTTTAGTATGTCAATGATTACACACGCGGCACTCTCAGGCCTGCGCTACGGTCTTGCCGTCCACACGCACCTGCGCAAACTTGTTTGTGCAGGCATGCTCGCAGTGACAGCAGCGAGTTTTTACTCTATGCTCGCAGGTAGGACGAAGCGTGTGGCTATATACATAAGTTCAAAATCCGAAAACAGATGTTTGTGGTGATGTCGCCTCGCTACATCCAGGCGCTTGCTGACACGCTTGCAGTGTGGCCGGTCCTGTAAATATGATACTTTTGTTTTCTCATCACCATTGCTATCCTACAGTGCGGACTTAGACCTGAATGAAAGCTTGCATTCAGATTTCTACCTCGCTAGTTTGAATACGGTTTGCAGCTTGTTTCATGGTATTCGCTAAATGTTTCTACATAGTAGGTAAGAAGAATTTAATATAGACCGCCTATTTATTATCTGAATCATCCAGAGGTTAGCAATGTTCTGAAGATGTACCAACTCATCCGTAGTGGGGCTTTAGCATTAGAGTAATTTATTTTTTGCTAAACAGTTAAATTTTATAGCTTTTCTCACTTTAAATCACAAAAAAAAAGAAAAACGTAAATTAATGTTCGACGAACCAAACTCAAGCAAAAGAGGTAATAAATATTCCAAATATGCAACTATAAATACTATGCGTTTTTCAGTTTCCGTCAATAGCAAGGCGCGCGCTTCGCAGATGACTGACAAAGAAGGTTAGGAACTCACCATCCCGTCTGCAACGAACCGTATTTCATCTCACCTCACACGAGTGACATGAACACACCTAGAACCTCAATGATCATTCGCTGCAAGTTATACTACTAAGTGCAGTTCACTTTGAGTACGTTGTGCCTCGAACTACTACTTAGGGGCCTTGGGACAACTATATAGTTACTTTGGAAATTAACTATGGAAATGATGTGTTCTGTGTTCTGGCTTTTAGCCTGCTAATAGGGTACCTTAAGTTCTGTAAAGAAAGAAAGAAAAACAGATAGAAAAAATTAAAATTTAACCCAGAAACACAATAAGTAGATATATACATAACAAAAAGTACATAAAATACAAAAACCGAAACAAACATATTATTCATAATACTTTATTTGCTGAAATGTAGGTACAGTAGGTCCTAGATTTAAAGGTTAGCTCACTACGTTCTGCCTCAAATTGCATGCAAAGTTACAGATGAATATGTATACAATATAGAATAGGTAGTAAATTTAACACACAGACCAATCACACATTGGAAAAAACAGCTTACGAGTAACATAAACCAACCAAACACCGAGTTCACATAAAAAAACCATTCAATTAGAGATTAGAGATGGCTATTTCACCGTATAGTTTATTGTCAATGGAACAACTGGTATTGATATGGATCAGTTGAGCTACCTGTAGATTGTTTGCAACAGTCTGCAGTTAGCTTCTTAAATTCAATTGTAAATACTAGTTCTAATTTGTTTTTATTATAGAATTGTAATTTTCTTTGTCAATAAAGACTGAATAAGAATTTAAAAAAAAACAAATGGAACAACTCATGAATTATTAGATGTCGAAATGCAATGTCAAAAGATTAGAAAAGATGTCAATTTAATAATAAAATAGAAATAACTATGAATAAATTAATGTACAAACAAGCATAGCGTTTTTACAGGGTCCAAAAAGGTCTCTGTCTCAGCATTATGCCGCTAAGGATGCCGTGTCCGTACGCCGTAAAGGAGGATTTGATCTACCAAGATGACATAAGACATGCTATATATGGTAATAGGTAGAGTAAGTGCTCTATTTACATACGTAACTCGTGTTTGTGACTTCCGTCCTAATCAGCACTTGGACGTTCTTTATCCAATCCAAATCAAATTATATATCAAATTTAATATTTTATTATTTGAATTCTTATAAAATACCCCGAGTGTGACGGTTTTAAGCACTATAATAATAAATATCCATAATCCATACTAATATTATAAATTCGAAAGTAATTCTATCTGTCTGTTACCTTTTCACGCCTAAACGGCTGAAAGGATCTCAGTGTTTGGCAGGTAGATGGTATCCCGGGGTCTGATATAGGCTACTTTTTATCCCGGAAAAAAGCTTGCGAAGCCGCGAGCTGCAGCTAGTGGTCTATTAGTCGGCTCTTAAGAACGCCACGGGCTGATTTAGAGGGGTCGATTCTGATGCGACATCGGAATCGACCCCTCATCATGTCATCTATTTATTTTGGATTGAAGATATGACGAGAGGGGAGTACGTATTCCTTTTTCCAAAAATTGATATATTTCTAAATATACCATAAATAATATATTACCTAAGTCATTAATTCTAATTCTACATTCGTATACATCAACATGGCCTAACAAATCAAACTTGGTGATGTTATCTAATAAACAGGATCACAGGTTGTAATATATATGTGTATTATAAATTTCTAAAGTTCTCAAACACATCATTTAAGAGCAATAGGTACATCACATTTAATACAAGTCTGTATATTCACCAAAAGCATGAATATTAACATTTTAAAATATACATACTTAAATATAACTTTTCCAACGTGCCTAAACAGTTAATGATAATCGTTGGCGAAGTTTTGTATAAAAATACATGCAGCATAAGAAAAAAAATCTATAAGCGTGTATTTATTTCTCGTAAGCAGCTTACGAGAAATACACATTGGAAAAGTTCTCAAGTGGAACTCAGCAAAACCTTGCCTATAAATTGCCATCTGACCCCTTAAATGGAGGCGGTTAGCACAGGACCGCGGTGGATGGCAAAAACTTCGAGAGGCCTAAACCCAGCAGTGGGTAAAATGCTGATGATGATGAGCCCTGCAAAACCGGCGTACATGTGAACGCTTCCTAAATATCCAAATAAAGGGAGATATTTGAATAGAATGCCAGGCTGAATTAAGATTTACCTAAAAAAGAGAAGGATTACAGAGGTCACGAAGCTGACAGGAGGATTTAGCGGCGGTCGCGTCGGCAAATAGATGACGACGTGGTATTGCCAGGTATGGAGTACAAGAGTTTTGAAATGTGGCAACATTTTTTTATTAATCTTTAGGCAAGGAACAAATTAAATAAGAGCTACTCACGTTACAAATGTGAAGCATAATAATTACAATCATAAAAATTAATAAAATAAACAACCCTTCCCTTCCCGAAAAAATAAATAGTATTTCCTTTAAAATTACAATTTAACAATAATTAGGAGTATTTTTGAACTATTAATAATTATAATTACGAGTTTTCTATGAATACTTATTATGATTAATTTACAAATTTTATTTGTAAATAGGTATTTTAAGATAATAAATACTTAGTAAAATTCATTAGATTTTTGTGGTTTGTCCATTTCTGGATAAAGGCCTCCTCCATCTCTTGCTCATGCGTTTGCTTGGTTTTCATAGCGAAATTCGATAAAACTTTTGGCCTCTTTCGTTTCTGTTTCCATAACCAAACTTTCCTACAACATAATATTAATCTTCTTTTGGCATACCAATTTTGGCATTGACGTCACCAATTACAAAGGTATTCTTTCTAGTGTTTTCCATGGTTTTCCAAGGATTTTAAAGAATTTTTTGTTTCTTGTTCTAAGCTTTTTGGGTTAGGAAGAAATAGCGTCAGTTCATAATCATGAAACACCTGAAAAACAACTTAGTAAATATAACATCACAAGCCAACAGTTCAATGGCCTTCGCCTTACAATTGCAAATTACGAAGGCAAGGGCTTTCAAATGTCAATATAGGATAATTTTTGCGTAATTGCACAGCTGCTGGTCTCATTACTTAGGTCCCTTCATGGTCATAAAATAATGTTGTAGTGAGATTTGATTGTCAAGTTTATGGCCTAAATTTGAACAGGTTTCCTGCGTAAGCGAATTGCATATAAACAAGCAGCTAAATTCACAGGTAAACAATATCATCAGTTTTGTGATCAGACACAAGAAGTTCGAGAAAATTTACCTCACAATAATACCCTACGCGCCTACCCAAAAAGCTTAGGAACAAGAAATCATAATTATGCAGTATTTAAATAAAAATGATGAGTTGCTGAAATGTCTAGCCCACATGTGTATACATTGTTACACGAAAACTGAAAACGGTTTTAAATAAAATAATAGAATTAAATCGAAACATCGAAAATATTTTTCCCATTCCTACTCGAAAACAGAAACAATGTTTTATATGATGCAGAAAATTACCTGAAAATATGTTACAAGAGTATTTCCATTGATAGCAAAATTAAAAGTTCCTCCCACAACATTGCACAACAACGAAACTCAGTGGAGCCTATAATTTCGCTATCGCTATTTTACTTGGAATCCTTAATTAATACCCTCAGCGTTTAATATTAGATCATTAAAACCGCAATGTTCTAAAACTTACCTGCTTTCGAAGTTGGATCAACAAAGGGAAGTTTACGGTTCAACTTTGAACGGATAGCTAAGGTTCTTGAGAATCGGTCAACGTCATTAAACAAAGCAATGTTAATATACCTACTTTGTGCCACAGGTAGACCTCTATCATAAATGTTTTATGTTCATAAAAGAAACTAGCTGCTGCCCGCGGCTTCGCACGCGCTTTTTAAGTAGCCTATGTCTGTTCCCAGGATACCATTTACCTCACATATTTCATCCGTTCCGCCGTGTAGGCGTGAAAATGTAACAGACAGACAAATAGTCACACAGTCAGACACATTTACTTTCGAATTCATAAGTTTTGCTCCAACTCGAAAACTAACAACCTAACAAGATTGAAGTGAACAAACAATCTAAGTGATTACTTTATTTCCTAGTTTTACTTAGGTATGTAATTTGAATTGTACGTCCAAGATTCTTCGAATTCATAATATTTTATCGTATGGATGACCTAAATTCTAGAGCACAAAATACCTGATCTATGCCGGAACTAGTTGATGTCTATGGTTTGCAGCGAAATTTCGTTGCTCATCGAATTGTTTAATGTTCTTCGAAGGAAAACTTTAATTGCGACTAGGAAATAAAACAGCTGATGAAAAAATGCGTTGGAGGCACGCACACACAGCAAGCTAAAAAGCTATAGTAAGTCCTTATAATCTATGTAAGTAACTGTGTTTCCGGTCGATCTTTCACAAACGTAGCTTCTTAGAAACCGCACGGCCTTACTCGACGTCAGGTTTACATGTTATAAATTCCGATCTTACTTAAAAATTTTACAAAACGGATGATATCGTTTACCTGTGAATTTAGCTGCTTGTTTATAATTCGCTTACGCAGGGAACCTGGTCAAATTTAGGCCATGAACAGAGCAATCAAATCTCACTATAACATTATTTTATGACCATGAAGGGACCTAAGTAATGAGACCAGCAGCTGTACAATTACGCAAAAATTATCCTATGTTGACATTTGAAAGCCCTTTGAATGGCCTTCGTAATTTGCTATAGTATGACTAAGGCCATTGAAATGTTTTTCAAGGCCATTCAAATGGCTTTCAAATGTCAACATAGGATGGGTGGTTTTTGCGTAATTCCACAGCAGCTTTACAATCACGCAAAAATTACCTATCCTATATTTACATTTGAAAGCCCTTGAAAGCCATTTCAATGGTCATATCCATACAATAACAATTTACGAAGGCCATTCAAAGGGCTTTTAAATGTCAATACCTATAGACGGTAGACGGACGGTGGACGGGATAGCCGGTTTTGCCTAATCGCACAGCAGGGTCCTAATTCCACTAAATTAATCGCTTCATTATAACAATGGTATCATCTCAGAATTACCCATTTTGCATTTACTTCTGATGAGTCACTATATAGATGGAGGGACGCTTGTCAAAAGTGTCAAGGATTAAACCATTCCATCAATCTCTCCGTGCACTCTAGCGTTCTAGAGTTTCTTTCATCTATGGACGATTCGGCGACGATACCGTTGTCATAGCACAGCTATTGGTTAGCAGAATTTGGTCCCAGACTAAAAAGTGTCCGCTTCGCTGGCCTGGCTATCAAAATTAAAGTGGCAAAGACCGTGCATAGTTTGACATTGACATCTTCTCGCAGGAGATACCCGTTATATTTTGAGTTCTATATATAATTTGATTTTTAAAAACCAACTTCCAACTCCTTAATATTTACAGTTTTTTAAGTTTTGCGGGACTCATAGGTACTTATCGCTCAGGAATAAAATAAATATGAGACCACCACGGGATAACTCTCCATACAATAACGAAATAATTTTCAGTATTGTCTATAAAATTGACGGAGAAATCGAAGAATATAAAAAAATACATAGGTATATACATACAGCCGAATAGAACCACCACCGTTTTTTGAAGTCTATTAAAAAGGGGTTTGTATATTTCCTCATTAGGCTGCGTCTTCGATGGACTTCGGTAACTGACAGGCGCGAAGACTTATTTTATTTAATTTATAAAGAAAGTATCCGCGCGGCTGAGAAACGTTCCTTTTTAAATTGTAAAAAAAATCGTTTACACTCCCGTTCCCGCTTTTAACAGAAAACGGACCCTTATAATAGGTATGTGATATAATATAGTCTAATATCATAATAACTTAATAGTGCAATACATGTACTATGTACGTAATCAATCAAATTGTAAAAAGTTTGTATGATTTTGACTATCGGAACGTATTCCTCAGGGAAAGTCACGATCTCCGTGATTATAAAGCTATCTAGATGATGATGACGACATCAAACAATCCAAATACACTGTCAAGTCAACCACAAAACTCCATCAAAAAAGTAAATGAAAAGCGCAAGCTTAATAATTCATTTACTTTTCTCTTGAAAATTACCTCGTTTATACGCTGAAAAATACAACAATGAGACCGCAAGCTTTGAACGAGCATTCAATAAAATTAAACAGAAAAGTCGAAGACAACAAAATAATGTTTTGCGGGTAGTTAAGACCCTTGGGACGGAACAAAGCTGCCCGCCACAGAGTTACAGTTTCTACTCATATGGCTGGTGCAGTTTTACATAAGAATCTAGTTCATAGTTCATTTATTCATAACATTTAAAGGTTACAGGTCACATATTCACTAATCTTAAAGTATGTCCACCTGACCTGCGGTGGGTGCATAATGTATTCATTAGCTTATGAGAAGTGTACGAGTTGTTGTATTCGTTAGATACTATACTTAATATAGAGACTCAGGCTTACGGACAAACCGATTAACGGTTTATGTTAGCTGTAGAATAGGTATGTAAATAATGTTTAATATAAATAAATAAGAAAAAATATATATGTAGAAGCTACTAGCTATACATGATTAAATTAATGAAAAAGTTGTTAAAATTACATAATAATGTCATCAATTACAATTTAATATCATAAATTCATTAAAATCATAAATTGATTGGGTTATCATCCATTTTTTAACTTATTTTACAAGACTGTGTGGATTGTGCGCTGGTGAGAGAAGTTGGGATACGGTTGTAAACAGCCGTCCCCATGACGTGTTGCAACTATAGAGAAATCGATATCTATACAGAATAGTCGCTTAGGTCGTCAGTTTTTAACCGATCATTTCCATTGACATACCTACAGCTGGTTATTTCTAGACCTCCTTATAAATACGTCAGCAAATAAATAGTTTAAGTAACCTACCTTTTTAAGTTCCATACCCGAAAATAATTAACCGCCAAGTGCAAGTCGACTCGCACATGAAGGTTTCCGTACCGTAAATATCAGGCAACTTTTTCTCAAAGAACATCACATTTTCACTTGTTGGGAGACCCTTTAAATTTTCAACTTTATTATGTTTTGAGTATTTGTTGTTATTACAGTTGAAGTGCTACCTACTTATTTATAGAAAGTTTCACGTGTTAGCTATTGTGGTTCAAGAGCCTTGACAAAACAAGATCAAAAATTGCCAAAAAATCACGTTATCTATGGAAGCCCCCTTTAATTCGGATCTTTATTTAATTTTTATTATTAACTGTTATAGCGGCAAGAGTCTACTGTCTATCTCTTACGGTTCATGAGATAGCGCCCTGTGACAGACGGACAGACGGACAGCAGAGGCTTAGGTTGAGGCCAAAAAGCGTAGTTTTTTGCATCGCGTAAATTGCGTACTTTAAAAGAAAATTGACAATTCATTTTGCGTCTCCGTGTAACATAAACACGACTTTTGTATGAACCGGTTCACAACTCACAACTCAAAATTACACTAGTTTGGACTTTGGTACGGAACTCTAAATAAGGAACCCTTATAGGATTGTTTTGTTACCCGTCTGGTTATCTGTCAACCTTTTTTTCTCAGGAACGCGTTAAAATTAACATCAAATAATCAAGGCCGTGACCTCTTGGAGCCGTGAAATAAATCACACTTTTAAGAACGGAGAATCCTCGGTGCGCGTTATATTTTTTCTTAGAGTTGTTTGTATGCAAAAAACTTTATAGTACACCGAACATAAAAAAAAAACAAAACGACATTAAAAAAGTCAAAAGTTAAATAGTACCAGCTTTTCTCTTTAACTGCGGCTGTCTCGCCGGCAGTGTACTTATTTAAGTTTTAACGTAACTGACTAGCTTTTTATATATAAATATTTGCAAAGCCGGTCTAACTTTAAACATAAAATAGGAGTTTAAATTTTTTTTGTTGTTTCTTCTTTGACGTTAATTTTAAAGTGCGAATTTTATGTTGAAAACTGACATTTACGAAATTCAGTAGCTATTTTAATAATCACAGAAAATTTGTAAAATTATTGCACACTTAAAACATAATTGCCCATTATGTGGATTTCGCGCAGCAAGTCTATCTTTGTCTTGTCTAGGGCTCTTTATATGAAAAAATCACGTACCTACTGTTAGTAAATTATGATTTTAGTAAAAAATCATAATTTACTCTTATACGTAAACATAAGCCAGAAAAAAATAATATTATTTTGTCCTATGAAAAACCACTCACGCAAAAATAAGAAACACTCACGCAAGTTCGACTCCTACTTGACCGATTTATTAGACATTTCATCTAAGCCCCTCATGGTAATTGTTTCGGAGTTAGCCGAAAACAAATGGAAATCAAAAAGTTGTCGACAAAACGTTGTTACAAACTCATTTGACGCAAAAATACAACGGAACCAATTTTGCATAATAACTTAATATGACGAAACGTAATTGGGTTGTCTGTTTCGACTGTCGCGAAATGTGGAATGGGAAAACATAATGTTGCCTTTTGCCTGTGTATAATTGTTTTTACAACATTCATAAGAAACCGTGCTTTTAAAAAGACAGACTGAATTTTATAACAAGTTTTAGCCAGCGGCATTGCACCACGTGTTTACCTAGATGAAAATCAACCTAGGTATTTGATAATTTTTGGCTTGGCCGTCGCAGCATAAGAATCCCGACCCCTTCAACATACCAGTGGATATCATATGAAGAACAGCAGCTTTCTTCTGTGTATATTAACGCCTCTACTGCGATCACAAACCCACCTGCCAAGCGTGGTGATATCGCCAAACCCCCCGTGTTTTGGGGGCAGTGTCACCTATGAGAACTAAAGTAATGTAGGTAAAAAATAATAATAATAGTTTATTGCAAAAAGAATCATTACAAATATAATATCATACTAGTGATAATTCTTGTTCAAATAATTATGTATTAGCCTGAGTTGCCTAAACTAGACTAAAAAGTCTATAATATAGGCAGCTGCGCTCCCTTACAATGTTACAATAATAAAATAATGGTTAAAAAAACATAAAATTTGTAAAGGGTTTGGTAACATAAAGATTGCCATGATTCTAATCTTATTATAAATATTTTTATGTAAATTTACAAAATATTATGCGTAATAGATTTAGTTTTTAATTTTAATTTTTAATTTCATTTGTTTCAAAGGTGTTTAGGCATAAACGTGATTCAATGTATTTCTACTGTTAAGTGCAATGTCTGATTTACAATATCACAAATGAATAAAATGAAGACTAATAAGACAACATATAAATAAAATAAAATAGAATTTAAATAAGATTAACATTAAACATTTTCTAAAATTAGAGTAATAGGTATAGATTATATATTTTTTTTTTAAATCGATAATTTGTAAATTTAGGCTTTTTTATCCCTATTCGCTAAGTTTGTCAATGTATTAACACTAAGGCCCGTATTATCAAAGCTTGCTCAGTCACAGATCTGTGCTTGAGTAACGTTTATTCCACAGAAAAGCGTTACTCAAGCATAGATCGATGTATAAAAACTATGTTAATTAGTAAAAACATCTCGAACAATCACTCGTAGCATCGATATAACTTTAGCAGTTTTGTAATTTTCTTAATACGTCGAGCACGAGCCACAATGCATTCCAAAAATATATATAAACTAATTTTATCCAATAAGCTCTTATAACTATCTCTAGACAAACAACCAATATTCCTATTTAGCTTTTTAATAAAGCTCAGCATAATATAATATTAAAGTGATGCTGTAATTTTGAAAGACATCGTCTTACCTAGAACATGCACCGTACCGAGCTCAGTCTAATTAATTAAAGTAGGTACCTTAAGACGTTCGAGCATAGATATTTATTAGTAACATAGTAACAAGTTTCACGACTGAGAAAAGGGACAAAAAAATTTCATTCTACGGCCTTGACTTAGAACAACGCATATTTTTGCAACGGCGGCGGCGGCGGCGCGGCGGGGCGGCGGCCGCATGATCACAACAATATTAATTTGTCGCATCGTTTCTAACTGAAAACATAGCCCGAAGTCAGGGCCTGCGGTTGTACGGTGCAAAGTTTTTCTCATACCGCGCGTTCGTCGCTCGAGTGTTTGTTAGTAGCAAATATCAACTTTATTTACTACGGGATGAATTATTCAAATTCCTCCTCGCCGTCCAGCGATACGAAGCTTTTTGATTTTAAATTTTAAAAGTGATGCATTATCATTAATTTAAAAAGTTCGTGACTAAGTTATTAATTTATTTTGTATCTAAAAGCAAGCTCACCAAAATCTGGTTTCATAAATCAGGCAAATACAATGACAACATAATACCCCACACCATTTCCTCTAATTTGTCAGATCGGAAAACCGCACACGACCGTTTTCATCCCCAATTTAACTTTAAGAGACGTATCATTGAAGCGTAATACATGGACCCCAGCCGGAGACTCAGTAAGACATATATGGCCGTAAGAGAGCACCCCGTATTGATAGGAGTCATTCTTCTAGCATGGTCCATTGATTGACAAAACGCGTGGCATAATAGGGCGGAATGATTTTAGGTTTTAGAGTAAGGGGCAAATTAGGATTGAATTGGCCTTCCGTATTTCATTCAATGTGCGACGGTTTATATAATACTATTTTTTTTTGAAATTCTAAGCTTTTTGTGACTATTTCATACAACGAGATATTGAAAACTTCGGGCATTTTCGCTGACCGTAGAAAAAGTATCTAGCTAAAACGTCAATAACTTGTTAACATAAATAAGCAAACTTACGTAGAATGTTGACTCGAAGCCGAACTTATGATGATAACATAATTGGAAACGCATCTAGAGGCGGAATAAATAAAAAATGCTGAACATTTCATACAGCATTTTATTAGGATGAATCCTCTTAGTACAAAATACTTTGCAATTCTATCAGTGAGCTGCATCTATGCCTTATTTCATCCACTATCGGTATTTCATCGCTCGATACTGTGGAGTGCATTTCATTACACCTGACATTAATTAAGTAAATAGACGACGCGCCGCAGCAGCGGTTGCGTGAACGCATAGAATGCCTAGCTCATGAATTGTTCAATTTCAAATTGTTATCGCCGTGGTTTAGCCTATGATATTTCAATAAGTACCATCAATCATTTATCCAACAAATTGTTGGATAATTGTTGGCAACAATGTATCGTCCGAACTACTGATACAAAAGAAAGCTCAACAGGCCGGTTCAAACTCAAACTCAAATCATTTATTCGCTTAGTTAGAACATGGGTAGGAATAGTACATTGTTTACCGACGTGAGAAAGTGACTAATTCCTATCTAGTGTGACTTAAAACACACGAGATAGGAATCGCACTTTCTCTTGAGTGGTGCATAGTGCTTTATAATACACCTACGAGGAAAAAAAAAGCTTTTCCGAAAAAGAAGTTGACTCTTCTCGTTTTTCCAATACACAAGATCTTCATAAGTCTTGTTGTATTTATTTCTGGATTTATCGGCTAATACGAGTAGGTTCTCAATCACTGCTTGAACAGTTTCTTTCATTACTGTGTCATAAAACGGTGTCATAAAATCTTCACTATCACTCGACGACATTCTGTAGAATTTATAAAATTACCTAACTCAAATGTAAATTTCGAAGAAATTCCCGCGAATGCCTCAGGTTCTTTTTAGGATTCCGTAAGGGTGGAAACGGAATCCTATTACTAAGCCTTCGCTGTCCGTCCATCCATCCGTCCGTCTGTCACGTGGCTATATCTCCTGAACCGTAAGAGGTAGATAGTTGAAATTTTCAGATAATGTGTATTTCTTTTGCTGATATAACAACAAGTAATAAAAATAAAATGAATATCAAAATTAAAGAGGGCTCCCATACATCATACGTTATTTTTTTGCCTATTTTTGCTCTTAATTTGTCAAGGCTGTATCTCTTGAACTACAATAGGTAGACACATGAAACTTTATATAATTAAGTAATACTTCAACTGTAATAATAACAAAAACTAAAAGTAAAATAAAGTAGAAAATTTAAAGGGGTCTCCGAACAAAACAGAACCCTTCGTGTGCGAGTCGACTCGTACTTGGCGGTTTATTTGAATTACTGTTCTAAGGACGGAAGAAGCCGATATCTTATGGCGGACTCGAAGTAAAAGCTTTTAGTAGTTTAATCTATATTGAAAATAACTATAGCTAAAGCTGATGTTTCAGAAAATAAAATAACACTTTAGAAATGGATTTCCATTCATTATTCTCTCCCGGATAACGCGTGAGATATGAAATTCCATAGTTTTACGACCCGCATTCTAGTACGCCTGCAATGACGTACTTTCCAGCTCAAGTTTGGAATAGGAATAAGTTACTTTCCGAGGAGGTGTAACTACTTAAACTAATTACTAATCACATATTCTAGCTTGATTTATACTAATATAGGTACTTACTTAACTACGTAAGAAATTTCCATACTAATAATTTGATTTCTTATTTATACAATCTTTCGATAAACATACATATAAAAAATCTTGGTTGCTTACTAAGAAACAAATATAAAACAAAACGGCCGTAGTTAAAAAAAAAATTGTAGCCAGTGTCACTCGGGATGATGTAAGTGTAGTGTTCTGTAATAATGCGGGTAGGACTAGCCGATCTGTTATATGTACCTGCACTTGTAAAATAAATCATTCGGTCTGCTCATGAACTACACTGAGTTTCTGTGGTGCTCCCTTATTCCCGGTTTATCCATATCTTCCAGTAAGGATATTTATGATACCTCATGATAAGGTTCTCCACATCTGTTCAGGAATTTTATTCTTATCGCGGTGCAAAGAAACTCACATTATATCCCTGAAAACATTTATTTATTTATTTATTTAAATACTTTATTGCACACATTTAACAAAAGTATACAAAAGGTGGGATTAATGCCGATGGCATTTTTTACCTGCCAACCACACATGGTAGAAATAAAACAAAAAGGCGTGCTATAATTAAACTAAGCTAGATAAACTACAGCAATTAATAATAAAACTTGCACTTTATAATAATACATATAATATTTATATATATATACATAAATATATATTATAATAGGTACTTACAATGTTAACATTACACTCCTATTTTGACCAGTTGTGTAAACAGGTAAGAAAAAACGCCCTAAGTCGATATCGAAGGCGTGTCAAGTTACTTTTATCCATTAGGCTTGTACTACCGGATTTTACTGACGAGTAAATAAACAAAACACCGAATTCGAGGAGTATAGTATTTAACTTATTTGTAAAAGTTTAAAATTTATTTTGTTTATTTAACTTTGGTCTGTTGGACAGATACCTCCCCTGATACACACCTTGGCTTTGTATCTTGGCGCTAATTACACATCTACTCTATTCAAGCATCAGCTTGCGGTAGAAGCCTTCATAATTGATTACAAAATGCAAAAGATTTAATTAGCAGAGTTTATAAAAGGAAATCATGAAAACAAGGCTTCAAGGTATCAAAAGGTAAACAGCAAGAAAATAGCCGGCAAAAAGTTAGCTAAGGCTAAATACAAAGGCTCTTCTCATATATAAATTTAATTAACTTTCAACCACACTCCTTTGTGGCGTAAGAACGGGCTCATCTGGGCACGGCACGTGTTAAATAATCTCTCAGACGACACACTTACAACAATATGGTGGGTTCGTGGAGTATGTTAAGATGAAGACTAACATCTTGGTGAGGGTCGAGCGGTTGGAGTCTCTACCTACAGCTTGCATGATGCAACCATGAAATATGAGTTAAAGTTAAAGAAACATTTATGATGGAGATACGAGATGCTAGTGAAAATAATCGATTAAATACCAATTTTAAAGACCATTTGCGATCTCCTTTTTGTGCTAACAGTACTTATAATCTATTTTCATATGGCAATGCCGATGGTCGTTACAAAGGAGACACCGGCCCATAACGGCATGCGATTCGAACCTGCGTGACTTGCCATTTTTCAGCTCTGCCTACAGTCAAACCAGCTCCAACCATGGCCGTGCTAACAAGTCTTCAAGCACCATGACTTAGAAACTTAGCCTATTCCCATCTTTGGGAAGCAAGGCTGACTATGCTAGAATAATGATTTTAAATCATTTGGGGTGCGTATTCCAACTGATAATATTTCGACCTTCACTAAGGAAGATTTCTGGCCGAAGAATGTGCTGTTCCGACGTTTTCGCGGACGATTATCGGTCGCAACACATATTGCGTGTCACACGTCGCCGACACAACGTGCTAGTAAATAGGTTTATCTTATGTATATTAGACAAAGGTATATATTTTATACGGGCCGTAGTTTTTAAGTATTTTACATCCTGTACTAGACTAAAGTTGCCTAAAATAAGTGATTTATTATTATTATCTTATACAGGTCCAAAGCAAAGCAACACCCACCTAGCACCTAGTTACTATAGATAAGTATTCGAGCAACATACAAACAAAACAAATGACACGTGAACTGAAATAAAATTTGAGATTTTTATTATGATTGATAGATATAATATGTTTTCTTTAATACAAAACGTTACATACTTGAGTTAGAAGTGTCTTACAGCCTATGTTAGGTAGTGGTAAGGTAATTGAGTGTCAAGGATTCAGGTATCCAAGTAGGATACCTAAACAAAACAGATAAGTACCAAACGTTTTCTTAGCTTAATTAGTTTAAATTATTTTAATTAAATACCTGCCAAATTAGATTTCCGCTACTCAGAGACTTAGCAACAGGAAAAACAGTATTTCACCGTAGGTTTGAATGCGTGTTGCCAAATTCTAACTTTTAATGGCAGAAGCGCCTTCTGCTCTCACCATAGTTCGATAACGCTATCATTGCCATCTACCAACATCATTGCGGTCCACAGCATTCAAAACCTACAAAAAAAAACATCACCGCACAGACATCTAAACATTAGTTTGGTGCTAATGTGCAAATATATTATAAAAGTAATGCAATCAATCTTTTCGCTTTCGTATCAATTGGGTGCATGACAAAATAACCTTCAATCCATGCCATCGTCGTAGCTAGGTTGGGATATGATAAACCCTGCAAGGAGTTGCATTGCTTGCTTGCTTCACTTACAATGTAAACGATAAGCATTGGGGTAAAACCAACATTGCCGAATACCTACACATAATCAGTGAGTAGAAAGCGGAACTCGGACTACGAAAGCATTGAACACCAATTACCCTGAAGGCCTCTAAAAAGGCCTTTAATTAAATCCTTCTCCGATGACGTCATAATTATAGGGTAAATTGGAGGGATACGCCCTTGTTTTCTTAGATGAAAATGCTGGTAGATTTAACGGACTTACAATGAAAACTTTTCATCTACAACTTATAACAAGGGTGCAAGATTTTAGATTTACGAGTATAATTGATTTAGAGTATGTTTATGAAGTTATAACGGAATGTTTAAACCTTTTACAACATTAGAGATGTTATTTAGCGGTGGCGGTAATACTTCCGCCAATAAACGGTAAACACATTTAACAATCAGAACCTAAACTATTTAATACTTGCGCAGAAATTAACCTACAATCTGCAACTGACAGAAGGCAAAATGTATTTAATAGAAACCCAATTACTATTGTTCAAAACTTTGACCAGAGTTGGTATGGGCACAGATTTTATATAACTACACGGTATGGGTTTGGACTAATACCAAAACAAAAAAGTTTTCGTTTCCTACCGCTGACCTGTCATAGTTGTCAACACTCAAAAATCATTGAAAATCTACCAAATTGTGGAAATAGTAGCAAAAGCTACGAAAAAAGAAGGGTTCGTACGAAACTATTGGATTGCTGTTATTCTGCGAAAAGCAGTGCCACTCTGTCCGGCAAGGGCGCTGCAAGGCGTTAAACGTATGGGAGAAAACGATAACCTTTATCGTTTTCGTAAACTATGCACAAGTCTGCACAACATACTAAGAACTCTGGTTAAGAATGAGAGAGAGAGTTACACACGACGTACCTTTCACACTTGGACACTAGATCCTAATTTTTAATATCATGCAATTTCTAAATTTAACACATAAATTGACACGGACGCACACGGACGACTTCTCCTCCTGATGCTGCGGCGCACCCCGGCGGAACGCACCGCAGAGGCAAGGCAGTCAATGCGTTAAATTAGCGGAACTACGAAACTGTTTCTACTTCAGGATGTTCTCCTGAAGACATCCTGAGGTACATAGGACATCCTTTGGTCGATTAAATGGCACAGCGAATCATCATGAAATTTGTCAAGAACATGGACCGTGTCCTGAGGAGGTACATACGTGATAGCCTACAAAATTGCAATAAGTGCCAGATGAACAAAGCTGCGAGCTGAAGCTGAGCAAAAAAGCGAGACATCAAAAAAAACGAGTAGGTTCTATGTACGGCTGTATGTTTTTGTATAAACTTTCAATTAAAAAACTTTAAATATTAAGCATTGTAGATACATTTGCAAGAAGCCTAATCTCACATTTTCAGAGCAGTTCTTAATTATAAATCCTTTAGAGCTTCTCCAAGCCTTCAAATAAAGCGTTTACTGAGAACTTCGCTGATTAAAGGCAAATATTTATCCAGTTTTCAGAAAATAGCACTTTGGTTGCACTGAGTCCAAAAAATTGGGGTTTCGGTATGTTTTCGAAGCACAAAATATACGGAGGATATTTATTCTCGAAATAATGGAAAGCGTCTGTTTTATTCATATTCGAAGCGTTGATTTTTTATTTGACCCAGTATCGTACGTTTTTATGAATGTGTCAAACACCTCCAGATATAATTTTCTCAAGAAATAATTCACATAATAATTCGTTAAAACTGCATTATACATAATTTCTACCTAAGTTAGAAGTACTAAGCAGGCAAACAGATAGACACGGATACAGCGACTTCGTTATATAGAGTCGATTTTAGAGAGAGACGATTTTATAAATGTTATAAAATCGTTATAAAAAAGTTATGAGCGACGACCTTTTTTGATGTCACGGCTGCAGCTTACATTTGGCTGTACCAACTTTGCTGTAATTTTGTGACACAGAAGAAATCCATCCATACTATTATAATATTATAAATTCGAATGTAACTTTGTCTGTCTGTCTGTAGATTTATAATGTGTTTGTACTAACTTATCTATAGTTAAAGTAAATTATTTAGTGGTATAATTAGCTATAATTAACTTTAAGGCTACATTGTAAATTTTGAAATAAAAACATTCTTATTCTTATTCTTAAGATCTGTTTGTCTGTCTATCTGTCTGTTACCTTTCCACGCCTAAACGGCTAACGGATCTTAATAAAATTTTACATGTAGGTAGACGGTATTCCAGGGACGGACATAGGCTACTTTTTATCCCGGTAAAGTGTGTGTGAAGCCGCGGGGAGAAGCTAGTAATTTTTTTTTTTTTTTTTAGTTTTTATAAAGATATGCAGTTTTATCGACTCCACAAACCGCATTGTATCTCTTGGGTATAGTTGGTTGATGCACTGTGCCTGTTAATTTTTAGTTTTTAAGAAGGTATAAAAAATACCATTTGATACCAGCAAACAATAATAATAATAAGTTCCTCTGCAGCCCTAGCCACCGACCGCTTGAGGCTAGCTTCGCGGCCGGTGATTCACCGTTTCGATATATTTTTTACTGTAGAATAGTTTTATAATATTTTATTTTCTATAGTAAAAAAATATTTTATAACGAGATTAAAAATAAATGAAGTGAATAATAATAATATTTTTTTTTCTGCAGAATAGTTTTATAATATTTTATTTTTTAAACTAATAAAATGTATGTTATAACGAGATTTAAATAAATGAGGTGAATAATAATAACAATAAGCATTTATTTATCTCTCACAAAAGGTACTTAGGTATAGATAAATTAATACAGGGGGACTTAAATATATTGTAATGTATAAGAATATGTACGGTACGAGTTTAATTAACAAATTATAATATTAGTTTGTACCTACTCCATAAGAACATTATAATTTAAGCCCGTCGGCTAAAATATCCATTATATCGACGCGAAATGAGTTTTCTAAATAGCTGATTATGCGAAAACTAAAATTGGTTATTATTTATTGACGACACATAGAGACATAAATATGCTTGCAGTATTGTAATTATTCAACCTGTTGTTTTGATGAAGAATAGGTGTGATGTAAAGTAGTCGAATGGAGCAACCTGTACAAATTTTGACTTACCAAAACTTTTATAGTGAAGCACTTTATAGTGAACAGATGCTATGGACGTACCTGAAACAATAAACAATAGCTATTCATATACATAATTTTAAAATAAATAAAGTGTGTGCAAATACTACTACAATGACCTAAAAGATAAATCTAGATACTACTTTATTAGAATACTAACAAACTATTATTAACAAAGTAAATTAGAATTACAGATAAAACAATTACAACTAGTATTTACACGTATATATATTTCCTAAAAATCTAAGCCGTCACCAGAAGGAAGTGTGGCCAGAATGCTGGCAGCATTGCCACGTTGAATAGCGATGGTTATTCGTTGACCGGAATAGAAGCCAGCATTCCGATCACCTGTGGACTCTTTGATAAGTTTTTTAAGATTTTTATATAGGTATCTACCATTTAATAAAAATAACACCTACCTAAATTTATTGAGTAAAACATCAAGATGAGCTCGTCGACATTATTATCGCATAATCTTATTTAACCGCGAGCAAAGGGTAGACTTGGGCGAAATAAAAAAATATACAAATTACTATCACTCACACATTGTTATTTTCTTAGTCTCTGAAAACCCTGTGTAACCTACACTCTGTTGGAACTCATCTAACTCTAACCCTGGTGGTCGGCGTTGCGATCTGCGACACAGTATTTTCCTTCTGCAGGTCGCATCGCTGCCAGTTTTTGTTAATTGCTCCCCAAAAAAAAAAACCGTCTATCTCTATAGACGGTTTTTTTGATAACTTGAGTTTTAATAGTTTACGCTTGCTTTTAGCTCACATTTTACTTTAACCTGGCATTGCAAGTCAGATTAAATTACCCTAAAACAAAATAGCGAGTCACTTGACTAAAACTTGACTAAAGAGTTTTAATCAAGTCAAAACAATACGCTGGGTCTTTGGCAGCGAGATATAGAGTTTATTCGAAATGGCCAGCTGAGGTGCAGCCCTTCGCGATAAGACCAGATGTTGCCCTCTTAGATATAATTACTTGTCCTTTGTGTTCTGATGAAAGGTTCACGAAACTGATATAGCTATCTTTAATCAACGCAAACTTGTGCCCGCATAAAGACTAGGTGCTGTTTGGCCGTGTCAGGGTTAAAGTTCGAAAGCTGGCAATTTGTGGACGTTTACCAGTGAATTAAAATCTTAAAGAGGTTTTATATATAGTTCCTTTGACCCTAGAGCAAAATTATAAGCGATTACTATAAACTTCGTCTTAGCTCAGAAAGGTTCAAGCGAATCAGATCAGAATATAAGATACTACAGTACAATCAGTAGTAGGGACGTAAAACCATAGTTACTGACTACGTTGAAATTGTGGCCTGTCTTAAGCTGAGGCCAAAAGAGCGTAATTTTTTTGTGAGTCGCGTCAAAGCGTACGTTCAACAGAAATGACAAGGAACTTGTCCAGTGGCACAAACATACAACTTCTGAGTTGTGTGTTGTGTCGCTTCACACAATTTTTGTATGAACTACTTATTTAACGCGCCTCTTAAAATTACGGTAACGTGTAAAAGCTCATGCGACGTAATTATAAATTGTTTTATCTCTTCAGTTTCAAGAATGACTTTAAAAAAATATTCCATATTTATTGTTCCGGGTAGCCCAATAGTAAATATTGTGTCTCCTATACACATATACCTACGTGCATTTAATTTAGCGTTTCATTCGTGAAAGTTTCGAATCTACAGTCATTTTCAGAAAAGTATTTAAGTATTTATTTTGCAATGATATACAATGTGAGAGATATTAAAAATTGCAATTATAGGCTAGGTCCTGTTCTAAAAATAAGCTAAAACTAAATTTCCCATTAGCCATTTCTACGGCTAAATTGTTTTATACTTTAGGGTATTTTTGATTAGCAAAAAATTTGACGTTATATGGATGTCATTATCAATTTGTACTTATCAAGCATATCTACTTTTTTATGACATTTTTTATTGCTTAGGTACCTAGACTAATTTAATCATGACATTCCTAAATTAATTAATTCTATTAATATGAAATACCAAACTTATCAATCTAACAAGACCGACCCCAAATAATTGCTGCGCTCTTGACAGGGTTTTTATGCATTGTGCACTCACTAAGACTACCTAAGAACAATACATATATGCATAAAATTACAATAAATTAGGTATATATATTTAATATTAATTTAAAATGTCATTACTAGACCAACAAAAGAAAAACTTATAGGCTAGGTATTACGTTAAGAACCCTGTTAGGGCGCCATGCATCTTGAGAGGTAGCTAATCTAATAACATAATTGAGTATTTATATATTTATTTATTCGTATCACAGCTAAAGTTAACTTTAAAAAAGCCTGTTTTCTTAACAAATTCACAGTCATTTTAAGAAAAGACAGTTTCCTTCAACAAAAGCGACAGAATCGTAGGGGAACTAATCTGCGTGAGACAATACTCGGGCGATATCTTTGGTTTACGACTTACAGCGGTAACGTCTACAAATATTTCACGATTACATTGTCTAGGTCCAACTAATTTTGGGCTCTGGGTTAATTTAATTCAACAATTTCACTATCAGCTTAATTCGACTCACCGTTTGCGGCGGACATAAAATATTACCTCTTCGTCTAATAACACTATTGTAAGAGCCCTTTTATACTAAGAAGAGATTTTCAGATGTGACGAAGAGATTCAGATTGACTCGGTAAAAGATAAAGGAGATAATACAGAATATCACGTGTCACGTGGACCATTCCGTGAAATCTACTATACTTTGTATTTGTATATTTTGTGTGAAAGCGTGTATATAGTGCAAGGTGCACTGATGGTCAGTGCGTTCTTGATCGCTAATTCTAGCTTTAATACCCGATCAGACCTACGCAATAATCGCTACCCAGAGCGGCACCAACGAAAATGATCGATACCAACTGCTGCAAGTGACCATGATGGCGAAGATACAGGGTAAAATAGCAGTTCGTCCTGATGAACCGCTCTTTTACCCATCACCTTACCCATCATGATCCCCTGGGATTCCCTCGGGAAGACTTCCTGGCTGGACATTATAAATAAATGGGCTAACATTAAGAAAGCAGAAGACCTATATAACTAAAGCATAATATGACTTAAACGAACAGTAGTTATGACTAAACCAGAACATGATCATGGGTAGAACATTGCTAAAACCGAACATGACCCAGTATATAACTTGACTAAAACCGAACATGACCCAGTATATAACTTGACTAAAACCGAACATGACCCAGTATATAACTTGACTAAAACCGAAAATAACATCCATCCACCCATTTAGGCTAGCCCTGGATAAGGAAAAATTCAAGAGGTTGACCGCCGACCATCAGTAATGATGGTCGGCGGTCAACTTATTAAAGGCACTATAGGAAAAATAAGAGCGGCAGCGAAAGACCAGTGGGTATACGGTATATACTTACAAAATGCCCGCCCGCCGGGATGACGCGCGAAACCGAGTGATTTTTTTCCAACGAATTCGCGTAGTTGTAAAATTATCACTAAAGGGAGGATGTTCATACAAATGACAGACCAATAGCCATGCCGGCACCTCACGCTCCGGCGCACAGAACTGAATGTAGCAACAGAGCATGCGCTAAACTTGGTAAGCACCAGGGAATTGACGGGCAATTTAGCGCTAGATGTCACTACAAACTTTCCTAAACTTTGTAAGAGATTTCGCATGTGCTATTTTTGGGTTGGCTCATTGGTGTTTAAAGTTTGCCCGGTTTGTTTTGTTTTAAAATGTGTATTCGTATGTACCCGTGGAGTCATAGAGGTCAGAAACAGAATTAGGGAAAGCCTATGGCTGATTTCTACAGTAGGTGTGGTTGTGTTGTAGACAAACAACAGATATTTTGGAAATTAAATAGCGTAGTACTACGTTTAGAAGAGACATGTGCCTTGATCAAATCAAACAAAAAACCGATATATAGATAGATAACTTTTTATTGTACCACACAAACACAGTATATGTGATGACTCGTTAAATTTTGTAGTTTTTATTTAACGCATTCACTGCCGCCACGAGGAGCTGAAGAGGGATGTGTGCATCTTGGGCCGTAAATATTCAATGAAAAGGGAATTCTACCAATAGCAGTACCTACCTCTAGAATGTTTGCAATAACTGTTTCATGTGTATTTTGTAAGATGGACCATTACCTATTGGTAATGGTCCATCCATTATCAATAGGTATCTCAATCATCAGAATCGTACGTTATTCAGGGTCTATTTGTACAAAATTATTAAAATGGTTATGTTTGTGTACATCTAAAATTCAAAACATGCAAATAAATCAAATCCGCTCCCTTCATCAACATTGAAATTCTGCGTAATTTTTCATCGCTCAAATAAATTTGGGAATTTGTGGAACATTTGTCCACAAACACACATTTCAACATTTTCAACTGTGACCTAGTTTTTTTCGCTTGCAAAGTATTTTAAGTACTATTTAAACTAAAAATCAAACTTTTATACATGCAAAAAAAAAAAAAAAAATACTAGCTGACCCGATAGACGTTGTCTTAACTGTGAATATTAAATTCGAATTGGTATTATGATCGTTAAATTTTCTAATTTTCCGCGCAACTTTCTTGATTTTTTCTTTCATAAGAACCTTCTCCTGACAATAACAAACAAAACCAAAAAAGAATTAGCGAAATCAGTCCAGCCGTTCACGCGTGATGTCGTGACCAAGGGAAATAGGGATTCATTTTTATATGTATAGATGTTAAAATATACCTACGTGTTTCAGGGGTTTCAATTCACAAAAGCCTATTTTCAATTTGTAAATTTTATAAGCTCTGTCCAATCACAAAAAACGTTTTGCTTCGATAGCGACAAACTATTTTCCCTGACAAATAGCAGCTTACGATTGGGTACAAAATACCCGCGTATTATATACCCGTAACCCGATCAGGCTGCGAGCACCTAACTAGTCTCACAAAATATTGCTGATTCGGATAAAAAACCGATTGCTATCACTTTGATGTTGTCAGAGGAAATGGGATCCGCTTCCGATACCGGGAAAGGAAAATCTCTTCCCGTTTTAGGGTACCGTGAATAACGACCGGAACGGTATTAATCGCGGTTCAATATTTACTTGGTTCGATGCGGCTGCATTCAAAGAGGTATTTCAGTTATTTAGTTTTCATTTCCGATTTCTTAACCATCCCAGATAACCATCTGAGATGGTTAATGATGCTGTGCATTAATTCATTGGATTTTGTAAGGCTTGGGGATTTGTCTTTCTTTCGTGGAGCAGTGGTAACTACCGATTTGAATCCTAGGTTGTACTTAGTACAGTAGCCTCATAAGGCGATAAGTAAGCGTTTCAATAAACCATAGTACGTCTGTTACAAACGCTGCTTATTGGTTAAAACTAACAAGTGGTTTTTGCTATGCTGGGTATTAAAAGCGGATTATCGGATATACGGTTTACAGAGGAACTTTTAGCGATTGCGCGCAAGCTTATTATAAAAACTGTCAAAAATCCTTTTACGGATCTGCACACCGAAAACAACACCTCAACGGTTTCACCTTAGTTCTTTACACAGAATCTACCTTTGCTTATACGAACTTATGACACCACTAACCAAAAACATGTAATCTGTTTGACAACAAGTCAATCATTTGAGTCTATCTATGAACAGAAAATTATTTTGTTTATAACCAAGAAAATTTCTCAAAAATACGGAACCTACAAAACCAAATCCCCGAAGCCGTACATTTAAAACTGGTAGATTGTAAAGCGGGTAAACTCCGAGTCAAGTGTCGGCATCGACTTTTGACCGTGTTGAGTGAGACGATCTAATTTGTCGACTCGCGGGAGCATACGGAATCTAATCGATCCGCCTGAGCGAAAATGGTTAGTGGGTAAGGACTTTTGACAGGTGGACTGAGATATGCTAGTTGCAAGGTGATATTTTTGTTGTAACAAGCTGGAGGTTGTTTATTCTTGAAGGTAGACGAGAAAAAGGAAGACCAAGAATTAGCTATTGAGTCAGAACAAGGAGAAAGTCACTGTCATGTCGTATAAAGAAGTAAATAACAATGCATTGCAGAGAGAAAAATGGAGGAAAATGTATCATTACACCGATAAGAAAGCTCTTTAACTTGTAATAAATAATTGACGGAACAAACGGATCCTTTAACTGCATCTTTCGTTGACCACATTATTTCCTCGTGTATTTTAAATAAAATAAATATGTTCGAAATGAAACAATTGCGTCTTTATTTCTGGGGCCAAAGCGAACATAGTCCAGCAAAGATCTTATAGTACTTATAGCAATTAAAAACGTATATTCGATTCTCGAAACTGCAGATGTTTTGTGTCAAATTTGGCAATTATATTTCTACTGGCATCGATTTTCCGTACGGAGTGGTTTAAAGGTAGCCTATGATTGAATCTTTTATTCCGCAAATAAAAAAGGCAACACCTAAAACCAAACACTTATGTGTCCAACCGTATCCCACACACCAGCTAACAAAGGCTAGGTCTCTAATTGAATCTCACATAATGTATCGCGAGACGTGAACACAATCAGTAAGTCAAACGAAGAAAAAAGCGTTGGATTTCTGGAAATATAACGTTCTCTTTATAGGCCTTTGTCACTTGAATATTTTGTCGTCGTGAGAAAAGATTTAAGAAGGAATGTGATATTCTTGGCAAAATGGAAATACACGAAGGAATCATCAGGGAACCCTGAAATATCGATGAAGGAAAGTTGAAGGGTCATTTAAATTTTTTACTAAAATGCTAATTGATGCTATAAATAATAAATATTTAAATATAGGTAGGCCTATACCCAGGAGTAAGTTAAACCGACTGCGGATGAAGATGACGACCTCTCCTTGCGCATGAAATTCGGAGGCTTTAAAGACATCGTAAGTCTTCGCTAAACCTCTTTTAGCACCAGGATTTTTTTATGGTGGAACGTTTTTGTCTGTGGTTTTATCTGTGTATCTTGTAGATAAGTAAATTGATTTTCTTTCTTCTTTTTCACGTCCCTCAAATCTCGTCTTTCTCGAAAACTTGCCTAAGAATCACAATAAAAGTTACAAATTTGGATAGAGGACACTAAAATAAATAAAAAAAAATCTGTAACATATGTAATGTCCTAAAGAGACAGGTTTCTGAGATGTTCACATAATATGTGAACATCTCAGAAACCTGTTTCTTTAGGACATTATTTTGTAAGACTTTTTTTATTTGTTTTAGTATCTTATATCCAAATAAATAGCTTTAATTTATTGTGAGCGGCAATTTTGAAAAAAATTAAAAACAAAATGGTAATCGATGTTAGGGCCAAATATTCAAACCCCTTTATATCATGACAATTGATGTCCTCCTGTCCTGTCTAATGGGAATCTAATCCCATTGAATATAAATCCGTGAAAGAACTAAGTAAACTATAAAAGGTCTCCTAGCGGAATTTTCGGCCTCGGCGGGGCGGTCAGTTTCAAGTCTCAACGGAGACTAACCATTTAGGTTTAAAGAACTTTATTCTCATACAAACACATTATTAATTTATAATGCGGTACAAAAGAACAAATTAATCTTGGTTTAACAATGTTTAAACTAGCCTCTGGTACCTAAAATAAATTATAACTAAATATTAGCGCAGGACAAATTATTACAGGCAGGAATATTTGGTCCAAACTTAAGCTGGCAGCTTTCTTCCAGTGAAAGTTTCATACAAGCAAACTATTCCCAATTCTGCAGCCAGCTTCCGCAGTCACAGGTGAGATTTATCTTCGGGTAATTGGATAAAGAACGGCGAGTGATACGACGCGGAAGAGCGGATGATCTACTTCTTTTTAATGCTAATCTTTTGTACGCGAGTAACGTGTTGTTGGAAGCACTGGAATTTAACGGAATATGTGACTATAATTTAACTGTTCGCGGATATTTATCGTGTTTGTTGATTTTTCTGACGTTTCAGCAGAACTTGCTAGCAGACTTTGATGTGGTCACAAAATTACTTGAGTATAAGGGCGTTTATTGAAAACTATAACTACGTCACAGTATAAAGTAGGAAAATTTTTCGCAATCTATAAAATATCATGATAACTTAGTTTTCATGGCAGGAATCGAAACCATCAACTACCATCACTTTTGACATACCTCACTGCATCACGACCAACGCCCAACAATTGGTTGTAGAACAACCAATTGTTGGGCGTTGGTCGTGATGCAGTATTATTACGTAGGAACCAAATATTTTCGTAAAAACAAAACAAATATGAATATCATAATAACATCATTACTTCCAACAATAGTGTTCAATTTCAAAAACACGTCCATTGCAAATAAACTTTGTATACAGTATGGATTATTTCGACGGGGTAGTAAGGGTCCTGTAGCTACACCTTAACCGGTGTAGCTACAGGAAAATGGTCATAATAGACTATTAATAATTTTTAGAGAAATATTCATTCCCATACTCCAATTTTCAAAAAAATTACAGTTGGCAAGAAAATAAGGATTTTATACGAAACATTTTTTGATGCCAGTCGATTCTGTTTCATTTAGTGATCAAAAACTTATATCGGACCATCTGAGGTTTGAGTACTAACAGTAACAAAATTCAGAAAGCGCAAAAACATTTCCCATACATTTTATTAGGAGTAAAAGAGAATATTTTTTTTGGGTTACATAGAATGGGGATGGAAATTTCTCTAAGAATTATGGATAGTCCTAAGACCATTTGCCTGTAGCTACACCGGTTAAGGTACAACGCTTACAGCCCCGTCGAAAAAATCCACCTGTTTAATTTTCAGTGTATGTTTCGGATCGGATATGTATAATTTCGGACCACAATACATTTTACACGTCAAACACAAGACGATGGGAACCGCAGCACTGCAAAGGTTAAAAAGCTGGTTCAATAATAGTACCGTACCTATTGATAATTTAGCTTTACCGTAGCACCGTATAATAAAATACTGGCAGTTTAGAAAAACCCAAACTTAGGTACAGTACACGTCATCTTCAATCGAGCATTTGGATAGTATTACTTTATTTAATTTTTCTTAAATTACTTGTTCTCAGTCATAAGGGCTAGTCGATATTATAGTCAATGATTTTATTATACACTTTTATCAAACAATAGGTACGGAATATTACTGACTTTTGTATAGATTTGAAACTTATATTGTAATAAATACAATTATTTATGAATTCTGTTTTACTGTACTTTGCGAGTGGTCATGCCGAAAAGCCTATTTGACTGAGACCGCAGGTCGACCATTTCCATTTTGTAATGAGCTTTTATTCGTATGAATCTGAATAGTCGGTAACCTCAATTCCGCGAATCATTTTAATTACTAAGTGGATACTCTATTAATTGATATTTTTGGACTTAATCGAACAGTTGATGAGTTAGACTGTGAGTATACGTGGTACCAGGGGTAAAACTTACCGTGTACACGTGTGACCACGGATCGGTTGCAAAATGCCGGGTGGATTTTAAAAGAAATTTGACACAACACGCGAGAGATTTGGTTTGAAAGCTGTCTAAAATCCACATCTGCTTCCATTAAAAGTTATTTAAGATATGTTCAGGTATGTCGGTGTTTATATGTTTTAAGTTAGTTACTCGTACCGGTAAGTAGTAACATTGAAAATAAGTATATTTACAGTGCAGGCAAAACAGACGAAAATCAGTAAAATGTGCCCGTAAATTAACAATAATAATAGTTTAATACCCGTGTTTACAGAAAATAAGATACACAAAAGCGTGAACAACATTGTTAACACAATATGATAAATACAGTTATTCACAATAATAAAATTGATAAAATTTAGAGAATGTTGATAGATAGCTAAAAGCAACTCACAATTCTTGTGTATACTCACAAAACATATTTACTTTAAGAACGTTAAGATAATTTGTGAATTAAGAAAATAAAAGTGACTTAAGGTGATAAAACTAGGTGCATTTTGTGCGACACACACACGTACATGATAAATTATTCCGACTAAAATAGGATAAAATGGCACATAAGCCATTAGGAAAACTGACTAACATATTATGTAAGTCAGTTTTCCTAATGGCTTATGTGCCATTTTATTATAATAAATTTAAGACTCTATAAGCAAGAAACTTATCTTAACTTATCGTAAAACACTATTAACTATCCCGTTTATGTCCTTTCGTTGTTAATAACCAAATAGTTCCAAAGATTTATGTGGTTATTCAATGATATAAATTTAGAAAGTATAAGATAAGTTGCCATCGAAAATGGGAAAAACAGAAACTACGGTGGAATTTACTGACATGAAGTTGAATGATTACTGCAAGAATGAAGTGACATAAATGTACAAAGTGAAGTCAGCCCAACACAGAGGTAGCGTGACGTATAGTGCGAGGAAATTTACATTCACAGATTTACCTTGACCATTTCACTTTTTGCGACGGTCTGCGTGCAGGCCTTATTTAAACTCTACTTTATAGTCTTTTTATGTCTTCAGCGGAGCTCAGGGCAATTGCAGTTTCTGAAAATGAATAACGTTAATTCACAACGTTATTGAAATAAACTGTTTAATTAGATAAGGTTTGATAAATGAGCTGATGTGCTGTGTGGTGGCGGCTTAGAATTTCCACCACCCCTCTTCCCTCGGGTGTCGTAAGAGACGACTAAGGGATATCCACCGGGGGTGGGGCAGCAGCGCCCCCGGCAGAACAATTCTACCACCGAACTGCGATCCCCAACCTGCATGCCCAGCGTGGGGATTATGGGCATTACCCCCGTGAGATAAAAGCCAACAAGCGCTTATTAGGGGGAGACCTGGATCCAGCAGAGGACCAATATAGGCTGTGGAGGAAATGAGCTGATGTAAGCTACCAGCTTGATGGTACAAAGTTGAATCAAAGGCCAATGAAATCTGCTTTCAAAACAACACTTGTATAACGTTTAGAGCAGATTTCGGGGATATTTCGAATGTTTATGTAGTTATGGTTATGTTGGGGCCGGCTACAGGCCACTCTCGGGAAATTAAGTTGTGTTGAATGTTCCAAAGTCGAAAGGTTATGATATTAGACATTGATTGGTTCATGGAACGAGTGCACTTTTCAGTTTTCAAAGGCTGTGACGTTAAATCGCCAATGTAATAGCTAACCAATTTAGCCGTGCCCGATGTGGATATTGGACTTTTTTTCCTTTTTAGCGGAGTTCGAAGTTTGATCGTCGGAATTAGTTTACGCCAACGTTTCATCCGGTATTCCTTTTAAGTGTCGGTAGAGTATAATTTGTACGTACAAACAGACGGTTGTCAAGTATTTTCTGGAACTGGCTACTGATAGGGCGATTCGATTTACAACAAGTTGTTTCCTGAGTGGTTTTTATTGAGTTTTCCGGGGGATGCCATCTAATTTAAAAATAATTTATTGGGAACGAGAAATATGAAAAAATCTTGTTAGGGAAAGCAATGAGATTAGGTATGGATTGGAAGTGTTGCCTTGTTAATATTACGTAATTTTTAATAAATTAGTATTTATGTACAAGCTATAACAATAGATTAAATTTGGTAATAATAACATTTTGAATACCTAATGTAGTAATAAAGTGTTCATTCTCTCATTCTTCAAAATTCTGAACTTCATAAGAATTTTGAAGATTATTTATTATATTATTATGCCAAGAAAGATAAGTACCCACATACATATACTAATTTAACTACATTATTCATGGATAAACTTGTACGGAGAGCAGCATCATTTGGTAATGTTTGTTCCCTTTAACGTTAACACTTCTACCGCTAGAGGATTACCAGCTGATGATGCTGTCTGTACGTACACTTCTCCGCAAAATCATAACTGTTTATAACCAGAATAAAGGGCAGGAGTGTTGGATTCTTCGGTTATTCTTATGAAATTCAGAATTTTCCGCAAAAATATTACCGTAAGAAGGATGTAACAAGGTTAAGCCATGGCTGACGCAATTATCCCACGAACGTAACACCGTTTGCCTTTTAGATTGCATTATGTTTACTTCACATAATATTTTGGTATGAAAATCCTTCGGTATTATTTTAAAAGATGATAGATTGTGTTTTAAAAAGTGATTTCGATTGATTTAATTACAGTGCTACGTGCCTTTGGAACATGCCTACTTAGTCATTCATAAAAATAAATAGTATTCAAATAACAATACCTACAATAATAACATATTATACAAAGGGTCCAAATATTCTCGATCATGTTTTTTGGTTAGTAAATTTAGATGTTATTTGGATGACTGCATTGCTCAACTAATAAATAATGATAAAAATTTCGCATAGAAATCAAACCATCTAGCCTTAAATTAAAAATAGCATATAGAGGTACAACAAAACATTAATTATTTGTTACGGTGTATTAGGCTCAATTCACATTTGGCCGCTGGCCGCTTCCATCCCAGTGTGAATTGAGCCTTAGAGTAGGAACAGTCAATTACAAAAACTGTTAATTTAGAATACGTCCTCATAAACACCAAAAAGACGCGGCGTCCCCTAAATGTGGAAACACATAGTCTCAAGATCCTGCAATGTATATTATTAGCCTTTAAGTGATTCCCACGTAGGTTGTCTTTTTTAATAAATAAACAAAGCGCATTTATAAAATTGGGCTTTTATCCCATTTTTTTCGTTAACTGTAGTTTTCCCGCGGTTTAAAACGAAAACACGTCGCGGAGAAAATACGGAAAGAAGGCAATTTGGGGTTAATATGAGATTACAAAGTCTCCACCTAATTGAAATTGTGTTTTGCTGTTTGTCGAATAAAACAAATTACGTTCCTCGTATTTCAGTCTTCCCCATTTTATTTTCCAGTGAAGTACGTCATCGCAGGAAGACTTCTTATCTTAGTTAAATTTTTACTGTCTCCCTGTTTGAACTCCTGAAATTTTTATACGAAAAAGTCGCAGGGAGAGAAATAAACGTTTGGTTACTCCATACATTGTTGCGGCGCACGGTAGTGAGAAATTGTTTTATATTTCTCCTTCGTAATTAAAACTTTTACGACATTTTTATATTTATTTGAGTACTTCTAGTTACTTTCGAATGGTGTGAACTGTGGCCTTAGAATTAAAATAAAACTCGTACCAAGTTTTTTTTTCAATGGACGTATAAGTCAGTGTCATCATGTACATAAGTCCTTCCCTTACAGAACAAATATGTGCCTAGCCAAAATTTTCTATTCGGTTTTGTAAGTTACACAAACCAAGTTTGTAAGGCAAAGAAAGGTAAGTTTGCAGTGTTCTGCCCAACAATGTATGCACACCTGGCCAGCTTGTTTTAAATTGCTGCCCGAGTCAAAATGTTTGGTTTTAGTAGCGTCTCGGGACGGGAGCACAGAATATGGAATAAATTTACTTTAAAAACCAGCATAGTGAGTTTTTAGAGGTGCAGTGCTTCTAAAGTACTTACGCTTTTATTGTTACGTAATAGAATTTTAGATACGTTTTAGAACTTAAGGATTCATATGAAGTTGAAGGTTTGTTGGAAGAATTTGAGATAATCTGAACTGAACATAGCATTTTCTCGCTTGTTTCTGTTATTGATATTCTAGGAAAAGAAGCTTTAAAGAGTAAGATATTTTCTCTATTCTTATCTATCTTTAAATAAGTCAATTGCGATTGGTACGCTTATACGCGTTAAGTTGTTACGTAACGAACGCATGTTCGTGCATGCACACATACACAGACTGATTTATTAAACGACTACGCAAAAATGTTCTTATTAGTTTCCAATAACTTTGCTTTCAATTTAGTCAAACTAAATCTGAATCATCTAGAGCTCTACCAGCATTTTCATCCAAAATAACTCCTTACTCAAGATAATCATCGTACCTAACTAGCTGAAATTATCTAACTCCACAAAGGTATATTCCGTTTCAATTACTCGGCAACAACTGCTGAAGACACGGAAGTTCAAAGGCTAACTCTACAATGCTAACCGACATTGTTCAACAATCGTATCTGCTATCTTCGAGTACTTAATCACTGGGGATTAAACCGAGTTCACACCAAAAGCAGGGGCTTACTGCTGATTATCTATCTACCCTAAGAAGACGGACGGTAAAATAGAGACAATACGTGGATGACACGGCTGCTAGCTGGTGAGAAAGCTTGGAACTGAGATTCCTGGAGACAAATATTTTTAAATATACGCGATCTAAACACCTTATTAATAGTACTGTTGAAACGTCGGGAAAAATAGGTAAATAATCGCGATAAATACCCGATAAATAGTACTAAAAATAAGTCCTTTTTCATACAACCATCCAAGCTTTGGCATTTATAATATTAGTGTGGTTTGAAAAGAGATTTCGCTAAAGTGGTGTTTATTTAAATAAAACGTTGCCTACGTTCAGTAACCCACTTTAGGCAGAAGTATGTAGAGAAAAGCCAGGAATAATGATTGCAAATAATACCATAGGTACACTTAAAAACATCGCATTCGTAATGGGAGGAAAATAACCCGATTAATAGCCTTTTTACATGAGCCTGGTTTTGCCAGGCTTTTGTAAAAAGGCAGCTGTGTGATAGCCGGATGTAGCCGTCTGAGGTCACGGACTGATTGCCGGATGTCTTCGCGTCCGGCCATTTCCGAAGCACGGAAACCTATTTTGTTATTTTAACTGGCAACTTATCACCACTATGATTAGGAGATCTATGAGTTTAAACTCATAGTATAAAACCTGCATTCGTAAATTTGTCAACGTGTATTTAACATATAAGGTACATTTCAAAGGCAGATGTTGAAAACTTTAAGGACAAATGCGAAAAAAATAACAATAAATGCCAGAACCCGTTTTAAATCATGTGACCTATTTTTTCGTAATAAGAAACGTTTGCCTAAAAACGGGTAATAAAACAATTTTTCCATTTGACGCGGCAAAAGGAAAAATTTTAATTGGGCCCGACAATAATATACAACCGTTCGCATTGTTTCGTCCCAATTCACAGTGCTAAAGTATTCAGTACAGGTATCGTCAAATGGCGAGGCACATTTTTGTTCAGGGCGGAAGTGAGTTAGTGACAACTTTAGTGGGGGGTGTACGGCGAGCGCAAATTGGCCGTGAAGTGGCACGAAGTGTTAGTGACACGCAAACCCCCTATTACGGAGTGCACAGCGTTGAAAAATAATTAGAAAGGGCGCTCGTTTTCAACGGCTCGTAAACACACACTCACAGACCTGAAACATCGTATTACGAACAATAAACCTGAGGATAACGTCCTCTTTCCCGATTTCTGGTACCTACGGAGATATCACTTCTGATATTATTTAAAGAATAACAGGCGAAATTAATATTAATATTATTTAACGGTTATTTATCGCGTTTATTTACCTATTTCAGATCGCGTAAGTTTATGAATATTTGACAGGCGAAATGACGTGAAGAAGTGGCCAAGACTTCACAGAGTGGATAGTCCTGAGATATTGGCTGCAGTTACCCTTTACGTCCCAAACAATTACATTAGAACGGGACGCAGGTTCCATCGACTCTTTGCTCTACAAGCAGCGCGTACGCAACACGCCGAAAACGCTCCTACACTCAGAGCACTCGCACTACTCAACGATTTTCTACAACAGTTCCAACATGTAGACATATTTAATGATAGTTTAAGCCTCATATACCTAAGTTTAAGATCGTACCTTACTTTTAAATAAATTTTGTTTTTATTATCTTGTTTTTATTTATTATTATTATTCGATTTTGTATATTGTTTGTAATTGTATTCTGTTCTTTTTTATGTCTAGTAGTTAGTGTTTTGGTGTTAGACTGTAAGCTAACTGCTGTATTTTTTATAAATAAATAATAAATAAATAAGAGGTACTGCATGAATCGTGCGTAGATTAAGATCTAGACCAGGAATAACATAATATAGGCTGGCCGAGGCGGTCGCGGTGTAAGATTCAACCCCTCCGACTCAGCCCGTAAGAGCCGAATAAGCCAACGGAATTACAGCAGCTTCCTTCTGTGTATAACTCAACACTGAGATCACCAAACCGCCAGCCAAGCATGGAGATTATGGCAAAAAAGCCTCGTTTGGGGAAGGAATGTCCATGGTCCAGCAGTGGACGTTTACGTCTTGATGAAGAGGATACTTTTTGTCCAGGTTCGTAAGCGAAGCCGCCGGCCAGTAATTCATAAAATAGATGAAACTACTGATATTTTCCAACATTTGGATTGTTTGCCTTAGGCAATGTTGGCGGTGACAGTAAATTTATTTTCAAACTGAGTATTGCAAATAGACTAGTAAACAAACATTATCCGCAAACAAAAAGCAGCTTTTGGATATACTGCAAATATTTACTGCAAACGAAGAATATAAAATTCAGCAATCGTCACTATTCAAAACTTTATTGATTTACATTTGGTTTAAGTTTTCGCATTTGGTTATAAATATTTTGAAGAATCCTGGATTAGAAGGATTTGTCAGCAAACATGGCTTGTATGAGTAGGCAGGTGTAAAGTTGTAAGACCAACTACTCAAAACCTTTGACGCTTGAATGTTGTTAGAAATCCAACCAACTGTCATCTTCTACAACATCTTTCGTCATGATGATGATTTAGAAATCCAAAAATGTTCACGTTGGTATTCACCGAGCGCTAGGCCTTCGAACTTCGATAAAGTCAGCGAAAGAACTATCATCATCAATTGTCACCTGCAAGCAATAAGAGCGACTATTGGGAGGGCCCTTTATTAGAAAACTTTTGTACCTTACAGCGGTGAAATAGAGGCAGTACGTGGTACAAATAAGACATAACGAGCCGCAAACAAAGCAAGGATTACAGTTAGGGTACGGTTCTTGCGATTCAAGAAGCTTTTGGCTTTTGCTTGTGTTTAGCTTTTATGTATGTGAGCAGCTAGACAACGCTAACATAAAACTAATTTTATTATTACCCGACTACGCAAGGAGCATTATGTATTTTCTCAGCTTTATTTGACGGAGACCTGCAGGACTTTAAAGGAAGCGGATGATTTCGATTTGTTTGTTTAAAAAAGATGCGTAATGCTGGTTTGGGCACAAGGCTTATTGTGATACGCCATATAGCTTTCAGATATAGATCGCCATATAGATTTCAGATTCAGATTAAAATCTATCTTTAGACATTTCACATCGTAGACACACACGACGCGAAATGTCTAAAGATAGATTTTAAGATATGTGATATCTAAAGTTTTTATTAAGAGCTTTCGCGAACTTTAGACGACTAGTCGTGGCCAGTGATTCGGATGTACAAAATCAAGGTAGTAGATACAGCGACTGTCTCGCTGCTTTTTAAAGTCTGTATTGCCGATAAAAGTCGCTTAGCCCTTATGGCCAATCTCTATAAATATATATACAAATATTCTCGCAAACCGAACAGTAACAATGGAATCTGACACGGGGCAGTTTGCGTAAGGAATTTGCTGGTTCGGAAAATATGTTTGCCGTAAGTAATTCGATATTTAAACCTCTCCCTAGCAAATTCCAATTATTCCAATAGTTGTTATTTGGTTAAAAAACGGATGGATTTTATTCATTTCGTTCATGTATCTATAATATCCTATTCAAAAGTCTCGTTTGGTTTCCGATGGAAATAACTTTCAACGCTAATGGTAATCACATTAATAACCATGTACAGGTACTTTTTTTCAACGTCAGTAAAACAAGGCAATATCGCCTCGAGCGTTCAAACAACAAATAATGTACCTACCCGTTTTACAATGCATTGTGAATACGTGCGTATGTACATGCAGATTTTTTACGCAGAATTTTCCACATTTCCAGAGAAAATAATATATTAAATTTGATTGTTGAAATTCTTTGTTGATTCTGGTTGGTACGGGTAATTTTTAGGTAAGCCGATTTTAGTTATACGAAATATTTAACCGAAATTTTCAGAATAATAATAATAATAATAATGCTGGACAATCCACACAGCATCATCTAGCCCTACTTACTTTGTAAGCAGAGCTTGTGTTATGGGTACTAGATGACTGATAAACTTAATACAATACATAACATAGATAGATATTTTTTATTATATATAGAAAATACCCAGAACACCCGGAACAAATATTTGCAGATCGTACAAGCATTTGTCCCAAGGCGGGAATCGAACCCGCAACCTTCTGCGTCGCAGGCGGACCTTCGCCCGCCGCGCCACATCGGTCGTCAATGAATGAATGAATGTATCAGTTTCCATGTTCGATGTTTATTCGATGTTTATTTTTGCATTCCAGATATTTTTATTCTGCCTATCTCTCAGTTTATATTCGTTTTGGCAAACTTCCTACGGTTTCAAAATATGCGCAAATAGTTTTCGCTACATAGATCTTTGATTATACATAAGTCGGGTATTCGGATCTAGAATAAAGGATATTTTTATCAATCAAAGGTGTTACAAAACCAATAAACAAGGCTGGAGAATATTATTGTTACTTAATGTACCAAATGTGTAGTTTTTGTTAAGATACATAAAATGTAATTACTTAAAATATATATAAAATATCTTGGATTCTACAACCGAGTATAAGTAGATAAATCACTGGTGTGCTACCACCTTAACAAACTACAAGCAAACTTCAACCTAACGAAACAAACTAAAATCTCGAATCGGGTCTACGGTTTCCGTAGCGGGTCTACGCCAAAGCGTACCTCCGTAGCACCTAATGAGGGCCCTGATATTGTGCCGTCGGCCTCTATAAATTGGTTTCATGCATATTTATTTATTCAAATGTATGAATTGAAATCTCGACCACTGAAATATGGTACCTTACGAAAATTGAATCAACAGGGTGAACTTTGACATAGGCATATTGGATGTTATGAAGCCTGCGAGTGAATATTCACGAACAAGTCTACATTAAGTTAGATAATTATCTTCCCGACTCTGTTTTTTTATCTACTACCCTACTTATAGGATCTACTACGGTTTCGATAATAATAATTTAAGATGTCTCAAAGTTTTCCAGTCGGATGACCTTGTTTTTCGTCTATAACTTATGCTCTTGCTTTCGCACCCGTTGTTACAACTTATTAGAATTCAGGTATTACATAGCTTCCTTTTCGATAATAATACAAAATGATTACTTAATTTAGGAAATAAAGAGGGGAATCCGTTTTACACAATGTTTCAAAGCCTCGGGCACGTTTTTGTAAGCAACTATGAGCCATGCTATGTCTAATGGTTACCCTTTAATACTGTGTCCATTGGATCGGAATCGGAGCGTACGCGGCGTCGGTATTTACAATATACCTGGCATTGGTATGGGCAAATATTCTGATCTTGTGGATGGTGTATCATAGAGATCAATAGGTACAAAGCAACAAATCCTTACGCTGCATCCGCTCTGATTCCGATCCGGTGGCATAGCTTTATGAAGTAGTCAAAATTACAAAGATTTCTTGACAATTAGACTTTAAAATCTTTTTCTTAACCCCTTATTTGTACGTGCGGCTTTCATTTTGCAATACGTTTATAAAACTGCACGTGGGGTTAAGTTCCAGGCTAATAGGTTTTTGATGACTTCACCGGGCAAAATTGAGCGTGTTTAAATCGAGATAGAGGAGATACTTGGGCGATTATACTGTTAAAAAGTAACTTAACCTAAATAAGATGTTTAGATGATATAGGTAAATTAATTGTTTTGAAAAAACTTAAAACCGACTTTATATTCCTTAATTTTAAACTGTTTTTTAAGTTTTGTAGGACATATACTAAACCCTCGGGACTCAAATTAATATGAGACCATCTTAGGATTATCTTCTAAACAATAGCGAAGAAGCCATCAAAATTGGTCCGCAATTGATTGGAGAAATCTGCGGCCATACAAAAAACCTACATACAGCCGAACAAACAACGTAGGTACCTACTTCTTTTTTCGAAGCGTATAGTAATATTAAAACGAGATACAGTTTGACCGTCTGAAATTGAAAATTCCCAAGTATAAATATTCGTCCAGTTCTGAAATTATATTAAATCCAAATAATTATGTTAATTATTAATTTCATTTCTGAGTAGAGCTATGTTCTATCCAGCGAGCGGAGTCGTGAGAATAAGCTAGAGTACAAATATTACATAGCTGATCTAAGCTTAGTAAAAATAAGCTGAAGACCCTTTGTGTGCTAGCAAATTCAAACAAACAACGTATAATCGTAGGTAGAATTGGCAAAATATATAAACAGAATTGGTTATCGATATGACTGAATTATTTTATTGACCTTATTCCCAGAATTCCCAAAATAATTCATCGAAATATTTTCGATACCCCCAGAAATACAGAAATACAATATAGTTACAAAGCCGGTTTACATGTCAATAACTTTTTATATGTATACAAAGCGTATACAAGTTCTTAAATGATTTGAATTACACACAGAGATAATACAGTATTTGTAACCGCCTACCCCCTACCTCCCTACAATCCGACCATATTATTTCGCAAGCAAAAATACCCTCGAAATTATTTTCGCATTTTCAATAAATAAGTTAAACTTAACTCGTAGAGACCACAAATAATTGAAGAACTTTAAATGGAATGCATAAACCAACGCAAATGCAAAATTCATAAATAAAAGCCGAAAGATGAGTATAGACTAGACGATTCACTATTATATCGATCATTCGCTGTTTTTGAATGTACTCGAACCACACATGAAGCTCGAAATATTGTTACAAACTAATTTTAAAAACCAACGAGCGTTTTGTTGTAACATTTTATATAATCAAAAACATAAATGTCAAAACTAGCCAAGTTCGTTCAGGTAGTGGCTTTACCGATAAAAGAGCTGAGATCATATAGATAGGTGCCAACTTTCATAGCGGTTTTAGTTACGTTCCTTCATTATTTAATTTATGTCTTGCCAAGTTTATATCCACCGCATTTGTTTTAATGTTGGACTTTAAGTTATAAGTTTAAATTTTCAATCCGCAACCCACCATCCATGAATAAATACTGAACTGAACTGAAATTTTCGACTTACAAATTCATACAATTATTTATTAGGAGACACGTTTTTCTTTGTGTGATAATTATTATTGTTATTTTTTGATTAATTGATTATTATTTTTTGATTTGTTATGTAATTTTACTAACCATTCTCAATTTTAATTAAAACAAAATGGATACATAAGTCAGAAAAAAAAAAAAAAATTTCAATTTATTCGGGCTTTTTTAGTATAAACCATCACTCTTTAGATATTACGCAATCATTTGAACTGCCCAACACTTCCAAAAGGACCGATGCAGGTTGCACGAACCTAAGCGTTCTCGTCAGCGCGATCTAGAGCTCGTATACTTTTACTAGCGACATCTAGTTATGAATTTATGGAAGTAATGCAACGATTGGACCCTTTCATTGAGACCCGGGGTTTGCTTACTCGATCTTTTATCGATAATTTCGTAAATGGTAAACTAGTAAATCAATATGATTTGGTAGTTTTTATGCCGAAGTTATGTTCTATTATTTGACACTAAACATGATTTTGTGGACTGATTTAATTTTTTTCACCCCATCTTTTGTTGTATGAGAGGTTATCATTTTTTTATGTATTATTATTTTTTTTACATTATTTCCCGTTTTGGGTCATTATTACGTCTTTGAGTGAAATTTTAAAATATTAGGTCTTAAAGCCAATGACATATTCAAAAATAACCTGACGAAAATCAATATCGGCACCGATATTTATATATATATTTTTTGGTTTTCTGATTTGTTTCTCCGATAAATTTTGATTATCTTGCTCCATTCCAAATTTCATCTTCCTAGGTTATCTAGAAGTGGTTTAGGTTTTTGATGAGTCAGATGTTAAAAATTGGATTTTTCGGACCTCAATCACTCAAGAACCTTTTATACAGAAATACAATTTATTTATAAAGAAAAAAATGTACACGTCAATATAGTTATAAATAGTTTTATAAGTATACAAAGCGTATACAAGTTCTTAAATAATTCAAATTACACACAGAAATAATACAGAAATTGCAATTAAATAAACATTAATATATTATTAAAAAGTCAAACTAGGTATATAAAATAATACATAATAAATTATCATTAGTCTGCTTTTTCTCGAGTAGTTCACCTATAGAATAGAAATTCTGCTCGATAAGCCCAGTTTCAGACGGAACTTGAAGCTAGCTATAGCTATATATAAATAAGTATATATATAGCTATATATACTTATTTATAAAATTTAGTATTCCTACTCTATTCATGGATCTTACTACAAATGTAAAATTGCGAACCTGTAGGTTTGATAATGGCTGCTATATAGACAAAATCGTGTGTCAAAATCGTGCCCAATGGTTCGTGTAAAGATATTCACTGCTATTGCGTCACCTGTTACTCCGAACTTGGCTGGAGGCTCTACCGCGCGTCTCAATCGAGCAAAGGCACGAGCGCGGATGACGGCGGCCCAGGGATAATGTACACAAGGTAAAATTAAATATTACAGGTAAATGATCACTCACCGGCAGCATTAAGTAGAACACAGCGTCGAGCATTCGCAAGAACGTTACATTACATGGGAATGCTTTATGAAACTGAGTATTTGTCTGTTTTGTACCATTCGTAAGAACGTGAACATTGTGATGCTCTAGTCTATACTCACCTGAAGGCGAGCCTTTCGATTGACGAGTCAATCATAAGTAAATAATAAATATTAATACTTAACAAAAGTAAATAATGGAAATTGCCTAGAATCCCAAACCGATCTCGGTAGACAACTCTACACATTATAAATGAGGGGAACATTTCAAAACTGAAAACTAATTAGAGAAGGCGTATTAGAATCAATACTTTAGAATTAAGATGGCTCCGAACTCCCAAATTGGAGCAAAGTTTCCCTCCGATATTGACACGGTAATATCGGTAACATGAGTTGGCTTTTAAACTTGGTTACATTTTTAAACATTTATCGAAATTGTGTGGGCAAAGGTACTGGCACATAAAACCATTAAGTACTTATGAGTACATTTAAAAAAAACTGAATTTTTGATTATTTTTGATGACATATCGCAAAATGGGTGGAGGTCCACCTGAGACGCAGAAGTTTGCAGGTTCGATTTCCTCCGCGGGATATATGTCTGCAACTATACATTCTGGGCGTTGATGTATCATTCTGTGTACATAGAGTGGAAAATCGATACAAAAAAGAGGTTTTTAATGCTAATCCGGATATTTAGGTGTTTATGCTGATTACAAAATCAATTATCAAACAACACACATACGGCCATAGGCTCCTGCTGCCGGCCATTCTTCAGAACAGTAACCTTCTATGAAGAATCAAACGAATGCGCATATGTTTTGCACTAGTCATACTATGAATAACCCTTATGTTCAGGCTGCATCGGCCCAGAAGGCGAATGACCCAAAGTAGGTAAGGCCAACAGCCGTCTAGATGGCCCTTAATTTGTTTTGCCAGCAGAGTATTAATCTGCATGCTAATTTAAACCTCAACTAATGTTTGTGTTTAATTTTGTTGCTTTTAATATCAGTTTTATGGTGTAAGCTACCCCCCCCCCGGGGGGGGGGGGAAGTTTAGGTTAGGGAAAGGGTAAGAGAGGGGTCTCTTACCCTTTCCCTAACCTAAACTTATTCACTGCCCAGCCTCATCAGCCTGCAGTTGGACATGTGCGTCTTGAGCCATGACTAACACTAAACTTAAGGAACCATGGGCACCTCTACGATTCAAAACAAACGTACGAACCGAATGAAACCTGGCGGATGAGTCTATTTGACGTTAGTAACGAGACGTGATCGTGACGTCTCCTTTTTCCATACAATATGGTACAGCGCAGTGCCCCTATCAGAGAACTCCCATACTAAAAGGAGACGTCACGATCACGTTTTGCTACTAACGTCAAATAGACGCCCCTCTGTTTGTTTGTTTGACTGTACCACGGAATACTGAAACTCGATTAAGGTTCTGATTACATTAGTATAATCAGAACCTTAAAAATAGTAAAAATCCGATTTTTTTTTCCCGCGTCACCTTTGAATACGTTTAAGTAAAAATTTAAAAATATGTATTGCAGCAAAGAGTACAATATAAGAACAGATAAACTTAACATAAAGCACATGAAAAGGGTAATTTTGTACTTATTTTGCTGACGAATTTCAACACTGGCTAACGTTAAATCAATGCATAAACTCGACGAAAACAGGTAGGTAACCGGATTTGTAACAGGGCTCTACGTAAAAGTCAACTTTATTCTCTCCCTTACTTAACATTATTTAGCTTTGATATTAGATATTCGCAATTTAAGTTGCCCCAAGCTCGACGCGCAGAGACGAATTAAGTTACATATTTTTTTAGAGTTCCGTGCCCCATTGTTGTAAAGGAACAATTTAGTTTAAAACTGACAGTTTAACGATGAAATTGTAGGATTCCTGTAGATTCTGTTATCAATGGAAAAAGCTTGCGTCAGCCCGCACCTTTGCTTGTGTTGTTTACCTGATTAAGAACCGTGTAGGCGTTCGGTTGTGGAAAGGTAAAAGACAGACAGATGTGTTGCTTTCGCAGTCTATTAGTATGGCCTGTTAGAATTTCCCTAGAAATATATGTCATGTATGTAATAATGTCATAGTTTTTTGTTACCATCTACCTAGATTTGTGATAATTTCTGACATCGAATCACGTTTTTCGGAATGAAATACGTTTTTCTTCTTCTAAAAATATAAATTGCTTCGGAACTCTATGATTAGCGGGTCCGACACAAACTTGTTTGAATTTATTTTTATTACTTGCAAACGACTTACGACAGTAAACAACACAGTTTTCGAACATTTTAAGCGTAGATTTTATATGAAATAACATTCAAATCATATAAAATGAGTACTTTGGTTTGTTTCTTTGTCTTAATTTTAATCAGCATTAATTTTGACGATCAAAAAGTAAATTGAAACTATTTTACCTGAATACATAAAGGTTTACATTGACAAAAAAGCTGAACATTGCCAACAATAAAAATGTTATTATGCATTTTACACACCTAAAACTTTTTAAGGAGAATCACCTATCAGCAGTTCTGTCGTTGACCTCAAATGCCTGAATTGACTGTAATGTACAATGTACATAAAAAATTTAAATTGCTAATGAAAACTCACCTTTATTCCAATATGAATAGGGAAGTCTGACGCTAAGGCTGGCTGTGGATGCAAAGCCGGCAGCATCGGCAGTGGAAGAGGACAGGACATCATATTTGCGCCAACCTGGAACAACAAGACCAATAAATAAATAAATAAAAAATAAATAATGCTGGACAATCCACACTGCATCATCTAGCCCCAAAGTAAGCAGAGCTTGTGTTATGGGTACTAGATGACTGATAAACTTAATACAATATATAACATAGATAGATATTTTTTATTATATATAGAAAATACCCAGAACACCCGGAACAAATATTTGCAGATCGTACAAACATTTGTCCCAAGGCGGGAATCGAACCCGCAACCTTCTGCGTCGCAGGCGGACCTTCGCCCGCCGCGCCACATCGGTCGTCACAAGACCAATGTAAACGCATAGGACAATAAACGGTAAGTTTGTGGACATAAAGTTTGTTTTTGTACTTATAGTTGTTGGAGCACGCATAATGGCCCACCTGATAACACCTGGTTACCTATGCCGTTCGATTAACAAATCAATATCTAGCACACAATAAGATTGTGTTCTAATATGCAAAAATAGGAACTCGACGCTTGTCGACTGACTGAGGCATGCTTCAACGAACTGCTTCAGCTCTACGTCCCGAACAATTACATTCGAGGCAGGAGCCACAGACTTCTGGCACAACCCTGTTGCCGAACTGCCGCGCGCGCAGCTCCCCGCTGCTCTCCGCTGAACTCTTAGCTTTTCTATTTTTGTAGCTACTTATTCAGAAGTGGACGTATTTGATGATGAAAGGAAGAGTTTTATTGTCGAATGCATGAGATTTTTGAGATTATCGGATGATATTTACATTGTTGTGTTAATTTTATTCGAAACCTAACATATTTTATTGCACTTTATATATATTTAATATGAATGTTATTGCCTTTTTAATTGAAATTTAACATTTTTTAAGGTGCTAATTATTTATTTTTATTGTAGCTTCTAAATTGAAATTAGTAACTTTTTGATTGCATTATTTTAATCTTAATTAGTTAGTGTATGTGGTGATTTCTTTGAATATTTTATTTGTGATTATTTTTTTCTAATTCAATAAATAAATAAGAAAAAATTGTTAACCTCTATACATAAACATACATATATACACTGTTAAAATAGAAACAATGCTGCGTAGATTTAAAAAAAACCTCTTGAATTATTATTTATTATGCTAGTAAAATGCTTTTAGATATTGAAGATAAATAATGCTGATGATTTAATACAGTGTCTAGCTCCCAAAAGCCACAAAATTTGTTAAAAAATTTGTTGAATACATTCACTGCCCAGCCTCGGCAGAGCGACGCGAAGCGGGGCAGTTCTAGTAACACTCTGAATACATTTTATTATACTGGATGCACAGGGCATTCCTGCATTTACGTATAGATTTTCTACCCACAGGCCGCACGTATCACGGATTGGATTGGAGTATGCTCTAAAGATATATTTCTGTGCAAGAGAATTACAATGAAAGTGTTGAATAGATGACATTGTGATTTTATAGGCTTACATAATAAAAAGCCCTCAAATGATTGTTTTCCTCTCTTAATTTTGAAAAAAAAAGCCTTACCTTTTACATTTGGAATGAACTACAGCCATGTTCAGTCTCGTGCTTTGTGACGATATAATCATGTATGTAAGATGTCTTAGGGTATAAGGAATGAGACACAAGGGAGCTTGAAAGCTGCGCTGACGTGAGGTGAATCCAGCTAGAGCAAGACGGCATAGTGATTAGATGTTCCGGAGGATAATCTTCAGAGTTCAGAGGGCAACTTGAATATTTATCTTATTTATAAATACAAGATGGGTTGGCCACGCATATAGGTGTATAATAAACTGCCAAGTGCGAGTCGACTCGCACACGAAGGGTTCTGTACCGTAAAAATCACACAACTTTTTCAAAGAACATAAAATTTTCTCTTGTTTGGAGACCCCTTTAAATTTTCAGCTTTATTATATTTTTAGTATTTTTGTATTATTACAGTTCAAATGTTACTTATTTATAGAAAGTTTTATTTGTCTACCTATTGTGGTTTAAGATATACAGCCTTGACAAAGAAAGACCAAAAATACTCATAAAAATCACGTATTTTGTATGGATGCCCCCTTTAATTTGGATATTTATTTTATTTTTATTATTTGTAGCTTACAGCAAGATGTTCTGCGGGAGGCGCTGTTACCCGCCCCTTGGGTGGCAATCCCTAAGTCGTCTCTTACGACACCCGCTGGAAGAGTTGGGGTGCAAATTCTAAGCCGGCACCAATCGGCTCCCGGCACCACTCCGCTCTGTAGTGTAGGCAACATCATCGAACACCGTACGGAAAACAACAACCAATTACCGTACTACAGTTTTAATGAAACTACCTACAACACGTTAATTAATCCGTGTATCATACAATTAGTGCGAAGTTTAATTAATTTACCGTAGGAATCCCTCGAGGATTCTCTGACAATCGATTATGTTCGTGTCATATCCTTTGTCACTATGATTTGAGGGTTGATTTTGATGTTTACATGTCCATTTGTATGAAACACTAGTGTCTGAACGCGGCTTTGTATGTGTTGTACTCAAAATGATACAGTTACATTCTTTATTAACAAACAAACGACAAACCAAACAAATCAAATATTAGAAAGCCCCTCAATATCACTTCTCTAATAAAACAATATTGTGATTTGTTTATAAACAAAGACTAAGAACAAATAAGAACTAGTTTTTACAATTGAAACGATTAAGCTAACTGCAGACTGTTGCAAACAATCTACAGGTAGCTCAACTGATCCGTATCAATACCTGTCGGAAGCGCCTCAAGTCGCTAGAGAGTAGAGTAGAGTCACGAGAGATATATCATTATTTAGTTTTGTTTATGTAATCGTATGATAAACAAATAAACTGCCAAGTGCAAGTCGACTCGCACACGAAGGGTTCTGTACCGTAGCCGTTTTCACTAGTTCGGAGATCCCTTTATTATATTTTTAGTATTTTTTGTTATTACAGTTGAAGTGTTACTTATTCATAGAGTGAAAACGGAACCCTATTACTAAGCCTCCGCTGTCCGTCCGTCCGTCTGTCACGTGGCTATATCTCATGAACCGTAAGAGGTAGACAGTTGAAATTTTCAGATATGTAATGTGTATTTATCTTGCCGCTATAACAACAAATAAAAATAAAATATAAAATAAATATCAAAATTAAAGGGGGCTCCCCAACAAACGTGATTTTTACGGCTATTTTTGCTATTAATTTGTCAAGGCTGTATCTCTTGAACTACAATAGGTAGACACATGAAACTGTCTATAATTATGTAACACTTCAACTGTAATAATAATAAAAAATAAAAATATATTAAAGTCTTAAATTTAAAGGGTTCTCCGAGCAAGTGAAAAATTGATGTTCTTTGAAAAAGTTGCCTGATTTTTACGGTACGGAACCCTTCGTGAGCGAATCAACTCGCAATTAGCAGTTTATTGTTTGAAGTCTGTTAGTAACGCTAGGGAGATACAGATACAAATATAGATACAGAGCAAAGATTAGGTAAGTACATTATAACAATCTATCTCGGAGGCGGTATTCTATGAAATTTCGCCACAAATATTTAGCAGGTAGCAAAAACTCGAGATATCTTCGTAAATAACTTTCCGTCTGAATTATATTAATTATTATTAATCTGAACAAACTTACTCACGAACGATATAAATAACGTCGCAGGGCGAACCTGGATGAGATTGGTGCAGGACCGCATTAATCACTTCAGGTGGAGATAAAACTGGGGAAGAAACCTACACCTCTAGCTCCTTATGATTTAAAAACAAACTTATAGGACCAGATTCCAGACTTTAACTTCACTCATCGAGCCCCTATGTAACGACAATTAAATTATACTATAACAAATTACCTGACGCATTGAAAAATAAAAAAAAAATAAAAAAGAAAATATAAATAGAACAATACCTAAAGCTTTTATTTATCACAAAAGCATATTACACGATTGACGAATATTTAAACGACAAATAAGAAATATGCAAAGAAGTAAAATATACCTAACTTGTTAAAAGTGACGTCCACACATATATGCCCAGCAGGAACTATCATCATAATCATCAACTTATATATTACTCCACTGCCGGACATAGGCCTGCCCTAATGAGCTCCCTGTCCTCTGCTTGTCGCATCCAGCATCTGCCTGCAGTCTTTCGCAAGTCATCGTCCCACCTGGCTGGAGGGCGTTTCCCCAGCCAGGTTTGGACTACGTTTGCCGAGTCGCTGTGTCCACTCAAGAACACGTTTACCCAGCGGTTGTCGGTTCTTCGCGAGATATGGCCGGCCCACTGCCACTTCAGCTTGCTAATTCTTTGAGCTATGTCGATAACTTTGTTTCTCTGACGGATGTATTCGTTACGAATCCTATCCTTCAGATAGCAGGGTCTATAGTGAATATATAGTATAATATACTTCTGTTTGAAAACCAGCGTTAATGTTAAGACAGAGACCGTTTTGTGACTCAATGCAAAAATAAATCTGCTGTGTCTGTACTATCTAAATTTTATTTTACAGCATGTTTAAATTTTGTATGATTTGCAAATAAAATATTCTTATTCAGAGTCGTAGGGCACGGCATGGCATGGCCTTTTGTTAAAATTGATATTTCTATAAATACTGACATCTGCACTGCGTTCTGTACTTTGAATAGACATACACACGTATTATAGTTAACTCTTTAGTTTTAAAATTTTTAATATGTATGCGTAATTGTTAATTTTGTTGTTAATAAATAATTTTGTATTTTTAGATGCGTTGTGCGGAATGGATAGTAGCATAGGTATATATTATATTCCAGGTCCAGAACCTCATGTGTGCAAAATTTCTGCCCCATTCGTTCAGCAGTATTGGCGTTGTTTTTGCCCAAACATCTCACAGCTACACATATTTCCAAACATTCACCTTTATAATATTAGTAAAAATAATTTGAAAGGTCGATGACCGACAAATATTAGCGACTCTATTATATATCTCTATAACAGAAATGACGGAAGGAAGCGAGCACTTTTTTTTCTAATTCCGCAATATTGCTACAAAAAAGGAAATAAATGGCAGTTTTAATGGTGGCCACGAGAACGTGACATCTGCTGGGATAATTTGGAAAGAGGCATCCTAATTTAGGGAAGATCTACCCATTTATTTGGGTAAGTGCTCGTAGGTTTTACTACTAGGCGGAACGTAGACGAAAATTTGCTTATATGAACGTAAAAGTAAAAAATATTGAGAGATAGAGGCCTTTACTGACAACGAAAATTACAATTTAATAATAAAAACAAATTAGAACTAGTATTTACAATTGAGAGATTGATCTGAACTCTGAACATTGGATTTTTTTTATAGTTCATGGAAACAACAGTTAATCTGTCTCCCCAGATGTGTAAATTATCCAACATTATTTATTTCCTAGCTTCTGGCATCAACTTCGCACACGTTTTTTGTATAAAAAGTATCTACATATATGTTAATCTATATCCATCTTTATGTGTACAATATTTGAGCCCGATCCATTCTGTAGTTTTGGGGTTGTCTCTGGCATTTCCACAACACGGCACATACTTTTGCCTTTTATTGGTAGGATTGGATTATTTATAAACAAGTACATACAATACAATAAATAACGAACGAAATAAAATATTTCATCTCCTCAGGCAACTTTTGGTAGGGTAGGATCGATAAGGATTAAACTTTCTGGCGGAAATTAGAGAGATCCTGAATACGTACAAAAAAAAAGTACAAGCCCCTAAAATAAAAAGCAAAAACTCCCGTAAGTACATTTATGTGTGACAGTACTCTCGCAGCGCTCGAGTATAGATTATTCATAAAGTTTTCAGCAGATCAACCGGCGCACACGGAATATTTGAGGCGAATATACCGAAAATATCGACTATACCGAATATCCCGACTGAGTGGCTAGTATGAGTTTGCAATACTAAATCGTAAATGTTTTCGTTTACTGGCCCTAACTTGTCATAGTTCAAAAAGTTGATTATAATTTTCAAATGATTTAAGTAATGATTTCCGTTAGCAGTACCTACGCTAAAATGACAAATCACTATACTTAAATCATTTGAAAATTATAATCCACTTTTTTAAAATTATGCGATTGAGCCGTGATTTCGGTTTATATATCTTAGTATCGACACATCGCGTCATAATCTCGTTCTAGTTCGTAATACACTATTGGATCGCTGTCAAACAATGAAAAGTGGTTCCTCTCAGTATCCGGCAACACAAGGTGCTTAATGCATGAAAGGAAACGAATACTTTTATAGTTTTCGTAAATTATGCAAAACTCATACTGAGACCTCGGTACCGTATATACCGAATATATGCGTTTTCGAATTCATAGATAACTAAATTGTTTTCGACGTTTTCCGTCGGGCTTTGCGTACGTTACTAGCTCGATGTCATTGGGTTAGTTGTTGTTTTGGTACACTCGTGCACTCGATAACGTTTTGATTAGAGTTTAAATGGTAGAGGACTTAGCGTACATGCTTGTCAAAATCGATAGAAGCAACTGTAAGTACGTACATGCATATTAAAGATTATTTATCGGGTATTTATCGCGCGCCTTGTGTTTTAATTTCCCCTACGTTTCCATCAGTTGCCCCGTGACCACGATCACTGCAACGCGATGGAAACGTAGGGGAAAATAAAACAAAAGGTACGTTATAAATACCCGACAAATAATCATTAATATGTTAACAGATCGCGAAAGTTTAAAAAGTTTTACATACATCTAGTTTTATGTAGTACTTACAGGTAAGTTTAATCACACGATAGCTGCTCTTTGATCTTGAAATAAACACACAGTGTTTAAGGTTTAACGTGATTAAAAGAAATAGGAGACTTTTGCTCAATATATGGGCTAAATGCAATATAATAAAATTTATTTCGACACACTTTGAGTACAAAACCAAACCTCCAAGGGTTGTAACGAGGTAGTAACAGATCGTAGTCAAATCGAGATTTTCCACCACATACCTTTTTTTTTTTTTTTGGGAAATATGTTTATTAACAGAGAAAATTACAATCAAATAATAAAAGCAAACTAGTATTTACAATTGACACAATTAAGCTAACTGCAGACTGTTGCAAACAATCTACAGGTAGCTCAACTGATCCATATCAATACCAGTCGGAAGCGTTTAGCGTTACCACATTCCTTAGTTAGCTGAATGGGTTGAAACACGCTTACAGTGTACCTTTAAAATCTTATTCCAATATGAACTAGAAAATTCTTCAATATTGGTATTCCTCGTGTGTAACAGACATATTCCACAACATTCAAAAAGCGCCTAAACTTTGTACAGCATTCGCGCAGGTGTAAAGGGATTTCCGGGGGAGGCCTGGGTCCAGCAGTGGACCAATATAGGCTGTGGATGAAGATGGAAATACGTAACAACATAAAGGCTCAGTGTGATACAGGCGTACCATGCCTTTTCAAGTGCCAAAAAAATCTAAAAAGAAGGATGAAAATGATGAATCTCTCAATTCAATAGTGGTGCTTTTATTGTGTGAAAAATAGAATACCGGATATTGCATTCTGGGTTTTATAGGACCCTGTTATTCAGTATTTTAATGCTGTAGGTAAACTAAGAAAAATATCATTAGATAGTAGAAGAGAACTTGGTTTAGTGGCATTGGTGTAAATAAATATCTTTACTGAAATCACCAGTCAAACCGCCAAGCATGGAAACTACGACCAAACCATTCCGAAAGTCATGCCCGGTCATGACCAGGTCATGACTAGGCTATCATTATTGCATACAACGCCATCTAGGTACCGAGTACGTAAAGCTTGTAACCCTATTTTAAGAATGGATGAGAACACTGTAATCATACTTACATTATATAATATTAGGTCCTTACATATGAAATTGGCGTTTTTCGTACTGGCCACTTTAATCACAAATTTCTCCTCTTTGGTAAGGAATTCCAAATTCAAATTTGTACAGCTATAGACTCATGTATTTGTGCTTCGATGATCGTCATTCATTTGTTTTTTTCTTCTGTTTTTTTCTGTTTGCGTCACTCATTTTACAAAATGGAAAACTTAAAATATCGCATTATTTACGAGTACGAGTTCCGCCGTGGCACTAGTGCTGCGGAAACAACTCGAAGGGTGAATGATGTGTATGGCGGTCGTGTTGCAAAAGAAAACACAGTTCGTTTTTGGTTCCAACGTTTTCGTTCTGGAAATTTTGACCTGCAGAACAAGCCCCGTGGACGGCCTGAGACTCAAGTTGATAATGAAGAGTTGAAGGCTATTGTGGAAGCGGATCCATCGCAAACCACGTCCGAGTTAGCTGCAGGCTGCGATGTTAGTGATAAAACTGTTTTAATTCACTTGAAGCAAATTGGGAAGATTAAAAAGCTTGAAAGGTGGGTACCTCACGAATTGACTGAAGCAAACCGGCAAACGCGCGTCGACTGCTGCGTTACATTACTAAACCGGCACAATAATGAAGGTATTTTAAACCGAATCATTACCTGTGATGAAAAATGGGTTCTTTACGATAATCGGAAGCGCTCAGCGCAATGGTTGGATCCTGGCCAGCCAGCCAAATCCTGCCCCAAGCGAAAATTAACCCCAAAAAAGTTACTTGTAAGCGTTTGGTGGACTAGTGCCGGTATTGTTCATTACAGTTTTCTCAAATCTGGCCAGACTATTACGGCTGATGTCTATTGTCAGCAATTGCAAACCATGATGGAAAAGCTAGCGGCTAAACAACCTAGGCTGGTCAATCGCTCCACGCCACTGCTGCTTCACGACAACGCTAGACCACACACTGCGCAACAGACGGCTACTAAATTAGAAGAGCTTCAATTGGAAAGTCTAAGACATCCTCCGTACTCCCCGGACCTTGCTCCAACAGATTACCATTTTTTTCGAAATTTGGATAACTTCTTGCAAGGGAAAAAATTCAACTCCGATGGGGCAGTCCAAATCGCCTTCAAAGATTTTATTGATTCCCGTCCGACTGGTTTTTTTAGTAAAGGGATCAATGAACTACCTATAAGATGGCAAAAGTGCATAGAAAATAATGGTTCATACTTTGATTAATTAAATATATTATATTAAAAAATATTCGACTTTTTGTTCCTCCCATACAAAACGCCAATTTCATATGTAAGGACCTAATATTATAAACGCGAAAGTTGTCTGAATGTCTGAATGTTTGTTACCACGTAACTCCGTAACTACTTAACCTATTTAAATGAAATTTGGTATGTATATAGTTTAAGTTCTCATGGGCTAATCTAATTTTCAAAATATAAACCTATGAAGGGGTTTAATAGGATGGTCAAGTTTCTATAGAAAATTTTTATTCCTTGGATCGATTTACTCAAAACTCGGTATAAAAAAACTTTAAAGTAAATAGGAGGTGTGCAATCAATTTCCGCGCAGGCGAATCCGCGGGGCGCAGCCAGTGTTTTAATAAATACGTTTCAGGTGGTTAATAAGCGCTATAGGCTTAATCTACGTAGATTAGATAGATAGATTTGTTAGGCAGCACAAAATAAAATCATATGTACATAATGTAAACATAAAATCAAAATTTTCGATTATAAATTTAATTAACCAACCCAATTTAAAAAAAATCCAAATCCATATCCATCTAGCGGAAAGCTTGTAAAGTGAAATAACCTTTCAACTAATTTGTGAACAATATTCTGTGTCAACGTTCACCTTACATTTTCTGCTATGGGCGAGATTAATTAAACTAATTTAAGCTAATATTTAAAGTCGTAACTTTTATTGCAATAAATACAACAACCCCTGAAAATAGGGCGGTTTTTACGTCGTTAACAATGAAGGGTTGTTTGTGCTTTTCATATTTCATGAAATGGATTAAATATTTCAATTAAATTATTTTATTATCTTCTTAGAAATGTTATGGCTAATAGGTACTTTAATTAAAAAGAACAATAATTAAAGGAAGGGCAATTCGACAGTTAAAAAAAAAATATTTTGTTACGAACGCACTTAGGTACGTACTGGCTGTGTGGTGCCGGCGTATCCACAGGGGGGCGGGCAGCAGCGCCCCCTGCAGAACAATTCTACCACCGAACTGCGATCCTCAACCCGCATGCCCAGCATGGGGATTATGGGCACTATCCCCCGTGAGATAAAAGCCAATAAGGCGCGTATCAGGGGGAGACCTGAGTCCAGCAGTGGACCAACACAGGCTGTGGAGGTGGAGGTGGAGGAACTTAGGAACGAGAACTAAGATAAACCATAACATACAAGTTTATAGACAAAGTATTTCTGCGTCAATTAAGACCTAGATTTTGAAGCTGTAATATTATTCTATCGCAATTTTTACAATACGTTTCCAGCAACCGTAGGCACCTACAACGTAAATTGTATGATAACGTAAACTAAGCCGCAACTATCAGATATCATAAAAAATAAACTTTAAGATAAGACGCAAAAGAAAAAGAAGCTTCGTGTTATCTTTGTTTGCCCTACAATGGTTGCAACAATAATATTAAATGAATAGAAACCAATAGTACAACATCATAACTTTCATCCGCATTCAGTATTTCCCACTGCTGGGTATGGGCTCCCGAAGTTTGAGCTATCCACCACGATCCTCTGCTAACAGCATCCATTGACGCTCCGTACGTGGCGTTCATTAGGGGGGCTTATGTCCAGCAGAAGACTAATATAGGCTGATGATGATGATGATGATGATGGTGATGACGTAACACAGTCATATGAAGTTATGGAGTCTACACACAACCGGGCGGGTTGGTTCGACAGTATATGATTATTCGTTTAGTCGTATTTAGTTTCAGTATATTATTATGATTATTGTATGCAGCCGACCGTGTTTTGTCAACTTGGCGGCGCGGCGCGCGGCGGCCCGGTGTCTTTGGTGTGTCGTTTCCACGCCCACTTTAGTGTGTATTATGGATTCTACATAACAAAGTCGGCGGGCAGCTGACAATTTAACAAAACACTGTCGGCTACCTACAATATTCATACTCTGAAATGTCACAACGACCCGCCGGCCGGCCTGTGTCGTCGACTTTGCTCAGTAGACTCCATTACAAAGACATTCTATATGTACTTATCATCAAGGCAGAATTACTGCAAAAGATACGTGTAACACGCGTATTGAATATCACTTTAATCTCATTGATTGGTAAGATCTAATTCCTCTTTAATTATACTAAGTACAGCTTCATAAACAGGGTGTTACAAACGAACGTTACCAGGAGGTATTCTAACTAGCAAAATTTACTAAAAGGAAAGACTCCTTTTTTTTGAAACTACGTTCACAGAATTGTTTAAAAACTACTGGCCATATCCGGTAATCGAACTCACAAAATCTTAAAAAATAACACTGTATTTTTATGTCACCGATCGGTAAAGTCAATCATAAGAATCAAATCTGTCAAATAAACATTGCATACCTATTAAATTAAAGGATCACCATGAAATCCGCCAAAAACTGGGACGAGACGGAGCACTTTGGATGGCTTGTTTAATGTTTACGAGTACACCAGTTAGGTACTCCAATCTGCTGCAGTCGACCGATGGAGTGGACACCATCAATATTAAACTTATAACTAGTTTTGGCGACCTGAAGTTAAATTTTGACAATTTGACATAAATATAAAGTGTTATTTTTAAGACTTTGTGAGTTCGATTACCGGATAACGCAGTCGCTTTTTAAAGTACTGTAAATACGGTTTTACTTAATTTTAAAAAGAAAGGAATGTTTCCTTTCAGTAAAATTTGCTATTTAAAATATTTCGGGTAGCTGCCCTCTAGTTAAATTTTGACAATTTGACATAAAAACACAGTGTTATTTTTTAAGATTTTGTGAGTCCGATTACCGGATAAGGCAGTCGCTTATTAAAATTCTGTGAATAAAGTTTTAATAAATAAGGTACTTTTTAAAATAAAGGAATGTTTCCTTTCAGTAAAAATTGCTATTTAGAATATTTTGGGTAGCTGCCCGAAATATTCCCCCGTCCCGTCTAGGTTACGTTCGTTTGTAACACCCTGGTTAGCCAGAGCGTTGTAATGTAAATTAATTAGTTAATGGTACTTTAGATGTAACTACACTTAGTACACAGTCAATCTAGTAGATCAAAGTAGATATCGAATAGTAGCCAAAGGTACATTTTATTATAGTAGTAAGTTTTACCGCGGTTTCATAGAAATTACATTCGAATTGCGGCAAAGTACAGACAAAATTTGATCACGCGCACATCATGAATCAAACGCCTTTAAATTATTTTTACAACGTAAACAATGCCATGGGTTCGGTGAGTCTATATTCGTCTCTATCTCGTTTTATCGTTCTGATAAAAATACACACTACAATTGTTCTATTTCAGTGAGTTCGATTCTCTGCTAAAGCTTTATTTGTAAAAAACTATCATTTGAGTATTACCTATTAAAAAAAAAACGTAATTTGGAGGTCAAGTAACGAATGTTTCGTTACCTGACCTCCAAATTACGTTCGTTCATTCCAACCTATACATCCGAGCGTCCTACTTTTTTTCCTCGGCAAAACACCGCAAGCATTTCAAACTAATAAAAACTAGGCAAATAGTAGCTGAAAATTACAACAGTTACAATAAATCACGTACAACCAGTTATTTTTCTCCAAGGGCTCATGCGTCAGCGGCCTCCAACTTGGTTATTTATGAAAATGTTTATTAAAATTAAGTACCTGTTACGAATCCCATATAATCCGACTCCCATAGTAATTTAGACGAGAAAGTTTTAAGAATAATTTAATGAAATTCGGATCATTTAATTAAACCAATAGGAATACGGTTTTTCTAAACAGCTGGTTAGTTCTTTCATACTTTCATCGAAGCTGATTTTTTTGAGTTGCTGTTTTTTTTAACGAGTCACAAAAGATTTTCTGGGTGATGATAGTTAATAAGAAAGTTGAACATAATACTTACACAATTATCGTAAGTACTTAGTACTTGGTATTCGGTTGATAACTGTTAGTATTTTCTATTTATTTAAGTTATTCCTAATAAAAATTAATACCTACTTGCTTATAGGTTATCAAGCGCACTGCTTTTCTGACAGATTTATAAAATAACACTTGAAAATTACTTTTTAGTTTAACATTTGTGTATCCCATTCTTAGTTTAGTTTTGTGTAAAGGTAACATAATAACAGTGCCTAACTAACACATTCTGTTTGCCGTTGCGGTCGTGTCATAAAAATCGACCTGACCAACTCGGCACCAGGATGTCGTAATAGGCGTCTAAAGAATACCACAGAAAGGGTAGCTTGGGAATGAATGGCAACAGCTTTATACCTTTACCGCGCTTTACCACCTAATGATAAGCCGCTTATCATAGGATGCCTATGCCCAGCAGTGGACTAGTAACGACTGTTGATATGATGATAATGACGTGAAACAAATCCCAGGATGTAAGCTGTGAACTAGCTGTGCATGGAACCGCTGTTCCAATAGTTAATTAATTAATATCGAGGGCACCCAGCCTCCGGAAGGAGCGATAAAATAATTGGATCCGTCAAAATTATAGAAAGCCAATCGCGCCTGATGAATTGATAATTTGAAAGTTCGCTTTTCATTAACAAAACGTTTATATTTCACTTGGCTAACTTCGATATATTTATATGCCGATACGATATTTGTACATCGATATTATTGTCGATATATATGTCTATCTCTCTGTCAGGATTATCCCGTAGCAGCTTATGAAAAACTGATGATTCCTCCCCTCCTTTCTTCTGGCAAGGGGAAACGACTAGACAAGCGATTTCCTAGATGAAGTAGAAGGGAATTATGTAGCCTGGATTTCAATAGATTTTTTCTATTCTTGATGTAGAATTTTCGATAAGCGAATTCACACGTTAGTTTCACCGGATCAATAAAAACTATCCTATTAAAGTAAACGCAACGGCTTATTTTAGTGAAGGGGCACTCTTGCAAAAGCGTGTAGGTGTATACAACGACAATCCAAGTTTTATCTATTTTCAAAGTTCAGAAATTATTGTCACTATCGTGTCTATCATCGTATGTACCATACGATGATACGACGTTGAAGGTAAACATGACAGAAAAATTGGTAGTTGGATAGCACAATTACATAACTGCAGTTCGCAATAAAAACGAGGAGCAATTTTTACCGCAAACACAGCTCACCTCAGCTTGCTGTCGCTCGCGGCATAGTTAAGTAAGTCAATTAATTATTTTAATGCATTCATTAACGTTATTAATGAAGTTAGGTGAACTGTCATGGTCGCGGATAGTGGAAGCTCTGCTTTACTCCGTTTCACTTGGGGGTGGCAATTTTCTTGCGTTTTCTGTCGATTTATGTTGATTTAATGCTTTTTAGCATAAAATCAACCATCCATTAATATCATCTTGGCAACCTTCCAATTGGCTAAATAATTTTAGGTGTAGGTTGTTACCTACATCGATGTATCCATGTATTATGTAGAATATTTATGAAAGTTTTATTTGTTAATCTTGCCTATGTAAACTTCAGTTGGCTTGTCACAGTGAGGGATAAAAATTTCCTTTAGACCTTACAGGACTTTTGGACACGTCACAAAATTCAAATTAAATAAGTAAACCTAGAAAATAAAATGATCACTTTGATTTTTGCTCACTACAATATTTTTAAGGTAAAGCAAAGAAGCGAACAAGAAACCTTTACCTTGTTAGGTTGTTAGTTTTCGAGTTGGAGCAAAACTTATCCCAAGCTTTTTTATCCTCTAGATAATCTGATATAAAAATACAGATCGGTGTGTTATTGTTGTATTTTCTATTGCAAATATGAATAAAATATTCAATATTCAAGGGTCGTGGTTTTCATTAGTTATAATTTGGATGAGCCAAAAATTATTAAAAAGAAACAGTCTTAAAAGAGGTTTAAATATAATAACATTGCATAGCGACGCACGCGCTCAAAAGACGAAAAATCAACAAAGTTGCTAGCGGACATTTTAATTGCATAGAATGCAAAATATGAAATTATAATTCCCCCTATAAGAATATAATAAACCCCCTACCTGTTTAGACGGGCTCACAAAGACCCGGTTTTTACATTAGCGCCACTTATTTACCCTGGGACGTTGTCGTAAATTAATTTGCCAAGTTAGATTGCGGCTAGAACCTGTAGCATAATCTTTTCAATTTTATTGTCCTGTGTGTCGCGTACTTTCTTTGTTTACTTTGTTTTTTGTTGTGGCAACTTTGGTTTTTGTGAGGGGGAATTTTAAGCCGTAAGGTTTTACTTCCGCTTTCATTCGACATCTAAAGTGCGAACGTCGATTCACCTGGAATACTATTTTTACGACTTGGTTATGTTAATTCACTCTTGGTCTCATTAGAACGACAGCTACCCCTCGGACTAATTTGTCTTCATTTACCAAAGTTTGTCAGCTGAGCTGTTTTTATGGATAGATACCATAAAGCACATGTTTTCTGACTCATTTCCTATACATATTCACTGCCCAGGCACGAGGGGCTGCGGAGGAATGTCTGCGTCTTGGGCCATGAAAGTTTCACTTTAGTATATCGCATTCACTACCCAGCCTCGGAGGTGGCGGTGCGACCCGCGCAGTGGCGCTCCGCCGTCACGAAGGGCTGCGATGTGCGCGTCATGAAGGTGTTAAGCTAAAAATCATCCCACAGGAATCTCAAAAATATAAATTTAACCGTTTCAGAGTACATACCTTCGAAACAATTAAGGTAACCAACTCGATCTTTCAACCAGACCTAAACAATATATCCGAGGACGAATTAGAACACAAACCGCTGGGATGATTCACTTTGAATCCGATGCAGACGTCAGTAATTTCAGTTTAAGCAAACTTGTAGGTAAGACAAACGTAGAACTAACATTGCCGGCTTATGAGGACGGTCGGTTTAAACCAACGTTTGCCCGGAGGGCGAGTGTGCGCAAACTAAGTTATTGTTGTTTATGCTGATACGACACGGGACGGGGACTGGAAAGTAACGGGAGGCGTTTTTAAAGAGGCATTCGTTGAATCTTTAGTAGTTAGTCTCTAGTAGCTGTTTGTTTATAAACTAACTAAATATCTCACTGATACACATAACCGTAATGTTTACTCGGTGGACAAACTACGCTGCGGGTCTGACATTTTTGTAGTCTTAAGAGCGTTTACGCCTAGCGCGCGATATGTGTGGGACTGACTTGAAATGATTTGCGCGCAGCGTTTTAAAGTAGTTTTGAAATATTTACAGAAAAATAAAATCAACAAAAAACTTCAAACTTTAAGTGTATGATTTTAAAGAAGATGCCCTACTTTATTGGTAAGCTATTGTTATATTAAATAAAATAAGGTATATCGGTGAAAAAATCATTTAAAATTCGTAATAAATTACATTTTTTGAATTTTAATTTCTCATAGTTAGATACCAAAACCAAACATCTTTTTAACTAACTATTTTCCAAAGGATTGATTGATTGGTTATTATTTTTTGTTAATTAGATATATCAGTATTTTAATAATATTTTGAGCTTAGAAACTGATGCTGAAAGGGAAATTAAGAAATCGTCTAACAAGTTATCTTTATAGAACGCGTAAATACTATATTAATCGAAATATTTTCTTAACTAACTATTTGGACAACGAAATTTCCTAAAATTATTATTTAATAACATATAGTGTTAGATAAGTGGTTCATGATATTAACGGGTTTGAAAAGTACTGTTTTTGAGCCAAACTGCGCATGGAAGGCGTAAACGCTCTTAACATTATGTTGTAAAATATATAATAATATATCCTAGTAAAATCAAAATGTTAGTACTGTTTGCAGTAACATTATTCTGAGATAGTTGAACAGTAACACTGGCAGTAGGTTTTCGACTTACTTTCACGAAATCGGACGAAATCGGAATCCATTTATCGACACAAATAGAAAAACATCTAAATATCATTTAATTGAGAAAATCATTAAAATTTACAAAATATGTACCTACTTATATATTAATTTTAAGTTTTTTTATTATATTAAATTGGGTTACTACAGCTAAGTACAGCATCTACTTTCTTAATAAATTATAGAGTAAGGGATCGCTTTTGGACATCGTCTCGATTGGTCTTGGTAAAGGACAGATATAGATTGCTGGAACTTGTAGGCGGATATATTATCAATAAACTTTACAATAATTTTGTTCCGAGTGTTCTGGGTATTTTCTATGTATAATAAAAAATATCTATCTATGTATTATTGTATTAAGTATATCAGTCATCTAGTATCCATAACACAAGCTCTGCTTATCTTGGGGCTAGATGATGCTGTGTGGATTGTCCAGCATTATTATTATTATTTTACATCAAGTCCCGTTGTAATGTAAACAGATCTAAGTAAATAAATAGGTTACTAATATATTTGATACATTAGTTTTGATGCGGGCCCCGGCATAGTGCACTATCAATATTGAGATATTGATCTCGAGATCAAACTCTGTCGCGTCAAACTATACTTAGGTAAACATTGCGTCAAACTAATTACAATTAAGACTACTATGTAAAGAATTACTATAGCTAGCTATTGAATTCGAATTGGTATTATAGTCGTTTTAAATTTTCTAATGTTTTGTGCAAAATTCTTATTTTTTTCATAAAAACCTTTTCCTGACAATAACAAACACAACAATAAAATAATGAGCGAAATCGGTCCCGCCTTTCACGCGTGATGCCGTGACCAAGGGAAATAGCGATTTATTTTTATATATCTACAGATAGATATTAAATGTCAGTTGAAATGGACGCCCTTGGCACAGTGAATGAAGGACTGCTTGATGATTGCGGGTTCAATCCCCGCGAGTAATTACATTTTTAATCATTATGCTAATGTTATGTCTTTTACGAGTCTGGGTATTTTCGATGCATAATATCAATGAAAGTTCAAAAGTATTGATATTGATACTGCGACCAGCCATCCGCCTGCCAAGCGTGGTGATTATGGCAAAATCCACTACATGAGTGTTGGTTGAGGCTCATTGGAGGCCATCTTCTCGATGGACTGACGACATTGTAGCAAGGAGTCGATGGGTGGCATAAAAAAAAAAGCTTATTATAGGTATCACTAACTGCCCAATGGATTTTAGAAATTTCTTTGTTTAACGTAGTAATAAGATAAACTAGGTGGCGGCGCTATTCTGGGTCGGGGTAGCGCCTTAAGTAGTTAAGGATACGTGGTAACAAACATTCACACGAACTTTTGTATATATATAATATTATAAACTCGCTGCTGCCCGCGGCTTGGTCCGTTTTTTTTTTCGGGATAAAAAGTAGTCCATGTCCGTCCCCGGGATATCATCTATCTCCATGCCAAATTTCATTAAGATCCGTTCAGCCGATGTTACCTTTTCAATATCTTTATAAATTATAGCGTGTTATTCTTATGTAGAGGTACATATTAGCTACATTATTGAAAAATTTCATTAAAATCCATTCAGTAGTTTTTGCGTAAAAGAGCAAACATCCATACATACATGATCACAAACGTTTTAATATTAGTAGGACAGGTTAGGATGTTCAGGCGTTTGGCCACCATCTCACTAAAAAAAATGAGGTGCGGCCTAAGATGAAGCACGTTTTCCCAGACGGAACTTATTCACCCATAGTTGGTTTATAACTTATAATTTACCCTTAGCTTCTATAACACAAGCTTTGCTAACTTTAGTATTAGGGTACCGTGTGAAATTTCCAGCGTACCATAACATGGTATGGTGAGAGTAATAGACGAACACTTAAAAAAAACATAAATAAATAATCATAGAAACACCAAGAGCATTCTGAAAAAAACATCTGTAGATCGTATAAATATTTGTCCCGAGGCGGGAATCGAACCCGCAACCTCCTGAGTCGTAGGCGGGCCTGCGCCAGATACACCACAGAGGTCTTCAACTATTTAAGGATTATTGTAGTAGGTATTCTCGTATCGAAACTAATTTATACAATGTATGTATACTTAAATTTAAGCCATTCTCATTTCGTTTAGATCTATAATTAAATAGTCATCAAATTTAACTACAGTTTAAACTTATCAGGTATTAGTTAGCAATATCTAACATTGTTGAGATGTTACTATGTTTTCAGAATCAACATTCAACTTTGACACTAACCTTATACTTCCTTTATGTCTTAACACTTACGGTGTTATTAGTAAACGAAGTTAGGAAAAGGTTTAAAGCTAATGTGAAGCTATATGAAATTTCAATAAATAAATCATAATCGATCATTGTACCCCGCTTGCTTGTGCTTGCTATATATATTATATCATAGTTGCATATTTATATTATACCTACTTATTTATCATAGAGACTAAAATACACAGACAAACAAACTGAATTACGGTTTAAGTTAGCGAAAACTTAATTAGTAATTATTGTAAAGCATAAATAAATAAAAAAAAAACTAAATACATATTAAAACATTGTCAAATGAAGAATTGTTGACAATTAGCATGATCCTTTCTATATTTATGTCATTCGTATCGGTTCTACCCTAGTCTGGGACAAGGTGTTTTTGTCTGGACTTTAGAGAATAATAATGTTGCATAATATATTGAGCAGAATAATGTATGGTATTTCTTTTTGTTATATTTGATACGTTCGTTGCGTAAAGTGGTAAACAATTAATCGTATTCTTTTTTATCCATACCTAACTATTTAATACGGTTTAACAGTTTTATAAAAAACATGGCCAGTTCCTTCACATTGGAGATTTATCGTAAGAAGCGCAGCACTAACTTTATTTGAACACCCCAGTTTTACTGCATTTCTGGTCAACTGCTTAACTTTGATGATGCTTTACATTTAAGGGGAGAGTGTTATTGACTCAATCTTGTTGGGTTCCTACCGGTCAAGCATCGTTTTAAGGGTTTCTTAACCTTTCCGCTGTCAGCTCGGCGATCATTCAAGAAACTTTGAAGGATAATAAAAAAAACTAGTTAATTGATAGAGAGAGGATGGAGACGATTGAAATATGGTGCTGGAGGTTGGAAAGGAGGCTAGACGGAGAATGTTACTAATGAGGAGGTGCTGAAAAGAATTAAGGAGATAAGGTATTTGTTGAGCACCATTTAAAACAGAAGAGGGAGAATGGGTGGATATCTTCTACGACATGACAGCTTCATAAGTAATATCATAGAAGGAAAAGAAGAAGGATAACGAAGTAGGGGAAGACCAAGAATTAAATATATGAGTCAGATCAAAGAGCAAGCCGCTGTCATTCCGTATACAGAAGTAAAAGAGACCGCATTGGAGACAGAAAAGTGGAGGAAATTGCATCATTGTCCTGACAAGAGCTCATTAATTTATAATAATAAATATTTTTTGATAATCTTCTAGGTTTCCCTGCTGTTTCTGGGTGGGATAAACATGGCCGATGCGCTGATAGTACTTTATTGACTAGCAACTAAAATAACACCGTCAACTAAACTTACCAACAAGCTAGAGATTGCCAATAATACCTCCACAATTTACGGTCAAATCAACACATTCCGTGCAAAGTAATTGCAGAGATAACTTAGAGAATCTCATAAACAAAGACAATCTCGGATCGCCAATCAAAATACCGTTAAAGCAATCATCCGTCGAACTAAATGACAATTTGAGAAGCTCAATGGCTATCACAATAATCTGGTTCGGGGCGTTTGTCTCGCATTAATTGCATAGGCATTCCCGTCGTGGCTCCTGCCCTGGCATGTCAATGAAAGCAATTACTTGCGAATACGGTGCAATAGGTTAATATCTTCTCTTTGAAACATTGTTGTCATTTTCATCATCATCTTCATCAACCTATGTATATTAATCCACTGCTGGACATAGGCCTCCCCTAATGAGCGCCATAGCGCCCTGTCTTCAGCTTGCCGCATACTGCGTCTGCCTGCGGTCTTTCGCAGGTCGTCAACACATTCCGAGCAAAGTAAATCCTGCATAGGCCATGAAAAGGCCAACAATAAAAGAAAATCCTAGATTGAGATCTTGGATCCAACCAACTTTTAAATCCAAGATGCAACTAAGTGCTAAGCTACTTTTGTAGGTATTCTTGAACGAAATCTCTCATTACATTCGGTAGAATTCTGGTGAATAAAGGTTTTTCTTTTCATTTCTTAGCTCAATTTTATTTAACGATATCGAGAGGGAACTCCGTTTACATTGTTGATGGATTGTATTGTTAATATCGAGAGTGTATGAAAAGAAGTTAGGTTTGATGGATTAAGTTTAAAACAAAATATTAACTTAATTGTAATATCGACTCGTATGCATCGGAATCATCAGTTTAATAAGAAAGAGTTTGTATGTTCGTAGGTTCCGGAGCTTGTAACGTAAGTATCGAAATCATCAGTTTAATAAGAAATAGTTTTTATGTTCATAGGTTTCGGAGCTTGTAATGTAAGTATCGAAATCATCAGTTTAATAAGAAAGAGTTTGTATGTTCGTAGGTTCCGGAGCTTGTAACGTAAGTATCGAAATCATCAGTTTAATAAGAAAGAGTTTTTATGTTCGTAGGTTCCGGAGCTTGTAATGTAAGTATCGAAATCATCAGTTTAATAACTTAATAAGAAAGAGTTTGTATGTTCGTAGGTTTCGGAGCTTGTAATGTAGGTATCGAAATCATCAGTTTAATAACTTAATAAGAAAGAGTTTGTATGTTCGTAGGTTTCGGAGCTTGTAATGTAAGTATCGAAATCATCAGTTTAATAAGAAAGAGTTTGTATGTTCGTAGGTTCCGGAGCTTGTAACGTAAGTATCGAAATCATCAGTTTAATAAGAAAGAGTTTTTATGTTCGTAGGTTCCGGAGCTTGTAATGTAAGTATCGAAATCATCAGTTTAATAACTTAATAAGAAAGAGTTTGTATGTTCGTAGGTTTCGGAGCTTGTAATGTAAGTATCGAAATCATCAGTTTAATAACTTAATAAGAAAGAGTTTGTATGTTCGTAGGTTCCAGAGCTTGTAATGTAAGTATCGGAATCATCAGTTTAATAACTTAATAAGAAAGAGTTTGTATGTTCGTAGGTTCCATAGCTTGTAACGTAAGTATCGAAATCATCAGTTTAATAAGAAAGAGTTTTTATGTTCATAGGTTTCGGAGCTTGTAACGTAAGTATCGGAATCATCAGTTTAATAACTTAATAAGAAAGAGTTTGTATGTTCGTAGGTTTCGGAGCTTGTAATGTAAGTATCGAAATCATCAGTTTAATAAGAAAGAGTTTGTATGTTCGTAGGTTCCGGAGCTTGTAACGTAAGTATCGAAATCATCAGTTTAATAAGAAAGAGTTTTTATGTTCGTAGGTTCCGGAGCTTGTAATGTAAGTATCGAAATCATCAGTTTAATAACTTAATAAGAAAGAGTTTGTATGTTCGTAGGTTTCGGAGCTTGTAACGTAAGTATCGGAATCATCAGTTTAATAAGAAAGAGTTTGTATGTTCGTAGGTTCCAGAGCTTGTAATGTAAGTATAGAAATCATCAGTTTAATAACTTAATAAGAAAGAGTTTGTATGTTCGTAGGTTTCGGAGCTTGTAACGTAAGTATCGGAATCATCAGTTTAATAAGAAAGAGTTTGTATGTTCGTAGGTTCCAGAGCTTGTAATGTAAGTATAGAAATCATCAGTTTAATAACTTAATAAGAAAGAGTTTGTATGTTCGTAGGTTTCGGAGCTTGTAACGTAAGTATCGGAATCATCAGTTTAATAACTTAATTAGAAAGAGTTTGTATGTTCGTAGGTTCCAGAGCTTGTAACGTAAGTATCGAAATCATCAGTTTAATAAGAAAGAGTTTTTATGTTCGTAGGTTCCGGAGCTTGTAATGTAAGTATCGAAATCATCAGTTTAATAACTTAATAAGAAAGAGTTTGTATGTTCGTAGGTTTCGGAGCTTGTAACGTAAGTATCGGAATCATCAGTTTAATAAGAAAGAGTTTGTATGTTCGTAGGTTCCGGAGCTTGTAATGTAAGTATCGAAATCATCAGTTTAATAACTTAATAAGAAAGAGTTTGTATGTTCGTAGGTTCCAGAGCTTGTAATGTAAGTATCGAAATCATCAGTTTAATAACTTAATAAGAAAGAGTTTGTATGTTCGTAGGTTCCAGAGCTTGTAATGTAAGTATAGAAATCATCAGTTTAATAACTTAATAAGAAAGAGTTTGTATGTTCGTAGGTTTCGGAGCTTGTAACGTAAGTATCGGAATCATCAGTTTAATAACTTAATTAGAAAGAGTTTGTATGTTCGTAGGTTCCAGAGCTTGTAACGTAAGTATCGAAATCATCAGTTTAATAACTTAATAAGAAAGAGTTTGTATGTTCGTAGGTTCCAGAGCTTGTAATGTAAGTATAGAAATCATCAGTTTAATAACTTAATAAGAAAGAGTTTGTATGTTCGTAGGTTTCGGAGCTTGTAACGTAAGTATCGGAATCATCAGTTTAATAACTTAATTAGAAAGAGTTTGTATGTTCGTAGGTTCCAGAGCTTGTAACGTAAGTATCGAAATCATCAGTTTAATAACTTAATAAGAAAGAGTTTGTATGTTCGTAGGTTCCAGAGCTTGTAATGTAAGTATCGAAATCATCAGTTTAATAACTTAATAAGAAAGAGTTTGTATGTTCGTAGGTTCCAGAGCTTGTAACGTTAGTATCGAAATCATCAGTTTAATAAGAAAGAGTTTTTATGTTCGTAGGATCCGGAGCTTGTAATGTAAGTATCGAAATCATCAGTTTAATAACTTAATAAGAAAGAGTTTGTATGTTCGTAGGTTCCAGAGCTTGTAATGTAAGTATCGAAATCATCAGTTTAATAACTTAATAAGAAAGAGTTTGTATGTTCGTAGGTTCCAGAGCTTGTAATGTAAGTATCGAAATCATCAGTTTAATAACTTAATAAGAAAGAGTTTGTATGTTCGTAGGTTTCGGAGCTTGTAACGTAAGTATCGGAATCATCAGTTTAATAACTTAATTAGAAAGAGTTTGTATGTTCGTAGGTTCCAGAGCTTGTAACGTAAGTATCGAAATCATCAGTTTAATAACTTAATAAGAAAGAGTTTGTATGTTCGTAGGTTCCAGAGCTTGTAATGTAAGTATAGAAATCATCAGTTTAATAACTTAATAAGAAAGAGTTTGTATGTTCGTAGGTTTCGGAGCTTGTAACGTAAGTATCGGAATCATCAGTTTAATAACTTAATTAGAAAGAGTTTGTATGTTCGTAGGTTCCAGAGCTTGTAACGTAAGTATCGAAATCATCAGTTTAATAAGAAAGAGTTTTTATGTTCGTAGGTTCCGGAGCTTGTAATGTAAGTATCGAAATCATCAGTTTAATAACTTAATAAGAAAGAGTTTGTATGTTCGTAGGTTCCAGAGCTTGTAACGTAAGTATCGAAATCATCAGTTTAATAAGAAAGAGTTTTTATGTTCGTAGGTTCCAGAGCTTGTAATGTAAGTATCGAAATCATCAGTTTAATAACTTAATAAGAAAGAGTTTGTATGTTCGTAGGTTTCGGAGCTTGTAACGTAAGTATCGGAATCATCAGTTTAATAACTTAATAAAAAAGAGTTTGTATGTTCGTAGGTTCCAGAGCTTGTAACGTAAGTATCGAAATCATCAGTTTAATAAGAAAGAGTTTGTATGTTCGTAGGTTCCAGAGCTTGTAACGTAAGTATCGAAATCATCAGTTTAATAAGAAAGAGTTTGTATGTTCGTAGGTTCCAGAGCTTGTAACGTAAGTATCGAAATCATCAGTTTAATAAGAAAGAGTTTGTATGTTCGTAGGTTTCGGAGCTTGTAACGTAAGTATCGGAATCATCAGTTTAATAACTTAATAAGAAAGAGTTTGTATGTTCGTAGGTTCCGGAGCTTGTAATGTAAGCTACGGAACGTACCGTCGCGACGCGACGGTACGTTCCGACGCGTCGGAATTTCCGGAACTATATACCAAACTACAAATTTTAGGTGTTTAATGACCTTTGGTTTCGTGCTGATAATTTTATAGGAATCCGATTGCAGCTCTTAGGTACCTTGTTATTACAAGGAGATCTTAAGCCCCATTAAGAAATGGCACGGGATAAATTCGTCATCCGCACAAAATGATATACTATGTATTTAATAAAGGATACGTTCACTATTATGTTTTTTTATTGTATTAACTTCTAGATCAATAATGTTATCACAATTCACAATCCATATTAATATTATAAATTCTAAAGTAATTCTGTCTGTCTGTTACCTTTTCACGCCTAAACAGATGAACGGATCTCAATTAAATTTGGTATCCCGGGGATGGACAGGTTTCTTGAAAAGCGCGTGCAAAGCCGCGGGCAGCAGCTAGTATAGGTACCTATTTGTTTTATTTTTTCCAATTTCTTAAAATCTTTATTAAAACTTTAAATAACATTAGTCTGGTACAATTACTAGTGTAAATTTAATCCTAGAATGCACAAACATACATAAATAAAAAACGTTTTAAAAGCTAGGGTAGGGCGTGCGCTTATCAATACTTTCGTAGGTGTTTTTACACTTCGCGTTACAAAACATAATAGGTCGATGTAGTTTTTAACATAAATAAAACTGAACGCGAGTAATGAAGTAGACATTAGTGTAATAAATCGATAAAACAGTATTACATTAAAGGCGCTTATGAGGGAAGGCCCTATTATGACCAACAGTGGACTGGCTAAGGCTAGTGATGATGATGACCAATTACAAACATATAACCAGCATTTTATTATTATTTCAGTTTTTTATAATATTACAGAACTCACTTGATGTGGGTAGCCTATTAAAATGGGTTAAACCGTTATTTTCAAGAAAATTATTTATGGAATCTGTTGCCAATTCGTATGATCGGGGGAAATGATAAATTATTTTCACTCAAATAATATTTATGCCAACACTATTAATCAATGGATAATTTGTTTAAAAACTATTGAATTTATCGATCCATACTTCCATCCATGATGTGGTGGAAGCGGACCTGCGTGAGCTACAAGCGGAGGACTGGCGGGAAACTGCGCAAAACAGAGAAAAATGGCGACTTCTCTTATCGGAGGCCAAGACACGCTTCGGATCGCTGAGACATAGGAGTAAGTAAATATACTTCCATTTATACTTCAACATTATATATTCGAAATTATTTTTTTAATTATCTTTATTGACAAAGAAAATTACAATTCAATAATAAAAACAAATTAGAACTAGTATTTACAATTGAAACAAATAAGCTAACTGCAAACTGTTGCAAACAATCCACAGGTAGCTCAAAATATCCATATCAATACCAGTCGGAAGCGTCAAAATATTCATGTCTGTCTGTCTGTTACCTTTTCACGACAGAACGGCTGAACGGATCTCAATGAAATTTGACAGGGAGATAGATAGGAAGGATAAGTAGGATATAGGCTACTTTCTATTCCGAAAAAGCGGGAGTGAACCCGCAGGTAGTAGCTCATTAGATACAAATAATACTGTATATTTCAGACAGTTCTTGTTTGTCACTGTGCAAATCGCGACGGCCGGAAAATTGGTCTGATTAAGGTAGCACTACGTTTATTAATAGGCCTGCAAACCTGAAGCCATTCGAAATGAAAGCCTCAAAACACCTGCACAAATAGAAAATGGGGATTTTATTGATGTGGATAAAAGCGAGTCGTGTCATGCTCTTCGGGTCCCAAATTTACTAACTTATTAGCAAAGTACTGCACCATTATGTGGGCTAAGGCAAAACGGGGTAAATCTAGAAAGGGAAAAAATAATCAAAAAAAAACAATTTTTTTTTGGAGCGTTCAATCTATATGTTGAGATCAGATAACATCATCGTTGGCATCGTTCCAGCATTTTAACTACAGAACTCTAAAAACGAACGTACGGCTTTGATCACCCCTTTTTCAATAATAGAGTTCAGGTCAACCCCTTTGTGTCCGGGTTCAGCCCGAGGGTCCACCACTATAATGTGTCCATTTAATTTACAATACTAAATTACATTGAACCGCGAAAATGGACTCTACTCATTTGGCATAGGGTTAAAAACCCGGTGAAAGTATGGGAAGGCGAGTTTGAGTGACGATTTTGTGACTTTTCCAGGTCTATTGTTTTCCAAATCACACGTGAAAATGAGTGGAAATAGTCCAGTCAAAGAATGATTGTGGATGGAAAGGTCGAAAGCAGAAAGTTTGACTTCGGAACCTTATTTGGTCTAAGGTTTTTGTTATTATAGTGCGTAAGCCCTCACACTCGGAGTAATTTCTAAGAAATCAAGTAAAAACTCAAGTAATAAATCTCGTCCCCCGTTTTCCCATCGAAGTGGAATTATTTTAGAAAATTATTTGTTTTTATTTGGCCTACTTAGGAGACAAACATACTAAAGTCCCCACCTCCGTGAGCTGTGAGCCCTAGGGGGGGGGGGGGGGGGGCAAAAAGATCCTGTTTACCTAGTCCAAACTAGTTCCATTAACCCCCTCTTTTGACTTTTTACTGGACTAAACGGATTAAGTTTTTTACTAGAGCATGTTATAGGTAGTTTTAGACTTAGTGTAGTAGGCCAAGTGGGATGACGATCTGCGAATGACTGTCGGCAGATGACAGATGGCTGTGGTGCTTATTATAATAAAAATAATAATAATAAAATGTATTCAATGAAACGTAAATAGACAACACATTAGTGCACTAAACGAATAAAGAAAACTAAGTATAACAATTTCGCCTGAACTAGGAAATCCTGTGTTTCAGGCGACAGTAGTGCTAATCTATACTTATAATTAGAGGAGGCCTAATTTATAAGTATAATAGACTACATAACATCATAAACATATGGACATAAGGTTTATGATGATAATATGTAGTTATTTCAATTTTATTATAAAATGGTTTAAACAAACCTTGGTTTTTAGGGCTCCGTACCCGAAGGGTCAAAACCCTATTACTAAGCCTCCGCTGTCCGTCCGTCTGTCACTTGGCTATTCTCATGAACCGTAAGAGGTAGACTGTTGAAATTTTCAGATAATGTGTATTTCTATTGCCGCTATAACAACAAATAATAAAAATAAATAAATATCAAAATTAAAGGAGGCTCCCATACAACAAACGTGATTTTTTTCGCAATTTTTGCTTTTTATTTGTATCTCTTGCTGTATCTCTTGAACTACAATAGGTAGACACATGAAACTTTCTATAATTAAGTAACACTTCAACTGTAATAATAACAAATACTAAAAATAAAACAAAGTTGAAAATTTAAAGAGGTCTCCGAACAAGTGAAAATATGATGTTCTTTGAAAACGTTGCCTGATTTTTACGATACGGAACCCTTCATGTGCAAGTGGACTCGCACATGTCGGTTTTTTATATTTCACTGCGAGTATTAGTGTAGTGTAGTAGTATTAGAGTTCTGTGCCAATAGGTTTTTTTCATAGATTTTTTCGTTCTACCCTCGGAAAGCTTACATATAAATCCTATGAATGTAATATTCAACCAGATTTTTGCGGGATGTCGAAAATATTATGCTTTAAAAATGCTGCATCCGTACCGTACTATCCTTTGTGACGTCACAAAGCTGGATCACAGTTTCTTTGTGAGACCTACCTGCAGCATTTTTCTGATAAATCTTGCTACAAGTTTTCCATCATGATTCCTAAGAGAGCTATTTTTGTACATGTTACATTGAGTTTGTTTAAACTAATAAATATTTCATAGGAAAAAGAGGCCTTTGACTTAGAAGTTAGATTGAGGGGCTACATTTCTAAATTTATTTTATAATAATGTTTATAATATAATCATGATGATTATTTATGATTATAATATAATAAAATCATCAGTCATACTATGATTAATTATAAATGATAATAATGAAGTGAAATTGGGGAGGCCTTCGCCCAGAAACAGGTCAGTCAGGTTAAAAAAAAATTAAGATTCTAGACGACCAGAAGAGACTCCAATGAAGTTATAGAGGTTCGATCAGAGATCCAAGATCAGGAGCGCACTGTAACTAAAAAGTATAAGTTAAGGCAATTTAGTGGGGCTTGCAAAATTTTGATCAGGCTGGCTCAAGTAATGGCGACCGAAGTCGCGGGTAAAGCTAGTTCATAATAAACATAAGTATTATTTACGGCAATCTGGGTACTTTGCCTTCTGGTGACGGCTTAGATTTTGAGGAAATTGATATAATATGTAAGTATTGTAATTTGTATATCTATTAGTTGCAATTTTATTGAAATATATTTATTATTTTTCCGACCCTATGACTACGTTGACAACATTATCTTATTTTAGAACCCAGTAGTCAATATCAAGTTTTTGTCTTCATATCTCCAAAACAACTATTGAAATGAACGCAACGTGTAGACCCGAGGTAGAAAGCGTGACTGCGGCGGCGGCGGCGGCGGCGGGCGCGGCGGTATGCGGCCGCTCAAACAATGACGCCTTTGGTGAGCGCGTGATACGCGTTTTTCCAAAATTTTAAATTATTTTTTCAAGTGGTTTTCATTGGCCTATCTCAAGCTGCAGCCCCTCACAAAACAGGTACCTACTAATATTTGTAGACCTAAATTAATATGACATTAATATGACATTATACACATATTTTAGGTCCTTACATATGAAATTGGCGTTTTTCGTACTGGCCACTTTAATCACAAATTTCTCCTCTTTGGTAAGGAATTCCAAATTAAAATTTGTACAGCTATAGACTCATGTATTTGTGCTTCGATGATCGTCATTCATTTGTTTTTTTTCTTCTGTTTTTTTCTGTTTGCGTCACTCATTTTACAAAATGGAAAACTTAAAATATCGCATTATTTACGAGTACGAGTTCCGCCGTGGCACTAGTGCTGCGGAAACAACTCGAAGGGTGAATGATGTGTATGGCGGTCGTGTTGCAAAAGAAAACACAGTTCGTTTTTGGTTCCAACGTTTTCGTTCTGGAAATTTTGACCTGCAGAACAAGCCCCGTGGACGGCCTGAGACTCAAGTTGATAATGAAGAGTTGAAGGCTATTGTGGAAGCGGATCCATCGCAAACCACGTCCGAGTTAGCTGCAGGCTGCGATGTTAGTGATAAAACTGTTTTAATTCACTTGAAGCAAATTGGGAAGATTAAAAAGCTTGAAAGGTGGGTACCTCACGAATTGACTGAAGCAAACCGGCAAACGCGCGTCGACTGCTGCGTTACATTACTAAACCGGCACAATAATGAAGGTATTTTAAACCGAATCATTACCTGTGATGAAAAATGGGTTCTTTACGATAATCGGAAGCGCTCAGCGCAATGGTTGGATCCTGGCCAGCCAGCCAAATCCTGCCCCAAGCGAAAATTAACCCCAAAAAAGTTACTTGTAAGCGTTTGGTGGACTAGTGCCGGTATTGTTCATTACAGTTTTCTCAAATCTGGCCAGACTATTACGGCTGATGTCTATTGTCAGCAATTGCAAACCATGATGGAAAAGCTAGCGGCTAAACAACCTAGGCTGGTCAATCGCTCCACGCCACTGCTGCTTCACGACAACGCTAGACCACACACTGCGCAACAGACGGCTACTAAATTAGAAGAGCTTCAATTGGAAAGTCTAAGACATCCTCCGTACTCCCCGGACCTTGCTCCAACAGATTACCATTTTTTTCGAAATTTGGATAACTTCTTGCAAGGGAAAAAATTCAACTCCGATGGGGCAGTCCAAATCGCCTTCAAAGATTTTATTGATTCCCGTCCGACTGGTTTTTTTAGTAAAGGGATCAATGAACTACCTATAAGATGGCAAAAGTGCATAGAAAATAATGGTTCATACTTTGATTAATTAAATATATTATATTAAAAAATATTCGACTTTTTGTTCCTCCCATACAAAACGCCAATTTCATATGTAAGGACCTAATATAACATTATTTTGCGAGTGGGAAATAAATGTGTTATTCTATTATTTCAAGTGCGTGTGGTTGATGAACCTTATAACTATACTAATATAACCTTATATTAATAAATAAATAAAATTAACTAGTGGCAATAACAATTTGCGGGCTTTCATCTGAGTTATAATGTAAGTAAAAGAAGACGTTCCAGATACGTTCCATAAAAGCTACTGGTACATGCGTATCATTAAATCCTCATGTACCTAAGTTTAGGAGGTTACAAACATATTATATCGTATTATGTTCATATTGTACTTCGTTATGTTACTTGTTAGTTATCTACTTCTATAGTCTACAATAGTACAAGGGTGTGTGTGGCGTAATGAGTGGATAATTGACTATTTCAAAATTTTCCAAAATGCCCAATAACTAGAATACCATGAAACTTTTACTGAATACAAATTGTGATTTTCCGAACATTGTGATTTACCCACGGCTGGGGGGCATCCCCCAGCCGTGGGTAAAGGATTATTTACTCACTACGCCACGTCCTGTATATATATTGTTAGATATATTGTATATCCTATTGTTATGTTGTGGATTTACCTTGATCCAGCCATTTACACACACACAGACATTTGCCAATGCCATGGCATACGAAAGATTTTGTATTATTTCTGTAGTATTTTATGCGACGGTTACGTATTTATAAGTTAAAAAGTATTGTACCCAAAACAAGCTCTGCTTAGCTTGGGGCTAGATGATGCTGTGTGAATTGTCCAGGATTATTAATTTATTCATTATGGGCTGTTCTTGCGCACGTGAAACATGCTTTTTGAGAAAGATGAAAAAAGCTCCAAAGTACCGCTTTATATATAGAAGGTTAATTCGACTTAACTTCAAAAATCGAATAAAAAATGATCTTGAAATGGCTACCGTGAAACACTCTAAAATGGGCCGAGCGATATTTAGCAGTCTATTCGGCCAGTATTAATATTTACAATGCGCATAATAAATTCTGTTTCACGTACAATCGGCTGCACATCGAAACAAAAAGGAATACTCAACAAGTTTCCGACAGACTGACTGAATATTTCAGGTTTCTGATTATCCGGGGAGTGTTTTTGGGTCCTGGAAAATTGCTTTTAAAAAATATTAACAGAAGTAGTTTTTAAAAGCTTATATACGCACTATTGGTTGTGCCGTCGCGCGTCGCTATCACTGCCTTTTGCACAATTATATATATGTTTAATCGCTGCTAGAGCTTTAAAACAAACGCCAGAAGCCATACCTAACCGCGCGTTTTATCCGATAGTGCATACGGGTGATAATTTTATCATCAAGTTGATTCAAGAAGTCAACATGCCATATAATAATATATGAGTACAGTTATTAAATTAATTATCAAAACGGTCACCAATATAAGTAGTGAATATTCATTAGTCGGTTCATTTTATTATTCGCTGCTTTGTGCCACTTCGTCCCTTTTTATGTCAGAAAAATGAGAAATCAGACGAAACTGCTCTAGAACGGCAACATTAACCTTCTCCCAAACGAAATCCCAAAGAAAACCACAATTCATTAAAGCCTGAATATAATGAAATTGAATATTCCTTCAATACAGAATCCTTGCGGGTGAATAATGTGAAAGATACCACATGATACAATAGAGTTCTCAAAATCGGGAGTATAATGAAGGTACTTCCTTTATTATCTTTTTGCCGATCCATCAAATGGTATGCAAGGAAACAGTCGCCTGAAATACACCTGACTCGACTTTCTTACCATCACCAACAATGCTGAAAATAGGCTGAATCTTTGTTTTTTAAAGCTCTGCTCTTATTAATCCAATATCGCTACCGTGCAGCACAAAATGTCCATTCAATTATGAGCCTAAACTCTTCTAGAAATGCAATTCACAGTGACAAAAAAGCTTCCCACTAGATGTCCGCGAGCTATCATCTGATGCCGTCAATATAAAATTCATCTAAATGTTACGAGTTAACGCCCATATTTGAATGCGCATTTTTATTGTGTTGCAGCGGGGTTCCAGGAGTGCGACAAGCTAAAGCCGCATCGACTCTCTGCGAGCCCTAGAATAATTTATACCACCTCGAGGATGCTCGAGCTTTTTTTTATTTTCTGTGCCTTTAAGTACCTGTAACAAAGAATTAATAGTATAGAACTCAGAAAGTGGGCGGACCAATGTTATCTTATTAATCCTAACCACGTCTAAGGATGAGACCTCCATTTGTAGAGAATATTTTTGTCATAAGCCTATGCCTTGTATGCACCCAGAAAAGCTGAAACAAGCTGTTAATCACCAAAATTCCCATCATCATTCATCTTATCATTTCACCTTATTATTTTGCGATACTACTAAAATCATAATCATCACATCATTCAGCCCATGGACGCCGGATCGTAGAATCAACCCGTTTATAGAACGGTTAACCTGCAAGTGTATACATTTGTTGCATTTATGGAAATAAAGAGTTTTTGATTTGATTTGATTTGCTAGGCCGACAATCGGGCTGATTCTACGACCTGGCGACGACAGACGCACACTGCCAGGAATAAGCCGTCTGTTTTTTTTCTGTTTTTATTCTGTTTTCTTAATTTTTCGTTATTATTTGGGTTTCTCTAATGGCTACGTGTTTCTTTTTGTTGTTTCTGTTTATGGATGTGAGTGATATCCTATCTTTAGTTTCATTTAGTGTTTTTTGTTCTTATGTTGTATTGAATGCGATGTAACAACTTAGGTATACATATATTGTATAGTGTATTAGGGGTAAAAACTAGTTTCATTACATTTGTACCTTCAAATAACATTATTGTGTATCTATCAGTGTATTCCTGTTAATAGCCCATCAATTTATATTGTATTACCCATTTATGTATAATGTGCTGATGGTTTCCCTTAAATAAATAAATTAAATAATTAATAAATCGGACGGTATTAGTTTTTTTTTCGATAATAGTATAAAAATCCAGCCAGATTCTACACTACACCTCAAAACACATTAGCATTAGCTGACCGATTTAACAAAGGGTTTTAATACATCTACCTTACGCTTTGTTCCGCTTTTCTTTATTCTTGCATTTCCTTTTGATGGCTCTAGCTATATAAAACTTTTTGGTGTTGTACTGTATGCCAAGAAAAGCCATAGTTAAGGACCAATTTATTAAATAAATAAATAATGCTGGACTTCACCCAACATTATCCAGCCCAAAGCTAAGCAGAGCTCGTGTTATGGGTTCTAGATAACTGATCTAACTAGATAACTGAACACAATTCATTACATAGATATATATTTTATTATACATAGACACACCCAGAACACCCGGAACAAATATATGCAGATTGTACAAACATTTGTCCCAAGGCGGGAATCGAACCCGCAACCTCCTTCGTCCGCTGCGCTACAGAGGTCGTCGATTTGATTACACAGTAGCTTGTCTTCAAGACCTTCATCCGCCTACCGGATCATCTGCGCGGTTTAAACCACTGGTTTAAACTAAACAAACTAGCCAAATAGTTGTTTCATAGGTAGTTTTTTTTTAAACTTTATTGACAAAGAAAATTACAATTCAATAATAAAAACAAATTAGAACCAGTATTTACAATTGAAACAATTAAGCTAACTGCAGACTGTTGAAAACAATCTACAGGTAGCTCAACTGATCCATATCAATACCAGTAGATATACAATTTTATATAAAAGTCGGTCACAAAATTTTTGAATTTCGGCAGCACTTTAGTATAAAATCAGTGTCTACTTCGAGCAACGTTTCTGCCTTCAGGCAAAACACGGACAACCCCAGTTAAATCTCGCTGATGGCTTTTCTAACAATGCTCTACTTTCAATGTACCAAAACATAGATATCATATTTGGGAAAGCTTTTAGCTCCACTTAATCAAAGGATACCTATTTAATTGGCAAAAAATTATTAGTGAGTCGTCAAACCATACAAAATGTCTTTAAATAAGATAAGCTATTTAGAAAGAACAATGAAAGAAAGAAAATATATTTATTTGGATACTACATAACACGACACATTACATTAACTTAAAATTTAAAATCCGTCTTAGTGTTTCTATATATTTTCTAAAAATCAAGCTGGAACTCGATTACAAATAAAATGAAGGTAAAATTAAGGGATAAATTTATAAACTTTTATTTCAAAAATGTAGAACTTATTCTAAAGAATAAAATTGTAAGCCACAAACAAAGCCGAATGCTTAAACAAGTCTTTTAATTTACTTTGCACAAAAGATATCCCTCATTCTCGTGAATAAGTAGGTAGGTACATACATACTCGTATGTCATTAAAATAATAAGGTACGAGTTTTCGAATGGATCAAAAAACGTACGATGTGATGGTATTGGGTTTCCTTCACAGGGATTTTTCTAGTTCCGTAATTCTAAATAACGTTTGACGAAAGTCATTGAAAAGTACTTTTTGAAAGCTCTTGGTAGTTTAGTACAAATTACGTTTTATTGGTGTTTTGTCAAATCAAATAGCTGTGAGGGACTGAGCAATGTTATTAGATTTTGAATTGTTTTATTTCAATCGCAATTTAACTTGTTTGTGAACCTCTGAAAGATTTGATGAGCCATGGTGTAATAAGTCACAAAATCAAATAAAGTTTCCAAATCGTCTGTCTGGGCTTCTATTTGAACGAGAGAATAAATTGCGTAAGCCTACTTTTCTTTCAAATATAATACCCTGATAAAAAGATTTTTTCTTTGTAAAAATCTAGGTACAGTTTTTTTACAAAGTAAATGACTAAAGCTTATAATAATAGTATGATATTGCTTGTACTGAATAAATGTGAATACTTCTAAGCGCCCTTTAAGTCAAGTTTAAATTAAGGCTTGGTTATGGCTAAAATTCGGCAGCATTTATAAAGGCGACGGCGGCGCCCGCTGGCGGCGCCCTACTGAGGAGATTTAATTAACAAGATATGGGTCTCTTTTAAACCAACTCTACCTTTCAGAACATTTGAGATTAAAATTCAATGAGGCGGCAAGATATCCCAAGACTATAGTTTTGCTTGCGTTAGCCTAATTAATATATTATTTGACGTAATAAAGTCAGATAGAAAAGTAAATCTTGTAGCCGAAATCAAAAAATTTGAGCCTCACAGTATTTGAATTGTTACTGTGAACGAAACGTCGAAGCAGACACAAGACATTTGCGGTCGACACCAAACGAAAGTTTTAAAGGTGATTGCGCTGTTAAAGTCGGCAATTCGATTTTCAGATGTAAAATTTTCATTATCCGTTTTGTTTGGACATTGTTTCCGCCGTGAATCTCGTAAATTATGAACTGTATGCTTCGCGCAAGCAGCCGAACTGTAGCTGTGTTAAAACGAATTGAAAACCGGTAATCGAATGCGCGGGATGGCAGCTATGTCAATATTTTAAATTTAAATATCCAATGGGAGTAGGTACACAGTTTAATATTTATTTTATTCTCTGGAACATCCATCGTTCTGTCGTTTTTAAATAACAACTCGTTTAAAATACAACTGTTTTTAATACGTTCCATAGCCCATTTACGAGGGGAATTTGTAGGTATGCTCGTACCTACTTTCTGTTACAATATTTTCCCAATAAGTACCTACCTTTATTTGGTGTGAATTAAAAGATTTATCTTCTCTTGACAGAAAACAAATCATAACAACTAAGCGTACGGATAATTAATGCTTTACACGATTAGGATAATGTGGACTTTTTATACAATCTCGAGAAGAATGTAGAGAATAAAGTCTCAAACATATTTTATTTTGCGAAACATCTTTCGCGTCATCTGACGGCATCCGGCGAAATTAAAAGAACACCTGTCGACTTAATTAGAATTTTTCGAATGTTTTCTAACATTTTTCGTCTTTTGCCCCGGGTTCATGAAATTATTAATAAGTGCATGGTAGAGTGCTTTCATAACCTTATTCTTATTTCGAATTTTGTACGGTGCTTTTATTTTTCTCCGTGCTAGGGGAACAACTCCATAGACGAGTATAATCGCGTCGTTACTCTAGTCGTCGACTTGATTTTATGATAATAAATACTTATACTATCATAAATAATATCTGTCTATAGTATATTATTATTATAAAAGGTATTTATTAGGTTTATTTAGTGATTATTATATTAATTTAAGTATGTTTACTATATGTATCGTATATAGCTACCTACTATTACTTTAATTGTCAGTTTATCTTGTTCGAATCATTGTTTTTGTACACTTCCTCTACCTGTTCCATCGCCTCTCCTATAACTCTAAGGTTTGCTGGAAGAAAACTCTTTTCAGGGTTAAGCTCGCCTATGTACATATCCTATTAAATTAAATCATGCTTATGTATTACTATTGTGTACAATAAAGAATTACAGAATAATCGTAATTGCAGCGATAATTACTCTAGCCTCGCTGCAAAATACACTTTTTACACCATCCTTGCTCAGGGTAAAGTAGGCATAGACGCAACAGTAGTGGTGGTACGCGCCTCATTGCGAAAACATCTAACATGTATTAATGAGTTCAATATTAGGCCTAATTTCAAGGCTACATTGTTCTATCTAACACATACTGCTATTTTCAGAAGTAAGGATTTTGAAATAGAAAACCTAGGAGCACTATCTTTACCCAAAGTGCCTTTAGTTTATGGCTTTGAAATAAACATTATGTGGTGTTTTCAATGAACAAAGCAGTTGCTTTGGGCATATTAAGTTGAATATGCCCATTAAAGACCTATTTCTCTGATTACCATAATGATATACACGCATACTAATTTGGATTGAAATGCAGTAGAATGATGTAAATTGAACAATATTATTGATACTAATATTTAAATCAAAGATCGCATTTAGGCAGAATGATAGGAAAATAGTGTAGGTACTTATTGTTAAAACTATTATATTGTATGTATATTTAAGTAATACGCCAACGTCTCGTGTATAACTGCGTCGTGTCCGTCCCAAGGTTGTCTGGAAAGGGTCGCTCTTAGGCCGACCATTGTGCAACTGTTATATCTCTTTTCCTGTATTTTGTTTGTATTTTCTTGGTGTACTATAAAGTGTAACGTATTTTATTGTGTTATTTTATATTTTCAGACAATAATTCCTCATGCTGGTTTTTTACGCAGAGTCAATAGTAATTTTGCCGCATTTAAAACTCCTTGTACGGGTACGTTCAGAAGTTGTTATTGTAGCAGGATACGAAACTGTACGCGACGAAATATTGCTCATGTAGGTAGGTCTTTAGAATGATTCTAGTTTTCATGCCATTTATTTCTACGTACTTTAACCTGCTTTCTGCCAAAACGTAACGTGTTAGCAGTGATCCGTATTTTAATATTTTCTGGAATTGGATGAATGTTTTCCCTCAATATGCATTAAAATAACAAACTGTTTAGTAATGTTATTACAAAATGAATATGAATAAACATATCCGGTTCAACAGTTTCACAAATAATATTGATATTGAGCTATTTAAATAAATATTAGACATAATAAATATTCCTCAATGTTGATATCATGTATATCTAACCGCGATCCCCGACCCGCCTGCCCAGCGTGGGGATTATGGGCATTACCCACACGAGATAAGAGCCAATAAGGCGCTTATGCCCAAGGAGAGGCCAGCGTCCACCAGTGGACCAATATAGGCTGTTGAGGTGAGGAGATGAGGTATATCTACATGCAATACGTTGCTATCGTACCCTACACTGTAATGGTCCAAAAAAATATAAAAAATTTCATGTACCTACCTTTTGCCCTACGTTTGTCTAATCGTGAAAAGGTAACAGACTGACTATATGGCTTTCGGATTTATAATATGAATAGATATGTTTTCTTGGTTGTTGCTTATTGACCTTACTCATTTAACTTGTTTCTTATTAACTTTTAAGAACCAGAATCATTGAAAAAGCATTACTACGAGTTCCCGAAAACTATTTGCAAATCGTGACAGAATTAATTTCATTAGTTATCATGCAAGCACTAAAGTTTTAAGCATTTCCAAAGCTGTGGAGTCCCAAGCTTACCAGAATTATACAATTAGAACTAGTACGTGGTGGAAAAATTGGCCATTTCAGTAAGCTGAGTGGCAAGTATGAGTTTGCATAAACGAAAAAAGTTTTCGTTTACTACCGCCGCCGAACTGTCAAAGTTTTTAAACCGGTACCTACTACTAAAATGCCACAAATCACTCAAAATCATTCGAAAACTATAATGGAGTTTGTATGTTTATTGTCTGATGTCATATTATGAAAAGTAGTTCCTCTCAATATCCGGTAGGGGCGCTGTAAGGCGTTAACTGTAGGGATGAAACGAAAACTTTTATAGTTTTCTTAGACTACGCAAAACTAGTACTTGGGTATCTGCCCAACAGGTGCTGGCTCCGAGCCAAGGGTGGTGGCTTATCTTCGATTACAGACCATGTGGAGTCCATTGAAAGTTTGGCGTTCGTGCCAGAAGACAGGTTTTGGTTAATGCATTTGCAGCATTCCCGTTCAAAGGAAATGGGGGGTCCTTGCGAGTTCATTTGAAAAGATATATCTATAGCGGACTATTTTATGTTCCCATCGAACTACATATGTCTATTTAGTCAACAAATATGTTTGCAAATTGAAAATGTTATTAGCCCACTAATTTGTTTATCTTCAAAGCCATGGAGAATACACGGGATTGACATAGGGTCATCCCTCGGGTTAGGATTTATCTCGAACTGATTATAATATTTTCGGAAGGGAAAGTTATATGATAGAGTAATTTGTCCATTCTTTTAGAAATTAAATTTTTTACCGAGTACAACAAACGTGAGGGTAATGATATGATTGTTTTGAAAAAACTAAAAAAACTACTTCGAATCCTTCAAGTTTACACGGTTTTCGAGTTTTGCGGGACAAATACTAATCCCTGGGGATTTTTTTTAAAGACCAGCTCCTGATTGTTTTCAATACTTCTTAATACTATTTTCTAAATCAGTCCTTAATTGACAGAGAAATCGACGGACATACGTAAAAATATACAGCCGAATATAGAACTTTTGCCTTTTTCCAGTTATAAATATTCACTCACACCATCATAAAATCTAATCAGCCCTATAGACACCAACGGCAGGGCAAAGGCCTCCATTTCCACCTTAAACATAGAGCATAATTATACCCATGTTGAACTTAAGTACTTAATTTTCCCATAATTATCTAACCTTCAAAGGTTCAAAGTCACGGCTCGCTTAGCTCCGCACATTAATCTCACTCCAACGTTAAACGGGCTCTCACAATGGCTCAGACCACATTTTTTCTGTCACCTTATTGCACCGTCATAAAGAGGACGCATTTACTTGCAATGTGGAAATTATACGAAACTCAAACTAAACGATAGTGACTGCAGTCAGAACTTGAATAATTCACCTTTTCTCCGCAGACTGTTTTCTTAATAATAAATACGGCAAATGAGAGTCCCTGTTATGACTTATTTGCTGCTCAGTGAGTCTTGAACTCGACTTAACTTTTCTAACTTAGATATTCTATTATGCCAAAGCTTAGTTCTAAGTTCTATGTCTATGGCTCAAGTTAAATAAATAAATAAACAAAGCTGGACAGTTCACACAGTATATCTAGCCCTGAGCTAAGCAGAGCTTGTGTTATGGGAACTAATACACTACGAAGATAGATATTTTTATTATGCTTCAAAAGCATCCAGAATACCCGGAACAAATATCTGCAGATCGTACAAACATTTGTGCCGAGGCGGGAACCAAGCCCGCAACCTACTGCGTCGCTGGCGGACCTTCGTCCGCCGCGCCACAGAGATCGACAAAAAGTTATCAAAGGCTTTTCGAAAACAGAACCACGGGTTTTACTTTTTAATGGCCGATGTTTTTTCCAGCATGCAACAGTTCAAAGCTTATGGCGAGCTTAAGAACAGGACAGTAACAACAGGTAGGCCTGGCGGGCCGCCAGCTACGAAGCCACTAGCATTACGCGACACCGTAGCAGCCTACGACCGAAGCACGTAGGAACACGTAAAGCGGTGCACGGTGCACGTAATCGACTTTCTCTTTGGACAGTTTTAAAGTTCGCCTGTGTTCAACCTGTATCAAAGAACCGACACAAAGACAGTTGCAGCATGTTTAGGAATTATGAAGAATATTCTCGGTGGAATTTAATTCCTTACTTATTTAAGCGAAACGAGAATACCTGGTCTGATGAAATATTACATGATAACCGAAATTACTAAGAAAATGGATGAAATCCTGTACATTTAGGTATTCGAGCTTTAGCCGGTATTTCATTACTTTGTTTTTATAAAAGAAAACGTCCCGAGAACCTTTTTTATTGTTGATACGTAACATAACATGTGATTTTTTGTAATGAGCGACTACTCATTTCTTAAGCAAATTTTAGTGTCAAGTTCCCAGTAAAATTCCACGAGCCGGGCGTAGAATTTCCCTTGTAATTTAGAGCGATGCTCGGCGATTTTTGAGGCACCCAAGCGCGACGGATTACTCCATTTTCATTATATTTCTGTGGCCAAAGAGGCAGTTGGGGTTAAACCCGCGTATCATGCGAGCGTTTACAAATTTTATTAGCCATTCCTTGCCATTCCTCCCTTTTGTTCTTTAGGGTTCAGGCCGCATTGTCTTACAAGGGGTGTTCTGATTCCATTTGCTAATTAATTTAGCATTTTGGATGTTGAATGAAAAGTTTGCATAAATGAGCAAATTACGCAGGTAATTTGGGGATCGTGAGCGAGTTCGGACATGTTATACGTTTGTGTGTTTGTTCTTTTGCTGTTTAGACAGGTTCAGTTCAGTCTTACTATGATTTTGGCTTATCATTTTTGGCAGATAACTTCTAATAGCTCGCATCGCCAATGAACCCATGGCTTTATTTAAAACTGGGTGTGCACATAGTTGTAAACAAAACACTGAGTTTCTGATTTCTTTGATACGAAACCAGTTTTTTGGACAGACTATTGCTTATTAAGCATGTCGTTCTAAGGAAGCCCTGCATAGTCATGAGAGCAAGTGCATTTGTGACGTCACTTAAATCATCTTGCATGGACAGAAAAAGATCAACGATGAAGTAAAAACAGGTTCTACGGAACACCATGTGTAGTGTACCGTACCGTACATTCGTATTAGCGAAGATATAGATGCCGAAGGTGCCTGTCGAATGAATTATGAATAAGACACATACCCGCCTTCTGAGGTGAAGGAATTTAGCAAAAGGAGGTTTTATTGTATTGTCTTTGTTTCGGATATATTTGTCTTTTAAATATATAAATCTCTATGCGTAGTATGCATACTTCCATTCTATTATTATAAATTTGAAAGAAACTCTATATGTATGTCTGTTGCCTACGCCTAAACGGTTAAACGGATCTCAATAAAATTTGGCAGGGAGGTTAATGATATCCCTGGGACGGAAAAAGGCTACGTAAAAAGCGTGTGCGAAGCTGCGCGCAGCACACAGCATTTATAATACTAGCTCTATTATAAATTCAAAAGTAACTCTGTCTGTTTGTCTGTATGTTACCTTTTTACACCTAAACGGTTAAACGGATCTCAATGAAATTTGGCAGGGACCATTTACCTGTGTCCGTACACAGGCTACTTAAAAAGCGCGTGCAAAGCCGCGCGCAGCAGCTAGTACTTTGTTACAAACCTTTACAAAATTATATAACACTACCTACTTATTATAGGTGACTTCATGATTCTATTTTAATTATTTTGTTAATTTGTTTTGATGATACCTCCTTTGTGCATGTCTGACCTTTTGTAAAGATGGCATTTTACATTTTAAGTGCTGCAACATGAGTTTAACTTTAAAAAGTATGTAATAGTTCAACTTAAATTTGATTAAGGTGCTAAATTGTTACAAAATTACATTAGAACATGAAATTCTAAAAGGAGACTTAAAGTTTAAGACATTCCGAAATAAGTAAGTTTAAACGGAGCGGCGCGATAGACTTGCTAAGCGTGAAGTGTGACGATACAAAGAGGTAGTGACTTAAAGAATAACCTAAGATAATGGCAATAAGTAGAAAAAAATAATTATAGTTTTACTTAGTTTATAAGCTGGAACATAAAGAGTTTTTTTTGGACGATGTCAATGACTACCGCCGTTTTAATTTTTTTGCGGCAACGTTATTTTCTTCTGTTTTAGGGTTCCGTACCCGAAGGGTGAAAATGGAACCCTATTACCAAGCTACCGCTGTCCGTCCGTCCGTCCGTCTGTCCCGTGGATATATCTCGTGAACCGTAAGAGGTAGATAGTTGAAATTTTCAGATAAGTAATGTATTTTTCTGGCTGCTATAACAACAAATAATAAAAATAAAATAAATATCAAAATAAAAGGAGGCTCCCATACAAAAAATCGTGATTTTAATGCCTTTTTTGTTCTTAATTTGTCAAGGCTGTATCTCTTGAACTACAATAGATAGCACGATAAACTTTCTATGAATAAATAACACTTAAACTGTAATAACAACAAATACTAAAAATAAAATAGAGTTGAAAATTTTAAGAGGTCTCCAAACAAGTGAAAATTAAATGTTCTTTGAAAAAGTTGATTGATTTTTTACGGTACGGAACCCTTCGTGTGCGAGTCGACTCGCACTTAGCGGTTTATTCTGTCTTCTGAAATTGCGTCATTATGTAATTTTATAGCTTCACCCTTAAACACCTCTGGGTAAGGTGGACTAAGCCTAACCCAGACTTTATCTATTATCCTAAAATCCTTACATTTACTAAAATACTACTTTTAAAATCAAGTTTATCATAAGTATCAAAAAATACAAATTAAATGTCGTATCTAGCGAACCAAGGAAGAGAGTTGTAACAAATCAAACGGTAAAAAGTTTCCCGAAGATTCCTGATAAACGATGGAGCCTAACTTTGGAAAATGTACTTATTTGTACCCCATTTGCAGAATGGGTGGTTTGTTTCCATTTTAAAGCAATTGTAACTTTACAGCGCTCCTGCTATAACTTGCCATAGACTTCTAGAGATAATTAAGAGGCGAACCTAATGGGTTGGTTGTCAAACTAGGCCTAGATCTCAGTGCTCAAGGGATCCCCGTGGTGAAATACTCGAATTTTATAAAGTTCTACATTTTTTTTTTGTTTCCTTAAATATGAAAATAAAATACGATAAAAAATATCATGAAAGTTCACTGTTTCGCACATAATTTGGTCGAGATCTCAGGCACACTGCGGTCTATTGAAATGATTTATATTTTGATTCGTAAGTTATTACTAATTATTTGGTTCCTTGAACCAGTTTCTACATAAGTTGTGGTTTTCCTGTAATGTATGCTCAGTCCCGCTCCTATGTATTCCTAATCCTATGCCTATCCTTTTCTAAAATGGCGCGCAATGCGCCCTCTTAATGGAGTAGGTTATAGAAGTAGAAAGTAAGTGCCTTTTCATACGTCCCGGTTTCCGGGTAGCCGGTGCCGGGTCACCGGCTGATCGAAGACCAGGCGTGTGAAAAGGCACTAAAACTTTCACCATGCTTTCACATGAAATTTTCTATGAATAAAATGACGTAGCCTTTTTGTATTCCAGATCTAGAATAGTCTATGAGAAATACGGTTCAGTAGGTAAGGATATGGCATAATTCTATGGGGAAATAGTACAGACGCGCAAAAACTGTCTATTCCCAAAAACGATGTATTAGAATCATCCATAACTTAGATACAATGGAACGTTGAAACCCCAATTTTATTAAAGAAAATATCCTAACACTCGTTGGTATTCATTATTATTAGAAATATGCATATTTGTCAGGAAGACTTTTAACTTTTTTCAAGAATACTCTTGCCCTCAAAATCTTCGCCCGTATAAAAAATTTGCCGCCCCCTTATCTAAACTTAAAATTTTTCATTCCGGAACGCATTCTATGTCAATAAAAATTTATAACAACATTCTCCGAAATATAAAAGATGAATCAACCTTTTTAAGATTCAAAAATATTTTAGAGTCTTACCTGGTTAAAAAAAGTTTATATGCCTTACAAGAATATTTTGAAACACAGAAATAAGTTAGAAGTTAATACATTATTTTAAATATTTGAATCTGTAGTATTTAAAATATAGTTACATATAAAAAAGTTGTCATGCGATGTGTGGACGCATTTTCAACAAGATACCTAAAGATATCAAAGAATTACCTTGCAAAGCTTTTGCATTTAAGTTAAAAAAGTGGCTTATTGACAAATCGTTCTATACTGAATCTGAATTCCTTATCATTGAAATTGACATTTTATAAATTCAATGACATTTTAAGATTTATAACTCATTTTATATATATATATTTTTTTAAGTTAATTTACATGTAATTTAAATTCTGCTCAAATTTAATTTATATTTTGTGTCTATAATGCATGCCGAATTTACCGGTGAAATATGTGACCTAATTTTAAGACTAAGACCTTTATAATAGGTACCTACCATTTTAAGACTAAGACCTTTATAATAGGTACCTACCATTTTAAGACTAAGACCTTTATAATAGGTACCTACCATTTTAAGACTAAGACCTTTATAATAGGTACCTACCATTTTAAGACTAAGACCTTTATAATAGGTACCTACCATTTTAAGACTAAGACCTTTATAATAGGTACCTACCATTTTAAGACTAAGACCTTTATAATAGGTACCTACCATTTTAAGACTAAGACCTTTATAATAGGTACCTACCATTTTAAGACTAAGACCTTTATAATAGGTACCTACCATTTTAAGACTAAGACCTTTATAATAGGTACCTACCATTTTAAGACTAAGACCTTTATAATAGGTACCTACCATTTTAAGACTAAGACCTTTATAATAGGTACCTACCATTTTAAGACTAAGACCTTTATAATAGGTACCTACCATTTTAAGACTAAGACCTTTATAATAGGTACCTACCATTTTAAGACTAAGACCTTTATAATAGGTACCTACCATTTTAAGACTAAGACCTTTATAATAGGTACCTACCATTTTAAGACTAAGACCTTTATAATAGGTACCTACCATTTTAAGACTAAGACCTTTATAATAGGTACCTACCATTTTAAGACTAAGACCTTTATAATAGGTACCTACCATTTTAAGACTAAGACCTTTATAATAGGTACCTACCATTTTAAGACTAAGACCTTTATAATAGGTACCTACCATTTTAAGACTAAGACCTTTATAATAGGTACCTACCATTTTAAGACTAAGACCTTTATAATAGGTACCTACCATTTTAAGACTAAGACCTTTATAATAGGTACCTACCATTTTAAGACTAAGACCTTTATAATAGGTACCTACCATTTTAAGACTAAGACCTTTATAATAGGTACCTACCATTTTAAGACTAAGACCTTTATAATAGGTACCTACCATTTTAAGACTAAGACCTTTATAATAGGTACCTACCATTTTAAGACTAAGACCTTTATAATAGGTACCTACCATTTTAAGACTAAGACCTTTATAATAGGTACCTACCATTTTAAGACTAAGACCTTTATAATAGGTACCTACCATTTTAAGACTAAGACCTTTATAATAGGTACCTACCATTTTAAGACTAAGACCTTTATAATAGGTACCTACCATTTTAAGACTAAGACCTTTATAATAGGTACCTACCATTTTAAGACTAAGACCTTTATAATAGGTACCTACCATTTTAAGACTAAGACCTTTATAATAGGTACCTACCATTTTAAGACTAAGACCTTTATAATAGGTACCTACCATTTTAAGACTAAGACCTTTATAATAGGTACCTACCATTTTAAGACTAAGACCTTTATAATAGGTACCTACCATTTTAAGACTAAGACCTTTATAATAGGTACCTACCATTTTAAGACTAAGACCTTTATAATAGGTACCTACCATTTTAAGACTAAGACCTTTATAATAGGTACCTACCATTTTAAGACTAAGACCTTTATAATAGGTACCTACCATTTTAAGACTAAGACCTTTATAATAGGTACCTACCATTTTAAGACTAAGACCTTTATAATAGGTACCTACCATTTTAAGACTAAGACCTTTATAATAGGTACCTACCATTTTAAGACTAAGACCTTTATAATAGGTACCTACCATTTTAAGACTAAGACCTTTATAATAGGTACCTACCATTTTAAGACTAAGACCTTTATAATAGGTACCTACCATTTTAAGACTAAGACCTTTATAATAGGTACCTACCATTTTAAGACTAAGACCTTTATAATAGGTACCTACCATTTTTCATGCAATAAAGTGATTATGATTATAATATTATGTTTCATATTGTAAGTTATATTATTTAATTACATACGTAACTAAAGAAAATTGTGTTATCTGGAAACTATGTTCCAAATTGCAGTGCCCCACCCACCCGGGCCCATGTTAAACTTAAGTAAAGCAGTGTAAAGTTGTACCTATCTAATTATAAAACCATAATGTACAACATGATCGCAATAAAAAAATAATCTTGAATCTTTCTTTTTTTCTATCGCGCATAAATGCATATTATAAGAAACTTTTTCTTTTGTAATTCTAGTATGAAACCAGCATAAAATATATATAAATAAAACAAAGACTTATTATTGCAGCATATTGATTAATTGAGTTCACAATCAGATAATATATACAGGGTTACTGGTAAATCACTGACACCGCATGAACTGTAGGTTTTGCCGATCTTCACGAACACATTTGTGAAGACGCCAGTTTTTAATTCTTATACTTGGTATTGGTAGTAGGTACCCTCCTCCATTCAATAATCGTTATTTAGAGCGGCTTTATTTAAAACTTAACTTTAAAAAAGCTATGTCCTGAATTTACAGTGGTAGTGGGAAATCGGTCTTTAGTTATTCATTTGGTTCCGGACAAACGTGTTTTTTTCATGTTCTTCCAAAGGTGATTTACAAAAAAATAAAAAGAATATAATTAGGACCTGGCGTGTTCACGAACGTACCTGCAGTTCACGCAGTAACCTAAGATTTAAGACACTACTAACCAAAAATATGTAATCTCTTTGACAATAAACGATAATTATCTATTTAACAGTGTCAGAGAACCAATAACCCTGTATACGCTCAATTCAAGTTAACGTAGGTAGTATTAAGAAAGCATAAATTCTCGTACAAAAATTAAGACCCTCTTATAAAACAACATTGCTGCATTAATTAGAAAAAATAAGGAAAAACCGTTTAAAGACGTCATAATAAAAGATAAATACCGTCTCAGCTTTGTGTTTTATCAGCGAATCAGAACTACGAAGGCTATTTCACTGTCGAAACTCGGTAGAGAGAAATAAGCCGTTTTTCGCAGACATAGGGCTTGATATTGCTTAGAAATGTGTTTTCTATCAATACTATTTCTTCAAAATCGTATTGCCGGAGCGAGCGAGTAAAAAAATCTAACAGTTTTCATTGGGTGGAGATTCATTGGGTTTGTCAGATATCGAAAAGATTCATTTATTTATTTCATTTAAAAGGTTTCCTTCCACATTATACATCCTGGTTCTGATTCACTTCTATTCTACATGTTTTTTTTTTTGATGCGCTAGTCCTATAAAAGGCCTACTATAAAACTCTTACTCGAAAAATAACAACTAACTAACAGGATAAAGGTTACTTCGTCGCTTCTTTACTTTAGTCAACATACCGAAGCGACTGAAATCAAAAATATCACTTTATTTCCGTGTCTGTGTTTAATTTTTAAGAATTTGACCTTTTCTAAGTGTAGGTATATTAATTGTATTTAAGGAAATAATGAGTTTTTGACTTTGACTTTATCCAGATAGTTAGTACAAAAATAAAATAAGTACAAAAGAACTAGCTTATGACCGCGGCATCGCACACGTTTTAACGGTAGGTATAAGAAGCCTAATTTTATTCTAGAAACACCACTTCATCAGTGCAAAATTTCAACCCAATTCCTTCAGTAGTTCTGACGTTGTCTTCGCACAAAAATTTTACAACGGCATACACTTTTGCCTTAATAATATTAGTAAGATACCTTAGTGACTCCGAGCAAACAAACGTTATCACAATATCTTCGAGAAAAAGGGGTTCCAACGGAGCTACTTTTATAACGAGAAATCTTTTTGAATTGCAGTAGTGAGGTTATCCGATCTGTGTGACTGTGACGTCATTAGGCACAATGGCTGAGTGAAGGGTTCGGCGAAATGATCCGTGGCGAAAACTCACCCAATCATGTTAAGTGTTTTGGGGAAAGATATTCTATATTTACATGGGGAGTCTGTGTGAGACAACTTTTAGCTAAAATTTAATTGTTTTTAAAAAAAATTTAAAAATAGACTTCGAATCCCTTGATTTTACACTGTTTTTAGGGTTCCGTACCCGAAGGGTCAAAACGGAATCCTATTACTAAGCCTCCGCTGTCATTCCGTCCGTCCGTCCGTCTGTCACGTGGCTATATCTCATGAACCGTAAGAGGTAGACAGTTGAAATTTTCAGATAATGTGTATTTTTTTTTTTGCCGCTATAACAACAAATAATAAAATAAATATCAAAGTTAAAGGGGGCTCCCATACAAAAAAACGTGTGTTTTTGGTTTTTAATGCTCTTCGTTTGTCAAGGCTGTATTTCTTGAACCACAATAGGTAGACACATGAAATTTTCTATAAATAAGTAACACTTCAACAGTACACCAACAAATACTAAAAATGTAATATAGTTGAAATTTTAAAGGAGTCTCTGAACAAGTGCAAATATGAAGTTCTTTGAAAAAGTTGCCTGATTTTTACGGTACGGAACCCGGGTCAAGTCGCAATTGGGGTTTATTAAGTCTTCTGGGATAAATACTATTCCCTCGGGGTCCTCGGGATTATAATCTATACAAATTTTAAAAATCGTCCATAATTGACGGAGAAATCGACGAACATACATAAAAACATACATACGGCCGAGCATAGAACCTCCTCCCTTTTTCGAAGTCGGTTAAAGAGTAGATAAAATAATGCTGCCAATTTCATACAGCATAATCCTTGCAAAAGTTCTTGCTATAAACATGTAATTATTTCTCCCAGACCCGGCACAAATTTAATACTTTCAGAGAACCATTTACTCGTGTCTAAAGTCATAGATTTTTTTTAGCAAATCCTCTATAAAACCAAAAAAATATTGGTGAACATTTTTTACGAAATTGGTATCATCGGAGCAAGTTACAGAACAATAAAACAATTTGTGGTACCTACCCAGCGATAATCGTCCCCGCAAGGTGAAATTGGACCTTAGACGGACTTTCGCCCACTGTGCCGCAGAGATAGTCAAAAAACTAGAACTAGTGTTAACACTAGATCGATGTGTGGATGTGTTGATAATTTTTTTAACAAATTAATTATTTAAAAAAATAATCAACACTAGTTTCTTCCGCACAACACGACCACCTTCCTAATCTTAAACTATAAACTGCTAGACACTGCTATAATTTATCATTATTTATATTTAATAAATCACCTATACTATGTATAATATATACCCAATATCTTACTAACTACATGGACCTGGTGGGTACAAACCAATTTTTTCCTAATTGAACGATTGATTGGCTCTTTAAAACTTTATATCTTGAATTTTTTGTAACTTGTGATTTTGATTTTTAAATTAACTTTTAATTTATTTTCGAATAATATAATATTTCTATGTGAGGAAACTGCTTAGCTTAATTTTTCTAACGTTGTGTTTAATTTTCTAGTTCTACAGCTTTTTGTTTCCCTAAGATAAATAAATAAATATTATCATGACCATGATATTTAGATAGCTAAATAGATATATGGTTTATTTGGTTCACAAACATAGACAACACAAAACAAAATCAAACATTGACAATAAAGTAGGTAGGTATAGATAGATTTGGAAGGCTATACTCGTACTGATACACTTATTATCTATCGATCAACAAGAAATTCCTACTATAGAATTTATCCAATCGATTCTAAAACCCAATCTTCTAAATACAAAATCTCCAGCAATAAATAATTAGAAGCCCATGATCCGAGTATCATATCTATTGTTGTTGGTTGTAAGGATTTAAAATCGATTCGCTGTACGGAACCAATTCCGCCTTACAATAAGGGAAGTACAATGGAGTGCATGGCGTGAACGCTGCCTCTTTCAGGGATTACATTTCAGATTTGAGAGGGTAGTTTCACTTGAATTTCTAGAAAATATATATTTACCATAATAAAATAACGTATCTAATAAGTGTGTTGTTTGAAACTAAAAACGGACTTTAATGTTTTTAAGTTCTGCGCGACAAATAAATACCACGGGAATAAAAAAAATTGTTAATACATACATTTTGATGATTCTTTCGTTGTTGTATTATTGCCATATAAGTTTGATTCTCGAGGAATTGTGCGCTAAAAAACGTAGGTTTGTAAAAATTCATCACAATATGAACATTTTACTTTCACCCAATGGTTTCCATAGCAACGGGCGTCAACAGTTTCATCCATGTGTCATCAAACTAAATTAGACTGGAAATATAACTAGATGTCGCCAGTGTAAACTTAATTTTTTGCATTAACAACCTTCGGTCAGGATGATTTCGTTCGTCCGAGACATAGATGAATATTATTTTATAAACCACAATTTAAAGTCGGTTTATCGTTTTTTTAAACACGCCAAATTATTAACACAGCGTTCATTCGAAAACTTCCCACACATTTTCTTTGTAAACGGGATTTTTTTCACCCATTACAACACGGTAAAGTTTACCGTCAAGTAACAAGACTGTGTAAGCGCTCACGACAAACAAACACGAAAAAGAAAACTGCCAGACAATAGTGGACAAAGTACATTAGGTGACTGGACACATTTTTGCATGAACACTTCCTCGACTCGAGAGAACTCGAGTGATCGGTGTTTTGTTTTTGGGAGTTTTTTCTCGCGAACTTTTGTACCACTACCATGAACTCTCTCTGATTTAATATGGTAAAATTTAAAGCGAGTTTGATGATACTTTTATTTCACCGCCTTTGAAATAGGCCGTAATTTATGTCCAGTTCTGTACTGCACAGCACAGAACTACTGGGAATAAGCCGTAAGTACTAAGTTTAATTTAATATTGCTTTCCTATCAAACTGACTTTTTAAGGGAACTAATTGAAAGAACAAGCCGATGGCCTGATAACAAGTGAGATAACTAAGGCATAAATAGGTCATAATTTTTTTCAAGCACGCACGCTAAGCGTTGTCTTTTTGCCACGACATTTTCAAAGATTCAAATATTTATTTGCGTCAAACATGACACAGATGAACATGACATGTGAACAGTTGGTATAATTACAAATAATTTGCTCATGCTAATTTGCTCGCTATGGTCCTAGCATTTTAAACGAATGTTACTCAAAGCAAATGCCATTGTAGGGTTAATGATTTGAATTTCTACATAAATACATATAAGTGCAAACTACAGGTCTGATTGCTTCAAACATCCGAAATCAGTTTGTGAAAACCTATCAAATTATGTGCCAACACTGGTTTGCTTAACAAATCTGATAATAGTTTGTGAAAATCCATGGTACAGGTAACAGGTCATTACGCCTGCTAGTTTTGGCCCTTGTTTTAAAGCACACTATTTGTGAAGCCATTAAAGCCCGTCATTTGTTCACATTCTAGTTGTTTTGGGACACACACACTCTACTATGATTGACGAACAAGTTTTTTCACAAAGAAATCAAATATTATCCCATAAAAATTATTTCGACTTCGACTTGAACATGCATCCTTCCCTCAGTAAGTATTCCCGTACCGGGAGTGCGCTAACCGAAGTCGAACAATTTTTGGGAAGTTATTTGATTTTTTAGAAATTACCTCGAGTGTGATGATAGCTTACACACTATAATAACAAAAACCTTTGAATTGAGCAACGCGACACCTCTCGTCAAACGAACTAAATGTAACTTTAGTCTTTAAACAGGATTGGATAAACATCAATGTTTCCCTTGAAGTTTATGGAACGGCGCTAGAATACGAAGGAAGTCCCAAAGTTTTTCGACGTCACGTGACCTCGTGGTGTAATTGGTTAGCGTCCCGTACTGAGGGAAGGATGCGGGTTCAAGTCCAGTCAAAGTCGAAAAACTTTTGGGGTAATTTTCGATTTCTTAGAAATAATCCTAGTGTGGCTTACGCACTATAATAACAAAAATCTTAAGTTTTTTTATGAAAAATATATTTTCTTTGATTATTTACTTTTAAAACCTACGTAACGTACGTTATTTCATTAAGGAAAGTTTCTACTTAACACAGGAAATAAACCGCCAAGTGTGAGTCGACTTGCACACGAAGGGTTTCGTACCGTAAAAATCAAGCAACTTTTTCAAAGAACATCAAATTTTCACTTGTTCGGAGACCCCTTTAAATTTTCAACTTTATTATATTTTTAGTATTTGTTGTTATTACAGGTTGAAGTGTTACTTATTTACAGAAATTTTCATGTGTCTACCTATTGTGGTTCAAAAGACAGCCTTGAAAAATGAAGAGCAAAAACGGGCAAAAAAGTTTTTTATATGGAAGCAGTATTGTTAGAAATTTGGATATTTATTTTATTTTTATTATTTTTTGTTATAGCGGCAAGAGAAATACACGTGCTCTTAAAATTTCAACTGTCTACCTCTTACGGTTCATGAGATAGAGCCCTGTGACAGACGGACGGACGGGCAGACGGACAGTAGAGGCTTAGTAATAGGGTTCCGTTCCCTTCGGGTACGGAACCCTAAAAACGATAGATGAGAAAATACCTTTATCTTAAGGTTTTTATTATTATAGTGCGTAAGCCCTCAGGGTACCTCTAATTTATAAAAAATCTAATAATATCCCAAAAAAAGAATCTACTTTGACGGGACTTGAAACCTCAACGGTAGCTTTGTCGTTGTCTATTTTGTCGTATTATTTATAAAATCTACATATTACAACTTAACAAGGTTCCATAAAAGCTCTTTCCTATATCTATAAGTAGTAGAATATATCTATAGGAGGTAAAAATGTATCTACGTAACATGAATTAGAACGAAGAAAGAATTGGAGCAAAAGCCTTAGCATCTCTCAGAACTCTTTACTTGAAAGTAACAATAAGGCCATAATAATGAACGTCTGAATGCAGGCTGGAGCTCCCATTAGTAGATGATTTGCTCCACAGAGCTTTGTGCCACATGAAGCCTAATATTAATCTCAAGACGCATCGAACAAGCCACAGATGTAAATGCACTGGAAATACTTTTTTTGTTATGAAAACAGCACTTATGTGCGATGTGTGAGGGTAAGAAAAATTTAGAAGTCATGATGCTTGGCCAAGCAAAGTTTGGCTGGACTGGACCATGGCCACATTGTAGGGTTGTAGGTAGATTAGGCTGGCTGGATGCTTCGATGGTACCCAGGCGCGTGGTTTGGTTTCTAAATTCCAAAAACAGACATCGCCTCGCTACATTCAGGTGACTAGGTGAGCTAGCCGCTTGCTGTGTGGCCGGTCTCGTACATTTTCATACGTTTGTTTGCACATCTACCACCCAAACTATCATCAAGGCAGGTCGACTAAGTAAAAGTCCCAGGCAGTTACTGGATGTATTAGCTAAGCTCCGACAAAATTTAAGTTACATGCAGGAGGCCTACTCTCTTGTATAAATTATAATGAGGTTTTCGATGAACAAAATGGCGGTGCCTTCTGTAAATTGTTAATAAATAATTATTGCGATCCTATTTTACTATAAAAAAATTGCTGTTTGACGAATTCATTACGGTTGTAAGCGGGTTAACTACGAACCTTATTTGAGTTGGAAGACTAAACAAATAAGGTTCGTAGTTAACCCGCCTTACCTACGAACCTAACTATAAAAAGGATCGTAATTCGTTATGGATGTCGTAATGAATTGCGATCCTATTTATAGTTTTAGCTTTCAGTGACCAAACATTTCTGTTATTCCTCGAGCTTAATCTGTTACACACAAACGACCTGGCGTTTCCATTATAGGTAAATTCTTTACATCTGTGTAACTGCATAGTATAATATCCTTTGTGGGATCGCAAATGCGAGATCACAAGTTAGCAGTAGGTATAGATGACCATGATTTGTGAACAAGCTAATTTGAATCTTCTCACCATAGACATAAAGATTCTGGAAGAATCTGGTTCAAGGAACCAAATACAATAATAACTTACGAATCAAAACATAAGTAATTTCAATAAATATTTTTCAAATTACGCGATCTGAACACATTATTATTAGTATTATTTAACAGATATTTATCTCGTTTATTTACCTATTTTTCTCGGTAAATAAACGCGATAAATGTTGCGATGAATATCCCGTTCAATAATACTAATTATAAGTAATTTCAATAGACCGCAGGGTTCCTGAGATCACGACCAAATTTTTTGTCCCAATTAAATTTTCACATTCAAGGAACCAAATAAAACATGTTGAATTTTATGTAATTCGAGTTTTTACCACGGGTATTCCGTGAGTACTGAGATCCTTGTCTTGACAACCGAACCCGTTATGTTCGCCTTTACAATGTAAAGATATTAATGATAATGAGAAACACCATAAAGTACGTTTATGTCCACTTCGACGCACCACAATACGACACAACAGTCGCAAAGCTTTTGTTCTGCTTTGACTTGCAACTTTGTAAACTTTGGTAACTGTATAGCATCGTAAAAGTATTAATAATAAAAAAATAAACCTGGCTTTAGCTGAAACAAATATTGCCGGAGGATTTACTCGAGTCTGATTAAATCGCACACTGCACGCTACAACACATTCGGTACTGGGTGCCGCCGCCCCGGCCGTACAGGGAGGGACTTACACTCAAAACTTGGGAAGACATCAACCTAATCATTACTTTTATAAGTCCTTATCGACCTAATAACCCGCACTTGCATGCCCTACCTATATTTGTGACGTCATTTATCTCGAATGTACTTAACTTACGGCTATTACAACTTATGCTGAGTCGGGCGCCATTTTGCAGCTTTGTTTCATTAATGTACTAAGTCTAAGTAGTGTGTAGTTGTTATAAATTCGTAATTTAAGTATCTACACATATTTTATGGTAATAGTGATAGTTTATTAGTAACTAGCTGCTGCCCGCGGCTTCGCACGCTTTATTCCGGAAAAAAAGGTAGCCTATGTCCGGCCCCGGGATACCATCTACCTCACTGCCAAATTTCACCGAGATCCGTTCAGCCGATCTTGAGTTATAAATAGTGTAACTAACACGACTTTCTTTTATATATATAGATTATAACTTTATCAAACTATGTAAATGCATACCTACTATAACTTAACGTTACTGTAACTTTGCTACAAATAAAGATTTTCTTATTCTTAACTAAAACGTGTAAACTTTTTTATTGCTAACCAGCTTTGTGGCATTGCAGGTGTATGTAATTCTATTAGAACAGAGTGGGTAGGAAATGTTTTGTAGGCTGAATAACGTCGTTGACAATTATTATTTTGAACTGGCTGTTTTTACTACATGTTATATATATTAGATATACATTAAGTATAGGTAGTTCTAGGCCTGGATTAACAGGCTCCTTTTTGTACCGATAGAAAGCGTGCGAAGCCGCGGGCAGAAGCCAGTGAGGAAATCAATTTTATTTCTAAACCTGTAGCTGATTCCTTATTCGGTATTCTACGCCTGTTGGTACAAGTTTAAATGCAATACGTTCCAATTTATTTCACTATTTTAGATTATAAGGCTAGATTCAATCTCTCAGATTTCAAAATGAACGAATAAACACTTTCTTGTACTAGAAATTAACATCAATAATAACCTATAGATATCTAAATAAGAAATAAATATAGTACAAAATACCGAATTATCGCTGAGAGAGATTTCTCCCAGGCAACCTTGGATTAGATTTAGAATTCCCAGAAGCATTTCAGCGCAGAGTAAACCGAGAATTCTAATAAACTATTACTAAACTGGTCTTAGCAAGCGACTAGGTCGGCTAGTAGGTTAGCGCCCCGCGGGTAGCTCCAAGAGAAAACAAGCGTATGAAAATGTTTGTCACAGATTAATGGCACATTGCTACCGCACAGCACAAAAATGTGCATTCAAATGTGGGCTTTAATTCGTAACATTTAGATGCATTTCTTTTTAATGTCATCAGATAACAAACAGCTCAAAGGCCACTCGCTCAAGCTTGTGTGAAGCCATATTGTCACTATAAAATTTATGAGCATAACAATTTAATTTTATTAACTTTGTTGTAGGTAACACTAAGAATACTAACATTTAATATAAGAGATTTCTGCTACTAACAAATTATATGGATCATGTTATCTGAAATAAACGAATTTTATTTTTATTTATTTTTTAACTTCGCGTTAAGCTACGCGCGAAGCAAGCCTCGTACCTTACCGCCAACCTACACGCTTACAGTGTGGCCGTGCCTGAAATAATAGATAGATAGATAATTCTTTATTCACAGAAACTTAAATAATACACAGAATATACAGAATAGTAGAATTCTCCAAACCTTACTCAACGATTACCATTGATACTTTGTGGCAGGCCTGTGCCACATTGTTGTAGGCTTTCAGGAAACATGCAGTCATTATTGTGGTGCTATTGATAACGATTCCCATTGAGTTCGGTAATAGCCCATGCGACTGAATGGTATGATTACATGTGATACGATTAGTACGGTTCGGATTGGGATTGGGTGAAATTATTTTTGATTGCTTTAAAAAAATAAAATAATATTTAAATAAAATAAATAATACTGGACCATTAACACAGCATCATCTAGCCCCAAGTGGCTCGGAACGCACTTTATAGCTGTCCTTTCCCCGGTCGTGTCGGTTTGCCGTCTTATTAGATTATGAGAGTGAGTGAATGAAAGTGCACCTGTGTTTGCGCACACACTTGTGCACTATATCAACATCGGCTAGGAGGACATCATTAGGTACATATTGCGATTCAGAGAGTAGCCTAAACACACTTCACAAAACAACAGCCTATGAATAACATTCAGATGAATCAAACCGAAAGCGAAAATTGTCCCGCCCAAAGACAATAAAAGATGGCAAGGAAATGAAGTACGTCATAATAAAGTCCCGAGCCTTGGCACAGAATAAAAGACAGTTCACTTTTAGCGTGTCACGTAAGCTCTGCGCACATTAATCCTTCATTGATTAATGATTATCCTCAGATCACCTGACACAGTTTTTCTGTATTATTTCATTTGTTTTTTATTATTTTTTCTTTTTTCTACTTCTGTTGTGTGTATTTTAAATTGTTTGTTTTGATTGTATTTTATTTGTATTTTGGAGTAAACCTATGGACTAAGTATTAAATAAAACCTTTTTATTTTATATTTTATTAATCCAGCACCGCTACCGCACAGCACAAAAATGTGCATTCAAATATGTGGTTAAACTCGTTTTCTTTAGATACATTTTACAGTGACAACATGACTCCCCACAAGCTACAAGCGAGTGGCCCGCGAGCTGTCTGTCATCTGATGCCGTCAACATAAAATGCATCTAAATGTTACGAGTTAAAGCCTATATTAGAACGCACAATTTTGTGTTGTGCGGTACCGGTGCGGCCCTGACCAGCGACAACCACTATATTTCATATTATTTATTCCACTATAGTTCCACTATTAATTTGTCAATCTTCATTTTATCAATCTTTATAAATAGACTTTGATCTTTGCTAATAATCGTAGCTAGGCGGCTAGGCGGTGTGCATTGCGCACACACGTCATGCATAATATTATTTTTCTAGGTTGCCTGGGAGAAATCGCTCTCAGCGATAAGGCCGCCTATTGTACTGAGTATTTGTTAAATGTAGATATAAGGTTTTATTATGTTATTTTTTGAAGTACAATAAAGTGTTCATTCATTCATTTAACTGTATGCATGTTTGTGAACTGGGTATAGATGTTGCCTGGCTGTAGAATGGGTTGTGTCGTTTAGATTTACACTTAATTTTATCATACATACTTAGCTGTACACACATATCTTTACGCTACAATGTAGATTAAAACAATTTTTGTTGTATTTTAATTTTTTTGTTGGCATTGTAATGTGTTTTGTGTGATAAATAAATAATATTATCAAGACAGATTTGTTAGTTTTAACTGGACAATCTCTAAGAATTACTAATCAAATTCTTACAATTATTTCTCTTATAGATAGTATATAAAATCTGTGCTAATACGAAGTCTTTATGTTATGTTTTGTTTTAAGTATATCAGTCATCTAGTACCCATAACACAAGCTATGCTTGCTTGGGACTGATGTGTGGATAATCCAGCATTATTTATTTATTTTTATTATATTCTTAACTTTATGTTTTTTATGGGATGACGAGCTGTTGGCACAAGATACATAACTCGTAACATTTATGAGTGAATCTGACCAATGAAAAGGAAAAATTGGCGAGCTCTCGACGTCCAAAACTCACTTGGGATCTTTGGAATAATAGAAATGAGTGAAACCGTGAAAACTCTTCTAAAACCAAACAGTAAAGAATTTCTCTATACCTCAAAACAGACAGAAAATTATCGAGGTATTTTCGCAAAGTATATCGATGCTTTTCATCGGAAAAGGGAATATGTATCTGTCTTTTTACCTTTATTTACATAAAGATTTTTCTATTGAGTATTCGCAAGAATTTGCATTGCATATTCTGATGTGGTATGTCTTTATGGAAACCGGACTTAATATTGGTTTTAAGGGACCACAGTTATAATTTAGATAATATATCGCAAATTTTAAATTACATCAGGAATTTGGAATCGGTTTATAATAATATGAATACCATATATTGTTTAAGTAATAAATATATAAATAAAAGTGATTAGGGGAGGCCTACGTCCAGCAGTGGTCTAATATAGGCCGATGATGATATTAATGTATCTATATACTTTTAAATCATAGCTGCTAAGACAAAATCTGTGTGTCTACCATGAGTTTTAACAATCTATACTCGCTAGCGACTGTAGTTAAAAAAATGTATGAAAACTTGAACTGCGCCTCTAGCGGATAGTTGGGTACTAAAATGCGCAGTACTAATATTTACGTAACTACTGTAGTAACGTCAGGCGATCTAACTGTGACAACTCATGGTAGACACAAAGGTAGACGCAGACATCCATACTTTCTTGCGAAAGTAATTATGTCAATTAGTTTACGACGAGTCACATTCCATTATGTCAAATCCACTATTGGGCTAGTCATTGCTCCGTCAAGTTCTCTTTTAGCTAATTTACATTCTACGTCAAATTCTCTTTTCGTCTAGACCGAACGATTCTTCGGCAAGAAGAAAGAATATACCTATTTTGACATTACTTATATGTAATCCAGAAAAAAACGTATCCGAAGCCACGGGCAGAAGCTCGTATTTATTCATATACTACGACTAACTAAAATATATAATATTATTATGTATATATACTAGAGTACCTATGTAATACAATTTCGTACGACCACATAACGACACTACACTACACTACACTAGCCTTATTCACTTACAATCCAAATAGCTCAATAGATTTCCCGTCATAAGTGTATGAATCACCTTATATTTTTTTCCCTCCATAGTAAATCAAAGAACGATTTCCATAGAACACCCGTTGGCAACAGGTCGCCGATTCGTCGTGTTGACTAATGGAAAAATGTGACACTAAGCCGACCTTAGGCGTGATTGGACGGGTGATGCATGCTTAACGTGGAGTTTCAACCTTATTGAGGGGATTGGCCTTGATCCCTTTTAAGGCCTGTTCAGAACTACGCGGTATTTGGTACCCAGTGCGGCTAAACGCAGATTGGGTATGCGGTACGTATACTATGTACTTTGTATTTAAATAATACGCCACCTGCACCGTCTATACGTGTACCAGTTTCGTGCCCATCCCAATGTTGTCTGGAAGAAATTCCTCTTAGCGATAAGGCCGCCCATTGTGCGACTCTGTTATCTCTCTTTTACTCTATTTTTTGTATTTTCAAGGTGTGCAGTTAAGTTTATTGTATTGTACGTACTATTTTGTACGTACAATACCCGGCGGTATGACGCGCGAAACTATGCGAATATTTAAGATGCCGCTCGGGGTAGCGAATACCGCGAAAAAGCCTTTTCTTATAAACATCTCTTGACGACTGATAGGGGAGTGTGAAAGAGAAAGACACGCTGTGTTGACTCAACCTAGAGTGGAATAGAGATATTATGACCGAAGATAACGGTGTCAATATATTTTGAATAATTCACATGTCGCCAAAACTAAATTAAACGAATTTGATAGCACATGATGCCATCCTTATTATTTCGATTATTATAAAAGGGACGGCAACATTTTGAATCCTGTTAAATTAGTTTATTTTTGGCGACACCTGAATTGATACCAATGCCTAGTTAAAATGAAAAGGCTGGGCTTTTGGACTTCACCGCAATGAGGCGTTTTCAAAAAAAAATCCTATTTATCTTAGAACTAGATGGCGTGGATTTTTAACGGAGTGGAGCTTGGTTGTGAATGGGATGTCATGTCCAAATAACTTTTTTTTTGACATTAGGAAAACGCCTTATTGTAATTTTATAACGTCCCGCATTCTCGACAGTGACCTCTGTGGCGCGGCGCGCGAAGGTCCGCCTGCGACGCTATAGGTTGCGGGTTTGATTCCCGCCTCGGGATAAATATTTGACGATATTATGTAAATATTTGTTCCGGGTGTTCTGGATGTTTCTATGTATAATAAAATATATCTATGTAATGTATTGTATATCAGTTATTTAGTACCCAGAATACAAGCTCTGCTAAGCTTGGGGCTAGATAATGCGTGAACTGTCCAGCATTATTTATTTATTATTATTCTCGAATAATAATAAATAAGTAACAAAAGCCAGCAATAACAGCACAAGTATTACAGAAATAAAGAAGAAAGGTAAAGTAGGACATCGAACATGGAGTAATACTTATTATGGCGTATCAGTTACTTGGGGTCGTGCTGTATGTTACACCGATATGAATTTATTTATAACGTGTCCTGAAAATAAGGTAAGTCAAGATATAAAGTACTTTATTTGCAAAAACACGTGTTAACAAAGATGGTAAATAATTTATGTATGACACAACATGTTTGACCAACTTATATCGGTATGCAAAAAATATGTCGAGAGTCATACTCTCGTACGTACCTAACAACTAATGTTTTAGGTAAACAATCATGTAGATTTATTTCAATATCACAGAAAAAGTAGATATTATAAGAGTATTAATTATTATTCTCTTCATTTGACTATTATTAATGTTTTTGTAGTATACATTATAGAGCCTAGCTCCTGTTGGTGTAATGATGCAATTTCCTCCACTTTTCTCTCTCCAATGGAATATCTTTTACTTCATACGACATGACAGCGACTTTTTCCTTGATCTGACTCATAATAGCTAATACTTGGTCTTCACCTTCCTCGTCTTCTTTCTACTTTTCCTTCTATGATGTTACTTATGAAGTTGTCATGTCGTATAAGGGAGGCCTATGTCCAGCAGTGGACTAAGATAGGTTGTTTAGGTTGATAATGATGATGATGATAAGGTGTCATTCTAATCATTCGCCCTCTTCTGTTTTGAATGGTGTTCATCAAAAACCTTTTCTCCTCAACTCTTTTCAACACCTCGTTATTAGTTATCTTCTCCCGCTAATCCTTTTTATCCTCTTCAAGTTAAGGTATGTTTCATATAAATTTAGATACAAAACGAAGATCTTAAAAAAATTAATTACAATAAACGATCGCCGATACGACGAATTACAGTAAGAAGTACGAAGATCGAAGAGTAAGGTCATTGTGAAGTGATCTAATTATTGGTCAGTGGATCAGAGTGGAATAGGTCATCTAGCCCAATCTCGGCTAGACCTAGACCAGTTATTGGTCAATTTGCCATAAGAATTTATTTCCAAGACTGAAATAAAATGGTCTGACATTGATACCAAGGGCATGTCGGACCGCACTTAGTGCAGGGTTCCGTTAAACTTTTTATTGAAAGAATTAATTTACGAATGGCGATTTTGTTTTTCTTTTGTCTGTTATAATTTTAAGGACGACAAAGTTATTCTTACTGTTTTTTCAATAGTTAATTTATATAATGTTTATGGTTCATGTTATTGCGTTAACCCCTCTGTGACGTACGGCTACAGTTCGGTGTAAACTCAGCCATAATACTTGGTCCGGGCCCAATTAGGTGGAAATCACTTCATCGCCCAGCGGCAAGTAATTACCACTCCATGTACTAATAAGTCGCTAACAAGCTCTTTTGTATTTCTCAGGCCTTTTGCTTTTTCGGGAGAAAACAAGCTAGGGGAGCTTTTGAGGGAGTCCATATCCATTGAAGTTTTGTTCACACAGCTTGGGATATATCCATCACATATAGAACCCATAGAATCGTGCCTTTTATATTGCACACGATATTTCTGCTAATTTAGTCGCACATTATATCTGCTAATTTGGTCGTATAAAATGTATGTTGTTTGGAGATATCTCATGTCAAGAAATCAAAGACAAGTCATGGTGTATATTCGGCTGTCGCAAAACCAAACTAAACAAATTTGACAGCACTGAAAATGTTTAATTGAAATAAAAAGTTAAGATATAGTTCAGTAAAAAAAGAACAAAAACCGCGGCGGCGCGGGGCCGAGGCGGAAGGTCCGCCTGCGGGGCAGGAGGCTGCAGGTTCTTTTTGGTTCACATAGATTTAATTTTTATTTATATTATTGTGTACCTTTTTGATGTGTGAGCTAGTATGTGAGCCAATAAATTGATTTACTTTCTTTTCAGGGTCGCATGGAATCAGTAAGTAGAAGCCACTCAGCACCGCTATTTGTGGCGACGTTTGGGGAAGGCCTATATCCAGCAATGAACGTGTGTGCTGATATGATGGATGTCGAAAAATCGCTTGTCGCTCCGCCTTTGCTTTAGCAGAGACAAAACCTCCAAGAGCACATAAAGAAAGCTTACTACGGAAGCGCTTACAGCCTTGTTTAAAAGTACAGTCAAAGGTAATCCAATTTACTTGTTGTATTAGCTATAAGTACGAGCTGTATGTTACGACATTTTCCGACTTACATTAGTAGGTTTAAAGACCAAGGCGGTCTTTGTGGATTTATGTACTTCTATAGCATAGCATATACTCGTAGCATAATTCACACAGCATTATCTAGCCACAAGCCTATGCAGAGCTTGTGTTATGGGTACTAGATAACTGATATACTTAATACAATAAACTAGATTGATCGAAATCAAATAATATCCCAAAAATTTTTCGACTTCGACGGGACTTGAACCCGCGTCTTTCCCCGAGAGAAAGACTTAGTCGCGACATCAAGATGTGGTTCTGAAAAAATGTTTTGGTATATTATTTAATTTCTTATAAATTAACCCAGTGTGAGGCTTACGCACTAAAATAATAAAAACCTTAGAAAACATCTTATTATGTATTCTGTGTAAGTCTTATAACAAATATATATATTCTATTCTATCAAGAACACCCGAAACATATATCTGCAGATCGCATAAACATTTATCCCGAGGCGGAAATCGAACCCGCAACTTCCTGCGTCGCAGGCGGACCTTCCTCCGCTGCGCCACTGAGGTTGTCAAATAATAATAATTTACGTACGTATCAACTGATGTGTTGTTTCATCCATAACTACATAACGCCATTTTAAACATTCACCTGAAGCTTAACCAACTTATTTGTGTGACAGTAAGTCTGCCTGTAAATCCTTTAATTAATTTAAAATTATGGTTATTGTAAACGCGGTTTCACGTTAACCATCCGGTTTTAATTAAACTTTATATTATCTTTGTTTTCATTATTTAAGGTTCGCGAAATGGACCTTAACTCGTATAAAAGAGGATTATATTTTGTCTGGATTCATAATGGAAAATGAATATTGAGTAAGTAAATATTTTAATTTATAAATTTACTACTGGTTTGCTCAATAATTAGAGTGGATAAAAGACAATTTATCCACCAGAGTAAATCCCAAAACATTGAAGGTAAGGAGTGTTTCCACCGTAGCGGAGCATTTGTGTAAAAACGACTGCTAAAATTGCGTCACATACATATATTAGGTTGTGAGATGGATATCTCACAACCATCACGAAATGTATGTTAGATCGATCCTACTGGTTCTGGTGTTCAGTTGTATTTTGGGAGCATTTAAAGAATGAAAGAAAGAAAGAAAATTATTTATTACACACTACACACACAAACAAACTTTGAGACAATAAAGTATACTATTACAAACATTGGGAAAACATTTGAAAATGTATGTTGATTTTGCCTAAAATCTCTTGTTTTGACGACCGATGTAGCGCGGCGGGCGAAGGTCCGCCTGCGACGCAGGAGGCTGCGGGTTCGATTCCCGCCTTGGGACAAATGTTTGTACGATCCGCAAATATTTGTTCCGGGTGTTCTGGGTATTTTCTATGTATAAAAAAAATATCTATCTATGTAATAATATTGTATTAAGTATATGAGTCATTTAGTAGCCATAACACAAGCTCTGCTTATCTTGGGGCTAGATGATGCTGTCAGTATTGTCCAGCATATTAATTAATTTATTTTCCTACTTACGTACTCCAAAAATATCAGTAACTAAATCGAAATTAGTTTTATCATTAGTTAATAGAAATGATTTACGATTTGCAGCAAATTATTTTTACGCTAATTTTATTCCTTGTGGAACGCAAAAATAAAAAAAAAAAAACACAATAAAAATATCATTTAATCTTGCGCCAAAACGCTTTTATAGAACGGGTGCGAACTCGTAGGCTTATATTATACACATCTCAGCTTTGCTCTTTTATAAAAATTGTACTAGAGGTATACCGCTGTAGGAAGAAGACAACCAAATAATATTTGTTCGCGCTGTGAGTAAAACACTAGCCTTATGATCACTTTATTTTGTTATGCAGCATGTGATTTTTCTATTGGGAGTAATAAATAAATACCCGAAAACCATTGCCCCAAAATACAAAACCTCTATCAACAGTACAAAAACCACGTAAATGTTTAAGTCAATAAGTAAAACGTCCACAAAGTCCCGTAACAATTTGCCTCCAGCAGCCAAACACTCTGAAAGAAAACCCATACATTTACATACAACGTCGTATAGCTAAGGTGGAGGAAAAGCAGGTAGCAAAGCGTAAGACAAACCACTAAAAGAACACGTTACTTCCCGGGACACATGGCTAGTGAGGGGACAGTTTGGAAACTAGTTTTCAATCGATATCGATTGTGTGATTTGAACTTTTTTGTTTAACTGTTTTGTGGTGGTCAAATTAAGGTATATTCACGTTGAAAAAGCTTTGTCGATATCTCGATTTATCACAGAATTTTATAATGCTTAAATAATTTGTTGTCTGGAAGAAATCGCTGTAAGCGATAAGGCCGCCAGTTCCATTGCTGTTCCCTATTTTATAAGGTGATGAATAAAGTATTATATCTATCTATCTATTATAAACTAATCTTTGTTATGAAACGACTACGCGACTGCAACCCTAGACATGTTCTGAAAACTGTCCATGGTATCAATCAATGTGTCAGTCGATAATACAGTACTGTATCTCAGTGTGAGGCAGTGCTGGTAAATCACTCTTCATGAAATCAGAGAGAGACCAAAGGGCACTAATCAAGGACACTCTGAAAAAGCCCTTTCGTTTCCTAACAGACGACCTGTACAGTTTAAAGTACTTCGGGTTCGACAGCTCTTTGTCTTAAGTGCTGTTATTAAGACGCGTAAAAGCAAATCCCTCCCAAACTACCACGACATTTTTAAAAAACACGTGTACAGAATTCCCACAACACAGACGCACTCACTCATGGCTACACGTAGCCCAGCCCCTTATCCCTGCCCCACACATATAATTAATTATGTAAGCTTTGCGACTTAAAACTCTTAAAAGATACATCCCTATTCTCGTGTACATCACTAGTTCAAAATAAGCTCTTAGAACTTACCTATTCCGAAACAGAAGACCTCTCTTGTTCGGAGAGCCAACACTCACACATACACACTACACATGCCTACATGACTCACACACGCGCCCCTGTTGCCCAACCTCAAAGACGCTCTGGTGCCTCATGAGGCCCGGTATGCACATGCATCTCACACACACACAGCACACAGACATACATTCTAGGTACACTATACAACAATATATATCAACACAATTTCTTAGACTCACTGGCTCTCATGACCATTCCAGAATCATCAATCTAATTAATTAAAATTATGCATTTTATTTGTTAGTTTTATTGGATTAACGCTTTAATAAACAAAATAATATAATTTAAATTTTATATATTTATAAGTATGCACATCTTCCAGTGTTCTGAATTCATACTGTCAAACGCACTCATGGAGATCAAGATACAAGCATTCTTGCTTAGTTTGAGTTCCGCTGGCACAGGTATTGCATGTGTTTTTTGGTAAATAATATGATTCTCTCCTCCGTAGACCGAGACACGTTCTCGGTGACCCCGTTGACCCAATCACCGCCGCTAACCCGGAGGTGACGGCAACAAGTGCCAATTCGCTTCCGCACACTACACACCCGACCAAAAACCGACCCCGCCGGATGCGGGGTCGAAGAATTCCCCGCTTCCGCCCATAGGTGCATTCGTGCACCTTGGCGAAACCTCCATTCCCTCTTGTAGCATCTGGCGAAAGCCCAAGCCGAGGCTCGCACCTAAGTGGTGGCCCTTGTGCGTGTTGCCCCATCATAACATTACCGGCGAGGCGCCTTCTGCGCCCGCCAAAAGTCCGGTAACACTGTCATGGCCATCTGCGGTCAACAGCATTTTAGTCCTTTCGAAAAAAAAAATATATATGATTTTTTATTATTATTCACATCATTTATTTTAAATCTCGTTATAAAATACATTTTTTATTATAGAAAATAAAATATTAAAAAACTATTCTACAGTAAAAAATATATCAAAACGGTGAATCACTGGCCGCCTCAAGCGGCCGGTGACTAGGGCTGCAGAGAGAGGAACATCCTGAAGGTGCGCGCCGAGTCCAGGAGTACCACCTTTTGGATCTGACCCTTGATCCAACTTCCTAGCAAGAGTCTCTTGAGATGTTGATCGAGGCTCTTCGCTATTACGCCGTTAACCGCAACGACTATCGGGACGACGGTCGCTGAATTAACATTATTATTATTATGTTTTGATTTTTTTAATCATTGTAGTTTGATTATTTTCATCTGTTGTTATTGTAAAAAATCTTGATACGAACCATAATAATCATGATCTCTAAAAACCTAAAAATAACCACATGTACGATATCAAAATGGCTTATCTTATAATACGTAGGTGCTACAGAAAATGTTGATTTGCTTACATCATATTCGATATAAATAATATTTATTTCAAGCAGCCGGCCCAATAGTAATATTGGATGACTTTCTAGTTTTTACTAACCCAACCCAAAGTCCAGTTTGTAAAACATCGATATCGATATAAGTAACAAATTGAAATGTGTCCAACCCTCGTAGGGCGGAGTGGGTAACGGGCGGGCGATTAGCCACGGAGCTCCTAGCCACCCGCCTTGGAAATAGAAAATAAAGGCGCTGTGACACGATCTATGCTGCGTTTACGACTTTTTAGTGAGATAGTTACATTATAAGTCGAGTCAGTCGATAGTCTTACAACTTGGTAGGCAGGTGTGTGTTTTGACTGCAGATGGCGCTACATTCTGCAAAGATGATTTATGGCGTATACGATTTTTTACCCGACGCAAGAAATAGGGTTATTAGTGAGACACTTACTAGTCGAGTAGGTAGGTTATATGTTGACGAGTGCGTGTTGTTTTTCACTTTTGATAGTACTATACAATGCTGTGTCAAACTGTCAATACATCTTCATTGGTAGGTTAATTCAGAGCACTTTAAAAGTAAGAATAACTAAAAACATAAACAGTATAACTTTAAAAGTGTAAAGTAAGGATGTCGGCGTCTTTTGGGAAGCGTTTTTTTGTTTAATTTTTAAATGTTTAATTTTTTTGGGAGTCTGAAATAAATCTCATCACGGACCAGCAGGACTGAGTCAGAATAGTTCAGTAGAGTTTACATTCAATGATCATATTATAATTTTCTCAAATTAAATATTTAATAGATTAGTAGTTTCTTAAAATGCCCACGCCAAAATAGAATGAGCACTGAAGTTAAATCAACTTCCGACTCGCCCTACACACGCTGGTTCTGAAAATTCAAAAATAACCCTACCTAAAACCTAAAATAACCTAAAATAACCTAAACTAAAATAACCCTTCACTAGCGCCTCATTAGCGCTAGTGAAGGAAGGGTCCTTCACTAGCGCCAATGACCGTATAGTAAACTAGCGCCAGTGCACTCGTCCACTCTAACGCTGCCTTCCAGTCCATATACGATACAAGAGCGTGGTAGACTGTGTGACCCGTACGTGACCGGTCGGTGTATGCAGATGTCTATCCCGCGGAAAGTCTTAGGGATATCTCTTCATCATCATTATCATCGGCCTCCATTAAGCCTCTTCTTCAATGTAAGTACCATTCGTTCTTAAGAAAATAGATAGATAGATAGATAATATACTTTTGTTCATCACCGTATAAAACAGATAGTAGTAAACATATTATAGGGAACAGCAATGGAACTGGCGGCCTTATCGCTTATAGCGATTTCTTCCAGGCAACCAAAACGATTGTGTGAAAAATAAAGGATGACGGTGCTTTATATAAATATTATTCTTAACATAAAAATATTATTCTTCAGAAAAAATTGTTCTTTTTTATAATCATAAGAATTATGGAAATAATAATCATAATCTATTAGGTAAGTATTAAACACAAGCTCTGCTTGGCTTCTAAACGTGAATAACGTGTAACAAAATTAGTTTTGTATACCCTAAGCCCAATACCTGACTGCGTGCGTATAAGCATAACCATCGGGCAATATAAAAACCCGGAACACAATATTCATAGAGTAGGTAGGTATCATAGTTTATTGCACACATTTTTCGCATGAAAGCTCTGAGAAAGCCGTGGAGAGCATACATTAATAATACTTACACTACAAATAAATTAGTTTTCATATTGAATAACTTTGTGGGTAGTAATAGTAAAGTTTGTGTTTAAGTTAGTTTTATAGGCAAAATTGGAGGCATTTAGTTTTAAATTGTGAGTTGTGGAACGTAATTTTGTTGCTTTAAGGGTAAATGTCAGGTTTATTTGCAGGCATTTATCTAATGGGTTGGTGTTCTGTACAAGTAATTTAGGTTAGACCTGGGAATTCTATCGAACGATGTTCCCAAAATTTACTTCTAGATCACAGTGAGTATAAGGAAGGGTCCAAACGCACAGGACAAGCGGCTTGCTTAGCGCCTAGAGCCTTTGTACGTAGAACGTGCACGCTTGGCGCCATCGCTAGTCATTAAATGGCCCGTAAGCAAGCCGCCTGTCTGTGCTTTCACAGCCTGGTCCAAACGCACAGGACAGGCGGCTTGCGTAGCACCTAGACTCCTAGAGTATTTGTACGTAGACCGTGGACGCTTGCCGCCATCGCTAGTCGTCAAATGGCTCGTAAGCTTGTAGGCGCTAAGCAAGCCGCCTGTCTGTGCTTTCACAGCCTATCGGTCCAAAAGCACAGGACAGGCGGCTTGCTTAGCGCCTAGACTCCTAGAGTCTTTTTACGTAGACTGTGGACGCTTGGCGCCTTCGCTAGTCGTCAAATGGCCCGTAAGGTTCTAGGCGCTAAGCAAGCCGCCTGTTTTTGCTTTCGCAGCCTAAGAGTTAATAGGTAGGTATGTAATCTACCTACCTATCTAAATGTAAAGCAATGGCAAGATTTTTAATTATCCTGTGGCTAGCCCCACTTACGCGCTGGTACTGTAGGTACCTGCCCGGACAGTGCAGCGTTTTGTAAGCATCGTTCGTAATAAAAAAAATATTTGCTATTAGCTCCATAACTGTGTCATTTAATAAAGCATTTCAACACTTTGATTTGTTTAAATTACGAAGAATACACGCAGTCTCTAAATGATTTGGTAATCATGGGTATTTTCTATGTATATCAAAAATATATATACATGCAATGTATTCCATTAAGTATATCATCTAGTATACCCATAGCAGCAGCTCTGCTTAGCTTGGAGCTAGATGAGATTATGCTGTGTGGGTTGTCCAGAAGTAATTATTTATTTAAAAAAAGATTACTTAATGAAACAATCACTATTATTATCATCATCAACCTCTATTAGTCCACTGCTGGACTTAGGCCAACAATCAAACAAAGAGATTTAGTTACTATAATACTACATTTTAATCAAATCAATTGAGTCTTATATCAGAATAAACGAATGAATGAATGAACACTTTATTGTATACAAAATACCTAAATAAAATATCTTATATCTAAATAAACAAACAAAAAAAGAACGTAATATAGGCGGCCTTATTGCTTAAATCAAATTCTTCCAGGCAACCTTTATATTTACGCCTATGATGGCGATAATGATGTTGAGTCCCTTAGGTACAAATCAAACTTGATATACCTACTTAAGTTGATTTTGGACATACGATCTTAAAGACACAAATAAATACCCATATAGGTACAATTCTATTTAACCACACAAAGACACACCTTCACAAGGCAAAGGTCGTTAAGCACAATAAATCAAACACAATAAAGTTCAAAATCAATCATCAACCCCATTTGTCGTCTTAACGCCCGTTCAGCGACCAAATGCTTTACCCCTCGTCACGTGATTTTGAAAAGGGGAAATCCTAAAATCCAAATCATAGAAGCATTAATGGCCCTGATACACAGCCGGAGGATAAAAATCTTTGGTCGGTTTTCAAAATGTCGGGTTTTTCATTCAATTAAAATCATGTAGCGAGCAGTAAAATTACCAACAACTTTGTTTTCTGTTCTTTTAAATAACACTTCTTTCATCATCGTCAGGCTAGACTAGTCCACTGATTGACATAGGCCTCCTCTTATTAGCGCCATAGCACAATTATTTATAAGTATATAAACAAATAATGCTTGACAATTCACACAGCATCATCTAGCCCCAATCAGTATAGGTGTATCAGTGGATATAGTCAGTGTATATCAGTTATCTAGTACCCATAACGCAAGATCTGCTTAGCATGGGCCTAGATGTTGCGTGAATTATCCAGCATTATTTATTGATTTATCTAGAATTAATTTAATGATATGTGTTAGGCATGTTTAGAATTGGACGTACTGTAGGTACCCATGAGGAACAATAACTTAAGTACATACGAGTATATAAGTTATCTAATACCCATAACACAATATCTGCTCTGCTGGGCCCGATGATGCTTTGTGAATTAACCAGCATTATTTAATTATTAATTACTAGCTGCTGCACGCGGTTTCGCACGCGCTTTTTAAGTAGCCTAGGTCCCCGGGATACCATTTACCTTCCTGCCAAATTTAATTGAGATCCGTTCAGCCGTTTAGGCGTGAAAAGGTAACACACAGACAAAGTTACTTTCGAATTTGTAATATTGGTATGGATTCAAACCGGCCGGCCCTTAAACGGTAGCCTAGTGTAAATGGATCTTAAAGTCTTTTGCAAACCTTAAACCGCCTCACCTGTTCGTTGATAACGACTTATCAATCATTCAATAAGCAGCGGCGATTTGTCAGGTTAGGACCAACCCCTAATGTTTTCATTCGACCATCTTTAAGGGGTGCGTGATTTCTTATTTATTGTGTGTAAGACTTTTATTGTTGAAGGGGTTTTGAACGAAGAGGGTTTCTTTTTGGAGAAATGATTGAAAATTGGGGAATCATTTTATTTATAATCATTATTTCCGGCTTCTTGATACTTGTGTAATTATTATTTAGACTATTTTGTTAACATATAGGTATGTACTACTTACGTAAACTAAGATGCCGAATTTTCGGCCACGGCGGACATTCTCAACGGAGACTAGCCAAGTGCACGGACATGTTATAGTGCACAAGTGTGTGCGCAAACACAGGTGCACTCTCTATGACATTGAGAGAGAGGAAATAGAGAGTGCAAGTGCAAAAACATAAAGCGTAGATTATAGAACGTAAGATTTTTCACAACAATACGTATACTAACCCATTCTAACCCAAACAAGCTTTTGTAGCGCAAACAAAGATTATCGGAAGATTCGCTCCAAAATGATAGGCAAATAACAATATTTTAGGCAAATAATTTATACATTCCTATGCTAACACCGGGACGCCCAGGGGTCCTTTTAACCGAAATAGGGATGTGAAAACACTTTCGGAAAAGCCGGAATATTTATATTTAGCCGATTACTACTTAGGCAGGTATTTGGGTTTCAACTTCCAAGTAGCAGTAGTACTTAACTAGGTAAAGTACAACTGTAAGTACTTTACGCCAAGAGCCGGTTTCTCTAGTAATTTTTTATCAATAAACAGTAACTTATTGTTTTTGCATGCATGTAAAAAAAAGCAACAGCGTGGATCATTTGGAAATCAAATCCTAGTTTATACGAGTATAACCGAGCACACACTCCCAATATAGGTATCCAAGATTTTTAATTCACAACGGGGGTATCTGGCGCAGCGCATCAGCATTGCCATACAGCAGGGCAATGCAGCCAGCGTCTTGGGGACGATTCCGAATGGTATTGATATGGATCAGTTGAGCTACCTGTACATTGTTTGCAACAGTCTGCAGTTAGCTTAATTGTTTCAATTGTAAATACTATTTCTAAATTGGTTGTTATTATTATTGAATTGTAATTTTCTTTGTCAAAAAAGATTCACAATCATGAAATCACTAAGTAATCACAATAGTAACTCATAGATCCAAAGACAGTTTAGCCGTAGCTTTCATAAAAAAATATATCTAGTCAGATTATCCCAAAAAGCCGAACAACCACCCCATTACCCAGGGTCCTTCAGTTCGTTAGGTAGCCCATCCGTTATTCGGCAACACATTTTAATGCTCCCATGAGGGCAGCATCGCATTTAACTATTTCCTGTCCAGTGGGTTCAATGCACTTTCATTTACTTTATCCGAAACTCCGACTAATTTTAAAGGTGAAATGATGTGATTTTTGAAAAACGTAATTTAATTTTAATCGTACATTCCCCAATGTACGATTGGGGGATCTGTAGTATTTTTTTTAAATATACCGAATTTGTAAGGAATAGGTTCTCTATTATGTAGGTACGTATATTATACGTATATTATAATTATACTAATCCGTCGGGAATATTTTATTTATTGGATCACCTCGGAATCATCCTGACTGGGGAACTGCAAAAGAATCATCCAAATTCGTCCATCAATGACGGAGAAATCGACGGACATACATAAAAAAACATACATACAGACAGCCGAACATAGCACCTGCTCCTTGTTTCGAAACCGGTAAAAAATAAAAATTTTGAGTAGTAACATGTCTCTTATAAACCAACATTTAAATTACATTTATCAAGCAAATACAAAAGAACGTAGTAAACAAATGGAAAATGCACTTAATGTAGTAGGTATCTGCCTGATCTGTAACGCAGTTTCTGATGCACTAAGGCTCGTATTATGAAAGCTTGCTCATTCATCGGTATATGCTTGAGTAACGCTTTTCTATGGCATAAACGTCACTCAAGCATATATCTATGACTGAGCAAGCTTTCATAATACGGCCCTAAGAGGGACTATCTTTGTGGATTTCATCAGTATTTATGTTTTACGACCAGAAGGCATTATATAAAGTGGTGACTGAACGCCTAAACGATTTTATGTACCCTAGGCTCTTAGACCTACACTGAGCCAAGGCGGTCGCGGCGTAAGAATCAACCCCTGCAACTTAACCCGTGGATATCATAAGCGACTACGTGAACCTACAAAAGGTAGGGTAGCAGCTGCCTTCTGTGTATTTTTAACACCTCTACTGCGATCAGCAATCCGCCTGCTAAGCGTGGTGATTATGGCAAAACCCCCCTTGTTTGGGGGAGGCATGTCCAGCAGTGGACGTAAAAGTGCTGATGGAAAGGCCTTCACCGCCTTATCTATCTACCAATAGGTTTTTTTTATATTTTTAGTTTAGGGGAGTTCTGTCAATATGACTATGTCACTCACAAAGAGAAAAATTACATATACACGCAACAAGAACATAGCCTAGTAGATATATCTTAATCATCTAAAAATTTTATTAACCAAAGCTAACTTAACTAATGAAAAATGCATCTAGACAATGCTTTTGTACGAGAATATGAAAATGTAGTCAAGTATGAAAAATCTGACAAAGTAGGTAAGTATTGTGCTTCCCAATATTTCGGCACAGTTTCATCCGCCATGATCACGCATCTATTACAAAAAATTATATATTAAAGATAGACCGGTATGTCTGCCAATAAAAACTCACTCGCAGTGCCTTCATTTATTCCGTGATCATGGCGCATGAAACTGTGCCGAAATATTGGAAAGCTCAATACTCAAATCATGGTAAATATCCCGTTGTAAATGACTTAAGTGTTAATAACCATGATGGATTTAAAAGATTTAAAGTAGGTAAGGTACCAGCAGGGCTATTCGGACTCTCCGTTAACCGTCATCGTCACGGAATATGACACAAAATCGCGCGAAATTCCAATATTTTAGCGGTTATATTTTCTGCGTTCTGCAAGGAATTAAACTACCTGAAAAAAGTTTTTCAAAACGATATAGTTCTATGAACACACGTTTTATCAAATTTCGATTTAGTGCTACTTTTGAAGCAATTAATAAATATACGAGGTTTAATTTGTTTATTTTTAGTAAAATCAACATATCACCGTACGGGGTACCGAGGCTCTCCGGGGTTTTAAAAAGTTATCTGAGCGTCTGGTCGACGCGACGCGTGACCCGAGAGCTGGTGGGAATCTGGCGCAGCGCATCAGAATTGCCATACAGCGGGGCAATGCAGCCAGCGCAGCGTCTTGGGGACGCTTCCGACTGGTATTGATATGAATCAATTGAGCTACCTGTAGATTGTTTGCAACAGTCTGCGGTTAGCTTAATTGTTTCAATTGTAAATACTAGTTCTAATTTGTTTTTATTATTTAATTGTAATTTTCTTTGTCAATAGAGTTGTAAAATAAACACATATTACCAAAAGCTACATTATATTATACTTTATTGTACATGGATTCATAGAAAATGGTCTACGATTTGTGGAAAACTATTTTCTGGAAGTTTAGTTCCTTTCACAACGCAGAAAGTATTAAAAACCGCTAAAATGTTTGAATTTCGCGCGAATCTGTGTCAGATTCCATGTCGATGACTCTGCAGTGCAGAGTCCGAATAGCCATAACTGGTGCCTACTTACGAGTATCATGACAATTATTATTCAAGCTTTTGTCAGATTCCCTCGTTAACTTATGCATTTCTTACGGACTCAACAGAAAGCTTTGACACACGTACCACTTACATAGGTAGTGTGAATGTCTTTACATTTAAATGGAAAACCAAGTATATGGAATTTACACTTTACGGGTTAAAACCAGTGTTTAAACATTTTTAACCGTTTCTTAATTTAATTTCAAAAGCGTAGAGTTCCTAGGATCCCTTGAGGACGTAAAACAGTATTGTGTTAAATCCATGCTTAGGTAGGTAGATACGTTGAACAAGTAGGCACTTTATTTAATTTGTAATTTGACTTTCAAAACCTTTTTAGATTTAACGAGGTGGATCGTTATGAATTTGTTTTGAAAACATAAAGATGATCGTAATTCTTGCTTTTGCGGTTCAAGTTTGTAACGATGTTTTAAATATTATAATGGTTGGAAGTAAGGGTAAGAGTTTACTTTTTATCTGAGAAAGAAACTAAGCCGATTTAATTTTATTAAAAGGAGGTATAACAAGTTTTATTATTAAAATAATTTTAATTTTAGTAAGTAACTAATTGTTTCAGTTAATGCACGAGAGAGATTTAACATATTGGTCTTACTAGTAGGTTAGGCAGTGGTAAATAGGTAAAACTATTTTCTTCTTTCATTATTCTAGATTTTTTAGACCATTAGGTTTATTCGGTTAGATTTTTTTATCATCCTTGCACATAAATTACACCTAGTGCAAATTTTTTATGAAATTTAATGATTTCGTAAAATAAGACTGAAGCTGAGCTTTGATCAAATATAACTAAGTTATATTTGATCGAAGAGTATAAGCGTAATACAATGATTCTGAAAAAGACATAAGATTAAAAACAGCGCCATCTGTCCGCTTACGCATGAATTACATGCGAAAGGTAGCTTGCTACTGCTCCCGAACGCAACGCATCTTAAACCCTGACACTTTACAGCGACAGTAGCGCCACTCACAGTAACGGAAAACTTTAGCAACTAAAGTTTATTAAGAGTTTTCAACTTCCGCTCCAAGAGTACTTCGATGAAACTTATTTCGATGGCTTTTGTGTTTACCTGTAACAAGAAAATATGAGGATTAAAAAAATTTAATTAGGCATTAACGACAGATGAATTAACACAAATTAAAATAAAAACATTTTCTAAACTTTCGACGCCACTTTTAGACAAATGTTATTCTGACTCTAGAAATTTAAAAGGAATAGGTAATATTAGATGGTATTTCCGAAATTACTCAACTTTGTCATTTTCAAACAGGCGCTGAAACTAAGAGTGTACAACCTACCTAAGTTCCTAGTTGAAAAACTGTTTTAACATGAAGTAGTAGTATAGTATACGAATATACCTCTACAATATACATGTTAATAAAAGCTTAAATCAGTATTTAACAGTTGACAACCCGATACCGCTTATCAACGGATGTCAGCTAATTGTTACAACACATTGTGTGATTTCCTGAAGGTAACCTGACTCGGTCACCTTCTTGCAAAGAAATGGATCGCACATGATGTGAACCAAATGATTTATTAGTTAAGGCTTTGGTTGAAGAACTATGCATGTAAAGTAGAGTACTGCCTTTCCAAATTGTTAATAAATCATTAATCCAGAGCTGGACACAGACTTCCCCTAATGAGCGCCATAGCGCCTTCTTCAGCTTTCCGCGTCCAGCCTCTGCCAGCATCCTTTCGCAAGTCGCCACCCCATCTGGCTGGAGGGCATCCTACACTACGTTTGCCGAGTCGCGTTCTCCAGTCAAGAACATTTACCCCAGCGGTTATGACTTCTGCGGAAGATATGGCCGGCCCTAGTGGGCCGGCAACTGCATGTGTGCATGGATAGGACGTAGAGAAATATTGATACATATACCTACTATTTATTATCTAAAAATTAAGATAATATATAGTATGTTTCAATATTTATATACGTCCTATCCATGCACGCACACATGCATCCATGCACATTTCCATTGGGCATAGATCACAGTAGATTAGGTAGCAAATGGGTAGGAAGTACCAATGATGCATTGGGAGGTAAGATTCTATTGTGTTTATCCGGTAAGCCGTATTAGCTAATTATTATTTATTGGCGTAAGGAGCTAGTTTGCTAATACCTACCTTTATATATCTACAGTCAACAAGAAAATAGTTGTAATTCCTACCTAATGTACTGTTGTAAAAGCTGTGTGTGGAACTGTTTTGTGTTTAGCTTAGTTCAGAAATTGAATATATGGTTATAGTGATTTGTATTTAATAAACCACATTGAAATCAGGTAAACTTTTATTAGAACATGCCGGCCTATCGTGTATGATGTACTTTTTTTTCAGTATGAAGAGTCAAAGTTAACTTATTGAAACTTATTACCTGTTCAGTTGTACCTGTAGATTGTTTGCAGCAGTCTGAAGTTAGCTCAGTTGTTTTAATTATTATTGTAAATACTAGTTCTAATTTGTTTCTATTATTTGATTGTAATTTTCATTGTCAATAAAGTAGGTACTTAATGAAAATTATTGATGCAAGCGCAGAACTAAGTAATGTATTTTTTTATTGAAATTTTGACATCATGTATTTTTTTCGAACTAAAATGAATGAACCAGTTATATTGAGTTTGCAATACAAAAATAAACATTACACAGTATTCACATATGTAGGTAACTAGTAGGTACATGAAAATTGCGCCGCGCAGTAAATTTATGATTTTCAGTAACAAGCCTATAACTCAGAAACTACTGCACCTGCACCGGTGACTTTTCAGGTTTTCTGGGTCGATGAACCCACTTTTCCTCCACTTTCGGCTTGACGTTGAGTTTCGGGACACCCGATAGGTCCCGAAAACATACAAAAAAAAATTATTCTTACGTAGTGTAGCTACATCCATACTAATATTATAAATTCTAAAATAACTCGGTCTGTCTGTCTGTTACCTTTTCACGCTTAAACGACTGAACAGATTTTAATTCAATTCGGCAGGGAGGTAAATAGTATTCCGGGGATTGACATAGGCTTTTTATCCCAGAGAGGAGCGTGCAAAGCCGCGGGCAGGCTGGTACTAAATACAATAGGTTAGGCTACAATAGGTAGTAATAGGTATTGGTAGTGAAATCCTAGTGTTATTGCATCTACGACCTTATCAGCTTGTTATGGCTTGGGCACGCTTCGTATCGGCCATAACTTCGTTGTCGAGGCAATTTCTAGTAAACTGGTTTTTCATTCGATCCTTTATTCAGATATTTCCTGAAAGTTTAGCTTGTGTTTGTTTCAAACTACTGAGCCTGATATGTATTTTCTTTAGAAAGTTCTTGGTCAATGAATATTAACAATTTGAAATTCCTCAAAGACGAACGTCGTCGGAGTCGTGATCGCGACGTCTCATTTTTGTATGGGATTTGCGTAGTTCCCTATCCGCACGATGTAGTCCCGCTGTAGGTACTAAATCCCATAGTCTCAGGAATTAGATCTCTACATATAGGTACCATAGACTAGCGGTAAAAGTAATATTTTCAATATATACGTGACGTCTCATTTTTGTATGGGATTTGCGTAGTTCTCGATCCGCACGATGTAGTCCCGCTGTAGGTACCAAATCCCATAGAATCAGGGCTTAGATCTCTACACATAGTAAGACTAGCGGTAAAAGTAATATTTTCAATATATACGTGAAGTCTCATTTTTGTACGGGATTTGCGTAGTTCCCTATCCGCACGATGTAGTCCAGCTGTAGGTACCAAATCCCAGACTCAGGGCTTAGATCTCTACATATACCATAGACTAGAGGTAAAAGTAATATTTTCTATATATACAGGGTGCAAGAGGATGATTCTGGAACCCAGGGGTATCAACTTGGGAATAACGTAGCAGACAAAGGCAGACAGTAGAAACAAAGGCAACTTCAGTCAAGTTGCATAACTGCAATACATCTACAATGGTAAGTCCAGTCGCACCTGCGTCACGGGTCTTGTTTATGGCGACGCGATTGCAACCTACTGCAGCATAGTTTATTTCCAATCCTTGGGGACGTGGCACACGACGAGTGAACGCCGTTGTACCTGGTCAACGATAAAAATTTCTGAGCAAAGGCCATTTTCAAAAACCATAAAACCTCGCATACACCTACGCCTTAGGAATGTTGACACAGCAAAACTATTTTGATAACACTTGTGCGTGAGGCACATAGAATTTCTGCCTGCACGCACTGCAAACGTAAGTAATGCAGAACTAAATTTGCTGAAACAACTTTATGTTTTTAGCAGTACCTTACCTATTTTTATTTCGTGGGCGCGTTCTTTATTAGGCGTGTACTTGAGCGTTTAAAGATGCATTTCCACCATATGCTACTACGTAGCAAAGGCGCTGATGTGCCAGAAACCCACCAAAGGATCATTTGATTTTCATAGCTGGAAAGACACCCAAAAATCTTCGTCTGCAAGAGTTCTTACGATTTCCAATTCAATCGATATCGCAGCGATTGTTTTTATACGCGCTGTTAAAAAATTAGAAACACTAGTGTTTGAAATTGGAAAACAATTGAATGTGAACAAATGGACGTTGTGAGCTTTGTTACACTGTACTGTAATGGTTTGGACCAGTCAGATGGTCGGTTATTGTTTTAGTTTAGTTTACTACTTTACAGAATATATTTTATATTTTAAGCACGAAATATCAAATATGCATGCTTAGTAAAGATGAAAAGGTATCAACAACAAAAGCTATTGCGATTGCACTACCAATACTTCTTCTTGGGCACATAAAGCTCAACAAGCATTTCTCGTGCATTTAATTTGACATCTTTGGTATTTATGTAGTAATTTGACGCATCTCGGAACTACTTGCCACAAACAAATACGAGACAATAATGACAGAACTGTTACCAGGAAGAGGAACATATAAACATAGCGGTGTGTGCGCGTCATGCGTGCACATTTTGCGACCGACCCGTTGTTTGACGCCAACTGCACACTGCTTTGCGATTTATACTCTCCTGGTACTCCTGCCTCGATAGTAATAGTTAATTCTAGAGGTATATTACGACACAGGCCGCTGTGGCCGAAATTCGGCTAGGAGAGCCGAATTTCGGCCACAGCGGCCTGTGTCACTCAACGGTGACTAGCGATGTTTTATTTTATTTGTTAATTGTTTCGTAAAGTGTGCAATAAATAATTTTCTATCTATTATCTCGAGTGTGAGGGATTACGCACTATAATAACAAAAATCTTAGTATCTTACGCATTGCCTCAAGTAATTTCTAGGAATTACTGAAAAAAATTACGAGTTTTACTTTACAGTATCAAGTTTTGAGTCATATAATAAATAGGAATCCACTGTCGTACCTAAAGTAACAATCAATATCAATGAAACACCTGCCAAGAACTGAATTAGATTGCAGTAGAATTCGTTTAAGAACAGCAAATCCTGCAAAGATTAACGATTACATCAAGACAGGCTTAGCATCTACAATTTACATCTAGTAGTTTTATTTCCAATCCATCATACGGAGTAATAGGGACGTCAGACGCACAGAGCGAGCAACGTGTATTCACAGCAAAGAAGGTAGAGCTAGGATACTTTCAATTTAACCATTGCTTTGCAAAGCAAGGGTTAAATTTAAGTCGTATATACCTACTATGCATGACATTATAAACAAGTGTTACTTGATTGTAGCGAGCAAAAGCAAAAGCTTTTTTGTGTCCGTCGCTTATGGGGTTGTTAAACCGCGTGGTGGATAGGAGCTAGGATGGAACAAGTACGACTGGATTACTCAATTATAGCGAGCAAAGCGAGCCAGTTTCAGTTGTTTCCGTCGCACAAGGGGTGTTGTGTTTAGCGTGTGGATGGTATCGGTCGATCGGGTAGTCGGTGTCTCTGTGTCCCATTTGTAGCACCCAAACGGTTAAACCGTTTTTTATTTCATTGAATTTTGACTTGATTGAGGGCGTTTTGTTCGATGAATCAGTGCAGAGGTAAAAAACCTCTGTACTGATTCGTCGAACAGAATCTGGCGTACATAAAAATGTACACATGTTGCTTAATAAAATCTACGAGGGATTTAGAAGTTTTGTAAAATTAACACTAACACAATTTTCACAGAAATAAGCTAGCCATCTCACCCCGAGCTGTAACCCACCGTAACTATTCAAATGCGATTCACAAACGGGATCTGGCTATGACGTCATTCGGCATTATTTATGTACATGCGTTTTGCGCGGGACGGAGCGGAGCGAGCCGCGGTGAACTGTCATAATGACGCATTCAACGTTGATTGCGATTGTGTTAATGCTGATGAGTTCAAGATTATAGGGTTAAATGATGAATGTCGTTGTAACTGTGACGGGTTAAGCGTTTTGATGACAATGAGGGTTCTACCAGATGAGGGACTAGGTAATAGGTAATCGATTTTTTTTCTAGATTAAGTGTCTTTCGCTGTGTTCATTATTTAACCAAAACAATAACATGGTTTAAGATCGGTATTAGCATTAACACAGGTACATCCTCTGCAGAACGTCCCTCCCCTAAACAAGGGGGGTTTTGCCTTAACCAGGGATTGGTGATCGCAGTCTACCCTTTCCGGACCTTATCGCAGTACAGGTGTTAAATACATAGAAGGTGCTGCCCTTTCTCAGGACCAGTAGTCGGCTCTTACGAAATCCACGGGCTGAGTGGGAAGGTTTCATCCTTACGTCGCGATTCTTAGGATCTAGTACTGAGCAGTTTAATTTAAAAAATCACTGACTCATTGTAACTAACTTAATATAAAGAATATAGATCTTATTAATCTATTATGGTTATTAACACTAAATTTATTTATATTTTACCTATGTATATATTCTATGTAAAAGTCATTTACAACGGGATATTTACCATGATTTGAATTTTGAGTTTTCCTATTTGTCGGCACAGTTTCACATTTCAGTTTCGAAATATTGGTAAACTCAAAACTCAAATCATGGTAAATATCCCATTGTAAATGACTTTTACATAGAATATTTGTAATGGATTAAAAAGATCTATATTCTATGAGGTATGGTCATTGTGAGAGTGACGTGCACACATGCGAAATAGTTTTACGAAATAAGTAGTTGTCGAATAAACTAGTTACAATGATTCAGTGATTTCTTTCATTATACTCCTCAGTACTAGATTCTAAGAATCGTGACGTAAGGATCAACCCCTCCCACTCAGGCCGTGGATATGGAGTTTACCAATATTTCGAAACTAAATGTGAATTTCAGTTCTCAGTTTTTTTGTTATTTGTCGGTTTGTTATTACATTTGTTTGTACTCATCTATCCTAAATTATTATTATGTTAAATTGCACTATTATATAAAAAATTTGATTATCTAATGCCTGGTTTAAACATTATTTACGAATTACTTATTCTCATTGTAAATGAACTTTTAGTTGTTATGAGAAATAAAGATTCTTTAACCTCAAATATTGGTAAACTCAAAACTCAAATCATGGTAAACATCCCGTTGTAAATGACTTGTACATAGAATATTATAGGTTACCATAAATCTAATCTATCATAGAGTATTTATATAAGTATGTATGTTTGATGACAAAATGGCTAAAGCTCTGTGATAATTGTTTATATTTTTGATGATGTCAATACAACAGGATAGTCGGGTTACCATCTCTTTCTACAAGTTTAGTCTATAAAAAGTTATAGTTCACTTTACAAAATTTTTACCCGATTTCTCGGTAAAATGACTCTACAGAGCATTTACGTGAATAATTCGGGATACTATAGCTAAGTGGTGGAATCGACTGCGTTGAGCGGCGGAATCGTGTCGTCCCATAATGTGGCCCATTTGGGGCTGTGGTGACGTAGCGGATTGAAATCACACCTTTTTTGGAGGTCTGGATCTGAGTGGACCAGTAATATTGAATAATGGTAGGTTGCTTTATATTTAGTTTTTTTATTACTGGTGCAAGGAATAGTGGTATACACTGTCTGCAATTTGAGAGTTTAACGATTTTATGGGCCAAGCGACAAAGTCCCTTAATATTTGTTTAAAATAAAAATAAAAAAAATCTCCGCGCCCCGTCAGGCGGCGCGCGGGTGGTTAAATGATCCTAAATACAAGTGAATCGAAGTTGGTTTTATCATGGGTTCATAAAAATGGTTTACAATTTGCGGCAAATGACGTTTCTGTTACTTTTATTAGATGTAGAAAAAAAAATGTAAACCAAATTTTTTTTTATTACTCGCCAACACAAATCTATCCACCATGCTCTAAACTACTTTACCAACCTGCACCTTAACCGGTATGAAGAAGACATTAGAAACGTAACCCAGGCAACTACTAAAACAGTCTGTGGCATAATGGGACGCTGTGTTTGACAGCAAAATTAATAGTGTCATGTGTAACACGTCAGTATTACAGCAAATAACACCAGCGACACCGCCAACTTGTCTATTCAGGCGGCTAAAAATGGAACTAAATTTTACCTTACAAAACTACCCTCACATGCTTTGAAATGTACGACGCTAGCGCCACTGTCGACTGAGAGCTAAGTTTGCCACATGGAAGCAAATAGTGAGTAAATAGAATCCACCCTAATATTAGATTGGCGTTTCATTCAGACGACGACGGTTGTACACTTAAGGTTGGTTCAGCGAATTTGTAAGCGAATATTGTTACAATGTTAAGTTTCAATGCAGTAAGTCAAGTCAGTAGTTAGCAGTATTGTGGAAAAACTGAGTCTTGAGGTCGGCTTACTGATAGTATCGAAACGTTATCGAGGCGTCTCAGTTTTCTATGGGATTTGGTACAGCGCCTCTGTCGTGCGGACATCATCTCAATCGTCTTGATGGTGTCTTGATACGATCGTCAAACCGAACTCAGGGCTCGGTTACTTAAATAACGAATTCGGTAGCGCAGTGGACGAAGACGCATAAGGTTGCGGGTTCGATTCCGGCCGGACGATTTTGCTATCATGTTCTTAAAATATTTGTTTATCTAGTGGGTTTTTATTAAAGCAGTAAAACAGTTATCTAGTAGGTACCGATAGCCCAGCTCTGCCTTCTTAGGGAGGGCGAGAAGATAAAATAAAATAAAATATAAAATAAATAATTTTTAATTCTTTGTAAATTTTACCCGCACCGCACCTTAACGGCAACCCCATGATTATTTCAGCAAACATACACGTAAGCACAGTTTCCCCAGTTTGTTGTTTTACAGCTTGGCACTACAAAGTTATATTCACTGCTTCGTAAATTATACACAATCCGATTTCCAAAACCCGCAACAATAGAACCAGGAGTGATAATTCTAGACTTTGTAAGGTCGAGTGCATTTTGCAAGTTTCATTGCATGTTTTATGCCTCGTTTGAATGCTTCGAGTTCACGGGAAATGCTTTACTTATTCCAAACTTTTAGTACAGATTTTATTTTCTCAGAGTTTACGGTTTAAGATCTTTCTTGGAACGTACATCATCTCAAATACAAGATATATAAACCGTAGATTAGGTTGATATATTTTTTACCCAACTGTGCGAGGGTTACTCTTATAATTACAATACTACAAAATATTGAGATACCTATTTATTTTTTAACCGATGCGCTATATATGATTATTAGGGCAAGCAAACGCATGAAATAGTTTTTTTTTATAGCCATCATTTAAGTGTTATGTAATCAATCATCATCGTAAACATATGTGAGTAAGAATATGTTGTTGTTGTGAATATGTTGTGTTATCTACATAATGTATGTGTTATTTAGTTATAGTTATTGTACGTGCCAACTTTGTATGTGTGTGCCTTGTATTGTCTAATAAATTATTTCATTTCATTTTATTTCATTTTCATTTTATAATAGTTATGTTTTGTTAGTTATGTTTTTTCTGTGTGGAACTATCTTTCTATTTCATCTTTACTATTTCAAAAATTGGATAACTTCTAGTAGAGTGTTTGCCTTTGAAAGTTGACCCGGCCCTTCAACCCAACCACCTAGTTCTGCGTGTCAAGTATCACAAATAATATTAAGTAGGTAATCACAGGAAAAATGGGCATATTCTTTTTTGGATGAAAACAAGGTGTAGGCTACACAAAAAAAACATGGACGATTTATTTTTCTTATTTCTTCTTTGTTTCTTTAACCCCTTTCTTTCTTTATAAACTAAGAGCACAGTGATCTACGTTTTTTTTTAACCAATAAAAAAGCATGTTAAGTTAATGTATACCTTTTTGGCTAGTTGTAAACGACCAAGGCAAAATGTTTATCATAAAAACCTTTGAAACTCTCGCTTCTACCTAAGCATTTTTATTCCAAACCCTCTTGCACCATTGAATTCCAAGTCGATTTGTCGGAGAAATAACTATAAACGCCTCCAAAGGTTCTTTTTCCGTAAATTTACTTTTTTACGACGTGACGTCAAAAGGACGTATTAGATGAAGATTCAATATGTCGACGGCTTCGAGACACCATTAGGAAGTGGCGGTACGAAAAACCTTTGGAATTTCGTGCCCCGTTTACACCACTTGACCAGAGCTGTGCCAGTTTTTATTTCAGTTTTAACGGATCATTAATATTTATTTAGGTTAGTATCGGATGCGTAGAATAGAAGCTTAGCTACTTAGTAGTCTTCTACTACTTAGCTTTTAATGACAAAGAAAATTACAATTCAAAAATGAAAAGAAATTAGAACTAGTATTTACAATTGAAACAATTAAGCTAACTGCAGACTGTTGCAAACAATCTACAGGTAGCTCAACTGATCCATATCATACCAGTCGGAAGCGTCCCCAAGACGCTGGCTGCATTACCCCGCTGTATGGCAATGCTGATGCGCTGCGCCAGATACCCGCCCGCTCTCGGGTCACGCGTCGCGTCGACCTGACGCTCAGATAACTTTTTGAAAACCCGGAGAGCCTCGGTACCCCACGGACCCAGGGTCTCGACCCCAAAGGGAGCAAATATGTAGGCTCTGTCGAGACCTGCATATTTGCGTCTCTTGAGATCCTCGGCCAAATCTGCCGCCGCACCAGCCCTTACGGATGTCCTCGGAAGATGGGAAGGCGCAAGTGTGTCGACGCATGTAGCATCCCACACAATGGGCCTCCCCAACTCCCATGGGACTAGTGTCATGCCGTCGGGCCTCTTACCATCGTCACGCAACAAACCATTCGGTTCGAGAATAGCTGGTACGTTAGCGGTGACAAAGGCCCGCCGGATGACATTAAATGAAAATAATTTAATAAAATTATTTTACTAATTTTATAATTTTAATTGCAGTTTTATTAGAAGTTTTGTGTCGGACGTCAAGCACGATCCACTTTGTACCGTTAAGTTAGAGCCACTCTACCAGAATCTCCATTTTTCAGATTCATTCGTTTTTGTTCTGACCCCTAAATAGAACAGATGAAAATTACTGTAAAAAATATGATAGACTCAGTAGGCAGGTATCGTAGCTAGCATACTCTTATGGGTATGCTAGCTACGATACCTGTAAAATGTGTGCCACAATGTAATCGACATTGTCAGTGCTATGAAAACCGTCACTCGAGAGAACCATAAATTCAAAGCAGATGACTACCATTAGGAGAACCGCAAACGTTTCACAATTCTTTTGTTTCAGTTTAGTATGAATGAGTAATCAGCGCCTTAGTATTTTGCGGTGCATCGCAAGAATAAAATAGCTTTGTGTTGAGACACAATGGTGACATGACAATTCAGATATCGCCAAAGTTAAACGAAACTGAACTCAGAAGTCAATAACTTTATTACTTTAGGCTTACAAAATAAGCACTTATACAAGTTAAATTTAAACTATACATTATTATCAAATAAGAAAGTGTTATTGATTTTATCTTCACTTAAATTTTTTGTTCACGAAGATGTGAAAAAGAAACCACTTATGCGTCTTATACATATGTATTTGTTTTGTCTATATAAAACTATTTTACTATACAATACACATACATACATATATAACTATCGAATGTAAGCGGATTAACTACTAACCTAGTTTGTGTTGGAAAAACACCAACGTTTCATCCCTTAATGAGGGACTTCTTCAGGGTAAGTAAACTAATTTGACAGCACAAAAAATTATGCCATCATTATATCGATCGTTATGAAAGGAAGGGCAACATTTTTAGTGCTGTCAAATGAGTACAGTTATTTTTGGCGACATCTGAATTGACACCATTGTCTTGATTTGAATTGAGAACCTTGGTCTTGTTTATTTTTTTAATAATTTTAATCTAAAATGATGACTGGTGCCTATATTATAGCGGCCGGCAGGAGTAAGCACCGCTGCACCTGGCAGAATGGGAAATTGAAATAGAAACGGAAAAAAATATGGACCGTTTGCCTCCGTAGCGGAAAAAATAGGCTCCTAAAAATGGTTAATGTTTTAAAATTGTGACGTGAACCGAGTATACCATACCTAACTTAAGCACACCTTTCCGAGGCGGGGACTCTTCGATTGCAAAGCAATAGCGAGCACGCGCGGGCCGTACGCGAGTGTAATTATTAAATGTATGTATTGATAGCGCTTGTTTATTGACATTTTCGCTAGCTTGACTAGAACATAAAAAGTTGGTAATGCGACTAAAACGTTTAAACGCAGCACAATCGACACAGATTCCAATGAAATGAAAGGCTACGAGTAGACTGGAAAAGCTCTCGACCTGGTGCTACGTGAAAATAGCTTCAAGTATGATTCTATCTTGACCAGAAAACAATATTAGCCCAATTCTTTAAATCTGAGCGTTCAGCCTGCCCTGACCCTGAGCGAGGAAATAAGATCCTTTACCTACTTGGTCTACAACTTTTCATCATATTGATCATACAGATGATGATGATGATGTACTTGACGAATTACATTACAGAAAGGACGAGTATATCAATTTCATTGATGCTCCTAACAATATTTATAACTTGTTCAATACCGAACATGAGAATAATTTCAATGGGTACTCAAAATAGAGTCGGTTGACATGTTAAGCCGGGTGCCGACTGATGTTACGGAGCGTAGTGAAAAAGAAACCACTTATGTGTCTAATACATATTTGTTTTGTAATAAAAACTATCGAATGTAAGCGGATTAACTACGAACCGAGTTTGTGTTGGAAGAACACCAACGTTTCATCTCTTAACGAGGGACTTCTTCAGGGTGAGTAAACTTAACTAATTTGACAGCAGAAAAAAATATGCCATCATTATATCGATCTTTATGAAAGGGAGGGCAGTATTTTTAGTGCTGTCAAATGAGTACAGTTTAGTTTCGCAGCGAGCATGACACGTTACGCCATGTGCTAAAGTCCGTCTGGTTCCTCGTTGCGAGCGCCTTCTTTTCCTGTACAGACTGCACGAATGCTTGCTGTGTTACACGTTACATTACGCCCTGTAACACCACACCGGTCAGTAACCGTGTTTACAGATGAGAGAATAAGACAAAAGCTATGATGCCCATCAGTTTGGATTTCAATAATATATGAGAAAACCAACTAAATATTTTTGAGCAACCATTAGGTAGAAATAGAGTAGAAACACCATCAATATCATGTCATCGAAAGAATATAAAGATTTTAACAATTTTTATATTTTGCTATTTATGATTTTCAAATAGAAATATTTTTACTATCAATCATATTTTTATTATGAAGGAAGGAAGAATGAATAGCTAAACAACTACGCCTACGTAGGTCTAAAAGTTAGGTATTTTGCTCAACCACATGATGCTGTTTCTTCAAAAACAAATACATATTGATATTCCTAGAAATAAGCTGGTCAATTCATAATTTCAGATGTATTCGTGAGCACTCATACTATTTTCGCTGCTTATTGGCTGTCTTTTGATTACGAATAAAAAATAAACCGCCAAGTGCGAGTCGACTCGCACACGAAGGGTTCCGTACCGTAAAAATCAGGCAATTTTTTCAAAGAACATTAAATTCTCACTTGTTCGGAGACACCTTCAAATTTTCAACTATATTTTATTTTTTGTATTTGTTGTTATTACAGTTGTATTGTTACTTATTTATAGAAAGTTTTATATTCCAACCTATTGGGGTTCAAGAGCCTTGACATAAATGAGCAAAAAAAGTTACGAGCAAGAGACGATAACTTCATATCTGAAACAACCCTGCTAAAAATAAACTGAAAAATGCAATAAAAGGCTAACCCTGAATCCAATGAACCAGCTTACGTCGAATACTGCCTCAAGCTCATTCAAATCAGAGCGGGAATGCACTCACTTGCGTATTACTTTATAGCAATACAGAGTAAGGGCTCTTGTACAAACACGTTTTTTTCGTCGTAAAAATACGCTACAAGATCCAACATCGCCGCTAAAAGTCATGGCGGGCGATACCTCCAAGGCCCTTAGTTCACACAGATTTTTTGCCGTTCGTAGGCACGGTCGCCAGTGTTGTGTGGATCACTATGGAAGCTTGTTGACGATGCCGCAACAAGCTTCCATAGTGATCCATGCAACACTGACGACCGTGCCTTTACTCACGGCAAAAAATCTGTGTGAACTAAGGGCCTTGGAGGTATCGCCCGCCATGACTTTTAGCGGCGATGTTGGATCTTGTAGCGTATTTCTTTAACATTTATTTTCTTTAACTTCGTAGGTACTAGCTGATTTTGGCTACATAGATAGTACATAGATAGGCATTTTTTAACTGATTAATTAACAATTTAGTGCCTATACGTACTGTATTCCCTGCTGAGCCGAGATGGCTTTCTTATGGGCAGGAAATGGGCAATTTTTCATTAGAAGTAGATGTACATATCTCCCTAATAAATACATAAAAATGTATTAGTTTTCTAGCCCGTTCAAAGTTTGTTGCGTTCCCTGTCTGTGTCTGAAGTGTTACTCAAGTTAAGGCACTTTAAACGTGTGTATTTTTGTGGCGAATAAGACCAAATCCAACGTGACTGCATCGCCATGACAAGGAGTGTCACTACATCGCAGCTGAATCGTCGCATATCGTACTGGTGGGCAACGGCCTTTATTGGATCAAAAAAGTGTGCGGTACTGTACGCCGAATTACGAGTATTTTCACTGAAGGCGGGGTTGGCCTGCACCCAACTTTGCTTTTACGATTAAACACGTTTTATAGTTTCCTCAATATAACCGTTTGACGTTCCATTTTGTACACAAGACACGACGGCCGGATTTTACTCGATGTACATACAAGTGCATAAAAATTATGATAAAAGTTTGGTGGTAGAGGAAGTTTTGAGGAAATAGTAGGTGGGGTCGTCGTTGACTACAAGATTTTGTAAGTCACTGTCACATTTAGTTTTTTTCTCTAGGTATTATTGCCTACGTAGGTGTCGCGAGAGTTTTAGCTGAAGAAAGAAATTGTACCTATCAAATTTCAGTGTTTGTAAAATATTTTATTCATTTTTCGGTTAGTCACGTCGAAAATTGAAGACAATGGAGTAGGTAGAGTAATACGATACTACGTCAAGATTAAACGAATAGTTACGGACGGGTACGGGAAAATGCTATTTAAGTGGTGAATGACTAAGGTTTTTACATAATTATGTACAAAATTGAGCGTCCAATTAATAAATTGACAACTGAAGCGATCTGAATAACAGATACGTACGGCAGCAATCTAGGGTTGCCACTTAAATCGACTTTTATAATTAATTGATTTTAATGTTATGCAGTCGTTTTAATTCCTTAAAACTGGTTAAGCTCAAATAGATTGTTTGGAAAATCTGTATTTTTGTAGCTAGGAAAGCCGGCATTTGCTGACATTCGTTCCACATGTTCTGGATGTTTTTTATCTACAGTATAAATATATATCTATGTAATATTGTATTGTATTAAGTATATCAGTCACCTAGTACCCATATCGCAAGCTCTGTTTAGCTTGGGGCTGGATGATGCTGTGTGGATTGTCCAGCATTATTTATTAGTATATTTTAATATACTAGATAAATATATATTAGATAAATATACTAGATAAATATACTAGATGAACTGACATGATAAATACATTTCATACATAGACATTTATTTGTTATTTTGTATTATACCTACATTAATAGAAAATAGCCAGAACCTCAGAATATCGAAGACTAGTTTTTAACAGCAAAAACGAACAGCCCTTAAAACACTCATACGTTAAAATATTTTAGAAATATATTTTTGGTTGCGGCAACCCCTGTTTGTTCCACAACACTGGAGACAGGGCGCACAAAACCGGATGCCTTAATTTAATATAAGTCAATTTAGGCCAATTTAATTCCGCACCCATACAGCCACTTTGTCACGGCGTTGTACGAAACCGAAACACATCTGTTTTTCAAACCCTGTTTTTCGAGTCTACTAGAAGAGGATATAAAACATGTAACATTTATGTTTTAAGAATCTTAAACTACGTCGCAGAGCATCTCGATGCGAGACTCTGCGTCGGGCGGTAATTATGATTTCATATTGTACGTGAAATTAGTTTTACGACAACATAAATGATTTAATTTCCTCAGTGGCATTAAGAGCAGGATAGAACGACGTCGGACGAATTACTAGTACAGTTATTTAAATAGAGATATACATATACTAACACTTTCGTAGCCCACGTACATGGATGTATCCCTGCTCGTACAGCTGCACAGCAAAGGCTGAGCAGGAAACGCGTTAATAATATTGCTTGACTTTCAAAGAAATTCACTATTATTCGACTCCTACGTCACTTAACCTCGTTGTGTAGTTGGTTAGCACGTTGTACTATTGTACCGTACTGAGGGAAAGACGCGGGTTCAAGTCCCGTCTAAGAGGAAAAATTTTTGGGATATAATTTGTTTTCTTCGAAATTTACTATTGGTTTATCACAAGTTTTGTAAATTACTCTTGAAGGATCGAAACCCGGTGACTTCAATCTCAATTACCTGAAAATAACCCGTGTTTTCAAAGAAATTAATGACATTTTCTCATCCTATATAGAACATTGATTTGAAGTTTCCCTATTTCAAAACACGCGCGATATTGCGACGGTGTTTGATGCAAGTTAAAAACTTCGTGACAACCCTAACCAATATGTAACTACGAGTTACAAACTCACCTGGAACTTTCTTCTTGAGAAACGATATGAATCGGGATTTTTATACCACTTTTCTATTATAAGTATAAAATAAATTATAACTAAAACTCGGTAGCTTAGAAACTAGCCGAGACCGAGCAAATAGGTATGTGTGTTATTATTCACCAGCATACATAATAATGTACGTCTAGTACGCATAGCTACTAGAATAGAATCGGGATTTTTATACCACTTTTCTATTGTAAGTATAAAATAAATTATAACTAAAACTCGGTAGCTTAGAAACTAGCCGAGACCGAGCAAATAGGTATGTGTGTTATTATTCACCAGCATACATAATAATGTACCTCTAGTACGCATAGCTACTAGACGTACATAATTATGCACAGCTGAACATTCCTAATAGCCCGGCCACACGCTCCGTCTTGCCTGCGTAATCCAACTGCGCGATCCAATCTTCAGCATTTCTAGATTGCATAAGCCGCGCTTCCGCCGTCTACACGCACGTTCTTACCTGTGCAAACTGTCCAGGCATGCTCGCAGGAAAGACGGAGCGTGTGGCCGGGCTATAAAAACTTAGATTTTGCCATAAACACCATGCTTGGCAGGCGGGTTGATGATCGTGCAGGTGTTTAAAATCATCAAATCTGGATATAGTACGTTCTCCCAGCGCTTACTCAACAACAGGCCTGTGTTACAACTACACGCAAACACTCGCTCATAGTTACATTTCCAATCTTGTGCAATAATTATAATGAACAAACACGAGAGCATTGCTGTAGTCCTATCTTCGTATCGTTAAAGTAAATAAATCACACTAAACTACGTCGTAGCAAGCAAGCGTAACACGAACGCCGCCAGTCCGACAATGACTGAGGTGGGTGGACCTAATTGCCCCTAATTTGAGTTTCCACTTTCGAGAAGCTAGTAAGCTCAACTCGCCTTTTTTATACATATTTAAAATAGGAAGGATAGGATAGGAAGGAAACTCGTGCCCTTTTCCTTTAGTAGGTACTATTAGTTACGAAATCCACAAGCACAGGAGTTGTTGGGGTCGATTCTTAAGCTGCGACGGCCACGGGTACAATAGGTACTATGAGGCATTTAACACCCTTTCAAACTGAACTCACATTATCTACATATCATCGTTAGGGCGTAATATCATAATCCCCACGCGCATTGAGTTATTATTATACGCTAGTAATAATATTTCAATGCCCACGCGCTGGGTAGGCGGGTTGTCAAAACTTGGCTGCATGGAATTAAATAACCTAGACAAAAAAAAAACATAAAAAGCATATTTACCCAAGAATTTACACCAACGAATAGTCTCCAACGTTAAAGTAAAATAAAATGATGGTGCGATCCGCCTGCGGCTGATTGGCGGACTCATTAAAATCAGGAAGGGCTGCCGTTTGCGCCGTAACGGTGCTGCTTAAACTGCTTTTATCTATTTTTAAGGTGAAATATAGCCCATATTTTATATTTGTGGGCTTATGCATAAATAAAAAGTCAAGTGCGAGTCGGACTCGCGCACCAAGGGTTCTGTAAAAAATTAAGACCTTGTTTCTTGCCAAATATCATGATTCTAGGTCAACGGGACGTAGGTACCCTATAGGTTTTGGTCCATGACGAGAATCTTTCGGATTTTCCGAATTTTTCGGATTTTTCCCTTTATTTGTACTATAAGACCTTGCTTCTTGCCAAATTTAATGATTTTAGGTCTACGGGAAGCTGTATGTATGAATGGCTGTAACTTTTGATTGCAATGATTTAGAAGTTTAATTTATATCACGGCTCCAAGAGGTTACGGACTTGAGTATTTGTTGTTAATTTTAACTCGATACCGTACGCGTTCCTGAGTATACAGGGTTGACAGACGGACAGACGGACAACAAAGTGATCTTATATCTATAAGGATTAATTTTTTCCATATGAGGTACGGAACCCTAAACCGTGACTAGAAGGACCTACCAGGCAAATTTTTCTAACTTCGGAAACAGCAGGTTGACAAGTACACTTGTCATGTCTATAATAAACTTATCTATGATCGAATATAGACTTATCTATGATCGAATATAGACTTATCTATGATCGAATCTCTTGTCAACATCAATTAAGCAAGAGTATTGGATAGGTATTGGTAGGGATATCCACTGGGGGTGGGCAGCAGCGCCCCTGCAGAACAATTCTGCGATCCCCAACCCGCATGCCTAGCGTGGGGATTATGGGCATTACACCCCGTGAGATAAAAGCCAACAAGGCGCTTATCAGGGGGACGCCTGGGTCCAGCAGTGGACCAATATAGGCTGTGGAGGTGTGGAGATGGAGATTTTTTAAATAATCTTTATTGACAAAGAAAATTACAATTCAATAATAAAAACAAATTAGAACTAGTATTTACAATTGAAACAATTAAACTAACTGCAGACTGTTGCAAACAATGTACAGGTAGCTCAACTGATCCATATCAATACCAGTCGGAAGCGTCCCCAAGACGGTGGCTGCATTACCTCCCTCGTGTCCGCTTATTTGTCTGTCTCTCGGTGTCTATATATTTTATTGATTTTAATTTAGTTTTGTCTGATTTTATGTAACATTTTTATTTTTATTTATTTTTAATAAATTTTGTGCCATTTTCTAATTAAATATTTCATTGAATATTTTGTGAATTGAGGTTTTTTTAGTCAAAATATATAACGAAGAGCGGAAGACGCTTATTGTTGTAAATTATAGCTACGTCGATTGTTGGCGAAGGCATCAGGCAGAGAAAAAAAAAATTATGACAGTTGGTAGCGAAAATAAAGATCATGTGAGTGAGCGGAGTTAGGATAGTGATACTGATCAAGAAGCGAGTATTGTCAGTGACAGTGAAGACAATATACCCCAAGAATGCCCCTATGTCAGATATCGTTAGACAGTTCATGTTTTCAAAGGATGTCATAAGTACATTTGTTAAGAACACATAGATCCGTTCTGTCAAAAGTGTGCTACGGCGAGAGACGATTAATAGCTTATAAGACTGACTAATTACTGAATTTGTGATAAAAGATGACAGATCATATAAATATAAAAAAATATCTTCCTAAAAATACTAATAATTAGGTACTTATAAGTAACAATATTTGTAAGTGTTGATTTTTTGTCCATATGTAACGCAGTGTCCTGCTAAAGTTAAGTAAAATTAGACTTTTCGTATAATTGAAATAATGAAACATTTATAAGCATAATGGTGTTTGTTTTAATGAAAATCCTTCACATCCTCGATGTACCCTTTTTGTACCACATCCTCGCCGGGTTAATAATTTTTGATTGTAATTTTATATTATTGTGTATTTTAAATGTAATTCTTATGGGTCTGTACTCATTTTTATTTATTTATTTTTATTTATTGCCCCGCTGTATGGCAATGCTGATGCGCTGCGCCAGATTCCCGCCAGCTCTCGGGTCACGCGTCGCGTCGACCAGACACTTAGATAACTTTTTAAAAAGATGGAGATTGACAAGAGATTTGCTCATTGATTAGTATTTTTTTTTTAAAATCATTTATTTAGGGTTTATTCAAATTTTTTGAACATGTCACCCTTATTGATTAGTTAATCAGCGTACAAACTTATATCTCACTTATACCTTACACTTTTTGACTTATACATTTTTCTCCGTCCCTAGATTGCTTGGAAGAAATCGCTCTCAGCGATAAGGCCGCATATTGTACTGTTTATGTTTTAAAATACTTTTTTTATGTATTAAGTGCAATAAAGAATTCACACATTCATTGAAACAACCGGCTGTAAGTCTTCAAAACGTATAGGCAAGTAATGATGATCAAATTACTCATCAAACGGTTTACGTTCTTGTCAGTGGGGTGAAACTATTTGATGTTAATAACGAGACGTGATCGTGCCGTCTCCTTTTAGTATGGGATTTGCGTAGTTCCATGTCCACACGATTGAGGCGCTGTACCAAATTGCATGAAAAAGTAGACGTCACGATCACGTCTCGTTACTAACGTCAAATAGACACCCCATCTATTCTTTTTCAAACAGTTACCTATACTCATTTATAACAATTTATTATTTTACGTATAAAAGACAATTTACCTTGGTAACTACTATTAATTCTTCATATATTTTACTTATAACGTGAAAATGTAAACATTAAGCTTCCTTTCTATACGCTTTTACCGATGTAGTATATGTATGTACGTACAGTCAGCTGCGAAAATATGTATACACAACCAAGCTTACAATTTGACTAAACTGTAAGTGTAATTGTGATAATTTATATATCGCATTCTGACAAGAACTATGAATACTTTGTACGAAAATTGTGTGCGTGGCCTTTTATTTGAAAGTTCAGAGTAAAATAAAAGTGAAAACTTGGGAGTGTATGCATATCTGAGCAGTTGACTGTACATAATATGTCTTACTGAAAACACCCTAGGATTTTTATTGAAACTGATTATTCGAATATTAATTTTATCAATAAGTTTTGTACGCGTGACCCGAGAGCTGGTGAGTACCTGGCGCAGCGCGTCAGCATTGGCACACAGCGGGGCAATGCAGCCAGCGTCTTGTTGACGCTTCCGACTGGCTAATTGATATGAATTGTTGAGCTACTTCTAGGTTGTTTCAGAGTGCAGTTAGCTCAACTGTTTCAATTGTAAACACTTCTAATTAATTAAATTATTTTATTGTAATGTTCGTTGTAAGAGATCCGATCTTCACTACAAAATTAAATATCAACTACCTCTATTCACAGAATAGGATACTTAACAAAATTTGCGACCGCATTTCTACCGCCCTTTCCGAGCATAATTTATAGACACAAATAAAAGCCATCATGCCAGACTCTATTTTAGTTTGCACTAAAAACCACAATATAAAATCATTGTGCGACCGGCTTCATCATAGAGCACAGCTGTGAAATTTGTTTGGCTCACTGGAGTGTGAAGAGAGGAAAGTTTGAATGGATTAGGTTTCGCATCAGCCCCGAATAGTAAAAGGGTCTGTAAGCCGAACACGAAACAAAGCCATTGATCCTTTGGCTTTTCTATTGAGGACTCTACCTATAGGTGCGAGAACATTCAATACCTACTCTATGGTCAGAGAAGTTTATGATTGCGAAATTTAATAAATAAATATTAGGATTGCTAGTTAAATTATCACAGTGGCTACCAGTTCCTTCTCAAGGAAAGATCAGAGGCCCCGAGGGGTGTCTAGGTATTTGATGTTAGTAACGAGATGTGATCGTGACGTCTCTTTTTAGTATGGTATTTGCATAGTTTCCTGTCCGCACGATAGAGGCGCTGCACCAAACTGTATGGAAAAAGAAGACGTCAGTCAGAACCTTCAGATCACTAATTTAACAAATTTAATCACTTAACTATAATAGTAATCTGGCACAACTTTAAATAGACGATGACTCGCTTTAGATATGAAAGTGCACTGTTGTCGGATTCCATGATGGTATTAAAGTCATACACACATATACTTACATGGTAGTACATGGAGATTACATCGTGAGTTTGGTTCACAAATGAGAGTTTTACACGCCTGCGTTTAGCCACAATAACAGATGAAGCAGCAGAGCAGCGCTGTTAAGTCAAGATGAGGCCAAGGTCGTTTAGAAGTCTTGTGACAGAGACCCATTGTCGCGGAAAGACCTCTAAATTGGTTGTATTTTATTAATTCAATAGCATAATAACAATAATTAAGCAGGAAGATTTAACACCGTTTGTACCACAGCGGTTCCACAAGAATCGGTTTACGGGAACAAAGGCCTGTCAATGGCAGGCTTTCTTTGGAATGCCTTTGAAAAGGTCGAGTTCAATATAAAAGAAAATATTTATCTAGACGGCAGTGTGTCAGCCAAGGTGTAAAAGAAAAAATCTTGGCAAGTCAAACATTTGCAAGCAATTTAATTCAGGAATCACAAAAGAAAACTTAGCATGTCAAACAATACAAGCAATCCGATTGCATAGGTTATCTAACTCTTTGTCAATAACCATCGAACTACTTCCACACATGGGGAAAAACCAACTCTTGCATAAATGTAAAGCGAGACGTTGGACATAACTCAAAAAATTGCGTTCTACGTGGACCAAGTCGCGGGCAACAGCTTGTTTAATATTATAGAAAAATAACGTAACTATCGTTGACCTTTGGTTACTTGGCGTCTTAAGGTACCTTACATATTTTAAGATGTTTTATCGGCGACAAAGACATCAGATAAACTGGGCCCTAATTATATATTAAGTTTTTATAGAATATTTATTTCCAATGGCATAAGTTATTTAGTGCCTGTATCAATAATAAATCTCAAGTCAATGAATGATCTAGCTAGGATGACCCGTAATCACCTAATCGCAGACTAGGTTTTGGATACTTAGATTAAAAACGTAGCGGAGAAAATATTATGAGAAAGAAATGTTCCAATAGGTTAGTTTTTAGTTAGCCTTCTCCAAAGAGATTTCAAACAAATAAAGTTTCCTGCATTTTTGCTTATAAAACAACTCAGAGTTCTCAGAACTCAGGTAACTGCACTTCAACTCCTCAAACTTTGCGTTTTACTTAAAACAGCTTGTATCGTAGGCAGCTGATTTAAATTACATAATTTCAGACAAAGAAAATTACAATGCAATCATAAAAACAAATTAGAACTAGTATTTACAATTGAAACAATTAAGCTAACTGCAGACTAGTGCAAATAATCTACAGGTAGCTCAAAATAGCAGACATAGCACATAAATTAATAACTGGATATTTAGACACACACTAAACTGATTTGACTGATTCTTATTATTTAAATGCTTACACATAATCATTTATTTGCTTAGAGCATTCAACCAGAACGGAGAAGACACGCGCAACAATACATACCCAAAAAATTCTGCCGCTTTCAGCGGGGGGTGAGGTAACACACATAGACTTTTGGTTGAATGCTCTAAGTTTATTTGCCACCACACATTTGACTACTTACCTGAACAAGACCCGTCAAGTACGAGTGTGACTCGCGCGCCGAGGGTTTCGAACGTTTGTCAAGTATAAATAAGTATACAAATATGTTATATAGCTATCGGTTAGAGACTTTGCTGTTTAATGAATACCTAAAAATGGTAGGTAGGTAAAATACAGATCCATATTTACAAACGCTACCTACATATCATTTCAGATGGATCGGTTTGCAAACTTCAAAGTACTTATATGGGGTAATGGTTAATTTTTTGACATTTCTCAAAATATTTCGAAAAGTTTGAAATCTACAGGAATTTCAAAAACTGTTTTGAGATGTACAAATTAATAACTTTTATTTCATACCCCACTTGACCTGGTAGGTCTCTTTTAAAGTTTCGTTATCACAATTTGTACTAAAAATTTTCATTTTTAATACTTTTTATCTGTACAAGCGCACGAAATGTAATATTATTAAAATTTTCAACTTCATAGCTGCTGTAGTTACTGAGATATTAAAGACGGAAAAAGCGAGACCATAAGGGTTTCGAAACCGATCTTGAAACACTTAAAATAAAATAATATACCAACCAAAAAAAAATAGACTTCGATGGGACTTGGACCCGCAACCATGCCTCAGTACGGGAATGCGCTAACCAATTACGCCACCAGGTCAAGTGACGTAGAAGTCGAAAAACTTTGAAACTTCCTTCAGACTCTAGCGCCGTTTTGGGATATCATTTGATTTCTTAGAAATTACCCCGAGTGTGAGGGCTTTCGCACTACCTCTATAATAATAAAAACCTTACTTACTTAAACTTCATAGATAAACTCAGCTTTTAGAGAAGACTGATTGCCTCCTCTAAAAACTTTACTATACAGGGAACGAAATAGCATACAAAATTATTTACAAATTCAAAATGTACTTCAACTGCTGAAACTGTACCTTCCTTTGAAACAGTTTGTTTGATGTGACTTTTTCAATATTTTCCGCGGCGTGGCATACTAATATTTCATTAGACCTCAGATTGAAGCTCACCTCATTACCATAAACTGCGTAACGCTACTCGATAACACAAATTATTTAGGACGGCACGTTGAACGAAAATTAGATATTCTATGGTGAAGGTGGAATTACACTATCGAACTCTACGGCTCTGTGGCGTGGCGTTTCAATAGTCTGTGGAGCCCTGAACTTGGCTCTCTCGGTAGTAGATCCAGAGGCTTGAATTTGATTTTTCCATAATATCGAATCGTCATCGCGACGTTTGATTTTCGTATGGGATTTTCGTAGTTGCATTTACACTAGAGGCGCAATACCAAATTCCATAGAAAATAGGAACGTCTCGATGACGTCTGGTTACCATCAACAAACAAAACTCCTAACGACCTAAAACCTAACGTACCTTAATGTTTTAATATCTTTATTTTCTTGTATTTATTTAGGTATTTATTTACTTTTTAATTATAAGTTTATTTGTTTAAAAAGCTGTTCTCCACAGTTCCCCTAAATTTCTTTCTCGCCGGTCGTGTCGTGATCGTGATGCCAATAAGACAGGATCAAACTGAAAACCAGCGTTGATTCGCACCTGTGCGGGTATGTTCTTGAATAGGTAGTTATGTGGTTGGTTTTCTACCCAAATTTAATGTTTTATCTTATTGCATTTAGAATGTTGTTGGTATCCATTTTTGTCTTTGTTTATGTAATGGATATAATATGTTGGTATGTGCACATATAATAAGTAGGTAGGTACTTACTTCCTACCTATTTATTCTGAATAAAGTTATTAGTAAGTACGTAGGTACCTACGTAGCAGGTGGCGTGGTGGATAGTTTTTCAATATTTGTACTCACATTCATGTTATCGCTGTACCTATTTAGAGTAATTTGTTTTAGTTCTATGTTAGATAAGTAGGCATGTTAATTTCAAATTTCTGTTCTGTATAGGTACCTACCTACCCTTTAATTTATCTGTTTTATATGTTTATGTCTTCTTCTCTTGCTTTACCTACATCATTCCTAAGACTTGCTACTTCTATCATCTATTTAATTAATCCTCATGTGTAACTCTTACCTATTTAATTAATTTCACCTATTTAATTATCTTGTACTGACTTATGTTTAACTGATTATTCTTATGTCTGTGCTGTTTCTGTAAAGCCAAATAAATGTTTCTTTATAATTATCTTTTAAACTCAGGGCTCGGTTTTGTTCCGGGTTGCATGTCTCTTCAAAGTTATCCGAACCGAGCTAAATTGAACAAAAGAAATGTGACGATTCGACCGAATTCATCGACAAAATCTAAAAAGCGATAATAATGTTTCAATATTTTTTTTTGTGTTTTAAGACCCTGGTAGTTTTTAGGGGTATATACTCGATGGTGAAAACGGCACCCTATTACTAAGCCTCCGCTGCCCGTCTGTCCGTCGTCCGTGCGTCCGTCCGTCCGTCTGTCACAGGGCACAATCGCATGAACCGTAAGAGGTAGACAGTCCAAATTGTCAAAGAATGTGTATTTAGCTTGCCGCTTTAACAACAAATAATAACAATGAAATAAATTTCCAAATTAAAGAAGGCTTCCATACAAAAACCGTGTCTTTTTTGGTATTTTTTGCTCTTTATTTATCAAGGCTTTATCTCTTGAACTACAATACAATAGGTAGGCATATAAAACTTTCTATATATAAGTAACACTACAACTGTAATAACAACAAATACTAAAAATACAATAAAGTTGAATATATAATATTCTTTGAAAAAGTTGCCTGAACCCTCCGTGTGCGAGTCGACTCACACGTGGCGGTTTATTATTTTTGACATTATTTTATTACAAAACTTTAATCCAAAACATGTTGAAAACTGGTTGGAATGTTTTGCCATACCTAGACCGATGCACGGTTTTCATCGACTTCAATATTTTGTATAAGTGTTCGTACTAACAACGATACATTCACTCATTGTTAATAATTTAGACACAATCTGATACGAATATGCATCAAGAAATCGAAACACGTAGGTATTGCATTGAGATAAGGTTGAAATTGGAGCGATTAGTTTATTACAGCACGTGTGGTTGGTGCAATAAAATATGCTTAACGTAAGCAGCGTAATGCACTAGGTGGTTTATGATGTCATTACATTGTAGTAAGTGCAGTGAGCCAAAGTCGCTATACATTATTTTAAACAATTTATGGAAGTTCGCTCCATTCGCTAACGAACGCGCATATTGTAATTTCGCTCGTACACCGGAAAGCCGATCATTGTACCCTAAATAGTTGTAGATCGCGTCCAGATGCCATCTACAACTATTTTATAGGTACATTATGGAACATAAAATTATTATTTACGGTATATAAAACTTTACTGAAAGAAAGATACGTCTTTCCTTCAGTAAATTACCTCTACAGATGTAAATACAATTTACACGAGGATATCCCTCAAATGGTGGTCTTATTCATTGCAGGGATTTTTTGGGACGATTGTAATATAAATCAGTGCTTGGTGACTTGTAACAGGATGTTATTAGCAAGACATTAGATTTAATGGTGATATTAGTAAGATATCAGATTAAAAAAAATGTATCGGTTAATTCTGAAGAGAAATACCGGTAAGCAATATTACGATTAATTCGTGTTCAGCTACTTTCGTTGCTGTCTGTGCATGTGTGGCATTCTACGCGTTCAACTGTGACTTAGGGCGACACGACGGCACTGAGCTTTTGGTTGAGTAATTTTACTTATTTAAGACTAAGTTGTAATTTGCTTATTGTTTTTAGCCTCAGCTAGTCGCGGCTTCGCACAAGCTTATAATCATTTGGCTCGTTTTAAAAAACTATAACCCGACTTAAAATCGTTAGTTTGCTCCTAAGAATTTAAGACTTCCGTTACTTTGTCATGGATTCCATAATCAGAACCTAACCAAACTCTCATCAAACTACCCTTGAAGAACATCCTTTCCAATAAAATAGAATCATCGAAATCGGTGGGCGTGATATTGAGTTATTCGCTCATTTGTCGCGCACATACATAATGCAAATTTAAGACTTATATGGTCTTCTCATGGATGCCATTGTCAGAACTGGACCAAATTGAAATGGTTACACAACACAATGGAATGGTATACAAGGGAAGCACCAGTTTTCAAATAAAACAAGAATCATCAAAATCGGTCTACCCAGTCGAAAGTTTTGAGGTATCAAACGTTAAAAAAAAACAGTCGAATTGAGAACCTCCTTTTTTTTAAGTCGGTTAAAAACAACTCCCATCCTCTATATCCCACGACAATTTTTTTGAGACATATTAGTGAAATTTCGCAGTGTGATAGATACTCGTATCCTGGAGAAGGCCCCAGATATCTATTACATTGCGAAATTACATTAATAAATAAACATAAAAAAAATTGTCATCCCTTCGCTTGTCAACTGTGTTTTCAATTAATAAGCTAACTCTGCTTCTAATAAGTAGTGTTCTAAAGTATGCTTTTACTTTACACCCTACTAGTACTACGTGTACTGCATGAGAACAATGCCTTATAAAAAGTTAATTTAACTCGATATCATATCTAACTGTTAATTATTGATCGTGTAGTATCGCACCGTTACAGAATTCCTAGGCTATAACCAATGCCAACTCGTAAACATCGCGGCGGTGTAGGGTAAGAGCTTGCGAGAGCATTTTTACGTCAGTAGTTTTAAGGCGCTCCATCACCGCGAGAATATGTCTGTAAGTAATGTAATCTAAACCTAATAATTTACCTAATAGGTGTAAATCTTTTTTTGACTTAATTTTAAGATTAATATGTATTACCATATATTGATAAGCTACGCTGTTGATTTACCAATAAACAAAATATAAAATGTATCATGATGTCCGTCTGACATTGGAAAACAACTGATTCGACTTCAGCAGAATGCTCAAAACCGATCCGAATTCTGTTGGATATTTACATTGCAGGCGAATGCTCGCGGTGAGAGTGCACTATTAGTGACATTTCGTGTTACTTCGACTGTAACAACAAGGAATTACTATAATTTGCTTCTAAAGAGTGCCACCTCCACCTCCACAGCCTATATTGGTCCACTGCTGGATCCAGGCCTCCCCTGATAAGCACCTTGTTAGCTTTTATCTCACGGGGGGTAATGCCCATAATCCCCACGCCGGGCATGCTTGTTGGGGATTGCAGTTCGGTCGTAGAATTGTTCAGCAGGATGCGCTGCTGCCCAGCCAAGGTGGATATCCCTTAATCCCCTCTAACGACACCCACGGGATGAGTTTGGGTGGTGTAAATTCTAAGTTAGCACCACACAGCAAAATAAAGAGCAACTCTACTAAATCAATCAATATAAAAAATATTAAATAAAAAAAAATACAAGCAAATTTATTTTTTAATTTACTTAATAAAGTATTTGTATATTTTCTTTTATACTAGGTGTAGAAGGGATATGTAAGACTACTAGTTAAACAAAAAAATTAAATTAGCATTTTCAAACACACGGTTATGGAGTTTTCTTTGTTAGGACCCTCGTATCATAAGTACCAACATTTTCTTATTATGATCCCATTTATCACGTACCTACACGTGCTACTCTTCGTTCGTTTCAAGAGAAAACTTATTCAACCAAATATTTAATTTATTGAGATTGAAAAGCTTACTCCTTTGGCCTCCGACACTCACACTCACTAGATTTCGCCAGGCATCATGCTTCTAAGCTGTCTCTCGCCTGCGCGAGTAGCGTCGAGTTCGTAGACATTGGCTTCCACTTTGTCAATAAACACGGGCTATTTATTTATGGCATCATGTTATGATATATACATTTGACAGGATGTATTGGCTTGAAACACGTTGCAAAATATACACGTAAATAAAACTATCAACCGACTGACAATAAAGTATCTTTATAAAATAGGTTGCTCTCGGTCTATTCAAACAATAAATTCAAACATCTGCAAGGAAAATCTTGAAACATTCATATAGGAGCTTCCACACGTGTTGCAGCCAAATAATATTTCACACCGTAGCTGTATCTGTGAAATCTGCGAAAACATGGACGTATTTGCTTTTTATGTCAGGATAATAGTTTTTATTACGTCAGTCAACGACAGAAAATGCTATAGGTATAATCTCAACTTTCAAAAACACGTTTTTCGCCTCATATACACTAACTGAATGCTTTAAGATAGTTGACTTACTTTTGTATTTTTGCAACAGTTCAAGCATTTGTTTGTACCGGAGTCTACACACCGAAGTTGACTAAAAACTGTCACTGAAATGTCGCACCAAGCGTTGCGCCGCCCGCCCCGCCCCAGCCAGCGGGGCGGGGCGGGCGGCGCACTGTGTGACTTTAGTGTGTGGACTCCATTAGTGTCGCTCAAATTAAAGCCAACACCTCTCTTATTTCATTTCATATAAGTCACGTAACAGTGTCATATTCGAGCGCCGGCCAGTGTCAAACACCACCAAGATGCGCCCGGAGCAAGACTTACTAAAGTAGTTCCTGGGATTATCTGTTAGTAACGATAATGGGACAATTGTGAATGAATTCCCGACGCAAATAGCAAGAGTGGTTCTAGAAATGTCGGGTAATCTCCCGAGAATTGGGTTAGTAGATTGTTTGCCGTCGACAATGCAACATTTTATTTACTCCGAACGGATTGAGATTTGTGTGCTCATTCTAATTACAGCTTGGAGAAAAGCTTTTGGGATTTTAAAGCAGGCTATCGTGTGAAGTTTTTCACATTGGGTGACGAAAGTCTCTAAGCTTATGCCAAATAAACTCCTTATCATTTAATGACATACATATCTTCGCCGGAGAAGTTCAAGGCACACTTGGATACGATACGTTAATTTTTGTTAGTTTTTGCTTGTTGCAACGGCATGTTGGACTATCAATAAATGAAGGAATTTCGTTAAATCCAACATGTCAATACAAATACAATACAAAATGTTTATTACCATTATCTTAAGTAACATGTAGTGTTTAGTGTTTAGTTAGGTTAGTGTTCGAGACTTCCTTTTAGATATAAGAGTACCTGTATTAGGAGGTAACGCTCTTCCATAATATACATTATTATGAGTTAGAATATGTTATTACAAAAACTTTTTGCAAAAATAATCTTAGGATATGAATATTTTTTTAATAAGTCATGCTCATGACAATAGTCGTCTAAATCGTACTTGCAGATCTATAAAAAAAATGTACCTGCCTGCCTACTAGAGCTGTGAGATTTCACTCGTGTATTGAATGTGGCAAAGGTGAAAACCGAATTTATTACTTCCAGTTTTCGTGCGAAGGAAAATTGAGAAACTCGGACAATGCTGTATCGACAGGCATTTGTTGCATTTCCGGTGCGGAAACGAGGGGTATTTTCGGAAATGTTGGTATTTACGGAAGCAAATGTAGCTACATTCACAGACGTCTGGCGTAGTGACGTATCACTTTGCTTTAGTCGAGAAATGCAAGAATATTCGTCGAATGTTCGATATTTTTTACTGCCGCGAGAGAAATAGGAGCTAACTCAGTTTAAGTTAGATTTTACACTAGGTATTATACCTAGAATCATGTTTAGCAGTCGAATCGGTTAAGTGTCAGCAAAGTTGACATTAAGACATGAGACTTGCATGACATTAAGACATGAGACTTGCATAATCGCTCTTAATGCTACCTACTACTTTTCAACAACCAAATCAAATCGATAATTAGCCAAGTGTTTGGCAGAAAACCATTTACTATCAACAAAGTGTATTCCACTTACCGCAGTTTTCAATTAGTCTACCCCAGTCGAAAGAGCAACCAATACGGAGTCGGCAAATAAAAAAAATCTTTATCCCTAGAATTCTTGCAAGCAACAAAAGCTGGGTTCAGCTCCAAGAAATCTTGTGCATTTGCCACAACTACTGCACAGCATATGTACATCAACCGTTAACAGTAGAACTACTTTATAGGAGGGTAGTTTATCGAGATATTGGCGGAGTGTTCGCTTTCCACCTCTATATAAAATTTGTTTTTTAATCGAATATTTTACTATAAAAACTATCGTAGTAGGCTGATGTTCTTCAAACACAATTGTGGTTCGTAGTTAACCCGCTTATATCCGTAATGAATATAATCGAATAGTTAGAATGCTATCTAGCATTACGTTTTATGTACAACTTTATGCTCAATAATTAATTATCTATCTATATAAATGACCCTTGCCACAATAGCTTCTCATCAAGATATTTCAAGATACATAATTGTAACATCAAGGTCGTATCAGCCATACACATTGCGAATGACGTTACCGTTGTTCTATTATAGAACGGACTATCAGGCTAGTGGAAATACTGCTTTCTCAAACCATATTTTTTCTGTGCTAGAGTAATCCTCTTTACAGTAGGAACTTGGTTTAGTTACTACGAGTCACACGAACTAGGTACGTTTAAAGATGCCGTAGTTTATTTAATTTGGTGGAGCAAGGGTGCTACTATTGTATACAATATTTTTATTAAAGGACTAGTTTCAGATCGCGGCTTCGCATACAATTTCCCGGGATACTAAGTAGCCGAAATGTTAGCCCACATCTAGAACTACATCTATGCTAAATTTCAGCCAGATCCGTTCAGTAACTAGTTTTGGCTTGAAGAGGTAACAAACAGTCGAATATCTGAACATTTAAACATCCATACATTCAGTCAAACATCTTAACATCCAAACTTTCGCATTTATATTATTAGTATGATAGTTTAGGTATAGTTTACTAGTTTCTGCCTGCGGCTTTGCACGCGTCGTTTCTATGGACACGTTTTATGGTTATTTCTATCCCATAGCAATTGATTTATGGGATAAAAGGTACCCTATGTTTGGTTCCAGGCCTATAAGTACTTGTAAGCAAAATGTTTTGGCATCAAGAGGTATCATAAATCAAACATCCATACATCTAAACATACAAACTTTCACATTTATTACAATAGTGTGATCCATCATGATGTGAACACACGACCGTTTTCAGAATAAAAACTCTAGGTAGGGAAATTTTTCTACGAGCATTTCTAGGAAACTTTCATTGCTTGGATTTAGTAAAAAGTTAGCAAAGAAAGGAAAGCTTGAAAATGCTCTTCGTTTATGGTACATAGTAGTGAGGAAGATGAAAGCGAAGTAAATCCTAGTCTCTAATGTATTTTTTTTTTTCATTTAGATAGATATAGTAAGTCAATAACAGAAAAGCGAGCATCGCCATACGGGGCAACGCAGCCACGCTTGGGGACGCTTCTGACTGGTATTGATATGGATCAGTTAAACTTCCTAAAGATTGTTTACAACGGTCTGCAGTTAGCTCAACTGGTTCAATGGTTAATATTAGTAATTTGTTAATGTTCTTTGATTGTCATTTTCTTTGTTAATAAAGCACGTGTACTCTGGTACACAATACAATACGTATGTACGTATCGGGTCTGTACTTCTAGTACCTCAGACATAAACCATCAAAACTGTAGTTGCAGGCTAAATGTAACCTTCATGACATGATAATTAACTAATTTGCAGGCAAGCTACATTTCACGTCATCGCATCGCTTATTAATAACGCATGAACTACAGGATTATATCTCTATGTTAGGTAGGTACATGATTTATAGCCTATAAACAGCTTCAGTTTAGGCTAAGCTGGTTAAAGATAAGAGTTGGTAGTGATTTTTCTAGAAAGTAGAACGAGCTGCTAAGTTTAGAAATTTATATTTGAAGTTATCGGACCTGCAGTTTTAAAGCTGTAATACATTTCAAGCTGCTGCTAACGGCTTTGAGTCGAAACCAAGTAGTGAACAATCGGAGGCCCTGCTGTCAAGATTCCTTCCTACGTCTCAGATGTGTACACTGGTGTTATGTAGCCTTCCCATTATCACGTTACTATCCCACTGATTTGATTAGGATTTTCTCTTTCGACTTAGACTTCCACTCCTCACAATTTAACGCAGTAACGCGTCAAGTTTTTTACGCCATTCCATCTAGACTCGCGATGTGGCCCTACATAATGGTTACTAAAAAAATGCGCGCTACACAAAGTGCTCATACTACGTACTATTTTATGCAACTTTTTTTTGTAATTTTATTAGTTTTAACTAATAAAATTTATAAAGTGATTTATAAAGTGTATTATTATATAAACAGTAATTTTATCAAAAAACTTGTACAGGCGTCCTTAGCCTGTTGTGTTATTTATTAATTGGTCTTGTACATGGTTCTAAACAGTGTTTAGTTAAACAACGCATGTAAAACTTTTGTGTTAATTATAGAACTTTAAAAAACAAATACAAACAAAAACAAATTGTTACTAAAGGCCTGTTCAGACCTACGTGATATTCGCTATATAAAAAGCTTTATTTCCTTACAAATATTAACTTAAAATTAAGGTTTCACTGTTAAATTTGAAGTGCAAGTACCACTCAAAGTGGTGAAAGCCTCCTCCAGGTTCCGGTACTTCCATGCTTCTCTATCCAAAGCTAGTAACCTACTCCAAGTAACTTCAGCTACTTTGGCTATATCGTCAGTCCAACGTGTTGATGGTCGGCCTGGCGCTTTTTAGCGATATTAACTATAAAGGCTTTTTATCAACCTATCTATTGACAATTAAGAACAGACCAAATAATTAGAAAGCCACCTGCTTGACATCTAAACAGAAGGTTACAGGTTCTACACAAGTATTTTTGTAATGAAGCGTGTCTGAGACAGGTTGTCTAGAAACAAATCACCGAGTAACGCGCTGGAAATCGAGTTTAGCTGTTACATATAGCCATGTTGCTAGAGCTGGTACATTTGTTATAAACTCTTCGAAGAGGGAACTGAGGTGCAAACACTGGCGTTGTATGTAAATTGACGTCTTGTGCTTGTCTTGTACTGTGTTACATTTAGGTTAGACCTTTGCGAGCTAAACGCACTGAAAGTGCTAAGAGAGCCAAAGCAATCAAAGACATTTGCTGTGTCAAAATCTCTAAAACCTCGTACTTATGTCGGACTAATCGTCAGAATTAATTTCTGAACATTAGTTCGACAAAACGAGCAGAAGGGCGGCGAAAAAAGAGAAAAAAGTATGTTTGAAATTTGTCTGTTGACAAAAATACCTTTAGCATTTGAAGTCATAAAGTCATAATATATATTTATATAGTTCTTCAGGCAAATTGGATTTCTTTGAAGAGAACAATCCGTCAGCATTTACAGGCAAGTGCCCCTAATGAGCTCCAACCTCTATAATCCTTATATAAAGAAAGTAGATATGTCTATATTATAATTGTAAATACCTATAGATTAAAGAGCCTTCCTCTTGTCGGTGTAATGATGCAATTTCCTCCACTTTTCTCTTTCTAATGCGGTCTCTTATACTACTGTATACGACATGACAGGGGCTTTCTCCTTGATCTGACTCATATAAGTAATTCTTGGTCTTCCCCTTCAGAGATGACTGTGATACCTAAATTTTCTTAGACAAATCACCCGGTTATTCCTTATGCGCTGTGTTAATAGCACTGGCTTCCAACAAACTCGGTTTAATCTAGTGGATTTTAAGAGTGCAAGGACGGGTGAAGCTCTTCTGTTTAATTTAATTCTGTACTTACGAGATCTAAACGAGATCTTGCACATGTACTCCTACACTTTGAATTTGTTTTTCAAAATGCGTTGAATTTGTTATTGCGCGGTAAATGATAGACAAGATTTATATGTTATGGAACACTGCCTAATCTGCGGTTTGGGTATTTGTTTTAGGCTGAACCGGTGTGATTTAAGTTGAGATATTTTATTAGGTGTTTTAAAAATATATACGTTATTTCGTTATACCTGCTAGAATATGAATGGACACAAGAAAAGCATGAGGTAGGTCAGTGGCACAGAACAAAACACTCCGATTAGTTATTAAATTACAATTATTAAAGAAGTTATAAAAGTAACACGTAAACCCTCGTCCAAATCAATTAAAAATACAGGCATTAAAAACAAAACTCTGCAAGAGAATGCCGAAAAAGTTGTGCGGCGAAGTTAAATGAAAAAGTTTCCCGCCCAAATTGACAGTCGGGACATGAAAACCGCCCTACGCGAGGGTTAATAAAATCGGTTGGGCGACACGTAAATAAAGAGTTCCAACCTCAATTATTGCTGCGATGAAGGGGAAATAAGTGTTAGTAGAAGTATTGACCAATTATTTATTAATTTATTTATTTTTATTTATTTGGACTCTTTCAATAGTAATGCTCTGCGCTCATTAATCCAATACCGCTACCACACAGCACAATAACGTTGCACAAATACCAGGTAAACAATACGTAACATAATAAGTCATTGATATTCTTGGAAGGTAAACGCTGTTTAATGTTCAGGTTTTCCAAGAAAGGGAAGACTAGGTACTTGAACAGCACTGCAAAGGCTATTTAATTTAATTTTTTCCTGTTATCACACTTATCACTGTCTAAAGGGTAAATTTAATAATTTTGTGACCTGACATTCTAAATGCTTTCCTATAGTTGATAGCTACTATTCAGATGAAAAAATATTTGTTTTTATTCTCTAAAATGCTCGATTTCGGGATGATGTGCTTGCTCAATTGAAGTTACTTATTTTTTTCAGTTTTTTACAGTCCGTGAAAATTAGTATGTGTTTCGAAGACATATTCATGCATGCGGTGCTTCAGGTGCGGTTCAATTTCTCATTGTTTATCAGTATCTTATGTGTAAGCAGAAAACTTAATACCTTAGTACTTAAGGCTGCCGTGAAAAGGAAAGTTGGCTAGACTGAACGAGCAATCAGGATAAAAAATTAATCTCGTAATAAAAAATGAAATCATAGAACCTACTTTGCAAGTTCCTTGATAAACTGCTGTAAGTACTTGAAAATTGCTTCGTTCTATGGCGGGTTATTGGAAAGATTTCTATAGGTACCTATACGAATTAGTAGTTTAATTTTTTGTAAGGCAGATTCTGTGTACATGGAGGGCCGCCAAAAATTACTAAGCCTTGCCGCCGCCGGTGAGTTACAAGTAAATGAAAAACCTGTAGAATGAGACGTTCTTATAAATAATTGGTCCAAAATAGTTCGACCAGACTGGAAAGAGGGCACTAAGACTTTAGGTCTGTCATAGACCGTGCATAGTTGGACACGTAGGACATATTCGTTACGAACACTGTCCTTCTTCTGAAAAGCATTACTCGGAGTTCTCTCCGAGTAATGCTTTTTCTCTTTTTTTTTCTGTGTGGTTTATCTAGCATTATTATTATTGTTATAATAGCTTTATTGACAAAGAAAATTACAATTTAATAATAAAAACAAATTAGAACTAGTATTTACAATTGAAACAATTAAGCTAACTGCAGACTGTTGCAAACAATCTACAGGTAGCACAACTGATCTATATCAATACCAGTCGGAAGCGTCCCCAAGTCGCTGGCTGCATTGCCCCGCTGTATGGCAATGCTGATGCGCTGCGCCAGATACCCGCCATATAATAGCTCGCTGAGCGACTTTTAACTGATGGACCAGCCCTACCTTGAGTGTCCACGTCTCATTTGAATTGGTGTGATATTTTTTATAACCTTCAAAATGATACACATTCTTCAAAACAGTTTCGAAGCCAGTGGATCGGATAAACACCGAAAGTCTGCAGTTCTATTCTCGTTCACGTCATTTTTAGTATGATGCATGATCTTCTGCAGCGGTAATGGTGTGTGTAATAACTGCCTGTCAATCTGTATAATATTTGAACTGAGCAAATGACTCGTAACGAATATCATGGTAATCATCATCAAAAGCCCGTGAATGTGATGTGATGATCTAGCGAAGTAAAAAAGTTATTATCTCCTCATCGCTATAAAAGTAGGGCCAATTTAAAACTAGAACTAAAATTAATTGCTGTGTACTTCTGTACAGAACAGAATATTATCGTATGGTAACATTTTGAGCAAGTTTTTTTTAATACAATACTAGCTGCTGCCCGCGGCTTCGCACGCTCTTTTCCTAGATAGAAAGTAGCCTATGGCCGTCCCCGGGACACCATCTATCTCCATGCCAAATTTCATTAAGATCCGTTCAGCCGTTTAGGCGTGAAAAGGTAACAGACAGACAGAGTTACTTTCGAATTTATAAAATTAGTATGGATACGTTCAAATTTACCGATAAAGCTGCTGAACGCATAATTTAGTTGATGAATTTCATTCTTATATATTTATTACAAAATCGGCGGCCACTCAGCGTGCACATAGGATGCACTGGTAAAAGCATTGAAAAAGCATTGCAAGCATTAATTGTACCTATAAATTAGTAAAGGCATTAATTTGTACCTATGTACATTTATAGCAAGAAGTATATGATCCCGTGTCGTGACTGTACGACACGGGATCGCTACCATTTCCTTTTCCAAACAAAAAACCACGTTTTTCATCAAACACAAACAAACTTTTTACAGTATTTGCTATCTAAATTACTGGACCATCAAGTTTCCAAAGAAGACACGGGAAGAAATCGTCGGAAAACCTATCAAAACTTGAAAAAATTCAATAACAGCACTTTGAACTTTGTTAAGGAAACGGGGACGTTATTATGAAAGGAAAAAACAGACGGGTAAGTGAGAACAGGGCAAGCGCTTTTAGGGTTCCGTGAAGCACGTGCCTACGAAGGACTAGACCAACGCAGCTTTCTTTAATAAGTTTATGAGTTAACTAGAACTTTTATTTTAATACAAGCTCTGTTCTGTTCGGGGCTTAATGATGCTGTGTGAGTTGTCCAGCTTCATTTATGTATTTATTTTATAACTACATTCGCGTAGGGCCCGCGTGGGCTCGCTATTGTATGAAATTGATGAGTCATCCTACCCGACAGGATAATGTTGGCCGAGACAAGTAACGTTTAAGATAATGGATTCGACAGCCTGTAAAAAAATTGCCAAAGTTCGACTACTTTGGCAATTTTTTTTTAATTTTTTTTTAATTGCCAAAGTAGTCGAGGCTCGCAATGGCTCGACTAACGTGTAACTGAACAATAGCAATAGGTTGCAAGGTACCTTAAAATGTGTAAAAGAATCTCAATTTGTGTCTCCGAAGTTGTAGGTGAATTTTTTTAAGAGTCTGAGTAAACAAGTAATTATCAAGTTTTTGTAACTTTTATACTTTGACAGGGATTTTTATTTGGAGAGTTTTTCGTGGCCTACTTTTTAACCTTTTTACTTTTTTAATTAACCCTTATCTGACTGTCTTTCATTGCAAAGATAAATACTCGAACTATGATCTAACTAAGATAACATCATAACATTAATTCAGCGAGTAAATAGTTTTTTTTTTTTTATTTCTGTCGGCACGCCAATTTTAATACCTACTTAATTCAATAATTTTTGATGTACTTTAGACTAGAAAAAACATGTGCATACAATTTTCTATCTTAATAATAACACATTTCTCATAACTAACAATACTCAAACAGTTTTATAAAGAAAGCAAACAAGAAAAATGTTTTTGAAACAAATCATATCGTGAATTGTAATAACAAAACTGAAAATTATATTTTGATACCGCTTTACAACATTTCTGTGTTGAATCGTAAATATTTAAACGTTCGTTTGACCAACGCAAACAAATTTATGTTTTCTACAATAATATTAACTAGTAGAAATAACAGATCGACCGTTGATCGACAGTCGATGTATAAAGTGACTATCATACGAATATTGTAAATGTTAAAAGTTTGGTAGTTTAGCTGTTTGGTTAGATGTTTGATATTTCTTCACGATAAAACTATACTGAATCTATTTGGTTGAAATTTTGCATAGGTGTAGTTACCAGATATAAAACATAAACTACTTATGAGAAATCAAATACTATCCCAAAAATGTTTCGACTTCGACGGGACTTGAACCCGCGTCTTTCTGTATCTTCCGTACTGAGACGGGAATGTGCTAACCAACTACACCACGAGGTCAAGTGACGTAGAAGTCGAAAAACTTTGGGACTTCCTTCGGACTCTAGCGCGCCATAGTTTTTCGACTCCTACGTCACTTGACCTCGAGGTGTAGTTGGTTAGCACATTCCCGTACTGAGAGAAGGATGCGCCCGTCGATTTTTTTTTTGGATATTATTTGATTTCTTATAAATTACTCTAAGTGTGAGGTGCTTACGCACTATAATAATAAAAACCTTAGGCTACTTACTTGATCAAATCAGAGAATAACCTTTGAACGTTTTCAAATAAACAACACGCCGCGGGAAGTACGTGATAATTCCAATCCTATTAACTCCGCATCATCAATCCTCAAACCAAACATAAAAGAATAAAAAGAGTGACCTATATAAGGGTTAAACTAGGTCAAACTGCATTATAAATTACTTTCCGTCAGTCTAATTACCGTATGACAAGCAACGTAATTAGAAAAACTCACGCACGGTTTGGAAGACAGCTTAGTTTTGGGTTTTACCTGTAAAAAGCAAATAATATTTTAGTGAACAGAAAAAAATACTGATTGGATTTTACTACACGATATTTTTTATACATTTCAGAGAAGGATTCACGAAAATGGTTTTTATGAGACCACGTCAAGGGTTAACGTTATAGCCTACTATAGGTAGAAGTAGAAACGGCTACTAGCATACAATATGTTATACGGTACGATAGGTACAGTCAGCAAAGAAAATCGCTGAACACGAGTTGATTTTATATAATACCAGCTGACCCGACAAACTTCGTTCTGCATTAAAATCAAAGATAGAAATTTACGCAAGAACGAATATTTTTTTTTTTCCTTATTTTAAGTAGTTATTCTGCTATTCGTGACGGAGACAAATCCAACAAATCAGAGGTCATTAAAATCCTGCAGGTCCAGTCGTTCTGGAGTTATAAAATCGTGTAAATAACACGACGTTGCTTAAGATTACCTGAACCGTATGAGGCTTCGTATCTACTCTATACTCTATTTAAAAATATTCTGAACAGGTTTAATTACCAAAGCCGAACGTTAATTTTATAAATGCTTTTGTACGTTCGGTAATCGTTGATTTTTGTAACCGTAGAACGACAAGATTATTTCGTTGTTTAATCTAGTCAGTCACTGAGAGAACGGTTTAGTGTTAAAATGTAATTTTAAATCTGTTCATGTACTTTCTTTGCCCACTGTACCTACAATGTTTCACGATTCCACGTAGCTACATAAAACACTTGGATAGATACAAGAAATCCGATTAAAATTGATTTAAAATATACATTTTCCAATCAGAGTTTATTCAACAAAACTCTACGTCTTATCGCGATTATCGCAGAATACACAAAAGTAAATTACTTAGAAATTCATTAAAAGTTTTAACGAAGCATAGAACAGCCCGTCTCTTTAAATTGTTGCTGTTACACCGTTAATTCCTGATGGTAGATTGCCTTAAACGGTTTTTTAAACGAATGTTTTATAAAATATTTTCAGAATTTCACGTTATGTTTCTATCATAAAGTGAAATTGAAAATTTACTCGAATTTCGCAAAATAAAAACATCGTTTTCCCGTTACCAGGAAGTAGCTAGTTTTAAGAGTCGAGAGAAGTGAGCCGGTGTTTTCCTCGTGATGCTTACATTTGGATACGTTAACATTAACACCACAAGTCACCGTACAGCATCACTTCTTCCTATCGCAGAGGCCTTATTATAAGTTTTGCACAGCTAACAACAACAACAACTTTATGATTCATTTCGTACATTTAGCGCTTGATAGAATACTGAGAGGCACTTCATGTCGTTGCATGACGGCTAACTTTGACGTGTACGTTCACACAGCAGTCTGTTACTATAAAATGCCTACTATAAAATATCAGATTATCTAGAGGATAAAAAAGCTTGGGACGGCATTTGCTCCAACTCAAAAATTACAACTAACTAACAGGCTAAAGGTTTCTTCGTCGCTTCTTTACTTTAGTCTACATACCGAAGCGACTGAAATCAAAAATATCACTTTATTTCCGTGTCAGTGTTTAATTATTAAGAATTTGACCTTTTCTAAGTGTACATTTATTGCATTTATGGAAATAAAGAGTTTTTGACTTTAACTTTGTTATACAGACCCGTTTTACGAGTATCGTATACGTTTTTATTCGGCGATGGCGGATGTAGTTGTATGAGCGAGTTCACACACAATCCAGGATCTAGAATACTGTCATGTACATATATGAACTCGCTACATCCGCCATCGCCGAATAAAAACGTATACGATAACACGGGTCTATAAAACAGACTGATGTGTGAACGTACCAAGCGGTAGAAATCTGTCAAGTACTCTATAACGTTTTCCGTTTTGGTAAGCTAACTCATATTAGACGTACATATGTCTAAAAAGACCGTATGCTATCCATTCAGCATCAATCACTGCATACATAGAGCAGAATGCATAGAGGAAAATGAAGCACGTAGATCGACATTTATCAAATCGAGGGTGCGGTTCAACGGCAATCTAATTACAGTTAGTGAATCTACACTGGCTTAGTCAAGGAAGAACTAATAGTAGAATGCAGTATTGTCACTTGCAGGAGTTTTTAGGAAGATGATAGATATAAAGTACCTCAATTTACAATTGAAATGTATTGTATTAAGTATATCAGTCATCTAGTAACCATAACACAAGCTCTGCTTTGCGTGGGGCTAGATGATGCTGATAATTGGTGATTTTCCAGGATTATTTTTATTTTATTGGCAGACTGTGGATGAAGCTCGGGCAGTGTAAGAGGAAGTTTCCTCCGAAATGCGAAAAACGATGAAATGAAGATTAGCACAATGAGAATTAAAAATGTGCAACCGCCCCTTTATGCGTATTTATCCTTTATTTATAGCGGGACGATTGACACGACCTAGTAGAAAATGACGAAAGACTGTGATAATAATGATTATAATAATGTGTACTAAGCCGGAAGGGGATGGTTCCATCCCTGAACAAAACTTGTAAACAATTTTTATTATGGGCCTGTATCTTCTTATATTCAAAACGTTTACTAAATTTCGAAATATGTGCGCACGAGCACACTTCTATCTATAGCTGGCGCGATGGTCTTTTGTTTTTTCGTACAATTATCCGCGCGACGACGTCCCACATCCAGGTCTTCAGTATACGAAAAACAAAAGAGGATAGCGCCAGTTTTTAAAAAATTACCTTAAAGCACTACTATCTGCTGCACGCATCGCCCGCGCTTTTCAAGTAGCCTATATCCGTCCCCGAGATACCATTTACCTGCCGAATTTCACTGAGATCCGTTCAGCCGTTTAGGCGTGATAATGATAAGGTAACAGACAGACAGACAGACAAGAGTTATTTCCAATTTATAATATGTATGAATTTATCTGTAAAAACAACACTTAATCAGAGGCATCAGAGCCTAGAATCCATATCTACTGAAACGAAGCTAATCACAAACCAAACCAGAGATATAGGCCAGCCTAGCACTAATTACTGCATTAGCAGACTGTGGAAACGCTAAATCCGGGATAATGCTGATTACATAACGCAATGCGGGTGGAAAGTAACGTTCGGCCGTCAGTCAAACGTCACACACGTCAGTTGCGTTACGTCATGGTACGTCATGCGTCATTTGCAGCTCGGTATCAAGGCTGGGGATTATTACGAGTTTATTTGGTTTTGCTTTGTGATTTTGAGATGAGCTTGTGTGGGAATTTTAGACCGTTTGTCCTTTGTGCGTCATTGGTGGGCAGCGAAAGCTTTATGGACTTCGAATAATTTTTGATAGGTCACTTCGATCTACTATAACGAAAACTTTGTGTACGTAGGGCTTTAGTATGTTTAGAAGTAATTCAAGTTATATTATTTTATTTTGTTGAATGAATTAGGCTTACACAGAAGAAAGAGTTGTGAAAATCCACTTCCGCTTCCGCTGTATACACCTACACACCCTTACTCTCGTAAAGTGTATAGAAGGTATGCATCAAAACAACGGTAGCCCTTTGATAGTCACAATAATAGTCACCTTGAGTACGTAGTACTGTATAGTTATTTTGTGCCTTGTGTTAATATATTTTGCACCTAATGTCCTCGACTCAGGGTACGTTCACACATCAGTCCGTTGTATAGAACCGTTTTTATTTGGCGATAGTGGATGTAGTTGTATGAGCGAGTTCACACATGATAGTATTCCAGATTCAGTAACGTGTGTGAACCCGCTCACATTAACTCCGCTATCGCCGAATAAAAACGTATACGATATAACGGGCCTGTAAAACGGACTGCTGTGTGAACGTACACTTTGAATCTATCTCATTGCAATTACTAAACAATCAACAACCACTTACTGTTATTGCAAAAGGAACTCTTGTTATGGGTAATTGAGGTATATTGTTATTGAGGAAAGACCTTAAATGAAACTGTAATCTTCATAGGTGAGGGGGGAAGTATGGCCGTGGCAGATGATAAACAGGTTAGTTATCGGATTAAGGGACCTATTGTGGTTTAATGGTTACATTATAAACACATATGTATGCTTTGTAAATAATAAATATTCTATTCTTTTCTATTCTATAAGAGGAAGGCAGAAGGTAATAGGAAAAGATTTAGACCAAACTGTCTTTAGTTTGACTCTTTAGACTAGGATTAGACCAATAAATCAAATAATATCCCAAAATGTAACTTTAGCTTTTGAACAGGACTGGATAAACTTCAATGTTTACCCTGTAGGTAGAGCTAACGATGTTAGAGTCCGAAGGAAGTCGCAAAGTTTTTCGACTCCTACGTCAGTTGACCTCGTGGTGTAATTGGTTAGCGAATTCCCGTAATGAGCGAAGGTAGGAAAATTTTTGGGATATTATTTGATTTATTGGTCTAATCCCAGTCTAAAGAGTCGATCTAAAGACAGTTTGATCTAAATCTTTTCCTATTACCTTCTGTGAGGAGTAGTGTGAGGGCTTACGCACTATAATAACAAAAATATTTGACCAATATTCTAAGGTATTTACCTCTAGATCCCGAGGTCGTCTTTTAAAATTTTATTCCCGAGGGATTAGTATTTGTGCCGCAAAACTTAAACAAGATCCTTCAAGTGCGAGTGTGACTCGCGCGCCGAGGGTTTCGAACGTTTGTCAAGTACCTATACCAATATGTACTATACCGTTTGGAAACTTTGCTATTTAATGAATACTTAAAAATTTAAGGTACTACATTTCAAATGGATCGGTTTACAAACTTCGGAGTATTAAAATAAGCACCTCTATGTAGGTGGGTACATAGGATTTATTTGATTAGTGTCTTATGTTAGTGCGATGTGCAGTAGATTTAAGGGTTAGGGTAAATTAAATATTTTCTATTATATTTCTGTTCTATGATAAGCCCCCTTAGCCGACTTAATACGACTTCCACGGACTGAGTTGGAGGGGTCGATTCTTACGCTGCGACCCGCCACGGCCATTTTATCCATACTAATATTATAAATTCGAATGTAACTCTGTCTGTCTGTCACCTTTGCAGCGAGTAAATGGTTTCCCGGGGACGGACATAGGCTACTTAAAAAGCGCTTGCAAAACCGCGGGCCGCAGCTAGTTACAGATATATCTGATTTTACAATGGATGCCAAGAATCTGTATGTTCAGCAGTAGGTAGGTACGTATCTACGCTGAGGAGGAGTTATTCCCAACGTCTCACGTGAGACGTGCTCATTCTCACGAAAAGTATTCCCAACGAGGAGAACCAAAAATTTTGATATGTAATGTACCTACTTAAAAGTGTGTGTACTTTTATATTGAGGCCTCAGAAATGTTAAGCTCTGTGAAAGTAACTCTGTCTGGTCGACGCGACGCGTGACCCGAGAGCTGGTTGGTCTATGGCACAGCGCATCAGCATTGCCATACAGAGGGGCAACGCAGCCTGCGTCTTGGGGACGCTTCCAACTGGTATTGATATGGATCAGTTGAACTACCTGTAGATTCTTTGCAACAGTCTGCAGTTAGCTTAATTGTTTCAATTGTAAATACTAGTTTTAATTTGTTTTTATTATTGAATTGTAATTTTCTTTGTCAATAAAGAATATTTCACTCTCTATCTGTCCTATATCTGACTATTACCTGTTAACTTTAATTAAATTCGGCAGGGAGGTAAATAGTATCTCGGGGACGGGCATAGGATACTTAAGAACGCGTGCGAAGCCGCGGGCAGCAGCTAGTTATTATTATAAATTAAAGAGCATAGCTCTTGCCGATGTAACGATGCAATTTTCTCCACTTCTCAGATTCAGATTTATTTACTGCATACATAAACCTTAATACATTGTTTTAACTTAGGTGGTAATTAGCTTTTCTCTCTCCAACGCAATGTGTTTTACTTCTTTATTCGACGTGACCGCTACTTTCTCCTAAGAATTAACTACATAAGTATAGCTAATTATTCGTCTTCCTTCTATACCAGTTGGTTTTTGGACGGGGCAGTAAGGGCAGGTACCTTAACCGGTGTAGCTAGAGGAAAATGGTCTTAGGATGCATAATTATAAAGAATTTTTTATCCACAAGAAAATACATTTAGCAGGAAATAGGCGTTTTATACAAAAAATTGCTTAGATGCCATTCGATCCTGTTTCTTATGCTGATAAAAAATTTATATCGGAGGAACTGAGGTTAGAGTACTAAAAAAGTTAGAAATCGCAAAAATTTACAACTATTTTTGCGATTTCTAACTTTTTTAGTACTCACGAATATTTCTCTTCTCTCAATATTTAATCGACCAGCTGATTTTTTACAGTTTTAAATAGGAATTGATTGATTCAAAATGTATTCCAGACGTTTTGAAATAGTAGTATGTCAATGGTAGAATTAGGGTTACAAATTTACTTCTTCCAGTGGCTCAGCGAGCCAAAGTTGATCTTGAGCTGCGACACATCTATTGGCATCTTTGAATAGTTCTATAATGTCTCGCTACCTAGATAGTACTTGTATTAATACATCCAGATCGTGGAGATCGACTTCAACTTCTGTTTCTAAAGTGAAAAATGAAAAATTCACGGAAGCAGAAAAACATAATGCACCTAGGTAGAGTAAAGTTATATCACCACTATGGCTTAGGCCAAAAGTTACTTTAAGTTGTGAGTCGCGTAAAATAAGTCGCTTCATACAAAAGTTCACGGCCAAATTTTGCTAAATCAATCTCTTCACTATGACAATAGTAACGCGACTCACAACACAACTCAAAAAATTACGCTCCTTTGGCCCCAGCCTAACCCACTCGATTCCGCACATTTTACGCTCACGTCACAACCCCTTGTAAATAAAGCATTTGAAGTAGTAAGAAAACTATTTTCCAAGGCGTAAACTGCGATGTTATCGGAGCAGGCGGAACCAGCGATAAAGATATCGCGAGGGAGCGACGCATTTACTGTGCTGTGGTTCTTGAGTTATGGTGAATGCGTTTGAGTATATGAGCGAACTTATGTTATTTACAGCTAGCTAGCTTTAACGGGGCTTCGCCCACATAGTCCACTGCTGTTCACTCGAACAGCCACCGTCTATTTTGTTTTTACATGTCCAGTCCATCCCAAGGTTGCCTGGAACAGATCGCTCATAGCGATAAGGCCGCCTTTGTACTTCGTCTACTCTTAGCATCTATTTCTGTATTGTTTTCTTTCTTTGTGTGGTACAATAAAGAATTATCTATCTATCTATCTATCCACTGCTGAACTTGTCTCCCAGAAGGAGGGGACCACGCTTGGCAGATGGATTGGTGATCGGAGTGGAGTTACAAATTCACAGAAGAAAGCTACTGCTCTTCCTCCGAAAGGTTCCCTTTGTCGACTCTTACGACGTAGGTACCCGGGTGAAGTTAGAGGGTCGATTCTTTCTCCGCGACTGCCACTGCCAAAGCTCACGTGGTACCTGGACACAAAATAGTTTTAGAGCAGCCAGGGACAAGCTACAAGTTAATTTTCTGAATCGGAAGAGCCGTTGCGGAGATAAATTATCCCAAGCAAACTTAATACTCTTATAGATTACAGACCCGAAGACAGATTCTATTTTGAGAAGAAACATGTCTTTATGAGGTACAATTATACGAGACTAGTCCATCGTTGAACCTATAGAACTTACATATCGGTCTAGGTAAGCCTGACAGGCAATGTAGCATGTAACTGTCTGTCAGGCTTAGCAAAAGCTCATAACATACCCTCACAAGAAGAAAATGTTGAGTCAATGTACACACTTATAAAATGTTTTAAGCCTTAGCAAAATTGTTACGCAAAATCGCACCGAGTTGTAATCCTATAGATAGTTACGTTGTAATCCTATAGATAGTTACACTATGCACAAGAGGTTTAAAAATACAACGAGAAACTCAATTCACAATTAGCTAAGATTATCGTACTCAAGCGCGTCGACAAGTTTAATTGCCTTGTTAGTATTCACAGATTAAACACGAGTTCTAATTCAAGAGTAATTTATATCTGCGAGTTTATTCGCGTAGACTAAATACCGGATTCTAGAGTGGAGCTAATCGTTGTATGCATCGCTAGATGGAGGTGTGTTTTGTTTTCGTTCTGTTTGGTTTTGAACTCAAATTGCTATTGTCTCTTTTTGTAGGTTTAACTAACGATCTACGTTGGTAGAGCGAGTTGGGTACCCATGGCCTATGGCGGCGTAGGTTCGCCAACGCTAGAAATGGTTAGGTATGCACCTTATTGCTTCATCAGGTAAGATGGCAATGGCCTTTACTTACAAAGAAAATTATAATCAAATAATAAAAACAAATGATAACTAGTATTTACAATTGAAGCAATTAAGCTAACTGCAGACTATTGCAAACAATCTACCGGTAGCTCAACAGGTAAGATAGAATAGAACTAAAAAGTCTAGATCTTACCTCACCAGCAAACATACACCCTGCTGATCTGCTGAACATGGCTACCCCAATCAATGGAGGTTTTCCACTTCACCACAACGCTTGGCAGGCGGATTGGTGATCCAAGGTGGTGTTAAATAATAAAAATACACAGAAGGAAGCTGCTGCTCTTCTTCTGGGAGGAACCCTTTGTGTGCTCTTACGGCATACACGCCCTGAGTTAGATAGGTCGATTTTTACGACCGCCACGGCTAGACCTTACTTCAATAAAACCCCACATGATGAGCTTAAAATCGCTGTGTATTGTAATGAAGACTAATTTAGTAGATAATTTCATGTGGCAAACCAACAGTTGACCAACGTTTAATGGTCCTGCACTAATGAAGACGAGCAAAGATTGTACAAGTGTGCAGTTGGCAGCATGTTCGTCTGTAGCAATTGTGACACACGCCGTCTCATTCATAAAGCTTTCTAATTAGTCGCATATAACTCAACAGACCAGAGCAGTTAATAAGCGAATTCCTGCAGAAAATTGCGGACACAGAAATAATAAAGATTCTTTAATTGTATGTAGTCTAAAGATGTTTGATGCCGTTGGTCTCATATTCTTCTTTTCAGTCAGTTTTCGACAGAATCGAAATATGGATGGAAGAAGTGATCCGATGAAATAAAAGTACCTAATCTTAACATGGAGGCGTCTCAAAACTGAAGATTTATAGTCATAGAGCTTGTCATACCTCTAGAGTTCGATATTTGTTTGGTTAACCCCCTGTTAACCAAGGTTAGTTGTAAATGTCGTTTTCGCGGGTTTCTGTGTAAAATTTTTATAATTTGGATTGACATTGCCTAATAATAAAAATTAATAATATGAGTAATTTATCTACCTGTGTTTGTTATCATGAAGAGAACCGGCCCCTCTTAAGATGTCAGTTGTAAATGGTTACAACTGACATCTTAAGAGGGGCCGCCGGTTCTTGGTTCATGGTTATTGGAACCATGCATGCTTACATAAATAAAAAGTACTTCACAACGAAAACATTGTCCATACAAAAGGAACTCGTTATTTACCAACACCAACATGGGAAAAACGTTGTCAATCAGATTGTGTCACGTTTCTGTTATTCCTCTTGGAACAGATGTGATCCATAATTCCATGTAACTCCTGTCTGTCAATACATTATTTATTATTTTCTGAGATCTTTGTGGTCCCTTTAAAGATTAACCTAGAATTTAACCTCATTACTTTGCATGATGCTGAATTCGGACGCTTCTATGATTTGTGATTTTATAAGATCAAAGGGGATTCATTTAGAAATTGAGATGACTTGGTCGGTTCCTCGATTAGTGCGTATAAATGTGCTCTATAAGATAACCATCTGGTATATGTCCTAGAAGGATCGTTTAGTTGTTCCGACGACTTTTAGGAGTTTAAAAAAAGAAAGGAGTAGAGGATGGACCTAAACAAATAACCAAACTGTGTAACGAGTTGTAAACGTTAATTACTGTATATCTCATGAAGTGACATTAAAATCTGACAGACCGGCAAACCTTGTTTAAATCATGACTACATAACAAAAGGGGTTGGGCCATCGTATATTCCGGATAATTTATAGTTATTATAATTAAAAACGTCTTTCCTGTGCCAAGAGTTCACTTGTTCATGCACAATGTATTTATATTATTTGAAAATTTTCCGCTATTGTCTTAAGTAGGTACTACTTTATAGTATATTTTAATTATTGACAATTTTCTAGTTTGTAGGTATAATATTTTTTTTAAGTTGTAATCTGCGAACATGTTTAAGTATAACAACGGCTGGTGCATACAATGCATGAGATCTTTAGCACTGCAATTGAAAAGCAGATCTACAGATGCATTGTTTTTGGGAAAAGTGGTGCTGCTATGACGCGAAGCGGAGGTTATTATCAAATAAATAAAATAATGCTGGACAATCCACACAGCATCAAGCAAAAGTAATCAGGGCTTGTGTTATGGGTACTAGAAGTACTTACTTAATAAATTAAATATAGGTAAGTACAAAATTAGATATTTTTTATTATACCTACGTAGAAAACACCCAGAGCACCCGGAACAAATATTTCTATCTCTATCTAACATCTATCTATCCATACTAATATTATAAATACGAAAACAACTCTGTCTATCTATTACCTTTTCACGCCTAAACGGCTGAACGAATCTCGATGAAATTTGGCTGGGTGGTAAATGGTATCTCGGGACGGGGCATAGCGTACTTAAAAAGCGCGTGCGAAGCCGCGGGCAGCAGCTTGTCTATCTATATACATCTGGCAATCGGAGTCGATAGTTATTGCTATTGATTGTAGGTAGGTAGGTAAAGAAATTTAGAGAAAAAAATGATTGTAAAAGACCGTCTCCTTTTTAATCAAGAGCCTACTGTTTAACAAATATTAAGACCGGAAAGAAGTAACACAATATGTACATATGCTGAGGCACGCGCGATAACTTTCCTACCTATCGATTGCAATTCATAAACAATTTTAATCGGCGATTGTTCCGCGTCTTATCTACAAGCTGCAAACTCCTTGCACTATTAGTTCAACAACTTTTATGTAGAGTACCGAGTACATTGCGGGTATTGTTCGCAGATTGTGGATTTCACTCGGCAGCCGGCGAGGAATGTATCAATGTCAGCGGATAAACGGCGGCAGACAATCTCGGCTCGGGGATTTCAGCTTGAAATGAAACTTCGCGGAACAGTGGAAAGAAAAAATAGTTTGGTTTCAGATGCAACGACTGTTCGCGGCGTGTCTTGAAACTTTTCATGCCACTTGAGACTGCTATGGCTCGCATATATTTTTGCTGGTTATGCAGAAGTATATCAGAGTCGTATATGTTAATAACAATAATACATATAATAGTATAGGTATGCTGATGTACAAAGAGACAGAATATGTGACTATTAAAGATCATTTATCGTGTTTTTAACATAGTACTTACATTAAAAAAAATTATTACTTTTCGTGATATGTTAACATACATATGTATATTACAATTATTTTACGCCCACCATTTGGGTGAAAGCAAGACTTCCTACCGTAACACAGTATTAACTAGTACGTAGGGCAGTAACTCGACCACGGGTAACAGCACCTAGAGAAAATCATGTTATAAATACAAAAACTTACATAATTTACTATAATTGTAACCCTTAACTTTAAATATAAAATAAACTTTTACTTTACTTAATGTATAATTATATTTGACCACAATCTTACTTGATTTTATTTTTTATTTATTTTTATCTCTTAGGGATAACAAACAATCACAGTTAAATATTAACTATAGGAAATCTTACATAAACTAAATTGTAAAAGTGTGACCAGCCCCGTTAACCACAAGCTACTACAATGGAAAGGGGTGGTGTTAGTGGACTTATAGTACCTAGGTATTCATATTAAAAACTATTTAGTACATAGCTAATCAAGATCAGTTGAGCTATCTGTAGATTGTTAGCAACAGTTAGCTTAATTGTTTCAATTGTAAATACTAGTTCTAATTGGCTTTTATTATTGAACTGTAATTTTGTTTGTTAATAAAGAATGTATTGTAAAAAAACAATATATATATATGTATACCTAGATATATGTTATATTAAAGTTATGATATACATATATATTATAGATGTTAAGCGACGACGACGTGGCCTAGACCATGGGAGCAGGAATTTATACAATCCATTCAACCATTGTTATTTTCTCAGCAGAAAATATATGACAAATTCTAAATACAACCCTACATAAATAATAAACAGATAGCCTTCATCGTGAATACGTGACATCAAAGTAGAATTTACCGAATCATAAAACGTCTCTCCTGTTCGGGGAGACTGAAACTTTTAGAGCCATTGCAGATTCGTCTGACAAAATACCAACACACATCATATTTTTGAAATCTTCAAAATACACTCAATTTGTATAAACTTCGTAAAGCTAGTTTGTGTAAGACTACCATAGGAAATCCCGTGACCACGACTGTGTGTAGTAAACCTGTTGAAACGCCGGGAAAAATACGTAAATTACCGCGATAAATACCCGTTAAATAGTACTAATAATGTGTTCAGTTCGCGTAAGTTTTTATTTTATTCTAGAGGTATAACCATAGGTTGAGCGCTCTTCCCGCTGCGAAAGGAAAACGTTTCGATCGAAAGATCTACGATTTTAAATTGAATGTTTGCAAAAAAACTGTTGTTCATAGCTCACCTCACCTCAACAGCCTATATTGGTCTACTGATGGACGCAGGCCTCCTCCTCATAAGCGTCTTATTGGCTCTTATCTCATAGGGGGTAATGTCCATAATCCCCACGCTGCTGGACATGCGGGTCGGGGATCTCAGTTCGGTGGCAGGATTGTTCTGCGGTTCTGCTGCCCGCCCCCGGTGCATGTCCCTTAGTCGCCTCTTACGACACCCGCAGGAAGAGTTGGGGTGGTGCAAATTCTAAGCCAGCACTACACAGCTTAAAAAAACGTATAGAGCTAATTCCTAATAAAATATGCCATAGTATCAAGTCAGCACGCCCTCCTATCATGACATTAAAGCATGATTTACCACGTTCTAACAAAATAGGGATCCGCAAAGTTTGTGACGTGACGAGCGTTAAACGGTCTCCAGTTTATTGAATTCCCGGCTTTGATACATTCAGATAGGGTTGCAAATCCCATTTTATTTTATTAACATACAGATGTAGTGTACGAGATTTATAGTGGTATAAACAGTGACATTTTGCAGTGTAAGTTCTATGCATGGCACTTGGAGACGACAGCGGGAATCTTAATTGTGCTCCATTGAGAGGTAGGAGCGCTAGAGTTTAGTTTCTACTTGTTGCTTCGTTCGTGTGAGTTGTGTTTTGTTTCTTCAGTTTTTGTGCATTTGTTGGAGACACATTAGCTGGATTAACTAAGGGTTGTTCTTGAACGGAGATTAATGGCCGTTCACAATATAATATCTGTTTTATCGGTAGTTAACTATAACATAATGTTGTTAAAAAGTGTGTCAAAAAGTTTCTGTAGGTAGATGCCATACAAAATTGAATTGCCCTAGGAATGAGCAGTGCTTTATTTATGTTAAGTTTTTTCTAGACTTTTGTTCATGCGGCCCTCAATGTAAATTTTAAGTAATAGGGCTGCATAATAAAACATGAACAATTTGTTAGTTTATTTGTGTTATAAAATCGGTTCATTGTAGAGGTTACGTATCCGACATATTGTCTTGTATCTGATACTTTTCACAAATAATTTTTTGCAAAACGTCCTTTGACCAGTATACAAGCTTAACTTGAGAGGGCGCAATGCGAGCCATTTTGTAAAAAGGATAGGCATAGGATTTCGCATTCATAGAAGTGGGACAAAGCATACTTTTATGGAACGGCGGCGTAAGCGCAACAAATAAATTATTGTTTATTTACAAGAAAACTACGCAACTTATGAAGAAACTGAAATAATTAGTAATAACCAAGGAATCAGAACAAATGCCATTTCAATAGTCCTGAGATATCGAAAAAATTATGTGCGAAACAGTGCACTTTCATAATTTTCAATTTCATATTTTCAATCGTGTTTTCATATTCAAGGAACCAAAGAAAATATGTTGAATTTTATGTAATTCGAGTTGTTTAAGCCAGTGAACGTGTTAAGCTCTACATTAATTAATCCTAAACCGTAGAATCTAGACTCTCGCTACCCATCTTACGCCATTGAAACCGCGAGCATGCGCTCAAACAATAAAATTCTAAAAACACATTCTTTGCGCAATCTTGGTCGGGTAATGATCCCATCAGACGCTGTATCTCGTAAAGAAACACATGTATTACTCCCGATAATCGTAAACATTATTAGACCAGTTAACCCATTTATATGTACCATCTTTCTCTACATAACTCTTGTTTATGGACTTTAAAATGCAGATTACTCAGCTTCAGATCTGGTAACGCATCTGATCTGGTAAGTGCGTGTCGTGGTTATCCATACTAATTCATACTGATATTATAAATTTAAGTAACTCTGTCTCTTTCACGCCTAAACGGCTGAACGGATCCCAATATCTCAATGAAATTTGATAGGGAGGTAAATGGTATCCCGGGGACAGACATAGGCTACTTGAAAAGCGCGTGCGAAGGCGCGGGCAGCAGCCAGTTTTCTATAATTCTTATTCCCGACGGCGCGCATAGAGCCAGCGAACTTTGCGGCGAAAGAGACAAGTAACTAGTACTTTACAAATTTGAACTTCCACGCATTGTTCAGCTCTGAAAACTTAAAACAAGTATAAAAATTGTAGGTAGTTTAGTTGAAGTATAAACTCAGGCAGCATCCTGCTATAGACAATTTTCGAAACAATGTAATTATTGTTTGAAAATTATAAGAAAACAAATAGCAGTTAATTAAGTTAGGTTTTCTTCGTACAGCTGTTTCCACCTATAGCGAAAGCCATCTAACCTCAAACAGACTGCTCCAAGAAATATCTCGGTAAATTCCATTGAAATATCAAACAATCTTCGGTGTCAATGACTGGTTGTTGCCTCACAGTCATGACCTCTTCATCTTTGCAAATACGAACCTCTTGCGAAGCAGAATCGACCTTACAACGTCGAGTTCTGGTTGATATTTGCTTTACATGGATATTGTGCATAATTCAGTACATTATGATCTCACATTCAATTATGCCCTGTCTTAGCTTGCGTAAGTACACATCGGGTCATAGTTTACTGACGACAGCCTGTTTACATACACAGGTTAAAGTACCATTGTATTGCAGTTCAAACAGAGGTTTTTATATATTAAGCACTGGCTGCTGCCCGCGGCTTCGTACGTGCTTTTTAAGTAGCCTATGTCCGTTCCCGGGATACCATTTACCTACCTGCCAAATTTCATTGAGATCCGTTCAGCCGCTTAGGCGTGAAAAGGTAACAGACAGATAGACAGACACTTTCTTTAAGTTACTTTCGAATTTATAATATTAGTATGGATTAGTAGGTAACTCTGCTACATAATAATGTTTAGCGATACTTAAATAGAATCTAATGATTTACTAAAAAAAAAAAGAAAAATTTGTATAAACCGGGGTATACCAGGTTGTCGGACCCTGCATACGTCGAAGGGCTGATGGAGTAGCAACAAAATAAGTCAAGTAGTTTAATTATTTTTGTTTAAGAAAAGCAGAGCAGAGGTGTTAAGGAGGGCACAGGACTGGACGAAATGGCGTACATTGAGTACGCTGAGATAGATAGAAAAGCAGACTAGACAGAGATGAAGAGAAGAAACTCGGGAAATGAAGCTGATGAAAAATTATAAATAGTATATATAGTAATAATAGTATATATTATATAAATTGATATAACTATGTCCCAACTCGTGAAATGAAGCTGATGAAAAATTATAAATAGTATATATAGTAATAATAGTATATATTATATATTTTGACATAACTATGTGGTCCCTTGTGTCCTTTATTTGAAAATAAAAGTTAAAATTCCACTTTTCCACTTGGCCTCTGAACCATAAGTTGTTTCGATTTCAGTACGCTTTAGTCATCGCTTACTAATTTTCATCGCGTAGATACTATCAAAAGAGCCATTAGTTTCGATAGTTCAGTTTAGGGAAACATTTAATTTCTCGGTACACAAAACGGCGATTCTAATCTACCCTCAGGAAATGGCTAACGTAAGCGCTTGTTTGCGTGAATTGTTAATCGCCCGATAAAGTAATCACTTGGCATTTTCTTGGCTACATTTTTGATTTATTACGTGAAATCATAGTTAGGTGTGGATAGGAAAAAACATGGGTATTATTTGAATAGATTTGTATTAAAAATCTTGTAAGATTTTTGTCATTTCAAGAAGAAATATATATACCAATCTATCCAAATTCCAAAAACCATAATAATAGGCATAACCAAATATTGAGAAAAAGATATCCTACCTAAGGACTCACGTGAAGATACTTCTAAAGTCCATGAATAAATCTACCTCTATAGTTCCTTAGAAAGTCTCTACAGAGAGTTCCTACTCCTCATTAGTATAAGAACATACTCGTATACAGGGTTATTGGAAAAATGCTCTAAACTACCATAAATCATTAATATGTTGAAAACTCAAATGTTTGTAGCAAAATGTATAAATATAAATATTTAATGTAATTCAGTAAAAGGAACCTAGCGGCGGGGTTAGCACATGTAAAAGAGGTGCCTCTTCTTTTTGTATTTACTCGCAATTTTTATATTTAAGTTGTGTTATATTTTACCAATCTGTAATGAGTATACCAACTGTACGTGTGTGTTTTATGTGCATTATTATTATGTGCAAATAAAGGATTTACTTACTTACTTACTTTCGTTTCGGACAAAAGTTCTTCTATCCCATAAATCCAACACACTATAGCATTACGGCCATACCCGTAATACATGATTATTGGAAAATGCTATTACCAAATTCCTTTTCGCACGTCTTTCATTCTAGACGGAACTGCTTCTCTCCGATCAATCAAATACAATATAGTCATAATACCCTATGTTAGAGGGCAACTCACGTAGAGAGTTCACATTAGTTTACGGCCATACCCGTAATACAGGGTTATTGGAAAATACTATTACCAAATTCCTTTACGCACGACTTTCGTTCCAGACAGAACTGCTTTCATCCTATCAATCAAACACAACATAGTCATAATACCGTATGTAACTGGGAGCGGCCACACTCAAGCCAATTGAGGCTGACATCCTGGCATTTGTGCATTAACCAGCACGATACCACTTGCCCGCATTGTATATTGTATCACCCGTGAATCGACCATTAGGTTCAGGACAATTTGTCGAAGAACAAGTTTATCGTCGTACGTCAATAAAAATTGTAGTGAATAAATATGAATAGCCTGTAGAGCAGGGCTTCTTAAACTTTATACAGACACGGCCCACTTTCATTATTTCAATAATTCCACGGACCCCTGTCGAAGAATATTTTATGGAATGAACATAAAGCCTTACATTAAAAACTCTTTAATTGGTTATTTTCTTAATGTAAGTTTTTTCATAAGTTTTTAAAATTTGCGGCAAATTACTTATCCACAGAAAAAAATTGAGGGAAAATCTTGACGGAGCTGGATCAAAGCAGCAAAACTAGATTTGTTGCCAAGCATTGCAACACATCTAGTTTTGCTCTGTCGATCCATATGTCGCCGTCGTGCTGGATCGTAGAATCAGCCCGTTTGTGAAATGGCTAGGCCGATTGCAAAACGACACAATTCAGTTAATTGTCTATACCAACTGTTGAGTTGAACGATCAACTTTCAATAAGAAATGTGTCATAGTCTCGTCAAATTAAATTATTAGGTGTTTCCCAACAAATCAGTGTTCGTTTTGCTATCGACCTAGCCATTCTACAAACGCGCTCATTCTTCGATCCGGCGACGACACATATACTACTAAGCGTAGTCTTCCAATCTACATTTTGTTCTGCTGCTGCGGACCCCTGACATACAATGTCACAGACCCCTAAGGGGTCCGTGGACCCCACTTTATGGAACCCTGCTGTAGAGCAATATACTCGTACGAACTAGATATCAAAATATATCGAAAATTTCATAGATTCCGGGAATATAAAATATAAACTCCACTTGATTTGGAACACGCTGCCTGCTGTTGTTATTCAGGCCTATTACAACAAGAATAAAAATAAAAAACATAAAGTGAATGAATGAAGATGTCTTCGAGACCTTCATGCATGATACATCGTTGACCATGTCGTCACTTTCCATCACGTGAGATTGGGTTCAAACGAAAGTCTAAAGTTTATAATAATGCGATGTATAACGGGTATATATCGCGCATTTATAAAGTATATATACCCGTGAATAACAGGTATTTAATATATCGCATTTATAAAGTAATTATTAAAAAAAAATATAGATTCGACAATTAACTAAAAGCTTATGAGAAGCTTTCGTTTGCTCTTATCATTATTTTTTCTAATTTTTAATTTTATTTATTTATTTGACTATAACATGACAGAAATGTTACACTCTAGAATCCTATACAATAGAACAGCACTTCACAATATATATTACACAGCAGAATATTATTTTACTTCTATACGAATATTAGTTAACAGGTAATTTGTAAGTTTGTATGTAATGAGTAATCTTCGGAATTGCTGGCCCCACATAGACGCATTATCCCTGAATATATTTGCATAATATACGCTGGCGAAATCAATTCGCCAATACAATAGAGTAAGTCAATTATTGCAATACAATTGAATCAATTGATGGTTATCATTTGGTCAATATGTTTGTACGGTGCTTATTTTAAAGATGGGATACATACACTACAATCTACCTTTGGGGCTAGATGGTGTTGTGTGATTAATTTTGAACTGGCTGTGCCCTCTGCATCGCCCTAGTAGAGTTCACAATTTTATGGGTTTTTTTTTTAGCGGAACCCATTCTTTTCTAAAATCCCATGTGCGGGCTATGTGACCCGCTATAACATCAAATTTCTGCCAGTAAAAGCCCTGTCAAAATCGGTTAAGCCGTTTCGGAGATTATCTCAAAAAAAGAGACAAACAGAAATTTTAAATTTTTGGTTTTGTTGTACCTACCGTGTATACCTACTTCATTTTTATTATATTTAGTAAATAGCTGTTATTTTGACATTACAAACTGACTCTTCAGTTGAATAAAATGAGACTTAATCAGGCTACAGATGATTGTTTTAAAAGAGATGTAAAATAACATAAATTATTTATATAATTAATGAGCATAGTCTTAGGTAGTCCGATAATTTTGTCCACTTTATGTTCTAGAAGGCAATTCTCGCAATATCTCTCCTCGATAAATATGGCAAAAACTGTCAAAATATCGAGTGATTGCTTCGTAGCAAACAATATTCCTAAAATCTGCAATTCGATATTTGTCGAGAAATTTTCTTCGATAAGTGGCACAAGAATGCAGTTTTTTGGCGGGACTCAATAAATATGTGACACATGATATTTTATCCCGTGATACTGCGTATCACTCGATAAAATATCACGTGATACTCAGAATTGGCCTCCTAGACTGTGTCTTTGAATAGGTCCCTCCTTAGAATTCTGCTCCCGTAGTACACAGAGTAGTTCAGATCTAGTATACGCCTTATTATTGGACCACGTTTCAATTGATTCCCCTGTACTTTAGACTGCACAATTGTATACAATGAATTGAATGCGAATTACTTTTAACAATAGCTTTGTATAATGAAAAACATTTTTATGATGATTAGGTATAGCTCGCTATAGGTTCTGGAGTGAATTTTAATACAATACCCATAACTAGAGACTTTAAAGAAACAATTACCCAGGAAGGGATCCAACTCTCTCAATCAGTGTAAATACTGTTATATAAGCACTTCCTAACCTTAACTTAAGCAAGAACTCAAAAACTGAGTATGGAAATAAAAGGCTTTATTATTGTAAATGACGACCGATGTGGCGCGGCGGGCGAAGGTCCGCCTGCGACGCAGAAGGTTGCGGGTTCGATTCCCGCCTTGGGACAAATGTTTGTACGATCTGCAAATATTTTTTCCGGGTGTTCTGGGTATTTTCTATATATAATAAAAAATATCTATCTATGTTATATATTGTATTAAGTTTATCAGTCATCTAGTACCCATAACACAAGCTCTGCTTACTTTGGGGCTAGATGATGCTGTGTGGATTGTCCAGCATTATTTATTTATTTATTTATTGTAAAGAAACAATAGTAGATCTACTCGTACTTAGACTATAATTTGGAATTCGATCAGATTGGATTATTATGTTGAGTTGAGATTGAGTTATGACAAGCTAATGTACCTTCTACATTCCACAAATGCTCTGTCATTAAACTTCCAAATCTCCTTAACCTTTTTGACCAAATGTCAAAACTTGCTGTAATTTCTGACTAATAGCTGTATTTTTTTTCATACTTTACTAGCGTTTGTGACGATTACTGTGTGTGTGTGTAATCATTTTGACGGCTGTCATTAAAAACTACAATCCAATTATTTTATCTTTTGAGGTAAAGGCATAGTGCCTTTACCAAACCTTATAAAACGATAAAAAATAATAGATGATGTAGATTATAAATCACGAAGCACTAACTTTCCTGAAACGTTGGGAATGAGCACGTCTCACGCGAGACGTTGGGAATAACTTAAAATTAGCCACCTACGAAACCACCAATATTGGACTACGAAATAAATCCAATAGGGTCTGACGCACATCTTGCTCCATTTAAGATGATCTAGCCTTGCTAGATAGCAAGGCATTGTCAAGCCATGCTTTTGTTAATAAATACTCGGACATTAAGAAATGTAGGTAGATAGGTATTTTGTTTTCTTAGCACCAGTCAGTATCAGCACCATATTATCAAGAATTAATAAGAGAGACAGGACTCCGAGGAAACAAACCCACACAAAATAAAACATACGCATATGTTTTGATACAAGTGGTTATGCGGGTACATTCTAACGAGTACTTGTTCCCAATGGACGGAGGTCATATTCATTGGTTCCAATTGTCTGTGCCAAGTGGAGTCTATTGTAGAGATTGCTGTGTGACGCAGATTTAGATATAAAGAATTGGTTTTATATTAGTTGACTTATTTGACTGATTTGAGTTCTATCGCAAATTTGAGACGTCAAGAACGAGGACATTTTAATGAAGGCTTTGAATTAAGGGTTAAGGAATTGTGAACTGACCGATCAAATATCAGAATATGACATTGTAACATTGGTGATGGAAAAGGAAAACGGAAAGAAGTATGCTTGGAATCAAACTTAAATAGAAGATAAATAACAAAAAATGAGAGGTGGCACAAAACTGAGGGATGTCGTAGAGGTCATAAAGATCCCTAAAATGGAATTGGGCTGGGCACATGGAAAATAATCTCCCTGATTCTTCTCTCCGTTGGGCCAAAAAATCACAGAGTGGATCCCAAGGGATAAGAATAGATCTAGAGGTCGACCGGAGAAGAGATGGCAAGACATCTTTACGAACAGAGCTGGGAGTTGGATGACAAAAGCCAGAGATAGAAAAATGTGGAAGGAGCTGGGGGAGGCTTACGCCAAAAAAGGCGACTACTAACTTTATCAAAATTTTTAAATAGATAGTTTTTAAATAGAAGTAGAGAACAAAGGCTAATTTTATTAATTTATATTGTTTATTTTAACATTGGCTTGCTTTGCTATCACATTCGAACACCTGATGAACGTTGCAGATGATGTTGTAATGTCGTGTTATTTATTTATCTTCAAGATATAATATTGAAAGGGCCTATACCAGACAATGCGTGGTTAGCTAGAACAACAATTTTGATGACGTACAACTCAGATGCATCATCACAACCACGATCTTGCAGCTCAGTCGTCGCACAAACGAAAATTTTCATGTTCCCACCACAAAAAATAAAAAATAAAGAAAATAATAATCAAAAAAAAAATGTAACGCTCTTTCGTGACATCAACAAAAACATCCTCCTAAAATTGAATTGGGTCATTCAATAAAAAGGCGTGACGAACTAACCGGTCAATGATTCCAACATTCTAACAACGTCTTTCCGTGCGGGCCCTCGGTAATGGAATCAATTGACAAATATTGTGGGGTTCGACAAAGAGGGTCTCGGGAAATTCATTCATAAATAAAATATCCTTCGGTGGTAAGGAGTGATACACGGTCCCTGTCCGGTGTTGACTAACCTAGCCTCTGGTTAATTGTATCCAAGGCTTTTTCTTAATTCTTTATCGCACTAATAAAACAAATACATGTAAAACTTAAAACTAGAGGGGTTATGGCAAAAGCGAGCTTAACCCTAAAAAGTGTTCTCTTCCAGCAAACCTTATTGGGAGAGAGAGACAAGTTTGTGAGTGGGTTCGTGTGCATATACAGATAGAAATATGCGTGAATCCTTAGTCTAGATATCGTTAATAAACTACTACATATAATAATATATTACGCTACCTATAAAAATATATAAAATACCATATTCGGAATAACATACAATATAATAACAATTCTATAACTACATACGCATTTATAATAAGTACTTAAACTACTTACCTACATCAAAGTCATGAAGATAGGCTCTTTGACTTCACGCTTAAAGATGAAGAGTGAGGGGCTAGCGCAAATATAAAGTGGGAGAGAATTCGACCTGACCGAGTCGACAGTGAAGGAGCCACCATAGTGGCTGGAAGAGTACACGGGAAACTTCTTATTTCTGCGAATGCATAACTACATAAATCTTGTCCCATGGGATGTAAATAACCTTAGAATGTTACCATAGAAACAGCGCGTGCGAAGCCTCGGCCAGAAACTAGTATGACATAATTCCTTTTTTTAAACGAGCAGATACATTTCTTAGTTTATTATGTCCGACCGACCTATCATTTGGTTTGTTAAATAAAATAATAATAATAATAATAATTTGTTTATTTCCTCTACACAATAGGTTTACTTAAAATTTAGTTATCATAAGCACAGAGATCTATATCTAAACCTGTATTGTGAGAGGCTGGAGCTTGCTATAGGTTTTAGAAAAACCTGAAACTGCAAGTCTCCAGAGCCCCCACTCCACGGATCACAATACAAAACAATGAGAATATTATACCTAAGTTGGACCTGAAACTAATCATGAATAAAACAAACATAGGTTGCATGGCAGGGGAAAAAAAAAACAATTTAAATCTTAGTCTATTCTAGAAAACACCAGATTACAAAAAAAAACACCATAACAACAACAAATTAAAAATTTAAGAGAAGTACATACAGATAGTTTAAATGTTTGTTTATAGGTGTGTGAGGGTGTGAGGGTGTGTGTGTAGGTGTATGAAGCCAGTGTAGTGTCAAAGAGTGTGGTATTTGCGCATGTTTGGTAGGGTACTCCTGAGGACACCGATCTCTTAAGAGCAGGACAGGACAGAGACAGGAGTTACCCATGTGTGTGTGTGTGTGTATGTGTATTTTTGTGTAGCGCGTATATGATTGCGAATCTAAGAAGGTATGTTCATCATGCAGACCCCTAACCCCAGTTTAATAATGTATATTGTTAGGTATGTTAAGGTTATGGTAGGTTATGAAAGGGTGGCTAGGAGATTTTCAGTCTCTACATAGTTCAGTGTTTTCAACCATTCAGCTACTTCTGTTTTACACTTAATTCTAGGTAGGGGAAAGATGTTGAGAATGGCGTTAACCTTATTGTAGATGTAGGGTCCCAAGAAGCAGCTGAATTTATGAGATCGGCTGGTGTGAAAGCTCTGAGCGGCGCGCACCTTAACTTTCCTACGCTTCTTTTTAACTAACTCCTGATTGTACTCTAGTTGAGAGTGTTTCATAAGGATGATTTGAAGAAGGAATGTTTGCCTAACCGAGAGAAGTTTCCATTCCTTGTATAACTGAACGGTAGGGTAACGGTAAGGAATAAAAGGTAATTTGTATTAACGCGTGACAATTATCTACATTATCAAGAAGCTGTAAGCATGATTTCGTTTTTTTTTTTATGAAGCCATTTTATTACTTTGCTTACTTCATTCATTTCTCATTAATTTTTATTTAACGAACATAAAACAGCACTTTATCCGATGACTATAATATAAAGATCGCATTTTTAAAGAAATACTACGCACAGTACTAACTGGTAAAAACTCTTGGAACTCATCGCTGAAATAAATATTCTTCAGTAAAGAGAATTATTGCAGGCTGCAGGCAACGAAATCCCACCAGAACATAAGGCGAAATAACCATGAAATTTACATTTTGCGAGGTCTCACAGACCCATCTTAATAAAATACCCTGTATAAGTACCTATAAGGAATGGTCGCCGTGTTCAATGGTATGCCAAGTGTGCCGGCAGTGACCCTTTATAAACGTGACACGTTACGTTTTTATGATGTGTGGAAGATCAACTTAACGGATTTACTGAGTTAGACAGTTTAGTTGTGCAGTTAGGATCCTTTCTATTCAAGCATTAGCAGATGAGCAGTATTTTCAGTATCTCCACTGCACAACTATTCGCAGTTGAGCAGTTCCCCGCTGCTCAACTACGCGGAATTTTTATTGAATTTTTACAAGAAATGGCTTATGAGCTTCCAACACGAGCGCGTATTTATAAACGTAGCTAACGTTATTTGAACCGGATTCCATTAAAATCGACGCCAGGATATTCTGGCCCTTAATAGAAACGGAAACGGAAGTATAATGATTTTACAACAAATTACGCACGAAATGTTATTTTCGGGTTACTGTTGAATTATTTCGAAACAAACAGGTTTTCCTTTGTCATGAGTTAGGTAGGCAAACGTTTAATTTTAAACCTTGGCGATTGTAATTTTGTGAGTAGGTTAGGCATGTACAGTGGTAGTTGTAAGTTATTTATAACAAGTTTTATGCGAGGAATTTATTTTTCTCTTTTTTAATCATACATAATGTTTTCTTTTATCAAAACGTGGCCAAACGGCCTCGTTTTGATAAAAGCCAAAGAGCCTACTACGAGTTTTCTTTGACGCAAAACTAACGCCGTCTAGCTGACAATAAGATAAGAACGAGAACCTACCAAAAGTAAGACTGTATAAGATATTTTTATAAAAGCTGGCACGATCCCCTCTGGTTTTTCGGATACAGGAGGAGGTGGATTTGTGACGTCAGCACGGATAAATATATAAAAAAACAAAATACAATTGCGCCAGCTTTTAAAAATGTACCCCAAATTTTACCTACGTGCCTTAACGTGATTCAAAGATTGAAATCAGCCAAAAGTAGCACAGAAATCTCAAACCACGCGAACCAGTCCCGAAAAAACACAAAAAAATATTTGCTACCGTAAAATAATTTCCACATCTCTCGATGTAATTTTTCATCCGCGCCCCATGTAGCCACGCATGACGGATAACCCCGGGTCCTCGGCCCTTTGACATCCGGTAAGGCAAGTCTTGGCGACAAGAGAATAAAGGGCTCCAAACACTATTGAAACGCCACGCGACCCGACTGCGATGCGTGATGATTTGAATCTACTTATTCGTGTAAATTTTCTATGACCAGAACCACATTGTAAATACCTGACGATTCGTCGCGTTGGATAATAATGTGATTCTGATTTAAGAAAATGAATACGATTTAATTCAACTCAACACTCATCGCGCTTTGTCAGGTCGCGTAGCGTTTCAATAGTGTGTTTCTGGCTTTATTTTCAAGGGTCGGCCCACCCCCCACTTTACGCGCCGTTTGCTGTTCCTCAATTATGTGATTTTCTTAAGTGGTGAAACCTTTTTTCAGGATTTATCGGAGCTCGGAAAATGAATAAGTTTTAGGAATATCTAGATTTACATTCATAACTGGCAGGCGTTTTGGTGAATTTTACAAAGACCAGTAAATTCAAGTGAAATTTAACTTATGGCTAACTGATCTTGAAAGAACTTTTGAACAGTGCTTCAGAAAATCTGAAATGGCATTGCAAGCTTTGTCTAGGCCTTCCTAACATCTTGGGCTGGCAACCTACATCAAATAAGTACAACACAAATATTGCTTCAACCATGAATCATCCACGTCAAATTTCACAAAATAACTCTGGGATCTTCAGCCTCGTTTCAAATATAAAAAGCCTATGATATTTATTACCTTGTTGTCATAAAAATTATTTATCAGCTTAAATTAAACATGAAATAGTGCGTAAAATTTACGGCAAGGTCAATACTTTTCATTAAAATAAGTACTTGACGTCACACCGTTTCAGACTTGACGTATAAAAATACGCGGTCACGTAATACAGAGATAAACCGATCCTTTACAGGCTTCATTTGAAAAGACACGTCAGCTTTGTCAGTAGGGTTTTATAAATGGCCATTAAATTGAATTTGGCAAGCTTATTGCGGTTAGAACATCAAAGATAGTTTGTGACGAGTCACAAATACAGATAATGAAAGGGTCCAGCCGTTTGGCAGCGGAACCCTTAGCAGAGCAATGGGCCGCGATATGAAGAATGTTTTGGTACACAGTTGAACACAAACACACTAATGACGAAGGCGAACCTTTTTGCGAGCTTCAGTCATTCGTCTTCCAACCTCCGACGTGTGCAGACGTTTCCACTGTCCACGGTCGGAACTAGATGAATTACCTCAGAATTTAAACGCGAATGTGAGCGTAGCGGAATGGTCTTCTTTTGTTCGATGACGCGAAGGTTTCAACAAAAGGTCCGATCCTGGTAGGCCTTTGGTGTTCAGAGTCAGTATTAAACAAACCTGCCCTGCCACCCTCCGTTGTTATTGTAATCAGTTGAATTTGATTTGGGATCATATATTTAATTGTTTTCGGCCAACCTAAAGCAAAGACGCCCTTTAAAGTAAAAGCCTTCTGTAATGAGAAAATTAGACCAATACAGAGTTCGTGTTGCCCTTCCGATTAGAGTGGCATTTGACCCTCTTCCAGCGATCTTTTTTCTTCACAATCAAAAATTTAAATGAGTTTTCTCCATCTAAGAGCGGCGACGTATTTTTAGGGTTCAGCACCTCAGAGGGGAAAGTCGGAACCCTTTTTTAATTATTTTGTAAGAAATAAATCTACTTAAAACTAACTTCAACCCCATCTGCTCAAGGGATAAGGAGTAATTAAAAAGTTGTAAAAATAATAATTGTGTATGTAACATTTTACAGCGTAGTTTACGTGGATGATCAGGCCAATTACAATATTGAGCTACGAAAAATACGGTATGTAATTATTGAAAAACTAGCTTCTTCTCGTGGCTTCGCACGCATAGCCTTTATGTTATTCCAGGTCTAAAACTACATCCAAGCAAAATTTCACCTCGATCTGTTCAATAGTTTTGGCGTGAAGAGGTAACAACTTTCACATGTACAATATTCATGTGATGTCAACCAGTAGAAAAATGTCCCAGCTAGGGGCATCGTTTGATATATTCAATAACTCACACTTCTCGGAATTTTTCTCTTACCGCCATTTTAGGATGGTATTACTCTTGAATATTCATTCGGTGCGAAATCGTTTAGAGATAATAGATTGAGGTTCATATTAGCTTCAGATGAATAATGGAGCTTAGTTTTGTATGCGAGAATCCGACCGCCATTGGAAATGATTAATTGATTGGATTGATCAGGGGAGGTGCATGGACTTATTCTATTCATTAATTCGGGAGAAAGATCCCCGATTGTAGATTCATCACACTAAATTAGGTATTCATTATATAAATAATACGGATGGGCCGAATGTGGTTTGAACCGAATAAGAACTTCGGCCGAAATTAAACCGAAGTTCGCCCGAATTTATTATTTTAACCCAATGTTAAAATAAAAAAAATCGTCCGAATTTCGGTTTACTTTCGCCGCGTTTCCTCGAGAGCGACACGTCATGATTTGTTTACTTAATTATATTCTGAGCGACTTTTCTCAAGAGGCAGGAAACGTAAACGAACAAAAACGTAACATCTTTGGTATTTTTACACCATAACATGCCTTTAGTAAATTTAAAATACGAGTAGATGGGTAAAATAATATAATTTTAAACCTTTGATTGAAATAAAACACCCTTTCAAAATTCTAAATACTTAATGTTTAGTTTGCAAACAAAAAAAGTGATTTTAATAAAAATTAAAGTTGTAATTGCCGATATCCGTTAGAAGTGTTTTTTTTTAATTGATGTTACGCATTATAATTAAGGAGTTACACTACTTACTGATGTTTGTTAAAGTAAAGTCTATATTTATTTAATTTTGTTTTAATTATAGTCTTTTAATTAGGCAAAGATTTATAAGAATCTTTTAACAACGAAGAACTAATTTAATTTAATTTGTATCACACCGCAAGTTAAGGTGTGCATGTCCTTAACTAAAATAAATGACTATGTGTATAAAAACGTCAATTTTATTTTACGGTTATGTTAATTATGATAGATATGAGTTCTATTAATTTCAGTCAAAATATCTAGGTGTTTTACTTTTTTGAATGCCGAATTTCGGTCAAACCGCATTTCGGCCCACGGGTACTAGATGACTGATATACTTAATACAATACATTACATAGATAGTTTTTTTATACTTAGAATACCCAGAACACCCGGGACAAATATTTGCAGATCGTACAAATATTTGTCCCAAGGCGGGAATCGAACACGCAACCTGCGTCGCAGGCGGACCTTCGCCCGCCGCGCCACAACGGTCGTCAGGTATGAATACATTTTTGGTGGTAGTGAAATTAATTGGCAGTAAATCTAGAGGTAAGGTGGCACATAGTTTTGTAGATTATTGTAGATCTATTTAACTTAACTATAAACTTACGATGCAGGATGTACGTCTAAAAACTCCGGAATTTACCTGTAAACAAAAAAAAAACGAATTTTCTTAAATCCTGGAAAATATAAAACCAGTCAAGAACAAGGCGGGCAAGCTTATTAACAAGCATAAAGCAGGTATACAATTAAAAACACATAAAGGATTAATAACTAAGCACGAGTATTCCAGCCTTTGGTGGTAACAAAGCCTTTTATATCGGTAAGCCAGAACCGTTAATAAATCATAAACATCAAACAAAACATCAGAAACTGTTTATGAGAAAATTATAATGAACTCTTGTCGAAGGATCTTCCAAATAATTTAGTCGCTCCTGTTTCTGTTATAAAGGTTATTGTACTTTTATTATTATCTAATAGGTAAGATAGAAAAATATTTTGTTAGAAACATTATGAGAAAATAAATACTTTGTATTTGAACTTCAAATTGAAATTTAAACAAAATCTAAATTTATTCAGTAATTTTTGTATATTTTTACATTTACTGTAATTTTTAACATAAACTGTCTAACTGACATGATTTAATCGTCTAAGCTTTGTTAGTAGCTACATTTTTGCACAGGACCACCGGGTATATGCGTTCGAAAAAGCAAATTAATTTTGGTTTCATCTTTAACGACTGCTCCAGGTACTAACTTATATGGATTGGAAGTGTCATATCGGAGGCGAAGATCTACCACCTAGAACTACAAAGAATTCGTCAAGTGTCAAATTCAAGTCTAACAATCACCTAGGCTTCCAAATGCTAGGTATAATTTCCCAGAGGAGCGGGAAAAATAGGGATCATTGCCCGTTCCCCAACTACCAGTAACTCGAAACTTACCATTGTAACCATTTTCAATCTTGAACAAGTTTGTAGATACATAATACAGTCTCGAGGGATGTTACTGGAACCTAAGTTTTTCCGCTGGGGATCTGGTAGTTTAGACAAAATTATACACGAATATAAAGGTAAGGTTCTCTACCATTCAGTCAAGTCCGCTCATGGATCCGTCATCGTACAGTTAAACAACATCAAGACTACTGGGCATGTATGCTGGATTGTAGGCAGTCGAAGGAGGCCTTCCCGGCTTTAAACCCGAGATTCTCCCGAAAGCTCCTCAATCTGAAACGTGACAAACTCCGGCAAATCGTCGGTATTGTCACACACTACCTTGGGACACCGAGGACGCCTAGGGAGGCATGCACCGGCGTCAGCGAGCTGCTGGCTTTCCTAGAGGACATCGGCTGGTTAGATTAGCAGCCCCCCACCCGACACGCAAAAAGGGCCCACTTGTGGCTTAGTTGCGGATACCAGTCCAGAAACAAGTAAGGGTAAGGTTTGTAGGACACTTGTCCACTAGTGGTAGATAAGATAAAACAAATAAAAATTAAATAAAAAAATCTTTATTTCCTCATAACCTATTTTAATTTTTCCTATAGAGATTCTATTAATTAACTTAGTTTAATGTTTGATAACGTGAACGTAGGTACTTTTAAACTAACTAATATTAGATCTAAGTAAAAAGACTGCCCAGGGCGGTGAAAGCCTCCTAGATAAGATAGATAAATACATTTATTTTACCCAACTTTCCTCCGTAGACCGAGACACGTTCTCGGTGATCCCGTTGACCCAATCACCGCCGCTAACCCGGAGGTACACTAATCACCCGACCAAAAACCGACCCCGCCGGATGCGGGGTCGAAGAATTTCCCGCTTCTGCCCATAGGTGCATTCGTGCACCTTGGCGACAAAAAAACCTCCATTCCTCTTGTAGCATCTGGCAACAGCTCAAGCCGAGGTTCGCACCTAAGTGGTGGCCCTTGTGCGTGTTGCCCCATCATAACTTTACCGGCGAGGCGCCCTCTGCGCCCGCCAAAAGTCCGGTAACGCTGTCATGGCCATCGGCATTATAGTAAATTCGAAAAAAAGATTTTTTACCCAAAATCACAAGAAAATAAACAAGAAAAAAGTGCATACAGTAATATGAAGAAGTAAGATTAATACAAATCTAACAATTTATATTATACATAGGGTAAAATGGGTCCTTATCTCAGCATTTTGCAGTATTAGGTATTTGCCCAATACTGTCCTGGTTTTCAGTTAGGGCCCTTACGGAGTGACGGAGTGGTAGGTGGTAGCTTTAGCACTTTTGCAGCCATCAGAACAAGTACTTACTTTACTATAAAAGCTATCGTAGTTTGACGAATTCATTATGAATGATAGCGGATGAACTACAAACTTAGTTTGTGTTTGAAGAAGACTAGATTCGTAGTTAACCTGCTTATATTCATGATGAAGTCCTTCTTTCTTCATCAGCACACATACCTATGTACGTCAATGCTGAACATGCGTCAAAGAAGGGTGGGGTTTGTTTTGCCATAATCAACGCGCTCAGCAGGCGGATTGGTGTTCGCAGTGGCGGCGGCGGCGTTAAAAAACACAGAAGGAAGCGGCTGCTCTTCTTCTAGTAGTTTCGTTTAGTCGACTCTTACGACACCCACGGGCTGAGTTGGAGGGTCGATTCTTACGCTGCGACCGTCACGGCTAGGCGGCTAGGACACTTGGTTACAAATAGAATATTGCATATCTGCGCCTTAGTATAAACAAGAACAAAAATCTACAATAACAAATTCAAATTGCTTTATTTCCTTTAGACCTTACAGGACTCTTGGACACTTCACAAAATTCAAATTAGGTACATAAGTAAAACTAGGAAATAAAGTGTTTCTAAGGTAATGTGAAGAAGCGAACTAGAAACCTTTACCTTGTTAGGTTGTTAGTTTTCGAGTTAGAGCAAAACTTGTCCCAAGCTTTTTTATCCTCTAGCTAGATAATCTGATATTTTGTAGTAAGCCTTTCTACAAAGGATATGTTTGACAATTTGTTTGAATTTATTTATTGATAATTTTTTCAACTCATTTGCTATGTTATTGTAGAAGCGTAAGAACCTTGCCCTTTAAAAGATATATTAATCTTGTATAGCCTAGTTATGGGTACAGCGAGTTTATTCTTATTTCTAGTATTTAAATTATTTATGCCGCTATTTTTAGGGAACCGAACATGTCTTGTGTCCGTGTATCGGGAATGAAGTCCGCGTAAGTTGATACAATAACAGAAGTGTAACAGGACCACAACCACAGCAATGTTGACGGCAGAAATAAGCATACCGGCGTAGACGAATACATTACGCATCTCAACTCAAGTGCAAAGAGCGGTTTAAGGATATTCATGTGCTTTACGGAAAGCAAAGAGTTTGACAACTTTTCACCATGAGGTGAGATTACACAATGTTGTTTCGGAAAGAATTCAAAAGCTGTGAAAGCTTTGATAAATAATAGATTATGTTGTGTGTGTGGCTTGAAGTTGGAGGGTAACTGACTTGGCAATTTGGCATGCAATTGCATGGCATGTCAATTTGTTGCACGCGTATTGCATTTTGTTAAATCTCATCAGAGAAGGTTTTGCGCGGAATTGTTAATAAATATTTTACCCTAATATTTTTCTGTGAAAGCTTTGGTCACAGATTAGGTAATGTTACTTCCTGCTTTGGTTTCTGAAAGGACGTTACAACACAAAAGAGCTGTTGCCAGTTGCCTGTATGCTCCTATACTAAAACATATAGTTTAGGTACGCTTTTATAAAAGTTTATTACATGACCGCATTATGACACCACACGACATTTTCTCACGCAATTCCCCATCCTACATTTCACTTTCATAGCGTCAAGGGGCAAGGAAAATGCCCCTATCATTCGGGGCCACTGCATAAAATTAATTTAGTTTGTATCAGAAACCTCCATCAACGTCGGGCGTTCGTCGTTTCCCTTTCATTTTGATGAGTGACGTTTTAATTACTTGTTATTTTGCCGATATTATTTTAATTTATATTAACCTCAAGCCGCTTTGTAGTTTTAAGATTGTCAACCCCTTTGAAGACCTTTGAGCAAGTCGAGTTAACGAATGTAGTATTTAGCCGAATTAATCATAATCAAAATTTCTTTACTTTTGTAGATACAATTGATGTACATTGTACACTTAAAAACAGTAAAATTCTTAAAATTAAAACAGACATAGAAATAAAGTGATATTTTAGACTTCTGTCGCTTATATGTAGACTAAAGTTTAGCCTGGTGATAGTTATTTGAATAGAGATGTATCTTGAAGCAGGTGCCTATTGAACGCAAAACAAAATTAAATTGGCATATACATACATACATACATCATGATGGAAATAAGCCGTCTATTCGTGCCGTTCCTCGTTTTGACACATAATTATTCTAGTTTTTGCGCTCACAAGCTCAAAAACTAGAATAATTACAATAACATACTAAATAGTTGTAACGTAATGAGCAGTTTGCGTACATTGTAGTCCAAATAACCGTTTTGCCTTGAGTGCTATTGCGGTGATTTCCTCTGTATTAAAATAGGAAAATGCAAACCGGAGCACGTTTCCGCCGCAGTTTGAAAACAGACAACAGTGTAGCTTTTGATTACCTATTTAGCAGGTCACCATCAAAGCAAGCGTTTTAGTGAGTGACCGCGTTTACTGCAAATAGTTGAATGAATCAAGAGCTTACTGTATTATATTAGCACTATAATATTACTGCGCAAATGGCTAAGTATCCGGTGTTGCCGTGGCCGTAAATTGGCTAGGAGAACATCGTAATTAGTGAACAATTAACATTAGTTAAAGTGATACCAAAATAGTAATCATAAATTAAGAAGGTATTATACCTGATTCATTAGGTATCTCCCTTTGTACTTGTGTAATTTTCTTTGTTAATAAAGCACATTACTTACTCGTGTGTCTGCTAGGCTACAGTCACAGTGTATAGCTTGGGTTTAGTAATTCGAACTGAGGAGTATATCGAGTAACAGAAGACACGCCATAGCCAATTTAGAGGCATTGTTGGGTGGGTTTATAGGGTGTGATATGGCTCACCCTGGACCCGGACCTACGGCCCTACGTTCTTCTAGAAGCCTCCGCTACAGGGAAGTGCCGTAGAAAGTGTTGAGCGAAAGTTAGGCGGGCCAAAGAACTCACGACCTACCTTCATTGTAAAAAAATATTCATTAAAATTTTATGTTAACGTTCCTACGTCTGTGTTCATCATTTCTCAAACCCACGTAGGCACAATACGTTACACAGTGCATCTCCGTGAAATGGTAATCGAAGCTAATAGAATTTATATTATGATCTGAAAAAAACTGTAACGCGCAATTTATTGGCTAAAATATAATATTAACTTTATTAACAAAGAAAATTACAATCAAATAATAGAAACAAATTAGACATAGTATAAACAAAATATATTTTAATACTAGGCTTTTTTCTACAACAAATTAATAAATTTTCCATTGCTTTGGCGTACCTCTTGTTACAGATGAATTGAGATGAGTTACAGATGAACAGCAGCCAAGCCATAGCCAAGCCATAGCCAATCTAGAGGCATTGTTGGGAGGGTTTATTCAAGAGTGTGTTATGGACAATTGGACAGTGAATCTCCGTCAAATCCGCTGGTGGGCGCGTGGCGCTGTTTGATAAGCAGCCAATGGGCAAGGTGCCGTGGTCTAAGACAAGAGCGAAATTACAGTGTTGAAAATGAAATTTGTAGAAAAACTCCGTACAAAAGTAAACTACGTAGTTTGTAATGTTTATAACCTCTCTGATCTCTGTTTTAAAACTTTCGTTTCTGTACGATTATTTAATAAAACAATAATCTAATATTTCCAAGGTATGACGATACGTAGGGAAATTATGCGACCACGCTTGACATCTTTCTTCAACAAAGCTGTCTATGAAGCATGTCGTACGGAGCTAGACAAATATATGTAAGTCAAGTTTTTAGTAATTTTGAGTAATGGATACGTAGGTCTGATTCTTACTTGCACCACAATATGGCCACAGCAAAACGTTGATAGGAACACTCCGTTAGTTAACCACTAGCCGACGCGACCGTCATGCTTGTTCCCACAAGCCACGCGTCTATATCTGTAGTACAGATAGACGCGTGGGTACAGATTCTGTACCCATAAAGCTTGTCGCTCACCTGGAAAGCACCGCTGCAGCACAGCACATAAGTGGGCATTCAAATATGGGCTTTAACTCGTAACTTTTAGATGAATTTTATATTGACGGCATCAGATTACAGAAACCTCGCGGTTGAAGCTTGCGGAAAGCCATTTTGTCACTGTAAAATGTATCTAAAGATAAGCGAGTCAAGCTCATATTTGAATGTATGTTTTTGTGCTGTATGGTAGCTAGGTATGGGATTTATGAGCGCAGAGCTTAATGGACACACTTTCTATACTGTTTATACTTTGCCCATATAAACACTTGTGACGAACATATAAGTAGTATAGATAAATTTTGACATCACCTGTACGCCTGTTCCTATTATAACTCTTTAATTATTTGACATTGTCTAAAATAGCATAGTTTCATTATTACTTAACTTACTGTAACATTTGCATGCTAATCTTAGTAGAACATAATTGAAACTTAAAATTATTAACATCTGTGTAACATTGTGTTCAAGCAAATAAAATATCTTTATCTTTATCTTTTATCTTCATATACTTATATATTTTGATATTGCATTTTAACATTTTAAAAACCTATTTAATATTGATTTCGAGATTTCTACTAATTAACCTCTCCGCCGCCGCCGACTCACCAAATTTCATACAGCATAGCGAGACTGCGCGGGCCATACGCAAGTTAAGTTATATAAAAAAAAACTTTAGCTTGTCTTAAGAACTCTCGAAAGTCCCCGAATTTGAGAATATTTATATTCCCACTCTTCGCAGTATTGAAGTTAATCCTTACCACCCTAAAAACGAGTTGAAGAGTGGAACAGTCGCCTAAGTGGAATACTCTGTCAACTCGTCTGTATTGTCCCTTCATAGGTATATAATTTATTACAACTTTTTAGTGGTTCAGTTCTGATGCTGCTAAGTGACTGTCAGCTCAATTTTTGGCCACCCATTGTAGTAGTTATGTAAATGTAAATTTTTTATTTGTTAGTTTAGTATGTATTTTATTGCAGTGGTGATTGCGGAGAAAGAATTGACCCATCCAACAGTCTGTGGATGTCGTAGGAGTGTATTTTTAACTCCTTCATTGCAATCACCAACTTGCTAGCCAAAGCGTGGTGATTACCTATGTCCAAACCCGAGGGCTCCCCCTGATTCGGGGGAGACATGTTCAGGAGTGGACGTATGCTGATGATAATCTCTTTTAAAGAATTATTACCCGACTGCACCTACATTAATCCACTGCTGGAGATAGGCCTCCCCTAATGAGCGCCTTAGCACCCTGTCTTCAGCTTGCCGCATCAGCATCTGCCTGCAGTCTTTCGCAGGTCGCTGTCCCACCTGACTGGAGGGCGTCCTACACTAAGTTTGCCGAGTCGCGGTCTCCACTCAAGAACACGTTACCCCAGCGGTTGACGGTTCTTCGCGAGATATGGCCGGCCCACTGCCACTTCAGCTTGCTAATTCTTTGAATTATCGATAACTTTGGTTCTTTGGTTTATGTATAGCATAGAGGCCACAGTATTAAAAGAATAAAATACTAGAAACAAAACCAGCAAACCTTATTGTGGTAGCCTTATTGTAACGACGGCGCTGACAGGGAAGGCGGAAGGACGGACTTCCGTCGAGCGGCAATGAAGTCTGCGATGTAGGGATGGAGCGGCGAGATATTACAATTACCTTCTAAGCTAGGCCAGATTGGAATTTACGAAGAAAAAGTCTTACAGCTTTATGCTCGCACGCAACGCAAAACCTTTTTTAAGGGTTTTCTGTAACAAATTTCGAATAAAAGGAGGAGGTTGTAAGTTAGGCTGCATGTATATTTGATGATTATTTTAGTATTATATTGTAAGCGTGCTGAAAAAAGAGGTTTACAGTTGAAGATATTTTTTGATTAGACGGCAAATTAGGTTGCTGAAGGGTGCAACACTATTCAGTCAGAAATTATACCCTGGGAAAGTTGTATTATTGATATAATGTTTTATATTTTTAAAAAGAAATATTACTTATGTAAACGAGTTGTTCTGTTTTATTTCATTAAGACAGTTATTCGTGAACGTAAGGTTTAGTGCTATAGAGAATGATCTCAAGGTGGTCCCATAATTTTTTATTACCGAGGTATTTACTATTTGTCCCGCGAAACTTAGAAAGCCACTGTAAATCTAAAGGAATTTGTAGTAGGTCGGTTCATATTATTTTAGAAACAAAAGACAACACAAAGGTTTGTCAAAAACAAATGACTACGCGAGGCATTGACGAGTGTAATTTTTTTCTTTCTTAGATCAAACGTGGCGGCTATGAAGTCTGCGATGTAAGGATGGAGTGGCGAGATATTACAATTACCATCTAAGCTGCCTAGATTAGAATTCACGAAGAAAAAGGCTTACAGCGCTATGTTTGTAAAATATAAACACTCGCTCTGTTTTTCCTTCAAGAAACAATAGACAACGCGGATTATATTTAATTATTATAGTAGACATGTCTAAATAAATAAAAAATGCAAGCTAAGCAGAGCTTGTGGTATGGTTTCTATATACTTACAATACACTACATCGATAGATATTTTATATTATACGTGAACACCCAGAACACCCGGGACAAATATCTGCAGATCGTACAAACATGTCCAGAGGTGGGAATCGAACCCGCAACCTTCTATGGTCATCGATTGGTTTGTCTAGATTGGTATTTACGCAGAAAAAGCCTTGCATAGACTTCGCTATGACCGAGACTTCAGGACCAACTGTCCTGTAAGCCTGTTACGTTCTAAGCTGCCTGATGGGAATTTACGAAAAATATCTTATAGCTTTATGTTCTCATAGGTCCAGTAATTTTACTAAGGAAAATGTTCTAACGAAACAGTAGAGCCAACGAAACAGTAGAGCCAGTCTTTACATTTGTTTTTTTTGTTGTTTGTGTTTGTTTTTTACAAATGTAAAGACTGGCTCTAAATGTAAAGACTGGCTCTACTGTTTCGTTTGAACATTTTCCTTAGAACATTTCTAGTAGACATGACCATGGTAAAAATAAATGACGACGCGAGACTTTGTCTGTCGCATGTCATGTGTTTTTCTTAGGTCAAAAGTAGACCCAGTAATTTTAGGCCCGTACTAAGAAAGCTTACTGTGTCATTGATTTATGTTTGAGTAACGCTTATCTATGGCATAAACGTCACTTAGGCATGTACTGAGAAGAGCAACCTTTCATAATACAGGCGTCAGTGTGTTCTCGCTGAACTAAGCAATGCTTGTACTGATTGATACTGATTTATAATCGTAAAAAGGAGATACGCCCTTCTTCATTTACGCGGATTATTCCTTGGAATTTGGCACAGATTTCGAACATCTAAAGTTGATGCCGCAATGGATAGTGGTTATAATTATTGTTGTACGACCCGCCCACACGACGCGGACGACCAGATGTTAAACAATATGGGGTACGTTTTAAGACGATGTTGGCAAAGGATCAACGGAGCATTTTTGATTGTTTGAGGTGCGCGTGCGGTGGGAAGCAACGGGCTTTTTTGTCATAGAGTTTTTGCTCAAGCAATGCTAAAGTGCGAAAATTTTACGAAAATTTTCATTGCTTAATCTTCGGTTGTTCGCTACGCATACGGATCGCAATAACATTTTTCAGACGTCATTATAACATGGCTAGAAAAGGCGTGTGCAAAGAGTTATTCTCAACGTGACACGGATCGTTATTTGACTTAAACATTAAATCTGTTACTGATTATTGATTATACTTAAAGAATGTACGTTTGCCACCATACGATTAAATGGATATTTGGATTGTTCAGTCAATCTTTCAACATGCTTATAACATATGTCCGTTGCACCCCAGCGCACGCCCACATTCATCGCTCTTACCCCAGTTACCGAGATGATCTAAAACCATTAAATGCGGAAGGATTAAAGTCGCATTTTTCAAGTTTTAAAATGTGTTCAAGTCGATTTCAATACTCATTTTTGTAAAGTAAACAAACGTAAGATGTTTTATTTTTATTGTCAGTGTGAGTACCAATTACGCTTTGACGACCGCCTTTGTTCTATCAATGTTGACAGATATTAACTGTGTAACTGCACTTGGATGTAGAACATCAATTTAATTTAGAAAAGTGCGAGCAACTGATATCGGGCCCTTAGTCCAAAAAGCCTTGTAAAATTACCTAAAACGCGAATGTAGTTAGCTATTGGTTTGTTTACTACCTTTTGCATAGAAAACATACTTAAATATTTTTACATCGAAAATTAAGTATATAAGCCGAACAAGCAAGAGAAGCCACAGACAGAAAGAAGTTGTCGTAGGTATAGTATTTTAATGCTAAAATGTTAACTCACGCACTGATATTCTAGAATATAACTCGCAGAATTTCAAAAGCCGCACCTATAGCTTTAAATTTCATTGGAAAGCTTTAGGTATTCAAATCACGTCGTATGAATATCAGCGGCATAATGAAGTAAGCGCTAAACGGGCCCATCACACGCGCCATTCAATCACACACGTCATAAAACGTGACATCTCAGTGTTACCAACAGGCAAATGTGGGTACGATACAAATCACGCGACAGACACCCAGCAAACATACAGTACTATCTCCCCTCATTTCCTGCATCGTAAGTAACACACGTCCTGGCTAAGTTTACAACAATATCTCTGCGGATAGAGAGTTCAAATGCAATGGTAATGGCGTAGGAATAGGGTTAGAATTCGCATGGCGGTGTGGAACGAATGGCAATAAAAAATCGGGGTGTTCTTAGCGTCAATCTGCCGAGAGGGAGCGCTATTTCGGTCTGCATGGCATACACAAGCGGTCTTTGAAATTTTAATCGTTACATTCACCCCGCCCTGATGGCACACTAGAGGCCTAGTGTCGTGCTCATCACGGAGACGGCACGAGGATAATGTTGGCAAGTGGAAGTCGGCTTCTACTTTATGGTTCGTAAATCAGTCATTGTCACAGTCAGCCTTACATTGACTCTGCAACCTGTAAGGCACATTACACTTAAGCCCGTGTATTCAGAAAGCTTGCTCAGTCATCGATCTATGTTTGAGTAACGCTTTTCTATGGCATATAAACGTGACTTAAGCATAGATCTATGACTAAGTAAGCTTTCATAATACGGCCCTTAGTTTTACTAATATATATATAGCAGACCTCGAACGAAGTCACCGTTAAAATGGACCAAAAAATGTAGCCTCAGTCAATAAATTCATAGCGCGAAACTGTTTATTATTTTATGTTTATATTAAACCTTTTTTGTCATAGAGTTTTTTATCGATTTTTACGCTTACCGCCTCTCAAAAACCCGTGGGTGTGTAACACAAATGTAACAACTTTTCCGATCCTGCGATCCATAACTATTCGGACCTGAATGGCCGAAAAATTTCAACAGGCAGCAATTCGTGCAGTTCACTGCTTCCATACGGAACTCTAAAACGTGGAGTGCCATGGAGTGTCCTTCGATGGAGGCATTTTTAACGACTAAGAGGTCAACTGTTTGTGACGTGTGCGGAATATAACCTTTTTCTATTGGCCACATGTGCTGCAAAGGTTTTTGTACATGATTTTTCGTATTGTGGTTGTTGGGTTAGCCTTGAAACTCAATCCTAACCTAAATCTCAATTAATTTTCATCACCACATTTGAATGCTGTAAGTTGAAATGGAAGTAAAATGCCAGAACAAATAATATGTTCTTTTGTGGAATCGAATGTCACAGTGGGATCACGGTGGTACAAGATTTGATAGATCCAATATATAAAAAAAACTAATTTAATTCAAATGGTAGCATGAACATAAAAAGTACTTATTTGCGTATGATAACAAAATTCGTACTGCTCGTAACCATAAGTGATTTAATTTAATGTTATGGTTCAGACATTGGAAGCTCTGACCTCATCTACGAAACATACGCGGTTTTGTAACTAAAAGCGAGTGAATGACAATTCAAAATCCATTGACAAAACTAGACGTAAGTACCGGAACCAACATTGAACCTAATATCGGCGTAGCAAAGTTCTTTTTAGATTATTGCCTGTCTGAATGAAAACGTGACCCTCCGTCTAACCGGATAAAGGTTTCATTGATAGGTACACAAATGGTTTTTAATAGATACACAAATAGATCATAAATAAAGTCTCAAACAGTGTGAACTGTATGTTGTAACGGTATTTTACAAAATTATTGTTGTATTTTCTAATTCCCAGCATAAGGAGTGTATTAATATCACTGGGGTAAGAATTACGCCACTAATCTTCAAGTAATCTTAAGAATATCTTAATTTTCTATTGCAAAGAGAACCCTTAATTTGTGCCTTGTAGCAAAAATGTATTTTGTTACTCATGACGTCATGACTGCATCAAGAAAATTCGCAAAATTCGCACTTACCTCATTCTGTTTGTGACTGCCCTCAATGTTATTTTGTTAAAGCGGACACCACCTCAATAAATCAAAGTTTTTACTGCACGTGTGTTATAAAAAACTTCATACCTATACATTTCGCTGAAGTCACTAAAGTCCAAGCTTTTTACCGTAAAAGCCTATGCAACTTCATGTAATTTTAAAAGTAAGTTACGACCAGGCATATAAAATGCAGAACAATCACGCCACAAAAGAATACTTGTGGGGCCAAGTGTAGACCTCATTGCTTTGCCTTCAGGCTTCAAGGTGAGATAAGCGAGGGGTGAAGCTCCACTTGACAGCACAGCTTTTACCATGGCTCTATCTCTTCTCCAAGATTAAATTGCTCAAAAGTGATACGCGGCGCTATGAATGGTAAAGGCCTGCTATACTTAAGCCATTCTGAAGGTACAATGTTTGTTAACAACTCACACCACAAAAATCCAAAATTAGTTTTTGGGGTCTAGCTTGGAAAATAGTATATGCATTGTAGGAGCTGCAATCGGCAAGTAGTGCAAATAATGCGAAAAAAAAAACAAGCATGTGATTTTAAGGTTCAAGGTAATGTTTACAAAGATTGTGTCTTGAGTTTGGCCGGAGTAAGTATATGTATTTTTAGTCTGTGACGAAAAAAGACGGGTTTCAAGTTTAAATGTCCCGTGTCCGTGCCCTGTGTGTCTGTGAGTTTGTTTGTCCCACCCATCATACGAAGCAACATTAACTAACCTGTCTTATCTTAGCTGCCAAACAAACCTATTTTAAGTTAGTACAATTTAGCTGTGAGTTGACTGGATCGAGATTGTTCTTAGCCATGTATAGTTAAGTACATTGCCACGAGGATTATTCGTTCCTCGTTTGTTTTTTGAACACCTCTACTGCAATCACCGATCACCAATTTATTTATTTATTGCGTCAAATTTCCTATACATACATTTGTCAGGACTTATCACAATCCGCCTGCCTAGCGTGGTATCGCAAGATCCGTCAGCAGTAGACGGTGTAGGCTGATAAGTATCTTTCAGAAAATTAAAAGTGTGTGGAACAGGAAACGCTGATTCACAATATCTGGCGGGGTCCGACCCCCGTGCGCCGTCAACAGGCGTTAGGAGGGCAATTTGGCAAACGTTCTATGCTCGACTCGACTTTGGACTTATCCGAGTTTTTATTTCGGTTATGAGGGTGTCAGATGCTCGTTTAAAAGTCATACGACTGTACCTCTGTAGTCTGTGTCTACTTTATTCTGTTTTATTCAAAAATACGCATGTTTTTCAGAAGAATGTGTGATAAAAATATTATACCTTTCATAGTCCGATTTGAGTCGTTTTGGCAATGTGACATGCCATGACAACACATGATACAATAGATTGGGATTTTTGTGGCAACAAAAATTCACAGGGGCAGCCCAGTAAGGAAGTTGGCGGTATTACGAGTAACTATTAACTCCCGCCCCTGCCTCGCTCGGAAAGCACTATAGGCCGTTACTCCTGCGTCTGACCTCTCCCCGGTCATGTCGGTCGGGCGTCCTATCGGATTAAAACTGAGGATCGTATTTGAGAGCGAAGGAAAAGAGAGTGCACCTGTCTTTGCCCACACACTGTGCACTATAATATCCCCTGCGCACATGGCTAGTCTCCGTTGAGACTGAACGTCGTGGTAGAAAATTTGGCTACGAGGATTTTAACATCCATTGCCTATGTAAGTATATTATAGTTTATAAATAGTTACCAGTCTTTTACAAAATGGAAGTAAACAGTTGGCAACTTAAAGCTCCGGTCTATTTTGAAAAGAAAGTTAATCTGAGAAAGAATGGCAAATGCATTTTACGATTCCGTAATGTAAATTCACAGCTCTAACTGATTTTATTTTTAAACAGTAAATGGTTCAGTAGTCAAGCCAGGATCGAACCGGTAAGTAAACACATCAAGAGTGGCTTACAATGCACACTGATAGGTTGCACAACAGAAGTGGAACTATCAGGCTTTCTTAGAAATCGGTGGGGCCGATGGTGGGACCTTATAGAATGTCAGTTGCATTTTAACCTTTCCCACTACCAAAACGCATTCCTACTTATATTTAAATGTAAAAGAAACTCTATTTCTCTGGTACCTTTTCACAAATACAGCAGACGTACTATGTAAATATGGAATCTTTGATTGAGCTGGTTTCATAATACGGGCCTTACTACTACGGATCTCAGACAAGAGGGTCTCTATCGTGAATATTTATTAATTAGCTTCAGATTATTAAGTACTTTAGAGCTTATCATCTGCTTAATATTGACTCATGTGCTACTACGCTGCTAAATTGCTGAGCAAATTCGACCTAGCTCGGTCGCAACTCGCAATCGACTAAATAATGCAGTTCGCTTGTGTGTGCGAAATTGGTTTCATTAATCCTAACAAACCGCATCTGACAGCTATCTAATTAGGGACTTTCGCTGGCTAATTACGCTAGACTGGTGCAGTCGAAATAAAATACGATACGGGTGGCACAAACTTGTGCTTGTACATTCGTGGTCCTTGCTTTTTAGTTTGTGGGTTAGATTTGTCGGGGTTTTTAAGGTTTAGACAAAGGGACTAATAACTCTTAAACACCCACACACCAGACTATTCGTGTTCATCTCGTTCTAGCTCCATTTTCTACAATACTTCTTCAAAAGATTAAGGTTCTTGAAATTACACTGGACTGGTGCAGTCGAAATAAATACCATACGAGTGGCAAATTTGTGCTCCTTTAGTGTTTATTTTGTTGGTGATCGTTTGAAGGGTTAAGTAGCGAAATTACACTGGACTGGTCCAGTCGAAATAAAATAAGATACGCACATGTGTGCTTCTTTCTTGTTTATTTTGATTGTGGTGGTTTAAAGGGTTAAGTGTAGTGATTTACTTCTGGGTAGTCGCGAGACACAAAGAAATATTTTGAGAGTTCTGACCATTTGTCTTTTTTTATGATGGGTCGTTGGCAGTTGCCATTTATTACCTTAACCTAGTTTTGAGAACATGCAATGCGATGATAAAATCTTGTTTTGTGTATGAGTAATGGTAATATTAAATATCTATGCAGGTAATTTGCCTCTACATTCGTAAAAGCTTCACCCTCATATAATTAAGTGTCTCAAAATAATCGTATCTTTGTTGACAATGGCTTATTTTACAGCGCTTGGCATACCATACCCCAACTGTTAAATGTACACATTTCGCCGTTTAATAATTCCCGAAATATTACACCATAAACACGCAAGACACGAAGAACACCCTAAGCACACACCAGCGACAAAAAGTAGTTATACTCGGTTCTTTTGGTAAATAAAGTAAAAAAAAAAAACATTTGCGTATGAAAACAACAAAAATTATAACATTAAAATGCACCAAGGTAGCACCGCATAAATGCACGCGCGCAGTGAAAAAGGTGTGAAATCCAGTTCAAAAGAGATGATGAGAGGAAATGATGAAAACTGTCCAAACCAATGATACCTTTTGTAAAATATATTCCCCATTTTTCTTTTGTTTTGTGACAAAGGGTGTTTACAAAAAATATCTATAATTCTAGAACCGAGTATAAGTAACCTTAATAGTTTCGTCGCTTTTTATTGCATGTTTCGTCGTATCGCCTTAGGAACGACCACGCACCAACCTACTCTAAAATTCAAATCTTATTTACATTCACTCCCTAGCGAGACGAACCGGGCCTCAAACACTGGAACACTCCACGCTAGGACTATTTTAGTCGTCCCTATCGGGTTGTTAAACACAAACAGCCATATAAAATTCAATAAGAAAAATATTAACTTATCCATACTAATATTATAAATTCGAAAGTAACTCTGTGTGTCTGTCTGTTACCTTTTCACGTCTAAACGGCTGAACGGATCTTAATGAAATTTGGCAGGGAGGTAAATGGTATCCCGGGGACATAGGCTACTTGAAAAGCGCGAGCGAAGCCGCGGGCAGCAGCTAGTACTATCCTATATTTTGTGTACGTGTTCCGCAGTTAAAACTTGTTCTTTTGTTTAAAAGTTTATCGAAAAATTTCCTGTTAGGAAAGATTCCTGGATACGAGTCGTTGGAGAATTTTAAATAGATATTCTACTCTATATTCAAATACTCGGTAGTCGGGATTCGAGCGCAGTTTATTGGTTTATGAGAACCGATTTCCAGTAGGTAAGGTAGAATAGGAAATAGGAGAGCTCTCCTATTTCCCAGTCTACCTTACTATGAAGGTAGCAAAGTAACTATACTCCTTATTACTAACTAGAAACAATGTAGGTCAGCAGTTTGAAAAGTTTCGGTTTTAAGAGGGCACAATGTGCGCCATTTTGTGAAAGGGATAGGCATAGGATTTCGCGTTCATAGAAAACTACAGAACTTATGAAGAAACTGGTTCAAGGAACCAAATAATCATATTATATATGATTATAAATGCGAAAGTACATGTGAATGTTTATTACCACGTATCTCCGTAACTACTTAACTTACTTAGATGAAATTTGGTATGTAGATAGTTTAAGTTCTAGAATAACACATAGGCTAATCAAATTTAAAAAAAAATAACCTCGGAGGGGGTTAAAAAGGGTGGTAGTTTCTATGGAAAATTATTATTCCTTGGTTCGATTCACTCAAAACTCGGTTTAATAAAATATAAAGTAAATACACGTATATACACGTATTTGTTATTTTTACAAAACTACCCCTATGGGATGGCAATCTATTTCTACGCGGGCGAAGCCGCGGTGCAGCTTGTTAGTAACAAACCTATGAATCAAAACTAAGTCATTTCAATAGGCCGCAGGGTTACATTTTTACTTAGATCTAGGGCTAGCAATGCCTAAAATCTAATATTGAGGAATATTCGAGCTATATATACATATATCAGCCTGCTTTTATACACTATTATCCGCAGTAAAAAAAACATTTAGGATTAGCTAGCATGCCAGCTGATCTATCTACTTATAATAAGTACCTACTCGCTGAAAGAAAGACTCGTTCATACTATTTTCGCCGCTCATTAGCTGCATGAATTCTAAATGAAACGAACGAATAAGCAAAGAGTCTATTACGAGTGAGTCATTCATGATAGACAGACTACTGGTGAATTCAGATGGTTTCGTGATTGTATCACGGATACTGCTTTCGCTGCTCATTGGCTGCATGCATTCTAAATGAAATGAACGAATAAGCGGAGAGTCTGTTACGAGCGAGTCATTCATGATTAGATCTTCTGGTGAATTCAGATGGTTTCGTGATTGTGTGATGGATTTTTTTTTTGCTGCTCATTGGCTGCATGTATTCTAAATGAAATGAACCAATAAGCGTGTGAGTCTAATACGAGAGAGTCATTCATGATAGATATATCTGCTGGTGAATTCAGATAGTTTCGTGATTGTATCACGGATTCTTTTTTCCGCTCATTGGCTGCATTCATTCTGAATTAAATGAACCAATAATCGGCGGTACTAGTGTACGAGCGAGTCACTGAATGATAAGATATGCTGGTAAATTTAGATGCGTTCGTGAGTGTACCATGCATAGAATACAAATAAAAAGAAACAGAACCATATAGCGGCGACCAAATATAATAAAATAGAATAAGTAAGTATGTATAAGTACAGACAAACTGACAGTGATACACTCGCGAATGCATTTGATTAAATTTACCAGCAGCAAGACTCATTCGATATTCACTTTGTCGTACGCTTACCTACCTATGGTACGACCAATGTCTAGATTACGTTTGACGCAACGACATAATTTTGCGATGGTCGCGGATATCGTACTCGATATATATTATATATCGAGCACGATAGCCGCGAACATCGCAAAATTATGATTAATGGAGGTTCAGTCAGAACGACTCCCGCCCATTTACGGATGCGTGTAGTAAAACGACCAGGCAGACCAATCATGTGCGCCTTGAATAGTGCATCAGTCGGGTTCGAATTTTAAAACTGAATGAGGCGTTTTTCAAAATATATAGAACACCTATTTATGTTAGAACTCTAAACATGGCGCGGTTTTTTGCGGTGAGGGAAGGATGTCAATATGAGATCATGTCAAAATAAGCACGGTATATGGAGGGTCAACACTATGCGACTTTTTTACAGCCCTAAGTAGAAAGCGCTCCCTTTTCAGTCTGGTCAAACTATTTTTACCAATTATTTTTTAAAGAAAACTCATTGCTTAAAACTTATATAAAGCGCTCTTATGGCCCAAAAATGTGGAAGGGAAATAAAGCTTGGTATAATTTTTACTTCTCTTTATGTCAGAAACTAAATACCTACCTACCAATTAGAGAAGTGGAACAAAAGCGAAGGATTGACTTGCGAACACAAAATTACTAGTAATTGAATTAATACGCAAGCAAAATTACAATAATCATAGTATATTAAAGTAAATTGGCGTCCTAGAATCGCTTACGCAATGCCACAATCCATAGTTGCGCCGGCGCCGCGGTTTCAACGGATTCGCGCCTGCTGTCCGACCTAATAATACATTGATTCATGAGAATGCGTCAAAGAATCAGACTGATGTTTCATTCATAAAGCCAGTGATCTGATTTCGTATAAGTGAAATTGAAAGTTATAGATTACCTATAAAAACTTTATGAGTTGGTAACGTAGTGTGACTTTTGGCTTTATGTCACGCCAATGAGATCTTTAGTAAACCATTGGCGCATTTAAAAAACAAAAGACTCATGAGATTAGTGCTTTGACATGACTTGACATGCTTTGACATGACTTGACTTGAAAATACTCCTAATTAGTAGATCATCCCTTTTGAAAATAATAAACAACTTATTCATAAAGTATCAGAGAATAAGAGAGCAAAAGCAGAAAGGAAAATAGACGAAATGGTCTGAAAGAATAACAAAGGTTATGAGAATCAGTAACCAATAAAACATATTTTTTTTAATACAAACCAATCATAGATCAAATAAGCAAAGAGCCACACAGGTCGAGAGATAGCCAGATCATCAATTTATCAAACAAATTATTCATAAAGATTGGATCAAAAAAAAAACAAAGAGGAATTTATGTGACTGGCAGATCCACATAGGTCATGCAAGCCAGTAGCCAGTAGAGTATCTACTTTTCAAACAACCATTCATTAAGCCTAGATCAAAGAAACAACGAGAGCAATAAGCGACTGGAAGCGCCACACAGGTCAGAGTAACACACTTGACTGGTTAGTTCACGCGTCACTCAGCGAGCCTATTTAGAAATCGTCGCATCTTCACGGACGAGCAGGCTGTCATCGCTCGCTTCACACCCAATCTCCACTCAGCTGAATGTGTCTTGAAACATTTAGCCACTGGATGTTTAAGATATGGACTGTGTGACTGTGGCCCAATGTAAGCGTGGAACGTGAGGTGATATGACAGCTGTCAGGAGAGAATTTAACAAGTAGACTATTTAGATGTCTTTCTCGACTAAACGGCTGAACGAATCATAAAGAAATTTGTCTGGAGGTGGATTGTATCCTGGGGCAGACATGCGTAACATTTTATCGAAGCACTACACAGGTCAAGCAAAGTATTGATGCTAGTGTCCTAATACTTTGGAATGGCTCTGGCTTTAAAAATGTAAATTAAATATAAAATAGAAAAGAGTTCTTCTTTCCAAAACTTACAAACCAAAACGTCTCGGTTCGCGTACCACAAGGTCTTTAAATTAAAAGTGACAGTAAATAGGTATGGTAAAAATAGAGAAATCGTAAAATTATACGGGTAGAAAATAGTACGGTTCCGGTAGGTTAGCCACCATTCGCATTGGCATGTTAGGTTGGTAAATTTTGTGGCATTTCGCGTCCTGTTGTTGTATCCCTCATGGGATAAGACAGTGTAGCTAATAAACGTTCTATAGGTACTACTTATTAAAGACAATATTCGAGTTAATGTATGTAAACCATGTGTTATTTAGTTTAATTATTGAGTCTGCGCTTTGACCGACAAACGTTTTTTTACTGGTTTCACGTCGGCATATTTCTGTTCCTTAACGATGTTTCTTTTGCTTTGTTTTAACATTAAAAATGTGTCAGTATTCAGCGCGTGAACTCAGCGACTTTTAATGAAACTAGAATGTAAAGCAGACCTGGAATGCAACATCGTACTTTACACTATGTGACGAAAATCCTAAAGGAAGTTTTTTTAGCTTATTTTTCAGCTTGCTGTTTTGAATTCAACGGCTGAGTTTGAAACCCGAGGTCTTCCCTGCGGGCTTTCGCCAAGAATTCTTCTGAAATGTGAAAAGAATCTTAGTAGGTCGGCTCTTCATGAAATGTCTACCACTTGAGACGAGTGTACCATCTGTATGCTTTAAAAAGACAACTTCGGTAAGTTCGAGTGGGTCAGCCCATGTTATGTTTTTAAAAATAGAATAGTTCGACTTTTGGCTAAAATGAGGGACTATAATTGGGCTACAAATACAGGGTCATAATATCTCAAATAGAAAACAAACTAAAATATGTAACTCAAATTAAAGAAAGACGGAATGTAAACTGAACTGTTGGATCGATCAAGAAAATTACCGATTAGTAAATTCCCTTCGTTAAAACTATAGTTAATTAAACTTTAAAGGAAACGAAACATCGTCAAACACTGGCACGTGCTATTTAATCTGTGGCAGTGAGAAGCGCGTTCACCTGGCGCGATAGAGGTGAAGGTCATGCGCCACATGATTCGAATTTCGAACGCGTCTGGGAAAAAAAGGCGCGCGAACGCAAATGTCAAAGTCAACTAAGGATTCCCGCCCAGACGGCCATTTTGAAATTCGGCTTACCGGTTTGAAAAGTTCCGCAGGCGTCTGTGTTCAAACTATTTAAAAACAGAATGTGCCAAAATGTAAACTCTACAAATTTTTTCCATCGGACACGGCTGTTTGATTTGCGAAATCCTTTGTAAAATTATGCAAATAAATTCATGCATGGCCGTTTCAACATAAGAGTAATGTTTAGGTTTTCGAGTTTCCTTAAGCGGCCTCCTAAGAAAAAACTGATATTTATCTGTAATAATAAAATACAAAAAATGTTTGATACAACGAAGCAGCTCATTGTTGCGTTTTCTGCGCCTGGTAAATAGATAGAACTTAAACGAAGTAGGTAGGTGTTAAGAGGAGCGGAAGTGGGTTGCTAAGTAAAAAACTTTAGAATAAGCAGGCACTTCAGATTCAAGTTCCCAAAGCACGGAAACTTTAAAGTAGGATCAAAGATTTCATCGTCTCAACGATGAGCATAAAATTTAAAATACTTTCAAGTCGCTTTCGGTCCATAAAACAGTTAACACCAGTCCGAATAGGGCTTTTTAAAACTTCAATCCATTTCCACCCTTCCCGAGCAGAACAAAGCTACCAATTAAGCTTCATAATCGTCAGCACCATTATAACTAATACTACAGATATTAAAACCCAGCAATGAACGTACAATAATACAAAAAATACACAATCGCAGCTTTGTGCTCTACCGAACATTCATTATGAACAAAAGGATTTGGTTTTTCAAAGGGTGTAAGAAAGAACTGCAAAATAAACTCGAGATCTAGCCTGAAGGTTTATAAAGATTTTGAGTGGTTTGTGAAAATCGAACAAGTTATGATTTCATTGGCGCGATGTTTGGCATGCATGACTGAAGCTGAATGTCTTCACAAGCTCTGACAGTAGGTATTTACTTCCTGGAATTCGCAAATTGATTTCGCCATTGTTCCGCTGGAAAGATGTCCTGGAAGCGGAGCTACAAGCGGAGGACTGGCGGGAAACTGCACAGCATTGGACCTGCGACGCAGGAAGTTGCGGGTTCGATTCCCGCCTCAGGACAAATGTTTATACGATCAGCCGATATTTGTTTCGGGTGTTTTCTTTAATTATATCAGTTATCTAATCTAGTACCTACGTATAACAACTCTGCTTAGATTGAGGCTAGATGATGCTGTGTGATAATTCACACAGCATCTAGCCCAATGTTGCTTCGTAAATAAAGGTCCAAAACAGACTTAAACAGAGAGAACAAGTATAAAATTAACTGGCAATCTTTATTTACTACAAAATTCTTGTCGATTTTCATAAAAGGGTGTCATTAATTGAAGGGGACACACGAGATAGTTTTCAGTGAATGAACTGTTCTGTTCCCTTAATTTTGAACCTTACATACAAAATTTTAGAGTTTAAAATGTTTCGTTCCGTGATGTTAAAGTAGTTTTGCACGTCGAGGGCAGCGGACGAGTCGCTAACGAGGGGAAAAGTGCCTATTTCCTAAGCGTAATGACGTCGCGACAACCATCGCAGCAAACATACAGTTCTACAGGATACTAGATAATATTTAGACGGCTAGACACTGGACATTTTACGGCTTAGAGCATTATTTAATGCTCTAAGTTTTACGGTTATGTACCGCTTTTGTTGGATGTAAGGTTCATAATGTTATAAAGTAAACGTCTGGAAGTGGCTGTCAATAGATAATTAAAGACAGATTTTTCTATTGTATTTGTATTTCTTTATCATTAGGTATAAAACTTATACTATTCTTATATTTCTGTCTTGAAATAATATCTATAAACCAGAGAAGAATTATTTAAATATGGCTGAAGCTTTGCTATTAAAAATAAATAATAATAATAAATAATAAATAAATAATAAATAATGCTGGACAATCCACACAGCATCATCATCAAAAATGTTGCAAACTCCAAGCTTTGATAGAAAACCTGTGATGTTGACAAAACTCATTTAAAATTATCTAGTGCCCGAATTGGGACTAAGTCGAATTCCGGGCTTCGATTCTGAAAATTAATTATTTTACATACCTATTCAATATGTATAAAAGGTTCATTAATAGACGATGGCTACAGCATCCGCGCGTGGAAAGCTACATTTTATTCATGAACTACTGAAATTAGTCTCAAGTAAAGGTACATTTCAAAGCGTCTATCGTATCGTATCGTATCGTATCCGACCCAAGTTAACACTCCACGACAAAGCGTTTCAAGTCCAGACGACGATTTGTCGATTTCCGAGTCGAGGTGGGAAGTCCAAGGTAATCAGATTATTTGATATTTCTTGAGGATTTTCAGGAAATACCTTCTCAACGGTTTTATACCTAGTACTGTGAAAGTGTAAAGAAACATTATCGCGGATGTCTATTTAAAGATATAAGGAAACATATTGTGTTTTGCGTTAGTTATGATATTCTGTGGTTAAGGTCAGATTCATTTGAAGGTAGAATCTGGTAAGACGCCATTTTTGTTCAGTATTTGACTGAAATTTTATTGTATAAGAAAGATAACTTGATTGTAGGTACGTTAGCCATCACACGCAGCGAAAAGAAACTACAAAGAGAGAGATATTATAGATACACTGTGCAGAGACAGTTGTAGAGATATATGACTCATTATTTAACCTTTAGTGAAAATGCCCGTTAAAGTCGCTGTAAAAAGCTTATTTTCCTAAACCTGTAAAATAAATACATACAAAATATCAATTAGATTTTATCTAATCCCTCGCTCGGCGTTTTCGTTTCGGATATATGTGCTTGCACCTTTATTATGTATTTCAGGAGTTTGCGCTACCTTTCAGGGAATGAGTGGTTGCAAGTTACAGCACCGGATTAGTTCGACCACCGACGGATTTATTTAAAAAGTTGCACTGCTGAAAATACGTTAGTATTTTTAGCTTTTAAATATGCACTAACTTTCGAGGCACGGCACGGTACACATTTTGTGTGGCTACCAATAGTCCCTTCCTACACCAAAAGTGGTATAGATTTGTACAGTCATTGCTTACTTCTTCGTATATTCTCTAAATTGATTTAAAAATGAGGCCACATATTATATAAATGTTAGAATCTTAATAACCATTATTTATTTTATGAGTGTCATGGGACAGTTTACGTAGTCTATGTACGTACATATTTCCATGGCATGGTTTACGACTGTCGTAAAGCTGACATAATAACTATATTACTAAGCTAAAAGAAAATAATAATAATAATGCTGAACAATCCACACAGCATCATCTAGGCCCAAGCTAAGCTGAGCTTGTGTTATGGGTAGGTACTAGATGACTGATATATGTAGTTAATACAATACATAGATAGATATTTTTTATTATACTGAGAATACCCAGAACACTCCAAAAATTTGCAGATCGTACAAACGTTTGACCCAAGGCGGGAATCGAACCCGCAACCTCCTGCGTCGCAGGCGGACCTTCGCCCGCCGCGCCACATCGGTCGTCAAATTCAAAATTTAATAAAAGTTTTGAATACAGACAAGGCAAGTTTCAGTCAAGCAGAGATTGGAGTCTTGTAATATTTTCTGAACTTTGTGTAATTATCTAAGCAGTGGAAAACAGATAGGTTAAAAAATTATTAGTACCTAACTAATAATTTTCCAATTAATTGATGTACGTATTAAATCAATTTAATTACTTACATATTAAGAGCTTATTTCAAGCTATATCGGTAATTTATCACGTTAGTAGATTATTAGGGTTCCGTACCTCAAAAGGAAAAGGAAACCCTAATAGGATCACTTTTTTGTCCGTCTGTCTGTCTGTCAACCCCTTTTTCTCAGGAACGCGCGATGTCGAGTTGAAATTAACATCAAATATTAAAATCCGTAACCTCTTGGAGCCGTGATATAAAGTCAACTTCTAAGTCATTGCAATCAAATGTTACAGCAGTAAAATGTCCAATAATTTTGATTTTTTTTCAAGGGAATTACTTGCACACAAAAACTATAGGGTATTTCCTGTAGACCTAGTATCATGAAATTTGGCAAGACGCAAGGTCTTACATTATAACTATTTATAAAACAAGTAAAGGGAAATATCCGAAACGGGTAAATTTGTTGGTTATTCACGAACAAATACTTTTGATCTTCGCGATGATGAACCAAAACCTATAGGGTACTTCCCGTTTACCTTGAAGCATAAAATTTGGCGCGAAGCAAGGTATTTTAGCAGCAGTAAAAGAAAAAATTTGATACCCGTAATTTAGTAGTTTATTTACAAAAATAAATACCTTTGATTCTCGCCATAGACTTACACATAGACCTATAGGGTACCTACTTTCCGTTAACCTAGAAAAAGTTATTTGGCAAGAATAAAAAAGTCTTACTGTTACGGAACTCTTGGTGCGCGAGTCCGATTCGCACTTAACGTACTTCTTGGTTTTATAGTCGGCGTCAAATTTACACAAGACCTTACCTAACGTACGTGATAAATAGGCGGTATAATTTTTATTACATAAGTAGATAAACGTAAATCCAAAAGTTATGAATTAAACATTCGACTTTTTGGTTACAAATTAATTATGAAATAGCCCAGATTTCTTTGAGACTTTTTGGAAGCTGTAATTATCGTAACCACTTGATCGTAATAAAAATATTTTATCGCAATTATATGACAAGGAAAAGCCCTTCACAAAAAGGAAATTATGACAATTTGTCACCGAACTCAAAATAAAGTTCGCCTAATTTTCATGCAAAAAAAAAACATGAAAATGGCAAGAAAAACACATTCCAACGAAAGAACAATGGCGACTGTAAATTAAAGAATGGTACTTATATTAAAACTCGGATGAAAGCATGAACAGGGTTACGGAGTGCCAGGCTAATGAAAACATTTTGACCCTCTCGGCCTACGATTCATAACCATAAAATATAAGAAACCTTTTTACTTTTCAGATAAAGTGTCTCCGCGGAAGAAAGCGTTATCGCAAATTCGCTGTTTAATCATAGAACAGGTTTCGGACGTTACACGTGCGTGATTTTTTATGATCGGCAAGAGTTATGGGTCTACCAATTTTTAAGGTGGTAAACAAGATATCCATATTCTCCACTATAAAATTTAATTTTTAAGTTGGGCGAGTTCTTTCAAAATAGAATCGGTCAGTTTTATTTTAATTGACTTTTTTAAGAAAATTTCCATTCACTTTACGTCAAAGTTAATCGACGAAGCTGCTAATTGTTCCATTATCTTTTGAAGAACACCACCCAAAAGGACTAAAGACCAGACTCGATAAACATGGCATGAACTGTCAAATTTGACAGTTCTTGCCATATTTATCTAGTGATATATTGGCGAGAATTGCCTTCCATAGTCGTGTGCCGAAAAAATACATATTTTCTTGAGCTTTTATTCTACCAACCTGAATGAACATTTGTCTATGGAACCGTTCTTAAAAATATAAATAGGTAGGCGACAGGCGAAAAGGGAATGAAAACTGGAACTTAACCAAACTCAGGACATTACCTTTCAAAAGTTTGTAACTTGGTATGTGTATGAAACCATAATTAGCTACTAACTTTTCATGTCTCGGGATTATTATTTATGCACTTTACTTATACCAGTTTCATCCGTTATTTTACCAGGTTTTTTCCATCCCCCGGTTCTATTGAATAATTTACTTGTCGTTGTTGTATAAGTTGGTGTACCTACTCACATTACTCACGTGATAATTGGTGATAATTTCGGGCGTACCTACCCTTTTATAAAATGGTTATTAAAAAATCCTTTCCTAAATACCAATAATAAGAGTAATTACATTACCAAAATAGATGTAAGTAGAAGGTTTGTAAACAAACCACGACACAAATAACTAAAACTCACTGAGTAGATATCAGATATATTGTAAGTAATATTTATTGAAGAAAGGATCTCAAATCGACGTATCCTAAAGTAATGTAAATTGCGTTATAACAAGGCGACACAGTGAATTTTACGTTAAGTATGGGCGGTTTGTTAACAAACATTCTATATGTAGTTTGGCTAATGTATACTATAGTTCCTAAATTGTCTTTAACGCAATCACTGCCGCAATTTTAGGTTAAGTATGGACGGTTTGTTAACAAACATTCTACATGTAGTTTGGCTAGTGTATATAGTTCCTAAATTGTCTTTAACGCATTCACTGCCGCTGCTGCACTAGCCGCTGCATATGGACTATGTGCGTCTTGGTCCAAGAAAGTGGTAATCAAGTAAAGTACCGTAAACTAAATGACACGAAAGTCTCAACTCAACGACTAAACACAACATTATTACTTCCAAAACATTTAACTGGTGAATTTAGCAGTTTCGAAGTTCAACAACATGATTTCCGCAAGCAACAAAGTTTTCACTAACCTAACCGAGTGTGAACAACAGTTTTCATAGAACAACTTCGCTTCGACTGGAAATTGTCTAGTCTAGATTATTGTATATCTGGCGAAACTTGTGCAATTAATACACCAAATATAATAAATAGTAGAGTCCAACATTTAATTGTGTGTCTGGTCTTTAAGATCCACGGGTTTAATCCATAACTGAAAACCATACATGCCATTCACATCCTATGATTTGTGAATTTTGAACAGGGCCTAAGGCCGTGAAACTGCAAACATGATTATCAAAACCTTGTTAGCGTGTACAGCCGTGAAAGTCTATTTATGGTCTCTAGTCTCTACTACTCCTTCTATTCACTCCGACCATTTGTTAGTTCCAGGAATCCTAGCAATTTTATGTAATATTCCTAGCCGCAGCGGATTCGCACGCGTCCAGGTACAGAACTATATAATGTTTGAAAATTTACGCTTTGTACACTTATTCTATATTCACTTCAGTCCACTTCAGTTTTATGGGTACACTAAGTTCTATAGGTACAATATTTCGCAGATATTATCCATTCCATAGCTTTGGCCGGAAGGAGGTATAGACAGCTACACTAACACATTTACTAGATAACTCATTGTGATGTGAATGTGAGGGTCATAAAAAAGTTGTAGAAGTAAAACAAGTGATACCATAAGCCTGCGCCCGCTCCTCAAACATCACGCTCGGCTAGGCATCCACTAAAACCAGCGGTGCATTCAAAGGGGCAACGAAATTTTCGTCGTGTCCCTCAGCGGATGTAAGTCTCGTAAAATAGAATATGATCTTTGTATAGCTGACTTGCAAGAATGTTGCTTGGATCGATTTTTCCTATCAGATCTATGAAAATTTTGGGCATTTAGTTTGGAACAGCTTCCGGAGGGACCGTCCTTATCATCGGGCATTCCGTTTTTGTGTCAGTGGAGTTTTCATTTGTAGTTTTAATTTTGAATGTTTGTTTTATGCAGCCTTTAATGTTGTGTTTTAATATAAGTTTTTTCTTTTTACTTGCCCTCAGTTTTTTGTGTTTGTGCTAAATAAATTCTTATTCTATTCTATTTTATCCAGAGTAACTTTCAAATTTATAATGTTAGTAGATATGGATATATCGAATTTTATGATATGAAGTAAATAACGGTAACACTCACCTACGCACATCAGAAACTATAAATAATGCTTATCGACTACATATAACACTACAACTATAATACTTCCGACTATCCCACTTTAGTACATGAATCCCACAAACATTATCTTAAAGTAGACCCTTCCTAAGGTGAGCATTTTTATATCCCCATCAAAACTTACGAGTACAATAAAACACAATTGTTTTCCATTAACATTGACGTCCACCGACCGTTCGAACTTAAAAGAAAATAAGTACAACTTTTTATAAGGGACTAACTTTTGATCGAATTTTAATCGTTGGGTAACAAAAGGTATTGAACGAATCGCACTGAAACTGATTTCACATGTTGACATTTGAGACCCAAGAGGGTAGGTAACAGGTTACCTGCAAATGTTCGAAAGTGTTAATGGATACACAATTGCCGCCAATTTTCTTGTAAGAAGTCACGCTATGCCATGTATCGTGACTAATGTGTTAAGACGTGAAAGGACTCGCCTGTTCTGAGCATCTAAGTTATATAATGTAGCAAAGAAGAAAATAACCCTCGTGAATAATGGTGACATTATCCTGGAATGAAGCAATCTGCAAAAGTAAACAGAACACAAAAGTACCTAGGTATTTGACTGAAGAAAAGCAAAACGTAAGGTAAAAAAAGTATTTTATGACAATACCTCTACACAATACAAAAGTATTTTGAATAATAAAGAAACTATTCCAAGACGCAGCCTCGCAGACGAACGTAACGAAAGTGATGGAAATGTAACAAGCAACATACCATTTGTAACATTCAGTAGTTTACAAGGGGCCGTACACAACACAATCCATCATTCAAAGCAGGAAGGGCGAAAGGACGTTGCTATTTTAACTCAACAAGCTACATTCATTCTTTACGTTGTCACACTAAACAAGTTCTTAGAACATTTGTTAAGAACTGCTCGTAAATACAGAGCTATTAGGTTTTCGTCATACACTATATAGGGCTTCTCAAAATTCAGTTCACTGTGTTACTGACCGCGGTATATTGAGGTTAATCAGATAGTCATTCGACACGGATAATCACCAATCACCACCCCAAAATATTCTTCAATCTCTCATGAAAAGTAATGAAAATAAAAACAGAGTTAAAACGGCGAGGACCTGAGAAAGCCAACAGCAACTAAATTATTCCTTAAAGGTTCACAGTAATTTGAAACTTTTCATAATCGTGTCCGCATTACTCATTCATTATGTCCAGCAGGCGTTTGTCTCGACACCACCGTTCCTATTTGAATAACAAATGTCTGACATCTGCATCGTCCCGGGATTTGTAATGTTCCCTTGGAATCCTAGCACGGGGAAACAATACTGGCCCCACATGAACCCTAGCAGAGGTCATAATTTAGGCTTACTCCATTAATCTTGCTGAACTAGACGGCGCAGCCTCTTTGCAATATTGAGGTTATTTTCCACTTGTTTATCGATATTGGAGGGTCTCTCGCAAATGTAGGTTTAGTGACTGTCTCTAACCTTGAGAGCTTCTGTAGTGTATTTCAATTATTTGGAGTAAGCGTGTAGTAGCGAAGGTCGTATAACGCATCACGAATACATAATAACAATATGACCATACTTTCAATTCTGTTCAACAAGATTTAGACTTGAGAGGTAGGTAAACTTCCACGATTTAGAGTTGAAGGTAAACATTGTGGTTTAAATGGTACTGTAGTTAGTGCCTTGAGTCAATCAGTGAGGAGGTCATCGGTCTATGATCACACTGACTTCCAACACGGACCTTACGTCACCAGTCGGCAGACACACGCCGCTAGAATAACAATGATCGAAGTGCCCAGAACGATAATTACATTTTCCACACGTGCTTCACACGAATTCGAATGACTCCCGGGTCCCGAATTCCTCTATTCATATTCAGAAAAAGGAATAATAGTCCCACCTTAACAATATTTCAGCTAGTGTATCTGGAAAGATCCGCCGCAATTCTCCAGACGCCGATTAATATCCAGAGAAAACCGGAAGAAAGTAAGGGGCATTAGCCGATCGGAGAATTCTTCAGAAATGACTTTAACCGCAGTTCCGAACTTTCAATATCTTTCGAACAACGTTTTAGAATCCACACTCTTTGAGATTTTCGCGTGGTTCGAGGCTCAGACGTTTCGCAACGGTCCCCGCCATTTTGCAACATTACGCCTGTGATGAGACGGCAAATTGCTCATTTGTCTGCTACGACACTTGCAAAACTGTTGCTAAGACTGGGTACATTCGGAATGTCACAAGCCTACGCATTTGCAATGCAAATTGCCGGCGTTATTGAAATGTACAGCATCAATAGCACAAAGCACGAAGAAAGACCGACAGACATACGTCGTAAAATGATCTCCACGAATAGTAAAAATAGTAAAACGCCTCTTCAACTTGAGGAAAAATCCGACACTTGAAGATGTCTTTTGAGTGGCGCGGCGGGTTTCAGTCATCTTATCCTCGCGGTGTGACGTCACAATGGCTCCGAGCGCTCGTCCTGAAAAACATTAATTGCGCACCGACCGACATGCCTTCCAGAGGATTGCATTGCATCCTGCATTCCTTCACGCCTGCAAGCTAAATTAAACTCTAAGACCATCGCATTGGACCTACTTTCTCAGTTTGTGGAATCCTAGAAGAGCATAAAATATGAGACTGATTTTTACACCTGAGGCTATTACCGTTGAAATGTATGACCCCTTGACATGTAGTCTGGCTGCTCTTAGAAAACCGTTGCATGATTTTGCGAGACTGAACGTACCTACTTACTTAGAACAAAGGTTAATGAATTGGAAATCTACAAAGCAAATTAACACAACTTTGAGCAACATAAGTCTTAAGACGTACCGTCATTAGTTAAGTGCTAAACAAATACCAAAGTTAGTTAATATCCCAAGAACCCGCCACCCGCTGCCATCAACAAATAAGTTACATATAAAACGATCGGAAAACGCACTAAGCAAATCCAGCCGGTTGACAATTGAAAAACTACCTAAACACAGTTAAGGATAGAATCCTTTGTTGTTCATGCGTGAAACCAATGAAGGGAGTGAACGACGCAACAGATCCCGACGAATATGTTCGCAGGCTCACTCGGAGTTACTAACACTCGCAATTCATTTTGTGAACTGAATATATTACCCGGCGATAGTAGATAAAGCACCTTTCGCCCTCCGCATAAGAACGAAAATCCTACTGTATGAAGTAGTAGAAATACGCCAGAATGTTCTTTTCCGTTTCGCTCAATTTTCACTTCTTAGTAGATATATTAGGGTCCGAATTTGTGTGTAGGTTGAATTATTTTTAGAAATTCTAAATCGTGATCATATGGCGTGGCAGCGATAAATATATTCGGTGTATTGAAATCTTACACTGTCATAAGAAATTGTAAATTGATCGCGCGGAACTAAGCTATGTTTGGTTATTAGTTATTACCTCAGCCGGTTCAAGGTCGCCGAGCTCGATTCAAAATTAAATTCTTTTGCGATTTCAATATGAATAGGAATATTTGGCAATGTTCGTACAGCAATTTTATTTATTTAATAGTCGATTCTGGTAGATTACCAAAAATTTAAAGTATAAAGATAAAAAAAAACCTTGGTGACGAGCGCGTTTTATACCCCATAACCATTACAGCAAAATTGATTTAAATTTTATGGCTTCTGCTCCCCTGAATCCAATCACTGCTATCGCGCATTCTTTTAAAACATCGTCTATCATATTATGTTATTTAGCTCTAATAGTGGTTGGTATTGGTACACTAAACTTGTTAGTTCGGTTGTGGTTTGTGCATTTTGATTTATTTTCTACTGTACGTGTTGTTTGTCAATTGTCAACCTCGACTTTAACTTCACTCCGCGTGTCGCCCGCGCGCGCCCTCGCTACTGTATGCAGTCGTTTTCAGAATCAGAGCAGGTCTCACCAGGTAAGTTTTTCTGTGAATAAACATCGGACAATCGAAACCAAGTTACGTTATCAAATAAATAAGCAATAGATACCTAGCCTACGTAGTCTTTCGTTATTTGTAGTCCTATCTCCACATCTCAGAACTGAGCGGTTAGCATTGTACCTCGGTTCGAGACTGACGGGAGTAGGTCGGAAGCGGCTCTTATGACGAATCAATAGCGTCACAGTTGTTGAATACTACGATACGACTGTTATCTATGTCTATGTGGTAGAGCTGAGAAGATGGCGTGTTTTGTACGTAAGAAACGGAGATGGCATGTTTAGAAGAGCTTAAGACAAGGTTTTATTATAATTGATGGCTTTTAAACCTCATATTGTATTGAGTTAATAAATACTTTTGCGCTCCTTGACGATGTTGGGTGATAGACTCATCTTCTCGAGGAGATTAGGGTTTTGTAGTGCTGGCATTCTCGGTGTGCATACGGAACTTACAGTACCCGGCTCTGTACTTACTGCTCGCTCAATTCGTCAAACTACGACAATCTCCATAAACACATTGATAGTGAAAGTTGAGAACAAAGAGAAAGCGCATTTTTTGAGAAAGGTTAAGAAAATATGTGTGGTGAATTCGAACACGAATTCTCAAATTCTAAGTTCTTTAAATATCACCAAAAATTTAGACAGACCGGTGACATTTGTAGTAGGTAGGGAAAAGTTATTGGTTCAAAAAGTGAGAAAAACGACTCTAAAGTAGACTGCTGAGCTAGCGAGGGGTTTAAAAGGCACGAAACAAAAAACTAGCGAGAAAATATTTTGTAGTTTATAAAAGGGGTCAAATGTCAGGAACCTCAATATTTGACCAAGTTGTTGTTTGATCAACAACCATGGAGGGTACGAATACTATAAACCTCTTTCAAACCATGAACGTACGAAATTAAGCTTTTCTGTGAAGGTTGAACGCTGTCTAACCTTCTTCCCTACAATAAGCTAAATTGAGTGCAGCTCACAGAGGTGCAAGTCCCATATAAATTTCGAACCTAGAAGGATGGTCTTCACAAGCCAAGTCGTCAAGGTACCTATCTCGATGCAAGGTACACGTAAAAATGGCGATGCCTTCAGTGAGAAAGTTTACCTCCCCTGGTGCAGATCGCGTAGGTTATTCTTTTTTCGGTGCCGACCATAGAGCTATCATAGATAGACAGATATCAATAACATATTACACCATCGAAATTTAGTACAGCATTCAGAATTCAAATATTTTTTTCAACAATTTGAATAATATGCTGTATTCCACATGCGAGCAGAACACGAACACAGAATGGTAAAAAAGTTATTTTCACTTTGGTCTCAGCTGAAATATCCGCCTAACTCATTTTAACTGTTTCGTTAGTGTTAGTTTTCCTCAAATGTTCTAGTTCCAGCAATAGAATAAACCAATCAACCCCTACCATAATTGGATCGGCTGTGACGTAGCCGTACCTATATTATATGATGAACGTAAGCCATTAAGTTTCTTGTTGTTATTGTAACTACACGTATCAATCGTCGTATATTTAGTTTCTCAAAACAAGCCACATTTCACCCAATAGAAAATTGTAGGGTTTTCAGAAATTTTAAACCTACCAACAACTGTAATAATCACAGTTGTTGATACAACAACTGTTGTATCAAACAACTGTGATTATTACCAATTAGGTGGTATTTAGAAAGTAGTGTTTACAAGTATGTTTACAATGTCATTTATAAAGGAAGAACAAATAAAAACGGTGCACGCTTGTGAGAATTTATGAAAGATCGATCAAACTGTTGGCATTATTTGATACCGGAGCCCTAAAATAAGTAAAAAAGCAAAGGCCTGGAGGTTTTAGTCTTCAGTCATTAACGGTCCGTGTCAGTGTCGCGTAGGCAGGTTGGCATGGATCCATGAGTAAGCTAGACCGAGCCAGGAGCGTCAGCTTGTAGAACATGCTGACACAAGATATTGCGTACGGTTACAGAATGTAGCAAAGCAAATAGAAACTCTACACTGCTGTTTTAAGAAATAGATGATTTAAGAAACTGACAGGCGTAGTATTTTGTTACGAACACTGAAAAAGTTTAAACAACACGTCCTAATGCTGGACAAAGATGAAAGAATCAGTTGATAAAGCTCACATTAGGTTAGATAACTGATATACCTAAGGTGAGCTTTGTCCCATATCACAAGCTCTACTTAGCTTAGAGCTAGATGATGCTACGTGAAATGTCTTTATTATTTTTATTTTTACGTTCTACCTATCTTTACGATGCATTCGGAATTTCGTATAATTAAAATACATTCGCGTAAGGGCCTGCGCGGGCATATTTTTGTATGCAATAACTGATGAGTCTCATCATGGCCGATCGGATTTACTGTTAAGGGCCAGACTCCACTAAAGCGGAGTCGAGACGAGCGGAGAAGAGATGTGTTTTAAAAAAACAATACAACGTGTGTGGAGAATGCATAAATTGGATTCCGGGCTTTCTGAATTAAGAATCTGAATTCCGTTTCTGAATTCAGAAAGACGTTCCGGATGTCTGAGGCCAGCCTAAAAGCTCTCCGTTAGTAGCCCGCATCACACGAGTCGCCGTGCCTATCCTAGCCAGCTAATTACCCGTCATTTACCGGGAGATTAACTTACGATGTACAGAACAGTGCAGTACTCAACCCTACACGGGCTTTATCTGTTGTGTTCTAGAAAAGTAATATTATTATGTATGTAGGTAGTACAGCTCGTATAGTTCTTCTAAGTGATGTATCACACTAATCTTTGATTATTATTGATAGTTTCTGCCCGCGGCTTTGCACGCGTTGTAGGCTACTTAAAAAGCGCGTGCGAAGCGGCGGGCAGCAGCTAGTTTCATATATTATTATGCGTCTTGCTTGCTAGAAGAGTACCTACATAAGTCACAGACACGTTGCAGCAAAACGATTTTTTCATCGAACTAAGTAAAAAAGGGGTGATGAAGTACTACCGTCTCGAAAGTGGAAAGCTCAAATTAGGTCCAATTAGGTCCACCCACCTCAGCCATAGTTGGACCGGCGGCGTTCGTGTTACAGTCGCAGCAAGCACTTTGCTGCGACGACGTACTTTAGTGTGTATTATTAAAGCAATGCGCTCGTGTTTGTTTATTATAATTATTGCACAAGATTGGAAATGTAACTGTGACCGAGTGTTTGCGTGTATTTGTAACACAGGCCAGTTGTTGAGTAAGCGCTGGTGGAACGTACCGTATCTACAGATTTTATTTAGACTTATGGATTTTTATGCATAAGTAAGAGAGCATACTTGATCTCGAAAAGCATTTGTACTAGGTACCTTCCCTACACAAATCACAGTGAAAAAGCCATCATCGTTTAAGTATCTACATATTCGTTTATCATGGACCAGTGCTTCAATAAATAAGTAGGAACGAGTATGTTTACTCTCCTCAACGAAACTATTGTATGGATCGCGTTTGGAATATTAAGTAGAATACAGACTCTGGATAGGTCAGGACAGGACATTTTCAAGCCTTCTTCCCAGGGCCCTAATTCCACTAAATCAATCGCTTCACCATAACAATGGTATTGTCCTGGAATTACACATGTTAGCATTTTACCTTTGACGAAATAATCTTTAGATGGAGGGACGCGTGTCAAAAGTGTCACAGTTCAAATAGCACTGAGTTTCTTTCATCTATGGATGTGGACTCGATGCTATTTGCACGTAGAGATTGATAGAATGGGTTTAACCTGAACGATTTTGCGATGATACCATTTTCATAGTAAAGTGAAAGATTAGCAGAATTAGGGCCCAGTACGAGTCCATACAAACTATAATATATTCTGTGTATATACCCGCTAGTTGAAGAGCACAGAAAGTAACATTCGTCCTCACATCCAAACGCATTTGAATGATTATAACCTGCGCACGGCAAAATTACTCTTACAGCCATAGGCAACGGTAGTTTCCCGGCGCATTTTACAATGAAACAATGTGATACATGCACGGCTACATCGGAACAGAGGTGTCTCATGGGTAAGTGCAGTATGTGAAACATTTTTATAGCTGCTTTGCATATTTTACTGAATGGTTCTGTCTACAGCTTCTATGGAATGCGAAAAATTGGTTTCTGGTTCTGGAATGTTCTTTCTAAACGAGGTTTCAGGTAGTTTTAACCGATTTCGGAAAAATGAGGGGGAAAATGTTCGGCTGTATGTATTTACTTATGTTTTTTTTTATTTATGTCTGTCGATTTCTCTGTTATTTATGGATTTGAATGATGCAGTTATACGGAGGATGATCCTGAGGTTTTTAGATTAGTATTTATCTTAATATATATTATTTTTTTAGATTAGTATTTATCCCGCCAAACTAAAAAAACTGTTTAAAAGTAAGGGATTAGAGGTCAGTTTTTTTTTTTTTTTTTCAAAACAATCAAATTATAATGGATTATAATTTGATTGTTAGTTTAATGAATTCATTATGAATATAAGCGGTTAACTACGACCTATTTTGTGTTCGATGAGCACCTACACCTACCACAGTGTTCTTCCAACACAACCTAGGTTCGTAGTTAACCCACAATGAGTTCCATAATGATAATGAGATTTCAGGTACTTAGTTGAAGCCGCGAATTCTTCACAGTTTCGTAGAGTAAAGAAAACACGAAAACAAAAGTTAGCCTAACGTGCAGGTACTCAGTAGAGCAAATTCCCATACCTTCCCAAATCTAAAAATAACATTACAAGGAGACATTACATAAGACAAGTACAATGGGCGGCCTTATCGCTTAGAAGCGATCTACTCCAGGCAACCTTTGGATGGAATGAATAATTTGAATTTAAGAAAGGCAGGGGGTGTACCAAAAATAATGTAAAATGGATATTAACATACCATTTTGAATACCTAAATACAACTAATAAATAAATATAAACAGTAACTAACAAAACATACCTACATATATTATAGAAACACAAAAAATCAAATCTAGCTAGGAGGTAGCTGATAGCTATGGCCAGCCATAAACATATTCAATATCAATCCTACTCTAACATTCACTCTTAATCCCAAAAAGTATTAAAAACTGTAAGACATTCAACAGTAGAAAAGTTGCTAAAAGTGAGCCCCGCAAAAAACCCACTCTCCGTCCCCAACAAATTACCACAAAAACAGCCCCTCGCAAACAGATTTACTACCAATAATTCTATTATGTACTTACATATATCGCAGCTCAATAATAGATAGCCAGTTCATTTGCCACCGCCCCACCATGCCATTGCTGCACCACTTCACTTCACAGTCCCATTTGATCTCGTTCTAGTTTAGAGGTTTACACTTTAATTACCCAAGACGCACATGCCCATCTACAGGTCCCTGGAGCGCCAGCGGCGCGGGGAATGCTCTTGTGGGTCGCACCGCACCGCCGAGGCTGGGCAGTGAAGGCGTTAAAAAGAGGTGCTAACTGCTAACCTATAGCTATTTGATCTGGTAATCAAAAATAACATTGAGTTAACAAATATCTACTCCAGCACATTTTGTACGTTTAATATTCGTTCAAGGTTTCAATTTCTAATGTACGTTGAAATGACGTACGATGTATACAAATACCTAAACCTTTATTCTAGTAAAAGCTCATTGGATTATTTTATTATAGCTAGTTAATAAGTTTACGACCACGGGTGCGACGGGCATGACGCATGTCTTTGTACAAAATGAGTCATTTTCATTAGGTAGGTATACAAAAATCATACTTCGGGGCCAACTTCATCCAATGAGATCATTGCATTCCTTGATTGAATTTTTTTTTTATTGTTGCCCTCCGACGTCGGTCTGACAACGTCACCGGACAAAATGGTAGCTGAAGGCCGATAATATTAACGTTGAGGCAACAACCACAAGAGCCCACTTAAGTACGGACCTCGACTTGGGCGGTTGCCAAGAGGAGCTAAGGACTAGAAGACACATTTTTTTAATATAAAATTGAAAAAAAATGCATTCGTCATTAACTACAATTCCAAATAAACTTAACGTTCGATATAATGTTGCAGTTGTCTGTCTTTCGTCGCAGTTCTCAAACTTGAATTCAGTAGGTACCTAAGTCCTATTAAGTATTTACAAAGGAAAGTATATCAATATATTTATAATTAAAACTAGACTTAAAGGAATAAGACAAGGAGGTAGCTGCTAATCAGTAACTTGGATACGTTAATAAATTTCATGTAGTGGAGAAATGGCCCATAGCTACACCACCAAAATAAAAAAAGTATGAATCAGCGGTTTGCGCAGGGCTGTGAGGCGCGAGTTACAAATGGAGTTAGGAACAATTTCCCACAGTTTGATACTCGAAAAAAGTCGCGCCTCTTCACGACGGAAATTCTGATAAAACTCAAGTATTGTGTGTTCGCTGTCAACGCAGGCATTAGTTTGGTCAATAAATAAGCCAAGTGTCAAGATTAGAGAGCAAAGCCAATTATCTGAACTTATACGAGTTCATTGGACGTCCGATGATGGATCGTTTGGCTGGTTCTGTGTATTCAAAATAGACGTACTTTACAAGGACGGAAGGGAACTAGACCACTCAGACAATTGGCCCACGTACGCTTTCCACGGTCGCCTCAGAATCCATTCATAGATCTCTAGGCTACATTACGTACAATCCACCTGACCAACGTTTAACAGATTCCATCCTTTCTGTGACGATACGTGTCACACGTAAAGTTCACCCATATTAACCTGATCACAATTTTGCTCATTTTAACTAGAGATGATCTATTAGACATTGTCTTATCTTTCCTATGCCTATGAAAAGGGAATAAGTAGGTCCCACGCCAGGCTGGTGTTGACCTAGATGTGATAATTGACCAATTAACAAGAAGCTATGGCAGCGATGACGTGCTGATTAGACATCAGTTTCGCAGATTATGACTAACGATCTTATGAGAATTTGCATTAGGCTGAATTTTCAGTGGGCAATAGGAGAAGATACTAGAAAGAAATCTTGCGCAATACTATACATAAAATGAAGTATCATCCACTCCCAATACTTCATTAAATGAAGTATTGGGAGTGGATGATACTTCATTAATTTTTAAAATGAAACGACAAAGCACTAATTTCGACGATGTGAATAATGCAATCTCAAAAATAGTCCATTGGTTTAATGTCAATAACCTTTTGCTTAATGAAACCAAAACGAAATGCATTAGATTTATTCTACCTAATGTAAAACAAGTTAAGGCTGATGTAACTCATGTAACCGTCAAAGGAGAAACGTTAGAAATTGTTAATAGTACCCTATTCTTAGGAATAACCTTAGATAGTAAACTTCAATGGGGCCCACACATAGACAAGCTATCGAAGAGACTTAGTTCTGCAGCGTATGCAGTCAAAAAAATCCGTCACCTTACAGACGTTGATACTTCTAGACTAGTTTATTTCAGCTACTTCTATAGTGTTATGTCTTATGGCATACTGCTATGGGGGAACGCTGCAGATATTAACACCGTATTTGTGCTGCAGAAGAGGGCTGTTCGTGCAATCTATAATATGGGTCCCAGAGAAAGCCTACGTGAAAAATTCAAGGAAATAAACATAACGACAGTACCATGTCAATATATTTATGAAAACCTATTGTACACTCATAGAAATATCAATCGCTTCCCTAAAAATAGCGATGTACATAATTTGAATACAAGAAATAAACATAAACTAGCTGTGCCCACAACTAGACTACACAAAATCAATGTATCTTTTATAGGGCAATGTATACGCTTCTACAACAAAACTAGTGAGTTGCAAAAATTATCAGTAAATAAATTCAAACAAATTGTCAAAACCTTCTTGTGTAAAAAGGCCTACTATAAAATATCAGATTACCTAGAGGATAAAAAAGCTTGGGACGGGATTTACTCCAACTCGAAAAATAACAACTAACAGGCTAAAGGTTTCTTCGTCGCTTCTTTACTTTAGTCAACATACCGAAGCGACTGAAATCAAAAATATCACTTTATTTCCGTGTCAGTGTTTAATTATTAAGAATTTGACCTTTTCTAAGTGTACATTTATTGTATTTATGGAAATAAAGAGTTTTTGACTTGACTTTTGACTTTGGTCTAAAATCTGCACCAAAAACCCTATAAATATATGTATATATAACCCTCTGTGCACGCGTTTATTTTCTTTGACTGAATGAAAGAATGCAATATAGCAAAGAATCTGTTTCTTTTTATAAATAGTGATGCGAATCTGTCGGTTCCAAAAATATCAGGACTAAATGAAAGCTTCGATATTTATCTAGTTGACAGATTACGTGTCTATGAAATATAGCATTATTTTATTAAGTCGATTAAGAAAAAAAGCGTGGATAGAGTAAGTATAAGCCAACAAATCAATCAACCTTCAAAGAGCACTTAAGCGAACAGAATCATACCAACCGCAGATTCAAATACGCCACTATAGGTTTAACCACTCCAGATAATGTACCGTCAATCCCAATAATTCCCAATTAGGAAATCGAGAGGCTCCGGAGTTTAACGTCTTTAGTTGGGCGTCAGATCCCGTTACTATTGGGAATTTCCCAAAACATTCCTGGGACGAATTCCCGGGGAAAAGTTGGGCAGCCTTGACGGCGGGAACTCCCGTGTAAGGATATTGTTGCTAGGATAATAGGGAAGATGACGATGAATTTATTTTAGTCTATAAAATAAATTGGGTAAGATATCTTGGGCGTATCAAAGAAACTTTATTTCACAAGGTTAGTTGATACATCAAAGAAATACATTTTGGTACAATATAATAAAATAAAATAAAAGAATAAATAATAAATAATAAATAAATAACAATAAAAGAACTTACCGGCATTGATCTCTTACCGGTAGAGTTATATTATTCATTTTCATTTGTTCTGAAGTATTTGTGATGTGACCATTTATTTATTAGGATGTTTATTCAGCACATAGAAAATAACAATAACAGAACAAAACAATTAAGTACAACTAGTATTAACACTTATATCTATTTCTAATAAATCTAAGCCGTCACCAGAAGGCAGAGTGCCCAGAATGCTGGCAGCATTGCCACGTTGAATGGTAATGCTAATTCGTTAAGCGAAATAGAAGCCAGCATTCCGATCACCTGTAGAATCTATGAGAAGTTTGATAAAATCTTTATTATCTTTTTTTATTTATTTTTATTTTTATTTTGTATTGTCCCACTGCAAGGGCAAAGGCCTCGATCCCTTTTTTCCCAGATACATAAAATCTATATTATTTAACTACTTTAACTAGGTATTTTCGTTCTTATTTTTATTTACCTAATTCGCCCTAATTAAATAATTGTCTCTCTAGTTCAATTTACGGAGGTATTTTCTTCGAAGCGGATAAGTGGTAGGAAACATATTATTGTCCAGAGTCGATACGTAATATAATAATACGTTTCTTAAACATGGTAGAAGAATATTGACGATTTACTAGACACAAAACAAATGGGAAGAAAAATGCTCCTACTAAATACTTGAACAATTTCTTTAATTATTTTTGATATTATTGAACAACGGTTGTTGGGAGTCCTGTACACGAGTCCAAAAATGTAGTCAGTTTTTATTCATTAGATATGTGACATATTCTGTGCGTGTAGTGCAAAATAATACTGATCAGACTATCGGAATCAACACAGCGTCCGTTCTCAAACTTATCTGTGGTCTTTCGCGTATTGCAACACAGAATAATCTCTTGTCTTGAGCTACCATCAAAAGTGAAGGTATATATGTACTTCGATAGTGAAGATGATAAAGTGAATATTAAATTCAGTGCTTTGCGACATTGATACTTAAAAGGTAAAACCAAGACTCAAGCGAATTGTGTTGGCTTTGAAACAAAGGATCGTGGTTAACCCTAAACTTGTTCCTAGCTAAACATAAGCCATGTGGAAATTAGCTGCCTAGGAACAAAGCCATATAGTTTTTACTAGTCTAGTTTGTTTTTGTTTTAACAGAAAACTATACTATTGCTTTTTATTATACTATTACTTTATAATATACAATCGATTTTAGGGGAAGGACAAATATTGGCCTTATTCATGAAATGATAATGATAACAGTCTTTAAGGGCAGATAATAAATCGTGATGTAATTTACACATCAGACTGTGATTTAAACGACTGATTATCAAGAAATAAGCTGTTAACCTTCGCAGTTCCTCGTTTAACCCGTGAACCAGCATGACATCATCACGCATCAGACAGTTTGCTGGGTACTTGTCTGATGACAAACAAGACGGCCTTGTCGCTGTTCAATGGACAAAAGATTTCGGATAAAAACAAACGTCTCGGTGTTCGACTTATAATGTTTTTTTTTAATGGCTTGGATATGTTGCGCCACTCTGTGCAGTTCGTATTCAATGCCAAACGTATCATTGGCGGATGGAATATTTCTACACTCGTATTATAATTAGTTTTATTGGCTTAAGTAATTTTTATTTTATATTTTTGTGAAGATCTCGAAGATGAACATTACAAGGACAAGTCCAGTCAAAGTTTTCGCAAGAACCTAACATACTTACCGAAGTTAATGTACATTAACCGAATCAAATATTGGCATTGACTGCAGCTAAAACACAAAACAAATATTGAATTTAACTGTTAGATATTCAGATAAGACATTTCTTAGAACTGGGGAACACAGGTTCAAAACCGCGAGTTCTAACCGTACCAGTAACGGATGCATTCAATACAAACGATTCTTCAAATCGATTTGTACATCATGGGTCGTAACCTGAACCCGCAGAGAGAGAGGGTAAGATCAGACCGATCATAAGAAGAACGGAGACAAATAAACAAAATGCAGTGCGAAATACTTGCGGCATGAAACGACTCATTCCAGTCCCACGCTAGAGCATTCAGAATCATTAACAAGGCCACAGCCGACCATTGTTTGCCACACAATCCATTTTCAATTCAAATTCAATGAATGTTGCAAAGAAAGAACTAAAAGTATAATGTGTAATGTCGGTCAAGCCAAACTGAAAAGTAAATATCTTTAGTGTATTTTTCCAGCAAATGTTTGCTCTAGCTAGAGTTAGACCTTACTCTGTTGTGGGGCAAGAAAATATATGCTCTCCCTGAGGCGCTCTCCTCATTTTCCGATGGCTGAAGGCAAAAAGACACTTAGGAGATAAATGTAATCGAAGCTCAATCCATTATTTTAAATCTCTAGGTAATGTTGGAGAAAATTCGCTTGGATATTTTGTGCCATTAAAAATGAATCATATGATTTTGATTTATGAGAGGAATAGCTTTGTAGACGTTGTGACTTGTGACTGTCCAAGACTGCTTTTGGACACAACGAAAACATATTTAAAACTTGATTATTTTAGTCTACACAAGGCAGAGGTTCTGTAAATGCGAATAAGTTGTCTTGTCGTAGATGTACAATAAACAGACGAGTTATCGTTTGTAGATATTAAATATCTAGATAAAAGTTTTAATAAAGGGGGCTCCGCGAAAAATAGCTATATGTTGTCCTAACCGTTTTAAAGATTTATCAAAAACTAATCTAATATAAGTAATGAAACGAATCACAAAATATAACTAATATCTGATATTTGTTGTAGATTTATAATAAATCACTGTAGAAAATACAAAATATGTGTGCTGGGTTTTATTTTAACCTCACTGGAAACAGAATACACCAAATTAATTTGAAAACATTAAAACTACTACCTAAGTACTTCAATATCAGATATTTCCTTTAAAGTATAAAGATTATCGTAAATATTATCAAATTCAATACAATAATAATAAACCCCAAAAAACACATTTTTATAAAGCGCCTTGTGAAATAATTGGAGCAAATAAATATTTTTCCAAAATAATTTCATTCTTATCATATTTTGGTAACAGGTCATATTTTAATATGATTGGTCATATTTTGTGATTTGTTTCATTACTTAGATTCGTTTATGAAAAAATTTTAAACGGTTATGATATGACAGAACTAAAACTGGAAATATAGGATGTTGATGATTTCACTAACATTTCGGTATTGACTGCGACATCAAGAGTATTGATAATCATCATGATGGAGCGATATAATTCGCCTGACACATATCATTGACATGTTGACAGCTGCGTCAGCGATAAATTATCCAGAACATCGGATGATAAGTATGATAACCTGAGAATTTGAGTGAGATAACTGGAGATAACAGATCAGGAGGCCAATTCTGCGTACCTATATCATATTCTGCGTACATATATATATCACGGGATAAAATTTTATGTGATAAATATCGAGCAACTTATCGAAGAAAAGCCCTCGTTAAATACAAATTATAGATTTTGAGAATAAGCATGTTTGCTACGAAGCAATCACTCGATGTTTTGACAGTTCATGCCATATTTATCAAGTAGATATATCGCCAGAATCGACCTCCAGGACGTAAAACGCGATTATACTCGTCCACGAAAGAATTTTCTGTTTGGTATATGCACGACTATGAATTTCCCTAATTGTTGACAGGTAGGTGAATGAAGACTGAATGACAGGATGAGTATTTCATAGACACAGTTACTTTTGACAAAGAGAAGCGAACCTGTCGACCTAAAAAAATTTGGGGACTTACAATAGTTTCGATTTTTATCGCGCCGACGACGTAGCATGTAACGATGATTATTTTAAATGATTTTTTTATGATAAAGTATTGAAAATAGTATAAAAATATAGTTTACCAAAGTAACTCATTCTGCCTTAATTCAGATCACGGAAAATCACGAATCACGGAAAAACGAGTGTAACGCCACGGGCAGAAGCAAGTATCTAATAAAACAACAAAAATAATACTATTTTATTCTATTGAACATTATGATTCCAAAAATAAAGTAGTTTAGACGCCTGAGTTAAGTCTGTAAAATAATACAAAATAATGAGCAACAATAACAAAATCGATAACAACTTTTTTATAAACTAAATCGATAGTCATAATAAATCGAATCGGTAAAGCATTAGGACACAAACTGTTTGATTGTCAGTCAAACTAAAACGGGTCGGTAGTATAGTAAAATTTATCTTTTAAATTGTTCCGAAGATTAAACAGAAATTAAAATGTTAAAATATTTTTAAGAATCTAAAATAAACTCAGAACCGAATGTAGAGATATATGATCATTTCCTGTTAACGGTGGAGTAAATGTAATCGATTGTTGGATGTCTTCCAAATTTTTTTTGCGGCTGGCTCTATTTAACACAGTTATCTGTGATATCTGATTCCGTACGAAATTTATTCTTATTTTAGGTGGTTACATATCGTTACTATAAAGATATTATATTTATTATAATTTTGACAAAAAAAATTGTTGTAAATTACTTTAGATCAAACAATGTCACAGAACAGAACTCACAGATATAAAAAATGTTGACCTGTTTTTCTGTTGCAAAGGGTTTGATTAAAATCGCGTCGTTTCGACTTGCTATTTGTGTTGGCATTTCGAAACGAGGATCCCCTCTACTTCGGACAAATTACAATTTCGTACACAAAATTTTAATAAGATATCTAAGCTGAATTAACTTTTGAAAGAGATATTTGAAATATTTCTCTGATTCGGACGCATTTAAGAGACATAGTGATCATAATTGTTCACGAAGCTGATTTGATAGAAATTGTGTCGACTCGTCTCGAAACTAGAGAAAAACGACAATCGACTGGTATCGGGCACTTAGGCCAGTATTTATAAAAGCTTGCTCATTCATCGATCTATGCTTGAGTAAAAATGGTAAAAGCGTTACTCAAGCATAAATCGATTACTGAGCATGGTTTCATAATACAGGCCTTAGAACTATTGTATACTAGTGGGTTCCCGCGGCTTCGCACGGGTTTTTTTCTATTGAAACGTCTTTTCGTTTATACGTTGTTTATATCTTATGGGATTGATGATTTATGGAATAAAAAAGTCTAGACCTACCTACATCTATGCAAAATTTCTGCCAGATCCGTTCAGTAGTTTTGACGTGAAGAAGTAACAAACATACATCCAAATTTTCGCGTTTAAAATAAAATATATAAATAATATATAACTTTAATGATGGAAATATAAGTTGTTTTTGTGTGTCTTTATGAAATAAATATACAATCTATTCAGTGTGATGATAAGAACTAAATTTTAACCTCACTTCCTACAAAAAATTCGACCTTACAAATCTGCACTTACAACCTGCGTAGATTTAGAACTCAAAGTGCAGAACCAGACCTAGTCGAAGGTCATACGCAATTACAGCACGTGAGACCAACAATAGGACGTTAACCGATACGCTCCATGGTCATACTCGCACTATATGGCACCCTCCGTTTAAATACATCTGGCCAGTCTGGGCGCGTGTGGCCTCATCAGCGGATGTTCAAACGATGAACTCTGGATTTGCATACAAATCCGTTCTTAAGCTGAAGGATGTCTTGAACATAAAATAAAATCTTGATTTTTAATTTTTGGTAACTGAAGGCTCACAAACTCTATCATGATATTCGCGTGAATATCATGAATTCATGTCTGAAAGGCAAATAACATTATTCTCGCGCTCATTCTTAGGCTAGTGTAAGCAAATCACAAAACTCGTAAAATCCCATAATTTATTTTTGAATTTCTTAGCTAAACCGCACCGCGGTAAGTTACCGCAAAGCAGAAAGATTACCACTCATAAAAAGAAATATATCAATAGACCTATGTAATATAGACGGAGTTATTGGTGACACTACGTGAACTGCAGGTTTTGCCCATCGTCACGAAGACGTTTGTGAAGAGGCCTGGTCTTAATTCTTAAACTTAGTACAGATAGTATAGGTACCCCTCCATTTAATAATCGTTATTTAGATATACTTTATTTGAAACATACTTAAAAACTGCTCTACCCTGAATTAACAGTAGGCCTGGGAGTGGGATCGGTCGTTAGTAATTCATTGGATTCTCCGGACAAATTTTGTATCAGAGGTGATTTACAAAAATATATAGGTTTTCACGAATGTGTTCGTGATGATGGGCAGAACCTGCAGTTCACGTAGTGCCAGTAAATTATCAATAACCCTGTATAATATAATATATAATAATTTGGTATATCTCAATCCCAATGAATGAGAAAGACGCACAGCGAAAAGCGGGTTCCCGCTAAGCAGAACTATACGTGTGCCGAAGTATCAGTTTCGTAGTTCGTAACTAATTTACGTCTGGCGCAGAGGCGCGAACGGGATCGCTTATTCCCAATTATAACTTTGGACGGCTTATTACACCCTCAAATTGAATGATTAATATAGAGGAACTTTATAGTTAAGTTACTTTTTATTAATTCGATGAGAAGTAAGTATTTACTGACCTCAGGTTGATAGGAAAGGCTATGAAAAAAATCGCAGCAAACTAAACTCTCTGATACCCTCAAGCTCAACAGCCTATATTGGTCCACTGCTGGACTCAGGCCTCCCCCTGATAAGTTCTCTGCTAGCTAGCTTGCTTTTACCCGTGGCGGTCGCGGCGTAAGTATCGACTCCTCCAACTCAACCGGTAGATGTCGTAAGAGTCGACTAAGAGAACCTACCCGGAGAAGAGTTACAGCGTGGTGATTATGGTGGACATTGTATGCTGAGAAGGTATGATATTATGGTATGGATACCAATAGACCCCAACAACATAATCAGTTTTGTTACAAGCTTTATTTTCAGATGGTTTCTTGATATAGGTTAATTATGAAGCATTTAGAGAGCTTTCTAAACTTCGCCTCTGAACGCTTTACGTCGTCATCTGATTTTAGATAACTTTCATTGCCGTTTGCAGGCAATTTGGCTTTTAACTGAACTTTCCCTGATGCTTTTAATCGTGATGTAATAAATTATGGAAGATCCTGATAACCGAAAGCATACCGAAATTTAACGTTCAGATCATAAGTTATATTACTTTTATTGCTTAATATTTCAAAGCTTGCTAAGGATTTTTTGTTCCGCTGTTTAATATGATAGTTAACATGACAAACATAGTGGTCGTAGGCCTATCTATTATTCCACAGGTGGACAGGCTGGTTGAATGGCTGTTTGATTAACGACATCGATTTTATGATGGTCTTAAGGAATAAGGATGTTGAAAAAGGGCCTTATGTCCAACGAAGATTCTTTTTATTACCTTCTATCTCTTTTTACCCTCTATCTCGCTTTTTCTGTCCTTTTTTCCCGTTTTTAACATCTCAGCAACTACAGCAGCTATTAACTTGATATTTAAAATAATACTTAATGCATCTCATGCGCCTGTACAGATTTAAAGAAAAACAAGATCCGTAAAGTGCGAGAGTGACTCGCGCGCCGAGGGTTTCGAACGGTTGTCAAGAATACCAAAATGTACTAGGTACTGGTTAGAGACTTTTCTATTTGATGAATACCAAAAAATTAAAGGTTTTCAGACTTCAGATGTATCGATTTGCAAATTTCGGAGTAGGTATAGAGGGTAATAGTAAAATTTTCGTCTTTTTTCGAAATATTTCGAAAAGTATAAAACGTGCAGAAATTTTTGAAAATTATTCCCCTTCTTTTTAACCATTTTTCAAAAAGTATTCTTCTTACATACTTCTCTATATTTTTCCTGTAAAATATAGTTCCATATCTACAAACGCTACACATACAATTCAGATGGATCTTCGGAGATAGGGGGTGGGAATAAGTAATTTTTCGAGTTATTTTTAAATATTTCAAAAAGTATGAAACCTACAGAAATTTCAAAATCTGTTTTGAAATGTACAAACTAATACCTTTCATTTGATACCCCACTCGGTGAAGCCCCACCTTTTTATCAACTTATACTTTTCGGAATATTTTGAAAAAAATAGAAAAATTTACCCCGAAGTTTGCAAACCTATCCATCTGAAATGTCCTTCGGGTAGGTAGTTAGGTATTCATTAAAAAGGAAAGTCTCTAACTACTTATAGTACATATTATTATAGGTAGGTACTTGACAAACGTTCGAAACCCTCGGCGCGCGAGTCACACTCGCACTTGACATTCCAGATAGAAGACCTATTCTCCTTTAGAGATTTTGTTATTCTGTAGGTAACACATAATCCGGTTCCAAGTTCTAATCCTTTGCTGTTCTGCATTTGTGTAGTTAATTTTATTATTGCTACAAACATGCAAAGAGCGAATAACCCAGGAACATAATAGGTTTATTTGAATGCGATAACGTCTTGTTTAACTTAAGGCTTTATGCCGACCACTGTTTTAAAATAACAAATTGAAACATTTTAACTGGAATCAGGTCACGCGAGGTTCTAAGCTCAGGAAACGAGCGAGACTCACAAATAAAAAATTAAATATTAGTTTCTATGGCACCACGAGTGGGGTAAAAAAGTTATTTACATAGAAAACTATTGCTTTTTACCCTTCGAGATGTGACGCGGTGCCATGAATAACCCTTGACCGAGTCAAAAGAAACTCAGACCACGCGCTTCTTGCTTAAATTTTTATCAAGATTGTAAGCGAACCGACCGGGGAGAGGTTAGGCGCAGGACCAACGCCTAACACCTAGCTGGTAATCCATACTAATTTATAAATTCGAAAGTACCTCTGATTGTATGTCTTATCTGTCTGTTTGTTACCTTTTCACGCCTACCTATACTGCTGAACGGATCTCAATGAAATTTAGCAGAGAAGTAAATGGTATCCCAAACTTAAAAAGCGGTAGGTACTTAAAAAGCGCGAGCGAGGCAATAGTGTTTCTTCTCCCCAGTTTTTGCGAGATTTCATGGTCTTCTTCTTATTTCATATGCAATGTTTGTTAGACAGATTTAATTCTACAGATCGGTACCATAAAAATAGAGGGTGCTATTTTATTTTATTTTAGAAAGTTCGATTAGGCTAGTAGTGTTTCAAAATTCTGTGAAAGCGGTTTTACTTATTTTTTTTAAAACAAAGGTATGTTTCTCATTAAAACTTCCTATCTTAAATTTTTCGGGCAATTGCCCTCCATGTCCCATAGCCGTGGGACACACTGTATAAGTAAGTACATGGCCTGAGTGGATGATTACCAGATGTAGCGAAACTCAAGAATCATACATAACACATAATACAGAGGTACATTCAGATAGCAAGTTCAAACCGCATCGTTTACCGCAACATACGCGGATGGCAGAATCATGTATGCGGTTACTAAATCCCAGGATTTCAAGGGTTGCGTCCCCCAACCACCCCACCTGTCAAAACATATTGATGACAAGCTAAATTTAGAAACTACGTCACCAAAATGGAGCTACTGTCCCCAACTCCCCTAGAATCCGATGAGCTAGTATAAAGGTAAACATTGTCAAGAGGAAGGATTATGTTAAGAGCTTGATAATTAGAGATAAGGATTATCGTAAGAGCCCATCGATCATATGCAAACATCACACTATTCACACACTCCTATCTTTCCTTTATATTTAATCCGATTCTACTGGAGCTCCACTGAATCCATATCCATAGTAATATTATACATTCGCAAGTAACTCTGTCTATCTATTTATCTGTGTGTTACCTTTTCTGAACGGATCTCAGTGAAATTTGGCAGAGAGGTAGATGGTTCCCCGGGGACGGACATAGGCCACTTTTTATTTCGGAAAAAAGCGTACGGAGCCGTTGGCAGCATCTAGTATTCCTATAATTCGACAATGGAATAGTAGATTGTATCATAAGGAAGCAAAACAATATTTTTACGGCAAGGGCGCTTTTTTAATCCCGAGCGTAGCGAGGGATTCTTTAGTAGAATCCTGAACGTAGCGAGGGTTTCAAAGTAAGTACGTCGCCCGAGCCAAAAATATATTTTGCGCCCGAGTGATACACTCTACTTTTCATTAATCTCTATGAGAAAATAAAATATAATTATAAAGAGTAACAACTAAATTGAAATTAAATAGTATCTATAATAATAAAACAACTAAAAACATATTTTACATTTGAGACATTCTTGCAATTATGAAAATGTATTGTTATAGTTTTATTAGGAATAGAGATTTTTGTAGATTTCATATTCTGCGTGTTTGAAATAATGTCCGAATCTGGCTAATTTTGAGGAAAATGTGATGGTGAATCTAGTTGTTTGGATGTAGGCAGGCTTTATTCAAACAATATTTGCGTTCGATTTCTTTGGCGCTGAACACTAAGATGTTCCAAATTCAATAAGTGCGCGGCAATGATAATTGCAGCGCACTTATAAAGAGGATTAAAAACTCATTACTGCCCGCTAAAAGGTGGTAGAAAACACCATCTTTGGGTGCACTTAAAGGCGAACCAAGTCGCCCTTTTCGAATAGATGGGATAAAAATAAATTTCTAGGGTACATTATTAGTGCTTCGGTTAAGCTACTAATACCGGCAATGCGCATTTAAACACGAGCTAAGCTGATTTCGATCTGGATCGGCGACATACGAAAAATACCAGACATATTGTGACGCTACTGTATCAAGCTCATGAATGTCTGAATAGCAGGCAAATAACCAGCAACAGAAAGCAGGGATATCGTGACGTTGTCGTCGACTGGACTGAAACAGGACCGGGACTGTTGATGATGATGATGACTGACTGATTATCGATGTCGGGATATTCACATCGAGTCGTAGTAAAAACCCGTAAAACTAGTAAAAACGCATAACCAGAAAACAGTTCCATTGGGCAATACAAAAGTTTCCTTCCAGAATGCTGCAGCAGTTATGAAAACTTAGAGAATATTGTCGCGTTTTCCACTTTTGCTGAAGTGCCCAATTTATACAAAAAGTTTTCAGTCCAGCTGGCCGAAGCCAAGACATGCATTCTAACAGAAAAATCGAAAATCTTGAACACGAAACGTCAACCACAATTGAAAAATGGCTAAACTTTAAAAGCTTTACCAGGTTCGGTTCTTGAGGCGATCGACGCAAAGTGCTCACTTGCTTTAAGTTTTTTACCGCAAAACTATTATACGCGGTTTATGGAGGTCACACCGTACTTGTAATATTAATATGGTTAAAGAGAGTATGCTAAAAGCGTACACCTGTGATATTACACCCAATCCAGTCTATAACCCGATTCCGAAGCCATTACCGGCAGGAGGCAATAACGTACGATAGGTTAACGCTGTATATTCTAATCTGTTGGGCTGCATCTGGTGCGTTCATTGAGACATATTGGCCACATTACAGGGAAAACTATCTCCAAGGCTTCAGCCGGGGAGTTTTCCACAAGCTTGTAGGTAGATTGTGTAACATTAAGGTAGATTTAGGTATAGCAAATTGTGATAACCATGCTCTACGAATTGCTGGGCAGACATACGATAAACAACAGATTTTAAATTCAAAGGCGACATTTTCTTGCATCCTTTTGTATTTCCTTCAAGATTTCGCCCACAACAAAGGCATTTTAAAAATCTAGCCCAGGGGGATCCTCCACTAGAACCTTGTTTCAGTGGTTCCTATGCTTCGCGAATAAATGCGATCTGAATACATTATCGGGCGCATTACGTACGACTGGCTTGAGGCGCGTGTCTACTTCGAATTGCGGAATTCGAATGCACTCTCATAACTTTATGCGCTCCTGGTAGATTCTAGGCTTCGAATTTGAGAGGATATGAAAATAATGTTACCATTTCAACTGTGGATATACTTTCTTGCAATAGTGATGTCTGCTGGAGTGAAACCTAGTCCAAATAAAAACTTTGGTTCTGAAAAGACAAAAATTTTTAGGGTGACGCGTAATGAATTAATGATTCTAAGTTTACAGATGAATCACATAAATCGCAATATCTTATCATTACAGCGAACCAGTTTGGCTGCTTTAAGCTGTGCCACCCATAATGACCTCAAGCTCTTAAACAACTATGCAGCCTATACATGTGGACAAACCGGTTGATCTTCCAACATTCGTGAGAAGCTTTTAATTTACATTAGTGTACGTATTGCGTCAAAGCTAACATTTTACCTCCATACTTAAATATACAGGGTATTTTTATTTTATTTGTTAATTGAACTTATTTAGCACATAGAAAATTACAAAAACAGAATAAACTACTAAACTAACAACTAGTATTTACTCTTATATCTATTTCTTAAAAATCTAAGCCGTCCCCAGAAGGCAGTGTGCCCAGAATATATAAATATACTGGGTAGCTTTTTGAGATGAGAGTGGATGGCCAAATCCGAAACCATGAGAGTTAGACAAAAGTCGTGAAACGAGTCATGGCCTCGATTTATGAGAAAATTAAAAGTGCATATTTAGATAATTTTTTTTTAATTTTTTTCTTTAGCAGGAAATCGATCTGATTGGTTTTTAAAAAAATATGACACCCCGTACTTTACCTACACTAATTACTTACACGCAGAAGTTAGGATGTCTGGACAGAAGGATCTTCTACGCCCGAAAACTACTAATTGTACCCGGACTGAAATTTAGCGTCCTATCATTACCTAAATGTTACGTTTTATCTAGGAAATACGCGTGCAAAGTCGCAGGCAGAAGCAAGGACTGTAGCCTGGTGTGCGTTTCTACCTACCACATTTATATGGCACTTTTAATGCGGTTCGAATGCGGTAACATACGTACTAGAAAAACTAATTGTAAAACTAGATTTTATTACTTTCGACCTACGTTATAGAGAAGGAAGTGGATTTATAAAACCCTGCAATAAAAAAGGTTTTTTTGCATGCACTGGAATCAGTAAACTGAAGAAAACGCCATTTTAAACACATTTAATTAACTTAAAACCTGAAGGTAAATAATTCTACTTAAACTTAATATATATTCATTTACACTATAGAAACATTTGTCAAGCAGCCATTGATTTAATTTTTGTTTGAACAAATTACCATTGAGGTCTTTAATGGGTTCTGGTAACATAATAAAGATGACGATGCACATATTGAACGTTAGTGTACATCTCGGAAAAAACTCGTGCACGGACGAGTTATCCACTTCACTTTTGATTGTACATCTCGTCTGAATCTTCCTCGAATAAGTCCGAGTCTTTTGACACGGACGTACGAGCAAAAATCTAGAACAGAAGTCTTATCGAACAACGAAACATCGAACAGCGAGCCACGCTTAGTTAGTTCCAATCGAGTATGGGGGGGGCGTACCGTAATTAATTACTGGCTGTCGCTGACAACCCCCGAGTAGTACCCCAGATACCTATATCATAAATAAACCTAAACAGGTTCATACAAAGGTATGGAGTGATAACTTATTTAACTTTCATTAATCATTGTGACAAAAACTAGAAGTGTCTAATTCTAATCGGCTTGAACATTACGACGTTATTTCGATCATTAGCCCACATTACGTACAAATGCCTTGTTTACCATTAACTTCAGACTGAAAAAGACACATAAGGTTGTTCAGAAAGCTCTGAATATTATTAGGTAGTTCTGTCTAGCCAGCTGGTAACACTCGCAGCTGAGTAATACTAGAGCCCTGTATTAGGCTTATTCTAACCACTGTTCTTACGATACTTGCAGAAATAAACAAGAGGTAGAATCAGTTATGGATGACTATGTCCTGTTGGCCAAGATGACTCACCAATTGCATACAATAACGAGCGTGCCCGCACGGGCCGTACGCGAATGAAATTACGTCTATTTCCCTACTATGTCTGTCTCATCATCAACCTATCTTAGTCCACCGCTGGACATATGCCTCCCTTAATGAGCGCCGTAGCGTCTTCAGCTTGCCGCATCGCCTGCAGCCATTCGCAGATCGTCATCCCACCTGCCCGGAGGGCGGCCTACACTACGTTTGCCGAGTCGCGGTCTCCATTCAAGAACACGTTTACCCCAGCGGTTGTCGGTTCTTCGCGAAATATGGCCGGTCCACTGCCACTTCAGCTTGCTAATTCTTTGAGCTATGTCGATAATTTTAGTTCTGTGTCGGTTGTATTCGTTACGAATCAGAGAAACTCCGAGCATTGCTCTTCCCATAGCTCGCTGAGCGACTTTGAACTGGTGGACCAGCCCTACTTATGTTTGTCTAGTTTGCTAAAAAGCCGTTTCGCCAAAGTTTATAAGCATAGCAGCGATGAGTATGCCGTGCATATTCAACACTATGGCACTCTCTATACGAAGGACGACAAACACTGGCCTATAAAATCGCTAATGGATTGTGGTTTTGATCAGTTGTCTTTAGCATCAACGGGAACGGAGCGAAACCGCAGCAATAAAAAATACAACGCTCTATTTTGCCACATCTAAAAGGGTTATCATAGCTTAGCTTTATAATAGCTAGGGAAGCCTATAAAAGAAAATAAAATAAAAGAAGATAATACCTACTTAAAACTACTTACCAAAGAAAATACTTTAAAAACTCTGGGTTATGAAAGTGCTAATGGAGTTTGCATCGGAACATGATAATTTATTCAAGATCTTTATAAGCTAGAAATAGTCAACCGACAAGTCTGTCTGTTCTCTTCCCTGTCCCTAGACGTCATTCGGTTACCGCCTGTAGCTCCGCGTACATTAATCCAACTCCGTCCAATCCACCGCTAAGCACAGCATAAAAATGTCCATTCGAATATAGACTGTTTATTTTTAGATACATTTTACAGTGAGAAAATTCAAAATGGCTTCCCATCACAAAATCTCTAAACGAGTAGCCTGCGAGCTGTCGTTATCTGATGCCGTCAATATAAAATGCATTTAAATCTAAAGAGTTAAAGTCCATATGTTACATATATTATGCACATTATTGCGCTGTGCGTTGCGGCCCTGATCTGCGACAATCTTTACTGAACCTGTCATTTGGATACGACAGGCTTTCAGTGGCGAGATAGACGGACGATATGGCAAGCGTCACAAGACGAACCTTTGAAAACCGTGGGGAGTGAAACAGATTTAGAGGCCCAACAGAGGGTGAAGTCAGGCTGACAAATAATGATGATTCCAACCGGAAAGGTCAGGAATGTCAAGTTAGAACCGGACTGAGCCCACGCCACGCAACGTATTACGAGATCTAGACGCTTGTATTTGTATAAAACAGTTGGCTAAGAGACACATGTATTGTACGCCATCCCTTCCGAGGTTTTCTACATTTAGTCGCGTACGTTGCATGGCGTGGACTCAGTCTGTTTCTAGCTTCATGATTTTGGGTCGCATTCAAAATGATCCAAAGTAATCTAGATCCAAAGTAAGCCAAGCTTGTGTTATGAGCACCAGATGACTGGAAATTAGCTGAAGGTGTGAGGAATGATGCTTCTGCAGGGTCTCAAAGAGCACGTACTCGTGCCCTGTGAATTATGGCATTGAATAGGGTTCCGTACATTTGCAAGCTGCGGTCAGAGCGGTAGGGTGAATCTGGTAGGTGATTATTCAACTTGATGCCTGCTGAGCCCTTTTCTGTGTACTAAAGGTATAGTTTATACACTGCATGACGTAGGATGTTGGGACGCTGTGCTTGGATTAACCACAAATTTTAAATTACTAGGTTTAACATAATACTAGGTTTAAGCTAATGCCCGCGGCTTCGCACGCGCTTTTTAAGTAGCCTATGTCCGTCCCAGGGATACCATTTACCTCCTTGCCAAATTACATAGATATCCGTTTAGCCGTTTAGGCGTGAGATGGTAACAGACACAGACAGACAGAGTTACTTTCTAATTTATAATATTATGGATAATTATGCAGTTAGCTAAACTGTTTGAATTGTAAATACTAGTTCTAATTAGTTTATATTCTTCCATTAAACCAATATGCATTTCCACCTGTACTTCTACCAACATTCATAAAAATAAAATATCCCCTACACTAAATATTATGCGACACTCCACACGGTACCAAGCTATCAGAATTTTCAATAAATTGCCGCTCGAAATTAAAGAAGTTATACATATAAGAGAACACTTCTAAAAAATATATTAAAATGTTACTTATCTTCTGGAGAAAGTTATTTACTCCATTGAGGAAATAAAACAATAAAAAAATTACAAACGATAGTGGCATTTATTAACACAGAAAACAATCAAATACCTAATAAAAACAAATTAAAAATAGTATTTACAATTGAAACAATTAAGCTAACTGCAGACTGTTGCAAACAATCTACAGGTAGCTCAACTGATCCATATCAATGCCAGTCGGAAGCGTCCCCAAGACGCTTGCTGCAAAATTACATACCTAATTAATTTAATGTTGACCTTTTTATAATATTTAATTGTTACCTATTCTATAATTTGTACTTTTTATTATCTGTAACTCGACATTTTACCTTGATTATTTAAATTTTTCATCAATTCCAAATTGTAGCTATTTTATGTGATAATTATTCAATAAGTTAATTTAAAAAGATAATTCTGTAAGCTGTAGTGTATTTAGGAGACTTACTTAATAGTCTTATCCCGGCCAGCTCTGCAGGCTCTAGCCGCGTCAAACACGTTTCTAAAGAAACGCGTTATTTAAAAATAATTCAAAAAATATAATTAGCCCAACAGAGCTTTAGTTCACATGACTCAGCATTTATTTAAATTAGTAATTTTTTTTTGATGATGATTTAGCCTTTTTACCCGACTGCTTTAGAGGTTGTTTTAAAGAGTATCTAATTAATATTCAACAAGGCGACATTTCTTAGGCTTAACCGAAGCATAGACAAAGAAAATGAATACCTACCTAACTAAAAGTGGCCAAGTCAAAACTACTTAAATCTCAAGGCATCTGAATAATTTTCGTAACTAAATAAATAAATAACTGTAATGAACGTGAGAATAAATACAAGAACATGTAAACAAAGGAATACAATTTTACAGGAACATTCATAGAATAAGAATAGGACATTGAACTGGCTTTATATTATGGGTTGTGTACTGTATTCGAATTAAATAGATATTTTATAACTCTAGAGAACAAGATATTTCGCAAAACGATTTTATCGTAAACACATTAAGAACACAAGTACACTCAGGTACAAAAATGTCTTCCTAATGTCCCACAAAATGAACTAAAGCGTTGGTGATAAAAATGTAAATTTTCCACGGCGCGGCGGATCGTATAAACTTTTCAAAACTCTGTTGCCAGTTAGAGAATTCCAAATTAGGGAAGTAATATTTTTATTTGGACAAGATAATTCTGAATGACGGTTACAAATTGTGGGAATGCTTTTTATACCAATGATAACTGGCCTATCTACATGACCTATTTGAAATGGCTTTAGCGTTGATAAATCTAAGTATATATCTTCTTTCAAAGTTCAATATAAAAAGCTGTTCGTTTTAAAGCGCATTGCTGAACGCGCCTGGGCCTACTTCGCTATTTATTTTTCTAAGTATCCCTAATAGAACGACAATAATCATTTTTAAATCGTAGCGAAAGAAAATTTTGAAAGTTGTTTATATAAGGGCAGGATACACCTCTGACAGGTTACCTAGTAAAATAAATAAGATAACATTGGTATTGGATTAGACTATTACCTTACGCAATGCGCGCCATATTGTGAAAAGGATAGGCATAGGATTTCGCGCTCATAGAAGCGGGACAGAGCATACGTTTTTGGAACGGCGCAAAAACTAAGCTTTTGCTTATTTACAAGGAAACTACACATCTTAGGAAGAAACTGGTTCAAGGAACCAAATAATTGGTAATAACCTAAGAATCAAAACATAAATCATTTCAATAGGTAGCAGGGTTCCTGAGATCTCGACCAAATTATGTGCGAAACAATGCACTTTCATGATTCTTTTTATCGTATATTTTTTTTCAATCGTGTTTTCACATTCAAGAAACAAAAAAATTTTGAATTTTATGTACTTAATTTGAGTTTTTTACCAGGGGGATCCCGTGAGTACTGAGATCTAGGCCTAGTTTGAAAACCAAACTAGTTAGGTTTGCCCCTTATTAATCCCGGCGTGGACGGATAGCAAAAGAAGAGCATTCATTCATAAAACAAAAACCACTTGTTGAACAAAAGTGGCGATATCTATTAGCATAAAATCTCCAAGTCATTTCCCTTCACTCACACCCTTCGGGTAGAATAGTGTCCGATGGCCAACCAGTAAAGATTAAACTAACAAAGCGCAGGAGATTAGAATTATTGCGCTTTTTTTTCTGCATTCTACAAGGAATAAAGCAAGCGAAAAATAAATTTTGCCGCAATCGTAAATCATTTTCGATGAAAACATCGTAGTACTTTGATTCATTGGTATTTTAGGAGCATTTGGGAATAAGTATATTTATTTTCAGTTAAAAACCTCTAATATTCTCAAATGTTCCAAAAACACCATTGAATCGAAGTTAGTTTTATCATACGTTCATAATGGTAGTAAGTATAAGATATACGGAAAATTATTTTTCCGCTAGTTTCCTTGATAACGCAGAAAAAATAAAAAAGCGCAAACTTTTGAATCTCCCGCGCAATTTATTATGAATTAGGACGTTAGTTACGATACAATTACGAACATAGTTCCGATGTTGTCATTAACGATTTCTAAACTTTATGTATCCTGGACGACCACATCATTGTAAATTAAATATGTAGGAATACAACGACATTGAAAGATCATGGAATAAAAATAGTATACCTAAATAAACTTCGCATTACTCCATCACGCAAGATTTATATCATGATGTCATCGGCTAGGTCTGTTTATCTTATAAATTACCGAGATGTTTTTTTTATTAAGTCTACATAAGTACAAATAAACTGGCTGGCAATAAAAATATTAAAATGCAAGGTAATAACAATAAAAATTCTGCATTTGATAAATTATATTAATTAAATAAACTGCTTTGTGCCGCAGTACGATCACATAAATATAAAAACCTTATTATTATTTCATATTTTGCTTTTATAGCAAAGTTAATCAAAATATGAAATAGTACCTCTACGTAAGCATAAGAAACCGCTCTAATAAAAAAACATTTATTTCAGACTACTTCAACATGAAATAAATAAAATTTTGAATAATATTGCAGACATGTAACTAATAGGCGATTTTTTGTTCCTTTTTTGCAACTGATCCTATAAACCAAACAGGTTTCACAATAACTTGTGCCCAAAAAAAAAGTCAACGCGTGCAGGTAGAATCCTTTCGTATTGGGCATCAAATACCGAAATTATTATTATTAGTTGTGTGGGATGTTGGTTACGTAAACTAAACCTAACAAATTGGTGTATGAATATCGGTTATTTAGGTTTCCACGCAGCCAGCGGTCAACAGAGATAAAAGACCGTTGCCGCTTCGAAAAAACATTATTGTTTCGTAATTTAGTCCTTAAATTATTCTGCGAGTGACTGTACCTTTCAATTATTTATACAGAAAAAATAACAACAGAATTACGACGATCAATAATACTTAAAACGATTTTTACCTTAAATTGACGTACGGTACCAAGATTTAACTCTTAAAGTTTTTATTTCTCTCGATGTAGAGTTGGCATTTAATAATTCGACCAACAGGTGCATCTGTCTTTATTACAAGCGACTTCATAACAAAATAAAAGAACACAAGTGCAATATGTTATCATATCAATTTCGTTTTCCGTTGAGGTCGGAATAAAAAACTGGTACAAACTGGTTCACTTTCAGTCTCATCGGACCACTTTGGTAGGAATTTGAGATCACTTTTTAGATGTCTGCCTTATTCGTAATAGCCTTAAAAGGACTAAGTTATTTCAGTAGACAATAATTAAATTCCCAAAATCTTAGAAAAAGAATGCAAGTCGTTATCAAGACCTGTATATGAGAGGCCCAATTATTTGATGGAAGCAGAAGTACAGACTCGGAAAATAGTTGGATTCCGAAAATCCTTCTCTGCTAGTCTTCAGCCATCACTTACTAGCTAGCATGGAAGCAATGGAAGATAACTGAACAGTGAGAATATTCCAACACTCAGTCAGTCAAAAACCTGTCTCAGCAGCCTCATCTTCAATTGCCTCTGCTTTTTTCGTATCGACTAAAATGTTCTTGACCGCAGATGGCCATGACGCCTATGGCGAGCACAGTAAGCGCTTTGCTGGTAAAAGTTAGGTTGAGGCAAAATGCACAAGGGCCACCAATTAGCTTCGATCCTCGGCTTGGGCTGTTACCAGATGCTACAAGGGGAAAGATCATAGACTACAGGATCTACGAAGGATTTTTTATGAAGTTTTCTTGATCATGATGAGTGATGTTTGTGTGTGAACGAACACTGTCGTTCACACACACTGTCGTTCAGACATATCTGTCATTCCCTGGCCTTAGGTACAAGTCTGTACCTACCTGACAGAAGGTTGCCGTGTTGGTCGCAGCGTAAGAATCGACCCTTCAATTCAGTTCGAGGATATCGCAAGAGCCGATATAGGGACTTACCAAAGGAACGGCAACAGTTTTCCTCTGTGTATTTTAACACCCTACTGTTATCACCAAACCCCCTGCCAAGCGTGGTGATTACGCAAAACCCCCTTCTGTGCTGATGAGGGATAGTAGATATTCGTCCTCCACCTCCACAGCCTATATTGGTCCAATGCTGGACCCAGGCTTCCCCTGATAAGCGCCTTGTTGGCTCAGGGGGTTATTATGATAGCGTCCAGCCCTCGTTTAATAATAATAATAATAACATAAAAGCTAGGTAACAGACAATATACGTCCATAGGCTCCTGAACTAGTTCAAAACTTAAACTAGAAATTAAAACTAATGTGTAAGCACCTACCTAGTTTCATTAAAAATAAGCTGATTAAAAGAATTTCCTGACAACAAGCCCGGACTAAAGTACTACTTTAATACATCATTGCTAGTAACTGTAAAACCATTTGTTTGAAAGTTTATAACTGGCAGCCAAACTCGATGTGAAATATTTGTAAACAAATCACGTCACAAAAAAAACTAAAACTCACTTGCTTGGCGTCGAGTTTCAGATATAATTGAAGGCAATATTTATTCATCTCAAAACGACAATTACCTAATGTAAATTGCATATAAACAGACGCGGCAACAGAGTGAATTTTAGGTTAAGTTGGCAGTTTGTTTACAAACATTGTACATTGAATTTGACTAGAATATAGAGTATGTAGTTACTTTTATTGTATGGTATTAGGTATGCTTCGAGAAAAAAAAACAGAGGTAGAGCCTAGGGCGCGCCTTACAACTGAAAACTATCGACAAACCAAAGATCATTAAACAGCAAATTAATCTTACAATGTAGTTTATTTTTTACCAAAAAATACATTTAAAAAAATTATCTTGATATGAATAATTTATAAAGCTTTGGCTATGCTGCCATGCATCGAAGACTGGAGTCATAGTAGAAACGTTATTTTAAATTAAATAGTAGAGAGTAGGTCGATTAACAAGGAGGCCTACCTGCTAGTAAAATTAAAAAATGAAGTTTCTGATTAGTTATCGTGGAAACGCTTTCTTAGCCAGGTGACATAAGAGTTGGTTTTGCACGAAAACGAATCAGAAACTTCGATGTATGTATGTTTTCCGAGTAGGTAGGCTCCTAGGTTTTGATCCATACACAGATTCTGTAACCTTTGCTTTAGAAACTCATGGTACCTAGTTTAAAACAAATAAAAAATTATTGAATATCTGTCTATGAGTCATGTTATGATTGAGGATCAAGCGCAAAGGACTGCTTAGTTTAACGCATCCACTGCCCAGCCTCGGCGGTGTGATCCGGAGCGGCACGCCAAGGACCTGCTGCCATCAGCAGGTTAACTGAAGTATTTTTAGAGCTCAGAGAGTTCATGTTTTGTATGACTGAGACTAAATTAATTAAATGTATGAAAGATATACAAAATATTTTTATTTTTTTGTTAATCTACACTTTTATGACTTCGCACATGGTAAAGGATTATTTAATTCATCTAATAAATATAACAATCGTAATGCTGGTAATGCAATAAAAATTAAAGTAATTGCTGGTAAAATAGCTCAAATTAATATAATTATTTGACCTTCTAATAAAAATCGATTAATATATATAAAAAATAAAATATTAATTATTAAATAACCTACTAAAATATTAAGTAGTTATAACAAGAATAATAATTAAAGTATGATACCATGTGCGTGTTATCTAGTCATAAGTCATATAAGTGTGGTTTAACAAAAAATACGTTTTTTTTTATCTCTTTCATACATTTAATTAATTTAGTCACAGCCATACAAAACATGAACTCTCTGAGCTCTAAAAATACTTCAGCATAGGGGTGATTCTCGAATTGACAAAAATAAAATTCAGGTAGGTAGGAAGCTTGTGACACAAAATACAAATCTCATTCAAAGACCCAATCCTTCAAGGCTAAGGGTGAGCGAGAAAGAAGATCCTATGACGTCACGTCAACTAACAACCGACGACCGACCTAAAGAGTGAGGTTCGTAAAAAAGTTTTACAAAAGTTTGGGATGGTTTTCATTCTGCATCGAAAGTGGGGATTAGTTTTAAACATACTTACAGAAGAAACATATAGATAGGTAGGATAGGTAGTTGTAGGTAAGTAGCACAGAAAATATAGATAGGTACTAGGTACCTACCTATAGGTACCTACCTATGTAGGTACAATAGTTAGGTACCTACTAAAAACCTAACAAAATTAAAAATATACCATAATAGGTAGTTACCTTTTAAATAAAAGTACCTATACGTATGTATACCTAGGTATTATAAGTACCTACATCAAGGCGTTGAATGTTATGTAGGTAGGTACCTACGTGCTACTGCCCACGGCTTCGCACGCGCTTTTTAAGTAGCCTATGTTCGTCCAGACAGACAGACAGAGTTACTTTCGATTTATAATTATGGGCTGATGATTATGAAGTAGGTAGGTAAAATAGACGCGTGCATCAGCTGATCTTACATCTGACATCCGGTCGGACCAGCAGTTTTGAGAATAGGTAGACTCTACCTACGAAACGTACCTACCTTCGCGTAGGCGTACCTTCTTCACTATATAGGTAATCCCTTTATAGAGAAGAAGGTAGGTAGGTAAGTAGATGAGATAGGGTAGGTGTCTACTAAAGATATCTTGGTGTTCTGGCTTCTAACCTGGGGGTAGGGATAGTTACCTATAGGGTTCCAACGCAACTATAGGTATTGGAATCTTAGATTAGAACTAGTCAAAACTAGCTAAACATCGTTTGTTATTGTATTGTTTCGACTATGATGAACACTCACCTGGGTAAAGAAATCCAGTGCGCGCGCAGCCAAAACACCGAAATCCGACAGGTGTAGGTTCACAATTCAAAAACTCCCAACGGTCACTTGAACCGTTCACTGACCACTGTTCCGTGGGTCCCTTGTTAGACACTGACACACTAGCACTGTCACAGTTTGTTTACTTATTTATCAAGCACTTTATTTCACCAGGTTGATGCTCTGCGCATGTCGGCAGGTAGCCCGCGACTTTCAAAAGGTTAAGTTATGCTCAAATATACCTCACAGCACCAGGAACGCACTGGTTCCGAGCACGCTCCTAGTAGAACCAGATCCCAGCGAAGTTTGTCGAAGTTCGCGAAGGCTACTCTACCTAGGTATATCGGCGCTGACAGCCTGTTCCCACGAGAAATCCTAATTATTATCACTGTGACCACACACTGTCGCACATCGAACGATCCAACGGCTCTACCTGCGGTGAACGAAGGCCTCGAACTTATTAAAAACACTTTAAAACTCCGAAACCGGTAACAATTCGACTCCGCACGTGAACAACACTGTCAAAACAAAACACCGGCTTATTGAAACAACACCAAACTGACTCAGGATCGCCAGCACATTTTACTTTTAGGTAGCCGGTAGGTCCGAGTGACAAATTAAACGAATAGAAAAAGAAAATAAACGAAGAATACGAAAGTCGCCGCCTGCGAAGCCGGGCGTCCGTCACTCCTGCTGAGCGGTGTACTAAACGCGAGCGAGAGGCCGCGCGACCGCCCGCCGCGCGCCCGCGCCTTCCCCTCGCCGCCCTGCGACCTGCTCATACATCGCATCAAAAACTCACTTGGAAAAAAATCTCAATTGCAATACAAACTAAAGTGTGGGCCTAGCCGCAGGCCGTAGCGTAGCCACAGCCACCCTCGCTGAGCGATGAGCGTACATTTCTGCTAGAGTAGGTACTTATAGTAGTACAGCCAGCCACAGTTTGTTTGGGTTGTTCTCGGCGCGACCGGCGGGGTGCGGAGAGGGGCGGGGAGGCATTCAATTAATCTGACAACACGTGCGTTTGCACCCCCCCCCCGTAATGCTCTGAGGTTATCATCCGATCCATTGAGCACCAACCGTGAACAACCTCCCTACTTACTTTCAGCGATCTTTGATTTTCGTGCCTAGCCACCTTTATAAAGGTAACCTGTTTACCTACCTACTCTTTTCATTCATGGAGGCACTTTAAAATGTTTGAATGTGAATTTAAATTTGTCTGAGATAGAAAATACGTACGTAACTAGGTACTAATGAATTGAATTGCTGCCTAGGTAGGCTAGGTGCCTATAGTACCTACTTACCACCAGCAATGGCGTCAGAGTGGATGGGTACACCAAGCGATTGTAGCTTAGGTAGGTACCTACTGCCACATACCTACTTTAGAAACGCGTTGAGTGAGACAGTCAATCGAGAGAGTCGATAATGTCAAGTGGTGCTTTCTGCTTTCCTACCACTCACCTTGATGAGTGGGAACTTGGGAACGTAAATAGGTAGGTATATTATATTATACCTATTTGCCTATATCGCATGGTCATGTTCCAAGAAAACAAGGTCTGGCACTTTGGGAGCGATCACAGAGCTTCTGATATCTGTGGGAGTGACACATGTTAAGTCACTGTGCAGTTGAAACAGTTGTAGTGACGATCTTACGCTTAACAGATTCGTCTTCTCAATCGCCGATGGCATCTAGAACGTAGGACCCCCCCCCGAAGGGTTCCCGCCTTGCCGGGGGGACTTAGTAATCGCGGCCTGGTCACCCGCGATGAAGCTAAGAGGAACCCATGGGGCCGCCAACGCAGACGGCGATACGGCCGGCCCCGGGAGGGACTGCTCCTCTGGGTTTTGCTCTCTAAGCCCAGTTGGAGCAGTAGTTGGTTGCGGTGTCGTGGTGTATGGGAGGCACCGTACCTAAGGCGGGCGGCTGTGCTGTACGGGCAGCATGGCCGCAGAGAGTTGGAGGCCGCGGCGGGAGAGGAGTGTGTGTGAGTGGAGTGTGTGGTATTAAGGTGCTCACCCTGCTTTCCGTGTCTTGGCGGGGTCGCCACCGATTGATGGCGGACGCGGTGGGGTCGCAGGGGAGGAGGAGTGTCGGTATGGCCCGATATCGGCCAGCCGCGGCGTAGGCGGAAACACCCTTTTTTTGGTTTTTAGTGGGTTTTAGTGGTGTTGGAGTCCCACATAATCGTACTGTGTCCCTGTGGCAGTACGATATGCGTGCGTATTTCCCAAAAAAAAGGGCTTGTGTCACCCACGTGACCGCTATGTCTTGGAATGCCATACCTTGTATTATTATTTATTATACCATGTGTTACAAGAATACAAGAATTTATAAATAAAAATAATGTTTCATACTACACCTGCTCGGAAAGAGTATAAAACAAAAAAAAATCCTTTTACAAACTTGAGCAGGAAAGTACGTAATTGCAGGCGTACCAAAACGCGGGTCGAAAAACTCTATGGAATTTCATTTCTCACGTGTTTGCCGGGAGAGAATAGTGTATGGAAATATATTTCAAACGTGTTGTTTTTATTAATTTTCTGAATTTTCAGCCTTTAACTATGGTTATTTTCATTATACTTAGGTTAAACTACAAAAAGTTTTTACTCCGAGTCTGCCATATGATATGGGCCTCTTCCGTTCTTGGAACAGTAATTCATAAAAAGAACCAAAAGCGCGCGGAATACGCGGGAATTTCTTCGAAATTTACGTTTAAGTTAGGTAATTTCATTAATTCTACAGAATGTCGTCGAGTGATGTGAAGATTTTTTGACACCGCCAGTAATAAAACAAACTGCTTAAGCAGTGATTGAGAACCTATTACCCTAAAAATCCAAAATTAAATACAGCAAGACATATGAAGATTTCGTGTATTGGAAGAACGAGAAGAGAGCAACTTCTTTTTCATAAAATGTTTTATTTTCCCCGTAGGTAGTTTAAAGCACTATGAATCACTCAGGAGAAAGTGCGATTCCTACCTCGTGTGTTTAAAGGGCATCGGCTGCACCTCGGGTCTCAAATGACACACTCGATAGGAATCAGTCACTTTCTTACCTCGGGGAACAATGTACTATTACACAACAATTGTTCATTTCATAATTATACTACATCACAATTAATTAATTGATAATATTATGATTCATCTTGTGAAACATTATAACATTTAAATATTGACTACTATACATATATATTGTATGTCTAAAAGCAGATTAGTCGGTGGAGGCGGTCTTCTACAGTCCGGGTAATTTGAGGAATTCACCCATGCTGTAGAAAACCGTCTCCAACAAACATGTCTTCAGACGACCCTTAAACGCTGCGGTGGAGGCTGCATTATGGATAGTATCTGGTAGCCTATTTTATACTGCGGGGCCCGAGATGAAAACCGATCTCTTCGACTGGCCTTTATTGCTACGGACAGCGCGTGCTGCGTTAACCCCTCGGCGTTGAATCACCAGCAGTGTTAGGTAAGGTATGTACGTATCTTATCTAAAGTTATACCTAACTAAACAAGTAGGTGGTCCTTAACTAGGTAAAGGTTCAGCCCTACGCGGTATTCGCTACCCAGAGCGGTAGTGAACTCCGAGTGGGTTATTCTAGAGGTACTGTCACTAAAATACTCGACGGGATAACGCGAACCGCGCGAAACCGAGCGTTAAATCGCTGCTTTAGGTTGTTAAAAGTATCATATGGTATAAATAATATATAAAAAAAACATATATAATATCTTTTATAAATGCGAAAGTTCGTTTGAATGTTTGTTACCACCACAAAAATCTGAATAATAAAGCACTAGAAAGGGCGTGCCCGCGTGGCTCGCGTGATGTAATTTTGTGTGTAGATAGTTTTAGTTCTAGAATAACACATCGGCTAATCTCATTTTCTAATATAAACCTCTGAAGCGGTTAAAAAGGTGGTAAAGTATATATGGAAAATTATTATTTCTTGTTTCGATTCACTGAAAACTCGGTAACTTACGTATAAATAAACTTTAAAGTAAATAATGATACGAGATTGGTATAATTTGATTGATATGCAAGTTAACCATAAGCTTAGCTAAAGGGTATGTATCCCGGGATTCGAACCTGGTACCTAGGTATGGATTCGAATCCCGGCCATGCAACTGGAATACCAAATGAGGATTATTTCGTACAATACAAACATAGCCTGAGCCATCCTTCGTTACGTGCCCACAATTTCTACAGTGACAGACGAAGTATGAATTTCAGGTAGTTTAAAATTGACTAGGCAGGTAGTATTTTACCTAAATTGTATGGAGGTTCTAAACCACTAACAACCTCCAACTTAAAATCGTAAAGTTGGTAGAACTTGGGTGGAAGGAATTAGAACATCTTCATAAGTTTCGGTTCAACTCTTTTAGTTAGAGATTTTAATGAGCATTTGCGGATAGTCAAGATTTTACAGGGTTCCATTATATTTAGGTAGGTATTTAAGAATCTCACGGTTTATTTCCGTGAGATTATTAAATACGTAGGTACCTAAATATTTGTAAACCATTCTTCTTTGACAATGTTTCCTCTTATGAAGTATGATTGCGCGCTGCGCGGTCTTCGCCCTCTATTTCAAAAACGGTTGAGAGCATGAAAAAATGTTTTGAACAAAATTTGTGGCAAATTTAGTGTTCTACAATCCTATAACCGATTTCAACATCATTGGAGCTATAGAAACCTTGATAATTGCGAAACCCAGATTTTTATGACATTTGACCTTGAATAACTTACGAATTAAACACGATAATTGATTTAAGTATCGAGACAACGTTTATAACGCCAAAATGAAGGCGTATAAGAGTTTCCAGCTGGTTGTCTCGAAATTGCGTGGTTGACCCTATGTTTTGAATAAAATGACTGGACTGTTCCGGCTAATCTCTGGAATGGCTGAATCTATTCGGACAGGGCTACCACTGGCAGATGATGTTATAGCGGGTAACATTGGCAAGTATTATTACAGAAAAAAAAGGTTTCGCCCTTATAACCTTAGTTTCTGATATCTGTGGGTAAAACCCATGAAATAAAACTAATAAACAAAACAAAAATTAAAAATACAAATTGTGAATTCTACGCAGGTGAAGCCGTGGGCAGGGCATATCTAGTTTAAAAATAAAATAATAATAATATATAAATTAATAATGCCGGGCAATTCACTCAGCATTATCTAACTCCAAGCTAAGCAGAGCTTGTGTTATGGGTAAGTACTAGATACTTAATACAATATACAACATAGATAGATATTTTTTATTACACATAGTAAACATCCAGAATACCCGGAACAAATATCTGCAGTTAGTACAAACATTTGTCCCGGGGCTGGAATGAAACATGCAACCTCCTGCGTCACAGGCAGCTCTTCGTCCGCCGGGCCACCCACAGACACCAAAATGGTCGTCATATACAAATCCACAGTATGCTCAGGGACCGAGAGCTATCCGTAATCACCTACTTTTCAAAGTTTGCCGGTAACATTACCTACACTCACGCTCTACCGCTACTCTAATTAGTCAGCTTATCCAATTAACGTTTTTGGTGTAGCTTGACTAAAGAAGACATCCAAATTCATGAAGCTGATTTGGCAAATGGTCACCATGTTACAAGTTCTCGTAATATCAGATTATCTAGAGGATAAAAAAGCTTGGCACGGGATTTGCTCCAACTCGAAAAATATCAACTAACTAACAGGCTAAAGGTTTCTTCGTCGCTTCTTTACTTTAGTCTACATACCGAAGCGACTGAAATCAAAAATATCACTTTAAGTCCGCGTCAGTGTTTAATTATTAAGAATTTTACCTTTTCTAAGCGTACATTTATTGTATTTATGGAAATAAGGAGTTTTTGACTTTGATTTTGAATAAAATTTTAGTTTAAGGTTTATGTGAGTAGGGTACGCTTTTGGTGGGCAATGTATTTATTTACAACTTCGGAAAGATAAGTGCTTACCGGCGCGCGGCGGCCAAAGTGGAAGCGGAAGCTGAAGCGGGATCGGTATTTGACAATTTCAAACGTTCCGCGGAAAACTGAGGCCTTACGCCGTTTGTTCACCGCACCGTCAACGAGACGTCAATGATAATGAGATGACGGCGACGAAGTAGCGACACAATACATTTACTATGGCCGCCCGCGCCCATCACCCGAGAATCTTCGGCCGCCGAAGATATGAGTAGTTTGGCGCAACCGCTAGAAACTTGGAGTTTATAGCTGCTGCTACACTAGCTAAACGGACCCGTGTTGGTGTTTGGAACAGCGCCTGTCGTTTTGAACATCAAAAATAATTTATTTCAAATGAAAATGTTGTTTCGTCAGCTTACCAATTGAAATTTTCTCCCTCATTTTGCTTTTAGGCCCTAATTTTAATGACATGTAAGCTATCCACGTAAATCAAAAGAAAGAGCAATAACCAGACCACAGTTCTGATATCAGTGAACCAGATATATATGTTGTCAAAAACGCTTCAACAAAAAAGACATCTTTCGTTTATCTCGGCCTGAAATAACATCGATATCGGTGAAGTTTTGTTGACGGCGGGCGGTGCGCAGTGGACAAACTGCGGCGGCGCGGCGGCGCGGCGTTAGGACGAGTTTTACATAGTGTTATTAATAATAATAATGCTTGACAATCCACCAATCCAAGCTAAGCAGAGCTTGTGTTATGGCTAGATGACTGATATATGTACTTAATACAATACATTACATAGATAGATCTATCTATAACTATATAATTTTTTATTATATGTACTTACCTATACATATAGAAAATACCCAGAACACCCGGAACAAATATTTGCAGATCGTGCAAACATTTGTCCCAAGGCGGGAATCGTACCCGAAACCTCCTGCGTCGCTGCCGGACCTTCGCCCGCCGCGCCACATCGGTCGTCAGTTTACGAAAGCTATAAAAGTTTTTTTTTTTCATTCCATAAATTTAACGCTTTATTTGCAGCGGCTCTACCTGATGAACTAGATACTTTTCGTAAGAAAGCGTTTTGATTGATTCCAAGAAAAACGATTATAGTTAATGATTTTGAGTGATTGGTTGCATTTTAGCAGCACAACTTTGATAGGTCAGTGATAGTGAACGAAAACTTTTCCTTTATGTATAGTGCAAATGCAAACGCACACTAGCCACTCTGTTTTCAAAAAATCCGCTTCCACAGCAACTGCCCATTGAAAACTGAGTTGGAGGAATTAAACTTTTCTTTGAACGCGACCAAAATTATGTGCCTACTTAAAAAACATTACCATATCTGTGCCAATTAAATCGGTATTCTCTTTAAAAACAGTTGCTGATACACCTCACAATCACAACTACTATTTTATGAATAACATAGGGGATGTTATTCAAAGGAACACTCCCAAGGGAACCGTACAGAATTCCGGGATAAAAAGTATCTCATCAAATCCCATGTCCTGCCTCGATGTATGAACTCAAATCATGCCAAGTTACTCATATTTTGGGAATGTTTCGAATATCTTTTGATGAAGACTAAAGGAAATTAAGTCTAATAATTCAAATACTGAAAATACGTCATGCCGATTTGGAGGCAATCTTTATTCTAAATTTACGGGCGTGGAAGTGGGTCGATTATAATAGCGCCGAGCAATCATTTAATTTCTATGAACAACGGGGTTGCTGTTACTTTAACTAGAGTATAGACTAAACAAAGTAATGAGAGGAGTCCCTACATAACTAGTTACATTTGCATTCATTCAGTAGTTTCGGCGTGATACGCAGCCACAATACAAACAAACAAACAGATAAACAAAAATGAAAAATATACAGTTTTGGCTTCAGTACCGATAGAGTGCACTGCAATGTTATTCTTCAAAATATCTGCAATGTACAGAATTGGACCTGTTACAATTTTGTTATGTTATAAGTATAGGTAGATGATATTATCTGCCACTTGCAAGTTATCTAGTGAGTATTATTTATACAATTATACTCGTAACCACAGAAAAGACGCGAATAGGTCCAGCAATTCAATCAATTCGACGCATTTAAAGGCCACATTACAGGCATATTTAGCTCAACTCTCAATCTTATGGGAGAACGCTATGCAATTACGCAGGCGCGGAGGTGCCATGCCTAAGATAGGTCCTACCTACCTAGATGGTGATCGGTAAGTGGTGTAGATAGAAAATGAAATAGATTTTTTTTATTTGTCACTCGAACAAGTAGGAACATTCAATATTAAAATATAAAAAGGCAGAAATAAACAACTTGCTTGAGCCACAAAATGTTCCCTGTCTCAGCATAAGTTAGTCGCGTTTGCAACCAACGCTGTCTTCCGAACGGGCCGTTGGGTGACGTCACGGAAGATAGTAGGTAGGTAGGTGTACCTACTATACAAATACAAAATAATTTATTAACAACAAAATTAACAATTAGGCATACATATTTAAAATTATAAAACTAAAGAGCTAACTATAACACGTGTGTATGTCTATTGGACTGGCTACGGCCCCACACTAGGCTCATGGCCCGTGTCGTGGGTACCCACTAGATAGGTATGTAGGTATACTAGATGTACGGTAGGTAATATAATAGGGTTTCTAGTTGGTATTGATTGTTTGCTTGCATGTGGTGAGGCAGGGTGGGACGCCGGGATTCCTAGTTTCTAGTCAGTCAGTTTATGTACGAAGAGTTGCATTATGTACTACCAGTTTCTGCCAGCGGCTTCGCACGCGTTGTTTCGCAAGGTTATTTTCATCCCATGGGAACAGTTTTATGGGATAAAAAGCCTATGTTTGATTCCAGGCTTAGAGCTACATCTATGCAAAATTTCAGCCCGATCGGTTCAGTCGTTATGGCGTGAAGAGGTAACAAATATGCATCCAAACTTTCGCATTTATAATACTAGCTGCTGCCTGCGGCTTCACTCGTTTTGTTCGGGATAAAATGTATCCTATGTCCGTCCCCGGGATACCGTTTTGCCGTGAAAAGGCAACAGACAGACAGACAGATGACAGACCGTTACTTTCGAATTTTTTATATACAGGGTGGTTTTTTGAGAAGGGCGGTGATGGCCAACTCTGAAACCGCGAGAGTTAGGGAAAAGTCGTGAAAGGAGTCATGCCCTCGATTTATAAGAAAACAATAACTGCATATTTCTTTTTTTCAAAAATCTTTTACTTTTGACGGAAATGGACCAGAGTGATTTTTGAAAAAAAAATCACCCTGTATTATTAAACTAATCGATTCTGTTGCTGATAAGGATTAATCTTTGCAAATAAATGTTTTACTAAAAATGAAAGGAAATAGCAAATTTTTACAAATAAAACAAATCATGAAACTACACTGTTTTGCACATATTTTGGTCGATATCTCGGGAACCCTGCGGTCTATTGAAATGGTTTTGATTCGTAGGTTATTTATTAGTATTATTACCTACCTAATAATTATTTCGTTCCTTACACCAGTTCTTAAGTTGTCTAGTTTTCTTGTAAGCAAGCAAAAATTTGTTCTAAAAACGTATGTTTTGGAACAAATCCTTTTCACAAAATGGCGCACATCGCGCCCTCTTAAGCCTGAACAGGCCTTTACATTACAAAGGTACCATTACCAAACCACCTGTGTAACTATCCCCACTTACGCATAATCAAAGCGAATTGAAAGATCAAGTTCGTCGTAACGCGTCAATTCGACTTCGACATTCGACTCCTAACGTTATCCGATATCGTTAAATTGGCACTTTTCACAGCAATAAATGTCCCCAGACATCGTATTAAAATGTAATGTGGAGATGATAGCTTCCTTTTACATGTTCTATGATATTTCTTCTTCCACATATTCGCTTCTAGCATTTGCCGGCGTCTTCACTCACTTAGGTAGGTACTTACTTACCTTTATGAAAAGTAGGCCTAATCACTCGGGAATTATCTGCCTATCTTTGTAGGGTTCCGTAACCGAAGGGTGAAAACGGAACCCCATGACTACTCCGCTCTCCGTCCGTCCGTCCGTCTGTCACAGGGCTCTATCTCATGAACCTTAGGACAGTTAGACAGAGAGGGTAGACAGTTGAAATTTTCAGAGAATGTGTATTTCTCCTGCCGCTATAACAGAAAATAATAAAAATAAAAATCCAAATGAAAGGGGGTCCACACAAAAAACGTGTTCTTTTTTTGGCTATTTTTGCTATTTGTTTGTCAAGGCTGTATTTCTAGAGCCACAATAGATAGACACATAAACATATAAATAAATACATAAATATGCCATTACCACCGCCCTTGGCAGCTTGGTTTGTGATCGCGGTGTTAAAAACACACAAAAGGAAGCAACTGTCCTTTCTTAACAAGCTTATGAATGCTAAAATCACAAAGGACATCAGCCGCTAAGTCAAAAACTCAACAGCTAGGTATAAATTATCCGTGAAACTGTTAACCGCGAACTAGTTAGGTAATGTGGTAACGGGCACTCATGATGCTAAATGACTTTCGAAGGCAGGCGCAATCGTGGATTGCTGTAATTAAATTAGTTTCTGGACTGATGAACTGATCGCATGGGTTCGTTGTTTGAGGATAGAAAGGGCAAACAATAACAAGGTATTTTGCAAGTGCTATCTTATTATTTGTATGAAACTTGGCCTTGATCTCTCATAACGTTATTCAATACCTTTTAGGAAGCATTTTTTGAACCTCATCTTCTCACTCCTGGGCAAAGTCTTTCCCCATAAAACAAATATAACAAATTTTCCCTTTTACTCATAGGTCTAATATGTAAAATTTGCATTTACTACCTTGTTACCTCCTACCTTACGAGTTTATTAATATCATGAATGAATCACTAAAGACATTTTAGAATTAAAAATCCCACGACACGCCCGCCCCCGGATCCGTATTTACTACCTTCGAAGTCAAAGTCAAGATTCTTTCTACCCGCTAGGTCAACCACTCAACAGCTTATTTATTCGTCAAACTGCTAAAGTAGGTAGGTATATGCTAACAGGCACTCATGATATTAAATGACACTTGATGGCAGGCGAAACCGAATTAATTTCTGGACTGACGAACTGATAGCATGCATGCGTTGACTTTGTTGGTAGGAGACAATAATTGTATTGCTTTAAAAAAAACTATAAACTGACTTCAAATTCCTTAATATTTACACTGATTTTAGGGTTCCGTACCTACTCGAAGGGTGAAAACGGAACCCTTTATTAAGCCTCCGCTGTCCGTCCATGCGTCCGTGCATCTTTCCGTCACAGGCTCTATATCATGTACCGTAAGAGGTAGACAGTTGAACTTTTCAGAGCATGTGTATTTCTCTTCCTCTGTAACAGCAAATAATAAAAATAAAATATATATCCAAATTAAAGGGGACTTTCCATACAGAAAGCGTGGTTTATTCGGCTATTTTTGCTCTTTGTTTATCATGGCTGTATCTCTTGAACCACAATAGGTAGACACATGAGACATTCTACACTTTAACTGTAATAACAAAAAATATAAAAAAGAGGAAAATTTAAAGGGATCTCCAAACAAGTGAAAATTGATGTTCTTTGAAAAAGTTGCCTGATTTTTAAGGTACGGAACCCTTCGTGTGCGAGTCGACTCGCACTTGGCGGTTTATTTAGGTTTTGCCGAACAAGTACCTATATATACCTATATTAGCTATGTACTAAATAGTATTTAATATGAATACCTAGGTACTATAAGTCCACTAACACCACCCCTTTCCATTGTAGTAACTTGTGGTTAACGGGGCTGGTCACACTTTTAGAATTAAGTTTATTTAAGATTGCCTATAGTTAATATTTAACTGTGATTGTTTGTTATCCCGAAGAGAAAAATAAAAAATAAAAAAAGTACTAATACCTCGGGAATATTTTTTGACCTCGAAATGGTCCCACATTTCGAGGTCATTCTAATAAATACATAATACATATTATAATTCTAAAATAACGTAGCACCTTGTATACTAGAATCATTAAAATCAGTCGACAATGACGACGGACAAATAAAGAAATACTTAAAAACATACATACATACAGCCGATCTAGAACCTCCTCTTTTTTTGAAGTCGGTTAAAAAGACCTAACTAATAACAAGCACACTTGTTATTGGCTTTTTTGGCAAAAACTATTAGAATACTTCGCTATTTCTTACACCTTCGATAACCCTCTATAGACATTTCTAGACAAGTAGGGTACCTAAATAAGAAACACAGTACCTACCCTCCTTTTCTAAGGTTATTATTATATTATAGTGCGTAAGCCTCACACTTGGGGTAATTTATAACTAGAGGCGCTAGAGTCGGAAGGAAGTCCCAAAGTTTTTCGACTCTTACGTCACTTGACCTCGTGGTGTAGTTGGTTAGCACATTCCCGTACTAAGGGAAGGAAGCGGGCTCAAGTCCCGTCAAAGTCGAATCATTTTTGAGATATTATATGAACTTTCCTTTTCGTTTCGCAGTCAGGTAAAAAGAGCGCTGCATACGATGTTCTGATTGTATGGCAGGGGCAGCTAAGAAGTCTTATACTGAACTAGCTCTTGCCCGCGGCTTCGCACGCGTATTTTCTGTATACATATTATGTAGACTATTATCTAAGATGGCTATGTTATAATGTACGTTTGAATTATATATTATACTAGCAAACCCGGCGAACTCCGTTTCACCACCAGATGGCTTCGTTTTATGTAAAAGATTTTCCCGCTTTTCTTTTTTAAATTTTTCCTGAATTTTCTTTGATATAAACCTCACGGAGCCCGAGACCTTTCCAACGAATGAAAAAAACCGTGGAAATCGGTTCGTGCGTTCTGGAGTTATAGCGTCAGGAAGGAAAACCCGACTTATTTTTATATAGTAGATTTTCCCGCTTTTCTTTTAAATTTTTCCTGAATTTTCTTTGATATGAACCTCACTGAGCCCGAGACCTTTCCAACGAATGCAAAACCGTGGAAATCGGTTCGTGCGTTCTGGAGTTATAGCGTCAGGAAGGAAAACCCGACTTATTTTTATATAGTAGAATATATATGTATATATACATGGTAAATTTCATCTTGATCTGATCAGTAGTTTTGGAGACAAAGGTAAAAAAAATACATTTCACAAACTTTCGGCTTTATATTATAAGTAGGAAGTAGGATTTACCACAAAGTCTTTATTTTAGAGGTACCTAATAGATAAGATAGAGATAGATAGATAGAGAAACATTTATTAACGAACACAACCCTGATACAGCACAGAACAGAAATGTACATAACTTACAAACAATAAATTAAACATAAAATACAAAAATACCTGATTGAGAAAAAAAAAAACAAATTAAGAAGAGAGTAGGCCCTACCTACTAAAGGTGGCTAAACGAAGGGAACTTTTAAAGAGAAAGAAAGACAAAAATTAATTGACAACTTAATAAGGCTAATAGCAAAGGTGCCTATGTATTCACTATGTAGGTAGGTAGGCACTGTGTCACGGAATGCAGTACCTAGCAGGTAGGTCCAAAGAGGTGTCAAATCGATGGTGGTGGTAGATTAGGTAATGATATAAGATGGCTACCTACTTACATTTATGTTGTTGAGACAGCGGCGATGCTTCTTCGAGTCGCTTCGCTGGAGCCGGGCAGCGAGCGCGTTAAAAGGAAGTGGATGTAAAAGGGCTAATTTTCACATATTTTGTGTCCGAACAAGTTATATCGAAGGCAGTTCTCTACTGAAGGCATCCACGCAGGATTATTTATTAATGTATAAGTCAGCTAAAACTTAAACCACTCTCACCATAATTTATAGGTTCCGCCACTCGCGCGTACTTCGGATTGTTCAAGAGTTTGACTTACGTGAAGTTGGTGAGAGTTATGGCGTATTAATACGAACTTGACACACTATTTGATTAAACTGGGTGTTAAATTAATAAACCTCTAAAACTAGGTATGATGTAGGTATGGTATGATGTGGGAAACGATAGACCAAATTATTCTGGAACTCTCAATGGAGGAATCTTTACAAAGGCTCTATTTTCGTTTGGAGCTAGATGATTTTGAAATACGTTTGTTTTACTAAATTATCTTCTTTCAAAGGGGTTTAAAGATGTTAGCATGGTAACATCGGCTATCACAAGTTTGAATTTTTTCAAAATCACCGCACGCAATGAATTTTTTATATTTGGATAGAGGAATAAATGTCATGTAGCTTAATGTTCAGGGCATGACTTTTTTGTCCTAAAGCGTCAAGTTTCTGAGATATTCACTTATTCACAGCTGAAATTAAAAATACTTCAATATATTTTATTCATTTTTAAATATCTTAGAAACCTGACGCTTTAGGACATTATGTTGATTACGAGTGGACTCGATCCAAATATAAAACTTTAATCGTGGGGTTTAATTTTGAAAAAAAAAAGTGTGGTAGCCGATGTGAGGGCCAAAATCTTCAAACTTATAAATGTCACTAGCGTGTGTAGTGATTAGATTTTTGAAAATTAATTTTTAGAAATTTTCATCACTACAATAACATTAGTCCATTGGCGGGAATCGAATTCACAATCTTTCCGACCCATGCAGGGTGGTACAAACGAACGTTACCTGGAGAGCAGCTAACCAAAATATTCAAGATAGCAAATTTAAAAAAAAAACTATATTATCGTCATGATGCGGGTCATGACGCTGGATACCTACCTACTTACACTTTAGAAAAAACGAGATCCATAAAACTCGACTGATTGGATTCATTATTCGTGAAATTGTATTCAATGGATTTTACACAGGCTGAACGCCGGCGGGTTTGCTTGAGAAAAATTCAACTGTAGATTATGTTCATTTATTAAACTGAACATAAATAAATCAGCTGTTTTGCTACAGCTGTTTTTTTTTATGAATACAGGTGTTGCGGAGACGTATTATGTTGACAAGACTTTTAAGCCGCTGGCCCACAGCGGCGCACGCTGTGCACGGCCACGCGGCGCATTTAAGCTGCGTGAGTTCGTTTTTTCGACCTTGGATATACGTTTCCACTGCAGCCCTCACTTTCATGACATTTAACCCACGACTATGTACAACTGTAGCGCAGCACAGTTTTGAATCATACGAAAGTGAGTGAAGCTGCGCACGCGTGTACCGAGTGCAAAGCGTTGACAGCGTTGATTTGCATGGGCACCATAGAGCAAGCCACGCATGTAGCAATAACGTCATTAATCTCTTATTCATAGCCTGTTCGTGGGTTGCTGTGGCCGTTACCATATATATTTTCTTTCATAGCGAAGCTAGACCTACGTGCGTGGCCTCTCCGTGCGCAGCAGTGGGGCTGTGACTTTAGACTTTGAAATTGTTTAAGAGCTGCATGCGGTTACCATTCGTATCGTAGGTAAGTTCTAAACATATTCACGGGTATTTTTGGGTTAATTAGCTTAATTTTCCGACGTTTCAGCAGATTTACACTCTGCCCCATGCGGCGGTAACGGGATGACAACAGGATAACTACATTAGGTAGGTAGTTTAGCGAAAAAAATCTACGTCTTATCTATCGCCTCCCGAGCGGATGTTTTAACGAAATCCCACAAAATCCAAAGCGTTCAAATAGTAGATTGTTTTACTAAGGAGTAAACCACCCCATTATACAGGGTGGATTTATGAGACGGGACAGTAAGGGCAGGCCTAAAGAAAGATATTCGAATCGAATTCGCAGTATGAAAGTTATAACTTGTTTTTATCTAGTTTTTTCCAGTCAGTTTTGTTTATAGTAGATCCGCCCTGAACAAAAGTTTGGCTCTATAATAAAGAAGTTTACTCTCCTACCGAAATGTATGGAAAAAGTTTTTCGCGATTTCTAACATTTCTAGTACTCGAACCTCAGTTGGTCCAATAGAGACTTTTGATCCTTATTTGAAACAGGATCGATTGGAATCAAAAAAAAAATTTGTGTAAAATTATATTTTACACAAAAACTTTTTATATATTCTTTATATATTTTTTATTATATTCTCTTGCTGACTGTAGATTTTTTTTAAAAATCTGTGAATGCAGTTCAGTATAATCTTAAAAGGTTATGGATTTTCCTGTAACTATAACGGTTAAGGTAAGGTTAAGTTAAGGTACCTGTCCTTACTGTCCCGTTTCAAAAATCCATCCTGTATATACGAGGTTGTTATATTCCCGAGCGCAGCGAGAGAGGATGATAACCGAGTTATATTGAGTGGTTTTGGCCTGAGTTAAATAATGCACGCACGTTTTTCACTTCTATACTTCACGAATTTGTCGTAAGTCTCTAAATATAACTTCACGTGATTTCGACAGCAACAGATTCATATTAATTATTTCTTCGCCCTTCTGTACCATTTGCATATTATTGTCCTAATTTTCGCTTGATGACATTTTCAATTAATTTGAATACCTAAGCCACGTTCACCTTCAATTCAATTTGTAGTAAACAAAAAGAGATTTCGTGCTAATAACAACTTTTTAATGTCTTTGTTACGCGCAACGCATAGTACGCATTCTACCATGGAGGAAGAATAACCCTTCTTATAAACATTCAACAAAAAGGCGCGTTCAGTTCCATTTTCAAAATATATTCAAATAATATGTACATCTGTGTTCATGGAACACCAAAAAGTCGAGTCTTTATGTAAGAGGACGAATGTCTAGTACTTACAGGCTGATGATTTCAGACAAAAATAAATAAGAAAAATACTTTATAGTCCTAGGGCTTCAACTCGAATTTTACTCCCGCTAAGCTACATAACAACCAACACTACCCAACACACGCGTTAGTAGATAAATTTCCCCGTCCCGATAATAATCGGTCAAATTATCCCGCCTCGCAACTTACAACAGAAATCGCGGGATATTCATTACGTCATATTTTCCTCCAAGAGAATCACGATGAAGCGTGTGGAGTGAAAAACGGCCAAGTGCGAGTCAGGCTGGCGTATCGAGAAAGTTCCATCCGTACCGTGTCGTCACCAGGTAGTAAAATTTTTTTTAGTGCTCAGTTTTGTAAGCGTTATTGGTAGTGTTAACAACAATAAAAAATAAGACCCTAAGAACATGGTTCAATATCGTCCTTGCGTCCTGTGCGTCCTACAGATCAAATCAAAATTCCTTAAACAATTTACTTATCTGCGCAGCGCATCAGCATACAGGCGGGGCAATTCAGCTCGCGTCTTGGGGACGCTTCCGACTGGTATTGATATGGATCTGTTGAGCTACCTGTAGATTGTTTGCAACAGTCTGCAGTTTTATTGTAGCTTAATTGTTTCAATTGTAAATACTAGTTCTAATTTGTTTTTATTATTGAATTGTAATTTTCTTTGTCTATAAAGGCTTAACAGCATGGACAAATAATACAACAAGAATATTTTTTTCCTGTGAAAGAAATACGAAGGGACAGAAATTTAAAAGTAAGGCGATTTCTTTTTGTAATTAATTATGTAGCTTTACTGGGTATTGTTATAATTTTATTGTATAAACGCACGATACAGGCGCAGTAGGTAAAAAAAAACTGTAGCTATCACGCTCAAAATAATAAAACTTACCGATTAGTAAGAGTGCGTGTAGACAGTAAATTATACCCGTACTTCAGTAAAACTACATAATTTGTTTAATTTTTTTACATAATAATTTTACTATCAACTCTTCATTCGAAAATAGCATGAGTTTACTAACGTTCCAATCGGTCCACAGTCAACACCCGTCACACACGGAACACTGAAAGTGAACTTCGTTTCACAAACAAAGCGAGCGCCTGAAAGGGGCCTGTGCAAAACATTTTCATTGTGTCTGCATTCGCTCGATTTTTAATCTCTCTCCCTCTGTAAGTTTATTGTGAGCTTTGCGATTCGTGACGTCACAGGATCCCGTTTATTATCGTTTGTCGTGACGTAACGTGATGTGACAATGACATAGACTTTTGCTTTTCCAATTGTTGCGCGAATCGCAATGCAATGAGGCGATTCGCAAAAAGAAAAAGCCCTATTTACCTTTGAATTCTCTAGATAGAGTTAATCTTTCGTAAAAAGCGCCCTCTTTTCAGTCTGGTCGAACTATTCTTGAACATTTTTTAAAGCAATCGTCGAGATTTCCCTGTTCTGAGAAGCCTAGGTGCCTACAGTGTACAAATATGTTGTTGTTCGCTCAAAAGTTAGAGAAGAATTTTTGAACAAATCGTTTCGATAATATCGAAACGATTTGTGTAGCGCGTATTAAGTAACCTATGCGATATTATCGTATAGGTTACATAATACGCGCTTCGTTCAGACTTGTGTACGTACCACCTTATTTTTACTGTACATACATATATCTGTTTCTTTTGTTTGTGTGTACTTATTTTTACTGTTTTGTTCCCTCATCAGAAACTAGATGATCAGTCATTGCATTTGCACTTGTTACGCTTCCTTTTACGTTCGGCGCAGACGGGCCACTAAATAAGTGGCGACAACTTAGATCAAAATCCTTTTATTTATTCGGCTTGTTACCAACCGACCCATCTAAAGTAGGTAGGTGATCGACGCAGAAGGACGGACCACTAATTAGTGCTAGCTCCATAACATAACCGTAGGTAACTAAGATCACCTATCGATTCGTTTATGTTAATCTCGTGTAATGCTAGAGTTCTCATAGGCTTGGCTTGGCAGGCGAATTGGTGATCGCAGTGGAAGTGTTAAAATACGCAGATGGAAGCTGCTGCTCGACCTTGGAAAAACGCCCCTTGTTTGGGGGTATGTTCAGCTGCGAACGTGTGCTGATGAGGGAACGCCAGGCAGAAAAAATAGTTCGGAAATCGTCTATAAGCTAACACGAAAAGTGACATTCGAGCTTTGTAACCAGATTGTTTCCCTAAATAAACCAGAGAAAACAATCCATTAGCCCCTAAACATTTTACTACCGATAGCTACTCACTTCTTTATTCAAGTTGCCAATGTAACATGAGCCCGGTAGTAGTACATTTGTTAAGGGACGAAATCTCTTTTGTATGGTCTGAATGTGTGAATAGGATGAAGCGGTATGTTTTATTCAATGCTTTCAAGATGTGACGCGAAATTTTCGGATACGCTGTCATGAATTGATCACCGTGACGGATCGGTGGGACGTTTGTTTCGGTATGTTCGGATATTTCGTGCATTTGAAAAGAAAACTATTGGTACATCGGCGGCATCGGATGGCAAGATAGTTCTCCTGCACGTGGCTTCGCACGCTCTTTTCCGGGATAAAAAGTAGCCTATGTTCGTCTCCAGGGGGACTGCCTAAATTATTTGGACTACAGAATTGCACTACTTGATAGCATAGAGCGGGAGCATCAGGGACCGATATATTACCACGATCTAGTAGCATCGGCGCACAACTTTAGGCAGTTTAAATATTTTGCGCATAAAGTGTATAAATCGCGGCGCACTGAGGAGGGCACACTTTCGATAAGGGATGTGGGGGGCACAGAGCAGCACCGAGCTGGGGTGGAGCAGCCCGGAAATGAAGTCTGTGATGTGATGTGGCATGCCCCAGAAGGGGGAGAGTGCTCGGGACATAGTGCGTAGGTTTTGTAGAGTCTGGAGTCACCCGAGTGACTCTTTTCTCACAGATTCGGTCCGTGTAACCGCAAGGTAGGCAGGACCATGGGAAGGTGGAGGGAATACCGTCTACCTCCGGTACGGTCCTTACTGTTTAGCCGTTTAGGTGTGAAACGTAACAGGCAAACAGAATTAGGTATAATTTCGCTTTTGTAATAGTAGTTTGGATAATCTATCTACTTAGCCCGTTAGCACCCACTGCTTCTAATAGGACTCCTTCATAATGGCGTCTATCATATACATATATCTAGGGCTTTTGAACCTTAAAACGTAAATTTGGCTAGTGTGGCCAACATGGTCTCTGCCATAGAGTTTAGTAACATAAAGATCGCCAACAAACGAAGGAGCTTAAAATAATGGAAGTTTGTATGTGTACAAGATAGCTTTAGTACTGGTGCCTGTACTCTACTACTATTTTATATTCTCAATGTTATCTGTAGCCTATCTTAAATAGGTATAAAACGTAGTATTTACTGTTTAGCCAAATAAAAATAATACTAGAAGTCGATACACGCGTAATGTTTCTACTTAGGCTATAAATGTCGCGTAGGTATTGTAAAAATGCAAACCACTCTTTTACTAATAAAAATAAACACATTCCGACGGAAATTGCTTCGCTAATGAAACATAATGAATGAGTAACCTTACACGCTATGTCGTTATTAAAACCGAGTTAGAGCTTAGACGCTGTAACATTTTAGAGGTAGATATATGTAGATGCCTAGCTTGGTGATTGATGTAGGTAACTAACGGAACTTCTCTGACGAAAGCTAAATACCTTACCTATCACTGCAGTTTTTGCATTCACATACGAATAATTTCAATGACGTGTCAATAAAACCAAGAGTTGAGTAAGGTAAATTTCACTGAAGCGGTTGTTCAGCAATAAATAAATATATATTGATAATAACGAGCAGCAGTAGCAAGCTAAGTGGAACTTGTAGCAAAAACTTCTTGAAAGGTCAAGATTACAGACTTCTGTCATCTTTGTTGAAAGGATACGCCCATGGAAGACTGACTTATTCTGGATTCGTCCCACTGGCTTTGGCCCAAGTAATCCGAACCTGGAAAATCCTGGAAAAAGTGCCCCTTTAACTAGGTATTTAGACAAGACTCCAAAAAATGGTCTTAGTTGGTATCGTCCGTCATGTTTTTTTCTGCCTCAAATCATTGTTAAACAGGATCATGAGGTTTAACCCTACACTGCATTAAGTTCAGTTTAGTGACAGTTATGGGAAAACCATTTAAATTTAATAGGTACTAATAATATGCCTTGAGATGACGGATGCAGAGCAGTCTCTTAAGTTTCTATAAACTTTATGCGAACTGAGAAAATTACAAGTAAGAAAATCTGAATGTAAAATAAGTATATCTCTGTTTAGAGAATTTGTCTTTATGAGAACTTCATTGAATTTGAATACCACTTGGTATATGTGGTAGACCATTTGCGTGTTTCCTCCAAAGATTTAAATCGTTAGATAGGCCCTTATCGTAGTGAGACGCGCCGTTTTTACGCCACGCGAAATAGCTCGCTCATTTGGAATCAGTGTACTGTACATCTAAACACAGTGTTAGCTGGGCGTGTTGTAACTTCGGCAATTTTAAGATTTCACATTTTGGATTTCAAGCATAAAGAACCTTATTTTCCACAAATGTTCGTGCAATATGATTGCACAATAAATGGTAATAATAACGGTTAGGTATATTGGTATAAAACACTATTTTTAACTACTCATTAGTGTGCGTGCGTCGGCATTTTGTTAACGCAAACAATCGTTTAACAAAGACAATGCCACAATTTTTGGTGTCAAGGCATATCTAACGATATAAATCTCTGGTTTTCTCTATATGTTGTTCGCAAAAACAACAAACAGAAGAACACAATAATAACCCCTATAATAGATAGCCCCAGATCGTTCCAACAACGCCATGTTTTATTCATAATTCTTGACTCGCCCGTCGAGTGCCACTGGCGAGACTTATTTCTTAAAATGCTCTCTTAGGATAATAGCTGAGGGGTGGGGATTGGCAGACAGGCAGGTTAAGGGCAGCGCCCACCATGACTACTATTGCTAGTAAGTCGCATGAAATGTAGTTATTAGACTTATCTATAGTAAGTAAATGTTACGTCAAAGGGATCTGTGGGTCTACCATGAGTTTTAACAATCTATACTCGCTAGCGACTGTAGTTAAAAAAATTTATGAAAACTTGAACAGCGCCTCTAGCGGATAGTTGGGTACTAAAATGCGCGGTACTAATATTTACGTAACTACTGTAGTAACGTCAGGCGATCTAACTGTCACAACTCATGGTAGACACACAGTTCAGCCGTTTTGGCGTAAAAAGGTAACAGACAGAGTTTTAGACAGAATGTCTTTCACGTCTATAATATTAGGTATTCATATCTTTTATTGTGATTTAATTTAATTTAGATACCACGTGTAGGACGGAATGCTGGTTCTCTGTAAAGCAGTTTAAATTAAACTTAAACAGAAACTAACACACACAACAACTGAAACAGAAACAACTGCTACTTTTTTGTGTACCTATACATACATATAATTCTGAAATAAAAGTTTTCATTTTCTTTTTTGACTCTATCAAGTAGAAATTCTGATTGTTCATAACTTACTTAGCCAGCTATATAGACGAATCGTAAGAACCGACAAAATAAACTTACCAGAGGAAAGCAGCAGCTTCCTCCTTTGTAATTTTTAAACATCCACTCCGATCACCATTTCACCATACCACCTGCCAACCACATGGTGATTATGGCAAACCCCGCTTCTTTGTGGGAGGTATGTTCAGCTGTGGGCGAAGTGAGCTGATGAGGAAGGAAGGAATGATTCGTCATTCCTTCCTTCCTCAACAGCGTTGGATTCGTCCAACGTCGAACTTGATAAAATCCGTCGATTCGTATCAGCTACAGTAGGTACGAGTACATTCATAAAACATAAACATAATTCTTTGCAGTCAAGCAAAAAGTAAATGTTGTTTTAGGCTAGAAATTCAGTCAGGACTAAAGCAATATTTAAAAATTCAGTAGCACAATACATTCCCTGGCAAAATATCTCTCAGCACTTTCTTTATTCTAAGTATTGATTAATATTTATTGGAGCAGGCAATCCGCATGGGACCGGGTAATTTACGGGCGGCTAGCCGACAATACCTTGGTTACGATTAAATAAAATACGTTCATTGGATTATTGATAAATACGGCACGCTTTCTTGGGGTTTTTGTATTTTATTTTTGTGAAGAAATAAAATTGGTTTGGTCCTCTTTTATGGAAAATACGCATGTTGTGCGAATACCACTAAAGAGGTAAATAGTTACGCTTTTAATTGAGTTCTTTCGTTCCGAGTGTGATTCTTTCGTTAGTCCTTTAATGGAATTCAGATATCCATACTTAGGTATATAATAAATTCGAAAGTAACTCTGGCTGTCTGACTGTAAACTTTTCACGTCTAAACGGCTGAATAGATCTTAATGAAATTTTGAGGGAGGTAAATACAGTATCCCGGGGACGGAAAATCACGTGCGAAGCCGCGGGTAGCCGCTAGTAACATTATTAATATAGATACAAAAATACAAATCCTCGCGGGTAAGAATACCTTCTCACACTAATATTCGGACTGGTAACACACGGGGTACATTGACCCAATCCGATATGTTTCTAATTTGTGAGTCCTCGACTTACAAAAATCTTCAAAAAGACTTCAAAGTTGATACTTCCGAAAAGTTTCTAACTTGTGTATGACTCATCAAAATTACGCAACCGAGATAAAGTAATGTGATCTTAGAAGGTGTTCCATAATCCAGTAATTAACAGCCTCCGAAGTCAAACATTTGAAGTGAAGCTGTTATAAACCTGAATAATTTATACGTTAATCGACACCGACATAAATTTCAAGATAGTTTCGTTAATTCCTTAACTATATTCCCGAAGCTAGACTTGATGTTAAGGGATTTTACATAGAGCGAGGGCGATTCTATCGAAAATAAGGAATTTATTGTGGACGTGAAAAATCATGAAGATGATGCAGAAGAGGGCTGTTCGTGAAATCTTTAATACGGGTCCTAGAGAAAGCCTACGTGAAAAATTCAAAGAAATAAACATAATGACAGTACCATGTCAATATATTTATGAAAACTTGTACACTCATAGGAATATCAATAGGTTCCCTAAAAATAGCGACATACTTAATTAAAATACTAGAAATAAGAATAAACTCGCCGTGCCCACAACTAGGCTACACAAGATTATTGTATCTTTTAAAGGGCAGTGTATACGCTTCTACAACAACATACCAAATGAGTGCAAAAAATTATCAATAAATAAATCCAAACAAATTGTCAAAGATATCCTTTGTAAAAAGGCTTACTACAAAATATGAGATTATCTAGAGGATAAAAAAGCTTAGTTGCAAGGGACGCGAAGCGGGAGCGTGCTTTACTCTTTCAGAGTTTATTTTGAAAGCAGTAAGATGACTTAAAAGAAAAGGTATAGTTACTCAAGGGTATACGTACAATCTGTCATGAAAATATTGCAGTGGTGAAAATATTCCTAGCCGAAATTCGGCCACGGCCGGCGCGGCGGCGGCGCGGCAAGTGTCAACGATACAAGCCAGGTGGACATGGGCAATGGGCAGTTTATTCATTTAAATAAATTGGGTTTAACATTTATAGGGATAAAAGAGCAACATAAAATAGTACAATGAACAAACCACCTAAAACAAGACCTAAAAGCATTAGAATACGTAACGACTGATGATAGAAACTCAGAAAGGTATTGCAATTACCTATATAAATTGGAGACGGACCCAACTCGCGTCCAACTCGCAAGTTCTGGCAACTTCGCGTCTAATTGATCGTATCTATTATTCAACCAGCTACGTAAGTAGGTATAATTCCGCTGTCAGAGGTTAGGTCAATGAATAAATCAAACAATTTATGCAAGAACGTTGTACTGCTTTTGAACTTCGATGACACTCAGCTCTTGACTTGGTTATCGTGATTGGCTGATCTGATTTCGTGTTAACCGCAGATGTCTCCGATGTTACCCTTAATCATGGGACGCTAAATATAGAGTAGCCATTATTTGCTACTGTTTTAATACATTTTCCTAAGTGTCATAAATAGGTATACTTAATTACTATAGTATTAATCTTAATTTATACCGATACCTACCTGACATAGGAATCGATAAAACTAGTTATAATAAACCCCAAGTGCGAGTTGACTCGCACACGAAGGGTTCCGTACCGTAAAAATCAGGCAACTTTATCAAAGAACATCAAATTTTCACTTGTTTCGAGACCCCTTTAACTTTTCAACTATATTATATTATATTTTTTGTATTTTTTGTTATAACAGTTGAAGTGTTACTTATTAATATAAAGTTTCATGTGTCTGCCTATTGTGGTTCAAGACATACAGCCTTGACAAACGAAGAGCACAAAAAAACACGTTTTTTTGTATGGCTATATTATAGTTTTTTCCACAATAACACACACATGAAACATTTTTTACCCTTCAATTTGAAAATTTATTTTATTTTTATTATTAACTTGTCTAGCTGCAAGAGAAACACATTCTCTGATTATTTTAACCGTCTACCTCTTACGGTTTATGAGATAGACCCCTGTGACAGACGGACGGACGGACGGACAGCGGAGGTTTAGTAATAGGGTCCCGTTTTCACTCACGTTTTCATTATTTTTAGGGTACGGAACCCTAAAAAGCAGCGTCAACAAGCTCAATACATACTTAGTTACTACTTACTTTCGGTTTTAGGGTTCCGTACCCAACAGGAGACAACGGGATTCTATTACTGACCCCCCTCCGCTGTCTGTCTTTCCGTTTTCGTCATCACCGGAACCCCTCATGTGCAAAATTGAATCTCACTTGATTGGTTTTATTTGTGATTCCTGTTGGTTCGTACACAGCTTACGTCCGATAAAAAGCTTTTACACAATAAACACAGTCGCAGAAAGTCCTATAATGAACGCTCAGGGTTCCGGCCCTGGAGCGCGCGGGTTCCGTGGCATCCTGCATTATGAAAATATTCTTCCATTAGCATCAAACCTTTCCGGTACGCTTTCCAGGTTTTTATCGTGCTAGGTGCGGTTGAGAGTAAATAATACTGAGAGCTATAATTTATGTCAAGGTACTGGTACGTACGAACCACTGTACGTTTAACAGAATAGGGCCCCTGGCCTATTTTGTTAAACGAATAGCTTTACTATGAAAATGGATCGTCACAGAATGACACATTTGGTGTCACCCGTCATACTTGAGATGAAAGAATCTACAGATGGAGGGACGCCACGCGCGCCAAAAGTGATTGAAACCATTCAAATAGCACCGCACGCACTGTCTAGAGTTTGTTTCATCTATGGATTCTACGCGACTATTCTGTGACGATACCATTGTCAATAGTAAAGCGATTGGATAGCAGAATTGGGTAACCACTGTAACCAGTATTGTCTGTACGTCACCACTGAAGACTGGGGCTGTATGAGCTTTGATGTCATCCTCTCCGAGCTTGGGCTTGGGCGGGCAGTCTCGACGGGGACTAGCGATGTGCGCAGGACATGTTATAGTGCACAAGTGTTTGCGCAATCACAGGAGCACTCTCTATTCCGTCACTCTCATTATCCGATGGGACGGCAGACCGACACGACCGAGGAGAGGCCAGGTGCAGGAACAACGGCTTAATGTGCTTTCGAGGCACAGGGGTGTAAAACCGCTATTTTCCTGACTCCAGGCTGCTACTGTAAATTTTCTTGCTAGAAAAATTCCAACAACAATTTTGACCTGGCCCGGAATTTAATCCAGGGACCAGATTATCAGCGATTGAACACGCGACCGCTCAACGACCAAAGAGTCAGTATGAGTACTTATAAACCTACCAACTTATATACATACATAGGTACACTAACGGCGACGTTCTGTCCAGCGACAGAAGAAAATAATTGGTAGTTTGTTTTAGTGAGATTTCCTCAGTAGGTACTTTAAGCTGGGTACTGATCAGTGTTTCGGGGCGTAATGTACGTTACATTACATTACGTCGCACAGCGAGCGTTCGTGCAGTCAGTACGGGGAAAGAAGGCGCTCGCAACGAGCAACTAGACGGATTTTTGACGTTTCATGCTCGCTGCGAATAGAACATTATGCCTCGTAATCCGGCTTATGAGAGATAATCAATATGTAAGTTTTCTACCGAAAGTGGTTACTCTTACAATTTGAACCTCATTTCTCTCTAAAATTTGTCCATATTTTGTAGCTAGCACGATTTACTTAACAGTCTGTTTATTTGCACACGTAAAAGTAGGAAATTATTTGCGAATTGAACTCTTCACGTACGGGCGCGTTACATTTCTCGCATCTCGTGGTTGACATTTCAAAGAGAAACAGTAACCAGCAAGCTAAAAGCTGAGCTCAATCGAGCGGTGAGCTTGTTTACAAGTTTTAAAAAGGATTCACCCTACGAATACGTAAGAGAGTGCATGACGGTTGTATGATACGTAATGTAAGAATCAATTTCGGTTGCATGGACAGATTTTACAGTCAATATTTTGCTCGTTCATTTTCAACATAATTTAGTTCTTTAATATGTATATTATTTCAACAAAAACACAACAAAACAAAACGACCAATTGCAATTATTATTTAAACTTATAATAATTTCCTTAAAATCTATATAGAAGGCAGAGTGCCCAGAATGCTGGCAGTATTGCCATGTTGAATGTCAACTGTTTTTTTTTATCATTGCGTGTGAGAGAGAGTGTAGTTAGAACAAAGTTGTTTAACGTATCTTTAGTAGTAAAATAACAATCATTTGCGTTGCTAAAAGCTTGAGTCTGAAACATAAACGTAAAATAGTTGTGTCGTATTAATTTAGTACACACATTTGTGTCCATTAGCTACTAATCCATGGGCACGCATCCAAAGATTTAAAATTTTTACTGCGTTGCTAAAAATATTTACCCATTCGATTCCGGAAACAGCGTTAACAAAATAATGCATTCTGAATACATCTACATTTTTACATCAAATGCACTGCTGTGTTTTAGTAATAGAATATTCAAATGTGCTTTGGATTGTGCATGGCCATCGACAGGACTTGTGCCACATGTGTCCGAGTCACGTATCAACCGCAGGTGTTAAATCTACTGTTAGGTTACTTTATAACATTTGATAATCACAGGGTTAAAATATAGCTTCTCATCAGCACACTAAGGTACGGCTGAACGTGCCTCATCCAAACGAAGGAAGTTTTCTCATAATGACGACTGATGTGGCGCGGCGGGTCCGCATGCAGGAGGTTGCGGGTTCGATTCCCGCCTTGGGACAAATGTTTGTACGATCTGCAAATATTTGTTCCGGGTGTTCTGGGTATTTCTATGAATAATAAAAATATATATCTATGTAATGTATTGTATTACGTCTATCAGTCATCTAGTACCCAAAACATAAGCTCTGCTTAGCTTGGGGCTAGATGATGCTGTGTGGACTGTCCAGCATTATTTATTTATTTATTTATAACTAGATTACTACGCTCGGCAAAAGGATTTGTTATCGCAGTGGTGATATTAATAATGCACAAAAAGAAACTGCTGCAATTCCTTTGGCAGGTTCCCATTGTCAGCTCCTACAACATCCACAAGCTGAGCTGCAGGGGTCAATTCTTACGCTGCGACCGTCACGGTAAAACAAAGCATCTAAAATAAATTAAATTAAATTATTTTTTGATTCAGCCCAAACAGCACAAAGACCCATAGATTACAGTAGTATATGTCACACAGTTTCAGTTAAACAATAAAAGTACACATAACAGAATTAATCTATACGTAAAATAAAACTGTAACAGGTCATATTCTGTACATTGAAGATATATTGAAATTTTTTTTGTAGGGCAATCTATTATCGATTCGATTCTGAAGATGTCTGTCTGTCTGTCTGTATCTTGGCAGCGCATAACTCCGAAACTACTGAATGAATTCAAATAAACTTAGCATGATTTGAGTTCATACTACGAGGAAGGATATAAAACACTTTTTATCCCGGAATTCATAACGGTTCCCTTGGGAGCCCCTCTCCCAAGGGAACCGTTGATGATGAAAGTCAAAATGCGTACTTCGTTGTAATTTATCAACGCGTTGTCCGATTTCATAGATTATTTTTTTGTTAGAGACAATTATGCAAGATTGTAAAAAATAGTCAACATCATCATCATCGCAGCCTATACTAGTCCACCTTTGGGAGAGGGGATGAAAATCGAAATGAGTTATATATGTATAAATCATCAACGCGTTGTCCAATTTTAGTCATTCTTTTTGTTTTAGAAATAGTGTTGCAAGATCGCTAAAAAAACAGTCTGCATTATCATCATCATCATCATCATCATTAGTCCATGCATAACTCTTTCCATAGCTCGCTGTGTAAAAATAATCACAAAACGGAAAACGCACGAAAGAGAATCTTATTGCTACTTAATTAGATCTAATATCTATCTATCAGGTCCAATTCTGCACATTGAAGTTTTTTTTGCACACCGTTTCTTAATATTAGAGAAACTGTGGTCAAATGTGAATACCTAATTTGTCGGTAGGTATGGCAATCGCGAACGAAGTCGCGGGTACAGCTAGTTAATATAATAAATTTGTTTGGCACAAGGGTTGATCAGGCTTGACATCCAGTGCCTTTGCAGTTTACTGCAATGTCTGTCTTAATTTAATTTTATTTATTTTGAAATTTTAGGAAAACTTACAGCTAGAAAATTACAAAGTAAGGAACATTTAACTAAATACATGAGATTTACATGTACTTATGCTGAGGGCTATTAATAAAGATTCCACTGATAGCAAAAAACATAATAGTAAAACATGTTTCAGTAATACTGGACGACTAAGTAAAAAGCATAGCTTAACTGATTTGATACATAAAAAAACCTTATATTGTAACTAAAAAAATAAAAAAACACATTGCACACACATAAAAAAGGAAAAAAAGGAAGTCGATGAAAAGTAGATAAAAAACAAAACATAAGCTAACAAGATTACCTAAGTGGAGGTGTCCACCAAGAATTTACCATACGACAGTCGTTTGAGCTTACTAGTAGACGTGTTAAAGATATCTATATCAATATCTGCACATACCAAGGTGTTGCATGAGGCGTGCTTAAGCTAAACATCAGCTTGCTCGCAGCGGGCAAGCATGTGCCCTACGAATGCGTACCTCCATTGTGCCCGTCGTCGTCGTCAACCTGAGGCATATCTGTAACTGCGCCTGACCTAGTTACATCTGCAATCATACCCATGTGGTATACAAACCAGAACATAACCATGTTCTGGGCTGGGTTCATGGGCTCTGCCAAAGAACCTATAACAACCGTTATAGGTTCTTTGGCAGAGCCCCCATTTGGAACAGAACATACCTAATTTGGCAAATCAGTCACCTATTACGGGTGTCTGGTAGAGATCAATCTTGAGCGGTAAAATAAATAAATGATGTTGGATCATCCACGCAGTATTATCAAGCCCCAAGCTAAGCAAAGCTTGTGTGTGTGAGCTTGTGTATGGGTGCTAGACGACATCTTTATTGACAAAGAAAATTACAATTCAATAATAAAAACAAATTAGAACTAGTATTTACAATTGAAACCATTAAGCTAACTGCAGACTGTTGCAAACAATCTACAGGCAGCTCAATTGATCCTAAGCTAGATGACTGTTATCTATACTTATAATAATACTAAATATAACAGTTTACATAAATATATATTTTTTAATATACATAGAAAATACCCAGAACACCTGGAACAAATATTTGCAGATCGGACAAACATTTGTCCCAAGGCGGGAATCGAACCCGCAACCTCCTGCGTCGCAGACGGACCTAACACATCGGTTTAAAGACCGCCAATTGTCACATTTTTTGTAATTTTCGTAAAGGATGCAATCTATCTATTTTCTATCAAATTTTTCCGTGCCGCCATGACACCTTCCGAGCCAAAAGCCAAGGAGCTAACCGTGAATATTTCAGCAAATCTTACAAATAGCTACATTTCACACGCACTATGCATTTCCCGTCTCGGCACACATTCGTTACGTTCCAATCCAACATAAGTTACATATGACGGAAGCCGCGAGTGTAGCACCGGCTTATAATTCCATTTGTTAGATCCTCAGCCTGAAGGCACAGCTCATGTAGAGATGAGCTGAATCAATCCACAACTTTGATATCCAATGACATCAATGGACCATCAGTCCCAATGGACCGTTGATATTTTCCAAAACGTCAATATCACTTACGATTCGGGGATAGTGGTCACGATAAAAATTAAAAGCTTCAACCAAAGGGTCGATGAAAGACGCCTGCGTAAAACCTTAACGCGCAAAACAGAGGTGAGTGGAAAGATGGAATGGAGGCTGTTGTCTGGCGGTGGAACTTATGGGCACCTAACAAAATTCATAACATAATGCATATTTACTACCCTTGGAGTCGAGACCCTAGGTCTGTGGGGTACCGAAGCTCTTGATTTATGTTTTAAAAAATAATTTGAGCGTCTGGTCGAAATATGGCCGGCCCACTGCCGCAGCTTGCTAATTCTTTGAGCTATGTCGATAACTTTGGTAATTTTCTTTGTTATGAATATATAGGGAATACTGACTAGAGGCTACCAGGAAAACCAATGCTCCTATTCCTAACGCCTGCGATGTCATAAAACCTATGCACATGACTATATGCATAGGACTAAGACTAAGTCTGGATCTTGCAAAAGCTAAGTGAAGATCTTGCAGAGGTCACCATCAGGATATACTAGTCCACAACTGGATAATATAGAACTCCCCTGATGATCACCATAGCGCCCTGTCTTCTGTCTGTCGCAGGTCATCACCCACCTGGTTGGAGGGCGTCCTATACTACGTTAGCTCACGTTGGTATGTCAAAATGACAATAAACAATTATTTTGGACAAAATATGGTAGAACTATATCATCAAAGCTGCACCAAAGGCTAGGATCTAAGACATAACTTTATATTCTACGTCAAAATCAACAATGAAAATGAAAATCAAATAATAAAACAAATTAGAACTAGTATTTACAGTTGAAACAATTAAGCTAACTGCAAACTGTTGCAAACAATCTACAGGTAGCTCAACTAATCCATATCAATACCAGTCGGAAACGTCCCCATGACGCTGGCGGCATTGCCCCGCTGTAATTTGTAATTTTCTTTGTCAATAAAGTAATATTTCAACAAAGAACACAATATTAAGCCGATTAAATATGGTAGTTGTTTATTTGTAAGGTTTCACTCTACGTGAAAATCACACCAACCATTATTTTGGATAAATTATGGTAGAGCCATCGAAACTGGATCAAAGGTTAAGCGATCCCGGATGGAAAGGATCACCCAGGTGAACAAAGGTGAGCCGTTGTAAAAAAAACTTTCCACGGTTCACCCAGGTGGTCTCAGGGAGGTGGACGGTGGGTAAGAAGAGTAAGAACTCGAACATTTTATTCTACGTCAAATCATACAAGTTTTCGACAACAATATGATACAGTGATCTAGCCACATCAACTAAGCTGAACCAAAGGCTCGGATCCAAGATGGAACTTTAATTGAAATGTGTTTCTTCCAGTTTCTTCTGTTTTTAGGAAAACCACGAATTTTATTACTTTGTCAACATTTGTATTACGTTACAAGGGCTCTCCCCAATTACATTTAACAGGGATCATCTTTTTGTCATATTTGGCGGGCTTGAGTCGAGTGTCGTGTCGTGACGACGATTTGTTTTATTATTTTACAACAATAATTATTTAGATTGTTTTTGAGTCTTTTTAATTGGTAATATATTTTTATCCCAGTAGTTATTCATACAAAAACAAACAGTCTGTCTGTTACCTTTTCACGACTAAACGAAACTTAATGAAATTTAACAAGGTAGGTAGATCATGTTACAAATTAAATTGTATCTTGGAGAGTGAGAAGATATCATTACATGAACCCCTTTGGGGTGCTACAACATAGAATTATACCTTTTTAAAAAGAGAGAAACCTTACTGTTAAATTAAATAAAATACTGAGTCGGTACCTATGAATTGTTGATAATTAGACAAGTTTTATACCGCCATATCACGCGAAGAACCGACAACAGCTGGGGTAAACGTGTTCTCGAGTGGAGACCGTGACTCAGCAAACGTAGTGTAGGACGCCCTCCGGCCAGGTGGGATGACGAACTGCGAAAGACTGCAGGCAGATGCTGGATGCGACAAGCTGAAGACAGGGCGCTATGGCGCTCATTAGGGGAGGCCTATGTCCAGCATTGGACTAAGATAGGTTGATAATGATGATGATGAGACAATCATTACGATGACTAGTTACCTACTCGTACCTTATTAAGGAAAAACGCGATAGAAGTAGCGAGGAGCACCTAGTATGTATATATGTAACTAAAACTGATTGCTTGAAAAATTCTTGACCAGTTTGCGATTGATTTCTAGAAATCGTTCTATTTATACTTACGAGTACCTACTAAGTAACTTTATATTGTTTTAGGACAAAATCTGAGTGGACATTTGTAACAGGTTCAATCAGCTAAAGGATAATCTGAGCTCAGGTCCAGATTCGAATTTTAATGGATTTCTGGATAAAGTGATTGCTAAATAATATTTTGACATTGAAAATCGTAATTAGAGTTTAGGTGCTGGAAGTTTTGGTTTATTTTTAGCTCGATCTCAACTTTAGGGTAAAATGCTGTGGGCGGTTCAATGTGGAAAATAACCTGATTAAATAGTAATAAAGCCTTCAAAACAGCCTAAATCGCCAGAATTTTCACAAGTTTCTTGATATGTAGGCACTTCGTTACGCCGCCCCGCCGCGGCATGCTACTGTACTTCGGCATGTGCGTCGTGGGCACTCAAAGTGTTATGCTGCTTTTTTAATAAGAATCCTCTGCTAGCCAAACACATAATTATAGACAAACGTGAAAAATATAACCCTTGCCGAGTAAAGAATAGTAAACTACATACCTCTAATAGTACTATTTATGAATGTAAGCGGGTTAACTACGAACCTAGGATATGTTGGAAGGATACCAACGTTTCATCCCTTCTTGACAAGTGACTTCATAAGGATGAGTGCGGTTCTGAAAGCCCTCGTTCCGCGTCCCGTCTGGCAAAAAAAACTAGGTAGTAGACATCACACTATATTGCAAATACGAAAGTGGATGTTGACGGCTGTGTGGTGCCGGCTTAAAATGTTCACCCCCCAGCTCTTCCCGCGTGTGTCGTAAAAGGCGGCTAAGGGATATCCACTCGGGGTGGGCAGCAGCGCCCCCTGCAGAACAATTCTACCACAAAACTGCGATCCCCAACCCGCATGCCCAGAGTGGGGATTTTGGGCAAAACCCCCGTGTAAAAGCCAACAAGGCGCTTATCAAGGGGAGGTCAGGAAACCAATCACTCGATAAATATCAAAAGAACTGTCAAATTTTACAGTTTTTATCTATCAAATTTGACAGTTCTTTTGATATTTATCGAGTTATAAATTGGCGAGAATGGCCTTCCTGGGTCCAACAGTGGACCAATATAGGCTGTGGAGGAGGGGAAAAAGGATGTTTAGCTGTTTGTTAACTCTTCCCGCCAAAACTACCAGGCCGTATTTTTGGCGGGAAGAGACATTATCTTATTCCATTGGTCTAGAACTACATGACATGTAGTTCTAGACCAATGGAATAACAAAAATGGCCTACTTTTAACACGGGAAAATGCGTGCGAAGGCGCGGGCAGAATCTAGTAGCATATAATACACTTTATCCAAGTCTTCCCCGTTCTATTTAGTTGGGAGTTCGCATCTACTAGAATAGTTCTAGTTTTCTCTAAATTAGTCGGTGGGAGTAATTCCGCTCGTTATTCAAAGGCACCTGGGTTTAGCTGTATTTATCATTTCAACTTTGTTCCTGAATTAGCTCTAGAATTTAAGTTAATGTAAGTATCTATAGGTTTAGTAATGGAGTCTACGAACCAAAGTTTGCGGCCTGCCGACATGTTGTCAAAACACTTTGTGCCTATTCACATGCATAATGGTCACTACACCCGATCTATTCGATAGTGTAAAGTAGAAATTTATCAGCTAACTAGACAGCATTCACATGGCACGGCGACCGTGCCGTGACCATTTGTCGCCCGTCCCATACCATTTTACAATACACGGCACGGTGACCGTGCCGTGACCAGTACTCGTATGTGTAAAAGGCCTTTCGGTCGCCTACAATACAATAGTTCATGGTTTGAAATGTCACACCACGCCGGACTATGTCGCCCCGACTTGGTGGACTGGTGTTTAGACTCTGTAAGATTCGCTGGATTCCACATTCGTCTTATTCGCCCAACGCCAACTATCATTGAGATTTATCTTTCTACATTTTATTTTATTTATTTATTGCAACAAAACCAAATCTAAGTCTTTCAAAAGAACACGCCACTTTTTACTTCAATCTGGTCTTAAACTTATTGAACTTTTACTTTCATATCGATGCGTTAAGGAGAAAAGCAAGGCCTTTACCCAGTAGTGGGACAGTAACGGCTGAAAATAAGTAAAAATAATAAATATCGCTGCGTTAGCTGAATGCAAGTTACAGTTCTACACACAGTGGGAAAATACTCAACAAAAATTACATTTTCATTCGTAAAAAGCACAGAACTCATACATAGCTAACAGGGATGTTATACGGGAGCTTCCTATGTGGTGCACAATGGCCGTGCTCGGCGGCGAGGGGCTCTCGTGATTTCTCAGGAGAGGCCGTGAATGGCGCGCGATCTTTGGCCACTGCGAACACTTCGGCGGGGTTATGTGGAGATGGACTTTATTCTAAAGACAAAGTCAGATAACTCTTTATTTCCATAAATACAATAAATGTACACTTAGAAATTGTCAAATTCTTAATAATTAAAGACTGACACGGAAATAAAGTAATATTTTTGATTTCAGCCGCTTCGGTAGGTAGAGGTAGTAGTAAAGAAGCGACGAAGAAACCTTTAGCCTGTTAGTTGTTATTTTTCGAGTAGGGGGCAAATCCCGTCCCAAGCTTTTTTATCCTCTAGATAATCTGATATTTTATAGTAAGCCTTTTTGCACAAGAAGGTTTTGACAATTTGTTTGAATTTATTTACTGATAATTTTTCAAACTCACTAGGAGTTTTGTTGTAGAAGCGTATACATCGCCCTATAAAAGATACATTAATTTTGTGTAGTCTAGTTGTGGACACAGCGAGTTTATGTTTATTTCTATTATTAAAATGATACATACTATTTTAAGGGAGGGGGAGAACGGTGTGTACATCACTAGTTTTAGGGAACCGGTTGATATTTCTATGAGTGCACAATAGATTTTCATAAATATATTGCCATGGTACTGTCGTTATGTTTATTTCTTTGTTTTGAGTTAAAGTATTTCGGCACACTCCCTCTCTCCATATCCCTGTTCCTCAGTCTTGATTAAAATTCAAAACTCAAAGTTCTTTATTCCTTACAGGACAGGGCTCTTGGACACGTCAGAAATTTCAACGAGTACATAGGTTTAAACGGATATGACTATTGATTCATCATCATTATCACCTCGAAATATATCTATCCATAGTTTCTTAGCCGTACTGCGTCTCCGATTTCTTTATAAAACTCAAAGTAATAAGGGATCTTCAGGCGGTTAATTTCAGAGTAATTTTATCAAATTTCATTACATTAATGAAGTGAGCCATTCTATCGGAGCACATGGCAGGGTTCTTATACGGAATTAATTTGTGGGAAGATGTGATGTGATGTACATACTTACCATTTCAATGTTAATGTAGATAGGGAAAATAGATTGAATGATAGATGGGTGGGGTGGGTACAAGGTATATAATTAATTTATTAAGGACTATAATTTTATCAAAAGAAGACCTATGAAGATACATGTGTAATAACTTACGCATTTAGCCGATTTACACAATCTAAAAAAAAATAACAGGGTGGCTTTTATCTCACGGGGGTAGTGCCCATAATCCCCACGCTGGGCATGCGGGTTGGGGATCACAGTGCGGTGGTAGGATTATTCTGCAGGGGGCGCTGCTGCCCACCCCCGGTCGATATCCCTTAGTCGCTTCTTACGACACCCGCGGAAAGAGTTGGGGTGGTGCAAATTCTAAGCTGGCACCACACAGCAACCTAACCAACCTAACCTTTTTCAAGGTACCTACAATGTTTGAAAGCTACTCACAACTAAAAAACCCAAAATTCTCAGCAAATTATCTCAAAAAAACCAGTAACAAGAAAGTGATTTCTAGGCTCAGCATGGCGGCAATGTTTGAAAACATTGCCGCCATGCTGTATCTTGAATTTAGTAGAATTATAGTTATCTGTGCCAATAGGAACATTGCATAAAGCATGCAAATCTGTAATCAAACTGTGAACCCGAGTGATGCTTTGGTCTAATCTGCTGGTTTCGGATGAAGGCAGCCCCGAAGCAGTGCTTTGAGCAGTAACTAATTGCAATTGCCAACGATGTCAACTCTATGGAAGACTCTCCTATCGAACAACTATGGGTTTTTAGAAACGTAAAGATATCTCTAAAATTACGCTATCAGATTATGTATTTCTCGCGCTTACCTTTGTTTTTACAAGCTTTTATTTAACCTGCCTTGTTAGTATGTATGTATGTATGGGACATAACTTGCAACTGCAACAAACAACTAATTTCTGTAAATTGTACAAACATTTGTCTCGAGGCAGGAATCGAACCCGCAACCTCCTGGGTCGCAGGCGGACGTTCACACGCTGCGCCACTGACAGAGGTCGTCGAATATCCCTAAGAGCTTTTGTACACGACACGGTTTCAAGCTTGTATATGACACGGCAAAACCACCGGACAATTCAGCGGCCTGGGGCCGAATGCTGATAATTTTTTTTAAATTTATTTATCAACCCAACAACTGTACATATTACATAAAACAGTATTAGAAACTTATTCTAAAATAAAACCAATTAAATGATATCATTGAGAAAGTAAACATATATAAACGGCAAGGTGAGTATATATAATAAAAGAAAAGCAAAACTCAACAGTAAAGTGAGTAATATAGCGCTGTGAGTGATAATAATGATAACAGATTTTTTTTGTTATAGCAAACCTTTTGCTATAGTGCGACTCTTCCAGCCATAAAAAACAAAGAAGTCAAGATAATCGTGGAAATAGGTTTGTAGCAGGGTACAAAATTTTTAGTTCTATAATATAAAAAAATAAAAAATAAAGTAAATATATTTACGATAAAGCTCTATTGAGCTTTATCGTAAATATACTTTCTTTATTTTATATTAATGGCAGTGGCAGTCACGGGATATAAAATAAATGCCACCATAGAGCTAAAAATGTTGTACCCTGCTACAAACCTATTTCCACGATTATCTTGATTTATTTTATGGAAAATTCCTGATTTCAGCCATGGAAAACGATACGGCGCCGCCGCGCCGCCGGTCCGGCGGAGACGCGGCGCGCCGAGGAGCAAACGCGGCGCGAAGGCGTCGCCGCGGCGGCGCCTCCGCCGCCGCGTAAGTATGTGAACAAGCTTCCATAGTGATCCATACAACACTGACGTCCGTGCCTTTCCACAGCGAATTAACCGTAAATTATCACTGCGAAAAAAACGAGAATGAACAAAGGTCCTTAGTAGCATCTTACGATACGACACCCCCAATGAAAGGAAAAGGCAAATACTTACCAAAGAGGTTTTTAGGTAAATAAATGTCACTTCTAGCTAAAGCCAGCTCAGTTCCACGTTGGTGACTAAGATGTTTGCTGTATCCTGAATGAATGGGGCGTCTTTTGAAGAGGTCAGACATACTAGTTCAGCAATCACTGGGATGCAAAGGCTTTTGAGGTCCCATTCATTTATTGTGCGCTGCAGTCGGTGGTTAGCTCAGTTTCGATTGGTGTTATGGTAAGAGATTTACACAATTATGTAGTCATACTTTCTTCAAAATTTTGACAAAATCTATTTATTCATTTATTTATTTCTACAATGTACAACTCCTAGACTTTTTTTGTCTAATTATCCCCTTACACCAATGAAATGAGATGCTAAGGGGATAATTAGACTTTTTGTCTAATAATCCCCTTAAGGGGAACTTCATTAAGGGGATTATTAGACCAAGCCCTATTTTTACAGGAAACCTAATGCAAAAGTGTACCTTATTTATTACTATAATATTATTACTAACATTCAGAATTCATTTACACCGAATTAACTTCAGATAGAATACGTACGAAAAGGTAGTTCCTACAGTAAATAAGTCCTAATTTATTGTAAAAAAATACTGAGTAAGTATCATCTATTTTCCAGATTATTTATTTTTTGCTCCCAGAGCTTACTCAACAACGGGCCTGTGTAACAACTACACGCAAACACTTGCTCACAGTTACATTTCCAATCTTGTGCAATAATTATATGAACAAACACGTGGGCATTGCTGTAGTCTTTTAGTCTTCGATCAAATATAATGTTATATATGCTCGAAGCTTTTTATCAATAAATCGCACTAAAGTACCTACGTCGTAGCAAGCAAACGTAACACGAACACCGCCGCACGCGTTCGCCGCCGCCGCCCCACCTCAGTCATCGTCGGACCGGCGGTCCGACGATGACTGAGGTGGGTGGACCTAATCTCACCTAATTTGAGGTTTCCACTTTCGAGACACTAGTACCTCATCTCCCCTTTTTCACTTAGATAGGTTATTGATTTTATAATGAACTTTAATGAAATACGTACAGTAATACAATAACATATAAATGCCTGGCATTGCTTGTATTAGATACTATTTCTGATTTTTAATACATACTAATAAAAGCTATCATAATAAGGTTGTTGGTTTGATAAAAGTAAGATTTCCCACTGTTATTTAATGGAAAATCGTAAATGATGGGTAGGTATACCCATCTAAGAATATAATTAGAATACATCTGAAATTCCTACCGAAAAAATCTACCGAATTGACCAGCAGATCGGTAGGTAATCAAATCACATCACGCTCATTCATCATCATCATACACATAGTCACATATACATAGTCCCATGCTGGACATAGGCCTCCCCTAATGAGCGCCATAGTGCCCTGTCTTCAGCTTGCCGCATCCAGCATCAGCCTGCAGTCTTTCGCAGGTCGTCGTCCAACCTGGCTGGAGGGCGTCCTACATTACATTTGCCGAGTTGCGGTCTCCGCTTAAGAACATGTATACCCCAGCGGTTGTCGGTTCTTCGAGAGATATGGCCGGCCCACTGCCACTTCAGCTTGCTAATTCTTTGAGCTATGTCGACAACTTTGGTTCTCTGTCGGATGTATTCGTTACGAAATTCGTCCTTCAGAGAAACTCCGAGCATAGCTCTTTCCATAGCTCGCTGAGCGACTTTGAACTGGTGGACCAACCCTACCGTGAGTGTCCACGTCTCAGCTCCTTAGGTAGGACGGTTGAAAACTTTAGTTTTCAAGCATAACGGTATGGATGACGAGAAAACTCGATGTAGTTTTCCAAACGCTGCCCAGCCTAGCTAGATCCTCCTCTTGGCTTCCTTCTCGAGGTTGTTTTTACCCAACTGCGGAATCTGCCCAAGGTAAGTATATTCGGAAACAGTTTCTAGAAGGTGGCCATATACGACCACCGGTCTGGGATCAATGTGGCCATTCATGACTTTGGTTTAATCCAAATTCATGCAAATTACAAAGAAAAAACAAAATCATGTCATTATAAAGATGCATCTATTTCAGTAAACTAACTTTCTATATAACGTAGGTAGTAGAATAAAATAATAATTATTATATTTTATCAAAACAGGCTCTTGGATCACACAACTAAGTAAAGGCCTTCCATGCTTTAATTATTTCCCTATTTATAAGAGTCAATAAAATAATAATTCAGTTTTATTTTAGGTAAGGAACTTTTTGCTGGCCACGTCATCATCGCAAACGTCCTTTTCGATAACAAATCTGTCAGTTAGTCTTACAGGTTAGTCTATCGGCTGTCTCGCCATGTCTCGACATCGTAGAAAATACATAACGAATATTTACTAAATAATAAGTTCTAATTCACTTTCGCTACCACTGCAAGTAGCATCTGGATTTTTACAGATGTATATAATATTCTGTAATTGCTATCAACATGTGCCTTCAATGCAAAGATCTAAGTAAGTAAGTACTGTCTATGTTCGCGACACGTTCTAAGCATACAAGTCAACAAACGTTAAGACTGAGTTGTGTAATTACTAGTTAATCCCCACCTTCGTCAGATGGAGAGGTCGGTGTGGACGAGACACAAAAGTGGCTGAAGAGTGGCCGTCACTTGTATCTTAGTTGCCGACACCTGATGGTCCGTTGGGTCGAATCGTCCGAATCGGTCGTGGCTAGCCAAGTCATTGCTAATTTAAAATCTCAAAAGAAAACCGTAACGACGTTATAGATTTTCAAAGGCGGTGCGTTTTGCGCGAGCAAGCTTTTTATTGAAAACTGTCAAAAAAGCTTCCGCTCTCGCTTCCCGTTGAAAATACGTCCATATCCTTATCCTTAAACGGCTAAACTTAAGTAACATCGTCATTATAAATAGTCATTATCAATAGTCATTATAAATTGCTTGTCAACAAACATTTTTATAACGTGGTGATCACCACGTGACATTAAAACGTCAATTCCTCAAGGAAAATTTAATGACACACAGCGACACAATTACCCAATACACAGTAATAATGTGTTTCTAACCAAACTAAATTTATACAAACCGATACCTGTGCTTCTGACTCACGCGCCGCCACTCCACACACAATAATAGTGTGGCTCTAGCTTTAAGCTGTTGACATCGACACGACACAGTTGCTCGTTCCCACCGTCCCTAACATATACAGTTTATGTAGGTACGAGCTATCTGCAGTTTACACTAAGCTGTACATCGTTGTAGGTACGTTTGTTTGTGCTGTGCGAACATTCTCGTTTCAAATCGGATTATCTTGATCTTTCCTTTCAATGGATCAAGATCTGACGAGTTGTGAATTTTCGTGTGTGTGAAATGCTGATTTTCCGAATTTATTAAGGACTTCGGAAAGTCCTCTTGAATTGCAAAGGCATCTCGGACTGAATATTATATCCTCAATCATCGTTATAAAAATGAAAGCTTTGGTAACACACATAGGTCGGTAAATTTCACAAAAAAAACGTATAGGTACTTAATTACATTAATGTCATCAATGTCTGCTTGTAGTGTGGACCCACCTACTCCCAGAGGTAGACTGGGACGAAATCATACCTCCAAGATAGAGTTGTCTTTTTTCGTACATGTAATCTATATATTATATATCTATCTATATATATAAAAGAAAATCGTGTTAGTTACACTATTTATAACACAAGAACGGCTGAACGGATCTCGGTGAAATTTGGCAGCGAGGTAGATGGTATCCCGGGGTAATAGGCTACCTTTTATTCCGGAAAATAGCGTGCGAGGCCGCGGGCTGCAGCTAGTGTATTATAAATGCGAAAGTTCGTGTGATTGTTTGTTACCACGTACATATCTCCGTAACTACTTAACCTGTTTAGATAAAAATTTGGTAAAATAGTTTATGTTTTAAAAAACCCCATAGGCTTATCTAATTTTCTAAAATTAACCTCTGAGGGCTTTAATAAGGGTAGTAAAGTTAAAAAAAATATAATTCCATGGATCGATTCACTCAAAACTCGGTATAAATAAACTGTAAAGTAAATAATGATAAACGTATTTTTAATTTTTACAAAACTACCCTTAGGGCGTGTGCAATCAATTTCCACGCGAGCGAAGCCGCTGGTTGCAGCTAGTCTAAAATATAATTTATCGTTAGCTTGATATAACTTTTATGTAAAGAACCCAAGGAAGGAGTTCCCCAAGATACAGGTTTATCCTAGTTTTTAAACCTAGATGTAATAAAATAATAATGTAATAAAAGTCCTAAATATTTTACAATAATGTTTTTTTTTTATTTATTTATTTTTTACCCGTGTGTTTGTCTATGTTTTTCAACGCGGTCATACCCTGTAAGTATGCATTCAATTGAATCCTGAATAAATGTACCTAGAGCTAGGAAAGTATTGTGATTTTACCTATTCCGGAACAGATATTTACTAAGGGCAGGAAGGGTGTGATCCGTGAAATCATTATTTCAACACAATTAACAGCCGCGATGCGCGACTTCCCATAAAATAGGTTTTTCGAGGAATTCCCTATGTTCGAATCTTTATTCCGGTAATACGGGACAGGCTAAAGCGGGGTACTGACCGTTATTACGGGGAGCAATGTAACGTATACCACACAGGGAGCGTTCGCGCAGTCAGTACGGGGAAACGCGCTCGCATCGAGCAACGAGCGAGACGGATTTTTGGCGGTTTATGCTCGCTGCGCACGTAACGCCACGTTGCCGCGGTCAGTACCCGGCTTAATGTTCTTTTACGAGATGTGTTAAAGCAAACTCTTTTTGATGTGGAGCCAGGGAACCAGCTGGTACCTACATAGAGACAAACAAGTATACAAATATTGGTTTTGGCTTGTGAACGGTTCGGTCTTTGGTTGATTTGAAAAATCTGCGGTTTTTTTCTTTGATGTTATTGAACTTTCTCGTGGTGTTTTTTTAAGGCTTGGTCGGATGGAATCGGTGTGGTGAGTGCATGTTCTATTTTTGAATGAGTTTCGGTACAGCACCTCCTGCGTCCGTTTTAAGAACTTCAAATTTTCATTCAATAATATTAAAAAATAGTACGTCCAGTCAACGTTATCTGGACCTCCTTTTTCTGACACAGAGCTGTTTTATTTTTGAATGGTTTATTGGTAAATCATTTTTAAATGAAATACGTGCATTTATTTTTTCCATTTCTTTCGTTTGATTTAATCAAGAAATCTCTTAGTTCCTGCCCAAACCATGCTGTCCACGCTTGTCCACGCAGCGACAGCTACGATAGATAGGAAGAAACTATTAAAAATGTATTGTTTCTAAAGTTCTCTCCTAAAGTACTTATCTCACAATATGTTTATCTGAGAACTCGTATAAAGCTGTGCCACCGGATCGGAATCGGAGCGTGCGCACCGTAAGGATTTGTTGCTAGGTATGTATTGATTTCAATGGTACAGCAGACACTGTATATCGGCATATCTGCCAATACTGATGCCAGGGACCAGTATTTCTGATGTTACTGTGTCATCGACAAACTAGACCGCTTCGAAATTACAAATTGCCGATGCTTAATCCGAAAGCAGTTAACGCACCCTATCGGAATATTGTAAATTCCGATGCAATGGACGCGCAACTTTAGCCTGTACCCTTTGTACAGGCTAAAGTTGCGCGTGAGGTGAGGTATCATCGCGACGATAATTTCTATTGACTCTCACCTCGCTGACACTCGTGTAGAAAAGCTGTAGAGGTGGTTCCGAGAACACAAACATTCCATCAAATGTAGAGATATGCTTTCAGCTGTCATAGATGAAACGTCAGTACGAAGCTAATGGAGTTTTGATGGTAGATGATGAAACACATTCTTGATTTCAGTTCCATTGTTTGTATGTCGAAATATGCGCGGAAGCTTGTTTGATGTTTGACCTATTTTAATGTATTTTATGTTTTATGCCGCTGAATTTAAGCTCTAAGTACGTCATAAAACGAATGTCAACATCTCGGATGAGCTTGAGATGATCTGATAGCGGCTGTAATTTGTGCTCGTGACATGTTGGTTTTATTGAATCGATGGTCCATCAGACAGACTGACTTCGACTTTTGGGTCACACACACATACACACACACACAACTTAGCTACCTACCTACGCCTGACCTCTGCCTGGTCGTGTCGATCTGCCGTCCCATCAGATTATGAGAGTACCTGTGTTTGCGCACACACTTGTGCACTTTAATATGCACTTGGCTAGTCTCCGTTGAGACGCCGCCGTGGTCAAAATTCGGCTAGAAGAACATCATCATCACACATAGGTACCTAACTACTATACACTAGCCTAACTAGCTGGCTAGTGTATACGTATCTTATCTAGTACCTACGTACGTACATCATGGAGGAAATTATATCCTTGCTTCGACTTACCTACTTTGTTATAGGCCCAAAAACCAAGACAAGCTTGGACCTGGTGGTAAGTACGGAAATAGAAATCCCCGTTGCAAAAAGGACCTTCTTTGTGCACTCCCCTAGGGCTCACTTCGCAGGGGTGGGGACTTTTAGTAAGTTTCTCTTATATCTAGTCCAAACAAAGTTCCGAAGTCAAACTTCCTAGTTTAGACCTTTCTATCCACAATCATTCGTTGACTGTAGTGTATATTGCCACTCTAATTTGACAGCCCTAAGCAAAAAGTCTTCGTCTTTAGAGTAGTCTTTTAAATTTGGAGGCCTATTAGTTGTCTATGATAGAATAGAGAAAAATTACGTTACTTTGGCATAGAATGCGAAACATTATTGCAAATTCATTTCTTCAACTTAAATATTTACGCAATGTATAACGATGCGATGTCATGCTAGACAACTAACCCCGCGCTAGGCCTACTGGTAGAACTATTTATAAAAATATTTTATTTCATAATTTCCTTTTTGAAAAAATTTTCAAAAAGCCTTAATGTTACAAGCAATAATTTAATTAAATAACCTACAACAATACCAAGAAAAGCAATGATTCAAACCTAATTTTGATATTACGAAAATAAATCCGTAATTTCGCGCAACTTTAATAATCCGTGACATTAGCCGTACAATCCTCATTGTTTAAAGCTATGTTGTTGAAGTACAAAGAAAACTTTTAATAAGCCTGAAGTTACGGCGGATTGAATAGAACCTGGTCATTGTTATAAACCTGGGCCAGGGATGTACTTAGGCCTGCATTTGGCTTGGCACTTTGGAATGGGAATGGCTTTTGCCGTCGTCGGCTAGGATTAGTCCATTTACCCGGGCAAAAATTATCAACATCACTAATTTCGTTCATTTATGGGCTTCAGATTTGATTGGAATGGGCTATCATCTAATAAATATTCAATTTGTTACAATTTGTTAGAAACTAAATATTACCTATACATGGATCCATTGATTTAGCGTAAAAGACCCACAGCATACCTAAGTACCTACCTATAATATTGACTACATTGAGTGCTACAAATATTGAAAACATTCAGTGCCCATCCATAATACACAATGATTAACTTCTAGAGTTCTAGAGTACAAAGGCGTGCAGGTCGCACCGCGCTGAGGGTGACCAGTAAATTCGTTAAACTTTTAACTAAACTTGGTACCTACTCAGTATCAAGAAGCTTTTTTCTTAAGGAAAAAATACTTATATCATCCCTTTTATTAGTAAAATCCTATTCAAAAATGAAAAACCAAATTATGAGGAACGCGATTAATAGAGTTCTTTAACTGTAAACTTATGTGCGGTTTTACAGCATTTTCGTTCTAAAATGCTTTTAAAGGTAAGGTTAAATAAAGAGTAATAATATATAAATAAGTAGAACGGTATTTTATTATAATAGTTTCCTAGCTTTACAAGAATCTGTCAAAAAAGCTTTCATAATTATGGTGTACATTTTTCATTGCTCTACATTTTTTAAACTATGTTATTTAAGGCACCGTTTACGAAACAAACATGGTTTTTTCACCATATTTTCTAAAGTTGGCCCCTAACGAATCCTAGCACCATTCCTGTTTAGCAGAGGTAATAGCGTCGTAAAATATCCTCATAATATTATTTTGGTGGATTTTTGCTTGAAACTTTAACAATTTTGCCACTGGAGTGCGAAGTCGTAAGTACTTTTGAATCAGCGAGAGAGACTTCAATAAAAGTTCACACATGGGATTCTTGTTTTACGACAGTCTAAGAGGCCTCGTTGGTCGAACACTTTCTACCACTCCATTGGTGACTCGTTCACTTATGGTAGACCAATCAAATCAGTTTCTCTAAGGTACAATCATATGATTGTACCTTAGACATACTGATTTGATTTGATTGTACCTTAGACAAACTGATTTGATTGGTGGAGATTTAGTAACACAGCTTATACTTAGTTTAGACCTGGACGTAATAAGGGATAACCTTTGTAGTTTGGTCTTGGAATAAATCAAACAAAGCCTACTTTGTATTATAAAATCTGCGTAAAAGCTAAAAACATTTAGGACTTGTAAAAGCTGCGTACAATGCTTTCGAAACCTTGGCTTTTATTTCCTACAACTGCTGCCATCTAGATTGTCGAGTTTTATGTGTTGGCGCTGCACGTAGGTTGTTTCAAATCGTACTAGTTCTGCGGAAACGGGATAGATGGCGTCTGCATAAAATCCATTTATGACGTGTTATTGTTGGTCCTGAACACAATCAGCCCAATCATGAAATGCTATGAAGTAATATCACAAGATACCTAACTTACGTACTTATTTGAAATTATTTTCTTAGGAAATTAATCCTGCCAAATTAAAATATAAGAACTTACAACAATAATTTGTTTATAATGGAAATAAATAAATCCTAGTATTATTAAGCAATGCTTTCCAGCAGGTCAATTCAGATGTACCTACCCACTACCTTTCTACTTACTACCTATTCTTTTATTTTAAGTATGAGTGATACACTCAAAAATACATCTGAATCAACCAGCTGGGCTTTCAAAAGCATCGTCCAGTTTTTTCCATTGCTTGCAAAATTATGCACTTTTATACACATAAGTACCTACCTTCTTATCTAACAATACAAATTCTTTGTTAGGTAGGTACTTAACTTTTGGTCAGTACATGGGTACTTCTATTCTACCATGAGCAGTAAATCGAGAGCTGCGTTTTATCTCAATCAATAAATCTTTCCACACATTCTTACCATTATTCCAACCAATCCAGATCGGTCAGTCTAACACCCAAACTTAGCAGCTTGCTCCAATATTTTATAAAAGTTTCCAAAAGTCCGGTGCAACCGCATTGCACTTTATTTCCCGGTATAACAATGAGGTTCCCGACAGTGACTGATCACGAGTTTCGAACCACCAAGACCTGGCCTGGTAATGTTGGACAGTATGATGAAAGAGGTATATTGTTCTTAAAGTGTTCGCGTAGGTGAGAATGTAGTTGAAAGGAAAATTTAAGTGGATTTTGCAGAATCTAGGCTAATATGATAAAGAAGTTATTGTGCGAGGAAATAGGGAGATACCTATCTTAGATACCTATCTTAGCTTGTTACTATATTTTTTACCTGGCTGAGCACATCAATAAATTCAATGTTTTGCCTATTTATTCCTGACCTTTTAAATGGTCTTAAATTCAATATCAAATTATTTTAGAACCTTTAAAGTTTCAGAGCTTAGATAAACCTAACATAGGCTTTAATTTTAGGCACTGCTAACTAAGTTACGTGACGAATTTTTTTGTGAATAATTTATTATATCTATCTCTCTAACTGCTTGACACCACAAAAGGAATTAGGCATGTGCAAAAAGTGGGCACTTAGGATTGAATGCTAAGCTAGGCTTTTGAGAAAAGTAGCTTTATCTCTATGCAATATAAGTTTGTATATCTCATCAGCACAGCACAAGTCCAGCCCAGAAGCCGGTTGAACTGTGAACAAATAGCGTTTTTATGTCGCCAAGGCTCGGCGGTTACACGCTAAACGGTCGATTCGATGGCTTCGACGCAACCCCTTTCCGTTCCAACTCGCTTTAGTTTTAAACTCTACTATGAAACCACGATCGTTATTAAAATGCTTTTGCTAATTCGAAAAGCTTCTAACCTTAAAAATCGTTCGTAGACTGCTTAATTCTGAGCGCTACGAGAAATTGTAGCACTTTCGTAGCAACCTCTACAAGTATAAATTGTACAATCTCTTCATGACTTAGGTATAACGCTTGTTGTGGTGTGTGAATGGACTGAAGAGAAGTAGATACCATTTTAATAATATTAAATTCACTAAAGAACATCTTTAATACGCAGCAGATTAGATAGAATAGAATTATTTATACACAGAAAACATGTCAAATAGTTATACATAATATGTACATATATGCTTAAATGTATCAGTCATTGGTATCAATGCAATACTATCAATAGTTTTGGACTGGTGTATGAATATTAATAAACCTACTTACTTAAATAATAAGAATGATTTAGAAATTAAATTAAAAAGGTCTTGTCTGCATAAAATAAAAAATATACGTCAATGAGTGAGTAACCATTTATTGAGTATATTTTTAACTTAAGGTTACTTATTAAATATACAGGGTGTCCCATGATGAGTGGTTAACCTTGAAGGCACTAGTGCGGGGGGGCAAGGCTAATCGGAAACAACTTTTTTTTTAAAGTGAAATATATTCCTTTTTTAAAAGTTAAATATGGTCCATATTTAACTTTTTGTAAATTTGGAACAATATAATAATTTTAGAATACTCTTAAAATTGACATGTTTTGATGTACGTGGCATTTTAGGTTATCATACTTTTTTTTAAATAATAGATGCTCAAACGGGTCTTGAAAATTACTGGTCCTAGTTACCAAAATTATTCAAACGGTGTTTAGGTTAGGATATGTAAGGTTAGGTTAGGTTAAGTTACAGATAATCTATTTCTTCTTAGTATATTACAAAAATAAAAATGAAAAAATTGTAAAAATTGTGGACACTAAGTCAAAAAATGTGAACAAATGTACTAATTGTTCCAAATTTGCAAAAAGTGATATATTTACCGAACGGGACAAGTTTAAAAAAAAATGTTACCGAATTGACCTTGCCTTCTCGCACAAGTACCTTTAAGGCTATTCACTCAATATGGGACACCCTGTTTAGGTACAGTAGGAAGGTAAAATACCCATCCTAATGTGAAAACCTAGACAACCTTGTAAGAAAGCGGTCCTAACTAGAGCAGGAATAATGTAGAGGAAGCGTTGCAGAGATTTTTTCACGAACTTGAATTTAGTTACCTACGAGTATGAAACATTTTTTATGATAAAAAATCATCATCTTAGCCGAAAGGCGTCTATTACTAGACAACCCTAGGCATTCCTCAAAATCCCCACAATGACCGATCCTGTACTACCAGCATCCAACGGTCTTCGCGATGATTCTCTATAGATAAGTATTATCAAAAGAATTCGAGTTTCAATCGAGAACCACTGTTACCGCCTCAATAGTTTTCTCACAACTTTGCAATTGTCAGATAAGAGGCTTGTGGACGTCTCTGGATATTTATTTACAGCTCGCAATAAATTGCTGCGTTTATTATTCAATTGCTCAGCTGCTGTGTAATGAGGTTTTGAAGCTTCGAGGAGCTTACGGACTCTCTTGAATTTGCTCAGCTTTTCTTTACAAATATAAATAACATAGATAGAAAATTCTTTTTTGCACACTTTACGAAACAATTAACAAATAAAATATAAATTACAAAAATGTGACAGTTGGCGGTCTTATGGCTCAAAAGCGATCTCTACCAGACAACCAGCTGAACCTTTCACATATGCCGCTGGAGTCAACGTGTTCTTCCATAGAGACCGTGATTGGGGAATCGTAGTGTAGGACGCCCTCTGGTGGGATGACGACCTGCGAAAGACTGCAGGCAGGTGCTAAATGCGGCAAGCTGAAGACAGAGTGCTATGGCGCTTATTGGGGGAGGCCTATGGCTAAGGGGAGGCCTGTGACTAATACAGGGTGCCACGTTTACGGTGTACTAAGCGGGAAGGGGGTGGTCCAACCCCACGAACATTTCTTTTTCTAGCACTGGGTTTCAAGGTTTTTTAGTGAAAAAATTACCTCGAAACTTTCATCCCAACTAGCCCATTTTTATGTTAGTAACCAGCCCTAAGTCAGCTGTTCATCAGTAAGGTTCTTGACCTTTCAATAATTGTCACCGCACATACTTCCGTCATTGGTCGTTACGCCCCAGCGGGCGGGCGGCGTAAGATTCTTGACCTTCAATTGTCACCGCCTGTCGATTTTAATTGCCTGTCACGCCCCGGCGGGCGGGCGTAAGATTCTTGACCATTCTCATTGGCTGTCGCTTTTCTTTAGCCCAAGCCGACAATTTTACAGTGGTTGCGTACATTTTTCTTCTAAGCTATTATTTTAACTTAAAACGTTTAACGTTTATCTGTAGGTATGTTAGAAAATCGCGAAATTTTAAAAAGTGCTACGTACATGCCTAGTTTTATTTTTAACATAAATAAATTATTCATTATTTGCACATGAAAAATAATAAATAAATCTTAAAAACTAAGGTAAATCTTGTACAAAAAGGCGGCCTAGTTAAACGAACCCTAAAATTTTGTCGGCAAAATGTCCGGCCTTAAGTGTGTGTGTTTGAGTTAGTGATATAGCTGTATAGTTATTTTTTTTCTATGAATGCTTAAAACAACGTATTTCTGAAAATCAACCATGCGGGTCAGTTGGGTGTAGGGTGCACAACAACCCCCTATCGGCTTAGTACACGTATACAATAACGTGACACCTTGTAATGCTGATGATGATGATTTCACATAACATCATCTAGCTCTAAAGAAAGCAGAGTTTCTGTTGTGGGTAGGTCTGTAATGTAATGACTGACTTCTGTATTCATAACCAGCTTCTGCCCGCGTGGTATTCCCGGATAAAAGTACCAATCCTATTTGAGTCGGATTATTACATATAAGCTGAATTTCATCTTGATCTGTTGAGTAGTTTTAGAAATCTTAGGTTAACAAACCTATTTACAAACTAGCGTCGTTAGAATAGGTGAATAGGTGTAACTTGTAACTAGTACTACCATTTATGCACTCGATGGTACCTGACCTACGTACGCCAGTAGGTCAGGTACAATCGAGTGCATAATGGTAGCCATAACACAAGATTTTAAATTTCATCACACAGTTGTAGCAACGTGGAGCATTTTTAGTGGAAAGGAACCCTAATACGGGCATTAACAAGTAATGAAAATGTAGTTAAAAAGCAAACTGTAGGTAATCAAATACAGGTCACAAAAGCTCCCAAAATATAATATTAAAACGTACCAATCGTGGTTTTATCACACTTTTAACGACTTGCTTGAAATTTAAAACGTTTTGGGGTTGACAGTACCTAAATATTTTATGTCGCATTTTATTGGCCTTGTCGCAACCTAGCCTTTATTGCTGACGGGATTCTAATGGCAACATTTTGTTATACCCGCTGCAATATATCGCCTCTGCGAAAAGAATAGTATAGTAGATAATATTATAGTCGACCTGTGACGTTATAGAATGATTAGCAACAAACCGCCGTTTTGCGCTCTACTTGCTACTAAAACGGGATGTTTCTAGGGTCAAAACAATGCCAGTGCGGTACTGCTGTCGAACAGCTTGGTCATCACGGATTATCGTGTACTAGGGTCGCCGGTCGGATATCTCGTCATGCCAGCCTTAAGGACGTCATCCGGCGCGGGCCTTTCTCACCGCTAACTTACCAGCTATTCGCGAACCGAAAGGCCTGTTGTGTGAAGATGGTAAGAGGCCCGACGGCATGACACTAGTCCCATGGGAGTTGGGGAGGCCCATTGTGTGGGACGCTACATGCGTCGATACACTTGCGCCTTCCCATCTTCCAACATAAAAAACCAAAAACATTTTTTGAACATTTTTTTTTCTCGTAGTGCTGTAATAGCACAAAGTGGCAAAAAATGCATTAAAACTTTACTGAAAATAGGAAAACTCGTCTTTTTATGGTTCTCAGACCTGTGATTTTTTGAATTTTGCTACGCAGGCTTCCTGTCCGAGAGTTAAAATGACACTAGATGAAATGGTAACACAAATTGTCGAATGTGTTCTCTTTTTATATAGACGGTTTCAGGGGGCTAGCGGATATCTTGATCGATGGTTATTAGACGTTAAGTACGTCGTCATCAACACTTTGGTGCATGCTGAAAATCAGCGTTGTGGGTTGTTTCAGCTGAGCATTGACCTGTTCTGATTGCGCAGTAGGTACACTTGGCACCGATCTAAACGCATTTCAATAGGGTATTTATATTTAAGAAAGGCATGATAGTTTTTAACATGTCCTCGTGTTTTTTTCTGTTAGTTGTCTGTATTATATCTAAGCTACCTACCTGTTTTCTATTTTGTACTGCTGTATCAGAATTATTATTATTATATTAAATAATTATTAAAGGTATTTCGTTCATTTCAGATCATATAAATCCATACAATATTATTATAGGTACTAAAACTTAAAATAATACCTACATAGCATGCTACAAAGAATTAAATAAAATGTCACAGAAAAATAGAATAAAAACACAAAAAAATCTAAATAAAAATTTGAATCAGATAGCCCATCACTATCTGCATCCGCCTTCTCTGAATAGGGCAGTCTGCCCGCGCTACAATCATCTTCAGGATGCCGTTGCCGCTGCCTCGCGCACGCTGGCGTAGGAAAGCTACTTTGCAATGCTAGTGTACCTACATTATTCTGAACTTTATCAAATAATCAGTGAACATCCATACTTGGTGTAACTTATACATGCGAAAGCAACGCTCTCTCTGTCTGTCTCTGATACCTTTATAAACTTTACCGCAAATTTTTAGTAACTACCTCATAAAGCAAACTGTGAATTGCGTCGTGGGCTGCATTATTATCTAAGATTACCATATTATTATGTAACTATACCTAATCTCGTTATATAACTATACAATTTGTAGCTGTTAGCTTTTCCTGAATAAACAAAATTAAATTAAAACCTTTTTTTGACGAGGATGAACACATACATAGCATTACGAGAAAATAAAGTTTTTATTCTTAATTTTGTTCCGAATGCTTTGATATTTTCTCCACGGTTTCTCCACTGTTTCCGTACAGTGCTCTCATAGCTGGGAGCACTGTACGGACAGTCCTAACCGGATTTACCTCAACACGGGATTTGCCATTAGGTGTTATGAATTTGTTATGAAAAACCGAACTATAGTGTTAATCATTACGGAATAAATAATGTTACACAAATAAATTTTGTTAGCGTAGTGTACCTACTAGGTACCTACTTAAGATGTTTCAATGATATTACATTCATTATCATAAAATTTAGCAAAATAATATTTTAATACATTAAATAACACTTATACTCCGTCCATGTATTTTTTTTTGTCTGTATGAAAGAATTGAAACGTAATCCGTCAGCTCGATAAATATCAAAGCTCTCGTTAGTCCCTATATTTTTCGAGTCGACAGATTCGCGTCATTATTTTTAAAAAGAAACAGTCTATGAAACATTGCATTCTTCCATTCAGTCAAAGAAAATAAATGCGTGGACGGAGTATAGGCCTATGCCCAGGCAGTGCGTCGACCAGGGCTGATGATGATGATGATGTGAAGAGTTAGTAGAAATATTACGTTTGGCTTGAGTTTGCCTACCTAAGTTTGGTGAGATTGAGCGAATTCGTAGAAATTGATGGCATTCACGGTCGAATAGTCCTCAGGTCATGAATAATTACCTAAATTGAGCTAATACTCTGGTTACCGTGGTAATCCAATAACGGTTGACCTCGCCTTAATTAGGAGATGCAATCGACCCCTATTCGCCTTGATCTTAACTGATTGAACTAAGTTGTACCTATAGACTGAGGTATGAGTATACGTATTCATAACTAATTCATTACTAATTGGGCCTGTCTGTGTACCATCGAGTTATACAGACGAGATAATCCTCATTCAAATAATACACAGTCATCCACAGCCTCCCTGGCATAAAGCCCGCGACTTTTGGGTCCGAGTTCGGTGTAAAAAAAAACGCATTGACTGCTATAACGGTGCGACCCGCGGGGGCGCGTCTCGCCGCTCTGCCTGGAGAACTACCCACACACACCTACATGCGCGTCGTGGGCCGAACGTCTTAGTTATATTTTTAATTTTAGAGGAGCGTCAAAAGTCCACTCCCGCTCCTTTACTAAAATTCTCGACAGAATACCGCGGACAGCGAAAACTCGTAATCCAAGCAAAATTTACCGCTGCTGCTGCTCTAGGCAGCGAATACCGCGTAGATTCTGGTCCCCCCCAGACCAGACTATTCGTAAAAGAATTTCCTCGGCCGAGAAAAATAAAAAAAAAGGTACCTGCTCTAGTAAACGAGTACGTCTTGCTTTGCTCATGTGCATCTATGAAAGTGTGTCGTTTGGACCACACTTCCTGCACCTATGTTTTTTTGTTTTTTAAGTCCTAATTCCCGCCCACCCTGTATGCTAACAAATCAGAATACAGCATACAGTTTCATAAAACCACATACAAACCAAACGAACCGTTCAGATCAACTTTTGAACAAAGCTTTTTGTTACGAAATTATCGTACCGCCCTGTTGAATAGAGATTTTAGAAACTGTAGAGTTGTTTGCGAGTTTGAGTTGGTAGTTGGCATTCGAAAATAAATCTATTCATGTGATTTGCTGCAAAAGCTTGACCCTTGGCCGTATGAATATGAGGTTAAAAATTGCGTTATATTTTACTAGTTTCTGCCCGGAATGAAGTAATATGATACAAAAGGTGGCCTTATTAGCCAAGCAAAAAGCGATTTCTCCCAGGCAACTTTTGGATATTATTCTTGCATTTGCACTACATTTGCCCTGCAGTGAGACATATCGACACACTGCTGGGCAAATGCCTCCCTTCTTATTTTGATATTGGCCTGCTTAAGCTGCTTGTTCATTTGGTTTTATGAAAAGATAAAAGCATATCCAGTGAACTATAAGAATAGGATTGTGAATGACGTCTTCTCTCATGCTGTACTGATCAGTTCGAATTCGATACCCCTCCCCTTTCCCTTTTCCCCTTTCCCTTTCTTTAGGTTATACATAATGTTGTCTATACACGATAAAAAAAAGATGAAAATAGTAACAGATTATGATGATTATCTTGACCAGCATGCAGCAGCTGTTACAGATTCTCTGTAACAGCTTGCCCAGTGTACCACCTCAGCCATTCTTGCAGCTTAATGGAATATGATTATTATTGCAATGAGAATAGAAGTCAATATCTATAATTCCCATAATCCAGGCACTTAAAATGGAAGTGAGGATGCCTGACCGGACCCAGGGTGACCTCGATCCCCGCGGATTTAGTTGACCTGGTCAGTTTAACCACTGGATGAAGATAACGGTGTTGCATACCACTCTTTTCTTAATGTCTCACTTGCATCAATTTAATACACTATAAAAACTTTACTAGTTTGACGAATCTATTTATGTTGAGTGAGTGAGGTGGCCAAGACCTCGTCAAATTGTTTTAATAAACCGAGCAGATGGCCTAGAAAGCAAAGAAATCAGAGCGAATATATGACTACATTAATAAAAAGTTACATAATATGCATTCAATGGTGCCATTATGGTGTCCCAAACACTGTTTTCGCATTTCAAAGTAAATTATTAATAGAACTTCAATAGAGGCATTAAAAAAGGTTTAAAATGAGTATTGCATTTCATATGTTTTCTGATAATAATCTTTATACAAAATTCGCTAGCCCTTTAGTTGACAAACTAACATAAATTAAATTGAGGGCATTATTATGGGTCATAAAATTAATTTGACATCAATTCATCCATTCGATCACAAAAGCTTTTAGCGCGAGACTGTACGTACCTATATTTCGTTTTGCTAATAAAGTTTGCTGTTAGACATTTAGGTCCAATTTCACCGTTGCAATTGAACGCGTTCAATATAAGATAAACGAGTTCAAGAGCTCTCATGTCATACAATAGAAAACCGAGATTTTGAACTCGATCAAGCTGAACTTAGTTTTGTTAATCTTAGTTTTGGCAGCAAACGGTGAAATGGGATCTTAGTGGTAGACCACGGTATGCCATTTTAGATATCATTTCTATCAAAATGTTATTATTGCGCGCTAATTTGAGTGATCCTCGCCACTAGCCTGCCGTATGCCTTCCGTAGGCTATTTACACTTCCTGTGATTCAAGATTTCTCAAATTCTTAAATTGCTATTTGGGTTTCTTTTCAAGCAAAAATGCCGCGCCGCGCGCCTTAGCATTTTGTCATTTGTGTTGGTACTTTTTTTTTCTTTGGTTGGTACTATACCAAAGGATTCTTCTTCTTCATAAATCTTTGGCTCTACATCATGTTCGCATCACGCTCATGAGATCATTGTTTGGACACTTGTCAGTGTCGCGACGAATGCAAGCAGGCAAGTCAAGTCAGTTAGTGATCTTTGTGTAAATGTAGCTTGTTTTTTTTAAGTTTAATAATCTGTAATATTTTGTTGTAATAAAATCTGTTCATTGTTTAAATCATGTTATGTACCATTCTCGTTGTATTTATTTATTTATCACTTAACTTTATGTAATAATGTAATGACAATAGTGTTAATGTAATAGTACTGTGCCGTCACTCCGTAAGGGCCCTAACTAAACCAGCGCAGTATTAGGCACATGCATAGGACTGCAAAATGTAATATATACTGTGCCGTCACTCCGTAAGGGCCCTAACTAAAACCAGCGCAGTATTAGGCACATGCATAGGACTGCAAAATGCTGAGTTAGGGACCCATTTTACCCTTCCTATTACTGTACCTATACACTTTTTTCTTGTTATGTTCTTGTGTTTTTTGGTAAATAAATGTATTTTATCTTTTATCTTATTAATTTTCCATCCAGTACCCACCCAGTCCAAGGCAGCGCGCTTCTCCCACTTCAGCCCGACTGGAAGTCATGCATACATAATTATTTCTCGGCTATTAATACTTTTACCAGCCACAGCGCGTTGATTGCCTTCTGAATTTATTACTGACTCAGAGATAGGCCATTTTCGTATTTATTAAGACCACCTGCCAGCGGTGTTGAGTGCGACTGAATTATGAGGTAGGATTTAGCTAATAGAATATTTTATCTCTCTCATCTATGGCTGAAAGGCTTTGTTCGGAAAATACGGGATTTCCACGTGGGTTTTAACATTTTCACGTTTTCGCATGACTAAAGGGGCTCATTATTATTTTATGTTCATAAGACGTGTGCCTACCAACTCTGATAATGGATTTGGGATTAAAAACTTTTTGGTAAACTGACGGCAGCTTTTTCCAGGTACTTGTTTATCCTTTCATTTGCAATTAATGCTTCTGCTCTTGTGTGTGCGGTTTAAAATTAATTGGGGATTTTATAGGGAAACAAACGAAAACTACTTAATTTGTTCTCTTTCATCACTATCCATATAGCGGTAACAAAACTTTACTAACAAATAGCACATATTTTTTAAAGGGTTTTTTTGCTGGACTTTTTCAAAATTCTAGTCCAGAAGTAGACATAAATTGTGACCAGATGGCTAATATACATAACACACCCGGTACAAATGTAGACCATACAAACGTTGGTCCCGTGACGGGAAGCGATCCTGTCACCTTCTGCGTCATACGCGGACCTTCGCCCACTGCGCCTCAGAGGTCTTCAAGATTGGAGAAGGCATACTTAGCAGTTACTGTTGCGCTCTTGGCGGAAGGATCGTCCCTCCTACTCGGCCCATGAATGTTGTAATAGAACTAAGGTAATCTGTCTGGTAGTCTGTCTGTGTGTCTCGTCTCATACGTGACGTCCGCAACATGGTTCCGACGGAAGACCAGCGTTGTGGTAGCTTACGGCTATTACAACATATGCTGAGTCGGACGCCATTTTGTAGCTTTAAGTTTCATTAATGTATTAAGTATATGTAGTGTGTAGTTGCTACAAATAAAGATTCTCTTATTTTCTTATTCTTATTCTCTGTCAGAGGAATAGCAGCAGCTTCCTCCTGTGTAACACCCCCACTAGAATGGTCCAAAATTTATTTTTGTTTTTCAAATCGGCCACCCGACGGTCGACGGCGATCCTAATTTATAAGTACACTTGATGAAATTTTAAAAGTCTAGCTTCAGCGTAACAGGGTGATCAAACGAGTGTTTTTTTTTTATTTTTAAAATCCTATATTTTTGAGATTATAATTCGAAATAACTTAATATTTTGACTTGTTCTTAAATATAGTTATTTTTTTAAATTTCGATATTTCACAGTTGTTGAGCACCCTCTTCTAATCAACATAGGAGGCTGAAATTTTCAATAGATGATCTCAGTAATATGTGTTACAAAACAAGGGGCTGACCGAATGCCTACGCAGTATTTTATTGTTTTCCATACAAACATGGACCACCCTAATCCCACTGCGATCACGTATCCGCCAGCGAAACTTGGATGTTGTCATAACCCCTCAGGGAGACATGTTACCGGTTGATTTATGTGTGCCAATGAAGACATATCAGTAAGTAAATGTAGAGACGGGCTGACAATGATGATAATCATGTGACTCATAGAATATACGAATCAAACTGAGCCTTTAGGAAGCTCGTCATTAATATAGCGAAGTTGGTCTCTGAGCGCAATATCTATTTCAGATACCTACACGGACTATGCTTACCGTATTGGCTAGCAAGGAGTATTTTGTCACGGGACCAAAATTTTTAACAATCTAATAAAGTCGGTATGTTTTCTCTTTCAATTTCAACATACAATCTTTATTACTAAATCTTCATTATCCTCAGTATTATAAAATACACGCGGAAGTCCTTACTAAACATTACAAGGCATACCAAAAAGATTATTCGTCTCTCCTTGTCAGCCAGACCTTGTTAAACATAATTCCTATTATCACGCCATTACTATCTACAATTAATTACCTTCCAGTTAAGTAAAAATACGCTGATGTCACAGCTTCTAGTTTTAAGATTTGCTTTATAACCTGTTTAAAACTAATTTGCAAAACTGGCTATTGGAACATTTATTTACTAATGTAAAATATTATTTGAATTTTAGAAGTGATTGACTTTTCCAGATTACTTATTTTGATTTTATTTTTATACACCTGTTATTATGAATTAGATTTTATTGGATTTTTTAAACTAAATTTTATTGACATTTAGTAACCATAATGATTAAAATCGTACTACAAAATTTTGCACACCTTTTAAGATAGATAGTAATGGTACATATTATTGAATAAACTTTTGTACTACTTTTGTACATACTACATTCTGGCAAATAAATGATATTGATTATATATTATAGTTATAACCGATAAGTTAAACTGCATCGACGAAATGCAGGTAGGTAGACTTGAAAAGCTCCGCAGAGCAAGCTTTATCAATTTATTTGAACAACCAGAGATGCAAAAATCCGCTGTTGTCACTAGGATTTAAAAGACCTACAGGATCGAATAGCCCCGTCGGTACTTAATTTAAAAACATCATAAACAAACATGTGATTTCAGTTCCGTTCAGTTCATTTTATTAGGGTTTCGAAGATCGGAGATCGGTTTCGAAACCCTTATCCTTTTCATTGTCCTTTTTTCCGTCTTTAATATATCAGTAGCTACAGCAGTAAATAACGTGAAATCTATATATGTATATAAAAGAAATTCGTGTTAGTTACACTATTTATAGCTCACGAACGGCTGAACGGATCTCGGTAAAATTTGGCAGCGAGGTTGATGGTATCCCGGGGCCGGACATAGGCTACCTTTTATTCCGGAATAAAGCGTGCGAAGCCGCGGGCAGCAGCTAGTTTCAAATAATAATACATTTCGTGCGCCTGTACAGATTAAAAGGAAAAAACAAACATGAAATGAAAATTTTCAGTACAAATTGTAATGCCGAAATTTTAAAAGAGACCTACAATGTCAAGTGGGGTATCAAATGAAAGGACTTGAAACGGCAATGGCCTTTATTAACAAAGAAAATTACAATCAAATTATAACTAGTATTTACAATTGAAACAATTAAGCTAACTGCAGACTGTTGCAAACAATCTACAGGTAGCTCAACTGATCCATATCAATACCAGTCGGAAGCGTCCCCAAGACGCTGGCTGCATTGCCCCGCTGTATGGCAATGCTGATGCGCTGCGCCAGATATCCGCCAGCTCTCGGGTCACGCGTCGCGTCGACCAGACGCTCAGATAACTTTTTAAAAACCCGGAGAGCCTCGGTACCCCACGGACCTAGGGTCTCGACCCCAAAGGGAGCAAATATGTAGGCTCTGTCGAGACCTGCATATTTGCGTCTCTTGAGATCCTCGGCCAAATCTGCCGCTGCACCAGCCCTTACGGATGTCCTCGGAAGATGGGAAGGCGCAAGTGTGTCGACGCATGTAGCGTCCCACACAATGGGCCTCCCCAACTCCCATGGGACTAGTGTCATGCCGTCAGGCCTCTTACCATCGTCACGCAACAGACCATTCGGTTCGAGAATAGCTGGTACGTTAGCGGTGACAAAGGCCCGCCGGATGACGTCGTTAAGGCTGGCATGACGAGATATCTGACCGGCGGCCCTAGTACACGATAATCCGTGATGACCAAGCTGTTCGACAGCAGTACCGCACTGGCATTGATGAGGCGCGCAACACATTGCACCCAACCGAAGACATGTTGCGATACGGAAAGTTACGGGATCCAATAAAGTGCCAGTGTTAAATGAAGGAAATGCTTGCAACCAATGTCCTGACTCCCATTTAGAAACGGCCAGGAGACGGGCACGATCCGCAGAGCTGGAGCACGTTTGTAACAAACTATTCCGTGTCAACTCACACAGAGGCCCGTCCCATTGCCGTTGAGACAAAAGAGATTTTGGGGGAGCAGCATTAGGGCAAGCATTATGCCAAGCCGTTCGAGCTTCGTCTAAAAATGAAATTTTGAATGAAATTCCAGGTGGGACCAAACAAGATGACTTTAAAATTTTGTCAACTAACGAACTAGTGCTGTAGACGGAAGACAGGAACGCTGGAAGGGCTACACTTGAAATTTTGCGTATACCTAAGCCTCCCAATTTGACAGGCAGGGAGGCCTGCGACCATGCCTTGTCATCTAAATCGACATTCAAAACCGATGATAGAGTATTCTTTATTATGTTGTCTAAGCCTTCCAAGAGCTCACTGTGTTTCCACAGTTGACTACATCTCAAAGAATACGTAAATTTAGGTACAAAAAGACAAAACCGAATTATTGTAAAAGCCATATGGCTATTAATTTTGAGCAGTCTGTCCGAAGTTTTGTTAAAATTTTGAATTTTCTCGTCTACAAAGGACTGAAAAGACTCATCAAGAATTGGTGAACCAAGGAGGCGAAGTGAACATTTATCAACAACTGTTATGTTGGGGGCTAAACTATTGAATTTTCCAATGATATTGTTTTTGTCTAAACAAGAGTCCGAAATAAAAAGCTCGCACTTTGAAAAATTTAATTCCAAACCTATTTTTCGAAATTCATCTGTGATGATTTTTAGATCATCAAAAACTGTGTTTACCTCTCCACCTAAAGTTCCGTCATCTAAATACCAAACATTGAGCTTGGATTGGAGACGTTGAATTATCGGTTGGATGGCAAGGCTAAATATGGCCGGACCGAGAGGGTCGCCCTGCTGACATCCAACAGCGGACAAAATGACTTTGTTCTTGTATATTAATTTTGACGGCGAACCGTAACATTGCCAGAGAAAAGGGTAAATTTCTGGAATTTTGTCTTTAATTTGTTTTAGCAAAGCGCCCCTGTCTACGGAATTGAAGGCGTTTTTGACGTCTACCTTCAGAATTACCTCCCCATAATTTTGGTCTAAAAATGTACGAAGGGAATGTACTGCGGCCTCACATCCGCCTCGCGAACCAAAGCCTAGCTGAATTGGTCGGAAATAGTCGCCTAAATAGTCGGCTTCTTTCCGACAGCAGACTTTAGCCGCAAGGCGGCGGTATGTAGTGCCCACGGCTATGGGTCTTATACCGCCATCCTTCTTTTTTAAGGCACAAAGGTTCGCACCGTATAGGAGTTCTGTGATCTCGCTGTTAACTCGGCCTGACAACATCAGGTTGATTAAACCTGTCAAGTCTTCCAGAAGGACTTCACCTGCATGGCCAGACCCGCCAGACAGAAGATCTTTTAGATGCTGTGGAGTCACAGCATCCAGGCCACCGGCAGAGCCACTCTGAAAAGACATGACAGCTTTAAGCACGTCCTGGCTGGTCGTGCTTACAGCGACATCACTCTCTTCCGGTGGATCGGGGAGTTGTGTATTGGCCCCTGCTGGTGGATGCTTACTCTCAAGAGATATGAGAGTAGCATCGTCATTTGGCGCCATCGTGTCGTTTGAGAACATTATGCGTGAGGCACCTTTGATATCACCATCATTGACTTTACTCTCTACAAGTCTGTAGACAGTAGACTCAGCCAATGGCTTATTAGAATTTGAATTTTGTGGTGTGGCCTGATCAACAATGGAAATAGGCTGCCCTTCGCGTGCAGTGTACCTAACACAATTTTGTTTAATCTTAACCGTGACTGATGATTTGTTGCCCAAATCTTTCTTTATATGCAGTACGCTGTAAGGAAAAACTAGTAAGTGCTCCCAAGCTCGCTTGGTGTTTTTTGAAACAGCATTCCTAATGGCTCCTGAGAGAGCGGAAGCGACAGAGATGCGGGCACCTCGAGGAATACGTTTAAAAATAGGGGTTGTAGCTTTGTACTCACTCAGAACTTTCCAAAAAAGGGGTGTATCAGCCGTATAGTTTAAATTTTGTGTCAAAACAATGAAACAATGAAAGGTAACATTTCAAAACAGTTTTTGAAATTTCTTGAAATATTTAAAAAAACTCGAATATTTTACTATTACTCTCTGTATTCCGAAGTTTGCAAACCGATACATCTGAAATGTACCTTTAACTTTTTGGTATTCATAAAAAAACAAAGTCTCTAATTACTACCTATGGTATACTTGACAACCGTTCGAAACCCTCGGCGCGCGAGTCACATTCGCACTTGACGGATCTTGTTTATAACGGATTAAGTACCAGGTCATAAAATTTATGTGTTTTACATTATCTTAAATTATATGTATACCTAAACAGTCCCATATACAAAAAAACAGGTGTACGCCACAAACCATGCCATCAAGTGAATTTTTCCTCGTTATTACCAAATTTTCCATGTTTCGAGTCTTGTATCCGAACTACCCATCGAGCCCGGCTGGTATTGGCCGTGTGGATCGCAAAACGTACATTGACTGATAAACACGGGAAGCGCAAATGTTTGTGTATTGCTCTCATTAGTGGAATGGGTCGCTAATATTGGGTGCATTCTGCCGGTGCGGCTATGTTCGCTTAATAGAAATTTGCTGATTAAAGGGAAATTGTAGGAATATTCTTCATAGAAGCGGCCTGGGACAGCTATTTGTCGTTGTAGTCGTCGTTTCGCCTTTATGTTCAGCAGTGGACGTATGTAAGCTGGTAATGATGGTTCTTAATGGCCGGTCTACATGTTGAGTTTTACAGATGTGTAGTATAGTCACTGAGTTATATGTACTAGTACATATTATACATAGGTATGTATATCGATGTGTACACTGTACAGTGTAAAGTCTTTGCTCGCCATGAACGCCTACTTGTGTACGGACCTTTTACGTTTTTTTAATTTACGGGTCAGTATCAATCGTGTGATAACCTTTTTGTTTATTTTTCCGACATTTCAACCAAGTTGCAGGTATGAATAAAATAATTATTTTATCTACACTATGCAGTTATGAGTTATCTACCAACACTAATTGGTAAAACAGACTATAATAATAGCACCGTTTTGTATTGTACCTAACTTTGAAATAATGTTCTTGATTATTATTACTGTGTAGAACTACAATGCTTTTTTATTATCTTCTTTTAAAAAAAACGTAGAGTTCGTTAATATTATAATAGTTTTGAGTAAAATATTTAAAATTTATTTTAAGACAACAACTGTACAGTGTCTGTACAGTTGTAAACAAACGAAAGCTGTAGAAAAATCTACGAGGGTCTAATTCCATAGTGTAATACCATTGCTGGTTGAATGATAGGTGGTCATATTTTATAGAGATCAAAGGGAACCCGGGGTCAGCCCTCTCATGAATAACTCAAAAGTGAGAACTAAAACTAAGCACTTCAACTTACCTCTCCGTACATTAAAATCACACAGAGAACATAATTCCTCCTACTTCATGTTTAATTAGGCGCGAACAAATACGTACGTTGTACAAAATCGCCTGAGGACCCATTCCTTTGTCCTTTTGATGAATTCCAGAACTTTCTTACCCGGAACGACTTTGGGATAATAATTCCACTAAAGGGTGAGGAAGAAATAACAGGAGCGAGCATAATTATAGTGGCTCAAAGAATTGCTGCGTTTAGGGGTTTCTGTAAAACGTTGAGGTGGATCGATTGTCGCTTTTCCAAGTCATGGACGATGACAAATCAACAAAGCTTCCAGTTTTTGCAAGAAGGGAGTTAAGTAAAAGGGGTTTCGGTTAAGATAAAACTGTGTTTGATGGTCCCAAACGTTGCAGTTTGGTTGGGAATACTCGTTCTCTATTACTTTATTTTTATTGTAGGTAAATAACGTGGTATCCTGTGAGCTCATGTTGGAATCCGAACATGCTGAGGCGAATGAATCGTCTAAATTCGTCGGGAGAATAGTCAAAATTTTATTTGGTTCTGCTCGATTTCTCCTACTCCCTTGGTGAATAATATCAAATTGCCGACGTTGAGTCGTCGCTATAAGGACGTGCACCGTAATTTGGGGACTCCAAGTAAAATTCACTGACGTTGGAATAATTGCAGCAAATTGTATCTTTGAAGAAATTACCACGAACAATAGTTAATTTACTACTTCTAAGCCATAACAATTTTAGTTCAGTGAGTTTGTCTACATCTAATAAAAATAATTAATTGTCTACATCATAATCCGTTACACTTTTTAGATGCAAGAAACTGTTGTTGATTATTTTATCGATAGCATATTATAATCATTTCGTTTACCTCTCCGCCGCGGTGACTCACTAATTGCTTACAATACAATAACGAGCTCGCGCGGACCGTACTCGAGTATAGTTTTTTTAGAGGATTTCGTATTACAGTATTTCATTTAGTAACCATATCGTTCCACTAGATACACATCCAGGTCCAACAGTACATGTGTTATGAAGATTAAATGAATACATAATTTTAACCTAGTAATAGGAAATGTAAAAAATAGTATTTGAAAATTATAAAATATTTAATGAAATTATAGAAAAATATAAAAAATATTAGAATATTTTCTGATATGGTATCAGTAAATAATAATAATTATAATCTGATAAGAATAGAGAGGGGTATATTCCAGGGCGACAGCCTGAGTCCCTTGTGGTTTTGCCTAGCTCTGAATCCACTCAGTACTCTACTGAAAGATTCAGGAATAGGCTATCGCCTTCGGAGAGATGGTGAGGTAATTTCTCACTTGTTGTGTATGGATGACCTCAAGCTGTTCGCGTCGAATAAAACGCAGTAAATGGCGCTTCTGAATGTCACGCAGATATTCAGTAATGCTATTAACATGGAGTTCGGCGTTGATAAGTGTGCGGTCATACAAATACAGCGAGGGAAAGTTGTGTATTCTAATAATTTACAACTTTCAGGGAGAATGTCCCTCAAATATCTCTCAGAGGGTGAAACCAACAAATATCTTGGTATACCAGAAGCGTTGGGTATAGGGACATAAAGCAGTCGGTGAAGGAACGCTTTTTTTGTCGCCTCACAAAAGTGCTAAATAGTTTTTTGTCAGGTGGCAACAAGGTGCGTGCCTTCAACGGCTGGGTTATGCCATTACTCATTTATACCTTTGGCATATTAAGATGGACTCAGACTGAACTAGACGCTTGGACTGTAAGGTTCGTCAACTTTTAACCAATCATCGCATGCGACACCCCCGAGCTTCGGTAATGAGATTGCATATCCCGCGGAAATGTGGTGGTCGAGGCTTTTTAAACGCCAAGACCCTACACAACCGTGAGGTATGCAATCTCAGAAATCATTTTCATCAAGCCGAATACCAGATACATCGTGATGTGGTTGCTGTTGATAAGAACCTTACTCCTCCCTCCTTAGCTAATGAGAACTGGCGCAAACCTAAGGTGATGAGCATTCAGGACAGGAAGGCTATATGGGAGAGCAAAGAGCTGCATGGGAGACTCTAGAAGGTCCTCCCTGTGAGGACCTTCTAGAGTCTCCCATGCACCTGATGTAGATCTCCTAAGCTCCGTAAACTGGCTACGCTTCAGTGACTTCTTTGGGGAAACCAAAGGTTTTGCTGTGCAATTATGGATGAGGTGGTAAAGACCAAAGGTAAGGTTGCGATTGGAAGAAAAATTATTATTTTAGTTTAAATAGATAGGAAGACTTGTTATTTCCAAAGTTAGATTGTTTTATATTCAAATCTTAGGGCATCATAAGGCGGAAAAAACATACAAAAACAACTAGAAAAAAAACCAACACAAAAAGGGATAAGGGAGAATTTCAGACATATCCCGCGGCCAGCTTTTCAATAGCCCGCGTTAAAACAAGTTGATCTTTCATTTCAGCAGGTAAGTATTTGTGTAGGTTCCTATTATTCCATCCCGAAATGTTCTAACGCCAAGACCCTACACAACCGTGAGGTATGCAATCTCAGAAATCATTTTCATCAAGCCGAATACCAGATACATCGTGATGTGGTTGCTGTTGATAAGAACCTTACTCCTCCCTCCTTAGCTAACGAGAACTGGCGCAAACCTAAGGTGATGAGCATTCAGGACAGGAAGGCTATATGGGAGAGCAAAGAGCTGCATGGGAGACTCTAGAAGGTCCTCCCTGTGAGGACCTTCTAGAGTCTCCCATGCACCTGATGTAGATCTCCTAAGCTCCGTAAACTGGCTACGCTTCAGTGACTTCTTTGGGGAAACCAAAGGTTTTGCTGTGCAATTATGGATGAGGTGGTAAAGACCAAAGGTAAGGTTGCGATTGGAAGAAAAAATATTATTTTAGTTTAAATAGATAGGAAGACTTGTTATTTCCAAAGGTAGATTGTTTTATATTCAAATCTTAGGGCATCATAAGGCGGAAAAAACATACAAAAACAACTAGAAAAAAAACCAACACAAAAAGGGATAAGGGAGAATTTCAGACATATCCCGCGGCCAGCTTTTCAATAGCCCGCGTTAAAACAAGATGATCTTTCATTTCAGCAGGTAAGTATTTGTGTAGGTTCCTATTATTCCATCCCGAAATGTTCTAATATCGTTCAGTTGGCGAGCGTAACCTACGGCGATACTACCCCAAACAGCGTTTTGAAGCACTGCAAAGTAAACTCTGGTAATTGAAATATGAATTTGAATAATTATGTTTAGGGCAACTTTGCTTTTGTTGAATTGTACTGTTATTCATTCATTGTAGTCCAGTCGTTTGAATGTAGATATCAAATTATATGTAATTTAGCTGATCTTTATGTTAAGCCAGGATATAATTTATTCATATAGTATAGCAGAGTTATAGGCTCGTTGTGAAAGGGCTCATCCGAGGAAGTGTTCTCACCATGCTTTTATCTGCCTACGTCCTCCGAGAAGCAACGTCGTGTTTCCTGTTTGAATGATAAATTGAGATATCACCAATACGTGAGTTAACACCTCTCATTGAAGACATATTCCTAGGGGGCATGTTTTGGATCTCTGATTGTTATTTGTACCGCTGCCACTGGTTGTCCTCTGCTTGTTTCTTTAATTAGCAGATAGTAGAAAAACAAAATTCCATCATTAACGTAAGGGAAAAGAAAAGGTTATAAATAGGTCATAACCTCGTTCATCATACAGCTCCTTTTATGCTGATTAGGCTTTTCAAATAGTACAATACGAGCATTCAACCCTGCAACACCGCATTGAAAACAAAACAATCCCGAATCAGCGCTTGAAGTCATCAATCAATCGTTAATCCAACGATGCAATATCCATAAAATGAATCGCGAGGCGGGTCGGACGGTGGGTAATTCTGGCGGAGCGAGCCGGCGACAATGCCGCAATCGGACCACCAATCTGCATAATGGATTGCTCGCCCCAACGCGTCGTCCAGTCGCTGGCCGCTAGAGGGTGTTGCCAGGTTTTACTGCAAGTTTATGATGGGATGACACAAATATAGCCGTCGCTGTCTAGGCGTATGGATGTAGAATATAATGATTTTGATCAGCCGTTGGTCGTTAAAGTTGACTTGGCGATCCATAAATCAACACATAACACACATAGCAATGAGATTTTTTCTAACCAGAGCAATAAATTAATACATTAGTTAACAATTTCGAAGACCAGTGCTAACAAATTTTTATACGTCAGCTTACTCTGAATCGCAACCTTTTGCTTCTGTAACTTTGATTTTATGTTAACTAGATAAAAAAAATTTAGATCCTTATCAATCCCATGTATGGTCTGACTATAACCCAGATATGGAGTTACAAAAGTAATTCAATTGCGATTTATGTCTTTTTCTACTATCATTCTTCATCATCACTTATGGATCACAAAAAGCGCTAGATCTAACGCACAGAGCTTAGATTGGCATCATCGTAGTTCATTCAATTGTCGTGGTCGACGATGAGTCGCCCGTTATTACTAATTAATACGGAATACGGAGAATACGGAATTAATAATTTCACGAACCACCATTGTAGGTTAGATTTTTGTGAAGTCTGAGAAGGCTGATATTGGTTGGTTGGTTATTGGTTTATGTTTTAAAATGTACCTGCCCGTAGATTCAGGGTCAAAACCAAAAGCTGTTTCTATAAAATATGTTCCTTGTATTGTGTAAATATTGTATTTTAGGAAGGTATCTTAGCTTAGTTTCTTATAAGTATTTTGGGAGGCGAAATTGGAATATATTTACGGTTTTACGGTTTTACGGTTTGAGTATAATCTTCAGAGGTTTGAGTATAACTTTTAACACATTTTCACTATATCCCTGAGAAGGTATTTATGAGGCTGAACTGAATCTAAATATCACGTGAACTAGGCCAAGCACGGGGATAGTTCTCTAGGGTGAAATAGACAATAATGTACATTGCGTACATTATTGAAGTTGAAGTAAAGATTTTCAAATAATTTACGCATTCGATTACAAAGTGACATAATTTTTATTTATTCTACCCTAGACAACAATTCCCGCGCTTGCCCAACAGTAGCTTAGTAAAGATAGAGATTTAGTTCTAAATTTACAAGACGTAATTGAAAAAGTTATAGAGCTGCACGAGTAATGTTTAGAAAAAATATCTACAGTTAATATTACACGAGTATTATTCTAACAAACACCTAAATCAAAGCGGCAGGAGCGGGTTCTATAATGCACACGACTATTGCCCAGGAGATTGCACATTTGACTGTTTGACAAATCCTATCGGTTATTCAATGAGCCTCAGGATATTTGGACAAACATGCTAAACAAGCTGAATTGGGTGGTAGTCAATAGATTGGAATTTTCAATGGATATATCGGATTTCATTATTTTGCTTCAATTATTTCGAGCCCGAAAATTGTACAACTTAGGTGACTTTTGAATAACATATGGTTGCATATTCTTATAGTGTTTTAGTAGGAAAATAATATTCATTTAAATAAAATAGTAGATTATTTTACAAGGGACTTAACCATCCCAATTTATACGAGGTTGTTATACTCGCGAGCGCAGCGAGGGACGATGACATGACCGAGGTAAGATGGGTGGTTTTAGCCTGAGTTAAACTCTCTACTTTACACTTCGATTTCGAGAAAATAAAACAGTCGAAACTTACCTTCAGTAAAATATTGCACACTTTTTTCACATCTCTACTTCACGAATTTGTCGCAAGCGTTTATTTTTCACGTGATTTCGACCGCAACAGAACCATAAATATTTTTATTTGCCCTTCGATCGATGTTCCATTCGCATTTTATTATCTTAGCTCGATGACATTCTCAATTAAATAAGCCACGTTAACCTTCAGTTTAATTTGTAGTAAACAAAAATGTCCAGAAATTTCGCGCTAAACCAACTTCTTTATGTCTTTGTTACGCGCTGCGCAAACTACTATATCTTCGCATTCTACCATGGAGGAAGAATCACCTTTTTTATATACAACACTTCACGCTTTCAGTTTCAATTTATAAAATTTATTCAAATAAAATCTATATTCTTTGTGTATGGAACACCAAAAAGTCGAGTCTTTCTTAAGAGGGCAATGTCTTGTACTGGCTGATGATTTCTACGAAAATTAAAAATAATAAATACTTTTATACTACTACTTAGCATAAGGGAATAAACTCGCACTTTAGTCCCGCTAAGCTACGCTATAGTGACACAGTTTATGAGCTAGTGAAGTGTAAAGAAAATTATTCATATAGAAAAAGACTTCTAGAAAGGCTTGATCGGCTTGTTCTAGAAATATTTTTCTTCAACTCCGTACTCCCAGTTCAAATAAACAAAAAAGCTTGATCCGTGATAGTATGGCCGCCTAATTGTTTTATTTTTATATTTTATTTAGGTACCTACCTATCGACTCTAGGTACGAGTACCTACATGGTTTTTTTTACATTATGTGATCAGATTCATTCAATGATGACGACCTAACACCGTTCTAGAATGCAGCCCGTATACCTACATTTTCTTAAAGTAATCTAATGGGTGGCAAAGCTCCACGTAAATATTATCCTTCTTATAGAATAGCAGCACTAAATCACAGGTGTCTCAAGCCAGACTCAGATTAGGCTCATATTGAGCCGTTCATCTTGAACCCCGCGGCGAGATGTGGCGATGCTGGTATACAGCTCTTGTGTGATTATTAATGGAAGAAAATGGGATTTTGCAGTTTAAGACGAAAATTTTGAAGATAGTCCATATTTTAATTATAATTCGTGAACGTTCTTCTATATCTACCTAAGTATTTTTACCTCTCTTATTTATTTGATTCAAAGTGCTGTTTTTAGCTCAGATTTGTAGGTCGTCTCGAAACCTTAAGTTAACATATCAGCTTTAGGTTACGCTGAGATTTGATATGTTCTACTAGGTTAAGTCTCTTGCACGTCACTTTGTGTAAAATTTGTATATATTGAAAACATTTAGTCTATCATTATTGGTCAGGCCTAATACAACAGAATAGTCATCAGAATAAATAAATATTATAAATTATAAAATTGTACAATCACTGCAATATTCTTCTGACAACCAGCAGACTGCTCTATCAACGAAAATTGAAAAGCCAAACGAAAGATCTAAGCAGAAGTGGTTTCAATCTACTCAAGTACCATCCAGAACGTTCTATAAAAACAAGTCCTGCAATACGGTTACAATGTCAGTGCAGTAATTGAAAGCCATAGCGCCGGCCATTTCTCGTATGAGCCGCTCAACCCAGCAATAGAAAAACACAATGGGTACAGTACAATAGAGTCCATTCAGTACCCTTAAACGGTCCCAGCCAAATGGAAATTTTAGAGTTCTCGAAACTATAGGGTCATTTGATTTTTTGTGGAGAGCGGCCGATATTTCAGTTTATTGTTCCAGTGGCAGGGGTCAGGGGAATATTTTTGATTGGTTGCCTATTCTGTTGGGATTCTAATGGGGAAAATTAAGAAGGCAATATTAGTTTCACTGATCAGGGGGAAAAGTGATTACAGTACGCGTTGGTCTTCACCAGCGACTTTCGCAGGACGCTGCTGGGCTCTTTGAAGGTACTGAGCGGCGTTACATTACGGGGCGTAATGTAACGTGTTACAGAGCAAGCGTCTGTGCAGTCAGTATGGAAAGAGAAGGCGCTCGCAACGAGCAACGAGACGGATTTTAACACACTGCTCGCTGTGTATGGTTACGCCATTACGCCCGTAACACCGGTCGGTAGCCGGCTTTATCCATGATGAAAACTCTAGATTCTCGAGACTTATTTAAGGCATCACAATAATGTCACATAATACCAGATAATTATGTTAGTAAAATAATACCTATGTATAATGACGATCGCTGTAGCGGGAGCGAGCTTGTGACAATAATTACAATAAAACTCTGGGGTTTTTAACTGTCCGACATAAATCAATTTGTTTTAGAATAAATTAAATTAAATGTCATAAATACGTTCTCACTCCCGCCTCAACTCACGCTCACGCTCTTCACCGAATCCTCACCCTGAATTTAAAACAATCTTAGCAGACACGGACAAGCTACTCGTAGTTCACACATAAAATTTGACTAGTCTAAAGTGGGTGATAGACGTGCGAGTAAATTCGCGAACTTGTGGCTCAACGACCTTTTTCGCTGGTGTGTCACCCTAAGTACGCGTACTTTAAAGCCGCTGAGTAAGTTCGTTGGCGATCCGACAAGATTGAAATTTTGTTCGTAACCCACCTCAAAATAAAACAAAAAGCTTCTTCTGTCGACGACATCGCAATACAGAGTGAGTAAGCTTCAAGTGTGTCACCGACGTCGAGCGGAGTTTGTTCGCGATCTTAAAAACCGCATACTTCAAGTTCGTACGTCTATCACCCACTTTAGTGCTTATTTTGTAAGCCTAAAGAAATAAGTTATTGAAATCTGAAATCACAATGTAAATTTTCTAGTTTGTATTCGTAATAGCAAGCTCAGGTGGTCGTGTAATAGAGTCATTCTCGCATTTCCCGCGTAATGCGAATGCACGGGTGTAATCCAGACTATATTGGAAACAATATCTTGTGGCCGCAGGTAATATATGTAGAGTACAGGTTCCAGCTTGGATAGCATGACTTAGACAAATGTCTACGGAAAGTAAAATGATAATTAAATTTGTTTGTTCGCAACCTCCTCCTCCACCTCCACAGCCTATAATGGTCCACTGCTGGACCCAGGCCTCCCCCTGATAAGCGCCATGTTGGCTTTTATCTAACGGGGGGTAATGCCCATAATCCCCACGCTGGGCATGCGGGTTGGGGATCGCAGTTCGGTGGTAGAATTGTTCTGTAGGGGGCGCTGCTGCCACCCCCGGTGGATATCCCTTAGTCGCCTCTTACGATACCCGCGGGAAGAGTTGGGGTGGTGCAAATTCTAAGCCGGCACTACACAGCACAAAGTTTTTATCTGTTGTTCGCAACAACATAAAAATTTTACAAATTACATACTCACGTATTTTTTTCTTACTGCATGCCGTATTTTTTTGAAGAAATTAATACATCGCATATCGTCGTTTTGTGGCGCTATTGACGTTACGAAATAATTAACTTCTAAAAAATTATAGCAGCATAGCATAGCATAATTTTGTACACTGGGTATTCCAATAATTTTCTATTAACCACATGTTTTTTAGGAAATGTAGATTTTTTCTCCTTTCTTCAACATACTCCTTTCTTCAACGTACCCATGCTACCGTACTGCCTCTAATATGGTAGCGAAATTACAGATCTATGTGTTGCTCGGACTAAGTTGCTATTACTGAGCTTGATTTGAAAATAGAAGTCATCTGTAGTGAAGTGCAAGAATAGGATTTGAAGTTAGTTTCCACCTAAAATAATTTCGTTTCTAATCAGAGGTCGACGTAACAAGGTATATACAGGATGCCAAGTAACATGTGTACCAAGACACAACCATTTTTTTTTCAAAAAAAGTAAAAAATAATTACTTCAACGTATCTACTGTTAATTAATATTACTTAGAACGATGTGAAACATTTCAAATTAACAAGCTTATATTATGTAGTATTAGGTAAAAGCTTGCTAAAAAGCTAGGTTGGTATAATTATTAGTTTTCGTTCCCATTAAGACAACAATAGGACTTTTATAAAGGTTTTAGAAACGTCGTAATTTAGGTACATCAAATATTGTAAGACATGTAATTAATATCAATTGCTATGCCGTAGCAGGTAGCCGTGCTACGCTAAACCTATGATGTAATTCTTGGTTAAGGTAGAACTGTACCTTCAAAATACTACGATGTTAGTTGGTTTTTGATGGAAAATCTAGTTATTTGAATGCATAATACTGAACTTAACCAGGCTTTCGCCTATTAGTGAAAATATCGATATCAAATACGATACCCTGTCGTATGTATAATTGCATAATTTATATCAAATCAAAAGGGGTAGGTGTTATGTAGTTCTAGTACATAACTTGTTAAGATGGCTAAGCAGACCCATGCGGAAAAGATATTACAGTGAAATGATTGCTGTGGGATTAATTGCGCTGAAAAATGCCGTCTCTTTAAAATACTTCCACGAAAATAAGACAAAGACATTCAGCACTGTTATTGGTTTCGTCCTACTTAATAAGGTATCTACATACCCACGGTATGTAAATACATTTTATTTTATTGCCACGGTAAGTAAGAGTCACTACTTCTTACTTACCATAAAATGTATCTTTCTCACTAGGAAGATACATTTTATTTTATTAAGTAGGCCGATGTGAAGTTAGCCAGTAACAGTGCGTGTAATTATTTGAAAGAGACGGCATTGTTCATCGCAATTTATCTGCCTTGTTTTGATGTTTGAAGTTACCCTGATAAGAAGGTATTGGTGACGCTGTAACGCACGGTCTATACTCTATATCATACCTAGTCTAGTCTCAATAAATGGGTGTATGTTTGTATGTATGTTTGTTACTTCTGCACACCAAAACTACTGAACGGATCATGCAGTTTTTTTATTGCATACGTGTTGATCTTGACCTGGAATATCATTTTAGCTACTATTTATCCCAGAAATCAATTCCCATGGGAAATAAATGATCTAAAAACGTTACCATAGAACAGTAATTACTGTACTTTTTATCACGGCAACAAAGCGTGCGAAGTCGCGGGAAGAAATTAGTATCTCTATAAAGATAGGTACCTAAATGGGGAGCTCATTTAGATATCTCCGGATCTAATATTAAAATACCTGTATACATGTAATAATACATGTAATAATCAACTGTCGCTTATTTATCATAGCCTCCTTTAATCCTTAGTCCGCTCCCATCAAAAGCATTGCACGTTTATTTTGTGCAGACTAGAACAGTAGAAACAGTGAAATCACATCGTTAACGGGCAAACAGACCTGCCTTTAGGTTCCCCGCAGCGAGGCAAATGATATGTGCTTGTTACAGTTACTGCACGGTAGAGTTTGGATATCGTTGATATTGTGGAAAATTTCAGTTTTGATATTGACTGAGCATTTTCTCTAAGGTGGTTTGGGATTTACGTTGCTCTCTGCTTTTCATTTAGGTGCTGCCTAATAGTTAAAAAACCGAACTTAACTTAGAACGCGAATTATTAATTTAAATTTTGTTATCCAGCATTGCCCACAAATAAAGCATAAGAAATAAAAGCATAAGATCGTTATTGGTCGTAAGAAAAAAATATATTATAAGTTTATGTAGAATAAGGACTGTAGATTTTGTTAAAATAAAAATAAACAAAACTGTTGTCCACACAACCCAAAGGTTAGCAAGATAATGCTATCTAGCGTTACCTATGTTCACCGATGTACAACTTTTGTGCAATAAAGTAATTATATTCTAACTGGAATACGATTGTGATTTGTCTGTGATATTCATCTCGTTTGTATTTTAATCTAGATATAAAATAGGAATACTTTATTGCAAGAAGTTGTTGCTATTTCGAACGGCCTGTGTAATTGAAGAAATATGTGCAGGTCCCTTTAAGTCTGCCCCTCAGTAGATAAACACGGACACGGTAAACGTGAAAGAGTCTAGAATATTTTCTGCTTTGATATATATTCTTCACAATATTTTATTTAATCTACTCGTAAATTGTTTTAATTTTTATTGTGTACCGTGGCTGTTAACACTGTGTACAGCGTGTATGAAGTCTTCACGATCTGAAAAAAAAGAGACAGGTTTAAAAAAAAGAAGAATAATCCTCCATCTAGCGGAGCTTTGGAAGATCATCTACCTACTCGATGGCCCGAAGACAATTGAGTCTTCGATAATAAAAATACAAATGTTTTTATTTCGTTCACAAAGTATATACATATACATTATCTTTACAAATTTTAAAACCTCCTTGTAAGTAAATACTTAAAAGAAGGTTTCAATAATACTTAAAGTGGTCGCAGGGAGTCGGTGATTGGAGACGGCTCAGAACTGCTATTTATGGCGCCGTGAGGCGGGTTAGGCCTTTCAACAGCACGTTTGTGATGATGACTTTGTGTTACAACTTACAGAAAGGAACGTCTGGAGTGAAAGCGGAATGATGCAGCCGATCCTGGGCTGCAGCGGCTTCGCCCAGCGTGCCATTGCGATCAGCATTTGACGGCGGAAGGACGGGGATAAGGTCAGCCAGTCGCTGTTGTACAGGAAATCGTTTACTGAACGGCTCTGGAATTGAGTGACAGAATGTACAAATTCCGGACAAGACCTTTAACGATTTTTGGATTTCTGAAGTATTTTGAGTCTGACGACTTAACTACCTACTGTTACTGTTTTAAGGTGTATAACCGTGTAAAATAAATAAATAAATAAATAATGCTGGACAATCCACACAGCATCATCTAGCCCCAAAGTAAGCAGAGCTTGTGTTATGGGTACTAGATGACTGATAAACTTAACACAATACATAACATAGATAGATATTTTTTATTATGTATAGAAAATAGCCAGAACACCCGGAATTGCATATGCAGATCGTACAAACATTTGTCCCAATTTGTGTGTTTTGTTTGTGTAAGGTCTTGTAATTTATTTTATTTTATTCCGCTGAATGGATCCCACTTCCTCCCTTCCAAACATCCTGTTAGGGTACAATACAAATAAAACAAAATAGACTTTAGGCCGAGATTAACACTCCTTTAAACATTACTATCAAACAAAAGTCATATCTTGCTTCTTCGACTCTTCGCGATACAATGCTTCAATTAAAATGACTTTTCTTAGGAAATTAAAATTATGTTTGAAAATACCTCGAATTCGACGAGGTTCCCGAAGAAGCAGTACAGTAAAATCTGTGTCATTAGCAGGCAGACCAACGTGATCAGAAACAAAAATTGAAACGAAGTCACGCTCACCTGAAAAATCAAAACATTTTGTTTTTCATAATCAAGAAACCAGGCAAATAGTTATTTGTTTAACAAGTGGGCAAAACCATTAACGTCCCGATATTAAAACCCAAGCTAGCGAAGCAGTCTAGAATAGAGTCACGAGAGTAGCGAGTGGCTCTCTCCGTCTCAGAGGCTTCAGCAGACTCTGTAGGTAGCAAGCACGAAACGAAAAATATTTGCTCTCGAGTTGAACCCGATAAGGTAAAAATGACTATAAGGTGGTAAAAATGACCATGACTAGCGACAAAATATCTTTCTATTTTAATGTACGAGTAAATAAGAGATAGAATGTCAGAAACTTATTTTGGTCAACAGCCATGGAGTGTAAAAATGCTATAAATCTCTTTAATACAGTGAAAGGACGATTTTTAGGGTTTCGAAGATCGGAGATCGGTTTCGAACTACAGCAGCAAATAACTTGACATTTAACATAGTTATACTTTTCGTGCGCCTGTACAGATTATATGAAAAAAAAAGTTAAAATTAAAATTATAATTTTCAGTAAGTGTATCATGTCGAAATTTTAAAAGAGACCTACCAGGTGAAGTGGGGTATTAAATGAAAGGTGTCAGTTTGTACATCTCAAAACTGTTTTTGAAATATCTGTAGGTATTTTAGGAAGTATTTTGATAAAAATCGTTAAATTTACCCTCTATACTCCGAAGTTTGCAAACCGATACATCTGAATTGTAGGTAGGTACTTTCAATTTTTAGGTATTCATCGCAGTCTCTTACCGATACCTATAGTACCTACTTGACAAACGTTCGAAACCCTCGCCGCGCGAGGTACACTCAGACACTGGTGCAGAACGCGTAGTTTGGTCTTTTTTTCGGCGCCGACCATAGAGTATTATTCATTACCTTATTACACCATCGAAATTTAGTACAGCATTCTGAATTCAAATTACTTTTTTTGTTTGTGAGTAAAACCAGATTTTGGCTATAACTTGAACTTACAACAGTCATTCTGTAAACGACTAGACACACGCCAAGGGTCATTGATACAAATTGGAATGACAATGAAAAGTTGAAAATTGAGTCAATTTCGTTCTTGAACCTGAAAAAAGTAGAGAACAAATGGATAATTGGTGGCATTAAGGTTGGCTCTCACATGTCCAACACCGCTACCGCACAAAACAAAAATGAGCGTTCAAATTATGGGCTTTACTCGTAATATTTAGATGCATTTTATATTGACGGCGTCAGATAACAGACAGCTCGCGGGCCACTCGTTTGAAGCTTGTGGGTAGCCTTTTTGTCACTGTAAAATGTATCTAAATAAAAAATAGTTTAGGCCCATAAATGAAAGTGTATTTTTGTGTTGTGCGGTAGCGGTGTATAGACATGTGAGAGCCAGCCTTTGGGCTTATTTAGTATGGTATATCTGAAAACATTCGAAAATTAAAAATATTGTATACTCCACAGTCCGCCATAATAACAAAGAGCTCCCTATTCATCTTTTTAAATTAAATAAGTAGGTTTCAATCATTTCCCATGTACACACTTTGATACTCGACCATCTGTGAATCACCTCCACCCTGTCACCGACTTATTAGTTGGCCTTTGCATCTGTGACAGATGATATAAGCTTCTTGTGTTAACATAACAAAATTTAGTCTATGTTCAGATGGAAATTTTTTGACGTTTAGCTAGATCAACCTCCTGGTCCTAACTTCCCTGGTACTAACTATGAAACACTGATATAACTAGAAAAATACTTAAACTCAATAGCGTATAGAAGAAATATCAAAAAATCGTAATTTTTTTTGTCGGAATTGGGATACATGTATTTCTTCTAAATGCTGTTGATTTTGTTTATTTTTCTTTCACTTAAATATTTGTCAAAGTATTTTACACAAATTGGACATTTCACGAATACAACAAATTATTTATACGGCTACAGAGAATTATTTTGTGTTCTCAAGGTCGTTGGGCCATACACCAGTCATACTCAGTATTTGATCGTGTGTTGTGTTACACGTGAACGCAGCATCGTAGTGGCTCCTTCGTTCGTGACCATGAATATGATACGATAGAGGTGACCGCATCGACTTACCATATCAGTTTATCATATCGCTTCACCACTTGCACAAACCGCCTGTTAACACCCTCATCAATCTCATCCTTGTACTTAAGGAATAGACCACCGTCTTCCACATTAACAAGTAGAAGGTGTTGTTTTATAATTTTCAGTTGCGTGTGAGTCTGAGCGTAATAAGTCGCCACTATCAGGTCTAAAGATAAGTGGCCGTAGCCTATCCATAGCATGGGAGAGCATTCTAAGAAGACGGATAGGGAGAAACTGAAACAGAGAATGAAGACATAAAAGATTGAAATAAAAATAAAGTTGAATGATTTACTCCCCACCAGTACCTGCGGGGTTATCCATTAATTACTGGACACCCTGTATGTATATCAGTTATCTAGTACCCATAACACAAGCACTGTTTAGCTTGGGGCTGGATGATGCTGTGTGGTTTGTCCAGCATTATTAATTATTATTATTTACTATACCTGGACCAAGAGTCCACTTTAAAGGGCAAATAAGAGGGCACAGTTTCAGTAGGGTCATTGTACCGCTTCACAAAGAACGAGATCGCCCAGAAAATAGTTGCTATGGTGGCGCTCGTTATGATGAAGCGGTACAGGCGGTGCATCTGTTCTTTGTTCTTGCGCAGGATCGCTTGCCCGTCTTCGTCATCGGCACGGAATACTGGATCTTCTGACAGATTCAAAAGAATAAAGGTATCGTTAATTATACACTATTTTTTCGTATTACATTGAAAAATATCGTGGAAGCATCATTAACATTTTTTTAAGGTTTAATTTAACCAACAAACCAGGGGTAGATGTATATTATTTGACGTTAGTAACGAGACGTGATCGAGACGTCTTCTTTTTATATGGGATTTGCGTAGTTCCCTGTTCGCACGATAGAGGCACTGTACCGAATAGTATGCAAAAAGGAGACGTCACAATCACGTCTCATTACTAACGTCAAATAGATTCACCCCTCAGCTTGAACGAGTTAAACATGGTCAGTCTGAACACTGACCAGACTTCAATTCTTGAAATGACTGTTAATCGCGATTAGTGAGCTTAACCATAAGCTGTTTTCTAACATCATTATAAAACAGTTTTTTGCAAAATAATTGCCTGCGGAAACTACTTAGTTCATCGTCATTCGTCCACGGACAATTGACGATCAACATTCGTTCACGCGGACTATCCGTCAGTGGTCCGTCTCCTTTGACTATAGACTACTCCTGGTGCCATTTGCCTCAGAGCAGACTAGTCTATGCAAAGAAGAGCTACCATGGATATGGATACGTAATCTTACAAATCGTAAAAGAGATTGTAAACTTACCTTTCAAAAACTCGTTCAGACGATCCATCCTCGACGTCTGGTAAAACACCGTAGCGATCTTCGTAAGAAGATTAATTTGCGGTATCTCAATGGTCAAGCTTTCTATCAGTATGTTAATATCACGACGATTCTATAAACACATTAACAAGAATTAATTGAATAAGTATTAAAGTTAGTTTGATTCTACTATGGTTTATGCGTTTAGGGCCAAAGTGTACAAGACTGACCCAATATCGAGATGTTTAACTGGTCGCCCGTATGGGTAGCGGTCCATGATCATAGCGTTTTAAACTAGTTTAAAATAACAACGTAGCACCCTACACACAAATGCTACGTGTGGCTACGGCGCTTAGTGATTTTTCTGAAAGCATTTTTATGAAATTCGTAGCAGAAGATTGAAAAAAAACACAATTAGAAAGTACAATTAGAAAGTAACAAACAATTACAAGAAATCTTTATAAGAACCCCAAGATTTGCAATATATGAAAGAGAGCGCAGAGCGCTGGCAGTCGGGGGGAGGGGGGGGGGGACACGACACATGCTCGCACGCAGGATAAACCACACCCGGCGGGATGCTCTGCGAGTCCAATATAATATAATATACGTATATGTATATGTATAATTCAAAATGTACCTAAATGCGAAAATAAACTAAACTTCAACCATGTCGATAAAAATGATATTAAAAAAGCCTTTCAACTTTTAAATATAAAGAAAACTGCAGATCACTGGGGCATTTATCTAGCTTTTATATTCAATGAATCGAAAGAAAAATGAATTGAAGTACTATAATAATTCCACTATTTAAATCGGGTAGTAGGTCTGACCCCACTAACTTTAGACCAATAACAGTACTGCCTACAAAGTTTTTGGAAATTTTTTTTTATATTAATTGCTTAGACATTTCAATGGCAATGACCTGTTGCGATAGTATCGCAAAGATGCTGTAGGTGTTTTTGCGACTTAGTCAAAAGCATTCGATTGCGTACACCATGAAACATTAACCAGGTAACTAAATTATAATTTGAAAAAACACGACGAGCTTTAAACCAAAATCTGCAGCTATTCAAAATCCTTACCTGCAAAACAAAAATAATATGCTGTACATTATAAACCAACAAGCTCAGAAATACTACAGGCTTGTATATTTGATGGAATATCCGTTTGAATCCGCTCGCTGGATTATTCAAGGCCCTGTAAAACCCGGCCCAGCCCAACATTTTGAAAACGTCAGCAAATGAATCAAATGGATAGACCTTTTCGATGCTATCAGTCATTTTCGCTACTAAATATTTGAAAACGACTGCTATACGCTGCTTTTGAAACTCGAATATTTAAAAACTTTGGTTTCTATGAGTAGATGTAAATTTCTTGGTTTCTATGATAATTGCTTAATAAATAATAACAGGGATTAAGCAAGTTAAGTAGATCAGCGGATTACTCTGTTAATTAAGAAGTATACGCCCCTTAAGGCTGGTGTATGATGGCCTTTAGAACACAAAATAATTATAGCCGTATATATAATTTGTTTTATTCGTGAAATGTTCAATTTGTGTAAAATACTTTGACAATTATTAGAGAGATAGAAAAATACTTGAACTCAATAGCGTTTAGAAAAAATTACCATAAATCGAATAAAAAAAATATATTCTATATTTGGATATATCTTCTAAACACAAATTGAACATTTCTCGAGTAAACCTAATTATTTTATACGGCTATATATAATTGTTTTGTGTTCTCAAGGCCGTTAGGCCATACACCAGCCTTAAGTTGATAAATGCCCCTTGTGAATAAAGCGGTAGTAGGTAGTTAAGCTGTATGTTGAGCTTCTGCATAATTAAAACAATGCCGACCTCATGTTGCTAGAACCTACTTACGCTTACGGTACAGTCAGCATCGTAACTGTAGAGAAGAAAATCATGAAAAAGTTTATATTCGTGAAATCGCACTATCACAGAACCTCTAATATTAAAAAATGCGTACGTTTGAATGGATTGATGGATGCATGTATGTTCGTTACTTCTACTAAAAAGGTTGTCATAGAATCTGTTAGCTCAAATCAACAAAGATTAGATTAGATTAGATTATAACTTTATTGCACCACCAATACACTTATAAAACAAGAACTAAATACTAATTATATCTAATGTGGCACAATCGGCGGCCTTATCGCTATCAGCAATCTTTTCCAGGCAACCTTTGGATGGATAGGATCAGTACGTATTGAAGTTGACGGTGGCGTAATTGATGAAGTATTAAAAATAATAGAAGTACTTTAAAAACAGAAACTGCAATAACAAAATGGGGCAAAAAAAAAAGAAGAAAACAAGAGTGTTTACATAATAAAATAAAAATAATTATATCAGGAAGACTCATCAAGAGTGGGCAGATAGTGTTGATGAACCATACTTTTGATCTAGTTATATTTAGATCTTTGTTGATTTAAGCTAACGCAGGTATCTGTGGGCTTCTATTTAACCCGGAAGCAAAGCGTGCGAAGCCGTGGGCCGAATCTAGTAGTTTATGTCCGCCAAAATTGAAATTAAGTTTTGTAAGCTTTCTTGTGTTTTTGGTAAACGCAAGAAACGAGGTGGTTGGTGATAATGTTTATTACGAAATCGAATTACATACAATATCAAACGTTGCTCACTTATAAACATAAGAGATATGAGGTCGTTGAGAGCAGAAGTTAAGGAACCTGCCAAGGTAGGTCTAGGGACCAAGGTAGGTCCCTAGACCTACCTTGGTCCCTACCCACTGGTAAGGGTGATTATTTTTTCAGAATATAACTTAATAATGACTCAGACGTTATCACGATAGATGATACGGAAAACTACCTACCAATTTTTTATTTGAATGATTTTTTTAAACAATTATATATTTTTCAAAAACGCAATAATTTTCATGATGCTAACAGTACCAACATGGCTTATAATTAGGTTTGTGATATATTTAAGTATGAGCGTGTAGATAAGCATAATTCTTTATGATTAGGTAATTATCAAAATCAGTCCACAATTGACGGAAAAATCGTTGAACAAATATAAAAAAAAAACTTGCATTCAGCCGAACATGTTATATCTCTATCTTTAACATACAATCTCCTCATTTTTTCGAAGTCAGATATAAAGCGTAAATTTCTATACGACACATACAGGGTGTCCCGAAACTCAACGTCAAGCCGAAAACGCAGGACAGGTGGGTTTATGAAAAAATTCCCCGAAAAACCATAAAATTATGGGTCTATCTCCAATGGTTTTTGAGTTATAGGCTTTTTCCTGAAAATCAAAAAGTTTCTGCCCGGCGTCAAACTTTTCTATGCTGTGACTACAGATGTCAATATTTTGTGATTTTTATTTTTGTATTACAAACTCAAATAACATATTTATTTATTGAAGTGAAAATTAAAACATGATGACACCATTTTTCGAAAAAAAATATAGATTAGTTAATTTTTTTGCCTAAATGGTTTTCAATCGGTTAACTTTGACCCTACATACTGAAAAAAAAAATCCACTACGATAGGCCGGCATGTTATGTTAAAAGTTGGCGCAGTTATCTTAAATTTCAAAATGGTATCATAAGTTACACTTATCTAATTAAAATAATTTGAAAACATTTATTGTCTGAAATAATACCTAAAATCAAAACCGTTCCACACCTAACTGTTCCATACGGAAGGGTAGGTGCTTCAAAATGAAACCTCTTTTATATCTGTTCGACCTATGTGTCACCGTTCTTTTTTAAAAAATGCCTAGTTGGGTTTGATTCTTTTTTAATTTCTTTTAATTTTTTTTCCCGGCTTTCTTGAATGTTTTGCAAACTCGGCTGTGAGTACGAGTACAAATCTGTGATTTGTGTTGTCTACGTTTTTCCTGGTAACTTGAACTATGCCTTATGTCTATTCAGCGGTAGAATATGCAAATATTCATAATATATACATAATTATACAGCCACAAACATAACAGCCAGACGTTATCGGGAAAAGTACCCGAATGTCGAACGTTATCCGGATCACCGCATTTTTGTTTATGTGCATCAGGCATATTCAGAGGGACAACAACCTGGTGTTCGAAACTGTGGTGGAAGACCCCCAGTGGACTATGATGACGTAGCTTTAAATAAAATTCAAGTAACCCCGGTACTTCAGTACGAGCAATTGAAGAAAATACGGGAGTACCCAAAACTTTCGTACATCGAATTTTGAAACGTCATAAATACCACCCCTATCACGTGAGTCGAGTACAGAGTTTACTATCTCGTGATTACCCTCATAGAATAAATTTTTGTAGAACAATGTTAGCAAAAAATAGCGAAGATCCGCAATTTTTGGACAAAATATTATGGACTGACGAAACAACATGCAAAAAAGATGGATATTTCAATGTTCATTGTTGGAGTATTGAAAACCCACATTTAATGCGCACAGATCGATCGCAATATCAATTTAAAATAAATTTGTGGACCGGAATAATTAACGGACAAGTTAAATAGCATCCTCAACGTATTTCAAAAATATTGCTGTCTCACTTGCACTTCTTGAATTCAATATTTATAGATGAAAATGTACTGTTGCAAAGGTGTGGAAATGTTTTGATTTTAGGTCTTATTTCAGACAATAAATTTTTTTAAATGATTTTAATTAAAATAGTGTAACGTTTGATACCATTTTGAAATCTAAGATAACTGCGCCAACTTTTAACATAACATGCCGACCTATCGTAGTGGATTTTTTTTTTCAGTATGAAGGGTCAAAGTTAACCGATTGAAAACCATTTAGGCAAAAAAATTAACTAAACTATATTTTTTTTCGAAAAATGGGGTCATCATGTTTGAATTTTACACTTCAATAAATAAACATGTTATTTGAGTTTGTAATACAAAAACAAAATCACAAAATATTGACATCTGTAGTCACAGCATAGAAAAGTTTGACGCCGGATAGAAAATTTTTGATTTTCAGGAAAAAGCCTATAACTCAAAAACCATTGGAGATAGACCCATAATTTTATGGTTTTTCTGGGTCGCCATGAACCCACCTGTCCTGCGTTTTCAGCTTGACGTTGAGTTTCGGGACACCCTGTATACAGGGTGACTGGAACTCAACCCGCCGCCATAGCGAATTCGCAAATAGAGAAGGTCATTTGTGGACAAAAAAACACTGTGGAGGATGTTACATCTAAGCTCGTCGTTATAATACTAATTTATTTAATTCTGAAGATAACAGCGCTCGCTTTAATTAGTACAATTTGGTATTTACAACATGAAATGGCTAGTATATGTAGTCCGGTAGGCAATACTTAATGTGTATTACATTCAACACTCGTATGATTTTTAGTTTATTTATGTACCTACTTAGGTATTACATTAAATAAATTATTATTATAACGACGAGGCGGTTTATTTTTTTTAATCATTATTTATTATGGAGTTTTGTCACACAGTGACTGTGTCACTCCCGTAAGCGATCAATTCTTGGCAAACAAGGTTTATAAATGGTAAAATTTTAGGTACAATATTTTCCCAAGCAAGTTTTTGAAAAGCAATTCGAGCAGAATCTTTTTAAATTTTTGCTTTTGATTCCCGAAATCTTTTCCTAATTTCCGATTTTACATTGCAAAAGTATTTTTTAAAATAAATAATTTAAGTACACTAAGCACTTAATTTCTTTTATTTAATACCTACTCATAAATTTGCAAAAAATACTCTGCGAAATTCGCTTCATCGTTTCGTTGGCACTTTCACTATTTTTGATGAAAATGACTGGTTGACCTGAAAATCCTACCGATATGTCGAGCGAATCAAACTTTTTGTATACAAATTTAGTACCGTAGGAAAGGTGACGATCCAGATAATTAACTTAGAGTAGAATAAATTATTCAAACACCGTAGTTTTTTTATTATTTTAGGATTAATTTGATTGTAATGTTTTTTTAACGAGTAAGTTTTTTTTTCAAAGTGAATTGTCTTATTTTTTAATCCTAGTTTGAGGGAAGTTCCGACGTATTTTAATCACAAATGTTTATGAAAAACACAAACAAATAATAAAAAAATATCGAATTATTGGAAAAAAAAGTTACGAATGCTTTATGGAAAAGTCTCAATAAATTATTAAAATTGACATATCACCAAAACTATAAAACTTTAGTTATGAAAAGTAAGGTACAATAATGAGGCTTCCGTCATTTGGGACCGCTAGGAAAAGGGACCGCGGTCCCAAACGCCTGATTGATTAAATTTATTATTTTTCTTCCGGCGAAAGGGACCACAACCCACGTGACGTAAATTGTACAGTCATCGTCAGATACAGATCCGAAATAAATACGACAATATTTAACTACCTAAGTAGTACCTAGTTCATAATCATAATAATAAGTTCCTACAATTAGATAAAAATATTTTTTTGTGTGTTGTGTACCAAAAATTTGTATAAAAGTTATGATTATGAAATTAACTTAAAAATAAATCCTTCCTATAAATTTATTCGATATGCACCTACCTACCTATCCTAGACGAGGATTTACTCCATGCGCTTGTTGCGCAACTAAAATGTATTAGAAATAGGTATTTCTAATACTTTTTAGTTATCCTCATTATCCTCTTTTTAGTTATGCTCATCGTTAGGTAACGATGAGCATTTTAACTAATTGTGATTGTTGTATATAGTTTGTTGATTATTTTTATAGAGCCTAAGTGTGATTTATCATTTTATTTTTATGACATTTTAAATGTCAAAGACCATAATTAATATAAGTAAAACGTATTAAGACTGATTTTTTTAAATTGTTTACTTGTCTACTTCTTGTTTATTATTTGTAGTATGATTTATGTAGGTGTATATTTTGATTCCATTTAAAATAACAAACACTATTATGTTTCAACTAAGATGATAAGAACAATTTGGTCGCACAGAATGTAAATGCTGATTTACGGTTAAAACATAATTTGAAAGCTACTATAACAGACTGATTGTTGTTATTTGTTTTTATTTCGTTGATCATTTATTTTATAAAAGAAATTTAGTACGTAAGTAAATATTTTTGTTAGGTACATTTTAAATAACAAGATTTTAATCTAAATTTTGATCTAAAGTGTTATAAAACATTTTTTTTTTAAATAATTTGATTCTTTTAAATAAATAATGTCTTCAATCAAAGAGTTTTGTTCTATAATATTCTGCCGTGGTATATCTATAATGCCGTTATCTACCTAAACCCAATTTTTGGTTATGAGCAAAAAACGCGGGGAAAATTTAAACCTAACTTCTCGGTGACAACACCAATTTGAAACCTATGAGCACCAAAAAATTCATCAAGTAAAATACTTTTAAATTATTCTTTTGCCATATTGTACATATAATATAATTATATAAAAAAACGCTTTTTTCGTTTTAGTTCATCATCGATCTTCTAATTTTTTACGAATAGATAGACTAAAATGCCGTTAACTATACCTTAACGGCATTTTAGTGTTTCTATTTAAAATTAAAATATAGTCTTTTAAAACACTAAAATAAATCTTTTAAATGTTAAGCTAAAACATCGTTAAAGTACATAACGCTGGTTTAGCTAATCATTAGGTTATACAGAACTGACTCATGTTAGACTTTAGTGCCGTTATTGAATTTTACCGCATTTAAGTCTAGTAAACTGCAATGTATAAGGAACAAGCTGATTGATTGTTACGCTAAAATGCTGTTAAACTAAGAACCTTTTACGTTAACGGCATTATAGCGAAACAATAAAAAAAAAATATTAGAATGTAATATACAAGTAACGGAAGTTAAACCACTAAATAAAGACATTTTTAATAAATAAAAACCAATGTTTTTTAAATCACAATATTTATTAAAAATTTTATAGGTATCTACTTAAGATCTATTAATTGTAAAATAATATTATCTACTTAATTGAGCATCTTATTAGCTTTGACATAACTTCACTTAAAACTAGATTTGTTAGGAAATCTAGTGAAGCAATCATAGGAAAAATTATAATAAAAATCTAAGTTATTGAACTTTAGCGGCTATATTGACTCGCAAAGTTACTTAACGGCATTTATGCATATTACAAACGAGAAAAAAAGACATATGTATAACGGCATACTTGTTATAATTATTTTCAAACTATTGAAGATATCAAAAAACCGCATATACAGGTCGATAGAGTTTTTTTTTCTTATTAATGTACCATCAAAAGTTGAAAATCGACCAGATGTCAGTTAACGGCATTTTTGTTATACCACGGCAGTATTACTTTCTATACCTACTTTTTCCTTTGAGTGTACTTTATTTGCCTTGAACAATAGATTTTTTCGATCATTTCGAGAGCGTTCCCTTTCGCCGGAAGAAAAATAATAAATTTAATCAATCCGGCGTTTGGGACCGCGGTCCCTTTTCCTAGCGGTCCCAAATGACGGAAGCCTCCAATAATTAGCAAATAACCTCCTCTATTAGCGAATTTGCTATGGCGGGTTGAGTTCCAGTCACCTGTATATATGTATATATTTATTTATAACAATTTATCATGCATCGTTGTAAAAATATGCTCAGACACTCAACGTAGGAACCTCAACGTTAAGTTACAAAATAAAAAACAAACATATTGAGCAAGCATTTATTGAGCTAAATTAGACTTAACCTAAGGTGCTTATAAAAATGAACACATTAAAATGGTGGCAACCAGACTTCAAAGTCAGGCCAGTTGAGTTTCTCCCGTAGCGCGGCCTCGAAGGTCGCGTCTCGGGTCGAGTCGCGTGGCGCGTGAGCTTCACGACCACATTGACGAGGGATCTCTCTCGCGGCGCGTATTAGTTTGGATATCTGCGCCACGCTCTCTCTCACGTCTTCAACTGGTAACTGGGGAAGAAAATTGGAGTTTAATATAACGGTGAGGTTAAGTTGTGAATTAAATCAAACCTAGTATTTATTCTTTACGTAAAAGGAGGCTTAAACATATTATTGTAAAAAAATCATGTACTTTGTGAACGAATAAAAAACCTTTGTGTAAACGGCGGTAATTGAATTCTTTCAGCTTTTGGTGCCAATTGTAAGTTTTGGATAAGTAGCCTATTAGTACCTATGCTTCTATCAATATTTTATTCATCTGGATGATGATTGGAAATGTCCCTATTATCCTCAGACAGTGAATCAGGGAGGGTAGATCCTGGTCCACTTGCCAACTATCCCCACGGGCTGGTGCTATTTGACGACGTTCCCCCAAGAAGACGCGCTTATCATAGGTACGTCGTCTTGACACAGCTATCCCTAAAAATGTAGCACCTTAGGTACTTCATCATCTTTAGGCATTCTATGGATGGGGTATATCCTGGTCTACTGGCTGGCTTTCCCCACGGGCCGGTTCCATTTGACGCCGCTCGCCCATGAACACACTAAATCGCCTGTTTACTAGCTCTAGTACTTTTTCTTACCTCATCATCTTTAGGCAGTGTATGAGGATAGATTCTGGTCCATTGCCCGACCTTCCCCACGGGCCGGTTCCATTTAACGCCGTTCCCCCAAGAACACGCGCTCATCATACGTCGTCTTGACGCGGCGGTTGCGTATCCGCCGCGCCAGGTTTCGTCTGTAGGTTGAGCGGGTTCACTCGCTGGTTGCGTGGACACACTTGATGTTGACTGAAAATAAGAATATTCAGGTTGTGTACAAAAGGTTTGTCCATGAAGGTGTTTGTACTATTTTTCTTTTGCTTTAACCATCGATGTACCCTTTTTTAACCGACTTCAAAAAGGAGGAGTGATCAGTTCGTCTGTATGTTTTTTTATTTTTTATTTTTATGTATGTATGTATGTTCCTTGATATCTCCGCCTATGGGTAACCGATTTTACTGATTCTTTCTCTATTGTATAGCGAAAGATCCCGAGGTGGTCTCATAAAAATTTTATTCCCGAGGAATTAGTATTTATCCCGTTAAACTTAAAAAGCAACATAATATTTTTGGAGAATCACGACTAGCTACAACAGTTTTGGTGACATCTGTGGCAATTGTTAATAGATTTTGATGATTATTTCGTTGTTGTATAAAAATTGATTTTGAGGTATTAGTTTGATTCTAGAGGAATTGCTATGTGCGACGTAAAACGTAGGTTTGTAAAAATTCTTCAGAATATGATAATTTCATTATCACCTAATTAATGGTTTCCATGGCAACGGGCGTCAACAGTTTCATCCATGTGTCATCAAACTAAATTAGACTTTAATTATAACTAGATGTCGTCAGTGTAAACTAAATTTTTTGCACGTGAACATAGACCTTCGGTCAGGAAAAGTAAGGTAGAAGTGATTTCGTTCGTCCGAGACATAGGAATATTATCTATGAACCGGAATTTGAAGTCGGTTTATGGTCTTTTAAAACACGCCAAATTATTACTTTTATCGAAGGCTTTAACTGAAATAAATACACTTGAGAGCAAAAAAATCGCACATTCATGATTTTTTGACATAACTAAAAAAAAAAAACAAAAATATTATGTTTCTGTAATGCAGATTCATAGTCTATTTTAATACCTATCCAGTGGTATCTGATTTGTCTTTCAATCATTACATAAAAATGCTTTTGTGGATCAATAACAAAAATGCATGTTTAGTAAAAAATTCTTTATTCAAGTATTGGTGTCAAAGTTATGAAATTAAAAGATAAAATTAATTTAAAGTTTGTTATTAATACCGAGTGTTCCCTCCCCTAGCCTGAATCACTGACTCCATCCGTGTTTTCATTGATGTTACTAGACTTTTGATAAAGCCTCCCATTCCTCTGCGATCGCCTGTTGCAGCTCCTGTAGAGTCGATGGAGGAGCATCTCGGCCTCGAACTCTTCTTTTCAGCTCGTCCCATAGATGTTCGATGGGATTGAGGTCTGGGCTTCGAGCTGGCCACTCCATAACGGTCACATCCACCTCTTGAAGGTACTCGATCACTATGCCAGCAGTATGCGGTCTTGCATTATCTTGCATAAACAGAAAGTTTTCGCCGATAAACCCAGCAAAAGGTACGACGTGGCTCTCGAGTACTTCCTCAATGTATCGTATGGAAGTCAATCCTCTTGATTGGCGACCAGTATTCGGTCCGGTGATGAAGGCAAGCTCGGTTTTTGCTTCCATAGACATGCCTCCCCAAAACATGATTGATCCACCGCCATAGGCGACACGTTCTGTTATGCAGCATTGGGCAAATCGTTCTCCCGATCTTCTATACACCTTCCCCCGTCCGTCGTTGCCATGCAAGCACATCCTGCACTCATCAGAGAACAGGACTGCACTCCACTGCTCTTCGGTCCAATTCAAATGGTCTCGAGCGAACTGAAGGCGGGCTTCTCGGTGGGCTGGGGTCAATTTCGGCCCGTTTGCTGGCCTGTGTGCAGTCAGGCCACCTTCTCTCAATCGTCTTCTGACTGTCCACCGGCTAACTTCTACTTCACGAACTTCTTGAAGTCGTTGGCCCAGTTGAACTGCGTTCAAACGACGATTTCTTAAAGATGTCGTTATAAGAAAGCGGTTATCACGCTCTGTTGTAGCACGGGGACGGCCCGATCCTTGTCGCCGTTGGTAGCCACCAGTCTCTTGATACCTCTGGTATACACGCCGAACGGTAAATCGGCTCAAACTCAATTGTCGAGCCACTTGACTTTGCTTAAGCCCCGATTCAACAAGGGCAACCACTTGAGCGGCTACTTCTGGTGTAGTATCCATTTTCGTGTTCCGTTTGAAGCCAATATCAATAGAGAACCTTTCACACTGTACGTTGGTATGCAAATGATGACCATTCCCTCAATATGCACTCTTTTATATCTGCGATAAATCCCGCCGCCAGCCTTACCTGGATCGAGCGACATAAGGGGGTCTATTGTTTTGTTGCTAATGAGTTGTTTTTAAAGGTTAATGTCAACCCTTTATCAGTTCTGCGAATGCCTAGATTATGCACTTTAATTTAATTTGATTTTAATTTGCTGTAAGCTCCAAATAAAAAAAAAATTGAACTTTTAAGTAAAAATGTGCGGATGTGCGATTTTATTGCTCTCAAGTTTATATTTCGTCATAAAATTAGTACGGCAAATACGGGATGAGTAGCAATATTATTGTAGTCATAATAACATTGTTTTAAAGTTATTCATAACACGTTAATTGAATATATAAAATTAATATGTAATACCTATATTATTTTAATATAAAATATATTCAGCCGAACGATGTCCACTGCTGGACATAGGCCTTGAGTTTAATATACATAAGTGTAATAATAACTAGTAGAAGTTGTATCCTGATCGAAGTACGAATTAATTAAAAACTTACTTGAATATCAGAAAACTCCACCGGAGGCGTATCCATAGATTTTTGTCGTCCACCTAACACTTCTCTAGGCTTTTCTGGAGGCTCCTGAAATCAATTAAAATACGAGCATCTAAATCTATCCAATATAGAAGGTTGGGTTCCAACTCCGGTGCCGACATAGAGTGTTCACCACTCCAATTCTTGCCACGGGTATCGTAAGAGGCGACTAAGGGATATTCACCGGGAGAGGGCAGCAGCGACCTTCGCAGAACAGATCCACCACCGAACTGTGAATCCCAACCTGCACGCCCAGCGTGGTGATTATGTCAGTACCCGCTAATGATAAGAGCCAATAGGGCGCATCAGGGTAGGCCTATTTCCAACGGTGGACTGGTAAAGTCTGTTGATATAAGGGGTTCAGAGTGACGCAGTGGATGGGCATCGCACGGCGCCGACGGCCGCGGTGCGCGCTGACCGAGGGGCGCCGTTCAATGTCAGTCCTTACCACATATACGTCAGACAAGGGCGGGTTCAGAGTGACGCAATGAATGGGCATAGCGCGGCGCCGAATGCCGCGGCGCGTCCGTCGTGGTGGTGCGCGGACGCTGCCTGCTGAACGAGGGGCGCCGTTTAAAGTCCCGTTCTCGTCTTCCGAGCTATAACTGAAAAATTAAGCAGTAAGCAAAAGCGCATATCACAGTTTTGGTAGTTGCTTACATTATTCGTTTGTGACTTTCCCTAAAAATGATTAGGTTAATGCTATGCATTATGCATTTCTAACAGTTTTAGAAATTTCTGTATGTTTCATACTTTTTAAAATATTTTCAAAAAAGTCAAAGATTAAAAGGGTACCTCATCAAGTGGGGTATCAAATGAAAGGTGTCAATTTGAACATTTCAAAACAGTATCTAGAATTTCTGTAGGTTTCAGACATTTTGAAATATTTTGAAAAAACTCAAAAAATACCTATTCCCCTATCTTCGAAGTTTGCAGACCAATCCATCTAAAATGTATGTAGCGTTTGTAGATTATGGATCTATGTTTTACAAACAAAATATAGAGAAGTCTGTAAGGAAAACACATTAAAAAAAATTCAAATATGGGGGGATTTTATCAAAAAGGAGGGCTACCTCACCGAATGGGGTATCAAATGAAAGGTATCGGTTTGTATATCTCAAATCAGTTTTTGTAATTCCAGAAAAAAAGTCAAAAATTTTAGCATTAGGTACCCTCTATACGCCGAAGTTTGTAAACCGATCCATCTGAAATATAGGTACCTTCAATTTAAAGGTATTCATTAAATAGCAAAGTCTCTAACCGGTACCTATAGTATATATTGGTACACTTGATAAACGTTCGAAACCCTCGGCGCGCGAGTCACACTCACACGCGACGTTCTTACTGAGGCTTTAATATAGGTGAGAGCCGTAAACAGAGCAAAATTAAATTAGAAAATGAAGGCATCGAGCGATGTCCTAGGGTTTTTCCTGATTTAACTAGTTTTTGGCGAAGGATGGAAGCAATATAATGTCATGCGTTTGAATTTTAATACTCCTATACCATAAGTTTCGTTTTTGTTAAGTCCTACTCAATTACTTGTTGATAGGAGTGGAAGGCGGTCCCTGAAGTAACGCAAGACCAGTGTGCTTCATCGGAAGGCCGAGCAAGTCAAACAGTTCGTGCAACATCGGCTGTTTCACTAGTAGGTCTGCCTCGCAGTTAGCGCCTAGGGCTGGGGATAGGTTCACCTGGAATGCGGGGGTAAAAGACTCAGTTAAATGATGGATGGCTTCACTATTCATTAACTAGCGTTCTTGGTCAAATATAACTGAATATTGCTGACGTTAATTAAAGATAAACTTACATAATATGTAACTTTATCTTTAATTAACGTCAGCTAGTATTAATCTGTGCATCAGCTAACCAGCTGTCGAAGAAGTTTACTTATTGAGTACGATTTGATGCTATGTAAGTTCCATATCTCCTTTACCATTTGAAATCTCTCAGAAAAACACTACTAAAATTGAGCAATCCTTTTTCAAATCTACTTTAAGCGACTTAAGCTACGCCATCTGTAACTAAGCCAAACATCAACCTTAATAAATCAAGTACAGCGAATCATCCAGCAGTATATCAAACCTGTAGAACTCGAAGCAGTTCCAAGCCGGGGGCGTACCGGCGGCGGCTTGCGCGAACAACGTCAATGTCACTACCATAGCTGGTCTGGCGTTGCCAGACCAGCTATCCTGCTGCGCCCCATCAACCAATTAATACTAGTTACATGCCTACAAGCAAGCAAGACGAATCATCCAGCAGAATATCAGACCCGTAAAACTCGAAACAGTAGCCAGCGGCGTACCGAGCGGTGAGTTGCGCGAACAACTTCAATATCACTATCGTGCGAATACGTTGCCAGACCAGCGATCCTGTTGCGCCCCATCGGCCAATTAATGCTATTTGCATGCCTAAAAGCAAGCAAGACCTCTCACCTCAATAAGCCAAGGCCTCAGCGAATCATCCAACAGAACATCAAACCCGTAGAACTCGAAACAGTTCCTAGCCGGCGGCGTGCCGGCAGCTTGCGCGAACAACGTCAATGTCACTATCGTACGTATGCGTTGCCAGACCAGCCATTCTGCTGCGCCCCATCGACCAATTAATGCTCTGCGGACTTGTTTTAAAGTCCATTTGCATCCTGGAAATAAAATTAACTGAGGAAGACAAATACTAGCTAGAAAGACTAAGCTAGAAATAGACTTGAGCCCACGCCATGCAACGTAAGCGACGAAATGTAGGAAACGTCGGATGGCGTGGCGTTCGATAAGTATGTATCTAGGCCTGTTGTTATGTTTTAATACCAATTCAAGCGTCTTCACGTCTCATAATGCGTCGCGTACGTTGCGTAACGAGAGTTTTGTCTATATCTACCTATAAAAACAAGCGGCGCAAGAGGAGGGGGGGGGCGAAAAGGCACATTCCGCCCCGGGTACCAGGCTCCAAGGGGTGTCATCTTGGCACCCATTGGGGCGACAACGACAGCTCACACAGCCAGATCATGAAATTTTCGTGGCTTGCTTTGCTCGCCGTTGATTCCATTGCCATATGGTATGTTGCCCTCCTATTTTGTTTTAAATCACTAAAAAAATTATAACTGTTCTTTATCTTACCTTCCTTGTCTTATTTATTACGCATGCCATACCAATTTCAGAGAAGGCTACTTTTTTCTCAGGCACCGCGATTTCTCCAAAATTTACAGGGCTCGCTACGCTCGCCGTTACATCTTTTTCGGGGTGTTTTATATGCATTCCTAACATTTTAGTTTATACCTAAAAAAATCGCCAGAATCCTGACGCTATCTCCGCTCGCCATCGTCTTAGCTTCCGTCGACTTAGCTCGCTCCGCTCGCCGTTATTTATATTCATAGAATTTTTATCTACCACCGCAAAATCTTTCAAACTTTCGGAGGGCTTGGAGGAAAACCGCTCCACCACGACCAACCCACACTACACCGCCACTGCATATAACTAAATCGTTTGTTTGATTATCTTAGATTAGCTTTTGCTCGCAGCTTCGCTTGCTTTTTTGCGGGATAAAATGTAGCTTATCATGTTATTCCAGATTTAAATCTTAATGCAATTGTTTTGCCTGAAGTTCATTAGTTTTGGCTTTGACTTAAGACAAACACCGTCGTCGTCAAAAACTTTAGACATTAAAGGTAATTAATATTAATTGGAAGTAGGGTGATGGCGGAGTATCTCTGTGTTGCGTTAAATAAAACAATGACACACCTTCGCAGTGCTTTGTTTCAATTGATCATATGTAGTGCTAGTTTCTGCCCGCGGCTTCGCACGCGTTGTTTCTATGGAAACGTTTACAGGTTCTTGGCGTAAAGAGGTAACAAACATGCATTAGTTTGATGAGGTTTATTGATTTTTATCAAAATAATAGGGGTTAAAGTATGAAATTGCCGTTGTATTGTAATAGGTGCTCCATGATAACGCGAAACCTCATACAGCACGAGAAAACGTTTTAAATCTACAGGAACTGCAATTAGAAACCATTCGTCACCCTCCGTATTCACCAGACCTTGCTCCAAAGGACTACCATCTTTTTCGTGATTTGGACAATTTTCTACGTGATAAAAAGTTTTCTTCCCAGGAGGCGGTACAAAATGCTTTCACACAGTTTGTCGAATCTAGATCACGAGAGTTCTATCGCAAAGGCATAAATGACCTTCCTATTAGATGGACGCAATGTATAGATAATAATGGTAATTATTTTGATTAAATACTATATATGTTAAATTAAAAAAAAAAAAAAACTAATATAAATTTTTCAGTACAATACAATTCGGCTATTTCACACTTTAACCCCAATATTTCATAAATTATTTAAACTAGAAAATTTTCATAAATTGTTTTGAGATGCACCCTGTAATAGGTCATCAACATCATCATCAGCCTGTATTAGTACACTGCTGGACATAGGCGTCCCCTAATGAGCGCCATAGCGCCCTGTATTCAGCTTGCCGCATCCAGCATCTACCTGCAGTCTTTCGTCTTTCTACCCGGTATCTAAGGCCTAATTCTTAGCAAAGTTTTTATAAATAACATTTGACATACCGCTGCCAATCCGGTCTTTGCACTCCGCATAGCGCGGTCCACTTTTATTGAGAGAAGAGTTGGTTAGATGCCTGTACGGGTTGTGAATATCTGATAGCGTGTATGTGTCCGTTCCTGAAATAATTTACGATGGAGTTATTATAATTGTTTTCATTATCTAACATATAGATATAGTTTTGCTGTAAATTAAATAAACTATGTCTCATTGTATTCCAATCTTGAAAGCTATCTATCTTTCTTTTGCGGCCTTGTTGTTCTTAATTTCATGATAAAATATCCATACCAATAGTATAAAAGCAAATGCAGTTCATTGTTAGCCTGTTACTTTTTGACACCTAAACGGCTTAATGAAATTTGGCAAGTATCCCAGGAAAGGAAATCAGGCTATTATTCATCCCAGAAAATCCCGTGCAAAGACGCGGGCTTATGCTATTTCAATAATTATGATTTAATTTTCACCAAACTGTGTGACAAGAATGAACATAGTTGTCGGGACGGATCCATAAGGCCATCATCATCTCAGCCGAAAGAAGTCTACTACTGTACATAGGCCTCCCCCAATGATCGCCACTCTAGCCAATACTGCGCTACACGCATCCAGCCATAATTGATCGAAGCATCCAGCGGTTTCCCACAACCATCAACAGGTCATAGGTCCACCATGTGGGCAAGGTTATAGTACCGAAAAGAAAATGTCTTACCAAATCTAGCCAATCCCTCTGCATACATATACGCAGTCAGCGGCCGGTAGCCTGGCACACACACGTACAGACGCAGGTCGAACTTGTACCCGGCTATGAGAAGTGGTCGCTCGATGTACCGCTGGACCACTGCTGCTGTACCGCAACTCATGTCGCATATGCTCTGAAACATTAAAATGTAACATTCAGGAAAGTGAACTGAAGCAGGATCTATGAAAACTTACTAAATATCGATACCTCTGGGCTCACTTGGCGTAAAGGACATTTGGTCGAAATTGAGAGAGAGAGAGAGAGAGAATCTTTATTTGTAGTAACTACACACTACATATACTTAATACATTAATGAAACTTAAAGGTACAAAATGGCGTCCGACTCAGCATATGTTGTAATACATATAAATTGAGTTAATAATGCAGTTTTACTCAGTTTTTAATTCTCTATCGAACTGTATATTTAGAAATAATAGGTGAATAATCTTTCACAATGGGTGTGAACTTAAAATAACTACCTAACAAATTGTCTTAAATATGTTTATGTTGCGCTATGACACTCATTAGGGGAGGCCAATGTCCAGCGAATAGTGGACTAATAATAAGCTGATCATACACAATAATTATCCGTAACACATTTATCGGGTGTAATTTTGCATTACTTTGTGAATTTTATTAAAGCCCGAGTTACTAACCTAATTCTTTAAGACAAATTAAAAAAACTCGACGTGTTTCGTTGTTCAACATTATGAATGTAAGCTACGAATCTAGTTTGTGTTAGAACCCCTCACCCTGATGGAGGTTCTCGAAAAGGGATGAAATGTTGGTTGGTGTTCTTCCAACACAAATTAGGTTCGTAGTAAACCAGCATTCATAACGAATTCAAAAAAACAATTTTTTTTTAAGTTTTCTGTTATTATTTAGTTCTTATACTATAAAATATCAATAATAAAAACTATTAAATACCAAAGCGCATCGCAGTGATTGTGCCAATTTAGATGTGGTTTGGGCTGTATAGCACAATTATAGTTACTAGAATTGTGCGTAAACAACGGCACCATATTAAAATGTCCTTTAAACCCCAGAAACTACATTCTGAACCAACTAAACGTGTCCTTTACGACCCAAAAAGTTCTTTGATATAATTATTCTGTCCTATATACCCTACATTGTAAGTCAATGTTAGCTTTACACCCTTGAAAATGATCTAATATTTACAATAAATATCCCTTACGCCGCAGCCTGATCTATACAAATTAAATTAATACATAGGTCTCTTTCTCGCTGATGATAATTCATCGTAGTTAGAAAGAAAAACAATATGGTGTAGGTAAATGGCTCCATGAGCGTATTATCACTGCTGTGAAACAGAGGCGCTTCGGAATAATGTAATACGGACTTTATACTTTGAACCTAAAGTTCACAATTCATTGATTGTTTTATTTTGCGGATGTGCACTTCAACTGACTGACACTTCATTACATTGAAACTTTTAGTCTGCGAAACGGTTTTCGCTCCAAATAAACTTTGAAAACTTTGTTTTTACATTGAATAAGAAGTGTGACAATGAAAAATTGTGATAGTGATGATGATGAAGATAAAAAAAGAGACTAGAGACTTTGTTGAAGCGCCGTCGTCAACTCGCTGCTTTTGTTGAATGTCATCGCATCAGGCAAGTACCTACCTAGTAAAGTATTATTATTTACTTAGTTATTTTCTGAAAGCTTATCTTATTATCTCATAGCTTATCTAAAAGCTATATCTATTTTACTGTGGTAAAACAATCACAGGTTCCTGGTTGACTGAGGTGGCAAACCAGGGTAGGTAGTTATGTCGAATCTCATTGATCTATTGGCTAATTCCAGTACCATGATTTGCCTTACGCCGTGCGTTCCGAAATACGATTACAGCGCTGATAGCGATCACAAAATATTTTGTGTTCCGAATTGGTTATCACGATACTGACAGTTGAGTGCTAACAATAATTCGGAACGCTCATGAGCGCGCTCACGGTCACGCACGTCACGAACATTCTAAACGTCAGTCAGTATCGACTGACGTTTAGAATGTTGATAGACGACCGATGTGGCGCGGCGGGCGAAGGTCCGCCTGCGACGCAGGAGGTTGCGGGTTCGATCTGCAAATATTTGTTTCAGGTGTTCTGGGTATTTTCTATAATAGAAAAATATATATTTGTATTTAAAAACAAATAAATCTGTGTAATAATATATTGTAACAAGTATATCATTTAACTAGCACCCATAACACAAGGTCTGCTTACTTTGGGGCTAGATGATGCTATGTGTATTATCCAACATTATTTATTTATTAGTATTTTAACCGCACACGCAGAACATTATTAGTTATTATAACTTACTAACGTGAAAATCAAGAGAAAATGGCAGAAAATAGGGCTTTATAACTATTAACAGTAATAACAAATAACTCAGTTGAGGAGTGGGACGACGACATTCATCCAGTTACGAAGATGATGCAGAACAACAATTTTACCAACCGACTTCAAAAAAGGAGGAGGTTCTCAAACCGTCGTCTGTATGTTCGTTAGCCAACTGTCATATTTGTCACTTTTGACAGATCGCTCACAGTGATTTCGGTTTGTAGGATGGTCGGTGATATCGCAAAATGGCGTATGTAATGACGTCATCTGTGACGTCACACGGGACGTCGTTGTCGCGCTCATGGTAATACGGAACGCGTGTGAGCGCGATAATATCGATTTAAGCGTAATTCGGAATGCACTAACGGTAGTTTTAATGGGTAACTATACTAATATCTCTGTTACTGTTGTCATTCTACATTATGTGTTAAGCCAGTTCGTACCTACCTACGTAGGTAAAAGGCTTATTAGATAGGTACTACCTACACATTTTTTCAAGCACGACATCAAGTATCGTTTAGTTTTTAACCGTCAACGCGTCTTCAAAAAGGAGGAGGTTATAATGTTCGGCTGTGCGTATGTATGTTCGTCGATTACTCCGTCAGTTATGGACAGATTTTGATAATTCTTTCGCTATTATAATAGAGAATAATCCCTAGATGGTTCCATAAAAAATTTATTTACGAGGGATTAGTATTTATCCCAGTAAGCATAAGAAACCACATAATACCTTTGAAAAATCACGACTAGCTACAACAGTTTTGATGATATCTTCGCCAATTGTTAATTATCATCATCAACAGCCTATATTAGCCCGCTGATGTCTTCAGCTTGTCGCATCCAGCATCTGCCAGCAGTCTTTCGCAGATCGTCATCCCACCTAGCCGGAGGGCGTCCTACACTACGACACTACGTTTGCCGAGTCGCGGTCTCAACTCAAGAACACGTTTACCCCAGCGGTTGTCGGTTCTTCGCGAGATAGTATGGCCGACCCACTGCCACTTCAGCTTGCTAATTCTTTGCGCTATGTCGATAACTTTAGTTCTTTGTCGGAAGTATTCATTATGAATTCTATCCTCCAGAGAAACTCCGAGCATAGCTCTTTCTATAGCTCGCTGAGTGACTTTGAACTGGTGGACCAGCCCTACCGAGAGTGTCCACGTCTCACCTCCGTAGGTCATTACGGGTAGGACGCACTGATTTAAAACTTTCGTTTTCAAACATTGCGGTATGGATGGATGTCCTAGAAACTCATATTATGAGTTTCTAGGACTTTTTGGAAATGTCAGAAACGGAAACTCTTGTAATTTTGCCCAGCATTATTTATTTGTTTTCTTTTGTACGCATGTCGTCAATCTGTCGCATCCATTTTTTATGTCGTTTGTAGTGCACAAACAACATAATAAATGGTTAAACATATATTATTATTATTAACAAAAAAATATGTTTACGGAAATGTTTTTGTTGTACAAAGACTTTTACTGTGCGTGGTTAGACAAACCCTAGCCGATCGTATTAACACTACAACCAATATTGAAACTAGAAAGCCTGAGAAATGTTTTATTCTTTGTTCTTTGGTTAATTTTCAAGCCTTAAATGCTTGAGTAAGCATTTACTTGCCCATTCATATCGATGTTGTACATATCCATCCTATAGTTAGGAACCACCGGGTGGTCTGATAACCAAGCCGCCGCCGGCGGCACCCTTCCGAAGACGAGATTTTATCTACAAATCAATGTTTTTAAGCCATTTGCAAGTAAATTTACCCGAAACAAGAAAATCCCTCTGCCCTGACTCTGCGCAACTGGTTTGTGTATCCAGACGACGTCGTTCTCAGACTGGCCTTCACTGCGTCGCAGTCTCGAACACTCCGACACCAGCTTCGCGTATTCTAATGGGAGGTGGTAGCAGGTTGGGCTGGAATTAAATAAATAAAATGATAAAAAGTATTACTGTCAAAGTTTTAAACTGGTTGGTATCGAGCCCCAAAGCAATGCCATCGAAACTAACGTAGGCTACGTTAACTTCAATGGAACTGCTTTGGGGCTCGATACCAACCTTTTTAATACTGTCTTTGCATCGGAAAAACTGTGGTATTACACGAGTGGATCATCTATCAACTCAGCCCGTAAGAACGCACTGCTGAGTATAGGCTTCCTCTCTATTACCAGCGGATCATATTTTAATTTATTTCGATTACAAGTGAATCTGTTTCGATATATGAGGACTCTAAACATAGCTACAAGACAAGTACAAGATATGGTGTTAGCAAAATATGGCGGCAGGATCAAAATGAACTGCTTGAAAATTCCTTTAAACTGCCTTTCTATGCACGAAGGGATGAATCAGGTCGAAAATACGGCAATATAACGTTCTGTCCTAATTTCTATGATGACCCCAAAATTGAGAGGCTCATATAACGAATTTTATAAATGCAGAAATGCGGAACGCCAGGTCTAAAATTATGGTCGTGTACGGGCTCTGTACACGACAATAGTTTTAGACCTGGCGTTTCATTTCGTAATGTCACTAAACATGAAATCGTTTCAAATCGACGTAACTCTTTCTTTTTACCAGAACCAAGCCTAACTTCGACTGTTTGTGAACAATAACGTCTCCATAAACTACACAAGTCAAAATACAGACGATTATGGACTTATTTCACCGTCAAAGTTGCCCTCGGAGAAAACTTGTATCCTAAAACTTACGTACATAAACATGCTTTATGGACAGCATAGAGAGTCACATCCATCACAATATCGTGCAGATAATAGGCTATGTAAATGTCGTAAGCGCACTCGTGGGTACTGACTACCGACTGTTTGACAATAAACTTACGCCAGTTTTGATTGGCGATAAGAATTTGGTAAAACGTTGAATCGTAAAAAAGTCTACAGCATTTTTTCGCATTTTGTAGTCACGAAAAGCTTTGAACGTTTTGGAAACTTATAAAGCTTGTTTGTACCACTTTCTCAAGTTGTTTGCTACCTAATCTTAATTGTGTCAAAATGTTAAAATCTAAACCTGTTGTTCCTATTAAAGATATTTATATTTTAAGTAAAATGTAAATTAACGTTACCAAGTGTGCCTTGAGCTCTTACGGCGAATAAATGAGTATGAGTAATTATTTTGGGTAAACTTTGATCTGGGTGGATGTGAATCGGTTTTTTGCAATTTTAGTAATTTTTTACTAATTGAATCAAGATTTGAACCTAAACAGTAACCAGCCAGTCATGTTCATCACGATTTTTATGAATATTTTCTACAGCAGACTTTAAAACAGCCCGGTAGCGTCTCTATAAATTTAAAAGCAATGAGTGCTGATAAATTCAACGGAGAATGTTCGTTAGCTTTGTTATGGTTTGTTTAAGTTTCTTATTGATTTTAAATAAATAATTATAATAAGTAAATAATGATGGACAATCCACACAGCATCATCTAGCCCCAAACTAAGCAGAGCTTGTGTTATGGGAACTAGACTGATATACTTATAACAATACACAATCATAAAGAACAGGTTAAATATGTCATCTATTGTGGTCGTTGATTTCTTCTTAAAAACCTAAAGCAGTTGTAAGGCAGACGACATGTAAAAGTAAGAATTATAAAAAGTCTTGTAGCCAAAAGCAAAAAATAAATCGTTTTACTTCTGTTCCAAACTTTTTCCGAATTCCCCCATAAAAATGTAAAAGCACGGGCTTCTTCCCAGCGATGAATACGAATATCCCCAAAACAAAGCATTGATTCCTTTTTCTTTGGCCATCGTCACGCGATGGAAGAACCGTACCACTTGGAGGTAATTGCTGAATCTGAACATTAATAATTCAAAACAATAATTTCAAAATCACCATGAACTTTCACCTTAAAGGAAATATGCTATTTGAATGTTTTCCTGACTTTTCATAATTATAGGTATGGTTTTTGGAGGTGAAACAAGACAATGACGTAGGCAGGCCTAGAGCTAGATTCTGAAGTTTTTTTTTTGACGCTTGAAAATGACTTTCAGGCAACTTATTGAATTGGTTTCATTGAAAACTGTACATGTACAAATTATTTACGTACTGGAACCCTTAATTGCTTTCATCTTTACCATTTCAGAGGTTAGGTTTTGAACTGTGAATATTCCGGTTCTCCATACGCTACTCCATCTTAGTTGTAGGAAGCAGATAGTTCTAGCAATTATGAAGCCTAGATTAATAGGTACTGTTTTTGTTTATGTCTAAATTTTCACACTGCAGGTCAAAGTTCTCCCTACTTTTCCTGTAGGAACTCAAACTTACCTACTGCCAAAAGTTATGCGAGACTTGCGTTCAATATTAAATTGCACTCACAATAGCCGCATGCAACATCGCATTATAAAATCCACAGTTAAACCCCGAATACAAACAGTGCTCTACCAAAGATTGTGTAATAAACAACTGGAGCACTGAGACTGCAACTAGCATTTTATTAAAAGGCAAAAGTTCACGGTTAATCGAATTTATGCCATTTATGCCACCTTTTAAGACCTATATTAAGGTACCTAGGTATTTAGACTTTTCGGGCATATATCATTACCCTATAGCATCCATGAAGGATGGTTTATGTAGTATTCAATTGTTAAACATCTGTCCCACTGCTGGGCCTCCCTTTTTTCCTTCCACTCCTCGCGACCCAACGCTTTTACTTATTAGTATTACAAAATTTATCTGAACTAGCAGGAGACCGAGAAGGAATCCTCTCCTTCTCGGAGCTTTTGCCCTGCAGTGAGAATAGGGAGCATTGAAGACGTAATTTGAAAATAAAAGTATTTGATATGATAACAGAAAAATCCGATTTTACAGCGTTAAAAAAATGAGACGTTATGTCGTGTGTAAAGCCTCTTATCATTCCACATCCGATGAAGCCATTCATTACGCGTTGCGTTAACTCATGTGGGTATTCTTGCAAGATTCCCAGGTTTTTTCAGATTGACGCAACATGATGTAAAATGTCGTGTGGCACGCCACAAGCCGCGTGGTTCCATTCAAATAACCGATGACGCGAAGCAATTGTCTCGTGCCCTACAGCAGGTACTATACCTACCTACCTACTTGATAGTTCAAGCTGAATGTTGCCTTGGTGCGTAAACAAACGTGCAAAAGAGAATGATTGGAAATGGAATTATTACACTTTAGCGTCCCGATCAGCGGACATGAATAGTGCTGCTGCAAAAAATAGAAAATATTAGGTCCTTACATATGAAATTGGCGTTTTTCGTACTGGCCACTTTAATCACAAATTTCTCCTCTTTGGTAAGGAATTCCAAATTCAAATTTGTACAGCTATAGACTCATGTATTTGTGCTTCGATGATCGTCATTCATTTGTTTTTTTTCTTCTGTTTTTTTCTGTTTGCGTCACTCATTTTACAAAATGGAAAACTTAAAATATCGCATTATTTACGAGTACGAGTTCCGCCGTGGCACTAGTGCTGCGGAAACAACTCGAAGGGTGAATGATGTGTATGGCGGTCGTGTTGCAAAAGAAAACACAGTTCGTTTTTGGTTCCAACGTTTTCGTTCTGGAAATTTTGACCTGCAGAACAAGCCCCGTGGACGGCCTGAGACTCAAGTTGATAATGAAGAGTTGAAGGCTATTGTGGAAGCGGATCCATCGCAAACCACGTACGAGTTAGCTGCAGGCTGCGATGTTAGTGATAAAACTGTTTTAATTCACTTGAAGCAAATTGGGAAGATTAAAAAGCTTGAAAGGTGGGTACCTCACGAATTGACTGAAGCAAACCGGCAAACGCGCGTCGACTGCTGCGTTACATTACTAAACCGGCACAATAATGAAGGTATTTTAAACCGAATCATTACCTGTGATGAAAAATGGGTTCTTTACGATAATCGGAAGCGCTCAGCGCAATGGTTGGATCCTGGCCAGCCAGCCAAATCCTGCCCCAAGCGAAAATTAACCCCAAAAAAGTTACTTGTAAGCGTTTGGTGGACTAGTGCCGGTATTGTTCATTACAGTTTTCTCAAATCTGGCCAGACTATTACGGCTGATGTCTATTGTCAGCAATTGCAAACCATCATGGAAAAGCTAGCGGCTAAACAACCTAGGCTGGTCAATCGCTCCACGCCACTGCTGCTTCACGACAACGCTAGACCACACACTGCGCAACAGACGGCTACGAAATTAGAAGAGCTTCAATTGGAAAGTCTAAGACATCCTCCGTACTCCCCGGACCTTGCTCCAACAGATTACCATTTTTTTCGAAATTTGGATAACTTCTTGCAAGGGAAAAAATTCAACTCCGATGGGGCAGTCCAAATCGCCTTCAAAGATTTTATTGATTCCCGTCCGACTGGTTTTTTTAGTAAAGGGATCAATGAACTACCTATAAGATGGCAAAAGTGCATAGAAAATAATGGTTCATACTTTGATTAATTAAATATATTATATTAAAAAATATTCGACTTTTTGTTCCTCCCATACAAAACGCCAATTTCATATGTAAGGACATAATATAATGGAAAGTTTGGGAAAAAAATGTATCAAAAGTCCGTTGGTAGGGCTTCAGCTTTTCCACGACCTGATTATAAGAAAACTCAAAACACTTTATAACATGGTAGGTTTATTAGTCCCGTCATAAATACTGCTCATAAATACTCCTTTATGCGGGTAAGCCGCCACAATCTGGCTAGTCAAAATTTGTGGAAGTCTGGCAGGCAACCAACCTCTAATGTTGTTCGTTGTCGGTAATTTGGAAGAGAATTTTTGTTTTTTATATTCGACAATTATTAACTGTCGAACTGGCTTCCTGTTTATTTTGTAGTCTTCTTAGTATCGATCAAATGTTCCTGGAAGTACGCAATATTATACTTCATAATCAGAAACTTAGGCTTCAAACAGCGACAAGGCTCATGCATGATTGATGAATAGAGTTGGATAATTTATTTCCGAACTACTTCTGTGTCTTTCAGCTACTTTTGTGGCTGTGTACTGATCGGAAAAATGGAAGACTATTCTTGTTACGGTCTCCTTCAATTATTTAGTTGTAGTTTTAGATATTTATGATATAATATTTATAGTAATGAGATTATTATTAGTTATCTAGTAGCTGACTAGTAAAACGTAACATAACCACGAAATTCAAAATATGTTTTGCGCTGTTTTACACGGTAATCTAGAGCAATTAAAAATATCTACATAAATAAAATCAAAGAAAACAAAGAAAGAAACTCCCGTGCATCGTAAACAATAATGTTACCATTCAAAGGCATAAAGTCAATAGGTACAATACAAGGAAAGAAAAGGAGTAGAGATGGAATCGTGATCCCTAATTTATTGTAACTCAATTTACAATCTGCATAAAACCTCTTGAATAATGAATATTAAAAACTGAGCTTTATTTTTACGAGGGCATTAAGTTTACTTTTGGTTAACAGCACGGCATCCTTGATTTGCATCGAAAGGAGATTAAGATTCAGGAGGTATTCTTGGATCAACGATTGCGTGTTTTCTTTTTATCTGTTTAATTAAAGTTGGTTGTTTTAATATCATAGCTTTTTATCGCAATTATATCTTATTACATCTCAGGATTTTATTCTATCTATTGTATATATCTTACAACTATTATTATTACTTTTTCAATCATTTAGACTTATTCAATAATTATTTTGTAGTTTTTTGGGAGTATTTTGAGGTTTTTTGTAAATGGCTAATTATATTCCCGTGTTTATTGATAAATTATCTGAACTTTCTACAGCCAGCAGTGATCTAACGAAGCTTACAATAAAAACTGTCGTAGTTTGACGAATGAATCACGTGCTCGCAGGGATGCGGAACGCGCACGACCATAACCACACTCACCCTGAATATGTCCCTCGTTAAAGGACGAAATGAAACGTTAGTGTTCTTCTAACACAAACAAGGTTCTTAGTTAACCCGCTCATATTCATAAAGAATCTAACGAATTGTCGTTAGATCACTGCTGGGTGCTAAAGCAACACTTATCACAAGTATTCGTCAATGTCACTAAGATATTGTTAAAGAAGTCCGAGTATAGAGGTTGTATACTTCGCTCAGCTCGAATCTAAACTGATATTCGAAATAAATAAAAGCTATACACATTCAAATGAAACTTATTGCCTAAAACCATCGTGCGCCCATCCAAGGTACTTCGTCAAAATATTAATGGGTAAGATTCGTTTATTATGTCATTTCATTTCTCCAATTGCTTCCGTTATAAATGACCTTAGAAATCGGGTTATTACCCAATCTAAATATAGAGTTACCATTCACTGAACACGAAATGTTTATTTAATTGTTGTGGGAAAGTTCTTATAAAAGGCTTAAAAGAAATGGAAAAGAGTGGAAGCCCGCAGGTACATCTTCGGGGGAAAGTGGTGTGGATTTTTGAGCAAGCGTTACTAAAGTCCTCTCCTTTTTTTCTCGGTTGAGGAAATTCGTTTACCACGAATAGTTCTGGTCTAGGGGAGACCAGAGAAGAAACCTGTAGCTTGTTGTTATTTCTACCTACCTACTCATGGGTGCACAAATGTAAAATAAACTGTACTGCTCAGTACCTAAGTTATGTAATACCGACATATATTGAAAAATTCAGCAAGTGGAAAAGCACTTTATGTACCTAATCCAAATCAATATAAACGCATCGGCTACCATAACATACAGATAAGAAGAAAAACCGAAGAACTACTAACGATTTCGATGATCCCGCTATTAATCAACCTAATGGAAGCTAACCTTCTAATTTTGAAACGATCAGAACTTAAAATATCCGATTAACATCGCAGTCTATTTTGGTAATGCTCTGACGTCACAATGTATTTAATCACGGCATTCAAGTTGCATGAATGGTTGGTTCCGTTGCCGATTTTAACGTGAAATTACAAAGGCTTTACGTCCAGTGTGGATTTTTTTTGTTTATCGATCTGGATGAAGCGAAAGGTGGCCAGACTTTAAATGTGATGATCCCATGCTGATAAACTATGAAGCTTTCCTGTCTCTGTCTGCAATACCTTAGTATTGCTACCACATAGCCTTTCTGTGCGAACAGGACAACTTTTTGGCCTCCGGTACTAGATCGCCAGTTACCTCGGTTCCTTGCCGTTTTAGTACTGTCGACGAAAAAATAATTTAATCCATCGTGATTGATAAATATGTATCACTTATTATCAAAGAGATTACATATTTTTGGTTAATAGCAAATCTCAAGTTAGGTTTACCTAACTTGGGTTCACTAGGGTTCTCTAAAAATAGCAATAAGTATGTTGTAAACACGGTGACAGTAATGCACGCAAACACAGCAATGTCACCATCTTGTTTTCTACACGAAAACAAGATGGTGACATTGCTGTGCGCGCTATGAAGTTGTACACAACTTCATACCAAGTTAACTAACAGTAACAGCAAGTAGTTTATATGATCAAGCTGACAACCAGATAGCTTAACAAACAAGCAGATAGCTTTCCTTCGCATATGATCATCATCAAAACTAAACTATTCATATTAAAGCATAAAAAATAAAGTGTCAAGTTAGTTTAACTTTAATATAACACAAATCTTAATTACCTACGTACTAAATAGTTTTTAATACGAATACCTAGGTACTATAAGTCCACTAACACCACCCCTTTCCATTGTAGTAACTTGTGGTTAACGGGGCTGGTCACACTTTTAGAATTAAGTTTATTTATGATTTCATCTATAGTTAATATTTATATATTACTGTTAGTTATCCCTAAGAGTAAAAATAAAAATAAATAAAACCATCATCAGTCTTAAACCCACTGCTTAGACATTGGTCCTTCGTCTTGCCATTTTCTTCTTGACACCAGTTTGTCAATATCACAAGGGTTTCACAGCTTACCTGAAATCATAAATAGATCCGTATATCCGCCTCATACACCTGAGCAGTCTTGATAGATTGTCCTTCCGACATATCGACCCCCCTTTTGGTATATGGTTCATGAACTGAAATAAAATTAAAGTAACGTTAGTCTAGCAATTTATCTGTCTAATTTAAATGTCTAGATTTTGTTAGAAGTTGGTTTCGTGTGGGTAATTTAAGGCATAACGGAAATGGTTGTCAGATTTTGATTTACTCATAGACGTTGCTTTTATACCAATTGCTGGTTGCTAACTGGTGATATGGCGGTCATTAGGGAAATCCTATGTCCTCGGCAAACATAGTGTAGGACACCTCCAGCCAGGTAGGATGACGACCTGCGAAGGACTGCAGGCAGGTGCTGATGCGGCAAGCTGAAGACAGGGCACTATGGCACTCATTCATCATCATCATCATCATCATCATCAACCTATCTTAGTCCACTGCTGGACATAGGCCTTCCCCAATGAGCGCCATAGCGCCCTGTCTTCAGCTTGCCGCATCCACTCATTAGGAGAGGCATATGTCCAGCAGTAGACTAATATGGGTTGATGATGATGTCCAGCAGAAGACTAAGTAGTTGATTTGTCAGCACCATTATCAAATAAAAAAGTCGCTCTGTTTGTATATTCTTAATTTTTTTCGGTTTGGAAGTGAATGTTTGATTATACCTACCTACATAGTTAATTTTAATATTTTCGATTTTTCCAAAGAAACTTGTCCAAACCAAAAACCTGGGGCCCGTAACACTACATGGCGTTACGTGGAAATAATAATAATATAATTGTTATGAAAAACATAAAAACCGACTTTAAATTCCCTAATATTTTAACTTTTTTAGTTTTGCGGGACAAATTCTAATCCTTCGGGATTAAATCATGCCTTAGAAATAAAATCAAATCATTGTCTGTATATCGCGAAAGAATTATTAAAATCGGTCTATAAATGACGGAGAAATCGACGAACATACATTAAAAAACCTACATACAGCCGAACATAGAACCTCCTTCTTTTATTAAAGTCGGTTAAAAATGAACAAAACTAAGTTCCTACCATTGAGCACGACATCAAACTTTTTCAAAAAATTCAATCTATGTAGCTAAACTAGGGCAGCAGCATAAGTACTTCTGTGTATATTGAACACTGCGTTCAACAATCTGCTTTCTAGCGAGATGATTATGGCAAAGCCTCCCTTGTTCGGGAAGGCATGTTGACGTTCGGTATTGGACGTAGGTATGGGTGCTGATGGGAAAACGAGGAATAAGCTAAGACCTGCATATCACCCATCGTCTTGTAGCATCCAGAAGGGAAGCCGCTGGACCTCCACCAGAGGTTCCACCTGTCTTCAGCTCCGTTCACACCCTGGTATATCCTCCACCCACGCTCAGCACACACCTAGACAAGAAATCATTGTTGTAGAAATAGGTATACTAGCCCTTCAAAACAGGCTTCGCCTCAAGTCATTCTCATCTCAAGGTGCAATGTTTGCAAACAACTCACAAAACAAAAATAAATAACTCTTAAAATAACTATTCACGGTTATTTATCGCGTATAATTACCGAAATTTCAACAGTTTTTACATGCAACACTTTATCGAGGTCACGGCATGACTAGAGTACTGGAGCCACCGCCTCTGCGAAGCGGGCGCAGCATTATTTGTAACTACCCTCGCTTGGTCTTCGGAACTAGAGATGTTCATGGTATAATAAATAACATACTTCGCCAGGTATGGCATTCCGAGTCATCTAGATCATGTGGATGACACAAGCCCTACGTCATCGACGCATCAGCGAATGAGAAGACGAATCTATTTTCTGGTGTTACCAGTAGCGGAAGATCAAACTCCCCGAGTTCCATAAATTACTTGTGCGAATGTGATAAAACTGTGGTTTTGTACTAACCAATTGTTTATCACAATTACTCGTGTTTACCTTAACTGTTTTGACAGATCTAACAAACAAAATTGACATTGACATATTTTATGTATTTTTTGAATTGACCTTTTTGTTTCTCAACTTCCATTTTTTGTTGAAATAAGTGGCAACTGGACTGTGACGTAGCATGTGTCACTCCCGGAGTGCCAGACCTGGCAAAACAAAAATAGCACCAAAACAACTACAAACAAACATTCAAAAGGATTGGAAACCTAAAAATAATGGCGGACCTGTAATGGACTGGACTATCAAAAACTCAACAAGAACTGTAAGTAGTCCTAGATTTAAACAATTTAGACGTGTGTCTCTTAATTGAAACACATTTTACAAATCAGTCTCATATTTAACTGAAAAGCTACAAAGCCTACTACGCAACACCCATCTAATATAGGAGTCATCATTAAGGAAAATATCAAACATCACGAGCTAAATACATATGAAGAGCCAGATATCCAAGCTGTGGCAATTTGTATAGAGACCAAACGGTACTCGCTTACGGTCGCAGCAATATATTTCCCTCCGAGACACATTATCAAAACAGAAACGTTGTGACCTTCTTTCAAACGCTTGGTATAAAAATAATCCGAGGGGGTGATATTAACGACAAAAATACCTATTGGGGCTTCAGACTGACCAATACAAAAAGAGGAGAGCTGATGAGCGCAGTAAGAAAAAACAAATTCGATGTCATCGCAACAGGGTCTTCGACGTACTTGGCCAACCGATCCACAAAAAAACTCTGACCTCATCGATATTTTTGTGTACAATCTCCGAAGAAGCGACGAAGAAACCTTTAGCCTGTTAGTTGTTATTTTTCGAGTTGGAGCAAATCCCGTCCCAAGCTTTTTTATCCTCTAGATAATCTGATATTTTATAGTAGGCCTTTTTACACAAGAAGGTTTTGACAATTTGTTTGAATTTATTTAATGTTAATATTTGCAACTCACTAGGAGTTTTGTTGTAGAAGCGTATACATTGCCCTTTAAAAGATACATTGATTTTGTGTAGTCTAGTTGTGGGCACAGCGAGTTTATGTTTATTTCTTGTATTCAAATTATGTACATCGCTATTTTTAGGGAAGCGATTGATACTGTAGAATGTTGTGCTCTTAATCCAAATTGATGATCTGGAATGAGTTTATTTCTGTCTAGTATTGGTTAAAGCCTTTTTAGGAACAGCTTTTCAAATAGCTTTTTTTGATTGGTAGCAGAGAGATTGGTCTGTAGGATGTAGTCTCTTGAGGTCGTTTTCCTGGGTTTGCAATCATGATAATCTAGGTACACTAATACCAAAAGGTAATTTTAATTTAACGAAACCTAATCAAAGAATTAGATTGGTATCTTCCTACAATCCAAAGCTATTAGCGTATTATTATTACGAATAATAAATACGCTAATATTATACAAAGTACCTAAGTATTTATTCTGTGGCATTGGTGTTTCGCGGAAACAGTGCATAGCAATTTACTTGTACGGTCTAATTGTAGGTAATTAAGTTACATGTTGTGTCGCATTAAGTAAATAGATCTTGTAATTTATATTACTTACCACTCCTAACAATAGCAGAGAGCCTAAACCATCGATCTAAGTAAAACGGGGAGATGAGGTGCAATTAGGTCCACCCACCTTAGTCATAGTCCGCGTGCTTGCTACGACGTACTTTAGTGTGATTTATTGACTAAAAGACTACAGCATAGCCCTCGTGTTTGTTAATTATAATTATTGCAAAATACTGGAAATGTAACTGTGAGCGAGTATTTGCGTGTAGTTGTTACACAGGTCAGTTGTTGAGTAACCGCTGGGAGAACGTACTATATCTACAGATTTTACATAGATATATCATATATCTAAGTAAAATCTGTAGATAGTAAATATGTTTAGGCCATATATATGGCCTAAACATATATATCATCAAATCTGCCACCAACTGGATACTGAGACTATCCCATGGATTATTTTACTACTTTATCAGTAACAATAAAAATGAAATATGAGAAAGTTAGGATGTTTGATTCACGCCAAGGGTGCAGAACTGATCTACGCCTACAATTTTGCATACCTAGGTCTGACCTATAAAGTCTAGATTTTCCACCTCAATAACGCTTGCTTGAACTTAGGTAATAAACATTAATTTACCTACCTTGACAAGCAAACTCGGTCCGTTCCCGTTATCGTTGAGCCTGTATATAAATGGCTCGTCGCTCTCCGACCCATCCATGATTCTCCAGACAGCTGACCTTAAATAAAAACATTTCTTAGATAAACAAATAAAAATGCTTAATATAATTCACACAGCTTCATCATCGTCATCATCATCATCATTACAGCTGACATTGGCCTCCCATAATGAAGGCCAAGCCCAGCGCTTGTTGTCTAGGGTAGAATACAGAAGATATTACGTCACAACGTCATCGAATGCTTCTATACCTGGTTGCCACCACCTCGATCGCCGCCACTGGTGGTAAGGCGTAAAAGAATTGAAATCCATTTCTTCAGATTCAATCATCTATCTTAGACCGTCATCCCACCTGTCCTTTGCGTCCTACACAACGTTTGCTAATTCGCGGTCTACATTCAAGAACACGATTACCACAGCGGTTATCAATTTTTCGAAGGAGTTTTTATTTTTACTTATCACATCAATTTTATGGAAATACACATACCTACTACGTAAAAAAACACTCAGACCCGGAATAAAGACAAGGAATGCAGTCCAATTAGTGCAACATCGTAGGCCCACGCCTACGAACACACCCGTATCACGCCTACGCCAACAGCAAGTGGACTGCACTGAAGATAAGTTGGTAGATAGGTACACATCATTACTTACATTTAAAGTTGACGTAAGGCGCAAATTAAAGGACGCGACTGCAGTTTTATTGACAATGCTTAAAATAACACACTTTACTTACATACTCAATCGAAATAAGATAGACTTCTTTTCAGTCCTCTCAATGTACCGCAGTGGATTTTTCTCTTAGATACCCTGTGTGTGCCTTCGCTTGAGAACAACTGTATGTCATTTAGCATTCCCTGAGGACTCTAAACAACGTGATAATTGATTGTATGAATATTGTAGGCAGCCGACAGTATTTTGTCAACTGGTCGGCGACACAGCCCGGCGGCGGCGGCGGGTTGGTGCAACATTTCATAGAAAAAAAATAACATAAAAGTCCACTGTTTCGCACTCAAAAGTCGAGATCTCAGGATTCTTGCGCTCTATTGAAATGACTTATGTTTTGATTCGTAGGTTATAAGTAATTATTTGGTTCCATAAACCAGTTTCTTCATAAGTTGTATAGTTTTCTTGTAAATAAGCAACAAATAGATTTTTGCTCTTACGCCCGTTCCAAAAACGTACCAATGCTCTGTCGCTCCTATGAACACGAAATCCTATGCCTAGCCTTTTCACAAAATGACGCGCATTGCGCCCTCTTAAGCGTTTTCAGATTAGTTAACGCCTTTGAAGGCGACTGTCCTTTAAACGGACCCAACATTGATTGTTTCTATGTATGCATGATACTTATAATAATTATGTAAACCAACAGTAGGTGATTAATAATAATAGTATTATCAAACAGTAATAATTGTAAAGTGGGGTTTAAAAGATCATGAACGGTGTTTACCTATAACGACGACCGATGTGGCGCGGCGGGCGAAGGTCCGCCTACGACGTAGGAGGTTGTTCGATTTCCGCCTTGGGACAAATGTTTATACGATCTGCAAATATTTGTTCCGGGTGTTCTAGGTATTTTCTATGTATAATAAAAAATAATTGTCTATGTAGTGTATTTTATAAAGTATGTCAGTTATCTAGTACCCATAAGACAAGCTCTGCTTAGCTTGAGGCTAGATGATGATGTGTGGATTGTTCAGCATTATTATTAACGACACGGTAGAGCTCAAATAACTTAGTCATTGCTAGTTCAGTTAGGTCTTCATAAATCACAAGCAAACTGATTTGGTTTTGCAACTTTTAAAAATTGAGAACATGGTCCAACAAAACCAGGTCTGGCACTCTGAGAGTGATACAACGCTACGTCATTGTCCAGTTGCTACTTATTCCAATAAACATAAAAGTTGGGAAGCAAACGGTAAATTTAAAAAATACTTAAAAAAAATGTCAATCGTCAACTTTGTTTGTTAGATCAGTCAAAACAGTCTTAATTAAACACGGGTAGGTAATAAATTGTGTTAAATAATTGGTTAGTACAAAACCACATAGTTTTAACAGATTCGTACAGGTAATTTATGGAGGTCGGGAAGTTACGATCTTACGCTACTGGTAACGCTAGAAAACAGATTCGTCTTCTCATTCGCCGATGGCGTCGATGACGTAGGGCTTGTGTCACCTTGTATTTTTATACCATGGTTGAGAATAAGCGCAAAAACGAATTATTTGGCTGTGTAGCTAAGCACCGTTTAAATTTTAAAAATGTTTTATTTTAAAAATATCGTTAAATTTCGTTAGTTTTTTAAAATTGTGATTAAACCTTCCTTTGACCACAATCTCACCTGATGGTAAGTGACGATGTGGCAGGAGATGAGTCACGAAGGTCTAGAAGACACGTAAATATGTACTGATTTAGAAAACATGGTCTTATGAGTACCAATAAATCTCTCATTTCTAAGCTATTGGTAAGAGCCGCTTATTTTCGTTTGCTGATAAAATCAGATTTAGAAAAAAAACTTTTCATGTAAGAGGGGTAGTTTACGTATTAGTTAAAAGATTAATCGAACCTGATTTTCATATCAACTCCGCATCATTCCGAGCTTGAATGAAGAGTGTTACCGGAACACGTCAACAAAGTGAGCATTGCATGTCTATAACAATCCCATCGTACCGACTACAACCATGTGCATACCATCCAATACATCTAAACCTCCGAAAACCGCACAAATTTGTTAATAAAACCGAAAAACATTTGTACTTGATGATTACGCTAGCTTTATAGCTACCAGCTTCAATCTTGCATTCAAATGTATAAAAACCCTGATTTTAATCGAAGCTTTTAATTCAGCTTATTATAATTTTCTGCCGCTGTCGGAGGTTTGGGGACATTGGGCGGTATTACAAAACACGATCGTGATTCACCGATCAAAGGAACGGGCCGACCGTACGGTACGCCCGCCCGCCCTATACTAATTCGTGGTTGTATTTTACGCAGCCAACTTGCTTACCAAGTAGGGTTTTGTGGCTGGGCTTATTGGAAATGCAGCCTGTAAATATTTGACAAAGCTTGTCGATAGAGAAGAGTAGATCTACTAGAAAACAATGTGGCGAAACATTATGAATTTTGGATAAATATTACCGTGAGGTTATTGCTGTTTAAATTTAGGTTATTTTTATAAACTATGTCTTATAAAGTACTAACACTTATCAGCTAAATGTGCTATGAATCAATATCGGTTGATATAATGATAACGTTCGTTTCTCGGTGACATCTTGTCTTGCGACATAGGTCTCCTCCAAAGATCTCCATAAAGTTTTATTTTTTGCTGCACGGATCCTAAATGGACCGGCTACTTTCCTTTGAATTTGGGGTTGTACCTACTACCAGCTAAATCTCCTAAAAGTAATAGATAATGCTTGACTACGAAACATCAAAGCTCATGCTTTAGCACAAACTAAAACCAGGACTACGAAAAGGGAATAAAAAACTCTTCATAACAGAGATTAAGAAATCTGAAAACCGAAAACAGAAACCGGTAAAAGCTGGTAATTTCCAGAATAAGTTTTCCGGAAGTTGCCAGCTTCTACCGGTAAGGTACTACTTCACAGTCTAGGTTTGTACTGAGCGGGGGTACGTAACCCCTGTTATTTATTGTAAAAGCCTTCGCCATAGAATAATAGCAGTAAGATATTCCCTTGCAACCTGTAGTTAGAAAGGTTGATATTTTTCAATAGTTTTACTGAATAGCATTGCATTACATGATTGAAAAAAAATCTTAGTTCAACGAATATTATGAAGGTACTACAATTATGCATGCTTAGCGAAACTCATAACGCTATCGGATTTTGCTGTATGAATTTACATATTTACATAAAGTCAAGCTGAATTCCTCAGTGGCGCAGCGGGTGAAGGTCCGCCTTCAACGCAGGAGGTGGTAGCTTCGATTCCAGCTGCGGATCAAAATGTTGATCAATGATCAAACGATCTGCTGATATTTGTTTGTATCGGGGTGTTTTCTATGTATAATAAAAAATGTTTTTAAGTAACTAAGTATACCAGTTATCTAGTACCGATAACACAAGCTCTTTGTACTTTGAGAACGTTGAGTCAATTTTTTTAGCTATACTTATTGGTGAAAAAAATTTATAACAATTTCCACAATTTCTTGATAACAATTTCCATCCAAGGCGTTAGGTACTGAAAACTATAAACATAATAACTTAAAGAGATTATATAGTTTGTTGTTTCGCCATCCTTAATTTCCGCTTTGCTGAAACAAGGTTTAAGAAGTTACAAATCGTTCACAGCAATCATATACCAGCGAGGACCTAAAAGGACGATTACGAAGCTTCGAACTAATCTGAAATCTAAAAACAGACCATTATCTACTTACTTTTCATGACCTATATACTTTGTAAACAAGACAATCTAAGCATGACTGCCTTCCGTGACAAATTCACAGCACAATTAAATTCAAAGTCAGCTAAATAGCAGCATAAGTTCACTTTGCTTAATTTTCACCTTACTTCCAAAGACTTCCGACAAATTCCAATGAATGCCAAAGTTGTTTCAATTATTCGTGATTTTCCTTTCAATGAAAATGAAGGTTACCTTTCTAGAAGTTATTTTACATGAAAAATTATTGATTCCTCTAGCTCGAAGGCGCTCTTGTCCTACAGGGCGTTAAATGAAGCGTCGCTATGCTCATAGTAGAGCTTTAACACATAATAGTGAAAATACTAACGATAATATGTGCAAAGTGTGCTAAGCCGAACTCCTTGAACGTGGCGTTACCCCTCATCAGCACATACACCTTCACGGCTTAACGAAGATGCCTCCCTTGGCAATGGTAAATTAATAAATAACAGGCAGGAATTGGTTATCGCAGTAGAGATGTTAAAAATACACAGAAGAAAGCTGCTGCCTTCGTCTGGTAGGTTCCTTTTGTTGGCTTTTACGACATCTACGGTCTGAGCTGCGCTTTGGCTCTCACAAACGTAGCTGTCTTGCTCGTAGCAAAATCGTAGCTGCATCTTAGCAAAATCGTAGCTAAGCAAAAGCCTGTCTGTCTCGGAGCAGACGTTACTCCGTTATCACAAGTACATGCTGTATTGTAGCGCAATCGGAGCACTCGTAGCTTCGTCGTAGCACTCGTAGCAAAAGCGCAGCTATCATAGCACCAGCGTAGTTGTCCCGTTGCTCTTTCGCAGCGATCTCTTAGCCACAGAGTTCTGCTCGTAGGTCTCCCACCACAAGCGTAGCAGAGAGCTAGCAACGCGAAGCATGTTTCAACGCCAAATCGTGTCAGACCACATTCTCGTTGCCTAGGACAACAGATAAACCTAAGCGCACTGCCAATAATACTTGTACTGGAAATAAACATGTCTCCTTCAAGGTCTCAAGGTTGAGCGAAATAATTTTCCAGTTTTACAGACATCATGCGGAGTTTCATTGATTCAACGTAGCATGAGGTCAGGTTATGCATTGAACTTTGCATTATATACGGTCGAATCGAGACCACTTTTTATGCCGTTTTTACACTACGTTTTAGGAGTAGTTATTTACATCATTCATGCCGGTACACTTCCCCTTACGTCCCATCCAAACTCTACCCGCGGGTGTCGCTAAGAGGCCATTAAGAGATATCTCGGGGGGGCGGGCAGCAGCGCCCCCCGCAAAACATTTCTATTACCGAACTGCGATCCCCAACCCACATGCTCAGCGTACGGATAACGGGCACTACCCCAAGCCCATAAGGCACTTACCAGGGAAAGGCCTTCGTCCAATATAGGCTGGTGAGGTGAGGATGCCGGTACAGACCAGGGCATGTGTCATCATCTTAGCCCGTTGGCACCCACTGTTGGTAGACCTCCTCTTTTTTTCTTCCGGTCCAGTGTGACTCGCATCTGGTGATTCGCGTGATTCCTATTGGCCGCATGTCATCGCATGTGTGAAGGCCAATTAACAGCTAACCTATGAAGCTAACGTAAAGCTTACTGGTTTGGGTACTTACATTTTAAGTATTACACAACTATTTCATTCTGGTGAATAAACCATAACCGTTCGCAACAGGCACACGTCAACTTGAATCTGAGATACAGCTGGATATCTTTGACACTTAATATCTTTGAGCCAAGATAAAATCACTCCATAATCTTACAAATACATTTGATTTGTTCTTATTCGTTAAATATTTGTAGTAATAAGTAGCTTGTGATGATTTTTATAGCCTTTGTTTACAACCTTTTTTTTGACAACTATAATCAATTTATGTCAATATGATTTGGTGGAAACTTCGATCAGGGAAAGTAACCCTAACCCTAGGGAGGGTGATTTCCATCGTCCGAGGGTGAAAACCATTGATGAAAGTATAAAGGTGGAAACGCAAAGATGAGTATTGAGTCATTATAGAAACTAGGCCATTTGATAGAGGCCTGGGCTGGCGCATTTCACACAGACCAAAGTTCTTAGTTCGTTTAATGGTAAGTAATTGGTTACAGGTCACACATTATATGTATTATGTAATAAACTACATAAATAATCGTATTCTACATTAAAAATTACATTTTAAAATCATGAATTCATTGAAATCATATATCGATTGGGTTATTAGCCACTTCTTTAATTTTACCTTATAAGATAATATGGATTGTGCGCTGGTGATAGAAGCTGGAATACGGTTGTAAACAGCCGTCCCCATTACGTGTTGCAGCTTGGACGTCTTCTTTAGTCGCCGTGGTAGCGGCCTCAGTCGGTGTGCGTATCCATGTTGTATCTATGACCGTCCCCGTACCTTGCATATTTGTCCAAGTTGTTACGGACATACAGCGCCGACTGGTATTCGACAAGGGCGGGAACGGTCAAGATCCCCAAGGACTCAAAATGCGGCCGCGCAGACTCATCTTGTGGTGTTCGCACTATCGCCCTTATTGTTCGCACTATCGCCCTTATTGTTCTCTGTCCAAGGTAGAGTCTTAAAGAGGGACTGATTAAAGAAGAAAATAATTTCAGCTAGTTATTTAAGTTATTATTTGACTTAAAACTAAATCAAAAATATCACAAATTAATACAATAATATTATCATAAGATTTTTTTATATTTGAAAACGATCGTCTTTGTCATTTCGTGACTGATATTCAATATGGATCTCTTAGAAAATATATTTTACTCTATCCATAGGCAGAATGTACAACACCATCTCTCCGTCTCTCTAAAGCTATATCGTATCCGTCGACTGCTTTCATCATGATGTCTAACTTCATTCGTATTTTTGGTATAGGACCGTCTTCTATGTCGCCAACGACTTTGTACTGCCGGAGTATAGTTGCAAGTGCTGTCTTCACAGACATAAGGGCGTATTGGTATCCTGTGGACAAAACACCATTTTTTAAATCATAATAAATAATGCTGGATGGCACACAGCATCATCTAGCACTATATCTAGTACCCATAACACAAGCTCTGCTTAGCTTGGTGCTAGATGCAGTGCAGTTATCACTAATACTAAAATTTAGTATAATATGTATTTAATACATTCCATAAATAAATATATTTTATTAGTCGAAAACGATACCCATATCAGACTTTTTGATAGGGGAGGGGGTTCAGGACGGCTGAGGGGCGTGAGGGGTCTGAGGGGCATAGTCGCATTGTGGCTCTCTTCCCTCGCCGAAATGCTCCACTCGGGTTCAGGAGGAGGGGGTTCTGGGGGGCACGGTTTCCCCGTAATCGATTGCTCTACCCGAAAAAAAGATCAACATAGAAAACACCCAGAACATCCGGAACAAATATTTGCAGTTCGTACAAATATTAGTAACGAGGCGGGAATTGGACCAGTGCCACAGAGGTCGTCTGCGGCGGTGACGCAAATACAGCGATAAGGCCGCCTTTTACTTTGTCTACTCTTAGCATCTATTTCTGTATTGTTTTCTGTCTTTGTGTGGTACAATAAAATATTATATTGGTGTCTATTTAAACATAGGTACTCAAAATAATAGCGGTTCTAAGCTAAGGCATCATTTGACAAAGGGTCCAATAACAGCAGCTGTTTCAAAAATGATGTAGTATCTAGCATAGTATGTATCATAATATATAGTATTCATGACACTGCGTAGAGGGTTGCCAGTTCACTGAGCTGTTGGTTAACCAAGACATGACGAAAACTCTAGCCCCCTTATTCATAATGTTCCGCTAACATAAAACAGTAGCTAAGCAGCGTTATTTCTCACCCTGACTCATGTCAATAGAAGAAGGCAGAGTGAGAGATAACCATTGTTATCTCTCTCTCTGCCTTTGTCTCTCTTAGAGCATTCTCTAAGTTACCAGACTATTATGAATGAGGGGTAGGAATATAATACTCGGCTTTAGAATCAAATAATTATTTTTTGCAAACAAAGATGAATGAAAACTTATTAAAAACCCAGAAGGCGATAGTTTCGGACAGAGAATTGATGAGAAATGTCGATGAGAATAGCCTTTGTCTAGATAGTCAATATACTTGTACGTACTGTCAATTTACGTGATTTTTTTAAATTTATTTTTAACCTATTTTAAACTCTTACACTAATATTTTACATCCGTGAGTTAAACTTAAATGGCTCACCGGACAATAGCGGAAGCATTATTCTATCTGACGCATAAACAGTAGCGATTATTGTACAGCATAGACGGGAAATCCCTTAGAAATGCAAGAAAAATAGTGCCTCATACACACATAATTATTATAATTAGGCGTAATAAGCGTCAGGTATATATTAATGCATACCATGGACATAAACTTGTTTTCATAATATATTTGTAGCAGGATATAGGCCTGTTTCCTACACACAATAGGTATTACAAGAATAAAGTAATAAAACAATAATACAAGAATAACTAGTATAATTAAAAACTACGTGCTGACTCATTTTTTTTGAAATGATGAATTAAATCTGTCCAAACCAAATGTTGCGACCTTCTGCGATTTGCTACAATGATACCAGTGTCGTTAAAAAATCTTCTGTACAAGTTAGAGATTTAAAATAAAAAACGTTGTATAGCAAATTTAATCAGCTTTCTTTGAAACTATAGTGAACATTAGTTACATTTTTAACTTCAATAAAAGATAAAACAATAAAATAGTAATTTTTAGCTAAGTGTCCAAAAGCTCAATTAACATTTTATAAGTATGTTTTACATGTTATTTAATTTGAATAACTGGTATTGCCTCCTCGGGCTCTGATTACAGTTTCGAGCCGACACATTATACAGTTTTGGCATACTGAACACGAGGTTTCGGAGCCGATTTTGGGGAATATTCTCCCATTCTTCTATATACGAAATAATAATATATAATCTTAAAAGATATAAATATACAAAATAAACGATTGTCTATGTCTCTTTTTCGAGTCCTTTTTATTTCGAAAGTATATCTTGTGTACTTATAAAGATATTGAAATTTTAAAAGTGTGGTCAGTGTATTTTAATTACAAAAAATATCTAGAATTAGTAGATCGGCCATTTTCGATCGTTATAATAGTACATTATGGTACAAGTGTGTAATGTTGGTGAATACCGCTGGCGAGGGTCTTAAGAGAGCCGAGGACGGTAATCATCAATACACACGTGTATCATACGACGTTTTTCAACACACTTGTGAATAAAATAATAATAAAATCTCATTTTATTTAGTAGACAATAGATATTTTTACTTGGAGTTTTCAGGTAGTAAACTTTCCATAACGTTAAGGGCTTCACATCTTATATCGGGCGGTGTACAACATAAATCATTTTCTTCGTAACTAGTACTTGTAGACCTTTTTATTTATAAATAACTACAATTTCAACAGTGAAAACGAGTTGTGAAAAATGTTTCGCAAAATTAATCAGTTTTCCTATGCGCGCGCATTGCAATCAGCCACAGACTAAAGAAAGGGATGAGGTTTTTTTTTATATTCCGCGCATAGGGTTTGCGCCTATTCTGCCACGTACAAAATGGGGAATTTAGTTTTCTTATATTACAGAGAAAACAAACGTTATATCTGAGTGAAAGTTTTATTTATTAAACACGAACGAGTTAAAATTATCGATTTAAATAAGAAGTTGCATGAAATGAGCAATCAATAGGAACATTAATTTATTTGTTCGATTGAACACGATCTTTTTTTTTGAATAAAAACTTGTTTAAGAACAAAGCACCTCAACCAATAAAATTTAAAAAAAAATCTATAACTCACTAGTGAGTTATAGCAATGAAAAAGTCACAGTTAGATAACAGGTGTCATTATGTACCTAATTGCGGTGAAATTAGAGCCACTTTATGAGCAAGTGTGTTGAAAATAATATTTCCGATCAATCCATCCAAACTAATATTATAAATTCGAAAGTAACTCTCTGTCTGTCCTACCTTTTCATGCCTGAACGGCTGAACGGATATCAATGAAGTTTGGCAGGGCAGGTATCCCGGAAACAGACATAAGTTACTTATAAAGCGCGTGCGGAGCCGCGGGCTGCAGCCAGTTCCATAATATGAATACGATAAAAACTCTGTTCGTCTATGACTATCACATCTAAACGGCTTAACGGAGCTAAAAAATATTTGACATATACATGATTGTATTCAGGGGGAAGGTCGTAGGCTACTTTTTATCCCCTAAAAAAGCGTGCAAAATCGCGGTCTAGTATATAATGTATCTACTAATTCAAAGTTCTTCTTACCGAGACAGTTTCTTGGTCCGCTGCTAAAAGGCATATAACTGCAAGGAGGCACGTCGAATCTCTCTGGCAGGAACCTATCAGGGTCAAAATGCTCTGCATCCGGGCCCCAGTATTTAGGGTCTCGGTGGATCCCCCAGATGGAAACAACAATCCCTGAACCGGCAGGCAAAGTCCTTCCGGATGCTGTGAAAATAACGTGACATGAGCTGAGAAAATTGGTCTTTAATCCTACTATGCTGACGTAAGCATATCATTTATTTGCCTCCTATATGGATACTATAATATCCATTGGATAATGGACATTTGTAATAAAAACCCATACTAATAGGTGCCTATTATAAAAGAATAATCTAACGCTGTCTGTCTGTAACCATTTCACGCCTAAACGGCAGAACGGATGTTAATGAAATTTGGTAGAATATTGTTTACCTTCGTAAACAATATTCTGGGGACGAACGTAAGTTATTTGAAAAGCACATGCGAAGCCGCGGGCAGAAGCCAAAAGAATGAAATAAAAATATGATACTTAATCGTAAACAACACAATAAAGAATAATACGTTGAAATAACTAATTAACACTATGTAGAAATTTGTAAGCCATTTGTATCCAATGTGTGCTGCAATAGCAAATGGGACTAGGCTCAGCATAATGCCATCTGTTATGAACAGAAGGACCTGTTATTCTGCCTAGACCAGAACAATAATATGAAGGAGTGGCAATTTTCTTGTGCCGTAAGGAGTGGCACAAGAAAATTGGTTAGGTTCTAGTTCTACTGTTATGAGACTAGTGCATGATCATATAGCCACTCTATATTCTCTACTCAAAATAGGAGAGGCCACTGGCTCCTGAAATGTTGCCAACTAGTGCGGGAGTCTTTGGTCAATTTCATAATGTTACTTTACTTTTGCAAGAGTTTGGACGCTTATACCCAGGAACGGGTGAAGTCGGGATGATGATGATTATCAAATCTGACTAATATTAATTCGAAAGTTTTGGGTATGACGTATGAATTAACGATTGTTACCGCTAAAACCTAAATACTAATAGGAAATAACGAAATGCATTCATTGAATTGATCATTATAAATATCAAGTTTCTGCAAACACAAGTGTCTAATTAAACAAAGATATTCTTTATCTCTAGAATACGGAAATTCCCTTCTAATTGGCCAATCTAGAACCTGGACATTGGCCGGTTTATTGCCTATTCACGGCACTTACGTAATGTTATGTTTTCTATGACTTTCCTTATGATAAATGGTACTGGTGGGAACAGTCGAAGGGACTCCTTAACCACTCGTTCTAGGCACTTTAATTGCATCAGATCTTCTTTCACTAATACTCGGTCAGTATCGCCGAAAACTTCGCGTAATCTGGGAAGATAAACACAGTTAACAATACATTCATTTCAATACCTATAAACTTACATATCTGAGGAACATCTAAACATACAGAGGGTAACAATAACTTGCAAACAATAGAAATAAATTAAAAGGAAAGGTAGGCCATTGCTCTGCAGCGGGACTCTGCTAAAGGCTCTACTATAATAAATATAACTGAACTACAATGTGCAAGGCGAGGTGATGATAGGTGGAGCCAAAAAGCAACTGATTGGTGGCCAATAATGGGCAAAAGAAACGTCGGACGCCCAGTTGCAAGGAGGGTCGAAGACAAAGTACGCGTCAGAGGGCGTTAATGGAGGCGGTTAGCACAGGAGTGGTGCGTGGCACAAACTTCGGGAGGCCTATACCCAGCAGTGGGTAAAATCTGGCTGCGGATGATGGCGATGAACAATGTTAATAATCGTTAGATTGTTAACATTGTTCAGCATTAAAATCCAAATGTCCCATAAGCGATTCTACGTGCATCGGTAACCCTTTGCTCGTAGAACGACGTGCTATAGATCCTGAAGCTTCTTATTTTTCTAAAATAACGTCAAGTATTCGCGCGGTGTCACATAAAAGGCGTTGTTAAAAGTAATAGACGAACTTACTCTTCATAAACTTGGTCCTGAATCTTCGGGTACTTTCCAAGCAGTTTCAGGGTATTGCCGATAGCGACCGCTGATGTGTCCGTACCAGCTATAGCCAGAGTCAAGACTTCTTCTCTTAATTCCTCGTTGGTGTATCCTTTGTCACCTCCAGATAGTGATATGAGGAGGTCTAGGAAAGTCTTCCGTTTGTATGAGCTCAAGTCTAAATCGAAATGTTGAGATTAGAAGCTAGCTCGGGAAAAAACTTGGTAAAAAACCTCTTAGAGGCGTAATTGTTATTTTGTAGATATGACAAAATGACAAAATATTAAATCTAGGGAACAAACTAAGTCAACACAAAATCGAATCACTGAAAAATATTACTTTAAACCATCAAAATATTTAAACGGCTACAACGATTAACACTCTCGATCCGGTCACTTTTGAACTTATATCCAAATCTGTTCATCCGCTTGGGAGGTGCGATGCCACAGACATACAAACAGATGGTTCACACTTAAAACTTATAACACCCTCTTCTATCTGGTCGGGGGCTGAATATGTATTAAATAAAGCATTTTTATGAAATTTTGTTTAGTTCACTTACCAAATTCTTGATCTACTTCTGTCTTCTTTAGTTTTTCAGAACTTATTTCATCTCGTTTCTTTTTTATTACCTGACAAATTAAAACATCGCACTTATTATAAGAGCAAAGGTTTGGATTATTCTTATTTATACTTTTAGGTAAAAACTATTGAATGAATCCGCTGAAATTTTGCATTATTTTAAATTAAGTAGTACACATATTGGAAATGAAGTGACCGCTTTCTTTCCTTGTGTTAATTTGTTTTAATTTGAAATCCCAATCTCCACTACGCTCTTATAAATGAACCTAAAGTTGTTTGAATTTTTGTTTTTTGATTTGATTGAGTCCAGACGTGGATCTGCATAGGTATATTTTTATCCAGAAACGATGCAAGTGAAGCCGCGGACGGAAGCTTATAAGAATAAGAATAAGAAAATCTTTATTTGTACCAAAGTTACAGTAATGCCAACTTATAGTAGATAATATGCATTTGCATAGTTTGTTAAAGTTATAATTACTACTAAACTAATACTATTACCATAAAAGATATGTAGATATTTAAAAAACGAACTTATAACAACTACACACTACATATACTTAATACATTAATGAAACTAGCTTATAGCTAGAGCTTACGTTATCAGTAAAGTCATGCATCTCAGTGATACATTTATCATGCTCCCTTGATTTAGGCAGCAGCTTGAACAGCCAATCAGGTTGCAGCCATAGGTGGAATATCCTCTCGCATATCAGATTCAGTATACGATTTATGGCTTTGAGGAATGGTAAGTCGGGATTCCCTTGGGCATTCAACTTCACGCCCATCGCTGTTTCTGTTGATGACAATACCGTAAATAGTTTCTGTTGATTTACCAGCGCGTTCACCTACCTACTCTTGGAAACGGTTTCAATCGATCCCAATTAAAATTTTAGACTCCCTAAGGCACGGGCCGTAGGGAGTCTTAAAGTTTAATTGGGAAATTGGGTTTTTGACTCGACAAGATCGATATATGCTTGAGAAAAACTTTTCTATCGTATATGCATAGCATTACCCAAGCATTGATCGACTAAGCAAGCTTTCAGAATACAGGCCTTAGTGATTGAAGGCATATTTACTCTCCTAAGGAAATCAAAACCCTTAAATAGCGTATCTTCCGTTAACCTAGAATAATGAAATTTGGTAAGAAGCAATGTCTTATAGCACATTACGATGGCTTCAAATAGTAAAACCCATTTTCTGAAATTCCATCAAGTCTGCTCCTAATCGTTCGCCTAGCTAGGCAATCTTTCACTAATAGTCAGCCAGATTATTTCTGAGTGCTTTATATAATATGTTATGTTTTATTTCTAGCTACGGGCAGCAGCATAAAGATAAAAGATAAATAACATGTAATTAAACCTGTAATTACATAGTATCACAATAACAAATGTAATCATAACCTTATTCAAGGGAAACAATAAGCCTTAAATAAGCAAGACCTAAATATGTCTTAGATGTTCACGGACAAAGATATCCTCAGCCTATCAAGAAATATGATTAAATTACCCATACGATAAATCATGGTAAGCGTGCATAACCGGTTCTTGTTACATACAAACCACGTTGGACATTACTACTAACTACTATTAAATGACTTTTATCATATCTACCTCGATGCTTTTATCAGACAATCTCGCGAAGGAATGTGACGTAAAGAATATATTTTTTTAATTTCTATACATTTCCAATTTTGGGCAAGGTTTAGATGGAGCGATATCTAATATAAATCCTAAGGTCGCCTTCGCAGACTTTATTGTTATCCCAACGTACAATTGAGACCGTAGAGTAGGTAAAAATAATATTTATAAAAAGCTGGAATAGGCGAATGAAAGCGGTGAAAGCTGTTCTCAAAGTAAATAGATAAACTGCATGCCCCTCCTTTACTAAATTTAAATACAAGCACGGTAAAAACGTGCGTGTTAAAGTATAAATTAGAAGAAAAATCTAAGAAAATATAAACAGTTTTACTTAAGTGCATGGGGAATTATGAGTATTCTGCCCGGAAAAGGTAGAGCAGTCCAGTAAGTTTTTAGTATGGACGGAAATATGTATTTCAATACATTTCTTTTTATGGCAGGCCTCATGAAAAGATCCCCCGGCGCTTATCAGGAGGGGGGGGGGGGTTTTATGTAAGTCTTACTTACCACACACAGAATCCAGAGTATATGTGCTGAGATACGGCCAAACGCTAAATTTTGTACTATCGGCACAGTTGATAAGTCTCTTAGATAGAGTTTCGCTTTGTTCCGAAAACACTTCGACGAAGTTTTCGATTATTTTAGGACTGAATGCTGGGACTAGGATCTTACGACGTCTTCTCCATATTGACACTAAAAATAAAAGAAAATACTGTAAGGACGGTTTGAGTACTAATCGACTTGTGACCACATGGCACTTTGTGCTACAATTTCGATATTTGCATTAGGTCACAATAGCACTCATACAATCACTGCTGAACTTGCCTTCCATTGATAAGGGCTACTATAGTCTCCCATCGTGCTTGGCAGGGGATCGTTGATCGCATTGGGGGTGTTAAAATACACAGGAGACTGCTGGTCCTTTGGTAGAGGGCTGAGTTGGAGGTGTCGGTTCTTACGCTCCGACCAATACGGTCATTTCAAATCAAATCAAAAACTCTTTATTTCCATATATACAATAAATGTACACTCAGAAAAGGTCAAATTAAAAAAAATAATCAATGACACGAAAAAAAAGTGAAATTTTTGATTTCTATCGCTCCGATATGTAGACTAAATTAAAGAAGCGACGAAGAAACCTTTAGCGTGTTAGTTGTTATATTTCGAGTTGGAGCAAGTCCCGTCCCAAGCTTTTTTATCCTCTAGAGATATTCTGATGTTTTATAGTATGCCTTTTTGCACAGGAAGGTTTTGACAATTTGTTTGAATTTATTTACTGATACATTAAATCTCCCTGCATTAGGTAGGTACCTATATATCCCAGCTGGTCAATTCAGATTCGTTAGTGTTTCATTCATACTGTTTTCGCAACTCATTGGTTCATTTTCTTGTTTATTTTATTGTCTTTAAAGTTTTTATTGGTCGTTGTCATAACGAAGCCAATGGGCCGTGAAAATAGAATGAGAGACTCACGAATACATCTGAATCGACCAGCTGTTCTAATTCCGGGACGATGCGACTAGTCTTTTACCACAAAGTTGTATTTTGTCTCTAATAAATAATTTTCTTTCCTCTTTCTCTCTTGTATCTATCTATTGTAAACCTGGCTCGAATTTCCGACTGTTAAACAATGTAGATTAACAACCATATAAATTCACGTCGTTCTTGTCTTTACATGGTAGTCAAGGTTGTGGACTGCCCGGATAAAATATTTATCTATATTGTGTCATCTGACGACCACTGCGACGCAGGAGGTTGCGGAATCGATTCCCTATTCGTGGCAAGTGTTTGTACGATCTGCAGATATTTGATCCAGGTGTTTCTAAGTATGATAAAAATGTCTATCTATGTAATGTATATCAGTTATTTAGTATCCATAACACAAGCTCTGTTTAGCTTGGGGCTATATGATGCTGTGTGAGTTGTCCAGCGTTATTTACTATGGATCCCACTGATGACGCTGACGAGACTTTGCCCTCATCCCTTAACGTTTCGACCAGATTGTGTAGGGACTTAGTTCTGCAGCGTATGCAGTCAAATAAATCCGTCATCTTACAGACGTTGATACTTCTAGACTAGTTTATTTCAGCTACTTCCATAGTGTTATGTCTTATGGCATACTGCTGTGAGGGAACGCTGCAGACATTAATACCGTATTTGTGCTGCAGAAGAGGGCTGTACGTGCAATCTATAATATGGGTCCCAGAGATTTAAGAAATTTAAGGAAATAAACATAATGACAGTACCATGTCAATATATTTATGAAAACTTGTTGTACTTGTTGTGTATGTAGATATGGATCTATATTTTACAGGAAAAATATAGAAAAGTCTGTAAGTAGACCAATTTTTAAAAAATTGCCAAAAAGAGGGGGGATAACTTTCAAAAGGGCTACCTCACCGAGTAGGATATCAAATGAAAGGTATCGGTTTGTACGTCTCAAAACCGTTTTCGAAATTTCTGTAGGTTACATACTTTTTGAAATATTTTGAGAAAACTCGAATATTTTACTATTACCCTCTGTACTTACTCCGAAGTTTGCAAACCAATACATCTGAAATGTAGGTACCTTTAATTTTTTGGTATTCATCAAATAGCAAAGTCTCTAACCAGTACTTATAGTACATATTGGTATACTTGACAACCGTTCGAAACCCTCGGCACGCAAGCCACACTCGCACTTGACGGATCTTGTTTTTAAAAACATCAAAGTATACAGAAACGTTACCTGGTGCAAAAATTCCTCCATTGCCGATAACTTTTCTGATGAATCTATGAAGGTCATCTTTCTCCAAGCACGACTTCAAGACCACTTCCAAGTCAGTAACGTCGACCATAACTGAAATAATATGTAGATATATATTTAATTTACGTCTATAATTCAAACTATTGATTAGGTTCCGAACATATTTGTGTGTGTGTAACTCATAGCCAGTCATTTTATGAATGGGCACCATGCTTTAGTAGGCCGAATTAGACATAGCTAAGGGGTCGTCCATTAAACACGTGCTCGAAATGGGGGAGGGTGTCGGAAAAAAGTCACGAAATATCACAAGGGGAGAGGGTTATAAAGTTGCTAAAACATTACGTGATTAATGGACCCCGAATAGGTAGGTCTACCCTACTCATGTAATTATTTTTGTCTTTATTCGCTACAATTGTAGCCATGACTTTGTTAGTTGTTGATCCAAGAACTAACAAAATTATTTACAAAACTTATAGATAAAATACATGAAACGTAGATAAAACTTACTAAAATACAAAATATGATTCAACCAGCCCCGAACAAAACCATCATTTTCCATAGCTGCATAACTAAAATGTTGTAGAGTTTTCATGATATCTGAAAATGTTTCAACCTAACGTTTATTATTTTGGTAACAAGCCGTTTAACTATTACATAATTAGAGAAAGAAATAAAGCGACATTTATTTTGAAAATAAGAGTTGTTACAAAACTCTGCATAACGCTAGCAATACTATGAAGAAGATCCTGAGTTACGCGACCTGAGTCTGGATCCTGAGTTGGGATCATCCAGATTCTCCCTCAAAACTTTGTAATGGTCATGAATGCAGTAACAAACAATAACAATAAAGTAAACTTTTTAAACATTCGCAATTGGTAACATAATTAATGAATATTTATTTATTTATTTTTAAGGAAGGCCTACAGCATAAATAAATACAAAATAACTAACAAGAACCTAGCAACAAAAAAGCTAATAAATGGCCTTCACGGCTAAATGAGTGTTAATTTTAAATACGCCATGAAATCATACAGTTTAGAAATTGTAAAGAAAAGAAGAATTAAAGTTAAACAGAAACAGAAATTAGCTTATGAAGATTCAAATGAAGAGTATAAAGAAATAAAACTTTATTACGAACTTCGAGTAAGTAATTGTCTTATCTAAGTGACATAATAAATCTATCTAAGTGAAGTATTATTTATCGGGTACACGATAAATACCCGATAAATAATCATTAATTATATAAAGTGTAAAACTATTAACAGATCGCGTAAGAGACCTAGCCAGCGCTGGTCTTCCGTTAGAGCCTTGGCTTATGTGATGTCACGAACGGACCTACGCAACGAGGAAACGTGGTTATCTATACAGTGTGAGTCTGCATAAGGTGCACAAACTGAAATGAGAGAAACTACGCCCTATTTTATCGACGGAAAATGTGTTTTTTTTTTTTTTTTTTTCTTTAAATAATTTTTTTATAGCGGTTTTAAACTTTTTTTTCGCTACTCGGACCCCCATGTAATCAAAACGGTGTAACTTATAAACTAAACGATCAATTACTATGAAACAAACTCAGTAGTTATTGAAAATAACAGGAGCTCCTTACTAAATAAACATTGTGAAAAAAACAACCCTCAATTAAAAGCTATGATGTATTTTTTAAGCAAAATCAACCTTTTTTTCATAGATTTTTGTAATAAGTTTAAAATATCTCAATAAAATCAGTACTTTTTCACATTTTTTATGACGTTACTTTATTCTACATTGTATTATCTATCTTATGGTATTAATTGCTTGTTCCTATCTCAATCACAACATCATTTATCGACTGTTAAAGAAAGGTACTCCGATCATGCTGCATCTCTCAATCATAAGGATTAATAATTTGGGATAATGAAAACAGGAATAAGTGTTATTAAAATCATTTATTATTTAACATGAAACCTAGTGCATAAGGTTCTCAAAATGTCCACCTCTTGCTTGTAAGCACAAAGTCGCACGATGCACTATTTGTTGCGTAGCTCTCCTTATCATGTCGGGGTTATTTTTTATTTCATTCGCGCAGTTAATTATGCGGTCCCGCAGTTCATGCTCACTGTTGATGGAGGTGCTGTAGACGCGTTGTTTCATGGTCCCCCATAGGAAGTAGTCAAGTGGCGTCATATCAGGTGAACGCGCAGGCCACCCTACAGGTCCTTGTCGGCCGATCCATCGGTTTGCATAATTTTCGCTATAAAAAAATTATTTAAAGAAAAAAAAAAAAAAAACACATTTTCCGTCGATAAAATAGGGCGTAGTTTCTCTCATTTCAGTTTGTGCACCTTATGCAGACTCACACTGTATACTTATAATAAAACTGTATCAGGTCCAATTCTGAACATTGAAAATGTTTGTTAGCACTCTATTATCGATATTGAATCCAAAACAGTATCTTTTTTAATTTTTGTCTGTCTGTCTGTCTGTATCTTGGCCGCGCATCACGCCGAAATACAAAAAAAAACTAAAACTAATTTAAGTATTTATTGGAGAAACTGCGCAGGGCAGAGAAAAGTGGCGACTTCTCTTATCAGAGGCCAAGATACACTTCGAGTCGCTGAGCCATAAGAGTAAATTTATAGTAAGGTCTAACTCTAGATATTCTGATTATAATATGACCGATCTCTCTTTTTCTCTCTCTCTCTCTCTCTCTAATGTAGTTGTAATCTTCGATAATAAATCTATATTGAAAACAAACAAATAGTCACATAATAAATGCAGCCCTGACTCCTAAAATAAAGTAACATGTATCAGGTAGGTAGGAGTCAGCTCCTTCCCATGTAGAGAGCAACATTTTGTTTATCATACAGAATACTATACTAAATTAATGAACAAAGCAACCTATCTACAAAACACTTATGTAAGATCTACAGTTAATAAAGAAAATTAAAATCAAATTATATAAACAAATTAGAACTAGTATTATGAATTGAAACAATTGAGCTTACTGCAAACTGGTGCAAACAATATACAGGTAGCTCAACTGATCCATATCAATACTAGTCGGAAGCATCCCCAAGACGCTGGCTGCATTGCCCCTGTTAACTAACTTGTTTTCAATAACATATTTGAAATGTATTTTAAATTGTAATGACTACCTAGTTCTAATCTGAAATTTTCATTGTTAATAATTTGAAATTTTAATAAAATAAGTTTCTTGTGAATGTGGTTTCCGGTGGGTTTCCCGAGAGCAAGTAGCCTTTTGAGAGTTCTCTTGAGAGTCTGGGCCACATGTCAAGTAAGATAAATTGTAACGATAAAGCTCTTATCTGTTTATTCACACTAATATTATATAAATGCAAAAGTTGTAGCCAAGTGCGAGTCGACTCGCACACGAAGGGTTCCGTACCGTAAAAATCAGGCGACGTTTACAAAGAACATAAAATTTTTACATGTTACCCCTTTTAATTTTCCACTTAATTTTATTTTTAGTATTTGCTATTATTACAGTTGATGTGTTACTTAATAAAAGAAAGTTTCATGTGTCTACCTATTGTAATTCAAGACATACAGCCTTGACAAATTAAGAGCAAAAAAAGCCAAGTTGTATGGGAGCCCCCTTTAATTTTGGTATTTATTTTATTTTTATTTTTTGTTGTTATAGAAATACACATCTGAAAATTTCAACTGTCTACCTCTTACGGTTCATGAGATATAGCCACGTGATAGACGGACGGACGGACAGCGGAGGCTTAGTAATATGGTTCCGTTTTCACCCTTCGGGTACGGAACTCTAAAAAAAGGTAAAAATTACACGATACTATTCTAAAAAATACAAAAATGCTTTATTGTATTGTACACCATAAAAATAACATTACAAGGATACATTACATAGGTTATAATTAATTAGAGTCATGTATTTTTGTTCATGTAACAAGTTTCAGATGCTATTTGTGTAAATTTTGAAGTAATCTTATTCTATCTAGAACCTTATTCTCTTACATATTCATTAAAATAGCTGTAAATTTCCTTATCATTTTATAAATAAATACATAAGACAAGTACAATAGATGAAGGATAAGTTCAGGTCTAGGCCTGTATCTATGCCAAGTTTTGGTCTTAGTAATAAACATCCATCTATCCAAACTTTTAACTTTTTTTTTATAGTATTGTGTGATACCAATGACCAAGTTTGTAATTCATTCTACCTAGTAGTTATAGCGCCAATTAGCCGTCTAAGGCGTGCAAATCGTGCACGCATCTAGGAAGACAGATGAGGACCTTTTCAAGTTCAATCAACTACTTGAGATTCCGCCTTGCCGTGAGTAAATAAAATGATTTGTAATATGGTAAAATTATGTTAGTTATTTTGCCAAAGAATTACTTTAAGATAAAAAGAAAAAACACACGCTTTATGTATGGATTTTACGCGTGAGTAAATCCCGTACATAAAGAAATGGGTGGCCTATTTAAAGAAAGTTTCGTTAAACTGTCTACCCATTTTTTTAAAAAGAGTTGTAGCTACCTTTCCTACAAGCAACATTTGCCAAGACCAAAAAGCTCCAAGACAAGGCAATTTTAATGTCAGTTTATTAAACACTATAAATATTACTAATTGCAAGACATTAGAAAAAGTAACGAAGTTAAAGTGTCTCAAAACTTAGTTAATTTTTGAAACAGATGATTGATAACTTTTTTAATAAGGTCCAAAATTTTTAGTGGCTAATAAAACATGCGTTTTAAAATAACTTACCCTCAGTATTCCCTGTCAGAGAAAGCGCAACTCCTATAAGTGGTAACTCCTCACTCGGCGGTGGTATGGCGGAGGCCAGCCGGTACATATCCCTCCGTTTATACCTGAACACCACATACCATGCCACTACCACCACAAGCAATACCCACAAAATCATTTTCACTAAAAACGACTACGACGAAAGTATCCGAAAGTGTATTTTTTCAAACCCTACAATTGACCGAGCAAGTCTTGTCAACGGCGGTTTGACATATCTGCGGGAAAATTGCAAAAACGCTCGCTCCGCGTGCCGCCTATGTGAGATATGTGAGTATTTTATACACATTTTCCGTTTGGCTCTCGGTCCAATTCCTCGAGGGTCGTAAGGTCATGGTGGATGGTGCAAACCTTCGTATTGCAAAGAACTGGAACTGACAATTATTAGCAATTTGCTCGGAAAATTTGTTATTTTTTGCGTGTCACTTGAGTTAAAAGTTTCCGGTATACTACGAGTATACTGAACTGATAACTACTTATCATACTAATATTGTAAATGCGAAAGTTCGTGTGAATGTTTGATACCACGTAACGTACCTAATCCGTAAGTAATCTTAACCTATTTAGATGAAATTTGGTACTTATGTAGATAGTTTAAGTTCTAGAATAACACATAGGCAAAACTAATTTTCAAAAATTAACCTCTGATGGGCTTAAAAAGGGTTCGATTCACTTAAAACTCGGTATAAATAAACTATAAAGTAAATAATGATACACAATTTTTTTATTTTTACAAAACTACCCCAAGGGGGTGTGCAATCAATTTCCACGCGGGCGAAGCCGCGGGGCGCAGCTAGTACTAAATAAGGTAAACTTTTTGCGTATTTTATTTTTATTCCTAACGAAAACTAACTTAATTCCAGAGTTTCATTCTCATTCAGAGCAGGGAAATCTAAGCCAATGTTCCAATTTTTAAACTAGGTACTCAGAAAGCAATGAATGGACTTTGTAAAAGCTTTATTCGGATTAACATAACAGAAACACAAAAATCACTCAATACCATAATAAAACTTTAGATTTACATAACAATCAAAGGTGGCAAACTTTTGTCTAGGCTACTAGAATAGAGAAAATAGCAAACTTTGCGTAAAATAAATAAAATATTCTAATAATAGATAATTTTACGCGTTCGATGACAATTCGATGTCATTTTTATCTACTCTACCCTAGACAAAAATCGCTGTGCTACACATAATAAATAGCACTTAGGTACTAGGACTCAAATTAAGAGATTTAAATCAACTTAACATACCTATTCTCTTTGTGGCCGTTTTCAGTGATAAACTGGATCAAAATCACAAAGATATAAAAACGGATCGCGCTCCCTGCAAAAAATATATGGGTTAGGTACATACACATCAACATCATCAGCAGATTCGAACCTACTAAAGTAAGGTATACAATATATATACCTACTTATAATAAAACTGTAACGGGTCCAATTCTGTACATTGCACATATTTTGAACTTTTTTTGGAGGGCACTCTATGATCGATGAACACATAACTGTAATTTTTTTCATTTTTGTCTGTCAGTCAGTCTGTACCTTGGCCGCGCATCACGCCGGAACTAATGAATGTTTCAAATGAAGCTTGGCACGATTTGACTTCATACTACGAGGAAGGACATATGATACTCTTTATCCCGGAATTCATTACAGTTCCCCTGGGGGAGGGGAAGTAAGACGCACCCATTAGTTGGGTAGGTACTAGATTCGAAGGTTATCCCGTCCAGTTAGTCGAGGACTGTCTGTCACGCCTAAACGCGCTGCTTAACAGAGTAGTCCTAAGATGGGTACCGAGACACGCGGGAATCAACGGCAATGAGTGTGCCGACGAACGCGCGCGTTCCGGGGCCAAGGGGCTTAGCTGGGCTCCGAGTCGTACTGCGGCATACCTAAAAGCCTGGCTCACAGTACCCTCTTGGATTCCTGCTACGAGGAATCGTCCAAACTCTGGAAGAATTCCTCGGGCATGAGTCACACAAAGTCATTGATAAAAGCTTTCGATAAGCGGTTCACCAACCGAATCCTAGCGCTAAGCAGAAGCACCCTTCGCATCATGACAAAAGCCCTAACTGGACACTGTCGTTTTAACAAGCACATGTTCAAACTGGGGCTAAGCGACACAGTCCTGCAGATTCTGCGAGGAGGCTGAGGAAACGCCTCTCCATCTGCTACGAGACTGTGGAGCGCTGATGCAAAAACATAGCATCCACCTGGGCAAGCACCTGCACAGCCTAGATGAGCTAAGAGACTTCACGCCGAAGAAAATCCTACAGTTCCTAGCAGCTGCAAGGTTAGTCGCGAATTATGAACGTCGCAGCTTCAAAGCTAAACACATAAAGTGGCGATCACAATAGGCCTACCATGGCCGAAGTGACACGAAAGCCACCTAAAACAAAAAAAAAAATACTTATCTGCGACCCAATACCTATTTCAGGCAAAGTAAAATGTACAAATGGTCCATGCGATCTTCATGAACCTGATGTTTGGTGGTTCCGTTCAGCTGGTCCAGTTGACTGTACCACCGACAAATTTCTTTACCACCGAAGTTTTTTCATTCGCATTTTTTTTACTTTGGTTTACAATCAACTGTCCCTACCTACTATCGAAATAACAATTATAAGAAATAAGAAATAATAAGAAATAAGAAATGTTTATTGCAATTACTTAAAAACTATACACACAGTTTCTGGAGTCGCCCCTTAAGCAAAATTTGCTTGTGTTGGGAGACCCCGCTCTTACCATTTATACAAAAACAATATTTAAGTAACTAATTTACTTATTAACTAATAGGATAAGTACACAAAAAATTTAAATAAAAAATGAATAACGAAAATCTAAGATTATAATATTTATACAGAAACTATTTAGACATGTTGGTTTTTTTTATTAAGTAGACAGCAGTCTTAAACAGAACAAACAAATTATTAAATACAACATACTTGAGCTGTCACTAGAGTTAAAGCCTCATCCTCTGCATAATATTCTCAACTTCATCATAGGTTTTCGTCATCAGCCATTCAATTACAGTTTTTTTACATATAAAATATAACATCGAAAATATTTCTATTTGTGCATTGAGATAATTATAAATATATGACGATTGCCATTTATATTGTCTCATCGCAAATGTAGTTTTAGCCGTTTCACTGCGTACCGGGTGTTTCCTTCTACGACTACTGGTATTATCGAGTTCTTTGTTATAAAACAGTGATCTATGCGTTTTGAGGACTAACTGAAGTACATAAAGCTTTCTTACTGTTAGTAGTCCTGATTCCAGGTAGAGACTTTCTGTAGAGTACCTATAGGGCTTGAAAAACATTACTTTTAATAATGAACGTTGTGCTCTCTCTAATTCTAAAAATTTTGTTTTCGTAGTCCCTCCCCAAAACAATTGCGTCAAATTGCGTCGAAGTACAGTCAACAAGACGAATTCTGGGGCCCAATTCTGCTATACAATTGCTTCACTATGACAATGGTATCGTCACAGAATCGTCACGTAGAATCCTTAGATTTATGAAACTTCAGAAAGTGCGTGCGGTGCTATTTGCACAGAGAGGTAAATTAATAGTTTCAAACTTGACACTTAGGCGCGCGTCCCTCCATCTGTAGGAATTCATTATCATTTGTTTTATCTAAGGTGGAATACCAAAACGTGTCACTCTGTCATAGTGAAGTGATTAGTTTACCAGAATAGGGCCCCAGCCACAAAATCTGTGGCTCCAGCTGAACGGAACTACGGAAAGGCGAAACCGATCATATTTTGTTGTGTAGGTGTGTTTTTGTAGTTTATGATACTTCTTGACATTGACACAGGCCGAGTCGTAGCAAAAAGTCGTGTAGATAGATAAAGAATGGGATTAAAGATGAAAGCATGCTATCCCGCGTTGACCGTACAAGATTTATAAACAATGTATGTTCCTAAATACAAGTACTTATAAACGAGTCTAGTTCTGCGCATTGAAGGTTTTTTGCAGTGATTCTTTATATGAGAGAAACTGTGGTCAAATGTCCTAATTAGTCGGCAGGTAAGTATCAATCCCGGACAAAGTCGCGGGTACAGCTAGTATAGCCTTTTCCTTATCTATCAGTTAGTGTCTTGTAAAATTTCTTCCTAATTATTGTAAGTATTTTTATAAGCTTTGTTAATTGGTAATTACACTTAGTATAAATCATTGCACCTAGTTGTTAACAAAACAGAACTGTTTCCCATTTCTCATCCGCAAGCAAACAGCAGTTTTTTTAGCTTCCACATGCGAGGACACATAAATAGTTATGAGTTATTGTGTAAATTTATTTATAAAGTGTGTACAACTGTTTGTTCTCCGAATAAACCGAAATAAAATAAAATAAATATGTATAAATGAACAAGAAAATCCCGAGTTGTGAAAATTATTTGGATTTCGCTACAAATCACATTATAAATGCGATAGTTTGGATGGCTAGAGTGATGGATGTTTGTCACCTTTTCACGCCAAAAATACACAACGGATCGGGGTGAAATTTTGCATAGTTGTAGACTAGCTAGACTTGAAATAACACATAGGACTCCACATATCACTTTTTACCCCATAAACTAGTTCCCATCGGATAGAAATAACCTTAAAGCTCATAGTACAACAATATTTAGCTCTTTGTTGACTAAGAATAGCGTATCAATAGGCTACATTTAATCTCGGAAACAACACGTTTGAAGCCGCGGACAGAAAATAGTAAAATAAAAGCGAAAGTTTCGATGAATGATGGATGGATATTGTTTTACCTCTACACCTCAAAAAACTACAGAAGTGAACGTATCGGGCGGCACAAAACCTAAATTAACCAGCCCAAAAATGTAGCAGATCTTTTTATGGATTTTGAAAGATAGATACTACCTCTATATAGGTACTAGATAATCGTTTACTGTCAAAAAGATTACATGTTTTGGGTAATAGCGTATTAAATCCTAAATTAGGTTTACCTAGACACTAGGGTTCTCTAAAAATAGCAATAAGTATAGATAAGAAATTAAATAATATCCCAAAAAAATTACGACTTCAACGGGACTTGAACCCGCATCCTTCCCTCAGTACGGGAATTTGCTAACCAACTACACCCCAAGGTCAAGTGACGTAGGAATCGAAAAACTTTGGGACTTTCTTTGGACTTCTATAGCCACCGGGTTCAAGTCCCGTCGAAATCGAATTTTTTTTGGGATATTATTACATTTCTTATAAAATTATCCCGAGTGTGAGGGCTTACGCACTATAATAATATAAATAAAAAACCTAAGTATAGATATGTTGAAAACACGGTAGGCAGTTACGCCCACAAACACAGCGGTCTCCTGCGGTCGGTCATCTGCGTCCTGTTTGGAAGAAGAGCAGGCTACATTTTTACGCTAGTTTAGCTTTTGGTGCCAACAGAGTCGACACCATTATCTCCTACAATGTAGGGAATGTACCTAACCTTACAAATTTTCCATAACGTCACCAAAACAATTCACAAGGCCTAAGTAGCATCATGTTAGAATAAAAATTACCTATTTAGATACCTATTACCAGGCCTTCCTCATATTTTAGGAATTACCACTTTCCTTCCAACTTCAAGGTTAGTACTACAATTCAAGGCACGTATAATGTAAACAAAAGCGTAACTTTGTGACACCAGATTTATATGACCCCTGGAGCAATAAGGAAATAGCCTTATCCGGCTATTTTTCGGCGAATCCAGGAGTAAATTACACCGCAAGAGCAATTTCCTTCTCTTTATTTTTGCTGCCCAACAGTGGGATCCAGTGGGCTGATAAGATAAGACAATATTGTTACTAGCTTCAGCCCGTGGCTTCGCATGCGTTTTTCTAAGATTAAAAGCAGCCTTTTATGTTCAGATGTGATAAGAGGGCGGCGTACAAATCGACTCCTCTAACTCAACTTGTCTTGTTTTAAGATCTGACTAAAGGAACCTACCCGAGGAAGGACAGCAGTTTCCGTTTATGTACTTTTAACACTTCCACTGCGATCAGCAATCCGCATGTCAGGCGTGGTGGTAGTGGTAAAACCCCTCCTTGTTTGCGAGAGGCAAGTTTAGCAGTGGACGTATGTGTGCTGATGAGGAAGGAAGGATCTTCTACGAGTTTGTTTTTTAGGGTTCCGTACCCGAAGGGTGAAAACGGAACCCTATTATGCCTCCGCTGTCCGTCAGTCTGTCACGTGGCTATATCTCATGAACCGTAGGAGGTAGAAAGTTGAAATTTTCAGATAATGTGAATTTCTCTAGCCGATATAACAACAAATTATAAAAATAAAATAAATATCAAAATTATAGGGGGCTCCCATACAACAAACGTGATTTTTTTTTGGCTAGTTTTGCTCTTTATTTGTCAAGGCTCTCTTGAACTGCAATAGGTTAAACTTTCTATAACTAAGTAACACTTTAACTGTAATAATAACAAATACTAAAAATAAAATAAAGTTGAAAATTTAAAGGGGTCTCCGAACAAGTGGAAATTTGATGTTCTTTGAAAAAGATGCCTGATTTTTACGGTATGGAACCCTTCGGGTGCGAGTCGACTCGCACTTGGCGGTTTATTTATTATATCAACTCACTAACCTGTTGCAGAAGAGCGTAATCTAGTTCGAAGAGTCCTAACACTGAAAAAACTGGTTTTTCATGCAACAACTGAACCGAAAACTGAATTGCCTGCAAAAAAGCATTAATTAAACATTATAAAAAATATAAATACCTAAGTCTCCAAACTAAAGTTAGTAATTCATTAAAATTTAAAAAGGTATTATACTAAATTAAATTGGTTTATTTACCTCGATATTAATTCCTCATTTTAAATTTACTTACCATACAACGGGATTTAATTCATAGAAAGTGCCTACGCTACTGTTCAACCTTGACCGAAGGTCTTGATCCAGAAAGTTCGTAAAATATCTATTGGCAAGAAACAAGTCATTATTATTTAGATCAGATAAAATCGTAAATTACCTTTGCCATAATAGTTTCACAAACGTAGACAATAAGGAAAATAACACCGAGCGCTATAGCTATTTCCCAGAAGGCGTAGGTACACCAAGAAGTCGACATACGCCCGCAAATCGTTGAAAAACTCGCCACAGTCGCCTCCATAAAGTAAAATAGGTACAAGACAATATAGCTCTGGCACCTAGTAAGGCAGTTATAATTAAAAAAAGCGAAAAACATGGTTAATATTTTAGCAAATCTTGAACAACAATCACCCCGTAGGCATAAGCGCAGGTCTTGATATTTTCACGGATATGTTTCTCTTTATTAGGGCAATTTTCACGGTGTTCGGAGTTACCTCCCACGCGAATATACTTTGTGCTCCCAATAGTTTCGCTCTTTTATCGCTGATAGTGTTTTGTTTACCCGATTGAATTTCATGAAGGTTTATTTCGTTGTTTATCATGAAGGAGCAAAAGACAGAAATCATAATTATCGCTTCGGCGTCAGAGTATACGACTTGGAACATTTTTTCTGCGGGCATTATGCGGTTATCTTTCTTGATCGGTACCCAGATACAGCCCATCCTGAACAGGTAAACGCAGACTTGCATGACAGCGATGAGGAGGCATCTTCTTGCAATTTTGGTGTAGTCCAGTTGACCTCCCGCGTTTCTTATCTAGATGTCGGTCGAGGTCATCCAGATTTTGAATAGTACTAGTGTTGCCACTGAGGTGTAACGGTACGAGGTACATCTTAAAACAACGTATAAGAAAGAGGATATTCTTTCGAAATTAACGCCGTAGCGTCTCAGCTTAGTCTGGTACAAGTTTCTAAGGATACTCTGATTGCGCTACGTAAGCACAATAAATGTAGAGAGAGCTCTAAGTTATAAAAGAGACGAGACCCAGTTTATTGATTTTCATTTTAGTACGGTTGTCCGACGTGATTTCAACTTCAAGCACATACGATCCCGTTAGGCTTCTGACTATTTTGGCCCTGTGGGCGGCGGCGTATCGTCATAGTATTTTTAAGAGCTTTTGAACGGCCATTCTTAGAGTTAGACAGGTCTCTCATAGAATATAAAATACATATTTTATATGTATTTTTATGTTTTCATTAAGTGTTGAAAGGATATCACGAACGTTCTGCTAGGAACTTTATAGATAAACTCTGATGATGGGGGGTTTATGCAGAAAAAACATTAACGAAATGAATGCAATTACAAGTTGAGTGGTTTATAGCACTTACGTGCTATTAAATAAACAGCCTTAAATATTAATAATGAAAGTGCCTAACATTTTATTAATAACAATTTGTAGAATCCAAAATGAGTAGCATGACAAGGCGGGTTTGCCCAGAGTTCTAAAATGATCCTTATTGCAAGGGACGAGAATCGCTACCACGCCGTAACACAGTGTTACACTAGCGCGGGTGGTAATGTAATGACTCTTTAACTTGCTTGCTTAAAAAATCTAAACTACCGTAAAATTAAAGGTACAACCAATTGTTAAACCTTTTTGTAAAAGTTTTGTTTTTCTAATGTATAGAGGTATAACCTTAGTAATATAGTTTATTATTAGTTTTTTTAAGTAGGCATGGTTTTTTTATAAGTATGGCTTAAATAAAGAATTTCTATTTCTATTTCTATTTCTAATGTTATGTAATCATAATCAATAAGAAATACTTACGATTACCTTCATATTGATTTTATCTTACCTTTAGATAATAATATGTATTAGGAACTGTAACTACTTTACAATAAATGCGTGTCGTTTTTTTTCTTTAATAAAAAAGTTTATGATAAAAAAAAGTTTATAAATGTCCAGTGTGTTTAAGTTTAAGTGACCTACCTACAGGGCCTTTAAGTTACTTTTGAGAGTTCCGTAGGTTCCGGCGGACTACACACTTGAAGCTGCGGCGTTCAGCCGCAGCTTCAAGGGTGGACAACACAATAAGTGGCAACTGGCAATCACAGTAAGCCTAGTAGCTTGACCATGTGTCGCCAATCATACAAATACCACATAAAGCCAAGTGTTCCGAACTCAAATGGTGTTAACAAGGCTATATTACTAAGCCTTCGCCGTCTGTCTGTGCGTTCGTCACAGTCTCACAGGTCTATAACTAGCTTTGTAAACCTACCTAATATGTAGTCCAAATTTTCGGAGAACACGTGTTAAAAAGTGCAAGCTGGAGTTTAGTTTGACGTGATGAGGTAAGAAATATCCTTCCATTATTTATCCAGTGTGAAAGCTTGCACATGCACAGGTCTAATGGGAGGCCATTGGCGCAACAAAAATTTTTTTGCTTTTTTACAAGAAAACTACACAACTTATGAAGAAATTCAATAATGTTGTTGTTCAATAATGCCATACAGCGGGGCAATGCAGCCAGCGTCTTGGGAACGCTTCCGACTGGTATTGATATGGATCAGTTGAGCTACCTGTAGATTGTTTGCAACAGTCTGCAGTTAGCTTAATTCTAATTTGTTTTTATTATTGAATTTTTATTTTCTTTGTCAATTAAGACTTCTTGCGAATTAATAAAGAAAAAAAAAGAAATCCAATAGATCACAGGGTTCCTGAGATCTCGACCAAATTATGTGCGAAACAGTGCACTTTCATGATTTTTTTTTATCGTATTGTTTTTCTCACTTGTGTTTTCACATTCAATGAACCAAAGTAAAAATGTTGAATTTTATGGAATTCTAGTTTTACCACGTTATTGACAACCAACCGCGTTAGGTTTGCCCTTAGGTAGGTATGTGATTTAAATTTAAAATATTTTTATAAACCCCTCTCGAAAAAAGGTCAGGAAAGGGGGAATAATTTTTAATAGGGGAGTACCTGATCGAGTGGGGTATCCAATGATAGGTATCGGTTAACACATTTCAAACCAGTTTTCGAAAGTTTTCTAGGTTCCATACTTTTTGAAATATTTTGAAAAAAGTCGAAAAATCTCCGAAGTTTGTAGGATCTATATTTTACAGGAAAAATATAAAATATTAGAATGAAAAATACTTAGTAACAATTCCGCGCAAAACCTTCCCTGATGTGATTTTTTATCTTTAGATGGAGTTATAAATTATACAAATCATTCCGTATTAAAAAAAAACATAAAATACATAATATAAAAGAAGATTTCAATCGGATTAGAATTCGAAAATTCAATTTTATTTGTTCTTGGATATTGACGACCGATGTGGCGCGGCGGGCGAAGGTCCGCCTGCGACGCAGAAGGTTGCGGGTTCGATTCCCGCCTTGGGACAAATGGTTGTACGATCTGCAAATATTTGTTCCGGGTGTTCTGGGTATTTTCTATAGTATATAATAAAAAATATCTATCTATGTTGTATATTGTATTAAGTTTATCAGTCATCTAGTACCCATAACACAAGCTCTGCTTACTTTGGGGCTAGATGATGCTGTGTGGATTGTCCAGCATTATTTATTTTATTTATATTTGAATGAAAAACTTACCTTATTTATACCTTGATTTTCCTTCGAAAATTCCTCTCTTAAATTATCTACTTAGCAAATATTACATACTAATATTATAAATGCGAAAGTTCGTGTGAATGTTTGTTACCACGTAGGTATCTTCGTAACTACTGAACCTATTTATATGAAATATAAGTTCTAGACTAATATATAGGATAATATAATTTTCAAAAATTAACCTCTGAGGGGGTTAAAAAGGGTGGTAAAGTTTCTATGGAAAATTATTATTCCTTAATTCGATTCACTCAAAACTCGGTATAAATAAACTATAAAGTAAATAATAATACACGTATTTTTTATTTATACAAAACTATCCCTAGAGCCTTCTAAATAATCTCAAAAACCGCGGCGGGCGAAGCCGCGGAGCGCAGCTAGTCTGAAATAAATGAATACAACACAATACAATAAGAAGATTGATAACTTGTAGGTACAAGAATATCACCCAAATGTATGTTATTATTATTTATTATTATTATTTACATCCATACTAATATTATAAATTCGAAAGTAACTCTGTCTGTTACCTTTTCACGCCTAAACGGTTGCACGGATATTAATAAAAAGGCAGAGAGGTAGACGTAGACGGCATCCCAGGGACGGACATAGGCTACTTTGTATACCGGTAAAGTGCATGCGAAGCCGCGGGCAGAAGCTAGAGGGCTTATAAAATTTGACAATCACTTACCTTCAGTATTTCCCGCAAGAGAGTGGACTACTTCTCTATCCGGTAACTCCTCACTCGGCGGTGGTATGACGGAGGCCAGCCGGTGCATGTCCCTCCGTTTATACCTGAACACCACAAACTACACCGCTACCACCATAAGCCCATACCCATAAAATAATTTTCCCTAAAAATTACTATGACGAAAGAATCTGAATGAGCAGGAAATGCCACCGGGAAATAACGAAAACGCGCGCTCCGCGTATCGCTTATGGTAGAAATGAAAGTATAAGTTTCCTGGTTCACCTATGTATACAAAGGCAAAGTTTGCCTACGTATTTAACTATTATTGTTTTCACTGAAAACTTAAAAAAACCTGTAAGCCTACGTATTTAATTGTTATTGTTGACGAATTCTATCTAACTAAATTCTAGATTTTCTTTCACATTCAGAGCAGAGCAGGAAAATCTGGACTAATGCGTCAGCTTTAAAGCTGTTTAAACTTAAAAATGTAAAGACAGCGAGTCTTATACAATGTAATAAAAAATACGTTATTCAAATTAAAAACAGCAGATACACAAAAATCACTCAAAGAAAAAAAAACTGATGAGGTAGGTATAAAACTAAAGCCCGTATTATGAACGCTTGCTAAGTCATCGATCAATGTTTAAGTGCCGTTTATGCTATAGAAAATTATTAGTAAAGCATTGATCGATGACTGAGCAAGATTTCATAATCCGGCTTTAGATTCAAATTACGAGATTTAAATTAACTTAGAATATTCTCTTTTTGGCTTTTTTCAGTGATGAACTGGAGCAAAATCACAAGATATGTAGAGACCGACAGTGCTCCCTGTAAAAGAAATGAATGGGTTACATTACATATACATCAACATCATCAGCTTTTTAGTACCTACTCAGTAAGGTAAAGTACATATACTGCACATAGTACAAGACTAAAGTTCCAAAATGTATTTCAAACAAATCGCACTAATTTTATAAATGCGCTAATTTAGATGGATAGAGCGTGGATATTGTTACCTCATTACGCCAAGAGTAGATACTCGTAGGTACTCAACGGATCGGGCTGAAATTTTGCATAACATGTAATTCATCGCCAGTGAGGCAATAAGGAAGTAGTCTTATCCTGCTATTTTCGGCGAATACAGAAAAAGATATGTCACCACGGGTAATCCTAGAAGATCGAATAAACCTGTTTACTTAGCTAAATATTCGGACATTACCCAAGCATGGGTAAAGTCCGAAAATCAGATAAAATAAATTTGAATTCGGTGTTTACCCACTCTCACCTTTTTAGGGTTTCGAGGATCGGAGGTCGGTGTCGAAACCCTTATGGTCTCGCTTTTATTGTCCTTTTTTCCGTCTTTAATATCTCAGCAACTACAGCAGCAAATAACGTAAAATTGAAAATAATAATATATTTCGTGCGCCTTTACAGATTAAAAGAAAAATAAATGAAAAATTAAGATTAAAATGTTCAGTACAAATTGTGTGTCGAAATTTTAAAAGAGACCTACAATGTCACGTGGCGTATCAAATGAAAGGTATCAGTTTGTACATTTGAAAACAGTTTTTTAAAATTTCTGTAGGTTTCTTACTTTTTGAAAATAGTCGAAAAAATACCCATTCCATCTTCAAAGTTTGCAGAGCGATCCATCTGAAATGTACCTAGCGTTTGTAGATATGGATCTATATTTTACAGGGAAAATATAGAGAAGTCTGTAAATAGACCACAGGTCAAAAAAAGGGGTGATTATTTTTCAAAAGGGGGGGCTACCACAGCGAGTGGTGTATCATATGAAAGGTATCGGTTTGAACATCTCAAAACTGTTTTTGAAATTTCTGTAGGTTTCATACTTTTTCAAATATTTTGAAAAAAGTCGAAAAATTACCCATTCTTCCCCCCCTATCTCCGAAGTTTGCAGAGCGATCCACCTGATATGTATTTAGTGTTTGTAGATATGGATCTATATTTTACAGGAAAATATAGAGAACTCTGTAAGTAGAACACTTTTTGAAAAAAGGGCAAAGAGGGGGGGATAATTTTTAAAATAGGGGCTACCTCACCGAGTGGGGTATCAAATATATGGTATCGGTTTGTACATCTCAAAACAGTTTTAGAAATTTCTGTACGTTATGTACTTTTAAAAAAATTTTGAAAAAACTCGAAAATTTTACTGTTACTATCTGTACTCCGAAGTTTGTAAACCGATACATCTGAATTTTTTTGGTATTCATCAAATAGCAAAGTCTCTAACCTATAGTACATATACTTGACAACCGTTCGAAAACCTCGGCGCGCGAGTCACACTCGCACTTGACGGATGTTGTTGTTTTTGGTTTTGGAGAGAAAAAATCTGCGTGCAGATACCATAGATACCCACTTTCACCTAGGACTACCCAACACATGCTGGGTAATGTTAGTTTCTCCCTACACAGCAGCTAATATGTGTGGGGTTTGTTAGGTTTGGTATAGAAACCACCAAACAGCCGCGAAGCGGCCTTCCCCCTTCACAGATTTTTATTTCACTGTTTATGCTAACATTACCCAGCCAGTGTTGGGTAGACCTAAATTACGAATTAAAAATTGTTTCAACTGATTTTCGGACTTTACCCATAAACCTAATTAAACCCGGGTAAACTTAGGTTAACTCGATCTTCTAGCATAGCATTACCCGTAAGATAACATCAGGGGCTACGGAATTGGTCCTGCCAAGTCGAGTTGCGAAGAGAGTTTAAGCTATTTACATATTTAGTTCAACAATTCACTTCTTTATATTACTACTGCCCAACCGTGGGAAGATTACTTATTAGTTTCAGCCATCAG